>CM060934.1:43786232-48786232 GCA_030765085.1 Allium cepa
CCATGTGTTTGCCGAATGATGTGGTTGCGAACCCGGGTGAAACTGTGATTCCTTGGTCTCGAGATCTTCTGGGTGAGAATTCGCCCAACATTTGCCCCCCAAAGTGGGGCACGTGCTTGCATGTGTCGCGCTTTGTTTCCCTGTGATAGAAAGGCTTGTTTTGTAATGCCATGGGCTGGATGTTTGTATTCTGTTGATGTCCTGCAAAGGAATTTACAGTTTTAGTGTGATTTCGAATAACGATCGCTCGGGATCGAAATTTTTGAGATAGAGTGAATCGTGCCGTTCGAGGCGAGAGAGTGTGCCCCGAGGGGGTTTAGCATTATCGATGCCAGGTTCACGTTAGAGTGGATCCCTGGGTCGTTCGTCAAGGTGGTTTATCGCCAGCTCAGAGCATGCCTAGGGATCGTTCGCGACCCCGTACATGTGTAAGTAGCTTAGCCATTTCATAACTATCAGAATCAAATATCCATTTAACCGATGAGCTTAAAAAAGGATGTCAAAGTGCAAATTCTCACGACGATAGGGTTAATAGCCATTCAGAGCGTGCCTATGGACCGTTCGTGGTCGCGTACACGTGTAAATGATTAACCCACGTTGATGGGAGATTTACGACTCATTCATTGTTATCATATTCTCTACTTTATTAGTAGGTCCTAGAGTTCGGTACTTATCTGATTGAGGCGCTCCGCGTGCCCCCTGCTTCTGACTTTCGCTGGTGGAGACAACGTCATTCGGTGTTTGGTTGGTCTGGATGGATGTTTTCATTCGGCATATGGGTGGTCCGGTATGCCGAACCATCTGGTCCGGTGGTGCTCCTCCAGTCTATATATAGGGGCTATACCCCCTTAGGTTTTCTTCACCGAATCAGAGAGAGCCGAATCAATTCATAGCCGAACCAACTCTTTGCCGAACCAAGCTTTTGCCGAATCAGGTATATCCCCTTTCGCCGAATGAACTTGATAACCGAATGTGCTGATGCCGAATACGTACGAAGGTCCTCGTTTTACCGAATGGGCCTTAGGCCTTAGTGCTGAATGGATGTATACCGAATGACTCTTAGTGCCGAATGAACCTATTATCTCCCTGCCGAATGGACTCACTTGCACTGCCGAATGAACTTGATATTTTAGCAGAATTCCGGACTTATGCATTCTTTTTTGCTTACATCTCTGTATTCTTTGTTCTAACAACCTGTCTTTTTGCTTCTGCGTATGCAGATAAATGTCTTGCAAGACGGAAACACGATCAGATAGGCGGAAATCCAAAGATAGAGGCGAGTCTTCTTCCGTGCCCGCAGCCCTATCAGGATCTGGGCAGCATCGACCTGTTCCGAGGTCGTTGGTGGACGGATATGGTCCACAGGAACTTCTGGTCTCCCCGCCCGATTGCTTTCCTAGCTCCCTAAAGGAGGAGCAACTTGATGTCATCTCTCGTTCATTTGGGATAGACAGGGCTCTCATGCAGCTGCCGGGAGAGGGTGTGATGCCGTATAATCCCCCCGAAGGTTACTTTGCTTACAGCAGGTACCATTGCATGTGTGGTGCTATCCCTCCTATCAACGCCTGGATAGTCAGCTTTACCACATATTTGAAAGTAGCTCCATTCCAGCTTCAGCCGAACTCCTATGCCATTCTGGTAAGCCTCTTCGTCATCTTCCAGAGGAGATACGGGCGCCCTCCTTCTAACCGGGAAATTCGGTATTTGTATAACCTGAGGGGCTACAAGAAGGGGTCTCCGTATATTAGTCTGGAAGCGGCCGTGCCCTTCAAACCGGTCTTGGACTTATATTCAAAGTTCACCATGTTCAAGAAGGAATGGTTCTTTGTCAAGGACGATTCTGTTTCTTTCCGCCTTTTCACTTCCGGCTGTAAGATTAATTTCATTTATATTTTCCATGTTCTGACTGTAGTGTTTCTTCTGACACGCTTCTATTTCTTGCTAGCGACAGGTGGCATTGCCGTCGTGGAAGATGATTCTTTGGCACGGATGGCTGCTGGAATAAAGGCCATTCCTGCGCGGGACAGGTCGGCTTCGTTCCTGATCAGGAACGCTACCCTCCTGGAGTACAATTTGATCCAGCCGCACCAGTCCGTTGTTAAGCAGAGGGACACGGCTGAGGAGAAGGATGCTAAAGCTAAGGAGGGGGTCACGGTGAAGAGTGGCAAGAGAAAACCCTTTGCACAGCATCCCGTCGCGGGGGGCAAGAAGCTTAAAGAATTGGAGGGCCCCTCTCCCAGTACTTGCCCGATCATTCCGGAGGAGGAAGGTGTGGAAGAGGGCGAAGGAGGCGATATGGAAGGAGAGTCGGAAGGCGGAGGAGATGGAGATGGTCAGGGTGGTAGTGGTGCTGGTGCCTTAACTTCCGGGCAAGACTCTGAGCTGGATGAGGCCCTCCGCCAGGCCTTCGGGGAATCGGAAGGGGAATCGGGAGCGGAGAAGACGAAGGAGACTGGCAAGGTCGGGGCTGGTGCCGATCTATCCCCCAGGGGTTCCTCAGCCAGGGTGACTTCGGCGGTGCAAGGTGAACTTTTGTCCTCTGTCGATTCCATTTTCGATAAGGACTTAGAAATATTTTATGGTTCACTCCCGTCCTGGAATGAGATTCAGGACTTATTGCAGTACCCCACTCCTCCGCAGGGTTTGTATAATAGACGTGCCTTCACACTTTTCTTTCTTTTTACTTAACATGTTTCCTGAATTGTGGACCATTGTATGTTCGTAACACTTGTTCTTTATTCCAGGGGCAGGCCAGGTGGTTAAAACGTCAGACGTTCGACGCCGCCTCGAACAGTTCAAGTTGATGAGAGCTTCTGCGAAGCCTCCCACTGGTCGTACTGGGGACGTGGTCAAATACCGTCCTCTTCTTGGGGTCATCGAAGAGGGCATTTAGAAAAAGAAGAGGAGTCGTTCTTTGTTTGAGCCTTCCCCTGGTCCGCAGCTTCCTGTTCAGCCTCCTCGTGATGCCACGGAGGAGAGCACGGAGTTTATCCCCCCTCCACCTCCTTTCAAGAATCCCACAGTTATCCGTATAAGGCGTCCTGATGTGCCTCGTGACCCCTTTGCTGGTCATCCTGATTTAGACCCAAGTTCTCGGGATATTTCATTTGATGAGGCCACGGGTGAGCACCTCCTTCCCCGCAACCCCATGGTACGAGTGTTAGACGAGGCTAAGTCTCTAGATCTTGATCTGCTTACCACTCGGGTAGTTACCATGGGAGACGAGGCCAAGGCTAATATTGATCGGGTGGCTGAGGAGACCAAGAAGTTAATGAAGTATCATGCTCAATTGGTCAAGGCCGGGGAGGAGATTGAAAGTGCTAATATTCGGTTGCGGCTGAAGGTTACTGATCAGGCCGAACAGCTTGCCGGTCAAGCCGTTCAGATTTCTCGGCACGAGGAAGCCTCCAGGCGTCTGAAAGAGACCATGGAAAAGGCTAGTAGGGCGGAATTACGGAAGATGGAGGCCGCCTGTAAGGAGCGGATCGACATGGCCATTGCGACAGTGGATGAGGTTCGGAATGCGGATCTCGAGCAGGTAGAGGAGTTGTCTGGGAGGCTTGAGGCCGCGGAGATGGCTCAAGTCAAGTTAAAGGAGGAGATGGAGGAGATGAGGAGGTCTCTCCAGGCTGACTGCTCGAGATACCGATCAGAGAGGGATGCCACTGTCGCCAAGTTGCAGGCTTCCGAGGCCAGGGTGAGGGAGTTCGAGGAGAATGAGGGGATGATGGACGAGATGCTGCAGGACATGTACTTCCGCACTTGGAAGGAGGGCAGCTTGTCTTGGATGGATGACTATCCCCGGGTCATGGCCAAGATATATCTCCGGGCATTAGAGGAGGCCAGGGTCGATGCGGGTAAGGAAGGTGGAGTGGCTTTTAGCCTGGATGTGGTCACTGTTCAATTCTCGAAAGAGGAGCAAGTGGCGGTGAAGGAGGGGATGCGGTTGCTCGCTGCGGAGGAAGCGGGTGTGCAACTGGAGGATGAGGATCAAGCGGCGGATACTGGTGAGTTATTCTTCTCTTTTCCTTTTCTTTCCGGGTTTCCATAACTTGATCGTTTATCGTTTGTCTAATGGATTCCTTTTCTGAATTGGACAGGTGGAACTTCCGATCAACATGCTGGGGGTTCCGGCCCTGCGGCCAAATAGGCTTGGGAAGTTGGTGATGGAGTGTGGACGCAGCTGGTTACTCGTCCGGATTCGGCTGCTTTTTATTTCTTTTTTTTTACTGTTGTTTACGTTAGTCCAAAACATTGATGTGACTGTAATAATAATATTATTTGCAGAGAATAACTTGGTGTGATTTCATAATATAAGCTGATTTTGTTATGTTTAAACGTTGTTGTCATTTTGATGTGCTGCGTGAGAAGTATAACCATGTATATGCCTGTGATTTTAGTTGTGTTTGATGTTAAGCCTTTTGCTTGAAATATAATTTCATGTTTTGCAATGTTGGTGTGACATATGAATAAGCTATAGTTATGCATCTATGTACAAGAGAAGAGAGTACCGTCCTTCATGTTTTATTTGCAGGCGGTAGTTTTGAGCATCTTGTGTAACTGATCATGAATATATCTGAGTACCTTGCCACCCAGTACGCGGGCTTAGATTCTCATGAGTGAATGCTCCCTGTTCGGTTTCCTGTACTTTAGAGTTTGTTATACAGGGTAGGAGAAAAGTATTTAAATGAGATGGAAATATAGAAAAAGTAAAACTTCCAGTCACGGAAGGCCGTCGATGTGCTTAAGTTCGTGGCAAACGGGTTTTGTAGTCACTTTCCCTAGCTGTGGGTCTTGGAGACATTTGTCACCCATCTTACGCCTCCGCGGGGAGTTTTCTTTTTTACCACAGCCGCACTTAAGACACATCGGAGCCGAGATCGCGCACGGTAACTACCCGAACCATTATGGTCCGTAATCGTGGGTATTATTCGATTTACCGTGGCCGGCTAGCGTGGGTGTCGTTGGCCGTGAACTACCCCTGGCTGGCCACACCTTATGTTGGGGCTTAAAGTAGGTTCACAGTTACCGGCGAGCCGAACGCCGTAATGAGCTGCCATCGGCTATAATCGGCCTTTATGATGACTTATAATCGGCTCATTACAGTTGGCTTTGAGGGCAGGCGCGAGCAATGAGTTAACCCGCAGCAGAGGGATGCTGGTGCAAAAGAGTCTCATTGGCGAGTGCATAGAATCGTAGCGTACCTGTTAGGCCTTGTCCAGATGAGGCCGTGGTGCGTCTTGAGTGGAGATGCCATAAGATTTTGTTCAACAGAAAAGGATAAAGCTTAACAAGCAGCCAAGATATAAAGGAACAAGTTAAAAAGAGACAAGATTTTTTAAAGTGGTTCGGCATGAAAATGCCTACGTCCACTGATTCTCTTTGTTAATTCACTTCATATGGGCAGTACAAGTTAAGAAAAGTATCGACGGAGGTGTCGGATGTTCCATGCCCTCTGGAACACCTCTCCGTCCACTGTTGACAAAATATAAGCTCCGTTGTGGAGATCTTTATGAATTACATATGGTCCGTCCCAGATGGGGTCCAGTGCCCCGGGGCGCGGAAAGATTCGCCTGAGGACAAGATCTCCTTCTTGTAAAGTGCGATGCTTGACTTTGGAGTTGTATAGTGCTGCTACTTTTTGTTTGTGAGCCGCTGCTTTAAGTGCTGCATCATTTCTTCTTTGCTCAATCAGATCCAAAGACATGAGGAGGAGTTCTTCGTTTTCTTCTGGATTGTAGTGGATCCTACGGTGGGAAGGAACAATAGTCTCAACAGGGAGCATTGCCTCCGATCCGTATGCCAAAGAGAAAGGAGTATGTCCCGTTGATGTTCTGAAAGATGTGCGGTAGGCCCAAAGTGCCGTTGGAAGTTCGTCCACCCAAGCACCTTTTGACTTTTCAAGTTTCTTCTTGATTAGGGTTTTGAGAATTTTGTTGACAGCTTCGACTTGTCCGTTTGCTTGAGGATAAGCTACTGATGAGAAGCTTTTATGAATTCCATGCTCTTGGCACCAGTCGGCGAAGTCTTCGCTGTGAAATTGGAGCCCATTGTCTGATATGATCTTGAGTGGTACTCCGTACCTGCACAGAATATTTTTGATCAAGAAGTTGATAACTTTTGCTGAAGATATTTTATTTAGGGGTTCCGCTTCCACCCATTTGGTGAAATAATCAACTGCCACTATAGCATATTTGGCTCCGCCTCGGCCCGTCGGCAGTTCACCAATTAAATCAATTCCCCATACAGCAAAGGGCCAAGGGCTGGTCATTTGAGTAATCTCATTTGTGGGTAGTCGAGGAATCTTGGCAAATTTCTGACATCTGTCGCATCTCTTGACGAAGTCTAGGGCGTCTTTGTTTAGTGTGGGCCAGTAATATCCATATCGGAGTATCTTTTTCGCTAGAGTCTGCCGTCCAGTGTGATCTCCGCAACTTCCTTGATGGATGTTGAATAAGATTTCCTTGGCTTCCCTTCCAGCGACGCATCTGAATAAGGGGCTAGAGAAGCCACGCCGATAGAGGATGCCTTCTTGTATTGTGTAGTGGGGAGCTTTCCTCAAAATTCTCCTGACCTCATCACGTTTGTCTGGTAGTGTGCCGTCCTGCAAATATTTCCGCATAGGAGTCATCCAAGTTGCTTCTTCAATTGTAGTTATCAGATTCACTTGTTCAAAACTTGGGGCTAGCTGCCTTGAGATGGCTAGTGCTCCGGAAATGGTGCTATTCTTCATACTAGCTTGCTTTGCTAGTTCATCGGCCTCTTGGTTATCTTCTCGAGGAATGTGTTTGATTAGATAATGGTCCAATTGGTCGAGCAGCAGTTTGGTTTTCTTTAGGTATGCTGTGAGTCGTTCTCCTCGTGCTTGGAATTCTCCTAGTACTTGGTTTACGATAAGTTGAGAATCACTATGAAGACATAAAGAATTGACTCCAATTTCTAAGGCAAGCTCCAATCCCGCTATTACTGCCTCGTACTCCGCATCGTTGTTAGTGGCCGCGAATTCCAACCTTAATGCATAGTACAGCTTTCTTCCCCTGGGGGTGATTATCACAATACCTGCCCCCGAGCCTTGTTCGTTTGATGCTCCATCTACAAAGAGGTTCCACTTGATGTTTTTTGCTATGTCAAACTGATCCTTGCCTTCGTTGGTAGTGAATTCGGCAATGAAATCGGCCAGGGCTTGCCCCTTGATAGCAGTGCGAGGATGGTAGGTGACGTCATACTGACTTAGTTCAATGCACCATTTGAGGAGTCGTCCAGAAGTGTCGGGACGATGGAGCACCTGTCTTAATGGCTGATCGGTTAGAACTCTGATGGAGTGAGATTGGAAGTAGTGTCATAGTTTTCGTGACGCGATCAATAAACAATATGCCAATTTCTCAAGTTTAGGATATCTGGCTTCTGCCCCTGTAAATCTCTTACTTAAAAAGTACACCGGGCGTTGTGTGCGGTCTTCTTCTCTTACCAGGGCAGCGCTTAGAGCATGAGATGATACAGCGAGGTATAGGTATAGCTCTTCGCCTTCGTTTGGAGTTAAGAGTACTGGTGGTTTCTGAAGGTGTTCGATCAGGTTAAGGAAGGCTTTTAAGCATTCATCGTTCCACTCGAACTTTCCTTTGTCTTTCTTGAGAGCTTCGAAGAAAGGGACGCACTTGTCAGTTGCTTTGGAAATGAATCTGCTTAGGGCGGCTACCTTTCCGTTTAAGCTCTGCATTTCTTTTCGGGTGGAAGGTATCCTTATTTCTTTTAGAGCCCGGATTTGTTCAGGGTTTGCTTCAATTCCTCTGGAATGGACAATGAACCCTAAGAATTTTCCCGATGACACTCCGAAGGAGCACTTTAGAGGATTCAGCTTCATTCCATATCGGCGAAGTACCTGAAACATCTCGCTCAGGTGGCTTACATGATCGTCGGCTTTCCTGGACTTTACCAACATGTCATCTACATATACTTCCATAGTTCGTCCTATTAATTCCGCGAACATCTTGTTGACGAGGCGCTGATAGGTGGCTCCGGCATTTTTGAGTCCAAAAGGCATGACTTTGTAACAATATAATCCCCGGTCAGTGATGAAGCTAGTGTGGTCTTGATCGGGAGCGTGCATGGGAATCTGGTTGTATCCGGAGTATGCGTCCATAAAAGATAAAAGTTCGTGCCCGGCAGTGTTGTCCACAAGTTGATCGATTCGGGGGAGCGGGAAGCAGTCCTTCGGGCAAGCGTTATTTAAGTTGCAGAAATCAATGCATGTTCGCCACTTCCCATTAGCTTTCTTTACTAGTACCGGGTTAGCTATCCACTCGGGGTAGATGGCTTCTCATATGAAGTCATTAGCAAGTAGGTTCTTTACTTCCTCGTCGAGGGCTGCTGATCGTTCTGCTCCCATGCTTCTCTTTTTCTGCTTTATCGGTGCCCTGGTGGGATCGATGTTCAGCATGTGGCATGCTATGTCTAGGGAGATTCCTGTCATATCGGCATGTGTCCACGCAAATACATCTAAGTTGTGGCGGAGAAAGTCGACGAGTTGATCCTTCAATTCTGTTTTTAGCTGAGATCCTATTTTTAATAGTCTGTTTGAATCATGTTTGTCTACAGATACGAATTCCATGGCCTCTGCAAGCTCAGCGGTAGCCTCCTCCTCCTTATCCCTGGGGTCTAGTTCATTGAAAGGATCGCTGGTGTATCGAAGAGGAGGGGCTTTCTTTAGTTGCTATGCTTCCAAGCTTTTCATGCAGAGAGTAGTCTCTGCATCTTTCCCTTTATTCTTTCTATGGTTATTGCGAAGTTCAGTTACATAGCAATCTCGAGCGGCGTCTTGATCTCCTTCAACTTCTCCTATTCCGTCATCTGTTGGGAATTTCATCTTTAGGCACCACGGGGCTAGGACAATTTGGAGGTCAGACAAGGCTGGTCTTCCCAAGAAGGCGTTGTAGGCCGAGTGGTTTTCTATTAGTACGAACGTTTGTTTTCGTACAACGGAGCGGGGATGACTTCCTATTTCGACGAAGAGGTCAAGTTGCCCGAGGGGCATTTTCGCATCTCCAGTGAAACCGTGCAGGGGTTTGTTGCAGGGAGACACATCCTTCATTGACAGTTTCATTTTGTCGAAAGCATGCTTGAACAGGATATTTACGGAGCTTCCTGTGTCTATTAGAATTCGGAAAACTTTAGCTGGACCGAACCAGGCAGAGATGACAATGGGATCCATATGCGGATACTGTCTTCCTTCTAAATCACGCTTACTGAACACGATGTCCTCACTCTCTTTCCGTTTCGGGTGGCGTTCTTCCATAATGGAGTTAACATAGCCTACAGCATTTCTAAGTGACTTGCCGTATCTTTCCATCTCTGCCCAGCTTCTGTCGGCGATGTGTGGTCCTCCCGAGATGGTATGGACCACTATCTTCTCTTGACTAGAGCCACTGGTGTTGCGATTCCCTCCGCTTACTTCTGGGAGGGGTCGCTTTGAGCTCTCATTGGCAGGAGTTGGAGTCCTGTTCTGACCTTTCACATAGCGTTCCAGCCTTCTTCTCCTGATGTGTTCTTCGATCAAGTCCCGGAGATGGTGGCATTCATTGGTGTCATGTCCGTGGGATTCGTGGAAGCGGCAGAACTTTCCAGACTTGAGGGCGTTATCAGATTCTTTCTTGTGCGGGGGGCGCTTGTATCCGAGTTCGCCCTGAGTGGCTAGATAGATGTTTTCGATGGTTTCATTCAAAGGAGTGTAGGAGTCAAATCTCGGTCCTGGTCGATATTGGCGTTTTTCAACCTTCTTGCCCCCAGCATTGTCTCTAGATTCATTTCTTCGAATGTCCTTGGTTGCAGCGGGAATCTTGTCCGAAGTTGTCTTACCTTGTTGCCCTGACTGCCTCTCAGTGGCAGCGTCTTCAAGCCTCATATACTTTCCAGCTTCATGGAAGAAATCAGGTAAAGTAGCTGGTTTTTCCTTAGTTAGTCTTCTTGCGAACTTGGTATCTGGATGTACACCGCTACAGAGGGCCATTAGGGTGAGTTTCTCATCGGCATCTTGGACTGCGGCCGCTGCGGCGTTGAACCGAGTTAGATATTGTTGCAGTGTCTCTCCAGATTTCTGTTTAACATTGGATAGAGAATAAGCATCCTTGGGTTGTTCTACATGGATGCGGAACTGGCTAATGAACCTTTCTTTCAACATCTCCCATGAGCTGATAGATCCTTGGGGTAGATGGCAGAACCAGGAGGTAGCTAGATCTGCTAGGAATAGCGGAAAGCATTTACACAACACCCCTTCTATTGCTCCGCTCATGAGCATATGCTGGGTGTATCTTTGTAAGTGTACGATGGGGTCGGAAGTTCCCTTGTAAGGTTCCATGGTTGGCATTTTCCATTCCCGTGGGGTGATGGCAGTTTCGATATTGCGGGTAAAGGGGCTGGTGACCCTAGCGCCTATTCCTCGGTCCCTTTGCTCCCGTTGGACGCATTCTCTGAATAGTCGTGCCATTCTTTCATCAGAATTTGGAGCGGATAGAAATGAACTTGGTTCTTCCCTGCGAGATCGGTCTCGTCCAGATGACCTATAGGGATGGTATAGTCTATCACTTCTGACGTGATCCAGTGGTTGTCTCTGGTTGCTCGGATGCATGCTAGGACCAGCTACAGTTGCCCCCTGCCTTGATCTTCCCCTGCGGGGTTCTGTTTCGAGCATTTCCATGGGGTCAACTTCGGGCTGGGTTCTAGCTCGGCTCCGTTCAGCGGGGTTTCTATGATTAGGTGGCATGACTGGCTCAGCCACATCCGACCCTCGCCTGGCGCCTCCCCCACTGGGTTCGGTTCCAAGTGCTTCATCGAGTCGGAGTTCGGGCTGAGTCCGGGCGCGGCCCCTATCATTGTTGTTCCTGTTGATGGCTTCCTCGAAGAGGGAAGACCTTTGCTGTCTCCGAGATCCTCCAGATTGAGATTCATCCCATGATTCAGTGTTGCGGTTGGATTCTTCGACATCCCTCAAGCGTGACATGAGTTGGTTCACCAAAGCTTCTTGTTGGGATGCGAAGCGGTTAGTCACTTCCACCACAACTCTGTCTAGGTCTGCTCTAGTGATTACTGCCGGTTGTTCCGCGGCAGGGGCTGTTGGAATTGCCTGATCTACATGTGGCACTGCTGCTGTAGTGGGATGGTTCTCTTGATCTGGATCTACTGGATTTGGAGCGCTGCTAGTTGCAGCGTTCTTTCCCTTGTTGGCGTCTTTTCTTGGCCTGGAAGTCATGTTTCCTAGGCAATGAAAGGTGCTATTGGGAAAGAAGGTTGAATGAGGGAAGCTGAAGCTTCGAGTTCGAAGTTCTCAGTGAAAGCACCAAAAATGTTTGCACAAAAAATGGGCAAACACCTCCAAGTCATGTGATTTAGTTGATTTTATGTGATTATTAATGATTTAGATGAGTTATGTAAATATGAAAAAGGCAGGGGCTGAAATGTAAAAGACACGCAGATTTATAGTGGTTCGGCCAGAACGTGCCTACGTCCACTTTATATGTTATTATCTTCTTTTTTCAGATTACAAGTACAATGCTTGGTGTACAAGTGTATGAAAGTAGTTTGAAAGTTTCTTCCGTGCTTGAGCTCTCAAACTTGTCTGCCATTGTTGTACCCCTGCCCCTCTATTTATAGAGTGAGGCTGGGGGCAGGGGTCCTGAATGTATATAGCTGCTGGTGGGCCCGGGTTGAAGCAATCTGGCCTGGTAGTTATCTGGTTCGGCGAGGCCTCATTCGGCAAGGAGCTTGGACCGGTGGTAGGATTGGTCCGGTGGTAGGTGTGTATTCGGTAGTGAGGTGGTTCGGTAGGTGGGTAGGCGAAGCTTGGTTCGGTGTTTGTTTGGACCGGTTGTGGAGAAGAGGCTATGGTCCGGTGGCATGTTGGTTCGGTGGTATGTTGAGGAAAGTGTGGTTCGGTAGTGAAGCGGAGATGGTTTGGTTCGGCAGTGGTCTCTGGACCGGTTGTTTGGTGGAGGACCGGATGAGGTTTGACCGAATGAGAATGCCGGATGAGCTTATGCCGAGTGGGAATGCCGGATTGACTTCCATGCTTGTATCGAGCCATGTGTTTGCCGAATGATGTGGTTGCGAACCCGGGTGAAACTGTGATTCCTTGGTCTCGAGATCTTCTGGGTGAGAATTCGCCCAACAAAAATCCATATTAATTTCAAATTGTCACATATCCATCTTCATATAGGGGCAAAACGGTCATTTGTGTGCATATATTTCTTTGAGAAAAATTAATGAGAAATTTCCATACTATTTTGTAGGAATTTGATTTCAATTACAAGTTGTTTCATGAAGAAGATATGCATGCACAAAAAGAATACAAAGGAATGAAGATGGAAATAATTCAAAGTGAAGATCATGGAGGACCCCACCTACCCACCACCTTAATGTACAAATTAGAGGATAATGCACATGCTTATGGAATTAATGGCTTCATGTACACTTAAATGGGGATTATGACATGCTAATGATTACTTGGTGACCACACTATCTCATGGGCATTTTGGGCATTCCCCAGAAATATGAATTAGGGTCTCATACATGTATAAATACTCATATGTTTCATGTAATCTCTTCCTCTCCCTTAGTCTCTCTTTTGATTAGTTTAGACTCAAAATAAAAGCAAGCTCTCTTTCTTTCCATGGCTACTTAGCCGTTTCTTCTCTTATGTAATTCCTTTTTTATGCAATTTAATACATGTTCATTTTCTTTACCTGTTGATTTCTTTTCATGTTGTAGTGTAGATCTCTTTTATTTTATGCAAGTAGAATAGTTTTCGTTTAACTTTGCTCTCTTTTCCTTTTCTTTTTCTTTCATGTTGCAAGCTACATATGTTAATCAAATGACAAATATGAGAGGCTAAACCATTTCAATTTAGGGGTAATGAAGCTCTCTAATTACGTAGCTTCAACTATTTGTTAATTCATGCTCTCATTTTGTGCTTGATGATCAATGAAGTGTTCTTTTTTTCTTGCTTTGAATTTGATAGCCTATATTGTTGACACCAAATAGGTTATGTTTAAACAATCACTAACACAAATGTCTCTTCATCAAAATATGATTATGGCATAAGAAAGTGATATAAAATTAAACTTTGATGGTCTATATTTCTAATCAATAGTTAATAGGCCATACTTAAAATAGATTTCATTTTCATTTTCTTTGTCAAATTTTTTGAAATTTAGTAAGTGCTTTAAGGGATGTGTTATAGTTTGATGGCTTATGTTAGCTAATCAATAGCACAAATATGACATGCTTATGATAAGCACATCAATTAAAGCACTAATGACCATAAAAGAGATATCATGATTTCATATATGTTGAACTATGTAATCTAGATAGTGGATTTATTCTCTAATTTTCTTTAACTCTTATATTTGTGTCTCTTTTCTTTTAGTTAGTTAGCTAATTTTTAATTCTCCAGCTTAACTTTCACTCGATTTTGGTTTAATTTGATTGAATATATTTTTTAAAATCATCAATTCCCTGTGGATCAACCCGTATTCGCCACGTGCTACATTCGTGCACCATGCGCTTGCGATTATTCTTATTATAAAATTCGTTCGGCTACTTTCTAGTTCATAGAAATTTAGCCGTCCGAACACCAAACTCCAAGTCCTTTCTCCTCTGATCCACATAGGACTTTGGCATGCTGTGGGCTTCCTTCATCCTCTATCTAATAACTTTGATTTTCTTATAAGCTTCCGGAATGGAATCTGGTCCAAGCACATTTCTGTCTCCAGCCTCTAACCAACAAGATGGCAAACGACATGGTCTTGTGTATAATGCTTTAAAAGGAGCTATACTGATACTCGACTGAAAGCTGTTTTTCTTAGAAAATTCGACTAAATAAATACGATCAACCTAACTACCTCCAAAACCAAATATCCAAGCATGGAGCAAACTCTTAACAATTTATTAAATCGCTCCGTCTGACCATCCATCGGAGAATGATAGGAAGTACTAAGATTCACCTTCATACCTAATGCAATTTGAAGACGTTTCTACAATCCATTGGTGAATAACAAAGCCCGGCCACCCATAATATCACCAGGAATGCCATGTAGCCTTACCACTTCCTTAATATACAACTTTGCTGGATAAGGAGCCGTTCCACTTGAATTCATCGAAATAAAGTGAGCTGATTTAGTCAACCTATCAACGATAACCCATAGACTATCATGTCTGCCCCTCGAACGAGGTAATCTACCCATAAAATCCATGGATACCTGCAATTTAAAATTATTTGATCATTACTGGATCAATTTATATTGGAAATAAATACAAACTTAATTAAATTCTTAGTTCACATTTACATGATCCCACTACCATAATGGAACCTTTAATGGTTGTAGAAGTCCACTAGGTCTTTGATATTCAGCTTTGACAAGCTGTTATGTCATGCAATGCTTCATAAAATTCCCCATATCTTGTTTCATCCCTTCCCAAAAATATAGCCTTTTCATATCAGCATACATATTGCTGCTTCCTGGGTGGATAATATATTTAAGTCGATGTCAATCTTCAATTATATTCTTACGGAGTGTATCAATATTTAACACTACTAGCCTACAATGCCTTCGAAGACATTATTTGCTATCAACTACATAATCAATCACTTCCTGACTGCCAGTATAACACATCCAAAAAATATCAACTAGAGAAGAATCTTGCTTTTGAGCATTTTCCAAGCAGTTAAAAAGATGGCCATGCTTTTAAACAAGTGAGCACCAAATCTGATCTCTAATCAGGACTTCTATCTTGGGTATCACAAGTAGATAAACTCTTTAGATCCTTCCATTCTAGGATCACCATAGAAACAATTACTAGATGCTTAAGGGTAAGAGCATCGGCTAAACAATTCCCTATTCCTGGGGTATACTGATTCTCTACATCATGCATATCTAAAAACTCCAGCCATCTCTACTATCTGATTTTCAGATCTTTTTGAGAAAATAATTATTTCAATGATTTATGATCTATATATAAGACAAAATTCTCTTCTAGAAGATAATGACGCCACATCTTAAGTCAAAAACTATAGCTTCCGGCTTCGATCATGGTAGCATATCGATTTTCACTCTGTCTAAAATGTCTAGAAGCATAAGAAACTACTCTGTCTCTCTGGATAAGAACTGCTCCAAGTCCCAATCCATAAGTGTCAGTATAAACCATCAAATCTTGATTCCCATCAGGTAATAAGAATGGGTGTGTGAGTGAGAAGATCCTTTAGCTTCTGAAAAGATGATTTATACTAATCTGCCCAGTGGAGTTTCACATTCTTCCTAATCAAGGTAGTGAGAGGGAGAACCACTTTCGAGAAAACTCTAATAAAATGACCATAGTAACCAGTTAAGTTTAGAAAACTTCTAATCTCAATAACGATCTTTGGTCTCTTCCCATCGTGAATTGCTTTACTCTTAGAGGGTTCGACTGAATTACCTTCACTAGAAACGACTTTCCCCCTAAGAACTTCACTTGCTACTGCCAAAAATGACATTTTGAGAGTTTTTCCTTCAACTCATTCTCTTGCAATGTTTTTAAAAAAAATTCGAGGTGTTCAATATGTTGCTTCTAAGATTTGGAATAAACTAGAATATCATCAATAAATACTAGAACGAATTTATTAAGATACGCTTGAAAGACATGATTCATCAGGCCAACGAAATATTCAAGTGCATTTGTCAACCCAAAAGGCATCACTAACTATTATAAGATCCACCTCTAGTTAGAAAAGCTATAAGAGAAATGCTATCCTCTGCAACTCTAAGCTAATGGATACCGGTAGCTAAGTCAAGCTAAGAAAAAACCTTAGCACTGAATAACCGAACAAACATATCGTCAATACTGGGCACTAGATAACGATTTTTAATGCTAACCTCATTCAGTTTTTGATAATCAATAAAAAGTTAAAGAGTACCATTTTCCTTCCTCACAAATACTATGGAGGTACCCCGTGGAGAGCTACTCGATCGAATCAAATACTTGGGCTCTGACTCAGTCAACTGCTTAATCAACTCTTTATTCTCCTTATTTAACATTCTGGTAGGAGGATGACTAAAAGGTGGAGCTCCTGGAACAAGATCGATCCTAAACCCAATATGTCTCTTAGGTGGTAATCCTGAGATAGGCCCAAAGACATTAGGAAAATCAGAAATAACTGGAATTTGAGAGATCTCTTCTTCAATTTAATATTCTAAACATACAAAAAAATAGATGGAGTTTGGAATAGCTTCATCGAGAGCTATAGTGACTCACTATCTAGGTTGAGGATGTCGAAGAAGTATGGTCCTCTTAGGACATAAATATGAGCCTTATATAAAGATAACCAATCCATCCCTAATATCGTGCCAAAACCCAAGAACCGAATAACATAAAGATCAACGAAGAAGGATACACCGCTTAAAAAATTTCTACATGCTCACTAAGAAAGCAAAGAGTTGCAGATCCCCAATAGGATTTATAATCCTTAGAGATGTAACAAGAAAAATAGAATCCAATAAAGTAGATTCTATGAGTCCTTCTATACAAATAAATATGAGGCACCCATATCGAAGAAAACCCATATTTGCAAACCTCTGAATAAAAATATGCCCTCTAAAGTGGCTGTTGCTGCTTGGCTGTTCCACTTGGTAAACCGACCACATTAACTCGACCTTAATTCTTTTGCTGCAATATTAGACAAGATAAAACCATGTACCCGGCATCTTACTATAGTAGCAGGCTACTATTTGGCGAGGTTTAGGACAATTCCTAATAAAATGGCCCTGCTTTCCATAAATATAACATGAATTTGAAGGGAACTTAGCACTAGAACCGCACTCTTCCCTTTCTTGTCCTGAAAACTCTTCTTGCCTTTATTCCAAGGCTACTTCCTTTTCTGGGAAGATTTGGCTTAGTCATAGCAGCTTTATTCCCATCACTATCCTTTTCAGCCTCCTCAAAAAAAAGTGCTAAATCGATGAGAGACTCGAAAGATACATCCAACTAAAGCAATAGATCTTTCCTTAATGGCTAGGTCAATCCATAAATAAACGTTTGGTTCTTCTTCCTTGGAGTATTGACAAAGTCTAGGTCATATTTGGACAATGCCTCAAACATTGTCACTAACTCTGTGACTAATGTCCAATCCTCCCTGAGATCAATGAATCTCCTAGCCATCGCTTCCCACTCAGCCTCTGGTAAGAAATTTATCTCAAATTGTTGTTTGAACTAATCACAACTAAGTGGTGCCTCTGCAACATCTACCTCCAATAGAGTATACCTATCCAAGGCCCTCTCCTACAACTGACTGGCTATACATGAACTCTCTACACATCTACGAGCTCCATGCTAGTGTACATGTGCTAGCATGTCTTTAACCATGCCTGGACCTCTCCAGTCGATTCGGTCTCCTTGAATGATTTTCCCCCAACCATCCGAAATGTAAAGGCTCGTTTTCCCGTACCCTTTGAATCGACAATAAACCACACATGTCCAACTCAAATTGCATGAAAAGACGGATCTTTAAGGGTGATTAAAGAAAAGTAGACAGAACAGAATCTCACATGAATGGAATAACATATATTATTTCAATAATAATCTTTACAGCAGAAAACTTTTAAATACCTATATCAGAGTCTAACCTAAATTCAGCTTGGACAGTTATAAAACCTTCCCTTACAATTGCTGACAAACATCAAACAAAATACACTAAGCAAAGCGGAAAATAGCAAATCTCCATTAAACACTAGCAAACAACACCCTCTCCCATCTAATAGCTTGGCCGAGGCTTGAGATGGAGGTTGGCCCAAAATATGGAGAAGAAGCGGTAGAGCTTTGAACATGGATTCCCAAGATTTAGATCTGAAAAATAGGTCATCTTCTCTCTTGTTTTTGACTCTCTTATTCACAAAATTTGAAAAACTTATTAACTGAAAAGTTGTTGAAAATTCTTTTTTATTGAATTTTAAAGAAATAATCATTTGAATCCAAGTTGTTTTGAGGGAGATATGTTCAAAATAAAAAAGCTATTCTCGGATTCCTAAAAAATAAAGCCCGAAAATGCAGTTCAAAAAATTGAGTTTCAGGTATAGCAAACCCCAAAACAGGAAAAATTGATCAACATAAAAGTTGTAGCCAATGAAATTTCATATGGTTTAAAAAAATATTTTCTAAATTTGGATCTTTTATGATCAAGTTATGATCAAAACAAAACGGCTTATTTTCTGGCTTAAAAACTGGTCCCGAAAATGCATTGTGAAGAAGTGGAATTTTGACATAGTAAACATTGGTCTGAGACAAAGTGATAAACTTGAAAGTTGTAGCCACTAGAAAAATATATGATTTAATTTTTTTTTTTTTTTGCATTTTGGTTCTGTATTGAAGAACTTATGGCCGAAAGAAAAAAAAGTAAAATATAGAGAAAAAAAGGAGTTTGTTTTGAAGGAAATAAACATTTATTTCTTTTGAAAATTTTGTAACTATTTTGACATTATTTCTTTATAATATTTTTCTATGGCATGGAAGCCATTAGAGAGGAGAGGAAGAAGATGAAGAAGCTTGATAAAAGAAGAAGAAAAAGAAATGTGAATGAAATGAAAGAAGGAGGTGGATATTTATAGAAAAAGAAAGAAAGTGGTAATTTACCAAAATAACCTCTTACCAAATTACCAAAATAACCTTACTTCAACCTAAAGTAATCTCCACTTTTTCAATATTTCACATCATCTTTCACATCCTTACTTCATGTCTTAGTCACTTAAATATTAAGTAAAGAATATCATAATTATGTTGGCTTTAATTTGATATTAATTTGATGTTTACTTTTGACTTTTCTTGCTTACTTTTGTTAATTCTTACTTACTTTACTTAATGACTTCTAGAAGATTTCTAATCTTATTTAGTAAAAGTAAACATGTTTTGTGAATTAATTAATACCTACACTATTTCGAATATATGTTTCTATATAAAAATAAAGGTGCGACGACGTTGCGACAACTTTTAATCGACAAAACGTCGTTTTTCGACAAAATGCTTTACAGTCATATTTTGACGTTTTAGTTAAACTATTTGTTTATGTAAACCAAATTAAAAATGAAATTTTTACTTCTTTAAATAAATTAAAACAAGTCTCTTTACATTTTAAAATCATATTTAATTAATTTCAAAATCTATAATTTTACAGTGTATGTAAAACTGACAAAATGCTACAAATTTTTGTTATTTTTATAAAGCGATTATTAACAAACTTTTAAATCTTTTAACATACTATTGTTATCTTTATTAGATGTTTTAAATAAGATTTACCTTTTTAAATAAATATTTAAATCCATTTATTTAAGCCTTTATTTATTTTTAACAAAACTTAACTTTTGTTGATTTGTTTTAAAATTCAAATTTCTACTTTATAATTTATTAACTATAAGAATAAATAATCATTATCATATATAACATATTTATTTAAGATTTAAACTCCTTTTAAATTTAAATCAAGCCAAATCTCTCATTTTCGAAGTAGTGAAATTACGGGTCGTTACACGAAATCACTATAGAGACGTGCGAAAATGGAACGAGCTAGCTGAGCACCAAAGGTATGATTATGGGTAGTCCGAACCATCTCAGCAATCTACTTAGGAGTCAAAATCACTCCTCTTGTAGCAGGACAACTGATCGATCTTGTAATAGCTCTTCCAGGTCTTCCACCAACCATGACTCAAAACAGTGCATTTAATTTCTAAATTAGAAATTTACTCCTATATAATATACATAAGATATTTATACTTAAAATAGTTTTCAAATACGAACCAAGGATTACCCAATAATAATTTAATATTCCTATTTCTAATAGTTAATTTAATTACTAACTACCACAAACCCAATGGACATGACTTTAGGTCATGTGGGTTTAGATCTAGGCTATGTGCAATCTATATTCAATAATGTTCTTAATCCAACTCTGATACCAAGCTGTAATGACCTCACTTCTATACCTATATTATTAAAAAACATTACAAGTAATTTTGTCTAATAACATGGAAAATACTGCTGGATTAAGGGTAATCGAATGTGAATATATTTTTATACTAACATAACACGTCGTTACTACCTTTTGAGGATCTAAACTGCAAATTTTGGACGTGTTCCGTTGTCATACAAAGTAATAAACATACCGATTTAAAATGATCAGAACATATATAATATAAATAAATCAAAATTAGAATCACAGATTACAGCAGAATAATATACATTGTACACATAATAGAATGTTGGTCTACAGAATATTAGTACTAGACCCACATAATATATACATCACATCTAAAGGTATCATATTAGGTACACAATGACTACTAGATAATATACATGACATAAATCCTAAATGTCAATATACACAAGTGTGAAGTAAATTAAAATGATCAAAATTGTCTACTTTAATGCTAGCCCAAAATATAGACGTCAACGAGTTTGGGTACTTACAGAGTCTTGGTCTGACCCGAGTATTTTAAAATAAACGGGTCAGACTATATCTAATAAAGATGTGAGATACTGATATCATAAACATATGATTTAATGATGAATAAGTAAAAATAAAATATGTTGAAACTCATGAAAAGGCATATAATCCTAATTACCATTTCATATATCCATATCAAGTCTCAATTGGACTGTCATCAAAATATGGTGATACAATTCAAACTTCTCCAGAGCTAAAAGATACTAAATACCTATACAAAGTTTCTAAAGAAAATCATCACAAATAAAATAATAATGGTAGTCATCTATCAGTTTAATATAACAACACAAAGTTTAAATATCAAAATAAACCCCGCCATATAGTGTATAACCCTAACACATCAGAATACACTATTATGTGAATTTACCAAACATATCAAAATAGTCAAACATGTCAAACAATATACCTAAAACATACCGATTGTTATTAGTCATCCGGTATATAGTCAAACTATCCACGAAAAAAAGGACATCTGTATCACACCATCATAAACCTAATATTCCAAAATAGGTTAGCCAATCCAAATCTAAAAGGGTATCGACACTCAAATCGATAAAAAATGAGTCATTTTCTCCTAGGGATCTATCGGCTTAGAATCCGAGCTCCCTTAGATAATAAAATTCTAAATGTTAATTACTATCACTCAAATAATTAAAAGAATATAACTAACTATCCCATACCATATAATAAATTCAAGTATTTACTGAAAAGCTGGTAAATTCTACTCAAACTCTATTTAACAAATTTTAATAATAAGTGAAGGAATTATACGAAATGTTCCATACCAATTCAGTAATTCAATTGTTTATTAAAATTCTTTGTTTCGTACAAAATTACAAAATTCAATAAAAATTCCAATTCCAAAATAAATTACATAAAAGTGTTTTAAATTATTTCTATTTTGTTAAATAATTGAAAAGAAAATATATTTTAAATAAAACTTATTGTTAAAATAATTGGTAAATAAAGCTACGTTAGGCTGCAGGCAATTAAATTGAAATGGTATGTTACGCTAAGTAAAATGGAAAGGCAAGTAAAGTTAAATGGTATGTACATGTAAAATTGGAAACTTGTATATATTTTATAAAGTTAGGATAAACTTACATGTGCAGGCAAGTAAACTTATACATACATAAATATACATACATACATACATATATATATATATGTATATATATATATATATATATGTACAAAGTGATATCAAGTCTAGATTATTAAAAGCATGTACAACCAATAGCAGGGGTGCCAATCAAAACAAGAGAATAAAGTGCAATAGACATTTGTGCGCAACAAGTCAAAGAAAAAGAAAAAAACAGCAGGGCGTACTAAATGAAAGCAAGAATGCTTTCTTAAATCAAGCAATACTTATTAAAACTGACAGGGATGAAAATGAACCGACAAGGACAAAAATCTTAGAAAGAAAATAAAGTGAAACCACAAATTAACATAAGGATGAAAAATCAACAGGAATCAATTTTCAAGTTAAACAATGGATACCCATATTTTAATGTCGTAGTACAAGCTAAAATGAACAGAGTCAGGGCAACTAATTAAGTAATAGGCATGGACAAAATCAAACAAGATGCTGGCTTATATTACTTTTCTTCAAAGGGCGATAAAGTTGAACCGACAAGAATGAAATAAATCAAAGAAAAATGCTTTGGGTGTAATTTTTGTTCAATGCATGTCTATACAAAATAGAAGGGATAAAATAATTCAATATTTGGGAAGGTAAGAAATAATTCAAAGCAAAAGGGAAATTTCAAAACTGATAAGGACCTGCTAGTTGAGTGTTTTTGTACATTAGGAACTAATAATTTTATTTTCTAACATTTTGATTTAAACTGATTCTTAATTTATCCATTTTACAAATTGAAAGCAGTAAATTATCTCAAATCATAAATATAGTAGTGTGAGATTATTACATCACCTTGGATTCAAAAAGGTATGTTATGAACTAAATTCGATTAGGCTAAAACAACTATAACACTGCTTCTTCTCAAATTCCAAAAATCCTTAAAACAACCCCTAATTATTAAAAAATTCAGAGCTTACTTACTAAATCGAAATACTAAATTGATGGTATCTATAGGTAGTGGAAGATGCAAGGAATTCATACCTATTTACTTTGAGATTTACGAATTTTTGCTTGAATTCCTACGAAGATTTCGACAGCTGAAATTTATTTTCTTTATCCCCTTAGTTAAGCTGAAATGAGAACGTAAAAGAATTTATGAGTAGTTGGATTAGGCTTTGGTTAAGGAGCTAGGGTATTAGGCATTAGGTTAAGGTAAATGGGTTTGAGTATAAAAGCCCAAAGTCCACTTAGAAATAATTTTAGTTTCCTTTGGCTTAATAAACCTTAACTAATTTTTTTTCAAAACAATTGCCTAAACCCATTAAATCAATTTCTCATTTAAACATTTTATTTCATTTCAAAATTTAAAAAGTCAGTTTAAATTTTTTTAAAAATCCAAATTTTAATTATTCTTCCCAAATCACTATGTCGAAATATCTCGTTCTAGCGTTTAGGAATCCCTATCAATAACGCTGGTCAAACAATATCGACCAGAATTCTAAAAACTCTCAACAGACAAATTGTATCAAAATTTTCAAATTCTTTATAAATCAATATAATGCTTGAGAATATATTATTATAAATTCAAAAATTTTAACAGGATTGTTACAGTTATTATTCAATGATGTGAATGTTTGATGATTTATTGGATTTATTTATGAATTGGTTAATAGGTTTAAGTATAAAAACCATTCATATTACACCTAAATATCCTGAAATTTTTATATTATGTGAAATATTATTTTAGAATTAGATTTTTAATTTCATAATTTTCCAAGCAAATATGAATATTTCGTGAATATGATAAATCTAATTTACTATGATTTTTGGGGACTATTCCCAAGAGTTTACAAATTATTATGAATTTATTGGGCTATAATAGCTTAATAATTATATTAAAATATTAATATACTGTTATCCCGCCTTTTGGCAAGGCCGTGACACCAAGCACTTGACTAGAAACCAAGGATGGTTCGTCTTGGAGATCGTTAACGCATAGGTCTGCTATGGATGTCGGTAAAATTTTTCTGAGTCCGGATCAAGCTACAATTGATGTGACATGAGAAGAAAAGCTAATAAAGCCAACATTCCAAATTTCAAGTCAATCGGAGTGGGTATGCTCAAGATATTGATCGATCATGGTTGAGAAATCCAAACTTGTATCGATCATAACTCAAGATCTACAAGTCCAAATGCCGCCAAATTTTCATAGTAGCTTACTGCCAACCTAAGGAAATTTCATGCCAAATTTCAGCTCAATTTGATCAAATCTTGATCGATACGAAATTCATACGTATCGATCACGGTCCGAAAAACTCCAACTTGCATCGATCATATCTCACAATCCTCATGTCCAAATACTATGAAATTTTCACAGTAGCTTACTGGCAACATGAGGAATGCTCACGCCAAATTTCAGCTCAATCGGATCAAATCTTGATTGATCCGAAATTGCTTCGTATCGATCACGGACCAACTTGCATCGATCATATCTCACAACCCACATGTCCAAATGCTATGAAATTTTCACAGTAGTTTACTAGCAACATAAGGAATGTTCATGCCAAATTTCAGCTCAATCGGATCAAATCTTGATCGATTCGAAATTGAGTTCGAATCGATCCCGAAACGGGCCCCAATTTCCTGAGGCCGGGCATGCGGGCCCCCTCACGTGCCAGAAGTGGTCTCCCGAATTTTCAGCGAAATATCAGCCTCCAGCACTTATAAATAGAGCCCCTGGTCATTCAGAAAAGGGGTCGGAGAATTTGGAGAGTAAAAGAGCGCCCGGACTTTGCCACGTTCACTCCAGAATGCCATTACTGCCATTAATCTCGAATTTAAGCTTATTATCTGGTGTACTTCGCTATAAAAAACTTGTAATCTTCAAGTATCAAGCAATAAAGTGATAAAACTTCATAGTGGACGTAGGCGAATTGCCGAACCACTCTAAAACTCTGTGTTTCTATGCATTTTCTTATATGATTAATGGTGTGTTTGTTAGATCTGCTTCATTTTATATTTATTCTCCTCATTTTATCTCTTTAAACACATCCGAAGAGTGTTGTGCCCAATTTTGGTGCAAACACTTTGGTGCTTTCACTGAGAAAAACTTAGTTTTTTCTCCCGTTCTTTGGATCTCCTTTCGATATCAGATTGCATAAATCTAAGGAGAAGATCCAGATCTATTTTTCAGTGGTTCCTTCTATTCTATTCAGATTGCTCCAGATCTAAGAGGAACTACATTCATCATGAATTCCGTACCCATATTTTCGAATCCAGAAAAAATGCAGTTTTTCGTACCCATATTTTAGTATCCAGAAATTATGATGAATTTCGTATCCATGAAAATGTGATGATTTTCGTACCCATATTTTCGTATCCAGAAAATATGATGAATTTCGTATCCATAATTTTCGTATCCATGAAAATGTGATGATTTTCGTATCCATGTTTTCGTGTCCAGAAAATGTGATGTTTTTCGTATCCATGTTTTCGTGTCCAGAAAATGTGATGATTTTCATATCCATGTTTTCGTGTCCATAAAATGTGATGATTTTCGTATCCATAAAAAGTGGTGATTTTCATATCCATGGTTTCGTATGCAGAAAATGTGGTAACTTTCATATCCATACTTTCGTATCCAGAAAATGTGGTGATTTTCGTATCCTTGCTTTCGTATCTAGAAAATGTGATGATTTTCGTATCCATGCTTTCGTATCCAGAAAATGTGGTGATTTTCGTATCCATGCTTTCGTATCTAGTAAATGTGGTGATTTTCGTATCTATGCTTTCGTATCCAAAAAATATGACAACATTCGTATCGATCACCTATTGACTACTTCGTATCCATCAGGAAGCGCTACTTCGTATCCATCAGGAAGCGCTACTTCGTATCCATCCATCTGCCTCCAATTCGTATCGATACTCATATGTACTTTGTATCCATCCATCTGCCTCCAATTCGTATCGATACTCACATGTAGTTCGTATCCATCCATCTGCCTCCAATTCGTATCGATACTCAACTGCAATTCGAATCGATCAAGAACTCATCCGATGGATACGAAAAGTGATCGATACGAAATCAGATCAATACGAATAGTTATCGATACGAAATCAGATCGATACGAATAGTGATCGATACGAAATTAGATCGATACGGAAACTGATCGATACAAAATCCTGATCGATACGAAGAATGACTATTTGCTAATGGATACGAAATCGACCGAACCATAGCCGTGTGCGTTTCATATCGACGCTCAGATAACACTTAATATCGTTCAAACATTATCGAGAATGATGATGAAATTTCAAAAAAAAAGAAAAAAATTCGGGTACGATCCAATTTCGGGACCGAACCCTAGCCGCAGCGCAGAGCACCCGCATAGTTAATTCAAAACTCAACTTAGTAAAGAAACATTCTAATCATTCCATGACTGGACGGGACATAAGAGATTACAACAACAATTGTTGAATTGCAATCGATGAATGGGTATTGAAATACTACTCAACCGGTGCCGCCAGAGGCTGGAGAACCAAGCTAATATGTCAGGAATTATAGTTGGTTAATGTATCATGCTTCTATCGTTGACTGCCACTTCCCACAATTGACCAGCTTTTAAAACTCCTGAATTGACAACTATGGCACGATGGCTAATATGACGACTGCGCTACACTGTCTACTCTACCAACTCAAAACATAGCTAGTCACTGTTGAACCACCTTCAAATGCCCACATCTTAATCATTCCACGTCCATATGACTAAAAGCATGGCATATAACCTTAAGAGGATTTCCTTACTATCTTATGTGGGCCTCTTTCATGGTGAAAATTAGAAATAATCACCAATTTATGAGCCCATCTTAATCTACTCACCATCCAATCAACATTACCAACCGCTCGAACATTGGACTACCGGGCATCATCATTCACTAGTATTACAAGACCCTATAGCCTTAAAATGAATTTGATTGGAGTATCTTTCCCAGTCGGGACCTATTCATTGAAACCATCCTACATGCAGACTTTCTAGCGAAAATTCAGCATGCTAACTATGTCGGCGTACTATGGAAATTCAACCTCCGACACTATCTCAGAATGGTGCATGGATTCCACGAAGAGTGATGAATGCCATCTAATGCAGATGTTCCCCCTATGCCACAAAGAATACTATCAATCAGTTCGATAAGAGAACTGGAGGATAGCCACCACCAACTACACTATTATATCGTATCTAATATTGAGTTGATGAACTAGATGAAAAATCAATGTCGCAAGATAAGATGGAAACCTACTCCATACTCTAAGTCGAGAACCTCCTCTTCTTTAGATGTCTACCGAGGATGCCAACGCCATAAGGCTGCTCTGGAAAGGATAGCTCTGACAATGTGTTCGAGCCCCATAAAACGAAGGGCTGGGAACCTACGATCCCTATCAATCAAGAACTTTGATCAAACTGTACCACTTGCATTAAACTTCCAACTGAGAAGGGCTGGACTGAAGTGCAGTAGCAAGCATACGACGTTGCTTCACTTATCAATAAGATTTAATCCGATCTCTTTTGAATTATTTCTATTTCATTTATGTTGCAAAATATGACCGACTTGAATTAAACTACTTGCAAATGATGCAGGTAACCGAGTACTTAAGGATGAGTGCAAAACAACCTCCATGGACTATGATCAAATCATTTAGGTAACATCATGACGAGCATGATTCAACCAATCGTCGGCTGTTATATGCACTTGACTTGGGGGCAGGGCATCAAAGCAGAAGAGACCGACGAGTTCAGGACTCCGGTACAAAGTGGATGCAACCGACCATCCACTCATATGCCTATGCAATTTAATTAGAGATCTAGGAAAGCCTTGGAGTTATATGTCCCAACCATGCACTCTCCATCTCTTACTTGAAGCTCGCCAAAATACTTATGCTTCTTCTGTTGCCCAGTAAAATCGAAATCACACCAAAGGTGGACGTGACGTGACAGTCCATGCATCAAATCCTGCATTGGACACTTGGGGTTATGTAAGAACACATGTTTAAAATGGATATGATTTGACCATTCACTCTCCAGTTTGCGTCAGTGATTCCGCAAAACAATCGAGCCTTAAACCGACTTCATCGGGGGCCAACCCTCAATTTATAATCATCAGCAACTGACTACCTGCTCATTAACCATCATGAGCCATCATTTCAACTCTCTTCCTCAGCACAATCGGAAGAATGCAAAGTAAAAAGTGGACGTGACTTGTCCATCCCTTCTCCAATTCTTTACCCTGATTTAAGGGAAAATACACAGGTCAAAGTGGATGCAATTCAACCATCCTCTCCTCTGCTCGAGCTCAAAGCTTGCCAGGACACTAATCTTACTCCTTACGCTTGCCAGAAGCATAATCCGAATGAACATGTATGTGATTCAATCGTCCATCAACTAAATCTTATCCTTCGTTAAGGGAGGATAAGTGGAAAGTGATCGAGATCTGACCAATCACTTATTAAGTGAAACCCTAAGCATAGGGACAAGTCACCACACTGAAGCCAAAAAAGGATTGATACACGAAAATCCTTTAACTAACTCTAGTCTCACAGAGTGCGGATTGGAGTATAAACATCAACTCTAGGTTCCCAGAGTGCAAACCGGAGTATAAACACTAACTCCAAATTCCCAGAGTGCGAATTGGAGTATAAACATCAACTCCAGATTCACAGAGTGCGAACTGTAGTTGTGACGACCCAGATTCCTTAAGATTTTAAAATCAGAATATTTAATTGACTTAAATATTCAATGGAATAATTTTAACTTGAATTCAAATATCACTAATTAATTGTTAATTGGATTATTGAATTAAATAATTTAAAATCGGGTAAAATATTGAATCTGGAATTTCTAAGCCTATTAAAAATATTTTGAAGGCTTGTAAAATTTATATTGATAACACTGAAGATAATAGAAGTTGTAAAATTGGAATTAACAGTGGGTTGTTCAATTTTAAAATTTATACCGTTTAAATTGAATTTTAAAATAGCCTTCCGAGGCACAGTCTCGGAATTCAACGAAACCAGTTCCATTGGGTCCGTAATATTAAACTAATATCGTATTTCAAATTTTGTAGTGATCAGAGTTGTTGTGTAAGCGTACGTTATATAAACGCGTTGAAACCTATATCGAATTCAATTTAATAACTAGGTACCTAAGCGAGATATTTTTGAATATAAAAATATAAATTTTTAATCAGAAGCCAACATTACTCTGTTAAAGCCGACATGATAAAACAATTATACACGCGAACATCTTTTCTTGTTCCCTCTATTTTTTTAAAAAAATGCAGGATCGTTCAATAATATCTCGTTCAAGGCTTTTCAAAGAAGATTAATGGCCGAACTAAGTAAGGAATTTGAGCAAATCGATCCCCTTTTCTTCAATTCGATTTCCCCTTATTCCTCAATTCGATTTCTGGGAAAGAGAAAAAAAATAATGGCCGCAAGTTTTTTTTAAAAAAAATAAGAAAACGAATCGTCTGAGCTTTTAATCGCAAGGATGTTCCCTTCTTCTCAAGTCATGACCCATTTATTTCGATTTACACTTCGTACCTAAGCCAAGACCGATGTCGAATCACTCTTCGATGTAGCCATTTCAATCTGGAGTTTCTGACCTAAATCAATCTCGAGTTGTACTCGAATCCAGGTGGTTCGCGTAGTCGCGTGGAAGGAGGTAGATCGACGCAACGTAGTCTGGGTGGCCCCGATGTTTTTGAGGTCCTTGGAGTCGACGTGCTAGGGTTTTGCAGGGGATTAGGGTTGCGGGTTCGCCGTAGTTGGAGCAAGAGATGTAGGCGACGTGGGGCAGAGAGGACGCTGTCGGCGAGTCCGATTGGGGTACGCGATTCCGAGCGCGTGGAGTTATGGTTCGGCTGCGAGTCCATGGCGAATGATGGTAGGGGAGTTCGGCGTGTTGGGTATGACTCCTTCTATTTTTTTTTAAATTTTGAATTTGCATAAGGACGAACTGAAATATACTTACATATATTTAACCCAGTATTTGTTTTTTTATTTCATTTCATTTTATTTTATTTACAGTAAAAATTTAACAAATAGGAATATATTTGTAGTCAAGATTTAGGCAGGTAGGAAACTTTTCTTTATAAATACATACATACATACATACATACATACATATACATACATACATATATATATATATATATCTAGTTCCAAAGATAATATTTTGGGAAAAATTATATAGGGATCTTAAAACAATGTTGAAGAGTTCATTTAAGTTGGATTTCTGAATCTACAAGAGTAATTTTATAAGTATATTATATATTTATGTGGTTTCAAAAAGGAAATCATGGGTATAAATTATATATATATATTTATATATTTCCACCTTCCATTTCATTTTAAAATAAATATTGAGACGGTTAAACTATTTAATTGCTAATTACTTTAAATTAATAAGATGATGAATTTGTTCAATTAATTTATTTAACTAATCTTAGCTACTATAAAATTTTAAAGGGGAAATAATTAGTTAAGTAAATTTATCAAATGGAAATTAATTTTTCAAATTTTGTTCGAATATTAATGTAATCATCAAATATTTATTTAAGGTCAAAATCCGAAAGGGAACAAGTTAAGATTGGATCAGATTGCCAAACAAAATATAAGGTGAGTTAATCTCACTCACTTAATTTTAATTTTATTTTAAATGATTAAATTTAAATAATTGTTTGAATGGTTGAAATTGATTGATGTGCTATAGTATGGTATATTCTGGAATTGGCATATTATTGTGCTAACATCTATGGATGCGGGGAAAACAGGTTGGAGGGATTCAACTGGATCCCTCAACATTTATTATTTAATATTCTCTGTTGTGATTACTTGATATTCTATGATGAATATATTGGAATATTGAATGTTATGATTTTATTGGATATATTTAGGTTTGATGAATTACTGAAAATATAATAATTGGATTTTGGAAAGAAAATAAAGGAAGTAAATTTGTAAACGAAATAATCTTAGAAAATTTAATAAATTAAGAATGAATTGTAAAAGGGATGGAAGTATGTTAAATACTAATAAATAACTTCGAGTTTGGAAAGAAAAGTATTTGAATAAACAGTAATTAATAAATTGTAAAATTTTGTGATACTAATTTAAATGAATAAAGAATTATTTTTAAAACTTAAAGTTTTAAAATTTATTTGAAAGAATCAGAAGTAAATTGAGAAATCTAAATTGAAATTTCAACTAAAAGTATTTCAAATCATAATTAAGGAATAAAATCTGAAATCAAAGGATTTTGGAATAAATGAAGTAAATTGGAAATCAATTTGGAAATTGATTTAAGTGTTTGAAATTGGATATTTGGGAAATAAATTCAAGGTGAGAATTTATTTATGGAATGGTAAATTTGTTTTAAAAATAAATAGTGATTTTTTTTAAAGGATGTGGAGAGAAGTATATTTATCTGGATAGCCAAGTACGTTTTCAAAGTGAGTTTTTAAAATAAAATAAAGGTTTTAATGTTGTTTTACAAAGTATGTTCTTGGAAATTTATTATTTCTAAAATTTTGAGTAAATAATTATTCAAATCTATTACCGTAGTAATAATTTATAAAGAGTGACTTAGTAATTTTGTTTAAAAGTGAAAACCTAGTTTGTATTTATAAAATAAACTTAATTTCAAATATTCGTATAACATATATTTTCTATCGATTATTGAAGTAGTTTTAATTTAAATATTTTAAAGTAAATTCTAAAGTAAGTAATTTGTTAATCTATTATTGTAATAATTGTTTAAAGAATGATTTGGTTTTTTTTATTTAAGGAAGAGATCTAATGTATAGTTATAAGGTAACCTTATTGTAGTTATTTCTAGAGTATTATTTTAAATTAAGTACTAAAGAAATTTTTCTATATTGAATGTTAAATATACTTTACAATAAAGTGTTTCTAAATTATTTCAAAATCTTAAGTTTTGTGCTTGGTGATTCCATTGGAAATAGAAATACTTGGGATTTATTCTGAGAAAGGCAGATAGTTTTGAAAACTGTTTCAAAGAATTTGAAAGTGAAATTATATCTTGTGAAGATATTTTTGAAATAAATAAATAATTTGGGAAATTATTTATTGCGTGATGGATGTTGTGAACATTAGTTGATAGTTAAATAACCGACTATCAATATTGGACAAAAATACGTTGATCGTTTCGAAGAGACCGGGATCGAGATTTATTTCTCGAAAACCACTTCGATCCAGTTTGTACGTTTCGTGGAAAACAATTTCGGACTCGAAGATGGAGCAGAGAAGTGCAAGGGCTAGTCGCTACTAATCCTGAGGATATTTCCAAAGTGGATGTAGTAGGAATAGTGCCTTCGGTTCCGTTCGGACCCAGGACGGACTTGTATGGATGAATGCTTGCGAAAACATCGTTAGGTGGACGATGGGCATTCTATGGGACATGTTCTAAAAAGGCAACGCTTAGCCTCAAGCCTCATCAAATGGGAATGACTGAAAATCAGGGGTTATGCAGCAAGGCTAGGTGGGTAGCACCCAAGCAGGGTGAGGTCATTCCAGTCTAGATGTCCCATTTTATTTCGGCTTAGTGGGCGGTTGCTGATCCCAACCCCGGGGGATCTCACTCGGATTATCCAGTAAGGGATAGTCCCGGCCTTGTGTTGCACGGGAGCGGGCGTACTCCTCGGTACGGTGATCTAGGCCCCGTACTGTGGCAGGTGGTACCCCTGTGCCTAGTCATTAGTTGGAAATCCATTCTCCCTACGAGCCTTGTATGAGTTTTGTTTGTATTACCCACTCTGTGGCTAGTAGCTGGAATTTAATCATGTAACAATTTCGGCTATTTTATAAGTATTTGTATATAGACCCTATTATAATATCAGAGGATTTCTATAAAAATTGTTTTAGCTATCGTAAGGTAAAAACCCGACATGTTTATTTGTGGCATGGTCATACAAGATGCTTTTGTTTTCAAAGGATTTTGAAACTTTAATAATCAATTGGGTGTGATTTTCTCACGCTGGTATTCCAGACTGACTCGGGTGTTATTTAACTGTAATGCTCGGGTCAGACCGAGTATTATAACGTACATGATATGATGCTGTGGAGCTCAGGAGACAAGCTGGATGACGATACGTTCTCCCGTACTTGATTATATATATATTCCGCTGTTTGAGTTGTGTATCCATTGTATGATATTGATGTTGAGCTGTGATTGATGTACTCTGATCATGTAATATATATATAAACAGAAATATTTGTTTTCTGAGTAAAGATTATTTATTATCTATTATATTTTATTCTGCTGCGATGGTTAGATTCTGATGTTGCTTTCTATTTTCTTCTTCTACCTCTTCTTCTTTAACCCAAATGGTTCGTATTTCTGTACAACTCGAGTTGATTTAGGTAGAACAGTGTTGACTCAAAGGGTACGGATTTGCGGGCTTTTACAGTTGGTATCAGAGATTAGGTTAGCGATAACCTTGGCTCTGGTGGGAATTACTCATTGAATGAGTTTGAGCGTATTAATAGATATGAGCGCATATTTTTTAGTGAATATAAAATGATTTTATATTGTGTTGATTGGTTTATTGAGTAGTTTATGGATTCTGGTCAATACGAGTAATTAACGTTATTGATAGGGATCTCTAAACACTTGAATAGAACAATTCGACGCAGTGTTATTTTAAAGTAGGGTAAATGAAATAATTTTACCCAAATTATTTTTGTATATGAAAGAAATAATTTTTAGAAATTATTGTAGAAGTTGGATGCTTGGTTGTTAAGGGTTGATAATGTTAAATTATTTACACTATTGTGTAGAAAATTGAATAAGAAATTGAAACTTATAACCCAAGGTTGAAGAATAAATTTATTTAACAAATGGAATTTGAAATGTAGATCATAAATGTAATTTATAAATTGAAATAAACCTCTAGAAAATTTGTAAATATAAAGTATGAATGTGATTTAACATTGGAAATAAAATCCCAGAGTAATGTTGGAATATAAATTTGATGGATTTCAAATCTGGAAATTTGGAAAAGGGTTTAAATTCCTTTGGATTTGGAAATGGTTTTCAAAAGTTTTGAAGAAATAATAGTGGTATTATTTCGGGAGTATTTTTGAATTGGAATTGAATATGGAGGAATTTGGAATTTAAAAATATTTGAAAGGGATAAAAGCATTTAATACTCTTTCGATCAATGGAAAATGATTTCGGTGATGACTGCAGCATCATCGAAGTTTATTTTCGAGTTTCTAGAAGAGAAATTGCTACCAAATTGTTTAAAATTGGAATTGTTTGCGAATTGGGTTGGTTTTGAAATTCAAAGGGATAATTGAATGTGCTAAAGGATTTTGGATATAGTTGAATTCTAAGGTGATATTGACATTTTGGAAAATTGTTTAACTCTGAAATTTTGTTTAAATGTTTATGGAATAACAAAAATATATTGGCTAAACAAAAGGTATAATTCCGAGTTAAAATGTAAAATGTGAATGGGATTGAGTGTAAATAGATGAAACCTGAATATAAATAAATGTATGACTTATAAAAAGTTAGATGTGGAATAAATAAGTCAAAATGAAATTGTTTTGTATTTCGGGAAATGAATAAAATCCAAAATTTAAAAATAATAAAATAGATTGAACTCAAGTAAAATGGTTAGAGTGATTTTTGGAATAAAAACCAGATATTGGGTAAAAATTTAAATAGACCTCTTGATTGATTAATGGAATATGGAAATGAAACTCGAATCTGGTTAATAAAAATTTGGGTTGTGAATAAATGATAAAATTTGAAAGTGAAGCTTGAGTTATTAATTCAACTGGAAATTGTAAGTGAATTAAATTTGAGTTGAAGTTGAATGGAATTGAATTAACATAAAATGATTTATATTGCAAATAAATAAAAAAATATCTAAGCAGAGATAATTTGGATATGGCCTCGTTATAAAATGGGAGGAATTCAGAAATAAATTATTGAATGTGAATTAGAAATTATATTGATTCAATAAAATATACTAATTAATTTTAAATGAATGGAGCTGACAATGAACTCAAATTAAACAAAATAGAGTTGAAATAGTGATAGTTTGAGTGGTAAATAAAATTCAAGTGGATAAAAAAAAAATAAAAAAAATTGAAATGATGAATTAGAATGGAAGAAATTAACTATTAATTGAGTTGAAATCAAATTAAAGTGGTTACAAGCTTACGTAGTTATTTGTTCACTTGCATATGGTCAAATTTCATAGAAGTAAATTGTCATTTGACGAAAACGAGATTAAATAAATTCTATGAATTGATAGAAGTGTAATAAAACTAATTTTTAGATCAATTGAATTGAATATAAGCTTGTTTGGATTAAAAATAAGCTGAATATAAGAAATTGAATTGTAAACCATTGGGATTGAATGAAATGGCATCAAAATTGGTTGTAAGCGTGTGAGAGCAATTGGATAGGTGGTTGAAAACTTTATTGATTACTTATAAGTGTTGTTTGGCAGGTATTGCTTATGATATGTATGTGTTTAACTATTGAAATTAAGTAAGATGTTAACAAACTTTGTATATTTGACCTGATATGTTTAAATTGAGTAAGTACAGTTTTTGGAAGCCGTTTGGCTGTTTTTGACTGCGCTAATTGCTTAAATAAATAGCCGCTTGCTTAAAAATGCTAAATAAGGTACGCCTACGCAATACAAATAGGAAATATGAACTGTTTTTCTGTTTTCCGACCGTGTGGGTCGATGTATATATATTTATATCTTTTGTCAAATTGCAAAAGCTCCTCCGTACAAAGGAGACTCTACCAAAATTTTCCGAAAATCTTGGGAGTTAATTTTTTTTTGAATCTTTTGAAAATTTTCACTAACGACAAATGATTTAATTTGTTAAGCAAATGGAATTGAAACTAGATATTGAAATCTAATTCAAATGTGAGTGTAAGGTAAAATGAAATCGAAGGAATTAAAGAAAGTGAAGTTTGCAAATAAACTTTTATTTGAGATTTAACTTAATTAGTAAGTGAAACTAATTCAATATTCAAAGTGGAAGCCAAATTGAATTCTAATGAAATTATAAGGGCAAAGTGAATAGAAATAAAAAGAAATTTCAATGGTGAAGTGAAAATTAATGTAAGACTTGTATAAAACATTTGTAACTTAAGAAATGAAAAATGAAACTCTTAAGTAAATGTGGTATTGAGGAAATTATTCCAAGTGAATAATTGAATGAAAATTTAACTGAAGTTGTGACAAGGGAAAGTGTGAATAAGTGAATAACAATCAAAATAAATGGGAATAAAAGGAAATTGATGTAGTTGATAATCAATTGGAGCAAATATGTAGGATGTACGTATATTATTTATTCGCATAGCTATTTGATCCAGATTCGAGCACAGAATTTCGAGATAGTAATATCGATCCGAGTTAGGATTTTTCACTCGATTTTCGACGGCGAAACTGGATATGGTGTTTGATTGATTCTGTAAATTCTCTATCATAGTTTACAGCTATGCAAAGAGAATGACGGTTTCTAATCAAGAAACCAGATCTGAGTCCACACTAGGAAGTCGAGTGGACGATACTAGTTCGGAAGTGAGATGGTGTGATCGAGTAAGTGATCGGATTCGGTGTTGCGTACAAATGATAGAGGTACATCGTACGGGCTTAAGTAAAACAAACATTGAAATTTTGGAAAGAAGTCAAATAAAAGTTTTTGAATGTTGTGATTGGATATTATTGCTAAACAGGTTATGCAGGTATGAAAGGGGAAATGAAATTGGTTTCGATATCAGATAATAAATTAGAATTGCTCGACGAAAAGGTACGTATTCAAATTTTTGTATGGAATTTGATTGGGTTTTTGGATTTTGCCACTTGGCTTTTTGTTTTCTTTTTGGATTTGGGAGGCCGTAGAGACATTTTGTAGTTGTACCGAGCTAGCCGCGCAAAGGAGACGCTGGCCAAATTTTTCAGAAATTTAGAGAGTTAGAAAATTTTTGAGAAAATTTTGATAATTTAAATTTGGATTGAATTTAAATTTGAATGATTAAGTAAGTAATATTGTTGGAAACTGTGGAAAAGTTAGGGAAGTTAGTAAGTATGGTAACGTATCTTTATAAATGATAATTGGTAGGATGTTGAATTGCTTGGTTTTGGGGATAACTAAACGGGTATTGGACCATTCTTCCTAACTAATAATTTCGGGGACGAAATTCTTTTAAGGGGGGAGTAATGTGACGACCCGGAATCTTTAAGATTTTAAAATCAGAATATTTAATTGACATAAATATTCAATGGAATAATTTTAAATTGAATTCAAATATCACTAATTAATTGTTAATTGGATTATTGAATTAAATAATTTAAAATCGGGTAAAATATTGAATCTGGAATTTCTAAGCCTATTAAAAATATTTTGAAGGCTTGTAAAATTTATATTGATAACACTGAAGACAATAGAAGTTGTAAAATTGGAATTAACAGTGGGTTGTTCAATTTTAAAATTTATACCGTTCAAATTGAATTTTAAAATAGCCTTCCGAGGCACAGTCTCGGAATTCAACGAAACAAGTTCCATTGGGTCCGTAATATTAAATTATTATCGGATTCAAATTTTGTAGTGATCAGAGTTGTTGTGTAAGCGTACGTTATATAAACGCGTTGAAACCTATATCGAATTCAATTTAATAACTAGGTACCTACGCGAGATATTTTTGAATATAAAAATATAAATTTTTAATCAGCAGCCAACATTTCTCTATTAAAGCCGACATGATGAAACAATTGTACACGCGAACATCTTTTCCTGTTCCCTCTATTTTTTTTTAAAATGCAGGCTTGTTCAATAATATCTCGTTCAAGGCCTTTCAAAGAAGATTAATGGCCGAACTAAGTAGGGAATTTGAGCAAATCGATCCCCTTTTCTTCAATTCGATTTCCCCTTATTCCTCAATTCGATTTCTGGGAAAGAGAAAAAAATAATGGTCGTAAGTTTTTAAAAAAAACGAATCGTCTAAGCTTTTAATCGCAAGGAAGTTCCCTTCTTCTCAAGTCATGACCCATTCATTTCGATTTACACTCCGTACCTGAGTCAAGATCGATGTTGAATCACTCTTCGATGTAGCCATTTCAATCTGGAGTTTCTGACCTAAATCAATCTCGAGTTGTACTCGAATCCAGGTGGTTCGCGTCGTCGCGTGGAAGGAGGTAGATCGACGCAGCGTAGTCTGGGTGGCCCCGATGTTTTCGAGGTCCTTGGAGTCGACGTGCTAGGGTTTTACAGGGGATTAGGGTTGTGGGTTCGCCATAGTTGGAGCAAGAGATGTAGGCGACGCGGGGTAGAGAGGTCGCTCTCGGCGAGTCCGATTGGGGTACGCGATTCCGAGCGCGTGGAGTCATGGTTTGGCTACGAGTCCATGGCGAATGATGGTAGGGGAGTTCGGCGTGTTGGGTATGACTCCTTCTGTTTTCTTTTAAATGTCGAATTTGCATAAGAACGAACTGAAAAATACTTATATATATTTAACCTAGTATTTGTTATTTTATTTTTTTTACAGTAAAAATTTAACAAATAGGAATATATTTGTAGTTAAGATTTAGGCAGGTAGGAAACTTTTCTTTATAAATACATATACATATACATACATACATATACATACATATATATATATATACACACACACATATACATACATATATATATATATATATATATATATATATATATATATATATATATATCTGGTTCCAAAGATAAGATTTTGGGAAAAATTATATAGGGATTTTAAAACAATGTTGAAGAGTTTATTTAAGTTGGATTTCTGAATCTACAAGAGTAATTTTATAAGTATATTATATATTTATGTTGTTTCAAAAAGGAAAGCATGGGTATAAATTATATATATATTTATATATTTCCACCTGCTATTTCATTTTAAAATATATATTGAGAAGGTTAAACTATTTAATTGCTAATTACTTTAAATTAATAAGATGATGAATTTGTTCAATTAATTTATTTAATTAATCTTAGCTACTATAAAATTTTAAAGGGGAAATAATTAGTTAAGTAAATTTATCAAATGGAAATTAATTTTTCAAATTTTGTTCGAATATTAATGAAATCATCAAATATTTATTTAAGGTCAAAATCTGAAAGGGAACAAGTTGAGATTGGATCAGATTGCCAAACAAAATATAAGGTGAGTTAATCACACTCAGTTAATTTTAATTTTAATTTAAATGATTAAATTTAAATAATTGTTTGAATGGTTGAAATTGATTGATGTGCTATAGTATGGTATATTATGGAATTGGCATATTGTTGTGCTAACATCTGTGGATACAGGGAAAACAGGTTGGAGGGATCCAACTGGATCCCTCAACATTTATTATTTAATATTCTCTGTTATGATTACTTGATATTCTATGATTAATATATTTGAATATTGAATGTTATGATTTGATTGGATATATTTAGGTTTAATGAATTACTGAAAATATAATAATTGGATTTTGGAAAGAAAATAAAGGAAGTAAATTTGTAAATGAAATAATCTTAGAAAATTTAATAAATTAAGAATGAATTGTAAAAGGGATGGAAGTATGTTAAATACTAATAAATAACTTCGAGTTTGGAAAGAAAAGTATTTGAATAAACAGTAACTAATAAATTGTAAAATTTTGTGAGACTAATTTAAATGAATAAAGAATTATTTTTAAAAATTAAAGTTTTAAAATTTATTTAAAAGAACCAGAAGTAAATTGAGAAATCTAAATTGAAATTTCAACTAAAAGTATTTTAAATCATAATTAAGGAATAAAATCTGAAATTAAAGGATTTTGGAATAAATGAAGTATGTTGGAAATCAATTTGGAAATTTATTTAAGTGTTTGAAATTGGATATTTGGGAAATAAATTCAAGGTGAGAATTTATTTATGGAATGGTAAATTTGTTTTAAAAATAAATAGTGATTTTTTTTAAAGGATGTGGAGAGAAGTATATTTATCCGGATAGCCAAATACGTTTTCAAAGTAAGTTTTTAAAATAAAATAAAGGTTTTAATGTTGTTTTACAAAGTATGTTCTTGGAAATTTATTATTTCTAAATGTAAAATTTTGAGTAAATAATTATTCAAATCTATTATCGTAGTAATAATTTATAAAGAGTGACTTAGTAATTTTGTTTTAAAAGTGAAAACTTAGTTTGTATTTATAAAGTAAACTTAATTTCAAATATTCATATAACATATATTTTCTATCGGTTATTGAAGTAGTTTTAATTTAAATATTTTAAAGTAAATTCTAAAGTAAGTAATTTGTTAATCTATTATTGTAATAATTGTTTAAAGAATGATTTGGTTTTTTGGTTGAAGGAAGAGATCTAATGTATAGTTATAAGGTAACCTTATTGTAGTTATTTCTAGAGTATTATTTTAAATTAAGTACTACATCTTTTTTTCTATATTGAATGTTAAATATACTTTACAATAAAGTGTTTCTAAATTATTTCAAAATCTTAAGTTTTGTGCTTGGTGATTCCATTGGAAATAGAAATACTTGGGATTTATTCTGAGAAAGGCAGGTAGTTTTGAAAACTGTTTCAAAGAATTTGAAAGTGAAATTATAACTTGTGAAGATATTTTTGAAATAAATAAATAATTTGGGAAATTATTTATTGCGTGATGGATGTTGTGAACATTAATTGATAGTTAAATAACCGACTATCAATATTGGACAAAAATACGTTAATCGTTTCGAAGAGACCGGGATCGAGATTTATTTCTCGAAAACCACTTCGATCCTGTTTGTACGTTTCGTGGAAAATGATTTCGGAGTCGAAGATGGAGCAGAGAAGTGCAAGGGCTTGTTGCTACTAATCCTGAGGATATTTCCAAAATGGATGTAGTAGGAATAGTGCCTTCGGTTCCGTTCGGACCCGGGACGGACTTGTATGGATGAATGCTTGCGAAAACATCGTCAGGTGGATGATGGGCATTCTAAGGGATATGTTCTAAAAAGGTAACGCTTAGCCTCAAGCCTCATCAAATGGGAATGACTAAAAATCAGGGGTTATGCAGCAAGGCTAGGTGGGTAGCACCCAATCAGGGTGAGGTCATTCCTGTCTAGATGTCCCTTTTTATTTCGGCTTAGTGGGCGGTTGCTGATTCCAACCGCGGGGTGATCTCACTCGGGATTATCCAGTAAGGGATAGTCTCGGCCTTGTGTTGCAGGGGAGCGGGCGTACTCCTCGGTACGGTGATCTAGGCCCCGTACTGTGACAGGTGGTACCCCAGTGCCTAGTCATTAGTTGGAAATCCATTCTCCCTACGAGCCTTGTAAGAGTTTTGTTTGTATTACCCACTCTGTGGCTAGTAGCTAGAATTTAATCATGTAACAATTTCGGCTATTTTATAAGTATTTGTATATAGACTCTATTATAATATCAGAGGATTTCTATAAAAATTGTTTTAGCTATCGTAAGGTAAAAACCCGACATGTTTATTTGTGGCGTGGTCTTACGAGATGCTTTTGTTTTCAAAGGATTTTGAAACTTTAATAATCAATTGGGTGTGATTTTCTCACGATGGTATTCCAGACTGACTCGGGTGTTATTTAACTGTAATGCTCGGGTCAGACAGAGTATTATAAGATACATGATATGATGCTGTGGAGCTCAGGAGACGAGGTGGATGACGATACGTACTCCCGTACTTGATTATATATATATTCCGCTGTTTGAGTTGTGTATCCATTGTATGATATTGATGTTGAGCTGTGATTGATGTACTCTGATGATGCAATATATATATATATATATATATATATATATATATATATATATATATATAAACAGAAATATTTGTTTTCTGAGTAAAGATTATTTATTATCTATTATATTTTATTCCGCTGCGATGGTTAGATGCTGATGTTGCCTTCTATTTTCTTATTCTACCTATTCCTCTTTAACCCAAATGGTTCGTATTTCTATACAACTCGAGTTGATTTAGGTAGAATAGTGTTGACTCAAGGGGTACGGATTTGCGGGCTGTTACAGGAGTATAAACACCAACTAACTCCAAATTCCTAGAGTGCGAATTGGAGTATAAACATCAACTCTAGGTTCCCAGAGTGCGAACCGGAGTATAAACACTAACTCCAAATTCCCAGAGTTCGAATCGGAGTATAACATCAACTCCCGATTCCCAGAGTGCGAACTGGAGTATAAACACCAACTAACTCCAACTTCCCAGAGTGCGAATTGGAGTATAAAAATCAACTCCAGGTTCCCAGAGTGCGAACCGGAGTATAAGCACTAACTTCAAATTCCCAAAGTGCGAATTGGAGTATAAACATCAACTCCAGATTCTCAGAGTGCGAACTGGAGTATAAACATCAACTAACTCCAGATTCCCAGAGTGCAAACTGGAGTATAAACATCCACTAACTCCAGATTCCTAGAGTGCGAACTGGAGTATAAACATCAACTAACTCCAGAATCGCAGAGTGCGGACTGGACTATAAACATCAACTAACTCCAGATTCCCAGAGTGCGAACTGGAGTATAAACATCAACAAACTCCAGATTCCCAGAGCATGAATTGGAATATAAAACACCGACTCACTCTAGTCCAGAGAGCGTGGACTGGAGCACAAATGCGAAATGGGTGTGATTGACCACCCATCGACTAGTTCCAGATTCCCAGAGTGCGAACTGGATTTTAAACATCAACTAACTCTGGTCCCGAAAGCACGGACTGGAGTATAAAGACCAAATGGGTGTGACATACAACCCATCAACCAACTCCAAACCTCGAAGCATGGATTGGAATATAAGTACCAAAAGAGGATGTGATTTGACCGTCTGATTTCCAAGTCTTCCCCTAGCATGGGGGCACACTTATCATAAAAAATCGAATGCGATCTGACCATCTAGCACTAAGCGGGCAAGACATGACCTTTCATGCATCAACACTTATTCCTGGCATGGGACCTATAACATAATCTTATAGGGATTTGCTCCAACCGAACAAGACAAAATTTCTTCCTTGATTCAACAGGGAGATGCAGAGTCGCAAAACGGACCTAGCTGAACGTCTTATTCTAAATGGATGTGATTACCCATCCTACCGCAAATAAACGTGACACGACCGTTCATCCGCAAACTCTAGCCAATGATCTGGCGGGTTGTGCATGCAACATGGACGGATGTGACCCAACCATCCGCCAATCAACTCCTTTCTCAAATTCAGTAGTACAAACATCAAATTAAAGTTGTCACAATGTGACCGACTACACTTTGACTTTCGCCATTGACTAGTGCCAGAGGAATTAATCGAGGAAAATGTGGTTCGACCATTTTCTGCTAAAATTGTTAGTCCCCAGAGTGTGGACAGGGATATAAACATCAAATAGGTCTGACTAATGGCCCTTCAACTGAATCTGATCCCCGGGGTACGACCATGAGTGTAGACAAATGAAATGTGATCCGACCATTCTTTCGCCAACTCCGACCTAAAGTCGACGGGAGGAGTATAAACTCACTACAAATGCAGTTAAACCGTCCACAAACTAACTCTGCTAACCCAAGACTGTGGGCAGAAAAATAAACCATTGAAAGAAGAGAAAGGTGACTCGCTACATCGCTAGCTTAGCGTCCTTTACAACTTAAGGAAATGACTGCAAGGAGGCCTTAATGCTAACCAATCAGAATGATACCCGAAGTTACGGAGAGCCAATTATATCGTGCCGCCTGATCGACGGGCAATATTGATCTTCACATTTCATATCATACCAAATGATCGATAGGCAATGAGGTCCGTACATTCTACATTGTGTTGCTAAATCGACGGCCAATATCGATCCTCTTCGATTACAAATCGATGCGACACGAGCGCCCATCGAATACCTTCGACCACCAGAGCATGGATAGAACCACGAATGAGTATGACTTGACCATTCGTCCTCCGTAGCCTTCCTTCGATCCGTCAGGAAGAGCATGAGACTGCATGAGCATGACCTGACTACATTTGAGCTGACTTTATCCCTAGATCTGATGGGAGAACGTAAATCGAAACGGACGTGGTTGATCGCCCAACTCCAAAAGAATGCAATACGACCTTTCATTCTTCGACTCTTACCATGATCCGACTAAACGAGCTATTCACAACGGGTGCAACCTAACTGTCCACACACCGATTCTTACCCTCGATTTGATAAGGGAATCATCAATCCTACATTGGATCTCATTGGACGATTCACTTTTCAAATTTTGCCCGGAGTATGATGACATAAGCAGCAAAGTGAATGTCGACGAGGCAACGAAGTATTCTACCTAGAGGAAAGAACCAGGACAGAATGCAGAGTACGACACAGCTTAGCTTTTCGTTGGTTAACTCGATATCATGGTTCAACGGGATAGAATGCGAAATTGAAGCGAACATTATCTACCTTGCAACTTATCGATATATTCCCTAGACTTGGGAGCACGCACGAGAAATAAGCTGAATGTTATTTGATTGTTCATCAAACAGCTTTGACTATTACAGCTTGGACTACAGTATAAATACAGCAGAAGCTAGACTCGATCATTCGCATACTACGTCCATCGACCCAAGACTGGGGCACAAGTTTGATCGTCCAAGAGCTGGATACGCCCACTCAATCCTATAGCTTGGGCCTAGTATTTATAAAAACTTGAAGATGCGACCGAAAAGATGCTTAGAGAAACTAATCTAAAGACCAGTATATGATGAAAGCTAGCCACTGACAAGCTTACCCTGCTAATGTCTGTATCGACCAACCGTTACGATAGGTCCAGTGGCATCCTTAGATGTCTGAAAGGTTACTCAAATGGAATATCGAGCTAAGCCAGTTTGATATCATTTATCTCCTATAGAGAGCTATCCATGGTCAAACATTAGCATACTTAATATCTGAATTCAATGCATTAGACGATTATCCGAAGAATAGTAGAGAACCGTCCAACCGATGGAGAACATACATAGATGGAACTTCCAATAATCGGCTTTCTAACATCGAAGACGTGTTAATTACTCCTGAGGAATGATCGATCTGCTATACCCTAAAACCCAACTTCCCTGTAACAAAACAAAGCTGAGTATGAAGCCTTGGTCGCCACACCGAGACTTGCAAGAAGACTAGGAATGGAAACTTTACATATCTTATACGATTTCTGGTTAATGTGCCAAGTCAGGGAGGACTATCTGACTAGGGGGTGACGTCTTGCTCCTTATCTTAGTTGGATCCTAGAGATACTAGCCGACTTCGAGTATTACACCATTATACCAATCCTTAGAGAACAAAACGAAAAGGCCGAATCATTGGCCGAGCTAGCCAGTTCTGGGGATGCGCAACAGATAGACTTTATCCCAATTGAAATACTTATTATTCCAAGCACTGATAGATGAAGATCGACTAGATTTTAGAGATGGATCCAAGAAAGGGGTCATGGATGACTTCTATCAAAGGCTATCTACCGTGGGGAATTCTTCTTGAATAGGGGAATAAGAGATGGCATATCCTCCATGAACCATCACTGCGTGATTATGTTTGGATCGTTCAACTCCATCGACACAAAGCATTAATCTTGTATCCATCAATCCGAGACCCAATATTATGTATCCATCGATACAAAGCATACATTCTACATCCCAAATCGATCCAGGAGTGGATCGATATGAAAGGAAGGATTTAAAACAACCATCGAACGTTGTTACAACTCAAATTTCACTTCGATCCAGGAGAGGATCGATACAAACTCAATCCAAACAAAAACTAAAGAACTTGATGACGACCCTCAAATGTGCAAACATGAATAGGTGTCAGGCTAACATATGTGCATGTATGCCAAACTAACACTCAATTTTCAAACCAGGAATTGAATGCTTACCTGATGACAATCAAAATGATGAACAACAAATCGCTAGTGCTCAACACTCAGTTACAACAAAACACTGCATGATCATTGACAATAAATAGTTTGACATCTACGTCACTGAATATCAACCAAAGGTAACATCTTTTGACGAAAAGATAGCAACTACTCAGTGAATTGGATAGAACTTTTCAGAATGAAGATGGCAGCTTTTCAAAGCATGTCATGTTCACACAAGATGTGCTTTGGGGGGCAAATGTTATCCCGCCTTTTGGCAAGGCCGTGACACCAAGAACTTCACTAGAAACCAAGGATGGTTCGTCCTGGAGATCGTTAACGCATAGGTCTGCTATGGATGTCGGTAAATTTTTTTCGAGTCCAGATCGAGCTACAATTGACATGACATGACAAGAAAAGCTAATAAATCCAACATTCCAAATTTCAAGTCAATCGGAGTTGGTATGCTAAAGATATTGATCGATCACGGTTGAGAAATCCAAACTTGCATCGATCATAAATCAAGATCTACAAGTCCAAATGCCACCAAACTTTCACAGTAGCTTACTGCCAACTTAAAGAACGTTCATGCCAAATTTCAGCTCAATTGGATCAAATCTTGACCGATACGAAATTCATACGTATCGATCACGGTCCGAAAAACTCCAACTTGCATCGATCATAGCTCACAATCCACATGTCCAAATGCTATGAAATTTTCTCAGTAGCTTACTGGAAACATGAGGAATGTTCACGCCAAATTTCAGCTCAATCAGATCAAATCTTGATCGATTCAAAATTGCTTCGTATCGATCACGGACCAAATTGCATCGATCATATTTCACAATCCACATGTCCAAATGCTATGAAATTTTCACAGTAGCTTACTGGCAACATGAGGAACGTTCATGCCAAATTTCAACTCAATCGGATCAAATCTTGATCAATTCGAAGTTGAGTTCGAATCAATCCCGGAACGGGCCCCAATTTCCTGAGGTCGGGCATGCGGGCCGCCTCACGTGCCAGAAGTGGTCTCCTGAACTTTCAGCGAAATATTAGCCTCCAGTACTTATAAATAGAGCCCCTGGTCATTCAGAAAAGGGGTCGGAGAATTTGGAGAGTAAAAGAGCGCCCGGGCTCTGCCACGTTCACTCCAGAACGCCATTACTGCCATTGATCTCGAATTTAAGCTTATTATCTGCTGTACTTCGCTATAAAAAACTTGTAATCTTCAAGTATCAAGCAATAAAGTGATAAAACTTCATAGTGGATGTAGGCGAATTGCCGAACCACTCAAAAACTCTGTGTTTCTATGCATTTTCTTATATGATTAATGGTGTGTTTGTTAGATCTGCTTCATTTTATATTTATTCTCCTCATTTTATCTCTTCAAACACGTCCAAAGAGTGTTGTGCCCAATTTTGGTGCAAACATATACATTATATGGGTTGCAAATTATTTTAGAATGAGTAATTAGATCTGCAACATTTTTTTGAAATGGATTTGGTAAAGAAAGTTATTATCCAACAAGAATTAGACAAAGAATTGGAGTTGGTGAAAAGATATTATTTTTTAAAGAAATAAAATAGATTTCACATTAATTACGATATTGTCATACAATATTAATCATTGATGTATCCCATCGATGCCGCATGCCATCACTAACCTATAGGGAAACATATGTTTCCTGTTTTATACCACACGGTTTATTGTGACATTGATAATGTCGCAAGTTTGTAGTGACTTCCACGATGTCACATATTTTCTATACTGACATCAACTCCATATGACAGAAATGCCGCAATAAGTATATTTTCAATAGAAGTTACGTTATGGCATTGATGCCGCTTATATGAATTTTGACATTGATTATAAAAAGGCAATGATGCTGCTTGTTTCTTATGATGTTGTGTCTTTTGGCGATGATGCTGCTATAGGTTATTTTCAACACTGATTTATACGACAATGAGCCGCCTAACCTAAATTTTAACATTCCCGTTTTTCTAAGTTTTAAAGTTTATATACTATGCGAACCCATAACTATGCCGCTTATATTCGACAGCTTGTATTCATTTATGATACGCGACATAAATGATTTTGGTCTTATGGCCTTATGTTTTATAACTTGGATTCTTTACCAAGGTTTTAATGTAGAAGGGGAGTGATAACCCATATAGGAAATATCAATGTCGTACTTTATCAATTCAATGGCTTTATTTGGCTTAATAGCCTATGGTTTTGAGGTGTTACAACCTCTCAATGATTTCAAAGTTCATCAAAGTTATTTTATAAAAGCATATATATCCCGACATAATATTTTGGGTAATGTATAGGGCTATATTTCCTTGTTTTAAAGTATGATTTCAAGGATAAACCAATTATAAAGATTTATGTTTTCAAGGAAATATAAAAGGGTATTTAGCCAAAAATTATACTTGAGAGATTATTATTCTTATTACCTTTAAATAAATTATGATAGAATGAATTGACTCAGAGATTAGAAACCCAGATGGGGCTGGTGTTAGGTAGCACCTTATACTTCACTTTAACCCCTAGTTAACATTAGTCCACAATTTCAGTGCATAGGGCTTTGTTATGGGTAAAACTAAAAGTAGGTTTGCACATAAAAAGGAATATATAAATTAGGTAGGTTATTATTTGGCCTGCAAAACCACTAGGTTCATAGTGAGCCTAGCAAAACTATGAGATCAACAGAAAGTCAGGATAACACTAAGATGACTGTGTTTAGATGGACAGTCCAGTTTCCTTCTAATGGTAAGTTAGAGAATTTTGGTATATCTTGTCGGTCCGAGTCAGCCATGTAGGTTTGTAGTAACCATAGGAAAACTATGAAGTAGAGACAGATAGTCAGTTAATTGGAACAGATTAGTCAGGATTACCTATGTAGCACGCATGCACTTAATTATCTTTTCTTTATGTAACCATTGCGATCGCAGGAGCATTCAATGGCATGGTGTCACTAGATACCTATTATCGAGATTGCATATTATTATTTGCACTAAACTTTTTATCTGACCTGAAGCTTTTGTTTTCTCCCTTAAGCTCTTGGGGACTCATTTAAGTAGTTTAAGAGTAAGCTTTCCATGTTTTTACGTTTGGAAAATAAAGCATTCGGAGACCTGTAGAGGCAGATCTAGCTATATAAGAGTCTATTTATGTCCGCTATGTTATCATGTTGTTTAAATGTATATAATGGTAGAAGTTGCATCTATCTAGTACTAATCAACCAAGGAGACATTTTCATATGTCGCTCTTGGAATGTTTTGTAATAATTATATTTTATCTGAATCCGAGCAATGTTTCGAGATCACGTAATGAACATGGAAATTAATTAATGAAATCCATGTTCTCAAAATTTTCATATTCATGTGCTTCAGATGTTAATGATACTATTAACTGATCTCATTTTATCACCGAAGAATAATACAATTGATGACTGCAACATTAGTACAACTTATTTTTAGGCCTCAAAATGGGGATGTCACAACTTAGTATCAGAGCAAATGTTTATGTAAAAATAAAGGAATTTTGAACTTTAAAAGAGTTTTTGAAAACATAATCCTAATGAATTAAAGAATGAGATTTGGGTATGGGATAATTCTATAGTAATGTACTTGTATTTGCTATACATAAATATATATCTTTTCTTTATTCTTCCCTCTCCCTTAGACCTATCTTCTGTATCTTACAAAGGTTCGAATGGAAATTTAAGTAAACGAAGATATGTAAGTAGGAAATTGAAGAGCGAATCTCGATTGAAGAACCAAAAAAAATGTAAATGTCAGGCCCAATACTAGAAGGAATCTGGGTCGACAAACAGCTGCTAATGTGGGTGCTGCTACATCGTTGGTAGACATGGAGCTACGTACCAGTTCTTTGTCAATATGATACAAGCTAGAGTTGCAACTGGGTTAGTTAGTGGTAACGATAGAGGAGCAAATCCTAAAGTTCCTGTAGTCAACAACTTTTCTTTTTTGAGCAGGGATTATGTAAGGCTTGGAGGAAATCCATTCATTGGAGCTGAAGATGCTACCGAAGTAGAGAATTGGGTTCTTCACCGTGAAAGAATTTTTGCTGATTTAGGTCTGAATAATAAGCAGAAGAGGAGGCTAGCTTTCATGAAATTTCAAGGAGCTATACTGGTGGAACAGTGCAACTATGGGAGTACTAAAAGAGAACTTAACTTGGGCAGAGTTCAAAAGAAGATTTGAAGAAAGATTAATGTTCGAAATTGCCACGTCGACTTTGCTTAGGAAGTTTGCTGAGCTAGCACATGTTTGCACCAAAAATTGGCACAAACACCCAATAGAAATTTTTTAGATAAAGAAATGAATAATATAAAATGAAAATGGAGGAATATAGTAATGAAATAGCAGAAAATTAGTAATAATAAGAACACAATGACTTATAGTGGTTCGGTATTGTTTGCCTACGTCCACTTTGAATAAATTGTTTTATTTATCACTTGTAAATTAAGTACAATTGGGATCAGATGAAAATCCTTAGTTACAATAGAGCATAAAGCAACTAGTAGCGTAAAAGTCCCGAAAATGAACAACCAAGCCTGTATTTATAGATGAAGATGGAAAAATATCTTCCTGAAAATTCGACAGAAGGACCTCCAAGACCATATAGACCCATAAGAGGGATTGCATAACCCGATCCCAAGGAATACGAATAGGTGCCGATCCATATTTTAGTGGAATTTGGTGTGCGATCTTTATGTTAGCTTCCTCATATTGTAATATGCTTTAACTCCAAATTTCATGCCAATTGGATTAATATAACTTGAGTTATTGCTTGATCTTTGATTCAATATGAGTTGTCATCTGATTTCAGCTGATCCCCATTAAGGGAAGAGGGCCAATCCCTCTTATTTGATCTTCTTAAAGTGCGATCCCTAGGGTAGGCTCCTTAGGGTCCCCACATCTTGCTCATAAAATTTCATACAGATTGGGCTTACGGATCTAGATATATTGATTGTTTTCTATTAAAGTGCACTTGTTTCCTGAAACAAGTCGATCCTTATGTTGGAGCTTGTTTATAGTCGATCCTTACATATATTGAATCATATTCCATACTTTGAACATTCTGCATTGCATATCTCTTAATTTTGTTCGATATAGCTTCATATTACCATTTGTATTTGACTTCTGGACCTCACAATTACACTCCAGACTTTCTGGCCTTAACGACGGTTGAATCTAACTTGTCTAATCAACTCGAATATAGCTGGGTAAAAATGTCAGATAACATTTGCCCTCCAAAGTACTTCTTGTGTAGAACATGACGTGCTTTGAATCGAACCAATTTAGAGTCGTCAGAAAGAAATCCATCCAGTTCTCGGAATAGTCGCTATCCTTCCCTCGAATTATTTTCCCAGTGTTTGACATCTTCTTGATTGTGATGATGATTGGTCGATTTCCAATAGTATAAATTCAAGATAATATTACACTATCTATTTCCAATTCTACAAGGCTAGTAGGCTTTGGCTATCTATTCTAGTTTTGATCTCAAAAGATTCAGGTTTGATTTCAATTTCTGTCGATTTCAAAAATTGAACTTTTAGAATATACACGTGCACGTTCGGGTGCACGTTCTTGTCTTTGTCTCCTAGACATATTTTCACACTCACGGGTTATCGCTAATTTTCATTATGTTAGATGCAGTTTCATTGCATTTTGCAAATTTGTAATTTACATAACTCTCATGTCCATGTTTTCATACACATTGGTTCATAACTGATCCCTTCTTCTTTTATATATGTAGGGATTGACATTCTTTTAGCCGATCCCCCCCTCCTTTTTATATATTCATAGAAATCGACATTCTCCTAGCCGATCCCTTCTTCGTTTCTTCTAATTTCGTGAAGAAAACAAAATAGTTCAACCCCTCCTACTCAACATATAAGCCAAAATTTACATCCCATACTTCATTTCACTTCTATTTTCTTTTATCCTTTCCAAGCTTGGCCCCGAACTCTCGTCTTTCAACTTGAAAAACCAGACCCCTTCCTTTCTTCTCAAACACTGCCTTCATCCCAAACTAGCCTTTTTATTTTGTTTTAGATCATCACTCTGTCTTTAATTTGAATTGTAAGCCAATATCTCTCCTTAAGAAGCCAATATCTCTCCTTAAGCAGCCCATTTTCTATATACTTAGGTAGATTTGCTTACCTTTAACCTTTAATTTCATGACGAGGTGATGGGTTCTGTTCATAATAATCGTAAAATAAGTTTGGAGGAGATGAGATTAATGATTTTGATGCGAGGTTTGACTAAGTGGGAGATGAGGAGAAATAAAAATTTGAAGGATGACTAAAAGAAAGAGGTTGGTTGTGTTGAAACATGGCGGAGAGGTATTAAAGTAGATGTTTGATGGAATTTGAGAAAGTTGAAGCAGAGAGATCGGTGATGTTGTTGTTATGTAGGTGAAGGAGAGGGTTTGGTACTTAATGATTAAAGGAAGTACTTGAACATTGAAAGAAATGGATTAGTTGTTTGTGGCTTGCATGTAGGGATCAATAGTTTCACTTAAGTGGGAGAGTTGGTGAATTATAAATGCAGCTAAGTAGAGGGATCGGTTGTTTTAGAGTTTGGAGGGATTAGTTGCTTTGTGAAGTAAAGAGGGATCTGTTGTTATAAAGGATAGCGATTGGCACAAATAGGGAGTCGGCATATGTAAGGATCGGCTATTGGTACTTGGCTAATTCTAAGCTTTGAATTGAACTTGAATACCAATCCATATTCACTTGTTTGAACAATTAGAACCAATCCCATTCTAATAAACCTGAATATCTGATGATAATCAACAATTGGTCTTGCATATCCAATATCAGACTCGAAATTTAATGATCAAACTCCTAGGTCTTTGGACACGAACTAAAATTTAACATATAGACTCTAATAATGGACTTCACACTTTGACATGTCGATGGTTGATCCCAAAGCTTACACAACCGATCAATCTAAATGCTGGTTGAGACGGTCAGCATTGACATTCACTATGGTTGGAATCTAAAGTTTCGTCATTTACTTTTTCTTTTAATTTTGAACTGTTTATCTCTACGCTGCATAACGCTGCACAACATTAACTTACACTTTGCAAGGGTGTTATCTACTGAGTTTAGTTGATATGAGCTCCATAAGTTCAAAGCATTTAACTGCAATGCTTTCTAGACAATCTTAACAATACCGAAGCCGAGTCAAGTTTTACAACTATTTCTGGAAGAGTCTCCCATGATCATAAAATTGAGAAAATAGAGGTTTCTGGCCCATGACCGACCTTTTCTCTAATGTTCCCGTCCTTACGGGGGAAAAAATAGGGCCCATCCCCAATGCTATAGAAGGTGATATATTTCTAGATAACCGGTCAGATTCCCAAGCCTCCAGAATTGGCAATACCGATCTTGCTGACTATGCTCTAAACATGGGATTCCATTTGGAGATGTTCTAGTACCCTCAGTGCATGATAGGGCTTATTTGCCCCTAGAGGGATACACGGTATGCAATAAATTCATGTGATGGGATAGAAGCATGCCACCTTTCAATTCTTTCATCCATGAAATGCTAAATTATTTAGGAATAGCTCCTGCCCAGCTACACTCGAATAGCTACGCTTTCCTCCATGGAACCTTCTTACTATTTATGGACATTATATTCTGCCTGCCAACTCCTGTGGACATCAAGTGTATTTACAACATCAAATAACGAACATGAAGCCTCTGTTACACTATTCTGGAGCCTTCGTCCAACTGTCTAGTTCTAACTGGTGCTTGGAACAAGCTCAATGTCTTTAAACATGAATGGTTTTCATTCGTTGTCTACCGGGCTTTGTGAGGCAATGGTTTGAAGGATGTAAGTATTGTCTTCACTTTGTTCTCATATTATTTAGTTCAAGTCATATCACAGACTAACTTCTACTTTGAAAATTCATAGGTGTCCATCCACACCCAAATGGTGATAGTTTCTTAAGGGAAGTTTCTACAATTCAGTTTATGCCTTTGAGGATAGGGACATCAGATCCTTCGTAACCAATGAATGGTTGTCCCTCTTTGGGATGGTAGAAGAAGGACGCAACATTGGTCTTCTAGGAAGTACTGCACCACTAAGAAATGTGGCGGAAAAAGAAAACAGCGCTAATAGCCCTATCATTCCCCTAGTCGAAGGGGCTCAGGACGACGCCGAAGAGGGTGAAGTTAGAGGTGACGAAGCCATTAGACTTGGTGATGGTGATGGTGATGAAGGTCCGGGAATTGCTCCTGTATTCGAACCATCATAAGGCACACAAACACTTATACCAACAAGGAGAAGAACAAAGCTCGCATATAAACTCCGCAAGAAAAAAGCCATTAAAGAGCCTGAGTTTTTATAATCACTTTTGGTGACGAAGAGTCGTCCTCTCAGTATTTAGAGAGCTTAATGGAAGGGTTCTCAAATCTTTCGATCCCTGATGATATCATGATTTATGACCTTTCCAACATCAATATTGGGAGACTCAATACTCCTATTAGGGGTGGTGACGACACTCTTCCTATTAGCAAAGGGGAGAAAAGTCTTATGGGCAAGGCTACAGCAACTGGTCTGTCAGGGGTACACTAGGACACTCACAATCACATGCACCTCAATACATTATATTTGCCTATCTTTTGTTCGATGGCCACTTATACACTCTTTTTTTGTTTACAAGTGCAATGCCTTAATCCCGTGCTTTTGATTGCTTGAGGAGCTTGTCAACACAGTATGGATCTGGTCGCGGTGTAGAATCGATTAGGCGTAGAGAGAGATGACGATCGAGAAAGAAGTCATCGTTTAAGGGAGTCTTCATCTTCCAAACACAAGTCCTAATCTTAATCATCTCATCAAGAAGCTCAGTCTAATCTTCCTGTACACAGCGGCGATCTGACTTCTTTCCATGCTCCTCAAATTGTTGTGCCACTTGAGTAGTACTCTAGTTCATCTAGTTTCAGGCAGTCCTGTGATCGCAGATCAAGTAAACACTCACTTGTTACTTTTGATCCTGCTTTGCCTATTGCAGCTTCTGAGGCTTCCACAGTAGTGAAAATGGCTAAACTTAAGATTAGTTTTCCAAAAATTTGCTTCGATGGGATTAAGTTCCTTCCTTCCATTCATATAATTCCAAGGAATGCGAAAGCGAGTTCCCTAACATGCATCAATGATATGTTTTTATGCAACATAAAGCATTTCAACACTTAGCTGAAAAAATCTATGAGGTGTCTTTCGAGAGACAACATGAAATCGATTGTCTCAACCTAGAGGCGATCCAAAATGAAGAGGTAATTGAACATCAAGAAAATAAGATCTCAGAGCTAACAACGAAGCCGACCTCCGCAGAAAAGGGTGCCAAAGAAACAACTGAGGCGGTTAGTCGTCTAGAAGCGACTCATAAAAAGGAAATGGATGATGCTCTCAACCATAACGGTGTGCTTAACATGGAAAAAGATACACTACAAAACTAGAAAATTATTCTAACCCACCACATTGAGGAGCTTGAAGAACTCCTTAAAAAGAGAAGGATAAAAAGATCGAAGCCCACGAGGAGTCGTAGAGATATTGTAAAGAGGCCACCGAAGCCCGAGGAAAAAAAATTAAGCTTAATGACCAACTCGCTCAAATTGAAGTCCTCAAAGAAGAGGCAAGAGAAGTGGGTCGCAATGAGATTAGAGAGCAGATCATGGCTCGGTTAGAAGATGCCAAAGAAACCGATCGAAATGAACTTAGGGACATGTTCTATCCTCTGATCATGGAATATAATGCTAAAGTCTTAATTCATAATGATCATAGTTTCCTTGGAAAGGGCTATCTTGAATTTCTCAATGAGGCTGAGGAACACATTGTTGAAACAAAGAAGAAAGCCCTCGGTGAAACTGATTTAGATGTAGAGAAGTTGGTATAGGAGATTCTTCGTGGGGATGAACCTTTAGACCATGCTACTGCGAGACCCCGATGCTTTGACATTTTAGCACCTTTCGGTGGACGGAAAAACATTGTTGAGTCTTTGGAGTCCAATCCAAAAGGTCCCTATGCACTTCAAATGGATGGAGCGTTAGTTTCTCTTGGCTCGGGACAAGACCGAAGCTATGATCCAGACAGATTTAGTTATCAATCAAAGGTGCTAACTCATATTGTAGAGGGGAGCACTCTGACGACAACTGAAATTCAACTGGATATAGGTATCCTACTTTGTTCTCCTTTATTCGAGAGATTTCGTTACTCATACCCAATAATTGTGGGCTTATCTTTCTGTTTTCGTGAATCTGCAGGTCTTTCGGGTCCTTGCTAGACTCTAGGATGCGATGCAATCTTGGAGCAACAATCGACATCTATTGAAATTCCGATAGCTGCCGACATTCTAGGTCCGAAGCTCAAATTATCGAAGCACTTGATGACGAAAAAGCTAATTACCTACCACGGTCGGATGAATCAGATGACATCATGATCCCTAGCACCGACGAACACACCGATGAGCTTAGCTTAAAAGAGCACATCAAGAGAGAGGATTGCTAGAAAATAAAGCTAGGGCTAAACCCGCTGACGTGGACATCGATGATCCAAATCCTATTCCACTTCAAGTCATTCCATCCGTCAGGTTTATTCTCGAATAATCCCTCCAACCTCAAAGTGCTCTCCTGCCAAAGGCACCGGTGGAACTGGGAAAAGGATGGTTGGAAATTTGGGTGGTGGCACTCCTAAGAAATCCAAAAGGGGGAAAGGGTAGAACAAATAATCGTTGCCTCATCTTAGTTTGTATATAGCCTATATAGCCATTTTTCTTTTTGTTGGTCATGATTGTGCGGGTATAGCCCTATTTTTGAATGAACTTATATCACAATTTTGAAGGTTAGCATGCAAATAAAAGATCATTGTTTTTTTTCGAATCTTATGTGAATTTTTCTAAGTATTCGAGCTTTTAATTTTCCATTCAATGTACTTGTAATTGGTTGCTCGTTAATTTTGACAATCGTCCGCTAATTTTCACTCTAGGCCTTCATGTGGTCGTGGCCTCAAGTTATATCAAACAATGAGCTCGAGCCCTAATACTATGCTGTCAGATTGAGTAATCTGAGTGATTATACACCAGCCCTCGGTCTCGGGTTATCGGAGTTAGATAGTGGATGGTCAAACTTCATCCTTTGTGAGTTAATACTCCTCCTACCGATTTCAGATCAGAGTTTATGAAATAGTGAGTGGTCGAACCGCACTTATCTATTGTTTATACTTATATAAGCACTCTAGGGAGTTAGTTAGCGGGTGGTTGAATCACACATGTCTTGCGTTTATACCCTAGTCCACACTCCGTGAACTTAGAGTTATTTCAGAAAATAATCGTACCGTACTTTCTTTAATTAATTGGCTTACCCGCAAGTCCATGGTTTAACTTAGTGAGTGATCAATCATATCACGATCGCTTTTGGTTCATGCTTGTTCTATCACTCGGTAGGATTAACTTAGTTATTGGATGGTCGAGTCACATCCATTCCTCGTTAGGTATTCCGTCCATTGGGTTTTGAGCGATAATCGTCAGATGAACTATCGGACCATGTTCATTCGGTTTAGTTCTATTGTGAACTAATGTAATCTGGCAGCTCCAAACTATGGGGACGTGCTCGAACATGTCAATGTCACTTAGTTGGTTATCGTAACTAATATGTAATGCTACAACAATCACAAATATGAAGGAAATTTTAAAATTTATTTTCCAAATGGAATGAAATGACAAAATTTGTCTTATTACATGTCTGGAAAATCAAATGCTAAAGCAAATTCATAAATTGAATATAACTGAATGAAAAAGAACAAAGTAAGTGAAATAGCATCGTAAATGCTCGCTATTACATACTTTTGGGAGTATGACGCCATCAACAGTTGCTAGTTTGAGAGTTCCCTCTCCAAGCCTCTATTCAATGACGCATGACCCTTCTCAAGTAGGATTCATGTGTGACAGGGCAGGAAAGACCCATTTCAAGATGAAGTCGTTGATTTAAAAGGTTCTAGGTCGGACTTTAGTGTTGTAGTATCGGGCGACTCGGTGTAGATATGCAGTTGCCCTCAAATCAGCTTCTTTGTGCTTCTCATCTACAAAAACTAAAGATTCTAAATGGAGATCTCTATTCATTTTGGGATCAGCATAGGTTAGTCGATGAGAAGGAACTTCGTGTTCAAAGGTAATGACGGCTTCAAACTCATAAGTAGGGGAAAATGGAGTATGGCAGTCATAGACTTATGGGTGGTTCTGTATGCCCATAATGCTATTGGGAGTTCGTCCAACCACTTGCATCTAGCCTTTTCCAAATGCTTCTTCATAATGGACTTTATGATTTTGTTCACAGCTTTAACTTGTCCATTTTCTTGAGGGTGAGCAACTGCCACAAATCTCTTCTCAATATGATGCCAACAGCAGAAATCTTTGAATTCAATGCTGTCGAATTGGGTTCCATTATCAGTCACAATGCTTTATGGAAGGCCAAAATGATAGATGATGTTCCAGACAATGAAGTTGATTACTTTCTTTGTCATGATCATGGCTAAAGGTTCTGTATTAGCCCATCTGGTGATGTAATCTACTACAATGATGGCATACATCCCACCACCTTTGGAGCACGGTAAGGAGCCAATAATATCTATGCAACACATGGTAGACGGCTACGGACTGACCATTTGTGTGATTTATATTAGTGGAACTCTCAAAACTTTTGTATATTAGTCAGCCAGTAACACCCATAACAGAGTATTTTCTTTGTGAGGATTTGTCCCTCAGTGTGACCGCCATATACCACTTCGTGAACTTCCGTTAAGACTTGGTTTATTTCATTGTGACTGATACACTGGAGCAGGGGAACGAGAAAACCTTTCTATACATGACTCCTTCCTGAATGATATATCGTGAAGCTTTGCGAAGGCCTTGTCACTTTTCATTCCTTCATTTTGGAAGGACTCCTTGTAGAAAATAATCTTTAATCCGAGTCATCTATGACTCCTGCTCAGACTCTACCTCTAACACCCAGTCGATTTCCATCTGGTTTATACTTAGAGCATCTAGTACTTCGACTAGAGCCAAGCCCATTTATTGTGCATCCCTAGTGTTAGCGAACTTTGCCAATGAGCCGGCCTCTTTGTTTTTTGATCTCGAGGTATGTGTGTAAAGTCATAATACTCAAAGTGGTCAATAGCTCTTGGACTTGGATAAGGTATGGAGAAAGTCGTTGTCCTTTAGCTTGGTAATCTCCCCTGACTTAGTATAATACCAACTATGAGTCACAAAAGATTTTGAGAGATTATATTCCTTGTTCTCTGGCAAGTTTAAGTCCAACAACCGGAGCTTTATACTGAACTCCATTGTTCATTCTAGGGAATTTGAGCTTCAAAGCATAGAAAATTAATTGATCTTCTGGAGTCACTAGCATGATTCCGGCTCCAGAACAACTATCATTAGATGCTCCATCTATAAACATTTTCATCGAATGGCAGGGGCTCCATCGCTCACTGGGAGATTATCTTATACGGTGAATTCTACTATAAAGTCTGCAAGTGCCTGTCCCTGGATAGATCTTCGAGGGAGATAAGTATTGTTGGATTGACTCGGTTTGATGTTCCATTCGAGTAACCTTTCAGATGTCATAGGTCACCGTAGGACCTATCGTAGCGGCTAGTCGGTGTAAACGTTGATAAGGATGAGCCTGAAAATAGGGGCAGAGCTTTCTTGAAGTGATCAACAAGCAGTACGCTAACTTCTCTATCTTCAAATAGTTACTTTTCTCTCCCGTTAATTTTTTTCTAACATAATAGACCAGTCTCTAGGTCTGATTCTTTTCGCGAAGCAGTGCGGCACTTATAACATGTATCGTCATAGCTAAGTGACATACAAGTCTTCATGATACAACGGATTTGACAAAATGGAAGGCCTCTCTAAATGGTTCACTAGAGCTCGAAATGAATCTTTAAAATCCTGCATCCTTTCAAAGTTCCTTTTCCCTCATCTAATCAACTCGAAGAAAGGAATGTATTTATCGGTGGCTTTGAAAATAAATTGACTTAGGGCAACAACCTTCCTATTCAGGCTTTGTACTTGTCTGATGGTCTTCAGCACTTGGATGTTGCGAATTTATTGAATATTTTCGGGATTAGCTTTGACCTCACGGGAATTGGTGAAGAAACCCAAGAACTTTCTTGATGCGATGCCGAAAGAACACTTCAGAGGATTGATCATCATTGTATAATATTAGAGGATATCGGACATCTCTGCCTATTCTTTAATGTGGTCACTTGATCGTCGTGACTTTACGAGCGTACCATCCATGTATACTTCCATCGTCTTTCCAATCCAATCTTTAAACATTCTGTTGAATAAGCATTGACAGGTTATTCCAGTATTGTTCAATCCAAATGGCATCACCACATAGCAATACAATCCAACATCGGTAACGAAGCTGGTGTGCTCCTAATTGGGAACGTGCATCAAGATTTGGTTATATCCAAAGTACGCATCCATGAAAGATAGCAATTCGTATCCCGCATTTGCATTTACCAGCTGGTTGATCCATAGAAGGGGAAAACTATCTTTCAGGCATGCCTTGTTCAAGTCTGAATAATCAACGCACGTCTGCCACTTTCCATTCGCCTTTTTCACAAGTACAGAATTAGATACCTATTTACAATAGAGAGCGTCGTGAATAAACCCATTGCCTTTGAGACCATCCACCTCCTCTTTAAGGGCTGCAGATCTATTCGGATCCATGCCATGACTTTTTTATTTCATCGGACATGCCTCTGGTTGGTATTTAATGCATGGGTCGCAATGGTAGGTTAGATCCTGCACATGTTAGACTAAGCCTAAGTGAAAACATCAAGATTCGCTCGGAGAAAACCATTACGCTCTTTCATCATTGGAGGGTTAAGCTATGATCCGATTTTTAGGACCCATGATGGGTTGTCATAGCTAACTGTTATGTCAATTGTCAACTCAGCTAGTGCAACCTTGGTCTCTTTAGGCTCCTCCTCGTCATCCCTCGGATCTATGTCTTTATAGAACTGACTATTGTGCCCAAGCCAAGGCCTAATTGCTAGTTGTCAATCTTTAGTAGTTTGAATACAGATAGACTTATCTACACCCTTACCTTTCTCCTTCTATTGAGTGTCTCTCAATTCAGCTAATAGCAGGCATGTCCAGTCATCTGATCACCGTGCACAACTCCAACACCATTATCAATTGGGAACTTTAAAGCCAAGCACCATGGGGCAAGAGCTGCTCGAAATTCAGCTAGGACCGGTCGACTTAGAAAAGCCTTGTATGGAGATTCAACATCCAAGACAACAAATGGTAAGATCTGCACTCTCATATGGTCACCTTCTCCCAACTCCATGGCCATTCCAACATATCCAACAGCTTTGGTTGTAGCACTGTTAAAGCCATGATTGCGGGCTTTAGATGGTTTCAAGTCCTTGGCTTCCATCCTCATCTGATCGTAAGATTTTTTTTAAATTATATTAATGGAAATTCCACAATCAACATAAATCCATCTTACTAAGGCGGTGGCGATCACGGCTGAAATGACCATTGGGTCGATCGTCATTGCCTCCACTTATCTGCATCTCCATTTCTATACACAATGTCATCCGCCATTATATGCTGCTATTTTACTAGAGCTCTATCTTCTGTATTTGAACAACATTCAAAATTCATATTCTTGATCATCCTAGCATAACATTGAATCTAATGCCAACTCTTATCAGCCAGATGTAGTCCTCCGACTATCGTATTGATCACTAATCTTCCTCCATTCCACGTAGACTTCTCGGCCCTATATGGAGCTTGTCCTCTGTTTGGGTTGGACGTCCCCTACCCACCATCATGTGGGGCTTTAAAAACTGATGTAACTTTCTTTCTCGAATCAGTTTCTTGATAATATGTTGGAGATGCCTACACTCATTCGTGCTATATCCCCAACATTCGTGGAACCAACAATATTTTTTGTTCTTCTTCTCCATCGATTCTTTCGGAGGTGGCTTCCTATACTACATTGTATTACAAGTAGACAAATAGACATTCTCTAGAGATGTATTTAGTGATGTGTTGGTATCATACATTCGAATCCTAGGCTTTCCTCTTCCAGAATCCCTTTTTCGTTCATGGTTCCTATCACCGCCTTTCTTTTGTTGATTCAGTTTATTTTTGACATTCACTTGAACTTTCCTAGAACTATCAACAGACCCTCCACTGCAATGTTACTCTGTACTCCTTCTCCACTTAGTCCCACAATATTGTTCTTCCTGGAGAATCTATCTCCCTCTTTCCTCAATTACAGAGCTGCTTTTACATAGAATGCTCCAATGTTGTGGGTGGTTTGCCGGCTAACCAATCACAAAATTTAGATTTTGGATCAGTCCCTCTCATTACCGCTATCGATATTATATGGTCATTCAGATTACTGACTTCCCTGAAAACCGTTCGAAATCTCTTCAGATAATTTTTCAGTAATTCTCCTGGAGCCTGGATCATGTTGGATAGGGATATTACATCTTTGGGGCGAGTTGAGTGCATATGGGGCTGGTCCACAAATTGTGTTGCTAAATCGTCAAATCTGGAGATTGACCATGGAGGTAATCTCGTAAACCACATCGTTGTTATGCAGAGAGAGTAATAGGAAAACCTCTACATTTTGTTGCATCATTAGCTCGTTTAGAATCCTTCAGCCATTCATAACTTACGATATGTTGCCTGGGGTCGGTATTTCCCACATAGGCAGACATCAATGGCATACTGAACCTCCTTGGATATTCTGCATGTAAGATATTGTCAGCGTATAGGGTATGGCATCTTGAGATCCCCCAATCATCTTTGGACAAGACTTGGCTCTCCCTCACTAGTTTTCTAACCATAGCTGAAAAGTCCGGTGTTTGAATAATTGGAGCCAAGTGGTGATCATGCTCTACTTCATGTAAATGGTCCGATCGATATCTACAGGACATTCCATGCCTTTTGGATCAATATCCTCTCGGTGTATATATGTACATTCACTTCATCGTCATTCGAAGGAGACAATTGGTTTGCATCCATCTAAACTCCAACATCCAAATCAATTGTAGCAGCTCCAGCTTAGGCTCCATCATGGAAAGATTGGCTCCCTTTTCTGGAGGAGGGATCGGTACCGATCCTTATTGAGGGATCGGCACCTATCGGTCTCAGTAAGCTAGGTGGTTTTCCTTGTTGATATCTAGAAGCTCCTATGTGATATCTGCTAATTTTGTGATGCGTGCACCTATGATAATTAATTTGTGAACTAGAATTCTCTGATGTAGAATAAGGGATAGTGTCCCTCCTAACTTTCCCACGCTATTGTTGATTGAGTTGATTCATTATATCAATATTAGCTTAAATTTGCTGATTCAACTATCGATGGATATCCACTAGCACTCTGATTAAATTCTAGGATTCAACTCTTATGATGGAATCGGTCGGATTATGGACATCAGCTAGATTGGTAGCATTCACATCCACTTGTAGATTACTCAGGCCTCCTTACTAAAATCTAGCATTCTCATTTCCTTTAGCATTTTGAGATGTAGATCTTGCATTCCTAACCACTATTGATAGTTTTCCTTAGACTTTTACAAGTCTGAATAGAAAAATAAGCTTCGTAAAGATAATTCTATATCTCTTTGGGGATTTATGCAATCTATTAGCAACAAAGGGATCCAAATAGGGCAGAGAATCTAGCTTCTCAGTGAAAGCACCAAATGTTTACACCCAAAATTTTCATAAATACCGAATAGAAGTTTTTAGAGAAATAAATGAAGAATATAAAATGAAAATGGAGGAATATAGTAAAGAAATAGCATAAAATTAAAGTAATAACAAGAACACAACGAGTTGTAGTCGTTTAGCATTCTTTGCCTACGTCCACTTTAAATAGATTGCTTTATTTACCACTTTTTAAACTGAGTACAATAGTGATTGAATGAAAATCCTTAGTTACGATAATGTACAAAGAAACTAGTAGCGTAAAGGTCCTGAAAATGAACAACCATGCCTGTACTTACAGATGAAGATGACAAAATATTTTCCTGAAAATTCGCCAGAAGGACCTCCAAGACCATAAAAACTCATAAGAGGGATTGAATGGCCCAAATCCCAAGGAATAGGGCTCGGTGCTGATCCCTATTTTAGGAGATTTAGGGGTGCAGTCTCTGTAATATCTTCTAAATTTAGTAATATGCTTTGACTCCAAGTTTTATGCCAACTGGATTAGTAGAACTTGAGTTATTGCTCGATCTTTGCTTCAATATGAGTTGTCTTCTGATTTTAGCCGATCCATCTTATTTCATCTTCTTGAGGTGCGATCCATAAGGTAGGCTCCCTATGGTCCCCACGTCATGCTTCCAAATTTTCATATGCATTGGGCTTATGAATCTTGAGATATTGATTATTTTCTATTGAAGTACACTTACTTCCTTAAACATGCAGATCCCTATGTTGGAGGTTGATTATAGCTAATCCCTCCTATGTGTTGAACCATATTCCATACTTTAAACATTCGGTATCACGTATCTGTCAATTCCTTCTGATCATGTCTTCATATTACCATTTGTACTTGACTTTTGGCCCTCACAATCACCGCTTTGGACTTACTGGCCTTATCGACAGTCAAATCTAACTTGTCCAATCAGCTCGAATATAGCCGGATCGAAATGTTGGATAATAGTACAAAGAGGCTTGACAATATTAGAGTATGCAACAAGGTTTCAGGAGTTATCCAGGTATAGGTATGCTATAGTGGATATGAAGATTAAGAGGAATGAAAAATTCACCCATGATTTAAGACCAGAGCTTGCGGGGAAACCCCACCACATCTAAGGGATCCATGCGACATGCTAGTAGAGGTGACACTGAGGAATGAAGAGATGCTTGCGGTATTTAGTAATAACAAGCTGGTAGATGTTCCGGGCGGTCAAAGTCAGAAAAAGAAAGTTCTTTTAGAAAAAGTGAGCTCGGAAGGTTGAAGCTACCAAAAAAAGGAAAGCTAATGTTATTTGCTATAAGTTAACAAGAAAGGGCGCTTTGCCAATGAGTGTCGTTCTAGTGATGGAAAGAAGGTCAGTGGAAGGAAGAAGATCAAGTGTTTCAACTATGACAGGATTGGGCACTACAAGAATTAGTGCAACGAATCAGGTAAGGTTGAGAAAGGAAAAGTTTTTGCTTTGGAATCGTCTGTTTTGAGACCAACAGTGAAGGAGAAAGGAAAGGGGTGATGGGAGGTACACTTTTGATTCATAGCATGCCTATTAGAGTACTATTTGATATCGGTGCATCATATTCTTTTATTTCTCGTTATTTGGTAGATAAGCATAATTTAGATCTAACATACCTTATTACTTCCTTAAGTGCAACTCTTGGGATGAGATGTGACCATTTAGAGTTTGAGTTGTTAGGTCATATATTTGCCTGCAGTTTACATGTGTTAACTTGTCATTTGGAAAGGAAGTACAATGGCAGATTTAACCCAACATACTTCATGATCATCAAGGCAGAAAGCCCGGAGAGATGGTTACCAGGATTAGAGATTGATTATATTTGAAACTATGGACTATAGTCGAATGAAATTGGATGGATAGCACTCAAAAAATGACTAAGTATGGAACTAATACTTTCCCTATAAGAGGGATCAAAATAGAGAGATTGGATTAAATAGGATGCACACAACACAACTTAATGATTATCGCTCTATATCTCAGCAACCACAAGGCGGATTGAAGTGAAACTTTGGGAAGAGGAAGAAGGGACCCTAGGGAGTCTACTTTATAGATCACATGTCATATAGAGAGGTTTGGAGGGATCGGGCCCTATCCTTTAATAGGAATCGGTCCTCTTCCCACTTAGGGATCGGCTAAACCCAACTTTATAGCAAAAATCATTCAATATCTCAACATCTACACATACAATTGACATGAAACTTAATACATAAGCTTAAATACAACATGTGAAACACTTCATAGGGATCACACATCATTTGGATGAACCTAGAGGGATTGGCTCCAATCCCTATATAGGGGTCGGCTGTAATCAGCCTTTGCAACATATTGCAACAAAAATCGATCAATAATTCGAGTTCTACCAATCCAATTGGCATTAAATTTAGAGGCTAAACATAATACAACATGGGAAGCTCTCCCAGGGTTCGTACATCATTTGGAGGAGTTTGAAGGGATCGACTCCTATCCTTATGTAAGGATCGACCCCTATCCCTATTTAGGGTAGTTGTATTTGCAGTAATAATCAATCAATATCTTAAGACCTATAAGTGAAATCGATATGAAATTTAGAGAGCATGGAGAAAAAATCATAAGGGACCTATCATAGGATTGCATCCCATGATTCTGCTAAAATAGGGATCGGCACCGATCTGTATTTGGCTCCGATGAGCTCCAAACTTTATAGGAAGGCTTGTCTTGGCTTCATAGTTTCAAATCTGGGTTTTAAGCAAGATATTTTCACATTTTATCCTATAAATATAATAGGCATGACATCTGAAAAGGGATCTTCTTTTTTGCTTCTCTTTATCTTCAACCTAGGCTACACTTTGCTAATTTTATTCTTGGATTTTAGATTGTAACTTAAACAAACTATAGTATCATAAAAAGGTTATTTTGGAGTGGATGTAGGGCGGAGTTAGTCGAACCACTATAAATCACATCTGTTTATACCTACTTTCGTTCTATAATTTGTTCGTTATTTATATTATATTCTCTACATTAGATACTATTTGAGATCTGTGACTGTATATTGGTGCTTTCACATATGAGGCTGTTGGTGGCCAAATTTGACATCAACATTTTTGTGCTTTCATTGGGAAAGTTAGCGCCGTGGATTTGGAATTCAGATTCAGAGTTTGGAAATGATCTGGAGCTTAGACTTGGAGTGATGGTGAAACAACCAACGAAGAGAGTGCTACTGGAAAGGAGCCACCATGGACTGAGTTAGGAGGTTTCCTCAGGAGCTGGAGCTAATCAAGCATCCATCTACATTACCAAGGATGAAATGGAAATGATGATAGATGCTATGTAGGAAAGGATGCCGAAAAGACATGAAGAAATGTTGTAGAATCTACTCTGGCGGATTAAACAAGCTAGAGCGTAGAACCAAGGCAATAGAGCAGTAGCTAATGACAACGTAGATCAAGGAATTGAAGCAGCAAGAATCGCTGGAAATCATAACCGAAATACGAAGATGGAGTTATCAGACAAAGGAATGAAAATGAGTAGAAGAGGGTAGTCCCCGACCATCTTAGAGGGATTGACCCTGATCTCTTCATAGGGATCAGCCTTGATCCCAAAAGGCTATGGGGCATGCCCCTGGGTCAGGTTGATCATGATGCTGGAGGACCTACGGTCGATCCCATGGAGCTTGGTGCAAATTGGAATTTGGATGTTCGTCCGAAGGGGTATGTTCTGGAATTACCTCGTGGACTCAAGGGGCAATTTGGAAATGATGATTGAAGACTACAATTGGTTGACAGTGAAAAGTTTGCAGAGATTATCAAGTGAGCTATGCGTGGAGAATTGGTAAATAGAAGTTCATTCACTCCTAATATCAGGAATGCTAAAATTCCACCAGAATTTAAACTACCAATGCTGGAAGTATATGATGAAAAGTTGGACACAATTATGTATATAATGAGATACATATGGCACATTAAAGAACTAGGGGGGTCGGAGGAGGTCATGGTAAGGTGTTTTCCACTTAATTTTATGGAGTTAGCTGCTCTCTGGTTTAAGCAGCTGGAGAATGGTTCGATAAGGACATGGGACGAGTTGGTAGATTGGTTCATGGGGTAGTTTTGGATCCACATCATGAGACCCAAGAATGTTGTGACATTGGCAGCAATGAAAAAGAGGACTGGAGAGTCTCTAAGGAGTTTTCCAACAAGATTTAATGCCACGACGACATCAGTAGACTGACCAGATCCATCCATGGTTTTGATGGTAGATGTTTTAGGAATTGCTGATGGGATGGATTTCAAGGATTCATTGACGTGGGATCCGCCTATGGATCTCGAGGAGTTTTATCATGAAAAAAAAGGTTCCTACGGTACGAAGATGCACAAGCTGACAAATCAGAGGTGAATGTTGTAAAAAACGAAGGATCATAAGGAGATGCAAACAAGAATGATAAAGGCAAACAAAAATGGATGATGGGTATAATGAGATAAAAAGGCGATGGAAAGAGCAGAAGCCTAAGTTCTCCTCCTACTCGGATTTGACAGAAAGCCTAGAATGGATTTATCTGGACACTAAGGGGCAAATCGTTTATCAGAAACCGGCAAGGACGATCCCATGGAGTAGGAGTGTATGTTTGGAAAGTACTGCTTGTTCCACGAATTGAACAGGCACACCATGGATGAGTGCATACATTTAAAGGGTATGATTAAGGAGCTTGTCAAGAAAGGCAGACTTCCATAGTTCGTGAGGAATTAGACAACGGAGATGGAAGAAAAGTACCACCATCTGCATCAGATGGAAATAGGAATGGCCATGTATCAAGGTCACGGATCGTCATCAACTAATCGTGATGACGAGGGCGAGTTCAGGACTTGACTCTGGCTATAATAATAGTAATACTAATAATAATAAACTCCATAATTAGGTGGATAAGTCACTTACACATGTACGGTATCGAGGACGGTCCCTAGGCATGCTTTGAGATGATGATGAACCATCATGCCCAAAGAGGCACCCTTTTTGCTTTTCTAGTTTATGGATTTTTGGATGTACAAACTCTATTTATCAGGTTATTATGATCTAGATTACTGCGATGGATAAAACAGTGATGGGGTAGTAACCGCAAAGTGTGAGTCCCTTCGTAGAAGAGCGATAGAATGGACATGCATATGGATTAAGTCCTCGACCGGAGAGTTAAGGCTGAAGAATAAAACCCAACTGGATGCTAGGTATGGATTATGCCTGACAAAGAGTATGCTGCTTCGTCGGAGAGCGATAGGATCGGACCAAACAGGTCGTTGAGTACGAATTATGCTTGACAAGGGTCTGAAGTGACCACTTTTCAGCTCGGAACTTAAGCCAAGACAGCACTTGACATTCAAGGACACCAAACTCAAGTATAAGATATAACGCCGCTTCTACGAAGAGTGATAGGATCGGCTTACTTGGACGTCGAATATGGATTGCGCTCGACAAGGACCCAGAGAGGTCATGGATTTGGGTATCAGCTTCGAACGGCTATAGACTTGGACATTGACCTAGAGCGGTCGTAGACTTGAATATGGGCCCGGAGCGGTCCCAGATTTGGCTAATGACCGGATGAATTCGAGGGTGTGGAAATGCGATCTGGACAGAACGTGGATTCGTAATGGATACGGATTTGGATGAAATGATCTGAATAGATCACCGATTCAGAATTGGATATGACTCAAAATGGTCATGGATTTCACTAACGATCTAGAGAGATCATGGATTTGGATTGTCAATGGATTAGATTCGAATGGGATAATATGGCTATCAATGGATTATGGACTTCGAATCATGAATTTACGGTAGTTCAAAACACACCTTCCTATCGCAGGGCGTGTTTTGGAGGGAAAAGTGTTAACCCACCTTTTGGTAAGGCTGTACATGGGTAGATTAAACCCAACAGACTTCCTGATCATCATGGCAGAAAGCCCAAAGAGATGGTTACGAGGATTGGAGATCGATTATATTTGAAATTATGGACTAGTCAAATGGATTCGGATGGACAGTGATGTGCATGCAAAAGTGTATATTTTTACTCCCATATTTAATCTTGTTTCACTAAAATAAATGAGCACATTTCGATATTTTACGTGATTAAACCAAAATTTAAATTGATTTCAATCAACGTTCATTCATCTTCATTTGAGGGTAAAATGGTAATTTCGTATTTGAATTAATTTTGAGAAAATTTATTTGTACATTTTTATTTTTATTTGTAGGAAATTGAGTGCAAATTGAATGGAGGGTCACAGATGTATGCATGCACATATGTTGAAAGCAAATGAAGAAAGGAAATAAAATAATTCATGCAATATGAAGGAGCCCACATACCCACTAACTAATGGACCATAATTAAAAGCACATGTACATATCAATGGAGACTTAAAAACTTGTTAATGGGGATTAATTAATTCCCAACTGATTATTTGGAGGTTACACAATCTCAAGGGCATTTTTGTAGTCCCTTAAAATTGGAATTAAGCTTTTAAGCATGTATAAATACTCCTTATGTTTCATGTAATTAGCCTATCTTTTATGCATGTTGTAATTCCAAAATCAACGATAAATAAAATGTATTTTTAATGGTTTCTTAGCCTTCTTCTTATTTGATGTGATTTACATTCTCATTTCTCTTATGCTATTTTGTTTCATGCCCTTTTATGTTGGTTTATGTCTCTTTTATTTCATAATAATGGTATAGATTTAATTCATGCAATTAGTTTAGATTTATTTTATACAAGTAGTTAGTTGTCTTTTCTTTTAATTAACTTCCATTTTCCTTGCTTTTTATGCTTAAATAATTTTGTGTTGATATGAATTCAAATATGAGAAGCTAAACCCCTTCAATTTATGGGTAATAAAGATCTCATGAATAATAATAAATCAACATAACATGGTTGCATTTATGATCTCTCTTTTATGCTTAAAGTAAATTATGAATGATGATAGATTATGTTTCTTTTTTAGTAAATTTGATAGTCTATTTTGGCATCTCAAATAGACTATGCTTAATCCAATATAAATATAACTATTTGATAATTTTACTAAGTGATTTTGATGATGAAAGTCAAACTAGAATCAAAATTTGATGATCTATGTTACTAATTCATAGTAAATAGATCATGCTTAAAATAGATTTTATTTTCAATTTCATGTCATTTTCTTGAGAATTGATAAGTGGGTTTAAATGGTGTGTTAGAGTTTGATGGTTTAAGTTGTGCTAATCAATAACACAAATAAACCATACTTATAATAAATACATCAATCATTTCTACTTAAAAATTAAATGAGAATTATAGATGAATTTTGTTTTGATTTATATGAATAATTGAAAGTGGATTTGCCTTTAAATTACTCCTTAATCTCATAGTTTTATTTACTTTTGCTCTAGTTTATTTTCTACAATTTTCTTAATTTAAAACTACTTCAAAACCTTAGGCTAATTTGATTAAGTAATATTATAATTTAATTCTTTTCCTGTGGATCGACACATATTCACATACATACTATGACTATATACCATGCACTTACGGTTTTATAACGATATATTTTCGATGGATTTCTAATCGATAGAAAATCCATCGTTTAACTAGTTTTTGGCACAGTTTCCAGAGAAACATATATTTTTATTCAAATTAATTTTTCATTTGCTTTATTTTTTATCTTTCTGTTTCTTGAAAAAAATTTAGAAGCATTTGATTTCTATAGCCATTTCACATTTCAGGTTGGTTTTCACATTTCTACATATCATATTGTTCATTTGCTGCAGGCATTGTGTCTTTCTGCATTTCCTTTGCTACATTTCACTGTTACATTTTGTGTTGCATTTCAGTTGCATTATTTCATTTCAATGCATTTTACATCTCTACAATTTCCTAATAAAACCCACAAACCAATCAAAACCACTTTCTCTCCAACATACAAAACCACTATCACCTGAACTTCACCTTGCATCCTCCTTCACAAATCAAAACCCACCACCAGAAACAGTTTCACCTCTGCCTGCCTTTTCCATCATCCTCTTTTACCAAACAACACCGCCTTCATCAAACTCAGCGACGTCCCTTTCTACTCACAACCTCCTCTGCCATATACCACACTGCTGCCACTATCACACAATTCACGATCCATTCATCACCTTCCGTAACACAATCATCCTACTCCACCAAGCATAATCTTACATTCACTTCCTATGCCTAACATACATCTCTGTAATTCTTACCTTATCAACATACTTCAACACCCTTAAAAAAATCAAATTCACTCATCCACTACAATCCACAACCAACCTTCATCTAGGACAACCTCACTGCACCACCTACAGCTCCAGCAAAACCAAAACACACCTCCCAATTCCTCCTCACCACACTACCAAACCACCCACATTACCTATCCCATCATAAGAATACATCCAACTAACTTTAGAAACTAGCACCTCCCTACTTCTGCGCTACACAAACACAACGACCAGCAAATCAATCACCAAACAGTTGCTTCAAAACCACAATCTCCAACCTCTTCATACTGCACGTGTTTCCCCCAGCCTTACTGTCTCCTTTCAACCCCCTATACTACAACCACTTCCTTCCCACTTCCTTTCGCACTTGCTTCCCATGCAAAACAGTCAACCTAAACTACTTCCTCCTCCTCCAAACCACTTCTGCAACCAAAATCAATTGCCAACACCATTCCTCAATCACCCACCCATGCCAATACATCTTCTTTACCAATCACAACCACTTCCTCTCCTTAACAAACACCCCATCGCAACCACATCAACAAACCACAAACTTTTGCATCACCACCCAACACCCATAACATCGACCCAATTCACTACTTATAACCCCCGATCCTTAAACAACAGCGCCTACCTTCTACGTAAAACCAAAATCTCCTTGATCTGACACCCAGAACCACCACCGTGATTCCAAACCACAAAACTTCTTCAAACCCTCAATAATTGCGAGCACAATCGCGACTCTAATCCACAATGCAAATAAGCCTACACACCACTGCAACCAATCTCTCAATTCATGAACCCCCAATGCAACCTCAACTCTAGCAAATATGAATCACCTTAGTCAAATTGTTTTGATTTTTGAATTTGGTGTTGAGAGTTTTGTGTTATTTTGTTGATTTGTGTGATAAGGGCATCTCCAGTGGCTATATTACATCCAGAATATGGCAAAAAAAAAATTCCAATCGTTCAATTCAGTCGTAATATTCAGCGTAATGTTCAGGATCCGGTTCTGAACTGGGCTTGGGCGCCATTTAATGGGCGCCCAAGCCCTGGCACCCATTTTATGGGCGCCCAAGCCCCACCCCCAACGGCCATACCGGACTCCGCATTTGAATTGCAACGACTGCAAACGGCCATATTTTGACCCCAACGGCCATAAACGGTCATATTTCAAATTACAACGGCTATAAATGGTCATATTTATGATTTCACTACATATATCGGGATATTATTCAGATTGTAATACACACATCTCTTCTTCTATTACAAACCTATTCTCAATTCCTTAATATTTAAAGTATGTCTCATCCGTTTCAATCATATACCGAAGTGATGAATATGGATAGCTGGGATTTAGATTCTTAACCCTCTCAAAATGTTCATCCCCAAACCGCCCCTCCTCTATCGTTCCATTCATCGGCTACATGGTCTGGCGATGAAGATAAGGATTTGTGTTATATTTATTGTCATTTTCCTAACGACTCGGTAAAGGGGAATGACCAAAGTGGAGAGGCGTTTTGGGCAAAAGTCATGAGTGCGTACAATAAAAAATATGTTGAAAATACGAGGTCAATGTCTGCAATCACGGGTCATTTGGGAAGATTAATCGACAAACACAATTCTACGAGTCGCAGATCCATAAAATAAGAACAGCAAATCCAAGTGGAATGGGTGGCGAAGCTGAATTGGTAGCGTTTTGTAAAATTTGATTTTTAATTTACATTCATCTCTAATCACTTTATTAATATATGATTTTGTGTTTCTGTTTGTATAGAAGAGAATGGCGAACGATCAATTCTTGAAATTATTTCCAAGAGAAAATGGTACAAAGAAACCCCGCTACTATCAGTTTGCAAACTGCTATGACTTGCTTGTTAGTCAACAAAAATGAAACTCAAACACCGCAAAAAGCTTAAGAGATGTCCAGACGAAGCCGAAGGGAAAGAAAAAAATAAGTAGATCTAATTACAATTCTAGCCCAGGCAATTCTTCTCATATGGACTCAAATGAATGCCCAGATAACGAAGACGAAGAAGCAGTTTCCGCATTTGATGAAGACGCTAGAACGATAGGGCAACGAGCAGCTAAGAAAAAAATTACTGTTCAATCTCAAATCGATTCTCGTTTAGCCCTAATGCATGAAAAACATGCGAGAGAAAATGCAGAAGTCAAAAAGGAATTGCAGAAAAGCTTGCCGTGTTAAAAGAATGGACTGAGATTGAGAAGGGCCGTTTTGAGCTAGAGCGGCAACGCCAAGAGACCATAGTAATGGAAAAGGATGTCACCGGAATGGACCCAATTACAATGCAATATTGGATGGATTACAAACAGCGCATTGTTGAGAGTACATCTGGAACAAAAAATATGCAGTTGACATATTAATTTGATATTTCTAGTTATTGCAGTTTAAATATCCATGTACCTTCAATTCATATATGCAATCTAGTGTTATTTTCAGTTTTACAATATTCGATGGTATATCATTTTTTCGATGCATTATGTAGATATCAATATAGATTTACTTCATCAAACATAAATGACATTACAAACATAAAAATTGAAGCATTATACACTTCGTTATAGAAATAAAAAAGGCAAACATATGTAATTAAACAAAGATCCACCATCTCCAACTACTGATTTCCATGAGAATTCCAAATATGCTCCATTAAATCCCTTTGGAGTCTATTATGAATAGCTGCATTATGATATACTTCATGATGATCGTTATGAATTGCGTACTGTCCTTCATTTCGTAACGTGATTGTGCGAAACAATTCGGGGGGTTGTCTTGCCCCCTCATACTCGAAATCGGGATAATCCATACCGCGTTCATCTTCAATGATAATGTTATGCAGAATTATACAATAGAACATAATTGTAGCCATTTTTGATCTCTTCCATAATCTACATGGATTGCTTCCCATTGCAAACCTTGCATGAAGGACCCCAAACGCCCTTTCTACATCCTTCCTTTGTCCTTCCTGCATCGCAACAAATTGTTTCTGTTTTGCCGTCATTGGGTTTGCAAATGTCTTTACAATCGTACTCCATTTGGGATAAATTCCATCTCCTAAATAGTATCCATGGTCATATGTGTTCTGACCAAGAGTAAATGATACGGGAGTTGACTTACCTTGCGCCAAATCATTAAACAAATGAGATCGTTCGACAACGTTTAAGTCATTAAGAGAACCTGGCATTCCAAAGAAAGCATGCCAAATCCACAAATCATGAGAGGCAACTGCTTCTAAGATGATAGTTGGTTTTTTTCCTTGCCGTTATATTGTGACGACCCGCCTTTCTGCTACCAGAAAGACGTATCATCATAAAGAAAGAAAGGGATGAGAAAATAGAAAAGATAGAGAAAGAAAGAACAACAACATCAGAATCTCACAGCGGAACGGAACAAAATATAATATATCACATAAATATTACATAGTTTAATACGTCAATCAGAGTTATACAGATCATACATCACATATTAGACAGTTACAAACTCCTGTCTAGTTAATACAACTCAATACAATACAACTCAAACGATAAGACTCAGAGATATTAACACAGCGGAACACCCTATATATATACATATATCTACAACGTAGAAGCCTCCTGCTCCATTGCTCCTCCAGAATTCGTCAAATCCAACCTGAATCCCTTGGCTACCCGTAAAAATTTGGGTACCCGAGAGTTTATGAAAACAAAAATAAACTCCGGGTCAGACATGGGTCTGGTATGAGTAAACGGTTTAAAGTTGTTTAACTTTGAAAAAAAACATTTGAAAATAAAGGTATCACGTAAGACTCCCCACAAATAAATACGGGTAAGTTTTTACCTTACGCTAACCAAAACATTTTATAGGAAATCCAGTGATATTATAATAGTGTCTAGGGTTTTCAAGTAAATAGAAAATAGCCGAAATTGTTACATTCATTAAATTCCATCTACTAGCCACAAAAGTGGGTAATACAAATCAAAACCGTAGGGTCTCGTAGGGAAAATGGATTTCCAACAATGGCAGGGCTACTGGGGTATCGCCCGTCACAGTACGGGGCCTAGATCACCGTACCGAGGATTACTCCCTTCATCCCCTGCAACACAAGGCAGAACCATTCCTTACTGAATAGTCCCGAACAAGATAAACCCCGCGGTTCTAGCTAGCAACCGCCCACAAAGCTGAAATATAAAAAGGGACATCTAGACAGGGGAAATATCTTGTCCTGCTTGGGCATGACCCACCTAACCTTGCTGCATCTCCCCTGTTTTAGCCATTCCCGGTTGATGAGGCTTGAGGCTGCGATTACCTTTATAGAACATATCACTTAGAATGCTCATCGTCCGCCTGACGATGTGCTGAAAGCATTCAATCCATACAAGTTCGTTCCGGGTTCAAACGAAACCGAAGGCATTATCTCGTCACACTCATTTTGGAATCACCTTCAGAGTCAACGACGATAATCCTTGCATTCTGAATACACCATCTCGATCTTCATTTCAGGATTCACGACCTAACGTTTAAATTGGATCGATGTGGTTTTCGGAGAATCAAGATTGATTCTTCCGATCCCGATCTCATCGAATCCAAACGCCATTTTAAGGGCCAAGTTTTCTAATTAACTTAAACAGTTTAAATAATTTAAATTCAACAATTGAATTAACATAGCATTTATCACAGATAAAACATATACAAGCATCATAGATATACCACAGCATATCACAGAGTAACATAGAATATCATCACATAAATATCACAATCAGGTATTCAACACAACAGTTCATAAGCAATTACCTTTAAATCTTATTTGTAATTAATTCAATTTAGAATTAATTACCTGAGAGTTAATCTCTTAACTCTTTTTAATTAATCATTAATTAACAATTAATTCCCTATTTCATTCCAAGTCATCTAATTGATGATTTCTTAATTTATTATTAAGTCTTATTATTAATTAATTACTTCCTTAATCAAGTTACTTAGCGTTAATTACCCTTTCCTCAATCATAAATCCATAACTTTAATTGTTATTTAATAAACTTAATTGCCCATTTTTTTATTACTAATTTCTATATTAATCATTATTAATTCTTAATTAAATCACTTGATTTATTAACTGTTACCCATTCATAAATTAACTTAAATAGTTGATTACAAATTCGTATATTAATTATAATCCATCACTAATTATAATCAAATTCATTATTCTTAATCACTTCCTGAAAATAATCAATTTATATTAATTCCTCAAATTAATTGACCTTTTAAAAGGACTCTTCTTAAGTTTGAAATCAATTTGTCTCTAATTACAAAACAGTATTAATAAGATTTATACTTATCTTATGTTACTTACCTAGTTTGAATAATTATGAGCTTAAAACACATTAAAGTATTAGCTAAAGTAATTAACTTGTATCTGAATTTTAGCTTAAACTGTTAGCTACTACAAAGTTTTATAGTATTTAAAATCAAATGAAAATTTGTAGGAAAACAATCCTACTCAATCTCTATACCACTGCAAAACTGCAGTTTACCCCAACACCAATAACCCGAAACCCTCCCTGCTTTATACTCGAGTATAACTTCGAGAGTTCCCCGCAACTTCCCGAGTCCCTTGATTATCTTCTTCTTCAATATTTTTATAACAGTTTAAATTTAGACAGTTGCTTCCCCACGCAAAATACAAATTACATGGGCCAACACATCTTCTACACGAGTTTTCCTTCGAGCTCTCTTCTCCAAAATACTCAGGCAAGATTTCGACGCCGTGCACAACCATTTGTGAACTACACCCCCCTCCGACGCTCTTCCATCACCTGGCCTGATTGCTGACAAGTTGATCGCCATCCACTCTTTGGATTCCAACACCCCAAACTTAGATTCGATACGTGAACGAGAAAAAAGGATTTGAGCTCCCAATCCAAGGAAATGCTCTGACCAACTCTCACCATGTTCAGGCGAGGCAAACCCCCTTGAGCTTCGAAACTCCGGCTGCATCACCCTCGACCTCCACACTACCTTCCCTTCCAGCAACACGACACTCGACGCACCGTGCTAGTCACTACGACCGAAACTTCCAATACGTTCAGAAAGTCGAACAAAACCCTATCTTTACCTCAATCTCAAATCCATACATTCGAAAATTATTTTAATATTTTTCTCGTGTCGAATGGATTACAAGCTTACTTCGTATGAATTTACAGAAATTAAAATTAACACAATATTCCAAAATTTACAGAAACCCATTTTAGTTTCATTTTGAAACTGCTCTTAATACCCCTACTTAAAAATCATAATTTTTATGCTAAAAATCCTAATTATGTATCTGAAATTGAAATATGTTATTGAATTCCTAAATCTAAACATTCGAATTTTGATCTTTGTTTTCTTTTTACCTGTAATTTTGCAATAAACATTTTTTATATCTTACTGTCATACTTTAAAACAAGTTTCAGGCCAATATTTTAAGATAACCAACTTTAAATCGGCAACAACACCAAAAATCCAACAATTATACGAATAAGTGTTTAGAAATTTGTTTGCTTTGCTTGTTCAGATACTCAAATCTCTGAAGAACCACTTCACATATTACAGGACAACAGGAGGTATTCAAGACAACATGATTAAAGCAGGCATCCAAGCACATATCCTTGTAAGTTAAATATAAAATTTTTAAATTGAAAAATAATAAGTTTACTCACAAAAACTGTTGAAACAGAGGCTAGTTGGAACAGCAGTTTGAAGTTTGAAATCCCTGTAAACTTTTCTTCTTGCCTTCTGAATTCTGTTTAAACTTGATAATATGAAATTTGTTTATACTTCTTTGCTTCTTTTTTTTTTCTTTCTTAAGACTTTATAAGTTTTAATAACTGAACTAAATGATATCAAAAGATAGAATAAATGAACATACATATATACAACCTTCAACAGTTATGCCTTCTTGAACAAGCTTTGTTGACAAAATATCTTGCTTATTTTATTATGTACTAGAGGCTAAGACATTTAAACCATTTCGGCTGAAAGATATACTTCCAGATATAAAGTGTGCTAATTAATATATATGTCTTTACTTATGTTAACACAATCAATATCTACTGACTGATATATTTGAATAAAAATATTTGCAGGCTTAAATTTTTACTGAACGTATTCATATAAGTTTACACCAATTAGTATTTGTTGACTTATAAATTTATATAAAGATCTTTACAGGCTTAAGTTTGTACTCATGTGCTTTCATATGATTTTACACTACAATGCTTTACTGACCAGTTTTGTTTACTATGCAAAAATACATGCAGGTTTAGTCCGAACATACTTATGTTAGTATACAAATTAAAGTTTGCTTTCATGTTTGATTTCTTATGTATATACAGTTTGCAGGTTTACATTTGTGTTTGAACTAAAAGTTTTCATTTCTATTTATATCTTATACCTATTATATTTGTACTTATGTTTGTAATCCTACCTTTATGTTATATTCATGTTAAATATATAGAAGCTCATGTTTATAACTATATTTATAAGTATTTATATTTATATAGAAGCTCATGTTAAATATTTATAAGCTTATTTTTATTTTAATTTCAAAAGCTGTTGTTAGAAACATTTCTTAAATCTTATTTTTATTTAAAGTTTAATCTTTCAATATTTGATTTGTAATGTATACTTTATATCTATATTTAATATGGGTTGAATTGTATTATAAATATTATTATTATTAACTGCATTTATTTTTCTGGTATTAAATGTCATTAATATAAAAAAAATTTAATTTAATCCAATAAAACAGATTTAATTTTAAATGCTGTTAAAAGAGTCTATTTATATTTTGAAATTATAAATTCCTTTATAACACATATACAACCAATCATATCCAACATCTTATTTGTTTTAAAATGAAAAATCTAGTATTTTATTTAAATTTGATCAGAAACTTATTATAATAATAGGGTCAAAATTCCGGGATGTCACATTCCTCCCCCCTTAAAAGAATTTCATCCCTGAAATTTAAAACAACAGTTAATTCAAAAGCTTAATGTTAACAATCCAAACATACATATCATCCATACAAAATAAACAATCAAACAGTCAATTCTAACAGCATTACTAGTTATCCGGACATAAATCTGGATAAGCCTTTCTAAAACTGTTAAGAGTTTGTTTCTCAATGATCAACAATCCAAACTGGATTCCTGACCACAGTTAAATTTGATGTAAATTTCCAAATTCCTGAATTAATGGTTGAACAACCAATGATGAATCATAAACACATTTCCTTAGATGGGATATATGGAATACACAATACATTCTAGATATTCACTCTGGCAGTTCAATTCTGAAATCTACAGTATTAACTCTTTCCAATTTATTGACTTGTTTACAGAATCTCAATATCTATTCAATCAAGCCCGTATGATGTACATATACCATTCGTACGCAATATAAAATTTGATCGCTCGCTCGATCACACAATTTCTTTTCCGAACTAGTATTGTCCACCTGACTTCCTAGTACGGACTCAGAACTAGTTTCTAGATCAGAGACTATCATTCTCCTTGCATAGTCATAACTATGATAGAGAATTTCTAGAATCAATCAAAATCCAAATCCATGGTTTGTCGTCGAAAATCGAGTGAAAAATCCTAACTCGGATCGATATAACTATCTCGAAATTCTGTGCTCGAATCTGGATCAAATCGTTATGCAAATAAAATTATATACGTACATCCTATGTATTTATATCCATTGATTATCAACCATATCAATTTTCTTTTATTCACATTATCCTGATTCTATCCACTTGGAATAATTTTTCCCAATATCAAATTTTACTTAAGAGTTTCACCATCCATTTCTTAAGTTTTAATATAAGCATTATATATTCCCTTATATTATTACTCTACCACTATAGCCTTTATATCCTCTTATATTCACTTATTTTCAATTTGAATTTCTAATTCCATGTGAATTCAAATTTTCTTCAACTCTGAATATTAATTTTTTATTGACTATCTTCCATTCATAACTGATTTCTATCATTATTTTAAATTAATTTCATCCACTAATTTATTTTAAATTTCCAATGTGAAAATCTTTCTAATGCTAATAATTTTTTTTTATATATAGTTTTCAAATTCAGAAAAGCTTTGACATATTCTCCATTTGTTCAGCATTACATATTTCCATAAGCACATATGTAAGGTTCCAATCCTCAACACAATTAATTTCGATCAATTCTCAAATCATTCCCTTTTAATTAAAGTGATTTACACTTACTTGCTTAGACATATAATCCATTTGAGCAAACAAACCCATATTCACAATCATCCTATTTTTGCTTCCAATAATTTATAGAATTTTATCTAATTCTCATTTACTTCAAAACAACTCATTTCGATATGCAATTTGACAATATCATTGTGAATAGATAATCACTTAAGCTTTATAACCAATCTTAAATTGATTTCAACTCAATTTACACTTGAGTCCATCTCAATTAATTTATTCACAATCCTTTCGTTGCATTTTCTTTTATTTCAAAAGTTTGATTCCAAACCATTTTATTAATCTCGACAACCAGTGTTTTAAATAACCATCTCACAATTTACTTAGGTCATTTATTTTCTTCAAACTGTTCCACCTAACAACTTAGGTTTACTCTATTCCACCAGTTCCCATTCAAATCTTTGATTTGATTTTCCTTTAATCAAATCCCAATTATTTACTAATCTATTTGATTAGTTTATTCTTTTATCCATCCTTAAATTTTTTTAATTTACATTAACAATTCATTATTGAATTTATTCCTAAATAAGGTTATTCAATTTATACTTGAATTAGATTTGTTTACAACTCACACTAATCTATTTTAACCAAATTCAAGGCTTACTTGGTTTACATTTTTTTTCATTTACATAAGAATTTTATTTCATTCAATATTATTTATAACTCGACTGAATTCATTCAAACTCAGATTTATTTTAACTCAACTTCAGTTAAAATTTAGCTACTTACAAATCTTTCAAATTTATTCCTCAATATATGAGCTCAAAACTTATTTATCTACTTAGCAGCTTATATTACTCATTTGGGTCAGTTCATCTTATAATCACATTTCCAGATTATTTATTTATATATATATATATATATATATATATAGCACTTACTGTCTTAAGGTATAAATTTCCACCTCATGATTACAATCATTTTACCTTCAAATTTTATATCCAAATAAGTTCATTTTGAACCTCAATTCTTTTCAACTTATCTCAGGTTAAACTCAAATATATTTCTTATTTTCGTCTACTTAAGTTAAATTTTAATTCCGGGATTAAATTTCCCGATTTCTTCTTATTAATATCAACTTTACTTTATAAGTTCAATGGTTGATTTATTCAAACCTTCCACATTATTTAAATAGAATTTCTTAGAATTCAATTTCCCGATTTTCATTTCCAAAACCATTTTGAAATGATGACTATACATACCCATCAGGTATATCCAGTCAAATTTTCAAATTCCGAACACTTGTTTTCATCAAAACAAATTTTCTCTTTTGAAAATTTTGAAACAACTTGCATGCCCAACAACCCCAAACAATATCATAACCAACAATATTTTGCAAAACAAGATTCCATTATTTCCTTCAAATCTTTGGAAAAATATTTCAAACATTCCCAAGCTTTTTAAATTCCCAAATCCTTTGTTTTAAATTTATTTAAATATCTTTCAAATTTCTGGGACTTAGATTCTTGTTTAATCTAATTTTAGTTATATTTCTTTTATTTAAAATCATTCTTAAATAATTTTATTTGGTTATAAACCACTCACACTTAAATTTTAATTTGATTGTACTATTAACAATCAAACATCCAAGTATATATAGTTATTTCAGAAAAGTATTTCTTTTATATCAAAATATAATTTTGGGTAAAATTATTTCATTTACCCTACTTTTAAAAACAATACTGTGTCGAATTGCTCTATTTAAGTGTTTAGAAACCCCTTCGATATAGTTTTCGAGATTGTGCCGACGAAGGTTCATATACCACTCAATAAATCAATCAACGCAATATAAAACAACTTTATATCCACTAACAAATACGCGCTCATATCTATTAATATACTCAAACTCATTTTAGAGTTCTACTGACTCTATTTTATGAGTAATCACTACCAAAGCCAAGGTTATCACCAACCTATGCTCTGATACCAACTGTGACGACCCGCCTTTCTGCTACCAGAAAGACGTATCATCATAAAGAAAGAAAGGGATGAGAAAATAGAAAAGATAGAGAAAGAAAGAACAACAACATCAGAATCTCACAGCGGAACGGAACAAAATATAATATATCACATAAATATTACATAGTTTAATACGTCAATCAAAATTATACAGATCATACATCACATACTAGACAGTTACAAACTCCTGTCTAGTTAATACAACTCAATACAATACAACTCAAACGATAAGACTCAGAGATATCAACACAGCGGAACACCCTATATATATATACATATATCTACAACGTAGAAGCCTCCTGCTCCATTGCTCCTCCAGAATTCGTCAAATCCAACCTGAATCCCTTGGCTACCCGTAAAAATTTGGGTACCCGAGAGTTTATGAAAACAAAAATAAACTCCGGGTCAGACATGGGTCTGGTATGAGTAAACGGTTTAAAGTTGTTTAACTTTGAAAAAAAAAACATTTGAAAATAAAGGTATCACGTAAGACTCCCCACAAATAAATACGGGTAAGTTTTTACCTTACGCTAACCAAAACATTTTATAGGAAATCCAGTTATATTATAATAGTGTCTAGGGTTTTCAAGTAAATAGAAAATAGCCGAAATTGTTACATTCATTAAATTCCAGATACTAGCCACAAAAGTGGGTAATACAAATCAAAACCGTAGGGTCTCGTAGGGAAAATGGATTTCCAACAATGGCAGGGCTACTGGGGTACCGCCCGTCACAGTACGGGGCCTAGATCACCGTACCGAGGATTACTCCCTTCATCCCCTGCAACACAAGGCCGGAACCATTCCTTACAGAACAGTCCCGAACAAGATAAACCACGCGGTTCTAGCTAGCAACTGCCCACAAAGCCGAAATATAAAAAGGGACATCTAGACAGGGGAACTATCTTGTCCTGCTTGGGCATGACCCACCTAACCTTGCTGCATCTCCCCTGTTTTAGCCATTCCCGGTTGATGAGGCTTGAGGCTGCGATTACCTTTATAGAACATATCACTTAGAATGCTCATCGTCCGCCTGACGATGTGCTGAAAGCATTCAGTCCATACAAGTTCGTTCCGGGTTCGAACGAAACCGAAGGCATTATCTCGTCACACTCATTTTGGAATCACCCTCAGAGTCAACGACGATAATCCTTGCATTCTGAATACACCATCTCGATCTTCATTTCAGGATTCACGACCTAACGTTTAAATTGGATCGATGTGGTTTTCGGAGAATCAAGATTGATTCTTCCGATCCCGGTCTCATCGAATCCAAACGCCATTTTAAGGGCCAAGTTGTCTAATTAACTTAAACAGTTTAAATAATTTAAATTCAACAATTGAATTAACATAGCATTTATCACAGATAAAACATATACAAGCATCATAGATATACCACAGCATATCACAGAGTAACATAGAATATCATCACATAAATATCACAATCAGGTATTCAACACAATAGTTCATAAGCAATTACCTTTAAATCTTATTTGTAATTAATTCAATTTAGAATTAATTACCTGAGAGTTAATCTCTTAACTCTTTTTAATTAATCATTAATTAACAATTAATTCCCTATTTCATTCCAAGTCATCTAATTGATGATTTTTTAATTTATTACTAAGTCTTACTATTAATTAATTACTTCCTTAATCAAGTTACTTAACGTTAATTACCCTTTCCTCAATCATAAATCCATAACTTTAATTGTTATTTAATAAACTTAATTGCCCATTTTTTATTACTAATTTCTATATTAATCATTATTAATTCTTAATTAAATCACTTGATTTATTAACTGTTACCCATTCATAAATTAACTTAAATAGTTGATTACAAATTCATTTATTAATTATAATCCATCACTAATTATAATCAAATTCATTATTCTTAATACTTCCTGAAAATAATCAATTTATATTAATTCCTCAAATTAATTGACCTTCTAAAAGGACTCTTCTTAAGTTTGAAATCAATTTGTCTCTAATTACAAACCAGTATTAATAAGATTTATACTTATCTTATGTTACCTACCTAGTTTGAATAATTATGAGCTTAAAACACATTAAAGTATTAGCTAAAGTAATTAACTTGTATCTGAATTTTAGCTTAAACTGTTAGCTACTACAAAGTTTTATAGTATTTAAAATCAAATGAAAATTTGTAGGAAAACAATCCTACTCAATCTCTATACCACTGCAAAACTACAGTTTACCCCAACACCAATAACCCGAGACCCTCCCTGCTTTATACTCGAGTATAACTTCGAGAGTTCCCCGCAACTTCCCGAGTCCCTTGATTATCTTCTTCTTCAATATTTTTATAACAGTTTAAATTTAGACAGTTGCTTCCCAACGCAAAATACAAATTACACGGGCCAACACATCTTCTACACGAGTTTTCCTTCGAGCTCTCTTCTGCAAAATACTCAGGCAAGATTTCAACGCCGTGCACAACCATCTGTGCACGTACACCCCCCTCCGATGCTCTTCCATCACCTGGCCTGATTGCTGACAAGTTGATCGCCATCCACTCTTTGGATTCCAACACCCCAAACTTAGATTCGATACGTGAACGAGAAAAAAGGATTCGAGCTCCCAATCCAAGGAAATGTTCTGACCAACTCTCACCATGTTCAGGCGAGGCAAACCCCCTGGAGCTTCGAAACTCCGACTGAATCACCCTCGACCTCCACACTACCTTCCCTTCCAGCCACACGACACTCGACGCACCGTGCTAGTCACTACGATCGAAACTTCCAATACGTTCAGAAAGTCGAACAAAACCCTATCTTTACCTCAATCTCAAAATCCATACATTCGAAAATTATTTTAATATTTTTCTCGTGTCGAATGGATTACAAGCTTACTTCGTATGAATTTACAGAAATTAAAATTAACACAATATTCCAAAATTTACAGAAACCCATTTTAGTTTCATTTTGAAACTGCTCTTAATACCCCTACTTAAAAATCGTAATTTTTATGCTAAAAATCCTAATTATGTATCTGAAATTGAAATATGTTATTGAATTCCTAAATCTAAACATTCGAATTTTGATCTTTGTTTTCTTTTTACCTGTAATTTTGCAATAAACATTATTTATATCTTACTGTCATACTTTAAAACAAGTTTCAGGCCAATATTTTAAGATAACCAACTTTAAATCGGCAACAACACCAAAAATCCAACAATTATATGAATAAGTGTTTAGAAATTTGTTTGCTTTGCTTGTTCAGATACTCAAATCTCTGAAGAACCACTTCACATATTACAGGACAGCAGGAGGTATTCAAGACAACATGATTAAAGCAGGCATCCAAGCACATATCCTTGTAAGTTAAATATAAAAATTTTAAATTGAAAAGTAATAAGTTTACTCACAAAAACTGTTGAAACAGAGGCTAGTTGGAACAGCAGTTTGAAGTTTGAAATCCCTGTAAACTTTTCTTCTTGCCTTCCGAATTCTGTTTAAACTTGATAATATGAAATTTGTTTATACTTCTTTGCTTCTTTTTTTTTCTTTCTTCAGACTTTACTTTATAAGTTTTAATAACTGAACTAAATGATATCAACAGATAGAATAAATGAACATAGATATATACAACCTTCAACAGTTATGCCTTCTTGAACAAGATTTGTTGACAAAATATCTTGCTTATTTTATTATGTACTAAAGCCTAAGACATTTCAACCATTTCGGCTGAAAGATAATACTTCCAGATATAAAGTGTGCTAATTAATATATATGTCTTTACTTATGTTAACACAATCAATATCTACTGACAGATATATTTGAATAAAAATATTTGCAGGCTTAAATTTGTACTGAATGTACTCATATAAGTTTACACCAATTAGTATTTTCTGACTTATAAATTTATATAAAGATCTTTACAGGCTTAAGTTTGTACTCATGTGCTTTCATATGATTTTATACTACAATGCTTTACTGACCAGTTTTGTTTACTATGCAAAAATACATGCAGGTTTGGTCCGAACATACTTATGTTAGTATATAAATTAAAGTTTGCTTGCATGTTTGATTTCTTATGTATATACAGTTTGCAGGTTTACATTTGTGTTTGAACTAAAAGTTTTCATTTCTATTTATATCTTATACCTATTATATTTGTACTTATGTTTGTAATCCTACCTTTATGTTATATTCATGTTAAATATATAGAAGCTCATGTTCATAACTATATTTATAAGTATTTATATTTATATAGAAGCTCATGTTAAATATTTATAAGCTTATTTTTATTTTTATTTCAAAAGCTGTTGTTAGAAACATTTCTTAAATCTTATTTTATTTAAAGTTTAATCCTTCAATATTTGATTTGTAATGTATACTTTATATCTATATTTAATATGGGTTGAATTGTATTATTGTAAATATTATTATTATTATTATTAACTGCATTTATTTTTCTGGTATTAAATGTCATTAATATAATTTTTTTTAATTTAATCCAATAAAACAGATTTAATTTTAAATGTTGTTAAAAGAGTCTATTTATATTTTGAAATTATAAATTCCTTTATAACACATATACAACCAATCATATCCAACATCTTATTTGTTTTAAAATGAAAAATCTAGTATTTTATTTAAATTTGATCAAAAACTTATTATAATAATAGGGTCAAAATTCTGGGATGTCACATATATGCTCCGTGAAAAGCTTTTGGACAGTTCTTCCACTCCCAATGCATACAATCTAGACTTCCAAGCATTTCAGGCCAGCCCTTGCTTTCATGCATTTCACGCAAGCGCGATACATCTGCCTCGTTTGGAGAACGAAGATATTCCGTCCCATAAATGTCCACAACTGACTGACAGAAGTAATCTAGGTTTTCCAATGCTGTACTCTCTCCAATACGATATGCATCGTCAAGGGCATCGGCGGGTGTACCGTATGCTAACATCCTCAAAGCCGCGGTCGTCTTTTGATGCCCACTCAAACCTTGTTTTTTTGCAGTGTCCTGCTTAAAAACAAAATAATTATTATTCTGCTGAATACTTTCGAGAATTCTTATGAATAATGGTCGACTCATTCTGAATCGTCGTCTGAACATCTCTGGACCGTAAGTTGGATCACGGGCAAAGTAATCTTGCATTAGTGTTTTGTGAAACGCTTGCTGTTTAGGGTTGATATATTTCCGACCCACAACGGAACCACCATGTTTTCCAGAAGTTGATCTGTATGCTTCACGGTATATCTCCATCAATTCCTCCTCCTCTTGTTGATGCACTAACGCGTACGCTTCTTCTTCAGAGTCACTGTCACATAGAAATACAACTTTTAGTAAATTTCCTGACATTGTTTGATATTTGAGGATGGTTGTTTGATATTTGAATGTTTTGTTAGAGTAAATTGTGGTGAACAAATATGACATCCATATGGTTATATATATATATATATGACTACTTCTTGAGTGGAGAGAAGGGGGGTCAGTGTGCGGTCAAATCACGTACTGCAGCCACGTTCATTTGCCGGTGAAGATTCTCTCCTTTGTTGAGTGAAGAGAAGGTGTGTCAGTGTGAGGTCAAATCACGTACTGCAGCCACGTTCATTTGTCGGTCAAGATTCTCTGCTTTGTTGAGTGGAGAGAAGGAGGGTCAGTGTGCGGTCAAATCACGTACTGCAACCACGTTCATTTGCCGGTCAAGATTCTCTACTTTGTTGAGTGGAGAGAAGGGGGGTCAGTGTGCGGTCAAATCACGTACTGCAGCCACGTTCATTTGCCAGTTAAGATTCTTTCCTTTGTTGAGTGAAGAGAAGGTGTGTCAGTGTGAGGTCAAATCACGTACTGCAGCCACGTTCATTTGTCGGTCAAGATTCTCTGCTTTGTTGAGTGGAGAGAAGGTGGGTCAGTGTGCGGTCAAATCACGTACTACAGCCATGTTCATTTGCCGGTCAAGATTCTCTGCTTTGTTGAGTGGAGAGAAGGTGTGTCAGTGTGCGGTCAAATCACGTACTGTAGCCACGTTCATTTGCTGGTCAAGATTCTCTGCTTTGTTGAGTGGAGAGAAGATGTGTCAGTGTGCGGTCAAATCACGTACCGTAGCCATGTTCATTTGCCGGTCAAGATTCTCTGCTTTGTTGAGTAGAGAGAAGGTGTGTCAGTGTGCGGTCAAATCACGTACTACAGCCACGTTCATTTGCTGGTCAAGATTCTCAAATCATTATCCATTATATAAATTCACAAATCGTTATATGTTTAAATCATTTACAAACCTAACATTATTCAAACTACATCGTCCAGCATGACATTTACGTCTCATGAATTGAAGTTGCTTATGCAGTACTACATTCAGACCGATGAGATGTGCGATAATCAGGAGTCAATGGTAATTAATTTTTGGGACACTCTGGCTGAACTCTACAATAACGACGTGGGCTCTCAAGTCAGACGTACGGCTCAAGAGGTCAGGACTGCATACAGAAACTTTACTAGGGCATGCATGCGTTACACAAAGATTATTAACGAGGTAATATTGGAAAATGTGTTTGAGACTACACGTTCGACTTATGACAGTCGATACAATTCAAAATATGGCATGCCCTTCATTGCCCATGATGCGTACTTCATACGTCAAAACTGGCTAGAAAGATTTGGATGGCCTTAAGATAACAGTATTGCTAGTTGGTTATGTAATGTTTGTTAATGTGTCGAGAGCTTTCTGAATTGTCTTTTCAAATGATAATGTCTGTTGTTATTGTCAAAGCTAATGCCTATATCTAATGTTTGTGTTGAAATATGCCCTTGTGTATTGTATGTTGTCAGATCAAAAAGTAGTGGTACCAAAAGTGTGATGTTTGTTTATATATTCTCTTTCTGGCTTACTTATTCATCATTCATAATCATCTTCTTTCTCACTCACAACAATAAATTCTTCATCGCAATGCCTTCTTGGCCTTCTTCTATCGGTTCAGATGCAGGTTACGTGCCTACGGAAAGTCCACATACTGATGAGGATTGGCTTATCGATTATCACACCACAACAGTTTATGGGTTTCATAGCGTTTGAAAAACGCTATAACAGGCTACCATAGCGTTTCAGAGAACGCCGTGGAACCACAAGCTATGGTAGGCCGACAGCATTACATAGCAGGAAGGAAAACGCTATAATAGCTAATAGCGTTTACAAAAGGGGATAACGTTTGCTACCTACCATAGAGTTTTTTCTCTATTATTAAACTTAAACGCTATAGGGAGTATAATCCTTCATTTAACTTCTATAGCATTTTCGAGCACATTTTATAGCGTTTCATCAAACCATGTTACAGCGTTACAATGTTTTTCGATAGCATTTCTTGTCATGCTTGTATAGCGTTTTTATTTTCTACTGTAGAGTTTTTGATTCTATTATAGCGTTTTTGATGCATAAATCTTACATCTCATATAGAGTTACGATAGTGTTTGATGAATCAATAGCGTTTTTCAAACGCTATTCTATATAATATTAATTTTCAGCATTTGTTTCAATTTTCTTTTTATTATATTATATTATATATATATATATATATATATATATATGCACACAGATAGATATATGTATACCTTACACACACACACACACACACATATATATATTAAAATGTGGATCCCAAAAATAACAAATCGAGAAGATGACAACAACTATATGTAACAATGATAACGTTGTAGTGAATTCTAATTTGGAAACACACAATCAAACCAGTGGAAAAGTTTCAAATAATTCTGCTAATATTTCAAATACACACAATCAAAATAATCTAACAAATAAACAACCAAATTTACCAACCTCCTCACAACCTTACTGCCTCGGCCAAACACAGTCACAGTCCTTTATTTCTTCCTCACCATCACCAAGACAACACAACAGCCACCATTGATACCACTTCATCAACAGCTACAACTGATACAAGCAAACAACCAAAACAAAACACTCTTCTCTGCCTTATCACAACTGAACACTGAACTTCATTCAACTTCAGCCTTCATAACTTCAACCTTCCACGATTTCAATCAACCATTTCCCATTACCCATCAACAGTTGCTAACCAACCACTGCATAAACCATAAACCATCGCACTGACGTAAACCATATCAACCCCATAAACCATTAAACTAACCCTTCGGTAGCTACAAATCAACCCCAGCACACCCATCACTCTACTGCGTATATACTCTACTGCATATACATCACATCCTTCACATACCTTAGCACCATATATACAACATTCCCTCTGCTTTACAACAACCTTTAACCACTTCTCCACCTCAACAACTTCACCATCAGTCTTCATCATACCACATTCACATATTCACTTCTCACCATCGACAAACTACCTCTCCCTGTCTACAAACCCCCCAATCAACTACCTTCCTTAACCAAGCAGTGCACACTTTCAACCATATACCCAGTCACACAACTACAATAACTTCATATCAGAGCAACCACAATCACTGCCACTGCACTCATCACATTTACTGTTGCCTGAACTCACAACACTCATTGATGTGCACCACAACCACAGCAATACAACAATCCTGAACTGCCTTCACATTACTGACCATCACAGAACTGTCACCTCCACTCTTCACTCTCTCCTAACATCAACCACCTCTTTTAACATTCAGCACATCACTGCAGTTCATCTGCATCTTGCCAATAACCCACACTATCACAGTGTTCTGCCTTCTACACATCACAATCCCACCAGAAACACTGTAAACACATAATTCCAGACAACCCTTTCTCCAACCACACCTCAGCATCTTTTTGCATTATCTTTTTTCTCATGAATGCAACAGCTTCATCAGAATGAGGCTCATCACGACTAAGGCATCTGGCACCAGAAAAAGAGAAGGCTAGGCTACATGTTTCCTTGGGAAGGAATAATTTTAAGTGGTGCCCATTGAGCACATATTCCACAGCTTCTTTTTGCCTTTTATTTATGTGCAAAAATGATAAAAAAAATCTCTGGCTTTATTCATTGAAGCCTGCAGACAATGAAAGGAGTAAATTATGTACAAGTTTCTTAACTGAAATCCTATATAAATAATTTGTTTTCTTACTACTATCAAATCATTTATATGCATTGTTGGAGGTGGGTCTTTATTTATGTTATGTTTTCCTTTCTTTCCATTAATAGCACGAGTTTCAGCGGCCAACAGAGCATCATAAAATTTTAATCACTCATCAAAATGTGTCTGATTACTTTATCCAGTCCTCATGCTATGATCAGCTCAGCAATATTAACATTGTTTCCCTGGTTTGCTTCAGACACAAGAAAAACTGATCCAAAATCCATCATCCGTGAATCGACTGTACAATCAACTGAATTGTTTCCCTCTGGTATAGGAATTTTTCAAGAATATTCCATTGATACATTTACCTAAAAATTCATATATGTATTATTGACTTTGTTCCATAGTTTAAATTTCTTTTGTTACCATATAATACTTCCATTTTAAATATTTTTAGGACCTCCATTTCTATTGATTAATTTCATAAAAAGACAGCAGTAACAACTATATTAAAAACCACAAATTTCTTTTTCTTTCTTCTAAATAACAACTCAAAGGATGTGCAGGATAAATAACATCGTGGATGCACTCTATTCAACATATTTGGCTAAATCCTTCATGAAAGTTAAGAAAAACATAGAGTTGAGTATGATTGTCTAAGATTAGGATTCTCAAATCCTAAATAGTTTTTAAAATGTATATTCATATAGTGAAATCAACTAAAGAAACACAAGTGCAAATGTTAAGGAAATCACATGAATGATAATTAACATGGATGTATATGCATCATTTAGATAGTCTTAGCAGAATATGAAAATTTTGGATATCATCAAATGTATTAAATTTGAAATTCCCCCCAATGCAGCTGAATTTCGCTTTCATCTACCATTAGAATTGAAAAATAAAAATTACGCATATAAGCATAACATGGAAGTTCCATGCAAATGTACTCTACTCCAATGTTTACATGGAAGTTACACACATATGTGCTCTAATGTTAACTAGTTTCAACAGGCATGAACAACCATTGTGGAACTTACACTTTGTATAAGCTCCAAACCAAGGTCTTTGGGAGTATCTCCATTGGCATATATTATTAAACCTATTAGATTATTGAATTTGTTAATGCCTTCCACCATAAAACGAACCTGGGAACACAAAGCATAAACTATGATTAGTGGGAGAAAAATAAGAGGAAAGACTAGAAAACATTAGGTAGAGCTCGCTTAAATCCCTATTTAAAACCCTGATCTCTATATAAAATGTTTAGCTTCCCTACCAAAAGGGTCAGGAGGAACTTCAAAAGATGTCGCTGATGTAGAAGAGAATTTCTATGCAGATGTCAATAATGGAGTGGCAATAATAGAATCCACACCATTTACGTTATCAACAACTGTTTCAGGTTCAGGAACTGTTTCAGGCACTGCTGTCCTACCTATGGATGGAGCCTGTTTTGGAAAACCGAGTAAAATGCATCAATTGAAATATACTAAATTTCCAAGTAAATACACTGACTACATCCATAGAGATCACTCATGTTTTAAACATCCAACTGAACCCATGGAACTTAATTCTCTATTGTGTATCCTCTATGTTGTCTCTAGTTATGTCGTTATAATGTTAATGTCAACAATAACTATTTCTACATTCAGTTGCCCCATTTAGACAACATGCACTCAATCACTCATCATATTCTGCTGTTTTATAACCACAGAGAACATAGTAAAAAAAGGATGTACTGATGTAAAATAGAAGGAAAGCCGATGGTGTTATTTATCAACAATTACAAACAATGATAAATCATATATCATTGAGCTAAGTTCAAAAATTAAGAGTGTTCTCTAGAAACAACAACGTCATTACAACCGTTTTTTCTAAAACAGTATCCAAGATAATTAAATGTAAAACAAACGAATGAATACAAGCATTTCCTAAACGCCTGCCACAAACTGCATTTGTGGAAGCAAATGGAGCCATATTGTGCTTCCATCATGAACTTGCTCAACGATGGCTTGAATAGACCTTCCTTTATTCGCATCTTTAAAAGCAACGACATCGAAAGCAGTGGAATCACCAATGGCTGAAGGAGGTAGATCTCGTATTGCTTTCTCTGAAGCATCAGGTTCCTACATCAATTGTCATTAAATAAAGCGAACGAATCTTCGTACATTGATATACCTGCAACACATAATCAGTTTGAATTTATACAAATGAATTTATAGCTCTTAATCCCAAAATATAACTCATTGCTATTTCAAACTCATTACAATTTAATAACTCAAGTCTATTAAGTTGATATTGTTTGCTAAGGTTTCCCTGTACATTTGATGCAGAACGATCTACGAAATTAGTAAGGTTGAAGTGTTCAAAGTCTTTAGGTCGTTTGGAGAAGGCCACAATCTTAAGTCATTTAGGAAATTTAAGTCGTTTCCGACTTAACAGAAGATGGTCACGACCTAAGTTGTCACGAGATAAGGAACTACGAGTTAACAAAGCTTTAAGTCGAATGGAGGAAGCTTCAGTTTTAGGTCTTAAGTCATGCACGATTCAATCTAAAGAAGTTTCGGTTTTAACTCGTAAGTCATGCACGAGTCAGCCTAAGGAGTCACATGGGAAACAGCTACGACCTAACCAAGAAAATGAAAAGGAGTTACGACTTAAGGGTTTAAGTCGTTCGAGTTTGATGAGTCGTACACGACTCAACGACTCATCTATAAGTCGTCCACGACTTATCTTGAAGTAGGGGAAAGTTCCAGCTATTAAAGGCTTTGAGTCGAAGGAAGGGCACGACCTAGTTAAGTCGTTGAGGAGATATGCCGCAAGAAGCTCGTGTTGTTTGAGTCGTATGAGTCTTAGGTCGTAAGCCAGGTCATGCTAAGTTGTGAGCCTTGAGTCGTTGTGTTGTGTTGTAATATAAGTCGCGAGTCGTTATCTTTTTAAGTCTTGAGCTGTGATTGTTAAGTCGGTATGACGTTGGGCCGACCGAAGGCTGTTGTGATATAATGAGTTGAGTCGTGTACATATGTGTGTGTTGTAATAGAGTAGTGTAGTACCTGTTACGTCGGCAATGATCTAGATGAGTCGTAAGTCGGTCTGGTGAGTATGTTGTGATGTAGTTACTATGAGTCGTTATATATATGCTATTGTGATAAGTCGGTGCCGACTTAGTTAAGTCGTAAGTCGTGTGCGACTTAGGGGCTGTGTTGTAAACTTCTATAAATAGGGAGTGAGTTGTAACTTTTGGAGGTTGATTTTTTGAATAAAATTTCTTGTTGATTGATGTGTGCTTTCATTTTAAATTGGTAGCTGAGTGTAATCTCCTATCTCCACTTTCGGTTATTCGAGTGCGCTCGAATCAACGATTGTTGAAGCCGATTCGCGGAATCAAGTGCGCTTGATCAACGCTTGAAGAATTGAAGATCTTCTTTCATGGTATCGTGCGCGATCAACTTGTTAGAGATAGCTAGAATTCGGTATCTTCGGATCAACGAATTTGGGCATTTTGGTATTCATCAATCCACCGATTGCTACGCTTTCATCGTTATATCGATTTTTCTGTTAATCCGCTGCGTCAGTTTGGTATCAGAGCTAGACTTAGCCAATCATAGCTAAGCCGAGACTTGGAGCCAATTTTTGAAGTTGAAGTTTGAAGTTGTTGTTCATCGTGTTCATCTTGAATTTGCAACGAGTTTGAAGATTTTGATCCATTTCATTTTGGATCTAGAGTTGAAAAGGTGTTTGAAGTATTGAGGCCGAGCTAGTGATTGGAGCCGTGCCTTGTTGTTGTTTGAATTGAAGGGTTGCAAGTGAGGCCGAGTCTAGTTGCAAGTGAGCCGAGCTTGTTTGTCTTGTGTTGAAGCTTTGTTGAAGAATTTTGAAGTATTTGTTGAAGTGTTGTGAAATTTAATCATGCCACCAAGGAGAGCTAATCGTCATCAAAATGTTGAAGCGTTGTATAGAAGAGAAGAAGCCGAGCTTATGGAGCAACGTATTAATGAGAAATTTGATGAAGGCATTGGAAAGTTAGAGAAGTTGATGAATGATTTAAATCAAAGTCAAAGGAGGAGATCACCAATCTCGAACCATGGAGGAAACCGAGTTTCGCCATTGGTTACGGAAGCGTGGAGGGTGTCACCGCAATCTTGTAGAGAAAGAAGAGAAACATCAATTTCATCAAGGAGAGATCACCATGACTATGGACATGAAGAAAGAAGAATTCCACGTGAGTTTTAAAAAGAGCCATATAGAGATGAAGAGAGACATAGTCGAAGAAGCATGCATGAACGAAGGGATGATAATGGTCGAGATCGATGTAGGCGTACGTTTGATTTTGATGAAGAGGGTGATAGAGCTAGCATTCATTATCGAGATCGAGACCAAGTACGAAATTCATACCGGGATGTTGAAGATGATCGCCGATAGGAATCGGGTATGAAGATGGAAATTCCTGAATTTAGAGGTGGAATGGTAGCAGAAGAATTTCTTGATTGGTTGTCTAATGTTGAAGAGATCATTGATTTCAAGGAAGTTACGGAAAATCGTCGAGTGAAGTTGGTTGCTACTAGGTTGAGGGGGAGAGCTTTGGCGTGGTGGCAGCAAACTAAACTTACAAGGGAGAGAATGGAAAAGTCAAAGATTGAGTCTTGGGATAAGATGAACAAGTTGATGAGAGCTACTTTCTTACCTTACAACTATCAATCACTTATGTACCAGAGGTTGCAGAATATGAGGCAAGGGACGAAGTCTGTTAGTGATTGTGCTGATGAATTTTACCAACTCATTGCCAGGAATGATATCATGGAAACGGAAGAACAGCTAACTGATAGATTCATTAGGGGATTGAGAATGCAGATCCAGGATATGGTTAATATGTTTGATCCTAGATCAGTAGCAGAGGCACGTCCAAAAGCGTTGGCTTGGGAGAAGCAAGGAAGGTGTGGAGGTGGTGTGTTTACTAATTCCAATAATCAAGCGAAGGGTGTTAGTGGAAGTCCTAATGTTCCTAAATTTGTTACAAAACCAGTGGTGAAGGAAGCTGAGAAGGCGAAGGTTAGCAGTGGTTTCAAATGTTATAATTGTCAGGAGTTGGGTCACAAAAGCAATGAATGTCCAAAGCCGAAGAAGAGAGCAATGGTTGCTGAGATTGCGGATGATGGTGAGGAGGCAGAATGTTCAAATGCACCTTATGTTGAGGAGGAAGACTTATTGTCCGGGGATGAAGGTTGTAATTTGATGATGAGGAGATCTTGTCTTACACCAAAGCAAGAGGAAGATTCCAGTTGGTTGAGAAGCAATATTTTTCAGTCGACGTGCACTATTTTGGGAAGAATTTGCAAATTCGTTATTGATGCTGGAAGCTGTGACAATATTATCTCTACAGAAGCAGTAAGGAAGTTGAACTTGAAAACTGAGAAGCATCCTAAACCGTACAAGTTAGCATGGTTAAGGAAGGGTGGTGAAGTGAAGGTGTGTCGAAGGGCTTGTGTGAATTTTTCTATTGGGAAGAAGTACAATGATGAAATTTGGTGTGATGTTGTAGACATGGATGTGTTTCATCTGTTGTTGGGAAGACCATGGCAGTTTGATAGAGCAGTGCAACATGATGGTCGTGCTAATAGCTATAGTTTCATGTTTGAAGGTACTAAAATCACTTTAGTTCCCAAGAAGCAGCAACAGAAGGAAAGCAAGCTAGAGGAGATCGAAGAACTGAAAACTTTGCCATCTTTGAAGGAGTTTGTCAAGGAGATTGAAGAGGAGCCTGAAGTCTTTTTGTTGATCGGGCGAGAGTGTAGTGAAGAGGTTGAAATTCCAGAAGAAGCGAAGCCAGTTTTGAAAGAATTTGAAGATGTATTTCCAGAAGAGTTGCCTATGGAGTTACCGCCACTGAGGGACATTCAACATCAAATTGATCTTGTTCCGGGAGCAGTTTTACCACATCGACCACATTATCGAATGAGTCCGAAGGAACATGAGGAGTTACGAAGGCAAGTGGAAGAGTTGTTAGAACAGGGACGTGTTCAGGAAAGCTTGAGTCCTTATGCAGTACCAGCATTGTTGGTGCCAAAGAAGGATGGAACATGGAGAATGTGTACCGATAGTAGAGCTTTGAACAAGATTACTGTTCGTTACAGGTTTCCTAAGCCAAGGTTGGATGACTTGCTAAATCAGTTGAGTGGGGCTACTATGTTTTCAAAGATTGATTTGAAGAGTGGTTATCACCAGATTCGAATTAGACCGGGAGACGAATGGAAGACCGCATTCAAGACGAGAGAAGGATTATATGAATGGTTGGTTATGCCGTTTGGTCTATCGAATGCACCAAGTACATTCATGCGGGTGATGAATCAAATCTTTAGACCATTCATTGGGAAGTTCGTAGTGGTTTATTTCGATGATATTCTGATATATAGCAGGAGTACGGAGGAGCATGTTCAACATTTGAGGAAGGTGTAAATTATTCTTCGTGAGGAACAATTTTATGCAGCTACGAAGAAATGTGTGTTCATGACTCGAAGTGTTTTATTCTTGGGATATGTTGTATCTGAGAAGGGAATCCAAGTGGACCAAAGTAAAGTTGAAGCTATTAGAAATTGGCCACAGCCGAGAACTATCACTGAAGTTAGAAGTTTTCATGGATTGGCATCATTCTACCGAAGATTCATTCCACACTTCAGTAGCGTGATGGCACCGGTTACTGATTGTATGAAAGGGAAGCAGTTTTCTTGGTCGAAGGAAGCAGGGGTTGCCTTTGAACGAATCAAAGAACTTTTGACGACAGCACCAATTCTTGTATTACCAGATTTTCAGTTGTTGTTTGAGCTATACACTGATGCATCAAAGGTTGGGATTGGAGGAGTGTTGAGTCAGAGTGGGAGGCCAGTTGCTTATTTCAGTGAAAAATTATCAGGAGAAAAGATGAGATATAGTACGTACGAAGTTGATTTTTATGCCATTGTGCAAGCTGTTAAACATTGGAGGCATTATCTATTTCAAAAAGAGTTTGTTCTTTACACTGATCATGAGGCGTTGAAGCATTTGCAAGGACATGATAAGATTTCAGCGAGACATGCATCGTGGATTGCTTATTTGCAACAGTTTACATTCGTTGTGAAGCACAAATTTGGGGTAACGAATCGTGTGGCTGATGCATTGAGTAGGAGGAGTCATTTATTAACAACAATGAAAGTTGAGGTGATCGGGTTTGAATTGTTGCCAGAATTGTTTGAGGAGGATCCTTACTTTGCAAAGTTTGTTGAGAAAGTTAAGGATGGGAGTACTGATGAATTTATGATGGTTGATGGATTCTTTTTTAAAGGAAATCGATTATGTATTCCAGAGAGCAGTTTGAGATTGAAGATTATCAAAGAATTGCACGAAGAAGGCCATGTGGGTAGAGATCGTACTTTGCAGTTAATTTCTCAATCTTATTTTTGGCCATCAATGAGGAAAGGGGTTGAAAAGTTTGTGCAGAGATGTCATATATGTCAGGTTTCGAAGGGAACAACGACAAATGCAGGATTGTATATGCCGTTACCTGTACCATCTAAACCATGGGTTGATATCAGCATGGATTTCGTTTTGGGTTTGCCTAGAACTCAAAGGGGGAATGATTCTATATTTGTTGTGGTGGACAGGTTTTCGAAAATGGCGCATTTTATTACTTGTAAGAAGACGGCAGATGCTGTTCGTGTTGCTCAGTTGTTCTTTAAAGAAATCTATCGTTTACATGGGTTGCCGGAGTCTATTGTTTCAGACAGGGATACCAGATTTTTGAGTCATTTTTGGCTTAGTTTGTGGAAGATGGTTGGAACGAAGTTGAAATTTAGTAGCGCTTATCATCCGCAAACAAATGGACAGACAGAAGTTGTTAACAGATAGTTGGGAAATTTATTACGATGTCTTGTGAAGGACAATCTGAAGAGTTGGGACATGAAGTTATTCTAGGCAGAGTTTGCTCATAATCATGCAGTGAATCGTAGTACGGGATTCAGTCCATTTCAGATTGTATATTCAAATTTACCCAGGGGACCGTTGGACTTAACAGTAATACCACAACCGAAGGGGACAGTTAAACGGGATGTTGATTTTGTTGATGAATTAACTGAATGTCATAAGATCGTTCAGAAACGATTGGAGAAAGCAAATGAGAAGTATAAACAGACTGCAGACTTGAAGCGACGAAATGTTGAATTTAACGAAGGAGATTTGGTGTATGCTATGTTAACGAAGGATCGTTTTCCAGTAGGCGCTTACAACAAGCTGAATGCCAGGAAAATTGGCCCTGTAGAAGTTGTGAAACGGATCAATGAAAATGCTTACAGGTTGAAGCTGCCGGAGGATGTGTATACGTCTGACGTGTTCAACGTTAAACATTTAATTCTGTATCATGGAAATGAGTTTATTGTGGAAAGAGAAAGTGAAAATTCGAGGATGAATTCCTATCAACCGGGGGAGGATGATGCAGAACGATCTACGAAATTAGTAAGGTTGAAGTGTTCAAAGTCTTTAGGTCGTTTGGAGAAGGCCACAATCTTAAGTCATTCAGGAAATTTAAGTCGTTTCCGACTTAACAGAAGATGGTCACGACCTAAGTTGTCACGAGATAAGGAACTACGAGTTAACAAAGCTTTAAGTCGAATGGAGGAAGCTTCAGTTTTAGGTCTTAAGTCGTGCACGAGTCAATCTAAAGAAATTTCGGTTTTAACTTGTAAGTCGTGCACGAGTCAGCCTAAGGAGTCACATGGGAAAGAGCTACGACCTAACCAAGAAAATGAAAAGGAGTTACGACTTAAGGGTTTAAGTCGTTCGAGTTTGATGAGTCGTACACGACTCAACGACTCATCTATAAGTCGTCCACGACTTATCTTGAAGCAGGGGAAAGTTCCAGCTATTAAAGGCTTTGAGTCGGAGGAAGGGCAAGACCTAGTTAAGTCGTTGAGGAGATATGCCGCAAGAAGCTCATGTTGTTTGAGTCGTATGAGTCTTAGGTCGTAAGCCAGGTCATGCTAAGTCGTGAGTCTTGAGTCGTTGTGTTGTGTTGTAATATAAGTCGCGAGTCGTTATCTGTTTAAGTCTTGAGCCGTGATTGTTAAGTCGGTATGACGTTGGGCCGACCGAAGGCTGTTGTGATATAATGAGTTGAGTCGTGTACATATGTGTGTGTTGTAATAGAGTAGTGTAGTACCTGTTAGGTCGGCAACGATCTAGATGAGTCGTAAGTCGGTCTGGTGAGTATGTTGTGATGTAGTTACTATGAGTCGTTATATATATGCTATTGTGATAAGTCGGTGCCGACTTAGTTAAGTCGTAAGTAGTGTGCGACTTAGGGGCTGTGTTGTAAACTTCTATGAATAGGGAGTGAGTTGTAACTTTTGGAGGTTGATTTTTTGAATAAAATTTCTTGTTGATTGCTGTGTGCTTTCATCTTAAATTGGTAGTTGAGTGTAATCTCCTATCTCCACTTTCGGTTATTCGAGTGCGCTCGAATCAACGATTGTTGAAGCCGATTCGCGGAATCAAGTGCGCTTGATCAACGCTTGAAGAATTGAAGATCTTCTTTCACGGTATCGTGCGCGATCAACGTGTTAGAGATAGCTAGAATTCGGTATCTTCGGATTAATGAATTTGGGCATTTTGGTATTCATCAATCCACCGATTGCTACACTTTCATCGTTATATCGATTTTTCTGTTAATCCGCTGCGTCAACATTTAAACCTTCATCAGGTTGCCATTCATATCCAATAAGATACCATTTAAAGTTAAATATGTACTAGGATAGAACCAGGGTAATAGATTTTAGGGAAAAACCTTACTTTCTGTGTAATTTCTTACAGTAAACACAGGTATGGATTTGCTATCAGTAGCACTAAAAGGAACCCCAAATATAGTTTTTTGTACATTATTACCTTGTTTCCTGCAGCAATGGGCAAAAGCAAAGCAAGCCAAAGATACTCTAATACTAAAACCAGGTTTTGTAGTTGATTATCAGCTTCAAAAGTCAAAACAGCAATTACTGATTGTTCCACATACCTAAAATAAGTAGGAAAAACATATAAAACCAAGTGAAAGTGAAGCGAGCAATCAATGGTAGAAAAATGGAAAATAATAAACTGATTTATAAGAAAACACTCTGGAGTGCCTTGTGCTGCATTGGACTTGTCTAATTATGTACAGATGACAGTTTTATTTTCTTTTTCCATTATGCATTAGTACATTAGGTAATACCACTCATTTGCACTGAGCCTAAGCAAGAGTACTAGTATTACATAATGAATAAATAAATGGCCTATCATTTTTTTCAATTTTGCTGAAGATCTTAATGCTCATTTTTTTCAATTTTGTCGGCCTATCATTTTCAAAGCTATTTGTAAAGCAATTCATAACTAGAGTCTGGTGAATTAACTATTAAATAAAATATTAACCACGCTACTCAAAGCGGTTTACCAGTTTCATCTTCAAACAAGTAGACACAAGAGAAAACAAAAAAACAAGGATTCCTCACAAAACTACTAATTCTACAGACTTCACTAGAGTTACCAGTGACAATCAAGGAGAAAATAGCCAGGAAGAAAAAGATCAAACTTCTGATATGAAGTTGAGGTGAAAAGAAGAGAGGACGCACCGTTGAAAGATAAAAAGGGTACCCAGTCCTCCGAAAATCCTCTTGATTCAGAATTAGAAAAAGGTAAAGCTAGAGTTTCTACCAAAGAAGTTGCAATTTATGCCAAACCTCAGCCTCCCATTTTTGGTTTACATGCACGTTTCAGTTCTTGCGGCTTATCTCAAAAAAAAGAAAAAGGAAAATTCATAACTGAAATTTTGAGTTAAATAATAGCTAGTCAGTAGTAAAAATTTACTTGTTCATTCTCGTCAATTTTTAAACTAAATCTTATAAAAAATGTAAATTAATTATTCAAATACTTGTACTTTTTACAGCTAATCTAAAACAACTAAAAAGCTAATATTCAAATCCACTTATAAAATACTAAAAAGGTAAAGACTCTTTTGGATTCAAGAGTGAACAAAACGGAAAAGTAAACTCAAAATGTCACTACTACTAGGATACCCTTGAAGAATATGAATTCTAAAGTATATATGTACATGATGTATAAGAAAATGATTAACTTGCATGTGAACAACCTCGATTTAATAATTGTTCTTCAAATATTTTTAGTCTAACATCAAATGGCTTCCATTTTCTTTACATGCTAATAGCTACAAAAATTTGGCATTTCGATATTTATTTATGATTAAACCGAAGGTATTCTCAAATTTTACCTGCTTTTTTTGTTAAAAAAGGAAGATAAAAAGGGAGGAAAAAAAGAAAACTATTAAAAAGGGAAAAGAACCTCTTTTTAGGTAAAAATATATATCATTTATATTAATTGTACATGTTAGAAATCATTTAGCGTATTTTACACCTTTAATTCATAGTCAATGAATCTTACTAGTCATCGGTAAATAATTTTCTTCATATTATATGACTATTATATGCTATTAAAATTGCGAGACCATATTATTTTCATTGATCATATCATTTTAATAAACAAAAACATTTATACTTTATTATGTTGTTTCGTTTTAAAAACACAAATTTACAGATAATATTGGGAATCATTATCCTTCTAATTAATTCAGTATACGTAGCCTTGGGTATCACTCATTGGGAACTAGCATGGTTTGAAGGCAACAATAGATGTATATCGATTGCCTGATGAAGACGTACTTCAAATGAGCTCAACGTTTATAACTATTTCAGATAAGCTCAACTCTCATAGAACTATCACAAATGTATATGCAAATGATTTATATATATGAATTCTAAGACTTACATCCCTCAAAGTAGAATCACTCCTGTGTCCAGATATAATGGACCACGGTATAAAATTACAATAAAAATATCACATGTAATAATATATCTACATATACTATACTTACTATATATTATCTGTACAAAAAGGGAAGCCAGAAACGTAAAACTACAGTTGTCATATTAAATAATCACCTAATTTCATTTTATTTTCTAACATTATAACAAAATGGGGTTAAATAAATTATCTCAAAATCCAGACTATTCCGTTAGCTTGAAACTTAGGGATAAAGGTATCGCCACAGCGTAGTAAATGGGTGTGATAATCTGTGAACATGTGAGCGAAGAAATTAATGAATAAATGAAGAATCATAAGCAGCAAAAAAACATTTAACCAATATTGCAGTACCTCTCACGGCGGTCCGAATTGGTGAGGCACTGATTTAGGGTTCTAGGCAGTTGAAATGTTCGTTGCTTGTTTAGGGATTGGAATCAACATTAACATATTTGATCGATGCTAGCTTAATCGGCTTAAATACTCAGAAGATTGCGGCATAGGATTGAGATCGACACTGGCTAGAGCTTCGCAAGTGGCTGCGTGAATGTTGATAATACGGGCGGTTAGATCGGCACAGAATTTGTTTACAAAGGTGACGAGGTGAAAGTAATGGAAAGGGGAAAAGGCGTAGGTTGGTAATAGAAGTGAATTTCTTTTCCCGCACAAAATAATTATTTCCCGCCTATTTATGGTACAGCGTTGAAAAACTTGTATCTCTGTACCTGTAATGTATATATAGCGTTGAATAACCTGGTAGATATAGCATGGGATGGAGGAAAGGTGGAAATGCTATCTATTGATGCTATCAAAGTCGGATTTTCTTGTAGTGTCAAGAACAACACTATGAAGATGTCCGCAGTCAGTTTCAAAACCTTAAGCAGCTGAGACTTCAGGAAGTGGCTGAACCGCCATACGAACAAAATGTTGTTCATATGGCATATGAACAACCTGAGAACCAGGATCAAGTAGTTCAACCTCTCACTGAGCAAGAAGTTGAATCGCACCTAGTTTGTTGTCAGTGCGGGTATGAAGTTGAAGTTATAGTACGTGCGGATGGAGAAAATATTGGTCGTCGAATCCAACTATGTCAATTCTGGCCGAATGGTTGCAATTACGCGGAATGGTTGGATGATCCTTTATGTCCAAGGGGAAAAACCTATGCAAACGAACTAGAACAGGAGATAAGACGTCTTAGACTTTCTATACAGGAGTTGCAGTTTAATCTTCACGTCTAGTTTCTTCATATTTGCAGTCTATTATTACTGTGCCGTTTCTTATCAGTGTTCTATTTTTGTATCTGTCACTAGTAGTTTTTTTATGTCACTGGTAGGTTTTTATAAGTTTTCGATCTACTGTCACTATTGGTTTTTTTGTATGTTTATATGTAACTAGTTAGTGCTTATAATAAGTACACACAAACATAAAGTATTCACATTGTACACCAACAAATATAATTCATGGTTAAACAGACATCTACAATTAACATTATACACCAACATGTATAATTCACAGTACTCACGAACATATAGAATTCACAGTATACTCGAGCATTATAATCCAAAATCCAAGAAAGTGAAAGCATATAAACATAAATAATACACAGTATACTCAAACAATTACATAAGTACATAAGCTATAGGAACTGCAACATGTCAGCATCATCATCTAAAGGGATACAACTAAAAGGTAAAACGTCTACTACGCATAAACTAAAAGGTATACAGCTAAAGGGATGCAGCGTCGTCATCGTCAGCATCATCACTATCATCATCATCTCCGTCACCATCATCATCATCATCTCCGTCACCGTCGTCATCATCATCTCCATCATCATCATCATCATCTACATCGTCATCATCATCATCCCCATCACCATCATCCCCCTCGTCCTCATCATCCCCATCGTCCTCATCTAAACCACCAGCATCATATCCACTGGGACCAGCATTACCTCCGCCTTGTGATCCGAAAGGCTCATATACAGCAAGTCTAGCTGATAGGTGATCAATCTGAGCCTCTAGCATCTGTGTATGCTGCATGTACATATCATGCATGGTGTGTGTATGTGCAAGAGTCATATCACAAAACACACCAAGTGAAACTCTGGCCTGGTCCAATCTAGCAGCATACTACATAAAGATGACATTTGACATAGTTAGAAAGCAAGCATAAAATAAAGGAAAAATGACAATAAACAACAAACGTACCTCATACGGTGGATATAAACCGACTGAAGGCACACCAGGATAGTCGGGGTGATCTGGAAAGACTAAAGGCTGCTCAATTAAAGTACCTGTCACGTCATATGCTCTAAAAGAAGTATCAGGCTCCAACTGCATGTGAGTCTGGGAGAACTGTGACAGAATCGGGTCAAATGAAACCTGCGGTACCTGAACTCTACCGGCTGCCTGATGAGGTCCTATATGATCAGAGTTGACCCCACGAACATAATCTGGTACGATGAATCTGCGGGGTGCTACTCTAGCCCAATAAGCATCGTAATCCCCATCGATAAAAAAAGTACTACTATCCACCCATCCAGCCTGTCGTAGAGCATGTAAGTACTGATCACCGATCACCCTATGTCTACCAAACATGTCCTCGCAAGATAAAGGATCATATGGTATACGACGATCACCCATAATCTGATAGGCACATCTCTCTCCCAAATACCAGATAGGCATAAATGCAGGTGTATGCAAAGCAACCCTACGTCTAGATAGTGAATACGCAACCATCAAGGGATGGTCGTCCACCAGAAGACCTGCATCTACTAGATGAGTCCAATGTGAAGCCCAAGGAGTCCGAATGATGTTACCTCGACTACGCATATCAAGATGTGACCTAGCCTCCATCAAGTCATGTCGTACACCTAAGGGGACATGATGTATGTACTGCATGGTCTCCCATCGTCTCATCCTAGGGAAGTAATGCTCAACAGCCTGACTAGCCGTGTCCTGGATGCGGGGATGCATGCTTGTCGTGTACTCGTAGTACCATAACGGCAAAATATACCAAAAAACATACATCTACCTAAGATCGCCAAGCGCAAATGAATCTAGAGCGGTATATAGGGTGCTTAATATCGCTGTGCCCCAGTCAATAGTATGTAGTTGGTCTAATCTGGTAAGAGAAGCTAAATAGCCTAGTCTAACCATATCTTTTTGGTTCGAAAAAAAGGTCGAACCAAACAGGTACAACAGAAATGCTCTAGTAACTGCATCCATCATATCGGCTCTAGCCATATAACTGGTGATGTAATGCTGCAAGTACGTCAACTTAACAGAACCGATTGAGACGCAGGTAACATCTATCAGTGGTAAAAAAACAGTAAACAAATTGGACGACTCGTATAAATCATCAAATGGAAAAGGTCGAAAACCGTGTCGTCCAATCTCAATCCCACTAAACATGTAGAAATCAACTGGGGTGATACCAAGCTCAAAATCTAAAAAATGAAACGTATGCGTGATGGGCCACCATCTCTCAGCTAATGCCTGAATGAGAGGTCGATCAAAGTACTGAACAGGCCTAATCTTCAAAAATAGACCAAAAGGGCTAGCCTGTAGCCTCTCAATTATAGGACCGGGAAGATAGTCATAAAACTGGGTAATGCACTTAGCCCAACTACCCCGATAGTGAATGTAATGGTCCTATAGATAATTAATGAAATAACAATTTTTGAGAGCGTAAGGGTTATTTAATATGAATATGCAATGTACATATTAAAATAACAAGTTATAGTAAGGTCTGATATATACCTGTATGGTCGTCAAAGCGGTTTCGGCTCTATGCCGATAACTATCTGGCAGCTCATGTAGAACACGTAGATCGTCTGGTGAAACTCCAGGTGGTGGCGGAACGTGTAATGGTCCAGCTTGCTTCGTTGGATGTCTTTGAACCGTTCTTCGGGCGATTTTGGTTGGACGCGGCAGCATTTTGTTTAAATTTTATAATTTCCAAAAAAAAAATGGAAAAGGAAAATGGAGGAGAAAGTGAGGTGGAGGGGGAGGCGGTGCCCATTTTATGGGCGCCTTAATTCAGGCGCCCATTAAATGGGCGCCTGGCCACTGGGGCCCCATCCCAGATTATGGGCTGAATATTCAGCGGGCTGAATATTCAGCCCGTAATCCACTGGAGTTGCCCTAATGGAAAGTTTTGTTTTGGACCGGTGATTAGTTTGGTAAATTGTTTTGTTTTGGGATATCTACTTCTATGATTTTAGTTTTGTTTTGTTTAGGGTCGGGGTTTCATTTGTTTAACTTGTTTAAAAAAAGGGAGAGTGTTGCCATTTGTTTGGCCTTGATTAATTGGGTTATTGTGGGCTGTTTCTATTTTATTTTGTAAAGTCCTTTATTTGAAAACAATAAAAAATAAAGGGATTTGGTTTGGTTTGAATAATTGGATTGAGTTCATTTTTTTGTATTATTTTAATTCTTTGTTCATATTCGCCTCTCTTTTTAAGGTTGCAAAAGTAGTAGAAGAAGAATTGCCTGCTTAAAATAACCGCTCTGCTTTGCTTGCGCTAAAAAAAATTTGCTGCTTTAAAATAAAATTGCTAATAATTTTGCACACTTTGGTATTGTACTCTTATATATTATTTTTATTTCTCTTGCATTGTTGGTTGCTTGCATTTATAAAAAAAAAAACAAATCAAATTTCATTCGTAGTTGCATTGTTAATACATGTTAATTTCTATTTTACATTCATTTCATCTTATTTTCTTTTCTTAAGGCAACACCCATATCCACATAAGGTAGGGGATTTTATTGCCCCTTCCTTAGTCTATAAATTGCATACCATTTTAGAATTTAACTAATAATAACGGCTAAACTTTGGACTTAAGGGTGTCACGGGCTCATCTAGGGCTTAGTTGTATCTTGACAAGTTGTCTTCTTTTAACAGTATATTTCATGTCTAGGCTATGGAAGAGAAATATTTATTTATAAATGTTACGAAAAATCTTAAATGTTATAGTGATTGTTTCTCTAAAGATACTTAAATCTTTAGCTGCATTGCTACGGTGATTCATGGTGCAACGGCGTTACCTGACTAAGAAGTATTTTGTTGGATTAAGTCAAAGTGTGATTATACAATTTTGGGTTAGGAGCTACCAAGAACAAAAAATTTGTAGTAAAATCCTTGCATTCATTTATTTGCATTAGTTCATGCATATATATAAAAAAATCAAAAAGTAAAAAAAATCATATTTTCCTTAACATAGTTTTTTTAAAAAAATCTAATAAAAAAACAAAACAACTATTTTTCTTTGAACAAAAAAAATCCAAAAACAAGCTTTTTACCTAATTTAGTTTTTTCTAAAAGAAAAAATCCAAAAATCCAAAAAATATTTTCAAAGAAACAAAAACATGTTAAAAAAGAAAAGAAAAAAAACCAAAAACAAAACATTTCACATCTCCCTTTTGAAAAACAAATTCTTTTTGGAAAATATTTTCCTTTAAAATGGAAAAAAAAGTTTCACTTCATTTCATTCTCTAAACCTTGTTTCATTCTCTTAACTTTGATTCTCATGTCATTCTCCCCTTGATCTTTTCCTTGTGCATGAGTACCTCGACTTGTGACATAACAACAAATTGTTTCACCCGAACGAATGATCCACCAATGATGGCTAATGAAAACGCTCCACGATCTCTCATGGATAGAATCTTTTTCGACGCAGTTTCTATTCCTTCTTGTATCAGATTACCGGCCCCGATGGGTAATCACTTCCAAATGCATTTAAATCACATTGCCACACTTTCGAAATTTGGCAACTTTGAACACGATAACTCATACATCTTCTTAACAAATTCGAATAAGTTTGTCCAACCATTAAACTTCAACAATTATGCGATGATGGAACTAAACTTCGGTAAATTCCATTTGCATTTACCGATTAAACTAAAAAATGGTTGTATAGTTTACCATCGAACTTGATCAAAACTTGGAAAGAATTCGTTAAAGTTTTCTTAAAAAAATTCCACCCCTTGGAAAAAACGACCAAAATATGAAACAAAATTGTAAATTTCATCAATTCAGGAGTGAACCTTTAATAAAATACATTGGATTTAAAGAGCTTTTGATAAAATGTCCACACTACAATTTTAAAAAATGGACTCGAAAATAGTTCGCGAACCATGCTTGAATCGATGTGACTAGGCAATTTTCTCGCCCAACATCTTGCCGATGCTTGTCAATTCCTTGAGAACTTGGCCGAAAAATCATCCTAAATGAAACGTTCCAACAGGAAACCCATTTATTCACGATCGAGCGCACACTCAAGAGGATTATCGTTGGCTTTGGAAGCTAAAATCGATGCAATGATCAACAATTTTGACAATGTTTTCTCATCCAATCAAATGAACCAGGCTTCCCAACCATTGTGTTATAAATGCAATGATCTGAATTACATCGTCTATTAGTGTCCTTGTTCAGTAGAACAACTCAATGCTTTTAACAAGGTTAAAAATGACTGTAATGTCCCGCTTTTCGCACGCTTCAAATTAACATATGTGCCAATTCAAACCATACGGAAGGGCGGATTGTTATGGGGTAAATAAGAAAGTAAGAAAGAAATAAAACAAAACAGAATCTCACAGCGTAAAATATAATAATCAAATATACAGTTCATGAAGTTGTTTCTCAAAACATTTCATTATACTTATACAATATATATCAGAGTTACACATATCAATAACAATGCAGCGGAATAAAATGGTGTAGTGGAATAATATAGTAGATAATAGTAAAGTAAATCTTCGTCCTCGTCCTCTGGAGCTAATGTCTTCGATCCTGAAATGCTCGGACTGACCTGAGCGAATTGAAAAGACAAAACACTCGAGTCAGAACTAAAAGATCTTATGTAAGTTAAATCAACAGAAATAAATATGAGTGCAGTAACTCAAGAGATGCTCGGGATTCACATCTCCTAAGGATCCGTTAAACTATTTACTATGTAATATATTTCGCTACTATAATAGTGTCTAATTGTAAAATAAACTTAATTTTCTTAGCATTAAGGGGTTACCCATATATCCCTTAACACGTAATAGTCCCAGTAGTCCATCCAGTATCAGCGCATCTCCAGATCGGGAGACTACCCTAAATACTCCACGGGGTACGGGAGAAAACCAAACTCGTATAAGGCGCGATAGGGTAGGTGACACGGCACAACTAGGCAATGCTAGGGTAGATATACCAATTACGCTTCCGGGACGGTGGTAACGCGTAGCCGCAGCTACCGCCCACCTCGAGCCACACCCCTACATCAAAGAAATCAAAAGTGGCCGCCGAATAAAACCAAAGTCAGAGTAGAATATCGAAGGGATGTGTCCGATCAAAGGTGCTACCTCAGTTAACCCGTCAATCGCTCCTGTTTTAGCCACCTTATGCCAACTCACGGGAGTTGGGTCCACGTATTTACCTCAAAGGAAACGCCGTCGCCATCCTACTTCATTCTGGAATCTCCATCGCGTATACGGTTGTTAAAGTGGTTTTCGGGGTTGGCAGAGAGTATGACAACTTCCGATCCCGGTCTCTTCAACAACCAAACTTTATTATAACACCGCGGTTATTTCAAAATAATTTATACTTTAAAACCAAAATATAATATCCGTTTCAAAACCATATAAATACGATATCATTTCTATTTTAAAAAAAATCAATATGATATCATTTTAAAGAAATCCCAAATCGATATAATATCATTTTAATTTCAAAAATATCCTTTTCCCAAAATCATAGCACTTTCAAATCATAATACCTTGAAATTCATAGCTTTGAAACATAACTTCCAATACTTAAATGGTTTACTATTAAATTACTTTATATACTAATTTAGCTTCTTTAATTTCAAAATCAATCCCAATACAGATTTAAATCCTCAAATAAACCATTTCAAATTTCATATATTTCAAAGCTTTAATATTCAAAATTCCAAAACTAAATTTGATAATCAAGATTCAAAAATCAAATCTTCTATAATTTAGTTTTGAAATATTTTACATAATAAATCCTTTTTTATTTAAAAAAACTCAAATTTCAAGTACTAAATATTTTCTTCAATTAATTTATACTTGAAATAATCATTTTATTCACCTAGACCCCAAAATCCAGTTATAATAATTATACCCTTTAAAATTTTCAATTTAATAAATTCCACATCAACCTTTTAGAGTTTACTTCTTAAACAAATTCAATTCCAAAAAAATCTCCAGTTTATCTCCCAACCTTAATTTATTTAAATCATCATACTCTATATATTAAATAACGTTTAAATACTTACTCACATTTATTTTAAATAAAAATCAAACTCTATTATTAAACTAAATTTTTGTTTAACAAACTTATACATAGCTTAAATTCAAGCATTTTAATAATATTTATATAATATAAAAAATCAATATTCATTAAACCTTATTATATAAAATAATCAAACTTGATTATTAGGCTTATTTTATACTTCAAGCCTATTTATATATAGCTAAAATCAATAATAAATTTGGCGTTTATATAACATCTAAAATCAATATTTATATAATCCGTATATTTCTTTAAAAACCATAGAAATCATTTGAATATATTTATATATATATATAGACCGCGGTGTTTGTATATAATTTTCTACCCTATGGTCAGGTGATACGGATGTTTATCATTTCAATCCGTAATTAAAAATAAAAATTACGGTTATATATCATTTCAAACCGCAATCCCGAATCAATAAAAATGCATAATAACCTGCATTTTATAATAATAAAATACAACATCCATTCATCCATCATAAATCATACATCCATCACAATCATCATCCAAAACAATCAATCAATATCAACAGACAACTGATAATATATATAACAGGTATTTAACTGGCAGTTATATTCAAAAATAAATCGAATGACTATTTACTTTAAATAAATGCAATTAACTGAGATGATGATTAAAATATACAAAAAAAATCATAAATAAATGCATAATCACAACCAAATTTAATTTAACAAACATAAGAAATTTTAGAAGTCGTGAGTGGGTTAAAACACTCACCTTTAATTTTAGCCCATAAAAATCCAAACAGAAGCGCAAAACTCAACAATCTCCAAATTCAACTAAATCAATTTCATGTTGTCTGGAATGTAAATTTGAATCCAACAGAAGAAATCGCGCATGAATCAAAGTTTATATGCAAAAGATATTCATGTTATAAGAAATATTATTAAAATAAAAATTATTACGCATTAAAAAATATATATAAATAAACAAGTTTTAATACTTACGTTTTCTCAAGATGGGGCTTCAGGAAAAGATTTAAGAACAACTAAGATGAGGACAGGAAGTGTACGAAAAATGAAAAAAAAACATTTTTATAAAAGAATGCTTTTAGATTTGTAAGAATAAGAGCTTTTGAATATGAGGTGTTAGGAGAAACAAAATGTAAAAGAAGAAATAAGATGTAGGTTATTTATAATTAGGAAAAGAATGTGGAGGGACAAAAATAAATGTCGCGTTTTATTAGCTTGATTCTAAATTAATTAGGTGCTAGATACAGAAAAGTTTGAATACATCATATATATTCATACTTTAACTGTGTGTTAGAATTGCTAAACATATATCAAGTACGATTAATTGGTGACAGTATATAGGAATAAACAAGAAAAATGTAGATGTAATCATATAAGGATCTAATAGGGAAGGAGATAAAAGGTGACGACATTGATTAATTCCACTTTTCCATTTTAGCCAATTTTATTAATACGACATTTAATTAACATGCAAGTTGTATTATGACTAGAAAACATAAACAACAAACAATAAATTAATATGTATATAATATTACCTCACTTTTAAATTGTTTGATAATAATAATAATAATAAAAATTAAATCATGCTTTAGCAATTTGAAATTAAAATATTAAATGTTTATATGTATACATACGCACACAAACACACATACATGTGTGTATAAAGATTAAACCAAAGCTTATTAACTAATTCAAAGCATACTTCTATACCACATTAAATTGTCTAATTTATTTGTAAACTTATGTATACTTGAAGTCAAAAATACATATATACATATAAATTAAACCTTTTTACCTTAATGAAATTTCTTTATTTTTTTTAACAAAACAAAAGTGGAACACAAAAAATTAAGCAATATAGTAACAAACCTTTAAGATCCTTAAATAAAGACATTTGAGATAATAAATTAGGTAACGAATTTAAATATTGTTGTAATCAAAATCAAAGCTTAGATTTATCATTGAAAAATTGTTAAGCATATGTAAACTTCTATTATAATTTAGTATATTAAGAACAAATAATTTATTCAACAAAGTATTCAAATTTCATGATATTTTCAATTCAAGATTAAGTGACAATATTTGTATACAATATTTCTGTTTCAACACAAATGCAAATTATATGCATATAAACTTTCAGATCTTAAAAAAATGCAATTCGATTTAACTGTTTAAAACATGGATCTATAATTAAAACATTCTTTTAATTATATATTTTTTTTATTTTGATTTATCAAATTAAAAAAGTCAAATTAATTCATTCAACAAAAAAAAATTCAAATAACATAAACAATTTCAAAACAAGTGAGGAAATAGCATATACTTACAAACTATGATAATAACATTATACTTAATATAACATTTTAAAATAGAAGACGCCTCTTAAATCTAGCCAAAATTCACTCCTTGATTTGTACTTTCTCCTCAGATTGTCAAGACCCACACCCAACCCTTTGCAAGAGCTAGATGAATCACCTTTATTTTTATTTAATTTGATGTTTGACATTAAATTGTTATTGGTTTTATTTTTTTTAAATGAAGATGATGGCAGCCTTTTTTCAATAGGGTAAAAGAATCTTTTTCTATTCTTCTTATTTAACTTTCTTATTTAATTCAATCAACATTTTTATTTTCTCCATGTCTTGGCTGGTCTTAGCATGCATTCATAGTACATAAGGTTTCCAACAAAATAAAACCTCGATGTAGTTATTTATTTAAAACCTTGTTTCAAAGGTGTGCCGATATTGAATATTGATATTTGCATAACTTTTTATACATGCATTCAAATAATTAATAATAACATTCACATAATTTAATCATGATTAACATTTCACAATATTAATTAATTTAACCAATTTATAACATCTCATAATTTAATTAAATCGTATAATTTTTCGAAGAAACCATAAATGCAGTAATTAATTTCATTCACAATAAATTCAATTAATAAGAACTTCACAATTTCTTACATAAATTTGGATTGTACTACATTTATTATATTTTTGCTAAATATATACATTAATTACAATTAAATATTCTCTGTAACTTATTTCTTGGTTTCATCCCTTTTTATTACCCAAATTACTATCTTGTATTAAGTTTATGTTTTTATTTTAATTTATATTTTAATTATAACCTAACAGTCGTTTCAAATCAATTGGATTGTATTGAATTTGGTTATTCATCAACTGCCATTTACACTACAACCTTAATTTACACAGTTGCTATAAATAAATATTATGGCATTGATTAATTAAATGTTTGCTTTAAATTAATTGTTTTAAATTTTATGCTCAAGAGCAACAATTAACACTTTCCATTATTATACAACATGAATTCCCATTTGTTTCTTATATTTAACTTATAACCAAGTATGACAATTCACATTATTTCCATTAATTGGAATTTCATTTTAATTTGTTAATTTTAATTACACTGCTACATTTAGTTTCTAAAATTGATTGTATTTGTTTTTATTCTATTCCGTTTATAGCTAAGTCATAATATTCGAATTTCAATTAAATTGTAACGTTCATTCAAGTTCGTTAAATATTAACTTGCATTAACACGTTTTCCTAATTTACAATCAATTACTGTTTCCAAGGTTTTATTACATTAAACAATTTAATACTTTCCTTTACTTCTCATATACGATTACATCCGGGTATAATCCTTTCACTACTTTCATTCATTCAAATTTCAATTTCTTGCAATAACTCATTTATTATAAATTTGCATACCAAAATTTTAGGTTCCAATGAATAGGATTTATTCAATTCAACCTTTTAAATTAGGTCTATTTTAATCAATAAAATATTTCATAGGTTAATTCTTAACATATACTTCATTACAAATTATAACAATTATATTTCTTTGTAGATTTAATTCCAAAATCTTATTTATATGACAAATTTAATTAACGAAATTCACGGGTCGTTACAATGACCTGTTTTCTCCATCGTACAATCCTGGTTGGATAAATCATCCTAATTTATCATGGAACCACAATAATTCTAACACAAATTTGGTTCGTACCAATTTTCAAGCTTTTCCAAATAATGCATTGGATCCTCTTTTTCAGCCTAACCACTTTCAATAAATTTTGCGCCTCTGTCTCAAAATCAACCGCAACAATCTTTTGCTTCCCAATATTATAAATGATTGACTTCACTTGAAAAGGTCTTGAAATTTTGGCTAAAGCGACCATTCAAAACCTCCAATCAAATAGAAATTTGCAAAATTTACTAACCTCATCCATGAAAAATATGAATTAATCAATTGCTAAACTCAAAATGCAAATGAGTCAATAGTCACTTATGTGAGTGAACGTGAATGAGGCACATTCCCATGTCAGCCAGTTTCAAACTCTAGAAATCAAAACATGAATTCGAATCAAGCCCGTGTCATTAAATATCAATGTGAACCAAATGAATGCTATCAAGACTTTGCGTTCTGGCAAAAAAATCGATAACCAAGTTGTTAATCCAAATGATTTACCGAAAGCTCCTCTTGACACTTCAAAAACAAATGATTCCGAACAACACATCGAGCCAAATATCGAATAAAATTCCAATCCGAATTCTACTTCTACTCAGGCAGACCAACCTACTGAGTTTCAAATTCCATTTCCACATCGACTTCGATCTAAAAAACATTCTGATCAAACGGAAAAGGTGTTGGAAATTTTCAAAAAAGTCAAAGTGAGCATCCCCCTCCTTGATATCGTTCAACATAAGGTATGCTAAGTTTCTAAAGGACTTGTGCACTCAAAAATGGCACACTCATATACCCAAGAAAATTTTCTTAACTACCGGTCTTAGCGAAGTTTTGTCTCAATCAATTCCCATAAAATACAGAGTTCCTGGATGCCCGACGATCTCGTGCACAATAGGAGACAAGACAATTAATAAGTGGTTACTAGACATAGGTGTGAATGTCAATTTGATTCCTTACTTAGTTCACCAGCAACTTTGCTTGTGTGAACTAAAACTAACGAAAGTAACTATTCAATTTTCCGATTGTTTGATAAAGAAACCCGTAGGAGAAATCGAGGACGTACTTATCAAAATTGGTTAATTCATATTCCCCTTCGATTTCATCATCCTTGAAACACAACCCATGAGCATCCGATGTGTCAAATTCCATTGATTCTAGGAATACCTTTCTTAGCCACTTTGATTGTCCTAATCAATTATCGAAATGGTTCGATGAAGAATTCTTTTGGTAACATGACTTTGGATCTTAACATCTTCAATCTCGAAAATCAATCGAACGAATCACTTGACCAAATGTTGGAAGTTAGCTCCATTCAAGAAAATTTTAACAACGAAACAGTTGACATTAACAACGAATGTGAAAATAAATAGGAATAACTATTTTAAGACGAACCTAATAAGATCGAAAATGTGCTTTCATTTGAACCCCTCATGGTTCAGTCAGAACTTCGGCCAAATTCTTCGATTAAACAACCTCCTAGGTTGAAACTTGAACCTCTTCCTGATTACCTTAAGTACGCATACTTAGGTGACAAAGAAACATTTCCTATCATAATATCAAGAAGCTTCCCTTCTTTCAATTTTGCCGAAAACAAAGAGGCAATTGGATAGTCAATTACTGATATTAAGGGAATTAGTGCCGCTCTTGTTTAACATTGCATCCACTAAGTTGACGAAGCCAAACCTGTTCATGACGCACAATGAAGGCTTAACCCAAAAACTAAGGATGCCGTTTGAGATGAAATTCCAAAGCTTTTAAATAATGGAATCATATACCCAATTTCTGATAGTTCGTGGGTTAGCCCAATTCTTATCGTGCCTAAAAAGTCCGGATTTATAGTTATCACGAGCAACACTAACGAAAACATTCCAACTCATACTCAAACGGGGTAGCATGTTTGCATTGGTTATCGAAAAATTAAATGCCACAACATTTAAATATCACTTCCACCTTCCTTTCATCGACCAAATGCTTGAATGATTAGCTGACCACAAATTCTATCGCTTTCTAGATGGTTATTCCGGTGATAACCAAATTTCATTTCTCCCAAAGATCAAGAGAAAAGGACTTTCATGTGTCCCTTTGGCACCTTTGCATAACAGTGTATGCCATTTGGCCTTTGTAACACTCCATCTACTTTCCAAAGATGCATGGTCAGCATCTTTTCTGACATGATCAAATGCTTTCTGGAAGTGTTTATGGATGATTTTTCCGCTTTTGGAAACTCATTTTCCAAGTGCTTACACCATATTGAGTTTCTTTTTAATTTGCAAGGGAAAACACTTAACAATAAACTGGGAAAGATGCCATTCTACGGTCAAACATGGCATTATTCTTCGGCATGTCATTTCAAACAGAGGCACAATGGTCGGTAAAGCGAAAGTTGGCATAATTGAAAATCTACCCATTCCCAAATCAATCAAGGACATTCATTCATTTTAAAAGAGTGGCTGATTTAAAGTAAAGATGATAACATTTTTGATATTTTAAGTTAAGTGATTACAACAACCCGAATCCCAATGAGTCCGAATTTTTTACATAAATGCTAAAATCCAAGCCCACTGAATCCCGAGTGGGGTATCTAGTATCCGAAAAATAGGCAAAGATAAATATATCAGAGCTAAAATAAATATCTCATAGCGGAACTGACTAAAATATAATAGTAAGTAAATACTCGTCAAGATATTTACACTTTCTAAACAAGTGTCTCAAAGCTGGAAATTCTCTGCCATCTACCTAACCCATGGGATGTTATGAGGAGAGGGTCAGAACTAAAATTCTAGTAAATGGACAAATTATATACTTCTAAGCATAATTCTACATATACTGTTCTATTTCCATTTTCTGTTATATTAGGCTTATTGGATTTATTATACTCTTGCATTTGTGCGATAATTGTACCCATATACTCCCTATTAGATTAAGACCTAATAACTATTAAATATATGTATCTACATGCCCAAAGACCGCATTGGTCCTAGTTACTACCCATAATACCTTCCATATCCTCCTCGAAAAGGACTCCATCGTCTAGCGGCTAGAGCGTACTGAAACTACATTTGTAAAGGACAGCTTCGTGAGGCCTATAATATAGGTGTTTCATCGTCTGATAGGAAAACGTGAAACTGCATCCGCACTAGCTTATACTAGTGCTCAGACATCCACAATGTACCACCTAGTGTGTACCTTGAGGATTACACGTAATCGTTCTTTCTACTCCCTGGATTCCGCCAATAAGGTCTACCTTGTACGAAACTATCGGAGATTTTCTATATTTGTAAAGGTCCGCTCGTTAGGTCTGCAACACAATTATTCTACTTGGTCTATCTCTTTTCTTATCATGGCTATGACCCTACACAGCCCCCCTCAGCTAATCGAAAGGCCATTCAAGAGCTAAATTGCTGCTCCATACTGCAAACAATCTAAACATCCAATTGGCTGTTCCCCTCATCCAATGTTTCGATAGTGAAAGAATCGTTTGCCTATTGGTTTAACTCTAGTCTTTCCCGAACTCGCTCTGAACGATGATGCCTTGATCTTCGCATGCGACTATCCTTTTGGGTCCTGCCCACTACAAAATCTCGAGTACTGGGGCATACGAACTTCCTACTCCATCACCAGCCTTGTGACTGCCTACAAAGTTCTACTTCGTTAGGCCTCTGATGCAAAAGTAGTCAAGGCATACTCTCTTGATGGAACACCTACAGACTTGCCTCTGAGGTGCACCTTCGTTAGGCCTACCCTAAACGACCATCCTAGAGTATCCTCACATCTTGTTGAAGTCTCTTACTTCCTTCTAGCTCGAACTAAATAAGTTGGGCGTGCTCTTTCTGTACTAAAGTTTGCAACGAACTGCTTTGTTGGGCTCTTTATCCAGATTCTCTTTCGGGCTGCTCCAAACGCACCTTACCATTTTATCAGAGCCTACGTCTAATCTTTTATTATGCATTTAATTTACTTTTCTTTTTTCGTTGGCTACTTATTTACCCCAATCAGCAAGCCCAGCCCCACCTATGTGTAAGACCATCAGTCCTAGACCTGAAAGCTAATGTTGTCGTTACAGGCCACTTCTATTATTTTTCTTATTAACTTAATCCAAGATCTAAGTTTGATAAAATTAGCATCTTCTATTTCTTCCTTTTTAATTATAACCTACCTGTTACAATTATACTTGCAATTGTCACTTTTATATTCTTTTCTTTCTTTTATAACCTACTTGTTATAAATGTAATTGTAAGTGTCTCTTTTCTATTCTACTATATCTTCTTTTATTACGACACTAAATTCTATTTTGTTCTCTTATATCATATGACTGTCTTAGCTTGGGACTACATCCAACTGCCACAAATTACTTATCATAATAACTGCTTTACTTTTTACTCTATTATCTGCGCAATAAATGCTGATCTAGTTATATTTTATGTTTATCATTTCTAGTCTTGCCAAATAATTAACTCCATTATCTGTGTTCTTTAACTTCTTCAACGTTTCGCGTTGTTCTCTTTTAATTATAGGAAGTAGTTCTATTATATTTGGTTGGTTAGTAAAACTGTGCTAAAAATCCATTTCCATATTTTATACTAAATAATGCTATAAATAATAACTCGTAACTATAAGATATTTCTTTATTGTTTCTTTAATTGTGTGGTAATCCAAAATACAGTAATATCTCTATTTTGCACTAATTCCACTTCCCTCACTTTTATTTTTGCAATTACATTTATTGTAATTCTAAAATTAAACCATGGAAATGTACTAGCTTTTCTAAACCAACCAACTACTCTATCACTAACTTTCAAATCAAGTTATTAGATTTTTCCTAAATTCATTTCATAATTTACTGTAAATTTCTCACTTTTAGGCCTGCCTTTCTCTACAACTTTTAAGCGTAATATTACTTATACTTGATTGAATTCTTTTTTTCCACATAAATACATTTAAATATAAATACACTTCTCTTAAAAAATTTACAGTTTTAACCTAGCTAATTAGTAGACTAATTACTAAAATAAATGCTGAATTAAATATTTAACGGGAATCTAAAGATATTATGTATCATAAACATAAAAGAGATATAATTTAAATCCACTCACTTGTCATCCTTAGCTTTGCTCTATGGCCTTCCTGGATTCCCTTCTAAGACGTCTAATATTTTATCCAAAAGATATTCTCCCTAGAAATATTTTCTATTCAGGGTCCAGCCTCAGGAAATAACCGAATTGGGAGAAAATCTGTGTGAGAACATAGGTTGGCCTAGGGTTCTATTTATAGCGAAGTTTGGGGAACTCAGATCGCCGAATTTTTGGATTGAATCTGGTGCAATCATGTCACAGGCCTGTTGCGAATAAAACAACGGTTGAGATTGCACAAAAATTGAATAAAATAAGTTCGTCTTGTACTTGGACGAATTATCGTCCATAACAAAGCGCGGGTCGACCTATAGGTTGATCTACATGTTTGAGGGTCGACCCCAGGGTCGACCTGTGCGACCTATAGGCCTTCGTTTTTTTCTTCGTTTTTCTGATTTTTGTCTCTCTCGTAACTTCTTCATATTAACTCGAATGTCGACAAGTTATATATGGAAATTGTTCAAAAAATCGCCATGAACACAATGGTATAGGTTTCGAGGCCATATTATGATGATTCCAAAAATGTTTATTTTTACTGTACATTGTTATTTGACTATTTAATTATCCAAAAGTGCAGGGTTTTACAATCTCCCACTCTTTAGGAAATTTCATCCTCGAAATTCGACAAGGGTAAAACTATATAATTCCATGCATCAATCACATCCATATTGTGTACATCCAATTTTGCGATGATCCGTGTCCTTGTGAAAAGTGTCATTCAATATAAAATATATGCATGTACATGAATTTCTAAGCGGTACCTCATATATGAATGCTTTTCTTCTTTAAAATCTCCTTTCTAAAATATAATGCACACATCCTAAATATACTTAAAATTTCTATATGAATGTAATCTTTTGAAAACTCAAAATGTTTTTCACCCAATTTTCCCCACACTCCTACTTAATATGGGCATAGTTCAACGAATTTTTACATCCAAATCCTACCACACAAATTATAATATTCGAATTTCAGAGAAATATAACTTTTCGAACTCGATTTCTTATGTCAGAAAGAAGGTAGAAGACGGAAAACCTCGCATTTAGCATTTTACTTTTGCGCACGTCTTTCTTCATACTTGCAACTTATGCCGCTATTCTATAAAATCTCTATTTTCTTTCCCAAGCACGGTTTACATAAGAAAAATTTTCATTTGCAAATTTTTTTTGTTAATGTTTCTGCCACTTCCTTTAGATTTTACTATTTTTCTTTTAGTTACTTTTATCTACTTTTACTTTTCTTTTATTATAGCAGCCAAACACAACTATCATCTAGGTCCAAGAGGCCTAGGACCATGTCCACTTTGACATAGAAAGGTCCTACTCTAGGAATCCAAGTAACTCATATGCTCCTCCTGCCGTCTATTACTCGTTACTAACTTACGCTCACGATTAATAAGATCTATTCATATCTTACATTCCATACTCAAAACGGAATAACAAGTCTCATTTACTGCAATGAAAAGGATTTCAATCTATGCAGTCCCTCTTTAAAAAGGCAACTAAGCTTGGAGAAATATTCTCTTTACCTTTACCTTTCATTTTTCCCCAATTAAGGTCCACCTATCCCAACCACGTGTGTCTTACTATCTTACTAATATCACTTTTCTATTCTTCTATAGTCTACATACATGAAGCAATATTCCTAGGTTCTCACCTATACACCTTACGATAACTTTAATTATTACTACTAAAAGTAATCACTACTACCCTACGTGGCCTTACACTTTTCCCGTTACACCTCAGAAATGATTCCTATCTACTCCATATTTAAAATTGCGTTTGGTATTTATCATTTCAATTCAAAAATTAAATCTTCTAAATTTTTGAAACATCAAATCCCAAAATTCTTGCATTTAGAAGTGTTATTTTGAAGTTTCTGCTAATTTTTGAAGGTGCTTGGTTACTTAACATTTTATCTTTCTAGACTTGCCTCTTTACAGCCTTTTTAATTTAAATTATTCTCCAAACCTAGAGGGGAAAACTTACAAATTCTAAGTTTAAAACTTATTCCTCTTTTCCTTGTAAAGACCTTTATAGCTTTCTATAAAAAATTTGGATTTTTGAATTTAAATGTTTACTAAGTTTTCCTCTTCCAAAAACTTATTTACTATTTTACCAGATCATTATAAAACATGCCTTGTCTGTCCTTAAAACATTTTTTTCTTGACTTCCAAAAATGTCTTCATATGTTTTCAAAACATCCTTTCATAGATTTTCAAATTACAAAAACTAGAGTAGATAAGAACAATTAATTTATCAAAAATCCCTTAACCTTTCTACTCTTCCAATTACCTAACCTTGGAGGAGTTTCTAACTTACTGCAGATGGGGACTTTCTATAAAGACAAGCAACCAATGCGCATAATCAATGGAAAAATATGAAATTTCCATTGCTTAGCTTTCCTACTAAGGCTCTCTATAATATCCCTTCAGCTAACACTGTCTCTAATCATTACACTTCTTATTACACCTAATGGCTTTATACCTTAATGTATTTGAACTACTTTCTCTTATGAGAAACCATTAACGCTAAAACCTTCTATGAATCCTTTAAAAGAGGATTTCATGTTTATATGAAATTACAAGGAATTTATTTATAATTTGTCAAAATGGGCCATATAAAATATGGCACTTTCCATACCTTGTACATCTCTTTCACGTATTCCTTATAACTTGCACAAAACATTTGTTATTTGGTTTCATGGAGATTATATCATTATTAATTCCAAGAGATTAAAATATGTTTAATCTATATTCACTTACAATAGACATTTCCTACGAAATTTATTAATATTCTAATATTTAACTTACCTCTTTTTTCTTCTTCAGAAATACTCATTCTTAAAACTATTTAATGTTTTCATAACTAGAAAACATTTCCCTATACTTATGAAAATAATACGTGTGCTTACAAACCACTTTATTTATATACTTAGAAATTATCTTCAAAATACATTTTTATTTGGGTCAAAACTAATGTTGTGTAAAACACCGTTACTACAACCCAAAAATTCTGGCATATGGATTCAATTAAAATAAATATTAATAAAGCCCGTATGCTATGCAAAAACATTCCCTTTGGCAGTCACGTGCTATAACAATAGGTTTTTACTCTATGCTTCCTTTATATTTCATGAAAATATCTATTACAGCAATAAATGATATAACCTACGATTTCGATACTTAACACATTCTGGGTTTTTATATTTAAAATGTTTGTTTACCTATAAAGAAACTAGTGAGCTATACACGTTCTATAATTCTTCAAAGATAATTTCACTTTTATCAAAATTTACATCATATAAAAATAATTAAAATTTCATACCATTTTTTTCAAAAACCCAATATCTACTTCCTCAAACATAATAACAAATTTATTTGTCAACTTCTCAATTCCAAAAGTTTCATTTTATTGGGCTAGACATAAAGTGGATTACCTTTTTACTACCCTAGGAATACCTTTCCTAATCCTTGGAAATCTCATTTCCTTACTAAAATCTCTTATTCCTTTTAAATTAAAAATACTCTCTCTACTATCCCAAGGGAACTTTCCCACTTCCTATAACATATGGATGTAAATCTTCTCTCAAAACATAGCTTATTGTACACTATAATCGGCAATAACTTAGGGCTCAACATCCTTGAGTCATCCCAAACCCAACTAGCAAACTATGCACAAATATACTTCTAAAAAATTTCCAAATATTAAAATCTATAATTAGGGACTATTTGAATTTTATTACATAATATATCTATATTTTATTCAAAAATATAAATATGTTCACTCTATTTCCTGATTTACTTAGGATCTGCTCACCTAGGCTCTGTTACCAAATGTAACAACCTTAATCCTAGCCGGGTCGGATTTTTCGCACAAATGCTAAAATCCAAGCCCACGGAAGCCCAAGTTGGTTATCTAGTATCCTACAAATAGAAAAAGATAAATATATCAGAGCTCAAATAAATATCTTACAACGGAACTGACTAAAATATAATAGTAAGTAAATACTCACCAAGATAATAACACTTTCTAAACAAGTGTATTAAAGCTGGAAAGTCTTTGTGATCTACTAAACCTGTAGGATGTTATGAGGAGGGGCTCAAAACTAAAGTTCTGGTGAATGGACAAATTATACACTTCTGGGCAATAATTCTACATGTACCATTAAATTTCCGTTTTCTATTATATTAGGTTTATTGGGTTTATAATACTCTCGCCTGTATGTGAATCGTACCCCTCTACTCCCTAGTAGATTAAGACCTAATAACCAATAAATTTATGTAGCTACATGCCCAAAGACTGCGTCGGCCCTAGGTAATACCCATAGTACCTTCTGTATCCTCCTCGAAAAGGACTCCATCGTCTTGCTACTAGAGCGTACTGAAACTATATCTGTAAAGGACAGCTTCATGAGGCCTACAATACAGATCTTCCGTCGTTGGCTAGGAAAACGTGAAACTGCATCCACACTGTCTTATACTAGTGCTCGGACATCTACATGTACCACCTAGTGCGTACCTTGAGGACTACACGTAATCGTCCTGTCTACTTCCTAAATTCTGCAAACAAGGACTACATTGTACAGAACTCAGTCGAGAATTTTCTATATCTGTAATGGTCTTTTCGTTAGGCTTGCAATACAGATGTTCTGGTTGGTCTGTCTCTTTTCTCATCCTGGCTATGGCCCCACGCAGTCCCCCCTCAATTAACCGAATACCTTTCAAGAGCTAAGTGGTTGCGCCCTACTGTAAACAATCTAAACATCCAATTCGCTGCACTCCTCATGCAATGTCTCGATAGTGAAAGAATCGTTGGCCTATTGGTTTAACTCTAGTCTTTTCCAAACTCGCTCTGACTGATGTTGGCTTGATCTTTACATGCGACTGCCCTTTTGGGTCCTGCGCACCGTGCAATCTCGTATACTAGGACATACTCATATCCTACTCCATTATCATCCTTTTGATTGCCTATAAAGGTCCGCTTCGTTAGGTCTGCAATGCAAAATCAATCAAGGCATACTCTCTTGATGGAACACCTACAGAACTGCCTTCGGGGTGCAGCTTCATTAGGCCTACCCTAGAGGGCCATCCTAGAGTATCCTCACATTCCGTTGAAGTCTCGTACTTCCTTCTAGCTCGAACTAACTAAGGTTGTCATGGTCTTTCTGCACTAAAATTTGCGATGAACTGCTTTGTTAGGCTCTTTATCCAGATTCTCTTTCGGGCTGCTCCAAACGCACCATACCATTTTACTAGACCAGTCGTCTAATCTTTTATTATGCGTCTCATTTACTTTTCTTATTCTGTTGGATAATTATTTACCCTAATCATCAAGCCCAGCCCCACCTATGTGTGAGACCATCAGTCCTAGACCTGAAAGGGAATGTTGCCGGTACGGGCCACTTCTATTATTTTTCTTATTAATCCAATATCAAAGTTTGATAAAATAACCCCCTTCTATTGCTTTCTTTTAAATTATAACCTACGTGTTACAATTACACTCGCAATTGCCACTTTTATATTCTTTTCTTTCTTTTATAACCTACTTGTTATAAATGTAATTGCAAGCGTCTCTTTTCTATTCTAGTTGTCTTCTTTTATTATGACACTAAATTCTCTTTAGTTCTATTATAGTATATGACGGTCTTAGCTTGGGACTATGTCCAATTGCCACAAATTACGTATCATAATAACTGCTTTACTTTTTACTCTATTACCTGTGCAATAAATGCAGATCTAGCCACTTTTTTTGTTTATCATTTCTAGTCTTGTCAAATAATTAACTCAATTATTTCTCTTCTTTAACTTCTTCAATCTTCTGTTGTTCTCTGTTAATTCTAGGAAGTAGTTCTACTCTATTTTGTTGGTTACTAAATTTGTGCTATAAATCCATTTTCATACTTTAATACTAAATAATGCTATAAAGAATAACTCATAACTGTAAGGTATTTCTTTTACTGCTTCTTTAATTATTGGATAATGCAAAATACAGTAATGTCTCTATTTCGCACTAATTCCACTTTCCTTGCTTTTATTCTTGCAATTACGTTTATTCAAATTTTAATATCTTACCTCGGAAACGTATTCCCTTTTCTAAACAAACCAACTAATGTATCACTAACTTCTAAATTAAGTTATTAGTTTTTCCCTTTTTTTACTTCATTTCATAATTTACTGTAAATTTCTAACTTTTAGGCTTATGCCTTTCTCTACAATTTTTAAGCCAAATATTACTTATATTTGATTGGATTCTTTTTTTCCATATAAATAACATTTAAATATAAGTACACTTCTCTTATTAAATTTACAGTTTCAACATAACTAATTAATAGACTAATTACTGAAATAAATGTCGAATTAAATATTTAACGGGAATCTAACGATAATATGTATCATAAACATAGAAGGGATATAATTTAAATCCGCTCACCTGTCGTCCTTAGCTTTACTCCATGGCCTTCCTGGATTCTCTTCTAAGACGTCTAATATTTTTTTGGAAAGAAATTCTCCTTAGAAATATTTTCTATTTAGGGTCAAGCCTCTGGCAATGAACCCAATTGTGAGAAAATCTGATTGTGAGAAAATAGCTTGGCCTAGGGTTCTATTTATAGTGGAATTTGGGGTTCTCAGACTGGCGGATTTTTGGATTGAATCTGGTGCAACCTTGTCACAGGCTTGCTATGAATCGTTGGATTTAGAAAACAACGACTAAGACTGCATAAAAATACTAAATAAGTTAGCCACATACCTGGACGAATTGTCGTCCCGAACAAAGCGCGGGTCGACCTATAGGTCGACCTGTATGTTTGAGGGTCGACCTTAGGGTTGACCTGTGTGTTTTGCTGGAAGATCTACTAGTCGAACTGGGAAGGATTGGGGTTGGCTTTAAATTTTGTGGTTTGACCTATATGTTGACCCATCCCTTTGTTTTTTCCTTTTTATTTCTCTCGTAACTTCTTCATATTAACTCGGATTTCCACAAGTTATATACAGAAATCGATTAAAAAATTGCCATGAGTACAATGGTATAGGTTTCGAGGCCATATTCTAACAATTCTAAAAATGTTTATTTTTACTGTTCATTTTTATTTTATTATTTAATTATCTAAAAATGTGGGGTGTTACGGTGGTGCTAAAATGATTTTGCATAAATCTCTCTTTACAAAAAAAAGGAAAAAAGAAAAAATATATATACATCATTAAATGTGTTCACACGTAAGTGTGTAAACCCGTCACGCTTTGTACTCCTCTCACGTAAGCCCAAAACGCAGTGTATGATCGGTACATCGAGCGTTACTTTATCTAAGTTTGGTGTATGTAAATGATATTAAAATAATAATAATAATAATAATAATAATAATAATAAGAAGAAGAAGAACCTAGTGTAAAGTGTTCATATGCAAGTGTATACACTCACCATGCTCTGTACTCTTCTAACATAAGCCCAAAAGCAGTGCATGATTGGTATATCTAGCCTCAGAATATTTGAGTTAGGTGTGTAAATAATAATGTTAATGTTTTTCAAAATAGAGATAGCAAGCAATTGAAACCCAAGCACTACTTCACTTATTTAATTTGACCTGTTATTTAAAAGAAATAAAAATACCACTTTGCAAAACTTTGATAATCAACTAAATGATTCATTTCATTGTTGCACTATGTTATCAACCGAAACAACTATCTAAACAAGAGTCTAATTATGATAATGACTTAATTTTTGTTCGAAGTTTTGATGAGTAAAAATACTAAAGTTTCTTTGTAATAACCAAAATTCATATCTAACTTACTCTTGTCAATTTAAAAGTAAATTCTTCATTTGTAAATATTTTTGAAAACTTGCATCATGTAGTCGCATTAGAATTTGCATATGGCATTTGGATTTTGTAGGTAGTATCCATTGAAAACCCTTTGAGATAACACTCGTCCTACTAGGAACACCTAGAGATTTAATGGCTTGTGGCGTACGCCTACTACAATCGTATTTCCTACGAAAACAGATTTATCCTAGTTTAAGTTTATTAAAGGATGAATAATGAGATAAGTATTTCGGTATTTGATGTGCATGTAAAAGTGTATATTTTTATTCACATATTTAATCTTCTTTAATTATAATAAATGAGCATAATAGGGTATTTTACATGTTTAAACCAAAATATAATTTTTTTTCAAATCATCATTCATTCATCTTCATTTGGGGGCAAAATGGTAATTTTACATATGAGTTAATTTTGAGAAAATTTATTTGCATATTTTAATTTGTAGGAAATTGAGTGCAAATTGGATGGAGCTTTATGGATGCATGCATGCACATATGTTGAAAGCAAATGAGTACAGGAAATAAAAGAATTCACGCAACATAGATGAGCCCACATGCCCACTAATGATGGACCATATTTAAAAGCACATGCACATGTTAATGGGGACTTAAAAGGCATGTTAGTTTAGTTTCTTAATGATCACTTGGAGGTTACACAATATCAAGGTCATTTTTGGTAATCCCTTAAAAATGGAATTTGGGTTTCAAGCATGTATAAATACCCCCTATGTTTAATGCAATCAGCCTCTCTTTTATGGATGTTGTAACTATAAAGTCAGTGATAAATAAAATGTTTTTTTAATGGCTTCTTAGCCTTCTTCTTATTTGCTTTGGTTTACATGCTCTTTTCCCTCATGATATTTTATTCCATGCTCTTTTATGTTAGTTTATGTCTCTTTCATTTCATGTTAATAGCATAAATTTAATTCATGCAATTAGTTTAGATTTATTTTTTGCTAGTAGTTAGTTCTCTTTTCCTTTATTTACCTCGCATTTTCCTTGCCTTTAAATCATTTTGTGGATGTGAATTCGAATATGAGAGTCTAAGCCTCTTCAATTTAGGGGTAATGAAGCTCTTACAAATCATACAAAATCAACATAATATGGTTGCATTCATGATCTCTCTTTTGTGCTTAATAGAAATTATGAATGATGATAGTTTATGTTTCTTTTTTTAGTGAATTTGACAGTCTACCTTGACATCTTAAATATGCTATGCTTAGTCCAATATAAAAATAAACTATTTGATTATTTACCTAAGTGATTTTGATGATGAAAGTCAAACTAAAATCAAAATTTGATAATCTATGTTACTTGTTCATAGTAAATAGGTCATGCTTAAAATAGATTTTATTTTTTAATTTCATGTTATTTTCATGAGAATTGATAAGTGCTTTTGAATGGTGTGTGTGTGTTTGATGGTTTATGTTGTGCTAATTCATAGCATAAATAAACCATACTTGTAATAAACATATCGATCATTTCTACTTAAAATTTAAATGAGAGATTATAGATGAATTTTGTGTTGATTTATATGAATGATTAAGTGGATTTTCCTCTAAATTTTTCCTTAATCCCATAGTTTTATTCACTTTTGCTCTAATTTATTTTCTACAATTTTCTTAATTTAAAATAGTTTCAAAATCTTAGGCTAATTTGATTGAGTAATGTTAAAATTTAATATTTTCTCTGTGGATCGACCCGTACTCGCACAGGTACTGCGATGGTACGTATGCGCTTGCAGTTTTATAACGATATATTTTCGATGGATTTCTAATCGACAGAAAATCTGCCATTTGACAGACAGCACTCAAAAATGGGTAAGTATGGAACTAATACATCCTCTTGAAGAGGTATCAAAGTAGAGGGATAAAATAGAGGGATCAGATTACACAGAATGCACACAACACAACTTAGATGATCGCTCCATAACTCAACAGCCACAAGGAGGGTTGAAGTGAAACTTTGGAAACATGAAGAGGGGATGCTAGGGATTCTACCCTAGGGATCTCAACGCATTTTGAGAGAGGTTTGGGGGGATCAACCTTTATCCATCAATAGGGATCGACCCTCTTCCCTCTTAGGGATCGGCTAATCCAAACTTTATAGCAAAGATCGATCAATATCTCAATATTTACACATCTAATTGATATGAAAATTGGAGAACAAGCTTAATATAACATTTGGAATAGCCCATAGGGATCACACATCATTTGGAGGAACTTGGAGTGATTGGCCCCTATCCCTATATAGAGATTGGCTATAATCGGCCTTCACAACAAATTGCATCAAAGATCGATCAATAACTCGAGTTCTACCAATTCAATTGGCATGAAACTTGGAGGCGAAACATAATATAACATTGAAAGCTCCTTTAAGGATCATTCATAATTTGGAGGAGTATGTAGGATCAGCCCTTATTCCAATATAGGGATCGGCTCCTATCCCTATTCAGGGATTGGTTTAGTTAGAATTTTAGTAATGATCAATCGACTCTCAAGATCTTTAATGCGATCGACATGAAAATTGGAAAGCAAGGAGATAACATTATGGGGGACCCACCATAGCAATCACACCCCATGATTATACGGAAATAGGGATCGGCGTTGATCCTTATTATGGGATCCGATGGGCTCCAAACCTTCTTGAAAGATCCGTCTTGGCTTCAGCATTTCAGTTTCGAGTTTTGAGCGAGATATTTTCACTTCTTCTCCTATAGATACAACAAGCATGGCACTAGAAAAGAGATCTTCTTTCTTCTTCTCTTTATCTTCAACCTAGGCTACACTCTGCCAATTTTATTCTTGGATTTTGGATTGTAACTGTAAACAAAGTACAGTATAATAAAAAGGATTATTCTGGAGTGGATGTAGGTCAAAGTTAACCAAACCACTATAAATTTTGTCTCTTTTTACATACTTTCATTTTTAAATTGTTCATTCTTTATGTTATACTCTCTACATTAGATGCTATCTGAGATCTATGACTGGTCATTGGTACTTTCACATAACTAGGTGTTGGTGGCCAATTTTGATGCCAACAACATGCTTTTGATTTTATAGGCTTTGGAATTATATTTGGTATGGATTGCTTAAGGAAATAAGATGCTTAGATATTTTTCTAAGATAGGAAAACATCATTAATACACCTAATAGTAGCAATCAAATTGTATACTTAGTAGAGAACTCGAGTTTGATGTTTGTACTTTATTGGGTGCAATGAAGGAGGAAGATAAGTTGAATCCAGTTTTTGTCATTTGAGAGTTTGCTAATGTCTTTGAGCCTGTGATAAAACTACCGCTGAAATGAACAATAAGTAGATCACCTAGTAGAATGACACCAACTGAGATGAAGGAGCTAGAGGTGTAGCTGGAGGACTTAGAAGGAAAAAGTTTTACCAGGCCAAGTAGTACGCACTAGGGAGCAGTGGTGGTGTTCATAAAAAAACCAAATGGGTTGTTGAGATTATGTATCGCTTATCGCAAGTTGAATGAAAAGATGATAAATAATCAATATACTTTGTCAAGAATAGATGATTTATTTGATCACTTGAGTGGAGGCATAGTATTTTCTCATTTGTATTTAGCGAGAATGTTCCATCAATTGAGGAGAGCGGAGGATAGTGTTCCATTAATGACATTTCAAACAAGATATGGTTTGTACGAGTGGTTAGTAATGTCATTCGGGTTGACTATGCTCCTGCTTTCTTTGTAGATTTGTTGAGCCATATCTTCCAAGAGCACTTGGATAGGTTCGTGTTAGTGTTCATTATTGACATTTTAATATATTCTAAGGATGAGAGAGATTATGAGGCTTATCTTAGAACAGTGTGGAATGTTGAGGCAACATCAAATAAAAGAAGTTTTTGAATTTTCATTTTTGGAAGGAGAAGTGAAGTTCCTTGGTCATGTAGCTTTAAAAAAGGGTTGTAAGTAGATCCAGCTAAGATTGAGCATGTTGATAATTGGAAGAGACCTAAGATGGTGACCGAGATAAAATGGTTTCTTGGATTAGCTGGTTTTTACCAAAGATTCATCAAGGATTTCTCATGTACAGTAGCGTGGATGACTAAATCAATAAAGAAAGATGTGAAGTATGTTTGGACTGATAAATATAAGGAGGCATTCCTAAAGCTGAAACATTCATTGATCAATGCATGTGCTGGTTGTTTCGGTCAGGAATCGAGATTTGGTGGTGTATTTCGATGCATGCGGAATAAATTAGGAGTTGTATTGATGATTGGGTAAATTGGTTACCTACGCTATACGACAACTCATACCTCACCAAGTTAGGTATCTGACTCATGATTTGGAGTTGGCAACTGTAAGCTTTGCTTTGAAAATATGGTACACTATTTATAGGGAGAAAGATTTGATTCATTCAAGGATCACAAGTCCTCGGGTATTTATTCTCTCAAAAGGAGTTGAATATGAGACAGTAGAGGTGGTTAGAGTTCATTGCAGCTTATGATTTTGGTATTGAGCATACGCCAAGAAAGGGAAACAAGGAAGCTGATGCACTTAGCAGAAAACATCAGAATGGCATATTAGCAACGTTAGGGGGTACAAGGATTTAGAATCATTGAATACTTGTATTGTCAATTAAGGCTGACGACTGGTTTTAGTGAGAATACTACAATGTTACCATGTTTAGATGTTCAACCAATATTGATTGAGAGGATTGTTTCTAAGTAGAGAGAAGATCCATGGTTAGCTGAATGGATTAGAAGATTGGAAGATGGAGTTGAAATTGATGATTTGAAAGATTTTTATCTTAACTAAAATAGGTGGATGAGGAAGAAGGGATGGTTATGCGTTCCAAATGTTAAAGACCAAAGGAAAGATGTTTTTAGAGTGTCATCGATCGAAGTTTACCCTTCATGCTAGAGGAACTAAGATGTATCAGGATATGAAGATAAGTTTCTTTTGGAAAGGTACGAAATTGGATGTAGGCATATGGATAAAGCAATGCTTAAATTTCTAGCAAATGACAACCAAGCATCGAAAGCCTAGTGGTTTGCTTCAACCTTTAGATATATCAATGTGAAAATTGGATTATATATCTGTAGATTTTGTTCAAAGATTGCTTAGGTCAAGTAGGGAAAATGAAAGTATTTGGGTTATAGTGGGCAGACTAAGAGTGCACATTTCATTCCCATTAAGTCAACAAGGACGACACCTGTTTTGACCAAGTTCTTCATGAAAAATATTGTTAGAATGCATGAGATTCCTAGTAGCAGGGTCAGCGATAGATATACCTTATTCGCTAGCTAATTCTTGAAGAGTCTATCAAAGGGTTTGTGTAACGACCCGTAAATTTTCGATAATTAAAATAGCTAATTTAAAAGATTTCGTGATTTAATGTTAGAAAAAAATTTTGTAATTCGTTTGGAATCATAATAACTGGAATGAATTGCAACAATAATTATCCAAGTAATGAAAAATGAATGCTACTTAGTGGAGGCCTTTGAAATCAATAGTTGAATAGGATAATAAATGTTGAAATTTATTGGGTATAATAGAGTAATTGATTGATAAGTAAAATCTATTTAAAAATCAAATATTGAATATTGAACAGGTAAATTGTTTAAATTAAATATTTGGAAATTTTTGAATAATTTAATAATGGGAATTGAATAACCGTATAATGGAAATAGTTGTTCTATAATTTTAATTCGTTTCAAAAGTTAAATTTTTAAGTTCGTTTTGAATATCTCAAAAGATAGTGGTTTAAGAATAATCAAATTGCTTAAATTTAATATTACAGATGTTTGAATAATTAAATTCCGAATTTGATATGATCAATTTGATATTGAAATTTAATATATGAAAATAGAGTGAATAATTGAAATTTGATTTAATATGATTCAGATTGGTTTCCAAAGTGGATATAAGTTATATTAGGATTATAATAGAGTTAATAAGATTTTAAAATTGGAAATTATAGGATAATTGAATAACGGGTTTAAAATGATTAAAAATGATTTGTAAAATTTTATTTTATCATATTAAAGTATGAATGATGTTGTAGAACTTTAAAATTGAATTAAAAGTAAATTTGTGAAAATTGAATATTTTAATATTTAATTATCGACTGAAAAATAGCCAATTTTTTAACAGTCTCAGAATGGGACGAAACTAGTTCCATTGGATCCGTAATAATTTGTTATTATCGGATTTCAATTATCGTAGCAATCGGAGTTGTCGTTTGACCGTGGCAGGTCGAAACGCGTTGAAATTGTTTTAATATTAATTTGGCGATTTAAAATAGTCATTTTTCAAACGATCTCGGATTTCGACGAAACCAGTTTCATCGGATCCGTAATGTGATATTATTGTAAGATTTTAAATTTCGTGTCAATCGGAGTTGTCATTGTCCGGGGCAAGCTAAAGCGCATAGAAATTCGTTTAATCGATTTAATTTAAATTTGATCGTTTATTTACGTAACTCGCACAGATGATCGAATTAGCCTCCGAAACCTATTCCATTGTGTCTGGAACGCGGGGTAAACCCTAGAAATGCCGGTCACCGTGCGTAAATCGGAGTTCGGGAAAACCCGGGATAAATAGTGTTTCGATAAATTTTTGTAAATCGACCCCTTTATTCATAAACAAAAAAAAAGCTAGGGGGTTGGAGCCAGCCGCCTCCTCTACAACCAATGGCCGAAATAATCTCTCTTTCCTCCCTCAATTTCTTCGAATCCAAGCAACGATTCACAAAACTTTCAACAGCAATATTGTAGAGCACTCCAAGATCTAGAGATTCAACGGTGGTGATTTGAATCGAGCTGGTGGATTGTCTGCAATTCGACCACCAAGTCATCAAGTTTGAGCACGTTTTCTGGAGCATGGGTACGACCGAGCTCCTTGCTCCTCTGGCCAATGATGAGCGGCGGTAGGGGCTACGACGTGGAAGTCCCTGTTTGTTTTCAAAATGCCAGAGATGGGTGCGGCTATGGAAGTTCAAACGTGAGTTTTGGGTTGTTTGCTCGCATGAGCAACCTGGAGGATACGCGTTGAGAAGAAGCAAGAAAAGGCAGCCCAGATTCTTCCATTGCAAACGCACGGCCCTAAATCAATTAGGGTTAGAAAATGAGATATTAAATGTAAATTAATTATATTTAAATTCATATTAACTTTAAAACTATGTAACTTTTTCATACGAGGTCAAAAACGCACGAAACAAATTGCATTGTGTTCGTACTGTCAAATACCACACTATGGAGCTAGATTGGAACCGTTTGGAGCTAGAGAAAATTTTGGGTTAAATCGAACGTCGTTCGATTTGATTTAAAATCGTAAAAATCAAGGTGAGTGTTTTATAATGCTCACAACGTACTAAATATCTTTATGCTAGTTAAATTGACATTATGAAATGTTATGCTTTTATTTGTCGATGTTTGATAAAATTTAATTGTCATATATATATTGTCATTTGAATTAACCGTTGAAATTAAATTGACAGTTAAATTGAAATTGAAATTGAAATTGAAATTGCGATTAAATTACCTGACATTGATAACTATGAAATTGCTATGAATTTATTGTCTATTGGATGATTTATTTCGATGGATGCTATTGGTTGATATATAAATGTTCGGATGTTTATTTGCTTATATATATCCTGTTATGCATACATATGAAACTGTGATTTGATGTAAGTAATATATATTCATCCCTGACATTTAATTGAACTAAATAATTACTTGGCCATAGGATAGAAAATTATATACGGACACCGGATTGGCTAAATTAATAATTTTTAAAATCGTTGATTTGAAATTTATTAAAATGTTTGGATTTAAAAGTTATAAATAGAAATTAATTTATAGAAATCGAATTTATCAAAAAATTGAGTTTGGAATGTTGAAATAAATTTTGATTAAAAGAAATTGTTAAATAATTTAAGTTGAGACTTTGAAATTTAAAATTTGGATATGATTGAATTTCAAAACTTTATTTGTTTTAATGATTGAACATTATTTCGAGCTTTGAGTATTTCTAAGTAAAAACGATATAAAAAGATATTTCAAAATTGAACTTGAAATTGAATCATATTTGAAATTGGATTTAAACTTGAATATTATTAGAAAATTTTGTTAAGTATTATAAATTGATATTTTGAAAATCAAGCACCAAATCGATATAAATTGAAACTTAATTAATTGAAGGTGAATGTAAAATTGAATCAATTTGAAGTCAAAGTTGACATTGATTTGAATTGAAATCGAAATTGAATCGGTAGAATGGAAACTGAAATTGATTTGAATTGAGAAGTTATAATTGAAATGGTTTGGTTTTGAAGCTGTTTTATTTTGTTTTCCAAACTACTCAGTTGTATAAACCATTTTGAATACTTAAACTATTTTAATCTATTTTAAATCTACTTAACCCGATTTAAATTATTTTAAACTAATTTATCTATTTCAAATCCATTTTAAGATTTTAAGTATTTTATGTATTTTAATTATTTAAAACTACTTTAAACTACTTAAAACTATTTTTCTAAAATTCTAAGCTGGTCAATAAGGTGAAATGTTTATATTTAAATCTTGAATTTAAATACGAATTGGGTTAAATGAAGTTGCAACCTAAATTGAAATTCGAAATGATTTTGAAACCGAAATGAGATATTGATGCGAAAAATGATCTTTGAAACGAAATCTTACATTTGAATAGATACGATGATATTTGAAATGGATTTGATTTTTGAAGCGAATATGATATTTTGATATAAATTATGAATCGATTTGAAATGTAAAAGAGCCAACGGTGTAATAATACATAGTTATTAAAGAGACCGGGATCGGATGTGGACATACTCTCTGTCGATACCGAACACCACTTTAATAACTATTATACGCGGAGTGTTGATCCAGAATGAAGTGGATGGTTTGGTGAACGCGTTGACTGAAGAAAGAGAACGATATTGGATGAACCCTGACATGACTAAAACAGAGCCGTGCCGGGCCATTGAGGTTCACCATCTCTAGCGGACACACTTCTTCGATACCATATCTATTACATTTGTGATGCGATTTGGGTGCACCCCTTGATTTGGGAGTGTTGTTTCGCGGTGTTGGGGTAGCTGCTGGCTATGCTCAACATCAGTCCGAATCACGCAACTACTAGTATCCTAGTAGGTATCGCCTCATGTACCTTGTCATACTGATTATCCTATTCGCGACAACTACGTTATGTTTTGTGTTATACCTATGGGGTACCCTCTGATAACCACCAGTTTACGGTGGGGCTTACGGTGCTGTATAGACTATGGCATTATAAAAATGTGTTAAGGGGGATTATGGTAACGCCATAACGCTATTTTGATACTTTATATTACTGATAGGCATTATCTACTTAGCGTATTATACTACATAGTAGATAGTCTAAAGGATCCTTGAGAGATGGAAAATCCCGTAACATCTCTTAAGTTATTGCACGCACGTTGACACTGGTTATGAGATGTCAAACCCCGTAAACATCTCTGACGCCGTTACACTCATATTATTTACGATTGATTTAGCTTTCATAAGGATATTTTAGTCCTGACTCGAGTGTTTTGTCTTTTCATTACGCACGGGTCAGTCCTGAGTTTTCAGATTTTTGAAGATCTATTCTGGAGGATGAAGACGAAGATTTGGTATACTATTACTATTATTACCCTTGCATCATGCTTTCTGCTGCATTATTTTATTTGTTCTGTTGTATATGTATAACTCTGATAAATGTTGTATAAATAATTGTCAAAGTATAGTAAACAGCTTCATGAACTGTTTATTTGACTATTATATTTTATCGTTCCGCTGCGAGATTCTGTGTTGTTTCATTTCCTTTATTTCTCTTTCTTTTCTTTTCTTATTTACCCCAATAACCATCTGCCCTTTTGAATGGTTTGGAATCGACATGTGTATTTGATCGTCGGTTTAAACTGTCCAAAAAGGCGGGTCGTTAAAGTTGGTATCAGAGCTTTGGTTTAGCGATAACCATAGCTTTGGGGGGTATGACTCTTTATAAGTAGGGTAGTAATACCCTATGATGAGTCGCTGAGTGAATATATATATATATATATATATATATATATATATATATATATATGAGAGAGCGTATTTGTTAGTGATATAAAATGTTTTATATTGTGTCGGTTGATTTGTTGAGTGGCTTATGGATTCTGGTCAATACGAGTAATTAACGTCATTGATAGGGATATCTAAACACTTAAACAGAACAATTCGACATAGTATTGTTTTGAAATCGGGTAAATGAAATAATTTTGCCCTAATTATATTTTGTGTATAAAGAATTTATTTTCAAAATTTATTGTGACTTATCTAGCTTACCTGGTTGTTAGGAATTAAAATATTAGTTATTATCATAAATTGGATATTGTAATTTAATAAATAAGATGAATTACAAAATGAACAATGATAAAACACTTGTGGAATGTTTTAAGAAAGAAAATCCTATAAGAATGTTTTATAAAGGTGACTTATAAATTAAAATAGATTTAAATTGGAAAATGTTGAATTAAGACCCGGAGATCTTGAAAAATGGTTTTCAAATCTTTGAAGAAATATATAGTAATATTAGTTGGAAATGGTTTATGGAAATATTTTGAAAGGATTTTTAAAGGAAAGAATGAATTCAGTACTCCTCTCTTATGTCACTGGAAAATAATTTCGGTGATGACTGCGCAGCATCATCGACGTTCATTTTCGAGTCTCAAAGTGGGGGAGACTTCTAAGAAGCTTTGCTTTTCTTCGAAATTATTTTGGGTAAATGGGTTTTGGTTTAAACTCCAAAGGTATGATTTGATATATATTAAAGATATAAGTGTATGTGTTTATTTTAAACGATTTGAAAAGAACCAGGCATTTAAATTTCTAAGTTATGTTAATTAGTAATTTTCAAATTATTTGAATGAAATGTGAATAACCAAAATTTATAAAATAAGAGGATTAAGATATCTAAGCTACTGTTTGGGAAAACTTTAAAGTTGAAAGGTAAAGAGGATTTAAACAAATCAAATTTGTGAACATTCTAATTAAGTAAAATGAAATTCTATAAATTTTTATAATACCAAATTTGCATTCCAATAACATATAATATGACTTACCAAATATTAAAAAGTTAAATGATGTTTTGGATATGTAATGAGATATTGTACAAATAAAAAGAACCTGAAAGTAATTAAAATATACAAGTAAGGAAAACTCAAAAAGAATTAAAATGTATATAAATGAAATTTGGTTGTGATAAAAATGTTATATACTTGAATATAGAATGAAATGATGAATGGATAAATGGAACAAGTAAGTGAACTTAAGAAAGAAGATAAATGAATCGTATTATATCTTTGTAGATTGGTTATAGAAAATAAATATAAATTGCAAAGGAATTTCTTATTGCTAAGAATCAATTGGAAAATGAAATTGAGTTTAATTAAATTATTTAGAATGTTTAAAATGAACATGAGTAAGCAAACCCTATGATATGATGTTTAAGAAAAGATAATGTTAAAGAATATGCTATGTAAAGAAATGAATATACTAACTGAATAATGGATTGTGAGTAATTAAGTGAGAAAAATTAGAAGTCAATAAAATAATTTAGTATAGATAAATTGGATAGAAATCCATTGGAAGGTAATACGTGAGATTGTACGTATATTATTTTATTTGCATAACGATTTGATCCAAATTCGAGCACAAAATTTCGAGATGATTTATATCGATCCAAGTTAGGATTTTTCACTCGATTTTCGACGGCGAACCCTGGATATGGATTTTTGGTTTGATTCTAGAATTCTATATCATAGTATATGGCTATGCAAGGAGAGTAACAGTTTCCAATCAAGGAACCAAATCTGAGTCCGCACTAGAGAGTCGTGTGAACGATACTAGTTTGGAAGTGAAATTCGTGATCGAATAAGTGATTAGATTTGATATTGCTCACGGATGATATATGTACGGCTTACGGACTTAATTAAAGTCAATATTGGAAATTTAAGATGCCGAATATAAAATGATTCTTTTGAATTTATATAACAGGATATATATACACAAAAGAGATAAACCAAATTGAATGTAAAATTAATAATTGGTTATGTTGGGTATGATTTGGTTATATGATTGTTAGTTGATTTTATATAATTCATTAAGTGTAAATTGAAAGCTATAAGTCATTGAAATCAAATTGGAAGTTAAATGAATTTAAATAGAATTTAATTTGATTCAAATTGGAAGTGAACTAATGTAAATATAAATTAGTTAATGGTAACTAGTTGAATTGAGAATGAATGTTAGTAAAATCCAACGTTAATGAATCAACTGTGATTAAAATTGAAACCCAAGTCAATAAATATTAATGAGAAGTGAATTTATATTGATTGGTTATGGATTTGTTGGATGATACTTGGATGATAATTGATTGATGGTTGCATTTGTTGCTTTTTTTGCATTTTCTATGTTGGCATATGTAGTTGTTATGTTGCTATATGACGTATATTGATATTATTTTCATATATGCATGTTTCTCATGGTTTGTTGAGTGTTTAGTAGGTGCAGATTGCACTTGCTTCGCATTTGGAGCTCGCTTTCGCGCTATATTAGCCGTATGTGCTCGCTAATAATATATAACGTACATATCTCGGATTACATACCGTACTTTTACACTTTTTCCCTGCGGGATGCCTCATCACTTGATGAGATGTATATTTGTGATATATATACTGTCATTTTTTTTTCGATTGAGCTGCACAAAGGAGACTCTGCCGAAATTTTCCGTAAATCCGGGTGTTAGAAAAATTTTCAAGTTTTAAAAAAAAATTATAACTTGTTTTGATAACTAACTTTAAAGTTAGAAAGCCGTTCGGAGTAACTTAGTGGAAGCGTAGTTATGACTTTATAAGTGGAATTTCATTGTTTTATAAGTTGGTAACTTTGAATAAAATATATCTAATGTTGAATCCTATACTTAGTTCCTTTTCCCTTCTTTTTCCTTTTCGGGGATGAAAAGTTTTGAGTGGGGGAGAGTGTAACGACCCATAAATTTTCGATAATTAAAGTAGCTAATTTAAAAGATATAGTGATTTAATGTTAGAAAAAATTTTACAATTCGTTTGGAATAATAATAACTGGAATGAATTGCAACAATAATTATCCAAGTAATGAAAAATGAATGCTACTTAGTGAATGCCTTTGAAATCAATAGTTGAATAGGATAATAAATGTTGAAATTCATTGGGTAAAATAGAGTAATTGATTGATAAGTAAAATCTATTTAAAAATCAAATATTGAATATTGAACAGGTAAATTGTTTAAATTAAATATTTGGAAATTTTTGAATAATTTAATAATGGGAATTGAATAACCGTATAATGGAAATAGTTGTTCTATTATTTTAATTCTTTTCAAAAGTTAAATTTTTAAGTTCGTTTTGAATATCTCAAAAGATAGTGATTTAAGAATAATCAAATTGTTTAAATTTAATATCACAGATGTTTGAATAATTAAATTCCGAATTTGATATGATCAATTTGATATGATCAATTTGATATTGAAATTTAATATATGAAAATAGAGTGAATAATTGAAATTTGATTTAATATGATTCAGATTGGTTTCCAAAGTGGATATAAGTTATATTGGGATTATAATAGAGTTAATAAGATTTTAAATTTGAAAATTATTGGATAATTGAATAACGGGTTTAATATGACTAAAAATGATTTGTAAAATTTTATTTTATCATATTAAAGTAAGAATGATGTTGTAGAACTTTAAAATTGAATTAAAAGTAAATTTATGAAAATTGAATATTTTAATATTTAATTATCGACTGAAAAATAGCCAATTTTCGAACAGTCTCAGAATGGGACGAAACTAGTTCCATTGGATCCGTAATAATTTGTTATTATCGGATTTCAATTTTTGTAGCAATCGGAGTTGTCGTTTGACCGTGGCAGCTCGAAACGCGTTGAAATTGTTTTGATATTAATTTGGCGGGTTAAAATAGTCATTTTTCAAACGGTCTCGGATTTCGACGAAACCAATTTCATCGGATCCATAATGTGATATTATTGTAAGATTTTAAATTTTGTGTCAATCGGAGTTGTCATTGTCCGGGGCAAGCTAAAGCGCATAGAAATTCGTTTAATCGATTTAATTTAAATTTGATCGTTTATTTTCGTAACTCGCACAGATGATCGAAGTAGCCTCCGAAACCTATTCCATTGTGTCCGGAACGCGGGGTAAACCCTAGAAACGCCGGTCATCGCGCGTAAATCGGAGTTCGGGAAAACCGGGGTAAAGCGTTTCGATAAATTTCTATAAATAGACCCCTTTATTCATAAACAAAAAAAAAATAGCTAGGGTTTTGGGGCCAGCCGCCTCCTCTACAACCAATGGCCGAAATCATCTCTCTTTCCTCCCTCAATTTCTTCGAATCCAAGCAACGATTCACAAAACTTTCAACAGCAATATTGTAGAGCATTCCAAGATCTAGAGATTCAACGGTGGTGATTTGAATCGAGCTGGTGGATTGTCTGCAATTCGACCACCAAGTTATCAAGTTTGAGCACGTTTTCTGGAGCATGGGTACGACCGAGCTTCTTGCTCCTCTGGCCGATGATGAGCGGCGGCAGGGGCTACGACGTGGAAGTCCCTGATCGTTTTCAAAATGCCAGAGATGGGTGCGGCTATTGAAGTTCGAACGTGAGTTTTGGGTTGTTTGCTCGCGTGAGCAACCTGGAGGATACGCGTTGAGAAGAAGCAAGAAAAGGCGGCCCAGATTCTTCCATTGCAAACGCACGGCCCCTGATTTAATTAGGGTTAGAAAATGAGATATTAAATGTAAATTAATTATATTTAAATTCGTATTAACTTTAAAACTGTGTAACTTTTTCATACGAGGTCGAAAACGCACGAAACAAATTGCTTTGCATTCGTATTGTCAAATACTACGCTATGGAGCTGGATTGGAACTGTTTGGAGCTAGAAAATTTTTTGGGTTAAATCGAACGTCGTTCGATTTGATTTAAAATCGTAAAAATCAAGGTGAGTGTTTTACAACGCTCACAACGTACTAAATATATTTGTGCTAGTTAAATTGACATTATGAAGTGTTATGTTTTTATTTGTCGTTATTTGATAAAATTTAATTGTCATATAGATTGTCATTTGAATTAACCGTTGAAATTAAATTGACAGTTAAATTGAAATTGAAATTGAAATTGAATTGCGATTAAATTATCTGACATTGATAACTATGAAATTGCTATGAATTGTATTGTCTATTGGATGGTTTATTTCGATGGATGCTATTGGTTGATATTTAAATGTTTGGATGTTTATTTGCTTATATATATCCTGTTATGCATACATATGAAACTGTGATTTGATGTAAGTAATATATATTCATCCCTGACATTTAATTGAACTAAATAATTAGTTGGCCATAGGATAGAAAATTATATACGAACACCGGATTGGCTAAATTAATAATTTTTAAAATCGTTGATTTGAAATTTATTTAAATGTTTGGATTTAACAGTTATAAATAGAAATTAATTTATAGAAATCGAATTTATCGAAAAATTGAGTTGAATGTTGAAATAAATTTTGATTAAAAGAAATTGTTAAATAATTTAAGTTGAGACTTTGAAATTTAAAATTTGGATATGATTGAATTTCGAAACTTTATTTGTTTTAAAGATTGAACATTATTTCGAGCTTTGAGTATTACTAAGTAAAAACGATATAAAAAGATATTTCGAAATTGAGCTTGAAATTGAATCATATTTGAAATTGGATTTAAACTTGAATATTATTGGAAAATTTTGTTAAGTATTATAACTTGATATTTTGAAAATCAAGCTCCAAATCGATATAAATTGAAATTGAATTAATTGAAGGTGAATGTAAAATTGAATCAATTTGAAGTCAAAGTTGACATTGATTTGAATTGAAATCGAAATTGAATCGGTAGAATGGAAATTGAAATTGATTTGAATTGAGAAGTTATAATTGAAATGGTTTGGTTTTGAAGCTGTTTTATTTTGTTTTCCAAATTACTCAGTTGTATAAACCATTTTGAATACTTAAACTATTTTAATCTATTTTAAATCTACTTAACCCGATTTAAATTATTTTAAACTAATTTATCTATTTCAATTCCATTTTAAGATTTTAAGTATTTAAACTATTTTAATTATTTAAAACTACTTTTAAACTACTTAAAACTATTTTTTAAAATTCTAAGCTGGTCAATAAGATGAAATGTTTATATTTAAATCTTGAATTTAAATACGAATTGGGTTAAATGAAGTTGAAACCTAAATCGAAATTCGAAATGATTTTGAAACCAAAATGAGATATTGATGCGAAAAATGATCTTTGAAACGAAATCTTACATTTGAATAGATATGATGATATTTGAAATGGATTTGATTTTTGAAGCGAATATGATATTTTGATATAAATTATGAATCGATTTGAAATGTAAAAGAGCCAACGGTGTAATAATACGTAGTTATTAAAGAGACCGGGATCGGATATGGACATACTCTCTGTCGATACCGAAAACCACTTTAATAACTATTATACGCGGAGTGTTGATCCAGAATGAAGTGGATGGTTTGGTGAACGCGTTGACTGAAGAAAGAGAACGATATTGGATGACCCCTGACATGACTAAAACAGGAGCCGCGCCGGGCCATTGAGGTTCGCCATCTCTAGCGGACACACTTCTTCGATACCATATCTATTACATTTGTGATGCGATTTGGGTGCACCCCTTGATTTGGGAGTGTTGTTTCGCGGTGTTGGGGTAGCTGCTGGCTATGCTCAACATCAGTCCGGATCATGCAACTACTAGTATCCTAGTTGGTATCGCCTCATGTACCTTGTCATACTGATTATACAGGATGCGACAACTACGTTATGTTTTGTGTTATACCTATGGGGTACCCTCTGATAACCACCAGTTTACGGTGGGGCTTACGGTGCTGTATAGACTATGGCATTATAAAAATGTGTTAAGGGGGATTATGGTAACGCCTTAACGCTATTTTGATACTTTATATTACTGATAGGCATTATCTACTTAGCGTATTAAACTACATAGTAGATAGTTTAATGGATCCTTGAGAGATGGAAAATCCCGTAACATCTCTTAAGTTATTGCACGCACGTTGACACTGGATACAAGATGTCAAACCCCGTAAACATCTCTGACGCCGTTACACTCATATTATTTACGATTGATTTAGCTTTCATAAGGATATTTTAGTCCTGACTCGAGTGTTTTGTCTTTTCATTACGCTCGGGTCAGTCCTGAGTTTTCAGATTTTTGAAGATCTATTCTGGAGGATGAAGACAAAGATTTGGTATACTATTACTATTATTACCCTTGCATCATGCTATCTGCTGCATTATTTTATTTGTTCTGTTGTATATGTATAACTCTGATAAATGTTGTATAAATAATTGTCAAAGTATAGTAAACAGCTTCATGAACTGTTTATTTGACTATTATATTTTATCGTTCCGCTGCGAGATTCTGTGTTGTTTCATTTCCTTTATTTCTCTTTCTTTTCCTTTCTTATTTACCCCAATAACCCTCTGCCTTTTTGAATGGTTTGGAATCGACATGTGTATTTGATCGTCGGTTTAAACTGTCCAAAAAGGCGGGTCGTTACAGTTTGGGCACTAAGCCCAAGATGAGTACCGCTTACCATATAAAGACTGAATGGACAAATAGAAAGAGTTAACAAAGTGTAGGAAGATTTGTTAAGAGAATTTGTGTTAGATTTTGGAAAATCCTGGAAGGTTTATATATAATTAGTCGAATTTTTCTATAACAATAGTTATCAAACTAGTATAGGGACGCACCTTTTTAGGCTTTATGTGGAAGACCCAATAAATCATATGTATGTTGGTTAGAGACTGGAGATGGATTGATTTTTGATCCACATTTAGGCAAGAAAGCGATAAAAAAGGTTGAGTTGATCCGAGTTAGGATGAAGGAAGTTCAGTCAAGGCAGAAAAGTTATGTAGATAAGAGATAGAAAAACTTAGAATTCTCGGTAGGAAACCAAGTCTTCATCAGAGTATCATTGATAAAGGGTGTAGTAAGATTCAAAAAATTTGGAAAATTGGCATCTAGATTTGTTGAACCATTTCCTATTACTGAAAGGATCGGGAAGACTCGCTTATCGGATAGAGTTACCAAGCAATTTGGCAGGTGTACATAATGTGTTTCATATTTCTCATCTTAGGACTTGTTTTCGTGATCCAAAGACTACTATCACTTTGACTACATTGGAAGGTTTAGTGGTGGAACCGAACATGACTATTATTAGGCAACCAGTCCGTATTTTGGCTAAGGATGAGAAGAATTTAAGGAATAAGAGAGTAAGATCAATGAAGGTCCAGTAGAGTGACAGCGATAAAGACTGTACTTGGGAGACAGAGGACAGGATTAGAGACACTTATCTTGATTTTTTTTGGTGGTATGTTTTATGCCTATGATTATGTTTGATGTTATGTACCTTATGGTAATTTCGAGGACATATTCTTTAAAAATGGGAGTCTGTAACACCCCTAATTTTGATTAACATTATTCAGGATATTTAGTTAGATAAATTAAATGAAATAATGTAAAAGGATATAGAGATTAGGATTTCATGATAACAATATAGGTCGAGCCTCAATTAACAAACTAATAAGATTGATTATAACATTAATAAGGAGGATTCTTGTGAAGGAAAAATAGGAAAAGGCTACATTTCCTTAACATACATCTTTCAATTCTAATTTCCTCTCGCACATTCATTCACACAAAATAAAAGAGAACCAAGGACGGCCATTGTTAGAGGGATAAGAGAAAGCTTAAGGAAACCAAATTAACACTCAAATCTCAAGTTTCATTATTTAATCAAGACGAATAATGATAACCCATCCCAAGTTTATTTATTTAATTTCTTTACGATTATATATGAAACTTATATGTGTTATTGTACCATGATGTGAATGTTGATGATTATATGCTTTATGATGATTTATTGGATTTATTTACGAGATTGGTTAACAGGTTTAAGTATGAAAAACTATCATATGCACCTAAATGAATTGGAAACTTTATATGATGTTAGAAACATCATTTTAGAAGTGGGTTTCTAATTTCATAGCTTTCCAAACAACTATGAATATTTTATGAATTTTCTAAGTAAGAAAATAGATTTATTTTGGGTTTTAATTATAAAAATAATTAAATAATATTTTTGGCCTTCGATTTTCTTATATGTTAAAGAATATGATAAATCTGATTTATTGTGATTTTTGGGGATTTTTCCCAAGTGTTAACGAATTATTATGAATTTATTAGTTTATAAAAGCGTAACAATTATATTAAAATATTAATATAAACTATATGGGTTGAAAATTATTTTGGGAATGAGAATCAGATCTACATCAGTCTTTCTAATGGATTTGGTAAAGAAAGTTATTCTGCAATAAGTATTCGACAAAGAATTGGAGTTGGTGAAAAGATATTGCTTTTAAAGAAATAAAAAAGTTTTCATGTTAATTACAATATTGCCATGCCCTATTAAACAATGCCGTAGCCCAACTATGTTGCATACTGTCACTAACCTACAGGGAAAAATATGATACCAACCATGTTGATATGCATTGATTCCACCATGGTTGAGGCATAAATATCAATGTCGTCATTGATTCCTACGACATTGGTAATGCCACATATGTTGTATACCCACTATTTTGTTGTGACATTGATAATGCCACAAGTTTTACGGAGATGTCTATGATGCTGCATATTTTATATACTAACATCAACTCCATAAGGAGGCAATGCCACTATAAATATACTTTCGACATAAGCTATGTTACGGCATTGATGCCACATGTATGACTTTCGACATTGATTATAAAGAGGTAATGATGTCGCTAGTCTCTTATGCCACTGTGTTTTGCCATGATGCCATTATATGCTATTTTTGTCATTGATTTATATAGCAATGATGCTGCCTAACCTAAATTTCGATGTTCCCGTATTTCTAAGTTTTAAAGTTTTGAACTATGCAAACCCATAACTATGCCGCTTTTAGTCGACTGCCTATATTGATTTATGATTTATGATATGCAACATAAATGGTTTTGGTCTTATGGCCTTAAGTTTTTTAAATCAGAAGCTTTAACATGTTTTCAATATAGAAGGGGTGCGATAACCCATATCAGCGTTTTGAGGTGCAACAACCTCTTAGTGATTTCAAAGTTAATCAAAGTTATTTTATAAATATATATATATATATATATATATATATATATATATATATATTGGCATAATATTTTGAATGAAGTAAGGGGCTATATTCTCTTTGTTTTAAAGTATGATTTCAAGGGTAAATCAACTATAAAGATTTATGTTTTCAAGGAAATATAAAAGGGTATTTAGCCTAGAAGTTTACTAGAGAGATTATTATTCTTTTCATACTTAGATAAATTGCGATAGGATGGATTGACTCAGAGATTAGAAAACCAGATTAGAGTGGTGTAGGGTAGCGTCCTATACTTCAAATGTTAGCCCCTAATTCATATTCATCCACAATTCCAGTGCACAGGGCTTTGGTAAGGTAAAACTAAAATTAGGTTTACGCACATAAAGGAACGTATAACTTAGGTAGGTTATGGGTCGACCTGCAAAACCATTAGGTCATAGTTAGCCTAGCCAAACTATGAGATTGACAGATATGTTTGAATGGATAGTCCAGTTTCCTTGCAATCGTAAGTTAGAGAATTTTGGTATATTTGGTAGGCCTGAGTCATCCATGTAGATTTGTAGTAACCCTAGGAAAACTATGAACTAGAGACAGATAGTCAATGGATTGAGACAGATTAGTCAGGATTACCATGTAGCATTCATGGAGTTAATTGCCTTGTGTTTATGTAACCATTGTGATTGAAGGAGCATGATTGTGATAGATATATCATCAAAGAATACTAGTGAGGGGAAACCCATTCCACTTCATTGCATGGTCTCACTAGATATCTATTATCGAGATGGCATATTATTATTCATATAATGCTTTTTTTGACATGAAGTTTTTGTTTTCCCCCTTAAACTCTTAGGTACACGTTTAAGTAGTTTGAGAGTTAGTTTTTCAGGCTTTTAGGTTTGATGAATAAGTTTCCAAAGACGTGTAGGAGCCAGGGCTAGCTATATAGGAGTCTTTTTATGTCCGTCGTGTCATCATTTTGTTTAAATGTATGTAATGAAAAAAGTTGTATCTATCTAGCAGTAAACTCTGGTCAACCAAGGAGGCATCTTCATAAGTCCCTCTTGGGAGTATTTTTTAATAATTTATTATATCTGAACCCAAGAAATATTTTGAGATTATGTAATGAATATGGAAATTAATCAATTAAATCTTTGTTTTAAAAAAATTCATATTCATTTGCTTCTGATGTTAATGATACCGTTAATTGATGTAATTTGTTCACCAAAGAATAATATTATTGATGACTGCAGCATCAGTGGTGCTTATTTTCAAGCCTTAAAATGGGGACTGTTATATACATCCATGGGAAATTCCATCCTCTATTCTTTCTTTCATTCATCATTTCACAACTTACACAAATGTATTGCTGCAGAGAATCTTTTTTACTAGTCGATTTATATTTGAAATCGGGAAAAGTCCCCTAGCACAACTATAGTGCCTCACTTTTTATAGTCCTACCATGCCTTGTTCCCTCCCTTGGATCTTTACACGTCATTTATTTGTTGCTTGTATTATGCATGTGTAAGTTTGTGACATGGTTTCAGGCGGGAAGTTTCCCATTAGAGGGAAGATTTGATTTTAGGCAGGATGATTTGGAATTCAAGGCAGGAACCATCCAAATTTTAATAAGTCATGCCTTCTTTGATTATGCAAAGTTACTAGTTTGCTAAATATGCACATGCATAGGTAAAACTGCGTTAGTTTGTTCGAGGATGAATTGTATTAGCTGCCCTTTATTACCACAACATGATGTTGGAGGTTTACATGGTTTACTTAGAAGATACCGCGCTGCTTATTCTGAAGGGTAGTCGTGCTATATGAATGTATTCTAAGTCTTCTAATATATATATGACTGTGTTGTTTCTATGTCTTTTGGTAATGAGGCCTAGTATTTTATCATGAAGTAGTTTCACACCATTGCTTCATCCATTGGACTTCTATGTTGGTGGTAAGCTCTTTTTTGAATTGTGGTGCCGCCTCATTACATCAAGATGGTGGTGCATCTTTATCACTTTAGCGTTGACATTGGATTATAGTGTTGTTTTGTATCTTTAATGTCGCATCAGGATGGCAGGGCGTCCTTGTAGCTTTATCGTGCAGACCTTGTAAGTCGGATGTTAGCTTTAGTTTGTGCAACATCCGTGCTTAAGTATGGTTGTTTAAGCAGATATGTCGTAGTTCGAGTTCGAGATAAATATTAAGGCTGCAGATCGGTCCCTGTCATTTGGACCTTGCTTTAACCTGGGATTATGGCTAATATTAGAACTATAAAGGTAGCACAGTTCGGGTGGATTTGGACGTTGTGACCCGATTTGTCATCGGCGCAGTATAAGGTTTATGCTCCATAGTATGTCGGCCCAGTTCGATTGTCGTGAGCTTGATTTTGATAGGGATGTATTTTACCAACTTTATATGTTGAAATGGTCTTTCCTATTAGAATTGGTGTAGTTTTACAAATTAAGTGGTCGTGACACCAAGATTTCTTTCTTCTACACTTAGAATTTTGGTGATCAAGTGGGCCATTAAACATGATCTTGAGTTAACTAGACCTATGCATAACGATCTTCCTTTTATTTTAGAGGAGTAGTATGTGGTTGTTATGCTATGTGTTTCGATCCTACGTGTTTACTACGAGGTTCACTTAGCCTATCTCGTTTAAATAGGCCGCTGCACTTTGTGCTTGGCCCCTTTCAACTTTACTTCATATTCCATTATCTAACTGGTCTACGCACCGTACTACACGATTCAAAAAATGGGTGTAACATTTGCGCCCCAAGTTTTCACTAATGCCCATTAATGCGGACTTTTCAATTCATATCCAGTTTTTTCAAAATGTCTAATCGGTCATTTCATAATTAATGCTTATACATTTATTCTATTATGGCCGTTGATTTTTCTGACCTTTTTCATACAATTCGGTTCATATCGTAAGGGTCTATATTTAGTTTCCTATAAATGATAAATATATAATGGTTGTGAGTTCATAGTACTTTGGGATTTTGAGGTTAGGATTTCATTAGTTGGTTTATAAATGTCACTCTTTTTTCCCCACTCTCCTTTTTATGAGTTTGAGTTAGAAAGAAACCATACAAGAAATTCCAATCTCATATTTCTTTTCAAATTAAAGCTTTAAATTCAACTATAAGTCATATTTCTCCACTTTTTAAGCGTCTTCATTCATTTTTATTTGATTTTTGAGTTAACTTGTTTATGTTTTAAGTTTGAGAGGTTATTTTCATGATCTCGTTTTTAAATTAATTGATAAAATCATTGATTGGGATTTCCTTATCAGTTCATTTCAAATGTAATATAAACTTATTTCCTCTTATTTTAAGATTAATTTATGTTTATTTTGCGAGTAATTTTGTAACATCCCCCATTTTGAGGCCTAAAACTAACCGATATAAATGCTGCAGTCACCTATAGTGTAAATTTCCAATGATAAAAATGTCGTTATGTAAATAGGATCAATCACATCAAAGCACATGAATATGAAACTTTTAAAACACAAGTTCAAAACAACTTTCACATTTCTTTTCAAAGATAATATTTCATTTTCATTACGTAATCCCAAATGTTGCCCAGGTTTAGAAATAAAATAATTATCACAAAATACTCCAAAAGCGACATATGAAGATGCCTCATCAGTTGATCAAAGCTAAATTCTAAACAGTTATAACATCTGTCGTTACATACAGTCCAGCACAATAAAACTTCAACACAGTGGGTATTAAATAACTAGACTCCTACATAGTTAGATCTGCCTCTTGCACATCCCCGGAAGCTTTATTCGTCCAACCTAAATACTTGGAAACCTTACTCTCATACTACTCAAATGATCATCGTAGGGTTAAAGGGGAAAAACAAAAAATTTGGGTCAGACAAAAAGTTGGGTGTGAATAATAATATGCCATCTCGATAAATGGATATCTAATGAGACCACATCGTTGAGCGAAACGGGGTTTCCCCTCACTAGTATCCTCCAAATACGTTTTTCATATCAAGCACTTGCAACTAGAATGGTTAAACTAGACAAAATAAGCAATAATATGCATGCATGTAACTTGGGTAAACATGGCCAATATGTCTAAACAAGTGGACTTTCTATCCCAACATCATAGTTTTCTCAGGGTAACTACAATCCTATATGGCTGACTTAGGCCTATGGATATAAAAAAATTCCAATTTACCATTAGAAGGAAACTAGATGGTATGTTCAAGACTTATTATTCCTAGGGTCACTCTGATCCTGATGGTTTTGCGGGTTAACTAGTAACCTATCTTAACTTTTTGTATTCCTTGATATGCATAAATCTTCTTTTAGACCTACCCATGACAACGCCCTACGTACTGGAATTGTGGACAAATATCAGCTAGGGGCTAATAGCTGAGGTATCGGGCGTGACCCTACACTAGTCCTATCCGGTTTTCTAATCTCCTAGTCAAATCTTCCTATCACAGTTTATCTAAAGGTGATAAGAACAATAACTCTTTAGTAAAACTCTAAACTAAACACCATTTTCTTTTTCCTTTAAATTAAACCTTTATAAGTGATTCATTCCTTGAAATCATGTCTAAAATAAGGGAAATTTTAGCCCTTTACTTTATCCAAAATACTTACACCAACTTAAATGCCTTTTGAAATAATATTGATGAATTTCGAAACCACTTAGGAGTTATCGCCCCTCAAAATTATAGGCTATAGAGCCAACTTAATAAAACTATCATAATGATGAAACTCGGCGTCAATATCACCACTAGGGGGCAATAAAACCTGTTAAAGCCTTTGATCTATAAAGTATAAGACCATAGAACCAAAACTATTTACATCGCATATATAGGTTGCCGACTATAAGTGGCATCGTTACTGGTTTATATAGGATTGGACTTTGAAACTTAAAGTTGAAGGAATGGAGAAATTGAAGACTGACGGCATTAATGTGTTAAAAAAAGTGCGGCCTCATTACAACTGTTATAAAACAAGGGCATTATTGCCTTAAAGAAAAAACACGGTGTCACTAAAGCCCAGGTTGATGACGCATGGTATCGTTATAGCCGATATGGAAATACACAATACCACCGTAGCTGATATGAAAATAAGCGGCATCATTGCCTTATAGAGTCGGTGATGTTATACGAAACATATGGTATCACTGACGTCATTAGCATCCATGTCGACATCGATTCCAATCCAAATGAATTCATTCCATATCACCAAGAAGTGATATTCTATGCATTCACTAAGGTCGACATCGTTTAACAATGGCACCATGGCCTTCGACATCGATGACTTCGGCATAGCAATATCGTGAATAACATAAATTTATTTCTCTAAATAGCAATATCTTTTCACAACTCCGTTTATCGGTCAAATTTTTATTAGATAGTGATTCTCTTTATCAAAATCTTTTCTAGAAAACTACAATAGAGTAGATTTATCTTTCTCAAACAAAATTTGCAAATCATCATTTTATATTATTATTTTAATATAATCATTAGGCTTTTCGGGCCTAATAAATTCGTAATATTTAGTAAATACTTGGGGAAATCCCCAAAAAATCACACTGAATGAGATTTTATATATTCTTTAACATGTAATAATTTTAGGACCAAAAACATTATTTGACTATTTTATTTTTGTTAATTATAACCCAAAATAAACCATTTTCTTTATTTAAGAAGGTCATAAAATATTCATACTTGCTTGGAAAATCTATTAATAAGTTTCATAAATAAATCCCACTTAAACCTATTAATAAGCTTCTAACATCATATCTAAATTTCAAGTCGTTTGGATGTCAATGATAGGCTTTCTGTAACAACCCGAGAATTCGTATAGATTTATAATCGTCATTAAACGATTAATGTGCTAGCTAATTGATAGTGAGAGTTTTAATTGGGTTAAAATTCATTAAAAAAAATTGGTTAAGTGTTGTTTTGGTCCTTAAGAAAAATCTTGGCCATGGTTCCTTTTTATGTTTGGGCCGTTACCATTATCAAATGGCAAACCCGTCCCCCTCTCTTCGTTTCTTTGGGAAAACCGACCCCTTTCATTCAGTTTTCGTTTGAAAACCATAGAATACGAGAAATAAAAATGGCAGCCACATCTTCTTTCTGAAATTAGGGCTTGCTCGTTCTTCGTTCATTCCTCCTTTCAACTAGGGCCTTTCAAAATTGAAGGTGCCGACTTCAACGGCTCGATCAATTGTATCCTCGTTACTCACTTCGGCCGCTTCTTTTGGTCGAGTTTGTCTTCGCTTCGGTGTCAAAGGTGAGTGATTTGAATTGTCACTCACATCTAGTTTAACTTAGTACTTTACTTTGCGTTTTTTTTGGTTTCATCGTTGATGGGTTCTGACCTGATTATGACTTGTTTAATGTCGGCCTTGACATTTTGGTTGATATCATTTAAAACTGTTATACATCTGTACCATGTCACTTGTTGACTTCGGTCATCTGTTGGCCAGGGTATCCTTTGTAGACCACGACTTCGATTTCTTATGACTTGTTCAATTTGAATATGTTTTCGTTGCTTGAATTCCACGGTGTTGATTTCCTTTGACTTCGCCTGTTTCTTTGATTTCGTGAATTTCTAGCTTTGATGTGGACTTGTTGCGTGAATTTCTGGTTGACTTCGACTTTCACTTGATTTTGTTCACCGACCTATATATGTTGTTGCTTGATTATGGTCTCTGACTTTGGGAAGTGCTTGTTGTACTTGGGTATTTGCAGTTTGTTTTTCTGGTCTAGGATTGGCGATATTTGCATTTTCCAGTTTCATTAGTTGACTCTGTTTCAACTCCACTTCATGTATATGTCTGGGGCATTCACTATGCATTCTTTGGTTGCCATATTGGCTTCACTGCATCTCCATTTACCTGTTGCACTTGCAGTGTATTGATGGTCTGCACTTGGTTATGTTTACTCAAGTCTGTTAGTCGAGTTGCATCTGCTTGTAGTTGTTGAGCTTTCATTATAGTCTGGGTCTTCATTTAGTTGCTTGAATATATATATATATATATATATATATATATATATATATATATATATATATATATATATATATATATATATATATATATATGTACTCGATTCATTTATATAGTTACCGCATATATCTATGTAGTTAAACACTTGCTGTTTTGTAGATTCATTTATGCTTGTAGCTTGCTGTATTGTGTCTCTGACCTGATGGTATTTGATCCAGATTACGTTTTCTTTTTTGGATCTGCATACCTGTAGGGGTGCTTTGTTGTTAGTTTTGAGCACGTTGCTAGACTAGCTCATTCATGTTGTTGCTGTTGAATTGTGTCAATTAATTCACTTCCACTCGAGTCTGTGCCTTTATGCTCGAGTCTGATATATGCATTTATCCAACTTCACAGTTGCATATAGCATGTCGCCATTCCGGCTGTTACAGTTCCATTTGGTTCATTTGAGAAGAGTCCTAGCTTGCATTCCTTTGTGTATACATTCATTCATGTATGTAAGTTATTGCATTGTGAATGGTTGAGCTACTTGCGGCTGTTTGGGCTTTGCTTCTAGGAATTTTATGTAGTCTGGTTTATATTGTATTATTTGTTACCAGTTGCCTCTGGTTTTATTTGTTTCAGAACTTCATGTAGGGGCTGCTCTTGTTCATTTCACCGGCATCACTAGTGCATCACTTGACTTAGGCATATGCATCTATGTTGAGTTAAGTTTTGTAATTGTAGTCTTTGTATTATACTTGGGGTGAGTTTGAAGTTGAAATAGTCTTGTGTACTTTCTGGTTTTGGTTGCCTGATGCGACTATGCACTGTATATACAGGTGCTATTTCATTTTCTTCTTTGGTCTTGTTTATATTGAACTAGTTGACATTTGATTCTTGAGTTTTGGCCATTTGCACTTGAGTTGAATCCAGCTAGCAGCTCAGATTTGACCTTGTGCTGATTCCTATTTCATCATTGTATTGGCAAGGCAGTGCACGCAAGCGTGAACTGCAGCCACATGGTATTGAGCTTTTGTGTACATCATCACTGTAGTGGCAAGGCAGTGCACGCAAGCGTGAACTGCAGCCACACAGTATTACTTTTATTGATATTCTATTGCTTTTGAATTATTGATCTTTTGTGTATTTAATTACTGTAGTGGCGAGGCAGTGCACGCGTGCGTGTACTGTAGCCCTACTCGAGTTGACATTTTAAATTGATATTTCAATATGTTTTGGATTTATATTTTGATTGGTTAATTTGATGATTTTGTTGTTGTCTAATTATCAATTTGATAATTAGATTATGAGTTTCTAATTATTTATTTAATAGATTTTGTCGTTAATTACCGTTTAGGCAATTCTGTTGTTTTCTTATTTATCTTCATTGATAATCTTTTTAATTTATCTTCGTTGATAATTTGGATTTGCTGATTTGTTGTCTAACACTGTTACGTGTTATAAATATCATTATCCGATTTCTTTATTTAAGGATCGGATAGACGAGATTTATTGTGACTGTCGTTTATTTGTTACTTAATTATTATTGCTTCTGTGCACTAATAACTGAGTTTGAATTAGACTGACCCGTGTATTATTTTCTTTTGAATTTAATACTCGGGTCAGACCGAGTTATTACAGGTGGTAGATATCTTGCTTTGGGTTGCTGCTTGAGCTATGAAGTCTTTTCTTATCTTTTGGAGTAGTTGCTGTCATTTAGTAGTCAATATATTTATATAAGTTGTTATGTATCCATGTATATTAATCACGATAATGTACTTGTGTATATAACTTCCTGAGTCGACAGTTGTAGTTGTATCATATGTACTGTATCACATGTATTATAACTGATTTCAGTTTTATATATATATATATATATATATATATATATGAGACTTTTTACTATCTGTGTTCCGCATTTATATTATCTGTGTTATTATTATATTTATTGTCCTAAACTATTATGAACCATCGTAGTTCGTTTTATACTGGAATTGGGTATGTCGATGGGAGTAAATAAATAAGAGATGAGAAATAAAAATATATACCACTCCTATCGAAATAACCAATACTAGTGTAAGGCCTAACTACGGATGGCCGATCCTATCCAGCCTTATTCTTCGTAATAACAGACAGTATTTCTTTTAATACTCTTTATTATTGTAAGCATAGAGGTGGGGCGTCACAGTTGGTATCAGAGCTTGGAGTTTATGGACATAATATAAAACATAACTTAGATGGAACATGTGTTACAACTATTATTCGATGTTTTATTTGTGCTTTGAGTCAAAACTAAAGTTTTGAAATTTTGATGAAATTTTTAAATATCTTATTTAAAAATAAAAGTGAATTTGCGTTTTGTTGATTTGGTTGATTCGTGTTTTGTTTATCAGAGTGCACAGCGAAAACAGTGAGACTGTCTTCGCTGAGTACGGCTGATAACCTTTTTGATTTGAAAATCAAAATATGAAATTGAAATAAATTTCATTTGTTGTTTACATAGCTGTGTTTAATTTGTTTTCTTTGAAAATTTCGAATCCGATTTGAGGATTCGAAGCGATTGCAGTTATGTGAATTTGTTGAGATTTTTGCTGTTTTAGAATTATCTTCATTGAAGGTATATTCAAGTGATTTCTTTGTTCATTTTGTAGTATACGTGCAAATTTGAGTTGCATGTTACTACATTAAATTTTACGTTGAACCGATGTTTGGTTTTTAACGTATTTTGTTGCCGTTATATTTATAACGGGATTTTTACATCGATGCTAAATTTTTGAAGCACGGTGTTTTGTTGGCATTTTGATGAATGAAAATTCTCTGGTGTTATATTTTGATGAAAATTATTTTGATGAGATTTTGACGTTTAAAAATTACCGTCGCTTTGACTCCAGTATCCGTTATAATTTAAAGTTGATTTTCAAGCGGTTATCCCGCAATGTTGATTTTGAGATCCATTTCTACGGTGTTTGAGAAGTACAATTTTCTTATCGAAATTGTCATAATGCTGCTGTTTTTTTATCACGGATTTGCAAATCGTTTTAAAAAAATAAATAAAATTGTTTTCCAAAATTTTTATAGTTTACGCTTTCAGAAGAATGAGAAAGTGACTTAAACGTTTCAGCAAAATCAAGGACTATGACCCCTTTCTTTTACTGATTCGCTTAATTCCGGACTTGTTTGTTTGAGAATGTAAATTATTACTTTTATAAAATAAACGAAATTGTTTTCAGAAGTTTTGCAGTTTGCGCTTTCAAAGGAATGAGGAAGCGATTTAAACGTTTCAGCAAAATCGAGGATTATGACCCCTTCCTTTTACTTATTCGCTTAATTCCGGACTTGTCCGTTTGAGAATGTGAAATTTTATTTTTGGAATACACAATTTTGCACTTTCAAGGAAACGATGAAGAGATTTAAACAATTTAGTAAAACACGTGGTTATGGGACATGTGTGTTTGCTATTTTGGTTAATTCCGGACTCGTTAATTGAAATATTTGCTGTGATGATTTCACACTCTCAAGGAAACGATAAAGACAATTAAACGATTTAGTAAAACTCGTGGTTATGGGACATGTGCGTTTGCTATTTTGGTTAATTTCGGACCCGTTAATTGAAATATTTGATGATTTTCGTGTGCTTTCGAGCCACTATGAGGACCTTCGGGTCATATGATGGACCTTCGGGTCAAATACCAGTACCAGACCTTCGGGTCATTTGTTGGACCTTCGGGTCATATGATGGGCACCAAAATTATGATGACGGTACTTGGTAGGCTTCGGCCATATGAGATGCACGTGCGGCGTAGCTAACACTCGCCATATGATGGGATCGATCCACCTTTTATGTTGATTTTTTAGAGTATCTTAATTGATTTCTAGATATTAGTTGAATCTAATTATTTGGAGGTAATTAGATATTTGATGTTATGAGTTCTGATTATCGTTTTTGATAATCAGATATTTGTTGTTTCTGATTATCGCTTGTGATAATTAGATATTTGATGTTATGAGTTCTGATTATCGTTTTTGATAATCAGATATTTGTTGTTTTTGATTATCGCTTGTGATAATTAGATATTTTGATGTTATGAGTTCTGATTATCGTTTTTCATAATCAGATATTTGTTTTTTCTAATTATCGCTTGTGATAACTATATATTTGATGTTATGAGTTCTGATGATCGTTTTTGATAATCAGATATATGTTGTTTCTGATTATCGCTTGTGATAATTGGATATTTGTTGATATGAGTTCTGATTATCGTTTTTGATAATAAGATATTTGTTGTTTCTGATTATCGCTTGTGATAATTGGATATTTGTTGATATGAGTTCTGATTATCGTTTTTGATAATCGGATATTTGTTGCTTCTGATTATCGTTTTTGATAATCAGATATTTGTTAATTGTGATTATCGTTTTTGATAATCGAATAATTGTTGCTTTTGATTATCGTCTTTGATAATCGAATATTTGTTGTTTTTGATTATCGTTTTAATCGGATATTTGTTGATTTTGATTATCGTTTTTGATAATCGAATAATTGTTGCTTATGATTATCGTTTTTGATAATCAGATATTTGTTGTTTCTGATTATCGTTTTTGATAATCGAATATTTGTTGATTTTGATTATCGTTTTTGATAATCAAATAATTGTTGCTTGTGATTATCGTTTTTGATAACCGAATAATTGTTGTTTTGATTATCGTTTTTGATAATCGGATATTTGTTGGTTTTGATTATCGTTTTTGATAATTGAATAATTGTTGATTTGAGAATTATATTGAATTGCTTTTTTCTATCTATCTCTGTTGATAGTTAGAGTTTGCTGATTATGGAGTTCGTGTTTTTTTGATTTCCTGGTTGATAACTAGACATTTGCGGTTTTGCGATTGGTGATTTGTGTTTTGTAATTATCTTTGTTGATAATTAGATTTTTGCTGTTTTCTAATTGTCGTCTCCATAATTAGATATTACTGTTTTGTGATTTCTGTATTCTAATTATCTAATTGATATTTGAATATTGCTGATAATTGTATTTATTCAGTTTTGTTGTTTTCTGATTATCTACTTGATAATTAGATTTTGTTGAGAATTGGTGAATTTCTTTTATGAAATTAAAAGATCTCTTTGGCGTTTGTATTCTTGACCTTTATTTTTCTAGATTAACCAGTTTATGTTAGAAAAATAATTGTTATTGACACCTTTAATTATGAAAATTGCGGGGACGCAATTTTTATAAGGAGGAGAGTCTGTAACAACCCGGGATTTCATATTGATTTATAATCGTCATTAAACGATTAACATGCTAGCTAATTGATAGTGAGAGTTTTAATTGGGTTAAAATTCATTAAAAAAAATTGGTTAAGTGTTGTTTTGGTCCTTAAGAAAAATCTTGGCCATGGTTCCTTTTTATGTTTGGGCCGTTATCATTATCAAATGGCAAACCCGTCCCCCTCTCTTCGTTTCTTTTGGCAAACCGACCCCCTTTCATTCAGTTTTCGTTTGAAAACCCTAGAATATGAGAAATAAAAATGGCTGCCACATCTTGTTTTTGAAATTAGGGCTTGCTCGTTCTTCGTTCGTTCCTTCTTTCAACTAGGGCTTTTCAAAATTGAAGGTGCCGACTTCAACGGCTCGATCAATTGTGTCCTCGTTACTCACTTCGGCCGCTTCTTTTGGTCCAGTTCGTCTTCGCTTCAGTGTCAAAGGTGAGTGATTTGAATTGTCACTCACATCTAGTTTAACTTAGTACTTTACTTTGCGTTTGTTTTGGTTTCATCGTTGATGGCTTCTGACCTGATTATAACTTGTTTAATGTCGGCCTTGACATTTTGGTTGATATCATTTAAAACTGTTATACATCTGTACCCCTGTCACTTGTTGACTTCGGTCATTTGTTGGCCACGGTATCCTTTGTAGACCACGACTTCGATTTCTTATGACTTGTTCAATTTGAGTATGTTTTCGTTGCTTGAATTCCACGGTGTTGTTTTCCTTTGACTTCGCCTGTTTCTTTGATTTCGTGAATTTCTGGCTTTGATGTGGTCTTGTTGCGTGAATTTCTGGTTGACTTCGACTTTCACTTGATTTTGTTCACCGACCTATACATGTTGTTGCTTGATTATGGTCTCTGACTTTGAGAAGTGCTTGTTGTACTTGGGTATTTGCAGTTTGTTTTTTTGGTCTTGGATTGGTGATATTTGCATTTTCCAGTTTCATTAGTTGACTCTGTTTCAACTCCACTTCATGTATATGTCTGGTGCATTCACTGTGCATTCTTTGGTTGCCATATTGGCTTCACTGCATCTCCATTTACCTGTTGCACTTGCAGTGTATTGATGACCTGCACTTGGTCATGTTTACTCAAGTCTGTTAGTCGAGTTGCATCGGCTTGTAGTTGTTGGGCTTTCATTATAGTCTGGGTCTTCATTTAGTTGCTTATATATATATATACTTGATTCACTTATATAGTTACTGCATATATCTATGTAGTTAAACACTTGCTGTTTTGTAGATTTATTTATCCTTGTAGCTTGCTGTATTGTGTCTCTGACCTGATGGTATTTAATCCAGATTACGTTTGCTTTTTTGGATCTGCATACCTGTAGGGGTGCTTTGTTGTTAGTTTTGAGCATGTTGCTAGACTAGTTCATTCATGTTGTTGTTGTTGAATTGTGTCAATTAATTCACTTCCACTCGAGTCTGTGCCTTTATGCTCGAGTCTGATATATGCATTTATCCAATTTCACAGTTACATATAGCATGTCGTCAATCCGGCTGTTACAGTTCCATTTGGTTCATTTGAGATGAGTTCTAGATTGCATTCCTTTGTGTATACATTCATTCACGTATGTAAGTTATTGCATTGTGAATGGTTGAGTTACTTGCGGCTGTTTGGGCATTGCTTCCGGGCATTTTATGTAGTCTGGTTTATATTGTATTATTTGTTACCAGTTGCCTCTGGTTTTATTTGTTTCATAACTTCATGTAGGGGCTACTCTTGTTCATTTCACCGGCATCACTAGTGCATCACTTGATTTAGGCATATGCATCTATGTTGAGTTATGTTTTGTGATTGTAGTCTTTGTATTATGCTTGGGGTGAGTTTGAAGTTGAAATAGTCATGTGTACTTTCTGGTTTTGGTTGCCTGATGCGACTATGCACTGTATATACAGGTGCTATTTCATTTTCTTCTTTGGTCTTGTTTATATTGAACTAGTTGACATTTGATTCTTGATTTTTGGCCATTTGCACTTGAGTTGAATCCAGCTAGCAGCTCGGATTTGACCTTATGCTGATTCCTATTTCATCACTGTAGTGGCAAGGCAGTGCACGCAAGCGTGAACTGCGGCCACACGGTATTGCTTTTATTGATATTCTGTTGCTTTTGAATTATTGATCTTTTGTGTATTTAATTACTGTAGTGGCGAGGCAGTACACGTGTGCGTGTACTGCAGCCCTACTCGAGTTGACATTTTAAATTGTTATTTCAATATGTTTTGGATTTATATTTTGATTGGTTAATTTGATGATTTTGTTGTTGTCTAATTATCAATTTGATAATTATATTATGAGTTTCTAATTATTTATCTAATAATTAAATTTTGTCGTTAATTGTCGTTTAGGCAATTCTGTTGTTTTCTAAATTATCTTCATTGATAATCTTTTTAATTTATCTTCGTTGATAATTTGGATTTGCTGATTTGTTGTCTAACACTGTTACGTGTTATAAATATTGTTATCCGATTTCTTTATTTAAGGATCGGATAGATGAGATTTATTGTGACTGTCGTTTATTTGTTACTTAATTATTGTTGCTTCTGTGCACTAATAACTGAGTTTGAATTAGACTGACCCGTGTATTATTTTCCTTTGAATTTAATACTCGGGTCAGACCGAGTTATTACAGGTGGTAGATATCTTGCTTTGGGTTGCTGCTTGAGTTATGAAGTCTTTTCTTATCTTTTGGAGTAGTTGCTGTTATTTAGTAGTCAGTATATTTATATAAGTTGATATGTATCCATGTATATTAATCACGATAATGTACTTGTGTTTATAACTTCCTGAGTCGACAGTTGTAGTTGTATCATATGTACTGTATCACATTTATTGTAACTGATTTCAGATATATATATATATATATATATATATATATATATGAGACTTTTTACTATCTGTATTCCGCATTTATATTATCTATGTTATTATTATACTTATTGTCCTAAACTATTATGAACCATCGTAGTTCGTTTTATACTAGAATTGGGTATGTCGATGAGAGTAAATAAATAAGAGATGAGAAATAAAAATATATACCACTCCTATCGAAATAACCAATACTAGTGTAAGGCCTAACTACGGATGGCCGCTCCTATCCAGCCTTATTCTTCATAGTAACAGATAGTATTTCTTTTAATACTCTTTGTTATTGTGAGCATAGAGGTGGGGCGTCACACTTTCCCACTTAAACCTATTAATAAGTTTCATAAATAAATCCAATAATTCGTCATAAAGCATATAATCACTTAATCAATGAAAAGATGGCATAATAACATAAAAATATTTAAGATTTAATCTAAAAACCAAAATGAAACAAACATATTAGAGATGGTTATCATTATTTACCTTGGATTGAAGAAGGAACTTGAGATTACATTTTAAATTTTATTTCCTTAAGCTTTAATCTTGTTTTCTTACTTTTCTTCTTCTTGAAACCCTTGATAATGGCCAACCTTATTTACTTTTTAGTCTGTGGGAATGTAAAATGAATAAAGGAGAAAGAATGTAAGGGTTTATGTTTAGGAGGTATGCACAATTCTTATTTTTCCCTTAGCATATATTCTTTCTTCTTATTTAAGTTATAATCCATTTTAATAACATATTTTTTAAAGGAATGTCCCGTTTTATTTATCCAATCCCATTTTCCTTATCACCTTACATTATTTTATTTTATTCTTCTAATTAAATATCCTAAATAATGTTAATCAAAACTAGGGGTGTTATAGACTTCCCTCCTTAAAGAATTTCATTCTTAAAATTACGATAAGATACACACAACAACCATGATTATAAACATACCATCCAAACTAATTAGGATAAGTGTCTCTAATCATGTCCTCTATCTCCCAAGTACCTTTTTTTGTCTCTCTACTGGACCTTTATTAGTGTGACTGTCTTTTGCCTTAGCTTCTTCCCATCCATAGCCACAATACGAACTGGTTGCCTAACAATAGTCATGTTCGATTCCACCACTAAATCTTCCAATGCAGTTGGAGTCATAGTAGCCTCTAGGTTGCGAACACACTTTCTAAGATGAGAAATATGAAAAACATCATTGACTCTTTCCAAACTGCTCTGTAGCTCTATTTTATAAGCGAGTTTCCCGATCTTCTTTATAATAGAAAATGGTCCAACAAACCTAGGTGCAAATTTCCCTGACTTCCAAAACTTTGTTACAGCCTTCATCGGTGATACTTTGATGAAAAAATCATGTCCAACCAAGAACTCCAAGACTTTGCATCTTTTATTTGCATAACTCTTCTGCCTGGATCGGGCTTCCTTCATTCTAGCTTAAATTAACTCAATATTTTCCATGGCTTCTTTAATTAAATCTCGACCAAGAATCAATCTATCTCCAATCTCCTAACAACACGCATTGATTTGCATGGCCTTTCATACAAAGCTTCAAAAGTATCATCCTTATACTAGTCTGATAACTACTTTTAAAGGAAAATGTAGATGGTCTTCCCATGATCCTTCGAAGTCCAGTACACAAGCTCTTAACAAATCTTTTAGGACGTTGTCAATTCTTTTCGTCTGTCCATTTATATATGGATGTTAAGAGGTACTCGTTTTGAGTGTGGTACCTAAAACATCTTGCATATTTTTCTAGAATTCACTAGTAAATAAGGTGTCTCTGTCGCTAACTATACTACTAGAAATCCCATACAGTCTAACGGTATTCTTCTTAAATAACTTAGCTAAAACCGATATTGTCTGTGTCAACTTAATGGGAACGAAGTATTCATTCTTTATTAATCTATCCACTATAACCCAAATAATTTCATTTTCCTTACTCCACCTTGGTAATTCTTCAATGAAATCCATAGATATAGCATCCCATTTCCGCAATGGTATATCCAAAGGATGAAGCAACCACTTGGCTTCTGGTGCTCGGCTTTTACTTACTGACAGTTCAAACGTTTCTTTATCCATAAGCCTACATCCTTTCTTATGCCCTCCCAAAAGAAACTTCACTTCATATCCTGATACATCTTAGTTCCTCCATTATGAATAGTGAACTTTGATCGATGACACTCCCTAAGGACTTCTTTCCTTAGGCCATAGAGTAGAAACATGATTTAATTTATATATATACATATATAAAAATTAACTTTGTAACCATCTTGCAAATAAGATTATATATGCATATGTACAGTTCCCTCAATACATTTCTACTTAAAAGAATATACATATATACAGATAGAAAAAAATTTGCTTCCAAATGGAATTCCCTTTGAAAAGAGTTTTGCAAATCGGTGCACTCAAATAGTGTATTTGTCAAGGAAATATAGAGTATGGTTTCTATGAATATTTGTGTCTCAACTAAAGATTCGTGTAACGACCCGTATTTGTACGTGTTGATAAATCGTAGAATTATTAGGTCGTTAGTATTGTTTATGTCATCCATAGCCTAAGTCGTGTAAAAGATGGTTCATAAGGAAGTTAAATCGGTTGCATAGGGTCCTTAGATCGGCTCTTGGTTAGGTCGTAGATGGTTTTAAGTCGTGAACGACTTAGGGGATTACAACCTAGCAGTTTAGATGTGATAGCTTGAGTCGTGTAGGAGATAGTCGGTTGTGCGACTTAAGGTGTTGGCCGAGTTAAGGTGTAGGGAGTTAGAGAGGGTAGCGACTTAGTGGAGTAAGCGACTTAAGGGCTGGAACGAGTTAACGAGTTAAGGGGAAATCGTTAACGAGTTAGTGAGTTACTGGGGTTTTAAGTCGTAAACGACTTATAGGAACTGGCCGACTTAAGGGTTAGCGGTCTAAGGATTGGGACGACCTACAGTAGCTAGCGATTCAGGAGTTAACGACTTAAGGTAGGAAGGTCATTCGTGCGACTTAGTATAGTTAGGTCGTGAACGACCTAAGGCTTAAGTCGTTATGGTATAAGTCGTAGGGGACTTAGGCTTAGTGTTAAGTCGCGTGCACGTGTTAGACCGTGTATGCTATAAGTCGTATATGAGTTAAGGATAGGTCGCGAGTGTGCTAAGTCGTAGGTCGTGTTACCCTATGTAGCGTTAGGTCGCATAGGTATTAAGTCGCATCTGGATAGGCCGTTGAGTCGCACCTATGTTGAGTCGCGCGTGAGGCTCCGTGTTTGTTAGGTCGTAAGGCTGGTTGAGTCGGCTTTGTAGTTGGGTCGTTAGGTCGTTAGAAGGCCTATGTCGCTATGCTTCATGCAGTTAAGTCGTGAGTCGGCAAGGTTAGGTCGTGGACGACTCTTGGGTTAGGTCGTGGGCGACTTAAGGGGGGACGACTCAGGGGAATTTCAGCCTATAAATAGAGGGGTTTGGCTCACTTTTTGGCACCGGATTTTGAAGCGAAGCATTTTGAGAGCTCGACTACTACACTTCTTCGCTTCTTTTCTCCACTCTAATCTAGCGATTCCATCCATCCAAGATCGAAGATCAAGATCAAAGATTCAAGATCCAAAGTTGAAGATCTTCATCCAACAAAGAGAGATTTCATCGTTTGAAGCGAGATTTTTCCGGATCAAGCTTGGTTCCTTGCTGTCCAGATCTGGATTTGATTGTTTTTAAGGTGTTTAGGTGACTCGGTGAGTGATAGTTATCTCTCACACGGACCCAAGGGAGTATATTGGATTGGTGGCTTGTTTATGTGTTAAAGATAGTGATTTCTTGCATTTTCCTTAAGTCTGCATGTAGATCTATCACCTATGAAGTTTTGATATCTATTTTACTACATGTTCACTTATGCAAGTTCATTCATCAAGTTATAGAGACATTTGCCTATGATTCATACTTGTTAAATTTGGACACTTTAACTACCAAATTGCCATTATTGTTGAAATTGCTTATTAGATCTTGTTGAATGTTTGATCGCTTGGATTAATGACTGATTTATGATTGATTTGATTGTTTCAAATTAGCTAGTAGTTGATTTGAACAAGTTGGTCGAAGATGATTCAAAAGCTAAGTGGAAAGGCTCTTGAATGGTGAAAGCTACTTGTGGCATATGAAGCGGATGTGGAAGCTCATATGGATAGATTCGATGATGATAGACTTTGCCATGATGCGATGAGGAAAACCATGATGTGAGATGGGACTTTGTTATGATGCGTTGAAGCAAAGCATGATGTGTGAAAGCCTTGGTTTAATCCAGACGGGATCATCCCAAGCATGTTGATAACTCGGTGATGCGGTCCGAGTTGGTTGATAATGGTGGCTCGAGAGGCGCTTGAGCTAGTGTGAGAATAGTCGTCGAGGAGGATGACTAGGAGGCTTGGATCTTATCGTTATTGAAGGTTCTAGCATGCTCAAAGCAAGAGTACGTTGGAACGGGTCACGATGACGTTCCAGACACGGGTCATGATGACGTGTCAGTACTCTGGGCAGATGCGATAGTCCTAGGCACGGGTCATGATGACGTGCAGAGTTATGTCTAGAACCGGGGTTGCCGTTAGCCCTTGACTGACGGCTGAAAGAAGGTGCTGGTCATTCAATTCACGGTGATATCGAGGCAACGTTGACCGTGATAGCCAGAGTCATGGATGTTTGATTGTACCATCATTCGGTCTCAAGAGCGGTGTTTTCTAGGTGCTTATCTGATCTTGGTTTAGGCCTTGGGGGTTTGTACTTGGGAAACATCGACCTTGACTCAAGTGATAATTACTTTACTTAAATTGTCTGCTTTGCTATGCTTGTTTATGCTTAGTGGGTCTGGGGGCTATTGCTGTAGAATGAGGTGGAGTGGGATGGTTGAGTTCCTATTCCTTTTATCCTTTATGCTCTTTTGGTATGTTAGATAGTTAATTTACTGCTCACTAAGACTGTTGTCTGACTCAAGGTTTTATGTTTAACTCTTATTACCTTGGGCTGTTCATCCATATTGGGATGGGCAGACTAGGTAGCAGGTGACAGGTGTTGTTCTTGGTTATCAACGATGCAGATGACGAAGACGAGCTGGAGGCTAGCATATTAGTTTTTTTTACTATACGTACTGGATGTTCCGCTTCTTGTATATGTTTTGAGTGTTATGTAGTGAGGCTTGATGTATTGATTGTTCAGATGCTTGTATCAGACCTTTATGAAGTTTATATGATGATATTCTGTTATGAGCTTCACTATATACATATATTTCTCTATTGTATTTTGTCCATGCGCTGTGAGTTGTACGATAGAGTTTCTGTTTTACCTTACCCTGACTATCGTCCGTGGTTGCCTGGCACACCTTTCAGCGCACCATTCCCTTGTTTGTGCGGGAGTCATGGGCGGTCGTCACATTTGGTATCAAAGCTTTGGTTAATCGATTTTAGCCAACGCTCGCTGACGTAACTACGTATGAGAGACGTAATTGTAATTTTGATGGATGATTACTATATATAATATAGTAGTTTAGAAGAATTTGAACTCCTTATGTAGTTGTTTCTCAAGGTGTTCTAAATCATTCCTTTTTGTAGATATTAAGGATGAGTCGAAGCGAGAGACAAGCTGCTAGGGAAAGCCGTGCTGTTGGGGAAGCTACTGACTATGCTGCAATGTTCGTGGCTATGATGACTTCGATCATGAGAAAGATATCAACTTCAGGACTGTCAGTAGATGTTGGAGTTCAAGTTCAAGCTCCAAGATCAGTGGATTTTGCTAAGTTGTGTAAGGACTATACTGCTCTTGGAGGGAAGATTTTCTTGGGAACGGAATCAACCGTTGATGTTCAGAGGTGGATTGATGCTTGTAGAAGGATCTTTGGTGATTTGGAAATTGAGGATGCAACTAAGAGGAAGCTTGCATCAAGGCAGCTTCAGGGAAGGGCTTCTGATTGGTAGAATTCTATCACCATTGATACGCCAGAGGAAGAGATTACTTGGGAGCAATTCCAAGTTAGATTTGAAGCTAAGTTCATCTCTACGGCTCAGAAATCTGTTCTGTTTAAGAAGTTTGTGGAACTCAAGCAAGGTGGGAGACCAGTTCTTGAGTATGTTTTTGAGTTTGAAGCTTTGTCCAAGTATGCTCGGTCGTATATTGAATCTCCCTATCAGAAGAATGAGAAGTTTGTGACAGGCTTGGACAACTATCTTGGGAGACAGTTGGTGGATCATCTGGACGATCCATTTGAGAAGCTTGTGGAGAAAGCTCTCAGGCATGAGAGTTTGTTTCCTATGGAAGGGTCTGTTGTTGCTGTGACCAAGGAAGAGTCCAAACCACAGCAGGGTGGAAACAAGAAAAGGAAGCAGCAGCATCAGAAGGGTAAGGATGGCCAGAAGAAGCCAAAGTGTGAAGTGACCTGCTACAATTGTCGGCAGAAGGGCCATTTCTCTAGGGATTGGAAGAATCCAAAAGTGCAGTTGAAGTGCCACAACTGTGATAAGCTGGAACATATCAAGAAGAACTGTCCAGAACCGAGGAAAGATAAGCAGATTGTGCAAGCTTATGCTTTGGGAGCTGTTCCATCGTCTTCGAAAGCTCCTCCTGCGGAAGAGAGGGGGAAGAGTGTGGTGGTTCAAGGTACTCTTTCCATTTGTGATGTTCCAGTTAGGGTTTTGTTTGATACTGGGGCGTCGCAGTCGTTTGTTTGTGATGATTTGGTAGGCCGGTTGGGTTTTGAACCGGAAATTGTTGATAGACCATTGGTTGTGACTAATCCAGTTGGGGGTTCGTCTTGTTTGTGTATGGTATGCCGTGGTCTAGTTGTATTGAATCATGATTGCTCTTTTGTTTGTGATTGTTTTGTTCTGAACTTTGCGGGGTTCGGAATTATTTTGGGAATGGACTGGCTTAGGAAGTATGCGGCAAAGGTTGATTGTGAGAAACTGGAGGTGACAGTCGGGAATGTGGAAGGGCGAAAGGTTGTGATACGATGTAAGCATGAAGAAGGCGTCTTCATGGGCTTCATGTATTCGCTGGTTGTTCCACGGGATGGACTGTCATCGATGCCGGTTGTGAATGGATTTGAGGACGTCTTTGACGAGGTCAAAAGGTTACCGCCGCATAGCGAGATCGAGTTTCGTATCGATCTAGTTGAGGGAGCCAGACCTATTGGGATGCCTCTTAGACAGATGGCGCCTAGAGAACAAAAAGAGCTGAAGGTGCAGGTTGATGACCTTTTTCAGAAAGGATTCATTCGGCGTAGTGTGTCCGAATGGGGTGCACTAGTTGTGTTCGCAACCAAAGCGGATGGATCGTTGAGGTTGTGTGTGGATTATCGTGAGCTGAATAAGGTGACTAAGAAGAACAAGTATCCATTGCCGAGAATAGATGACTTGTTTGATCAGCTTCACGAGGCTAAGGTGTTTTCTCAAATGGATTTGGCAACGGGATTTCACCAGTTGAGAGTGGCTAAGGATAGTGTGCCGAAGACTGCTTTTAGGACACCATCCGGTTTTTATGAGTGGCTGGTAATGCCGTTTGGATTGACTAACGCACCAGCATATTTTGTGGATCTTATGAATAGAGTGTTCAGAGATCAGTTGAACAAGTTTGTACTTGTGTTCGTGGATGGTATTCTGATTTATTCCAGAACTGAGGAAGAGCACAAGACACACTTATGTATTGTTTAGGAAATCTTGCGGAAACATCAGCTAAAGGCTAAGTTTTCGAAGTGTCACTTCTGGAAGAGTGAAGTGAGGTTCTTAGGCCATGTTATCTCTGGAAATGGAATAGCGGTTGACCCCGCTAAGGTGGCAGCGATCCAGGATTGGGTTAGACCTAAGAATGCATCTGATGTGAGAAGTTTTCTTGGATTAGCAGGATATTATCGTCGGTTTATCAAAGACTTTTCCAAGATAGCTGCACCATTGACAGGATTGACGAAAAAGAACCAAGTGTTCAGATGGGATGCTAAGTGTGAGCAAGCTTTCGTAATCCTGAAAGAGCGACTAACAAGTGCTCCTGTTTTGACTATTCCAAGTGGGAATGATGAGATGGTGGTTTACACCGATGCATGTGGCACTGGACTTGGAGCAGTGCTAATGCAAAAGGATAAAGTTGTTGCGTATGCAAGTCGACAACTGAAGCCGCATGAAAGGAATTACCCGACTCATGATTTGGAGTTAGCGGCGATTGTTTTTGCTCTGAAGATGTGGAGACATTATCTGGTGGGAGTTCGATTCGAGTTGTTTACGGATCATAAGTCGTTGAAGTATCTGTTCTCCCAAAAGGATTTGAATCTTCGACAACAACGATGGCTAGAGTTCTTAGCATCGTATGATTTTGGTATAGCCTATACTCCGGGAAAAGGTAACGCAGTGGCAGATGCGTTAAGTCGAAGACATGCAGGATTGGGATCCATGTTTTCGGAATGGAAGAATCTTGAGTATTTGGCTGGATTTGACTTCAGGCCTAGATGTGAATTAGAACCTGAGATGTTGGCAAACCTATCGATAAGACCTACTCTTGTGGAAAGGATTGGCGAGAGCCAAAAGCGAGACGATAAGTTTGTCAAGATTATCCGAGATTTGGAATCTGGATTGAACCCAGAAAAGGATAAGGGATACGAGGTCGATCGAGAGGGTTGGCTTCGGAAGCAAGGACGACTAGTTGTTCCCGACATAGATGAATTGAGAGATGAAGTTCTAAGGGAAAGTCATCACTCGAAGTTGACAATTCATCCAAGTGGAAATAAGATGTATCGGGATATGAAGAGAACCTACTACTGGGAAGGTATGAAGAAGGATGTTGGAAATTTTATTTCCAAGTGTATTGTTAACGCTAAAATTTGAACGCTAACACCCCGGTGTGTAAAGTGTAGTTGTGAAAGCACCACCCGATGATTCGGGAACAGAATATAATCAGAGAACCACAGAAAAAGCAGTAAATAACAGCGATTTTATAGTGGTTTGGCTCAATAGTTTGCCTACGTCCACTCTGAATATCTTTATTGATGATTTCGTTACAAGTCGATACAATTCTTCCCAAGTACAATACACTTTGAATAACTAAACACTTTGAACGAGTAGCTTAAACTTCAATGTAAGTGAAAGTCTTCAAATCCACGTCGGATGTATGAGATTCCTTCTTGAAGTTGTTCATAGCGTTCTACGTGTCTTGAAAGCTTTGGGTGTCGAGTCGGTTTGGAATGTAGCAGAGTATCGGTGCTTGGAAAGAATGAGCAAAAAGTCCTTTGAACGTTGGAGGTGGTCGCGTATTTATAGGTGTGATTCTGGGTAGCAATTCTCAAGTCATGAGTCGTGCACGACTCATGGAGAGTCGTAAGTCGCGCTCGACTTAAGGTTCAAGAGTCAGCAGGCAGTGGAGTAAGTGAAGTGGTTCCAAGCTTTTCTTCGTTCATCTGCATACAAGTCCTAACTCGTTCGCGAGTTAAGAGGTCACGGTTTAAAGTGAGGCGGCACTAAAATCTTGGCTCTGCGGTTTTAGGTCGTGTACGACTTAAACAAGGTCGTAAGTCGTCGACGAGTCATCTTATTACGGCATGGTATTGAACTTGTTCTCTAAGTCTTAGGTCGTAACGTCTTTAAGTCGTGGACTTTCTTAAGTCGTGACTTGACCTAAGTCGCTTAGGTCTTAATCCTGTTAGGTCGTTAGCTTCTTAACTCGTAAGCTTTCCCTGAGACATGACATATCTTAAGTCGTAGAGGCTTTAAGTCGCGGATTTATCTGAGATGTGAGTCGCTTTGTTCGCCTAAGTCGTTTACGACTCATGCTAGGTCGTAAGTCATAGACAGCTTTGGGTCGTTAACTTATTTCCCTCTTGAGTCAGGCCATCTCTTAAGTCGTTGATTTCCTTAAGTCGTAGACTTCTTGGTCCGTTTCAATTCTTAAGTGGTCTGGACCTTAACTCGTTAACTCGTCCAGACCCTAAGTCGTGTACCCTCCTTGATCCATTGAGTTGCTGTTCTCCTCGAGTCGTTGAGTCGGCCATTTCTTTAACACGCTAAACCGTTAAGTCGTACCATTTATAAGTCGTAGGTCGTTCATAACTTGAGTCCTCAACTTGTTAAGTCGCAGAGTGCTTTTAACTGTTAGATCATGGTGGCCTCGAGTCATAAGTCGTTGTCTTAACGGGGTTAACATTTGCCCCTCGAAGCACACGCCTAAGTCGTAGGTCGTGTGCTTCGACTTTCCTTAACTCGCTTGTGCCGTTTCAAGTTCCGCTGTCTTGGTGTATAAAAGGCTTGATTCGTTTCTCTTATTTCTTTCTGCTCACTATCAATTTCCAAAGTTGTATCCTCCACTAACATCTCTTCAAGCTTCCTGTCGTGTTCGCCATCAGCCTCTCTCCGAGCTTCCTACGGCTATCCTGACTTGATTTACTTCCAACCATCTCCAGTTTCATATCACGTGAGCAATTTTCCCCATTTTCCAATCGCCGATTATCATTGTCAATCTTTGAGCCCCGTCTTCCGTCTCTGATTCCCCCCTTTAACTGTGCGAGTATTGTTGCATTGGTCGTCGAGGAACTCGAAGTTTGTTTGATTTGACTTAAGACGACTCGTGATTTGCGACGATTCGGTTGTGTGGCAGAACTGGGGTTGCTGTCGATTGAGAGATTATCGGGCTAACGGGTTAAGTGTTAAAAGGTTAACGGGTTAGGTGAGATGTTGTGAGATTTTCACAACTCTGCCGATTTGCACAATTCTCGAAGTAACTGACTTAAGATCCCTTACGACCTTAATTACGCACGACTTAACCCTTCAGGTTGTGTTTGTTTCTGGACGACTTAAGACTTAGCTTCATTTGTACTCCATTGCTTTGTCTTGATTTGAGATTTTCATGGCTTGGCCTTAGGGTTGTGGACAATTTTGTCCTGAGTCGTAGCCGAGTTAAGACCTCGAGAGACCCACTCCATTTTAAACCGAAGCCTTTTCTTCTCAACACGTCTTGCGGCCTATAGGTCCAGCGATTCAATGAGCCAACGACTTAACTTGCAGGAAGTCTTGTAAGTCGTGGGCGACTCAACCTTTAGATCGTGGACGACTCAGCACTTGGATAATCTTTTACGGCCGAATTATTTCCTTTAGCCTAAGCCAATTTCATCCCTCTGTTAGGTTGTGAATGACTTAGGGCTTAGAGGATTTTTGGACTGTGACTAAATGGCTTGAACAAAAATTTGAAAACTTCAAGATGTCGTCGAAACTTGATTGTACTTCCAATTTGAATTGCCAGAATATACTGCTTGAACTTTGTTGCGATTCTTTACAGATTATTCTAACTTTAACGATATCAACCTGTTAAACACAACACTTGCAGAAAAATGGGACAAATATACTGCCATCGACTGCCCACGTCAAATGACAGATTAGTTAATAACAGATAATTAACTCAAATAAATTGTGTGAACGAAGCGCTTCCATCAATTTCAAGTAAAATATTAAAGCAACACTGAAATAGTCAATTGAAACTGACAAGCCTGCACTAATATTATGCTTGAACTTTATATTAACAAGTTCTGAAATTTTGTAATCGATCAATCATCGACTATTTTAATTCCAGTTATATTTACTTGCTATTTTATTTGTTTTGCACGACACTTCACACTTTTAGGAAATGTGCACCTTCACATTTGAATATCCAGTTGCTTGTGTAGAATGACTTCTCAGGAAGAAGATACAATGGTTCAGACTGGAGAGGCAACTGTTATTCCGGCTCCACTGGTCAATCCTCCCGAAAGAACCTCTTCTACCTTATCGTACAGAGTTTTTCTCCAATTGTGCGCTCAGTTTGGCATTGCTGAATCAGATGCCATTCTTCCCGAGAGAAGTAACACTGCTGACATAGAGACCCCCTGGCTTTGTAACGGTCAATCGACAAATGTGCCTGAGTGGGGGCGTTCCTCCTTTCAATGACTTTTTCCAACAACTTCTTCGTCAATTAGCCATCGCCCCATCCCAATTACACCCCAATGGTTATGCCATTTTAATGGGGTTGTGTGTACTGTTTAGGAGGACGCTTGATCGATTCCCAAGCTTTGACGAGATTTGCTTCCTATGCTCTTTCACCAGGACTAAAGATCACCCCTCTATTACTGTCGTGAGAAGTGCTCGAAATCGTAAATTGATCATCGGTCTTCCTAACAGTGCTCATGGGTTTTTGACTCAATTTTTCTATGTCCGTTGCCCCCCGGGGTTTTATGCTGTATGGAGAGAAGGAAGTAAGATTAACCATTATTACTATGTTTGTTATCCGACTTTTGTGAGACTGAGTTGTTAAGTGTTAACTCCGCTTCTCTTTTTTATTTTCAACGCTCCCCCCTCCTTCTAGGGATCCCGGTCATAAGCCAACTTTCGAAAGGCTCAAGGCCGTGCCAGTTGAGGAGAGAGACATTCAATTTCTGTTGAAGGACGAGTTTTTGCATCAGTACGGACTTTTGCATACTTCTCGTTCTACTCACCCCTGCGAGGTTCCAGACTCCCCACCTAAAGCATCAGATGCCCCGATTTCTACAGACACATCCATACCAAAAGGACCTGCTCCCGAGGCTTCGCTAGTGAAGTGCTCCACTTCTGTTGATGTTGCGGGGCCATCTGTCGAACTTGCCCCGGTTATTGAGGAAGAAGAGCCTTAGGGATCTCCCCGACATTCACAGAAATCTGGCGAAGAAGCCGAGAAAACTAGCCTTGTCAAGAAGAGCAGGGATGATACTTTCGAAGGGCTGAGCGACCTCTTTGCCACCTCGCAAGAGATTTTTAAAGATGATCCTATCACTACTGGGGTTTCTTCTTCAGTAGTTGAAGCGACTTCTATCCTGCAACAGACTCCGTCAACTCAAGAGTTGACGCTAACTATTACACGCTAACTATTACACCCACAACCACTCCTCAATTAAAGAGTGGTTCGTAGTTTGATGCGCGTAGTTTGCACATCACACACACTTAGAATTTTTCAGTACTTTTGTGCTCCTGACTTTTGTACTTTGAAGAATTCTAAAATTTAGCTCTTTTTTATTTCAGATCCTCCGATGGGGCGCAGCGGATCCTACTATGATGATTTCCAGCGCTACGGGAGGCGTAGCCAATATGATTACAGGCGTTACCTCCCCTCTTACAGAGAATCTGATGAAGAAAGAGCCGCTCGAAAGGCTCAAGAGAAGAGGGCTCAGGAGAAGAGGGCTCAAGAGGAGCGTTATGAAAGAAGAGAGAGGGAGGAGCGCCATGATTCTTCGCAGAAAGGCGACGATTCCCATAAAAGAAAATCCCATGATGACAGAGGAAAAAGTCATATGGTTGAAGATTCGAGCAAGCGAGCCCGACATGGTGAGAAGCACACTTCTACAACTCCTGAAAAGGTTACTGCCCCTGCCTCGCTTGACATTCCTTCCGGCTCTCCCGCTCTTGGGAAGACAGATATCCAAACAATAATTAGCAGGCCCAAATTCCAAGTCGGACCGGGTCCGGCCACTTTGCAAAGTCGGTTTCCACAGTGGTGTCTGAAGGGAGTAAGGTTTGACCTTGACTTGGTCCCCATTGACAAGTCTGCTATGTTACGAAACCTCGATGCCATCAAGCTTGATATTGAGAGGATGTCGAACTGGCAAAAACTTGTTGACGAGCTCCAAAGGGTTAATCGTGCAAACATAGAGGCCATGCTCACTATGGAAAATGATAAAGCCGAATGGAAAAAGGTTCTTGAGCAACATGACACTGAGATGAGGAGCATTGCTTCTTACAATGAAGAGCTTGAAGCAAAAGTTGAAGAACTGAAACAAGAGCTTGCTGCTTCCTCTACTTCCTATTCTCAAAAAGAAGAAGTGCTCCTGAAACAAGTGAGAAATATTCATGCCAGCCAAAGGGATGCCGAAGACAGGCTCGAAGTGCAAAACAGAATTAGTGAGGGCTATGTTGCTGATATTGAAGAACTTCGGAAGAAAAACAGCTCCCAAGAGGCGGAGATCCAAATGCTTAAGCTTCAACTTTCTAAAGATGAAATGGAGCGTGATGAGGCCGTTGCCGGCAAAATTGCAGCTGAAGAATCTCACGAGGCAACGAGGACCAACATCAGCTCAACATTATTTGATTTCTACCTACATAGCGTCTTGGGGCGCGGTAGCCTCGCCTTTCTAGGCCCCAAGTATGAAATTACTCTGGCTGAAGTTTGGGAGGCCGCACTCGATATGCTTGGCGGTAACGGCGCTGGCTATGCTGAGTCAGCTTTTGAGGAGCATTATCTTGATGATGATGCTCGTGCCGCTCTTGCTAGGGGGAGAGAATAGCTTGCAAAATTAAGGGCCGAAACAGTGGCGGGAGAATATTCAGGAAAAATCATCTCAACTGCTCCAATTCAACCTTCTCCTTCAGCCGAAATTGACATTACCGGTTCTAGTTTTCATACACCGATTCCTACTAAAGTTGATACCGGAGCTGCAATCACACAAGCTGTAGATGAGCCACAAGAGAGTGCTGAAGCTGTAGACTACGAAATTGATGTGATACCACCAACTTCTCCAGGTAACCCTAATAATGCTCAGGTGGACAACTTGCCAATTATCTACGGATTTGACGAGCTTCTTGATTATTTCTTGAATCTCGACGAGCCGTTGTCTCCTCTTTTTGCGGGAAATACTGACACTTTTATCTTTTCCTTTGTAGAGAAAGCACCGAGCACCATTCAAACTTTTCCACCTCCAGTTACTGTTCCTCTGCCTTCCCCAATCGCTCCTTCTCCTCATCTGGGATCACAGGAAGAAATAATAGGTGCCCTTCGGGGCTTGGATGACCCAGCTGCTTCACAAGTGCAAAAAGACGAAGGACTTGAGGGAGGTGAGATATCTCCGGAGCGGACTCCTTCTGATGACATAATTTTGTCTAAACTTGTTACTCCAGGAAGTGAATCTTCTTCAAAGAGAAGAAAGAAGCACGGAACATCAAAGAGGAGGGGGAAGAGCATTATTGCTACTGAAGAGGAACCGGAAGTTGAACCAGTTGTACCTCCCTCTCCTTCTTCCCTCATGCCTATAGATCGACCCGAAAAGCTAACCATCCGGCCGGGTAAAGGGTCCAAAGGTGGCAAGAGGAAATGAAGATTCTAGTTTTTAACTTTTTGTTTTTTGCATGTACTGGTCGAGGATTGTGCGGGTACCAGCCCCCGCTTTCTTTATTTCGAAACTTGTATCTGCTATATAATTGAATAAAATGATCCTTTATTGGTACAAACTCTTGTTTGAATTTGAGAATGCATTTATTATTCATTTTTGTACAAGTTTATTTATATGATATTGCAGTGAGCTTGTGGTATATATTGTTCGAGCGCAATTTTACCGATGTAGTTATACCATGTTGCCCCTATACCATAAGCTCATTGTAATATTTTATTTTATAAGGAACTTGTACTTCTATTTTTTAAAGAATAATTATTCCACATTTGGAGGAATATTATTTTGTTAAAAAACAGAGTACAAATGAGTTTCTACGCTTCATCCTTCGAAGATATCACTTTTTATTTTGTGCATATACACATTTTACTGAATGAAATCTTCTATGTGGTAAAGCGGGTATTTGAAAGGTACTTCAACTTCTTTTTGAGGAAGAGAATTTTCTAGAATAAGTAATTCATTCTTCCTTTGAAAGTTAAAGTGTGCCTTTGATGAGGATTTTTTTTTACTTGCCACAGTAAAGGGCTTCTTGATTTTTGTTTCTTTGAAAAGTTGCACCTCTGAGGAAGACTTTTTCACGTTTCAACACCTGGAAGTTTTATTTCAATCTTGGTGAAACGTGTGCCTCCGAAGAGGTCTTTCTGCTTGACTGTGCCTCCGGGAGGAGGTCTTTTCATTTCTGCCTCTGGGAAGAGGTCTTTCTGTCTTATTGTGCCTCTGGGAAGAGGTCTCTTTGAAACGGGCCTCCGAAGAGGGCTTTTTTTTTTCATTTCAACTCTGGTGAAGTGAAACTCCGAAGAGCGGTTGTCGCACTTCAACTCCTGGTGAAATGGGCCTCCGAAGAGGGCTTTTATTTTGTTTTTCATTTCAACTCTGGTGAAGTGAAACTCCGAAGAGCGGTTGTCGCACTTCAACTCCTGGTGAAATGGGCCTCCGAAGAGGGCTTTTATTTTGGTTTGCATTTCAACTCTGGTGAAGTGAAACTACGAAGAGCGGCTGTCGCACTTCAACTCCTGGTGAAATGTGCCTCCGAAGATTGCCTGGAAGTTACTCTCTCATGGTTGGAGGGTCATGACTCCTCCAATCTTTTTTGTTGAGTAGAGAACTTTCTTTTTTGCGGCATATGCCACGTTAGAGGTCTTTATCCTCTGAAGATTTGTGCCTCTGAAGAGGGCTTGTGCCTCCGAAGAGGGCTTTAGTTGTTCCTTGTCCACTTGCTTATGCCTTTTCAGCGATCCTCTACTTTTCTTTTCAAGCTCGTACTCCCTTCTCTTATAGGTAGTTTGTTTACTCCAAAGAAGTGTACTTCATTGCTAGGCCAGTTCGCGAGAACGGGCATAAGCTTCTTAATTGGATGTTTGTTTGTTCAAACTTCTCAATTTATTAGCTAGAGCCCGTTTTCGGCGAAATCATTGGCCGTTCAATTGAAGCACTTCTTATCTAGGATTTAATTTCGGGGTTTTTGTGACTTGAAATTTGTTTGTTGAATGATAACAAGAATCACTTGGTTTTGTAATGTGCAAGTTTTATTTTCGTTGCCTGCAAAAATTTAAATCGATATTTCAGCAATACATTTAATGTACTTTTCATATCGAAAATAAAGCAAACATGTAATAATAATAAGGAACACAAGATTTATAGTGGTTCGGCCAAGAATTTGGGCCTACATCCACTTTATAGTCTTTCATTATTCACTTGCATCGGTTTTACAATTGCTTTCAATTACAAGAATCATACATTCATAATTCTTTTTACAACATTTCAACAAAGCTATCAAGTAAAGTATGGACGCAAGTGATTGCTGTTCCAAGCCCTTGGAATTTGATCTCCTTCAACAGTAGTGAGTTTGAATGTGCCGTCAAGAAGCTTCTGACCTATGACATATGGTACTTCCCAATTTGGCCCAAACACACCTGTCGCCGTCATGATTCTCATCAGGACTAAATCTCCAATCTCAAAGCTGCGTTGGCGAACTTTGGAATTGAAATGTCTGGCTATCCTTTGCTGATGAGCTGCGATTCTGAGCTCAGCCTCTTCTCTTTTTTCATCAAGGAGATTTAGTGCCTCAAGCTGTAGTTTTTCATTCTCTGCTTGATTGAAATGAATTCTTCTATGTGAAGGGACCTCTATTTCTACCGGAATCATTGCTTCTGACCCGTATGCCAATGAAATCGGAGTATGCCCAATCGCAGTTTTGTGGGTAGTTCTGTATGCCCATAGTGCTAGTGGTAGCTTATCGACCCAACCACCTTTTGCTCTTTCAAGTTGCTTCTTGATGGTTGACTTGATAATTTTATTTACTGCTTCCACCTGCCCGTTTGCCTGCGGATGAGCTACTGCTGAGAAGCATTTTCGCATTTTGAATCATTTGCAAAAATCTTGGAATTATTCACTTTCGAACTGAGTACCATTGTCTGTAATTATCTTTTGAGGCACACCATACCTGCAAATGATGCTTTTAGTCACAAAACTTATCATCTTTTTAGAGGTGATAGTAGCCAGTGGTTCAGCTTCTGCCCATTTAGTAAAATAATCTACAGCAACAATGGCATATTTGATTCCAGATTTGGCAGCTGGTAAAGGTCCTATAAGGTCTATCCCCCATATTGCAAACGGCCATGGACTGACCATCTGTGTGAGCTCAGTAGAAGGTACTCTAGGAATTTTGGCGAATCTTTGGCATCTGTCACATTTTCAGGAATAATCTGCTGCATCTCGATTAATTTCTGGCCAAAAATATCTGTATCGGAGAATCTTCTTTGCTAAAGTTTGACCACCTAAATGATCACCACATTCTCCCCCATGCACCTCAGCTAGGATTGTTTTGGACTCATCCCTGGATACACATCGAAGTAACGACATTGAGAACCCCCGTCTGTATAATTGGCCATCCTGGATTATATAGCGAGAGGCTTTCCTCAGTAGCTTCTGTCGTTCTTTTGAATTTTCCGGTAAAGAGCCATTGAGCAAGTATTCTGTTATTGGAGTCATCCATGATTCTTGCTCTTGAGACACGCTCATGATCCAATCAATATACATTTCATCAACGCTTGGAGCCGACAGGACTTCCACTGGAGTCAACCCCAGAAATTGAGCTTCGCCTGTGCTAGAGTACTTTGCGAGAGAATCTGCTTTCATGTTTTCTTCTCGAGGAATATGGCTTATCGTGTAATGATCGAAGTCACACAGGAGTTCCCAAGCCTTTAACAAGTAGGCAGACAGATTTCCCCCTTTCGCTTGGAATTCCTTCTTGACTTGGCATACAATAAGCTGAGAATCACTGAAGATCTGTAATGCTCGGATGTTTAGTTCTTTAGCAATTCTCAAGCCAGCGATAAGAGCTTCGTATTCTGCTTCATTGTTCGTTGAAGGAAATTCCAATCTCAGTGCATAGCATAATGACCGACCTTCAGGGGTCTCAAGTACAACTCCGGCTCCAGAACAGTAGTCATTTCTTGCGCCATCAACATATAACTTCCATTGGATTTGGGAATCATCGATCGTTTCCTCCTCACTGTTACCCTTATCTGTGAATTCTGCGATGAAATCCGCTAAAGCTTGTCCGTTGATTGCTTTTCGAGGATGATAAGTGATGTCATATTGACTGAGTTCAATGTTCCACTTTAGAAGACGACCCGAAGTCTCAGGGCGAAACAGGACTTGCTTTAAGGGTTGATCAGTGAGGACTCTGATAGGATGAGCTTGGAAATATTGCCTCAACTTTCTCGATGTAATCAATAGGCAACAGGCGAGTTTTTCCAACTTGGAGTAATTCATCTCTGCCCCAGTGAGTCTTTTGCTGATATAGTAAACCGGATGTTGAACCCTCTTGTCTTCTCGTATCAGCGCTGCACTTACAGCATGAGATGATACTGCCAAGTATATAAGAAGATCCTCACCATCGCCGAGCCTAGAAAGTATTGGAGGCGTTTTCATATGACGAATCAATTCATCAAAGGCTTTTTGGCATTCGGGAGTCCAATCAAAGTTTTTCTTTCCTTTCTTTAGAGCATCAAAGAATGGGATGCATTTATCAATAGCTTTGGAAATGAACCGACTCAAGGCGGCGATTTTTCCGTTGAGACTTTGCAATTCCTTCTTCGTTCTAGGAGCTTTGACTTCTTTTAAGGCGGTAATTTGAGCTGGACTAGCTTCAATGCCCCTAGCGCTCACGATGAAACCTAAGAACTTTCCGGACTCCACTCCAAATGAACATTTTAAAGGGTTAAGCTTCATTCCGTATTTTCAGAGGACTGCGAACATGTCTGCCAAGTGTTCTATGTGATCCACTGCTTTCTTAGACTTTAATAACATGTCGTCGACGTAGACTTCCATAGTCTTGTCCAATTGTGGTTTGAACATAGCATTAACAAGTCTTTGGTAGGTTGCCCCTGCATTCTTCAGTCCAAAGGGCATAACTCTGTAGCAGTAAAGACCAACATCGGTGATAAAGCTCGTGTCCTCCTGATCTGGCTCATGCATCATGATCTGGTTATATCCGGAGTAGGCATCCATAAAAGATAACAATTCATGTCCCGCTGTTCCATCTACCAGTTGATCGATCCTGGGTAATGGGAAGCAGTCTTTGGGGCAGGCCTTGTTTAGATCTGAAAAATCGATGCACACTCTCCATTTTCCGTTGGCTTTCTTAACCAGCACTGGATTTGAAACCCAACTCGGATAGGTAGATTCTTTGATAAAGTTATTCTCCATGAGCCGATCAACTTCTTCTTTTAATGCTGCTAACCTTTCTGGACCTTGAGTTCTCCTTTTCTGTTTCACAGGCGTAAATTTTGGAGCAATATTCAGAGCGTGTACTGCAACTTCTGGGGATATTCCGCACATATCGGCATGAGTCCAAGCAAAAACATCCAAATTTGCTTTTAAAAAAGATATTAAGATATTCTGAATTGACACACTAAGTTGTGAACCTACATTCAACACCTTATTTGGGTCCTTCGGGTCAACAGGTACTGGTACTGTCGTTTCCACTGGTACCACTCTATTCTCCCCTGCACTGGCTTTTCTAGGATCCATCTCTTTTCGTGCTACGCTGTGCTCGCCAGTGCAGGGTCCACCCTGTAATTGCTACAAGGCTGGTTCTTTGATGCGGATTGGGGTTGCCGCATCCTTTCCCATTTCTCTTTTCCATGCTTCTCGCAGCTCTGTCAGATAACACTCCCGCCCAGCATTTTGATCCCCTTTTATAACTCCTACTCTATTGTCTGTGGAGAATTTAATGGTGAGGCACCATGGGGCCAGAACAGCTTTGAACGCTGCAAGAGTTGGACGGCCAAGGAAAGCATTATAAGCAGAAAATTCGTCGACAATCACAAAAGTTTGCTTGCGGACTACTTTTCTTTCTCCCTATCCAAGTTCTACAAGCAAATCAATGGTTCCTATCGGCTGTTTTGGCTCCCCAGTGAAGCCAGCGATTTTCTTTGGCGAGGCTTGCACATCAGCCATAGGGATCTTCATTTGGTCGAATGTTTTCTTGAAGAGGATATTACAGAATGCGCCACAATCAATGAGAACTCTTCTGACAATATCTGGCCCGATACCAGCCGAGATGACTAAGGGATCCAAGGTAGGAGCTTCAACACCTGTGGAATCCCTGGCTCTGAACACAATATCATCATTGAAAATTCTTTGTTGTTTCAGGGGCGTAGCATCTTCCAAAACAAAGACATCTTCTTCGGCCGGTACATATTTTAAAGCCCGGGCATACCTTTCCATCTCACCCCAGCTCCTGCCTGCTGGGTGAGGTCCTCCCGTAATGACATTGATAACAGGCCTTCCGGATTCATGCCCTGTAGCCTCCTCACTTGTCCTGGATTGATAAGCAGGAGCTCGTTGCCCCTGACTAGATGAAGCAGGATTGCTACTATTCTTTTCCACAAATTGCTGCAGCTTGTTTTCCCTTATCAACTCTTCAATCAAAATTTTCAATTGGCGGCATTCATCGGTATCATGACCGGGTTAATTATGAAAGCGGCAGAACTTCCCGCTTTGTACAGCTTTTTTCCCGGTTCTCAGAACAGGAGGTTTAGGATAATCGACAGAATCTTTGGTGGTAAGGAAAATACGCTCCGGTGTATCTGATAAAGGAGTATATTCCGATGGCTTGAAGGAACGAGGCTTTTTCAGATTTTTCTTTTTCTTCCCATCGTTATTTTCCCTTTTCTGTCCTACAGATTCATTCTTGCATGGAGCAGCAGTGTTATCTTCAGCTTTTTCCAATACTGCCTTTACCGGTACAGGACGGCTTTCCAGGCGTATGAACTCATCTGCTTTCTTGTAGAATTTTTCAAGGGAATTTGGTTCCTTCATGTTTAGCCATTTTCCAAATTCACTCGAATTGTCAATGGCCCTCATCAGATAAGTCAAGATCATCCGTGGTTATGCATTGTCTACCTCGGCCAACGCTATATTAAAGCGATTCAAGAAAGATCTGATAGTTTCCCCTGGATTCTATTCTAAACTCGACAACGACATGATATCTTGGGCTTTTGAAGCATATAGCCTGAACTGCTCCTTGAATTTCCGGGTTAAGTCAGAGAACTGATCTATAGACCGGATTGGTAACTTGGTGAACCAAAGCAGAGCTACACCTTCCAGATATACAGGAAAATATCGGCACTTTATTTCATCAGAAGCTCGGGCACCTGTCATGTGCCAATCATACTTATACAAGAATTCGTTCGGGTCGCTTGTCCCCTTATAAGATGGAATGGTTGGAGGGACGAACTTCCTTGTAAACTCAGCCTTTAAGATCCTTTCGGTAAACGGGGTTTTACTTGGAGCGAAACCCCATTCTTTCTCATCTTCATTCCTTTGCATGCTCTCTTTCATGATTTGTCGAACCATTTCAGAAAGATACCCCTCATCATTTCGAGCTTTAGATCCACCAACCTTAGGAAGTGTCTGCTCAAAGGGGTTGGCAGCCCTCTCAGGGACGTTCCTTTCTTCAGCATTATTAACGTTGCCAGCAAAGTTCCTTTCATTACCCATTGGTTGACAGTTTGCCCCAAGCAAATCGTTCAACTTATTCAAAATTAGGGAATTTTGGGCATTCTGAGCCTCCAATTGTGCACTTTGGGCATTTATCTGCTGGTTCAGCCCTAAGATTACAGCATCCAACTCCGCTTTTGTAACCCCAACAGGTGGAGTGGCTTGATTAGGTACTGGGGAAGCGGAGGTTCCCTCTTGAACATTTCCAGATCGAACAGGTCTACTCCTTCTCCCCGGAGCCATGATTTCTGATAAACTTCTAGTCTTCAGAGAGATTACTTCAACAAACTTTCTTGGAGCAATGATGATAATTCGCCCTGAGTTCCTATTCTCATTGAAAGCACCAAAAATGTTAACGCTAAAATTTGAACGCTAACACCCCGGTGTGTAAAGTGTAGTTGTGAAAGCACCACCCGATGATTCGGGAACAGAATATAAGCAGAGAACCACAGAAAAAGCAGTAAATAACAACGATTTTATAGTGGTTCGCTCAATAGTTTGCCTACGTCCACTCTGAATATCTTTATTGATGATTTCGTTACAAGTCGATACAATTCTTCCCAAGTACAATACACTTTGAATTACTAAACACATTGAACGAGTAGCTTAAACTTCAATGTAAGTGAAAGTCTTCAAATCCATGTCGGATGTATGAGATTCCTTCTTGAAGTTGTTGATAGCGTTCTACGTGTCTTGAAAGCTTTGGGTGTCGAGTCGGTTTGGAATGTAGCAGAGTATCGGTGCTTGGAAAGAATAAGCAAAAAGTCCTTTGAACGTTGGAGGTGGTCGCGTATTTATAGGTGTGATTCTGGGCAGCAATTCTCAAGTCATGAGTCGTGCACGACTCATGGAGAGTCGTAAGTCGCGCTCGACTTAAGGTTCAAGAGTCAGCAGGCAGTGGAGTAAGTGAAGTGGTTTCGAGCTTTTCTTCGTTCATCTAGATACAAGTCCTAACTCGTTCGCGAGTTAAGAGGTCACGGTTTAAAGTGAGGCAGCACTAAAATCTTGGCTCTGCGGTTTTAGGTCGTGTACGACTTAAACTAGGTCGTAAGTCGTCGACGAGTCATCTTATTACGGCATGGTATTGAACTTGTTCTCTAAGTCTTAGGTCGTAACGTCTTTAAGTCGTGACTTGACCTAAGTCGCTTAGGTCTTAATCCTGTTAGGTCGTTAGCTTCTTAACTCATAAGCTTTCCCTGAGACATGACATATCTTAAGTCGCAGAGGCTTTAAGTCGCGGATTTCTCTGAGATGTGAGTCGCTTTGTTCGCCTAAGTCGTTTACGACTCATGCTAGGTCGTAAGTCATAGACAGCTTTGGGTCGTTAACTTATTTCCCTCTTGAGTCAGGCCATCTCTTAAGTCGTTGATTTCCTTAAGTCGTAGACTTCTTGGTCCGTTTCAATTCTTAAGTGGTCTGGACCTTAACTCGTTAACTCGTCCAGACCCTGAGTCGTGTACCCTCCTTGATCCATTGAGTTGCTGTTCTCCTCGAGTCGTTGAGTCGGCTAGTTCTTTAACACGCTAAACCGTTAGGTCGTACCATTTATAAGTCGTAGGTCGTTCATAACTTGAGTCCTCAACTTGTTAAGTCGCAGAGTGCTTTTAACTGTTAGATCATGGTGGCCTCGAGTCATAAGTCGTTGTCTTAACGGGGTTAACATGTATGAACTGCCAGTTGGTGAAAGCTGAGCAGAAGAAGCCCAGTGGATTGCTTCAGCCATTAGAGGTTCCTACATGGAAGTGGGAGCAGGTATCGATGGATTTTATCGATGGTCTACCTAGAACCAGGGCAGGAAATGAAGGGATGTGGGTCATTGTAGATCGTTTGACTAAGAGTGCAAGATTCATTCCTGTTCGATCAACTAGGACTGCATCGAAGTTGGCTGAGCTTTATGTTAAGTGGATAGTTCGATTCTATGGTGTTCCGAAGAGTATAGTGAGCGATCGAGACCCATTGTTCACTAGTGGATTTTGGAAGAGCTTCCAGGAAGTTTTGGAAACCTAGTTGTGTTTGAGTACAGCTTATCACCCCCAAACAGATGGTCAGACTGAGAGAGTCAACCGAGTTTTGGAAGATCTCCTGAGGGCATGTGTTTTAGATTTCGGAGGATCATGGGAAGATCACCTTCATTTGGTGGAATTTGCATATAATAACAGTTACCAGTCAAGTATTGGTATGGCACCGTATGAAGCATTGTATGGAAGACCGTGTAACTCTCCGACATGTTGGTTGGAAACTGGAGAAAAGCTGATGCTTGGGCCAGAAATGATTCGACGGACTACGGATTGTGTAGAGATCATTCGGCGACGAATGAAGGCAGCCCAAGATCGTCAGAAAAGTTATGCTGATAAGCGCCGTAAGGATTTGGAATTCGACGTAGGAGATATGGTTTTTGTGAAGATTTCTCCTCTGAAGAATGTTATTAGATTCGGGATGAAAGGGAAATTGACTCCGAGATTTGTTGGACCATTCCCGATTATCGAGCGAATTGGAAAGCTCGCTTATAGATTGGAGTTATCGGAAAAGATGGCGGGTGTGCACAATGTTTTTCATGTATCTTATCTACGGAAGTATATGCATGACTCGAATACGGTGGTTTCTGCTGATAGATGTGAATATTTGGAAGTTGATCCAGTTGTTACGAGACCTCGTAAGCCGCTTCGTGTTGTTAAAACTGACACGAAACAACTTAAGAGGAAGACGATCACGTTGCTCAAGGTACAATGGAGTGATGATGTTGACGACTGTACATGGAAGGAGGAAGAGAGGATGAAGGCAGCTCATCCTGAACTCTTTGAGGTATGGCCCTAAGGTGTCGTGACATCTCACGAATTTGTAGCTTGTTCTAAGTCTTAGAATTCTGCATGCTAGGCTAGTAATTGGATGCATGGTTTGTTGATTGCTATGGATGGTAGGCATGCAGAATAACTTTGATTTCTCTTGTTTGTTTGGAATTTCGGGGGCCAAATCCCTAAGGGGGAGAGAATGTAACGACCCGTATTTGTACGTGTTGATAAATCGTAGAATTATTAGGTCGTTAGCATTGTTTATGTCATCCATAGCCTAAGTCGTGTAAAAGATGGTTCATAAGGAAGTTAACTCGGTTGCATAGGGTCCTTAGATCGGCTATTGGTTAGGTCGTAGATGGTTTTAAGTCGTGAACGACTTAGGGGATTACGACCTAGCAGTTTAGATGTGATAGCTTGAGTCATGTAGGAGATAAGTCGGTTGTGCGACTTAAGGTGTTGGCCGAGTTAAGGTGTAGCGAGTTAGAGAGGGTAGCGACTTAGTGGAGTAAGCGACTTAAGGGCTGGAACGAGTTAACGAGTTAAGGGGAAATCATTAACGAGTTAGTGAGTTACTGGGGTTTTAAGTCGTAAACGACTTATAGGAACTGGCCGACTTAAGGGTTAGCGGTCTAAGGATTGGGACGACCTACAGTAGCTAGCGATTCAGGAGTTAACGACTTAAGGTAGGAAGGTCATTCGTGCGACTTAGTATAGTTAGGTCGTGAACGACCTAAGGCTTAAGTCGTTATGGTATAAGTCGTAGGGGACCTAGGCTTAGTGTTAAGTCGCGTGCACGTGTTAGATCGTGTATACTATAAGTCGTATATGAGTTAAGGATAAGTCGCGAGTGTGCTAAGTCGTAGGTCGTGTGACCCTGTGTAGCGTTAGGTCGCATAGGTATTAAGTCGCATCTGGATAGGCCGTTGAGTCGCACCTGTGTTGAGTCGCGCGTGAGGCTCCGTGTTTGTTAGGTCGTAAGGCTGGTTGAGTCGGCTTTGTAGTTGGGTCATTAGGTCGTTAGAAGGCCTACGTCGCTATGCTGCATGCAGTTAAGTCGTGAGTCGGCAAGGTTAGGTCGTGAACGACTCATGGGTTAGGTCGTGGGCGACTTAAGGGGGGACGACTCAGGGGAATTTCAGCCTATAAATAGAGGGGTTTGGCTCACTTTTTGGCACCGGATTTTGAAGCGACGAAGTGCTGCCATTTTGAGAGTTCGACTACTACACTTCTTCACTTCTTTTCTCCACTCTAATCTAGCGATTCCGTCTATCCGAGATCGAAGGTCAAGATCAAAGATTCAAGAGCCAAAGTTGAAGATCTTCATCCAACAAAGAGAGATTTCATCGTTTGAAGCGAGATTTTGCCGGATCAAGCTTGGTTCCTTGCTGTCCAGATCTGGAGTTGATTGTTTTTAAGCTGTTTAGGTGATTCGGTGAGTGATAGTTATCTCTCACACGGACCCAAGGGAGTATATTGGATTGGTGGCTTGTTTATGTGTTAAAGATAGTGATTTCTGGCATTTTCCTTAAGTCTGCATGTAGATCTATCACCTATGAAGTTTTGATATCTATTTTACTACATGTTCACTTATGCAAGTTCATTCATCAAGTTATAGAGACATTTGCCTATGATTCATACTTGTTAGATTTGGACACTTTAACTACCAAATTGCCATTGTTGTTGAAATTGCTTATTAGATCTTGTTGAATGTTTGATCGCTTGGATTAATGACTGATTTATGATTGATTTGATTGTTTCAAATTAGCTAGTAGTTGATTTGAACAAGTTGGTCGAAGATGATTCAAAAGCTAAGTGGAAAGGCTCTTGAATGGTGAAAGCTGCTTGTGGCATATGAAGCGGATGTGGAAGCTCATATGGATAGATTCGATGATGATAGACTTTGCCATGATGCGATGAGGCAAACCATGATGTGAGATGGGACTTTGCTATGATGCGTTGAAGCAAAGCATGATGTGTGAAAGCCTTGCTTTAATCCAGACGGGATCATCCCAAGCATGTTGATAACTCGGTGATGCGGTCCGGGTTGGTTGATAAAGGTGGCTCGAGAGGCGCTTGAGCTAGTGTGAGAATAGTCGTCGAGGAGGATGACTAGGAGGCTTGGATCTTATCGTTATTGAAGGTTCTAGCATGCTCAAAGCAAGAGTACGTTGGAACGGGTCACGATGACGTTTCAGACACGGGTCATGATGACGTATCAGTACTCTGGGCAGATGCGATAGTCCTAGGCACGGGTCATGATGACGTGCGGAGTTATGTCTAGAACCGGGGTTGCCATTAGCCCTTGACGGACGACTGAAAGAAGGTGCCGGTCATTCAATTCACGGTGATATCGAGGCAACTCAAAGTCATGGATGTTTGATTGTACCATCATTCGGTCTCAAGAGCGGTGTTTTCTGGGTGCTTATCTGATCTTGGTTTAGGCCTTGGGGGTTTGTACTTGGGAAACATCGACCTTGACTCGAGTGATAATTACTTTACTTAAATTGTCTGCTTTGCTATGCTTGTTTATGCTTAGTGGGTCTGGGGGCTATCACTGTAGAATGAGGTGGAGTGGGATGGTTGAGTTCCTATTCCTTTTATCCTTTATGCTCTTTTGGTATGTTTGATAGTTAATTTACTGCTCACTAAGACTGTTGTCTGACTCAAGGTTTTATGTTTAACTCTTATTACCTTGGGATGTTCATCCATATTGGGATGGGCAGACTAGGTAGCAGGTGACAGGTGGTGTTCTTGGTTATCAACGATGCAGATGACGAAGACGAGCTGGAGGCTAGCATATTAGTTTTTTTTACTATACGTACTGGATGTTCCGCTGCTTGTATATGTTTTGAGTGTTATGTAGTGAGGCTTGATGTATTGATTGTTCAGATGCTTGTATCAAACCTTTATGAAGTTTATATGATGATATTCTGTTATGAGCTTCACTATATACATATATTTCTCTATTGTATTTTGTCCATAAGCTGTGAGTTGTACGATAGAGTTTCTGTTTTATCTTACCCTGACTATCGTCCGTGGTTGCCTGGCACACCTTTCAGCGCACCATTCCCTTGTTTGTGCGGGAGTCATGGGCGGTCGTCACAATTCGGATTTCCCAAAAATGAATAACAAGATTATCGTCGTTTGCACTAGTAGCAATGCAAATAAAAAGAGAAAACAATAGGTGTAACGACCCACTTTTTCGTATAGTTTAACCTGACCATAAACCACATATGTCCAACCCAAATTGAACGGAAAGACGGATAGTTAGGGAAAAGATAGAGGAAAGAAGATAAGAAGAAACTAAAACAACGTAGAATCTTATAGCGGAACGAATAATCTATAACATAAATCAATCTTTACAAAAAAGGGTAATATATGTATATACAAACATCAATCAGAGTATACTAATCTATTTATCATGGACAGTTATAATACATGTCCTCACAATTGCTGATAAATACAACCATGAATACAACGGGAATATAACCATGTATGCGAATACGTCTCTGGGCCTCCATCTCGTTTCCTGAAGTTCCAGATATCCAACTACATCTAGAAATATGCTCGATTTGACCTGAGTATTATATGAAAACAATGCCCGGGTCAGTCTGGTAAAACCAGTGTAAGAACGCAATCAAGTGGATTCTTAAAATTTAAATAAACCTTTTTGAAACAAAGGTATTTTGCAAGACTACGCCGCACATAAACACGAATAGGTTATTACCTTACGATAAGCAAAAAAAAATTTATACCAAGAAATCCAATGATATTATAAGAATGTCTAAAGATGAAAATAAGAAATAATCAAGTATAACTATGATGCTTGTGAGTGTACATCACAACAATATTTGGTATATAATCGAAAACCGATAAGGCGCATTCGCTAATTATGTAGGATTTTCATAGAGGTGCCCTAAGTACTTTGTGGAACAGTCCTCCTGCACAAGGATCAGAGATATCCTTCTGAAGCATGCATCCCTAGTGATGTACCATAGGAAAACCATAGTTGGTCTCGCTAAGACCAAGTGCATCGCCCCATGCATGCATAACAACTAGGAGGAGCCGACAACACCCTATGGTTTTTTCGACTACATCCAGTATTCTAGCTCATGCACCACCATCAAATAGACCATAGAATCCCATATGGATTCTAATACCCCAACGGATCTCGAAATCACACAAAGATTCTCATATCTCAATTAGATCTTGGAATCACACCTGGATTCCCATACCCCAACGGGTCTTGGAATCACACATGGATCCCAACACCTCAATATATCACGAATCTCCTTCATAGAACCGTATATGGTTTTCGAAGTGGCTATGGTTTTCAAGTCATCTCTTATAAGTAAACTCTTCCGCTTCCTAGTGGTCCACAAAACCAAACGCCGATTTTCAAAATGCTAAATACCGGTTCTTTAGGAAAAAGTCGTACAATACATAAGAGCAGGAATCACCCCTAACAATTTAAGTAGACGGATCTCCTTATCATTTTTCCTAGAAGAACAAAACGAGCTTATATGTGTAGTATAGCACCCTGGTGGTAACTATACCATATAATTCCCATGTTTTTCCTAGATATTTCCAGAGTTAAAATCCTTCGGTGTTAAGTGGGGAATATTTTTCTACCACCAAAATTAAGAAGGATCACGTATTTAGGCCAAGATTTGGTATTCGGTTATTTGACTATCAAATAGTCAAACATTCAAAATAAGATCACATTTCCCATTGAAATCACTAAGTCTAATGGTTTCCATTCTATTAAATCACCTTTCAAATACTTTGGAAATCACTTCCATATTCTTATCTCAACGGGTTAAGTATATTCACAAACCACTATATTTTTTATACTTAGAAAATATTACCATATACTTATCTCAATGGTACAAGTATATTAGCAAGCCATTTCATTTTCAAAACTTGAAAAACTATTAAAAATAGATATTGAAAATACCGTTCAATATCGACTATGGATCGCAGCTTACGCAATGATTACGTCGCTATCCCAGTGAATCTATAGTAAGCTGTAGGCAATCCCTACCCCTTGAATTACGCCATGAAGATCAACCATTTCTTCCTAAATCTCTTTTATTTTATAAATATTTCCAAATCTATTTGTAAAACTTCTTTATAAATCTTCAACCTATTTATAGAACATTCTTGATATATCTCAAAACTCCATTTATAAATCTTCTCCTTTTCAAATTTTTACATCTCATTTATAATCCTTTTGTAAATACCAGAACCATAAATAAAATGCTTCCCATATTTAAACAAATTTATTGAACAAACTCTTTAAGTTCATGTGTTCCTATAAATCATTAAAATAACTTTAAGCAACAAGTTATTATTTAAACATGCTTTGATTGCATTCAAATTAGACCTCATTTAAAATATTCTTTTAAATCGCATTAATAGTATATTAAATTAATTTTAAAAACTATTGTTGTATTAATAAGTTAACTTCTAAACAATATTAATATAATAATTAATTAAATTTAAAATGTTATTAAAATAATTGATTAACCTTAAACTAATATTAATATAAAAATTAATTATCCTTTAAATATAATTGAACAACTTAAATCAATATAATTAATTAACTTCAATTAAAAGTTAAAGTATTGTTAAATCATTTTAAATAAGTAATTAAATTAAAATATTTTTGCAAATAATATTTAAATAACTTTAAATAATAATTAAATAACTTTAAGAAATATTTTCAAAAATCATATTAATAAAATAGTTAAATTTAAATCATTACTAAAATAATTATAAATAATCTTTAAATTATTATAGTTAAAGTTATTACTTTTTTAACTCTTATTACTAAATTTTTATTATCTTTAAATCTTATAAGAAAAATAATTATTAAATAACTTCTCAATAATTAGCTTTTCAAATTCGTAGGAGGCTTAACGATCACCATGGTACTTAAACAAGCTAGCATCTCATTCAAAGTTAACTTTCCAAGTTAATAACTGATATTCACATAATCAGCGGCTATACGAATAATTTAATATTTAACCATTATTGGTTACCATATCACTTATTTATAGTGGCATATCAATCAACGATATATAATTAGATGTCCAAATCTATAAAATAGTATAACGAGGATTTATTTTTCTGATTAAATATCAAATTTATTTAATTAGCGGAACAGTTTAATCCACTAAAAGATGTCCAACTACCATATTCGATCTAGTTTAACTCAACAGTAATTTATTTGGCTAAATAAATATCAATAATTAGAGTACATAAATTTAAACGATGTTATTAAATTAAAAAACATGGTTTAAATTCGGTTCGTTAAAATATTTCATAATTTTTTACATGTTCAAAGCTATCAATAAACTAACTATAATGTTGTACTCATTCATACGAGTACAATGCATAAATTCATGAATCAATCAGATTCCATATGAGTAGGATATTCCATTTTTAATTTTAATGCTTTAAATAAACAAACAAGTTAATTTATATACATTTCCCACAATTCTAGCTGGGCCGAGCCCACCTGGCCAATCTCAACCCACAATGAACAGTGCCTCCGGTACGCCTTCTTCCTCTCCTCAACACAGAGCTTTCTACCTCTATTGCTTGGACGAAAAATGCTACCGTGCACGTGCACATGACCATCACCCCACCATCCAGAGATCCAAGACCTCCCACAAGGCTGTTATGCCATGCTCTTCCCAAATGCCACCTCGCCTTGCCCTTTAGCCCCACCGTTCAAGTTCTAACTGCATCCACCGTAAGAAAAATCACAAGAATCCCACATTGCGACCTCCACACTCCAATCTTGAGCTTGCCACCATCTCCAGTAAAACTGCCATCCTTTGATGCAACCTTTTAGTGAAGCCTCATCACCTTCGATGCATCATACAACCGCCAGCACCTTGCGTTCGAACGGAACTAGATAGTTCACCCAAAACCCTGAATCGACCAATCTCCCTCAACACAGATCACTAGAACAAAATTTGCCATGGTCATCCTCTCTGCCTCATCCCAAGGCTTCTCTACGACATCTTCGATCAACACCTCGACCAAAAGTTCGTCGGAAATTAGTTTTCGAACTAAAATTGATTATCACTTTCACCACCACAAGCAAAGCCGCTAAAAAACATGAGACGACCACTAAAAATCATGATTCACTAAGGCGGTCGAGACTATGCCCTTCGTTCGACGATTCATGATCATCAAAGATGATCATTTTCTCAACCACTTGCAATTATTTAAAGATATCTCTCCAATTACTCGAGAAAAATTCTCTGAACTATTTTTAGTGTAAACAATGAACCGAGACAAACACGTTTCATGTTGGAAAATTTGATTGAAAGTGTATAGATTTGGAGGAAATGATTTTTGAAGTAGAGAGGTTAGTTAAATTTTCTTGAATTTGAATTTACATAGATTAACAAAGTGAAGAAGAAGAAGATGTGGGGGTGTGTGTGTCTATATATATACACACACACACACTTATATATATATATATATATATATATATATATATATATATATATATTGGCAGACCTCATCACCAATCAACTTAACTTCATAAATGAAGTTTAAATCAAAGAGGGACAATGGTGGCTATGGCTGCTAATGTGAAGGAGAAGCAAGGGGAGAATAATGGCAGATGTAGGAAAAAGGAAAAAAATGGCTGTGTACAATTGTACTATGTCAGTACATTTATTTAGAGATTTTTAGAGTAAATAATGGTACCCTGCCACACCGAATCATGTCCGATTACGAGCCACGATCGACAGAAAATCAATTACGATTGCATATAACAATGTTACATGAAAATAAAATAAAAATAAAATAGACAAGTTATTGAATTCTATAAATTTTCAAAATGCCAACGTTTATCATAAAACACGTCAAACAAGAATTTACTTATTTTCCAAATTAAAAGTTATGGAAAATTTTAAAAATTAAATTAAAAATAAGTCATTGGAAATCGAGTCTCAGTTTGGAACAATTAATTTATTATAATTTAAATTCAAATCCGAATATTTAAATAAATTAAATACTAAAATTTGAAGACCCAAAATACGGTTGTTACGCTCTCCCCCTTTTAAAAGAATTTTGTCCTCGAAATTTCAGCACACGAACACTCAATACTATTCATAAGCCCGCATGATGTTCATAGATCATCCATATACAACATCTGAGTTGATCATTAGTCAAATACATAATTCCACTTCCAAACTAGTACCGTTCACCTGATTTACTAGTGCGAACCCTGATCAGGCTCCTGGATTAGGAATCTTTTCTCTCCTTACATAGCTGTAATTATGATAGAAAACTTTAGTTTCATATCAAGAACCCTCATCAAGTGCTTGTCGTCAAAAATTGAGTACTAGATCCTTATTTAGAATGGTTTAAAACATCTCAAAACCTTGTACTCAAATATTAGATCAACTATATGAAAAGAGAAACGATCTATGTACACCTTTTCACTTATTTAATTAGTTAATTCTACTACCGATTTTATTACTACTTAATTATTTATGAAAACATATTTATTAAATATAGCTTAGGTTGTAAAACTTATAAAATTCCATGTCATACCCTAAGGGTATATAAAACTATAATTCAAACTTTTATTTTGACTTCACTTAAGAATTTTAAACACCTTTTTGAATAATACTATATATTTATTTCATAAAATATATATGTATATAGCTCGAGTAACTCCAAAATTAAACCAAGGAACTGGGTGATACTAAACTGTATCATAAACTTCCTTACTGGAAGGATAATATTCAAGAGAAATTTTATGCTCAAGAGCAACAATTAACACTTTCCATTATTATACAACATGAATTCCCATTTGTTTCTTATATTTAACTTATAACCAAGTATGACAATTCACATTATTTCCTTTAATTGCAATTTCATTTTAAATTGTTAATTTTAATTACACTGCTACATTTAGTTTCTAACATTGATTGTATTTGTTTTTATTCTATTCCGTTTATAGCTAAGTCATAATATTCGAATTTCAATTAAATTGTAACGTTCATTCAAGTTTGTTAAATATTAACTTGCGTTAACACGTTTTCCTTAATTTAAAATCAATTACCGTTTCCAAGGTTTTATTACATTAAACAATTTAATACTTTCCTTTACTTCTTATATACGATTACATCCGGGTATAATCCTTTCACTACTTTTATTCATTCAAATTTCAATTTCTTGCAATAACTCATTTATTATAAATTTGCATACCAAAATTTTAGGTTCCAATGAATAGGATTTATTCAATTCAACTATTTAAATTAGGTCTATTTTAATCAATAAAATATTTCATAGGTTAATTCTTAACATTTACTTCATTACAAATTATAACAATTATATTTCTTTGTAGATTTAATTCTAAAATCTTATTTATATGACAAATTTAATTAACGAAATTCACGGGTCGTTACAACGACCTGTTTTCTCCATCATACAATCATGGTTGGATAAATCATCCTAATTTTCCATGGAACCACAAAAATTCTAACAAAAATTTGGTCCGTACCAATTTTCAAGCTTTTCCAAATAATGCATTGGATCCTCCTTTTCAGCCTAACCACTTTCAATAAAATTTTGCGCCTCTGTCTCAAAATCAACCGCAATAATCTTTTGCTTCCCAATATTATAAATAATTGACTTCACTTGAAATGGTCTTGAAATTTTGGCTAAAGCGACCATTCAAAACCTCCAATCAAATAGAAATTTGCAAAATTTACTAACCTCGTCCATGAAAAATACGAATCAATCAATTGCTAAACTCAAAATGCAAATGAGTCAATAGTCACTTATGTGAGTGAACGTGAATGAGGCACATTCCCATGTCAGCCAGTTTCGAACTCTAGAAATCAAAACATGAATTCAAATCAAAGCCCATGTCATTGAATATCAATGTGAACCAAATGAATTCTATCAAGACTTTGCGTTCTGGCAAAAAGATCGATAACCAAGTTGTTAATCCAAATGATCTACCGAAAGCTCCTCTGGACACTTCAAAAACAAATGATTCCGAACAACACATCGAGCCAAATATCGAATAAAATTCCAATCCAAATTCTACTTCTACTCAGGCAGACCAACCTACTGAGTTTCAAATTCCATTTCCATATCGACTTCGATCTAAAAATCATTCTGATCAAACGGAAAAGGTGTTGGAAATTTTTAAAAAAGTCAATGTGAGCATCCCCCTCCTTGACATCGTTCAACATAAGTTATGCTAAGTTTCTAAAGGACTTGTGCACTCAAAAATGACACACTCGTATACCCAAGAAAATTTTCTTAACTGCCGGTCTTAGCGAAGTTTTGTCTCAATCAATTCCCATAAAATACAGAGTTCGTGGATGTCCGACGTCTCATGCACAATAGGAGACAAGACAATTAATAAGTGGTTACTAGACATAGGTGTGAATGTCAATTTGATTCTTTACTTAGTTCACCAGCAACTTTGCTTGTGTGAACTAAAACTAACGAAAGTAACTCTTCAATTTTCCATTCGTTTGATAAAGAAACCCGTAGCAGAAATCGAGGACGTAATTATCAAAATTGGTTAATTCATATTCCCCTTCGATTTCATCATCCTTGAAACACAACCCATGAACATCCGATGAGTCAAATTCCATTGATTCTAGGAATACCTTTCTTAGCCACTTTGATTGTCCTAATCAATTATCGAAATGGTTCGATGAAGAATTCTTTTGGTAACATGACTTTGGATCTTAACATCTTCAATCTCGAAAATTAATCGAATGAATCATTTGACCAAATGTTGGAAGTTAGCTCCATTCAAGAAAATTTTAACAACGAAACAATTGACATTAACAACGAATGTGAAGATAAATAGGAATAACTATTTTAAGACGAACCTAATATGATCGAAAATGTGCTTTTATTTGAACCCCTCATGGTTCAGTCAGAACTTCGGCCAAATTCTTCGATTAAACAACCTCCTAGTTTGAAACTTGAACCTCTTCCAGATTACCTTAAGTATGCATACTTAGGTGACAATGAAACATTTCCTATCATAATCTCTTCAAATCTTTCTCTTGATCAAGAAGCTTCCCTTCTTTCAATTTTGCCCAAAACAAAGAGGCAATTGGATAGTCAATTACTGATATTAAGGGAATTAGTCCCGCTCTTCTTCAACATTGCATCCACTTAGTTAACGAAGCCAAACCTGTTCATGACGCACTCTGAAGGCTTAACTTAAAAACTAAGGATCTCGTTTGAGATGAAATTCCTAAGCTTTTAAATAACGGAATCATATACCTAATTTCTGATAGTTCGTGGGTTAGCCCAATTCATATCGTGCCTAAAAAGTCCGGATTTATAGTTATCATGAGCAACGCTAACGAAAACATTCCAACTCATACTCAAACGGGGTAGCATGTTTGCATTGGTTATCGAAAAATTAAATGCCACAACATGTAAATATCACTTCCACCTTCCTTTCATCGACCAAATGATTGAATGATTAGCTGACCACAAATTCTATCGCTTTCTAGATGGTTATTCCGGTGATAACCAAATTTCATTTCTCCCAAAGATCAAGAGAAAAGGACTTTCATGTGTCCCTTTGGCACCTTTGCATAACAGTGTATTCCATTTGGCCTTTGTAACACTCCATCTACTTTCCAAAGATGCATGGTCAGCATCTTTTCTGACATGATCAAAAGCTTTCTGGAAGTGTTTATGGATGATTTTTTCATTTTTGGAAACTCATTTTCCAACTGCTTACACCATATTGAGTTTCTTTTTAATTTGCAAGGGCAACACTTAACATTAAACTGGGAAAGATGCCATTTTATGGTCAAACATGGCATTATTCTTCGGCATGTCATTTCAAACAGAGGCACAAAGGTCGATAAAGCGAAAGTTGGCATAATTGAAAATCTACCCATTCCTAAATCAATCAAGGACATTCATTCATTTTAAGGACACGCTGGTTTTTATCAATGCTTTGTAGAAGACTTTAGCAAAATTGCTCGACCTCTGATGACTCTTCTTGTAAAAGACATTCCATTTGACTTTAATTCTCACTGTGTTTCTGCTTTCGAACGTCTCGAAAATGAACTCATTTTCGCTCTTATCGTTTGCTTACCCAATTAGGATCTTCCTTTCGAAATAATATGTGACACTTCTAACTTTGCTGTTAGTGCTGTATTAGGACAACGCATCAACAAAATTCTTCATGTCATCTATTACGCTAATATGCATCAAATGATGCTCAACTCAATTACACAACCAGCAAAACAGAGCTTTTAGCGGTAGTCTTTGCACATGAAAAGTTCCGACTTTATTTGATTGGGTCACACGCTACGGTTTACACTAACCACTCCGCTCTTAGGTACCTTTTAGCTAAAAAAGATGCTAAGTCTCTTTTGATCCCTTGGATCATTTTACTCCAAGAAATTAACCTCACCATTAAAGGCAAAAAAGGATCCGACAACGTTATTGCTAATCATCTGTCACTTCTTCCAAATGCACCTTTTGTTTACCGATCAACTAGAACTTTCCCTAATGAACAACTCCTTTCCATTTCCTTCAATCCATAGTATGCTGGTATAGTGAACTATTTAGCCACTAAGGGAATTTCTTCATTTTGGTCGAAACAAGATAAATACAAATTTCTTTCCCATGTCAAATAATCCAATTAAAATGATCCATACTTGTTTAAGTATTATTCTAGCCAAATCATTCAACGTTGCGTCCCCGATTGCGAAATTAAGAATGTTCTTTCATTCTGTCATGACCAAGCTTATAGTCGTCATTTTGGTAGTAAGAAAACCACGAAAATTATGCACCAATGTGGCTTTCACCGGCCTACACTTTTCAAAGATGCATTTGAGCTCTGCAAAACTTGCGGTTGCTGCCGAATGTTAGGAAAAATCTCTTAATTAAACATGATGCCTTTGCACTCCATTCTTACGATCGAAACCTTTGATGTTTAGGGTATTGACTTTATGGGACAGTTTCTCAACTCTTTCATATATCTGTACATACTTCTTACTGTTGATTACGTCTCTGAATGGGTTGAAGCCATTCCACGTAAAACGATGACCATAAAGTTGTGAAATTCATAAAAGAAAACATCTTTTCAAGATTTGGAACACCTCACACAATAATAAAGAATAATGGAACCCATTTCTATAATCAATCATTTGAAACTGTAATGAAAAATACTCAATAATCATAAGTTATCCATTCCTTATTATCCTCAAACTTGTGGTCAAATTGAAGTTCCAAACCGCCATATCAAGCAAATTTTGGAGAAAACCGTGTAAAAAAACTAAAAGATTGATCACAAAAATTGACAGATGCGCTTTAGGCTTATAGAACTACGTATAAAACTAATGTATGGATGTCTTCTTTTAGATTATATATGGTAAAGCATGACATTTAGCTATCGAACTTGAACATAAAGCGTTGTGGGTGATTAAGAACACAAACTTTGATCTTGAAAAAGCTGGTGAAAACAGGAAATTGCAAATAAATGAATTAGAGGAGATTAGAAATGACACATATGAAAATGATAAAATTTAAAAAGAAAGAATAAAAAATTTCAAGACAAGTCAATCCGAAGAAAAATATTTATGCCAACTCAAAGAGTTTTTTAAATAACTCTCGACTTCATTTGTTCCCTGGAAAATTAAAATCAATTTAGACAAGACCATACATGTACGTACTGTTTTTCCACATGGTGCCATAGAAATAGAAAACCCTTAGGGTGGATCGATTTTTAATGTCAATGGTCATTGTTTAAAACCTTACTTGGAGTTCGCGAGTGATCGAGAGGAGGATCCATGATTCTTCATGAGCCACACTACATATAGTAAGAAATTTTAACCCCCTCCCTCCTTTATTAAGGGGACGCAGTCAAAATCAAGTGTACGAGGGGAGTCTCATGTTTAGTTTTATTTTTCATGGTTTATTTTTTCATCTTCTTTCCAAAAACATTAAAAAACCTTTATTTAGCATATTGATTTACTTTTAAAGAAACACATTATATTAAGTACACATTTTCGGTTATTAAATTGAAATTTTTGAAAAATTACTAGTCTTAACAAAAATAAAAGTCTTATTATAAGTAACTATAGTGTAAGTAGTATATAGGAAGGTTCATATGTGATAATTATCAAGTATATCCTAATTGTAATTTCTGTTTAAAAGAGTGGCTGATTTAAAGTAAAGATGATAACATTTTTGATATTTTAAGTTAAGTGATTATAACAACCCGAATCCCAATGGGTCCGAATTTTTTGCATAAATGCTAATATCCAAGCCCACTGAATCCCAAGTGGGATACCTAGTATCCGAAAAATAGACAAAGATAAATATATCAGAGCTAAAATAAATATCTCATAGAGGAACTGACTAAAATATAATAGTAAGTAAATACTCGTCAAGATAATTACACTTTCTAAACAAGTGTCTCAAAGCTGGAAATTCTCTGCCATCTACCTAACCCGTGGGATGTCATGAGGAGAGGGTCAGAACTAAAATTCTGGTAAATGGACAAATTATATACTTCTAAGCATAATTCTACATATACTGTTCTATTTCCATTTTCTGTTATATTGGTTTATTGGGTTTATTATACTCTCGCATTTGTGCGTGAATCGTACCCATATACTCCCTATTAGATTAAGACCTAATAACTATTAAATATATGTATCTACATGCCCAAAGACCGCATTGGTCCTAGTTACTACCTATAATACCTTCCATATCCACCTCGAAAAGGACTCCATCGTCTAGCGGCTAGAGCATACTGAAACTACATTTGTAAAGGACAGCTTCGTGAGGCCTATAATACAGGTGTTTCATCGTCTGATAGGAAAACGTGAAACTGCATCCGCACTAGCTTATACTAGTGCTCAGACATCCACAATGTACCACCTAGTGTGTACCTTGAGGATTACACGTAATCGTTCTTTCTACTCCCTGAATTCCGCCAACAAGGTCTACCTTGTATGGAACTATCGGAGATTTTCTATAATTGTAAAGGTCCGCTTCGTTAGGTCTGCAACACAATTATTCTACTTGGTATATCTCTTTTCTTATCGTGGCTATGACCCCACACAACCCCCCTCAGCTAATCGAAAGGCCATTCAAGAGATAAATGGCTACTCCCTACTGCAAACAATCTAAACATCCAATTGGCTGTGCTCCTCATCCAATGTTTCGATAGTGAAAGAATCGTTTGCCTGTTGGTTTAACTCCAGTCTTTCCCGAACTCGCTCTGAACGATGATGCCTTGATCTTCGCATGTGACTATCCTTTTGGGTCCTTCCCACTACACAATCTCGAGTACTGGGACATACGAACTTCCTACTCCATCACCAGCCTTGTGACTGCCTACAAAGTTCTACTTCGTTAGGCCTCTGATGAAAAAGTAGTCAAGGCATACTCTCTTGATGGAACACCTACGGACTTGCCTCTAAGGTGCACCTTCGTTAGGCCTACCCTAAACGACCATCCTAGAGTATCCTCACATCCCTTTGAAGTCTCTTACTTCCTTCTAGCTCGAACTAACTAAGTTGGGCGTGCTCTTTCTGTACTAAAATTTGCAACGGACTGCTTTGTTAGGCTCTTTATCCAAATTCTCTTTCGGGCTGCTCCAAACGCACCTTACCATTTTATCAGAGCCTACGTCTAATCTTTTATTATGTGTATAATTTACTTTTCTTTTTTCGTTGGCTACTTATTTACCCCAATCAGCAAGCCCAGCCCCACCTATGTGTAAGACCATCAGTCCTAGACCTGAAAGCTAATGTTGTCGTTACAGGCCACTTCTATTATTTTTCATATTAACTTAATCCAAGATCTAAGTTTGGTAAAAAAACATCTTACATTTCTTCCTTTTTAATTATAACCTACCTGGTACAATTATACTTGTAATTGTCACTTTTATATTCTTTTCTTTCTTTTATAACCTACTTGTTATAAATGTAATTGTAAGTGTCTCTTTTCTATTCTACTATATCTTCTTTTATTATGACACTAAATTCAATTTTGTTCTCTTATATCATATGACATTCTTAGCTTGGGACTACATCCAACTGCCACAAATTACTTATCATAGTAACTGCTTACTTTTTACTCTATTATCTGCGCAATAAATGCTGATCTAGTTATATTTTATGTTTATCATTTCTAGTCTTGCCAAATAATTAACTCCATTATTTGTGTTCTTTAACTTCTTCAACGTTTCGCGTTGTTCTCTTTTAATTATAGGAAGTAGTTCCATTATATTTGGTTGGTTAGTAAAACTGTGCTAAAAATCCATTTCCATATTTTATACTAAATAATGCTATAAATAATAACTCGTAACTATAAGATATTTCTTTATTGTTTCTTTAATTGTGTGGTAATCCAAAATACAGTAATATCTCTATTTTGCACTAATTCCACTTCCCTCACTTTTATTTTTGCAATTACATTTATTGTAATTCTAAAATTAAACCATGAAAATGTATTACCTTTTCCAAATCAACCAACTAATCTATCACTAACTTTCAAATCAAGTTGTTAGATTTTTCCTTTTTTAATTCATTTCATAATTTACTGTAAATTTCTCACTTTTAGGCTTGCCTTTCTCTACAACTTTTAAGCCTAATATTACTTATATTTAATTGAATTCTTTTTTCCATATAAATACATTTAAATATAAATACACTTCTCTTAAAAAATTTACAGTTTTAACCTAGCTAATTAGTAGACTAATTACTGAAATAAATACTGAATTAAATATTTAACGGGAATCTAAAGATATTATGTATCATAAACATAAAAGAGATATAATTTAAATCCACTCACCTGTCATCCTTAGCTTTGCTCCATGGCCTTCCTGGATTCCCTTCTAAGACGTCTAATATTTTATCGAAAAGATACTCTCCCCAGAAATATTTTCTGTTCAGGGTTCAGCCTCAGGCAATAACCGAATTGGGAGAAAATCTGTGTGAGAAAATAGGTTGGCCTAGGGTTCTATTTATAGCGAAGTTTAGGGAACTCAGATCGCCGAATTTTTGGATTGAATCTGGTGCAACCATGTCACAGGCCTGCTGCGAATCACTGGATTTAGAAAACAATGGTTGAGACTGCACAAAAATTGAATAAAATAAGTTCGGCTTGTACCTGGACGAATTATCGTCCATAACAAAGCGCGAGTCGACCTATAGGTTGATCTACATGTTTGAGGGTCAACCCCAGGGTCGACCTGTACGACCTATAGGCCTTCGTTTTTTTCTTCATTTTTCTGATTTTTGTCTCTCTCGTAACTTCTTCATATTAACTCGAATGTCGACAAACTATATATGGAAATTGTTCAAAAAATCGCCATGAACACAATGGTATAGATTTCGAGGCCATATTATAACAATTCCAAAAATGTTTATTTTTACTGTACATTGTTATTTGATTATTTAATTATCTAAAAGTGCAGGGTTTTACAATCTCCCACTCTTTAGGAAATTTCATCCTCGAAATTTGACAAGGGTAAAACTATATAATTCCATGCATCAATCACATCCATATTGTGTACATCCAATTTTGCGATAATCTGTGTCCTAGTGAAAAGTGTCATTCAATATAAAATATATGCATGTACATGAATTTCTAAGCGGTACCTCATATATGAATGCTTTTCTTCTTTAAAATCTCCTTTTTAAAATATAATGCACACATCCTAAATATACTTGAAATTTCTATATGAATGTAATCTTTTGAAAACTCAAAATGTTTTTCACCTAATTTTACCCACACTCCTACTTAATATGGGCATAGTTCAATGAATTTTTACATCCAAATCCTACCACACAAATTATAATATTCGAATTTCAGAAAAATATAACTTTACGAACTCGATTTCTTATGTCAGAAAGAAGGTAGAAGACAGAAAACCTCGCATTTAGCATTTTACTTTTGCGCACATCTTTCTCCATACTTGCAACTTATGCCGCTATTCTATAAAATCTCTATTTTCTTTCCCAAGCACGGTTTACATAAGAAAAATTTTCATTTGCAAATTTTTTTTGTTAATGTTTCTGTCACTTTCTTTAGATTTTACTATTTTTCTTTTAGTTACTTTTATCTACTTTTACTTTTCTTTTATTATAGCAGCCAAACACAACTATCATCTAGGTCCAGGAGGCCTAGGACCATGTCCACTTTGACATAGAAAGGTCCTACTCTAGGAATCCAAGTAACTCATATGCTCCTCCTGCCTCCTATTACTCGTTACTAACTTACGCTCACGATGAATAAGATCTATTCATATCTTCCATTCCATACTCAAAACGGAATAACAAGTCTCATTTACTGCAATGAAAAGGATTTCAATTTATGCAGTCCCTCTTTAAAATGGCAACTACGCTTGGGGAAATTTTCTCTACCTTTACCTTTCATTTTTCCCCAACTAAGGTCCACCTATCCCAACCACATGTGTCTTACTATCTTACTAATATCACTTTTCTATTCTTCTATAGTCCACATACATGAAGCAATATTCCTAGGTGCTCACTAATGTCCTATACACCTTACGGTAACTTTAATTATTACTACTAAAAGTAATCACTACTATCCTACGTAGCCTTACACTTTTTCCGTTACACCTCATAAATGATTCCTATCTACTCCATATTTAAAATTGTGTTTGGTATTTATCACTTTTAGGCTCATGCCTTTCTCTACAATTTTTAAGCCTAATATTACTTATATTTAATTGGATTCTTTTTTTCCATATAAATAACATTTAAATATATTTACACTTCTCTTATTAAATTTACAGTTTCAACATAACTAATTAATAGACTAATTACTGAAATAAATGCCGAATTAAATATTTAACGGGAATCTAACGAGAATATTTATCATAAACATAGAAGAGATATAATTTAAATCCACTCACCTGTCATCCTTAGCTTTACTCCATGGCCTTCCTAGATTCACTTCCAAGACGTCTAATATTTTGTTGGAAAGATATTCTCCCTAGAAATATTTTCTATTTAGGGTCTAGCCTCTGGCAATGAACCCAATTGTGAGAAAATCTGATTGTGAGAAAATAGCTTGGCCTAGGGTTCTATTTATAGTGGAATTTGGGGTTCTTAGACTGCCGGATTTTTGGATTGAATCTAGTGCAACCATGTCACAGGCTTGCTATGAATCGTTGGATTTAGAAAACAACGACTGAGACTGCATAAAATAGAACTAAATAAGTTAGCCACATACCTGGACGAATTGTCGTCCCGAACAAAGCGCGGGTCGACCTATAGGTCGACTTGTGTGTTTAAGGGTCGACCTTAGGGTTGACCTGAGTGTTTTGCGGGAAGATCTACTAGTTGAACTGGGAAGTATTGGGGTTGGCTTTAAATTTTGTGGGTTGACCTATATGTTGACCCATCCCTTTGTTTTTTCCTTTTTATTTCTCTCGTAACTTCTTCATATTAACTCGGATTTCGACAAGTTATATACAGAAATCGATCAAAAAATTGCCACGAGCACAATGCTATAGGTTTCGAGGCCATATTCTAACAATTCTAAAAATGTTTATTTTTACTGTTCATCGTTATTTGATTATTTAATTATCTAAAAATGCGGGGTGTTACGGTGGTGCTAAGATGATTTTGCATAAATCTCTCTTTACAAAAAAAGGAAAAAAGAAAAAATATATATACATCATTAATAAAATTAGATTCATGTGTTCACACGTAAGTGTGTAAACCCGTCACGCTTTGTACTCCTCTCACGTAAGCCCAAAACGCAGTGTATGATCGGTACATCGAGCGTTAGTTTATCTAAGTTTGGTGTATGTAAATGATATTAAAATAATAATAATAATAATAATAATAATAATAATAATAATAATAAGCACCTAGTGTCAAGTGTTCATATGCAAGTGTATAAACTCACCATGCTCTGTACTCTTCTAACGTAAGCCCAAAAGGCGGTGCATGATTGGTATATCTAGCCTCAGAATATTTGAGTTAGGTGTGTAAATACTAATGTTAATGTTTTTCAAAATAGAGATAGTAAGCAATTGAAACCCAAGCACTGCCTTCACTTATTTAATTTGACCTGTTATTTAAAAGAAATAAAAATACCACTTTGCAAAACTTTGATAATCAACTAAATGATTCATTTCATTGTTGCACTATGTTATCAACCGAAACAACTAGCTAAACAAGAGTCTAATTATGATAATGACTTAATTTTTGTTGGAAGTTTTGATGAGTAAAAATAATAAAGTTTCTTTATAATAACCAAAACTTATATCTAACTTACTCTTGTCAATTTAAAAGTAAATTCTTCATTTGTAAATATTTTCGAAAACTTGCATCGTGTAGTCGCATTAGAATTTGCATATGGCATTTGGATTTTGTAGGTAGTATCCACTGAAAACCCTCATGATATAACACTCGTCCCACTAGGAACACCTAGATATTTAATGGCTTGTTGCGTACGCCTACTACAATCGTATTTCCTACGAAAACAGATTTATCCTAGTTTAAGTTTATTAAAGGATAAATAATGAGATAAGTGTTTTGGTATTTGATATGCATGTAAAAGTGTATATTTTTATTCGCATATTTAATATTCTTTAATTAAAATAAATGAGCATAATAGGGTATTTTACATGTTTAAACCAAAATATAAATTGTTTTCAAATCATCATTCATTCATCTTCATTTGGGGGCAAAATGGTAATTTTACATATGAGTTAATTTTGAGAAAATTTATTTGCATATTTTAATTTGTAGGAAATTGAGTGCAAATTGGATGGAGCTTTATGGATGCATGCATGCACATATGTTGAAAGCAAATGAGTAAAGGAAATATAAGAATTCACGCAACATAGATGAGCCCACATGCCCACTAATGATGGACCATATTTAAAAGCACATGCACATGTTAATGGGGACTTAAAAGGCATGTTAGTTTAGTTTCTTAATGATCACTTGGAGGTTACACAATCTCAAGGTCATTTTTGGTAGTCCTTTAAAAATGAAATTTGGGTTTTAAGCATGTATAAATAACCCCTATGTTTAATGCAATCAGCCTCTCTTTAATGGATGTTGTAACTATAAAGTCAATGATAAATAAAATGTTTTTTTAATGGCTTCCTAGCCTTCTTCTTATTTGCTTTGGTTTACATGCTCTTTTCTCTCATGATATTTTATTCCATGCTCTTTTATGTTAGTTTATGTCTCTTTCATTTCATGTTAATAGCATAAATTTAATTCATGCAATTAGTTTAGATTTATTTTTTGCTAGTAGTTAGTTCTCTTTTCCTTTATTTACCTCCCATTTTCCTTGCCTTTAAATCATTTTGTGTTGACGTGAATTCAAATATGAGAGTCTAAGCCCCTTCAATTTAGGGGTAATGAAGCTCTTATAAATCATACAAAATCAACATAACATGGTTGCATTCATGATCTCTCTTTTGTGCTTAATGGAAATTACGAATGATGATAGTTCATGTTTCTTTTTTTAGTGAATTTGACAGTCTATATTGACATCTTAAATATGATATGCTTAGTCCAATATAAACATAAACTATTTGATCATTTACCCAAGTGATTTTGATGATGAAAGTCAAACTAAAATCAAAATTTGATAATCTATGTTACTTGTTCATAGTAAATAGGTCATGCTTAAAATAGATTTTATTTTTAATTTCATGTTATTTTCATGAGAATTGATAAGTGCTTTCGAATGGTGTGTTGGTGTTTGATGGTTTAAGTTGTGCTAATTCATAGCATAAATAAACCATACTTGTAATAAACATATCGATCATTTCTACTTAAAATTTAAATGAGAGATTATAGATGAATTTTGTGTTGATTTATATGAATGATTAAGTGAATTTTCCTCTAAATTGCTCCTTAATCCCATAGTTTTATTCACTTTTGCTCTAATTCATTTTCTACAATTTTCTTAATTTAAAATAGTTTCAAAATCTTGGCCTAATTTGATTGAGTAATGTTAAAATTTAATATTTTCCCCATGGATCGACCCGTACTCGTACAGGTACTGCGATTGCACGTGTGCACTTGCGGTTTTATAACGATATATTTTCGATGGATTTATAATCGACAGAAAATCTACCATTTGACAGACAGCACTCAAAAGTGGGTAAGTATGGAACTAATACATCCTCTTGAAGAGGTATCAAAATAGAGGGATAAAATAGAGGGATCATATTACACAGAATGCATACAACACAACTTAGATGATCGCTCCATAACTCAACAGCCACAAGGAGGGTTTAAGTGAAACTTTGGAAACATGAAGAGGGGATGCTAGGGATTCTACCCTAGGGATCTCAATGCATTTTGAGAGAGGTTTGGGGGGATCAACCTTTATCCATCAATCGGGATCGACCCTCTTCCCTCTTAGGGATCGGCTAAACCAAACTTTATAGCAAAGATCGATCAATATCTCAATATTTACACATCTAATTGGCATGAAAATTGGAGAACAAGCTTAATATAACATTTGGAACAGCCCATAGGGATCACACATCATTTGGAGGAACTTGGAGTGATTGGCCCCTATCCCTATATAGAGATTGGCTATATCGGTCTTCACAACAAATTGCAACAAAGATCGATCAATAACTCGAGTTCTACCAATCCAATTGGCATGAAACTTGGAGGCGAAACATAATATAACATTGAAAGCTCCTTTAAGGATCATACATAATTTTGAGGAGTATGTAGGATCAGCCCTTATTCCAATATAGGGATCGGCTCCTATCCCTATTCAGGGATTGGTTTAATTAGAATTTTAGTAATGATCAATCGATATCTTAAGTTCTTTAATGCGATCGACATGAAAATTGGAAAGCAAGGAGATAACATTGTGGAGGACCCACCATAGCGATCGCACCCCATGATTATACGAAAATAGGGATCGGCGTTGATCCTTATTATGGGATCCGATGGGCTCCAAACCTTCTCGAAAGATCCGTCTTGGCTTCAGCATTTCAGTTTCGAGTTTTGAGCGAGATATTTTCACTTCTTCTCCTATAGATACAACAAGCATAGCACTAGAAAAGGGATCTTCTTTCTGCTTCTCTTTATCTTCAACCTAGGCTATACTCTGCCAATTTTATTCTTGGATTTTGGATTGTAACTATAAACAAAGTACAGTATAATAAAAAGGATTATTCTGGAGTGCATGTAGGTCAAAGTTAACCAAACCACTATAAATTTTGTCTCTTTTTACATACTTTCATTTTTAATTTGTTCGTTCTTTATGTTATACTCTCTACATTAGATGCTATCTGAGATCTATGACTGGTCATTGGTACTTTCACATAACTAGGTGTTAGTGGCCAATTTTGATGCCAACAACATGCTTTTGATTTTATAGGCTTTGGAATTATATTTGGTATGGATTGCTTAAGAAAATAAGATGCTTAAATATTTTGTTAAGATAGGAAAACATCATTAAGACACCTAATAGTAGCAATCAAATTGTATACTTAGTAGAGAACTCGAGTTCGATGTTTTTACTTTATTGGGTGCAATGAAGAAGGTAGATAAGTTGAATCCAGTTTTTGTCATTTGAGAGTTTGCTAATGTCTTTGAGCCTGTGATAAAACTACCGCTGAAATGACCAATAAGTAGATCACCTAGTAGAATGACACCAACTGAGATGAAGGAGCTAGAGGTGTAGTTGGAGGACTTAGAAGGAAAAAGTTTTACCAGGCCAAGTAGTACGCACTAGGGAGCAGCGGTGGTTTTCATACGAAAACCGAATGGGTTGTTGAGATTATGTATCGCTTATCACAAGTTGAATGAAAAGATGATAAATAATCAATATACTTTGTCAGGAATAGATTATTTATTTGATCACTTGAGTGGAGGCATAGTATTTTCTCATTTGTATTTAGCAACAATGTTCCATCAATTGAGGATAACGGAGGATAGTGTTCCATTAATGACATTTCAAACAAGATATGGTTTGTACGGGTGGTTAGTAATGTCATTCGGGTTGACTAATGCTCCTGCTTTCTTTGTAGATTTGTTGAGCCATATCTTCCAAGAGAACTTGGATAGGTTCGTGTTAGTGTTCATTATTGACATTTTAATATATTCTAAGGATGAGAGAGATTATGAGGCTCATCTTAGAATAGTGTGGAATGTTGAGGCAACATCAAATAAAAGAAGTTTTTGAATTTTCATTTTTGGAAGGAGAAGTGTAGTTCCTTGGTCATGTAGCTTTAAAAAAGGGTTGTTGTAGATCCAGCTAAGATTGAGCATGTTGATAATTGGAAGAGACCTAAGATGGTGACTGAGATAAAAAGGTTTCTTGGATTAGCTGGTTTTTACCAAAGATTCATCAAGGATTTCTCATGTACAGTAGCATGGATGACCAAATCAATAAAGAAAGATGTGAAGTATGTTTGGACTGATAAATATAAGGAGGCATTCCTAAAGCTGAAACATTCATTGATCAATGCATGTGCTGGTTGTTTCGGTCGGGAATCGAGATTTGGTGGTGTATTTCGATGCATGCGGAATAAATTAGGAGTTGTATTGATGATTGGGTAAATTGGTTACCTACGCTATACGACAACTCATACCTCACCAAGTTAGGTATCTGACTCATGATTTGGAGTTGGCAACTGTAATCTTTGCTTTGAAAGTATGGTACACTATCTATAGGGAGAAAAATTTGATTCATTCAAGGATCACAAGTCCTCGGGAATTTATTCTCTCAAAAGGAGTTGAATATGAGACAGTAGAGGTGGTTAGAGTTCATTGCAGCTTATGATTTTGGTATTGAGCATACGCCAAGAAAGGGAAACATGGAAACTGATGCACTTAGCAGAAAACATCAGAATGTCATATTAGCAATGTTAGGGGGTATAAGGATTTAGAATCATTGAATACTTGTATTGTGCAATTAAGGTTGACGGTTGGTTTTAGTGAGAATACTACAATGTTATCATGTTTAGATGTTCAACCAATATTGATTGAGAGGATTGTTTCTAAGTAGAAAGAAGATCCATGGTTAGCTGAATGGATTAGAAGATTGGAAGATGGAGTTGAAATTGATGATTTGAAAGATTTTTATCTTAACTAAAATAGGTGGATGAGGAAGAAGGGATGGTTATGCGTTCCAAATGTTAAAGACCAAAGGAAAGATGTTTTTAGAGTGTCATCGATCGAAGTTTACCCTTCATGCTAGAGGAACTAAGATGTATCAGGATATGGAAATAAGTTTCTTTTGGAAAGGTATGAAATTGGATGTAGGCATATGGATAAAGCAATGCTTAAATTACTAGCAAATGAAAACCAAGCATCGAAAGCCTAGTGGTTTGCTTCAACCTTTAGATATATCAATGTGAAAATTGGATTATATATCTGTAAATTTTGTTCACGGATTGCTAAGGTAAAGTAGGGAAAATGAAAGTATTTGGGTTATAGTGGGAAGACTAAGAGTACACATTTCATTCCCATTAAGTCAACAAGGACGACACCTATTTTGACCAAGTTCTTCATGAAGAATATTGTTAGAATGGATGAGATTCCTAGTAGCATGGTTAGCGATAGATATACCTTATTCGCTAGCTAATTCTTAAAGAATCTATCAAAGGGTTTGGGCACCAAGCCCAAGATGAGTACCACTTACCATATAAAGACTGAATGGACAAATAGAAAGAGTTAACAAAGTGTTGGAAGATTTGTTAAGAGCATCCGTGTTAGATTTTGGAAGATCCTGGGAGGTTTATATATAATTAGTCGAATTTTTATATAACAATATTTATCAGACTAGTATAGGGACGCACCTTTTTAGGCTTTATGTGGAAGACCCAATAAATCATATGTATGTTGGCTAGAGACTGGAGATGGATTGATTTTTGATCCAGATTTAGGCAAGAAAGCGATAAAAAAGGTTGAGTTGATCTGAGTTAGGACGAAGGAAGCTCGGTCAAGGAAGAAAAGTTATGTAGAAAAGAGATAGAAAGACTTAGAATTCTAGGTATGAAATCAAGTCTTCATCAGAGTATCATTGATAAAGGGTGTAGTGAGATTCAAAAAGTTAGGAAAATTGGCATCTAGATTTGTTGCACCATTTCCTATTACCGAAAGGATCAGGAAGACTCACTTATCGGATAGAGTTACCAAGCAATTTGGCGGGTGTACATAATGTGTTTCATATTTCTCATCTTAGGATGTGTTTTCGTGTTCCAAAGACTACTATCACTTCGACTACATTGGAAGGTTTAGTGGTGGAACCGAACATGACAATTATTAGGCAACCAGTCCGTATTTTGGCTAAGGATGAGAAGAAGTTAGGGAATAAGAGAGTAAGATCAATGAAGGTCCAATAGAGTGACATCGATAAAGACTGTACTTGGGAGACAGAGGACAAGATTAGAGACACTTATCTTGATTTGTTTTGGTGGTATGTTTTATGCCTATGATTATGTTTGATGTTATGTACCTTTTGATAATTTCGAGGACAGATTCTTTAAAAATGGGAGTCTGTAACACCCCTAATTTTGATTAACATTATTCAGGATATTTAATTAGATAAATTAAATGAAATAATGTAAAAGGATATAAAGATTGGGATTTGATGATAACAATATAGGTCGAGCCTCAATTAACAAACTAATAAGATTGATTAGAACATTAATAAGGAGGATTCATGTGAAGGAAAAATAGGAAAAGGCTACATTTCCTTAACATACACTTTCAATTCTAATTTCGTCCCGCACATTCATTCACACAAAATAAAAGAGAACTAAGGACGGCCATTGTTAGAGGGATAAGAGAAAGCTTAAGGAAAACAAATTAACACTCAAATCTCAAGTTTCATTATTTAATCAAGACGAATAATGATAACCAATCTCAAGTTTATTTATTTAATTTATTTATGATTATATCTGAAACTTATATGTGTTATTGCACCATGATGTGAATGTTGATGATTATATGCTTTATGATGATTTATTGGATTTATTTACGAGATTGGTTAACAGGTTTAAGTATGAAAAACCATCATATGCACCTAAATGAATTGGAAACTTTATATGATGTTAGAAACATCATTTTAGAACTGGGTTTCTAATTTCATAGCTTTCCAAACAAGTATGAATATTTTATGAATTTTCTAAGTAAGAAAATAGATTTATTTTGGGTTTTAATTATAAAAATAATTAAATAATCTTTTTGGCCTTCGATTTTCTTATATGTTAAAGAATTTGATAAATCTGATTTATTGTGATTTTTGGGGAATTTTCCCAAGTGTTTACGAATTATTATGAATTTATTAGGTTATAAAAGCTTAATAATTATATTAAAGTATTAATATAAACTATATGGGTTGAAAATTATATTGGGAATGAGAATCAGATCTACATCAGTCTTTCTAATGGATTTGGTAAAGAAAGTTATTATCCAATAAGTATTCGACAAAGAATTGGAGTTGGTGAAAAGATATTGCTTTTTAAAGAAATAAAAAAAAATCATTTTAATTACAATATTGCCATGCCCTATTAAACAATGTCCTAGCCCAACTATGTCGCATACTGTCACTAACCTACAGGGAAAAATATGATACCAACCTTGTTGGTATGCATTGATTCCACCATGGTTGAGGCTTAAATATCAATGTCGTCATTGATGCCTACGACATTGGTAATGCCACATATGTTGTATACCCACTATTTTGTTGTGACATTGATAATGCCACAAGTTTTAAAGAGATGTCTATGATGCTCCATATTTTATATATTAACATCAACTCCATAAGGAGGCAATGCCACTATAAATATACTTTCGACATAAGCTATGTTACGGCATTGATGCCGCATGTATGACTTTAGACATTGATTATAAAGAGGTAATGATGCCGCTAGTCTCTTATGCCACTGTGTTTTGCCATGATGCTATTATATGCTATTTTTGTCATTGATTTATATAGCAATGATGCTGCCTAACCTGAATTTCGATGTTCCCGTATTTCTACGTTTTAAAGTTTTGAACTATGCAAACCCATAACTATGCCGCTTTTAGTCGACTACCTATATTGATTTATGATTTATGATATGCAACATAATTGGTTTTGGTCTTATGGCCTTAAGTTTTTTAAATCAGAAGCTTTAACATGTTTTCAATATAGAAGGGGTGTGATAACCCATATCAGCGTTTTGAGGTGCAACAACCTCTAAGTGATTTCAAAGTTAATCAAAGTTATTTTATAAAAAAGTATATATATTGGCATAATATTTTGAATGAAGTAAGGGGCTATATTCTCTTTGTTTTAAAGTATGATTTCAAAGGTAAATCAACTATAAAGATTTATGTTTTCAAGGAAATATAAAAGGGTATTTAGCCCAGAAGTTTACTTCAAATGTTTATGCACATATAAAAGGGTAGCGTCCTATACTTCAAATGTTAGCCCCTAATTAATATTCATCCACAATTCCAGTGCATAGGGCTTTGGTAAGGTAAAACTAAAATCAGGTTTATGCACATAAAGGAATATATAACTTAGGTAGGTTATGGGTCGGCCTGCAAAACCATTAGGTCATAGTTAGCCTAGCCAAACTATGAGATTGACAGATATGTTTGAATGGATAGCCCAGTTTCCTTTCAATCGTAAGTTAGAGAATTTTGGTATATCTTGTAGGCCTGAGTCAGCCATGTAGATTTGTAGTAACCCTAGGAAAACTATGAACTAGAGACAGATAGTCAATGAATTGAGACAGATTAGTCAGGACAACCATGTAGCATTCATGGAGTTAATTGCCTTGTGTTTATGTAACCATTGTGATTGAAGGAGCATGATTGTGATAGATATATTATCAAAGAATACTAGTGAGGGGAAACCCATTCCACTTCGTTGCATGGTCTCACTAGATATCTATTATCAAGATGGCATATTATTATTCATATAATGCTTTTTTTGACATGAAGTTTTTGTTTTCCCCTTAAACTCTTAGGTACATGTTTAAGTAGTTCGAGAGCTAGTTTTTCAGGCTTTTAGGTTTGATGAATAAGTTTCCAAAGACGTGTAGGAGCCAGGGGTAGCTATATAGGAGTCTTTTTATGTCGTCGTGTTATCATTTTGTTTAAATGTATGTAATGGCAAAAGTTGTATCTATCTAGCAGTAAACTCAGATCAACCAAGGGGGCATCTTCCTAAGTCCCTCTTGGGAGTATTTTTTAATAATTTATTATATCTGAACCCAAGCAATATTTTGAGATTATGTAATGAATATGGAAATTAATTAATAAAATCTTTGTTTAAAAAAAATTCATATTCATTTGCTTCTGATGTTAATGATACCGTTAATTGATGTAATTTGTTCACCGAAGAATAATATTATTGATGACTGCAGCATCAGTGGTGCTTATTTTCAAGCCTTAAAATGGGGGCTGTTACATACATCCATGGGAAATTCCATCCTCTATTCTTTCTTTCTTTCATTCATCATTTCACAACTTACACAAATGTATTGTTGTAGAGAATCTTTTTTACTAGTAGATTTATTTTTGTAATCGGGAAAAGTCCCCTAGCACAGTTATAGTGCCTCACTTTTTATAGTCCTACCATGCCTTGTTCCCTCCTTTGGATCTTTAACGTCATTTATTTGTTTCTTGTAGTATGCATGTGTAAGTTTGTGACGTGGTTCAGGCGGGAAGTTTCCCATTAGAGGGAAGATTTGATTTTAGGCAGGATGATTTGGAATTCAAGGTAGGAACCATCCAAATTTTAATAAGTCATGCCTTCTTTGATTATGCAAAGTTACTAGTTCGCTAAATATGCACATGCATAGGTAAAACTGCGTTAGTTTGTTCGAGGATGAATTGTATTAGCTGCCCTTTATTAGCACAACATGATGTTGGAGGTTTACATGGTTTACTTAGAAGATACTGCGCTGCTTAGTCTGAAGGGTAATCGTGCTATATGAATGTATTCTAAGTCTTTTAATATATATATATGACTGTGTTGTTTCTATGTATTTAGGTAATGAGGCCTAGTTTTTGATCATGAAGTAGTTTCACACCATTGCTTCATCCATTGGACTTCTATGTTGGTGGTAAGCTCTTTTTTGAATTGTGGTGCCGCCTCATTACATCAAGATGGTGGTGGATCTTTATCACTTTAGCATTGACATTGGATTATAGTGTTGTTTTGTATCTTTAATGTCGCATCAGGATGGCAGGGCCTCCTTGTAGCTTTACCATGCAGACCTTGCAAGTCAGATGTTAGCTTCAGTTTGAGCAACATCTGTGCTTAAGTATGGTTGTTTAAGTAGATATGCCGTAGTTCGAGTTCGAGATAAATATTAAGGCTGCAGATCGGTCCCTGTCATTTGGACCTTGCTCTAACCTGGGATTGTGGCTTATATTAGAACTATAAGGGTAGCACAGTTCGGGTGGATTTGGACATTGTGACCCGATTTCTCATCGGTGCAGTATAAGGTTTATGCTCCATAGTATATCAGCCCAGTTCGATTGTCGTGAGCTTGATTTTGATAGGGATGTATTTTACCAACTTTATATGTTGAAATGGTCTTTCCTATTAGAATTGGTGCAGTTTTACAAATTAAGTGGTCATGACACCAAGATTTCTTTCTTCTACACTTAGAATTTTGGTGATCAAGTGGGCCATTAAACATGATCTTGAGTTAACTAGTCCTGTGCATAACGATCTTCCTTTTATTTTAGAGGAGTAGTATGTGGTTGTTATGCTATGTGTTTCGACCCTACGTGTCTTACTATGAGGTTCACTTAGCCTATCTTGTTTAAATGGGCCGCTGCACTTTATGCTTGGCCCCTTTCAACTTTACTTCATATTCCATTATCTAACCGGTCTACGCACCTTACTACACGATTCAAAAAATGGGTGTAACATTTACGCCCCAAGTTTTCACTAATGCCCATTAATGCGGACTTTTCAATTCATATCCAGTTTTTTCAAAATGTCTAATCGGTCACTTCATAATTAATGCTTATACATTTATTCTATTATGGCCGTTGATTTTTCTGACCTTTTTCATACAATTCGGTTCATATCGTAAGGGTCTATATTTAGTTTCCTATAAATGATAAATATATAATGGTTATGAGTTCATAGCACTTTGGGATTTTGAGGTTAGGATTTCATTAGTTGGTTTATAAATGTCACTCTTTTTTCCCCACTCTCCTTTTTATGAGTTTGAGTTAGAAAGAAACCATACAAGAAATTCCAATCTCACATTTCTTTTCAAATTAGAGCTTTAAATTCAACTATAAGTCATATTTCTCCACTTTTTAAGCGTCTTCATTCATTTTTATTCCATTTTTGAGTTAACTTGTTTTTTGTTTTAAGTTTGAGAGGTTATTTTCATGATCTCGTTTTTAAATTAATTGATAAAATCATTGATTGGGATATTCCTTATCAGTTCATTTCAAATGTATTATAAACTTATTTCCTCTTATTTTAAGATTAATTTATGTTTATTTTGCGAGCAATTTTGTAACATCCCCTATTTTGAGGCCTAAAACTAACTGATATAAATGCTGCAGTCACCTATAGTGTAAATTTCCAATGATAAAAATGTTGTTATGTAAATAGTATCAATCACATCAAAGCACATGAATATGAAACTTTTTAAAACAAAAGTTCAAAACAACTTTCACATTTCTTTTCAACGATAATATTTCATATTCATTACGTAACCCCAAATGTTGCCCAGGTTTAGAAATAAAATAATTATCACAAAATACTCCAAGAGCGACATATGAAGATGCCTCATCAGTTGATCAAAGCTAAATTCTGAATAGTTATAACATCTGTCGTTACATACAGTCCAGCACAATAAAACTTCAACACAGTGGGTATTAAATAACTAGACTCCTACATAGTTAGATATGCCTCTTGCACATCCCTGGAAGCTTTATTCATCCAACCTAAATACTTGGAAACCATACTCTCATACTACTCAAATGAGCATCAGAGAGTTAAAGGGGAAAAACAAAAATTTTGGGTCAGACAAAAAGTTGGGTGTGAATAATAATATGCCATCTCGATAAATGGATATCTAATGCGACCACATCATTGAGCGAAACGGGGTTTCCCTCACTAGTATCCTTTAAATACGTTTTTCATAATCAAGCACTTGCAACTAGAATGGTTAAACTAGACAAAATAAGCAATCATATGCATGCATGTAACTTGGGTAAACATGGCCAATCTGTCTAAACAAGTGGACTTTCTATCCCAACATTATAGTTTTCTCAGGGTAACTACAATCCTATATGGTTGACTTAGGCCTATGGATATAAAAAAAACATCCAATTTACCATTAGAAGGAAACTAGATGGTATGTTCAAGACTTATTATTCCTAGGGTCACTCTGATCCTGATGGTTTTGCGGGTTAACTAGTAACCTATCTTAACATTTTGTATTCCTTGATATGAATAAATCTTCTTTTAGACCTACCAATGACAACGCCCTACGTACTGGAATTGTGGACAAATATCAGCTAGGGGCTAATAGCTGAGGTATCGGGCGTGACCCTATACCAGTCCAATCCAGTTTTCTAATCTCCTAGCCAAATCTTCCTATCACAATTTATCTAAAGGTGACAAGAACAATAACTCTTTAGTAAAACTCTAAACTAAACACCATTTTCTTTTTCCTTTAAATTAAACCTTTATAAGTGATTCATTCCTTGAAATCATGTCTAAAACAAGGGAAATTTTAGCCCTTTAGTTTATCCAAAATACTTATACCAACTTAAATGCTTTTTGAAATAATATTGATGAATTTCGAAATCACTTAGGAGTTATCGCCCCTCAAAATTATAGGCTATAGAGCCAACTTAATAAAACTATGATAATGATGAAACTCATCGTCAATATCACCACTAAGGGTTATCGCCCCCTTCTGCAATAAAACCTGTTAAAGCCTTTGATCTATAAAGTATAAGACCATAGAACCAAAACTATTTACATCACATGTATAGGTTACCGACTATAAGCGGCATCGTTACTGGTTTATATAGGATAGGACTTTAAAACTTAAAGTTGAAGGAATGGAGAAATTGAAGACTGACGGCATTAGTGTGTTAAAAAAAGTGCGGCCTCATTACAACCGTTATAAAACATGGGCATTATTGCCTTAAAGAAAAAACACGGTGTCACTAGAGCCCAGGTTGATGACGCATGGTATCGTTATAGCCGATATGGAAATACACAATACCACCGTAGCTGATATGAAAATAAGCGGCATCATTGCCTTATAGAGTCGGTGATGTTATACGAAACATATGGTATCACCGACGTCGTTAGCATCCATGTCGACATCGATTCCAACCCAAATGAATTCATTCCATATCACCAAGAAGTGATATCTATGCATTCACTAAGGTCGACATCGTTTAACAATGGCACCATGGCCTTCGACATCGATGACTTCGGCATAGCAATATCGTGAATAACATAAATTAATTTCTCTAAATAGCAATATCTTTTCACAATTCCTTTTATCGGTCAAATTTTTATTGGATAGTAATTCTCTTTATCAAAATATTTTCTAGAAAACTACAATAGAGTAGATTTATCTTTCTCAAACAAAATTTGCAAATCATCATTTTATATTATTATTTTAATATAATAATTAGGCTTTTCGGGCCTAATAAATTCGTAATGTTTAGTAAATACTTGGGAAAATCCCCAAAAAAATCACACTGAATGAGATTTTATATATTTTTTAACATGTAATAATTTTAGGACCCAAAACATTATTTGACTATTTTATTTTTAATAATTATAACCCAAAATAAACCATTTTCTTTATTTAAGAAGATCATAAAATATTCATATTTGCTTGGAAAATCATGAAATTAAAAACCCACTCCTAAAACAATGCTTCTAACATCATATCTAAATTTCAAGTCGTTTGGGTGTCAATGATAGGCTTTCCCACTTAAACCTATTATTAGGTTTCATAAATAAATCCAATAATTCATCATAAAGCATATAATCACTTAATCAATGAAAAGATAGCATAATAACATTAAAATATTTAAGATTTAATCTAAAAACTAAAATGAAACAAACATATTAGAGATGGTTATCATTATTTACCTTGGATTGAAGAAGGAACTTGAGATTACAATTTAAATTTTATTTCCTTAAGCTTTAATCTTGTTTTCTTACTTTTCTTCTTCTTGAAACCCTTGATAATAGCCAACCATATTTATTTTTTAGTCTTTGGGAATGTAAAATGAATAAGGGAGAAAGAATGTAAGGGTATGTTTAGGAGGTATGCACAATTCTTATTTTTCCCTTAGCATATATTCTTTCTTCTTATTTAAGTTATAATCCATTTTAATAACACATTTTTTTAAAGGAATGTCCCGTTTATTTATCCAATCCCATTTTCCTTATCACCTTACATTATTTATTTTATTCTTCTAGTTAAATATCCTAAATAATGTTAATCAAAACTAGGGGTATTATAGACTCCCCTCCTTAAAGAATTTTATTCTTAAAATTACGATAAGGTACACAACAACCATAATTATAAACATACCATCCAAACTAATTAGTATAAGTGTCTCTAATCATGTCCTCTATCTCCCAAGTACCTTTTTTTGTCTCTCTACTGGACCTTTATTAGTCTGACTGTCTTTTTCCTTAGCTTCTTCCCATCCATAGCCACAATACGAACTGGTTGCCTAACAATAGTCATGTTCGGATCCACCACTAAATCTTCCAATGCAGATGGAGTCATAGTAGCCTCTAGGTTGCGAACACACTTTCTAAGATGAGAAATATGAAAAACATCATCGACTCTTTCCAAACTGCTCTGTAGCTCTATTTTATAAGCGAGTTTCCCGATCTTCTCTATAATAGAAAATGGTCCAACAAACCTAGGTGCAAATTTCCCTGACTTCCAAATGTAACAACCCGTATATTTGGACCATTTAAATTGAAAATAATCTACACATGTCAATTTAAATAGTGCAAAACACGAATCATTAATGGAGTATAGATATATAAATGAGAATCATCACAGAATCACAGAAATATAACATAACAGAATAGTGCAGCGGAAATATAACATAGTCATAAGAGTAGTTCATGAAGCTACCCATAAGTACAACAATGTCTCAAATAAAAGGAAATAAACAACATAGAAGTCTGAATAGTCCAAATAGATAGAGTAATACTGATAAGATAAGATAAAGATAGTCTTCAGTCTTCAGCTCCAAGCAGAAACAACAACATCAATCCTCAGTCTGATCCGAGCATATGCACAAACAACACTCGAATCAGGACATATATTCTTATACAGTTAATATAATCCAAATTCAAAATAACAATAACTCAAAGATGAATGGAATAAACATCTTTCAGGATCCGATAAACTATTTATACATAATAGTGTACGATACATAGATAATGTCTAACAGTAAAGTAAAATATCAAAATAGTATTAAGGCGTTACCATTATCCCCCTTAACACATTTTATACAGCATCATAGACTATACAGCACTGTAAACTCCACCGTAAACTAGTGGGATATCAGGGAGTACTCCATAGGTATAATACAAAACAAATTCGTAGTGGTCGCGTATACGGGATACAAGTATGACAAGGCACATGAGGCAATACCCAAGGTAGTGAAACTACCGTTTGCCTGATCCGGACTGGTGAGAACGCATCGCCGCAACGATCGCAACACCGCGAAACAACACACAAGTTCAAGGGTGCGCACCAATCAATCACAAAAGTAAATGAGTAGTTTACGAAGAAGTGTGCTCGCTCGAGGTAGCTAACCTCATTTGGCCCGGCACGACTCCTGATTTTAGTCATTTCCAATTTGACACAAGTGTCAAGGCCATCCATTATCGTTCACTTCCTTCAGTCATCGCGTACGTCAATCCAACCACTTCATTTTGGATCATCACTCCGCGTATAGTTATTAACGTGGTTCTCGGTTTAGACAGTGAGTATGTCCCTAACCGATCCCGGCTCCTTTAATAACCTTCGTAATTATTTCATCGATTGGTCGTTTAATAAATTTCAAAAAAAACAAATCAAATTTAATTTCAATTATACTTCGTAAATCAACATTATGTTAGTCTTTCTAAATCAATTTCCAAAATTTACGTTTCCTAACTTCACAACTTCCATTTCAAATTTTCTATAATTCAATTTCAAAATTTTAATTTAAAACAATTCAAATATTCGTTTAATTCCATGTATACGTTCATTCCAAAATCATTTAACGTACAAATCATTTTAATTTCAATTATCGTTTTTGTTCGATATTCATTACATTATTTATCATTAAACAATTTCAATTAAATTTCCAATTCATTACTTCCTTAAGTTCGTTTCATTATCAAAGCATACATATTTATTCAATTTGAATTTATCGATTCCAATTCTCTAAATTACAAGCATTTCATTTGTTTCGATAAAGCGCGTTCTATTTTTTATTAAAGAAATTCAATTTCATATATTTATTTCTTTCGTTACAAATTTCAAATCTCAATTAAGAATTTGGTTTCACTTATTCAAAAATTCGATTTCTCTTAATAAAGAATATTCAATTCAATTCAATTATTACATAATTCATTCTATTCAATTTAGTTTAATCATTAAACAATTCAATCTTATTCAATTTAGTTAAATCATTAAACAATTCCATCTTATTCAATTTAGTTAAATCATTAAACAATTCAATCTTATTCAATTATCAAATAATTTCAAATCTTAGTTATTATCATTTCAAACTTATTCATTAATAATTCCAACTTAATTATTAATTTTAAAACCAAATATTTAATAATTTCAAAACTTAATTTATTAATAATTTCAAACTTAATTATCAAATTTCAAAACTTCGTTATTAATAACTTCAAACTTCATTATTAATAAATTTCAAGACTTGATTATTAATAATTCCAAATTTATTATTATCAGTTTCAACTTAATTTATTAATAATTTCAAAATCAATTATCAGATTATTATACATTTAATCATTAATTAATTAAATTTTAAAACAATGTTCTTTTTGTCAATTACGACGTTAATATTTGTTTCAAACTCAATATTCACATTTTCGTTCATTCAAATTCAAATTCCAATTTTATTCGAAACCTTATTATTAGTCAAACAAATCTTATTTCATTTTAAATCAAAAAATTGACTAACCGGTTTAAATTTTAATTTTCTATCCTAAGTCAAAGTTATTTGGGTATCTATCATTTCAACCCAATTCCATTTCAATTAAAAAAAATCAAGCATACAAAGGGAACTTGCAGTGTGATAGCTGGGATGGTGTCAAAGTAAATAAACAAGCAATAACATCCATACAAACAATTTAACAAATTATTTAAATAATCCTGAAATAATCGTATTAATTTGCATTTGTTATTTATGCAAATTAATATAATTATTTCTAGAATCTACACTATCATTTCATGTAGATTAAAGATTACTGCATTACAGTTTTCACTTTGTCGTTCAATTACAATTTCAATTTATATACTACAACCATTAAACAAATCTACGTTCATAGGTCCAAAGGTTCCTTATCAAATTCTACGTCAAATATAAATTTAGGGATCAAGTTCGACTAACCAAATTTAACGTATGAAAGGTGTCAGGTTTACAAATCAAATTCGACCGATATAATCCGTTTTAATTTATTAACTATCCTATGTCAAATTACTTGCAATTTAATACCACTTAGCACAAATAGAATCCAAATCATATCACATAGCAATCAACTAGCATAAGAATATATGTCGTGAAAATTAATTTCACCTTTCGTGGATAAAGAAGTGGACCCAAAGCAAGAAAAAGCACGAAAGAAGTCGGTACGCACGAACAACGAACACTGTAATATCGACAAAAGAAAACGATATTAGTACAACGAACGTTTGTATAAAATTTACAAATGTATACAAATGCGCTTACTGACGACGGAGAAAAGAGCGAAAGCTGAAGATCGGTGCTGCCGCAAAAGGATTTAGTCGGTTGCCGCAACAACAACAAGCAAAGAAAAGTTGGTTACTATTTTCCTCAAAAAAAATAGATATAGTCGTAAATGCTTTTCTGCAGTATACAATGCTATTTATAATCACAGTTTCAATTTTTCCTTTTTTCTTTTTTTTTTATAATTGGCCGTGACTAAAAATGCAACAGTCTTCCTCCCACACACGCATGAAATAACATGCACACACAATTAACAGTCCAGCACCAAATGTAAGCTGCCTTCACCATGCATGCGTCCTAGCTTCAACAATCCTCTCCCCTCAACAGTTCCCTCCCACTTTTAACGCACACATTTTTTTTTTCATCCGACAACCGTGACTACCCAAAGAAATTATATACACAACTCATGCACACCAGAACTAAAACACGACATCCCCTCCAAGTCTCATCAATAGTACGACCGTCCACCACCCTTTATAGCATCCTAACCCACCAACTCACTTTTGCCTTTCCCATCAGGACATACCAGCTTGCAACATTCAGCTCTCACCATTTCACGCAAACCCATGTTCCTATCGCCAGCAAACACTCACTCACACGCATACTCTCGGCTAGGGGTGGTAGCGCACAAGGAAGAGGAGTTCAGGTAGTGATGGTTGGAGGGAAGGTGAGTGGAGAGGGATGAGCTGAGTTCGGCCATGGGAGCTTGTGCGTGAGGGTTCAGCTGTGGAGGGGATGTGGCTGCGTCGGTTCAAAGCCAGGGAAGGAGGTGCGGCTATGGTTGTAAACAATGGTGAAGGGTAGGATTTTGGGAAGCCGATGGGTTCTGATCTTGGACGTGTGGTGGCATTTTGGAGTTTGGCTGAGAGGCGGGCCGGCCTCCGGTAGGTGACGAGTGTGTCCGTGGTGTGCGATGGTTTGGGGTAGGGAGAGTGCATGCGTGCTCTTATTTATTTTTTACATTGTTTGTTGCCTTTTTTTTTCCAGAAAGTAAAATATGAGGAGAAGATAGGATAAGAGGTGCGTGTTACCTGAAAAGTTTCGAATGGCAAGAATGAGATGAAATGTTTGAACAGTGGAATGATATTAGAGGAATATAGATTTTATTTCGTTGCTTCGTATCTCACAAGTTCCTTTCGAATTCTGAAATGTCATGCATACTTCCAATGCAACTCTTCACTCTTCATCTACCTTATTTACTTCCTTCAACTGACTACAATTCCAAACTTCTTTTGTAACCGGTTAGAGAATTTGGGCTGATAATTTATTTAAACGGTCCATACGGAACCGTTAAACCAACGCGACAGATTTTGTCGGACTCCGATTCACGCAAATAAATATACCATTATGATCAGTGCGACGCGGCGATTCCAACGGTACACAGATTATTGCGATACGATAGTTTCATAAAATTCGCATTTATGCCGCTAAAATTGTACGTTTTGCAAAACAATTTAAACGGAGCAGGCGATGACCGATTTTGACGAAACAAATTTCATAATCATGATCAGAATAATTTTTACAACATAACTGTGTAAAAATATTTGGGTCTGAAAGATAAATTTTACGCAGCTTTAAATGGATTGATATGCAGTAAAACGTGAACGAAGTTTACTGTAATATTTTGCGACGAAACTTTTTCCATGCTCATATCTAACTAGACGTATGTCATAAATAAAGTTTGGACGGAATTGAGATCGTTTTTAAATTTTCAAAATTTTTACATTAAAACGATGAATTTAAAATTTTAAATCGGATCGGAAATTCAGGGTCGTTACACCAAAACTTTGTTACAGCCTTCATCGGTGATACTTTGATGAAAAATATATTCCCAACCAAGAACTCTAAGACTGTGCATCTTTTATTTGCATAACTCTTCTGTCTGGATCGGGCTTCCTTCATTCTAGCTTAAATTAACTCAATATTTTCCATGGCTTCTTTTATTAAATCTCGACCAAGAATCAATCTATCTCCAATCTCCTAACAACATGCATTGATTTGCATGGCCTTTCGTACAAAGCTTCAAAAGTGTCATCCTTATACTAGTCTGATAACTATTTTTAAAGGAAAATTTAACTAAGTGTAGATGGTCTTCCCATGATCCTCCGTAGTCCAGTACACAAGCTCTTAACAAATCTTTTAGGACGTTGTCAATTCTTTTCGTCTATCCATTTATATATGGATGTTAAGAGGTACTCGTTTTGAGCGTGGTACCTAAAACATCTTGCATATTTTTCTAGAATTCACTAGTAAATAAGGTGTCTCTATCGCTAACTATACTACTAGAAATACCATACAGTCTAACGGTATTCTTCTTAGATAACTTAGCCAAAACCGATATTGTCTGTGTCAACTTAATGGGAACGAAGTATTCATTCTTTATTAATCTATCCACTATAACCCAAATAATTTCATTTTCCTTACTCGACCTTGGTAATTCTTCAATGAAATCCATAGATATAGCATCCCATTTCCGCACTGGTATATCCAAAGGATGAAGCAATCCACTTGGCTTCTGGTGCTCGGCTTTTACTTCCTAACAGTTCAAGCATTTCTTTACCCATAAGCCTACGTCCTTTCTTATGCCCTCCCAAAAGAAACTTCACTTCATATCCTGATACATCTTAGTTCCTCCATTATGAACAGTGAACTTTGATCGATGACACTCCCTAAGGACTTCTTTCCTTAGGCCATAGAGTAGAAACATGATTTAATTTATATATATATACATATATAAAAAATTAACTTTTTAACCATCTTGCAAATAAGATTATATATGTATATGTACAGTTCCCTCAATACATTTCTACTTAAAAGAATATACAAATATATAGATAGAAAACTTTTTGCTTCCAAATGGAATTCCCTTTGAAAAGAGTTTTGAAAATCGGTGTACTCAAATAGTGTATTTGTCAAGGAAATATAGAGTATGGTTTCTATGAAAATTTGTGTCTCAACTAAAGATTCGGATTTCCCAAAAATGAATAATAAGATTATCGTCGTTTGCACTAGTAGCAATGCAAATAAAAAGAGCAAACAATAGGTGTAACGACCCACTTTTTCGTATAGTTTAACCTGACCATAAACCACATATGTCTAACCCAAATTGAACGGAAAGACGGATAGTCAGGGAAAAGATAGAGGAAAGAAGATAAGAAGAAACTAAAACAACGTAGAATCTTTTAGCGGAACGAATAATCTATAATATAAATCAATCTTTGCAAAAAGGGTGATATATGTATATACAAACATCAATCAGAGTATACTAATCTATTTATCATGGACAGTTATAATAACATGTCCTCACAATTGCTGATAAATACAACCATGAATACAACGCGAATATAACCATGTATGCGAATACGTCTCTGGGCCTCCATCTCGTTTCCTGAAGCTCCAGATACCCAACTACATCTAGAAATATGCTCGATTTGACCTGAGTGTTATATGAAAACAATGCCCGGGTCAGTCTGGTAAAACTAGTGTAAGAACACAATCAAATGGATTTTTAAAATTTAAATAAACCTTTTTGAAACAAAGGTATTTTGCAAGTCTACGCCGCACATAAACACGAATGGGTTTTTACCTTACGATATGCAAAAAAATCTTTATACCAGGAGATCCAATGATATTATAAGAATGTCTAAAGATGAAAATAAGAAATAATCAAGTATAACTATGATGCGTGTGAGTGTACATCACAACAATATTTGGTATATAATCGAAAACCGATAAGGCGCATTCGCTAATTATGTAGGATTTCCATAGAGGTGCCTTAAGTACTTTGAGGAACAGTCCTCCTGCACAAGGATCAGAGATATCCTTCTGAATCATGCATCCCTAGTGATGTGCCATAGGAAAACCATAGTTGGTCTCGCTAAGACCAAGTGCATCGCCCCATGCATGCATAACAACTAGGAGGAGCCGACAACACCCTATGGTTTTTTCGACTACATCCAGTATTCTAGCTCATGCACCGCCATCAAATAGACCATAGAATCCCATATGGATTCTAATACCCCAACGGATCTCGAAATCACACAAAGATTCCCATATCTCTATTAGATCTTGGAATCACACCTGGATTCCAAAACCCCGACAGGTCTTGGAATCACACATGGATCCCAACACCTCAATATATCACGAATCTCCTCCATTGAATCGTATATGGTTTTCGGAGTGGCCATGATTTTCGAGTCATCTCTTATAAGTAAACTCTTCCGCTTCCTAGTGGTCCACAAAACCAAACGTCGATTTTCAAAATGCTGAATACTGGTTCTTTAGGAAATAGTCGTACAATACATAAGAGCAGGGATCACCCCTAACAATTTAAGTGGACGGATCTCCTTATCATTTGTCATAGAAGAACAAAACGAGCTTATATGTATAGTATAGCACCCTGGTAGTAACTATACCATATAATTCCCATGTTTTTCCTATATATTTCCAGAGTTAAAATCCTTCGGTGTTAAGTGTGGAATATTTTTCTACCACCAAAATTAAGAAGATCACGTATTTAGGCCAAGATTTGGTATTCGGTTATTTGACTATCAAATAGTCAAACATTCAAAACAAGATCACATTTCCCATTGAAATCACTAAGCCTAATGGTTTCCATTCTTTTAAATCACCTTTCAAATACTTTGGAAATCACTTCCATATTCTTATCTCAACGGGATAAGTATATTCACAAACCACTATATTTTTGATACTTAGAAAATATTACCATATACTTATCTCAATGGTACAAGTATATTAGCAAGCCATTTCATTTTCAAAACTTGAAAAACTATTAAAAATAGATATTGAAAATACCGTTCAATATCGACTATGGATCGCAGCTTACGCAATGATACGTCGCTATCCCAGCGAATCTATAGTAAGCTGTAGGCAATCCCTACCCCTTGAATTACGCCATGAAGATCAACCATTTCTTCCTAAATCTCTTTTATTTTATAAATATTTCCAAATCTATTTGTAAAACTTCTTTATAAATCTTCATCCTATTTATAGAACATTCTTGATATATCTCAAAACTCCATTTATAAATCTTCTCTTTTTCAAATTTTTACATCTCATTTATAATCCTTTTGTAAATACCAGAACCATAAATAAAATACTTCACATATTTAAAAAAATTTATCGAACAAACTCTTTAAGTTCATGTGTTCCTATAAATCATTATAAACAACTTTAAGCAACAAGTTATTATTTTTGAAAATAATATTTAAATAACTTTAAATAATAATTAAATAACTTTAAGAAATATTTTCAAAAATCATATTAATAAAATAGTTAAATTTAAATCATTACTAAAACAATTATAAATAATCTTTAAATTATTATTGTTAAAGTTATTACTTTTTTAACTCTTATTACTAAATTTTTATTATCTTTAAATCTTATAACAAAAATAATTATTTTTAGATAACTTCTCAATAATTAGCTTTTCAAATTCGAAGTAGCCTTAATGATCACCATGGTACTTAAACAAGCTAGCATCTCATTCAAAGTTAACTTTCCAAGTTAATAACTGATATTCACATAATCAGCGGCTATACAAATAATTTAATATTTAACCATTATTGGTTACCATATCACTTATTTATAGTGTCATATCAATTAACGATATATAATTAGATGTCCAAATCTATAAAATAGCATAACGAGGATTTATTTTGCTGATTAAATATCAAATTTATTTAATTAGCGGAACAGTTTATTCTACTAACAGATGTCCAACTACCATATTCGATCCAGTTTAACTCAACAGTAATTTATTTGGCTAAATAAATATCAATAATTAGAGTACACAAATTTAAACGATGTTATTAAATTAAAAAACATGGTTTAAATTCGGTTTGTTAAAATATTTCATAATTTTTTGCATGTTCAAAGCTACCAATAAACTAACTGTAATGTTGTACTCATTCATACGAGTACAATGCAAAAATTCATGAATCAGTCGGATTCCATATGAGTAGGATTTTCCTTTTCTAATTTTAATGCTTTAAATAAACAGACAAGTTAATTTATATACATTTCCCACAATTCTAACTGGGCCGAGCCCACCTGGCCAATCTCAAACCACAATGAACAGTGCCTCCGGTACGCCTTCTTCCTCTCCTCAACACAGAGCTTTCTTCCTCTATTGCTTGGACGAAAAATGCTACCGTGCACGTGCACATGACCATCACCCCACCATCCCAAGATCCAAGACCTCCCACAAGGCTGCTATGCCATGCTCATCCCAACTGCCACCTCGCCTTTCCCTTTAGCCCCACCGTTCGAGTTCTGACCGCATCCACCGTAAGAAAAATCACAAGAATCCCAAATTCCGACCTCCACACTCCACCCTTGAGCTTGCCACCATCACCAATAAAACTACCATCTTATGGTGCAACCTTTTAGCGAAGCCTCGTCACCTTCGATGCACCATAAAACCGCCAGCACCTTACGTTCGAACGGAACTAGATAATTCACCCAAAACCCTGAATCGACCAATCTCCCTCAACACAGATCACTAAAACAAAATTTGCCATGGTCATCCTCTCTCCCTCGTCCCAAGGCTTCTCGATGACATCTTCGATCAACACCTCGACCAACAGTTCATGGGAAATTAGTTTTCGAACTAAAATTGATCATCACTTTCACCACGACAAACAAAGCCGCTAAAAAACATGAGACGACCACTAAAAATCATGATTCGCTATGGCGGTCATGACTGTAACAGGCCTCAAATCCGTACCCCTTGAGTCAACGCTATTCTACAATAATCGACTCAAGTTGCACAGAAATACGAACCATTAGGGTTAAAGAAGAAGAGGTAGAAGAAGAAAAATAGAAAACAACAACAGAATCTAACTATCGCAGCGGAATAAAATATAATGGCTAGTAAATAATCTTTACTAAAAATCAAATATATCTGTTTACATATATTACATCATCAGAGTACATCAATCACAACTCACATCAATAACATACAATGGGTACACAACAACTCAAACAGCGGAATATATATATATATATATATATATATATATATACAAGTACGAATGTACGTATCGTCAATCCAGCTCGTCTCCTGAGCTCCACAGCATCATATCCTGTATCCTATAATACTCGGTCTGACCCAAGCATTACAGTTAAATAATACCCGAGTCAGTCTGGAATACCAGCGTGAGAAAACCACACCCAATTGATTATTAAAGTTTCAAAAAAATCCTTTGAAAACAAAGCATCTCGTAAGACCACGCCACAAATAAACATGTCGGGTTTTTACCTTACGATAGCTAAAACTATTTTTATAGAAATCCTCTGATATTATAATAGGGTCTATATACAAATACTTATAAAATAGCCGAAATTGTTACATTATTAAATTCCAGCTACTAGCCACAGAGTGGGTAATAAAAACAAAACTCCTACAAAGCTCGTAGGGAGAATGGATTTCCAACCAATGACTAGGCACTGGGGTACCACCTGTCACAGTACAGGGCCTAGATCACCGTACCAAGGAGTACGCCCGCTCCCCTGCAACACAAGGCCGGGACTATCCCTTACTGGATAATCCCGAGTGAGATCACCCCGCGGTTGGGATCAGCAACCACCCACTAAGCCGAAATAAAAAGGGACATCTAGACTGGAATGACCTTACCCTGCTTGGGTGCTACCCACCTAGCCTTAGTGCATATCCCCTGATTTTCAGCCATTCCTATTTGATGAGGCTTGAGGCTAAGCGTTACCTTTCAAGAACAAATCACTTAGAATGCCCATCGTCCACCTGACGATGTTTTGCAAGCATTCATCCATACAAGTTCGTCCCGGGTTCGAACGGAACCGAAGGCACTATTCCTACTACCTCCATTTTGGAAATATCCTCAGGATTAGTAGCGACTAGCCCTTGCACTTCACTACTCCATCTATGAATCCAAAATCTTTTACACGAAACGTACAAACCGGATCGAAGTGGTTTTCGAGAAATTAATCTCGATCTCGGTCTCTTCGAAACAATCAACGCATTTGTCCAATATTGATAGTCGGTGATTTAACTATCAATTAATATTCACAAACATCCATCAAACAACAAATAATTTCCCAAATTATTTATTTATCTCAAAAATATCTTCACAAGATATATTTCTATTTTCAATCCTTTGAAAACAGTTTCAAAACCATCTTTCTTTTCAGAATAAACTTCCCAAATATTTTCTATCTCCTCTGAAATCACCAAGCACAAAAAACTAGATTTTTAAAATAATTTAAAACACTTTACTTTGAAATATACCTTAAAACATTTATTTTAAAAAGTACTTCCATAAAAATACATACCATATGTGTTAACTCCTCACTGCTAGCGACCTAACTAATGAAGCGACCTAGAAGTAGTTGCGACTAAGGAGGCCACGACCTAAAAAATAGCGGCAACCTAAAGGTTATAACGACCTAAGAAGACTCCACGACTTAAAAATGGCTTGACCTAAAAAGGAGAACGACCTAAATATGTTTCGCGACCTAAAGGAGGCCGCGACCTATGAAGCTCCGCGACCTAACAGAAAGCTGCGACTTAAGGAAGGCTGCGACTCAGAAGTTGTTTCGACCTATCAAGCTTCGCGACCTAACAGAAAGCTGCGACCTAAGAAATGGGACGACCTAAGAGTGAATGCGACCTAAAAACGGTCTCGACCTATGAAACTCCACGACCTAGGAATACTTCGCGACCTAAGGGGAGTCGTGATCTAAAAGACTCCAGTTATAACTATGGGAAAAGTACTCGCGACCTAGGATAGGTCGCTAACGACCTAAATGCCTGAGTAAAGAAGTGACCTATACTGTGCCGCAGGGGGATAGGTCGCTCACGACCTAGGACTTGTGCAAACCAGCATGCGTGTTCTTGTGAAAGAGAAGCTAGTGCATCTTAGGTCAGTCACGACCTACGACCTAACTTAGGTCGGTCACGACCTACGACCTAACTTCGAAAAATGCCTATAAATACGACCCTAGTTCCAACTAGAAAGGGACTTTTGGCTCATTCATTTCAAGCGCCGTTACTCTGCTACATTCTGAACTACTTCAACACCTTCAAGGAACTTCACGAAGAAGTCAAACATGTCTAACATGTGTTCAAAGATTTGGATCGACATTGAAGTTTAGGCTACTTGTTCTAAGTCACTTGAAACTCAAAGTGTGTTGTAATCAAAGTGTAACTACATTGACTTGTAATCAAATCGTCAATAAAGATATTCAAAGTGGACGTAGGCTCTCTCTTAAGCCGAACCACTATAAAATTGCTGTTGTTTACTGTTTTTTCACTATTATCTGCTTATAATCTGTTCCCGAGCTATCGGGTGGTGCTTTCACGATCTCACTTCATACATCGGGGTGTTAGCGTTCAAATTTTAGCGTTAACATTTTTGGTGCTTTCACTGAGAATTGAACTCAGGCGAGTTATCATCATTGCTTCACAGAGGTTTGTAGAGAGAATTTCCTTGAAAACCAGAAGTCTATCCGAGATTATGGCTCCTGGAAGGAAAAGTAGATCTGTCAGATCTGGGAATATTCAAGAGGGAACCTCCGCTTCCCCTATATCGAATCAAGCCACTCCAGCTGTCGGAGTTACAAAGGCAGAGCTGGATGCTGCAATCTTAGGGCTGAACCAACAGATAAATGCCCAAAATGCACAATTCGAGGCTCAGAATGCCCAGAATGCCCTAATTCTGAATAGGTTGAACGATTTGCTTGTGGCAAACCGTCAACCGGCAGGTAATGAAAGGAATTTTGCTGGCAACATTCATGATGCTGAAGAAAGAAATGCTCCTGAAAGGGCTGCTAGCCCCTTTGAACAAACACTTCCAGAGGTTGGTGGATCTAGAACTCGACATGATGAGGAGTACCTTTCTGGAATGGTCCGACAAATTATGAAAGAGAGTATGCAGAGGGTTGAAGACGAGAAAGAATGGGGTTTTGCCCCAAGTGAAACTCCGTTTACTGAGAAAATCTTAAAGGCTGAATTCCCAAGGAAGTTTGTCCCTCCAACCATTCCAGCTTACAAGGGGACAAGTGATCAGAACGAATTCTTATACAAGTATGATTGGCACATGACAGGTGCCAGAGCCTCTGATGAAATAAAGTGCCGATATTTTCCTGTGTATCTCGAAGGTGTAGCTCTGCTTTGGTTCACCAAACTTCCAGTCCGATCTATAGATCAGTTTTCTGACTTAACCCGGAAATTCAAGGAGCAGTTCAGACTATACGCCTCAAAAGCCAAGGATATCATGACACTGTCAAGTTTGGAGCAGAATCCAGGAGAGACTATCAAATCTTTCTTAAACCGCTTTAATATAGCGCTAGCTGAGGTGGACAATGCAGAACCGCGAATGATATTGACTTATCTGATGAAGGGTATTGACAAGTCGAGCGAATTTGGGAAATGGCTAAACATGAAGGAACCAAATTCCCTTGAAAAATTCTATAAAAAAGCAGATGAATTCATACGCTTAGAAAGCCGTCCCGTACCGGTAAAGGCAGTGTTGGAAAAAGATGAAGATAACACTGTTGCTCCACGCAAGAATGAATCTGTAGGGCAAAAAAGGGAAAATAACAATGGGAAGAAGTAGAGTAATCTGAAGAAACCCCGATCCTTCAAGCCATCAGAATATACTCCTTTATCAGATACGCCGGAGCGTATCTACCTTGCCACTAAAGATTCTGTTGACTTTCCTAAACCTCCTCCTCTAAGGACCGGGAAAAAGGCTATACAGAGTGGGAAGTTCTGCCGCTTCCATAATCAACCCGGTCACGAAACCGACGAATGCCGCCAGTTGAAAAATCTGATTGAAGAGTTGCTAAGGGAAAACAAACTGCAGCAATTTGTGAAAAAGAATAGCAACAATCCGGCTTCATCTAGTCAGGGGCAACAGGCTCCTACTCATCAGCCTAGGACGAGTGAGAAGGCTGCAGGGCATGAATCTGGAAGGCCCATTATCAATGTCATTACAGGAGGACCTCACCCAGCAGGCAGAAGCTGGGGTGAGATGGAAAGGTATACCCGAGCTTTAAAGTATGTACCGACTGAGGAGGATGTATTCGTTTTGGAAGGTGCTATGCCCTTGAAGCAACAAAGAACTCTTGACGATGATATTGTGTTCAAAGCTAGGGATTCCGCAGGTATTGAAGCTCCTACCCTGGATCCCTTAGTCATCTCGGCTGGTATCGGGCCAGCTATTGTCAGAAGAGTTCTCATTGATTGTGGCGCATCCTGCAATATCCTCTTCAAGAAAACATTCGACCAAATGGAGATCCCTATGGCTGATGTGCAAGCCTCATCGCAAAAAATCACTGGCTTCACTGGGGAGCCAAAACAGCCGGTAGGAACCATTGATTTGTTTGTGGAACTTGGAGAAGGAGAGAGAAAAATGGTCCGCAAGCAAACTTTTGTGATTGTCGACGAATTTTCTGCTTACAATGCTTTCCTTGGTCATCCAACTCTGGCAGCGTTCAAAGCTGTTCTTGCCCCGTGGTGCCTCGCTATTAAATTCCCTACAGACAATGGAGTAGGAGTTATAAAAGGGGATCAAAATGCTGGGCGAGAGTGTTATCTGACAGAGCTACGAGAAACCAGAAAAAGAGAAATGGGAAAGAATGCGGAAGCCCCAGTCCGCATCAAAGAACCAGCCTTGTAGTAATTACAGGGCGGACCCTGCACTGGCGAGCACAGCGGAGCAAGGAAAGAGATGGACCCTAGAAAAGTCAGTGCAGGGGAAAATAGAGTGGTACCGGTGGAAACGACAATACCAATACCTGTTGACCTAAAGGACCCAAACAAGGTGTTGAATGTGGGTTCACAACTTAATGTGTCAATTCAGAATATCTTAATATCTTTTTTAAAGGCAAATCTGGATGTTTTTGCTTGGACTCATGCCGATATGTGCGGAATATCCCCAGAAGTTGCAGTGCACGCTCTAAATATTGATCCAAAATTTACACCTGTGAAACAGAAAAGGAGAACTCAAGGTCCAGAAAGGTCGACGGCATTAAAAGAAGAAGTTGATCGGCTCATGGAGAATAATTTTATCAAAGAATCTACCTATCCGAATTGGGTTTCAAATCCAGTGCTGGTTAAGAAAGCCAACGGAAAATGGAGAGTATGCATCGATTTTTCAGATCTAAACAAGGCCTGCCCCAAAGACTGCTTCCCATTACCCAGAATCGATCAACTGGTAGACGGAACAGCGGGACACGAATTGTTATCTTTTATGGATGCTTACTCCGGATATAACCAGATTATGATGCATGAGCCAGATCAGGAGGACACGAGCTTTATCACCGACATTGGTCTTTACTGCTACAGAGTTATGCCCTTCGGGCTAAAGAATGCAGGGGCAACATACCAAAGACTTGTTAATGCTATGTTCAAACAGCAATTAGGCAAGACTATGGAAGTCTATGTCGATGACATGTTAGTAAAGTCTAAGAAAGCAGTGGATCACATAGAACACTTAGCGGACATGTTCGCAGTCCTCCGAAAATACGGAATGAAGCTCAATCCTTTGAAATGTTCATTTGGAGTGGAATCCGGCAAGTTTTTAGGTTTCATCGTGAGCGCTAGGGGCATTGAGGCCAGTCCAGCTCAAATTACTGCATTGAAAGAAGTCAAAGCCCCTAGAACAAAGAAGGAATTGCAAAGTCTCAATGGAAAAGTCGCCGCCTTGAGTCGGTTCATTTCCAAAGCCACAGATAAATGCATCCCATTCTTTGACGCCCTAAAGAAAGGAAAGAAAAACTTCGATTGGACTCCCGAATGCCAAAAAGCCTTTGATGAATTGATTCGCCATATGGAAACGCCTCCAATACTTTCTAGGCCTGGCGATGGCGAGGATCTTCTTATATACATGGCAGTATCATCTCATGCTTTAAGTGCAGCGCTGATACGAGAAGACAAAAGGATTCAACATCCAGTTTACTATATCAGCAAAAGACTCACTGGGGCAGAGATGAATTACTCTAAGTTGGAAAAACTCGCCTATTGCCTACTAATTGCATCTAGAAAGTTGAGGCAATATTTTCAAGCTCATCCTATCAGAGTCCTCACTGATCAACCTTTAAAGCAAGTCCTATTTCGCCCTGAGACTTCGGGTCGTCTTCTAAAGTGGAATATTGAACTCAGTCAGTATGACATCACTTATCATCCCCGAAAAGCAATCAATGGACAAGCTTTAGCGGATTTCATCGCAGAATTCACAGATAAGGGTAACAGTGAGGAGAAAACGGTCGACGATTCCCCAATCCAATGGAAGTTATATGTCGATGGTGTGAGAAATGACTACTGTTCTGGAGCCGGAGTTGTACTTGAGACCCCTGAAGGCCGATCATTATGCTATGCACTAAGATTGGAATTTCCTTCAACAAACAATGAAGCAGAATACGAAGCCCTTATCGCTGGCTTAAGGATTGCTAAAGAATTAAACATCCGAGCGTTGCAGATATTCAGTGATTCTCAGCTTATTGTATGCCAAGTCAAAAAGGAATTCCAAGCAAAAGGGGGGAATCTACCCGCCTACTTGTCAAAGGCTTGGGAACTCCTGGGTGATTTCGATCATTACATGATAAGTCACATTCCTCGAGAAGAAAACATGAAAGCAGATTCTCTCGCAAAGTATTCTATCACAGGCGAAGCTCAATTTCTGGGGTTAACTCCAGTGGAGGTCCTGTCGACTCCTAGCATTGATGAGATGGACATTAATTGGATCATGAGCATGTCTCAAGAGCAAGAATCATGGATGACTCCGATAACAGAATATCTGCTCAATGGATCCTTACCAGGGAACTCAAAAGAACGACAAAAGCTACTGAGAAAAGCCTCTCGATACATAATCCAGGATGGCCGATTATACAAACGGGGATTCTCAATGCCATTACTTCGATGTGTATCCAGGGAAGAGTCCAAAGCAATCCTAGCGGAGGTACACGGAGGAGAATGTGGTGATCATTCAGGTGGCCAAACATTAGCAAAGAAAATTCTCCGATACGGATATTTTTGGCCAGAAATTAACCGAGATGCAGCAAAGTATTCCCGAAAATGTGACAGATGCCAAAGATTCACCAAAATTCCTAGAGCACCTTCCACTGAACTCACACAGATGGTCAGTCCATGGCCGTTTGCAATATGGGGGATAGACCTTGTAGGACCGTTACCAACTGCCAAATCTGGAATTAAATATGCCATTGTTGCTGTAGAATATTTTACTAAGTGGGCAGAAGCTGAACCACTGGCTACTATCACCTCAAAGAAGACGATAAGTTTTGTGACTAAAAACATCATTTGCAGATACGGTGTGCCTCAAAAAATAATTACAGACAATGGTACTCAGTTTGAAAGTGAAGAATTCCAAGATTTTTGCAAGCGATTCAAAATCCGAAAAAGCTTCTCAGCAGTGGCTCATCCACAGGCAAACGGGCAGGTGGAAGCCGTGAATAAAATTATTAAGTCAACCATCAAAAAGCAACTTGAAAGAGCAAAAGGTGGTTGGGTCGATAAGCTACCACTGGCACTATGGGCATACAGAACCACTCACAAAACTGCGACTGGGCACACCCCGTTTTCATTAGCATACGGGTCAGAGGCAATGATTCCGGTAGAAATAGAGGTCCCTTCACATAGAAGAATCCATTTCAATCAGGCAGAAAACGAAAAGCTACAGCTTGAAGCGCTAGATCTCCTTGATGAAAAAAGAGATGAGGCTAATCTTAGAATTGCAGCTCATCAGCAAAGGATTGCCGGACATTTCAATTCCAAAGTTCGCCAACGCAGCTTTGAGATTGGAGACCTAGTCCTGAAGAGAATTATGACAGCGACAGGTGTGTTTGGGCCAAATTGGGAAGGACCATATGTCATAGGTCAGAAGCTTCTTGACGGCACATTCAAACTTACTACTGTTGAAGGAGATCAAATTCCAAGGGCATGGAATAGCAATCATTTGCGTCCATACTTTACTTGAAAATTTTGTTGAAATATTGTAAAAAGAATTATGAATGTATGATTCTTGTAATTGAAGGCAATTGTAAAACTGATGCAAGTAAATAATGAAAAAATATAAAGTGGATGTAGGCCCAATTTCCTGGCCGAACCACTATAAATCTTGTGTTCCTTATTATTATTACATGTTTGCTTTATTTTCGATATAAAAAGTACATAGAATGTATTGCTGAAATGTCGATTTAAATTTTTGCAGACAATGGAAGTGAAACTTGCACATAATAAGACCAAGTGATTCTCGCCAAATTTCAAGTCACAAAAGCTCCGAATTCAAATCCTAGATAGGAAGTACTTCAATTGAACGACCTATGATTTCGACAGAAACGGGCCTTTGCTAATAAATTGAGATCGTTTGAACAAACAAACATCCAATTAAGAAGCTGATGCTCGTTCTCACGAACTTGCCTGACAATGAAGTACACTTCCTTGGATTAAACAAGTTGTTTTTAAAAAAAAAAAAAAAAAGAGGATCGCTGAAAAGGCATAAGCAAGTGGACAAGGGAACAACCAGAGCCATCATCGGCAGCACAAGTCCTCTTCGGAGGCACAACTCTTCGGAGGATAAAGACCTCTAATGGGTCATACGCCACAAAAAAGAAAGTTCTCTACTCAACAAAAAAGATTGGAGGAGTCATGACCCTCCAACTATGAGAGAGTAACTTCCAGGCGATGAAAACCCTATCTGAGGCACATTTCACCAGGAGTTGAAGTGTTACGACCGCCCTTCGGAATTTCACTTCACCAGAGTTGAAATGCATACAAAATAAAAGCCCTCTTCGGAGGCCCGTTTCACCAGGAGTTGAAGTGTTACGACCGCCCTTCGGAATTTCACTTCACCAGAGTTGAAATGCAAACAATATAAAAGCCCTCTTCGGAGGCCCATTTCACCAGGAGTTGAAGTGTTACGACCGCTCTTCGGAATTTCACTTCACCAGAGTTGAAATGCAAACAAAATAAAGACCTCTTCGGAGGCACATTTCACCAGGAGTTGAAGTGTAACAGCCGCTCTTTGGAATTTCACTTCACCAAAGTTGAAATGCAAAACAAAATAAAGACCTTTCTGGAAGTCCACGTTTCACCGAGATTGAAATAAAACTTCCAAGTGTTGAAACGTGAAAAGGCTTTCTTCAAAGGCACAACTCTTTGGAGGTACACGTTTCACCAAGATTGAAATAAAACTTCCAAGTGTTGAAACGTGAAAAATCCCTCCTCAGAGGTACAACCCCCTCCCGGGGACACAATCAAAAAGAAAGACCTCTTCGGAAGCCCACGTTTCACCGAGATTGAAATAAAACTTCCAAGTGTTGAAACGTGAAAAGGCTTTCTTCAAAGGCACAACTCTTTGGAGGTACACGTTTCACCAAGATTGAAATAAAACTTCCAAGTGTTGAAACGTGAAAAATCCCTCCTCAGAAGTACAAATTTCTATTTAAAAAAAAATATATCCTCATCAAGGGCATACTTTAACTTTCAAAGGAAGAGTGATTTACCTATTCTAGAAAATAACCTTCCTCAAAAAAAAAGGAAGAAAGTTAAAGTACCCTTCAGAGGCCCGCTTTACCACATAGAAGAATTCACTTGGCAAAATGCGTACGTAAGCAAAAAAAAAAAAGTGATTTCTTCGAAGGACAAAGCGTAAAAACTTATATGAAGGAAGTTGTACTCTACGAAAAATTTCTTCAAGAATGAAGTAATTATTCTTCAGAAAATAAGAGTGCAAGTCCCCTCAAAGTATAAAATATTGCAGCAAGCTTATGGTATGGGGGCAACATGGTATAGTTACATACAAAATGGTATAGCTACATCGGTAAAGTACGCTCAAACAACATACCACAAGTTCACCGCAATGTCATATAAATAAACTTGTGCAAAAATGAATAATAAATGCATTCTCAAATCCAAACAAGAGTCTGTACAAATAAAGGATCATTTTATTCAATTGCAGATACAGGTTTCAAAATAAAAAAGCAGGGGCCGGTGCCTGCACAACATCCGACCATTACACAAAAAAGGAATCAAAAAGCCCGAAGCCCGACTCTTCACTTCTTCTTACCACCTTTGGACCCTTTGCCCGGCCGAATGATTAGCTTTTCAGGTCTATGTATAGGCATAAGGGAAGAAGGAGAGGGAGGTGCAACCGGTGCAACTTCCGGTTCTTCTTCAGTAGCAATGATTTTCTTCCCCCTCCTCTTCGATGTTCCATGCTTCTTTCTTCTCTTCGAAGAAGACTCACTCCCTGGAGTAACGAGAGCGGACAAAACTACGTCATCAGAAGGAGTCCGCTCCGGAGAGATCTCGCCTCCTTCAAGTCCCTCGTCTTTCTGCTCTTGCGAAGCGATAGGGTCATCCAAGCCATGAAGAGCCTCAATTTGCTCCTCTTGTGACCCGGGCTGTGAAGCAGAAGGAGGAGTCACCTGAAGAGACGGAGGAGGGATAACCGGAGGAGGTGAAGTCTGCACAGCACTTGATGTTTCAACTGCAGAAGAAGAGAAATTAAAAATATTAGTATCTCCCCAAAAGAAGGGAGATATGGGTTCGTTGAGATTCAAGAAGTAATCGAGAAGCTCATCAAACTTTTGAGGAGCAAGCAAGCGATCCACCTGAATCGGACCAATGTCAAAATTACCTGAAGATGTTTGCTTCGTTAGTTCAATCTCATAATTTTGAGCCCCGATATCTTCCAAAGCCTCATCATCAGTAGGGGTAATTACCCCAGTTCTTGTAGGAGGCAGCGAATGAGCACTGGAACCTGTAATGTCAACTCCAGAAGAAACTAAAGGACGTTCAGAAGTGGTAGGTGGTATTTCTTTTTCAGAACGTTCCCCTTTCGCCATTCCGGCCCGCACTCTGGCGAGTTGCTCTTTTCCCTTGGCAAGAGCAGCGCGGGCATCATCATCAAGATAATGCTCTTCAAGAGCTGACTCAGCGTAGCCAGCACCTTTACCACCGAGCATATCGAGTGCTGCCTCCCAAACTTCAGCTAGTGTAATTTCATACTTAGGGCCTAGAAAGGCAAGGCTGCCACGCCCTAAAATGCTGTGCAGATAAAAATCAAATAATGTGGAGCCAATGTCAGCTTTGGTTGCTTGATGGGCCTCTTCGGCCGCGAATTTACCAGCAACAGCCTCGTCACGCTCCTTTTCGGCCATAGCAAGTCGAGCTTTTAACATCTCTATCTCCAAGCTTTGAGAGCCGGTCTGTTCTCGCAGCTGTAAAGTTTCAGCGCGATATTCTTCTATGACCTTCTCCTTGTGTGTAAGCTTATCTTCGGCTGCCCTTTGACTGGCATGCGCATCTCGTACTTGTTGCTGAAGCATGCTCTCCTTTTGAGAATAGGAAGTAGATGAAGTAGCTAATTCTTCCTTAAGCTTTTCTACTTCCGCTTCCAACTTTTCATTATAGGAAGCAATACTTCTCATTTCGGCGTCATGCTGTTCGAGAGTCTTCTGCCACTCAGCCTTATCGTTCTCCATCGTGAGCATGGCCTCGAGATTGGCTCGGTTAACCCTCTGAAGCTCGTCGACAAGTTTTTGCCAGTTCGACATTCTTTCAATATCGGTCCTGACAGTATCAAGATTTTGCAGCATAGCCGATTTGTCGAGAGGAACCAAGTCGAGATCAAATCGAACCCCTCTCAAGCACCACTGAGGAAATCGACTTTGAAGAGTGGGAGGACCTTGCCCGACTTAGTATGCGGGCCGGTTGATGATTGTTTGAATGTCGGAACGAACGGGGGCAGGAGATTGAGCAGGAACATGTTCAGAAACTGTCGTCATTGTTTCTTCAGTAAGTCTAGCCCGCTTGCTAGAAGAATCGTCCATGTGACCTTTACCTCTCTCATCGTGAGTCTTTCTTTTTTGAGTATCATCATCTCTATGGGGAGGGTCATGTCTTTCTTGTTCCCTTCGGTGACGTTCTTCATATGCTCGTCTCTCGTCTGCTTTCCTGATGGCCCTCTCTTCATCGGATTCTCTGTAAGAAGGGAGGTAACGCCTATAATCATACTGGCTACGCCTCCCGTAGCGCTGGAAATCATCGTAGTATGAGCTGTTGCGCCCCATTGGAGAATATGGAATAAAAATAATAATCTTTAGAAATCTTTAAAGCACAAGAAGATAAGGGCGTAGAAGTGATGAAAAATCCTAAGTGTTGTGTAACGTGTAAACTACACGCATCGAGTTACAAACCACTCTGTGGAATAGAGGTAGTGATAACTTGAGTAGGAGGAGTTGACATTTGTTGTAGAGAAGATGTCGCCTCGATTACAGAAGAGATAGTTTTGGAAACATCATCTTTGAAAAGTTCTTGAGAAGTCACAATTAAATCGCTCAACCCCTCGAAAACATCATCACCATCATGTTTTTTGGGACTTGCTTTCTTGACTCCTTCGTTAGTAGATTTTCCGAAAGATCGTGGAGGTTCTTCCTCTTCGATAACGGGGGCAAGTACAGACTTGTCAGACGGCCCCGCAACATCCTTCGGAATTGAACACTTTACTAGTGAAGTTTCTATAGAGGTTCCTCCCTGCATGTGCTCTTTAGTAGAGACCGGGGCATCAGGAGTTTTCATCGGAGAATCGGAAACTTCAGTCGGAACTTCATGAAGTTGAGTAGAACGAGAAGAATGTAAAAGCTCAAATCGATGAAGAAGTTCATCTGTCAATAAAAATTTTGCGCTCCTCTCTTCAGCAGCCACAATGCTTAGCCTTTCAAAGACTGGTTTATGACTGGAATCTCTAGAAGGAGGAGGAAGTGCTGTAAAAATAAGGAATGGAATCAGCATCTAGCAATTCGAACCATGAAAAACTTAGAATGAAATTGAAGAAAGAAGGGAAAAAAAAATAACTCACTTCCTATTCTCCAGTCTGCGTAAAATCCTGCGGGGCAACGAATATAGAAGAATTGATTCAAAAAACCATGTGCACTCTCCGGCAAATCCAAAATTAGTTTACGGTTCCTCGCACCTCTTACAAGTACAATCGAAGGGTGGTCTTTGTTCTTCGCAAAAGTGCACAGGTAACAGATTTCCTCAAAACTCGGAAGACGGTCAAGAGTTCTCCTGAATAGAACGCACAATCCCATCAAAATGGCATAGCCATTGGGATGCAGTTGGAAAGGAGAGATCGTCAGTCGAAGAAGGATTTGTTGAAGAAATTCATTAAAGGGAGGAATTACTCCACTTGAGCACATTTGGCGATTAATGGCAACAAAACCGGAAGGTGGTCTATCAGCAAAATCATTTGGTCCAGGGAGTAAAACTTCTGCCTCGGCAATGCCAAATTGAACGCATAATTGAATAAGCACCCGCTGTTTCAGAAGGGTAGGAGTTCTTTCCAGAGGGTTCTCTAGTGGAATAGCAATCAGAGGAGCCCCTTCGACGTGTTCTATCATCTCTTCTTGTTGAGACGTCATTCTATACAAGCAACTGGATGTTCAGATGTGAAGGTGCACGTTTCCTAAAAGTGTGAAGTGTTGTGCAAAACTAATAAAAATAACAAGCAAAATAACTGAAATTAAGCTAGTTGACAACTGATTGATTGTGAGATTTCAGGACTTGTTAATTTAAAACTCGAGTGCAGTGTTAATTCAAACAAAATTTTAGCTTTGCTTTAACACTTCATTTAAGTCGGTTGATTCACAGCATTTCACTCACACAATCCATTTAAGTTGATTATTCTTTATCGACTAATCTGTCATTCGATGTGGGCGGTCAGTGACAGTATATTCGTCCCACTTTTCTGCAAATGTTATGTTTAAACAGGTTGTTAAATTAAAAGTTAGAGCAATCTGAAAAGGAATGTAATGAATTTCAAATGATTCAAGTCCAAGCAGTTCAATCAAATTCTCTCAAAATTTTACAAGTCATAGGTCATCCTGACTGTCCCCTGCGACTTAGCATAGGTCAAGGCTATATTAGGTCGCACCGTGCAAGTTAAAGGAGTTCAAAGCAATGCAGATTTGTTCAAGTCCTAGCTCGGCCACGACCTAAAGCCTATGCCGCAAAGGAGTTAGGTGGTTAATTTGTTAAGTCGTGCTGCTTGGAATTCATGTGCAAATTTGCCAAGTCCTAGGTCGTCTGGTGACCTAACCTAGGTCGGGGTTAACTTAAGTCGTTCAATGCAAATCTGTTCATGTCCTAACTTGGCCGCGACCTAAAGCTTATGTCGCAAAAGATAGGTCGTTGATGTGTTAAGTCCCTATGCAGTCATTCAAAGGTGATAAGTTGCTAAGTTGTTAGGTCGTTCGGTTCAAAGTTCATGTGCAAACCATCCAAGTACTAGGTCGGCAGCGACCTAACTTCTGTGCCACAGGAATTCAAGTCTAAGGTCGGCCGCGACCTAAAATCAATGTCGCAAGAACTTAGGTCATTACAAAGTTAGATCGCTAAGAAGTTAGGTCGCATGGTTAGTATTCAAGCAGACAGCCCTAAGGTCGATCCTCCACTCACACGCTGCCACATCATCTCCTCCATTACCCGTGTAGCTGAGAATCCATTAACCCGTTAACCCATCAGAACCCTCCTCGTCTCTTCCAAATTTGCAAGATAATTAGTTCGAAACACCATAATTCGCCATCTTCCTCCTACATCGTCACGAATTACCCAAGAATCCAACCCAAATCGTCTCAAATCCACCGTACATCTGATGTATTGCCATATTCACAAGAATCACCACGATAACTCAATCAAAAGGTTAATCGACTCGTGACTTATGGGAAAACGCAGCATACGGACATGTATTAAGAACGACAAGTGGAATATCCGCGGTTTGATGATAGATGTGGTCGAATGTTGATAGAATTCACTTACGCAATCTGATGATGGAAAAGAATGAAGATTGAGCTGATCGGAATCGCCCTCGAGAAGTTCAAAAGCTTGTTAATGGTAGAATGGATGTTGAAGCAAGTGAAGAAGGGAAGGAGCGACCTACGGTATTTATATTCAGGGACAGTGGAACACGAATCGACAGCATGCGACCTAATCCTCTCTCTAAGTCGTCTACGACCTAACGACCCTCCAGAGCACGAGTTAATGAGATCGAAGCACGCGACCTATAGCTTGGTCACATACTTCGAGGGGCAAATGTTAACTCCTCACTGCTAGCGACCTAACTAATGAAGCGACCTAGAAGTAGTTGCGACCTAAGGAGGCCACGACCTAAAAAATAGCGGCGACCTAAAGGATATAACGACCTAAGAAGACTCCACGACTTAAAAATGGCTTGACCTAAAAAGGAGAACGACCTAAATATGTTTCGCGACCTAAAGGAGGCCACGACCTATGAAGCTCCGCGACCTAACAGAAAGCTGCGACTTAAGGAAGGCTGCGACTCAGAAGATGTTTCGACCTATCAAGCTTCGCGACCTAACAGAGAGCTGCGACCTAAGAAATGGGACGACCTAAGTGTGAATGCGACCTAAAAACGGTCTCGACCTATGAAACTCCACGACCTAGGAATACTTCGCGACCTAAGGGGAGTCGTGATCTAAAAGACTCCAGTTATAACTATGGGAAAAGTACTCGCGACCTAGGATAGGTCGCTAACGACCTAAATGCCTGAGTAAAGAAGTGACATATACTGTGCCGCAGGGGGATAGGTCGCTCACGACCTAGGACTTGTGCAAACCAGCATGCGTGTTCTTGTGAAAGAGAAGCCAGTGCATCTTAGGTCAGTCACGACCTACGACCTAACTTAGGTCGGTCACGACCTACGACCTAACTCCGAAAAATGCCTATAAATACGACCCTAGTTCCAACTAGAAAGGGACTTTTGGCTCATTCATTTCAAGCGCCGTTACTCTGCTGCATTCTGAACTACTTCAACACCTTCAAGGAACTTCACGAAGAAGTCAAACATGTCTAACATGTGTTCAAAGATTTGGATCGACATTGAAGTTTAGGCTACTTGTTCTAAGTCACTTGAAACTCAAAGTGTGTTGTAATCAAAGTGTAACTGCATTGACTTGTAATCAAATCGTCAATAAAGATATTCAAAGTGGACGTAGGCTCTCTCTTAAGCCGAACCACTATAAAATTGCTGTTGTTTACTGTTTTTTCACTATTATCTGCTTATAATCTGTTCCCGAGCTATCGGGTGGTGCTTTCACGATCTCACTTCATACACCGGGGTGTTAGCGTTCAAATTTTAGCGTTAACAATATGAATATTTGAAAATAAGATTGCTTAATAAAATATACTACTAGATTTACACTTTTAAAACAAATACTAAATCACTCTTTAAATAATTATTGCTATAGTAGATTAAAAGGAAATACTTACTTTAGAAATTAAATATTAGAAATAATAAATTTTACAAAACTTGCTTTCTACAAAAACAACTTTAATCCATTAAATTAATTTTTAAAGATTTACTTTTTAAAACATGTACTTGGCTATCCAGAGAAAATCCCAACTCCAATCACCTAAATCAATTTCCCCAAATTGATTTCCAATTTATTTTATTTGAAATAAATTTCTTTAATTACTTAATTCACTTCAAAGTTCATTAAGTATATACTTAATTATTGTTGTTATTATTATTATTTTCCATTTGATTTTAAAACTTTTAACTAAAATATACAAATTCCAGATTTTCCCAACTTTTTCCTTTATTCTTCCAGTAATTTAAATCTTAGCTTTTAACTAAATGTTTTGTTCTTTTAAATAATAACACTAAACTTTAAAATTCATCAACTTCCTGTTTATTCAATTTTTCCCTTTCAACCTCAGGATCCACTTATTAAAATTTTAAAGTTGCTTTATTTCTTTTCCAAGTCATTCTTAAATTTATTCTATAATTATTTTACTTGCAATTTCACTTCTTTCATTTTCATTCAAAAGTCCAATTTATATTTTTGGTAATTCATTATTCTCAATTATATCATCCAAACCATAGCATTGAATACTTCCATTTAATGCATCATGGAATATCAAATAACCAGAGCAAAGAATATTAAATAATTTAAATAAAAGTTGAGGGGTCCAGTTAGATCCCTCCAACCTATTTTCCCTGCATCCACAGATGTTAGCACAATAATACACCAATTTCAAAATATATTATACTATAGCATATCAATTAACTCAACCATTCAACAATTATTTAAATTTAATCCTTTAAATTTAAATTTATACTGAGTGAGATTAACTCAACTTTGCTATTATTGTTGTAATCTGATCCACGCCATCCTGATTCTCAACGATTTAGACCTTGTATAAATATCATATGGATTAGTTAATATTTGTAATACCCGGACCCATTATCTTATTTTATAAATTACCTAATAATAATTTATTTACATTGCTTCCCCTTTTCAATCCTTCCGTAAAAAAAATAGCCAACTAGGTTAATAAAACAATTTAACCGTCCAAAATACCTTGCTAAAACAAATAGGCTAATAGATTTTAAAAATGTATACATGTATATTTTATTTTATTTCTGAAATAATCCACATCGATTTTTCCTATATATATTCAAATTAAACTAGGATTGACACAAGACTTAAAACTGCTTAACATGTACAAATTTTCTCTTCACTGTATATAAACACAGTAATTCTTTTTATTGTTTAAATTTTGTAATGTATACATATGTTTGTAAAAATTTGGATTTAAATTTCTTATATATATATATATACCTTACAGAATATAACTATTGCTATTAAGCAAAAATATTTCAAGTTAAAGAATTTACCACAATAAAAACATCTCGACCTCCCCATCGTACAAGCCCTAGCCAACACCAAACATCGTGAATCCATGCGAGTTTGCCTCAAAAACCACCCTTGCTGCTTCGAGCTTCCAGGCGCCACCATTCTTCATCTACACTTCACCCAGATGTGTGCGTGCTAGCCGACCGACCTCGCGACTTCGCCTGCATCGAAACTCCAAACACTAACTGCTTCTCAAACCCGGCCTCTTCCCCATTGGCGACAACTGACGAAGCTCCTCTTCCCCAAATTGATAGCTGCCCAACGCGCGAGCCCTCATCTCGTTTCGAACCTCTCGATTCTGTAAAAATGAACTTCGAAAGAGGGTAGGCAGCTCGAACTTGATTTGGGGCTTCGAATTGAAGAACGCGGCTACGACCATTAAATTTTAATTTTTTTTTTCGAACTGATTGGGGCTTTGAAAAGAAGGAGAAGGTGCGGCCATTCTTATATTGAAACGAACAGATCGATTTTTTTTTCCATTCGACAGGGCTTTGAATTGTGAGCAGGAAGCGTGATAAAAGTAAACGAAAGGAAACAAGATGTGATGTCGATCAGAAAGTGGCTTGTGAAAGAATGCTGCAGCGATAGCGAAAAGTTTAGATGTGAAAGAATACGGCTGAAGGTTTGATTAGTATAAATTTTTAATTTAAATTCAAATTCAAACCGTTCCGATAAATGCAACTTAAAATTTCAAAATCCTATTGGGGCGTGCCGCTAAGCGTTCCTAGGGTTATATACCTATCCCGATCGCAATGGAAAGGGTTTCGAATCCTAACTCGATCGTAAGGGAAAGATAGCTTTTTGGATCTGATATTATATTGAATTTCGATATAAATTTCAACGCGTTTATATATCGTACGCTCACATAACAACTCCAAACAATACGAAATTTGAAATCCGATAATAATTCAATATCACGGACCCAATGGAACTAGTTCGGTCGAATTCCGAGACTGCGCCTCGAAAGGCCTATTTTTAATCTTAATTTAAACGATTAAATTTCAAAACTGACCAATTCGGCGCTATATTCAATTTTCAACACTCCTATTATATTCAGTGTTGTCAATATAAATTTTATGAGCTTTCAAATTATATTTTTAACAGGCCTAAAATCTCAGATTTCATATTTTACCCAATTTCAATTATTTAATTCAACAATTTAATTGTCAAATAAATTATGATATTCGTAATTCAAGTTAAAATTGCTAGATTGAATATGTAAAATCAATCAAATATTCCGATTTTAAATGCTCGAAAATTCCGGGTCGTCACAATGACTATGCCCTTCGTTCGACGATTCATGATCATCGAAGATGATCATTTTCTCAACCACTTACAATTATTTAAAGATATCTCTCCAATTACTCGACAAAAATTCTCTAAACTATTTTTAGTGTAAACAATGAACCGAGACAAACACGTTTCATGTTGGAAAATTTGATTGAAAGTCTATAGATTTGGAGGAAATGATTTTTGAAGTAGAGAGGTTAGTTAAATTTTCTTGAATTTGAATTTACATAGATTAACAAAGTGAAGAAGAAGAAGAAGATGTGGGGGTGTGTGTGTCTATATATATGCACACACACACACACTCATATATATATGTGTAGGCAGACCTCATCACCAATCAACCTAACTTCATAAATGAAGTTTAAATCAAAGAGGGACAATGGTGGCTATGACTGCTAATGTGAAGGAGAAGCAAGGGGAGAATAATGGCAGATGTAGGAAAAAGGAAAAAAAATGGCTGTGTACAATTGTACTATGTCAGTATATTTGTTTAGAGAATTTTAGAGTAAATAATGGTACCCTACCACACCGAATCATATCCGATTATGAGCCACGATCGATAGAAAATCAATTACGATTGCATATAACAATGTTACATGAAAATGAAATAAAATAAAATAGACAAGTTATTAAATTCTATAAAGTTTCAAAATGCCAATGTTTACCATAAAACACGTCAAACAAGAATTTACTTATTTTCCAAATTAAAAGTTATGGAAAATTTTAAAAATTAAATTAAAAATAAGTCGTTGGAAATCGAGTCACAGTTTGGAACAATTAGTTTATTATAATTCAAATTCAAATTCGAATATTTAAATAAATTAAATACTAAAATTTGAAGACCCAAAATACGGTTGTTACGCTCTCCCCCTTTTAAAAGAATTTCGACCCCGAAATTTCAACACACGAACACTCAATACTATTCATAAGCTCGCATGATGTTCATAGATCATCCATATACATCATCTAATTTGATCATTGTCAAATACATAATTCCACTTCCAAACTAGTACCGTCCACCTGATTTACTAGTGCGAACCCTAATCAGGCTCCTTGATTAGGAATCTTTTCTCTCCTTACATAGCTGTAATTATGATATAAAACTTTAGTTTCATATCAAGAACCCTCATCAAGTGCTTGACGTCAAAAATTGAGTAGTAGATCCTTATTTAGAACTGTTTAAAACATCTCAAAACTTGTACTCGAATATTAGATCAACTATATGAAAAGAGAAACGATCTATGTACACCTTTGCACTTATTTAATTAGTTAATTCTACTACCAATTCTATTACTACTTAATTATTTATGAAAACATTTTTATTAAATATAGCTTAGGTTGTAAAACTTATAAAATTCCATGTCATGCCCTAAGGGTATATAAAACTATAATTCAAACTTTTATTTTGACTTCACTTAAGAATTTTAAACACCTTTTTGAATAATACTATATATTTATTTCACAAAATATATATGTATATAGCTCGAGTAACTCCAAAATTAAACCAAGGAACTGGGTGCTACTAAACTGTATCATAAACTTCCTTACTAGAAGGATAATATTCAAGAGAAATTTTACCATTCGAACGCATCTCTTACAGATTTCTAGTTATTTTCAAGCCACTTGAACTAGTTAACTTAAAAGCAAATTTTCAATTATCAAAATCCCCTTTTTGAAACCATACCATATATATTTCCAAATATATAGTTTTTATCAGACTATCCATTTTCCAACTTATTTCGAATTCGTTCGGGTTCGAACCCATCCCAACCGTACAGTGACAAAGAGAATGATTTTACTAAGTGCATAGTACTGATTGCCTAAGCAAACATTCGATCGTCACTTAGAAGGTTATCTAATCATTACAAACAAATTGAGACTCTTCCCCAAACCAAATCCAAAGGAATGCCTATTTTCCTATAAAGTCCCCTTTTCAAAGATATTTATACTTAAATATATTTCTAAGCAAGCTATTTCCTAAATATTAATACATCAAAAACCCTTTAAGATCTAAAGCTATCTCAAATAAAATTATTATTTCCTTTCTACACAGTCATTTGAAATAATAATATACATTTTTACTTTATAGTAAATCAAACCATACTTTTGGAATCTAATCAAAATTTATTCTATGAAAACAATCATATAGGGAAATCCCAATGGCAACAACTGCCCACTTAAAAATGTTTTTATCCTAAAAACATTTTCAATTACTATTATTAACCTATAAACCATGAAAATCATTTTTCCAAAATCATTGGGATTTGAACTCTTGGTTTCGTTTTTATATATAAAAACATTTATATAAATCAAGATTTTAAAATATTCCCTTTTAAAAGAAACTATTATCAAATATTTATTTTAAAAATATTCTAGCCTCCTTATATAAATCATTTTTCAAGCATAAGTTTTCTTTGAATAACTTCTTTTATAAAACCCCAATCAAATGCAACCAACTTATATGTTCTATAACGACCCGCTATTTTGGACTATTCGCATCCACACATGTCGGACTTAAATAATTCAAAATACCGAATTGTTAATTTAAATTTGTCAAAACTGAACATATATAGTAAATAAATAATCACAGAATCATAGACACAGAGTAATAATATGCAGCGGAAGCAAAAGGTAGTAGTTCATGAAGCTATTATATATATATATATATATCAGAGTTAAATAAATTACAACAGAAGTTTCGAATACAATAGTCAAATACAAGAATCAGAATATATCACTGGAATCAACTGAATATCTGAAAGCTGATAGGTAGCTGGATCTCTAGGCGAAGCTCCAACTCCAAAGGTGAGCCTCAAAAGTTGAACCACTCAGTCTGACCCGAGCGTAAAGCAAAACACAAAACACTCGAGTCAGGATTAACATTCTTATACCAATAAATCTAACTCAAGTGAAATAACAATTGAAATACAAGTAACTCAAAGGATGTGGAATAACCATCCTCTAAGGATCCGTTAAACTATCTACTATGTAGTAGTGTACGCTAAGTAGATAATGTCTATCGGTAATATAAATATCAAAATAGCGTTAAGGCGTTACCATTATCCCCCTTAACACATTTTATACAAGCGTTATAGAATGTACAACATTGTAAACTCCACCGTAAACTAGTGGGATATCAGAGAGTACTCCATAGGTATAACACAACAAATTCGTAGTGGTCGCGTATATAGGGATACAAGTATGATAAGGCACATGAGGCAATACCTAAGGTAGTGAAACTACCGTTTGCCTGTTCCGGACTGGTGAAAACGCATCGCCGCAACGATCGCAACACGGAGAAACAACACTCCCAAAAGTATGAGGGTGCACCAATCAATAACAAGTAATGAGTAGTTTACGAAGAAGTGTGTTCGCTCGAGGTGGCTAACCCCATTTGGCCCGGCACGGCTCCTGTTTTAGTCATTTCCAATTTGACACAAGTGTCAAGGCTATCCATTATCGTTCTCTTTCTTCAGTCATCACATACATCATTCCAACCACTTCATTCTGGATCATCACTCTGCATATAGTTATTAAAGTGGTTTTCGGTTTAGACAGAGAGTATGTCCATAACCGATCCCGGTTTCTTTAATAACTTTCGTAATTATTACACTGATTGGTTGTTTAATATATATATCAAACCAAATCAAATTCAATTTCAATTTCAATTCGTAAACCAACATTTCATTTGTCTTTCTAAATCAGTTTCCAAAATTTACGTTTCAAAACTTCCAAATTACCATTTCAAAATCTTATAATTCGATTTCAACTTTTATTTAAACAATTCAAATATTGATTCAAGTTCGTATATAAATTTCATTCCGAAATCATTGAAATTAATTTAATTTAACATTGAAACCAATTTAAACTCATGTATCGATTTCATTCGATGTTCGATAAGTTACTTTATCATTCAAAATAATTTCTATTAAATTTCCAATTCATTAGATCAATTTCTTAAGTTCAACTTCATTATATCAATTTACAAATTAAATTCAATTAGATTCGTTAATCAAGTTCTTTAGATTACAAGTCTTACATCTATTCCAATAAATCACATTTGTTTCTTGTTTAAGAAATTCAATTTCACTTATATTTTTACTTAGTTACAAATTTCAAAACTCAATTAATAAACAAACCAAATTTCACATATTCAAGAAGTTCAATTTCACTTATTAACTTACTTAAATTTTCCAAAGCTTAATTAATAAAGAAACCCAATTTCATTTATTAACGAAGTTCAAATTCACTTATTTAAAAGTTCAATTTTTCTTATCAAAGAATTCAATTTTTATTTAATTATCAAATAATTCAATCTTATTCAATTATTAAATAATTTCAAAACTTAATTATTAAATAATTTCAAAACTTAATTATTAAATAATTACAAAACTTAATAATTTCAAACTTAATTATAATTTCAAACTAATTTATTAACTCATTTCAAACTTAATTCAATGAATAATTCCAAATTTTATTGTCAAATAATTTATTTTAAAACAACGTTCTTTCAACAACAACTATGTTAATATTTGTTTCAGATTATTAGTTATTAACGTTTCCTTTCTGTTGGGCGAATTTTCACCCAGAAGACCTCAAGACCAAGAAGCCGCAGTTTCACTCGGGCTCGCAAGCAACCTCTACTTCGTTCAACAGCCAAGAAGCTCAATACTAACCTAGAGGGCCTTCCAATATTCTCCATGAAGAAGCTCACTCGGCCCCCACTTCATTCGGTTCCACAACACTCGGCCCCCACTTCATTCGGCTCCACTTCACTCGGCCCCCACTTCATTCGGCCCCATCTCACTCGGCTCCTTTATACCACCACTCCAACTCCCCTGCCGAACCAACCTTACCACCGAACCACCTACATAACCGGACCAAACGACTACCGGTCCACATTCTCACACTCCTACTACCGGACCAGGCAAGCACCGAACCAACCCTCTCCTTTCCCCTGCCGGTCCACATGCACACCTACCACCGGTCCAAGCTCATAGCCGAATGAAGCCTTGCCGAACCAGAAGATTGCCAGTCCAGATTGCTTCAGCCCGGGCCCACCAGCAGCTATATGCTTCCAAGGCCCCTACCCTCAACCTCATTCTATAAATAGAGGGGCAGGGGTACAACAATGGCAGACAAGTTTGAGAGCTCAAGCAAGGAAGGAACTTTCAAACTACTTTCATATACTGATGTACGAAGCATTGTACTTGTAATCTGAAAGAAAGAAGATAATAACATATAAAGTGGACGTAGGCACATTCTGGCCGAACCACTATAAATCTGTGTGTCTTTTACATTTCAGCTCCTACTTCTTTCATATTTACATACTCATCTAAAATCATTGAAAATCACATATAATCAACTAAATAATACGACTTGGAGGTGTTTGTCCATTTTTTGTGCAAACATTTTTGGTGCTTTCATTGAGAGTTGAACTCAGACTTCATCTTCAGAACTCAAGCTTCATCTTCTCCCACTCAACCTTCTTCCTAACAACATCACTCGTTGCTTAGAAATCATGCCTTCCAAACAGAGAAGGGATGTTAACAAAGGAAAGAACATCGCAACTAGCATCCTTCCAGATCCAGCAATCACAGATCAGCCCACTTCAACAGCAGTACCAGATGAAAATCAGGAAAATCCAACTGGTCCCGCAACGGAACAACCAATCACTAGGGCGGATCTGGACAGGGTTGTGGCTGAAGTAACTAACCGCTTCACATCCCAACAAGAAACTTTGGTGGACCAACTCATGACACGCTTAAGGGATGCTGAAGAGTCCAACCGCAACACTGAATCATGGGGTGAATCCCAATCCGGAGGATCCCGGAGGCAACAAAGGTCTTCACTCTTCGAACAAGCTATCAACAGGAACAACGATGATAGGGGCCGCGCCCGGACTCAGCTCGAATTCCGACTCGAGGAAGCCCTTGGAACCGAACCTAGCGGGGAGGCACCAGGCGAGGGTCGGATGTAGCTGAGCCAGTCATGCCACCTAATCATAGAAACCCCGCTGAACGGAGCCGAGCTAGAACCAAGCCCGAAGTTGACCCCATGGATGTGCTCGAAACAGAACCCCACAGGGGAAGATCAAGGCAGGGGGCAACTGTAGCTGGTCCTAGCGTGCATCCAAGCAGCCAAAGACAACCACTGGATAATGCTAGAAGTGATAGACTGTACCATCCCTACAGGTCATCTGGACGAGATAGATCCCGCAGGGAAGAACCGAGCTCATTTTTGTCCGCTCCAAGTTCTGACGAACGAATGGCACGATTATTCAGAGAATGTGTCCAACGGGAGCAAAGGGACCGGGGAATAGGCGCTAGGGTCACCAGTCCCTTTACCCGAAATATCGAAACTGCCATCACTCCCCGGGAATGGAAAATGCCAACCATGGAACCTTACAAAGGAACTTCCGACCCCATCGTACACCTGCAGAGATACACCCAGCATATGCTCATGAGTGGAGTAACAGAAGGAGTATTATGTAAATGCTTTCCGCTATTCCTATCAGATCTAGCTACCTCCTGGTTCTGCCATCTACCCCAAGGATCCATCAGCTCATGGGAGATGTTAAAAGAAAGGTTTATTAGCCAGTTCCGCATCCATGTGGAACAACCCAAGGATGCTTATTCTCTATCCAATGTCAAACAGAAATCCGGAGAGACGCTGCAACAATATCTAACACGGTTCAACGCCGCAGCGGCAGCAGTTCAAGATGCCGATGAAAAACTCACTCTAATGGCCCTCTGTAGTGGTGTACATCCAGATACCAAGTTTGCCAGAAGATTAACTAAGGAAAAACCAGCTACCTTGCCTGATTTCTTCCATGAAGCTGGAAAGTATATGAGACTTGAAGACGCTGCTACGGAGAGGCAGTCAGGGCAACAAGGCAAGATAGTTCAGGACAAGGTTCCCACTGCAGCTAAGGACGCTCGAAGAAATGAATCTAGAGACAATGCTGGGGGCAGAAAGGTTGAGAAGCGCCAATATCGACCAGGGCCAAGATTTGACTCCTACACTCCTTTGAATGAAACAATCGAAAACATCTACCTAGCCACTCAGGGCGAACTGGGATACAAGCGCCCCCCGCACAAGAAAGAATCTGATAACGCACTCAAGTCCGGAAAGTTCTGTCGCTTCCACGAATCCCACGGACATGACACCAATGAATGCCACCATCTTCGGGACTTGATCGAAGAACACATTAGAAGAAGAAGACTGGAACGTTATGTGAAAGGTCAGAACAGGACTCCAACTCCTGCCAATGAGAACTCAAAGCAACCCCTCCCAGAAGTAGGCGGAGGGAATCGCAACAATCACAACACCAGTGGCTCTAGTCAAGAGAAGATAGTGGTCCTTACCATCTCAGGAGGACCACACATCGCCGACAGAAGTTGGGCAGAGATGGAAAGGTACGACAAGTCGCTTAGAAATGCCGAAGGATATGTTAACTCCATTACGGAGGAACGCCACCCGAAACGAAAAGAAAACAATGACGTTGTATTCAGTAGGCATGATTTGGAAGGAAGACAGTACCCACATATGGATCCCATGGTCATCTCTGCCTGGTTTGGTCCAGCTAAAGTTTTTCAGATTCTAATAGACACGGGAAGCTCCGTAAATATCCTGTTCAAACATGCTTTCGACAAAATGAAGTTATCAATGAAGGATGTATCCCCCTGTGACAAACCACTGCACGGTTTCACTGGAGATGCAAAAATGCCCCTCGGGCAACTTGACCTCTTCGTCGAAATAGGAAGTCATCCCCGCTCCGTTGTGCGAAAACAAACGTTCGTACTAATAGAAAACCACTCGGCTTACAACGCTTTCTTGGGAAGACCAGCCTTGTCTGACTTTCAGATTGTATTAGCCCCCTGGTGCCTGAAAATGAAATTTCCAACAGACAACGGAGTAGGAGAAGTAGAAGGAGATCAAAATGCTGCCCGAGACTGCTACGTAACTGAACTTCGCAATAACCGCAGAAAGAATAAAGGAAAAGATGCAGAGACTACTCTCTGCATGAAAAGCTTGGAGGCATAGCAACTAAAGAAAGCCCCTCCTCTTCGATACACAAGTGATCCCTTCAATGAACTAGACCCCAGGGATAAAGAGGAGGAGGCTACCGCCGAGCCTGCAGAGGCTATGGAATTCGTATCGGTAGATAAGCATGATTCAAGTAGACTATTAAAAATCGGATCTCAGCTGGAAACGGAATTGAAGGATCAACTCATTGACTTTCTCCGCCACAACTTAGATGTATTTGCGTGGACCCATGCCGATATGACAGGAATCTCCCCAGACATAGCATGCCACATGTTGAACATCGATCCCACCAAGGTACCAGTAAAGCAGAAAAAGAGGAGCATGGGGGCAGAGCGATCGGCAGCCCTTGATGAGGAAGTAAAGAATCTACTTGCTAATGGCTTCATACGGGAAGCCATCTACCCAGAATGGATCGCTAACCCAGTGCTAGTAAAAAAGGCCAATGGAAAGTGGCGAACATGTATTGACTTCTCCAATCTGAATGACGCTTGCCCAAAAGATTGCTTCCCACTTCCCCGAATTGACCAACTTGTGGATAGCACAGCCGGACACGAACTCCTATCTTTTATGGATGCATACTCTGGATATAACCAGATTCCCATGCACGCTCCCGATCAGGACCACACTAGCTTCATCACCGACCGCGGATTATATTGTTACAAAGTCATGCCTTTTGGACTCAAAAATGCTGGAGCTACCTATCAACGCCTCGTCAACAAAATGTTCGCAGAATTGATAGGACGAACTATGGAGGTATATGTGGATGACATGTTGGTAAAGTCCAAGAAAGCCAACGACCATGTAAGCCATCTGGACGATACGTTTCGGGTACTTCGCCGATATGGAATGAAGCTGAATCCTCTAAAGTGCTCCTTCGGGGTATCATCGGGAAAATTCTTAGGATTCATCGTCCACGTCAGAGGAATCGAAGCAAACCCTGAACAAATCCGGGCTTTAAAAGAAATAAGGATACCTTCCACTCGAAAAGAAATGCAGAGCCTAAACGGAAAGGTGGCCGCCCTAAGCAGATTCATTTCCAAGGCAACTGACAAGTGTGTCCCTTTCTTCGAAGCACTCAAGAAAGACAAAGGGAAGTTCGAGTGGACCGACGAATGCTTAAAAGCCTTCCTCAACCTAATCGAACACCTTCAGAGACCACCAGTACTCTCAACTCCAAATGAAGGTGAAGTGTTATACCTATACCTCGCTGTATCATCTCATGCTCTAAGCGCCGCCTTGGTAAGAGAAGAAGACCGCGCACAACGCCCGGTTTACTTTGTAAGTAAGAGATTTACAGGGGCAGAAGCCAGATATCCTAAACTTGAGAAATTAGCATATTGTTTATTGATCGCGTCACGAAAACTGCGACACTACTTCCAGTCTCACTCCATCAGGGTTCTAACCGATCAACCACTAAGACAAGTGCTCCATCGTCCTGACACTTCTGGGCGACTCCTCAAATGGTGCATCGAACTAAGTCAGTATGATATCACCTACCATCCCCGCACCGCTATCAAAGGGCAAGCCATGGTTGATTTCATTGCCGAATTCACTACCAACGAAGGCAAGGAACAATCCGAAGTAGCAAAAAACATCAAGTGGAACCTCTTTGTAGACGGAGCATCAAACGAACAAGGCTCGGGGGCAGGTATTGTGATCATCACCCCCAGGGGAAGAAAGTTGTACTATGCATTAAGATTGGAGTTCACGGCCACTAACAACGATGCTGAATATGAAGCAGTAATAGCGGGATTGGAACTGGCCCTAGAAATTGGAATCAATTCCTTATGTATTCATAGTGATTCTCAGCTTGTCGTAAACCAGGTACTAGGAGAATTCCAGACTCGAGGAGAACGACTCACAGCATACCTAAAGAAAACCAGACTGCTGCTCAATCGATTGGACCATTATCTAATCAAACACATTCCTCGAGAAGAAAACCAAGGGGCAGATGAACTTGCGAAGCAAGCTAGTATGAAGAACAGCACCATTTCCGGAGCACTAGCAATCTCAAGGCAGCTAGCCCCGAGTTTCGAACAAGCGAATCTGATAACTGCAATCGAAGAAGGAACCTGGATGACTCCTATCCGGAAATATTTGCAAGATGGCATACTACCCGACAGGCGTGACGAAGCCAAGAAGATCTTGAGGAAAGTTCCCCACTACACAATACAAGAAGGCATCCTCTACCGGCGTGGCTTCTCTAGCCCCTTATTAAGATGCGTCGCCGGAAGGGAAGCCAAGGAGATATTAACAAACATCCATCAGGGAGGATGCGGAGATCACACTGGAGGACAGACTTTGGCAAGAAAGATACTCCGATATGGATATTACTGGCCCACACTAAACAAAGATGCCCTAGACTTCGTTAAGAAATGCGACAGATGTCAGAAGTTCGCCAAGATTCCTCGACTGCCCACAAACGAAATTACTCAAATGACTAGCCCTTGGCCCTTTGCTGTATGGGGAATTGACTTAATTGGCGAACTGCCAACGGGCCGAGGCGGAGCCAAATATGCTATAGTGGCAGTCGATTATTTCACCAAATGGGTGGAAGCGGAACCTTTAAATAAAATATCTTCAGCAAAAGTTATCAACTTCTTGATCAAAAACATTCTGTGCAGGTATGGAGTCCCACTCAAGATCGTATCCGACAACGGACTCCAGTTTGACAGCGAAGAATTTGCCGACTGGTGCCAAGAACATGGAATTCATAAAAGCTTCTCATCAGTAGCTTACCCTCAGGCAAACGGACAAGTTGAAGCTGTCAACAAAATTCTCAAAACCCTAATCAAGAAGAAACTTGAAAGGTCAAAAGGCGCTTGGGTGGACGAACTTCCTACGGCACTATGGGCGTACCGCACATCTTTCAGAACATCAACGGGACATACTCCTTTCTCTTTGGCATATGGATCGGAGGCAATGCTCCCAGTTGAGACTATTGTGCCTTCCCACCGTAGGATCCACTACAACCCAGAAGAAAACGAAGAACTCCTCCTCATGTCTTTGGATCTGATCGAGGAAAGGAGAAACGATGCAGCACTCAAAGCAGCAGCTCACAAACAGAAAGTGGCAGCACAATACAATTCCAAAGTCAAGCATCGCAGCTTACAAGAAGGAGATCTTGTCCTCAGGCGAATCTTTCCGCGCCCCGGGGCAACCCCATCTGGGACGGACCATATGTAATTCATAAAGATCTCCACAACGGAGCTTACATTTTGTCAACAGTGGACGGAGAGGTGTTCCAGAGGGCATGGAACATCCGACACCTCCGTCGATACTTTTCTTAACTTGTACTGCCCATATGAAGTGAATTAACAAAGAGAATCAGTGGACGTAGGCATTTCCGTGCCGAACCACTTTAAAAAATCTTGTCTCTTTTTAACTTGTTCCTTTATGTCTTGGCTGCTCGTTAAGTTTTATCCCTTTCTGTTGAACAAAATCCTATGGCATCTCCACCCAAGACGCACCACGGCCTCATCTGGACTAGGCCTAACAGGTACGCTACGATTCTATGCACTCGCCAATGAGACACTTTTTCTCCAGCATTCCTCTGCTGCGGGTTAACTCATTGCGCGCCTGCCCTCAAAGCCAACTGTAATGAGCCGATTATAAGTCATCATAAAGGCCGACTATAGCCGATGGCAGCTCATTACGGCGTTCGGCTCGCCGGCAACTGTGAACCTACTTTAAGCCCCAACATAAGGTGTGGCCAGCCAGGGGTAGTTCACGGCCAACGGCACCCACGCTAGCCGGCCACGGTAAATCGAATAATACCCACGATTACGGACCATAATGGTTCGGGTAGTTACCGTGCGCGATCTCGGCTCCGATGTGTCTTAAGTGCGGCTGTGGTAAAAAAGAAAACTCCCCGCAGAGGCGTAAGATGGGTGACAAATGTCTCCAAGACTCACAGCTAGGGAAAGTGACTACAAAACCCGTTTGCCACGAACTTAAGCACATCGACGGCCTTCCGTGACTGGAAGTTTTACATTTACTATATTTCCATTCCATTTAAATATTTTTCCCCTATCCTGTATAACAAACTCTAAAGTACAGGAAACCGAATAGGAAGCATTCACTCATAAGGCTCTAAGCCTGCGTACTGGGTGGCAGGGCGCTCAGCTATACCCGTGAACAGTTACACAAGACACTCAAAGCTACCGCCTGCGAATAAAACATAAAGGGCGGTACTCTCTTCTCTTGTACATAAATGCGTAACTATAGCTTATTCATACACTGACATTGCAAAACGTGAAATTATATTTCAAGCAAAAACTTAACATCAAACACAACTAGAATCACAGGCATATACATAATTATACTTCTCACACGGCACATAAAGATAGCAACAACATTTAAACATGACAGAATCAGCTTATATTATAAGATCACACGAAGTTATTCTTTGCAAATAATTTTATTACAGTTGCATATCAAAGACTAACATAAACAGTGATAAAACAGAAACAAAAAGATGGCAGATGCCTCCACACTCCATCACCAACTTCCCCAGTCTACTTAGCCGCAGGATCAGAGCCCCCAGCATGCGGATCAGAAGTCCCGCCTGTCCAATTCGGAAGAAGAATTCATTAAACGAACAACCAAGTTATGGAAACACGGGAAGAAAAGAAAGGGAAGAAGAATAACTCACCAGCATCCGCCGCTTGATCCTCATCATCCAACTGCACGCCCGCTTCCTCTGCAGCAAGCAGCCGCATCCCCTCTTTCACCGCCGCTTGCTCCTCCTTTGAGAACTGAGCAGTAACCGCATTCAAGTTGAAAGCCTCTCCGCCTTCCTTACCCGCGTTGACCCTGGCCTCCTCTAAAGCCTGGAGATACACCTTGGCCATGACCCGAGGGTAATCGTCCATCCAAGACAAGCCGCCCTCCTTCCAAGTGTGGAAGTACATATCCTGCAGCATCTCATCCATCATCCCCTCGTTTTCCTCAAACTCCCTCACCCGGGCCTCGGAAGCTTGCAACTTGGCGACGGCGACGTCCCTCTCTGACTGGTATCTCAAGCTCTCAGCCTAGAGTGACCTCCTCATTTCCTCTTCCTTCAACCTGAGGGACCTCCTCATCTCCTCCATCTCCTCCTTCAACTCGGCCTGAGCCATCTCCGCAGCCTCGAGCCTCCCCGACAACTCCTCTACCCGCTCGAGATCCGCATTTCGAACCTCATCCACCGTTGCGATAGCTATGTTAATCCGTTCCCTGCAAGCGACCTCCATCTTCCGTAATTCCGCCCTACTGGCCTTCTCCATGGTCTCTTTCAGCCGCTTGGAGGCTTCCTCATGCTGGGAAATCTGGATGGCTTGGTCGGCGAGCTGCTTGGCCTGATCGGCAACCTTTAACCTCAACCGAATGTTAGAACTCCCGATCTCTTCCCCGGCCTTGACCAACTTAGCATGATGCTCCATTAACTTCCTGGTCTCTACGGCCACCCGGTCGATATTAGCCTTGGCCTCATCCCCCATGGTGACTACCCGTGTAGTAAGTAAATCAAGATCTAAAGATTTGGCCTCGTCCAGCACCCTTACCATGGGGTTGCGGGGAAGGAGGTGCTCGCCCGTGGTCTCATCGAATGAAATGTCCCGAAAGCTTGGGTCTAAATCAGGATGACCAGCAAAAGGGTCACGAGGCACGGGGCGAGGCACATCGGGACGCCTTATATGAATGACAGTAGGACTCTTGGAAGGAGGAGGAGGGGGGCCGGGCTCCGTGCTCTCCTCCGTAGTATCACGAGGAGGCTGAGTAGGGGGAGGCTGAGTAGGAAGCTGCGAAGCAGAAGAAGACTCAAATAAGGAACGGCTACGCTTCCTTTTCTGAATACCCTCTTCGATGACCCCAAGAAGAGGGCGGTAACTGACTACATCCCCAGTGCGATCAGTAGAAGGTTTCGCGGAAGCCCTCCTCGACTTAAATTGTTCAAGGCGGTGTCGAACATCCGACGTTTTACCCGCCTGGCCTGCCCCTGGAATAAAGAACAAGTGTTACGAACATACAATAATCCGCAATTCAAAAAATGTGCTAAGTTAAAAAGAAAGAAAAGTGAGGAGACACATATATTATACAAACCCGGCGGAGGAGTGGGATACTGCAATAAGTCCTGGATCTCATTCCAGGACGGAAGTGAACCGTAAAAAATTTCTAAGTCCCTATCGAAAATGGAATCGGCAGAAGACAAAAGTTCACCTTGCATCGCCGGAGTCACCCTAGCTGAAGCCACAGCTTTGCCGGTTTCCTTTGCCTTCTCCGTTTCCTTCTCCTTTTCCTTCTCCGTTTCCGACTCTCCCTCCGACTCCCCGAAGGCCCGACGGAGAGCCTCATCCAGTTCGAGGTCTTGCTCAGAGGTTAGAGCAGCAACCCCACTACCACCTTGACCATTGCCATCTCCTCCACCCTCCGACCCTTCTCCAACTTCGCCTCCTTCCTCCTCTTCTACACCTTCCTCCTCCGGGACAGTCGGGCAAATACTTGGAGAAGGGCCATCAGACATCTTCAGTTTCTTCCCCCCGACCACGGGACGCTCTGCGAAAGGCTCCCTCTTACCGCTCTTTAATGTAGCCCCCCTCCTTAGCTTTGGCAGCCCTCTCCTCAGCCGTATCCCTTTGCTTAACTACGGACTGGCGCGGTAAGATCAAGTTATACTCCAAGAGGGTTGCGTTCCTGATCAAGAAAGAGGCCGACCGGTCCCGTGCCGGAATAGCCTTTAGTTCAGCAGCCATTCGCACTAAGGAATCATCCTCCACGACTGCAACACCACCTGTCGCTAGCCAGAAATAAAAGCATGTCAGAAAAAACACTACCGTCAAAACACATGAAAAATATAAATGAAATCAATCTTACAGCCGGAAGTGAAAAGGCGGAAAGAAACAGCATCGTCCTTGACGAAGAACCACTCTTTCTTGAACATGGTGAACTTGGAATACAAGTCCAGAACTGGTTTGAAGGGCACGGCCGCCTCCAGACTAATATACGGAGACCCCTTCTTATAGCCTCTCAGGTTGTACAAGTATCGGATTTCCCGGTTAGAAGGAGGACGCCCGTACCTCCTCTGGAAGATAACAAAGAGGCTCACCAGGATGGCATATGAGTTAGGCTGGAGCTGGAAGGGAGCCACCTTCAAATATGTGGTGAAGCTTACTATCCAAGCGTTGATAGGGGGGATAGCGCCGCACATGCAATGGTATCTGCTAAAAGCGAAGTAGCCCTCGGGAGGATTATATGGCATCACTCCATCTCCCGGAAGCAGCATAAGCGTCCTGTCAATCCCAAAGGAACGGGATATGGCGTCGAGTTGCTCCTCTTTCAGAGAGCTAGAATAGCAATCAGGGGGGGAGATGAGAAGCTCCTGGGGACCATACCCGTCGACTAGTGACCTCGGAGCGGGTACGTGCTGTGCTGGATCTGGCTGGGCTGGGGGCACGGCAGAAGTTTCTCCACTATCCCTGGATTTCCTCTTGCCCGATCGAGTTTCTACCTTGCGAGACATTTAACTACAACACAAGGAAAGCATGGCATTAGAACAAGGAACATAGAAAAGTAAACAAACAAATGCATGCAAGTGTGGGATTTCATTCGCAAACTAAAGTTTTCAAGTTCACAAGTTCATTCGGTTTCCATCTCATTCGGTTTCCATCTCATTCGGTTTTCATCTCATTAGGTTTCCATCTCGTTCGGTTTCCATCTCATTCGGTTTCCATCTCATTCGGCCCCAAGGCCGTAGTCCCATTCGGTGAAGTGAAAACTTTCGTATGTATTCGGCAAAAGGGAACATACCTGGTTCGGTACTAAATTGGTCCGGCGCTTGATTGATTCGGTATTTGTTTGATCCGGTACTTAACTGGTTCGGTGCTCAATATGGCTCGGCTCTACTCGTTCGGTAAAGAAAAACAAGGGGGGTACGGCCTCTATATATAGGCGAACTCACAACCACCGAACCAAACAATTCGCCCAACCGGACCAATAATACCGGACCACCAGAAGCCGAATGGGAATAGCCGGACCAACCAAGAACCGAATGAAACTCTCTCTCTACAGACCAAGACCAGGAACTAGTGGCGTGCAAAGCGCCTCCCTCAGATAAGTACCGAACTCCAGAACTGACTAACAAAATAAGATTATGATAGCGATGAATAAGTCGTAAAATCCTCACCGACGTGGATTAAATCGTTTACACGTGTACGCAACCTCGAATGGTCCATAGGCACGCTCTGAATGGTTATTAACCCTACCATCGTGGGAATTTACACTTTGACACGCATTTTTAAGCCCATCGGTCATATGGATGTTTGATAATTATGAAATGGCTAAGCTACTTACACATGTACGGGGTTGCGAACGATCCCTAGGCATGCTCTGAGCTGGCAATAAACCATCTTCACAAACATAAACCGGGCATCGACGATGCCGAGCCCCTTCGGGGCTCACTCTCTCGTCCTGAACGGCACAGTTCACTTCATCTCGAATATTTCGATCATGAACGGCCGTTATTCGAAATCACACTAAAACTGTAAATTCCTTTGCAGGACATTAACAGAATACGAACGTCCAATCGCTGGCGTTGCAAAGCGCCTCCCTCAGGAAAAACAAAGCGCGACACATGCAAGCACGTGCCCCACTTTGGGGGGCAAATGTTGGGCGAATTTTCACCCAGAAGACCTCAAGACCAAGAAGCCGCAGTTTCACTCGGGCTCGCAAGCAACCTCTACTTCGTTCAACAGCCAAGAAGCTCAATACTAACCTAGAGGGCCTTCCAATATTCTCCATGAAGAAGCTCACTCGGCCCCCACTTCATTCGGTTCCACAACACTCGGCCCCCACTTCATTCGGCTCCACTTCACTCGGCCCCCACTTCATTCGGCCCCATCTCACTCGGCTCCTTTATACCACCACTCCAACTCCCCTGCCGAACCAACCTTGCCACCGAACCACCTACATAACCGGACCAAACGACTAACGGTCCACATTCTCACACTCCTACTACCGGACCAGGCAAGCACCGAACCAACCCTCTCCTTTCCCCTGCCGGTCCACATGCACACCTACCACCGGTCCAAGCTCATAGCCGAATGAAGCCTTGCCGAACCAGAAGATTGCCAGTCCAGATTGCTTCAGCCCGGGCCCACCAGCAGCTATATGCTTCCAAGGCCCCTACCCTCAACCTCATTCTATAAATAGAGGGGCAGGGGTACAACAATGGCAGACAAGTTTGAGAGCTCAAGCAAGGAAGGAACTTTCAAACTACTTTCATATATTGATGTACGAAGCATTGTACTTGTAATCTGAAAGAAAGAAGATAATAACATATAAAGTGGACGTAGGCACATTCTGGCCGAACCACTATAAATCTGTGTGTCTTTTACATTTCAGCCCCTACTTCTTTCATATTTACATACTCATCTAAAATCATTGAAAATCACATATAATCAACTAAATAATACGACTTGGAGGTGTTTGTCCATTTTTTGTGCAAACACTTTCAATAAAATTCAAATTTCAACTTCATTTCAAAACATTATTATTTATTCAAATAAAATCTTTATTTTATTTATCAATCAAATTATGGACCAATCGGGTTTATTTAATTCTCTATCCTAGGTCAAAGTTTAATTTGGGTATTTATCATTTCAACCTGATACCATTTCAATTGAAAGATCAAAGCATAGCAAAGGGAACTTGCAGTGTGATAACTGGGATGGTGTCAAAGTAAATAAACAAGCAATAACAACAATCCAATAATTAATTCAAATAATCTCAAAATAATCGTATTAATTTACAATGTTGTTTGTGCAAATTAATATAATTATTTCTAAAATCTACACTATCATTTCATGTAGATTAAAGATTATTACATTAATACTTATAGGGTTCTTCAATTTATTCAATTTCATACTACATCGATTTTAAACAGCATACATTTAAATAGTTCAAGGTGTAATTAACCATATTTCTATGTGTCAATTAATTTAAACATTTAAAGGGGTCGTATTTACAAATTTAACTAATCGAATTCAACACATATGTCGATTCAAATTTTTAACTATCCTACGTCAAATTCAATTGCATGATTTTTATCACTTTATATATTACAATTTAACATCCAATATAAACAACAACAATCAATCAATTATCAACCAAATGGGATTATCATCGTATAGTTAACAGATAATGGTGTTAGATGTCACAGGTGAACTGATACAGTTAATAACATATATATAACAGTGTAAATCACTGACACGACATATTTCAATTGTCGTTTCAATTATAAATAAAAGAGCATTAATCGTGAGTGATTCCTCACCTTTCGAGGCCAGATAGATTCGACAAGGCAATGAGCTATGAATTTCAAAGCAACGTTGGATGGACACGATTTGACAGAGAAAACAGGCACGACGGACAATGCTAAAAAAAGGATCGATAAAACGAATCAGAACCGGATTGATAAGGTTAGACGGTATAAATAACTTGTGTGCATAACTATATATAACTATTTGCATAAAATCATATTTCAAACATATATTAAATTATATATATATGTATTTCAAAATTATTGTTTTTAAATTTACATCACCTGTACTAAACTCAAATATTTATACGTACTTTATTTTGAAATAAATACTTATGTAGATGTATACATATCACTTACACAAATAAATCAACCAACAATTATATATATAAAAAACACTTATTATAAAACAAGTACACAATGCACAACAAGTTATATAATTTTATATAGGTTGTCACCTATATTTTTACTAAATAGAGTCAAACAAAGCACAGATCAAATCAGTATCCAAACTACAACAAAATAAATAAACACTTATAAAACTTATAAGGGCATATCCAATGGCAAAGTTACATACTGAATTTGGCAAAAAGAAAACTCCAATTGTCCAGTTCAAGCTTAATATTAAGCTGGAACGTTCAGAATCCAGTTAAGGATCCTGAACTGGGCATGGGCGCCCATTTAATGGGCGCCCAAGCCCTGGCGCTCATTTTATGGGCGCCCAAGCTCACCTTCCCCCACCCCACGTCTTCCAACGGCTATAACTGGCCCCTGTATTTGAATTCCAATGGCTACAAACAGCCATATTTTGACCCCAACGGCTATAAACGTTCATATTTCAAATTACAACGGCTATAAACGGTCATTTTGAAAATTACAACGGCTATAAACGGTCATATTTATGATTTCACTACATATATCGGAATATTATTCAGATTGTAATAAACACATCTCTTCTTCTATTACAATTCTATTCTCAATTCCTTAATATTGAAAGTATGTCTCATCCGTTTCAATCATATACCGAAGCGATGAATATGGATAGCTGGGATTTAGATTCTCAACCCTTTCAAAATGTTCATCCCCAAACCGCCCCCCCTCTATCATTTCATTCTTCTGCTCCATGGTCTGGAGATGAAGATAATGATTTGTGTTATATTTATTGTCATTTTTCTAACGACTCGGTAAAGGGGAACGACCAAAGTGGAGAGGGGTTTTGGGAAAAAGTCATGAGTGCGTACAATAGAAAACATGTTGAAAAGACGAGGTCAATGTCTGCAATCACGGGTCATTTTGGGAAGATTAATCGAGAAACACAATTCTACGAGTCGCAGATCCACAAAATAAGAACAACAAATCTAAGTGGAATGGGTGGCGAAGCTGAATTGGTAGCGTTTTGTAAAATTTGATTTTTAATTTACATTCATCTCTGATCACTTTGTTAATATATGATTTTGTGTTTCTGTTTTTGTAGAAGAGAATGGCGAACGATCAATTCTTGAAATTATTTCCAAGAGAAAATGGTACAAAGAAACCCCACTACTATCAGTTTGCAAACTGCTATGACTTGCTTGTTAGTCAACAAAAATGGAACTCGAACACCGCAAAAAGCTTAAGAGATGTCCAGACGAAGTAGAAGGGGAAGAAAAAAACAAGTAGAACTAATTACAATTCTAGCCCAGACAATTCTTCTCATATGGACTCAAATGTATGCCCAGATAACGAAGACGAAGAATCAATACTCGCATTTGATGAAGACGCTAGACCGACGGGGAAACGAGCAGCTAAGAAGAAAATTGCTGTTCAATCTCAAACCGATTCTTGTTTAGCCCTAATGCATGAAAAACATGCGAGAGAAAATGTAGAACGTCAAAAAGGAAGTGCAGAAAAGCTTGTCGTGTTAAAAGAATTGACTGAGATTGAGAAGGGCCGGTTTGAGCTAGAGCGGCAACGCCAAGAGACCTTAGTAACAGAAAAGGATGTCAACGGAATGGACCCAATTACAATGCAATATTGGATGGAGTACAGACAACGCATTGTTGAGAGTGGATCTGGAATAAAACATATGTAGGTGACGTATTAATGTGATATTTCTAGTTATTGCAGTTTAAATATCCATGTACCTTCAGTTCATATATGCAATCAAGTGTTATTTTCAGTTTTACAATATTCAATGGTATATCATTTTTTTGATGCATTATGTAGATATCAATATAGATTTACTTCATCAAACATAAATGATATTACAAACATAAAAATTGAAGCATTCTACACTTCGTTATAGAAATAAAAAAGGCAAACATATGTAATTAAACAAAGATCCACCATCTCCAACTACTGATTTCCATGAGAATTCCAAATATGCTCCATTAATTCCCTTTGGAGTCTATTATGAATAGCTGCATTACGATATACTTCATGATGATCATTATGAATTGCGTACTATCCTTCATTTCGTAACGTTATTGTGTGAAACAATTCGGGGGGTTGTCTTGCCCCCTCATACTCGAAATCGGGATAATCCATGCCGTGTTCATCTTCAATGATCATGTTATGCATAATTATACAACGGAACATAATTATAGCCATGTTTGATCTCTTCCATAATCTACATGGATTGCTTACCATTGCAAACCTTGCTTGAAGGACCCCAAATGCCCTTTCTACGTCCATCTTTTGTCCTTCCTGCATCGCAGCAAATTGTTTCTGTTTTGCCGTCATTGGGTTTGCAAATGTGTTTACAATTGTACTCCATTTGGAATAAATTCCATCTCCTAAATAGTATCCATGCTCATGTGTGTTTTGACCAAGAGTAAATGATACGGGAGTTGACTTACCTTGGGCCAAATCATTAAACAAATGAGATCGTTCGACAACGTTTAAGTCATTAAGAGAACCTAGCATTCCAAAGAAAGCATGCCAAATCCACAAAACATGAGAGGCAACTGCTTCTAAGATGATAGTTGGTTTTTTTACTTTGCCGTTATATGCTCCATGAAAAGCTTTTGGACAGTTCTTCCACTCCCAATGCATACAATCTAGACTTCCAAGCATTCCAGGCCAGCCCTTTCTTTCATGCATTTCACGCAAGCGCGTTGCATCTGCCTGGTTTAGAGAACAAATATATTCCATCCCATAAATGTCCACAACTGACTGACAGAAGTGATCTAGGTTTTCCAATGCTAACTCTCTGCAATACAATATGCATCATCAAGGGCATCGGCGGTGTACCGTATGCTAACATCCTCAAAGCTGCGGTCATCTTTTGATGCCCACTCAAACCTTATTTTTTTGCAGCGTCCTGCTTAAAAAAAAAATTATTATTATGCTGAATACTTTCGAGAATTCTTATAAATAATGGACGACTCATTCTGAATCGTCATCTAAACATCTCTGGACCATAAGTTCAGTCACGGGCAAAGTGATCTTGCATAAGTATTTTGTGAAATGCTTACTGGTTACAGTTGATATATTTCTGACCCATAACGGAACCATCATGTTTTCCAGAAGTTGATCCGTATGCTTCACGGTATATCTCCATCAGTTCCACCTCCTCTTGTTGATGCGCTAACGCGTATGCTTCTTCTTCAGAGTCACTGTCGCATAGCAATATAGCTTTTAGTAAATTTCCAGAAATCTTTTGATATTTGAGGATGGTTGTTTGATATTTGAATGTTTTGTTAGACTAAATTATGGTGAACAAGTATGACATCCATATGATTATATATATATATTACTAATTCTTGAGTGGAGAGAAGGAGGGTCAATGTATGGTCAAATCACGTACTGTAGCCACGTTCATTTGCCGGTCAAGATTCTCTGCTTTGTTGAGTGGAGAGAAGGGGGTCAGTGTGTGGTCAAATCACATACTGCAGCCACGTTCATATGCCGGTCAAGATTCTTTGCTTTGTTGAGTGGAGAGAAGGTGTGTTAGTGTGCGATCAAATCACGTACTGCAGCCACATTCATTTGCCGGTCAAGTTTCTCTGCTTTGTTGAGTGGAGAGAAGGTGTGTTAGTGTGCGATCAAATCACTTACTGTAGCCACATTCATTTGCCGGTCAAGTTTCTCTGCTTTGTTGAGTGGAGAGAAGGGGCCAGTGTGCGGTCAAATCACGTACTGCAGCCACGTTCATTTGCCGGTCAAGATTCTTTGCTTTGTTGAGTGGAGATAAGGTGTGTCAGTGTGCGATTAAATCACGTACTATAACCACGTTCATTTGCCGGTCAAGATTCTCTGCTTTGTTGAGTGGAGAGAAGGTGTGTTAGGAGAGATGGAACATCCATTATATATATTCACAAATCGTTATATGTTTACATCATTTAAAACCTAACATTATTCAAATAACATTGTCCAACATGACATTTACGTCTCATGAATTGAAGTTGCTTATATAGTGCTGCATTCAAACCGATGAGATGTGCGATAATCAGGAGTCAATGGTAATTAATTTTTAGGACACTCTGGCTGAACTCTACAACAACGACGTGGGCTCTCAAGTCAGATGTACGCCTCAAGAGGTCAGGACTGCATACAGAAACTTTACTGAGGCATGCACGCGTTACACAAAGATTATTAACGAGGTAATATTGGAAAATGTGTTTGAGACTACAAGTTCGACTTATGACGGTCGATACAATTTAAAATATGGCACGCCCTTCATTGCCCATGATGCATACTTCATATGTCAGAACTGGCTAGAAAGATTTGGATGGCCATAAGATAACAGTATTGCTAGTTGGTTATGTAACGTTCGTTAATTTGTCGAGAGCTTTCTGAATTGTCTTTTCAAATGATAATGTCTATTGTTGTTGTCAAAGCTAATGCCTATGTGTAATGTTTGTTTATATATGCCCTTGTGTATTGTATGTTGCCAGATCAAAAAGTAGTGGTAGCAAAAGTGTACTCGAGCATTATAATCCAAAATCCAAGAAAGTGAAAGTATATAAACATAAATAATACACAGTATACTCAAACAATGACATAAGTACATATGCTATAGGATCTGCAACATGTAATAAAACGTCTACTATGCATAAACTAAAAGGTATATACAACTAAAGGGAAGCAGCATCGTCTTTGTCAGCATCATCATCATCTCCGTCACCGTCATTATCATCATCTTCATCACCATCATCATCATCATCTCCGTCATCATCATCATCTCCATCGTCATCATCGTCATCCCCATCACCATCATCCCCCTCGTCCTCATCCTTATTGTCCTCATCTAAACCACTAGCATCATAACCACTGGGACCAACATCACCTCCGCCTTGTGATCCGAAAGGCTCATATACAGCAAGTCTAGCCGATAGCTGATCAATCTGGGCCTCTAGCATCTGTGTATGCTGCATGTACATATCATGCATGGTGTGTGTATGTGCAAGAGTCATATCGCAAAACAAACCAAGTGAAACTCTGGCCTGGACCAATCTACCAGCATACTACATAAAGATGACATTTGACATAGTAAGAAACCAAGCATAAAATAAAGGAAAAATGACAATAAACAACAAACGTACCTCATACGGAGGATATAACCCGACTGAAGGCACACCAGGATAGTCGGGGTGATCTGGAAAGACTAAAGGCTGCTCAATCAAAGTACATGTCACGTCATATGCTCTAAAAGTAGTATCATGCTCCAAATGCATGGTAGTCCGGGAGAACTGTGACGGAATCAGGTCAAATGAAACCGGTGGTACTTGAACTCTATCGGCTGCCATATGAGCTCCTATATGATCAGAGTTGACCCCACAAACATAATCTGGTAGGATGAATCTATGGGGTGCTACTCTAGCCTAATAAGCATCGTAATCCCCATCGATGAAGAAAGTACTACTATCCACCCATCCAGCCTGTCGTAGAGCATGTAAGTACTGATCGTCGATCACCCTATGTCTACCAAACATGTCCTCCAAGATAAAGGATCATATGGTATACGACGATCACCCGTAATCTGATAAGCACATCTCTCTCCCAAATACCACATAGACATAAATGCAGGTGTATGCAAAGCAACCCTACGTCTAGATAGTGAATATGCAACCATCAAGGGATAGTCGTCCACCAGAAGACATGCATCTGCTAGATGAGTCCAATGTGAGGCCCAAGGAGTCCGAATGATGTTACCTCGACTGCGCATATCAAGATGTGACCTAGCCTTCATCAAGTCATGTCGTACACCAAAGGGGACATGATGTACGTACTGCATAGTCTCCCATTGTCTCATCATAGGGAAGTAACGCTCAGCAGCCTGACTAGCCGTGTCCTGGATACGGGGATGCATGTTTGTCGTGTACTCGTAGTACCATGGCGGCAAAATATACCAAAAAGCATACATCTGCCTGACATCGCCAAGCGCAAATGAATTTAGAGCGGTATATAGGGTGCCTAATATTGTTGTGCCCCAGCCAATAGTATGTAGCTGGTCTAATCTGGCAAGAGAAGCTAAATAGCCTAGTCTAACCGTACCTTTTTGGTTTGAAAAAAGGTCGAACCAAACAGGTACAATAGAAATGCTCTAGTAACTACATTCATCATATCGGCTCTAGCTATATAACTGGTGATGTAATGCTGCAAGTATGTCAACTTAACAGAACCACTAGTGACGCAAGTAACATCTATCAGTGGTAAAAAAACAGTAAACAAATTGGGCGACTCGTATAAATCATCAAATGGAAAAGATCAAAGACCATGTCGTCCAATCTCAATCCCAGTAAACATGTAGAAATCAACTGGGGTGATACCAAGCTCAAAATATGAAAAATGAAATGTATGCGTGGTGGGCCACCACCTCTCAGCTAATGCCTGAATGAGAGGTCGATCAAAGGACTGAACAGGCCTAATCGAAGAAAATAGACCAAAAGGGCTAGCCTGTAGCCTCTCAATAATAGGACCGGGAAGATAGTCATAAAACTAGGTAATGCACTTAGCCCAACTGCCCCGACAGTGAATGTAATGGTCCTATAGATAATTTATGAATTAACAATTTTTGATAGAGTAAGGGTTATTTAATATGAGTATGTAATGTATATATTAAAATAACAAGTTATAGTAATTTGCAATTTATACCTGTATGGTCGTCAAAGCGGTTTCGGCTCTATGGCGATAACCATCTGGCAGCTCATGTAGAACACGTAGATCGTCTGGTGAAACTCCAGGTGGTGGCAGAACGTTTAATAGTCCAGCTTGCTCCGCTGGATGTCTCTGAACCGTTCTTCAGGCGATTTTGGTTGGACGCGACGGCATTTCGTTTAAATTTTCTAATTTTAAAAACAAATTAAAAGGGAAAAAATGAGTGCATAGTGAGAGGGGGGAGGCGGTGCCCATTTTATGGGCGCCTTTGTTCAGGCGCCCATAAAATGGGCGCCTGATTGTCAGGCGCCCATTAAATGGGCGCCTGGGCACTGGGGCCCCAACCCAGATTAAGGGCTGAATATTCAACGGAGTGAATATTCAGCCCTTAATCCACTGGAGATGCCCTAATATTCCTCAACTTAGACCCATATAAACTGTAACTAATATGTAGTAAATATATAGACAGATAAATATACATCTATTTATACTCAATATTATATATAAATTTTAAAACTAACCGGTGTTTTGTAAATCTACAACTATAAATAGAACATAAGCTCGTAATATAATATGAAACCTATATAAAGTGTACACAATACCATATAGACTAATAGGTAAAGCGTGCATATATGTAGTATAATATATTTTGTAAATAATGTATATCATCAAATATTATAAAATATTGCAAATATATTAACAACAGACTAATCGTAAAATATAGCTATTTAATTTACATACTACTAATTCTTACAAACATATACTTACAAATATAACAGGCAGCTGACATGTGCCATATACTACTAAGCATACTAGTTAATGTACATAACTAATACTAGTATATTAGTTAGCTGTCCAACATATAACCTATAAACTTGTAAACGATGAAAATATAATACCTTCACAACAACCCATATAAACTTTATGACACTAAAATGGAAATATAAACTTTATGACACTAAAATTTCCATTGACATATTGTTTTAACCGTGTACATCATGTATGCTATTACCTATATATAAACTATTATTAGGTAACTCACGCGTGTATATACCAGCATCCAAAATACAGGGAAGATGACGAGTTGGGTGGGTCTGTTTGCATGGAGGGTGGAGGAGAAGGCCAAATCTAGCGACGTGTCAAGGATGAGGGCGCGGGTTCAGCTGCTATGGGTGATGCGTGAGGAGAGGGTGGTTGTTGCGTGGAGGGATACGTCGGGCTATGGGGTGGTTTGGCGAGGCTGGGAAGTTTAGCCGATGGTGTGGTGTTGTTCGGCAAACTTGGTGGCTGGGGTTCTATATCTATGCCGAGGCTAGATGAGGAGAGGCAAGGTGGTCAGATTCGGTTGATGCAATTTGGGGTTTGGTTCCTCGGCCGGTGCCTCGGTGGTGGATGTGAAGGCCGAGCATGGGCGGGACGAGGTGCGGTCATTGGAGCGGTAGTGGAGGAGCTCGGTGATGAGTGGAAGGCCGATATGAAGGCTAACGTGAATAAATGGAGGTGGCATGTGAAGAAATGGAAAAAAAATCCAAACTTTGATATATATATATATATATATATATATATATATAAGAACGGGATCTATTTCCATTGTTTATATTTGCTCGGCCATGAAGTCTGAAAAGAAAATAAATGGACAAGCTTCAAGAAGATCTGCTAGAGGAAGAAAAATGCATGAACAGTGAAAAATTTGTAGAGACCTAGAAATGAATTTTGACCGACAATCAATAAATTAACGTTATGGAATGACAACAAGCAACAGCTGTATTCTGAAAATTATGAAAGTAAATGTCCATTAGATTAATCGGTGGATCAATTAAGGGTCAATAAAAACCGAGAGGCACAAAAAAAATAACGGGTACCGATGAGGTTTCCGTTTGCATGGATTCCATTGTGTACCGGACTACAAAATACAGAATTGAATATACCGTATAGATCATCCCGATGAGACGGTCAAAATGGTATATGGATATCAGTGGTATGATTGAATTATAAAAATTCGAATTTCCTACTGGCAGCAAAATGCAGCAAAAACATAGAAAAATAAGATCGACCGAGCTAAAGAAGTCCGAGTTTGAAAAAATGAAAAATGGCGTTTTGATCAGAAGATGATTTAGAATTTTTCTGTATAAAAATATTTAGGTTTCGAAAACATTTTATTTTCATCAGTTCCTAGCTGATTAAATTGAAGTAAACTTACGAACGAAATAAAATTTCATATTTTCGGACGAAAATTTACCAGTTGCTATGTTTAACTAGACGCATTCCAAATATCAAATTTATATTTCAAAATTTTATCGTTTAAAATTCCACAAAATTTCAGTAAATAACGTTATTAAAATAAGTTAAATTTACGGGTCGTTACATGTTCAATCATTTACAAAATAATATTTTAAAATATTCCCAATTTCCTTTTAATAAACAACATTTATTACCAAAACAACCTTTATATAAAATCGTTCCTAAAATATTCGAATTTTCTTTTAGATAAACAACCTTTAGAAATCAAATTTTAACCTAACATTATCAACAAACGCCTTATATTCAAATGGTGAAATTTAATTCAAAAGGTATTCGTTTCAATGTTCCCAAAATTCCTATCTATTCCATCCATCTTTTAAAAAAAAGATTCTAGATAGATCAATTGATAATTATCATTGCTCAGAAATGGGCTAGCATGACTGGCCAAATCATAGATGATAATGATAGAATACGATCATTTCCAATTAAACAAGCATCACCAAGAAAAACTATATTAAATTTTTGAAAAATTATTCTTTTATATATATATAATAGATTTCTAGGTAAAATTGTTTTATTTACCCATGTTTTTAACACAATACTATGTCGGTTGGCCTTGTTTGAGTGTTTAGAAAATTCCTATCGATGACGTTGGCCAAACACATCTACTTGTTTGCGCAAAAAATGGTCACAAACTCCAAAAGTAGTGAAAGCACCAGTATTTACACACAAATCCTCAATATCCAGTCATAGATCCAAATAACGTAGAGAGTGAAAATGAAGAAATAACAAAATTAAAATGAAAAAAAAGTAAGAGAAGACAAAAGATTTATAGTGGTTCGGCTATTTCTGACCTAAGTGCACTTCGAAATGATCTTTTTATTCCCTTTATACTATGATTACAATTACAATCCTTTGATTATCAATAGCAAAAAATGGAAGAGTCTAGCCAAAATAGAAGAAGGAAAAGAGGAGCCAAGGGAAAAAGAACCCCCTTTTAGTTGGAATAGAGGTGCTATTTATAGGTGTGGGGCTGCAAATATCAATCTTGAAACTCAGAATATTCTCTCTCAAGTTCATATGGGAATACATGACTGATCTAGAGTCATTTAGGATCGATCCTTAATCGATCCATAGTCAGTTCATATCGATCATAAACTGCTCCAATCGAGCTGATATGGATCATGGTGAATGATGATAATGTAAAGTCCTTTCTCTCCAAATTTCATGAAGTTTCGATGTGTAGTTTTCGAGATATGATCGATCCATGTTCGAATTTACTAATGAAGCTAAAGCTTTCATATCCATAGATTCATATCCATCATTTCTTATCCATCTGATTACCATCCAGCCGAGTCTTGCGCTCCTTAATTTTCATATCGATACAATTCTTGTGCTGTGATCCATATTTTGCACTCCATTCCTTGAACGCTTCTTTGGTATTGATCGATACAAAATACACATTCAAGTATTCGAATTCATCCAGTGCCCTATCCTTCGTATCGATCCCATGCTTAATCGATCGCTATAAAATGTATCAAGATCAAGTTTGACCGATCCAAACAAAAAGTGCAGTGCATTATCCATCCAAGAGTTAACTAATCGATACGAAATATATATATATATATATATATATATATATATATACGAGAAAATATGAATATCGACCAATCTAAACCAAATGCCACTGTGATCGATACGAAAGTAAATATCGACCAATCTAAACCAAATGCCACTGTGATCGATACGAAAGTATCAATATGAATCAATTTTTCACGAACATTGGTCCATCCATAATTTGAGTGTACGAACTCCGGTTGACCTGAAATTCGAAACACAGCCTCACCGGGCCTTGCTTATCATTCCCTATCGATCATCTTAATTGGAACTTGGTCCAATTTTGACAGTATTGATCATAGCCTTATTTCCAACCATCTCCAATCCTGATATCCATCCTTTTTAGCCAATTTGTTGATATCTTGGTTTTGACGAAAAGGCAGGGTAACATTTGCCCTCCAAAACATGCCTTGCGATGGAAAGTGTGTTTTGAATAGATTTACATCTGATATCCAAAATCCATACTCGATTGATAGCCATGTCATCCAATCTGTAATCCAATCCATTATCAAGAAATTCCATCCAAGTCCAATAGCCAAATCCGCGATTGTTTCAAGTCAATATCCAAGTCTGGGATCGTTCCGGGTCCTTAGCCAAATCCTTAGCTACTCAAAGCCACTATCCAAATCCTTGACCTCTCCGGGTTGTTTACCGAATCCAGGCCCATATCCAATCCTTAGCCATTCAAAGTCGAATCAATATCCATTTCCCATCTTGGAAGCCAGCAAATGAATCCTATGATCTCTTCGGATCATCATTGGCCTCTCTAGACCCTTGCTAAGCTCGATCCAAACTTAACAATTAAACCTGCAGATTTTGTTGCTCTTCGGCGAAGCAACCTATCCCTTGCACTCCGGTTCCGATGGGGGAATATAGTGGTGTCCTAGTCCACCTAGACCGATTATAGCCTCTCCAGGATCTTACTGGATCCCATCCTATTAGTCTTCGATGAAGGGGAAACAACATCGAGCGAGACAATCCTATCACTCTCCGGCGAAGTGGCGTCACTTTATGCACTCCATTTCAATATCCTTGAACATTAAGCAATGCCATGGCCTAAGTCCTTGACTGATCACAACCACTCTGGGCTCTTGTCGAACCCTGATCCAATCACTCTCCAATAAATGGGGAACAACATCTGGTGAGTCGATTATGTTGCTCTCTAGCGAAGCGACTCACTTCTTGCGCTCCGATCTCTGTCTCTTTGGACAGGGTCATAAAGCAATCAATTTCCAACTGACTTTCCGTACCCGTTCCTTAACTCTCCAGTCAAGGATTTCTTCAATAAAATCCAAATCCATTTAATAAGTCCAAATTCTAAATGTCCAACAAAAAAGAAAAAGCTAAGTGATGCCTCTCTAGGCAGAGCGGTCTATTACCATCTCAGAGCATGCCGGGGAATTTCTCATGTTCCCTTACATGCGTAAGTGGCATAGCCGCTTTATTTTTAGAAAAAAACCATAAAGATTATTTGACGATCGAAGTTCAAATCCTGAACTCGACCCTTGCCATCACAATCGACTGATGACGAGTCATGACCCAAATCCAAGGTCATTCCTATTGGTGCAGGAGATAGCTGCTCATTTTCTATCGTTGTTGTCTGGTTCCTCACATATTGTTGCAATCTACCACTCCTGATGTGTTCTTCCACCATGTCCTTCAAGTGGTGACATTCATATGTGGTATGCCCCTCCAGCTCATGGAATATGCATTACCTCTTGCTCCTGCGCTCCCGCTCTTTGGGATTCCTACTGGGTGGTTTTTGATAAGGGAGTTTCCCTCGTGTTTCCAAGTAAATTCATTCCAGATTCTCTTTCAAGTCAGTGTATGTGGTGAATTTGGGTTCCCGGTCTCTCCTCCGTGTTAGAACCATCATATCCATTATCCTGCTTTTTCTTTCCTTTAACCATCTGACGGCCTTCTCCAAACATTCCTTCGCCTTGCATGGTTTTCACCTCTTACCTTTCCGACGCATGCATCCTCTAATCATATAAACCTTTCGGCCTTGTGATAGAACTCCCTGAGATCCCGTGGTGGATCCCATGCGGGTCCTTGAACTTATTTCCTTCTGCAATTCCTGCTACCGCCGCCACCAAAATCATTGACTAATCCGGGCGATCCGCCAAAGCCATGGCTGCATTGAACCGCATTAGAAAATTTCTTATAGACTCTCCTATCCTCTGCTTCATAGATTCCAATGCATTACATTCTTGGATCATGTAACACGGACCCTAAATCGACTCATGAAGGGTTCCACTAGTTCGTCACATGTCCTAAACGGTCCATTCTCTAGCTTCCTAAACTAGAGCGCATCCAAACTCATCAAGTATAAAGGGAAGCATTTTGCTATAACCTCTTTTAATTCCCCCCGGCACTTCCATATGCCTGACGTAGTTACATGCATAGTTGGGTCTAACTTCCTATCATAGGCCTCCAACGTTGGTAGTTTGAATTCTGGAGGGTTCCTTGCGTTTTTGATATTCAGAGTGAATGAACTCCAAATAACTTCCTCCAAGCATCTGCTCGGTAGCCCTACTATCATAATCCTTCCTATTAATCCAACCATCTGCTCGTCTCCATCCGGGGATAGCCTCCTATATGCGCTTCCATCCCGCCCCTATGTCCTGGAGGGTATTCTGGGTGGTACTCCTCATGTTGCTCATTTACGTTTGTGTTCGCCCTAGCTTGCTGAACTTCATTCATGGTCTTTCCAATATCCAGTCCCGAGGATCTGCCCCCAGGCCTTTGCTAATTCCCTTCACATTCTCTATTCTGGTTTCGTATCTAACCTCTAGAGATTTCTACAGCTCCGACTCCATGTTCCACAATTCCAACAGCTGCAGTTGGTCCATTTTCCTGGGTTCTAGCTGTGCCCATTTTCCTGAAGAGATTCTGCATCATCTCCTGTTGGCACTTCAATAATCTCTCTTTCATGGAATCCACCATTGTCCGCATATCATCCCTTGTGATGTAGATGGATGCCTGATCTGCTCTAGCTGCAGAGGAAGCCTCTTGACTTCCCTCTTGATGGCTCCTTTCTGGTAATGTCCTTCTAACTGATTGCCTAACCATGGTTCCTCCTAGATCTGATCCTTTACCTTTCCAAATCTGAACTCTAAACCTGATATAGCGGGTGCTAGTTTTCTCAATGAAATCACCAAAGTGCTTGCGCCAAAAATGATTACAAACCACAAAAGTAGCGATAGAACCACTGTTTACACACAAATCCTCAATATCTAGTCACAGATCATAGATCCAGATAATGTAGAGAGTGAAAATGAAGAAATAACCAAATTAAAATGAAAGAAAGTAAGAGAAGACACAAGATTTATAGTGGTTCGGCTATCTTCGGCCTACGTCCACTTTGAACAATCCTTTATTCCCTTTATACTATGATTACAGTTACAATCTTTTGAATATCAATAGACAAAAAGGGTAGAATGTATCCAAAAGAGAAGAAGGTAAAGAGGAGCTAAGAGAAAAAGAACCCCCTTTTAGTTGCAATGGAGGTGCTATTTATAGGTGTGGAGCTCGAAATATCTGCCTTGAATCTTGGAATACTCTTTCTCAAGTCCATATGGGCCCACATGATCAATCTGGAGATATCTAGGATCGATCCTTGATTGATCCATAGTGAGTTTGTATTGATCATAAACTGATCTGATCGAGCTAAGATCAATCATGGTGAAAGATGATAGTTCAAAGTCCTTGCTCTCCAAATTTCATGAAGTTCCAATGTTTAGTTTTTAAGATATGATCGATCCAAGTTTGAATTTACTACTGAAGCTGAAGCTTTTGTATCCATATATTCGTATCCATCATTTCTTATCCATCCGATTACCATCCATCTGAGTCTCGTGCTCCTTAATTTTTGTGTCGATCTGAGTCTTGTGCCTTGATCCATGCTTTGTGCTCTATTCCTTGACCGCTTCTTTTGTATCGATTGATTTGAATGATCGATACAAAATACACTTTCAAGCCTTCGAATCCATCCAGTGCCATATCCTTCGTGTCGATCCCATGCTTGCTCGATCGACATGAAATGTATCGAGACGAAGATTGATCAATCCAAATCAAAAGTGCAGTGCATTATCCATCCTGGAGTTAACTGATCGATATGAAACGTATCAATAAGAGATGTATCGATAAGAATATTGATCGATCTAAACCAAATATCACAGTGATCAATACGAAAGTATCGATATGAATCCATTTTTCACGAACGTTGATCTATCCATAACATGAGCGTACGAACTCTGATTGACTTGAGATTTGAAACGTGGTCTCACTGAACCTTGCTTATCATTCCTCATCCATCACGCCTTGATTGGAGCTTGGTCCAATTTCGACAGTATTGATCATAGCCATGTTTCCAATCAATCTCCAATCCTGATATCCGTCCTTTTCAACCAATTTGTTGATATCTTGACTTTGACCAAAAGGCGGCATAACACAACCAAAATTCTTAAGCCACTTAACAGTTCAAACAACACAATATAAATTTTTTTATCTCACTAACAAATACAGGCTCTTATATATACAAATATAATATATATATATATATATATATATATATATATACAAACACACCCTTAAACTCATCTAGGGTCCCGCTTACCCTATCTCAAATGAGTCAACCCCACCGACAGCCTAGGTGCTCGCTAAACCTAAGCTCTAGTACCACGTGTAACACCCACTTTTCCATACAATTTAAGCTGACCATAAACCATGCATGTCCAACCTAAATTGAATGGAAAGTGGGGTAGTTAGGGAAAAGAAAGAGGAAAGTAGATAAGAAGAAACTAAAACAACATAGAATTTCATAGCGGAACAAATAATCTATAATATAAACAATTCCTAAAAAAACGATAATATATGTATATGCATACATCAATCAGAGTATACTAACTTATTTAGGATGGATAGTTATAATCTGTCCTCACAATTGTTGATAAATACAACCATGAATGCAATTAAAAAATAACCATGTATGTCTGTGGGCCTCCAACTCGTCTCCTGAAGCTCCAAATATCCAATTACACTCGAAAATATGCTCGGTCTGACCCGAGCATTATAGGAAAACAACGCTCGGGTCAGTTTGGTAAAATCAGCATGAGAACTCAATCAAATGGATTCCTAAAGTTTAAATAAACCTTTTGAAACAAAGGTATTTCGTACAACTATGCCACACATAAACACAGATCGGTTTTTATCTTACGATAACCAAAAAAATCTTTATATTAGAAAATCCAGCGTTATTATAAAATGACTATAGCCAAAAATATTAATAATCAAGTAGCTGTGATGCTCATGAGTGTACATCACAACGATACTAGGTATATAATCAAAAAACGATAAGGCGCATTCGCTAATTTTGTAGGATTTCCATGGAGGTTCCCTCAGTACTTTGAGGAACAGTCTTCTTGCACAAGAACCAGAGATATCCTTTCAAAGCAGCATACATCCCTAGTGACGTACCATAGGAAAAGCATAGCTGGCCTCTTTAAGACTGAGTGGATCGGCCCATACATGCATAACAACTGTAAGTGACATCTAGGAGGAGCCGACTACACCCTATGGGTTTGCCAACCATTCTGGTCATGTCTCATGTCTCTGGTTTCAGTCATCTCGCTGATGAGGCTGCATACGACATTCCACCTCATGGACCGCCATCAAATAGATTATGGAATCTTACATGGATCCCAGTACCCCAACGAATCTCGGAATCACACAAAGATTCCCATATCTCAATTAGACTTTGAAATCACACCGGGATTCCCATACCTCAAAGTGCCTAGGAATCACATATGGATCCTAACACCTCAATATATCACGAATCTCCTCCATAGGACCGTATATGTCTTCGGAGTGGTCACGGGTTTCGAGTTAACTCTTACGAGTACACTCTTCCATTTCCTAGGTGCTCCACAAAACCAAACGCCGATTTTCGAAATGCTCAGTTCCAGTTTCTTAGGAAATAATCCGACAATACATAAGGGCATAGATCACCCCCTAACAATTTAAGTAGGAGGATCTCCTTATCATTTGTTCTAGAAGAACAAAACGAGTTTATTCGTACAATATAGTACCCTGATGGTAACTGTACCATATGATTCTTGTGTTTTCCCTAGATATTTCCAGAGTTAAAATCCTTCGGTGTTAAGTAGAGAATATTTTCCTACTACCAAAATCAAGAAGGATTACATACTTAGGCCAAGATTTGATAGTTGGTTATTTGACTATCAAATAATCGAACATTCAGGACAAGATCACATTTCCCATTGAAATCACTAAGCCTTATTTACTATTTTTCATTCTTTTAAAATCGCTTTTCAAATACTTTGGAAATCAATTCCATATACTTATCCCAACGGGATAAGTAAATTCACAAACTACTATATTTTCTATACTTAGAAAATATAACCATATACTATCTCAATTGTATAAGTATATTGACAAACCATTTCATTTTCAAAACTTGATAAACTCTTAAAAATAAGTGTGGAAAGTACCATTCAATATCGACTATGGATCACAGCTTACATAATGGTTACGTGGCTAAGCGAATCCATAATAATCTATACGCGATACCTACCCCTCGAGTTATGCCATGAAGATCAGTCATTTCTTCCCAAATCCATTTTATCTTATAAATATTCCAAATCTATTTGTAAAATTTCTCTAAAAATCTTCAATCTATTTATAAAACATAATTTATATGTCTCAAAACTCCATTTGTAAATCTACTCCTTTTTAAACTTTTACAACTCATTTATAATCCATTTATAAATATACAAAACCATAAATAAAATTCTTCCTATATTTAAACAAATTTATCGAACAAACTCTTTAAGTTCATGGGGTTCCTATAAATCATTTTAAATAACTTTAAGTAATAAGCTATTATTTAAACATCCTTCGATTCCATTCAAATTAGACCTCATTTGAAATACGATTTTTAAATCTAAATAATAATGTATTAAATAAATTTTAAACACTATTGTTGCATTAATAAGTTAACTTCTAAATAATATTAAGATAATAATTAATTAACTTCAAATGTTATAAAAATAGTAATTAATTAACCTGAAACTAATATTAATATAAAAATTAATTATCCTTTAAATATAATTAAATAAATTAAATTAATATAAGTAATTAAAAATTAAAGTACCATTAAATCATTTTAAATAAGTAATTAAATTAAAATATTTTTAAAAATAATATTTAAATAATAATTAAATAACTTTAAGAAATATTTTCAAGAATCATATTAATAAAATAATCAAATTAAATCATTATTAAAACATTTATAAATAATATTTTAAATATTATTATTATTCATTTATTACCTTTTTGTAACTTATTACTAATTAATAATTATCTTTAAACCTTATAATAAAAATAATTATTTTTAAATAACTTCCAAATCTATAATTAGATTTTCAAATTTGAAGGAGCCTTAACGATCACCATGGCACTTAAACAAGCTACTATCTCATTGAAAGTTAACTTTCCAAGTTAATAGCTGGTATTCACATAATCAGTGACCATACGAATAATTTAATACTTAACCGTCATTTGTTACCACATCAATTATTCAAAGTGGCATATCAATTAACGATATATAATTAGATGTCCAAATCTATAAAATATTAGAACATGGATTTATTCTGCTAATTAAATGTCAAATTTATCTAATTAAACGAATGGTGTTTTATTCCGTTAACAGATGTCCAATGACCATATTCGACCTAGTGTAATTCAGCAGTAATTTATTTGGCCAAATAAACATTAATAATTAGGGTATATAAATTTAAACTATGTTATTAAATTAAATAATGTGATTTAAACTCGGTTCGTTTAAATATGTCAAATTTTTTACATGTTCAAAGCTATCAATAAATTACACTATAATGTTGTACCCGTTCATACGAGTACAACACAAAAATTCATCGATCAATCGGTTTCCATGTGAGTAGGATATTCCATTTTTAAATTTTAATGCTTTAAACAAATAAACAAGATTAATTTATATCTATGTTACTCACAATTCCAACTGGGCCGAACCCGCTTTCCAAATCTCAACCCACCACGAACGTTGCTTCACCTACCCCTTCTTCCTCCTCAACACAAAGATTTCTTCCTCTATTGCATGATGAAAAACACAACCATGCACATGCATGTGCATATGACCACCACCCCGCCATCCAAAGATTCAAGACCACCCATAAGGCCGCTATGCCATGATCATCCAACCGCCACCTCTCCTTGCCCTCTGGCCCCACCATTCGAGTTTCGACCCCATCCACCGTAACAAAAATCATGACAACCCCAAATCATGACCTCCTAGACACCTCCATACTCCACGCTTGACCTCGCCAACTTCTCCGATAAAACCGCCATCTTCTGACGCAACCTTTGAGTCTAGCCTCATCACCTCTAGTGCATCATAAGGCCAGCAACACCTTATGTTGAACCGCAATTAGAAAATCAACCTAAATCCCTAACTTGACCAATCCCTCTCAACACGGATCACTAGAACAAAATCCGCCACGGTTAACCCTTCTGCCTCGTTTCAAGGCTCCTCCCCGTCATCTCCGGTCAACAGCTTGATCATCGATTTGCTGGAAATTATTTTTCAAACCAAAATCGATCATCTCTTCCACAACGACAAACCAAGCCGCTAAAAAACACAAGATGACCACTAAAAATCATGATTCGCCAAGGCGATCATGACTATGCCCTTCGTTTGATGATTCGCGATCGTCGAAAACGACACTACAAGAAATCTTATTTTTGGTGGCACATAAAAAAGCTACCAAAACTTATGATAGCGTTTTGATAAATGCAGTGATAAAGCCCGCAACTAAGAATGAATGATTTTTAGTTGCATTTATTTCAACGCTTCCATAAATCCTTTTGTTGTAGTGTTTCCCAAACACCAACATAAATATTTTTATAGCATTCTACAAACGCCACCAAAAGGTTTTTTGGCACTACCAATAGAGTTTCCAACTTTACCCCTACTTTACGGTTGCATTTACTCAACGTCGCTCTATGTATTTCTATAGCGTTTTTTAAACATTACTAAAAGTTGTTGATCATTTTGCACCATTTTTTCTTGCTATTATTTCCTGTTGATGGTCTATTTTGTTTCTACTATATCAATCAACAATCACACATGTATTCATCATATTCAAACAGTTAAAAAACATAATAATCATATAATCAAATAAGATATCCATAACCATTCTAATATAATAGTTTCTGATAAAATGACCAAACTCTAATACAATAATTATTCGTATACAAACTTACGCATCTAGTACTAACAAAATGTTATACTAAACTGGTGCTATCAAAATGCCTAATTACCCATAATTCTTTGTTGCATGCACAAGTGAAAGCTAGCACCATAAAAGTCCAACTTGTTGTCTTCGGAAATCCAATGCCTGCATGAGTATATCATATTATAAATAATGTAATATAAATAATCAAAGTTATAAATGAAATAAAATAATTAAAGTGCAATTTTATGGTTATATGTAAAATGTTGTTAAATTGGCTATATTATTATTATTTATAAATTTTAGTTAACCTAAACTTCGTTAATTTTATAAAACTTGTTTAATTTTAACAAAGCATAGTTAATTTTATTAATTTGGTTAATGTTGGCTCGGTTTTTCAACAAGCAGAGAAAAATGGAAGAAAGGAAGAAAAAGCAGACAATGGAATGGAAGACAGAACAACCAGACCAAATGCTTGTTCGGCATTCACTAAAATGTCGAACCAAATTTATGGTCCGGCATTCCGGACCATATGTTTGGTCTAGCATCCTCCGATATGCCAGACCAAATATTTGGTCCGGCATGACACATCCATCACTGGATCAAACATTCTGTCCGGTACGCAGGCATGCCAGATCAAATACTTGGCCTGGCAAATAGGAGGCTCCCAAGAAGAAGCACCGAACCAGACAAAGGAGAACGACCAGGCCAAGGAAGCTACATAGCCCAAATGCCTATCCAAATACTCCTACCCAGATCCCGTACCAGGATTCAGAAGGTTATAATCTCTACCTCCACTCTTCATAACTCCACTCTGTAAATACCAGAGCTTCTCAACAACAATAAGGAAATATTTTTGGATAAAAAGAGAGAAAAATCTACTGAAAATCCATCACTTCAGCTACTTAAAGTTTTTACTCTTTTCGAATACAAATCTTGTACATGTAATCAAATCAAAGAGAGAATAATAAGATGGAAAGTGGATGTAGGCACATTCGGGATGAACTACTATAAAAACCCTGTGTTATTTACTTTCCCTGTTTGCTTTTCAAACTTTGCACTTGTGAACTGTCTCTGCACTTGCTGAAATTCATTCAGTTATGTGCCAGGACATAAAAGAAAAACCAAGTCAAACAAATCAAACAAAACTTAACTAAAAAAGAAAAAATCAGATTTAGAGGTCTTTGTCCAACTTTTGAGCAAACATTTTTGTTGCTTTCACTGAGAAGGTGAGCGAGAACAGAAAGCCGAACTCTCTCATCCATTATTCTCCCAACCTTAGCACATCACTGGAACATGGCTCCCTCTCAGCAAAATGCTGACAAGGATAGGAATGCAGCTACTGCAAATACACTCGACCCCATCCAAGAAGAATAAGAAAACCCAACTACCCGCTTCCTACCTCTAGACTCAGTTGTCACTTGAGAAGACTTAGAAAGGGTTGCGAATGAGATGACTGACCGCTTCGCTACCCAACAAGAAGCCTTGGTGGATCAACTAATGACACATTTAAGGAGCATGGAGGAATCCACTCACAATACAAGATCCCAAGGTGAATCCCAGTCTAAGGAGTCGGTAGGAGGAATAGATCTCCCGCCAATGATGATTCGATCAGGAGGATTCAAGAGCTCGAAGCCGAGCCAGGTCCCAACCGAAGCTAGTCCAACAAGGTTGCCAAGAGCTGGACCCAATCAAGGGGTCCGTAGACATGGACCATTTGTGGTTGATCTTGTCACGCTTCGAAACAATCATCTCTAGTTTGGCCTTAATGAAAGTATCACAAACCATCACTATCATAGAGAAGGCCCTTCTTCTCCCAGGGCCGCCTCCAAGTCCGAAGAAAGAATGACGCGCCTCTTTAAGGAGTACCTCAGGCACGAACAACTTGAAATGTGGATAGGCGCTAGAGTATCCATCCCTTTCATTAGGGACATAGAGGCAACAACCACGCCTCGAGAATGGAAAATGCCTAACCATGGATCCATACAAGGGCACCTCTGACCCAATCGTCCACCTACAACGATGCTCTCAACACATGCTCGTGAATGTAGAAACTGAAGGTGTACTATGCAAATGTTTTCCGCTATTTTTGTTAGATTTAGCGATCACATGGTTTCATCGCCGACCTCACGAATCCATTAGTTATTGGAAAATGTAAATGAAGAAGTTCATAAGCCAGTTCCAAATTCATGTGGAATAGCGTAGGGACGCATGTTCCTTGTCCGACGTAAAATAGAAACCAGGGGAACCTCTGCAACAATACCTTACCCATTTTAACACAGCTGTAGTTGCGATGCAAAACATGGATGAAAGACTTACATTAATGGCACTATGCGGAGGCGTCCATCCGCACTCGAAACTTGCAAGAAGACTGAAGAAGGGGAAGCCTCTAACTCTTTAGGAATTCTACTATGAAGCAGGAAAATATATGAGATTGGAAGATGCAATGGCTATCCGGTATGACGAACAGCCTACAGGGGGTTCGGGCTCCCATGAAGACACGAGAGTCCTACCTCGAGGAGAAGGGAGCAAACCAAACAATGATGATAAAGGTAACTGTCAGGGAAACCCTAAAAATGAAAAAAAGGAATAAACGATGATACAGATGGGGACCGAGATTTGATTCCTACACTTCTTTGAATGACACTGTTGAAAACATTACTTGGCCACTCGACACGAATTGAAGTATAAACGCCCTCCATATAAGAAAGAATCAGAAGCTGCATTTCGGATGGGAAAGTACCGTCGCTTCCACGAGTCTCACAGACATAATAAAGAAGAATGTCAACATTTGCGTGACCTCATTGAAGAATACGTCCGAAAAAAGAAACTAGAATGGTAGGTACAACAAAAGCATAACACCCTTGCTCCGACCCACGATGGACCAGGGTCGCTCTGACATGGAAATAACAAAGAAGAAGCAAGTGCAAGCCGCTCCAGTAAAGAGAAAATTATTGTTCATACTATATCAGGTGGCCCGCATTCAGCCGGCGGAAGTTGGGCCGAGATGGAGAGGTACGGAAAGTCTTTGAAAGAGGGAGAAGGGAATGTTCATTCCATTACAGAAGGACACATCGCCAAACGAAGAGAAAGGACCAATATAACCTTCAATGATGAGGATTTGGTTCGAAAACAGTACCAACATACCGATCCCATGGTCATTTCTGCCTAGATTGGCACAACGGAGGTGTTTCGCATTTTGGTCGATACAGAAAGCTCGATGAATGTATTATTCAAACATGCCTTCAATAAAATGAAGTTATCAATGAAAGACATATCTCCATGCAATAAACCCCTAAATAGATTTACTGGAGATGCAATAATTCTGTTGGGGCAGTTGGACTTGTTTGTTGAACTAGGAAGTCACCCTCGATCCGTTATCCGAAAGCAAACATTTATGCTGGCAGACAAACATTCTGCTTATAATGCATTTTTGGGTAGACCTGCCTTATTAGATTTCCAGATAGTCTTAGAACCTTGGTGCTTGAAAATGAACTTCCATATCGATGGGGGAATAGGAGAAGTAGAAGCGGCCAAGATGCGGCCCGCGATTGTTATGTGAAAGAACTCAGCCAGAACAAAAGGAAGGAAGAGGGAAAAAACATAGAGGCCGCCCTTTCTACGCCAAAACCGTGGAAGCGTATCAATTAAAGAAGGCCCCACCTCTCGAGTATAATAATGACCCATTTAATGAACTAGATCCGAGGGATAGAGAGGAGGAGGCCAACGTTGAGCCCATGAAGGCTATGGAACAGGTTGTAGCAGATGATCGCGATGGCACAAGTCTTATCAAGATAGGGTCGCAACTAGACAAAAATCTGAAAATCCAATTGATAGGGTTCTTACGTAGAAATTTGGATGTGTTCGCATGGACCCATGAAGACATGGTGGGGATATCCCCCGCAATGGCCTGCCACCACCTAAACATGGACCCAACCAAAATCCCAGTCAAGCAGAAGAAAAGGAGCATGGGGATGGAACGCTTAACTGCCCTTAGTGAGGAGGTAAAAAACCTACTCGCCAGCGGTTTTATTCGCAAGGCTATTTACCCAAATGTATCTCCAAACCTGTTCTGGTGAAAATATCCATTGGAAAATGGCGAACCTACATCGACTTTTCCAATCTCAATGACACTATCCCCAAGGATTGTTTTCCCCTACCTTGAATCGATCAACTGGTGGACAGAACAGCAGGGCATGAATTGTTATCATTTATGAATGCCTAATCGGGATATAACCAGATTCCCATGCATATACCAGATCAATAACATACTAGCGTTATCACAGATTTGGGCCTATATTGCTACAAAGTCATGCCCTTCGGGTTTAAGAATGCTGGTGCAACCTATCAACGCTTGGTTAATAAGATGTTTAAGTAGCAGATTGGTCAATCTATGGAAATTTTTGTCGACAACGTGCTTGTCAAATCAAGAAAAGGGACAGATCATTTACACCAACTAAATGAAATGTTTCAAGTATTGTACAAATACCAAATGAAGCTGAAACCATTAAAATGCTCCTTTGGAGTATCCACGGGAAAATTCTTGGGTTTCATTGTACATGTCAGAGGGATTGAAGCGAACCCCGAAAAGGTCCAAGCCCTAAAGGGCATCAAAATACCACCCACATGAAGGCAAATGCAGAGTTTTATGGGAAGGTGGCCGCTCTAAGCAGATTTATATGTAAGGCCACAAACAAATGCGTCCCATTCTTTGAAGCAAGGGAAAGTTTGAATGGACCAGCAAGTGCCACTCGGCCTTCCAAAGCGTGCTAGAACACATGTAGAAACCGCTAGTGATTTCTACCCCGGTAGATGAAGAAAGCCTCTACTTGTACCTAGCTGTGTCCCCTCATTCATTGAGCTCCGCCTTGGTACGAGAAGATGACCATACCTAAAACTAGTATATTTCATCAGCAAGAGGTTTACAACGGCGGAGGCTAGATATTCAAAGATCGAAAAATTGGTCTACTGTTTGTTCATAAAGTCTAGGAAATAATGGCATTAATTTCAATCTCACTCCATAAGGGACTTAACAAATCAACCATTGCGCCCGGTCCTACATAAACCGGATACATCGGGAAGTCTTCTAATATGGTGCATTGAGCTAAGCCAGTATGATATCACCAACCATCCACGCACCACAATCAAAAGGCAGACCCTGGCTGATTTCATTGTTGAGTTCACCATTCAGGACAAGGATACGACCATTAGAATAGAGGAAACAATCGAGTGGAATATGTTTATGGATGGAGCATCCAACGAGCTTGGCTCGGGAGCATGAATAGTAATCATCACACCCCGAGGAAGAAAGTTAAGTTACACACCGAGATTAGAATTCACTACAACTAATACGAAGTTGAATACGAAGCAGCAATAGCTGGTTTGGAGATCACTAGGAAATAGGAATCAAATCAGTATGCATACACAGTGACTCATAGCTAATTGTACACCAAATCCTGGGGGAATTCCAGACTCACGGGCAAAGACTTGCCTCTTACCTCAATAGGGCTAAAATCCTCCTGAACAAGCTAGACTACTATGTAATCAAACATGTCCCATAGGAAGAGAATCGAGAAGCGGATGCCCTCGCCAAAGAAGCTAGCATGAGAAATGAGCTGATGCTGGGGGCAACCCCCGTCATGATGCAAGCTACACCAAGCTTCGAGTGTCTTTAGATCACACTCAACAGTAATAACGAAGAAACATGGATGATCCCCATCGTCAAATACATCTAAGAGGGGGTGCTATTGGAAAATCGTAATGAAATTAGAAAAATCCTAAGGAATGCATCTCTCTACACCATCCTGGAGGGCATCCTGTACCGTCGTGGGTTTTCCATTCCCCTACTAAGGTGTGTCGTAGGAAACGAAGCAAAACATATTCTCAACAACATACACCAAGAAAGTTGTGGCGACCACACCGACGGTCAAATTATAGCCAGAAACATCCCATGCTATGGGTACTTTTGGCCCACACTAAGCAAAGATGCAGCCAAGTTTTCTATAAGATGCGATAAGTGCCAGAGATTTGCCAAAATCCCAAGATTGCCGCCTACCGGTCTGACCCAGATGGTTAGCCCTTCGCCATTTGGGGGATCAGTCTAATCAGGGAACTCCCCATGGGACGAGGAAGAGCAAAATGCACCATAGTGGCAGTGGATTACTTCACCAAATGGTTGAAAGCGGAACCTTTAAACAAGATTTCATCTTCCAAAGTGATAAATTTTCTAATATGTAACATCTTGTACTGGTATGGGGTACCACAGAAAATCATATCGGACAATAGGCTCCAATTTGATGGCAAGGAATTCACTAATTGGTTCCACGAGCACGGGATTGCCTAAATCTTTTCAGCTATAGCACATTCGTAGGCAAACGGGCAAGTCGAAGCAGTGAACAAGGTGTTGAAAGCACTGATCAAGAAGAATTGGAACAAGGTGGCATGGGTAGATTAATTGCCTATGGCTTTGTAGGCCTACCGAACTTCTTATAAAACCGCAACAGGGTACACTCCATTCGCACTAGCATACGGAGTTGTAGCCATGCTCCCCGTCGAAACAATTGTCCCCTCGCACCGAATAATACACTATAATCCACAAGAAAATGAGGAGCTATTAGACATATCGTTCGACCTGATCGAGGAAAAGAGAAATGATGTCGCCCTCAAAGAAGATGCTCATAGATAGAAGGTGGCAAGGCAATACAATTCCAAGGTGAAGCCTCAAACACTATAAGAAGGAGACTTGGTTCTCAAACGAGTCTTCCCACGGCCTGGGGCGCTAGATCAAATTTGGGAAGGGCCATTTGTTGTATATAAAAACCTTCACAATGGAGCTTACTTCTTGTCAACAGTAGATGGAGAGGTGTTTGGGAAAGCATTGAATCTCCAACATCTCCGCCGCTACTTCTCTTTGAGTTGTAGAGAAGCATGTACTAAAGCAATAAAAGAAAGACAGTGGACGTAGGCGTATTTTGACCGAACCACTATGAAATCCGGTGTCTCGTATTACTTGTCTTATTTAAATGTTCTTTCATTTAATTATTTTATATGGTCACCATTCCTACTGTGGGCAATCGCAGAGTTTCGCCTGTAGTAGTGAATGTAAGATAGCCATGGTAAAAGGCACGAAACAAGCCTTGGAAAACCACTGTCGACGAACGGCACCCCAAGCCGGTAATGATGAACCGATCATAAGCCACGAATTAGGCACAAATTATAGCCTAGGTAGTTCTTCACTGGCGTTCGGCTTGCCGGCAATTGCAAACCAATTATAAACCACATGATTAAGGCATGACCACAGCTAGGGGTAGTTCGCACTTGGCGATCGGCATTACACACGCTAGCAACGATAAATCGAACAATACTCACGACACGGGCGTTTGCCCGAGTAGTTATCGTTCACGATAGGCCTTGAATATAACAACGCGTCTATGGTTCTCTATATCTTTAAACACTATAGAAATTAACTAAGTCGTAAACAGTTCACGAATAGATAGAGCAGACTATAAAAAGCATGCATCACAAGGGTCATCCTAGATAAACATATATATATATATATATATATATATATATATATATATATAAACAGAAGTTGAACAGTACAGTGTTAAACTTTTCTCATACAAAGCTTATCACTTATATTTATATACATATGTAGAACATCCATACATCCCTCAAAAATACAAGCAGAGAAGGGAAACAGAAATCTCCTTGGCTAAGAAGGAGGGACGTCCTTACCGCTCAGCCCGCTCCCTCCATCCATGTCCTTCGAGGACTCTGATTGCCTGAGAGGCTCGCCTGCTGGTCACGAAGGCCCAACTTGCTATGGAGGTAGCCCTGCATGAGGGAAATAAAAATAGTTATAAGTCTTGCAATCCAGAATAGGTGATGATAGAGCTAGAGTAAAAAAGTGAGATACCTACGACAGTGTGACTTGGATCACCGAGCCCCTCGAGATCTGATCCACCCTCATCATCCTCATCCTCAGCCAGAAACTCGTACCCCTTAACTATAGCCTTGGTCTCCCCCGCTGTGAAGTGGCTGTTCACCATCCCAACATCGTACATAGCCCTTTTTTCCTACGCAACTATAGCCTTAGTCACCTCAATAAGCCTAGCATGGATCCCAGCCATCACCTGAGGGTAGTCATCCATCCACTGAAAATTCATGTGATTCCAGAACATGAAATATGTATCCTTTAGGATCTGGTTGACCGTGTCGCTAGATTTATCGACCTTGGTCTGGAGGGCCGCCACCTTATTCATGTACTGCTCCCTATTCCTCCTCAACTGAGCATGCTCGACCTTTAACTTGTCGATCTCAACTTGATATGAGTCCTTCTCCTTTTGCTATTTTCCTCAAGACTCCTTCAGCTCGGCTAAAGCTTCTTCTGATTTCTTCACTTTGCCACTAAGGGAGCAGATTCGCTTCAGATCCTTTTGTCAGGCCTTATCCACTGAACTGATAGCCATGCCAATCTGCGTCTTACATAGGTCAGCAGCTTCTTTCCTTACCTCTTCCCGGGCCTTCGTTATCTTGAAGGCGCGGGATGCTTTGACTTCCTATAACTTAGCATCTTTCTCCCTGTGCGCTTTGCGAAGGTCCTACATCTCTAGACGTAACCATACATCGGCGCTCCCTACTTCTTCGCTAGCTTTTGCCAAACAGGACTGATAGTCAACTATGTTTCTGGTCTCATCTGTAATCTGGACCATCTGCATTGTCGTGTTAGCAAAATCAAGATTCTTCGCCTCATCCAGGATCCGTACCAAGGGATTTCGAGGTACAAGGAACTCGGTGTCAGGATACACCGCACGACGACCCACATCGTCGGAATTTATATCAGGATGACTCTCAAAGGGATTCCGTGCTGGTTGCTAATAATCCGAGAAAAAGAATCAACATTACCCTCTCCCAACTCATCCGGCACTTCGTGCACTTTGGAACTCATCGGATAGTGACGGTGATGATGAGAGGAAGTTTGGGATCTAGAGGAGGTGGCTTCTTTACCTAGGGACCTCGCCTTTTTTTAGGATGACTCACGGCTCACTCCATTGTCTAGGCTTGACGGTCTCTCCCTAATATTCTCTTGCATAGTTTTTTCCCCTTGAAAAGTCTCTTTGGAAGAAATGGAAGTCATTTTCATCCGTTTGAACTGCTCAAGCCGCCTGGAGACTTCATTCCGGTTTGTGTTTCTCCTTTTCCCTGGAATACATGCAGCAACGTTAGACCCAAGGAAGAAAGAAAGCATAAAAAATACAAAACACTCAAGACACTAAGACACAACAAGCTTCTACATACCCTTGGGGTAGATTGGATCATATGGTCGAGGCGGGGTCTCACTTAAATAAGGAATACCCAAGCATGGGATTCCACTCGAAGGAGAACACATGACGACCAGACTTCATTGGATTGAGGAGTAGGAGGAGGCTAGGACTCATCGAAAAACAAATGGTTTACAAGAAGTACCTCAAAATTCATAGAGTAATCAAAAGTACCTGGAGAAAGCCTAAACACCTCGCCGATTCTCGCTCCACCTTATGCTAAAAGAGGCGGTATTCCACCCAGATCAACAAAAGCCACGTTCTCTTGGGAAAAATCGGTAGCTGAAGACGGTCTTAGGGCCGGCTCGGAATGTTTCAACTACTCGGACCACTTTCGCACGGCTTCGACATTCTTTATAGGATCCACATCTAATTCCTCGTTGCTTATGATATCCACATCCAGAGATACGTGAACATCCCCTTCTGTTGCTTCATCATTGCTCTCTGATCCTTCCCCCTCTTCACTTTTTTCTCCCAAATGAGAACCTCCCTTGTCTCTAGGAGAAAGAGCATCTCGAATACGCAGAGATTTCCCCGAGCGGGGAGGACGAACTGAACTCTTCTTATATCTCAGTTTCTTCTGGACCTCGGCCACACCACCTTCCTCATCTGGGCCCTTACCTTTGTCTTCGTGACCCCCATCTCCTCCGGCTCCCACTGCTCTCTCGGCAGAGCTTAGCCTAATCTTGTTCACGGACTGTTTGGAGCCAATCAAGTTGTAGAATCAGAGGGATACATCATGGAGCAGGAACGAGGCTTCCCGCTCGGCCTCTAGGATAGCCAATATTTTCTTGGTCATCTTTTATAAGCCGTCATCCACCGCTGTTTTCACACAACCTAAGAATTATGAAGCAATAAGAGGCTAGGTCGACTGAAAGTTTAGAAAAAGATAATACAATAACTTACAGCCAGAAGTAAAAGCATGTTTGGCCATGATATCATCACGTATAATGAAATATTCCTTCTTGAACATACTAAACTTGGAATATAAATTCAAGACGGGTTTGAATTTGTGGGTGGACTCTAAACTTATGAAAGGGCCCCCCTTTTGATAACTCCTCACGTTATACACATATCAGATCTCTTTATAGGTGGAGGGTCTCTGTCACCGCTTCATGAATATTAGGTATAAACACGTTAGGATAGCATAAGAGTTCGATTGAAGTTGCATAGGAGAAACCTTCAAATAAATCATAAATCTAGCAATCCAGTTGGTAAATGGCAGAATCATGTCGCATATATAATGATACTTATTATATGCCATATAGCCGCCTGGGCGAAAGCATGCTTTATCATCCGAACCAGGTAATATCATGTCATGATGGTCTATCCTAAGCATAGTAGCTATGGAGTTCAGCTTCTCTATCGCCAACACGCAAGGATAACACTCCGAAGGCCTAACCAGCATTTGATTAGGAGCATAAGAGTAAGCAAAACTGGGCTGCTAGGGAGGATAGGCCGGAGCGTCAGAAGAAGAAGCTTATCATTAAAAAATATTTTTGCAATTTAACCCATTTTATAAACATTATAATTAAACAAATAAGTCCTTTAAACATAAACAATACATCTATCATTCCTAAACACTTAGGAAAAATCGCCTTTATTTCATAATAATTCAATTTATCTACACTTTGACATATAAAAATTTCACGGCCAAAATCTTATTTTAATTATTTCCAATAATTAAAACACGAAATTCACCAATTCCTCCACTTAGATAAATCATATAAAAACCATCCTTGCTTAAAAAATTATAAAATTAAAAACCCATCTCCAAAATACCGTTTTCCTCAACATATCAAAATTTCAAACCATTTGGAGGATAAGAATTTTGGAATAAATCCTAAAACCAAACTAAACAATTTCTTATCAATTCCAAAAAATTTCATTAACCATTATTCTTTCCAAACAATGGTTTTATATCATAAGTTAACCAATCAATCACATAAGATTTGGTATTATCCATAACCGAATCAAAACAAAGATTTAAGAGAAGATAAATTTTATCACTCGCCTTAGATTAATTTTTTTGGAGTTTGAGATTTGGTGTTACTTTGATTTCCTAAGCTTCTTCCCATGAATCTCTAGATTTTGACTTCCGTCCAATGGCCAGCCTCCCTTTGTTTTCTTTACTTGTTTTTTAAATGATGAAAAATGAGAATGGAATGAGGGGTAAGGGTTTAAGGCAAAGTGTTTAGGTCTATTTTCTATGATGCCCCTCTTAAACATTACCTTATATGTTAAATTTTTAGACACTTATCTTAATTCATTAAGATACGACCAAGTTAATTGCCCAATTCTCATACTCCTTAATTATCTGCATTAGTCCATTTAATCTATTCAATTACAATCACTCCACTGAACTTTCACCAATTTGACTATCTTATTCCTCAACTTCTTCCCATCTCTCGCTATAACCCGAACTGGTTGCCTAATGTTTGCACAAAAAATGGGCAAACACCTCCAAGTCGTGTGATTTAGTTGATTTTATGTGATTCTTAATGATTTAGATGAGTTATGTAATTATGAAAAAGGCAGGGGCTGAAATGTAAAAGACACGTAGATTTATAGTGGTTCGGCCAGAACGTGCCTACGTCCACTTTATATGTTATTATCTTCTTTTTTCAGATTACATGTACAATGCTTGGTGTACAAGTGTATGAAAGTAGTTTGAAAGTTCCTTCCATGCTTGAGCTCTCAAATTTGTCTCCCATTGTTGTACCCCTGCCCCTCTATTTATAGAGTGAGGCAGGGGGCAGGGGTCTTGGATGTATATAGCTGCTGGTGGGCCTGGGCTGAAGCAATCTGGCCTAGCAGCGTTCTGGTTCGACGAAGCCTTGGTTCGCCCGTGCTTGGAGTGTAGTGGACCGGTGGAGCTTTGATTCGGTGGTAGAGGCCGGTCCGGTGATGGGTGATGTCTTGGTCCGGTTGCGGCCTTGGTCCGGTGGAAAGGGATGGTCCGGTATTAGTAGGGAGAGATGTTGGTTCGGCATATGGTGGTTCGGTTGTGGCTTGGGAGTTGGTTCGGCTAGGAGTGGGGAAAAGGTTGGTTCGGTGAAGGAGGTCGGTCCGGTGTGGTATGGACCGGTAGTCTGTTGGTTTGGTGGAGTAAGTTGGTCCGGTGGTGGTTTCGACCGGTGGTGAAGTGCTGACCGGATGAAGCTCGACCGGATGAACTTGTGCCTGTATTGCCGACCGAACATCTACTTGGAATACCGAATGGACACATGCTTGTATGGAGCCTTGTGTTCACCAAATGAAGAGGAGGTTGCAAACCCGGTTGAAATGACATTTCTGGGTCTCGAGATCTCCTGGGTGAGAATTCGCCCAACATTTGCCCCCCAAAGTGGGGCACGTGCTTGCATGTGTCGCGCTTTGTTTCCCTGTGGTAGAAAGGCTTGTTTTGTAATGCCATGGGCTGGATGTTTGTATTCTGTTGATGTCCTGCAAAGGAATTTACAGTTTTAGTGTGATTTCAAATAACGATCGCTCGGGATCGAAATTTTTGAGATAGAGCGAATCGTGCCGTTCGAGGCGAGAGAGTGTGCCCCGAGGGGGTTTAGCATTATCAATGCCAGGTTCACGTTAGAGTGGATCTCTGGGTCGTTCGTCAAGGTGGTTTATCGCCAGCTCAGAGCATGCCTAGGGATCGTTCGCGACCCCGTACATGTGTAAGTAGCTTAGCCATTTCATAATTATCAGAATCAAATATCCATTTAACCGATGAGCTTAAAAAGGATGTCAAAGTGCAAATTCTCACGACGATAGGGTTAATGGTTATTCAGAGCATGCCTGTGGAACGTTCGTGGTCGTGCACATGTGTAAATGATCAACCCATGTTAGTGAAAGATTTACAACTTATTCATTGTTATCATATTCTTTATTTTATCAGTAGGTCCTAGAGTTCGGTACTTATCTGATTGAGGCGCTCCGCGTGCCCCCTGCTTCTGACTTTCGCTGGTGGAGACAACGTCATTCGGTGTTTGGTTGGTCCGGATGGATGTGATCATTTGGCATATGGGTGGTCCGGTATGCCGAACCATCTGGTCCAGTGGTGCTCCTCCAGTCTATATATAGGGGCTATACCCCCTTAGGTTTTCTTCACCGAATCAGAGAGAGCCGAATCAATTCATAGCCGAACCAACTCTTTGCCGAACCAAGCTTTTGCCGAATCAGGTATATCCCCTTTCGCCGAATGAACTTGATAACCGAATGTGCTGATGCCGAATACGTACGAAGGTTCTCGTTTTACCGAATGGGCCTTAGGCCTTAGTGTCGAATGGATGTATACCGAATGACTCTTAGTGCCGAATGACGTGTATACCGATTGTCTCTTAGTGCCGAATGAACCTATTATCTCCCTGCCGAATGAACTCACTTGCACTGCCGAATGAACTTGATATTTTAGCAGTATTCCGGACTTATGCATTCTTTTTTGCTTACATCTCTGTATTCTTTGTTCTAACAACCTGTATTTTCACTTTTGTGTATGCAGATAAATGTCTCGCAAGGCGGAAACACGATCAGACAGACGGAAATCCAAGGATGGAGGCGAGCCTTCCTCCGTGCCCCTAGCCCAATCGGGGTCCGGGGAGCATGGAACTGCCTCGAGATCGCTGGTGGAGGGGTATGGACCCCAGGAGCTCCTGGTCTCCCCTCCCGACTTCTTCCCTAGTTCTCTAAAGGAGGAGCAGCTTGATGCTATATCCCGTTCTTTCGGGATAGATAGGGTGCTTATGTTGCTTCCGGGAGTCGGGGTGATGCCATACAACCCTCCCGAAGGGTATTTCGCCTACAGCCGGTACCATTGCATGTGCGGGGCCATTCCCCCTATCAACGCCTGGGTTGTTAGCTTCCTTACATATCTAAAGGTGGCGCCTTTCCAGCTTCAGCCCAACTCGTATGCCATCTTGGTGTGCTTATATTCTATCATCCAGAAGAGGTACGGGCGCTCTCCATCCAACCGGGAAATCCGGTATGTATATAATCTGAGGGGCTATAGGAAGGGGTCCCCCTACATTAGCTTAGAGTCGGCCGTCTCCTTCAAGCCGGTCCTGGACCTGTACTCAAAGTACAGCATGTTCAAGAAGGAGTGGTTCTTTGTGAGGGACGATTCTGTCTCCATTCGTCGCTTCACTTCCGGATGTAAGTTAACTCTTTATTCGTAATTCCTGTCTTGATTGCAATTCCTTTCCTTATGTGCTTCTGTTTTTTGTCAGCGACAGGTGGTTTTGCGGTGGTGGAGAGCGATCTCCTAGTCCATATGGCAGCAGAAGTTAAGGCTATCTCCGAGAGGGATAGGTCAGCCGCCTATCTGATCAGGAATGCTACCCTCCTGGAGTACAATTTGATCCTGCCGCACCAGTCCGTGGTTAAGCAGAGGGACACGGCTGAGGAGAAGGCTGCTAAAGCTAAGGAGGGGGGCACGGTGAAGAGTGGCAAGAGAAAACCCTTTGCACAACATCCCGTCGCGGGGGGCAAGAAGCTTAAAGAATCGGAGGGCCCCTCTCCCAGTACTTGCCCGATCATTCCGGAGGAGGAAGGTGTGGAAGAGGGCGAAGGAGGCGATATGGAAGGAGAGTCGGAAGGCGGAGGAGATGGAGATGGTCAGGGTGGTAGTGGTGCTGGTGCCTTAACTTCCGGGCAAGACTCTGAGCTGGATGAGGCCCTCCGCCAGGCCTTCGGGGAATCGGAAGGGGAATCGGGAGCGGAGAAGGCGAAGGAGACTGGCAAGGTCGGGGCTGGTGCCGATCTATCCCCCAGGGGTTCCTCAGCCAGGGTGACTTCGGCGGTGCAAGGTGAACTTTTGTCCTCTGTCGATTCCCTTTTCGATAAGGACTTAGAAATATTTTATGGTTCACTCCCGTCCTGGAATGAGATTCAGGACTTATTGCAGTACCCCACTCCTCCGCAGGGTTTGTATAATAGACGTGCCTTCACACTTTTCTTTCTTTTTACTTAACATGTTTCCTGAATTGTGGACCATTGTATGTTCGTAACACTTGTTCTTTATTCCAGGGGCAGGCCAGGTGGTTAAAACGTCAGACGTTCGACACCGCCTCGAACAGTTCAAGTTGATGAGAGCTTCTACGAAGCCTCCCACTGGTCGTACTGGGGACGTGGTCAGATACCTTCCTCTTCTTGGGGTCATCGAAGAGGGCATTCAGAAAAAGAAGAGGAGTCGTTCTTTGTTTGAGCCTTCCCCTGGTCTGCAGCTTCCTGTTCAGCCTCCTCGTGATGCCACGGAGGAGAGCACGGAGTTTATCCCCCCTCCACCTCCTTTCAAGAATCCCACAGTTATCCGTATAAGGCGTCCTGATGTGCCTCGTGACCCCTTTGCTGGTCATCCTGATTTAGACCCAAGTTCTCGGGATATTTCATTTGATGAGGCCACGGGCGAGCACCTCCTTCCCCGCAACCCCATGGTACGAGTGTTAGACGAGGCTAAGTCTCTAGATCTTGATCTGCTTACCACTCAGGTAGTTACCATGGAAGACGAGGCCAAGGCTAATATTGATCGGGTGGCTGAGGAGACCAAGAAGTTAATGAAGTATCATGCTCAATTGGTCAAGGCCGGGGAGGAGATTGGAAGTGCTAATATTCGGTTGCGGCTGAAGGTTGCTGATCAGGCCGAACAGCTTGCCGGTCAAGCCGTTCAGATTTCTCGGCACGAGGAAGCCTCCAGGCGTCTGAAAGAGACCATGGAAAAGGCAAGTAGGGCGGAATTACGGAAGATGGAGGCCGCCTGTAAGGAGCGGATCGACATGGCCATTGCGACAGTGGATGAGGTTCGGAATGCGGATCTTGAGCAGGTAGAGGAGTTGTCTGGGAGGCTTGAGGCCGCAGAGATGGCTCAAGTTAAGTTAAAGAAGGAGATGGAGGAGATGAGGAGGTCTCTCCAGGCTGACTGCTCGAGATACCGGTCAGAGAGGGATGCCGCTGTCGCCAAGTTGCAGGCTTCCGAGGCCAGGGTGAGGGAGTTCGAGGAGAATGAGGGGATGATGGACGAGATGCTGCAGGACATGTACTTCCGCACTTGGAAGGAGGGCAGCTTGTCTTGGATGGATGACTATCCCCGGGTCATGGCCAAGATATATCTTCGGGCTTTAGAGGAGGCCAGGGTCGATGCGGGTAAGGAAGGTGGAGTGGCTTTTAGTCTGGATGTGGTCACTGCTCAGTTCTCGAAAGAGGAGCAAGTGGCAGTGAAGGAGGGGATGCGGTTGCTCGCTGCGGAGGAAGCGGGTGTGCAACTGGAGGATGAGGATCAAGCGGCGGACGCTGGTGAGTTATTCTTCACTTTTCCTTTTCTTTCTGGGTTTCCATGACTTGATTGTTTATCGTTTGTTTAATGGATTCCTTTTCTGAATTGGACAGGTAGAACTTCCGATCAACATGCTGGGGGTTCCGGCCCTGCGGCCAAATAGGCTTGGGAAGTTGGTGATGGAGTGTGGACGCAGCTGGTTACTCGTCCGGATTCGGCCGCTTTTTATTTCTTTTTTACTGTTGTTTACGTTAGTCCAAAACATTGATGTGACTGTAGTAATATTATTTGCAGAGAATAACTTGGTGTGATTTCATAATATAAGTTGATTTTGTTATGTTTAAACGTTGTTGTCATATTGATGTGCTGCGTGAGAAGTATAACCATGTATATGCTTGTGATTTTAGTTGTGTTTGATGTTAAGCCTTTGCTTGAAATATAATTTCATGTTTTGCAATGTTGGTGTGACATATGAATAAGCTATAGTTATGCATCTATGTACGAGAGAAGAGAGTACCGCCCTTCATGTTTTACTTGCAGGCAGTAGTTTTGAGCATCTTGTGTGAATGATCATGAATATATCCGAGTACCTTGCCACCCAGTACGCGGGCTTAGATTCTCATGAGCGAATGCTCCCTGTTCGGTTTCCTTTACTTTAGAGTTTGTTATGCAGGATAGGGGAAAAGTATTTAAATGAAATGGAAATATAGAAAAAGTAAAACTTCCAGTCACGGAAGGCCGTCGATGTGCTTAAGTTCGTGGCAAACGGGTTTTGTAGTCACTTTCCCTAGCTGTGGGTCTTGGAGACATTTGTCACCCATCTTACGCCTCCATGGGGAGTTTTCTTTTTTAACACAGCCGCACTTAAGACACATCGGAGCCGAGATCGCGCACGGTAACTACCCGAACCATTATGGTCCGTAATCGTGGGTATTATTCGATTTACCGTGGCCGGCTAGCGTGGGTGCCGTTGGCCGTGAACTACCCCTGGCTGGCCACACCTTATGTTGGGGCTTAAAGTAGGTTCACAGTTGCCGGTGAGCCGAACGCCGTAATGAGCTGCCATCGGCTATAGTCGGCCTTTATGATGACTTATAATCGGCTCATTACAGTTGGCTTTGAGGGCAGGCGCGAGCAATGAGTTAACCCGCAGCAGAGGGATGCTGGAGCAAAAGAGTCTCATTGGCGAGTGCATAGAATCGTAGCGTACCTGTTAGGCCTTGTCCAGATGAGGCCGTGGTGCGTCTTGAGTGGAGATGCCATAAGATTTTGTTCAACAGAAAAGGATAAAGCTTAACAAGCAGCCAAGATATAAAGGAACAAGTTAAAAAGAGACAAGATTTTTAAAGTGGTTCGGCATGAAAACGCCTACGTCCACTGATTCTCTTTGTTAATTCACTTCATATGGGCAGTACAAGTTAAGAAAAGTATCGACGGAGATGTCGGATGTTCCATGCCCTCTGGAACACCTCTCCGTCCACTGTTGACAAAATATAAGCTCCGTTGTGGAGATCTTTATGAATTACATATGGCCCATCCCAGATGGGGTCCAGTGCCCCGGGGCGCGGAAAGATTCGCCTGAGAACAAGATCTCCTTCTTGTAAGACGCGATGCTTGACTTTGGAGTTGTATAGTGCTGCCACTTTTTGTTTGTGAACTGCTGCTTTGAGTGCTGCATCGTTTCTCCTTTCCTCAATCAGATCCAAAGACATGAGGAGGAGTTCTTCGTTTTCTTCTGGATTGTAGTGGATCCTACGGTGGGAAGGAACAATAACCTCAACAGGGAGCATTGCCTCCGATCTGTATGCCAAAGAGAAAGGAGTATGTCCCGTTGATGTTTTGAAAGATGTGCCGTAGGCCCAAAGTGCCGTAGGAAGTTCGTCCACCCAAGCGCCTTTTGACTTTTCGAGTTTCTTCTTGATTAGGGTTTTGAGAATTTTGTTGACAGCTTCGACTTGTCCGTTTGCCTGAGGATAAGCTACCGATGAGAAGCTTTTATGAATTCCATGCTCTTGGCACCAGTCGGCGAATTCTTCGCTGTCAAATTGGAGTCCGTTGTCTGATATGATCTTGAGTGGTACTCCGTACCTGCACAGAATATTTTTGATCAAGAAGTTGATAACTTTTGCTGAAGATATTTTATTTATGGGTTCCGCTTCCACCCATTTGGTGAAATAATCGACTGCCACTATGGCATATTTGGCTCCGCCTCGGCCCGTTGGCAGTTCACCAATTAAATCAATTCCCCATACAGCAAAAGGCCAAGGGCTGGTCATTTGAGCAATCTCATTTGTGGGTAGTCGAGGAATCTTGGCAAATTTCTGACATCTGTCGCATCTCTTGACGAAGTCTGGGGCGTCTTTGTTTAGTGTAGGCCAGTAATATCCATATCGGAGTATCTTCTTCACCAGAGTCTGCCCTCCAGTGTGATCTCCGCAACTACCTTGATGGATGTTGAATAAGATTTCCTTGGCTTCCCTTCCAGCGACGCATCTGAATAAGGGGCTAGAGAAGCCACGCCGATAGAGGATGCCTTCTTGTATTGTGTAGTGGGGAGCTTTCCTCAAAATTCTCCTGACTTCATCACGTTTGTCTGGTAGTGTGCCGTCCTGTAGATATTTCCGGATAGGAGTCATCCAAGTTGCTTCTTCAATTGCAGTTATTAGATTCACTTGTTCAAAACTTGGGGCTAGCTGCCTTGAGATGGCTAGTGCTCCGGAAATGGTGCTATTCATCATACTAGCTTGCTTTGCTAGTTCATCGGCCTCTTGGTTATCTTCTCGAGGAATGTTTTTGATTAGATAATGGTCCAATTGGTTGAGCAGCAGTTTGGTTTTCTTTAGATATGCTGTGAGTCGTTCTCCTCGTGTCTGGAATTCTCCTAGTACTTGGTTTACGATAAGTTGAGAATCACTATGAAGACATAAAGAATTGACTCCAATTTCTAAGGCAAGCTCCAATCCCGCTATTACTGCCTCATACTCCGCATCGTTGTTAGTGGCCGCGAATTCCAACCTTAATGCATAGTACAGTTTTCTTCCCCTGGGGGTGATTATCACAATACCTGCCCCCGAGCCTTGTTCGTTTGATGCTCCATCTACAAAGAGGTTCCACTTGATGTTTTTTGCTATTTCAAACTGACCCTTGCCTTCGTTGGTAGTGAATTCGGCAATGAAATCGGCCAGGGCTTGCCCCTTGATAGCAGTGCGAGGATGGTAGGTGACGTCATACTGACTTAGTTCAATGCACCATTTGAGGAGTCGTCCAAAAATGTCGGGGCGATGGAGCACCTATCTTAATGGCTGATCGGTTAGAACTCTGATGGAGTGAGATTGGAAGTAGTGTCGTAGTTTTCGTGACGCGATCAATAAACAATATGCCAATTTCTCAAGTTTAGGATATCTGGCTTCTGTCCCTGTAAATCTCTTACTTATAAAGTATACCGGGCGTTGTGTGCGGTCTTCTTCTCTTACCAGGGCAGCGCTTAGAGCATGAGATGATACGGCTAGGTATAGGTATAGCTCTTCGCCTTCGTTTGCAGTTGAGAGTACTGGTGGTTTCTGAAGATGTTCGATCAGGTTAAGGAAGGCTTTCAAGCATTCATCGGTCCACTCGAACTTTCCTTTGTCTTTCTTGAGAGCTTCGAAGAAAGGGACGCACTTGTCAGTTGCTTTGGAAATGAATCTGCTTAGGGCGGCTACCTTTCCGTTTAAGCTCTGCATTTCTTTTCGGGTGGAAGGTATCCTTATTTCTTTTAAAGCCCGGATTTGTTCAGGGTTTGCTTCAATTCCTCTGGAATGGACAATGAACCCTAAGAATTTTCATGATGACACTCCGAAGGAGCACTTTAGAGGATTCAGCTTCATTCCATATCGGCGAAGTACCTGAAACATCTCGCTCAGGTGGCTTACATGATCGTCGGCTTTCCTGGACTTTACCAACATGTCATCCACATATACTTCCATAGTTCGTCCTATTAATTCCGCGAACATCTTGTTGACGAGGCGCTGATAGGTGGCTCTGGCATTTTTGAGTCCAAAAGGCATGACTTTGTAACAATATAATCCCCGGTCAGTGATGAAGCTAGTGTGGTCTTGATCTGGAGCGTGCATGGGAATCTGGTTGTATCCGGAGTATGCGTCCATAAAAGATAAAAGTTCGTGCCCGGTAGTGCTATCCACAAGTTGATCGATTCGGGGGAGCGGGAAGCAGTCCTTCGGGCAAGCGTCATTTAAGTTGGAGAAATCGATGCATGTTCGCCACTTCCCATTAGCTTTCTTTACTAGTACCGGGTTAGCTATCCACTCGGGGTAGATGGCTTCTCGTATGAAGTCATTAGCAAGTAGGTTCTTTACTTCCTCGTCGAGGGCTGCTGATCGTTCTGCTCCCATGCTTCTCTTTTTCTGCTTTATCGGTGTCCTGGTGGGATCGATGTTCAGCATGTGGCATGCTATGTCTGGGGAGATTCCTGTCATATCGGCATGTGTCCACGCAAATACATCTAAGTTGTGGCGGAGAAAGTCGACGAGTTGATCCTTCAATTCTGTTTTTAGCTGAGATCCTATTTTTAATAGTCTGTTTGAATCATGTTTGTCTACAGATACGAATTCCATGGCCTCTGCAGGCTCAGCGGTAGCCTCCTCCTCCTTATCCCTAGGGTCTAGTTCATTGAAAGGATCGCTGGTGTATCGAAGAGGAGGGGCTTTCTTTAGTTGCTATGCTTCCAAGCTTTTCATGCAGAGAGTTGTCTCTGCATCTTTCCCTTTATTCTTTCTATGGTTATTGCGAAGTTCAGTTACATAGCAATCTCGAGCGGCGTCTTGATCTCCTTCAACTTCTCCTATTCCGCCATCTGTTGGGAATTTCATCTTTAGGCACCATGGGGCTAGGACAGTTTGGAAGTCAGACAAGGCTGGTCTTCCCAAGAAGGCGTTGTAGGCCGAGTGGTTTTCTATTAGTACGAACGTTTGTTTTCGTACAACGGAGCGGGGATGACTTCCTATTTCGACGAAGAGGTCAAGTTGCCCGAGGGGCATTTTCGCATCTCCAGTGAAACCGTGCAGGGGTTTGTTGCAGGGAGACACATCCTTCATTGACAGCTTCATTTTGTCGAAAGCATGCTTGAACAGGATATTTACGGAGCTTCCTGTGTCTATTAGAATTCGGAAAACTTTAGCTGGACCGAACCAGGCAGAGATGACCATGGGATCCATATGCGGATACTGTCTTCCTTCCAAATCACGCTTACTAAACACGATGTCCTCACTCTCTTTCCGTTTCGGGTGGCGTTCTTCCATAATGGAGTTAACATAGCCTTCAGCATTTCTAAGTGACTTGCCGTATCTTTCCATCTCTGCCCAGCTTCTGTCGGCGATGTGTGGTCCTCCCGAGATGGTATGGACCACTATCTTCTCTTGACTAGAGCCACTGGTGTTGCGATTCCCTCCGCTTACTTCTGGGAGGGGTCGCTTTGAGCTCTCATTGGCAGGAGTTGGAGTCCTGTTCTGACCTTTCACATAGCGTTCCAGCCTTCTTCTCCTGATGTGTTCTTCGATCAAGTCCCGGAGATGGTGGCATTCATTGGTGTCATGTCCGTGGGATTCGTAGAAGCGGCAGAACTTTCCAGACTTGAGGGCGTTATCAGATTCTTTCTTGTGCGGGGGGCGCTTGTATCCGAGTTCGCCCTGAGTGGCTAGATAGATGTTTTCGATGGTTTCATTCAAAGGAGTGTAGGAGTCAAATCTCGGTCCTGGTCGATATTGGCGTTTTTCAACCTTCTTGCCCCCAGCATTGTCTCTAGATTCATTTCTTCGAATGTCCTTGGTTGCAGCGGGAATCTTGTCCGAAGTTGTCTTACCTTGTTGCCCTGACTGCCTCTCAGTGGCAGCGTCTTCAAGTCTTATATACTTTCCAGCTTCATGGAAGAAATCAGGCAAAGTAGCTGGTTTTTCCTTAGTTAGTCTTCTTGCGAATTTGGTATCTGGATGTACACTACTACAGAGGGCCATTAGGGTGAGTTTCTCATCGGCATCTTGGACTGCGGCCGCTGCGGCATTGAACCGAGTTAGATATTGTTGCAGTGTCTCTCCGGATTTCTGTTTGACATTGGATAGAGAATAAGCATCCTTGGGTTGTTCTACGTAGATGCGGAACTGGCTAATGAACCTTTCTTTCAACATCTCCCATGAGCTGATAGACCCTTGGGGTAGATGGCAGAACCAGGAGGTAGCCAGATCTGCTAGGAATAGCGGAAAGCATTTACACAGCACCCCTTCTGTTGCTCCGCTCATGAGCATATGCTGGGTGTATCTTTGTAAGTGTACGATGGGGTCGGAAGTTCCCTTGTAAGGTTCCATGGTTGGCATTTTCCATTCCCGGGGGGTGATGGCAGTTTCGATATTGCGGGTAAAGGGGCTGGTGACCCTAGCGCCTATTCCTCAGTCCCTTTGCTCCCGTTGGACGCATTCTCTGAATAGTCGTGCCATTCTTTCATCAGAATTTGGAGCGGATAGAAATGAACTTGGTTCTTCCCTGCGAGATCGGTCTCGTCCTGATGACCTGTAGGGATGGTATAGTCTATCACTTCTGACGTGATCCAGTGGTTGTCTCTGGTTGCTCGGATGCATGCTAGGACCAGCTACAGTTGCCCCCGGCCTTGATCTTCCCCTGCGGGGTTCTGTTTCGAGCATTTCCATGGGGTCAACTTCGGGCTGGGTTCTAGCTCGGCTCCGTTCAGCGGGGTTTCTATGATTAGGTGGCATGACTGGCTCAGCCACATCCGACCCTCGCCTGGCGCCTCCCCCACTGGGTTCGGTTCCAAGTGCTTCATCGAGTCGGAGTTCGTGCTGAGTCCGGGCGCGGCCCCTATCATTGTTGTTCCTGTTGATGGCTTCCTCGAAGAGGGAAGACCTTTGCTGTCTCTGAGATCCTCCAGATTGAGATTCGTCACATGATTCAGTGTTGCGGTTGGATTCTTCGACATCCCTCAAGCGTGACATGAGTTGGTTCACCAAAGCTTCTTGTTGGGATGCGAAGCGGTTAGTCACTTCCACCATAACTCTGTCTAGGTCTGCTCTAGTGATTACTGCCGGTTGTTCCGCGGCAGGGGCTGTTGGAATTGCCTGATCTACATGTGGCACTGCTGCTGTAGTGGGATGGTTCTCTTGATCTGGATCTACTGGATTTGGAGCGCTGCTAGTTGCAGCGTTCTTTCCCTTGTTGGCGTCTTTTCTTGGCCTGGAAGTCATGTTTCCTAGGCAATGAAAGGTGCTATTGGGAAAGAAGGTTGAATGAGGGAAGCTGAAATCTGAGTTCAACTCTCAGTGAAAGCACCAAAAATGTTTGCACAAAAAATGGGCAAACACCTCCAAGTCGTGTGATTTAGTTGATTTTATGTGATTCTTAATGATTTAGATGAGTTATGTAAATATGAAAAAGGCAGGGGCTGAAATGTAAAAGACACGCAGATTTATAGTGGTTCGGCCAGAACGTGCCTACGTCCACTTTATATGTTATTATCTTCTTTTTTCAGATTACATGTACAATGCTTGGTGTACAAGTGTATGAAAGTAGTTTGAAAGTTCCTTCCATGCTTGAGCTCTCAAACTTGTCTCCCATTGTTGTACCCCTGCCCCTCTATTTATAGAGTGAGGCAGGGGGCAGGGGTCTTGGATGTATATAGCTGCTGGTGGGCCTGGGCTGAAGCAATCTGGCCTGGCAGCGTTCTGGTTCGGCGAAGCCTTGGTTCGCCCGTGCTTGGAGTGTAGTGGACCGGTGGAGCTTTGATTCGGTGGTAGAGGCCGGTCCGGTGATGGGTGATGTCTTGGTCCGGTTGCGGCCTTGGTCTGGTGGAAAGGGATGGTCCGGTATTAGTAGGGAGAGATGTTGGTTCGGCATATGGTGGTTCGGTTGTGGCTTGGGAGTTGGTTCGGCTAGGAGTGGGGAAAAGGTTGGTTCGGTGAAGGAGGTCGGTCCGGTGTGGTATGGACCGGTAGTCTGTTGGTTTGGTGGAGTAAGTTGGTCCGGTGGTGGTTTCGACCGGTGGTGAAGTGCTGACCGGATGAAGCTCGACCGGATGAACTTGTGCCTGTATTGCCGACCGAACATCTACTTGGAATACCGAATGGACACATGCTTGTATGGAGCCTTGTGTTCACCAAATGAAGAGGAGGTTGCAAACCCGGTTGAAATGACATTTCTGGGTCTCGAGATCTCCTGGGTGAGAATTCGCCCAACACCTAAAAAAATTCATATCTGATTCTATAACTAAATCTTCCAATGCAGTCTAAGAGATAGTAGTCTATGGATCATGCACATACTTCCGAAGATGAGAAACATGAAAAAAAGTAATGGACACCTGCCAAATTTCTTGGTAACTATACTCGATATGTGAGCTTTCTAATCCTCTCTATAACAGGGAACGGTCCAACATATCTCAGTGCCACTTTCCTTGACTTTCCAAAACGTAACACCCTTTATCGGTGGTACTTTAATAAAATTCGTATTTATAACTGAGAACTCTAGATCCTTATGCCTTCTTTCCACCTAACTTTTCTTCTTATACTAAGCTTCTCTCATCTTACCATGAATTATCTCAATTTTCTTTGTTTCTTCTCTCACTGGATCTGGACCAAAGACTAGCCTATCTCCGTTTCCAACCAACATGCTGGTGATTTGCATAGTCTTCCATACAAAGCTTCAAAAGACGTCATTCTTATACTAGTCTGATAACTATTATCATAGGAAAACTCAACCAAATGTAGGTGGTCTTCCCATGATCCATCAAAATCTAGTACGCAAGCGCTCAACAAATCCTCGAGTACCTTATTAACTCACTCTATTTGCCCATCTATCTGAGAGTTATAAGCGGTAATCATCCTAAGCTTGGTACCTAACACTTCTTGTAGACTCCTTCAAAACTCACTAGTTAATAATGTGTCTCTATCACTGACTATACTAATAGGAATCTAATGCAATCTAACTATTTTCTTTGTAAATAACTTATCCAAAACAGGTGTCGTCCAGTTGATTTAACGAGAATGAAATGGGCGCTTTTGGTCAATCTATCCACTATGACCCATGTACTCTCATTCCTCAATTCGACCTTGGCAACCCATCAATAAAGTCTATGTATATCGTATCCCATTTCCAAACTGGTATATCTAAAGGCTGAAGCAACCCACTCGGCTTTTGATGCTTGGCTTTTACTTGCTGGCAATTTAAACATTGCTTTACCCATGAGCCAACATCCCTCTTCATACCTTCCCTGAAGAAAACTCTCTTCATATCCTAATACATCTTGGTTCCTTCAAGATGAATCATAAACCTCAATCGGTGACATTACCTAAGAACTTCTTTCCTTAGGTCCCTAACATTCAGAACACATAACCGTGCCTTCTTTCTCAGCCATCCCTTCTTGTCAAGGTTAAAATCTCTCAAATCATCAATCTCAATTCCAATCTCAAGTATTCTAAACTTCTCAGCCAACAATGGATCATCTCTCTATTTAGAAGCAATCCTTTCGATCAAAACCGGTCGAACTTCCAAATAAGTTATCATGGCGGCACTCTGACTAGAACTAGAGTCGATCTTAACTACACATTACACATGGTCAATGCCTCAAGATCCTACCATTCCACCAACATAGCTAACACCATATTCTGGTGTCTTCTGCTAAGAGCATCCACTGCTTATTACCTTTCCCCGGAGTGTACTCTATACCGAAATCATAAGCTGCTAAAAACTCCATCCACCATTGCAGTCTTGTATTCAAATCCTTCTGACAGAATAAATACCTTAAAGACTAATGATCCGTGTACAACCTAATTTTTTTTTCAAAAGATAATCTCTCCACACTTTCAATGCGAAGATCACTGCTGCCAACTCTAAATCATTAGTTGGTCATCTTACTTCATGCGGTCTAAGCTGTCGAGAAGTGTAGGCAATTACCTTACCATTTTGCATCAACACAGCTCTTAATCCAGTCCTAATGCATCTGTATACACTACAAATTCTTGATAGCCATTTGGCACAACTAATACGGGCGCATTGTCAATAAATGCTTTAACTTAAGGAATGCTACCTTGCATCTGCAGACTAAATAAACTTAATGTCCTTTCTGGTTAGCTTAGTCTAGGGTGCTGCTATCCATGAAAACCACCTGATAAATCTCCAGTAATATGCAGCCAATCCAAGAATACTTCTTATCGCAGTCGGTATCTCGGGTCTTGTCCAACTATTAACCGCTTCAGTCTTAGCTGGATCAACTGATAACCCTTCTTCTGAGACTATATGGCTAAGAAACTTTACTTCTTTCCTCCAGAAATGATACTCCGAAAACTTTTCTTTTAGCTGATGTTGTCTCGGTTTCTCTAACACTACTCTAAGATGAACCTCATGCTCTCTTTCATTATTAGAGTATATCAAAATGTCATCTATGGACACCAATACAAACCTATCTAAGTGCTCTTGGAAAGTCAAGTTCATCAAATATATAAAGAAAGCTGGCATTCATTAGCCCGAATGGCATTACTAACCACTCGTACGAACCATATCTCATTCGAAACGCTGTTAATGGAATACTATCCTCTGCCACCCAAAGTTGATGGAAGGTTGTAGCCAAATCCAATTGGGAAAACATTCTGGCTCCACTCAACTGATCGAATATTGATTCTCGGCAAAGGATACCTATTCTCAATTGTCTTCTCATTCTACTTACGATAGTCAATATACAACCTTAACGACCCGTCCGGTTTCTTCATCAACACCGCGGCCGCTTGCCAAGGCAAACTACTTGGTCTAATAGTACATTTTCCTTCTGCATCCACTAGCTAAACCTTTAAGTCCATCTTAGTAGGTTTCAACATGCTAGGTGGTCTACTTACCGGTTTTGCTCTTCTCATAAGATCTATTCAAAACTCGATAGTTTGTTTCGGTTGTAGTTCTTTGACTGGCTCAAAAAATCTACGAATTCTTTTGCTACCAAAACCCGATTCAACACTTTTTATACTTCTATATCATTTAGCAAAGCACAAATTCTTGGACTCAAATTATCAACTGAGTATACTATTCGATCACTGCTACTAGGATGTCTCAATGATATTTCCATATCCTGGCAAAATATCCTAGCATTAGGTCTACCTTACCAATCCATACCCAATACGATCTCGAAGTCTACACAATTAAAAAGATACAAATTGCATGCAAACTTATGACCCAACAAATCAAGTTCTGATCGATCACATCTCATCCCCAGAGTTGCATACCCTCATATTGGATTCACAACCCTTAAGGAAGTAACTACGTATGAAGGTTCTAAGCATATCTTATCTACCAAACACTGAGATATAAATGATTATGATGCACCGGTATTAAATAGTAGGTATACTATGAATCAAAAGCATACCTTCCATCATAGATTTTCCCTTCTCTGCTTTTTTAAGTCTAAAGGATGATGGTTCCAAAGCATAAACTTTACCCTTTCTCAACCATGGCTACTTCTGGACACTTGTTTTTATAATACCCTACTTGGTCGCAGTAAAAGCACTTCACATTTTGCTTGCCCGTAGCCACCTTTCCATCACCCAAGCGACACTCATTAGTATAGTGCCCTTTCTTATCGCACTTATAGCAGACAATATCTACCTTCCCTTTCATAGCTGCTCCTCCTTTCTGAGCACCCTTCTTCTTAGAGAAATTCCTCTTCTTATTCTGGGAACCCAAAGTCTCCGTTGACTTCTCCTTTCTAAAGGTAGAAAGAATTTCTTCATTTCTAATCGCCATCTCCACCATTACATTCGATGGATCTTAGAGATGTGGCATGGTTTCCCTAGCAATTTTTGGCCTTGACCCTAGGATAAACTTCCTATTCCTCTTAATGACAGTGTCCATGGTGGCATATTCATACTTGAATATCTCATCAAACTTTGAAGAATACTACAACACCGGCATCTCCCTCTGCTCCAAATCCATAAATTTCATGAGCAAAGCGAACTTAGCTAACTCAGAAAAAAATTTCTCCTCGAATCTCCTTTGAAAATCTTCCGAAGTTAACTCTTCCTTTAGAATACCCATGATAACTCCATTCCATCAGAAAAATGTTGCACCTAGAAATTGCCTCGAAGCCCATATTATCTTTTACTCATTATCCAAACCAAGATCAGGAAAGATTCTATTGCAATGCAACAATCAATTCTCCACTTCTACAGCATCCTCTATTCCAAGAAAAGGCTTTCCTCCAAGTCTGGTATAGTCGCTGCTTATCTTGGCATAATTATTACCAACTGGCGCCATAGGATTTGCTCCTTCCACATTCACAACATTTCCTCCAGCTACTCCTACAGCTGCTCTGGCTTGCATCAATTTACCAAAGAACTAATACATCATCCCCATGTCTACTGGTGGGGTTCCATCACCTACGTTGGCATTTGTGTTTGGATTAGCATTTTCCTATCGACCATGGTTTCTCCTAGTATTGGGTTGAGCATTTCTGTTAGTTGTGTTGCTTCATCCACCTAGATTCACTCCTTTATTTCCTGCTTCCATACCTTTCATTCTTGTAAATCTATATATGAGCCTTTGTAAGATGCAAAAGAAAGGTCTAAGAGAGACGGGAAAACATACTCATATATAGCAAAATACAAGTACGTTATTATAGCGTTATCCCAGCCCCAATCTTATTCTCTTATTCATTGGATTATGTTCCAAAATCTTTTATGTTTAAATTCCTTTTAAGTTTACATAAACCTATGCCCTGATACTAAACTGTAACACCCCATTTTTGAGGCCTGAAACTAAGTGCTACAGATGCAGTAGTCATCCATAGTTATAGATTTCTGATAACAAAATGTGGCTATGTTAATCATTTTGATAATACCAGTAACACATGAGTATGAATATTTTGAACATTATTTGAAACAAAATTTATCATTTCAACTCATAGTAAAATTTCAATTTTATTACATAAACCCAATTCGCAAACCTCATTCAGAGAAAATATAACTATCACAACATATTCCAAGAGTGACATATGAAGATGCCTTATTGGATGATCAGAGTCAAGTATCTAGCATTTAATACAACTTGACATTACAACACAAAAGCAGAATCAAGACACGGCGGGAAATAGATATATAGCATCGACTACTAGATTGCCTCATGTACATCTCTGGAAGCTATTTGTCCAAAGAGAACATAAAAAAGCCCTTACTCTCAACCTACTCGAATACCCGAGAGTTTAACATGAAAAGAAAAACTTCGGTTTTGATTAAAAGGGTGGTGTGAATAATAATCTACAATCTCAAACAATATATATCTAGTGAGACCACACCACTGTGCGGAACGGATTTCTCCTCACTAGTACCCAATTAAATATCTTAATCATATATTGTGCTCCTGCATCTACAATGCTTATAACAAAATAATATGATAGTGTATAAACATGTCATATGTTCTAGATTACCCAACCGTCATTTATTAGACCGCCCTTCTAAGTTCTTAGTGACTACCCGTCTTATATTCATATGGACTACCCATCCCATATTTTATTTTACTTAAACTAATGTGGACTATTTATCTCATATTTTATCATTTAACTAATGTGGATTATCCATCTCACATCTCGTAGTTTTCCTAGGATGTCTATGAATCCTTAAATTAACCAGTTAGAGGCTATTCATCTCCGACATGTTGTAGATTATCCATCATATATCCCAAATTTTCCTAGGATGACTATGTACCCATCACTTGACCGCTTGATTCATGTTATCCACATGTTTCTATTTATCCCATGTTTTACACATGTTTAACTCTACTCCATACCCATATGGTCAACATTAATCCACGATATCCACATGTTTCTATTAATCATATGTTACCAGCATGTTTAACTTTTAATCCATGCTATCCACATGTATAACTTATTTCTATTGGTGTCCCCAATTAATTTATTTCTCCTTCGTTGTTTAAATTTCATGGTGACATACATTGGTAACCCCAAAAGATTTCATGTCAATCTCATTAAGATATAACTTAGTGTCTGTGAGGTCTAAGTTAAAGTTTTACACAAATGACCCTCCGTCGTTTATAAGCTTGATGCATATTAGCATTGACATCCTTCTCATGTCGATGTAAAAGCATAATGCTTTTCGCCTATTAAAACTCGAAAAATAAATATGCGGCATCATGAGCCTCGATGACAGTGAAATCGTCGATCCTCGTGATACGTAGGTTATCTACACATTTAAAAACTCGAAGAGTAGTTAAATCGGCATTGACAAGGCTTGATATCAATTTTAAAGGCGTCATAGATTAAACTTTATGTCTAGTTAGGCCTATCTAGGCTTGATGACAATTTAAATGCGGCATGGTGTGGGCTCAATGACCATTTGGGTTGACGAGGCCAAAACATTAAGAAGTGTATGCGGCATCATGCTTCTTAGTAAAAATGTGACATGCACGCGCCTCGACTTGCGTATATAGATGACTATCTCTCTATCTTTGTTACTATAACCTCAACTTCATGCCAAACTCGTTGACATCATATGCATTGCTTTGTCCACATTAATGACAATGAAGTATGGTGAGATGTAGCTCGACTTGCCCGATGTCGACATGGCAGATAGTTAACTAACTTAAAATTTGCAATATTACTATAAAAAGTCGTTTCTTTTCACCAACCTCTATAATTTATCAAAATTTTATTAGCTAGCAAAACTTTATCAATTTCTTTTTCAGAAAAACTACCGCACTTAATACTTATCATTACAAAACATTTTCGCAATTTAAACTATTTTATAAATATTTTAATTAAACAAATAAGCCCTTTAGACTTAAATAATTTATTTAACATTCCAAAACAATTAGGAAAAATCCCTAAAAAATCATAATAATTCAATTTATCTATACTCTTCGACATATATAAATTTCAAGGCCAAAAGCTAATTTTAATTATTTGCAATAACTAAAACCCGAAATTCACTAATTCCTTCACATAGAAAATTCTTATATCCATCCTTGCTGGAAATTATAAATTAAAAAACCATCCACAAAATAGTGTTTTCCTCAACATATCAAAATATCAAATCATTTGGAGGACAAGAATTTCATATTTAATCCCAAACCGAATTAAACAATCTTTAATCAATTCCAAAAATTCCCATTACGCATTATTCTATCGAAAAAACGATTATTAGGTTATAAATTAATTAATCAAATACATAATGTTCGAGTATTACCTATAACCAAATTAAAACAAACGTTTAAGAGATGATAAGTGTTATTAATCACCTTAGATTATTGGTTGGAGTTTGAGATTTGGTGTTGCTTTGATTTCCCAAGCTTCTTCCCTTGAATCTCTAAATTTTGACTTCCTTCCTATGGCCGGCCTCCATTTGTTTTCTTTAGTTGTTTTGTGAATGATGGAAAATGATAATGGAATACGGGGTAACGTTTTAAGGCAAAGGGTTTGTATCGATTTCCTAAGATGCCCCTTTTAAACATTCTCTTATATGTCAAATTTTTGAACACTTATCTTAATTCATTAAGGCACGACAAGATAAATTTCCCAAATCGCATTCTCCTTAATTATCTACATTATTATATTTAAGCTATCCAATTATATTTTTTGAATAATGTTGAACAAATATTAGGGGTATTACACAATGCCCATTGATTGGTATCGATCCATGGGTACTGAACCCAAACTTAGCTAAAATCCAACTTCCTCCACTTCACTAGCCTATACCTTTAAGCAATCCCTCTGATAAGTCGAAGCAATCCTAGACCATTCGCTAAATGACTGTGAGTATCGCTTGGGCAACTCCATACTAATCCATTAATAGATTTCCCCCTTTATCTCTGCACTCGATCCATGCACATACCCAAGTGACTTGAAGCAAACACCACTAAACTCAAAGTGATCCATCCATTGTCTCAAAGCACGCCATAAAGCAACCCAATAGCGATCCATATTCCCAAAGTCGCCATCGATCCATTAATATCTCTTGCATACAAACTCCAAATGATTTGAAACTTGGAATGTAGTTTTATGGGGCTTCTATGTCAACGTGTATCAATCGCACCAAGTTTGGACTCCTACCGATCAGTCTATATCGATCCCTACAAGTTCCTAAAACTAATCCATCATTCAATCGTCGTTTTCAACCAAACAAGCATCATATATACAAACAATCAACATATACAATATATACTAATAAACATGAAACTAAGTATATCAATGTGAATCCTAAATTATAAGGCAGTATCCATAAGAACATACGAGATCCTTATGAATATAAATTTTCAAAACTTATCCAAATTACTTCAAATTTACGTATGTTATTTAAAAGGATTTAAAACATGGTTTAGAATTCAAAAATCATTTGGAAACATCATTAAGCATCTAATGATGGCTAATTTGTGAGTAAAGGCTTAAAACCACACATCAAAGTCCTAAGCAATCTAATCCAATTCCCAAATCTAAGAGCAAACAACAGCTCAAAGATAATCTCCTCATCCAATCTTCAATCCAAAGTGGTGACCCCGCTAATCTCCTTCTAATGACACCTTTAGTCTACCTAAAGTAGAGATGCGATTAACTTTTTGGCTAATAAGATGGCTAATGGGGGTTCTCTCAATTTTTTAGGAAGAGTGAAATGATAAAGGAGAGACCCATCAGCCCTAACCCCATGCTAATCCTGTAATTGGTTTTGGACCAAACCATCAACTTACCAATTACCCATTAAGCTATCTAAAATCAAGTGAAATTTCAAACAGCCATATCTCTCTGGTATGTCCGTTGTCCTATTACGACCATTCGTGAAAAGAGAAACCACCGTCCCGACATCGAAGTGGTTTCAGACCTTAGTTTCGCTCATATCAAAAGTTATAAGCCAAACAATATTTTCAAAGACAAAATGGTTATATAATAATTTAAAAAAAATCGTAAATATGGAAAACGTCCTAAAGAATCATTTCCCGAAATCTTAAAACAATACGACCTCAAATGAAAATAACATTATATGATCCTTTAGTACATAGAATACAGGTCATTACATTCTCTCTCCTTTAAGATTTCATCCCTGAAATCCCAAAAAATAATAGTAAGGTCATCCCACATGCATAACAAACATATACAAGCATTAGCAACCACCATACATCAAACATGCATATATAACAACAAAGAGAAAATAAAACATCCAAGCTTATCCTAGCATGTAGGATGCAGTACCAAGGTATATTCCTTATGATATCATAAGTGAAATTACAAGCGATAAATAGAAAGTCTTACCAAGTAAAGAATTCTAGATAAGCCATCCGCACGTTCTCCACGGTCTTCCAAATGCAACAGCCTTCACTTTTTCTCCACTTAATCCATACCAAATTCACTGTCTTTCTCCTAAGCTGCTTCGTACCACGTCCAACGATATGAATAGGCCTATGAGGTCTTGAAGTCTCTGGTCCAATCTCGATATCATCTAGTTGATCTAGTGTGATAGTTACGCCCGAGTCATGCACAAATTTTCGCAAGTGAGAAATGTGGAACACATTGTGCACTCTCGCCATTCTTCTCTAGTATAGAAAAATTACCTACAAATCTCAGTGCCTACTACAATTTTCTCCCGAATCAAATTATGTTCTTCGAAGAAGAGATCTTGAATGCAATATCGGTAATAGAGGACTCTAAATCTCTATGTCTCTTACCAGTGTAGCACTTCTGTCAGTGTTGGGAAGCTTTCATTCATTATCGAACGATCTTGATCTTCTCTAAGGTTTCTTAATCATATCTGGCCTAAGTATCAATGTCTCGTCCGCTTCCCACCAATAAGAATGAGCGTTGCATGATCTACCATATAATGCATCAAATGGTGCCATAGTGATGCTAAAATGATAGTAGATGTATGCAAATTCGACAAGATGTAATTGAACATCCCACAGCCTCTAAAGCGATCATCCCACGAGCCTTCAATGTCGAGTATGCAAGCGCGCAAGATATCTTCTAAGATATTATTCACTTTCTTAGTTTGGCCATTAGTTTGAGGGAGACAAGATGTACCAAGGTGCAACTCCATCCCTAATGCCACCTGTAAGCCTTCCAAAACACACTAGTGAACAATGTGTCTCGGTCACTCACAATGTTCTTCAGCACACTATGGATTGTACTATCCACTTCGCATACGGTTCGACCAGTTTTTCTACCATTCTACTTGACTTAACGGGTATAAATCTGGCGCTCTTTGTTAATTGATCGACAATGACCCAAATGCTGTCGTACCATGCTCGAGTCCTTGGTAGTCCATCAATGAAATCCATCGATACATATTCCCATTTCACTTGGAAAATTCTAGCGTTTGCATCAATCCACTAGGCCTCTTCTACTATGCCTTAACCAACTAGCAGTTCATGCATTTTGAGATAGTGTACCAACGTCTTTCTTCATCCCTTCCCAATTGAAGGACGACCTCGTATTACAGTACATCTTATTAACACTGGGATAAATAGGCAATCTCGAATGATGGCACTCTCAGCACCTCATCCCTTAACTCATCAACATCAGAACAAACAATGTCATGGTCTTTTGGAGCCAACCATTCAGTCGAATCTGTATTGTGTCATATCTTCAGACTCTACTCTAGCTTCAATTGTAGCAATGATCTCAGCTAATCTGGCATTGCATCTCTAATTAGTACCAATCCGCTCAATCAGAGTAGGTCTGAATGTCAAGCTTGCCAACATATCTGGTTATAACTTGCATTTAAGTAGGAAATCATAACCACTAATATACTCTAACTGCGTCCACTCTAGGAACATAGCTTCCAAGATGGCATTTCTCCTACTCAAGGCGTCAACAACTGCGTTAATTTTATCGGTGTATATGCAATATTAAAGTCATAAAAGTCTATGAACTCTAACCACTGATGCAGATGAAGGTTAAGGTTTTGTTTGCAAAAAGTGGTACTTTAATGATTTATGGTCGCTGAATAGCTCAAACCTCTCTCCTAAAATATAATGCCTCTAAATATTCAGCACAAACATAATCACTTCTAACTCTAAATCATAGATCGACCATTTCTTCTCATCGGGTTTCGATTGTCCACTATCATATGCAACAACTTCGCCCCTCTGCATCAATACTACACCCAATCTGGTACCATAAAAATAAGTGTATACCATCGTCCTTTCATTCACACTCGGAGCGATCAATGTTGGTGCACTCGTTGACTTTTCCTTTAGACTCATGAATGCATGTTCACATCTTCCATTCCAAGTAAAATTTTGATTCTTTTTTGCCAAGTAAGTCAACTATGCCACTATCTTAAAGAAGTCCTAGTTGAATAATCTATAATATCTAGATAACCCTACGAAACTTCTCACATCCATAGCATTTTTGGGTCTAGTCCAGTCTAGGAATACTATGACTTTTGCAAGATCTATGGCAATGCCCTGCTCAGAAACAACGTTTCCCAAGAATCATACTTTCCCTCTCCAGAAGTGACACTTCGAAAAAATTTCTTTCAATTGTTGCTTTCTTAACACCACAAGCATGATCCTCAAATGTGTCTTTAGTTCCCCGTTGTCCATGAGTAGATAAGAATATCGTTGACGAACAAAAGCACAAATTAATTTAGCTAACCCTTAAATACACGGTTCATTAAATCAATGATGTATGCCAATGCATTGGTTAGCATGAATGGCATAACCAAGTACTCATAAAATCTAAACGATGCACGAAACGCGGTAACCGCCACACTCTCCTCTACTACTATCAGTTGGTGAAATGCCATTGTAAGATCCAACTGAGAGCATACTCTAGCACCATGAAGCTGATTGAACAAGTCATCAATACATGGGAGTGGATACTTGCTCTTCCTTGTTACTTTATTTAGTTCACGGTAATTGTAACATCCCTCATTTTGAGGCATAAAACTAAGCGCTATAGATTCTGTAGTCATCCATAGTATTAATTTGTGATGATAAAATGTTATTGTGTTAGTCATACCAATTATATCAGAAGCGTACGAATATGAAAAGTTTCAAACATAATTTAATAATATGCTTTCCCATTTCATTTCAAAAATAATATTTCATATTCATTACATAATCCCATTGGATCCTTTGTTTAGAGATAATATAATTATTACAAAATACTCCAAGAGCGACATACGAAGATGCCCCGTTGGTTGATCAAAGTCTAATACTTTGCAATTGTACATGTTTAATAGTTTTCGAATATGTCTTTCAACATAGAAGTCGCCTTCTATAAATTCAATATCGCTTACGACTGTATCGATATCTCTTTACATTTATGTCGGACATCATGAGGGAAGACGTATGTCGTCGATGGCATTACTGTAATAAATAAATTAAAACTGTTTTCTTTCCCTTTTAAAACAATTTGTTTTTACTTACTCTATCTCTTATCAAAATATGATTGGTTAACACCAAAAACTTTTCGTTTCTTTTTCAGGTTTTGCTGGAAGTATGTTTCACCTTCCTAAAAACATTAGAAAACTAAATTAATTAATAACCTTAAATATTATTAATTTAATTGTTTTTCTAGCATAATAAATTCGTAAAAAACCATAACCACTAGGGAAAAATAAAATTATAAAAAAATCAGAATTAACAAATTCTATCATATACACAAATTTCGGAACCAAAATGATTATTTAACAATTTTAATAATTCAAAACCCAAAATAAACACTATTTCGTCCATAGGAATTTCATAAAATATTTATATTGATTTGGATAACTATGAAATAAAAAAAACATCTTCAAAATAATGTTCTACATAACATACCAGAAAATCAAATTAATTGGAGATCAATGACTTATGTTTTACGTTTAAAACTTATAATAATAATTCCATAAAATTTTCTATGGATCATTATTTTATCCAAACAAGGAATTAAACATCCACAACAAGGTAATGCAATCAAAATCAATTCGAAAATTAACATAACCAAATTCAAGCACAGTCAATAGAGATGGTTAACTATTATTCACCTTAGATTGGATAGAAGATTAAGATTTGATGAAGATTTATTTCCCTAAAGCTTTTTGCCTTGAATCCCTTTAGTTTCCCTTTCTTTCTTCCTTGATTATGGTCGGCCCTTCTACTTTTTTTTGTTTTGTTAATGTAAAATGAGAATGAATGAGAGGGGGAAGGCTTAAGGGAAGAAATGAAGCTATTTTCCAAATTTGCCTTCCCATTAATTCTTTTCTTTTCTAAGTTTAAAACAATTTTATTAATTAATTCATTAAGGAACGACCTATTTTATTTATCAAGCCTCACTTTCCTTATCCCGCTGCAATATTCAGTTTGATCCATACAATTAGGACTCCTGAATACAGACTAAAATTAGGCCCCTCTTAAAGAATTTCATCCTCGAAATTTAGTAAGGACTACACAATAAGCATATCAAAAATGCAAACAACTATCACAAATAACACTAGTATATCCTACCAGCTTCAAAGTATATATAACAATTACAGAATATTCCATCATAACAACTCAGGATAAGTATCCATAATCATCTCCTTTGTTTCCTGAGAACAGTCCTTTCTCACTCTCACTTCACTGGACTTTCACCAATCTAACTATCATGTTCCTTAGATTTTTCTTATCTCTTGCTACAACATGCAATGTTTCCTATCAAAAATTTGAACCGGTTCTACTGCTAAGTCTTCCAATACAGTCGGAGCAATAGTATTCTCTGGATCATGCACATACATTCTAAGATGAGAAACATGAAAAACATTATGGTCTTCTAACTACTCGGTAACCCTACCCGGTATGTGACCCGATCCTTTCTATAATAGGGAACAATCTAACATATCTAGTGCCAACTTCCCTGACTTTCCTAATTGTACTAAACCCTTAATTTGATGATAGCTTAATGAAAACATAATCTCCCACTGAGGACTCAAGATTCTTATGCTTGTTATCTGCATAACTTTTCTATCTAGACAGAGCTTCCTTATCCTGGCCTGGACCAACTCAATTTTCTTTACAGCTTCTCTCACCATGTCTAGATGAAGACCAATCTATCTCTGGTCTCTAACCAACATGTTGGTGATTTGCGTGGCCTTCCACATATAGCTTCAAAAGGAACAATTCCTATACTAGTCTGATAACTATTATTACAAGAAAACTAGACTAAGTGCAAAAGGTCTTCCCATGACCCACCAAAATCTAGTACGCAAGCTCTTAGCAAACCTGCAAATACCTTTTTGACTCTCTCTATCTGCCTATCTGTCTGTGGGTGATAAGAGGTACTCATCTTCAGCTTTAAGTACCTTCTTGTCTCTCTCTATCTGCCTATCTGTTTGTAGGTGATAAAGGATGTTCATCTTCAGCTTGGTACCTAACACTTCCCGCAGACTCTTTCGAAATTTGCTAGTAAACAAAGTATCTCTTTCATTGACTGCACTACTAGGAATCCCATGCAGTTTAATAATATTCTTCATAAATAACTTAGCCAATATAGGTGTCATTCTAGTCGACCTAACGGGAATGAAGTATGCACTCTTGGTCAATCTATTCACTATTACCCAGATACTCTTACTTCCTATATTCAACCTTGGCAACCCGCCAACAAAGTCCATAAATATAGAATCCTATTTCCAAATCGGTATATCTAAAGGCTGAAGCAATCCACTTAGCTTCTGATGTTCGGTTTTTGCTTACTGGCCATTCAAACATTGCTTTACCCATAAGCCTACGTCCATTTTCATAACTTCCAAGAAGAAACTTCTCTTCATATACCGATACATATTAGTTCCCCCGGGATGGATAGTAAACTTCGATCGATGACAGTCCGTAAGACCTTCCTTCGTTAGGTCACTAACATCTAGAATGCACAATCAAACCTTCTTTCTTAACCTTCCATTCTGGTCAAAACTAAAATCCTTTAAATCCTCAATCTCAGTTCCATCTTCAAGCCTTCTAATCCTTTCGAATAGTAATGGATCATCTCCACACTTAGAAACAATCATTTCAATCATCACTGGCTGAACTTCCAAACATGATAACATTCTAATATTCCGATTAGAACTAACCGTCAACCTTAACCTTAGACCACAAGTAGTCAATGCCTCCAAATATCTCAATTCTACTAACATAGCTAACACCACACTCTGATGTTTTCTGCTATGCACGTTAGTAAATTTATTATTCTTTCCCTAGCATATACTTAATATCAAAATCATAAGCTGCTAAAAATTCTAGCCATCTCCAATGTCTTACATTCAACTCTTTCTGAGAGAATAAATACCTCAAAAACTTATGGTCCGTAAATAACTCGATTCTTTCTCTTAAAAGGTAGTGTCTCCACACCCTTTAGAGCAATGAACACAGCCGCTAACTCCAAATTATGAGTCAGATTCCTAACTTATTATGGTTTGAGCTATTGAGAAGCATAGGCAATCACTTTACCTCTTTGGATCAGCACAGCTCCTAATTTTGTTCCACATGCATCTATACACCACCAAATCCTGATTATTGTCTAGCACAACTAACATAGATGCATTAGTTAATAAATATTTTAACTTTTGGAACACTTCCTCACATTTACTAGACCAAAAAACATTCGTCCTTTTTGGTTAGTTTAGTAGGGGTGCGGCTATCCAAGAAAAATCCTTGATGAATCTCCAGTGATAGCCAGCTAATCCAAGAAAACTCTTTATCTCATTCACCATTTCAGGTTTCTTCCAATTATTTATGAATTCAATCTTAGCTGGATCCGTAGACAACCTGTTCTCTGAAACTACATGACAAAAAACTTCACTTCTCTCTTATAGAAGCGACACTTCGAAAACTTTGCTTATAGTTGATATTGTCTCAATGTCTCGAGGACTATTCTAATTTGAATCCCATGATCTCTTTCATCCTTAGCATATATTGAAATACCATTAAAGAACACCGGCACGAACCTATCCAAGTGCTCTTGGAAAATTCAGTTCATTAAGTCCACAAAGAAATCAAACACATTAAACAACTTGAATGGCATGACTAACCACTCATATGAACCATACCTCTTTCGAAACATCATCAAAGGAATACTTTCCCTCACTACCCTCGGTTGATGGAACCTTGTCGTCAAATCCAATTGGGAAAACACTTTGGATCCACTTAACTGATCAAATAAATCATCGATTCTCGATAAAGGATATCTATTCTTTATCAACTTCTCATTCAGCTTGGGATAATCAATACAATACCTCAATGAACTATCCAATTTCTTTATAAAGACTATAGCCTCTCCCTAAGGTGACCTTCTTAGTCTAATAAAACTCTTTCCTTTTAAATCCACCAGCTGCGCCTTTAGGTGTCATTCTTCTAGGTGGTTTACTTACGGGTTCAACTCCATGTACAAGATCTATTCGAAAATCAATTGGTCATTTCGGCAGTAGTTCTCTCATTGGCTCAAAAACGTATGCAAATTCTCTTAAAACTAAAATCCGACTTAAGTAATCTTCCACCTCTGTTGCACCTAATAAACAAAAAATATCTAAACTTGAACTCTCAACTGAGTATTTATTTCGATCACTACTATTAAGGTGTCTTAATGATATTTTCCAATACTGGCAGAATATTCTAGCATAATATTTACTCAACCAATCCATACCCAAAATAATCCCATAGCCTACAAAATTAAGCAAAAATAAACCGCAGGCAAAACAATGACCTAATAACTCAAATTCTAGATGGCCACATCTCATCCCAAGAGTTGCATACCCTCATATTGGATTCATGGCCCTAAGGAAATAACAATGTATTGTGGTTCTAAATCCAACTTATCTGTCAAACATTGAGAGATAAAAATAATGTGATGTACTAGTATCAAATAGTACTCTAACAAGTATGCCATGAATCAAAAATATACCTCAATCGCAACCTTCCCTATCTCCTTTGATGTTGGCCTAGATGACAATGGCTCCAAAGTAAAGACCTTTCCTTTTTCCACCTTAGCCGCTTCCAAACATCAATTCTTATGATGCACCACTTGGTTGTAGTTAAAAGCACTTCATATTCTTTTTCACCACAACCTTCTTACCATCACCAGATCGACACTCATTAGCATTGGTACTGCCATAATCATCAACAAAGGACTTCCAAGTGGTATGAATTTGCCAGTGCAAAGGTAGGGCAGCGGCAAAGAGGTAGGAAGCACCACTTTGTCATTTAGGAATGCAAGGAGAACTTCGAAGATGTACAAAGAGAGATATGGGCATGACATCGTCACAATAGGACTCTGCTCTTTAACCACTTCAACTATACTGAATAATATCGAAGATGTATAACCGGTGAAGCATCTATAGATTAGAGTCGAGGAGATAAGATATCATGATCCATCAAACGACAGTATACATCACCATTTCATAACCCATTAGCATCACCGGTCATTAGCTAAAAAGAAAGAATGCTGTCTTCCGCAACTACTTCAAAAGTGTTTCTCTTCGACGATGTCAAAAGGACACAAAGTTACAGCACACTTTAGTAGGAATCACTTCACATATCATCTCTATATAACACATTGAAGATGTCGCATTTCTATATATAAGTGATGTTGATAGCAAACACTATCGATATCCCTAGAGATCTTGATACTACTTTATGGCAATCATAACCGAAGTCATCACTAACTCATAAGAGCACTTCAATTATTGTGATTGATACGACCAATATCATGGTTCATAGTTGTTGCGTGTCTTTGCTAGAAGAGTTGAACAAAGACCTCGCACATGGTAACACAAAGGTTGTCGAAGTCCTTACAACCGATGTTTCTGAAGACATTCATACTAAAACACGTTGAAGTCTTTGCTAACAACACTTTCGATAATACTAGTGCTGAAGCATGCCGAAGTTCCTACTACCAACCTCTACAAATATGACCCTAGGGGTACCTTTTTGGGGACCGAATTTTCTCTTCTCTCATTTCTTACATTGTAAATCCTAAATCAATTTGAGGATTTTAAAGCATATTATAGTTCTAAAACATTGCACATATAGGATTTTGAATATTAAGCAAGAGCATAGCTTAGCATTTGTATAATCAGTTTGAACCTATGATTTGAACATATTTGGGACTTCATGCATTGCATCTTTGAAGTATTATGTCTTCATGACTAGTATAGTATAATTGACTTCAATCTAGGGACTTCGAACTTGTACACCCCTATAACTATGATTATGTCAATAACATCATGGAAATCAATGAGAAACCTCTTCGAATTGACGACTTCGAAAAACTTCTTCAAAGTATCTTATTGATTAGCCTAGTTTCCTTATTATTTTTAGGTTAGCAAATTTATTCGCTAACATTTTAGTGCTAGAAGGAGGGAACAAGCCACCGACTTCATTGAAACCCTAGGTGGAACCACTTCAACCTACATTGAACTTTCCAAACCTTCATGTTAGGGCATAAAGAACATTCATACCCAAGCATATACTAATCCAAAGATAACAACCTTAATCCCTTACACCATGTTGCTTAATCGTGTTAAGAAGTCTGAGCAAGGGTCTACCGAGCCTCAAATAACTAGGCTTACTTATCAAGCCACTGATGATCCACGATTCCATGAAGAACAATTATTGAGATTGAAGACCTTGTAGTTCATAAATGAAAAGAAGCATATGGCCCTTTATAATTCGGATAATGGGAGCATAAATCCCTTTAATGTTGGCCATGCTCCAATTTTTGCCTTGGGAATAGATACCCCAAGGAGGGATAATTTTTTCCTAAAGATAAGGAGAGCTATGCAATCAGAAGTTAATGGGGACTATATTCGAGAAAGAGATAACAAATGATTTTGATATTCTTGCTCAGAAATGACATAGAGTGATAAATCATTTGTTGGCCTCTATTGAATTTCAAAGGACATTGAAAATAAAGCTAGCTATGGAGGATGAGATACCAATGGTAAGCAGGACAAGGACCAAACAACAGTTAAGAAGGCTAGAACTCAAATTACGACTTCCAAAAGATTGCACTTTCAGCACTTCTCTTGAAAACATTCACTTCATGACTAAGGATAAGCTTGATTATTGGCCTTTGCAAAAGAGAAGATCCAAATTCGAAGATAACCATGGAAAGCCATATTGTCACTATCATCTTGCAAATGGACATTATATCAATCAATGCCCGAACTTGGAAGGAATGATCATCAGTTTTCTAAGGCAGGGAAAACTCTATCAATTTGTAAAAAGTTAAACCAATCATCATTAAAGGTTTTCTAAATAAAATAAATGTGTTAACATAGCCATCAGAGGCTTGACCGCAAGAGGTCCTGACCATCAAATATGCTAGCCATCAAAGGCTTGGACGCAAGTGGTCTCGGAAATCAAAGGCCTCGGTTATCAAAGGCCATAAGCCCTTAACCCCATCATCAAAGACCTGGTTAAGGCGCCCCCTAGAGGGAGGCTAGAGTAATCCTTTGTTCTCATCCAAAAGGTCCTATATAAAGTTTATGCGAGCCTTCAACCATGTCTACGCTACCTGGTTGGCGAGTCTCCTAAATGGAGGATGGAGTATGCCTTTAGTGCCATCATCAAAGGCCTCACTAAAGCACCGAACCGGCCTTCAATGACTGCCATTGAAGGCCTCACTGAAGCACTAACTAGAGGGAGATTGGGTAAGTCTTTGGTTCTGTTTAAGATAGCTAACCAAATGCATAGGACATCAAACCTAAACCATCACTTAATATGGTGATAAGAGGTCCGAGCCAAAGTAGTGTCACACGTCGATCAAAATCGGAGCAAGTAGTGCTCTCAAATCTATCAAAATTTAAGCCAACGAATTTCTCCCGAATCAATCAAAATCATGAGCCAAGTAGTGCTCCTAAGTCAATTAAGATTAGAGCCTAAAGGAAGGTTTAACAAATAGGGATTATTTATGTTTCCTAACAAATACAATTCTTAGCCACCAGATAAGGGACTCTAGACTTCTATTATTGCCAGATATAAATCTTCGATCTTCTATTATTATTGCCAGGTACAAATTTTCGGTCTTCTTTCAGATATACATTTCTGATTTACCATTATCGATATTAAGATTGGGTTTGTAGTCATTTTCAAATTCCAAATTAAGTTTTAAGGCTTCTTTAAGTCGGTTTTCAGTTCAAAATTTAAGAGGAATCTCCATTACTAAAGCAGACTATCAGATTTTTAAATTATTCTCAATCATCAAAGTTCTTGATTTTTAAGGCTAGCATAAAGTTAATCTACACATTGGAATGCTCAAATATGGAGAATGAAAGGGATTTAAGATCAAAATCGAAATTCAATTCATGATTATATAGCCTATATTTGAGTTAACCTTAATTAATTGTAAATTTATTTATAATCTAATACATTATGTACAAAGTGGTTGGTACAAAAGTCAAATGGAAAAAGAAGCTAGTAAATTATCATGAAAGCTCAAGATTTTATGTAGTCTCCTCTAAATATTAAGTAATTATGGGGTCAACAACATGGCGAATATTAGCATCCAGGAGTTCTTTGAATTTATTTTCCTTCTTTCAAACCATATCTGCATTGTCAATAGAAGCTGACATTCAGAGCGCGTTGGAGAGTCTTATTGGCTCCTTGTAAAGTTTTGAATGTGTTATTCAACTCTTCAAACATTTTGTTTGGAAGTATATCTCTCATGCTCAAGCTTTTGAACTTTTCTCCCGTATTCTCTTATACATTGAGAAACTTTCTTATCCCATTTCTTACCAAAATACTGTATGACCTCGAATTTGACCTTTTTCTCCATGATAAGATTGTTTCATTGCTTAAACCCGGAGGTGGATTTAGCAAAGTAGATAATTCTTGGCTCGTTGAAGAATGAGATCTAGTAACTCTTCCAGGAGTACGGGTAGGGAGATCAACTTCGCCCTCACTTGCGGTAAGCTCTAGTGATTGACAGTGAACTTGAGTCTTTATTTAGTCTACTTCAAGATTGTTTATGCTTTAATATAATTTGGTTATCATTGTGTCAACTTCGAATGACGGACTGAGCTCGCAGATTGACTTAGTTCTCTTTTTAATGCCTTAGCACTTTCTCCCTTTTTTTAGCTACTCCTCAACACATGCAGTAATTTCTTTAAAAGTCCTAAATGTCGATTTCAATATAGAGTAATTCCTATGCCACTCTTGCACAATACGATTATCTGAGAATCGCAGAGTCGACACATCTTGAAATGATAGTTTTTCTTTTGCGTAAGCAAGCAACCTATCCTTATATCAATAATTCTCAAAGCATCTGGAGATTTGGTGCATCCATTAATTGAGTCTCTTATTAAGAATAAAGGAGACAAGAATTAATGTATGAAAAACAAACTTTTCTATTAATAATAAGTAAGGTTCATAAGTAATATACAAGTACGATTACATCACAGTTCTATTTTCAAAAAAATAATAATCAACATTCCAAGTCTTCAGATAACGTTTTAGCTTTTTCGAATGACCTAGCAAACAACATAAATATAGAATAAATGGAGGCCTTAATTCCTTCCAGAGTGTAAACAGGAGGGAATCAGCAATAATCCTATGCCCCAATTAGAGAACTATCATGACCACATATTAATTTTTAGTGGTAGGATTGGATTTCGCTAAGTAATTTGTCCTTTTCATCACCTAGAAAGTCAAAGCAAAAAACATCTTGCGAATCTCTAAGGAAATATTGTCTCACCATTTTTAATGTTTTAAGAATCAAAGATTTATCTAAAAGTCATTCTTGAATTTGACGAATTTACTTTGGAGATCCATGGGAACCAGGCTACTTGAAAGACTTTTATTCTATGCAGTACGTCAAAATTAAAGTGAAATTAGAGACACTAAAATGATAAAGCTCGATGGCATACAATGATTATACTAGAAATTCTGGTTCATACAAAATAGGTTTCTTATACATTTCAGAAATGAATCTCTTCCTATTATATTAAGTTTCTCAAGGGGAAGAGAGTGTAAGGAAAGAGGAATGAGAGAGACTTGGGGAAAGTTCCAACATGCCTCGGGATGAGGATCAGTCTTATGTTTATCCAAGTATCTACGGTGAAGGTGTTTGAGCAAACCACCACCTTTATCACCTAAGTATGAAAAGTCGATAATTAAACCCTTGTAATAAACTTTGTATAGGAATTCCACCAAGGTGTCCCTGTCACCGATTAACATCCAGAAAAGGATCATCAGCTCAATATTCTCCTTCAAAAGCTTTTCCCGATTTCTATGTGCCCTCTTCATCCGAGGGGCAACTTCTCTCTCTTTGAAAAATCTCAATTTTGATGTGCTCTTGGCAAGTTTTCGATATTTTTCAAACAATTTATTATATGCCTTCATTTGTTTATCCAACTCTTGGTTTAATCGATCATGTTTGTTTGCTTCTTCTGGAGCATGACATAATGGTATTTTGATTTTATCTTTAACTAAAGATCATTGGACAATCAAAAATATTTGTGTAATGAGGTCCATAACTGAGAAAAAGAGACAATAGATGATGAGAGTTTCTCTTTGTCTTTGGACATTGAGCCTAGGGAAGCATTGTCTCCCTTGGTAGAACTTGCCCTAAGAGGATCAAAATTTTTGATAACACCTATAGCTTGGAAAGATGGATCTGGATTAGTGCCTCCTGACCCATCCTTGTTAACTGATGGTCCAGAAATGCCATTTCCACCACCTCCGCCATTGTTGTAATTATTATCATCATCATTGCGATTAGGACCATCATTGACATTGTTACCAGCATCCCTATACTCATCATCATCCTTCTCTTCTTCCTCTGAATTAGTCTCCTTATCACCCGGAGGATCATTAAAATTTAGCAGATTCGCAGCATCAACCTCCTCCTCTTCCTCAGGAACATGAGATCCCTGTGATCTCTTTAAATTTTCACAAGAAATTCTCATTCCATTCCAAAGGAAGAGAGAGGAAACAAAAACCCGGACACTTATAAGCATTATCGGCTTAAGCAATAAAGAGTGCCTTCTCATGAGATCTCTCGATAATGGTATCGAGAGGCATGCCAAGAAAATGATACTTTATGTTTTACATCTTTAATCACTACTGTAACTTGTCTATAAGATCTTCTTTCCTTTTTAGTCTTTTACTGAGAGATGTGTTCTCTACCACAGTCATAGCTTCTTTAATTTCATCTTCCTTAAGAGAGAGTTCTAAAGACATCACCCTATCGTTTAAAGTTTGAAGTAGGGCTTATGTTTCTTCAAAAGAGGCAGCTAGCTTGCCTTTCTCTTACAAAACTTCATCTCTTTCAACAGTTAAGTTAATAACATGATTATTAAGTGATGAGTTTTCCTCCTTTAGCTTAGAAATTTCACTTCATGACTCTGAAGCCTCTTCTTAAAGTGAAGGCAGATTCTTGTCAACTTTGAATGGATAATGAAACTTGAATACATAGGATATCAAGAGTTTAAAGCAGTTAGACGTAGCTGGTACATACTAGTAAGTGTTGTCTAAGAAGAGTGAAATGATGATCTCGGGTATAGGAAGATGGATGCAATGGCTAGGAAACAACAACGGAAGGGAATTAAATTATAGATTAAAGAAGATCGTCAAATTTGTTGGTAAAAGCTAACGGTTGAGGCTTAGAAGGACGAGAGCTCTTTGGAGTAAGGAAAACCCAAGCTCTTCGTAAATACGATTTAAGGCTTCTGAGGAGCTTGGGATGGTATTATGGTGGAGCAAGTCCTGAAACCCTCTGCTTTAATCACCTACTGGGTATCATCTTCGGCCACATTAAGATTCATTTTGTCTCCTGGTGCATCAAGATTTGGAATTTCAAGGTTTGAGTCAGCACCAACCAACCCTTCTTCTCCTAAAATGGTTGGGACTTGCATGTCATTGGCCTTTGGTTTCTTGCTAGGAGCAGATGAAGAAGCAGAACCATCATCCGTATTTTTATTGATAGGAGAAAACAAACAAGAAATATCTTCTTTAAGAGATTAAGATTTAGGAGCTTGAACAATAGCAGAAGTGGCACCTTTCTCCAATTTATCTTTGGAATTATCCATAGTTACTTCGTTCCTGACGAGAGCAATAACCAAAGCAGATGAACCAAAGTCAAAAGAATAAATTTATGAGATGATGTTATAATAAATTTTGAGTGATAACAATGATATCTTACTAGGTACACTGGGCCCAAACAGGAGAATTAGATGAAAAATGTTCGGCTTACCCATTACCGACGAGGCCTTGCCCTTAGAGTTACATTTTACCATTAGAGGTTCTCCCAGGAGTTTGTAACCATCTAAAATGATAGAGTATTGACGAAGCTTTGCCGAGATTAGTAGTTTGAGCCTGTTCCCTATTGTTTCCGCTGCTTTGGTCAGTGACATCAAAAGTTCATGATCTTCCGAGTTAACCTTTTTGGTAGGAGGATCTGGAAGAGAGATACCTATTAATAAGGAATAAAAAACCAATATGTATAAGCAAGAAAGAGAAGCTCATCAACAGTAGAAAAAGCTCCTTTAAGACCGAAGAAGCATTTTACAAAAAAGAATTGAGTCTCCCATACTTTTGTCTTATTAAGAGTCTCAGAAATTAAGCTTTTTGAATGAGGATGTGTCTGATACAATTGACGACCTGATGATCACCAACTTTAGTAGGGCCAGTTATGTGATGAAGAATCCCAAGACTAAGAGAGGGAAGACAGGATTCTTAAACCAAAACCTCCAAATAAGTCAAACATATGTAAGAATTTGGTAATAACTAGATTGGTGCAATATCTAGATGGTTCGAGTATCTCAGAAGAAATCCAAGGAAAGGAAGATATTCATTTCGAAATGTATATAGCAGAGAAGGCAAAATATCCCTCCGATAGGTTATAGATGTTGTCCATGGATCTTGTGGGGATAACTTTGACCCCAGTTATACCAAATTAATTGACAATGGAATCTACCTCAGCCTGGGAGGTGATATACGACGGTTTGAAAATGATGTCTTCCTTCTTGCTATCCATAGGAAAAGGTTTGGTTCTATTAATAGCTCTTTTTGAGGACTTATTTTCTGAATAATGGCCTTCCAATATTTTCCCATGTGATATTATTCCAAACTCAAGATATTATCATGATTTATGAAAGATTTTATACATGCTAATGCAGAATCTAAGGTTATGGCCTAAGTAATTTTTAGTTTGGTAAAGTGATAATTTATACATCAACCGTAAAACGGTAACACTTAAGTGACATGTGCTAAGTGTGTTAAAATACACGAGTTCCAGTCTTAATAAAGAATCTCATTAAAAGGCTATACAATAAAGGTTAGCATGTGAAATTTATGAGTTTATAAGTTAAAAGATTTGCAACTATCATAAAATGAATATCGAGAATAGTGATATAATAAAAGACTCATTCTATATCAAAACTAATAACAAATGACCCTTGTAACCGTATTTAATTTTAAAAGTAATAAGGGTGTGGACAACGACAAGTAACGACAATGTGAATTAGAAATATGATAGTTGATTTAACAGTTCATAGAACTCTAAAAGTAATGATTGTGAAAGTAATGAAGTTGTATAAAACCCCACTTACAATGTTAAACATAATTGTGAAAAAGTAAAGGAAAAACGATAAGGCCATTTTTAACAAATTGAGTTTACAACCAAACATCGAAGATAGGTGACTTCATCCTTAATTGATGTCGAAGTCATATACTTCGCATCTAGTCAAAGTGAACATCATTGATAACCTCCAAACTCCTAATTAGATGTTGCCACACATCAACTTAGTCGACAATGTATAAGAGGGCTTTAGTGCTATTGGCCTTGATTAACCCACAAATAGCATCGCTAAAATTGATGATGTACATGGCTTTGAATAAGTTAGTTCACCAATTAAAATTACTAAGGAATAAATAAGATAGAAAATTATTAGCCTCGACTATCATAATAATACCATGAAGGTCGCCGAGGTTATGTGATAATGGGTTTCGGGTTTATAAATTATCTCCTTTGCCAGCTAGCCTAGAACGTATTTGATGAAATGCTTACACCAATTAATAATGAAAAACCAAATATTAGTCTAACTTAAATTCATTATTGTTAAGGTTAATGAGCATCAGAACTTCAAGATCTAGCTCAAATTTAATCCAAGTTCAATAAGATTTAGATCGAACCTTTAAAAACAGCAAAATCCACAAGTCGCTAAATGAATGCTTCCAAGCAGCTCATTAATTTAAAATCAGACAAAATTGATAAAATTAATAATCAAAATTCAACGATAAAGCTTAAGAATTGGGGTCAAATAATTAAGTTCAAATGTCAGTTTAGAAATAGCAGAACTTAGGTTAAAACCTAATCATGATTTCAACACAAAAATCATATAAACCAATTTATAACTTGGTTAAATGAGAATTGTACCTTAGTTTGGAGGAATTGCCATTAAAAGAAATCGGTTTCACAATCAATTTGAAGAATTTGATATATTTTTTAAGTTTTTCTATTGTAGGTAGAAAGATAAAGGGACGATGCTCGTGTATTTATAGCAGGCGATGAGAGCTGCCCAATTGATTTTAAATGAGCGATTGAGATTAATGTCGAAAGAATAAAAGTTGGTAAAGGATGTTGCCAACACATTTGGCTTGAAAAACCAAAGGCTCCTCTACATTAGGGAGGCGAATGTTACTACCACAATCGTCGACAGAGGACTTTAAAGTGGTACGAATATGCCAATGTAATGATCGAACAGCAACGAGAGGTAGGAAGTGGCACTTCGTTATTTAGGAATGTAAGGAGAACTTCGAGGATGTACAAAGAGAGATATGGGCATGACAACATCACTCAGAATAGAACTTCGCTCTTCAATCACATTAAATACAATAAATAATATCGACGACATATAACCAATGAAGCAGCTATAGATTAGAGTCAAAGGGATAAGGTATCATGCTCCAGCAAATGACAGTATACATCACCATTTTGTAACCCATCAGCATCACCGGCCATCAGCTAAAACGAAAGAACACTGCATTCTGTTACTACTTCAAAAGTGTTGCTCTTCGACGATGTCAGAAGGATACAAAGTTGACCACACATTAGTTGGAATCACTTCGCATAATATCTCTGTATAGAACATTGAGGATGTCACATTTCCATACATAAGCGATGTTGGTAGCAAATACTATCGATATCCATAGAGATCTGGATACTGCTTTATGGCAATCATAGCCAAAGTCATTACCAACTTGTAAGATGAATTCGATCATCGCGATTGATACCCAAAATATCATGGTTCGCAGTGGCTGCTTGTCTCCACTATAAGAGTTAAGCAAAGACCCCGCACATGGTAACACTGAGGTTTTCGCAGTCCTTATAGTCGATGTTTTTGAAAACATCAATACTAAAGCGTGTTGAAGTCTTTGCTAACAATACTTTTGATGACGCTAGCGCTGAAGCATGCCAAAGTCCCTACTACTAATCTCTATAAATATAACCCTAAGGGTACCATTTTAGGGACCTAATTTTCTCTTCTCTCATTTCTTACATTGTAAACCCTAAATCAATTTGTGGATTTTAGAGCGCATTGTAATTCTTAAACATCGCACACATGATTTTGAATAGTAAACAAGGACATAACATAGCATGTATATTCAATTCGAACCTATGATTTGAACATATTGTGACTTCGCACATTGTATATTTGAACTATTATGTCTTCGTGACTGGCATAGCATAATTGACTACGATCTATAGACTTTGAATTTGTACTTTCTTTGCATATATGACTTTGAGCCACTTATATGAATATGTTTATGTCAAAGGCATCATAGAAATCAATGAGAGACCTCTTCGAATCAATGACTTCGACATGCTTCTTCAAATTTTCTCAGTGATTAGCTTAGTTTCCTAATCACTTTTGGGATTAGAGAATTTATTCGTTGATAAGCATGTGCTCGTTCTTATCACATGGAATGGAAAATGATATCAGCTTTCCCTTTCTTAGCAGCTCCACCCTTCTGAGTTCCCTTCTCTTTAAATAACTTTCTCTTCTTACTTTGAGAACTCTGGGTTTCCGCCTGCTTATTATTCCTAAAAACCAAAAGCATCTCTTCATTTCTTATCACCATTTCCATCACTCCATTACATGGATCCCTGAGATGTGGTATGGTCGCCCTAGAAATCATCGATTTCGAACCCCAAATAAACTTCTCATTCCTCTTCATCACAATATCAATAGTGATATATCAATACTTGGATAGGTCATCAAACTTAGTAGCATACTCCAGTACGGACATCTCTTATTGCACTAAATCAGTAAACTTCCTAAGCAAGGATGACTTGGCAACATCAGATAAGAACCTCTCCTAAAATCTCCTTCTAAACTCGGCCTAAGTCAATTCTTCCTCTGATACTCCTACGGTCACCCCGTTCCACCAATATAAAGCAGCTCCCTGCAACTGCCTTGATGCCAACCTCCTTTTCTACTCATTGTTCAAACCGGTATCAATGAAAATCCTCTCGCAATACTATAGCCAATTCTCCACTTCAATAACATGTTCAGTTCCAAGAAAAGGCTTTCCTCCAAGACTAGTATAATCATGATTTAGCTTGGCATAATTGTTGCCAATTAGCACCACGAGATTAGCTCCACATGCATCAGCAGCAATCCCTCCAACCAAACCAACAGTAGATCCACCATGCATCATATTAACAAAGAACTGATACATAGGCTCCATATCCACTAGTGGGGTTCTAGCACTCATGTTATCATTTGCATTTTGATTAGCATTTGTTTGTCGACCCGGATTCCTTTTAGTATTAGGTCATACATTTCCATTAGTTGTGGTGCACATTCATTCTTTTGTTTCCTTCTTTCATATCTTGCTTTCTCATAATCTGTATACGATCCTTAGTAAGATACAAAAGAACGTTCTAAGAGAGAGAGAGAGAGGAGAATACTTACATATAGCAAACACAAGTACATTACTATGGCGTTATCCCATACCCCAATCTTAATCTCTGATTGGTCTGGATTATGTTTTCCAAATCTTTTAATCGTTTAAGTTTTACATAAACCTATGCTCTGATACGAAACTATAATATCTCCCATTTCGAGGCCCAAAACTAAACGATACGGATGCTATAGTCACCCGTGATTATTAATTTTTGGTGATAAAATACGGTTATGTTAATCATATCAATATTATTAGAAGCATATGAATATGAAAATTTTCAAACACAATTTAATGATAAGCTTTCTCATCTCATTTCACAAATAAGAATCTTATTGCATAATCCCATTCAATACCTTATTTAGAGAAAATATAAATATTACAAAATACTCTAAGAGCGACACATTAAGATGTCCCATTGGTGGATCAGAGTCTAATACTTGGCAATTATATAATTTGCCAATACATCCATTCAAGAAAAACAAAGCAACGCAGGGGATATAATAAAGCTCCAAATATAGTTATCTTGGCTCGTGCACATCTCTAGAAGCTTATTTATCAAACTGGAAAACCTGAAAACCCCATTCCCAGCCTATTCAAATAAGCACCCAAGAGTTTAAGGGGAAAACAAAAACTTTGAGCTAGACAAAATGTTTGGTGTGAATAATAACCTACCATATAAAACTAAAATATGTATCTGGTGAGACCACGCTGCAAAGTGGAATGGTTTTCCCCTCACCAAAATTCATACACTTTGAACTACAATGGTTAGGACATAATAAAATAATCATTTGCAGGCATGTAACATAGGTAAGTTTAACTAATCTGTCTTCATTGCATTATTGCATACCCCCTTACCTCACCCAAAATCATATAATGGATTGTCCATCCTAATTTAATTGACTAACCCTCAAAATTCAAATGACTATCCATCTAAATTTAATCTAACTATCCGTCTTATATTTATATAGACTACCCGTCTTACATATAGACATTATATAGATTATCTACCCCGGGCCATACGGACTACCCATCACACATGGCTTATCTATCTAAAATTATGTGGACTATACATTACATATGTTTCCTTCATTTTAAAATTACGTGGACTATCTGTCACACATATCATAGTTTTCCTAGGATGATTATAAACCCATCATTAACCATATTGAGACTGTCCATCTTAGGTATTATATGGACTATCCATCACACATTTTATAGTTTTCCCGGGATGACTTTGAACCATCAAAATTCAATTTATAACTATAATATAACTTTATTCTCCTAAATGCCCAACCTATCTCTAGTGGTATCACCAATTAGGTTGTCGAACCCCTTAACTTGTAGCATATCCAAAAAAATATACATCGGTGTACCCAGTGAGTTATCGAACTCATAAAATACATAGCTTGCCAAGCCATCAAATGTTTTTTGAACTAGAAAGCTTACGACATCTATACCTTTAAAAATAGTTTCGTACTTCTATCTAAGATTTGTGTTAGCACCAGAATTGGTCACTGACACCCTTAAAAGATATTGTGTAGAGAGATTAATGAAGAAAGTAAAGTTAAACAGAGAACAGTATGCAAATTTAAAGGAAGAAAATATGAACACCAGATTTATAGTGGTTCGAAGTAATTTCCTACGTCCACTTTGAAGTTATTCTTTATTTCTTTATTCAACAGTTGATTATAGATACAATCCGTACACCAATCACTTGAATACAATGGCTAAGTAAAAAGATTTAGTCTTGAATGAGTCTTGAATGCGGTAGAGTCTCCCCAATGTTCTCGAAAAAGGGATCCTTTCACTGTGCCCCTGTCTCTCTATTTATAGACGAAGATGGGTTGGACTTCCCTGGTGGGCCTAGTGGTAAGATACCTCGACCCAAAACGAGTAACTTCTGTGTGCCGATCCATGAATGCCGAACGGCAAATACCGAGCAGTGTCTCTAAGCCGAACGAGGCAGTACATTGCATGAAATGTGTAGGCCGGACGAGCTCCGATGCCGATCGAGGGGAGATGCCGAACGAGGCTGAATGCCAGTCGAGGCATGAATGTCGATCGAGACCTGAATGCCGATTGAGGCATGAATGCCGATTGAGACCTAAATGTCGATCGAGGCATGAATGTCGAACGAGGCTGAATGCCGATCAAGGGGGATGCCCAACGAGGCTGAATGTCGGTCGAGGCATCAATGTCGGTCGAGGCTGAATGTCGGTTGATGCATGAATGCCGGTCGAGGCTGAATTCCAAACGAACATGCTGTGCCGGACGGCCCTCAATGCCGAACGAGGTCTGAATGCTGGATGGTGTGGAATGACGAACGAGCCTGAATGCCGGTGGAGGCCTGAATGCCGAACGATCCAGTTGTGCCGAACGTCCCTAGGTTCCAAACGAGTTTGAATGCCGATCGACCCAGTTGCCTAGTCAAACCTCCAGGTAACACTTGCCCCCCAAAGTGCATTATGTGGTCGAACATGATGCGCTTTGAATCAAGAGTCCTTCGTGTTTTGCTTCGAGCCTTGGCTTAGTCTTCTCGATAGTATTTTCTCTTGAATACAGATTAAGGCAATGTATGCCGAACAACATGCTGATGCCGAACGACATACAAATGCCGAGCGACAGAGCTGATGCCGAACGAGGGATGTGCTTTGACCGGTTCTACCGGTCATGGTCCCTTCGAGTTCCTTTCTTCCCCCTATAAAGGTCGGCACTTCCTTTCTTCTTCTCTTTTCTTACTTTTACCTCTGTTATCTTGTGCTTACGAACCTAGCTTTTTAACAGACTCCAAAGAATTGACCACCCTTCCCTCCTCAAACATTGTACGTTGCTCCTTTCTTTCCCAAATCAATCGAAACTAATTTAAACCGCGCTCCTTACTCAAGAATTCCCTAAAGTTTCGAGCCATTTACTAGGTAATGACCCGGCTCTTTGAACGCTTACCCCTGGTTAATAAACTTAGCACTAGATTCAAGTTCGTGAATCTCTATAGAACCGTGGCCAATAGGAGTCACGTGGATGAGGGAATCGAATCGTAATTAGGAAATGTTCTAAGGCTAGGCGGTATGGAGGAAAGAAAAAGAGGTTAGAGGTACGCGAAGGAGGGAGTTAGTGGAAATGTACTACTGTGGTTCGGCATGGTTCCTCCATGCCGAACGAGGTTGGAGGGAAGAGCAGAGGAGGAGCAGGAATTGCCTAAAATGCCGATCGACATGGCCCGATATGACTTTCCGAACGAGTCGACCATGTCATTCGGCAGGGATGGAGGAAAAGGATAAAATTGTTGTTAATTACGGAGTGCCGAGCATTGCGGCTCGGCGTAACTTCGGTTCGACACGATTCGTCGCATTTCGAACAGTGGAGTGGATAAGTGGAAGGGTGTCATTATTGAGAGTAGAATGCCGAGCGATGCGGCTCGGCACGTAGGTGGTTCGGCATGACTCCCTTATGCCGAACGGAGGAGAAGACAGATGGAAGTTTGGAAAGCTGAGCGATGCGGCTCGACATGTAGGGGTTCGGCATGGCTCCCTTATGCCAAACGGTGGGGAAGACAGTTGGAAGTATGGAATGTTGAGCGATGCGGCTCGGCCTGATTGTGGTTCGGCACACCATGCCGCATGTCGACCGACAATGATGGGTGATAGAGGAGCTGTGCACAATAGCAATGCTAGGCGAACCTAACATTCAATTGACCTAACACAACTCATGCCTGAACATATGTTAATGAACAAGGATGGACTTTAACAACAGAGCATATCGAACAATCTGACTGATAACTTTTTTGTTTTCAAACAACTGAAAACTTGGACTTAACCTGATTAAAGTTAATAACCATTCAAATGCAGTGATGATGTCGAGTTCAAAATATAAATCGTTTTACGACAAGCCTTCGTAGACGGTCAGTGATGACAGCCTTCGAAGACGATAATTTGAAGCTCAAGCTTATTTTCTCAATCCAGTGTCTTTTCATTGCTTGGCACTTACATTTGAATAATCGCACTAGTTCACATACCACACGGGGGGTAATATTTATATTGTTAAGTCTAACGTCAATTATTTTTCAAGTATAGTTCAAACAGGTGCTCTGTTAGATTCAATCTTCACTAGAGATGTCTAGGAAATCTATCTCTGCTACGATCTCAGACAGGCCCGAGCCATCCTCTAGACAAGAAGTTGTAGATACTTCAAATCCATCAACTTCACCTGCTCAAAACTTGGCTCCCGATGCTCTGGAGGCAGCAATTTTCTTAGACAACCCAGTCGATTCACAGGCTTCAAAGATTAATGAAAGTACACTCCGTCGGATATGCTCTGTCCACGGAATCCCCTTCGATGACGTGTTAGTTCCATCGGGGCATGATCGTCCGCACTTGCCCCCAGTCGGATGCACAGCTTACAATAAATTCATGTGCTGGGTTGGCAGCATGCCATCGTTCAACTCATTTCTTCGAGACGTGCTGCAGTATATCGATATTGCCCCATCGCAACTGCACCCGAATGGCACTTGCATCCTCTTCATGAGTGTCCTCTCCAGGCTTCCAACCCCGGGCGATATCAGATATATATATTGCATCAAGAGGCGGTGGGATAGACCATCTTTCATGTTTCTCGAGCCACACAACAAATGTCAAATCTTAACTGGGGAATGGAGCAAGTTTACCCTGTATAAACAGGAATGGTTTTATGTGCGTTGTCCTCCCGGTTTCGCGAGGAGATGGGTGGAAGGAAGTAAGTCTTTTCTCTGGACCGATACTCATGTTTGGTCGAAGCTGCACCTTTTCTAACTATTTTCCATCTTTTTATATATTAACCCACGTCCTGAGGGACGTGGATATTATGAAGCCGTCGAAGCTATCAAAGCCATTCCCGCCGAAAAACGGGACATCAGAACTCTCATTTCAAATGAGTCGCTTACAAAGTTCGGGCTATTGGCAAAAGGTCGCCGGATAAGCCTCCCTCAGGGCATTACCATACCCAGGCTTGCTGCTGGAAAAGGGAAAAAGCAAGCAGAGTCTTCAGCACGTAACGCCCCTGACACACTAGAAGAGGGGAAATTAAGGAAACTGAAACGCCCGATGTACAAGATGAAAATGTTAGTCCCACTCGGGATCCGATAGTCAAAGTTCACGACATCGAGACGTCGTCTTCCCCTTCAAAGAGAAAGAAGAAACTAACATATAAGCTAAGAACAAAAACAGTGGGTGGAACTTCTAAAGTTACCCTTATTCCAACGGAAAAAGAAGCTTCCTCACAGCATTTCGAAAGTTCTCTAAAAGGTCTGTCGAATCTCTCCACACCTGATGATCTACTCAACTATGATTTTGACGATCTAGAGGCCCTTAAGCTTCATTCACCCACAAGAGGCAATACAAGTGTTCAAGCCCAAAACCAGGGAGGAAAAACTCCTATTAGTAAAGAAACTGGTCCGTTGGGGGGAAACACAAGGACACACACAAATACATGCACTTCACCTTGCACTTAAATTTTTTGTTGTCACCCTACTTCTCACTAACTCGTCGTTCTTTAAATCCTATGTAGGTGACATGGGGCGCACACATGGACTTGACCGCCTTTGCGGTTCATCGATCTTTTACCAATCTGGCCGGGATTCGGGCTTCGACAGGCGTAGAGATAGAGATGAATCTAGCAATCGAGATTACCACCGTCGAGAATCATCCCACCAGAAAAACCCTTATAGTCGGTCCTCCTACCCTCGTGATCCTCCTTCTCAACCGGAGCATAGTAAAGAGAAATCTGGACATAAGGGGTCCCAGCCTGAGGCCCATCCGGATCAACACTCCGGTTCATCAAGTACCAGGCAGTCCCGAGATCCCCATGGAACTCCTACAGTTTTCAAGCAGACTCCTCTTGCTCCTGTATCTGATCCATCGGTAGCCGAGAGTCTTGCTGAGCTCAACGCTTCATTTCCCAAGATATGCTTTGATGGTCTAAAATTCCTTTTGGCAATTCACCAGATTCCGGGAAATGTTAAGCAAATGTCATCGCCTGCACTAATGATGTTTATGTTCAACACGATGCATTCGTACACTTGGCTGAAAAAGTTTCTGAAGTTTCCATAGAGCGCCAGCATAAGATTGATCGCCTGAAGCTTGAGGCGATTCATGACAAAGATATTATTAAAGCTCAGGACAAAGAGCTTGCTTCTTATAAGTCTCATCTCGAAACCGCCCAGTATAGCGCTAAAGATACTGCCGAGGCCGTTACTCGTCTGGAATCAACCCATAAAAAAGAAATCGACGAGGCGGTCCAATGTTATGGGGCCTTAGCTTTGGAGAAGGACTCAATGCAGAAGGAGAAGGAAGCCTTTGCCCTCTGACTTATGGAGCTGGAAGAGAAACTCTACAAAGAAAAGGAGAAGAAGTCCGTTGCCCAAGAAGAGTCGCAACGATATTGCGACGAGATCGTTGCCACATGACTTCTGAAGGCGAAGCTTGATGATAAGCTTTCTAGGGTTGAGATGCTAAAGAATGAAGCCCATGAAGAGGGCAAGAAAATAGCATCTACGGAGGTCGATTCCGACCTTTAGGCGGTTAAAGAAGCAGGTAGGGAGGAGGTCAAAAGCATGTTCGACCCACTAATTTTAGAATTCAATGCCCGCGTCCTCATGCACCAAGATTTAACTTTTCTGGGTGAGGGCTAACTCGAACCTTTAGCTGAGGCGTGGGAGACCTTAATAGAAATCAGGAAGGTCAAACTTGGTACCAAGGAGGTTATGAAAGTGCTTTTATTAAAGAATATCTTAAGGTGAACGAGCCTTCAGACCTGTCTGTGGCGAAAGCTCTTTACTGCAAAGGCTCCCCCACATCAAAAGGGAAAAACGTTATTTCTAGTCCATCCAGGATCGAGTCTCTAGCTCATGCACCTACTCAGTCGGCCGATTGGCCGATACTTGATCCATTTGAGCAGCATATTGGTTACGACTCTGAGGACCCTGGCCTTGGCGTCCATATTCTGTCTCCCATTCGAGAGGGTGAGACCCCTCAGACGGTTGAGAGTCTGTCAGAACCTGGTAGATAACCCTTTACTTTAAAATTCCAAAAGTCGTTGTTCTTCACAAAGGGTTATTATATTCTATTGCTCCTTTTCATGATTTTGTGCAGGCTGTTCTGATCCTGAACCCACTCCGAGGAGTGACGTCGCCAAGGAGGTGGAAGAAAAAACAAGTGAGGCTACTCACTCAGAGGAGGCTCCGTGTCCAGATGCTCAGGTGATCGGAGCGCTTAATGAGGATAAGTCCGAGACTTCCTCTCCCATCGATGGGAGTTACGAAACCGAGATTACCGGCGCTTCTGAACATACATCTAAACTGAGCATGAAGAAGCAGCTTGAGAAGGAGAAGAAAAAGACAGTCGAGATCAAAGTTGAGCCTCAAGCCATAGACTTAGATGATCCCTTGAACAAGCCATTGAAAGTCATCCTCCCTGGCGGGTCCAAGCCACTAGAGGTTCCCCGCACTTCTTCAGTCATTACCTCCCCATAAAAGAAAATTACCAAGGGTAAACGCACGGGAGAGGAGTCGTCTGAGAAGACAAAGGAGGGGAAGAAGTCGAAGAAATCTAAGAAGTGATTGTTACTCTCGTTCGATGAGAGTTAGTTTAGATTATGTAATTACTTTTGTTTATTTTCGTAGTCCTTGTAAATAGACCGTTGACTCCGAATTTTGGAGGAGTTGTAGTAGAAACTTATTTTTGAATAAAGTTTAGTTCTTTTGTCTTTCAAAAGACTCATATCGTTCAGCTTTCTGCGTGATTGTGGTTGAAATCCAAGTTGTTGTGAATAACATAAACTTCTCGATTTATCTTTATACGGCTCGGAAATTCTTTGGAGTTGTTCATTTTTCATTCCATGCTTCAAGCACTAAGAATATTTTTTAGTCCGTATGTCGGGGACTTGATAAATTCAAGTCATTTATGTCCTAGTTTGCATTTTGAGGACTTCATGAATTTAGACCACTTATACATCAGCCCTCATTCTGAGGATTCAGAAGTTTCTAAGTCATTTATAATCGAGTCTGCACTCTGGGGACTTAGAGTACTCCGGTCCGCACTCAGGAGACTTGGAGATTTGATTCGTTTATACTCGAGTCCGCACTCTGGGGTCTTAGAGTACTCCAGTCCGCACTTAAGGAACTTGGAGATTTGAGTCGTTTATACTCGAGTCCGCACTCTAGGGACTTAGAGTACTTCGGTCCGCACTCAGGGGACTTGGAGATTCGAGTCGTTTATACTCGAGTCCGCACTTTGGGGACTTAGAGTACTCCGGTCCGTACTGAGGGAACTTGGAGATTTGAGTCATTTATACTCGAGTCCGCACTCAGGGGACTTAGAGTACTCCAGTCGTTTATACTTGTTTGCACCAAAATTGGGCAACACCCTTCGGAAGTCTTTGAAGAGATAATAAGTGAAGAACTTAAATTGGAAATGAAAATTATCTAACAAAAACTCCAAGTTATAGAAAAGTAAATTGCATAGAAGACAAGAATTTAGAGTGGTTCGGCGATGCGCCTACGTCCACTATGAAGTTTGATCACTTTATTGCTTAATACTTGAAGGTTACAAGTGTTTTGAAGCAAATTACAGCAGACAACAGACTTAAATTCGAAATCAGCAGCCAAGATGGTGGTATGGAGTGATTCTGGCAGCGTTTAGGCGTACTCTTTCTCTCCAAATTCTCCGACCCCTTCTCTGGATGACCAGGGGCTCTATTTATAGGTGTGGAAGGCCAAAATCCCGCCTAAATCATGGAGAGGCTGCTTGGCACGTGACGGGGGGCCCATAGGCCCGCGTTCTTGAAGTGCGTGCCCAGTTTGGGATCGATTCGAAGTGAACTTCGAATCGATCAAAAAATTGTCCAATTGCGATGAAACTTGGCGTGGACGTTCTTCATCATGTAGACAAACTTCTGTAAAAATTTCATGGGATTTGGATCAGTAGATTGGGAGTTATGATCGGTTCGAAATGGGGTGTTCGGCATGCTGTTTGGTTCGAATCGATGGAATCGATTCGTTCGAATCGATGCATGGCCGAAGCGAATACTTCGAATCGATTGGGGCGCGCCTGTCTTCGAGCCGATCCATGTTCGTGCTAGCTTAGCCGCTTTGTTGGATTCGAAGGTCGTCTTCGAATCGATGGAGTGGATTCGTTCGAATCGATCCAAATGCGCCCTGGATCGATTCGAAGTTGTCGAAGTCGATGGAGTCGAAGGTGAGTGATGGAGTCGAAGATGATGGATGGATTCGAAGGTGAGCGATGGAGTCGAGGCTGTGATGGGTTCGAAGCTATTAATGGATTCGAAGTTGTGGTGGAATCGAAGCATAGGAAGGACTCAAATTTATGATGGATTCGAAGTAGGGAGTTCCTTAGATGGATTCGAATGTCGCCTCTTCCTATGGGTTCGAATATGATGGGTTCGAAATAGATGGTTTCGAACACGATGGTTTCGAACACGATGGGTTCGAATATGATGGGTTCGAACATGATGGGTTCGAACCGAGCAATGTGCACCTTCTTAACTTGAATCCATCATAACTTGAGCGTATGACCTCGGATTGACTTGAAATTTGAAATGCTGGCTTCTATGGTCTTTCTTGTCATGCCTTATCAATTGCGGCCCGATCCGGGCTCGGACAGAATTCATCGATATCCATAGTGAAGTGAAATACGACCAATCTCTGAGGTGAACTGTCCTTTGTTTTTGGCCAATCTTTTGGTATCACGGCTTTGCCAAAAAGCGGGATAACAATACTCGAGTCCGCACTCTGGGGACTTAAAGTACTCGGTCCGCACTCAGGGAACTTGGAGATTTGAGTCGTTTATACTCGAGTCCGCACTTTGAGGAATTAGAGTACTCCAGTCCGCCCTTAGGGCACTTGGGGATTTGAGTCGTTTATACTCGAGTCCGCATTTTGGGGACTTAGAGTACTCCAGTCCGCACTCAGAAGACTTGGAGATTTGGGTGTTCGCGCGCGTTCGTAAGTCAGACAGAATAATATAATTCTAGTTGCTTGCCACAGGATTCTCATACGTAGAAACATTAATAATTCATGGAGAAGATGGCTTCAAGCCTTTATTAATGAAAAAAAGCTAAATTTTCTTATTACATGTTGCGATCTAGAAATAAAAATATGCTGGAAACAAATGCAACTAAAACATGAAAGAAATAAACTAAGTATAATAATGATGCATGTGCTCGTTGTTCCATGCTCGGGGGAGTGTCGCACCATCAACGGTCGCTAGCTTGAAAGTTCCTTCTCCAAGCTTTCGTTCGATGACGTATGGACCTTACTATGCGGGATTCATATGCGATGGGACCGAAAAAACTCGTTTCAAAACGAGGCCTCCCACATCAAAAATTCTCGGACGGACCTTTTCATTATAATATTTAGCGACTCGATGTCTGTATGCAGCCACACTTAAATCAGCTTCTTCACGTTTTTCATCAATGAAGTCCAAGGATTCCAGTAAAAGATCCCGATTCGACGCAGGGTCGTAATAAGTTACCCGATGTGACGGAACTTCAAGTTCCAAGGGTATAACAGTTTCCATGCCATGTGCCAATGTGAATGAAGTGTGGCCAGTCGCGGTCTTGTGGGTGGTTCTATAAGCCCAAAGTGCCGTTGGAAGTTCATCCACCTACTTTCCTCTAGCCTTTTCCAAACGCTTTTTCAATATGGACTTGAATATCTTGTTCACGGCTTCCACTTGTCCATTGGCTTTCGGGTGAGCAACTGCTGTAAACTTTTTCTCAATGCCATATTTCTAGCAAAACTCTTTGAACTCCTTGCTTTCGAATTAAGTTCCATTGTCTGTAATGACAGTTCGTGAAAGGCCAAAATGACATATAATATTTCATACAACGAAATTAATGACCTTTTTGGTGGTGATCGTGGCCAAAGGCTCTGCTTCTGCCCATTTGGTAAAGTAATCGACCGCAACTATCGCATATTTCGCACCACCTTTGGATATGGGTAAAGAACCGACTATGTTGATCGCCCAAATTGCAAATGGCTAGGGACTAACCATTTGTGTGAGTTCCGTTGGCGGAGCCTTCGGGATTTTTGCATATATCTGGCATTTGTCACATCTCCTTACATAATCTGCAGCATCTCGATTCACAGCCGGTCAATAGTGCCCGTAACGAAGGATTTTCTTTTCTAATGTCTCCCCCAGTATGGTCACCGCACTTTCCTTCATGGACTTCCCTTAATACTTGTTTATCTCATCGTGGGCCATGCACCAGAGTAAGGGGGTCGAATCCCCTCCGATACATTATTCCATCCTGCATTACATATCATGAAGCCTTACGAAGGACTTTTCGTCTCTCGCACCTTCTTTCGGGTAAGACCCCATGTAGCAAGTACTGCTTGATTGGGGTCATCCATGACTCCTTCTCAATTTCGGTTTCTGACACGAAATTAACCTCCATCATATCTATACTTGGAGCATGTAAGGTTTCAACGGGAAACAATCCCATTTGCTGTGCGTCGCTAGTGCTTGCAAATTTTGCCAATGAATCAGCTGCTCTATTTTGTTCACGCGGGACATGCGAAATGTCATAATATTCCAGATTTGCCAGCAGCTCCTGAACCCGAGCAAGGTAAGGGTTAAGTCTCTGTCCCTTCACTTGACAGTCTTCCCGTACTTGATACACCACCAGTTGCGAGTCACAAAAGATTTCAACCGATTCCACTCCCAGTTCATTAGTAAGTCTCAAGCCAGCAACCAATGCTTCATATTCGGCTTCGTTATTCGTTGCTGTAAATTTGAGCTTCAAAGCGTAGCAAATTGATCGGTTTTTAGGAGTCACAAGAACTATGCCATCCCTCGAACAACGTTCGTTAGATGCCCCATCGGGGTACATCTTCCATCGAACGGAAGGTATGACATTGTGGCCGTTTGATTCGTTTGACACAGTAAATTCAGCAATGAAGTCTGCTAGTGCTTACCATTATATGGCCCTTCGCAGCAGATAGGTAATATCGAATTGACTTAACTCGATATTCCATTTTAACATCCTTCCAGAAGTTTCCGGTCGTTGGAGTACCTGCCGCAAGGGTTGATCAGTGTAAACACTGATTGAGTGTGCTTGAAAATATGGACGAAGCTTGCGTGATACAATCACCAAGCAATAAGCTAATTTCTCGATCCTAGGATAATTCTTTTCCGCCCCCATCAGATGTTTACTAACATAGTAAACTAGCCTTTGAACTCGGTCCTCCTCGCGAACCAGAGCCGTACTGATAGCATGCTGGGATACTGCCAAGTACATGTTGAATATGCGCTTATATGATTTTTGTTTGATGATAATAAACATATATATATATATATATATATATTCATTTAAATGTATTTGTTCATGTACTATTTTATTCTTTCATAGATTAAATAAATATTTGGTGAATAAAATAAGTTACACAGAATTTGAATTCAAACAGAATAAGTTACACAGAATTTGAATTCAAACAGAAATTTGATTCAAACAAATATTTATTACAATTTTGAATAGTACAATTTCAAGCTCTCACTATAACTATACAACTTTGATTACAATACATCACAATTTCATATTTACAGTTTTCCTCACCACATATCACTCACACTCGTAGTTTATCTTCAACTTCATTCCAGTTAGAATCCAGCATCTAAGCAATCTGCAAAAATGTTCACTAACGCAGTAAAATTGAAAAAGAAATATTTTTGCAATATAAAATAAAATATGGATTTTTGAAAATATTATTTGCCTTAGTTATTTGGGTTGTTCGTCATCATTCACATTTGAATTCATCATACACGAACAATGTGACATGCACAGTGTATCACTGTACATGCCACAAGACCGTGGACATCGATATACACTTAATAATGCCACAGGGACAGGTGAGCACAGGTCAAACCCAAATGAAAAATCGGGTTCAACTCACGTGCAGTATATTTAAAATCTCGACACGAGCACAAGGTCAAACCCGAGTTTTGAAACTGGATTCAACTCAAGTGAAATTTCATAAATCAACATGAAGTGAATCAAGTTCAGTGTGGCAATGCACCAACCAGAAACTCAGTGCAACAGAGAATAGTATCAATGCATAAATGACTACACAACAACAAGATGAACCAGAGAGGTCAAGCAATGAAGGCAGACTACAATACCAAGTTACAAACATCAAGTGTCGACCAGGTAGCAAGCAAAATCAATACAGCAACTCAAAGACCTCAAGTGTGCAACTTGACTATCAAGACACAGTGCAGAGCAAGTGCAAATACAAGTTGTACAAGATTGCCACCAACATAACAGCAAAAATGAAGACTGCAAGAATTTTGCAGTGATACAAAGCAGACATGAATGCATCAGCAAACTCAATAATGAAAAAGCAAGTGCAGACCACAAAGAAATGCCACCAAGTAAACAAATGATCAGAACTTCAACCAGACAGTACAGATCAAATGCAAGACCAAACTACACAAACTTCAATGACCAGTTCATGCATGCATCAGTGACCAAACACAGAACAACAAGCTCAAACCAAAGTATAGTGAAGCAACTTGACTACAGGTCAGTAAATAGTTCAGTTGTAAAGATGAGTGCGGACTCGAATGTATGGTTCAAGTGCGTCAACCAAACAACTGAAATGTAAACAGTATCGAACATGATATAGTGACAATATGAAGACAGCAACTCAATGCAACACAGTGAAGATACCAAATGAAACAATGAACATGTACACAGTTCAACATGACTGAAAGTACAATGAATAGAAATCGAATGCAACCATACACTTGCAACAGAAAAACAACAGTGAACATCTAAATGAATATGAGATGTCGAAGTCAGAAAAAGTCAAGCCAAGTCGTGATGAACAGAGCTACCGACCGACAACAAACATCAGCAGGTACAAGATGCATAAACCATCAGATCAAACATGAATACAAGTATGCAAAGCAAAGCAAAGCCAGCAGAACTTCATAAAAAATAAAGAAATGCAGATCAATGAACCAGACAAGGTATAGTCGGAAATAAGTGAGGTTACTGCAGTACAATATCGACGCAATGGGATTGAAATTCATGGAGTTGCATACACAAAACTAGACGACCGAAGTAAAATACAAATCAAGCCGAAGTCAGAATTCAACGCAAACACGTATCTTTGAAAAAGTCAAAAAGTAAAAGAGGAAAGATTGTTGCCGTAGGACTCAACAAAAATCGAACGCTTCAAAATCAAATCCGTGTGAATCAAGTAAGTCGAAAATATCAAGCAACCGAGAATTAAGAAAGTGACAAATCAGACGAACGTAATAAAGGAAATCGAAATCCATATATAAACCCACAATCATCATTGGTAATGACCATCGAGTTCGAATACGAAAATCATAAAAGCACAAAAAGGGAAATTACATACCGAAGCAACAGTGAACTCGATCAAGTAGAAGCGGCTAAGAGCAAAACAAACGAGAACGAAGCACACGAATAACCACTTTATCGATCAACAAAAAGGTGCAGCTTCAAAGCCCTAATTTTGGAAGCAAGGAATAAAAGAGCCGAAGCCCTAATTTCAGAAAGAGGATCGGCCGCAATTTTTCAATAGCAAAAGAAAAAGGAACGGGCAGAAGAAAAATTGGGCCGGCCTTGTTTTAATAAAGGCTTTAGTTGATATTAGGGTTTTAGTTTTAAATTGTTTTTGAGTTTGTTTTAAATTTCCTTTTAAGGTTCAATTCTTTGTAAATCACCACCTATGTTTTAGGTTGTGTCAGATTGTGTAGTTAGAATTAGTTCCGTGAGCAGGGTGTACGAGTTTGCAAAACTCTATAGGCGGTAGCAGGGTGTGCGAGTCTGTTAGAGTGTTTGTAAGCGGGGGACTATTTAATTCTAATAGAAATCTGGGAATGCAGCAGTAGGTAGGGGTTGCCAAAGCTGGGTAAATTTTGTGTGTGATTTACTTTTCAGCATATTTATTTCTCTGCAGTTTGTTTTTGTGTTTGATTCGAGAAAATTTGCTATAACCCTATTCAACCCCCCCTCTAGGGTTAATCTAGATCCTACAGTACACATATAACACCTCATGGTCTACCGGTTTCGATAGCACCAGGGGACTTTCTAAATGCCTTACGAGAGCTCGGAATGCCTCCTCACAATCTGATGTCCACTCGAAATTTCTCTTTCCTTTCTTTATTATATCGAAGAAAGGAATACACTTGTCAGTAGCTCTGGATATGAATCGACTCAGCGCAGCCACCTTACCATTCAAGCTTTGTATCTGCTTTATAGTTCTGGTCACTTGTATGTCTCGGATAGCTTGAATTTTCTCCAGGTTAGCTTCGATTCCCCACGCATTCACAATGAAACCCAAAAACTTCCCTGACTCAACGCCAAATGAACACTTCAAAGGATTGATTTTCATTCCATAACGTCTGAGTATATCAAACATCTCTGCTAAGTCTCGAATGTGGTCGTCTGACTGCCGTGACTTCACAAGCATGTCATCCACATAGAATTCCATCGTTCTACCAATCTGATATTTGAACATTCGATTCACCAAACGCTGATAAGTTTCTCTTGCGTTCTTCAATCCAAAGGGCATCACTACATAGCGATACAGCCCAACGTATGTGACAATACTGGTGTGTTCTTGGTATGGGATGTGCATCGGGATTTGATTATATCCAGAGTACGCATCCATAAATGACAGTAACTCATGTCTGGCCGTTGAATCGACTAGCTGGTCACTTCTAGGTAATGGGAAACTATCCTTCGGGCATGCTTTGTTTAAATCAGAATAATCAACACAAGTTCTCCACTTTCCATTCGCTTTCTTCACTAGCACCGGATTAGATACCCGTTCAGGGCAGAGGGTATCGCGGACGAAGCCATTGGCTTTGAGTTTGTCCATCTCCTCTTTGAGAGCCGCGGACCTCTTCGGGTCCATGCCTCTCCTTTACTGTTTCACAGGAACATGTTTCGGGTCTACGTTCAATATATGACTCGCAATTGCAGGAGAAATCCTGCACATATCAGAATGTGTCCAAGTGAAAACATACATATTCGCTCGGAGCAAATCAGGGAGGTTCTCGGCCACTGAGGGGTCGATTTGTCATCCAATTTTAAGAACTCGTGATGGGTCATCCCAGCTGAATGTGATGTCAATTGTTAGTTCAGCCGGCGCTGCATTCATTTCCATATGTTCCCCATCATCATCTCTCGGATCTGTCTCTATGAATCCGAGAATGTCGCCCGAGCCAGGGCTTGGGCGCTACTTGTCAATCATCAGCATTTTGGATGCGGACGGAGCTGTTCGCAACCTTTCCTTTCGCTCTGCGCTGAGCCTCTCTCATCTCAACCACATAATATGCACGACCGGTCGCCTGATCGCCATGTACCACTCCAACTCCTTTGTCTATCGGAAATTTTAACGTCAAACACCATGGGCACAAAGCCGCCCTAAACTCCGACAAGGCCGGACAACCCAGAAATACGTTATATGGAGAATCAACATCCAATACTATGAATGGTAGGATTCGCACCCGCCTACATTCGCCTTGTTCCAGTTCAACTGGTAACTCAACATATCCCACTGCATTAGTTGCTGCGCCATTAAAGCCATGGATTCTAGCTTTAGATGGTTTCAAATCCTTGGTCTCCATCTTCATTTGGTCATATGCCTTCTTGAAGATGATGTTAACGGAACTTCCACAATCAATTAGAACTCTCTTCATGAACGCCGATCCGATTGTCGTAGATATGACCATCGGGTCAATGGTAGGAGCCTCTACCTTGTCTGCATCCCTGTCCTAAATACAATTTCATCATTCATTGTGCGTTGCTTCTTTGCAGGGGTCCCATTCTCTACCTTCGAACAACACTCATACTCCGCATGTCTTAAAGAGTTAGCATATCGCTCCATCTCCTGCCAATTCTTATCTGCAGGATGAGGTCTGCCTGCTATTGTGTTAATAACCAATCTACCCACAGTTCGAGCAGGTTGTTCTGGTTGGCGTGGAGCCGGCCCGCGTCCGGGGTCCGATGTTCCTTGCCTTCCATCTTGTGGGTCCTTGACAAATTCCTGCAGCTTTTTCTGTCTGATGAACTTTTCTATAGCGTCATGGAGGTGTCTACACTCCTCTGTGTTGTGCCCATAAGACTCACGAAAGCGGCTATACTTCCCAATCCTCTTCTGTTCTTTTGTTGACTCCTTTGGGCGCGGTTTTCTGCATTGAAAAGTGTTGCAAGTTGACAAATAGATATTCTCAAGAGATGCGTTCAGCGGGGTGTATTCATTGTAGGTCAGAATCCTTGGCGTCCATTTCCCTGCTTCTCTTTTCTTTTTGGGATTTCCACCTCCGGATCCTTTAGACTACACAGGCTTGTTGTGGACGTTGACTTGAACTTTTCTCGAATTATCGCCGGATTGCTTCACGGCGATGTTACTTTTCACTGCCTCCTGAACATACCGTGGTGCCTTATCTCATCTTTTCCATCGAGCTTCCTCCCTCCTTATGAAATGATGAGCTTTCGAATAGAAACGCTCCAGCGTAGTTGGGGGCTTTCCCGCCAACCAACCTCCAAATTCAGAATCTGGATTCACTCCACGCATTACAGCCATCAAAATCGCGTGGTCGTTAGGCTTGCTCACTTCAGTAGAAGCAATATGAAATCTCTACAAGTATGCTTTCAATGACTCTCCCAGAGCCTGGATTACGCCCGATAAGGGCATCACATCCTTTGGACGAGTGGTATGTATCCTGAATTGTATAAATTTCATTGCCAATTCGTCAAAGCTGGATGTAGGCTGTGGGGGGAGTCGAGTAAACCACATGGTGGCAATTTCGGACAAAGTGATTGGGAAGCACCAACACTTGGTCACATCATTATCTCTTGCAGAATCCATCATCCATCCGTACCTCATTACAGGTTGCTTGGGACCAGTCTTTCCTTCATAGGCTGGGATGGTTGGGCATGCTAAACTTCCTTGGTACTCAGCCTGTAGAATGGTATATGTGAAGGGAGTATGACACCTAGACACTCCCCAATCTTCATTAGTCAAACCTCGGTTCTCTCTCATTAACTGTCTGACCATTGTTGACAAGTCTGGGGTAGGTATAAAAGATGGGAGGTTAGATTCTGTTCTGTGGGGCCGCTCGGTCTGATGTCCCCTCTGTTGGTGATCGGCCAATCATGCCTCTTGAAGGCCAGCTTCATTAGGGTCTTGGTGAGCCGGGCGTTCGGTCTCCTCACGTGCTTGACCCCTAGTTGATTGATCACTAGCACCTGCCTGTGCAGTTTCAGTCTTACGGCGTCTACGCCTAGGAGGTTCATTAGATGAAGTCGAGCTATCAGACGAAGAATAAGGAGCAGGGCTACCTCCAGCGTTCTGATGCTGCTGCTGAGTAACCTGAATCATGAGGTCAGCATTGGCTTGAATCTGTTCAGCAAGTTGCTTCCTACATTCCGTGAGTACTCTCATTAAGTAGTTGAACTCTATACTGGTGATGACTTCCGTTAGATTTTGGGTGGAGGTTCCTGCACCTTGATTCGTTTGCTGATTGCTAGGCCCTAGCTGTTGTACGCTAACAGTCTCATTGGCGTCCATGTTGTGAGAAGCCGATCTAGTACATGATCTCGCTATAATAGAGTTATTGACAGGAACTCTGAGTAGAATCAACGGACGTCCTTCGAATACTTTGGATCTCCTTCGGGGGATTTATGCAATCCAATAGCTACAAAGCAGATCCCAACGGCCTGAGAATTCGATTCACAGTGAAAGCACCAAAATGTTAGCACCAGAATTGGTCATTAACCCCCTTAAGAGAGATTTTGTAGAGAGATTAATGAAGAAAGTAAAGTTAAACAGAGAACAATATGCAAATTTAAAGGCAGAAAATATGAACACCATATTTAAAGTGGTTCGGTGTAATTGCCTACGTCCACTTTGAAGTTAATCTTTAATTCTTTACTCAATAGTTGATTACAGATAAATCCGTACACCAATCACTTGAATACAATGGCTAAGTAAAAAGATTTAGTCTTGAATGAGTCTTGAATGCGGTAGAGTCTCCCCAGTGTTCTCGAAAAAAGGTCCCTTCACTGTGCCCCTACCTCTCTATTTATAGGCGAAGATGGGTTAGACTTCCCTGGTGGGCCTAATGGCAAGATAACTCGGCCCAAAATGAGTAACTTCTGTGTGACGATCCATGAATGCCGAGCGGCAAATGTCAAATGGCAAATACCGAGTAGTGTCTCTAAGCCGAACGAGGCAGTACGCTGCGTGAAATGTGTAGGCCGGACGAGCTTTGATGCCGATCGAGGGGAGATGCCGAACGAGGCTGAATGCCGGTCGAGGCATGAATGCCGATCGAGACCTGAATGTCGATCGAGGCATGAATGCCGATCGAGACCTAAATTCCAATCGAGGCATGAATGCCGAACGAGGCTGAACGTCGATCGAGGGGGATGCCGAACGAAGCTGAATGTCGGTTGAGGCATGAATGTCGGACGAGGCTGAATGCCGAACGAAAATGCTGTGTCGGACGGCTCTTAATGCCGAATGAGGTCTGGATGTCGAACGGTGTGGAATGACGAACGAGTCTGAATTCCAGTCAAGGCCTGAATGCCGAACGATCCAGTTGTGCCAAACGTCCCTGGATGCCGAACGAGTATGAATGCAGATCATCCCAGTTTCCTGGTCAAACCTCCTAGTAACAATTTGAAAACAAAACTCTGAATTTTTAAGTTGTAAGGCTATACTACCGAACTCATAAGGTTATCGACTAACTGAAAACATGGACTATATCTTCTTTAAAATATAATTTTTATTTTGCACGAAAAAAGGGCTTTATGGCCCATAAAGCATTAGTTTCGATAAAATATAACTATATCAATATTGCTTTATATTAATCTCCTAGATCATGAGGGATGCTGGAGGTCGTCAACGGCAATACTGCAATAAACATTAAAACTATTTTCATTCCTTTTTAAACCAATTTCTTTTTACCTAACCTTATCTCTTGTCAAAATATGATTGGCTAAAACCAAAAAAATTTCATTTCTTTTTAAGGTTTTGCTGGAAATATGTTTCACCTTCCCAAAGCCATTAGAAAACTAAATTAATTAATACCTTAAATAGTATTAATTTAAATGCTTTTCTAGTATAATAAACTAGTAAAAAACCATAACCACAAAGAAAAAATTAAACTCGTAGAAAACCATAACCACATGGAAAAAATTGCCAAAAATCAATAAAAATTAGAATTAACATATTCTTTCATATATAAAATTTTAGGGCCAGAACAATTATTTAATTATTTTTAATATTTAAAATCAAAATAAATACTATTTTCTCATTATAAAATTTATAAAATATCATATTAACTTGGAAAATTATGAAATTAGAAACTCATTTCAAAATAATGTTTTACACAACATACTAGAAATTCAAATCAATTGGAGATCAAAAACTTAGGTTTTACCTTTAAAACCTATCATGTAATTCCATTAAATTTTCCATAGATCATTATTCTATTCAAACAAGGACTCACACATCCAAAACATGGAAATACAATCAAAACCAATTCGACAATCAACCATAACCGAATTCAATCACGATCAATTAAGATGGTTAATTATTATTCACCTTAGATTGGATAAAAGATTGAGACTTGATGAAGATTGATTTCCCTAAAGCTTTTTCCCTTAAATCCCTTTAGTTTCTCGTTCTTTCTTCCTTGATTATGGCCGACCTCTATATTTTCTTTTGACTGTTTTGTGAATGTAAAATGAGAATGAATGAGAGGGGGAGGGCTTAAGGGAAGAAGTAAAACTCTATTCCTAATTTTCCCTTCTCATTAATTCTTTTCTTTAAGTTTAAAACAAGATTATTAATTGATTCATTGCGGCGCAACCTATTTCAATTATCAAATCTTACCCTCCTTACCTAACTACATTACTCTATTTAATCTATCTAATTAAATTTCATGAATAATGTTAAACCAAAATTAAATGTGTTAATGTAATCAATACACAATCTATGGGGACCATCCGCCTTTATAGCAAATATGACGGATGCTCCCCGCTTAAAAATACTCTTGTGAATGAACCCTTTACACAAAAGGTATTTCACTTGCACCTCAAACTCTCTTTACTTTTCGGGTACAACCCTCCTTAGACATCACTACCGGTCCAACATCTTTAACCAAATCTATACGGAACTTAATCTCTCTATGTGGCAGAAGTCTGATCATATCCTCAAATAAATCTGGATACTCCTTAGAAATAGGCACTAATGAAAACTCATCATCTGGAACGTCGAGTGAATATAGATAACTAACCATCACCTCATCATCTGGAAGGTAGCCTAACACTACTATATGTGTCTACTCCTATCATCGCCAATGAATTCCTACAATCCGCTATCAAACCATATCTATGAAGTCAGTCATTCATAGAATAATACCAAACCCAACAAAACCCCAAATAAAGAAATCACAATCAAAAGAACATCCATGACTCAATAAGACCAAACCGTAAAAAACCATACATAGGCTAGTAGAGCCTCCAACTAGGTTCATCACAATCAAAGGTCGGTTAACAATTTCGAGTCCCAATCCTAATTTATATACTATGTCACTAGATATGATGGAATGTGAAGCCCTTGTATCAAACAAAACTCATATAATAATATCATAAACAGAAATCATACCTTGAATAATGTTGCCTTCTCGTTCTCTTTCTCTGAATGAGCATTCGATGAAGTTGGAATGACAGTGATAACAGATTCCCTCACCATCTGCTTCTGCTTTGAAGGCTCTAGACGGTCCATCTTAATATGCTCATCTTATTGCAGTTGTAGAATTTCTTCCCCTCGACTTTATAGTCTCTACTACAATGGCCCTTCTATAAGAAGTTGTAGCAAGTCGGAGCTGGCTTGCTCTTCTTTTGGCCACTTTTGTTTTTCATTTATTGTTCCACTTATTGCCTCCCATGCTCAATTGTGGTGTTGCCTCTACTTTGGGGAGAATAGTCCTCGGCTGTAGATAAAGACTCTCATGCTTAAGAGCCTTCTCCATCTTCATCTCGAAAGGCTGGTCAATATAGCTCTCGAGCATCTCTCCTAAGTACCCATTCCAGCCAGTGATGAAATTCTTGTTCTTCTTTGATGGAGTGTCTACGAAGGACATCCCATATTTCGTAAAAGCATTAAATTTAGCAACATACTCGGAGACAATCTTATCTCCTTGCTTCAAATCCGCAAACTTAAGGGATAAAACTAATTTCTGAGCAGTCGGTATAAACTTCTCTTTGGATCTCTCTTTGAACCGGTCCCATATGAGCCAGTCCTTGGGAATATCAACTTTTACAGCGTTCTACTGGTTCATGGCTTGCCCTTGAAGCTGTCGGGAAGCCAATTACCTCTTCATAGTATCGTTCAGCTCTGAGTCATCAACGATCCTCTTGCAAGTGTCAAGCAAATCCTACATTTTCATTACCGACTCCGTTCCTCGGAATGGTCTTCTACAGAAACTATAAAAGTCCTTGTTTAGCTTAGCAAAATCGGCTCTGGGCTCCTACACTGGAGCACCATCATCAACAACAATATCAGTGTGAGTACTTGAGAATTCTACAATATGTTCTGCATCATGGTATTGAACATCATCTGCAGATCGTGATTAGCAGCTCCCAAGCTAGCTTCTTCTTCGACTCAATGGATGGAGTTCCTATTAGCATTCCTTGTTTGACAACTCATCCTTCAATATGCAGTAAAGACGATCAGTCTCCCTATAAGGAAACCTACTTAAGTAGTACTTGTGCTTTCAATGCGACTTATATACTATATACTACTATATAGTTTTGAAAACTAAACTGTATAATAAGCATGCACTCTCATACACTCTCTCTCTCTCTCTCTCTCTCTTGATCCAGTCTAAGGTGGGAATTCCTATCTTATCTCTACTAGATCACAGTATCCATTAGGTCAAACTATGTGACCTAAGCTTTGGTACGAAATGTGACGACCACCCTAAACCACCGCACCCAAATATAACCTGTACAGTGTACAGTAGCGGGGCCCGACCGATGTTGGATGATAGTTAAGGGTTTTGTAATGTAAATAAAACAACACATAACATGCCATAGATCTTAGAGCCTGTCGAATAAAATATAATAGCAAACATATCAGATATAAAATAGGTGAGATGGAAAATAAAAAATGTATCGCGAAATCAAAGTAAATAGATCCATATAGAAAACATCATAAGTGAGAGTTATACAGTAAATAGTAACTCATAAACAGACCGTTTCTCAATAGTAAAAGTGTTAGCAGACTCCATAGTGATGTGTAGTGGAATATCAAATAATAAAATGTAGTAATATGAGATAATAGCCTCCTGCCCGCACCTGTCCAACCCAATGTGCTCACCATACCGATATCCAGAATTTACTCATTTAAGAGTACCCAGAGTACTAGAAAGCAAAGCATAAACCCGGGTCAGACAGCACTCTAGTCTAAGCGGTGGTAAATCTCTAAATACTTATATACCACTAAATAGGACAATAATATGAAAGATTATACCTAACCTGTCCTTGCATCCATAGATTTAGAACATATACAAAATATACGCTACTCTACATCGTAGTCATCATAGGTACACTATACATCAAAGTACTAAGGGGTATCCAAATATATACATCTATAATATTGGCATCATGTGACATCCTTAGGGTGATAAATCAATTAACCAAACATAGCATCTACCATTCACCCTCACATTCGCTTACTCGGTGCAATGGATATAAAATCAATCGCTGACCCATCACAGTCTAAGATTAGACTATCCGTCATGATAGCCCACATCCTGGATCCTTGATACTCAAATCAATTGCACTCAGTTGGCCAGAAATAAACTAACCATCATGTTAGTCTGGGTAAACAAATGTAATATCTAGAATAAGGAGCCATAACATTCTAGGAACCATCACGTTCACAGTATACCCCCTCCTCATGAGTTCCCTACGAACCCTAAAGTGTCTACAATCCCTTTGCACACGTCATCTATGGTAGAGCACCTCTTGGAACTGATCTCACTACTTCGATCATGAAGTCACCGAGATTGGGTCGATCCTCTATAGTCATCATCAATCGTAGAATACAATCATATGTCCTGTATTCATTATCTAACAGTTCCCCCTACCCAACTCATAGTCCGTAACTCTGCATATCAAAGTACAACTATCACTCAACAAAGAAGCCTCTTTCCATCATGGAATCTTTATCATCGCATCGTCATCAAAAATTGCCACCGAACCCAGGGTTTGACACTAATCCCTATACATAACTGTATTTGGCTAAGTATATGGCTTGTCTCGAGTTTAAGTGATCACATACCCAAGACTCGATCCAAACCTCATCACGTCAAGAAGCATACGTATGGAAACTCGAAGCAAGCACATAAAGACTTGTAGTCCAACTTCGCTATGCCAACTTTCACTAATCCATGCTCATCTCGATCCGACACTTCACATAAGGGTTGTGCTCCACCCTTTGGCCATCCTCCATCGATCGCAAGTCGTACTAAATGATGATAGTGGATTGGTACCAATCCATGGGTAACGAACCCAAACTTAGCTATAATCTAACTTCGTCTACTTCACTAGCCTATACCTCCAAGCGATCCCTCAGATGACTCGAAGCAATACCGGATCATTCCACTAAATGACTCAGAGCATAGCTTAGGCAGCTCCACACCGATCCGTCATGTAGAAATTTTACGTCCATATCTTCATGCGATCCATGTACAAACCGAAGCGACCTAAATAAAACACCATAAAACTCAAAGTGATCCATCCATTGGCTCAACATGCCCCGAAGCAACCTGATATCGATCCATACTACCAAAGTCGCCACCAATCCATCAATATCTCATGCATACGAACTCCAAACGACTTGAAACATAAAAGTAATCTTATATAGCCTTCCTTGTCACCTTATATCAATCGCACCAAGTTAGGACTCCTAACTATCGATCCATACTTATCCCTACATATTCCTAAAACTAAATCAGCATTCGATTGATGTTTACAACCATACAAGCTTCACATATTCAAACAATCATCACATAAAACATATACTAACAAGCACGCAACCAAACATGTCAATCAGAATCCTAAATCCAAGAGGAGTATGCATAAGAACATATGAGATACATCAGAAAATGAGTGTACAAAACTTATTCAAATTACTTGAAATTTACATATGTTGTTTAAAAGGATTTAAAACATATTTACAGTTCAAAAATCATTTAAAAACATCATTGAACGTCTAATAATGACTAATTAGTGAGTAGAGACTTAAACCACTAACCAAAGTCCTAAGTAATCCAATCCAAGCCTAAAGGTGCATGAATCAAAAAGTGAACATCCGCTCCAGGATGATTTCCAACAACCGCTTTTCAATCCGAAGGGGTAATCCTGCTAATCTCCTTCTAGTAACATGTTTAAGCTAAGTAAAGTAGGGATATGTGTAACTTTTTAGCTGAGAATATGGTTAATGGAAGATTCTCCCTAGGAAGACTAAAATGATAGAGGAGAGTCCCATCAGCATTTACCCCATGCTAATCCTGAAATGGGCTTTGGGCCTACCCATTAACTTACTAATTACCCATTAAATTGTTTAAAATCAAGTGAAACTTCAAACGGCCATATCTTCCTAACGGATATTCGTTTTCCAATTATGACCACTCTATGGAAAGTGAAACCATCATCTTGATCTAATGAAAGTGGTTTCAGACACCAATTTGGCTTCTTTCAAAAGTTATAGGTCGTATCATATTCTAAGGGTTAAAATTGTCACATAGAATTTCAAGAAAAAAAAAGATGTGGAAAATGTCCCTCCGAGTCATTTCAAATTTTTTTAGAATCATACGACCTCATATGAAAATAATATTAATATTCTACAATTCTCCAATACGTAGAATACAGATCATTATAGATAATCCGATGGAAAGCACATAAGAAATCGAAGAGAAGATGAAGGCTTCTTATCCTAAGTATTTCTCTAGTAAACATCCTCTCTCCACAATTTAGTATTATATAGCGTTAACCAAAAACTAGTCTATCATTTATGACGCTATGCTAAACCAAAATCTGGTCTAACACCCATGATATCATTTAAAGTGGCATTGTTTAGTAGGACATAATGGTGTTGTTAACCTAAATACCAACTCAATATCCATGATTTGGTACAAGATGATGTTATACAAAATGGTCCTATGATAGCTATACATTTTTGATTGAGTTGCAAAGTTGTTCGAAGGTCCATGCCACCTGTCCATGGGTAAAATAGGCAAGTTGCGTAAATATGCAATAGTCCATTAATCATTCGGTTAATAGGAAAATAGGCAATTCACATAAGTCACAATCCATTGTTCATGTGTTAATTAGAAAGATAGTCATTAGCAAAATAAACATTAATTTAGGCAAGGGCTTGAATGCCCTTGTTTAAGATATAAGCCCAAAGTCAAGTACAGGTCCAAAAATTAGTCATATGCACATCCATGTTCAATAATAGTCAAATTTACATGATCAAAGTAATTAGGTTATGCAAAGTCATTTATATAAGTTCTTGTTTGTATAAATTTCTATGTTTATAATCAATTCATGATTTCTCCACAAATCAAATTAGGGTTAGATTCTTTAATTTGAGAGAGAGAGAGAGAAAAATCTAATCCCCTAAAACATAGCTGTGTGATCCATATTTGTAGGGATAGAAGCAGGCGGTATCGGTGCCACGTGTCCTTCGACATAAGGTGAATTTCTGATATTCAACATCCCCTTTGAATTGCTAATACTCGACATTGTTTGTTATACTGATGACATTCAACATCTTGAGGACATGCGTCATCTTGTTTTATACTGACAATACGCGCGATTCTTTATAACTACAGATATAAGACATCTTAGAAAATTGCATTCATTTGATATCACCCGTGTCGGTAGACATTCGATGTGATTTAACATTTCTTTCTTTATTTAAATGCTCGAGGCTTCATGTTAAGCTCTTCATTCGATATCATTCATGTCTCTTGAAGTTCGGCATCCCTTGCCACTCATAAAAGTTGGAGATCACCTGTTACTTGCGACGCTTTGCAACAATCACAGTTGTAAAGGCTCGACATTTGTTGTCGTATCTAAGGATTGCTTCATAGAGACTCGATAACCCTTTTTGTATATAGGTGTTCGATATCTCTTAGTGATGGGGCACTCCTCTCTATTCTACCTTCTATAACATTTTATGTTGTATTGGTTCGGCATCTTCATATTTTTTTATAAGTTCGACATCTTCTTGCTATTAAGTACTCGATACCTTGCTTTATTGTTTACATTCGACATCGCATCCACTTGTGAATGGTTTATAATATTTATTGCTATTATGGTTTGACACACCTTTGAGGCTCTGTATCTCTTCTCTATTTCTTAATGTTCAACATCACTAAATTTGTGACATTCATTATAGTAGCTCGACATCCCTTCTGTCATCGTACAAACTCGTTATTTTCACCTTTATAAGCTTAAGATGTTTTGTATTTAAAAGTTCGACAACTTTATCATTCTACGAACTCAATATCGCCTCTTTAAAACTGCTTCTATGTTTATTGGCTCGATACCATTTTTTTGGTTATAGAGTTTTGATATCCTTCTTGCCTTAAAATTCGATAACCCTTGTGGCTCGATATGTTCATGCTAAATGTTTGCTACTTTATTGATTGTAGTAACACATCTTTCCATTGTTTCTGTATCCTCTTTTTCATTCTTGTAACATGGTAGTTAGAAATATATGGATAACATTTACCCCGGGCTTTTTACACTTTAGTATAAAACCAAGTATTTTCTCATCTTTCCAACTTTCGATGAGGTTTTCTCTTCAATCTCGTTCTCTTGAAAAACATAAAATAAATGATGTTGATTTTCATTATCTTAATATCGACTTTAAACCATCCCTCTCATATTTGATAAAGATATGAGTTAGGTTATCCCCCTCTTTATGTAAAGAAGCTTTCGTATTTCAGTGTAAAGCCAAGCTTAATCAAGAAGACTAGAAGTTTACTCGATAAAAGACCATAAATTATCTTGATAAGAAAAGTAGGAATTCATCTAGAAAGAATTCTATGGATTCATTTGATAAGAAATCAATAAATCCAATCCATAAATGTATAATTTCTTTAACAAGAAGGACATGAATCCATATGGCAATGACATCATGAATTCATTAACTAAGATGACTGGAAATCCACCTAACAATAATGGTACTTGAGTAGAAGAAATAATAATTTCATTATTATAGACGACTAGAAATCATAATTTCATTATTAGGAAAATCAAAAACACATCCAGTAATAACACCATAATTTTATCTTCAATAGAAGACCAGAAGTCCATTTTGTAATAATACCGTAATTTCTTTTGAATAGAAGACCATAAATTCATCTGCTAATAATACCATAATTTCTTTTGAATAGAAGACTACAAACTCATCTGGTAATAATACCAAAATATCTTTTTGAATAAAGGGCTAGAAGCTCATTTGTAATAATACCATACTTTCTTTTTGAATAGAAGACTAGAGTCCATTTGGTAATAATACCATAATTTTTTTTGAATAGATGACTAGAACCTCATTTGGTAATAATACAATAATTTCTTTTTGAATAGAAAACCAAAAACTCATCTAGTAATAATACCATAATTTCTTCTGAATAGAAGATCAAAAACTCATCTGGTAATAATACCATAATTTCTTTTTGAATAGAAAACCAGAAAACCATTTGGCTTCAACTAGTAGGAGACTAGAAATTTGAGTAATGACGGAGGCTCCCGTTATTCACTAGCAAATTTAAGTTCCATTCAAGGAACAAAAGATTGGGAGCTAATTCAATTTTCAATTTCTTAAGAATGAAGACATAGGTTCATATAGGATTCAAAAGTTCTCGGATGCTTATTTTGGCATTGCAACTTCAAATAGTTTTTGACCTTTCCTTTGGAGGTTGTTAGTGCCAAAATTAGTCACAAACACCCAATTGTCGATGAAAGCACCCGTTCACAATCACAGATCATAGATAACAAATATGTAGAGAAGATAAATGTAAAGAACACTCAAAATTTAAAAAGAAACACACAGAGACACATAGATTTAGAGTGGTTCAGCATATGGCCTACGTCCACTATGAAATGGCTGACTTTTATCGATCTTTGTTCGCTGGTTACGATGAGTTACAACAGCAGAATTGAAGTACAAAAGTGATCTCTGCAGAGTCTGGACGTAGAAGAGCCAAAAAGATCATTTTTCTGTAGGTCCTGGGCTGCTATTTATTGGCACAGGCTGCAAATATCCTGCTCAGATCTTGGAAGACCTCTTCTCTCATGTGGGTGGGCCCATACGATCAATCCCATGACATTTGCACTCGGTTCGTGATCGATACGAATGAATTTCGTATCGATTAATATTTTATCCAATCGAGTCGAGATCGATCATGAACACCCTTTGGATTGTACGCAAGCTCCTGTGAAAATTTGATGCCATTTGGACTTGTAGATTTTGAGTTACGATCGATGCAAGTTTGATTTTTTGATGGCTGTTTAGTTCGCATCGATCACTCTTCGTATCGCGCTCTTTGTATTGATCGAGCACATGCTTGCTAGTTGATATGGAGCTAACTTTTTGGATCGATTCACTTTTCTCGCCGAATGATCGAGTCTTCCCTACGTATACGCCTCATTCGTATCGACCCAAATTAGCCCTGTTCGCATCGATCATCACGGCTCTATTCATTTCGATCGTCAATGCCCTATTTCGTATCGATCAATATTAAGTGCATTTCGCACCGGTTCATCTTGTACTATTTGCATCAATCTCTGGCCGATCGATACGAGTGCAGAGCATGTTAATGGATCGATATGAAATAACGGCTTTTGTATGGCTTCGATGGATACGAAGTTGACATGGGTTGACCGATACGAACGAGAGGAGATGATGGATACGAAGCAGTATGAGGAAGGATGGATACGAAGAACGCCGTTCAAATGTGTTTCACTTGAGGCTTCATGGGTACGAGCCTACATGGATACGAATGAGGCTTCAGGGATGGATACGAGGGAAGGTGATCTGATGGATACGAATGAGAGCATTGCTTGACTTGCATCGATCATATCTTGAGCATATGTACTCCGATTGACTTGAAATTTGGAATGTTGACTTCTATAGGTTTGCTTCTCGTGTCATATAAATTATAGCTTGATCCGGACTTCGACAAAATTTACCGATATTCATAGTTGACCTATATAACCGACATTGGAAAAGAAATGTCTTTAGTTTCTAGTCGATTCCTTGGTGTCACGGCCTTGCCAAAAGGCGAGATAACACTTCCCCCCCCCCAAAACAAGCTCTGCGATAGGAAGGTGTGTTTTGTAATGCCATAAGCTGGATGTTCATATCTTGTTAATGACCTACAACGAGATTGATAATCCTGCCAGGTCGTAAATGGCGATCATTCGAGATCGTATGCCTTTCGGTGTGGTATGTGACCGTTCGAGGTCATATACCGCTCACGCCGAATGGTGACCATTCGCGGTCGGGTGCCGTTCGAGGTGGATTGTGACCATTCGCGGTCGGGTGATGTTCGTGGCGAATTGTGACTGTTCGCGGTCAGGTGTCGTTCGAGGCAAATTGTGTGTGCCCCGGGGGGACTTAGTTTCATTAATGTCACATTTCAGGTTCGAGTGAGTTTCTGAATTGTTTGTTATGGCGGTTTATCGCCATCTCAGAGCATGCCCGAGGACCGTTCGCGATCCCATGCATGTGTAACTGACTTAGCCGTTATGGAACTACAAATAACAGATTTACATTCAAATGAGTCTTTCAATAGAAATTTCTAACAAAATCAAGTCCTAAAATGAGAAATAGAGAACAAAAGCAAAACAGAGATGTCAAAGTGCAAACACCTACACTGATGCGATTGATAATCGTAACAGAGCATGCCAGGGTATCGTTCGTGATCCTGTACATGTGAAATGACTTAATCGTGTTGGTGTTGGGTTTGCCACTTATTCATCATTATTTTGATCAGTTGATGCCAAGTCGATCCGGGGCCACCTTCATTTGATGCAGACGGTGGTTGTTCTCGTTCCACCATTGTTGGTCGCCTTCTCACATATTGCGATAGCATACCATTCCGTATATGTCCTTCTATCTCATCCCTCAAGTGTCTGCAATCATTTGTACTGTGACTATTTAGCTCGTGGAATAAGCAATACTTGTCTGATCTTCTTTCACTGTTGGCAGGATCCCTCCTCATTGGCTTTCGATAAGGAACCTGCCCTCTGGTGTCCTGGTAGATCTGTTCCAAAGTTTCATTTAACTCCGTATAAGAGGTGAATCTCGGTTCCTTTCGCTGCCTCTTTGGCCCATCATCGTTATCATCGGCTTTCCGTTTCCCTTTATCCTCGCCTGAATCTTTTCTGGGCAAGTCTCCACTTCTAACTGCATAAACATCAACTCCCGCTCCTTCCTCTCTCTCACTATTTGCATCCTGTTGTCGCAAAAATTCTCTTCCTCATGGTAAAAATCTCGTAGATCCATGGGTGGGGATCCCTTGTCAGCGTGTTCTTAAATTTTATGCCGTCAGCTACGCCAGATACAGTTGCCATCAAAACCATGGATGAATCAGATCGATCCACCGATGTTGTTGCTGCATTGAATCGTGTCAAGAAGTTCCTCAAAGACTCTCTGGTCTTTTGCTTCAGTGTCGTTAGACTCATCACATTCTTGGGACTCGAGATGTGAACTTTGAACTGCTTCATAAACTTTTCAGTCAACTCAGTCCATGTTCCAATGGAGCCACTCTCCAACTGCCTGAACCATAGTGCTGCAATATCTGTCTAATACAATGGGAAACACCGAGCAATGACTTCCTCCGATGACCCTAGTACTTCCATATGCCTCATATATCTTGTCAGAGGAACCGCGGGATCCGTCCTTCCATCGTACGTCTCCAGTATTGGTAGTTTGAAATCCGGCGAGTTTCTAGCTTGCTTAATTACGGGAGTGAAGGGGCTGCTGTTAACATCTTCCACATCTCTATTCACTAGTCCACCTCTCATGGGTCGTCCGACCATCTCCGCCAATCTATCACTTTCGTCGAGCTAGAGTCCTTGTCTGTTGCCTCCGATCTACCCTCCGAGTTCACGGGGGAATCCTGGAATCTGCTTTCTTGGACGGGCGTCCATCCCTCTATCAATACCATGTTGAACATCTCCATCAAGTATCATGCCTAAGGTTGGATCAACATGCTCCTAGGGAGTGCCCCTAGCTTTGGAGCTTCTCTTGATGGTCCCGCTCTGTTCTAGGTTCTGATTGCTCAATGTTCCTGACCTATATCTCTAGCACTTCCTGTCGTAGCGTTCCCTTGATTTTGCATTCTAGTTTGTCCAATCTGCTGGAGTAGGTTCTACATCATCTATTCTTGCCTTTCCAGCATTCCCTCCTGCATGGCTTCCATCATCATCTCCATCTCATCTCGGATGATGAAGACTGAGGCCTAATTCCCTCCTGAGGAAGCCTCCTGACTTTCTTCATGTTAGCACCTTTCTGCTCTTGGTCTCCTTGCTAATTGCTTAACCATTGTTTTTCAGATCTAAGTCCTTAAGCCTTCAAATCCAAAATCCAAGCTGTAGAATCCCTGAGTTCAATTCTCAGTGAAAGCACCAAAATGTTTGCGCCAAAATTGGTCACAAATACCCAATTGTTGATGAAAGCGCCCATTCACAATCACATATCACAGATAACAAATATGTATAGAAAATAAATGTGAAGAACACTCAAAATTTAAAAAGAAACACACAGAGACACAGATTTAGAGTAGTTCGGCGTATGGCCTACGTCCAGCATGAAATGGGTAACTTTTATCGATTTTTGTTCGCTGATTACGATGAGTTACAATAGTAGAATTGAAGTACAAAATTGATCTCAGCAGAGTCTGGACGTAGAAGAACCAAAAATATCCTTTTTCTGTAGGTCCTAGGCTGCTATTTATAGGCGTAGGCTGCAAATATACCACTATGATCTCGAAAGACCTCTTTTCTCATGTGGGTGGGCCCACACAATCGATCCCATGACATTTGCACTTGGTCCGTGATCAATACGAACGAATTTCGTATCGACCATCATTTTATCCAATCGAGCCGAGATTGATCATGAACACCCTTTAGGTTGTACGCAAGCTCTTGTGAAAATTTGGTGGCTTTTAGACTTGCAGATTTTAAGTTATGATCGGTGCAAGTTTGGATTTTTCGATGGCTATTTAATTCGTATCGATCACTCTTTGTATCCTCTCTTCATACCAATCGAGCACGTGCCTGCTAGTTGGCGTGGCGCTAACATTTTGGATCGATTCACTTTTCTCGCCGAATGATCGAGTCTTCCATATGTATACTCCTCGTTCGCATCGACCCAAATTAGCTCTGTTCGCATCGATCGTCATGGCTCTATTCGTATCGATCGTCATTCCTCTATTTCGTATCGATCTATACTAAGTGCATTTCGCATCGGTTCATCTTATATTGTTTGAATCGATCTCTGATCGATCGATACGAGTGCACAGTGTTTTAATGGATCGACACGAAAAAGCAGCTTTTGTATGGCTTCGATAGATACGAAGTTGACATTGGTTGACCGATACGAATGAGCAAAGATGGTGGATACGAAGCAGTATGAGGAAGGATGGATATGAAGAACGCCATTCAAATGTGTTTCACTTGAGGCTTCATGGATATGAGCCTGCATGGATACAAACAAGGCTTCGGGGATGGATTCGAATGGGATGGATACAAAGGAAGGTGATCTGATGGATATGAATGAGAGCATTACTTGACTTGCATCGATCATATCTTGAGCAACTGAACTCTGATTCACTTGAAATTTGGAATGTTGACTTCCATAGGTTTTCTGGTCATGTCATATCAATTGTATCTTGGTCCGGACTCTGACAAAATTTACTGATATCCATAGTTGACCTATATATAACTGGCATTCGAGAAGAACTACCTTTAGTTTCCAATCGATTCCTTGGTGTCACGACCTTGCCAAAAGGCGGGATAGGAGAGGTCACTTTGGGTTGGCCTTGGTGCAAAATTAAATGAGTTTGATTGTTCTTCATTTAGAAGATTTCTTTTTTCCATCTATATGGTAGATTTAAACTTGCTTGATTTATTTCCTTTACCACTTATCACTCTTTGATAAAGGTATAGGGTTTGATTCTTTTTTGCTCATTATCACTCTTTCGATGATGATTTAGCCTTTAATTGAGCTCATTACTATCTTGTAGATAGTAATTTAGACTGGTCGGTGCATTTGGTTTTACATCTTAGGTTGAACCAAAGTCTTATCCATCTTCCCTCTAAGAGGCACTCTGGTCAGGCCTTATAGGCAGAACTGAAGGCTAGTTCGGTACTTTGGCTAGGCCATCTTAGAACGAGACCAAAGCCTTACTCCATCCTTCCTCTAGGAGGTTATAACACCCCATATATTTTATAACTTTATTTAAGACATTTAATTGGTTAAATTAAATTAAGTAATGTAAAAATTAATAGATGGAGATTTGATTAGCTGGAAGTAGCCGTTCCATATAAAAAAGGGTCAACTAAAATGAAATAACACCAAGTAAGGTGTTAGGAAATGAGAAGGGTATTTTGGGAAATAGCAAAACCTTATACCCTAAACCCTTAGGAGATGGGTAACTCACATTCATTATTTTCATTTCATTAAAAGGAAATTTTTTAAGGTCGGTCCCCATTTCTCATTCCCAAGAGAAGAAGAAAGCTAAGATACAAAAGGAAAGAAGAAATCAACTAATTCAACACTCAAAAATCTCATCTATAATCCCTAAATCTAAGGTGAATAATTACTACATCCCTAATATTTTGGTTTTCGGTTTTAAGGTTAGATCCAAAATATTTTTGCTATAAAATTGACATGTTTCATGTTTAAAGATATATATGTTAATAGCTGGTGAAATTATAAATGTTTATTCGTGTTTTATGATATGTTTAGCATGAAAACCCTGTTTAATGACATCCGAATACTTTGGAAATTTAAATAGAGGTCTGGAATAATATTATAGAGATGGATTTTGATTTTCATAATTTTTCGATTTATTATGAATTTTATATGAATTTTCGAATGAAGAAAATCATTTATTGGGGGGCAGATATTAGCAAAGAAAGTCCCCCGTTATGGATATTACTAGCCAACTGTGAATCGAGATGCTGCAGACTATGCGAGAAGATGTGATAAAAGCCAGATATACGCAAAAATCTCGAGAGCTCCGCCGACGGAACTCATGCAATTGGTCAGTCCCTGGCCATTTGCAATGCGGGGGATCGACCTAGTTAGTTCTTTACCCATAGCCAAAGGTGGAGCGAAATATGCGATAGTTGCACTCGACTACTTTACCAAATGGGCAGAAGCAGAACCTCTGGCCACAATAACCACCAAGAAGGTCATTAATTTCGTCGTACGAAATATCATATGCCGTTTTGGCCTTCCACGGACCCTCATTACAGACAATGGGACTCAATTCAAAAGCAAGGAGTTCAAAGAATTTTGTCAAAAATATGGCATTGAGAAGAAGTTTGCAGCGTGGTCATTGCACTCTCCCTCATGGACTTCCTTTAATATTCGTTTATCTCATCGTGGGACACGCACCGGAGTAATGGGGACGAGAATCCCCTCCGACACATTACCCCATCTTGAATTATATATCGTGAAGCCTTACGAAGGACTTGTCGTCTTTCGCTCCTTTCTTCGGGTAAGATCTCGAATAGAAAGTACTGCTTGATTGGGGTCATCCATGATTCCTTCTCGATTTCGGTTTCGAATGCGAAATCTATCTCCATCATATTTATACTCGGAGCATGGAGGGCTCAACAGGAAATAATCCCATTTGTTGTGCATCGTCAGTGCTTGCGAATTTTGCCAATGAATTGGCAGCTCTGTTTTGCTCGCGTGGGACATGCGAAATATCATAATACTCGAGATTCGCTAGCAGCTCCAGGACCTGGACCAAATATGGAGCAAGTCTATGCCCCCTTGCTTGGCAATCTCCTCGCACTTGGTACAGCACTAGCTGCGAGTCGCCAAAGATTTCAATCGATTTTACTCCCAATTCATTGATAAGCCTTAAGCCAACAATCAACGCTTCATTCTCGGCTTCATTATTCGTTGCCGTGAATTCGAGCCTCAAAGCATAGCAAACTGATCGGTTCTCAGGGATTACAAGAACTATGCCAACCCTCGAACAACAGTCGTTCGATGCCCCATCGGTGTACATCTTCCATCGAACGGGCGGTATGACATTATGGTCGTTTGATTCGTCAGGCATAGTAAATTCAGTAATGAAGTCAGCAAGTGCTTGTCCTTGTATGGCCCTTCGCGGCAGGTAGGTAATACCGAACTGAATTAACTTAATATTCCATTTTAACATCCTTCTAAAAGTTTTCGGTCGTTGGACTACCTGCCGCAAAGGTCGATCAGTATAAACACTGATTGAGTGTGCCTGAAAATACGGACGAAGCTTGCGTGATGCAATCACCAAGCAATAAGTTAACTTTTCAATCTTTGGATAATTTGTTTCTGCCCCTGTCAAGCGTTTACCAACATAGTAAACTGGCTTTTGAACCCGGTCTTCCTCGCGAACCAAGGCCGTACTGGTAGTGTGCTGGGATACAGCCAAGTATATGTACAACATTTCATAGTCTATTGGTTTCGACAATACCGGGGGACTTTCTAAGTGCCTTACAAGAGCTCGGAATGCTTCCTCACAGTCGGACGTCCATTCGAAATTCCTCTTTCCTTTCTTTATGACATCGAAGAACGGAATACACTTGTCTATGGCTCTGGATATGAATTGGCTCAACGCGGCCACCTTTCCATTCAAGCTTTGCACCTGTTTTATAGTTCTGGGCACTTGTATATCTCGGATAGCCTGAATCTTCTCCGGGTTAGCCTCGATTCCCCGTGCATTCACAATGAAGCCCAGAAACTTTCCTGACGCAACACCCAATGAACACTTCAAAGGATTGATCATCATTCCATAATGCCTGAGTATGTCAAACATTTCTGCTAAGTCTCGAATGTGGTCGCTTGACTGCCATGACTTTACGAGCATGTCATCCACATAGACTTCCATCGTTCCACCAATCTGACCTTTGAACATATGATTCACCAGACGCTGATAAGTTTCTCCCGTGTTCTTCAATCCAAAGGGCACACTACATAGCAATACAACCCAACGTTTGTGACAAAATTGGTGTGTTCTTGGTCCGGGAGGTGCATCGGGATTTGATTATATCCAGAGTATGCATCCATAAATGATAATAACACATGTCCGGCAGTGGAATCGACCAGCTGGTCAATCCTAGGCAACGGAAAACTATCCTTCGGGCATGCTTTGTTTAAATCAGAATAATCAACACAAGTTCTCCACTTTCCATTTGCTTTCTTCACTAGCACTGGGTTAGATACCCATTCAGGATAGAGGGCGTCACGGACGAACCCATTGGCTTTGAGTTTGTCCACCTCCTCTTTAAGAGCTGCAGACCTCTCCGGGTCCGTACCTCTCCTTTTCTGTTTTACGGGAACGTACTTTGGGTCCATGTTCAACATATGACTCGCAATTGTCGGAGAAATCCTGAACATATCGGAGTGTGTCCAAGCGAAAACGTCGAGATTCGCTCGGAGGAAGTCAGTGTGGTTCTCGGCCACCACGGGGTCGAGTTGTGATCCAATCTTAAGAATTCGTGACGGGTTGTCCCGGCTGACTGGGATGTCAATTGTTAGTTCAGCCAGTGTTGCATTTGTTTCCCTAGGTCCCCCATCATCTTCTCTCGAATCTATGTCTCTATAGATCTGATAATGCTGCCCGAGCCAGGGCTTGGGCCCTAGTTGTCAATCGTCAGAATTTTGGATGCGGACGGAGATGTCCGCAACCTTTCCTTTCTCTCTACGCCGAGCCTCTCTTAGCTCAGCCACATAGCATGCACGTCTGGTCGCCTGATCGCCGTGTGCCACTCCAACACCTCCGCCTGTCGGTAATTTTAACGTCAGACACCAAGGGACCAATGCTGCCCTAAATTCTGCCAAGGCTGGACGTCCTAGAAATACGTTATATGGAGAGTCAATATCCAACACTATGAATGGTAGGATTCGCACCCTCCTACGCTCACCTTGCCCCAGTTCAACTGGTAGCTCCACATATCCCACTGCATCCGTTGCTGCACCGTTAAAGCCATGGATTCTGGCTTTAGATGGTTTCAAATCCTTAGTCTCCAGCTTCATTTGGTCGTATACCTTCTTGAAAATGATGTTAGCAGAACTTCCACAATCAATTAGAATTATCTTCACAAATGTCGGCCCAATTGTCGCACATATGACCATCGGGACGACGGTAGGAGCCTCCACCTTATCCGCATCTCTGCTTCTGAATACAATATCATCATCCATCGTGCACTGCTGCCTTGCAGGAGTCCCATCCTCCACATTCGAACAGCACTCATACTCCGGATGTCTTAAAGAGTTAGCATATCGCTCCATCTCCTACCAATTCTTATCCGTAGGATGAGGTCCGCCAGCAATCGTGTTGATAACCAATCTACCCACGGTTCGAGCGGGTTGTTCTGGTTGGCGTGGACCTGGCCCGCGTCCGGGGTCCGATGTCTCTTGTCTCCCGTCTTGTGGGTCTTTGACAAACTCTTGCAGCTTCTTCTGTCTAATCAACTTTTCTATAGCGTCATGGAGGTGTCTGCACCCCTTTTTTGTGCCCGTAAGACTCGTTAAAGTGGTAATACTTTCTAGTTCTCTTCTGTTCCTCCGTTGATTCCTTTGGGTGTGGTATTCTATATTGAAAAGTGTTACAAGTTGACAGATAGATGTTCACAAGAGATGCGTTTAGCAGGGTGTATTCATTATAGGTCGGGATCCTTGACTTCCATTTCCCCGTCTCTCTTTTCTTTCCGGGATTTCCCCCTCCGGATCCTTTAGACTGCCAAGCTTTGTTTTGGGTGTTGACTTGAGCTTTTTCCGAACTATTGTCGGTTTGCTTCATGGCGACTTTACTTTTCACAGTCTCCTGAACAGGCCCTGGTGCCTGTCTCGTCTTGTCTACCGAGCTTCCTTCCTTCTTATGAACTGATGAGCTTTCGAATAAAAATGCTCCAGCGTGGCTGGGGGCTTTCTCGCCAACCAATCTCCAAATTCAGAGTCTGGATCCACTCCATGCATTACCGCCATCAAAATTGCGTGGTCGTTTGGATTTCTCACTTCGGTAGCCGCAACATGAAATCTCTGCAAGTATGCTTTCAACGACTCTCCCGGAGCATGGATGACGCTTGATAAGGACATCACATCCTTTGGACGAGTGGTGTGTATCCTGAATTGTTCTATGAATTTCATTGCCAATTCATCAAAGCTGGATATGGATCGCGGGGGAAGTTGAGTAAACCACGTGGTGGAAATTCCGGACAGAGTGATTGGGAAGCACCTACACTTGGTTGCATCATTAGCTCTTGCAGAATCCATCATCCATCCGTACCTCATCACATGCTGCTTGGGATCAGTCTTCCCTTCATAGGCTGGGATAGTCGGCATATTGAACTTCTTGGGGTACTCAGCCTATAGGATACCATCTGTAAAGGGAGTATGGCTTCTGGACACTCCCCAGTCTTCATTGGTCAAGCCTTGGTTCTCTCTCATCAACTGCCTGACCATAGCTATTAAGTTCGGGGTTTGTATGGAGGATGGAGGGTTGGGTTCCGTTCCACGGGACCGTGCGGGTTGTCTCGCCAGATTTGGGTCTTGGAGATTTGGGTGTCCAGTCTTTCACGGGCTTGATCCTTAGTCAATCGATATGTGGCACCCGCCTGTGCACCTTCATCCTTACAATGTTTACGCCTAGGAGGTTCATCAGCTGAGGCTGAACTATCAGATTCAGAATAAGGGGCAGGGTTACCTCCAGCATTCTGACGCTGCTGCTGAGTGAGAAGAGTCATGAGATTAGTGTTGGCTTGAATCTTCTCAGAAAGTTTCCTTCTACTTTTATTGAGTTCTCTTATCAAGTCGTTGAACTCTGCTCGGGAAACGACTTCCGCTTGGTTTTGGATGGAGGGCCCTGCACCTCGAGTTACTTGCGGATTTCAAGATCCAACTTGGTGCACGCTAGCAGTCTCATGGACATCTGCATTATGGGAGGCCGATCTGGTTCGTGGTCTTCCCATGGTAGAGTTGTTGGTTTTAACTCTGAATAGAATCAACAGATGCCTGGTGAATGATCTTGGATCTCATCTGGGGGATTTATGCAATCCAGTAGCTACAAAGAAGATCCTAACAGCCTGAGTTCAGGTCTCGATGAAAGCACCAAAATTGGTCACTAACACCCTTAGAAAGATTGCGTAGAGGGATTAATGAAGAAAGGTAATTAAAACAGAAAACAATATGTGAAATTTCACTGTAGAGAACAAGAACACCAAATTTATAGTGGTTCGGCGTAACTGCCTACGTCCACTTTGAAGTTGATTTCTATTTATTTTCTTGATATTTTATTACAGATACAATCCGTTTTTAATTACTTGAATACAATTTTAAAGTAAAAGATTAAGACTTGGGTGAGTGTTGAATGCGACAGAGTTTCCCTAGTGTCCAATGCCGAGCATTTCTCTAATGCCGAACGCTCTTGACTGCGAATGACCCTGACTGCCGAACGATTCCTTATGTCGAGCGTTCAAAATGCCGAACGATACATACATTGCCGAGCAATGTGTTAATGCCGAGTACTTAGTTGCCTGGTTAAATCCGTAGGAAACAATTAACAAGTTAAAAAAAGTTAGTAAGAAAAATTGAAAAGTTAGTAAGCAATAAGTAAAGAAAAGTTAGTAAACATGGTTGTGTTGATATACTAATCTTTGGATGATAACATTGGCTGTTATATGGATGATTGAACGATTTAGTCGTGTTGATGGTGTGATATTATATGGTAAGTATAAACAATACACCTATGTTAGCCTAACATGTTTATATGTCAATATCATGACTTTTAAAAGGAATTCCATGCCACGTTACACATGCATTAATATATATACAAACTGAAAGGGTTAAGCCTCTTTTAAATAAAAGAGAAAAATGATTTAAAATGGGTTTTAAATCTTAGAAAAGTTTGAATATAGTATTATAATAATATAATAATATAAAAAGATAAAAATATTGGAAAATAATATTTTATAAATTGAAAAGGTAGAAATAAAATGTTATAATAATTTATAATCATTTATAAGTGTTTTGGATGTGTACCGGGCAAGTTCCAGAGCAATTAACCAAACGGTCAAAATTGGGCACTTTTCGGAGCGACAATTCGTGGTAATGTGACCTGTAATTTTTAACGGAAGTGTAGAATGTGTTTAAAGTTGGAATGACATGAAACCAAAAATATATTGTCTATAAAGTTAATAGATTTCAAATGGATATGAAAAGTTAAGTTTTTGATTTGAAAATCTCAAGGTATGAGCAAAACAGTTTTCAAAAACGTCGCTGTGGAAGCAGTAAAATCAAGATTTTGGTAAGTGGAGTTTTATAATTTCGAAAATTATGAAATAAATTTCTCAATTCATTATTAATATAATAATAAGGTTTTGAAAGATAAAAATGAGTTTATACTTAATCAATAGTGTTTGTACCAAAATTGGACACAACACTTTTGGAAAGTATTTTGAAGAGATAAAATGAAGAAAATAAATGGAAAAAGAGGAATATCTAACATACACTTCAAATAATAATCAGTAAAACAACAGACAGAGACTGAGATTTAGAGTGGTTCGGCCTATAGCATACATCCACTATGAAATGAATGACTTTTATTAACTTTTGCTTACTGGTTACAACGAATTACTACAGTAAAACTCGAGTAAGATGATGATTTCAGTAGAGTCTGGAGGTAGAAGAGACAAAGGTCCTTTTTCTCTATGTCCTGGGCTACGATTTATAGACATAGGCTGCAAATATCTCGCTCAGATCTCGAAAGACCTCTTCTCCCACGTGGGTAGGCCTATATGATCGATCCCATGATATTTGCACTAGGTCCGTGATCGATACCAATGAATTTCGTATCGATCAAGATTTGGCCCAATCGAATCAAGATTTAGCATGAAAATTCTTTAGGTTGTACGCAAGCTCCTATGAAAATTTGGTAGCATTTTGACTTGTAGATTTTGAGTTTTGATCGATGCAAGTTTGTGCTTTTCGAAGGATGTCTCCTTCGTATCGATGTCGTTCGTATCGATGATTCTACATGTGATGCCAGTTGACGTGGCGCTTGTTTTTTTTGGATCGATCCTCATTTCATGCCAAACGATCGAGTCTTTCCTATGGATTCGCCTCGTTCGTATCAACCCGGTTTGGCCTGGTTCGTATCGATTCACTAATCTCACTTCGCATCGATTGATAAACAATTTCTTCTTATCGATCACAGAGCAATCTATTTCGTATCGATATGAGATAATGATTTCATATCGACCCGTGGCCGATTGATACGAAGTGTGTCTGAAAACTAGATCGATGCGAAATGGACTTCCATGTCACTGCTGATGGACACGAAGTAGATGGCGGCCGATTGATTCATAGTGAGTTTGCTTGTCGATGGATGTGAAGAACATCTACCTCGATGGATACGAGGCTGGATGGATATGAGATGAGGTCAGAGGGTTGATGGATATGAACAAGACATTGCCAAGTTGATGTATATGAACAATGGCTAACTGATGGATACAAATTGATGCTCATTGATGGATGCAAAATTATAAGGTGGATGGATATGAAATGTATGGATACGAAGTAAGCATGTTTTCCATGAACCTTGATCGATCCATAACTCGAGCTCACGAACTCCAATTAACTTAAAACTCATAATGTTGGCTTTCATAGCTTTTCTTGTCTTGTTATATCAATTGTAGCTTGATCCGGACTCGGTCAAAATTCACCGACATTCATAGCTGGCCTGTACATAACTGCCAGTCGAGGAGAATTGTCTTTGGTTTCCAGTCGATTCCATGGTGTCACAGCCTTGCCAAAAGGCGGGATAACATTTGCCCCCAAAGTACATCTTGTGTGAACATGACGTGCTTTGTAAATTTGTCATCTTTATTCTGAAAAGTTCTATTTGACTCGTTGAACGATTGTTGCCTTCTCATCGAAAGTCGTAACTTTTGATTGACCTTTATGATGTAAGTAATGAATTGTTGACGGCCAATTGTTGTACTGTGCACTGTTGTAATTGAGTATCGAACTATAGCAAGCCGTCGTTTGTTATCGTAATTGTCACCAGGTGAGCATTCAATTCCTGTCAATTTTAAAAGATGGATGTTAGTCCGTCATACATGCATGTATGTTAACCTGATTCTTGTTCATGTTTTCACGTTCATAGGTCATTGTCAAGTTTTTTTAAAAAGAATCGAATTCCATATCGTCCTCTCTTGAATCGATGTGAAATTCGAGTTGTACATATGTTTAATGGTTGTTTTAGTGTAACTCCCCGTATCGATACTCTTCTGGATCGATGCGAAAAGTTTTGCATTGATGGCGATCAACACGAATTAGTTCGATTTTCGAAGCATTTTGCATCGATGGCTATCGATTTGAAATTAGCCGGTCCTACGAAGTCTCTTCGCGTTGATAGATTCGAATCCCTATGTTCTTCAAAGTGATGGACACGAACTTGCCATTCCGCATTGATAGATGTTTGATGGACGTGAATAGTTTAATTAGTCTTCATAGTATCGTTCGTGTTTCGTACCGATAGTTTGATGGTTACAATAACCGTTGCCTTAAATAAATGGTTCATGGATACGAATAACTCTCTTTGTATTGATTAGAGGAGGAACTGATTCAATCGGTCAAAAAAATTGGGAGAAGAATCATTTCCCTTCATCTCTCGCAACCATATAAAAGCATTTTGGACTTAGTCATTCGTATCGCTTCAGATTTCACTGAATTGAGAAACCGTTTTTGCCTTCGAATCGAACTGAACTCTAATCCTTCCAACAAATTACCAAAGCTTGGTAATTAAAACATGAATTTGCATCGAAAAACGATGAGACTTAAAATTCCTTGCCACCCCACTTGCTTCCGTGACCGGTTCTGACGGAGTGGTGGTCGGAGGCGATCGACATGAGGTCGAGGAGAGAGAAGATGGCATCTGAGTTGATCGGGGAAGACGATGTATGGGGGGACGCACAGCTTCAATTTCATATTGATGAAAGGAAGGAGAAGACATGGCTTCATATCGATATGGGCCGTAAGGTTCGTATCGATGAAGAATTGATTGATGAAATGGTGAATTTTGTATCGATCCAGAGTAGCGACAATTCATATCGATTCAAGGCTATCAACACAAAATCGAAGAGCCAATTGCCGATATGAAACTCATGGTAGGTGATCGATACGAATCTCACAGTCTTCGATCGATACGAAACACTATATAACCCTTCGATACGAAGCCAGCAATCCTTGATCGATTCAAAATGCTAGATAACCCGATCGATACGAAGCCGTTGAGTTTTGATCGATACAAAGCTAATAAGCTTTGATCGATACGAAAACAGAGTTTCCGACCGATATGAACTTAAGGTTCTTCTGCAAGGAACGATACAAGTTTGGACTCGGATGGATATGAAACTTCATGCATATTCAATCCCTTGACTTCGAAGAGCTTCTTCCTTGCATAGTTGGACTTAGCTGTTAAACTGCATATTTGACTACCCTTCGAAGCTCGTCGATGGAACTGTAACTAGAAAAAATTCAACAAACTCTAACTCGGATCGATCTCTAAATTCTAGATGGCACGGTTGTGAAGGTCAGCAACGATGGTCTTTCCAATTTAATTTCGAAGTCTTGTCATTTGAATGCTTCCTTTTAATTCTGTGAAGTTTCTTAAGTATTACGTAGCACTGCACTGCACGACACATTCACGCACTTCACACTGGGGAACACATGGGCTTATTATAATCTAATGACGGTTTTTGATAAGATGATTAGCTATGGAATCCATAAGCTCTCAACAATAGGAAACTCAAAGTCCGTCTTCTCCAATAATTGAGGTGTCGACCATCATAGCCGAAGTAATTGGTGTAGCCCCGAATAAGCTTCCAGGAGCAACTTTCATTGTGAATTCACAAGATTCTAGGCCATCCAATGTCTCCGAAGATATGTTGGGATGAATATGCTTAAGGAACGGTATATCATTGGAAGACGTTTTGTTACCTGGACTAAATGACAGGCCACATGCTCCCCCGGAAGGATTTACCGCCTTTAATCATCATTCGTGCACAGCGGGAACACTTCCCCCATTCAACCAGTATATTATGACAGTGTTGGCTTTCTTTCGAATCGCCCCTCGCAATTACATCCCAATGGATATGCACTACTGAACAATCATTGTATTCATGGAGCATCTTTTTCGACCCCCAACCCCGATCGAAATCAGATATTTGTTTAATGTTAAGAGTTGGGGAGGCAATCCTTCGTTCACATTTCTAGAGGCAGTCAGGAATTGCCACGTGGTGGTCGGATCCTGGACCAGACTTAGTTATTTCAAGACAGAGTGGTTCTATGTCCGATGCCCTCTAGGATTTGCTAGTCGATGGTTAGTCAGACGTAAGTGCTGCAATCTTTTTCAGGAGTTAACGTAACAATCATAGTTGATGTTAAAACTAATATCTTCTTTCCTTTACAGCCGCAATTCCGTGACCCGAAGGTGCCTCCTTTAAAGAAATAGTACGAGTCCTTTAGGAAGTGCCGTGTGTAACGAGATAAATCGATTCGGTTCTCACAGATAGAAATTTAGGGATCGTCGGGCTAATCGATCAAAATCAAAGCATAAGACTGGAGGGATCAACTAGGGAGGCTTCGATGAGACGGGCTAAACATAGAGCATCCAGGATCATAATCGCTGAGGAGGGTGATAGGGAGGACACGCCCACCAACGATGAACCTGTAGCCGAGACTTCGGATAATTTTTCGGAGCTGGAAGGAAGGAGAAAAGGCAAGGCAGCCGCTTATAAGTGCCATAAATCTTCGAGATGGAAATCTATAGTTGTGTCTTTTCCAGTCTTCGGTGTTAGAATCATGGAGACTCCTCCCCCTCAAGCAGAGAATCCTTTCGAAGGGCTTGCCGATATCCCAATCCCGGACTATGTGTCACTTCAACATGACACTGGATTGGATGAGCTTCAAAGTGCTCTAGACTTAAGTAAGTCTCTTCCCACAAGCGTGGCTGACAATACCGGTTGGTCGGGGGGTTGCACATGCATACACACTTCACGGCACTACACGATTTTCAATCATAAGTTGTTCACGTCAAGAGATTACTAGCTCTGTTTTTCTTTCTTCTTTACAGATACAATGACTAGAAGAGAATCCATGTTGGGAAGCCTCCGTTCCGAATGCCAATCATCTAGCTTATACCATGAATCTCGTAGGAGAGAGGCTAAAAGAGACCGTGACCGCAAATACTCTAGTCAAGAATGTTACGAGAGTGAGAGGGATAGGGATAGAAAGTACATATATCGATCCCGATCGCATTCTCCACCACCTCAAGCCCCAACACAGCCTTCAGGCCAAGGAAAACAACCAGTAGAGCGTCCTCATCAAAAACCATCTTCTCAAACTTCTAGGCCCAAATCATAACATCGTAGAACTGAGGCCGAACCTCCCACTGTTGCTGAACAAGCCATTACAGAGCCCACTGGGGAAGGGGCTATTAGAATTTCCCAGTCGAGGAAAGATTTTCTAAATATATGTTTCGTTGGCTTCATCTTCCCCCCTCACTTAAAGAAAATTCCATCAGAGGCAGAAAACACAATGCATGATTACATTCATGATATCTATTTCCAATACAAGGAGTGAGTGAAAGTCGTAGATAAAGCATCGGAGGTGTCCTTTGAGCGGGCAAAAACAATCGAGAAATTAGAAACTGAACTCGCTCAGAAAGACCGCATTATTCAAGTGCTCAATGACGAAGCCGAATCCTCTTGGAATTCGGAAATAGAGGCCACTCAGAAGGCCGATGAGGCAAACTTGGCAATGGAGAGGATGCAGCAAGCGCATTGTGCTTTGGTCGAAGAGATGGGCCACCGGAACACCACAGTCATAGCTGAAAGGGACACTGCGCTGAAGGAGCTCAACAAGCTCAAAGCTAAATTTTTTGAAATCGATAAGGAAAAAAATGATGCGAACAAAGCAGCCCAAGAGGCATGTGAGCAGGCTGTCGTGCTTTGGGGCGAATGAGATGCGATATCGACTAAAATCTAGGAGGTGGAAGCCAAGGTTGAAGATGTGGTTAAAATGGTTGTGTCCGTGCTAGAGGCTGATATTGAAGATCTCCTCATTACTTACAAGCTAACGTTTTGAAACACAAAAACCTAGCCTGGATCGATAATTATTCGACGCACATGTACAACGCCTAGGGCCGATTAGTTGAAGATGAAAAGGCTGCGCATCAGGGTAAATCTGTTGATGAGTTCTAGCTTGAAAACCGAGTGCTGAATGAAGACGAACAAAAAGTTCTCCACGATGCAATGATCACATACGAAAAGGAGAAACTTGTCATCCAGCACTCAAAGGTTGGAGAGGGTTCAGGTGGTGAGCGCCATGATATAAGTTCCAAAACTGTTGTGCCAACTTAGCCTGATTCTACCACCATGGTTGATCCCCAATCCGTTCCTTCTTACAATCATAATCATCCACGGTTATCTCCAACCCGCGAGCAAGTCTCTGAAGCCGCTCCACCACCTACGAGCCAAACTGAGGAAGGTACTCCAAACATCTCTTATACTTGTTTAAAGACAGAGCGTACATGAAGTGATTATTATCATTTCTTCTTTTGTTTCTATCAAGTGATTGGAGCTACATCTACCATGCCTCCTGCAACTCAAGAGTTACATCATGAGCATGAGGCTATCATAACAGTATCGACCACAACATCGGCTATTGCACCTACAGATGGGGTATAAGGGAGCGCACTTATATTCGATGAACAGATGATGGAGGAATTTCTCAGTCATCACAGCGACCCTCTTTTTGATTTGCCGTTTGTCATGAGTGGAAGCGCACCTGCGACCAGCTCCTCTGGCCCGATTGCTAACGACTTCGGCGATGCGCAAACACTTCACAAGGAAGAAATTATAGCAGAGATTAACATTGAAATGGAAGCAGCTACCCGGACCAGCAGCTTTGGAGGTGGAATGGCGGGCCCTGGTACAGGCCCGTTACGTATGATATCACCTGGTGGCATGGTTATTGACACTAGCATGCCTATTCCGCTTCCTACAGTTGATCCAGTCCCTCCAACTCCGCCATCAGGAAGCATTCCCATACACGTGAGTTCGGAGGAGGAAATTGATATAATGCCCCCGACTAGAGATCGCCCACTGAAAGGCAAGGGCTTAAAGAGAAAACCAAATGGCAGCTCCAGCGGGTCCACACCAAAGAAGAAGACAAAAAAGAAGAAACCATGCCCCTTCGGTTTATTTTTGGTAGGTAGATAGAAATCTACTTACGCTTTCCTTTTTAGGCCGTGTTTAGAAGCGGGTTCGGCCCTTGCTAGTAGAACTTTCGGTATACTTTTGTACTAAGCCTTTTTTCTCCAAAAAATGATTGAAATAAAATTTCATTTTGTCTTCTGTACAACTTGTGTTAATTACGGTTAAGTGTGCTAGCACTCGAACTTCTATTCGATACACTTGTGTGGCTTTAGTTCCTTAATTCGGACCTAGATTCAGTTGCTAAGTCTCGGAGCTACGTTCTCGGGTCGCAATCGAATGCTGAGTCGAATTCCAACATTGCACTGTCTCAATCAGTGGTCGATACTAAAGTCCTTCCTCAAGATTCGGGGATACATTTGAAAGATCGGTCAGCGATCGCTGTTTGCTTCTAACATAGCAATCTCGATCTTTATGAAACGAAGCTAGAACATAATGAATTCAATTAGTTGGACCAAACTTTCTTATCAATTGGCGATTGTATCCACACTTTGGGGATTTCACTTGTTTGGCAACGGACGATTATTTCCGCTTAAGTTTTAGTGATATGTCCGCACTCCGGGGACTTAAGTTATTTTCACAGGCGGTCAGTCACGCATGTTTATCACTTTTAACTGCGTCCCCACTTTGAGGACTTTAGATTAATTCATGGGTGGTCAGTCACACCCGATTTGTGTTTGTACGCTGACCGCACTCCGAGAACTTAGAGTTGTCTTATGAATAGTCGGTTCATATGCGATTTGTGTATAAACTCTAATCCGCTCTATAGGGATTTAGAGTTAGTCGATGTTTATATTTCAATCCACACTTTGGGGATTTGGAGTTGATGTTTATACTCCAATTTGCACTTTGGGAATTTGGAGTTGATGTTTACACTTCAATTCGCACTCTAGGAATTCAGAGTCGGGCGAAAGATAGTTAGTCACATCTGTTTAAGCGTTTAGATTTCGTTCGCACTCCGGGAACGACGGATTTATTAGGTTCGTGGATGGTCAATTCACACCACCCTGAGTTAATAAGTGAGGTCGTTAGGTGGACGGATCCATCCTCCTCGAACTTGATTCTAATACGGGCGAGGTCGTTAGGTGGACAGATCCACCTTCCTCGAAACCATATTTGTATGTTTATACTCCAGTTCGCACTCTAGGAATCTGGAGTTAGTTAGTGGATTGTCATGTACCAATCCCTTTTAGTCTTTTGTGCGATGGCTTGGCCCCTAGCTCAAGTTTCACTTAGTGAGTGACCAGTCGTATCACAGTCACTCCCTATTTGAATAAATCCCACCGTATGATGGAACTTAGCGCTTCATGTATTGTGATGGTCGTATGACATATTCAATAAATCACAGCTCTGGCTTGAAGAGATTGCACTTTATTGTTGAAATGAGAAAATATGGCAAAGTTAGTTGCCTTATTACAGATTCAAATTTCGAAATGCAGAAACAAATTGCAAATGAAAATAGACTAAATAAATAAAGCCTGTCATGTGTTGTTGCGACGAAGACGAAGACTCTCGCTGTTCCAGCCTCTTGGCAGAGTAAGACCATCAACGGTCGATAACTTAAACATACCATCTCCATGCTTTTTTTCAATTAAGTACAACCCTTCCCATGTTGGTTTCATGTGTGAAGCAACTGGGTAGATTATTTTGAGGACGAGATCGCCGAGTTCAAAGGTTCGGGGTCGGACCTTGGCATTGTACAATCGGGCGACTTGACTTCGGTATGTGGCTGCCCTCAAGTCAGCCATTTCTCGCTTCTCATCCAACAAATCCAGGGATTTGGCAAGTAATATAGCATTTGTCTTCCAATAATAGTACGTCACTCGATGAGAAGGTACTTCCATCTCGACTGGAATAACAGCTTCTGAACCATAAGAAAGAGAGAATGGAGTGTGGCCGGTCGTGGACTTGTAGGTTGTTCGGTAAGCCCATAAAGCGATAGGAAGTTCATAGACCCACTTGCCCCCGGCCTTTTTCAGTCTTTTCTTCAGAATAGACTTTATAACTTTATTAATAGCTTCAACCTATCCGTTCACTTGGGAGTGTGCAACTGTAGAGAATTTCTTTTGAATGTGGAATCGTTGACAGCAATTCTTGAACTCAACACTGCCGAATTGGGTTCCGTTATCGGTGATGATGGTATGCGAGAGACCAAATTGATAGATAATGTTGTGTACTACGAATTTGATCACTTTCTTCATTATGATTGTAGCAAGGGGTTCAGCTTCCGCTTACTTAGTAAAGTAATCAACTGCTACGATGGCGTACTTCGCACCACCTTTGGCCAGGGGTAGAGAACCAATAATATCAATGCCCTAGACGGAAAATGGCCATGGACTGACCATCTGAGTTATTTCAGTAGGAGGGGCTTTAGGAATCCGAGCGTGTTTTTGATATCTGTCACATTTTCTGGCGTAGTCCGACGCATCACGATTTATGGTCGGCCAATAGTATCCATATCGGTGCACTTTCTTGGCTAAAGCTTGCCCTCAGTGTGATCGCCACAATCTCCCTCGTGTACATCACGTAACACTCGTTTAATTTCATCGTGAGTGATACACCGGAGTAAAGGAACAGAGTAGCCTCTTCGATACAACACTCCATTCTTTATAATGAATAGTGAAGCCTTTCTAAGAACTTGTCTTTTCTCACTCCTGCGCTCTAGCAGTGTTCCATGCTCGAGATAATTTCTAAATGGAGTCATCCATGACTCCTTATCGGGAACGACCTCAAATACCCAATCTGCATACATCTGGTCGATGCTCGGGGAAGATAACGTCTCCATGGGAACGAGTCCTATTTGTTATTGCTCGCCTGCACTGACTAACTTTGCAAATGAATCGGCTTTCTAATTGCGCTCTCAGAGGATGCAGTAGATGACATAATAATCGAACTGATTCAAATTTCCTACACCCGAGCTAGATAAGATGTTAGCCTTCGGTCTTTGGCCTGGTATCCCCCCCGAACTTGACACATCACCAATTGCGAATCACAATAAATCTCCACAACAATGATCTTCAAGTCTCTGGCAAGTCTCAATTCGGTAAGCAGGGCTTCATACTCAGCTTTGTTGTTGGTCGCACGAAAATCAAACTTTAAAGCATAGCTTATAGATCGACCTTCGGGAGTTTCAAGTACAACTCCGACACCAGTGAGACGGTCGTTTGATGCACCGTCAGTGTGTAACTTCCAGATATACTTGGGAGATTCACTGATTTCGGGCAAGTCCTTCGGTATAGTAAACTCGGCTATGAAATCTGCTAAGACTTGTCCCTGAATAGCTCGCCTTGGAGTATAAGTAATGTCAAACCGACTTAGTTCAATATTCCACTTGAGTAACCTTCCAAACGTCTCAGGTCGCGTGAGGACCTGTCATAACGGCCGGTTGGTGTAAACGGTGATAGGATGAGACTGGAAATATGGACGAAGCTTCCTCGATGCAATAACAGGACAATAAGACAACTTTTCTAGCTTTAGACAGTTTCTCTCGGCCCCAGTCTGTCATTTGCTAATTTAATATACCGACTGTTGTATCCGATCTTCCTCCCAAATTAGGGTAGCACTAATTGCGTTCTCTGAAACTGCCAAATAGATGTACAATCTCTCGCGATCAATAGGCTTTGACAAAATGGGTGGTGTGAAGAGATGTTGAACCAATGCTCGGAATGCGCCCTCACATTCTGTAGTCCATTCAAAGTTCTGATTCCTTTTTCTGATCAGATCGAATAAGGGAATGCATTTGTCAGTGGATTTTGAAATGAACCTGCTCAGTGCTGCTACTTTCCCATTGAGACTTTGGAATTGCTTTATAGTTCTCGGAGTTTGAATATTTATAATGGCCCAGATCTTTTTGGGATTGGCTTCAATTCCTCGAGCGTTGATGATAAACCCGAGAAATTTTCCAGATACGACCCCAAAGTTACATTTTAGTGGGTTGAGCTTCATTTTATATTCTCGAAGGATATTAAATATTGATTCCAGGTCCTTGATATGATCAGTGGAGAATCATGACTCCACTAGCATGTCGTCCACAAACACTTCCATGATTTTTCCGATCTGATTAGCGAACATTCAATTGACTAATCGTTGGTAAGTTGTTCCGGCATTCTTGAGTCCGAAAGGCATAAATTTGTAGCAATAAAGTCCTAGGTCGGTTACGAAGCTGGTGTGCTCCTGGTCAGGTAAGTGCATGGGTATTTGGTTGTAGCTAGAATATGCGTCCATAAAGGATAACAGTTCATGTCCGGTCGTTGAGTCTACCAGCTGATCGATTCGAGGAAGTGGAAAACTGTCTTTGGGGGCATGCTTTACTCAAATCTGAGTAGGCAACACATGTTGTCCATTTCTCGTTAGGATTTCGGACAAGTACAGGATAGGATACCCACTTTGGGTATAGTGCATATCGAATAAATCCATTCAATTTAAGCTTATCTACCTCTTCCTTAAGGGTGGCAGACCTCTCTGGATCCATACCAAGCCTTTTTTGTTTAACCAGGACATGTCGCGGGTCAATATTCAATGTGTGGCTCGCGATGTCTGGGGAGATTCCACACATGTCAGAATGTGTCCAAGCAAACAGGTCAAGGTTTGCTCAGAGAAATTCAACCAATTCCTCTTGCATTTGTTGGCTTAGCTGAGATCCAATCTTTATTAATTTAGAATCGTTGTTATCATCGATTGAGACATCAATCGTTGGGTCGGCCGAGGAAGCTTGGCTGTCTTTACTTTCTCTTCACTTTCAGTATCTCTCGGGTCAAGATCCCTTAGGAATTGGTTGGGGTGCTCGGGCCTAGGCCCAAGCGTTAGCTGTCAATTCTTTTTAAAACGGACGCAGAGAGATTCCTCTACGCCCTTTCCTTTTTCCTTTTGCTACGCCTCTCGCAACTCAGCAGCATAATAGGATCACATAACAGCCTAGTCTCCCTGAACGCCTCCAACTCCATTGTCGGTAGGGGACTTTAAAGAAACACTAAGGGGCAATGACATTCCTGAATTCAACAAGGGCTGGTCGACCCAGGAAAATGTTGTATGGCGAGTCTATGTCCAATACAACAAATTGTAATATCCAGACTCTCCGGCGTTCTCCGATTCCCAATTCCACTGGTAGCTCCACCATTCCATTGGGTATAGTAGCCCTTCCATTGAAGCCATGAATAAGAAACTGACAAGGCTTATAATCTTTCGCTTCCATTTTCATCTGGTCATAGGCTTGCTTAAACAATATGTTTACAAAACTTCCATTGTCAACCAAGATCCTCTTCATCCAAGAAGGACCTACTTGAGCTAATATGACAAGCGGATCAATGGTTGGGGCTTCGACCCTATCAGCATTTCTATCTCGAAACATGATGTCATTAGTCATCGTTTTCTGTTGCTTGGTCGGAGCCCCATCTTCCAAACTAATACAACACTCGAAGTCTGCATGCCTAATTGAACTGGCATACGACTCCATTTCCTTCCAGCTTCAATTTGTTGGATTAGGACCACCACTAACAGTATTTATCACCAATCTCCCTCCGATACGAGCGGGACCCTCCTGTCTTGCCTAATTCGATACATGATTTTGATTTGATGGGCCCGCACTTCTAGACTGTGGCGCCCATACAAACTGTTCTAACTTTCTTTCACGTATCAATTTCTCAATGATATCTTGCAAATGACGACACTCATTTGTGTTACGACCGTAGCCATCGTGGAATCTACAAAACTTTCCCGTCTGGATCTGTCTCTTTGACGATTGTTTTGGGATTGGTTTCTTATATTGAATGGTATTGCAAGTCTGCAAGTACACATTTTCCAACGACGTCAAAGGAGTGTAATTATTAAACATAGGAACTCTACGTCGTAGACCAAGATTCTGATCCCGTTTCCTATCTCGATTTCCATTGCATTTCTATTGATTCTGTTTATTTTGTATATTCAATTGCACTTTTTCGAAACTCTCCCCGGTTTGTTTAATAGCTACATTACTCTGGATTCGTTCCACACTAGGCCTTGCGTCATCCTTTTTCTAGACTATTTCGCATCCTCCCTCCTCAAGAATTGGGCTGCTTGGGAATAGAAACGGTCCAATGACGTAGGGGGTTTTTCGGCCAACCAGTTGCCGAATTCAGAATCAGGATCAATCCCTTTAGTTAGTGCCATCAGAATAGAGTTATCATTAGGATTGCTAATCTCAGTGCATGTAGCATGAAATCTCTTCAAATAACATCTAAGTGTCTCTTCAGGAGCTTGAGTGATGTTAAATAGAGTATTGACATCTTTCGGCCTTGTTACATGCATGCGGAACTGCTCAACAAACTTTGTCGCCAACTGATCAAAACGCGATATAGATCGGGGTGGTAAATTGGTAAACCACAAGGCCCTTAGAGAGATCGAAAAACTTCGGCACTTAACTGCAACATCAGCTCGTGCAACATTCAATAACCATCCGTACTTCAAAATATGCTGATTGGGATCGGAGCTCCCTTCATACACGGGCAGAGGTGGCATTTTGAAATGCCAAGGTGATTCAGCATAAAGAATATCATCAGTAAAAGGAGTATGACTTTGGGAGATTCCCCAATCGTCATTAGTGAGGCCTTGACTCTCTCGGATTATCTGACGAATCATCGTCAGGATGCCTGACATTTTGACATTTTGAGCATGCTGGGCCAAGGTGCGGTCGGGTTCCAAATTATGAGGAGGGGTCAGTCGCGGTTGACAGTCCATATCTCGCCTCCATGGTTCTAAGTTCTCTGGAACATAAGGTTCTGAAGCGTGTTCATGTTGTGGATCAGATCTGTCCGATTTCGGGCATCAACTCCCGGTTCAGTAGTAGCGGTGGTAGTGCGGTTATCTGTAATATGATATGGAATAGTACCTCCTTAGGGGGAGGGTATTGTTTAATGACTGGTTGACGGGCCAACTCTCGGTTGCCCAAGGTTCAGTGCATGCTGTTGTCCAGTAGCTTGAGTGTAACTCCCATGTAGCCGTGAGTGCGTGGATCTATGATGGTAGTTTAAAGAGGCTGAACTCTCAGTAGATGAATAGGAAGCTTGATCCCTCTTGGATCTCCTATGCCTTTGGCGATTCAGCTGATTGGCCAATTCTGCATTGGCACGCAGCTGTTGACTAAGCTGCTGTCGGCTCTACGTCAGCTCTTGTACTAGCATTTGAAATTCTTCTCTGGTGACAGGGCCTTGTGGATCTAATGGTCCGGCAGGATTCTAATCAGTCGGACGTAGTTGCACGGGATTCTGTCGGTCCCATCCTTTTGGATCTGCAGCAGCAAAAGTGGTCCTTGTCTTAACCATGACGGATAGCGAAGTTCTTTCCTAGACTTGATGAAAATTTGAATAGGATGGAAGAACTTTAAACTTGAGATCTGGATCTTCTTCTTAGATTTACACAATTAGATATGGATAGTAGATCCAACGAGTAGGAGAAAAATTGGTTTTTTCTCAATGAAAGCACCAAAGTGTTTGTACCAAAATAGGGCACAACAATTTTGGAAAGTATTTGAAGAAATAAAATGAAGAAAATAAATGAAAAAGGAGGATTATCTAACAAACACTTCAAACAATAATCAGTAAAACAACAGAGAAACACAGAGATTTAGAGTGGTTCGGCGCATGGCCTACGTCCACTATGAAATGAATGACTTTTATTAACTTTTTCTTGCTAGTTACAATGAATTACAAAAGTAAAACTCGAGTAAAATGATGATTTCGGCAGATTCTAGACATAGAAGAACCAAAAGTCCTTTTTCTGTAGGTCCTGGGCTGCTATTTATAGACGTAGGCTGCAAATATCTCATTTAGATCTCGAAAGACCTCCTCTCTCACGTGGGTGGGCCCACATGATCGATCTCATGACATTTTTACTCGGTCTGTGATCGATATGAACGAATTTCGTATCGACCAAGATATGGCCCAATCGAATCGAGATTGAGCAAGAAAATTCTTTAGGTTGTACGTAAGCTCTTTTGAAAATTTAGTAGCATTTGGACTTGTATATTTTGCGTTATGATCGATGCAAGTTCATGCTTTTCGAAGGCTCTCTCCTTCATATCGATGTCGCTCGTATCGATGGTTTCGCACCGATGATTCTGCACGTGATGCCAGTTGAAGTGGCGTTTGTTTTTAGGATCGATCTACATTTCATGCCGAACGATTGAGTCTTTCCTATGGATGCACCTCATTCATATCGACCCGGTTTGGCCTTGTTCGTATCGATTCACTACGTCTCACTTCGCATTGATGGATAAACGACTTCTTTGTATCGATCACAGAGCAATCTATTTCACATCAATGTGAGATAATGATTTCGTATCGACCCATGGACAATCAATACAAAGTGTGTCTGAAAACTAGATCGATGCAAAATGGACTTCTGTGTCACTGCTGATGGATACGAAGTAGATGGTGGCCGATCGATTCGAAGTGAGCTTGCTTGCCGATGGATACGAAGATGATCTACCTCGATGGATACGAGGCTGGATGGATACGAGATGAGGTCTGAGGGTTGATGGATACAAACAGGACGTTTCCAGGTTGATGGATACGAACAATGGCTAACTGATGGATATGCAGTGATGCTCATTGATGCATGCGAAATTATATGGTGGATGGGTACGAAATGTATGGATACGAAGTAAGCATGTTTTCCAAGAAACTTGATCGATCCATAATTCGAGCGTACAAACTCCAATTGACTTGAAACTTAGAAAGTTGGCTTTCATAGCTTTGCTTATCCTGTCATATCAAGTGTAGCTTGATCCGGACTCGATCAAAATTCACCGACATTCGTAGCTGACCTGTACATAACTGGCAATCGAGGAGAACTTTCTTTGGTTTCCAGTCGATTCCTTGGTGTCACGGCCTTGCCAAAAGGCGAGATAACTAATAGTATAATTATAGAGAGTGACTTAGTTAATCACTATTCATTAGCTATTAAGGAATTGGATTTTGAAATTAAGGAATCGAAGGAGTTTCTAACCCAAATCTTTTACAAATGTTTTCAAAATAATTAATTATGATTTTTAAGATTTATTTGGGAATTTTCTAAAGGCATATAAAAATGGATAAATTGTAGAGTCGAATGAATTATTTAAAAAATAAAAAATATTTGGAAATAAACTTGGAAGTGACATTAGACTTCGAGGTATGGAAACAACTAATATTTAAAGGATAAAGAATTTGATCGAACCAAGGTCTGAGAAGAAATAGTTGCCCAACTTGGAAGGCCTCACTATTTTCTAATAAATAACTGAGTTTGAAATCGAAGACTTAAGTTATGAATAAGGTATTATCTCTGAATGAGAATTAAAGTAAATAACTGAAATGGGTATGAAGTAGTACCTAAGAGTACATCTTGTCCTGCCTTTGAGATCTGAGAAACAAGGCAAGGTAATTAATGAGATGGGAAATCCATCTGACCTTGTTTATTTCTTAAGACGAAGGGTGGAGTGGATTGAAAGGTAGATCCGGATACTTGTCAAAGGTCATGCAAAAGTTTCAATAAGAGAAGTAAGAGGATTGGGTAAAAATGGATTGGAACTTGATTATTGTGATGATAAGTCGGGTTATCTCCTAGGTGTCGATCTGATGTTGGTTTAGGCCTTCGGGGTTTGCAGCTTGGAAATTATTCTCTTAATATTTTACAATCAAGGGTTGATTTTGAAATAAGGAAGTTTGGATTAAGCAATTAATTAAATGAGGATGAATAAATCTATGTACAAATATACACAGTTTATTTCAACGGTTGATATCAAAGGAATCGGGGTGGGATTTGGGTACTTCGGATTCGAAGACCACTTTGAATCAATTTGCAGTATTCCAAAAGTGGATATGAAACTGAAAGGTTGAAGATTGGGGAGCCTTCCTAGCAAGGAAAAGGCTACTCATTGATTAGGTCCATAAGATGAAATCTTTTGTATAGCCCGGAAAGATTCCTACAAAGTAGCGATAGATCTTTCTTTGTTGAGAAACCTCCATTGTATTAAAGACAGAGATCTTTCATGGTAAGCAGATTGCTTGTTTATAACTTTGGTGTCGCGCCCAAGGTAAATGAATTACAGTGATCCCTTATTATGGGATCTGCGATGATGCAAGTGCTGCAGCTATGCGATTAGGGATGCAGTAGGGTGGTGCCTTCGGTTCATCCTTTACTTGGATGACTTGCATGGGAGAATGTTTGACCAAGCATTTCCAATGATTACAAGCGTTGACTTTTATAAACGTACATCAGTTTGGTGGTGGAGAAGGAAACTTCTCTTAGTTTAACACCCTCCTCTGAGACGTACGAGCTTGGTGGTTGTATTTTTGTGGAATTCAATTAGTATGGTGGATCTGGCAATGTGGCATTCGTAGTGAATGTGCTGTAATGAAAAGGCAATGCGTTACCTCAAGCCTCATCAAATAGGGAGCGATTTAAACAAGGCATGTGGCAAGATGAGTCATGGTTTAGCACCCATGAGAATGCTCGTATTTTCCTTTCTAGACATAAAACTAATTTCCCTCTATATGTCAGGATTTAAACTATGTGGTATGGGCACGCTTGGAAGGTCGGAAACGTCCGGAGAAAATGGTGCATTCGGTATATCGGTTGGATAGGCAGTCTTATTTAGGAATTGGGTGGGGATTTCACACCCAGTTGCATCCCTCTAGAGGTGTATTGTATGGAAGGTAGCCCCTTACCTTGGTTGCTAGTATGGAATCCAATAAACCATTAAGAGCCTTGCACGATTTTGATTGTAGACCAAACTTTGGAATTTAGTAAATGTAACAATTTCAACTAAGATTCATATGTTTACTTGAAAGAACTTTCAAAATAATGTCATTAAAAATAATATGCCTTTTTTTTGGCGTAATCATTTTATGATTATCATAAGCGAAAAATGCATTTAGTGTTTTTATCTTGCATGGTCTTATGAGATACCCTTTGTTTTCAAAATATGGATTTCTGGTTTGGCATCCAATTGTGACACTGTCACATTTGGGATTTTGTTTTTAGTCTGGTTTTTCCAAGCCTGATCCGTGTGTTTTCAACACTCGAGTCAGTACCAAATGACTTCAGGATTAGCTATGCAAGCTGAGAAGCAAGAAGGCTGGACTTGGGGAGTTTCTTGGACAGAGATCATATGGGATCACATTTACTTTAGCATTATGCAACATGATAGGAGGTTCGAATTTTTTAAAGGAGTGCTGGGATCTGCATTTACGCATGATATGTTTGTTGTTGTTTATCTATTTCAGCAATTATAAGGACATAGTTTATAACTATCCAGGCTGATCACAGGTCAGACTCTGATTGATATGTTTTTAAATTTTCCGCTATAAAGATATTGTCGATATTATATTTTCTACATGCGTTGTGAGATTCTGTTTTATTCTGCTGTGTTATTCTGTTCCATTCTTGTTTCTTTTATTTCATCCTTAATGAGTTGATTTTTGTATCTTGGGAATTCGTGACTAAGGAGTATCGGTGTGGGTTTTCGAGGTGCAAAAAATCGGGTCATTACAGCTGGTATCAGGGCATTGGTTAAGCGACAATCGAGGCTTGATTGGGTGAATGTCTCATCATAGATAGGATTAGTAATATCCTAGGATGAGTTACTCATTAGAGATAGGGATAGTTTTACCCTAGAATGAGTCTGAGTGTGTGTATGTGTATGTGTGTGTATGTGTGTGTGTGTATATATATGAGTACGTATTTATTATTTTGAAATATAAAATGATTTTTCATGGCAAATGAAATAATTTTACCTTAGAATTATATTATGTCTTTCAAAAAAGGGATAGTAATATCATTTATTGATGGATAAGATTAGTGATGGTTTGAATTTAAAAGTGCGGATTGAAGTTAGAAATTCAATCTGAGTTTAGACAGCTTGTGATTAGAACTTCATAGTTCGACTATAAGTTGTTCGGTAAGTAACACTAAGTTGGTTAGGATCACACATTAAATCGAGATTAGGTTAATAATCGTGGATATAATATGATATTGTATCTCCGACCGGGGTTACAGGTAATCAAATTATTTTGATACATTTAGCATTGTATTATAAGGAATTGATTGATGTATGATGGTGCTTATTAAATATAAAATCGAAATTTGGACAGCTTGTAACTAGAACCTCACAATTTGAATATACGATGTTTGGAGATAAGTTAAGACACTAACTAAGATAGAACCAAGTAAGGATCAGTACAAAACTAGGATTAGTCATTTAGAATAAAATTGTCGTATTAGCCATCAATTCTAAGTCATCTTTGTTTACGCATAGGGTCCACATGCGGATAGATCATTCTAAGATGCACAAACCAAGATAGAGGCAATAGACTTGGTCAACGATGAAGAGTATGATATACCCTTTGCTGACATGCTTTGTTTTGAGGAAGGGAGAGATATGTGGATCTCCGATCTAACTTGTTCCAATATAGAGGAATATTCAGTATTTCGCTTTGAGGATTGGCTGGGATTTCCACCCGAGTCAGAGGTAGGTTATGAGTGGGTTAAGCTGTGGGTAGACGAATCCGAGACACCGATTTTCGGTATAAACTCCGACCATAGTGGAGGCCCAGGATTCATGGTGGAACCTTATGAGGAGGCATGGTTAAGTGGCGATAAGGCGATTATTTTTATGGAGGATACATTTGCCCAGTGGCAGCAGCAATAAATGGATTCATTTCCTTAGAATGGGGAAAATGAGGTAGCATATATGGAAGAAGAAGAAGAGTTTAAGGATGAAGACGCCGACAATCTAGCTGACTTTGAAGATCTAGAAGAAGGATCTAATACCGAATCAGAGTCCGAGTCAGAATCAGAGGCGGAGGAGGAGTTCGAGGTTGATGAGTTCGAAAATGAAGTTTGAGTAGATAGATAAGCAGACTCATGTATAATTACTATGTTCAATCGATAGGCTATAGTAGTATTATGTAGTAGAATCTCTTGTATTGGATGCTCTTTTTATTAGGCTATGTAGCAGAAGAAATTGTGTAACTAGTTGCGAAAGTAAAACAGTTCTCTTTGTATCTATATCCACTTGTCTAGAAGGATAAAGAGTTTTCTCGTAAAAACATAAGGAACTACAGATAAGGGTTTTTCAAAGATTAAGAAATCTAAAATTGGTAAAAGATAATAACATCCTTAGTTAATAAACTGACTAACCCTCGTTTGCTCAAAGAACAAGAGTTTGAATAATAATCACGTTATGAATTCAATTTCAAGGTTTGACTAAAAGGTTATTGATAATAATTGTGATATGAAAGTTCAATAAAATTTATCAAGATAATAAATTGATAAAGGCATTTTGTAAAGTCATACGTTATAGAGAATAAGTTTCAAAATATGGAATTCTTAAAGAATTTGAGGAAATGAAAGCATAACAATATTATTTCCATAGTTTTGAAAAAAATGGAAAGTTTGGTGAGCAAGTCTCAGTTTGTTCGATGATGATCGGAATAATCTTCCAAGTATTGGTTTGATGTTTGTTTCGGCAATCAGGATTGTGTGCTTAGTGGACTATCCTCTTTGTCAATGTGCAATTGAAATAGGTTTAGTGTGGACAATCCTAAAAGATAAGTAGTAAACTTGTAAAAAAAGAAAAAATAAAGAATTTTTTCAAAAAAGAGTACTTATGGTATAATTTCAAATAAGAAATTTGAAAGGAAAGGAAAGATCCAATGATAATTAATTGAGTGTCTTGAAAATAGCTACAAATGGGTAAAAAATTGTGTTTTCATGGTAAACACATCTCTTGGGTATATCCTTCATCGTTGATGTAAAGATACTGTTGGTAATACCCAAATCCTAGTTGTTTTGGAAATTCTTGATCTATATCGTTTTTGGGAATTAAAAATTAAGATTTTACGGGATACTTTATAAGTATTTTAAAAGATAACCAAGTACGTATAAGGTGCGTGAATCACTTCATCGCATTTGGTCGATTCAATATTCGAGTATGAAACTTGAGGTGTTTACATCAGTACGAAAGAGTATGGATAACTTGATTCTTGACGGCAAACATTGAGAAGAGTATTGGAGTAGGATGCTTGAGTTTTCTATCACAGTTGAGCGTTATGTACGGAAAGCAAAGGATTTTAAAATAAGAAATCTGATGGTGTTATGCACTAGAGGAACAAGGGATCAGTGCTAGTTCAGAAGGGATAGTTGTGAATTCAGATATTAGATCGAATCATGTATTACGTATGGATGTTTTATACACATCGTACGAAAAGAAAGTTGGCTCTCGTCATATTTTCCAATCAATTTCGAGGATGAAATTCTTTATGTATGGGAGAATGTAATGACCCAAAATTTTATAACAATAAAATAGGATATTTAATTCAGTTAAATATTCAATTAATAGATTTCAAACATTAATAATACTTGTTTAAAAGGTTTACGAACAAAATATCGATGTTTGGATTTTTCGCCGAAAATGATGAAAAGTCAGTTTTCGGTACATTTAAGATCTTCTCGGAATCACGCACAGCTTTGAACAGCTATACTCATTTATCGATACAAACGAGAAAATGAAATAAAATAATTTATTTTATTTTTTAAAAAATAAATTGTAATTATGACATCATCAATAGGGTCATAACATTTAATAGTTAATTTATTAAATTAAATTGAGATTTAATGATTTGATAATTCATTATAAATATTATTAAACGCTAAGAAATGATTGGAACCTTATAAGGTGAGTGTAAATCTGCAGCACTTTGAAATACGCAATATAATGGATTTTATAATTAATATAAGGAGTTTTTATCAAAATAAATCATTGGGATATAATTAATAAATTTTGATTGCTAATGTGATCGATAAACAAAGTTAAAATTCAATATAAAACGACACGTAGAAGTCGTCAAACGTTGTCGGAACGTCTTAAAATAAATAAATAAAAACACATAGATTTTCAGAGTTTATATTTACGTAATTGGAAAACATATAAAAAAATGAAGGAGACGGAACGAAATACGTAGGGGAGGGGATTGTTCACATATACACATGTACACGCATGTACTTGTGTGCATGTGTGTGTATGGCATGTGTATGTGCATGTATGAGTGTGTGAGGTGTGTGTGTGTAATATATGCATGTGTATATGTATGTGTAAGCATGTGTATGTATATGTGAATTTATATATGTATAAAGGTGTGTAGAAGCTTCCTAAGAAGTGACCTCTTCGATTTGGAGGTAAAGTGTGTAGGTGATGTGATGGAGAGGGTACATGAGTTGATGGGTTAAGGTGGTGTAAGGGTATGGAGAGTATGTGATAAGTTATGTTGCATATTATATTACTAAATCCTATACTATAAATACACTTCTACCTCCTTTTCTTCATTTCTTTACTTTATCTCTTTTCTACTTCTTCCTTAGCTCTCAAATTCCCTAAGCTTCTCTACTGGCTTCCTGAGGGAATTCGAGATAAACTAGTCCAATAACAACTTAAAATACTTAGTGTATACTTTAATCTTCCTCTACACAACGTTCTAAAGACAATGAGCCAAGCTAAAACATTTCAAACTCGACGAAACCCTGGGAAACACACATGGCCATGAGCAACAAGGAGAAGCCTTCAGGTACTCCGACGCGGAGAAAAGGAAAGGATACTATGCCGGTTTTGTTCCAGTAGTGCTAGAGCAAGTCAAGGAGGAGTGGAACCCTTTTATAAGACACACTTAGCCTCTTTAGCTTAGATTTATGATTAATAAGTCGTATTGGGTATAGCTTTTAAATATGAACATGTTTGGAAAATTAATTAACAGGTTATAAAAAGTTAGTAAGCAAACTTGAAAAGTTAGTAAGTAAACTTGAAAAGTTAGCAAGAAACTAGTTAAGAAAAGTCAGTAAACTTGGTTGTGTTGATTTACTAATCTTTGGATGATAACATTGGATGTTATATGGATGATTGAATGATTGGTTGTGTTGATGGTGTGATATTATATGGTAAGTATAAACAATACACCCATGTTAGTTTGACATGCTTATATGTTAATATCATGACTTTTATACATGCATTAATATGTGTACAAACAGAAAGGGTTAAGCCTCTTTAAAATAAAAGATAAAAAGGTTTAAAATGGGTTTTAAATCATGGAAAAGTTTGAATATAATATTATAATAATACAATATTATAAAAGATAAATAATGGAAAATAATATTTTATAAGTTGAAAACGTAGAAATAAATGGTTATAATAATTTATAATCATTTATAAGTGTTATGGAAGTGTCCTGGGCAAGTTCCGGAATAATTCACCAAATGGTCAAAATTAGGTACTTTACGGAGCAACGGTTTGCGGTGATGCGACCTGTAATTTCGAACGGAAGTGTAGAATGCATTTCAAGCCGGAATGACTTGAAACCAAATTTTTTTTGTCTATAAAGTTAATAGCATTCAAATGAATACGAAAAGTTAAGTTTTTGATTTGAAAATCTAAATTTATGAGCAAAACAATTTTCAAAAAGGTCGTTGTGGAAGTAGTAAAATCCAGATTTGGTAGGTGGAGTTCTATAACTTCGAAAATTGTGAAATAAATTTCTAAATTCATTATTAATATAATATAAGGTTTTGAAAGATAAAAATTAGTTTATACTTAAACAAAAGTATATTATAGAAAGTGACCTAGTTATTCATTATTCACTAATGAGTAAGGAATTGGATTTTGAAATTAACGAATCAGAAGGATTTTCCGACCCTAATATTTTACGAATGTTTTCATAATAATTAATTGGGATTTTTAAGATTTATTTGGGAATTTCTAAAGATTTAGAAAAAGGTCAAAATCTAGAGCCGAATGAATTGTTTAAATATTATACAATATTGGAAATAAGCTTGGAAGTCACATTAGACTTTGAGGTATGGAAATGATTGTTATTTAAAGGATAAAGAATTTGATGGAACAAAGATCTGAGGAAAAATAGTTCCCCAACTTGGAAGGCCTCATTGTTTGCTGATAAATAACCGAGTTTGAAATCAAAGATTAATGTTATGAATGATGTATTATCTCTGAATGAGAATTAAAGTAAATAACAGAAAGGGTTATGTGGCAATACCTAAGAGTACATCTTGTCCCGCCTGTGAGATCTGAGAAAGCAGACAAGGTAGTTAATGAGATGGGAAATCCATCTGACCTTATTTATTTCTTATGACGAGGAGTAAAGCAGATCGAAAGGTTGATCCAGAACTTGTCAAAGATTATGTAAAAATTTCAACAAAAGTAAAGGGATTGGGTAAAAGTGGATTGGAACTTGATTGTTGTGATGATAAGTCAGGTAATCTTCTAAGTGTTAATGTGATGTTGGCGTAGGACTTTAGGGTTTGCATTTGGGAAATTATTCTCTTAATACTTTACAATCAAGGGTTAATTCTGAAATGAGGAAGTTTGAATTAAGCAATTAATTAAGTGAGGCTTAATGATTCTGTGTACAAATATACATAGTTTATTTCAATGGTTGATATCGAAGGAACTGGGGTCGGATTTGGGTACTTCGGATTCAAAGACCACTTCAATCATTTTGTGGTATTCCAGAAATGGATGTGAAACCGAGAGGTTGAAGACCGAGGAATCTTCTCTGTAGGGAAAAGGCTATTCGTTGAGTAGGTCCTTAAGATGAAATCTTTTGGATAGTCCAGAAAGTTAACAACAAAGTAGCAGTAGTTCTTTCTTTGTTGAGAAATCTTCATTGTATTGAAGACCGGAGATCTTTCATGGTAAGCGGATTTCTTGTTGATAACTTTAGTGTCACACCCAAGGTAAATGAATAACAGTGATCCCTTATTTAGGATCTGCGATGATGTAAGGGTTGCAGCTACTACGATTAGGGATCCAGTAGGGTGGTGACTTTGGTTCATCCTTTACCTAGATGACTTGCATGGAAGAATGTTTGACAAAGCATTTCCAATTATTACGAACGCTGACTTTTGCAAACATACATCTGTTTGGTGGCCGAGAAGGAAACTTCTCTTAGATTAAGACCCTTCTCTAAGATGTACGAGCTCGGAGGTTGTATTTTTATGGAAGTCAATTAGTAATTGTTGGATCTGGCAATGTGGATTCGGAGTGAATATGCTGAATGAAAAGGTAATTCGTTACCTCGAGCCTTATCAAATTGGGAGTGATTGAAATAGAGTGTGCGACAAGATGAGTCATGGTTTAACACCCATGAGAATGCCCGCATTTTCCCTTCTAGATAGATAACTAATTTCCCTCTATATGTCTGGATTTAAAGTATGTAGTATGAGCGCGCTAGAAAGGTCGGAAATGACCGAGGAAAATGGCGTATTCGGTCTAACGGTTAGATAGGCAGTCTTGTTTAGGCATTGGGTAGGGAACTCACACCTAGGTGCATCCCACTAGATGTGTACTATACAGAAGGTAGTCCCTTAACTAAGTTGCTGCTATGGAATCCAATAATCTATTAATGGCCTTGTACGATTTTGATTGTAGACCGAATGCTAGAATATAATGAATGTAACAATTTCAGCTAAGATACATAAATTTACTTGAAAAGCACTTTCAAAATAATGTCATTAAAAATAATATCCCTTATTTTTGGTGTAATCATTTTATGGTTATCATAAGCAAAAAACACGTACGCGTTTTTATCCTGCATGGTCTTATGAGATACCTTTTGTTTTCAAAATACGGATTTCTGGTCTGGCATCCAATTGTGACACTATCACATTTGGGATTGTGTTCTTACACTGGTTTTTCCATGCCTGATTTGGGTGTTTTCAACATTCGGGTCAGTACTGAGTGATTTCAGGATTATCTATGCAAGCCGAGAAGCGAGAAGGCTAGACTTGGGGAGTTTCTTGGATGGAGATCATATGGGATCGCGTTTTCTTTGGCGTAGTGCAACATGATAGGAGGTTCGAGCTTCCTAGAGGAGTGCTGGAGATCGGCATCTATGTATGGGCGTATTCTTATTACTTATGCATGCTATGTTTGTTGTTGTATATCTATTTCAAAAATTGTAAGGACAGAGTTTATAACTTTCCAGGCTATATGATTAGACTCTGATTGATATGTTTTCAAATGTTTTCAGCTATAAAGATATTGCTCGATATTATATTTTCTCCATATGCTATGAGATTCTGTTGTATTCTGCTGTGTTATTCTGTTCTATTCTTGTTTCTTTTATTTCATCCTTAATGTGTCAGTTCTTCGTGTCTTGGGAATTCATGACTGTGGAGTATTAGTGCGGGTTTTTGGGGTGCGAAAATTGGGTCGTTACAGTTAGTCAATACTCTGATTGGATGCGCTTGAAATGCTCTAAATTTTCGTGTTGTAAGTATCAAGCAGTAAGCTAATTTTTCTATTACTGAGTATCGAACCTTTACGTATTTTAACAGCATGCTCACATAATAAATAGGAAGTTGAGTCCCATTTTTTCCTCTAATCAAAAAATGAACTAACTGCATGTTTTGAAACTGCGACATATAAGTACAAGACTTCCTCTTTTTCGAAGCTGGATAGTATCGTTGTCTTTCTAAATGATTTTTCATCTTTTGAAAGGCTTCTTACAATCTTCCCCCATTCAAATTTTTACTCTTCTTGATTATGTTGAAAAAGGGAATGCACTTATCAGTTGCTTTGGAGACGAACTTGGTTAGGGCAGCTACCCTACCGTTTAAACTCATTACATCTTTGTTGGTTTTGGGCTTAGCCATGTCTTTGATAGCTTGAATCTAGTCTAGATTAGCTTCAATCCCATAAGTGCTCACAACGTAGCCTAAAAACTTCCCAGAATGAACCTCGAAAAAGCATTTCTGGTGATTCAATTTCATTTGATATTTCCATAATATTTCGAACATCTCTTTTATATCTTCAAGGTGGCTCTTAACTTCATAAGATTTTATTAGCATATCGTCAACATAAATTTCCATATTTCGCCCGATCTGTTCTTGGACATTCTGTTGACTAATCTTTGATAGGTGGCTCCAGCTTTCTCTAACCCAAAAGGCATTACTTTATAGAAGAAAATTCCCCAATCGGTAATGAAACTTGTATGTTCTTCATATGATTTAAACATGGGTATCTGATTGTATCCCAAATAAGCATCCATGAGGGACAGGATTTGTGTCCACTAGTTGCATCAACCAATTGATATATCTAGGCCACTGGGTAACAACCTTTTGGACATGTTTTGTTAAAATCAGTATAATCAACCCAGGTTCTCCACTTGCCATTCGACTTCTTTACCAATATTGGGTTCGCTAGCCATTTTTGGTAAAAGACTTCCCGAATGAATCCATTTTCGAGTAGCCTTTTAACTTCTTCTTTTAGGGCTTCAGATCATGCCTTATCAAATTTTGTCTTCTTTTGTCGGATGGGGGTTTCTTTTGGATTGATATTTAGTGTGTGGCACATAACCGATGGATCAATGCCGACCATATCGGAATGAGACCACGTTAACACTTCTCTATTGGAGTTAAGATACCGAATTAAGTCTTCCTTCAAGCTGTTTTCCAACTCCTTTTCCACTTTGACTATTTTGGTTGAAACATCCAAGTCTATACATGTTTCCTGAAGGTCTTCTACAGGTTTTATCCTTTCCACTTCCCTATGGTAATCAAATTTTGTGATGATTTCTCCTTGTTATACGAAATTAGCATCGGTCCTCTTTCTCTTGCTTTCAAGGAAAATGTCCCTTTTAAACATAGGTTTATTAGTTTTATTAGATCTGACTCTTTCTTCGAATGTTGGATGTAAAAATCCATCATCCAAAGGCTGATAAACAGTAGAAGAATCATAGTAAGAAGAATACCCCCTTATATATTGATCAAGCGCTACAAAATACATCTCGTGGGAGATGAATTGTTCTCCATGGATAATGCCCTAACCCGTTTTAGCTATGAATTTTACCATTTGATATTTTTGCGAGACAAAAGCGTCCACCTCATCAAGTGCAGGTCGGCCAAAGAAAGAATTGTAGTATGATGGTTGGTTGATGATTACGATGAGAGTTTAAAAAGTCCTACAGCATGACGGTGCTCCTATCTGCCCTAGCAACTTCACTTGTCCTATAAGAGTTGATCCCTTGTTTTGAACCTAAAGATAGGTTTAAGGCTGGGTTCTAGCTTGTCTTCTGGAATGCCCATTTGATCAAAGGAATGTTTGAAAATAACATTGGCTACGACCCTAGTGTCTACAAGAATCTTGGAACTATAAGAAGTCCAATTTGGGCCATGTTCATGAGGGGGTTGTTATGAGGATGATGGACCCCTTTCTTCATCTCTTAGGGAGTAACAACAAGGTTTGGCATTGGTACATCAAGTCTTCGACTTTTAAGCGGGGGCAATTCTTAAATGGAGAGCACTCCTTCACTAGCTTTTTTAATGTATCTGTTTCCGGCTCCCTTGCTTTTCCCTGGTGGGTGTGGCCTTCCATGGATTACATCAATCCTATTTAATGACGGACTCAAGCTTAATGGATCTTCTTCTTCCAATGTGTTGTCAAGACTATTAGGAAATTTTTACAGACCATCACCAGTCCATGGTGCCTCTTACATGTCTTGGATGAATTCCTTCAAATTCCCTTTATGGATTAGTTTTTGAATGATTCCAGCCAACATCTGACATTCATCATTTTTATGGCCATTTGCTTTGTGATAAGCACAATAGTGTTCCCATTTCTCTGTTCAGGGTAATTTTTATCCTTAAACGAAGTTAGGAAGTCAACCTTCTTTTTGGTCGTAGCATATATATAAGACAATGACTTTTTAAAGTGATTTAATTAGTATTGGGCTCCTCCTAACTTGTTCTTTTATGTCCCCGATCCGATCCAAATCTTCCACCCTTCGTCTTAGGATTAGATTTCTTTTTAGAATAATATAATTCATCCATTCGAATGTATTTATCAGCTTGGAAGTAGAAATCTTGTAAATCCTCACATCCATGCACAAATGGTTCTTCCAAAATGGTGTATTCTCTATCAATCTAGAATACACTGCTATGAGTTTATCCCTGTCATTCATATCTTTGGCTTTCAGTGCCTCGGTATTGAATCTTCTAAGCTAATCATCCAGTGATTCCTTACCATTGCTTAATGTTTGCTAGAAAAGTGTAATCAATGGTCGGATCCTTGCATATACAAATCTAGGAGGAGAATTCATAAGAAAACTATTCCATGTGTAGATAGTCTTCTCATGATATTGACGGTACCACTTTGCAGCTGCTTCTTGAAGTGTTACCGGGAATAATCTGCATTGAACTACCTTAGAGGCATCATACAAATCCATTTAGCTATCAAATGCCATCAAGTGATCATCAGGATCACCAGTACCATGATATTTCGTGGTTAGGATCTTGACATAAGATGGATAACCTTTGACATGATCTCATCTGTGAATGGAGCTACTCGTTCGATGTCATTTTCTTACTCATCTAAAGTTCTCTTCCCTTTTGCATTTAGCATAACTGCCTTTTCTGCTACATCTTTCAAAAAATCTTCAGTGTCATGCTAAATTTTTTGGTTTGGGCTATATTCTTTTGAGGTTGAGCTTCCAGATTGCTCGAGAGATTTACCTAGTATCCTTCCTTGATGATCGACTTTGATTGGATGACGTTCTTTTTTCTTTGATAATGTTAGATCTATTTTGCCCTTGCCCTCATTGGTATAAGATTTTAAGTTTCTTCTTGGGGAGATCTCCAGTTGTTGGTTTTACAGTTTTGGTAAACCTTTGAGATATTGCTGCATTGAGAAGCTCTTGCATTTCCAGCAATTCTTGCTCCAGATTCTTTATCTTAATTGTTTCGTCATCTGCTGTGCTAGGTTTGATGGCCGCCCTTACACAACTATTTCCAGGTTAAAAGCTGGAGCAATATTTTCCTCTAAAGTTGTGGAGTGTATTGCTTCTTCATTCATTCGACTAGGCCTTTTAGGTTTCATTTTCCTACATTAGGTTAAGCAGTCTGTAATTAGTCTATAAGGGTGCTACAAAGGAAGAGGTTCAAGCCCTCCTTCTAGCGCCAAAAATGTTAACAAGAAATCTTGTCGACATCCCAAAGCTAAGTTGCTAACAAAAAATGCTGCTAACACCTCAAAACAAAATTTTAAAAGTGATCAATTTCATCGAAAACCCTTTGGAATTAGTTGATTGGGATAGATTGTCTTTAGAAGGTGGCCTTATGAAAGTGTTAGTTGTAGATAAGAAGACTAATCAACTCTTTGAAACGAAAGTTAGGAAGAGAACAATGCGTTCATGATCCCTTTTGAGTGAGTCGAAAGGGTCATTCGCATCTCCTTTTAAATGTATCGAAAGGATCATTCATATCTCCCTTTTCGAATGTGTCGAATGGGACATTATGCCTTTTAAGGAAGAATTCACTTCCAAAAGTATAGTTTTTGCTGCCATGGAAGGTACTCCTTCGAAAGGATTATATATTTTGAAATGTCTGAGCTCCTTTCGAAGATGTCCAACCATCACATAACTTGATGTTCATACATTGAGTCCCTTTCGAAACCTCTTTCGATCAAGTTAAAAGGGTATTTACTCCTTCAAAAGGGTTTAATGTACAATATATAAGATTTACATTCACTATGCAATGGAATAACATATTGGACAATAAAACATAAGTTCAATGAACTTACTAATATCGAAATATCATCATAACGTCAATTTAACATTTGATAACACAAAACATGATGTTAATATGATTTGAATTCACAATGTCTAAGTTGATCCCATAGCATTGCATAAGTCAAATAAGGGTTAAGAAAATATGTGACACCATGTGCAATAGGTCATTAGTTAATCTAATGGCCGAAATAATCTTCCTCGTATTCAAAATCAATATTAGATTCATGCGTCTACTCTTTTGCATTCATCTAAATTGGATTACAAGTAAGAGAATTTTCCTCCAAATTGATTTAGGGTTATAAAAAGTCTGATCTTGCTATGAAATAAGAAAGAGAATTTTGAATTCAAATTTGGTTCATAAACTTGGACCGCTATGGTTGTATTTATAGATGTAGGTTGACCCTCGTTCGCCTCCATCCTTTCGAAGTAGTCAAAAGGTCTTTATCCTTGCCTTTTGCATTCATCCTTTCACCTTTATCCTTTCGCTTCCATGGGTTTGAAGGCAGCCACTTATGTTTTCTATTATGCTTATGTTAACCCTTTCACCTTCATTAATAGTGTACTTGCAGTGGAAGTCGCTCTAAAACTCCGCAATATTGCTTTTGCACTACTCTGAAACCTTTTGAAACCTCCGAAAGGTAAGTAGCGAAAGTGTCAAGGTTCCCTATCACATTGTTTTGATGTAAGTGGAAGCAACCCTAATTCCTTCTTCTCCTTCAAAACCGCCCTTGGTTGCTTTGGTTTTTTCTTAACCATGAATACTGATTATTTGAGTGGGTAAGGGAAACTCTCATATAGTTTCGAAATGATTAGAAGGTGATGACTAGATCATTGCGAAAGGTCACTTGGCTTCATGTGGAGTCTTCTTTATGCTTTTGAAAGGTTCCAACCATTTCGAAAGGCTTGTTCTTGCTGTCGAAAGGTGCCCAATTATAAAATGTCTTTAAGTGGAAGATCAACACCGGCGAAACCAACGATTTCGTAGTGTTTGATTCTCATGTGTGAGCTTGTTATCTAATATCTTTGAAAGGTGTTTTGAATCCATACCAAGCTCTTTTATATATGTGGATTAACTGCCTCAAAAGGTCCTGCTGAGGCAGAAGGGTAGCTTTTTCTTCTTTACTACTCCTTCATATCTCTTGTTTCACCTGATACTTGCAGGCGTATCAGTTGCTTGTGACTCTATCCTAATCTCTTCGAAAGCTATATCAATATCTTCAAAACACTACCTTTGAATTTTGATGAAACCCTTGCCTTGAATTTTTGGGGAGTTGGACTTTTTTACGAGCTTTCTTTCATGGCTTTATTCTAAAGTGAATTTTATGGTTAACAGTATAAGACTATCTCATTATGGCTTAAAGCCATCAAAGATATAGATCTTCGAGATAGCTTCGTTTACATAGGTTATGGCTCATGTAACTAATTCTAAAGGAGCCAACTATTATAGTTGATGGAAGATCAAGACCCGAAGGGTGAAACATCCACGCTTTAAAGCGTAACGTCCATTCAATATGTTAAAATAGTGGGATATGGTTTGCATTTAGGTATGTATGGAGATAAAACAAACTTATACCATGATGCACCGCATTCCAGCAATGGTAAATCGAAAGCCAACCACAATGATCCCATTGGGCTAAAAATTTCACGTCAATAAACTGAAGAGAAAAAACTTTCTAGCCCCCGTAATGGCTTGAGATAGCTTTTTTGGGTATGAAACTATGTCATGATGGCTTAAAGCTTTCATAGGTATAGATCTCTAAAAGGGCTTGTTTTGATAGGCTATGACTCCTATAACTCTAATACATCAAAAGTAATGGTAGTTGGAAGATCAAGATCCGAAGTGTGCACTATCGACGTTCCAAGGTGTAACATCCGTTCAATGTTCTAAAACAATGAGTTATGGCTTGGAGAAAGGTGCATGGAGAAGGAAACATACTCATACCGTAGTGCTCCACATTCCAGCAATGTTAAATCGAATGCCAACTGTTTGCGCCAAAATTGGTCACAAACCCCAAATGTCGTGAAAGCACCAATGTATGAATACAGATCAACAGTATCCTAACACAAATCTCATATCCAAGCAAAGTAGAGAACAACAAATGGAAAATAATGAAAAGAAACACCAGATTTATAGTGGTTCGATTTTCTCCGGCCTACTTCCACTTCGAATAGTAATCTTTATTGATATGTTTGCTGGTTACAGTGAATTACAACAATAATTCTTGAATACCACAATGGAGTTTGAGTGCAATCGTGATGTTAGCAGAGTTTGGACGTCGCAGGATCAAAATTCCTTTTTCTGTAAGCTCTAGGGTGCTATTTATAGGCGCTTTATGCAAATATCTGGCTCAAACTTCGGGAGACCTCTTCTAGCATGTGAGTGGGCCCACGCAAGCGATCCCATGAAGTTTCGACTCGATTTGTGATCGAAACGAACTACTTCGTATCGATCAAGATTTTGTCCAATGGAATTGAAACTTGGTACAAACATTCTTTAGCTTATACATAAGCTCCTGTGAAAATTTCATAGCATTTGGACTTGTGGATTGTGAGATATGATCGATGCAAGATTGCATTTTTATGAATGTTGTCGCGTTCGAATCGATCCTTCATGTCGCTCCTGTTCGTATCGATACATTTCGTATCGATTTGTTCGACTCGATCTTGAACACGTGCAGGCAAGTTGACGTGGATCAAGATTCTTGGATCAATCCACTTTTTGTGCCAAAGTGATCAAGTCATCCTGAAGCTCTCTCCTTATTCGTATCGAAGACATTGCCTCGCTCGTATTGATAGATGCAGTCTTCTTGTTCGTATCGATTATCATCGATTTGTCTGTCTCAATCGGTCGCACCTTATTTCATATCAATTTTGTGCGCTCCACTTCGTATTGATAAAAAGCATCGAGTTCATATCGTTCCCCTTAGCTAATTGATTTCATAATGGGATCGATACGAAAATGGCGTTAGTCGATCAGGTGGATACGAAGTTGAATGTATGCGATAGATACAAACAGAATGCAAACTTATCGATACGAATGATGGATACGAACAGAGATTGGATGGATGCGAACGTATTGATATGAACGATGGATACGAATAGAGTTTCTCTAGACCGACACGAACAAGATAAATGTAAGGCCAAGTCGCTCTGATTGATTCGAACATGATCGATTCGAAATTATACGTTCCCTGATGGATACGAACAGCGTGTCTTTCTCAACTTGTATCGATCATATCTCGATCATACTACTCCGATTGATCTGAAATTTGAAATCTTGACTTTTATGGCTTTGCTTGTCATGTCTGGCCAATTGTAGCTTGATCCGGACTCGAACAAAATTCATCGATATCCATAGTAAACATGTGATGCATAATCAATATTTGGAAGGAGTAATCATTGATTTTCATTTAATTTCTTGATATCTCGGCCTTGCTAAAAGGTGGGATAACACTTTGCCCCTTAAAACATGCCTTTTGGTAAAAGACGTGTTTTGAATAGCTTCAAATCGAATGCGGTGAGTTCATGTTTTATTCATAGCTACAGTATTGTCAACCGAGTTTACGGATGTTCGTAGCCGAATCAATATCCATTTCCATTTGCGGAAGTCAGCGATCAAATTCTACAGCCTCTCCGGACCATTGATGGTCACTTTGGACCCTTGCCAAGTCCATTCCAGACTTGACGATCGAATAGAAAGATCCTGTTGCGCTCCGACGTTGCTTTCTATCCCTTACGCTTTGGCCCCAGCGAGGGCATATAGCGATGTCTTGGTCTTTCTAGAACGATCATAGCCTCTCCAAGCTCTTGTTGGATCCCATCCCATCACTCTCCGGTGAAGGGGAAACAGCGTCGAGTGAGCCGATCCTATTGCTCTTCAGCGAAGCGGCAACACCCCCTGCACTCCGGTTCAGTGTCTTTGAACATTAAGCGATGTCATGGCCTAAATCCTAGGCCGATCATAGCCACTCCGGGCTCTTATTGAAGCCCGATCCAATCGCTCTTCGGTGAATGGGAAATGACGTTAAGTGAGTCGATCCTGTCGCCCTCCGACGAAGTAACTCACTTCCTACACTCCAGACCCCGCCTCTCCGGGTAGGGTCATAAAGCGATCATTTTAAAGCTGGTTTTCAATATTCATCCTTTAATTCTCCGGTCAAAGGTTTGTTTTGAGAAATTCAAGTTCATTTATTAAATTCAAATCCTAGATGTTCAATCTCAAACAACAAGAAAAACTAGACATTGCCTCTCTGGGCAGAGCGGTCTATTACCATCTCAAAGCATGCCTGAGGATTGCTCCGGTTCCAGTAATTGTGTAAGTGGAATAGCCTTTTTATTTTAAAATCAAATCTAAGGAATTTAATCGACCAAAGTCCAAATCCTGAACTTGGCCCTTGCCATCATAATCAATTGATGACGAGTCGTGATCCCGATCTAGGATTTGTCCTGTTAGGTGGAGGTGGTAGTTGCTCAGGTCCTACGGCCGTTGTCCGATCTCTGGTGTATTGTGGAAATCTTCCACTTCTAGTATGTTCTTCCACCTCAACCTTCAGATGGCGGCATTCATCGGTAATATGCCCTTCCAGCTCATGGAATAGGCAGTACTTTCCACTCCTATATTCCCGCTCTATGGGATCTCTCTTGGGTGGTTTTCGATAGGGGGCTATCGCCGAGTCTCTGTGTAAATCCGTTCTAGGTTTGTCGTCAAATTCGTGTATTTCCTGAATTTGGGCTCTTGGAATTTCTTCCGTTTATCAGGACCGTCATATCTATCGTCCTGCTTTTGCTTTCCTTTGTTCGCTTCGGACTGCTCTTTGGATGTTCCTTCGCCTTGCACAGCGTTTGTTTCTCGTCTCTCGGCGCGTGAATCTTATAGCCGAATGAATCTCTCAGCCTCATAATAGAATTCTCCGAGATCTTGTGGTGGATCTCTTGCCAAGAATCCTTAAACTCTATGCCTTCCGTAACTCCTGCTACCGTCACCATCAAATCATCGATGGATCCAGGCGATCCACTGAAGCCACCGTTGCATTGAATCGTAGTAGAAAATCTCTTATGGACTCTTCGGTCCTTTGATTTATCGAAGCTAAGGTCATCACACTCTTGGGTCACGTCATGTGGACCCTAAATTTCCTCATGAAGCGTTCCACTAGCTCACCCCATGTTTTGATTGATCCATTCTCTAGCTGCCTAAACTAAAGCCCAGCCAAATCTGTCAAATATAAAGGGAAGCATCGTGCCATCACTTCCTCGGATGCCTCCAGCACTTCTATATGCCTGATATATCTGGTAATATGTATGGTTGGGTCTGATTTTCCATCATAAGGATTCCAGCGTAGGTAACTTGAACTTTGAAGGATTCCTTACATTTCAGATATTTGGAGTAAATGGACTCCAACTAACTTCCTCTAATCCTCCGCTTGATAATCCTCCTCTCATAATTCATCGCACTTATCCAGCCATCCTTTCGTCTCCATCTAATGGTTGTCTCCTCAGCGTGCTTCTATCCTTCCCCTCGGGTCTTGAAGGGTATTCTGGGCAATATTCTTCATGTGGCTCATTAACGTTAGCGTTGGCTCTAGCCTGTTGAGCTCCATCTATGGGTCTTCCAGTGTCTGATCCTGTAGGTCTGCCCCCAGCTTCTTGTTTATTTCCTTCACGTTCTTCGTTCTGATCTAGAATTTGACCTCTATTGGTTTCTGCAACCCTAGCTCCTTGTCCTGTATTCGCAGCCGCTGTAGTCGGTCCAAGGTTCTATGCTCCAGCCGCTCTCATCTGCTCAAAGAAGCTTTGCATCATATCTTGTTGACTCTTCAATAATCTTTCAATTATTGAATCCACCATAGCCTCCATCTCGTCCCTGATGATGTAGATCGAAGCTTGTTCTTCTTCAGCTCCAGAGGATGCCTCTTGACTTTGCCCTTGTTGGCTCCTTTCTCCTCTCTGCCTTCTGGTTGATTGTCGCGTCATTGTCTTTCAAATCTGAATCCTTTAAGCCTTCAAATCCAATATATAAGCGGTAGAATTCCTAAGTTAGGCATTCTCATTAAAAGCACGAAAGTGTTTGCGCTAAAATTGGTCATAAACCTCAAATGTCGTGAAAGCATCAATGTATGAATACAGATCAGCAGTATCCTAACACAAATCTCAGATCCAAGCAAAGTAGAGAACAACAAATGGAAAATAATGAAAAGAAACACCAGATTTATAGTGGTTCGATTATCTCCGGCTTACTTCCACTTCGAATAGTAATCTTTTATTGATATGTTTGCTGGTTACAGCGAATTACAACAATAATTCTTGAATACCACAATGGAGTTTGAGTGCAATCGTGATTTTAGCAGAGTTAGGACGTCATAGGATCAAATATCCTTTTTCTATAAGCTCTAGGGTGCTATTTATAGGCGCTCTATGCAAATATCTGGCTCAAACTTCGGGAGACCTCTTCTGGCACATGAGTGGTCCTACACGAGCGATCCCATGAAGTTTTGACTCGATTCGTGATCGATACAAACGTACTTCGTATCGATCAAGATTTTTTCCAATGGAGTTGAAACTTGGAGCGAACATTCTTTAACTTGTACGTAAGCTCATGTGAAAATTTCATAGCATTTGGACTTGTGGATTGTGAGATATGATCGATGCAAGATTGCGTTTTTATGAATGTTGTCGCGTTCGAATCGATCCTTCGTGTCGCTCCTGTTCGTATCGATACATTTCGTATCGATCTGTTTAACTCGATCTCGAACACGTGCAGGCAAGTTGACATGGATCAAGATTCTTGGATCGATCCACTTTTTGTGCCGAAGTGGTCGAGTCATCCTGAAGCTCTCGCTTCATATCGAAGACGTTGCCTCACTCGTATTGATCGATGTTGTCTTCTTGTTTATATTGATTATCATCGATTTGTCTGTCTCAATCGGTCGCACCTTATTTTGTATCAGTTTTTTGCACTCCACTTCGTATTAATAAAAAGCATCGAGTTCGTATCGTTCCCCTTAGCTGATCGATTTCAGAAAGGGATCAATACGAAAGTGGCGTTAGTCGATCAGGTGGATACGAAGTCGAATGTATGCAATGGATATGAACAGAATGCGAACGTATCAATAAGAAAGATGGATACGAACAAAGATTGGACGGATGCGAACGTATCAGTATGAATGATGGATATGAATAGAGTTTCTTTGGACCGATATGAATAAGATGAATATGAGGCCAAGTCGCTCTGATCGATTCAAACATGATCGATTCGAAATTAGACGTTCCCTGATGGATACGAACAGCATGTCTTTCTCAACTTGTATCGATCATATCTCGATCATAAGAACTCCGATTGACCTGAAATTTGAAACATCGGCTATTATGGCTTTGCTTGTCATGTTTGGCCAATTGTAGCATGATCCGGACTTGGACTAAATTCATCGATGTCCATAGTGAACCTGTGATGCATGATCAATATTTGGAATGAGTGATCAATGATTTTCATTTAATTTCTACATATCTCGGCCGTACTAAAAGGTGGGATAACACCAACCATAGTGATCTAGTTTGTGTAAAACTTCACTTAAAGAAATTGAAGAGGAAAAACTTCTGAGCACCAGATATTGCTAGAGATATCCATTTTGGGTATGAAACTACGCCATGATGGCTAAGAGCTATCAATGGAACAAACATTTGAGGGAGTCTTGTTTTGATAGGTTATAGCTCATGTAACTCTAAACGAATCAAAAGTTATGGCTGAAGGAAGATCAAAACCCGAAGGGTGGAACATCAATGCTCCAAAGTGCAACATTTGTTCAATATGCTGAAATGATGCAATATGGCTTAGAGACGGGCATTTGTGGAGATGAGATGGAGTTACACCATGGTGCATCACATTCCTGCTATGGTAAATCAAATGACAACCATGGTGATCATATTTTACCAAAAATTTCAGGTATAAAAATTAAAGAGAAAAAACATCGAGCCCCCGAAATGGCTTGACATAGCGTTTTTTGGGTATGAAACTATGTCATGATGGCTTTATGCTTTAACGGGTTTAGATTTTTAAGAGGGATTTATTCTGATATGTTATTGCTCCTATAATTCTGAACGAGTCAAAAGTTATAGTGGTCAACTAGATTACTAGTATGTTTGGTGAACATTCAACTTTCACCAAAATCAAGAACACATGCATGAAAAAATGGCGTTAATGGCGTCCGCCTCTTTTCCCTTTCGTGCCTCATCTCCGTTCTCACCTTCTCTATCTTTCTCTGACATCTCTTTCGTGCCTCCCAAATATCGTCGTCAGTCCCCGAATCTTTCTAAAGCTTCACCACCCAAATCCCATGCGCGTCCTTTCTCTGACTTCACTTTCGTGCCCCTAAAACATCGTCGTCAGTCCTCAAAACCTCCCCAAGAAGCTCGGCCTAGTTTGGCCGCTTTATCCAAATCTAAAAGTTACACAGTCCCCCTTCAGTCCTCTGCTGTCAAATCGACTTATCCTGCTAGTGCATGCAAAGCTCGTTCATACGCGGAGGTGGTCACTTCTGGCAGTCATAGGCCGATTCTTCCGACTCCCCGGTATTTCAACCGTAAGAGCCCCCTCCCGGAGTTTGTGTCTGGCCGACAAACGATACAATTTTTAAAAAATAAAAAAAGATGCTTCAGATGTGCTGGTTCGGGACACGTGGCGTCCAAATGTAGGGACCCAGAGATTTGTTTTTATTGTGGATTCTTTGGTCATAATTACGCCCTCTGTCCTTCCAGACTTACTACATTGGGACCTAACAAAAGCTCCTCGAATCCTCCAAACAATAATTCCCCCTGCAGTGAATATTTCCATCCGCTCTCAATTGATTTTGATATCGAAATATCACGTGAAGATCCACTTCCTCGATTTAATCCAAACAAGACTGGTCCCACTCATAAAGTCTCCAGAACTCATCATTTCCCCTCCCCTCCCATCACTCACGCATACCGAGATTCCTCCACACTTCCCTCCCCCCATTCTTTTTCTTCTCAAACCTTCGAAACATCTGACATGTCGCTCTACATCTCAGCGACTATTATAGACGGTGCTTGGTCGGTAGAGACGCTGAGCAGAGTGCTGCAAACAGCTTTTAACCATGAGGAATGGCCGATCTGGTTCCTGGACAATAACAGATTCCTGGTAGCTTGTCCCTCCTCCTCTGTCAGAAGAATGGCGCTTACTAGAAAGATCATCTCCAAGGCTGGTGGAACAATATTTCTGGAAGCTTGGCCAGAATATGATGGACCGACTCAGATTAACCTGGAACCCCCCTCCTGGGCAACTGTTAGAGGTATTCCGGAGACTCTCAGACACAATATGGACGCCGTACGCGCGGCTATTAACCAGTCGGCAGATTCACAGAATACGATCGCTGTGACTGGTCGGAGTTTGATCACAGGCTGATTTATATCAAAATGCAATTTCTTGAAGGTGTTCCTTCCTCCTCTTCCTATAGAGTTCGTCTAAACAACATCGACTACTTAATCACAGTTTCTAGATGGGATCACCGTCACCCTAATACCAGACCTGAGAATTATCTCCTGGGGTTGGACTATGAGAGAGACATTAAATGCTTCGACGATCCCCTTGGTATTCCCTCTGACGAGCTCTCCTCAGACGATCGCTTCGATGCTATGAACTACGAACCTATCTCACCGCAGTATCAACCCTCAACTCAGATCAACCCGGGGATCGAAGATCTGAACCCAGCCCATCCTGTAACCTCTCTGGCTGCTGTCAACCCTGCGCAGCACATCCTTTTTCCACCTCCACCGCTCCCCAATATAGACTTCAACTCACCTCCTGCTCCCATTGAGTCTCCACCTTCACCCATCTTGCCGGCTCATCCTAATAGATTGGACATTACCCCGGCGCAAGTCAGAAGAAGTGCAAGGAACTCCAGATCCCTGCCAGGCCACACAGGTTGTTTTTATAAAACTGTAGTTTTTTCTTCTGCTAACTCTAAACTAAACAAAAAACTTGCACGTTGCATGGGAGTAACCATAACAGATGAGCAACATGGGGCCATGCAAGCCCTAGAAAAGGAGAGAATCTCCTTATCCCAATGAAAATCGTATCATGGAATGTTCGTGGGCTGGGGGACCCCTCTAAGAGACATTCTATATATCTGTCTCTGTCTCCCCTAAATTTAGATATTCTTTTAATTCAGGAATCTAAGCTATCTGATCCCAGTCCTTTCCAAATTAAACAATTAGGTGGCCCCAATCTATCAGGCTTTGCTTATTCCAACTCTATTGGAACTAAAGGCGGTCTTATTACCATGTGGAATGAATCTTTTTGGTCTCTCTGCCAAATCTTTTCGTATCCTTCCGTCCTTCACGTAGCATTAAAACACGTGCAATCTGACACTATTTATTTTATTTCGAACCTTTATGGTCCCCTCGTGCCTCAAGATAGGTTAATTCTCTGGAATAGCTGCTCAGAATTCGCATCTTTTTTGCATGGGCCTTGGATCATTGGGGGTGATTTCAACACAACTAGGTTTCCGGAAGAAAGAAGCTCGGGAAACCTTTCCGTAGACTCAGATAACTTCAATGCCTTTATCAATTCCTGTTCTCTTATTGAACCTCCAATCAACAATAGACTCTTCACCTGGACCAATAAACGTAGCTCACTGTCTTTTGCTAAATTAGACCGTTTTCTTTTCAATTCTTCTTGGGAAGATCTTCATCCTCTCACTACTTGTTCAGGTCTTGCCACGATTCTATCTGATCATTGTCCTATTGCTCTTGATTCTGGCTCTCTCCCTGTACTCAACCGTCCATTTAGATTCGAAAGGCTTTGGCTGTTGGAACCGTCTTTTGAAGACTATATCAAAAGAATCTGGGAATATCCTATCAGATCTTGCTCAGCTACGGGGCGCGTGGTTTGCAAATTAAGATCACTGAGAAAATTACTCAAGCCCTGGGCAAAGTCTGTCTGGGGCTCCCTACGAAGACGCATAGCCGAGACTCAAAATGACATCCTTGTTCTTAACATCCAGGAGGAAGTGAACTCTCTTGGCAATAACGATAGAGCGCGGCTCTTAGAACTCGAGGCGGAGCTTGAGAGATTACTGAAGCAGGAAGAGATAGGTTGGAAACAAAGATCAAAGGCTAAATGGTTAAAAGAAGGAGACAAAAACTCATCCTATTTTCATAAATGTGCCAACGGTAGACGTAGATCTCTCTTTATTCCGGAAATCATTCATGATAATGTCTCATTCACTAACCCAGCGGATATCTCGAACCTTTTTACCAATTACTATCGATCCATTCTTGGCTCACCCTCTGCCCCTCTCCCACCCATTGACTGGAATCTTTTATATCCTAACCCTACGTCTATCCCATCGACTGTCCTTTTTCCGAAGATGAAATTTTGGCTGCTCTCAAAGATATGGACGATAATAAATCTCCTGGGCCAGACGGTTTTGGCCCATTCTTTTTCAAGCACTTCTGGAGTGTGATTAAGGAAGATATTCTAGAGATGTGTGCAGAGTTTTGTTCCAACCCTCGATCCATAGCCCAGCTTAACTACGCCAATATTATCCTCCTCCCTAAGAAGGCTGGGGCTAATTCTCTCTCTGCTTTCCGCCCTATTAGCCTGCTTAACACCACGTTCAAAATCATCACCAAAGTTCTAGCTAATCGTCTTCAACCTTACATGGAAGCGCTGGTAGGAGCAGAACAAGCAGCCTTTATTCATGGTAGGAACATTCTGGACTGTGTCGCTGCAACACAAGAAGTTATCTCAATGTGTCATTCGTATAACATCCCGGGTCTTCTGCTTAAACTTGACTTCTCTAAGGCGTTTGATTCAGTAAATTGGAATTTCATCTTAGAACTTCTCAAGCACAGAGGCTTTCCCCCGAAATGGTGTCTTTGGATCCAGAGTATCCTCTTTTCAAGTCTCTCTAACATTCAGGTTGGTGGTATAGCTGGTGGTCACATTAAATCAGCTCGGGGGCTTAGACAGGGAGACCCCCTCTCGCCCCTCCTCTTTGTCCTGGTGGCGGACGTCTTCAATCGTATGATCCACCTGGCTATCGCCAACAACTATCTAGCTGGAATCCTTCCCCCTAGTTCCATGCAAAATTCTGGTCCCATCCCTATGATTACCAATATTCAATATGCAGACGATACAATCCTTTTTGTTTCACCTTCTCCTGATCATATTTACTGTCTCAAGGTCCTTCTCTATTCTTTCGAACTTATTTCCGGATTATCTATCAATTTCAGTAAAAGCTCCATTATTTTGCTGGGCAATGCTAATCACCTTGGTCCATCGATAGCCTCTTCTCTTAACTGTCCTCTTGACTCATTCCCTTTATCTTATCTGGGTATCACTTTGCGTCCTACAAAGTTACATCGATCAGACTGGAATCCTCTTATAGCCAAACTAGAAACCAGACTCACTGGTTGGAAGGCCAACTCACTATCATCAGCTGGAAGATTGGTGTTGGTAAAGGCTGTTCTTTCCTCTCTCCCCTCCTACTGGCTCTCATTTCATAAAATTCCTAGCTGGGTATCTAAAAAAATCGACGCCATTCGACGGACTTTCCTCTGGAATGGGGGAAAAATCAAATGTCTTGTTAGTTGGAAAAAAGTCTGCTTACACGAATCTCATGGGGGTCTAGGTGTCCCCAACTTAATCACCTTTAATCAAGCATTGTTAGTTAAGTGGTTCTGGCGACTTCTTTCACCTGAACAATCCATCTGGAAGAATTGGATCCTAGCTGTGTACTACAATTCTGATCCCTTCCATGCCCTCCACTTCACTCCCCTCCATAAACCGTCTCCATTTTGGTCTGGTGTCTTAGATTCTTCCGTCAACTTCAAATCCTTTATCCGGGTGGATATTGGCAATGGCGCTAACTGTCTCTTCTGGTTTGACGCCTGGCATCGCCTTTCTCCTCTCTACAGATCTTTCCCTCTACTTTTCTCTCATTCTAACTTTCCCCTCTTGACTGTGGCAGACGCTGTTTCCTTTGGCTTCACGTATCTTTGTCCATCATCCCTATTCTCCCTTGATATTCTCGAGGAACTCCTTTCTGTCCTGCGTTTGCTTCCTCTTATCTCGCTCGATCCAAGATCTGGGGATCGTCACACCTGGTCTCTTTCACCTACTCATGGTTTCTTGGTCTCTCAGTTTTACTCCTTCTTCAACCATCCTGGTCGCTTATTCAACTTTGCTCGGGTATGGAAATGCGCCGTCCCTCCTCGTTTTAGATTTTTCCAATGGTGTCTCATTCACGGACATATTAACACTAAAGACCGACTCATGCGGGTTAATATCACGTCAGATCAGATTTGCGTTCTATGTAGATCAGAAGCTGAAACTATCCATCATCTCTTCTTTGAATGTGACTTCTCCTTCCATATTTGGGTATCGGTTTGCGCTCACAATCTCAGTCAAATCCATTTGATCAACGATTTTTTTGAATACTGGCAATATGGAAACCAGGACAGTCTTCTGGATTCGCTACTGGCCATCTTCAGTTGGGTTATTTGGACGGAAAGGAACGCCATCATCTTCGACAAACCAGCCACTTCTGCTAGAGGTTTATGTAATAAAATTTCTTATATTTTTGCTTATTGGACAGGGGCGTCTTCCTCTGCTCCATTCAGATATCGTCTTCCTGCACCTCGAGACGCTTCTGATGAGTCTGTTGGCAGTGCTTCCTCAGCAACTCATGAAGGTAGTTAGAAAATAGAAATAGAAACGTATCTTTGGCTTGGTGACGAAGTTATATTTTAGATACTGATGCTGTTGTAATACATTTTGTAATCAACCTACTAAATGCAACGTTATGGTCTGTACTAATGCTTTTTGAATGGCCATCGACTAGGCCTGTTGGTCGACTCTTACTTATTTAGATAATTATGGTAATCGGCTGTGTAGCTTCACGCTACACACCCGTTCTCTCAAAAAAAAAAAGTTATAGTGGTCGAAAGAGCGAGACCTGAAGGGTGCAATATCGACGCTCCAAGGTGTAACATCCATTGAATATACTGAAACGATGTGGTATGGCTTGGAGAATGGCGTGTACGGAGATGAGATAGGTTTATATGATGGTGCACCACACTCTAGTAATGGTAAATTGGAAGCCAACCATCGTGTTCCAATTTTACCAAAAACTTCATAGGAAGAAATTGAAGAGAAAAAACTTCCGAGTACTAGAAATGGCTTGAGATAGCCTTTTTTGGGCACTAAACTTTTTCATGATGGTTTGAGGCTGTTTGAGGTGTAGAATTTTAATAAAGCTTCATTTTAATAGGTTATTGCACCCTTAACTAACTACAAACGAGTCAAAAGTTTTGGCAGTTGGAAGATCGAGATCGAAAAGGTGAATTATCAACGCTCCAAGGTGCAACATCGCTTCAATATGCTAAAACAGTGTGGTATGGCTTGTAGAAAGGCATGTACGAACATGGAATAGACTTATACCATGGTGCGTCACATTCCTGCAATGGTAAATCGGAAGCTAGCCATGATGATCTCATGTTACCTAAAACTTCACGTGAATAAATTGAGGAGAAAAAACTTTTGATCCCCAGAAATGGCTAAAGATAGCTTTTCTTGGGAATGAAACTATGTCATGAAGGCTAAGAGTCGTCATCGATATAAATATTTAAGAGAGCTTTGTTTTGGTAGGTTATATTTCTTATAACTCTAAACGAGTCCAAAGTTATGGTTGTTGGAAGATCAAGACCTAAAGGATGCAACATCGACGCTTCAAGGTGCAATAATTCAACATGCTGAAATAGTGTGGTATGAATTAGAGAACGACATGTATGGAGAAGAAACAGTCTAATAACATAGTGTGTCGCATTCTAGCAATGGTAAATCGGATGCCAATTGTAACACCCCTAGTTTTGATTAACATTATTCAAGAGATTTACTTAGCTAAATTAAATATAAAAAATACGATGTGTAGTAAGATAAGGAGGACGCGATTTAATAAATAAGAAGGTCGAGCGTTAAATAATTTGTTAAAGAATAAATTCGTCAACACCCAAAAGTGAATAAAAGATAGGTTAATCAAAGGGTAGCCTCATTGAAGATGGCTGAAATCATCGAAGTAGGCTGAGATGTGCTTGATTCAATGAATTACAATTCTTTGTTTAATTGTCAAAGCCAGAGATATATAGCATCGACGTATATATGTAAGTTCACCGTGTAAGTTTAAACATGTTATACAAGATCAGTGTCAAATTTAGGTTATAGTTAAAGTTGGATATGTAAGTCTCAAAATCAAGTAAAGTCGACATGGCATGCTGGTTCGAGTTCAACGTCAAGTCAAAGTACAAATTGTAGTCAAACACAAGTATGCTAGTCATAAATCATACTCCATATGTTGTGCAATTGTTTGATTTCCAATTCCTTATGTGTACAAGACTCGAGTATCATAATTGGAAAAATCTCCAAATTGATTTAAGGTTTACAAAGTTAAAAACATTTAAAAAAAAAAGAGGAGAGAAGATTTGGCCCCATTCATGAAGCCCCTAGGTCCATATTTATAAGATTCGGCAAGTGGCAGGCTTCAACATTAATTGCATCGTCAACATCAAGGTCGGTACTTTATTGGCTTAAACATTAGCAGCGTTGTCGAGTATCAATGTTGGTACTTTTGTATTCATATATTGGGACTTTGATACCGACGCAATTGTTATCCGGACTTTTGGCCTGGCTATATTCAGACTGACTAGAGAATAAACTGGACGATCATCGAGGATGACTGCCCAGAGAGATGAGTATTAGTGTAGGAAATTATATGAAGCGACGATCAACCAAGATCAAGAGATAGACTCTCCAGAATATATTGAGTATGGAATAATTCCTCCCCTAAGCAGGGGATTAGTGCCAATCCCTTTTGCTAGGGGATCGGTACGTGTCCTCATGTTTTGTCCCAAACTGGGTGAGATCGATATAGAGTGAAAAGGAAGGCCTCATGAGCCTACATTTCAGATTTTAAGTCGTTTGGAGTTCATATACTCAAGTTATCGGCAAATTACTTCACCTATAAAAAGGGATCGGTGTAAAAGGATCTGTATAAAGGGATCATATAAAAGGGTCATGTAAAAGTGATCGATCCTATTCAACTTTCACTACATATTGTAATAGTGATCGGTCAATAACTCATAATCTACATATGTTATCAACATGGAACTTGGAATATAATCACATTACAACATGGAGAACACCCCCTAGGGATCACATCCCAATCAGAGGAGATTGGAGGGATAGGTCGAAATCAGAATGCATGCAACATAACTTCATGGAAAATGCGATATCTCACTAACGGTAAGTTGGAATGGCATGAAATTTATAGGAAAAATAGCTAACATCATGGGAGACCCACCAAAGGGATCGCACCCCCATTTGGAAACCAAAATGGGGATGGGTATCGATCCATATTGTGGGCCCTAATGAACGTCCAAATTTTTGTGTGGCCTTGTCATGGCCTGGAGGTTCTTCTGCCGCAATTTCTTCCTGATCCATGCATATCATTCCCTATAAATACTACAAGAATAGCACTAGAAAAGGTTCCCCTTCTTTCGGCTATGAAGGCTTTTCCATTTTTATTCTTCATTCTTGTACTAATGGATCCTAGCTGATTTAAACAATCTTGTAATCATAATCAAGTGCAAGATCAATAAAAATTTGAAGTGGGCGTAGACCAAGATTGCCCAACCACTATAAAAGTCAATGTGTTCATTTATGATTTTTGCTCTGTTTTAATTTTATTCCTCATTTAATCTCTGCTAGATTCTATTGGGTGTTGTTGCCTGTTTTGAGTGTCCATATTTTGGTGCTTTCACCGAGAATCAAATTCTCAGCTTGATTGGATCTCATTATCTACTTGTGGATTCCCATATTCGCGAGATAGATCCAGTTATTTACCAACAAACTTTCTATTCTACGTGGATTTGAAGGAAATCTAGAGGAACTGCTAGCCATGGTTAGAGGAACTAAATCTACCACTCGTGTTGTTGGAGGATTTGATGATGCTAGTGTTTGATAAGGCAAGTAGAACACTCAACCAATATTCACATCGATCGATTGCAAATTTCATATAGGGACCGTGATTTGACATCGGTGTATATAGCATTGGCAATTCAAGTTTGATTCTAATCCATGTTCAAGGAAAAAGATCGTGTCTATCCATATGCATGTATGTTCAAGCTTGAGGACTGCAATTTATGGCTCACTGTCAAGTTCAAGTTTAGAAGCAAATGTTAAAGTCCATGAAGCTAGAAAGTATTAAGTCTTCCTTACACAACATGGTCTTATGCAAATTCAAACCAGTCCATTGTAACCGGCCCCTAAATACATATACATGCTCAATATCGATACCTCTAAAGATGTCAATACCGATCCCTCCAACATTTATATATATATCGATCCCTTCATCATATATACGGATCGCTCCACAAGTATATATACCGATCCCTCTACAAGGTTAAATACATATACATGCTCAATACCGATCCCTCTAAAGACGTCAATACCGATCCCTCCAACATTTATATATATCAATCCCTCTATCATATATATCGATCGCTCCACAAGTATATATACCCATCCCTCTGCAAGGTGTATATACCGATCCCTCGTATATATACCGATCCCTCTGTAAGGTATATATAAAGATCCCTTTATAAGGTATATATACCGATCCTTCTGCAAGGTCAATATATCGATCCCTCATTTGGCTCCATCATTTCTAACATGCTTACAGCCGAATCTTCCAAAACACCAGCACAGTCCAATGAAGAAATAAAGATATCGGTATATATACACTAAAAAATGGATCGGGTACGATCCTGTTTTTTAAATATGGATTGGGTGCGATCCATTTAAAAAAATCTCTAAAAGGTGGTGCATTCTATCCATAGCGCCCTCGCATTCTGGATTCGGAGCTCAAATTAAAGACGGTGCATTATATCCACTTCCCTTACATCCTAGAACTGACCGTGGTATATAGGATCTAGCCGCAGCTGCCGAATTATAGCCAAGGAATGGATAAAGAACTACTACTCAAACGGTACTCCCAGAGGCAGGAGAACTAAGATGCTATGACACTAACTAGGATCGGTCACAAGGTTTAGCTCCCAAGGTAGATTGCGACTGCCCTCAACTTACCAACTTCCAAACATCTGACTTGGCAGCTATGATACGATGGCTTGTTAGAGAGAGCCAAGACGATACTAACGATGATCAGAGCATCTTCTCTCATCAGAATCCATTCACTAAAGCCATTCTATGAGCAGAATATCTAAGGGTTCAATGTCAGTACCCAACTATTCCAAAATGCCATGCAAGCCACTCAAAGACTTTTTGCATGAATTCAACTTGACCGTCACTGAAGTGAGCACTCCCCACGATGATATCAAAGTAATGACTATGATAAGGGGAATCGACCCCAAGTTGGATTTCAGCGATTGGTTAGCTAGAAAGCCTTCCCCGACCTTGGATCACTTCTATTACAAAGAGAATCAATGTTTATGCCAAGAGGATGCGAGACTAATATTGACAGGAAATAATGCAGGCTCAATGGCGGGAGGGATTCAAAAAAAGAGTAACGATGATGCCCTAAATAACGACTCGAATTCTAATAAATGACCTAGAGTCCTAAAATTCGACTCGTATACTCCTTTGAATGATTCAATCAAAAACATCTACTTGGAGACTCACGACTCGAAGCAATACTAGAAACCAGCCTCGAGAGAGTCCATCGAAACACAAAAGAAATCTAGTAAATGTTGTATATTTCAAGACCCACGGTCATAACCCCAATGATCGTAGCACTTGTGAGATGTAATCAAAAAGCTAATATGGAAAGGAAAGCATCACGAGATGTAATCAAAAAGCTAATTCTGATAGAACATCTATGCCTTACTCAGTGTCCAATAAGATCGGAATCAACTACAAAGTGGACACGACTAACCATCCACTCATCAACCTCCACGATTGACTTGAAGACCGAAGAAGGATCGGAGTGGATTTGATTCGACCATCCACTCTCCAACACGCACTTGAAGTTGGCCAAAATACACTTGCCTCTCCCAAAGCTCAGTGATGTCGGGTCCAGCTAAAGTGGATGTGATTTGATCGTCTACAGATCGACTCCTGCCCTGGACACAAGGGGTAGTTTGGAAGCTCGACTTAAAGTAGGCATGATTGACTGCTTACTCATCAACCACCGCCCAGAACATATGGACACCACTGTAGCTTGATGAGGATGTGACTTAATCATCCACTCGACCGCTCTCTCCCTCGACTTGTTGGGAGGAGTACTAAGCAAATTGGATGAGACCTAACCGTCCAACAATGGCACGAATGTGATCTAGCCATTCGTCACTTACTCCCTTCCTCGACTTGATTGGTGGAGCTACAATTACAAAGTAGAAGTGAATCAGCCATTCATTTGTCAAGTTTTTTCCTTGATGTTGGGGGTAGAATTCCATTCCATGGATGAACATGGTACGACCGTTCATTTGACAACTCTTATCTCGACTTGACAATTGGAGTATAAATCGAAAATGAATGTGCCTGACCACACGTTTACTAACTCTGGACCCTAGCCTGTGGACCGAAGTATAAACACCAAAAAGATGAATGTTCTACGACCATCCATTGACCAACTATGGTCGCTAGAGCGCGGACTGGAGCATAAAAATCAAAAGGACAGATGCGGTATGATCGTCCATTGACCAACTCTGGTCGCCAGAGCGCGTATAGAAGTATAAACACCAAAGAGATGGATTTGACCGTCCATCGACTAACTTTGGCCCGTAGAGTGCGGTCTGGAGTATAAACACCAAAATGGGTGTGACTAACAACCTATCGGCCAACTCTAGTTCCTAGAGCATGAACTGGACTATAGACTCTAAATGGGCATGATCCGACCACCTGTTAACAAATGTAGTTCCCCTCGAACAGACATGACTATAAGCAACAAAATCGGATCTGACCCGACCATTTGATATAAAGCAGACACGACATGATCGTTCATTCGCCAACTCCAATCTATGTCATGACAGATGAATTATAAACTTACCAAGTGGACGTGGTTCGATCGTCCGCTTACTATCTCTCACTCTCGGTCCGACGGAGGGAACATATGTTAAAAAGCTGGATGCGGTTCGACCGCCCATCGATAACTCTAGTTAAAGAGTGCTAGTTGAAATATAAACACCTAACAGGCACGACAAACTACCTATTATAAAACTCTAGTCCCCAGAGCGTGGACCGAAGCATAAACATAAATAGATGAGTGTGGTTCGATCGTTTGATCCTTAACTCTTTCCCTTGACTTGGGAGGAAAACACATGACTCAAAAGTTGATGCGATCTAGTCATCTCCTCCCCGCTTGAGCTCAAAGTTCTTCAAAATACTCATCTTACTCCCAAGGCTTAGCAGAAATAGGATCCAAATGGAATTGGACATGGTATGACCGTCCACTCATCGACTCCTACACTGGATGCAGGGTGTGGTTTAAGATACCAAGCATAAATTGGATGTGGTTCGATAGTCCAACCTAAAGAGGATGTGATACGTCCATCTATATCCTTGTTTTCACCTGAGGTATGTCAAATAATTCAAACCTTGCCCGGACACCAGCAGTCTTGTAATTCAAACCAAGGCATGGATGCGGCTCGACAATCCAGCAAATAACTCTGGTCCCTAGTGTGGATTGGAGTATAAACATAAACTGGATGTAGTTCGACCACACACCAACGAATTCTTATCCCAAGAGTGCGGATATGAATATAAACAAATAAATGAGTGCGGTTCAACCACTCAGTATTCCATAAACTCCGACCTAAACTCAATAGGAGGAATATAAACTCATATGGATGGAATTCAACCGTCCAAGAACTAATTCTGCAAATCCAAGAATGGGAACAAGAGTACAAACTACTACAAGCTAAGTATGACATCTCACTATAGCTCGGGCTTGGTAATCTTTACAACTTAAGACAACGACTGCAAGAAGGCCTTGATATGAAACCAGTCGAAACGATGTCCGAAGTTACGGGCGACCGACTATATCGTACCATCAGGTAACCAGGTAATGTCGATCCAAGCTTTCCATATTGTTCTACTAGGTCAACGGTCAATATTGATCCACAGCAAATACAAATGGATTTTACATAGATATCCTTCAAAAAACTTCGATTACTGGAGTGTGGAGTGCGAGAATAAACCACAAATGAGTGTGATTTTATCATTAATTCTCTAGCACCCTCCTTCGATCCGTTAACAAGAGTATGAAACCGGATAAGCACGACTCGACTATACCTGATATCCTTAGATATGGCAGGAGAATATGAATAAAAATAGATGGTACTAACCGTCTAGCTCCGAATGAATGCAACGCAACAGATCATTCGTTGACTCTTACCATGATCCAACTAGAAAAGCAATACGAAATGGACATGACTCGACCGTCCACACACTAATCCTTGCCCTTAGTCCGGTAGGGAGAGCATCAATCACTAATTGTACATGACTTACCTTCCTACTTATCGACATATGCCCTAGATTTGAGAGCGCGAGCGAGAAACAAGAAGAATGTGAACCGACATTCATCGATAAACTCTAAGTCCTTGGAGCTTAGGTGGGAGTATAAACACGACTAGGAAGAGACTCGACCGTCCATGCAGTCCATTTATCAACCTGAGATAGGGGAAGAAGTGTAATCATCCAAAACTGGTTGCAATAGCTCAATACCATGACTCATACCTGGTTTAAGAATACTCGAGGTCACTACCAAAAGGATGCCTAGAGATAGAATCATCAAATCGATGATAAGGTCATTGGCACTTGACCATCATTCCAACCCGAACGACGAGTAACAGATCGTGAAAACATTAGGAAAGTCCATTGCTCGAATACACAAGACTAAACTCTGCTTGGTGTTTGATTCAACGCTCCTTTAGGCCTAATCTTCAACCATCACAGATAATCGCTAAAATCAATTAAAACCTGTCACTATCAGACTCAGCAGCTCATGACAACATCTTGGGTTTCGATCTGTGTGACCGTCACCATTGACCATCCCAACCGAATTTCACGTTGATTGCTACGCGAAATAGTTATGTCAGAACTCAAGGATCGACTATCGGCATAAATGAATCTGACATTCATATTCAAGTTCACTTAGGGCACATGTTACAATCCGTACAAGTACAAATATGCTAATATTTTCAAGTCTGAAGTAGTAAAGATTCGGTTCAAGGCTATATGCTAGTTCAAGTATGCAAGCCATATATAGCATATCCCTTTGTCCGATTTTGAGTTTGTATGGTCTAATATGTTCATGTCAAACAAACAATTGCTTAAGTCCCATTAATACAAGGGATTGGAATTGATCCTATTGCTTTGAAAAATCCACTTAAACATTTTTCAACTCACAACATAAGGCCAATTTCAAGCAACAACACCATAATCGGTTCTATAAAGGTATAGACCCGAGAGATGAAGAAGAGGAGCCCAAAGAATCTAAGGCCCTACCCTTTGAACTAACGATCGACATTAGGATCAGTCACAACGCCTCATCGCCGATCCTAAAGATCAAATTTCAGCTCAATGAAATGATGATGAATGAATTAGATGGCCTTACCTGATGTAGAATCTTGGTGTTTTCACTTAGACCCATTCTGACATGTATGTGATCTCGCCGTGTACCGCGAGCCATGCGTTGAATATCGACTCGAGGCATATCCTGATGAAACAAAAGCGACGTAGCATGGATCCGAAGAGATTTGCTACACTTAAAAAGGAGGTGGATAAAATAAAAAACAATGGCTTTATCCGTGATGCCCTCTACCCAAAATGGGTATCCAATCTAGTTTGTGTGAAAAAAGCTAAAGGAAAGTGGCGGACATGCGTTGACCACTCGAACCTGAACAAGTCATGCCAGAAAGACAGCTTTCGACTTCTAAGGATCGACCAGATGGTAGACTGAACCATTGGATACGAACTGCTTTCATTTGTGGATGTGTACTATGGAAACAACCAGATCCTAATGCACATCCTTGACCAAGAACACACCAACTTCATTACCGATCTAGGGCTATATCATTATGTTGTGATGCCATTTGGACAAAAAATGCTTGAGCTACTTACTAGAGACTGTCAACTAGATGATCAAAGACCAGATCAGGCGATCAATTAAGGTATATGTGGATAATATTCTCATGAAGTCACGAAAATCAAACAAACGCATCAACGGCCTGGTAGAGATATTCAGTTTTGTCCAAAGATATGGACTGAAAGTCGGTCCCTTGTAATGCTCTATCGGCGTTGCGCCAGGGAAGTTCTTGGGTTTAATGCTCAACTCAAATCTCCAGGAATTGAAGCCAATCCCAAGAAGATTTAGGAAATCTGAGACATCCAGGTACAAAAGACAATCAAGCAGGGAAAGAGCATAAGTGGGAAGGTCATCGCCCTAAGTCGATTCATCTCGAGGGCCACCGACAAGTGTACTCTTTTCTTCAACTTAATTAGAAAATGGAAACAAAATTTTGAATGGACGTTGGATTACGTTGACATTTTTCAAGCTATGGTAGATCACTTAAAAATACCTCCCTTCCTATCCAAGCTGCCATATCATAAAGATTTACACATCTATATAGCCATGTTGGTGCATTCCATAAGTGCCTTAATGCTATGCGAAGAGAACCGGATCCAAAGATCGGTATATTATATAAGCAAGCAATTAACAGGCTCACCCCAATAACATTTATGCTGGCCAGCATTAAGACAGATCATACAACGGCTTGAGACATCTCGAAGACTACACAAATAAAACATTGAATTACACCGATATAACATCACTTATCTCCTTCGAAGAGCTATCCAGGGATAAACGTTGGCATACTTCATAGCTGAATTCACTGCCCCAGACGACTTTTCGGAGAGCGGTGGAGAACCGACCAACCGATGGAAAATGTACATGGATGAAGCATCCAACAATCAATGTTCTGGCTCCAAAGTATTGTTAACGACTGCTGAGGAAAGATCGATCTACTACGCCTTGAAAATCGATTTCCCTATGACAAATAATGAAGCTGAATATAAAGCCTTGGTTGCCAAGCTCAAGACTGCTAAAGAATAGGGAGAAAAACCTTGTAGATCTTTTGCAATTCCTAGCTAGTAGTATGCCAGTTCAGGGAATGCACAGTAAATGAGCTTAGTCCCAGTCAAGGTACTCAATGCTTTAAGCATTGACCTGATAGAGATCGAAAGGATCTTGGAGATTGAGGCAGACAAGGAATCAGGGATGACTCCTATGAAAGACTATCTACAATGGGGAATCCTTCTCGAACAGAAGAATGAAAATCAACAGATCCTCTGCAAAGCTTTATGCTACATCATCTGAGCAGGAATCATGTTAAGGAATTTTTTATCCGTTCCCCTACTTCAGTGAATTGCTGACGATAACATCAATGAATACTGAGAGGAGTCCTACGCTCAAAATAATTTTTGAAGAAACATCTTTCCTCTTACCATCAATATCCAACCCCAACTGCCTACAATTGATCAAAACCGCCCCTCGGTTCATATCCTAGGTGATCAAACGCAACAGGTCACATTTAACCTCAAGACCAACCCATTTGCTTCAAACCTATAATCGACTATCATCAGTGATCTCTTCATAATCAACTTCTCCAATCCGTTCATCCTATATCCACAAAAATTTGGATCGAGAAGGATTGGTGGACAAAAAATTATAAATGATTGAATTGCATTCCACTAAATTCGCAATGACCTGTGAGCATATGAATACATCCGGGAGCCAACAACAAAAACGTGTACCTGAATGTGCACATGTATATCTTGAAAATTCGATTTATTGAAATCGACAGAAATTGGATTCTCACATAGATAAATTAGAGGAAGAATTGAATCAGATAACCAAGGCATACTAACTTGACTAGTTAGCTGAATAGAATAGGGTGTAGATGATTATCGACAAAATTCTACTCCATAACTTACATCATTTGATAATGACCAAGCATCACGACGAACATAGAGAGACTTGACTCTCTATACAGCAGCTCAACAACGACGAAAGGATAACAATAATTCGAGACACTGAGTGGATCCACTATGATGACCCTAACTTGATATTAATTCAAAGCACTTCATGTACGCAACAAGACATACTTTGAGGGGCAAATGCTATCTGTCCTTTTAGCCTGGCTCTATTCAGACTGACTAGATAAGTTAGACTAGATGATCAACGAGGAAGATAGCCTTTAGAGATGAGTATTAGGCTCAGAGACTAAGCCCAGGCAATGATATGATGCATTGATCAACCGAGACCAAGAGATAAACTCTCTAGAATATTCTGATTATAGAATGAAGTACCCCCTAGGGGAGGGATCTGTGCATATCCCTTTCCCTAGGGGATTGGTACTTGTCCTCAATTTTTGTCCCAAACTGGATGAGATAGATATGGAGTGACAAGGAAGGACTCGTGAGGCTACATCTAAAGTTTGAAGTCATTTGGAGTTTATATACTCTAGTTATGGGTAAATTAATTCACCTATGAAAAGGAATCAGTACAAAACAGATTGTATAAAAGGGATCGGTATAAAGGGATCGACCATATTCAGCTTTCACTACATATTATAATAATGATCGGTCAATAACTCAAGATCTACAGATGCTGTCAACATGAAACTTGAAGTATAAGCACATTACAACATGGAGAACACCCCTCATGGATCACATCCCAATCAAGGGAGATCGAAGGGATCAGTCACTATCCCTATAGACGGATCGGCTAAAATTAGAATGCATGCAACACAACTTCACAAAAAGCGCGATTTCTCACGAAAAGTAAGTCGAAATGGCACGAAATTTGGAGGTCAAGTACCTAACATCATGAAGGCCTACCACAGGGATTGCATACCATTTTTAAACCAAAATAAGGATCAGTAAAGATCCTTATTGTGGACCCACTGGGCCTTAAAATTCTTGTGTGGCCTCGTCTTGGCTTGGAGGTTCGTCTAACGAAATTGCAGCCAGATATGTGCATGTCTTTCCCTATAAATACAGCAAGCATGGCATCACAAAAGGCATTCTTGTACTATAGGAACCCAACTGATTCAAACATTCTTGTAATCATAATCAAGTGCAAGATTAATAAAAATATAAAGTGGATGTATGCCAATATTGATGAACCACTATAAAAATCTATGCATTCATTTATGATTTTTGCTCTGTTATAATTTCATCTTCATTTAATCTCTACTATATTCTATTGGGTGTTGATGCCCATTTTTGGCATCAGCGGCAATGGAGCTAATATCCGGTAGCATTAAGCTCGATGTTGATAATTCCTTCCCCAACGATCGACTTTCACTACATCCATATATTAGCATTGATGGAAGGCGATGTTGTCAAGAAATGGCTTCAACAACCTTTGGAGTACATCGATGACTATCACCAATGTCTGTCGATAACGATGACTCTATATTTTGAAATCTTCCTAATTGATGGTTGGCGATATCATCTGATACTAAATAAGGATGTAGACATAGAATAGCATCAACATTGATGACTCTCGATGTCGATATTCAGTAGCTGATGAAATGTGGCATCCTCCTATTGTTGATGAAGAGTGCAAAATAAGCGATGAAGTGCAACATTGAGTATAATGAAGAGTAGCATTACTTTATATTCATTTGGTGTCAATGACCCTTTCTACCATCGTAGAGCAGTATCTCTGAAGTTCTTGTGAAGTGCAGTGCCTCTTTTATTGACTTCTTTTGTGCTTGTTGATGGCGAGCCTGCTTTAATAGATCAATAGCAACTTCAACATGATTCAACATCAATGAAGTGTGCCATAGGCTATATTGATACTCACAAATAGCTTATAATGCTTGGGTGATGACATCGACATCATATATTATGTGCTACATAAAAGAATACCGAAAATAGTTAAGGAACGACGTTATTTCTTCAATATGATCTTATGGTCTTCGACGTTGATGAGGACTTTGACATCGATATTCATCATCAATGCTATCTTATCGTATAGAGCTTTAAACTTTGACTCAATCCCTTAGTCTCGACATTGATTTCTTGGCTTATATCCTTTGAAAATTATAAGGATAACATTTTCCCCCACCTTGTATAAAAGAAGCATTTTACTCTTTAAGGTAAAACCATGAATTTTTCTTCCTTTGTTTAGCCTTTCAAATCCACTTAATCTGATGGTGTTCTTCTTTCGCTTGCAGTTTAAACCCAGACAAAGGAAGTTTTCACATTATCGAGGTCATTTAAAATCATAAATTTCATGCATCCAGGTTAGTAGTAATACATGATTTAATGCTAACATATTTTTGCGTTATAGTGTAACTCATATGGCATTTGGTGTCAACTAATTCACTTGACATAGTTTTACTGGCATAACATTACATTTAGGATGATCTACGTTAATTATAAAGTTTTCGGTTCATATTCATGGACCTATTTTCTTATCATAGATTTAGCTTTTACTTATGTTCTTTTAGCCAACACAAAAGTTTAAGTTTTTCTTACGAACTCTATATTAGTTATTCAACAGTCGTTGACTTGTTATAAGAGTTATTTTAGACTTTAAACCTTTTTATTGTTTAGGTATCATGTTAATTTCCTACATGCACTTAAGAGCTGGTATATAAATTTGGAATAATATCACCTGGTAAATAGATGGAGGGTTAAGTAAGAAACTCTTTAAGAAAACTAATACAGGCTTTGAAGCTTTTCTTCCCGAAGTAATTCTTCATTGGTTGTTGTAGATTTGCTTTCATTATTGAGTTGCTTGTAAAATCTTAGATCAGACTCCATTATTGTCCGACTTTTGATTCTTGTCTTCTTATGGTAAGTTTATCTCAAAACCAGAAATATGCTTTTTGATATGTTTGTAATTTAAGAAAATTAAAATTTATTTGATGAAAAATTAGAATGATATCAGGTGCTAATTTTAAAAAGAAGGTTAAAAAATCCTTTAATAATAAGAAAGCTCGAAATCCTGTATATCATCGGATAATAAGAAATCAAAAATCCCATCTGATAATAGGAAGTCCAGAAAACCATCTGGTAATAAGAAACCATAAATCCTTATCTAGTGATAATAGAAGAACATAAATCCAAATTGGGAAATAATAGAAGACCAAAATCCATGTCTGGTGGTAATAATAGAAGACCAGAAATCCATATCTAGCAATGATAAAAGATGACCAGAAATCTAAACCAATAATTACACGAAAACATGAATTCCCCAACGAAACCAGAAATTCTGTAGGAAATCGAAAAATCATCAAGAAAACCAGGAATTCAGTCATCAAGAAATTAGAAATTCAATCAAAGAACTCAACCAAAATCTTGTTTTTATCTGATAATAAGAAATTCAGAAACTCATCAGAAAATCATCTAGTAATAGTAATACGGGCAACCTTAAGCAATAGAGTCACAATTTCATTTGACACTAATTACGCAGCCCTACCAAAAATGCTATACAGAAAACTTTTACCGTGGAATTGTGTTTCGAATAGCAACAAAAACTCTTATTGTTTAAATAAGCGTCTCCTATTAAAAGATATATGGTTATTACTGTTAAATATGGCTTTTCTTTCAATTAGAAAATCGTCAAAAATATATTGTCATAAAACAACAAGCACACATCGTACACTTGTATTACGTATGCAAGTACAAGTCGATCCACAGGGAAAGAATTAAATTCTAAACTTAATCAATTAACCCAAAAATTAACAGGAGATTGAGCTAAAACTGTGAAAAAATGAACTAAAATTAGAATGAAAGTGAGAATAGAACTATGAGATTAAGGCGCAATTTTGAGGCAAATCCACTTCGAGTCATTTATATAATCCAACACAAAATTTATCTATTATCTCTCATTTTAATTTTTAGTAGAAATGATTGATGTGTTTATTATAAAAATGGTATGTTTGTGCTATTACTTAGCACAACTTAAACCATCAAACTCTAACACGCCATTCAAAACCACTTGTCAACTCTCATGAAAATGACATGAAATTAAAAGTAAAATCTATTTCAAGCATATCTATTTACTATGAACTGGTAGCATAGATCATCAAATTTTGATTCTAGTTTGACTTTCTTTATCAAAATCATATTTGTTAGATGATGATATAATTTGTGTTTCAATTTGATTAAGCATAGCCTATTTGTTATGGACAACATAGGCTATCAAATTCACAAATAAACTTACATCAACATCTACGTTTCCATTAAGCACAAAATGAGAGATTATAAATGAAACCATATTATGATGATTTATTATGATTCATGAGAGCTTCATCATCCCTAAATCGAAGGGATTTAGCTTTTCATAATTGAATTCATCTCAACACAAAATGGTATTAACATGAAAACTATGGAAAATAAAAGCTATCAAAAGAAAAGAGAACTAACTACTTGTAGAAAATAAATCTAAACTAATTGCATGAATTAAACATATACTATTTACATCAAATAAAAGAGACATAAACTAACGTAAAAGAGCATGAAATAACATAACGTAAGAGAAAAGTGAATGCCAAAAAAACCAAATTAGAAGAAGGCTAAGAAGCCACTAAAATGGCATTTTATTTATCATTGATTTTGTGGCTACAACATGCATAAAAGAGAAGAGATCATTACATAAAACATAAAGGATATTTATACATGCTTAAAACCATAATTCCGCTTTTAAGAGACTACCAAAAATGCCCTTGAGATTTTGTAGCCTCTAAGTAATCATTTAGGAATTAATTAATCCCCACTAACATGCCTTTAAATCTCCATTAACATGTGCATGTGCTTTTAATTACAGTTCATTAGTTATTGGGTATGTGGGCTCTTCCATTTTGCATTATTTCTTTTCTTTTCTACATCCTTTTGGCCTTGAACACTTGTGCATGCATACATCCATGAAGCTCCATCCAATTTCCACTTAATTTCCTAAAAAAAATGTACAAACAATTTTTTCAAAATATAATTCATACACAAAATTACAATTTTGCCCCCAAATGAAGATGAATGAATGCTGGTTTGAAACTAATTAAGATTTTGGTTTAAACTTGTAAAAATACCCTAATACGCTCATTTATTTTAATAAAAGAAGATTAAATATAGGAACAAAATATACATTTTTACATGCATATCAAATACCCCTACACTTGTCTTTTTGTTCGTCCTCGTATAAACAAAAACTAGGATAAATCTGTTTTCGTAGGATACTCGATTGCATTTAGCATATGCAACCACCTGTTAAACTTCTAGGTGTCCCTAGTAGGACAAGTGCTATCTTGTGAGGGTTTTCAACAGATTCTACCCATAAAATCCAAATGCGATATGTAAATTCTAATGCAACTACATGATACAAGTTTTCGAAAATGTTTATAAATGAAGAATTTACTTTTAAATTCACACAAGTTAGATACGAATTTGGTTATTATCCAAAAATATTAGTCTGTTTACTCATCAAAACTTCCAACAAAAGTTAAGTTATCATCACAAGACTCTAGTTTCGCTAGTTGTTACAGTTGATAACATAGTGAAACTATGAAATGAATTTGTTAATTGATTATCAAAGTTTTGCAAAGTTGTATTTTTATTTCTTTTGAATAACAAGTCAAATAAAATAAGTGAAGATAGTGCTTGGTTTTCAGTTGCCTTCTCTCTTTATTTTTAAAAATACTAACGCTATTATTGACATACCTAACTCAAATATACTGAGGCCAGATATACCAATTATGCACTGCCTTTCGGACTTATGTGAGAAGATTATGGAGCATGGTGAGTGCACATACTTGCATATAACCACATGACACTAGGTGTTTATTATTATTTTAATTTTATTTACATACACCTAACTTATATAAACCGAGGCCAGAAATACCGACCATGCAATGCCTTTTGGGCTAATGTGAGAAGAGTACAGAGCATGCTGAGTGTGCACACTTATGTGTGAACACATGACTCTAGGTGTTTCTTATTTTTGTGAAATATTTTTTCTTTTGTTTTTTATTTTCGAAAAGAGAGATTTATGCAAAATCATCTTAGCACCACTTAACTGAGAATGTCAAAAATATTATCGCCTTTACTATAAATAATCACTCTTTTAAACAAAGAATAAAGTTAGGATATACTTCAATTATCACCGATGAACCTTCCTACATAATAGTTACACCATGGCTACTTGTAATCAAAATTTTATTTTTATTTTTGTTAAGACAAGTAAAATTTCAAAAAAAATTAATTTAATAACCAAAAATGTATACTTATTATATCGTGTTTCTTTAAAAGTAAATCAGAATGCGAAAAAAAATTGTTTTGGTTTATATATATATATATATATATATATATATATATATATATATATATATATATATATATATATTGAAAAGAAAACGCAAAAAATAAACCACGAAAAACCAAAATAAACATGAGACCCTCCCCCCACACTTGATTTATGACTATGTCCCCACAGTTGATGCATTATATAATGAGTGTAACGGTGAAAAATATGTACATATTTACAAGAGAGGGTTAAAATATCATACTAGACATAGTGTGGCTTATGAAGAATCATGAGCTCCTCCTCTCGATTGCTCGCCAACTCCAAGTAAGGTTTTAAATGATGACAATTGACTTTAAAATTCGGTCCATCCCAAGGGTTTTCTATTTCTAAGGCATCATGTGGAAAAACAGTACGTACCACGCAAGGTCCAGTCCTCCTCGTTTTTAATTTCCTGGGGAACAAATAAAGTCGAGAGTTATACAAAAGAACTCTTTGATTTGGTGAAAATGTTTTTCTTAGAATTGACTTGTCATGAAAATTTTTGTTCTTTCCTTATGAATTTTCTCATTTTCATATGCATCATTCTTAATCTCTTCTAATTCATTGAGTTGCAATTTTCTGTTTTCGCTAGCTTTTTCAAGATCAACATTTATGTTCTTAATTTCCCACAATGCTTTATGTTCAAGTTCAATGGATAAATGGAACACTTTACGATATACTAGCCTAAAAGGAGACATTCCAAGATTGGTTTTGTACGTAGTTCTGTAAGCCCAAAGCGCATCTGTCAATTTTTGTGACCAATCTTTTCAATTTTTATTTACAATTTTCTCCAAAATTTGCTTGATTTGGCAATTCGAAACTTCAACTTGAATACAACTTTGAGGATGATAAGAAGTGGATAACTTATGGGTTATCGAGTATTTCTTCATTAGAGTTTCAAATGATCAATTATAGAAGTAGGTTCTGAAAGAGGGGGCTATACGGTAGGATCGTGTAATATGGAACAATGAAATAGTCTAGGTAAATGAAGTAGGTAAATGCAATGAGACACCAAGACTTTTATACTGGTTCGGACCTCTCGTCCTACGTCCAGTCCCTAAGCTTCTCTTAGGAATTTCACTAACTAACACCCTCACTTCACCCGGAGGAGTAGGTTTACAACTTACTCGAACAACCAAACGGGATTTCTTGCCTCAACTACCGAAGAGGACTTCAACCCAACTACAAAAATACAATATTTGACTTGTTGTGTTCTTGTCAACACTAATGAGTCTAATGTAGTACAATATTCCTATAATCTTATCCTCAAGAGTATGCAATGTGTTTGTGAAGATTTAGGAATGTTAATTGCTATGAATCAAAAGAATGTTATAAACAAAAAAACAATGATTCAAGCAATAGATTAGTGAATGCTTTGAGAATATCTAGAAAATATGAACAAGAGAATAGTAAGATTAAAGCAAGAGAATTCGGTGAATTAAATGATGTTAGAATCATGTATATATACTTGTAGAAGAGATGCATATGTTGTCAAAGGTTGCAAACAAGAGATGCTTCCATTTCCATTGATGAAAGGTTGCAACTCTTGGGACGAAGAAGGTGTCTTTTCAGAGAAAATTCGCAGGTTTAAATTCAGTCGACTGAGCAGGAGATTCAGTAGACTGAAAATGTAAAGAAAAATTTTCAGGAACAATTTCAGTCGGCTGTGCAGGTAATTCAGTCGACTGAAACTGTGCAATTTTGTATATGTGTACAGTTTCAGTCGACTGGCCATGTCTGTTCAGTCGACTGAAGTATAAAAGTATGCACAGTGAACATGTGAATGAAGTTTTTATGAATGTGTTCTAATGTTCGTGCAAATCTCTTGAGGATAGATTTTAACAAAGAATCTAGACAGAAAATCGTACTAATGTTTATACTTTGGTCTTCATCTATCTTCTTCTAGTTTTTGCATTCTCTTTCTAGTTGTTGAAGCTTATTGTCATTGATCAAAATCTTCGTGTATCAACATTCTCCCCCTTTTTGATTGATGACAATACTATTCTAGAGATGTATATACTTACTTTCTCCCCCTGAATGTATGCACTATCTTTTCTACAAAACAAAGTTAGTACCATAGATTTTCTACCCCTTTGTCATCGACAAAAAGGAAGAAATAACAGCAGTAATAATATATCAAAACAATCACTGAATCATAGAGAATATTTGCATAAGCATGAATTAAGAGAAATAAAATTTTTATGAAAGACAAGCGTAAGATGGCTATTTATACAAGCCATTAGAAAATTAAAAGTACACATCAAAACAACAAAATTACTCATCCTTATCCCAGTCATATGAACCTTCTCTTCCTGTTGGTTCACGTATGACAGGTCCTCCTGTTGGTGGTCTTTGAGCTCTTCCTCCTTGTCCACAACTAGCTCCACTTGCACTACTACTTGTATGCTCTTCGGATGTCGTCCATGTAAATATAGGTGCCAGACGTTTGCCTCGTGATGTTGAAGCAGTAGTGGTGCTTGAGCATGGGATTGCATCCCAAAACTTGTTGAAGAATCCTTTTATTTTATCAAGCTTATGATCTACCTTTTTAAGACGAGTGTCAAGAATTTGTTGATTTCTTGACAATATCCCCAAGGATTGGTTGGTAGTGAAGCTAGGGTCAACAAGACGAATTTCATCATGTTGCTCGAGATGTTCTTCGTGGCGAGGTTGAGGAGATTGTTGTTGTTGTTGTTGTTCTTGATGCCTTGCTTCCCATTCGGCAAGTGATATTATGCGAGGAGGTTGAGATGGGAGTTGCATTAGGCTTACGGTCCGATGGTTAATCTGATGGACCATTGTATTCTATGATTCAGGTAATGGCGTATCGACATTTAGGAGAAGTCGCATGATGTACTCTCCAAAGTAAATAGTGCGCATTTTGCCATTGTTGAAAGTGAGAAACTCATCGAGAATAAGATGTACCCAATTAACTTGAATATTGCCAAAAACAGCATATAAAGCTCGATAGTTGTTTGGGTAGACAATTTCGTATGAGCCCGTGCGAGGAGTAACCGTTCTCATTAGGGCTTTATGGAGGATTCTTGCCATAGGTCGAAGGGAAGTGGACTTAAAATCCCTAAAGTTGATGTTATCTTCCATAAATCGATGGTTGATGTTGTCACGAATGTGTGGATTGAATTCAATCTCTTTAAGTTTTCTCCCAACATTTGGGGACTCTAAAATGTGTGCCATTCTATCCAAGGAGAACCAAACTTTCTTTCCACATACCATGCTCCAAACACTATTGTTTGGATTTCTTGGAGTTTGGTGTCCAAGATTAAGATTAGCATAAAATAATTTTACCATTACATGATTAATGGCATGATCATTTCTTTTTAAATCTGGAAGTGGAGTTAAACCTGCCGGATCTGTGAATGCTTGAAGATTGTAGGTTTGGAAACTTTGAAAATCAACGAAAGAATGCTCAAAAATTCGAGAATTCTTCATCTTGTTCCATCAGGTGGCAGCAGTTCCATCATAAAGCCATTGTGCAATTTTAGCATCAATTGGCTCGGAGGATGAAGAAGATGAGGCTCTTGATCTTTTAGGTGCCATTTTGGTGAGAATTGATTTGATTTTGAGGAATTTGAGAGCTAGGGTTTCGAATAGATTTGGGGAAGAAGGTTTGTAGGAGGTAAAAGTGAATAGGTATGGTAAAATTTGGTGGTTAAAAGGGGAAATTCTGCCTTTGATTCAGTCGACTGAACAGAACATTCAGTCGACTGAATTTTGTTACAAAAATTTTGCTGTTGAATTTTCAGTCGACTGTGCAGATGGTTTCAGTCGACTGAACTGTGCATAAGTGATTTTTTGTCATAATTTCAGTCGACTAAGCAGGGGAATTCAGTCGACTGAACATACAATGTTTGCTATTTTAGTTAATTTTTGAATTTTAAATAATTTATTTAAAGGAATAGTTACAACAATGTTGATGTATTATCATACAGAATTTTAACTATTTCTTTGGAGTTGGACTTGGAGAATTCTTTCCTTCATTCTTCATGTAATTTATATCCCATGAATTCGGACTATATTGAGGAGTCTTAGGAGACATCCAAGGATTCACAGGATCAACCGGTGTACGATAAGATGAAGACGGATCAAGTGAGCTAACAGGGCGAGGTAGAGGTTCAGCCACTTGATTCTTCTTTGATCCACAGAAGCGTAAACCGATTTGTTCTAGAAAACTCAAGCGTCGTGCTGTAACTTTTTGCTTGAAGTATAGCTCTCGTTGAAGATCGATTTTTTGTTTTTGAAAGTGATGAATTTCATCAATCTTTCTTTTTGTGTCAGGTGAAATAAAGAGTCCTCTTTTTTCCTTTTTCGATTCTGGTGTGAAACCAGTACGATAATTTTCCCATTTGTAAACCGGCTCATGTGCTGGCGTTGGTATGGGAAGCTTTGGCGATGTTGGAGTGTTACAACTGACGAGGTGATATTGATCGGAGAGAAGGAGTTGTTTGACGACATTTTATATTGAAATTGTTTAAGCTTTTAATAGTAAAATCGAGATGAATAATAAAAAATTTAGAATTTATTTATAGTAGAATTTTACTAAACAACTAATGGTTATAATTTATTTAGATTTTTAACTGCATAATGATTTAATGGTTAGGAGAATTTTGTTAGAAAAGTAGGGTTCTTATTAAAAATTCAGTTTTTAAAATGAGTGGTCTACAAATTATATAATGTAGCATATAACATTTCCAAAAAATATTTGATATGTTCATTCAGTCGACTGAACAGATTGTTTTAGTCGACTGAAATGAGTGAATATTTCAAATGCATCTATAATTGATATCTTTAAAGGATATTATACCTAATTCTCGTCGAAGTTTTATAAAGGAGTTTTCTAATAGAGGTTTAGTAAATATATCGGCAATTTGATTTTCGGTAGAAATATGTTCTAAATTAATTATTCCTTTTTCGATATTGTCACGTAAAAAATGGTGACGAATATCTATATGTTTTGTACGAGAGTGATTAACAGGATTTTTAGATAAGTTTATTGTACTTGTATTATCACAATATATTGTAGAATTTGTTAAATTTATATTAAAATCTTTAAGTGTTTGTTGCATGTATATAACTTGAGTGCAAGCTAAAGCAGCTGATATATATTCGGCTTCGCATGTGGAGAGGGAGACACAATTTTGTTTCTTACTAAACCAGGATACAAGTGATTTTCCAATGAAATGGAAAGTACCACTTGTACTTTTTCTATCCGTTCGAGATCCACCAAAATCAGCATCACTGAATGATACTAACTCAAATGAACATTCTTTTGGATAAAAAAGACCGAAATCTTTAGTTTGATTAAGATATCGCATTATACGTTTTACCGCTCTTAAGTGTGAATCTTTAAGATCGGATTGAAAACGTGCACACAAACAAACACTCATCATTATGTCAGGTCTACTAGCGGTTAAGTAGAGCAAAGAACCTATCATACTTCTAAACAATTTTTTCAACACTTTTGCCATTTTCATCTCGCTGGAGATGTGTAGTGGTACTCATAGGAGTAGGTTTAGCATAAGTGTTTTCCATACCGAATCGTTTTATTAAAATTATCACAATATTTTTCTTGGTTTATAAAAATTCCATTTGTTAATTGTTTGATTTGAAGTCCGAGAAATTAAGATAGTTCTCCCATATGAGACATTTCGAACTCATTAGTCATTATTTTTGAAAATTCTTTACTCATATTTTCATTTGTTGAACCAAAAATAATATCATCTACATAAATTTGAATTATTAAAATATCTTTGGCAGTATTTTTAATAAACAGTGTTTGATCTACTTTTCCAATTTTAAATCCTGAGTTTAATAAATAACTTTTAAGTCTTTCATACCAAGCACGAGGAGCTTGTTTAAGACCATATGGTGCTTTTTTCAATTTAAATACATGATCCGGATATTTTTCATGTATAAATAACGGTGGTTGTTCTACATATACATTATCTTTAATAAAACCATTTAAAAATGCACTTTTAACATCCATTTGGTAAAGTTTAAAATTGTGAAAACAAGCAAAGGCTAATAGTATACGTATTGCTTCCAATTTTGCAACAGGAGCAAATGTTTCTTCAAAATCAATACCTTCTTCTTGATTATACCCTTGTGCTACTAGTCTTGCTTTATTCCTTGTTATATTACCTTGTTCATCTACTTTATTTTTGTAAATCCATTTTGTTCCAATTACAGATTGATTATTCGGACGGGGAACTAATTCCCAAACATTGTTACGTTCAAATTGATTTAATTCTTCTTGCATTGCGATAATCCAATAATCATCCGTTGATGCTTCTTTTGGATTTTTAGGTTCTATAGATGAAATGAAAGCTACATGACCCATTTGATTTAGTTGATTTCTTGTTCTAACTTGAGAATTTATTTCTCCTATTATATTTTGAGTTGGATGATCTCGTAATATTCTAGGAGGAGATCTTAGTTCATTATTATTTTCAAGGTTTATTTCTTCTATATTTATCAATTCTTCATCATCTTTTATATTTAAATTTTTATTAAAGTTTTCATCAAAAGATATATGTAAAGATTCTTCAAGTAAGTTTGTTCGTTTATTAAATACTCGATATGCTTTACTTCGTTCAGAATATCCTACGAAAATTCCATCATCAGCTTTTGAATCGAATTTTCCTAGTTTATCTTTTGTATTTAAAATAAAACATTTTGATCCAAATATTTTAAAATAAGATATATTTGGTTTTTTATTATTGAATAGTTCATAAGAAGTATTTTTAGTTAAAGGTCTAATTGAAATTCTATTTAATACATAACATGCAGTAGCAACTGCTTCTGCCCAAAAGTGTTTTGGTAGAGAACACCCATTTAACAATGTTCTCGCGCATTCTTGTAATGTTCTATTCTTTCTTTCTACAACTCCATTCTGTTGAGGAGTTCTAGGAAAAGAGAAATTATGATTAATTCCTTTCTTTTTACAAAATGTTTCAAAATCTTCATTTTCGAATTCGCCTCCATGATCACTTCGAATATTTTTAATTTTCTAGTTTTTAATATTTTGGATTCTTTTGACAAATGTTTTAAAATGCTCAAAAGTGTCACTTTTATTTTTCATAAAAATTGTCTATGTATATCTTGAAAAATCATCAACAATTACAAATACGTATCGACTATGATTAATGGATTGAACTTGTGTTGGTCCGAATAAGTCCATATGTAGTAATTCTAATGGTTGTAAAATTGAAATAGTTTTCTTAGATTTAAAAGATGATTTCGATAATTTCCCTTTTTAACAATCATCGCAAAAATTATTTATTTTAAAATTTATTTTGGGTAATCCTCTTACTAATTCGTTTTTAGAAAGTTTTCTAATAGTTTTAAAATTTATGTGACAAAATCTTTTGTGCCATAACCAAGGATCATTGTCTTTGGCAAGTAAACACATACTTGAATTATGATTAATACTCATATTTAGAACATAAATATTTCTATCTCTTTATCCTTCAAATATAAGATTTTGGTCTTGATCAAAAATACTACAATTATTATTCGAGAAAGTTATTTTAAAACCTTTGTGACATAATTGACTTATGCTAAGTAGATTATGTTTTAAATTTTCAACTAATGAAACATTTGTTATAAAAGGTAAATTTGATGTACCGTAATTGTTCACATCTCCTTTGCCAATGATATAGCCTTTTGAATTGTCTCCGAAGGTAACCGAGCCATCATCAAAGTATGTGATGTTTGTAAGCATATCTTTGTCTCCGGTCATGTGTTTTGAACAACCACTGTCTAATATCCATTTCTTCTTTTTAAGTGGGAACTGAAAATAAATATGAGATTATTGGTACCCACTTTTTAATAGGGTCCTAAGAAGTTAGAGTTTTAGGAAACCAAACCCACTTTGGTTTAGTGTCCTTTTTATAAATACAGTTTTTATTATGATGCACATTATCCATAAATGTTTTAATATATTTATTTCTTATTAATACATTGTTAGTTTTTGGTACCCAAATTGTAACTTCTTTGTTTTGTACTTTTGTTTTAATAGGTTTCTTAATTAATTTTTGTTGTTTTGAATCCATATTCCTTTTAAAATTTGTATTTTTCTTTTTAGGAATTTTTGACTCCTTATTATATCCTAATCCATGTTTATTTGAAGAGAATTGAGAATTTTCTAAAATCTTAGATAAATTTTCTCTTCCTTTGTTAAAGTTAGAAACATTTTTAGTGATGTTCTCTAATCTAGTTTGAAGACTATTATTTTCTAACTCAACTTGTCTAATTTTAGTTTTTAAATCATGATTTTCAGAAATAATTATATCATTCTTTAATTTTTGAGTTTCAATTTCTTGACTTAAAAGTGATAATTGAGTTTCTGAATTTGAATAAGATTCTTGAACTATTTCAAGTTCTTCTTCAAGAATTTTCTTTTCATCATTTAACATATCTCTCTCAAACTCAGCTTTGTTTTGATTTTCACGAATTTCCTTAATTTTCTTTTTAAGAATTTTTATTGTGCTTAAGAGTTCAGTGTTTACTTTAATTAAATCGTCGAAAGTTAAATTATTTACCTCAGATTCTTGAGCCATAAAGCATACGTTTGCCTGTTCATTGTCGCTATCACTATCACTTTCGGATGATGATGAATCTGAATCGTCCCATGTTGCAGAAAATGCTTTCTTGTTGGGCGTGTTTCCACCCATGAGTTTCCATCCTTCGTCGAACCAAGCCCATCGAGCAAAACAACACCTCCTTGCCGAACCAAAGGTCATCCGGTCAAGCTCCATCCGGTCACAGGCCTCACCGGACCAACGCATATACACTCCCCCACCGAACCACCCATCACCGGTCCAAGCTCCATGCCGAACCAACACCGCCTTCATGCCGAACCAACACCTCTAAACCCACTACCGAATGAACCACCAACCACCGGTCCACTCCATCACCGGACCAAGTTCCAGCCGAATGAAGCCTCGCCGAACCAGAACGCTTTCCCCCAAACCATACCGAACCACATCTCCACTTCAATACCGAACTTCATCTCCACTTCCATGCCGAACCAACCCACCACCGGTCCAAAACCCATCATCACCGAACCACTTCCCTACCGAACCAAACTCCAACCACTCCAAACACTGCCGAACCAGAATGAGTCCCACCAGCAGCTATATACATCCAGGAGTCCTGCCCCCAGCCTCACTCTATAAATAGAGGGGCAGGGGTACAACAATGGCAGACAAGTTTGAGAGCTCAAACAAGGAAGGAACTTTCAAACAACTTTCATATACTTGTATACAAATCTTTGTACTTGTAATCTGAAAGAAAAGGGAGAATAACATATAAAGTGGACGTAGGCACGTTCTGGCCGAACCACTATAAATCTGTGTGTCTTTTATAGTTTAGTCCATGCTTTTTATATATTTGCATAACTCACCCAAATTACTAAGAACAACATAAAATCAACTAAATCATACGACTTTGAGGTGTTTGTCCATGTTTTGTGCAAACGTTTTTGGTGCTTTCACTGAGAACTTGGAACTCGAAGCTTCAGCTTCCCTCACTCAACCTTCTTTCCTAGTAGCACCCTTCATTGCCTAGGAAACATGACTTCCAGGCCGAGGAAAGACGCCAACAAGGGAAAGAACGTTGCAACCAGCAGCGCTCCAGATCCAGTGGATCCAGATCAAGAGAACCATCCCCCTACGACAGCAGTGCCAAATGTAGATCAGGCAATTCCGACAGCCCCTGCCGCGGAACAACCGACATCAATCACTAGGGCAGACCTAGACAGAGTTGTGGTTGAAGTGACTAACCGCTTCGCGTCCCAACAAGAAGCTTTGGTGAACCAACTCATGTCATGCTTGAGGGATGCCGAAGAATCCAACCGCAACACTGAATCATGGGGTGAGTCTCAATCTGGAGGATCTCAGAGACAACAAAGGTCTTCCCTCTTCGAAGAAGCTATCAACAGGAACAACAATGATAGGGGTCGCGCCCGGACTCAGCCCGAACTCCGACTCGAGGAAGCGCTTGGAACCGAACCCAATGGGGGAGGCACCAGGCGAGGGTCGGATGTAACTGAGCCAGTCATGCCGCCTAATCATAGAAACCCCGCTGAACGGAGCCGAGCTAGAACCCAGCCCAAAGTTGACCCCATGGAAATGCTCGAAACAGAACCCCACAGGGGACGATCAAGGCAAGGGGCAACTGTAGCTGGTCCTAGCATGCATCCGAGCTGCCAAAGACAGCCACTGGATAACGTCAGAAGTGATAGACTATACCATCCCTACAGGTCATCTGGACGAGATCGATCCCGCAGGGAAGAACCAAGCTCATTTTTGTCCGCTCCAAATTCTGATGAAAGAATGGCACGATTATTCAGGGAATGCGTCCGACGGGAGCAAAGGGATCGAGGTATAGGCGCTAGGGTAACCAGCCCTTTCACCCGCGACATCGAAACCGCCATCACCCCTCGAGAATGGAAAATGCCGACGATGGAACCGTACAAGGGAACTTCTGACCCCGTTGTACACTTGCAGAGATACACACAGCATATGCTCATGAGCGGAGCAACAGAAGGAGTGCTGTGTAAATGCTTTTCGCTATTCCTAGCAGACCTGGCTACCTCCTGGTTCTGCCATCTACCCCAAGGATCTATCAGCTCATGGGAGATGTTGAAAGAAAAGTTCATTATCCAGTTCCACATTCATGTGGAACAACCCAAGGATTCTTATTCTCTATCTACTATCAAACAGAAATCTGGAGAGACACTGCAACAATATCTAACCCGGTTCAACGCCGCAGCGGCCGCAGTCCAAGATGCCGATGAGAAACACACCCTAATGGCCCTCTGTAGTGGTGTGCACCCAGATACCAAGTTTGCTAGAAGACTAACTAAAGAAAAACTAGCTACCTTGCCCGATTTCTTCCATGAAGCTGGGAAGTACATGAGACTCGAAGAGGCTGCCACTGAAAGACAGACAGGACCACAGGCTAAGACGGCTCATGGAAACGCCCCCGCCGCAGCGAAGGACATTCGGAGAAACGACTCTAGAGACAATGCAGGGGGCAAGAAGGGAGAAAAGCGCTTATATCGACCAGGACCAAGATTTGACTCTTACACTCCCTTGAATGAAACAGTCGAGAACATCTTCCTGGCCACCCAGGACGAACTTACATACAAGCGCCCCCCGTACAAGAAAGAGTCAGATCGCGCAATCCAGTCCGGAAAATTCTGCCGTTTCCACGAGTCTCATGGGCACGATACCAATGAATGCCGCCATCTCCGAGACCTAATTGAAGAACACATCAGGAGAAAGAGGCCGGAACGCTATGTAAAGGGCCAGGACAGGACTCCAGCTCCCGCCAAGGAAAGCCCAGGGCAGCTCCACCCAGAGACAGGCGGAGGAAATCGCAACACCAGCGGTTCCAGCCGAGAGAAGATAGTGGTCCATACAATATCAGGAGGGCCATACATCGCCGACAAGAGCTGGGCAGAAATGGAAAGATATGGAAACTCACTCAGAAGCGAGGGAGACTGCGTCAATTCTGTTATGGAAGAACGCCACCCTAAGCGGAAGGAAAATAACGACATCACATTCAGTGGGCGCGACCTAGAAGGAAGGCAATACCCCTATATGGATCCTATGGTCATCTCTGCCTGGTTCGGCCCAGCTGAAATTTTTCGAATCCTAGTAGACACTGGAAGCTCAGTGAATATTCTGTTCAAGCATGCTTTCGACAAAATGAAGCTGCCAATGAAGGACGTCTCTCCCCGCAACTAACCGCTACACGGTTTCACTAGAGAAGCAAAGATGCCCCTCGGACAATTGGATCTCTTTGTGGAATTGGGAAGTCATCCCCGCTCCGCCGTTCGGAAACAAACATTCGTGCTAATAGACAACCACTCGGCCTACAATGCCTTTTTAGGAAGACCAGCCTTGTCCGACTTCCAAATTGTCCTTGCCCCATGGTGCCTGAAGATGAAGTTCCCAACGAATAATGGAGTGGGAGAAGTAGAAGGGGATCAAGACGCCGCTCGGGACTGCTATGTAACCGAACTTCGCAATAATCGCAGGAGAGATAAAGGGAAAATGCAGAGACTATTCTCTGCATGAAAGCTTGGAAGCATAGCAATTAAAGGAAGGCCCTCCTCTTCAGTATACCAGTGATCCTTTCAATGAATTAGACCCCAGGGACAAAGAGGAGGAGGCCACCGCCGAGCCTGCAGAGGCTATGGAATTCGTATCTGTAGACAAACGCGACCCAAGTAAACTGCTGAGAGTCGGATCTCAGTTAAAAAGAGAATTAAAGAATCAACTCATTGATTTTCTTCGCCGCAACATGGATGTATTTGCATGGACGCACGTTGATATGACTGGAATCTCCCCGGACATAACATGCCACGCACTAAACATCGATCCTACCAAGGTACCGGTAAAGCAAAAGAAGAGAAGTATGGGGGCAGAACGATCAGCAGCCCTCGAGGAAGAAGTAAAGAGCTTACTTGCCAATGACTTCATACGTGAAGCCATCTACCCGGAATGGATCGCCAACCCGGTACTGGTAAAGAAAGCTAACGGGAAGTGGCGAACATGCATCGATTTCTCCAACTTAAATGACGCTTGCCCGAAAGACTGCTTCCCACTCCTCCGAATCGACCAACTCGTGGACAGCACTACCGGGCACGAAATTTTATCCTTTATGGACGCATACTCAGGATATAACCAGATCCCTATGCACGCCCCCGATCAAGACCACACTAGCTTCATCACTGACTGAGGATTGTACTGCTACAAGGTAATGCCATTTGGACTTAAAAACGCCGGAGCTACTTATCAGCGCCTCGTCAACAAGATGTTTGCAGAACTGATAGGATGAACTATGGAAGTTTATGTGGATGACATGTTGGTAAAATCGAGGAAAGCCAACGACCATGTAAACCACCTGGACGAGATGTTTCAAGTACTTCGCCAATATGGAATAAAGCTGAACCCTCTAAAGTGCTCCTTCGGAGTATCATCGGGAAAGTTCTTGGGATTCATCGTTCATGCCAGGGGGATCGAAGCAAACCCCGAACAAGTCCGAGCCTTGCAAGATATCAAAATACCATCCACTCGGAAAGAAATGCAAAGCCTAAACGGAAAGGTGGCCGCCCTAAGCAGATTCATCTCCAAAGCGACTGACAAGTGTGTCCCTTTCTTTGAAGCCCTAAAGAGAGACAAAGGAAAATTCGAGTGGACCGACGAATGTTCAGCAGCTTTCCTTAACCTAATCGAGCACCTCCAACGGCCACCAGTACTCTCGACTCCGAATGAAGGCGAAGAACTATACCTATATCTTGCTGTGTCATCTCATGCTCTAAGCGCCGCTTTGGTAAGAGAAGAAAACCGCACACAACGGCCAGTGTACTTCATAAGCAAAAGGTTCACGGGAGCAGAAGCCCGGTATCCCAAACTCGAGAAACTGGCGTACTGTTTACTAATCACATCAAGGAAGCTACGACACTATTTCCAATCTCATCCCATCAGAGTCCTAACCGACCAACCATTGAGGCAAGTGCTCCATCGTCCCGACACCTCTGGGCGACTGCTCAAGTGGTGCATCGAGCTAAGTCAATATGATATCACCTACCATCCCCGCACCGCCATCAAGGGACAACCTATGGCCGATTTCATTGCCGAGTTCACCACCGGTGAAGGTAGGGAACAATCCGAGGTGTCAGAAGACGTCAAATGGAATCTCTTTGTAGATGGAGCATCAAACGAACAAGGCTCGGGGGCAGGCATCGTGATAGTTACCCCCAGGGGAAGGAAGCTGCACTATGCCCTGAGGTTGGAATTCGCTGCCACCAACAATGACGCAGAATACGAAGCAGTGATAGCCAGATTAGAACTTGCACTGGAAATTGGAGTCAGTTCTTTATGTCTCCATAGTGATTCTCAATTTATTGTAAATCAAATGCTGGGAGAATTCCAGACTCGAGGAGAACGACTCACAGCGTATCTAAAGAAGACCAGGCTACTGCTTAATCAATTAGATCACTATTTAGTCAAACACATTCCCTGAGAAGAGAATCAAGAGGCCGACGAACTAGCAAAACAGGCTAGCATGAAGAACATCACTATTTTCGGAGTGTTAACCATCTCAAAACAGCTGGCACCAAGTTTCGAGCAAGTGAATCTGATAGCTGCGATTGAAGAAGAAACTTGGATGGCTCCTATCCGGAAATACTGACAAGATGGCGCATTGCCCAGCGAGCGTAGCGAAGTCAGGAAAGTCTTGAGGAAAGCCTCCCGCTACACGCTGCAAGAAGGAATCCTCTACCGACGTGGCTTCTCTAACCCCTTATTATGATGTGTCGGTGAAAGGGAAGCCAAGGAAATTCTATTCAATATCCATCAGGGAAGTTGTGGAGACCACACCGGAGGGCAGACCCTAGCAAAAAAGATACTCCGATATGGGTATTTATGGCCCACTTTAAACAAAGATGCTTTAGACTTCGTCAGAAGATGCGACAGATGTCAGAAATTTTCTAAGATTCCTCGACTACCAACCAATGAAATTACTCAGATGACCAGTCCTTGGCCCTTCGCAATATGGGGAATTGATTTAATTGGCGAACTGTCGATGGGCCGAGGCGGGGCCAGACATGCTATAGTGGCAGTTGACTATTTCACCAAATGGGTGGAAGCGGAACCTCTAAATAAAATATCTTCAACTAAAGTTATCAACTTCTTGATCAAAAACGTTCTGTGTAGGTACGGGGTTCCACTCAGAATCATATCAGACAACGGGCTTCAATTTGACAGCGAGGAATTCACCAACTGGTGCCAATAGCACGGGATTCACAAAAACTTCTCATCCGTCGCTTATCCCCAGGCAAACGGCCAAGTCGAAGCTGTCAACAAAATTCTCAAAACAATGATCAAGAAGAAACTTGAAAATTCAAAGGGCGCTTGAGTGGATCAACTTCCTACGGCACTTTAGGCCTACCTCACATCTTTCAGAACATCAACAGGGCATACTCCTTTCTCTTTGGCATACGGATCGGAGGCAATGCTCCCAGATGAGACTATTGTGCCTTCCCACCGTAGGATCCACTACAACCCAGAAGAAAACAAAGAACTCCTCCTCATGTCTTTGGATCTAATTGAGGAGAGAAGAAATGATGCAGCACTCAAAGTAGCAGCTCACAAACAAAAAGTGGCAGCACTATACAACTCCAAAGTCAAGCATCGCAGCTTACAAGAAGGAGATCTTGTCCTCAAGCGAATCTTTCCGCGCCCCGGGGCACTGGACCCCATCTGGGACGGACCATATGTAATTCATAAAGATCACCACAACGGAGCTTATATTTTCTCAACAGTGGACGGAGAGGTGTTCCAGAGGGCATGGAACGTCCGACACCTCCGTCGATACTTTTCTTAACTTGTACTGCCCATATGAAGTGAATTAACAAAGAGAATCAGTGGACGTAGGCATTTTCGTGCCGAACCACTTTAAAAAACTTGGCTCTTGTTAACTTGTTCCTTTGTATCTTGGCTACTTGTTAAGCTTTATCCTTTGCTGTTGAACAAAATCCTTTGCAGATGACATTTCAATTCAGAACTTCACAACACAACTCCACCTGGACAAAATCTAACAGGTACGCTACGATTCTATGCCCTCGCTAATGAGACACTTTGCTCCGGTATTCCTCTACCGCGAGTTAACTCATTGTTTGCCTCGGCCCTTAAAGCCGACTGTAATAAGCCGAGTATAAGCCACCGAGAAGGCAGATTATGCCTTGGCAGCTCATTACAGCGATTCGGCTCGCCGGAAACTGTGAACCGATCATAAGCCCCAACATAAGGTGTGGCCAGCCAGGGGCAGTTCACAGTTGACGATCGGCCCCCACGCTAGCCAGCCACAGTAAATCGAATAATACCCGCGATTACGGCCCATAATGGCCCGGGTAGTTACTGTGCGCGATCGGCTCCGATATGTCTTAAGTGCGGCTGTGGTAAAATAGAAAACTCCCCGCAGAGGCGTAAGATGGGTGACAAATGTCTCCAAGACCCACAGCTAGGTAAAGTGACTACAAAACCCGTTTGCCACGAACTTAAGCACATCGACGGCCTTCCGTGACTGGAAGTTTTACTTTTCCTATATTTTAATTCATTTAAAACTTTTCTCCTATTCTCCGTAACGGTGCTTGAAAGTACAGGACATGAAATAGGGAACACTCGCTAATGGGAACAGAAACTTACAATCGGATGACTAGACACTCAACAGCATTCTGTGCTTAGTCTTACAGGGCGCACGAAGTTGTCGTCCACAGCCGAAACATGAAGGGCGGTACCTTCTACTTTTATACATTAATGCATAGCTGTAGTTCATATTCACGCATCACATTTACGTTGCAAAATGAGAAAATTATACTTTAAGAAAAAAACTTGGCATCGGGCACAGTCAAGTCACTAGTAACATGCATAGTTATATCACTTACACAGCACAACAAAATAGCGATAACATTCCAACATAAAGGAATCAGCTTATGTTATGAAATTACATAAAGTCATTCACCACAAACAATATTATTACAGTCACATCAATGTTTTGGGCTAACATAAACAGCGATAAAAGGAAATCAAAAGGTGGCCGAATCCAGACAAGGAACCAGCTGCGTCCACGCTTCGCCCTCATCCTACCAACTCTCCAAGCCTACTTAGCCGCAGGGTCGGAGCTCCCAGCATGTTGATCGGAAGTCCCACCTGACCAATTCAGAAGAGGAATTCATTAAACAAACAGTAAACGATCAAGTTATGAAAATCTAAAAAGAAAAGAGAAAGAGAAGAGAGACTCGCCAGCGCCCGCCGCTTGATCCTCATTCTCCAATTGCACACCCGCTTCCTCCGCAGCAAGCAGCCGCATCCCCTCCTTCACCGCCGCTTGCTCCTCCTTCGAAAACTGAGCGGTGACTATATCCAGACTAAAGGCCGCTCCACCTTTCTTGCCCTCATCAACCCTGGCCTCCTCTAAAGCCCGAAGATATACCTTGGCCATAACCCGGGGATAGTCATACATCCAGGATAAGCTGCCCTCCTTCCAAGTGCGGAAGTACATGTCCTGCAGCATATCGTCCATCATCCCCTCATCCTCTTCAAACCTCTTCACCCGGGCCTCGGAAATCTGCAACTTAGTGGCAGCAGCATCACTCTCTCGCCGGTATCTCGAGCACTCAGCCTGGAGGGATCTCCTCATCTCCTCCATGTCTTCTTTCAACTTGGCTTGAGCAAGTTCTGCAGCTTCAAGCCTCCCACATATCTCTTCAACCTGCTCGAGATCCGCCCTCCTAACCTCATCAACCGTGGTAATGGCCATGTCAATACGTTTCTTGCAAGCGGCCTCCATTTTCCGCAACTCAGCTCTGCTAGCCTCTTCCATGGCCTTCTTCAGTCGTTGGGAGTCGGTTTCATGCTGCGAAATCTGAATAGCCTGGTCGTCAAGTTGTTTGGCCTGATCAGCAACCACTAACCGCAACCTTATATTGGCACTCCCTATCTCCTCCCCGGCCTTGGCCAATAGGGCGTGATGTTCCATTAACTTCTTAACCTCCTCCGCGACCCGGTCGATGTTGGCCTTGGCTTCGTCCCCTATAGCAGCTATCCGAGTAGTGAGCAGATCCAGATCTAGGGACTTAGCCTCATCAAGAACCCGAACCATGGGATTGCGAGGGAGAAGATGCTCGCCCGTGGCCTCGTCAAATAAAATATCCTGAGAGATTGGGTCCAAATCCGGGTGGCCAGCAAAAGGATTGCGAGGCACGTCGGGACGTTTTATACGGATAACAGTAGGATTCTCGGAAGGATGCGGAGAGGGGAGAAACTCCGTGGTCTCCTCCGTGGTATCTTGGGAAGGCTGAGTAGGAGGCTGAGGACCAGGTGATGAATCAAACAAGGAACGCCTCCTCTTTCTCTACTGGATACCCTCCTCGATGACTCCAAGGAGAGGGCGGTAGCTGACCACGTCCCCAGGACGACCAGTAGGAGGCTTCGGCTTAGTAGAAGCTCTCATCAACTTGAATTGTTCGAGGCGGTGTCGAACATCTGACGTTCTGGCCACCTGGCCTGCCCCTGGAGTAAAGAATAAATGTTGCAAGCATGCATCAAATCATGAGGCAAGAGATATATCGAGTTAAAAAAAAGGAACAAGAAAGACGCTTTTACTATACAAACCCTGCAGAGAAGGAGGAACCTGCAATAAGTCCTGGATTTCATCCCAGGACGGGAGCGAGCCATAAAATATTCCTAAGTCCCTATCGTAAATGGAATCTGCAGAAGTCAAAAGTTCACCTTGCACCGCCGGAGGCACCCTAGCTGAGGAGCTCTTAGGGGATGGATCGGCGCCAGCCCCGGCCTTGCCAGTCTTCTTCGCCTTCTCCGCCAAATCCGATTCTCCCTCCGATTCCCCGAAAGCTTGACGGAGAGACTCATCCGTCCACTCCTGAAGCTCCCCCACTTGCCCGGAGGTTAAGGCACCAGTGCCACTACCGCCCTGTCCGTCGCCATCACCATTACCCTCTCCATCTCCATCGCCATCTCCTCCACCCTCTGACTCTCCTCCTGCATCGCCTCCTTCGCCCTCGCCTCTATCCTCTTCCACATCTTCCTCCTCCGGGATAATTGGGCAAGTGCTAGGAGAGGGGCCGTCAGACTCCTTAAGTTTCTTACCCCCGACAACCGGAGGATTTGTAAAAGTTTTCCTCTTGCCACTCTTTTTCGTGGCCCCTCCTGTAGTCTGGGCAGCTTTCTCTTCCGCCGTATCTCTCTGTTTAACCACGGGCTGATGTGCAAGAATCAAGTTGTACATCAAGAGTCTAGCATTCCTGATCAGGTAATCAGCCGATTTGTCTCTCTCTGAAATAGCTTCTATCTCAGCTGTTATCTGAACTAGGCGATCGTTCTCCACAACCACAAAGCCACCTGTCGCTAGAAAGAAATGAAAGCACATAAGGAAAAGAATTGCGGCCAAGACAAGGAATGTAAATAAAACTTTGACTTACATCTGGAGGTGAAGCGACGGATAGAGACGGAGTCATCTCTGACGAAGAACCACTCCCTCTTGAACATACTGTACTTCGAATAGAGGTCCAGAACCGGCTTGAAAGAGACGGCAGACTCCAAGCTAATATATGGGGATCCCTTCCTGTATCCCCTCAGATTGTACAGATACCGTATCTCCCAGTTGGAAGGAGCGCGCCCATACCTCTCCTGAAAGATAGCGTACAAGCACACCAGGATGGCGTAAGAGTTGGGCTGGAGTTGGAATGGAGCCACCTTCAGATAAGTGATGAAGCTGACTACCCAGGTGTTGATGGGAGGAATGGCCCCGCACATACAGTGGTACCTACTATACGCAAAATACCCTTCAGGAGGGTCATATGGCATAACTCCAGCCCCCGGCAGCACCATGAGCGCTCTATCTATTCCGAAGGAACGAGATATAACATCGAGTTGCTCCTCCTTCGGGGAGCTAGGAAAGTAGTCAGGAGGGGAGGCCAGAAGTTCCTAGGGGCCATACCCATCCACTAACGACCTCGGGGCAGGTCCATGATGCGCCGGTCCTGGCTGGGCTGGGGGCGCAGTAGAAGTCTCTTCTCTGTCCTTGGACTTCTTTCTATCTGATCGAGTTTCCGCTTTGCGAGACATTTATCTGCGGCACAAGAAAAACATGGTATTAGAACAAGGAGTATGGGAATATAAATGAATATCTTTCAGGTTCCATCCGGTGGTCAAGCTTTCGAGGTTCATTTGGCATTCCCAATACCGAGCCCCATTCGGTTCTTAGAAACCTCGTATCCATTCGGCATCAGATCCATTCGGTAGTCAAGATTCTTAAGCTCATTCGGCTTTAGGATATATACCTGGTTCGGTACGAGGTTGATTCGGCAGGAAGTTGATTCGGCTAGGGGTTGATTCGGCTCTCTCTGGTTCGATAAGGAATAACTAAGGGGGTGTAGCCCCAATATATAGACGAGCGCAGAAGCACCGGACAAACCGGTTCGGCACACCGGACCAACCGGTTCGGCACCTCAACCAAATGAAGCTATATCAGGTATCCAACTTAAAGCAAAGCGCGACACATGCAAGCACGTGCCCCACTTTGGGGGGCAAATGTTGGGCGTGTTTCCACCCATGAGTTTCCATCCTTCGTCGAACTAAGCCCATCGAGCAAAACAACACCTCCTTGCCGAACCAAAGGTCATCCGGTCAAGCTCCATCCGGTCACAGGCCTCACCGGACCAACGCATATACACTCCCCCACCGAACCACCCATCACCGGTCCAAGCTCCATGCCGAACCCACACCGCCTTCATGCCGAACCAACACCTCTTAACCCACTAACGAATGAACCACCAAACCACCTACCACCGGTCCACTCCATCACCGGACCAAGTTCCAGCGAATGAAGCCTCGCCGAACCAGAACGCTTTCCCCCAAACCATACCGAACCACATCTCCACTTCAATACCGAACTTCATCTCCACTTCCATGCCGAACCAACCCACCACCGGTCCAAAACCCATCATCACCGAACCACTTCCCTATCGAACCAAACTCCAACCACTCCAAACACTGCCGAACCAGAATGATGCCAAACCAGATTGCTTCAGCCCAAGCCCACCAGCAGCTATATACATCCAGGAGCCCTGCCCCCAGCCTCACTCTATAAATAGAGGGGCAGGGGTACAACAATGGCAGACAAGTTTGAGAGCTCAAGCAAGGAAGGAACTTTCAAACAACTTTCATATACTTGTATATAAAGCTTTGTACTTGTAATCTGAAAGAAAAGGGGGAATAACATATAAAGTGGACGTGGGCACGTTCTGGCCGAACCACTATAAATCTGTGTGTCTTTTACAGTTTAGTCCTTGCTTTTTATATATTTGCATAACTCACCCAAATTACTAAGAACAACATAAAATCAACTAAATCATACGACTTTGAGGTGTTTGTCCATTTTTTGTGCAAACATTTCTTTTTGAATTTATCTTTCTTGTTTTTGTTGTTGAAGTTTTTCTGATTTTCCTTCATTTGTTCTTGACAATCTTTTTGCATATGTCCTTTCTTATGACAATTGAAGCATTCTATATTTGAGGATGATGGTTTGTTCAAGAAATTCTTTTTGAATCCGTTTTTGTTTCCTTTTCTATACTTTAGGAATTTCTTGAAATTTTTGGCTATAAATGCTAGATCCTCGTCTTCAGACTCTGATTCTTCCTTTTCCGCATGAAAAGCAATATTCTTTCTTTCTTGAGCTTGATTCTTTTTAGCTTGCATATTTACTTCATACGACATAAGATTTCCAATCAATTCTTTTGGTTTCATTGTAGATAAATCATTTTCTTCCTCGATTGCTAGTACTTTTCTCTCCCATTCATCAGTGAGTGAATTTAGAACTTTAGACACAATGTCAAAGTCCGTGTATCTTTCTCCTGGTCCGATTAGAGCATGATGAATGTCTTGAAATCTTGAATACATGTAATTGATGGATTCATTTTGTCGCATTCTAAAGTTTTGGAATTGATTCTTCAGCATGGATATCTTTGTTTGTTTAACCTTGTTTGTGCCTTCATGTATGACTTTAAGAGTTTCCCATATCTGATATGCAGTAGTACATATGCTAACACGGTTGAATTCATTTCTATCCAGGGCACAAAATAGCATATTCATAGCTTTGGCATTTGCACTAGCTTCATTCTTTTGAATTTGTGTCCATGTAGGATAATCGGTTGTGGGTACAACGAACTCTGCTTGAGTAGCATTCCAGGCTTCGAAACTTGTTGCTTGCATATAAATCCTCATCCTTGTAGCCCAATAGTTATAATTTAGTCCATTGAATAGAGGAGGTCTTTGGGTAGATTGTCCTTCCGCAAATGTAGAACTATAGGCAGATGTTGTGCTTGTACTTGCGTTATTTTCCATATTATCAATATGTCTAATAACGGTGTTATAGTTTTAGGACAACCTTGCTCTGATACCAATTGAAAGAGGGGGCTATACGGTAGGATCGTGTAATATGGAATAATGAAATAGTCTAGGGAAATGAAGTAGGTAAATGCAATGAGACACCAAGACTTTTATACTGGTTCGGACCTCTCGTCCTACGTCCAGTCCCTAAGCTTCTCTTAGGAATTTCACTAACTAACACCCTCACTTCACCCGGAGGAATGGGTGTACAACTTACCCGAACAACCGAACGGGATTTCTTGCCTCAACTACCGAAGAGGACTTCAACCCAATTACAAAAATACAATATTTGACTTGTTGTGTTCTTGTCAACACTAATGAGTCTAATGTAGTACAATATTCCTATAATCTTATCCTCGAGAGTATGCAATGTGTTTGTGAAGATTTAGGAATGTTAATTGCTATGAATCAAAAGAATGTTATAAACAAAAAACAATGATTCAAGCAATAGATTAGTGAATGCTTTGAGAATATCTAGAAAATATGAACAAGAGAACAGTAAGATTAAAGCAAGAGAATTCGGTGAATTAAATGATGTTAGAATCATGTATATATACTTGTAGAAGAGATGCATATGTTGTCAAAGGTTGCAAACAAGAGATACTTCCATTTCCATTGATGAAAGGTTGCAACTCTTGGGAAGAAGAAGGTGTCCTTTCAGAGAAAATTCGTAGGTTTAAATTCAGTCGACTGAGCAGGAGATTCAGTCGACTGAAAATGTAAAGAAAAATTTTCAGGAACAATTTCAGTCGACTGTGCAGGTAATTCAGTCGACTGAAACTGTGCAATTTTGTATATGTGTACAGTTTCAGTCGACTGGCCATGTCTGCTCAGTCGACTGAAGTATAAAAGTATGCACAGTGAACATGTGAATGAAGTTTTTATGAATGTGTTCTAATGTTCGTGCAAATCTCTTGAGGATAGATTTTAACAAATAATCTAGACAGAATATCGTACTATTGTTTATACTTTGGTCTTCATCTATCTTCTTCTAGTTTTTGCATTCTCTTTCTAGTTGTTGAAGCTTATAATCATTGATTAAAATCTTCGTGTATCAACAGGTTCCATTATTGCTTATTATTGTGCGAGGTGTTCAAAACCTTGAAAAGTTGTTTTCTTTTATGAATTTCACAATAACTTTTTAGACATTTGTTTTACATGGAATTACTTCAACCCATTTAGCGTAATCAATAGCAAGAAGAATATATAGATTTTCGAAAGAGTTGGGAAACGGTCCTATAAAGTCAATGCCCTAAACGTCAAAGATTTCAATCGTAAGAACAGGATTCAAAGGCATCATGTTTCATCGAGAGATTTTTTCTAGCATTTTGCAACGATCACAAGTTACATAACTCAAATGCATCTTTGAAAAGTATAGGCCAGTAAAAACCGCATTGAAGTTCCTTTTTCACTGTTTTCTTCGAAACTCAATTAGTCGTCGTGCCTATCCTTTACGCGCGCGGCAACTCACCCTTCTCCTTCCAACCCTAAATCACGAGTCCCCAAACTACGAATGCTAATCGTAAAATCTACACCCTGGGATCCTCGATCGAGATCATCGCGTATCGCTCGCTTTTTTTTAAGATTTGATTTCGATTTTGGTTGAGGAGGATGAGATTTTTAACTTCAATTTTGAACAAACTATTTTATTTTGTTTTCTTTTAAAAAAATATCGGCTACGATTATTAAAGGAAGAGGAAGATGCATGTAAATATAAGTGGACAAGTATTATACTAGGGGAAGCACGTGTTGGATGCGTCCACAGTGAATTTAAGGGAAAATATATATATTATATTTTAAATTTAAATTTAAATCATTTCGATTTTCGTAACTCACAATCTCGACCTCCAATCGAGGCGTGTCGCTAGGCGTTCATAATGTTATACCCCTATTACGAACGTAATGGAAAAGGTTTCGAGGCCTAACTCGATCGTATGGAGAAGACAACTTTTGGACCAAGATATTTTATATAGAATTTCAGCGCGTTTACCTACCGTATGATCACACGACAACTCCAAACACTATGAAATTTGAAAATCGATAATACACTATTACGGATCCAATGGAACTGGTTTCATCAAAATCCGAGACCGTGCCTCAGAAAGCTATTTTTAAATATCAATTTAAACGATATATTTTTCAAAACTTAGCAAAACACTTCCTAATTCAATTTTAGAGCTTTCATTATCTTCACTACTGTTAATATAAATTTTATAAGCCTTAGAAATATTTTTAGCAAGCATAAAATTTCAAATTCAACCATTTACCCAATTTCCAATTATTTAATTACACAATTAAATCACTAAATAAATAGTGGCATTTGAAATTCAAGTTAGAATTTAACTTTTAAATATTTAAAATCAATTAAATATTCCAATTTCAAATGTCCAAAATTCAGGGTCGTCACATTCCTTCCCCGTTAAAAGAATTTCGTCCCCGAAATTGCCAGTTAGGAAGAATGGTCCGTAGCCCGATAACTATTTTCCAAAAACCAATAGTTTTTAACAACTCCCAAAACAATCTTTTTATTAATTACACTATCACACTTACTAACTTCCTAAACTCATCCATAACTTCTAAACAATATTATTTTCTCAACATTTCAATTTTAAATTTATATCCAAATTTCTCAAAAAATTTCCAACTCTCCAAATTTTCGAAAAATTTCGCCAGCGTCTTTTTTGTGTGGCTAACTCGGTACAACTACAAAATGCCTCTGCGGGCCCCAGATTTCAAAAGAAAACAAAACGCCAAAGTGGCTAGACCAGAAAATCATCAAATTTCATATGCCAATTTAAATACATACCTTTTGTCGAGCAATTCCATTTATATTCTAAAATCAAAAATCCCAATTTCCTTTTGCTTTTAAAACACCTGTATATCCTACTTAGCAATAATATCCAACCCCAGAATTCAAAATCATTTTATTCAATTCCTTTCAAAAATTTCAATATCTATTTCAATTAAGCCCGTACGATGCACGTATGTCATTCGTACGCAATACCAAATTCGAACGCTTGTCGATCACATGATTTCACTTCCGAACTGGTATCGTTCACCTGACTCTCTAGTGCGGACTCGGATATGGTTTCTTGATCAGAAACCATCATTCTCCTTGCATAGTCGCAAACTATGATAGAGAATTTCCAGAATCAATCAAAAATCCATATCCAGGATTTTCCGTCGAAAATCGAGTGAAAAGTCCTAACTCGGATCAGTATAACTACCTCGAAATTCTATGCTCGAATCTGGATCAAATCGTTATGCGAATAAATTAATATACATACATCCCACATATTTATCTTAATTGATTATTATCTATATCAATTCTCTTCTTATTCATATTTAATTCGATTTCCATTCACTTATTCACCTTATCATTTCACCCACCTTTATTAAATCTTTATTCACATATTTACTTAGAATATGTTTCCCAATACCAAATTTTACTTGAATTTCACCATTTCTTCTTATGTTCAATATAAATATTTTATACAACTTATTTATTGTAATTTTCACTTCACCTCTTAAGCCTTTATATCTTTCCATTTAACTTACTTTCCAATTCCACTCTGAATTCAATTTACCTTTCATTTTTAAATATTGAATTCTATTCATCTTATCTCAAACCATATTTAATTAACCATTTCTTCAATTAGTTTCACTTACTAATTTACTTCAAATCTCAAATAAATGTTTGTTTCCAAACTTTTACTTCTTTTAGTCCCCTCGAACAATTCTTCAACTTCACTTTACCTAACACAATATAAATTAATTGTCATCCCAATATTCATTTCCAATTCATTTGCTTACCTATTTAAATTAATTAGTTTACTTAGTAATTTAATCCATTGTTTTGTTTAGTCCAATCTTGACTAATTTCCCATTTTACGCAATTCAAATTAAATTCCCATATTAAGTTTCAATCCTATTTACGTACAAACGCAAATTCATTTGTCTATCCCCAATTTTATTTTCAGCTTATAACTTTTTAGTTAAGTAACCATCTCACTTAGTCTCCTTAGACTTTTCTTTAAATTCTCTTTTACTTAACTATATTTAATTACACTCTGATTCAATTTAAATTTTAAACTTCTATAAGTTTTCCAATTTTAATTACAATTGCTAACTTCCTTTAATTCATTTCAATTAATTAGCTTACCTTCTAACTTATTTGGGTTTCACACTTACTTTTACTTAACCCTTCTTCAAGTTAATTTTTTTTCCTATTCTAGAAATTTTCAAATTTTACAAGTTATCAAACCCATATACATTTCCATAAACGTTTTAAATATGATTTCAGAGTCTTTTAAACAATTACTTAACATTTCAAAATAATTTTTATATACAAAATTCATTTGCATATCAAATTATCCTTTGAATTTTAAAATCAAACCCAGCTTCCCAAACAACTCTAATTTAAAACATTTTGGCATCAATTCCTCTTTTGGAAACACGAAAATGAACCATCCATGATGCCGCAGTCATCACCGACATTATTTTCCAGCGACAGAAAAGAGTTCAGTGCTTTTACCTATTTTAAACATTTCCAATATTTTTAAATCCAAATCCCACCATATTTCAAATCCAATTCAAAAACATTTCTGAAATAATATCACCATTATTTCTCCAAAACCTTTTAAAACCATTTTCAAACCCATTAAACTTTTCCCAAAATTTCAAATTTCAAATCCTTCCAACCTATATTCAAACATTACTCTTGAATTTTATTTCAATTTGTAAATTACATTTATAATCTACATTACAAATTCCATTTTGTTATATAATTATTTCCTTAACTTTTGTTTATAATTTCCAGTTCTTATTCAATTTCCACTTAACAATGATAATAATTTAGTATTATCATCTTCTAACAACCAAGCAACCATATATAACTACAATAATTTGCGTAAAATTATTTCTTTTATATACAAAAATAACTTGGGTAAAATTATTTCATTTACCCTATTTTAAAACAATACTATGTGGGTTTATCTTGTTCAAGAGTTTAGAAACCCCTATCGATGACATGGCGTCCCACACATCGACCGGAATCCATAAACACTCAACCGATAAGTCAACACAATATAAAAACAATTTTTTTAAATTCACTAACAAATACGCTCTCATATCCATTAATACACTCAAACTCATTCTAGAGTACTACGAACTCTATTGAGTAATCCCCACCAGAGCCAAGGTTCTCGCTTAACCTTCAGCTCTGATACCACTGTAATAGCCCACAAATCTGTATCCCTTGAGTCGACACTATTCTCCATCATATCAACTCAAAGTGAACGGAAATACGAACCATTAGGGTAAAGAAGAAGAAGGTAGAAGAAGAGAAAATAGAACAACAATAGAATCTCAAAATCGCAGCGGAATAAAATATAATTGATAACAATAGACTTTTATAGAAAGAAACTGCAACTATATAATATATTACATCATCAGAGTACAATACAAACCATAGCAAAATACTGGACAGTTGTAACAACTTGTCCTCACCCAAAGTAGACTACACAGATAATCATATACAGCGGAATATACATCAAATACGTGTAATACTCGGTCAGACCCGAGCATTACAGCAAAATAATACCCGAGTCAGTCTAGAAAATCAGCGTGAGAAAACATACTCAATTGGATTATTAAAGTTTTCAAAATCCTTTTGAAATCAAAAGGTATCTCATAAGACCACGCCACAAATAAACATGTCGGGTTTTTACCTTACGATAACCAAAACATTTCTTATCAAATCCTCTGATATTATAGTAGTGTCTATATACAAATACTTATTCAAATAGCTGAAATTGTTACGTTGCTAAATTCCAGCAATACTAGGCCCTATAATCAAAACCGTAAAGGCCACGTAGGGAGAATGGATTTCCAACTAATGACTATGCACTGGGGTACCGCCTGTCACAGTATCTGGTCTATATCAGCATATCGAGGATCCCCTCTGAATCCTCTGCAACACAAGACCAAACTACCACTTACTAGATAGCCTGAATAAGATCACCCGATGGTTGGGATCAGCAACTGCCCATAGAGCCGAATAAAAAGGGACCTCTAGACAGGGATGACCTTACCCTAATTGGGTGCTACCCACTTAGCCTTGCTGCATATCCCCTGATTTTCAGTCATTCCCAGTTGATGAAGGTCGAGGCTCAGCGTTACCTTTTTAGAACACTTTTACTTAGAATACTCACCGTCCACCTGACGATGTTCTGAAAGCATTCATCCATACAAGTCCGTTCCAGGTCCGAACGGAACCGAAGGCACTATTCCTACTGCATCAATTTGTTATCACCCTCAGGATTACTAGAGATTAGCCCTTGCACTTCACTGCTCCATCTTCGACTCCAAGCTATTGTCTTCCACACGAAAACGTTCAAACCGGATCAAAGTTGTTTTTGGGAAATCAAACCAGATCAAAGTTGTTTATTTCAAAATATCTTCACAAGATAGCCCTTTTGAAATAGTTTTCAAATCATTTTTTCTCTCGCGAAAATAAATTTCCAAATATTGTTTATTTCACTGAAATTCACCAAGTCTTAATACTTAGATTTTAAAATCACTTTATCCAAACTATGTACTTTAAAACATTTAATATAAAAACAACTTAAAACACTTTATTTAAAATACTAGATATGAAACATTATATTAACTTCTCATGTAAGACTTAAGCTAAAACTAATTTTAAAATAAAAGTTATTCTATAAGATATAAATAAATAATTAACCTATATAATTAACTTAATAAATATTTACTTATAAAAAATTTAAAACAACTAAATAATAATTTTTTAAAAACATTCTTTTTAAAATAACTTTAAACCTCTAACTTATACTTGAAATTTTTACTTTGAAAATATACTTGGCATTTCAAGAAAATTCACTTTCCTTTCCACACCTTTAAAAATAAACCACTATTTATTTTTAAACAAGTCATCCATTCCTTTATAAATTCCCTCCGTGAATTTATACTTCCAAATATCCACTGATATCTTATTTCACTTTATAAACCCAGTTTATAAATCCCATAGCCACATTCTCCTTTTAAAACACTGATTCAAACACTAAATCAATTTCCAAATCGATTTTCAAAATTTGCTCCATTTAAAAATTACTCCTTTACTTATCCAAATTTATTTCAAAATCTATTAATTCCAAACTCACTTCTTTATTTACGATTCAAAATCTTATTTTAAACTGAAAATATCCATTTCATTCTTTATTCAAAATTTTCCCTTTTAATTCTTCCCAATCATTTTAAATCTTAAAATTTAAAATAAAATCCTTTAATTCTTGAGCAATATCACTTAAGTCTCCAAAACTCCTTTAATTTCATTTATTTAAAATCTTTATATTTTTCTTTTTCATACCCTGCATTTATTTAATAGAATTTAAAATCTAACCTTTATTCTTCCCAAATTCATTCTTAATTTATCTAAATTTATTTTACTTAATATTTCTCTCTTATATCTCTTTTCAAAATTACATCTTTTATATTTTTCATATCTCCAAAAAATCTAAATTTATTCAGTCAAACCATAGCACTAAAAAATTTCAATTACCAACATGATCAATATAATCATCATAGATTATCACATAAATCACATCGCTGAATATAAAATAAATTCAACGTTTTGAGGAATCCAGTTGGATCCCTCCAACCTGTTTTCCCTACATCCGCAGATGTTAGCACAATATAAAATACCAATCCCACTTCGAGGGGGATATCGCGGTATAAAAGGGTCATCCGCTATTATGCGGGGCGCATAGGGTCTCATCCGATATATAATGCGGGAAATCAATCGCTCTAATATATATATATATATACACACTATTATATAATATCACATCATCAATTCAAGCAATCAACCAATCATTTAAATTTAACGAATTTAAATTTAACAGGTAATCCAAATGAGTGAGATTAACTCACCTTTGATTTATTGTTGCAATCCACACCAAACCGGCTTGTTTCCTTCACGATTTTTTTAACCTTGTATAAATATTTATACAGCCTATTAATACTCGAACAATCGATTTCCCGTTAATAAATTTAATTTAAACTAACAATTTCATTAAACACATTTTTCTGGTAACAAAGAATTTTTTGTAATTAAAATAAGCAAATAAATTAATCGGATAAATAAATCACCAAATGCTTTATTTTTAAAAAAAATCTAGTGAATTAAAATGGATATAGGTATATTTATTTCCTTTTGAAACTATATATATATATATATATATATATATATGCTTATAAAAATAATTTATAGATCTAAAAATCTAATTGATATAACTTTAACCCTTAAAAATTTCTGTGTATATATATATATTTATTCTTCAAATCGAAACCACAAATATATTTTTACCAAAATAAACTATAGATTTCAAAAATGAACTTCCAGTACTTTAAAATTCCCATTTGATTTCCCAAACGTTTCTAAAAAAATAATTTTTTGTTTTAAACTTCATATACATATTCAATCTGTACATATTTGTTAGATTTATATTTTAAATATAGACAGCCTATATTCCTTCTATAAATTGTATTTCCACTTCTTCCAGTAATGTATACATACTCTACTGTGATCATCATTTTAAAAAAAATGTAGACCATATTTTGATTCGTATAAACACATACAAAAATCGAAAATGATAACTCACCCAAAAAGAATGCTGCCGACATCCAACGATCTGCTCTGGCCCACGCGAGCGCCTCCACTTGACATCGCTTCCTTGAACTTGTATCTTGCCTGAACAAAACGTGCATTGTCACCTTAACCTTGCCTGAACTCGATCGTGCTCGCGAGTTCCCTGCCGTCGTCGAACGTACGCGACCCCGTTCTTCACTTGGCTATCGCTAGCTTACACGATTCAATCTCCATCACGAGCTCCAGTATCCCTCAATTAGTCGTTGTGCCTATCCTTTACGCGTGCGGCAACTCACCCTTCTTCTTCCAGCCCTAGATCGCAGGTCCCCAAACTACGAACCCTAATCGTAAAATCAAATTCTTGGAGTAAAAGGATTTGGCTTCCTTTTTAACGAAAAAGTACCTAAGAGCGGAGTGGTCAGTGCAAATTATAATGTATAAGTCATCAAATAAGCCCAAAACTTTTTGAGCGTAAAAACTACAACTAGAAGCTCTTTTCAGTGGTCGTGTAATGAGTTGACCATCGTTTAGAGTCATTCTAGCATAGTAAATGACATGAAGAATTTTGTTGATGCGTTAACCTAAGCCAGCACCAACTGCGAATTAGAAGCGTCACAAATTATTTCGAAAGGAAGTTCCTAATTGGATGAGTAAATGATGGGAGCGGAAATGAGTTCATTTTGAAGACGTTGGAAAGCAGAAACACAGTTAGAATTGAAATCAAAAGAAACATCTTTCTAAAAGAGTAGTCAAAGGTCGAGCAATTTTAGTAAAGTCTTTTACAAAACGTCGATAGAAACCATCGTGCCCAAGAAATGAACGAATGTCTTTGACAGATTTGGGAATGGGTAGATTTGCAATTACATTAACTTTCTCTTTATCTACCTCAATGCCTTTGTTTGAAATGACATGCCCAAGGACAATGCCATATTTGACCATAAAATGGCCTTTTTATCAATTTAAAGTTAAGTTTTTGTACTTGCATCAATTCAAACCATCTCGAGATGGTGTAAACACTCAAAAAAAGAATTTCCAAAGTTGGAAAAATTGTCCATAAATACTTTTAAAAAGCATCCGATCATGTCGGAAAAGATGCTGACCATGCATCTTTAGAAAGTAGCAGGAGCTTTGCAAAAGAGAAATTATTGGAACCTTGTATTTTGATGTTTTGATAGTGACAACTATACAGGTATATATTATATATACTAACCATTTTTGCAGGAAATAATATCAACTTTACAAAGGGACAATAATTTTGAAATGGGGACCGAATTGATGCTACAAAGAGCTATCCATCATTATGTCTATGTCTAAAGATATAAAGTTGTTAAAATCTCTTCTATGTTAGTATATACACAGACACAATTTTTCTGAAATTTAAATTTCAACATCAACGCAACAAACTTACAATTTAGCCGGTTGAACCACCTAGTTCAGCTGATTGAATCTATGCACATGCAGATTATTTATTTATGAATATTCAGCCGATTTACTGAAAATATTTAGCCAATTGAAAATGGCCTAAATTGAACTATTTCGTTGCTAATTTAAAAAACCGTCGATTCAGTTGGCCGCCAAACTTTATTTAGCTAGCTGAATCTATATAATAGCTAGTTTTCTAAAAAGGTATCTCTTCTTCATAAAGGGTTAAATCTTTAAAACCAAGATCTTTTGTCCTGACTTTCACTGTTTCTTTTCACAAGTAATTTCAACTATTAAACTTTATATAAAGGAAATTATTTCATTGTTTTCATAATCAATTATATTCCCAATTCTTTCCATATTTACTATTGATCTCTCAAGCATTTAATTACAAACAACTTTACATATTTGATTTTGATCATACGATCATTTAAGTAAAATTTCTTGTGATGAAAATTACTTTCTTTCTTCACAAACTACATAATATACCATAAAGGAGAAGATTATAGGAAGGGTGTACGTTATTGACTTATTAGTGCTATTCAGGAGCATACTCAGTCAAATACTTTACTGATATTTATAGTTGAAGTCCTATTGTAGTTTCCTCAAGCGGTTGAAGTCCTATTCTATTGCTTAGGTGGTTGAAGTCATGTTCAGTTACTCAGGCCGTGTAATACATGTTCCTCTGGATTAAGGAAAGTATCGATTAAATCCAGAAGGAGTGTGAGATAGAACGTATAATGGGAAGTTCGAAGTATTATAAAAATCTCTTGTATCATTTACTTTATTACTTTTAATTTTGTATTTATATTCCCATAAGTAAATAGTTTAGTTAATATTTCATATTACATGATCAACATTCACTTTCACAAATGGCATACGTCAATACAGAAAGGTGCAAAAGGGATACGTGAAAGTCGTTTTCTCTTAATCTTCAGGAGTGATCGGAATTTGGCTATAACCGGAATAACCATCAAGAAATCAATAAAATTTGTGGCTGGTAATGTTTGAGCATTTGGTCAATGAAAGGAAAAGGAAAGTGATCTTTACACGTTGCAGCATTTAATTTTTGATTATTAATGCCAACACGCCAACCCGTTTGAGTACAAGTTGGAACGAGTTTGTTAGTGTCGTTTGTGATAACGGTAAGTCCGGAATTTTTAGCACGACATGAATTGGGCTAACCCACGAACTATCAGAAATGGGATATATGATTCCGTTATCGATGAGTTTAAGAATATTTTCATGAATAACTTCTTTCATTTTTGGGTTAAGCCTTCATTGTGCATCACGAACAGGCTTGGCTTCGCCAATTAAGTGGATGCGATGTTGAACAAGAGCAGGACAAATTCCCTTAATATTGGTAATGGACCACCCAATTTCTTCTCTGTTTTTTGACAAAATTAAAAGAAAGGAGGCCTCTCGATCTAGAGAAAGATTTGAAGAGATTATGACAAAAAACATTTCATTGTCACCAAAGTATGCGTACTTAAGGTGATAAGGAAGAGGTTTGACTTCCAATATAGGATGTTTCTCAGTCAAAGAATTTTGGAAAAGGTCTGACTCAACCATGAGGGGTACGAACGGAAGCTCGTTTTCAATCTCATTAGGCTTGCCTTGAAATAGTTGCTCGTATTCAGTCTCACATTCGTTGTTCAGGTCAAATGTTTCATTGTCAAAATTTTCTTTAAAAGAGCTAACTTCCAACGTTTGGTCAAGTCGTTCGTTCGGTTTATTTTTAAGATTGAAGATGTTAAGATCCAAAGTCATGTTACTAAAATAAATTTTCATTGAACCATTTCGACAATTAATTAAGGCATTCGAACTGGCTAAGAAAGGTCGTCCTAGATTAAGTGGAATTTGACTCATCAGATTATTCACAGGTTGTATTTAGGATGATGAAACTGACGGGGAATATGAATTGATTAATTTTTATGAGTGGATCCACTATTTCTCCCACGGGTTACTTTATTGAACTATCGGAAAATTGAAGAGTTACTTTCCTCGGTTTTCGTTCACTTATGCCAATTTTGTTGGTAAACTGAATAAGGAATCAAATTGAGACTCACACCTAAGTCTAGTAACCACTCATTAATCGTCTTGTCTCTTATCGTGCATGAGATCGTCGAACATCAAAGATCATTGTATTTTATGAGAATTGATTAAGACAAGACTTTGCTTGGGCCAACAACTAAGAAAACTTTCTTGGGTACATGAATGTGTCATTTTTGAGTACACTAGTCCTTTAGAAACTTAGCATAAGTTGGGACTTGTTAAACGATATCAAGGAGAGGGATGTTCACTTTGACTTGTTTGAAAATTTCCGACTTCTTTTCCATTTGATTAGAATTTTTCTTAGGTCAAATTCAATGTGGAAATGGAATTTGATACTCATTAGGTTAATCTACTTCAGTAGAAGAAGAATTTGGATTGGTAGATATTTGACTCGATGTTTTGTTCAGAATTGCTTGTCGTTTTCGAAGTGTCAGGAGGAGCTTTCGGTAAATCGTTTGGATTGAAAATTTGGTTATCAATTATTTTACCAGAATGCAAAGTCATGATAGCATTCATTTGGTTTACATTGCTATCTTGAACAACATTAGATTGATTCTAGTTCGTGTTTTGATTTCTAGGGTTCGAAACTGGCTGACTTCGAAACATGCCTCGTTCACATTCACTCATAGAAGTGGCAAACTGACTGATATGCATTTCAAGTTTAGTAATTGATTGACTCGTATTTTACATGTACAAGTTTAACACATTTAGCAAATTCCTATTTGATTGGAGGTTTTGAGTGGTAGCTTCAGCCAAAGTTTCAAGACTTTTCTCAAGAGAAGTTATTCATTTATCGTCTTAGGGAGTGAAAGATTATTACTACTGATTTTGCGACGGAGGTGCAAAATTTTGTTGAAAGTAGTTGGGCTGCAAGGGAGGATTCGAAGCATATTTTGGAGATACTTGAAAATTGGGATGAACCAAATTTGTGTTAAAATTATTTTGGTTCCATTAAAAGCAAGGATGGTTTCTCCAACCGGATTTGCACATTGGAGAAAATGGGGTATTTTTAACCTTGTTAAAAGCATTGAGATGTTCTATTGAATGAGGACATTAATCAGCGATATGATTTGGATCATTATATTTATAATAGAATGGTTGGGAAGCTTGATTCATTTGATTGGATGGGAAAATGTTATTGAATTTACCAATCATTGCATCGATTTTAGCTTCCTAAGCCAATGATGATCCTATCGAGTGTGCACTCGATCATGAATAAATGGATTTTTTGTTAGAACGTTCCCATTGGGATGATTTTTTTTCCATGTTCTCAGGGAATCGCCAAGCATCGTCGTGATGTTGGCTGAGAAAATTGCCTTGGCATATCGATTCAAGCATGGTTCGTGGACTATTTTTAAGCCCATCGTATAAGATATGACAAAGAGTACATTTTTCAAAATTATGGTGTGGACATTTTATCAAAAGCTCTTTAAATCTTTTAAAATATTTTCTAAGAGGTTCACCCATGAATTGATGAAAGTATACTATTTTGTTTTGGATTTTGGTCATTTTTTCCAAGGGGTAGAATTTCTTTAAGAAAACTTTGACGAATTCTTCCCAATTTTTGATCGAGTTCAAAGGTAAGCTATACAGCCATTTTTTAGCATAATCGAGAAAGTGAGTGGAATTATTTGAAGTTTGATTCCGTCATCACATAATTGTTGGAGTTTCATAGTCGCACAAACTTGTTCGAATTTCATTAAGAGGATGCATGGGTCATCGTGTTCAAAATTGCCAAATATCGGGAGCATGGCGATATGAATTGAATGAATTTCGAAGTGATTACCCATTAGGGGCGAGTAATGTGATACAAGAAGGGATAGAAAATCGATCGGAAAAGATTCTATCCATGAGAGTTCGGAGAGGGTTTTCATAGCCATTGTTGGTGGTTCGTTCGTTTGACCTAAATGATTCGTTGTTGTGTCACGAGCCCAGGTACTCATGCAGAAGTGGAAAGATCAAGGAGAGAAAGATGTGAGAATCAAGGTTAAGAGAATGAAACAAAGTTTAGAGAAAGAAATGAAAAATTCTTTTCTTTTGTTTTTTTTAAAGGAAAAATATTTACCAAAAAGAATTTATTTTTCAAAAGGGAGATTTGATTTTTTTTGCTTGTAAAAAAAATTTTAAAATGTTTTTGTATTTGCTTTTGAAAAGATTTTTTTAGATTTTTTAAAAAAACTAAATTCAAAAAAACGTCTGTTTTTGAATTTTTTTTTTTTTTTCTTTTTGATATTTTTTTGGAATTTTTGTTTAAAAATAAGTTAAGGAAAATGTTATTTTTTTTACTTTTGTATTTTTTTTCTTTTTTATATATGCTTGAACTAATGCAACTAAATGAATGCAAAAACTTAACTACAAATTCTCTATCCTTAGTAGCTCCTAACCCAAAATTTTATACTCACACTTTGACTTAATTCAACAAAATAGCTCTTAGCCAGGTAACGGATATGAGTTATCGGTGCGCCATGAAACACTATAGCAATGCAGCCGAAGGTTTAAGTACCTTTAGAGAAACTCACTATAGTATTTATGAATCATCCTTATATTTATAAATGATTATTGCTCTGTTGTTGCCTAGACGCCAAGAAATAAATTATTAAAAGAAATCCACTTGTCAAGATACAATTTTGCCCTAGATGAGGTCGTAACTCCCTTAAGTCAACCATTATTATTCGTCAAATTTACTATTACGCGCAATTTGTGGACCAAGAAAGGGATGATGAAATCCCTCACTGTATCTGAATTTGAGTTTTTCCCTTAGAAAATAAAAACAAGATGAAGCGATGCAAAACAGAAATTAAATGTGCGTTGACAATGCAATTACAAACAAAATTTTATTTTGTTTTGTTTTTTATAAATGCAAGCAACCAACAATGCACGAAAATAAAAGAAGTGATAAGAACGTGATATTGGAGCATATAGAATTATTTATTTAAAAAACAACGATTTTTTAAGAGGGAATTTTTTTAGTTTATAAGGCAAGCGAAGTAGAGCAATTCTTAGCAGCATTTCCTTTTGTTCTGGTTTCCTACGACCTGCAACATGAAAGAGTTCAAAAAACATTTTTTTAAGAAGAGAATAAAAATAAAGGTAAATGAATTTTTTTAGGAGAAAACAAAAATAAAAGCAAATTTATTTTATTTTTAGTTTTAGTTTTTCTAAAACAAATAAATAAAGGAATTTAACTTAAAAAAATAAAATTACAGAACTAAAAAAGAAAAATAGCCTACTACACAAACAAGCCTAATTAGCCAACCTAATATGCTGCATTAATAATACTCAAATGTATTCTTTAAGCTAACCCAATTGTGAATTAAAATTGACGAATCGGATAGCAAAATTCACAAAAATTTGTCATGATTTGGAGGTTTGGTGATTGATTGGCAGTGTCGCAATTGGGTTGTAGGCACTGAGGTAGAAGGCAGGGTTAGTCATGATTTGCTGAGTTTCGTTTACGATGACAGCGGTTTTCTATAATGGTGCTGGCCTCGGTTTGGGATTAGGTTTGGAATTGGAGGCGATGATGATTGGTTGTTTGGGTGCCGAAGGTTGGGGTGATATTATTTGCGGGTTGATGTTTCTTTTGAGTTTGGTGATGTTTGGTTGTTGTTATTTTTTTATTGTCTCGGATGTGATGGTGATTTAATGGCACAATTTGGGCTTAACAGAGCCGCTCGGGTGGAAGGTTATGAACCGAGGTAGTTTGTGGTTTTAGGTAGGATGAAATGGAGTTGGGATGAGGTTCAGGGAGATGGAAGAAGTGAGAAGTATTTTGGATATTAGAAAGCATGGTGGTTGTAGTGGATGAAGAGGTTAATAGGGAATGAGTTATTTCAGGTTATGTTGTTTGTATTTTGACGGCAGTGAGATGAATGTTGGTTGAATGCACCCGTTCCATTGATATGGGCACATCTGAAATAAAGAAATGTATGGAAGCTCCTCTATTCAATCCTTTTCCTTCTTCTTGTTGTTGGATATCTCATTCGTATCCATCTTCTCTTTTTTCACGAGCCTCTAGTGAGTTACAGACAGAGTTAGAAAAGATAAAATCTTTGATGATTCCATCATACATGATTGAGTTGCAAATACTTCTGGGCAGTTTGTATGGCGATTAAAAAGTCTGATTGTAGGAGGTCGTTTGACTATTTGGTGAGGTGATGGGGTAGGTGACAGGGAGTGTTGGATGTGGTGAAGAAGGTAGTGTTGTTTGCAGATTTGGTGGTTGATCGGGGGATGATTTGGCAGAGGATATAATGTGTTTTAGCAATTGAAATCTGATTGTAAAGGGGTAGTTGCAAGGGGTTGATTGATGTGCAAAAGGTTGATTGTTTTTTAGTATGATAATATGGGGGTTTGGTGGATGGTTGTTCTAGGTTATAGTGGCAGTTAAAGTATGGTGACGGAGGGGGAAGAGGAGTTGTAGCAGTTTTAAGGAGGGTTGCTGTTGAAGGAGTATGAAAATATATAGTGAAAGGAGATGTAAATGAATATAGAGGAAATGAACCAGTGAATGAAATCAGAGTGAGCAATGTAATGCACAGAGAATAAAAACAAGCAATGCAATGTAAACACTTTTTTGAAATAAACTAGGAACTGGTTTTGAAATGCACACTGAAAATGCAAAATATTTGTGTTTCTCTTTTATTTAAGTCAATGGATCAAAACAAGAAAATAGAGAACATAGGGTAATGCCTAAAATAAATGCACACAAAACAACTAGTGGCAGGTTGATTGTAAAACTAATTCAAATCAATGCAATCTAATGCAAACAAATGCAAAAAAAGATTGGTTGTAAAAGAATACAAAATTGAACAACTTGAACAACTAATTTTTTTGAAAGAAATAACACAAAACGAAATAGAACAATTATAAAAATAATTCGAAGAGTAAAACTAAAATTAAATTACTTCCCGACAGCGGCACCTAAAACTTGTTAAATGACAGATTTTTTATTGATTAGAAAACTATCAAAAATATATCATTTTTAAACCGTTTGCACACGAGGTGCACTTGTAGTACATATGCAAATAAGGGTCGATCCATAGGGAAAGAATTAAATTCCAAAATTACTCAATCAAATTAACCCAAAAATTAAGAGGAGATTTGGCTAAAATTGTAGAAAAATGAACTAAAAGTAGAACGAAAGTGAGATAAAACTATGAGATTAAGGAGCAATTTAAAGGCTAATCCACTTCGAATCATTCATATAAATCAACACAAAATTTATCTATAATCTCTCATTTTAATTTTAAGTAGAAATGATTGATATTTTATTGTAAGTATGGCTTATTTGTGCTGTTAATTAGTGCAACTTAAACCATCAAACTCTAACACACCATCCAAACCCACTTGTCAACTGTAATGAAAATGACATTCAATTAAAAATAAAATCTATTTAAACATGATCTGTTTACTATGAACTAGTAACATAGATCATCAAATTTTGATTCTTCTTTGACTTTCATGATTAAAATTATATAAATCATATTTGTTAGATGATGATGTAACTTGTATTTATATTTAATAAGCATAGCCTATTTTTTATGAACAACATAGGCTATCAAATTCACTAATAAACTAACGTCAACATCTAAATTTCCATTAAGCACAAAATAAGATATTATAAATGAAACCATGTTATGTTGATTTAGTATGATTCATGAAAGCTTCATTACCCCTAACTTGAAGGGTTTAGCTTCTCATAATTGAATTCATCTCAAAATAAAATGATTTTAACATGAAAGACAAGGAATATAAAAGCTAATTAAAATAAAAGAGAACTAACTACTTTCATAAAATAAATCTAAACTAATTGCATGAATTAAATCTATACTATTAACATGAAATGAAAGAGACATAAACTAACATAAAAGACATGAAATAACATGACTTAAAAGTAAATAGCATGTAAACAAAATCAAATAAGAGAAGGCTAAGAAGTCGTTAAAAAGACAATTTATTTATCATTTATTTTTTGGCTACAACATGTATAAAAGAGAAGAAATCATTTGTAACACCCCGCATTTTTAGGTAATTAAATAAACAAATAACGATGAACGGTGAAAATAAACATTTTTGGAATTTTGAAAATATGGCCTCAAAACTTATACCACTGTGTTCATGGCGATTTTCTGATCAATTTGCATATATAACTTGTCGAAATCCGAGTTAATACGAAGAAGTTACGAGAAGAACAAGAAATCAGAAGAAAAAAAATCCAATTGAATATAAGTAATGTTAGGCTTGAAAGTTATAGAGAAAGTTATAGAGAAAGGTATAAGCCTAAACGTGAGAAATTTACAGTAAATTATGAAATGGATTAAAAAGGGGAAAATATAGTAACTTGATTTGGAAGTCAATGATAGATTATCTGGTTGGTTTAAAAAAGGGAATACATTTCCACGGTTTAATATTAGAATTATAATAAACATAATTGCAAGAATAAAAGCAAGAAAAGTGGAATTAGTGCAAAATAGAGACATTACTGTATTTTGAATTACCCAACAATTATAGAAACAATAAATGTCATGCAGTTACGAGTTATTGTGTATAGCATTATTTAGTATTAAAATATGGAAATGGATTTTTGCACAGTTTGTGTAACCAACCAAATAAAAAAGAACTACTTCCTAGAATAAAAGAGAATAACATGAAGCGTTAAAGGAATTAAAGAAGAGGAAATAATCAAGTCAATTATTTGAAAAGACTAGAAATAATAAGCAGAAAACCTAACTAGATATGCATTTATTGCACAGATAGTAGAGTAAAAAAAGAAAAGCAGTTATTATGACAAGTAATTTATGGCAGTTGGACGTAGTCCCAAGCTAAGACTGTCATATGATATAAGAGAACTAAAGAGAATTTAGTATCATATATAAGAAGACGGACTAGAAAAGAGAAGAGACACGTGCAATTACATTTATAACAAACAGGTTATAAAAGAAAGAAAATAATATAAAAGTGATAATTTAAAGTATAATTGTAACACGTAGGTTATAATCAAAAGAAAGAAATAGAAGAGGCTTATTTTATCAAACTTAGATCTTGGATTAAGTTAATAAGGAAAATAATAGAAGTGGCCCATACCGGTAGCATTCCCTTTCAAGTCTAGGACTGATGGTCTCACACATAGGTGGGGCTGAGCTTGATGATTAGGGTAAATAAGTAGCCAACAGAATAAGAAAAGTAAACTAAACGCATAGTAAAAGATTAGATGTAGGGTCTAATAAAATGGTAAGGTGCGTTTGGAGTAGCCCGAAAGAGAATCTGGATAAACAGCATAACGAAGCAGTTCATTGTAGATTTTAGTACAAAAGGAGCACGTATGACTTAGTTAGTTTGGGCTAGCAAGAAGTACGAGACTTCAATGGGACGTGAGGATACTCTAGGATGACCCTCTGGGGTAGGCTTAATAAAGTTGCACCTACGGAGGCAGGTCCGTAGGTGTTCCATCAAGAGAGCATGCCTTGACTGCTTTTGCATTGCAGGCCTAACGAAGCAGACCTTTAAAGGTAGTCAAAAGGCTAGTGATGGAATAGGATATTCGTATGTCCCAGTATTTGGGTTTGTACAGTGGGCAGGATCCAAAATAATATTCGCATGCGAAGATCAAGCCATCATCAGTCAAAGCAAGTTCGGGAAAGACTAAAGTTAAACCAACAGGCCAATGATTCTTTCACTATCGAGACATTGGACGAGGGGCACAACCAATTGGATGTTTAGGTTATTTGCAGTAGGGCGCAACCACTTAGCTCTTGAAAGGTCTTTCGATTAGTTGAAGGGGGCCTGCGTGGGGTCATAGCCATGATGAGAAAAGAGAGAGACCAAGTAGAATATCTGTATTGTAGGCCTAACAAAGCGGATCTTTATAGATATAGAACATCCTGACTAAATTCCGTACAAGGTAGACGTTGTTCGCGGAATTCAAGGAGTAGACAAAACGATTACATGTAGTCCTCAAGGTAAGTACTGGATGGTACATTGTGGATGTCTGAGAAATGGTATGAGCTAGTGCGGATGCAGTTTCACATTTTCTTAGCATATGACGGAACACAATTCTTTTTCGTCAAGTGCTTCTTTAACAATAGAGGAACATTCTCCATCGCTAGTAAGTTTCTTGTTTTTGGTTATCCATGTTAGTTTATTATTCTTTACTAATAGGTTCCTTTCTTCTAGATTTTTCCCCTAAAAGTCTTAAGCCATGATGACCAAAAGACCGTGCGACTCTTAATTCAAGTGTAGAAAAAATGAGGAACTTACTTACATTGTTAACTCCTTAAAGACTCTTTATTACTTTATTATCTTAGATCATCACAAGATCTTAGGAGAGCCCCCAATGGTTAAAAACATTGCTTGAGAAAAACGGTCGTTGATGATGGGCAAATCATAATCCTTTACTTCTAATTCTTCAGTTCAGCCTAAGACGCATGGTAAGATATCCTTGAATTTTATACGAAATCTATTATAATATTATCTGATAAACTTATTTTCATAATTCAAATCGTCTACCTTAGTATTTTTTCCTATAGAGGAGGAGGCCATAAGTGATGCTCCTAAAGATAAAATGAGTAAAGATGGCACTTCTACTCTAGCTCAAGCTCCCGAATCCCAATCTCTCAGGGATGCCATTGCTAGTTCATTCAAATCTATACAAAAAAGAAACTATGTGATAGTTCCGCAGCTGCTACCACTCCTAACAAGGAACCCAAGGTCTAAAGCATGCACACCCTAGTTATTGTGGAGGAGGTTCCATTTATACATATCGAATCAGATTCTAAGGCCCTAAATCTCAGCTCTTATTGGGAAAGAACTCATCAAACGATTGAGGTGAGGCTGTCTCAAGACCCACTCCCTCATATTACTTTTTTGGGTACCCTTGGGGCACTAAACTGTCTTTGTAAGGATCTTGGACTGTGTGTATCTCCAAGGAAGCATGCTTTCTTTCAAGTCTCAGGCTTTAGCTCCTTTTAGTGGTTTTGATGACCTTCTCCAGTTGGCCATCTAGTCTCCGTCCTTCGCTGCTCTTAAACCACCGCAACCTTCATATTATTCTAAAGATCATTGCTTTTCCATCCTCAAGCAAATGTTATCTGTATGTATGTTTCCTATTTTAATTGTTTCAAGCATCTTATGTAATATTCTGATTCATGCATGTTACTCATTTCAAGCAGTTAAGCTCCTTCTTCAAGGGGATGCTGCAGGGACCTTAAGCGAAGTGTCTAGTCTTTAGGAGCAAGTCTCTTCACTCAATAATCATATAATTGACATCTCAACAGTGATAGACAAGGCTATAGAGAAAAAGAAAAGCTAGCTATCTTACTCAAGGAAGTGGAAATTTTACTTGTTAAAGAGAAAATTGCGAAGCAGAATTCAGATGATATGGTGAAAGCCTTATAGGTAGGGCATGAGGAGGCTGGCAAAATGGAGGCCAGGTTTGTGAAGGACAATGCATATATTAGGGAGAAGTTGCAAAAGAAAAGAGCCCTCTTGAATAAATCCACTGGCATAATCAAAGATGCAAAGCGGAAGGTGTCTCTTTTTGTTAAAATGGTTCTTGATACTATTATCGAGAAATTCTACGAGAAAGCACTTTTCATATCATATGCCAGTAATAACCAATGATGCTCAGATCTAGACTTCTCTTCTCTTCCTTTAGCTTGGAATGAAAAGTTTAAAAAGAAATTCAAAGCTATGTTGGAGAAGTCCAGGTACATGGAGAGAGATCTTATGAGGAGGAGAAGATTGATGTCAACAAATTATTGTCCTTTGATGAACCTCCAATAGACGATGCAATGAAATTTGATAAGTGTTTGCGTAAAAAATGGCCGCAAACACCCAAAGTCGTATGAGTTGGTTGATTTTATGTTGTATTCAGTGATTTGGGTGATTTATGCAAATATATAAAAAGCAGGGACTAAACTGTAAAAGACACACAGATTTATAGTGGTTCGGCCAGAACGTGCCTACGTCCACTTTATATGTTATTCTCCTTTTTTCTTTAGATTACAAGTACAAAGCTTTGATTACAAGTATCTAAAGTTGTTTGAGAGTTCCTTCCAGGCTTGAGCTCTCAAACTTGTCTCAAAACTTGTCCTCCATTGTTGTACCCCTGCCCCTCTATTTATAGAGTGAGGCTGGGGGTAGGGGTCTTGGATGTTTATAGCTGCTGGTGGGCCTGGGCTGATGCAATCTGGACTGGCACATCTGGTTCGGCGGAGCTTGGTTCGGTCGTGCTTTGAGAGAAGGATGGAGAAGCCTTGGTTCGGTGGTCCGGTCTTGGTTTGATTCGGTGGTAGGGGGAGAGGTTGATTCGGCTATGTGGAGAAGGGATTGGCTCGGCAATGCTATGGACCGGTGGAGCTTGGGTTCGGTAGGATGATGGAGGTTGAGATGGTTCGGCAGTGGAGTTTTGGCTTGGTGAGACGTTGGTCCGGCACCGAATGGTCCGGTGCCGAATGGTGGGTTGGAGCTGGGAATGCCGAATGAGCTCTTGGAGTTTCGAATGCCGAATGAGATCTTGTTTCATACTTGAGTGAAATCCCTGACTTTTGCACGCTTGCTTGCTTCTTCTTACTCCGGTCGTGGTGGAAACGCACACAACATTGATATTCCAGTTTTGTCCAAAAAATGGGATAACACTTTGCCCCACAAAATATGCCTTGCGGTAGGAAGGCGTGTTTTGTAATGCCATGAGCTAGATGTTCATATCCTGTTGACAACCTGTAAAGAGATTGATAGTTTCACATGTCCTCAAATGACGATCATTCGGGATCGAGCTATTTGGGATGAAGCGCGGCCGTTCATGGTCAAGCGCCTAACTTCAAATGACGATCGTTCGTGATCGAGTCGTTTGAGATGAAGTGCGACCATGCGCGGTCAAGCGCGTAAATCCATGCGTCGATCGTTCGGGATCGAGTCATCTTCGGTGAAATGTGACCGTTCAAGGTCAAGCGCTCAACTTCAAATGACGACCGTTCGGGATCGAGTCATTCGAGGTAAAGTGCGACAGTGCGCGGTCAAGTGGGGACCGTTCAAGGTCAAGCGCTTAACTTCAAATGACGATCGTTCGTGATCAAGTCATTCGAGGTAAAGTGCGACAGTGCGCGGTCCAGTGGTGGTCCTCAAATGACGACCGTACGCGATCAAGCCATTTGAGGTAAGGCGTAACAGTCAGTGATCAGGTGGCGGACCTCAAATGACGACCGTTCGCGATCGAGCCATTTGAGGTAAGGTGAATTGTGCCGTTCGAGGCGAGTTGTGCCGTTCGAGGCGAGTTGTGCCGTTCGAGGCGAGTTGTGCCGTTCGAGGCGAGTTGTGCCGTTCGAGGCGAGTTTGTGACCGTTCGAGGCGAGTTGTGCCATTTGAGGCGAGTTGTGACTGTTCGAAGTCGGGTGCCGTTCGAGGCGAATTGTGACTGTTCGAAGTTGAGTGCCGTTCGAGGCGAATTGTGACTGTTCGAAGTCGGGTGCCGTTCGAGGCGAATGAGTGTGCCCGGGGGGGACTTAATATTATCAGTGTTGGAGTCATTGTTTGGGGGAATTTTTCGAATCAAAGACTTCGGCATTTCGCTGCCATGCAAGAGGTGCTCGTGGACCGTTCGCGATCCACGGGCATACAAGTAAATTTGCAAATATCAAAGCAATAATCATACGAATTGCACAACAGGAATGTTCAAGTCAAGATCAAAGCAAGACGAGGATGTCAAAGCGTAAACTCTTACTATGGTGCGGTCTGTAGTCATTCAGAGCATGCCTATGGATCGTGCGCGATCGCTTACATGTGTAAATGATCTAACCGTGCTAGTGAAAGGTTTGCGACTTGTTCATCGCTTTCGACCTACCCCCCGAGTTCAAGAGGGAATTTTACCTGCCCCCTAGATGAGCGTTCATTCCTTACCAAGTTGCTCAGAGGCCCCTATCTCTCTCTCTGGGATTGGATCAACATGCTCCAAGTGTGGGTGCCCCCTAGCTCTGGTGCTACGCCAGATGGTCCTGCTCCGTTCTGAATTCCAGTTGCTCCTTGGTTTTGTGCTCCAAGTTGCCCAATTTGCTGAAGCAAGTTCTGGATCATCTCTTCTTGTCTTCTCATTATAGCCTCCATCTCATCCCTGGTGATGAAGGTTGAAGCTTGGTTTGCTCCTGAGGAAGCCTCTTGACTTCTTTGGTGTTCACTTCTCTCTGGCCTTTGCCTTCTACTTGTTTGTCTCGTCATAACTCTTAGATCTAAACTCTTAGATTTTCAAATTCAACTACTATCCGATGTAGCGGGAGCTGGTCGTTCTCAGTGAAAGCACCAAAATGTTTGCGTAAAAAATGGCCCAAACACCCAAAGTCGTATGAGTTGGTTGATTTTATGTTGTATTCAGTGATTTGGGTGATTTATGCAAATATATAAAAAGCAGGGACTAAACTGTAAAAGACACACAGATTTATAGTGGTTCGGCCAGAACGTGCCTACGTCCACTTTATATGTTATTCTCCTTTTTTCTTTAGATTACAAGTACAAAGCTTTGATTACAAGTATCTAAAGTTGTTTGAGAGTTCCTTCCAGGCTTGAGCTCTCAAACTTGTCTCAAAACTTGTCCTCCATTGTTGTACCCTTGCCCCTCTATTTATAGAGTGAGGCTGGGGGCAGGGGTCTTGGATGTTTATAGCTGCTGGTGGGCCTGGGCTGATGCAATCTGGACTGGCACATCTGGTTCGGCGGAGCTTAGTTCGGTCGTGCTTTGAGAGAAGGATGGAGAAGCCTTGGTTCGGTGGTCCGGTCTTGGTTTGATTCGGTGGTAGGGGGAGAGGTTGATTCGGCTATGTGGAGAAGGGATTGGCTCGGCAATGCTATGGACCGGTGGAGCTTGGGTTCGGTAGGATGATGGAGGTTGAGATGGTTCGGCAGTGGAGTTTTGGCTTGGTGAGACGTTGGTCCGGCACCGAATGGTCCGGTGCCGAATGGTGGGTTGGAGCTAGGAATGCCGAATGAGCTCTTGGAGTTTCGAATGCCGAATGAGATCTTGTTTCATACTTGAGTGAAATCCCTGACTTTTGCACGCTTGCTTGCTTCTTCTTACTCCGGTCGTGGTGGAAACGCACACAACATTGATATTCCAGTTTTGTCCAAAAAATGGGATAACACTTTGCCCCACAAAATATGCCTTGCGGTAGGAAGGCGTGTTTTGTAATGCCATGAGCTAGATGTTCATATCCTGTTGACAACCTGTAAAGAGCTTGATAGTTTCACATGTCCTCAAATGACGATCATTCGGGATCGAGCTATTTGGGATGAAGCGCGGCCGTTCATGGTCAAGCGCCTAACTTCAAATGACGATCGTTCGTGATCGAGTCGTTTGAGATGAAGTGCGACCATGCACGGTCAAGCGCGTAAATCCATGCGTCGATCGTTCGGGATCGAGTCATCTTCGGTGAAATGTGACCGTTCAAGGTCAAGCGCTCAACTTCAAATGACGACCGTTCGGGATCGAGTCATTCGAGGTAAAGTGCGACAGTGCGCGGTCAACTGCGTAAATCAATGTATCGATCGTTCGGGATCGAGTCATCTGTGGTGAAATGTGACCGTTGAAGGTCAAGCGCTCAACTTCAAATGACGACCGTTCGGGATCGAGTCATTCGAGGTAAAGTGCGACAGTGCGCGGTCAAGTGGGGACCGTTCAAGGTCAAGCGCTTAACTTCAAATGACGATCGTTCATGATCAAGTCATTCGAGGTAAAGTGCGACAGTGCGCGGTCAAGTGGTGGTCCTCAAATGACGACCGTACGCGATCAAGCCATTTGAGGTAAGGCGTAACAGTCAGTGATCAGGTGGCGGACCTCAAATGACGACCGTTCGCGATCGAGCCATTTGAGGTAAGGTGAATTGTGCCGTTCGAGGCGAGTTGTGCCGTTCGAGGCGAGTTGTGCCGTTCGAGGCGAGTTGTGCCGTTCGAGGCGAGTTGTGCCGTTCGAGGCGAGTTGTGCCGTTCGAGGCGAGTTTGTGACCGTTCGAGGCGAGTTGTGCCATTTGAGGCGAGTTGTGACTGTTCGAAGTCGGGTGTCGTTCGAGGCGAATTGTGACTGTTCGAAGTCGAGTGTCGTTCGAGGCGAATTGTGACTGTTCGAAGTCGGGTGCCGTTCGAGGCGAATGAGTGTGCCCGGGGGGGACTTAATATTATCAGTGTTGGAGTCATTGTTTGGGGGAATTTTTCGAATCAAAGATTTCGGCATTTCGCTGCCATGCAAGAGGTGCTCGTGGACCGTTCGCAATCCACGGGCATACAAGTAAATTTGCAAATATCAAAGCAATAATCATACGAATTGCACAACAGGAATGTTCAAGTCAAGATCAAAGCAAGATGAGGATGTCAAAGCGTAAACTCTTACTATGGTGCGGTCTGTAGTCATTCAGAGCATGCCTATGGATCGTGCGCGATCGCTTACATGTGTAAATGATCTAACCGTGCTAGTGAGAGGTTTGCGACTTGTTCATCGCTTTCGACCTACCCCCCGAGTTCAAGAGGGAATTTTACATGCCCCCTAGATGAGCGTTCATTCCTTACCAAGTTGCTCAGAGGCCCCTATCTCTCTCTCTCTGGGATTGGATCAACATGCTCCAAGTGTGGGTGCCCCCTAGCTCTGGTGCTACGCCAGATGGTCCTGCTCCGTTCTGAATTCCAGTTGCTCCTTGGTTTTGTGCTCCAAGTTGCCCAATTTGCTGAAGCAAGTTCTGGATCATCTCTTCTTGTCTTCTCATCATAGCCTCCATCTCATCCCTGGTGATGAAGGTTGAAGCTTGGTTTGCTCCTGAGGAAGCCTCTTGACTTCTTTGGTGTTCACTTCTCTCTGGCCTTTGCCTTCTACTTGTTTGTCTCGTCATAACTCTTAGATCTGAACTCTTAGATTTTCAAATTCAACTTCTATCCGATGTAGCGGGAGCTAGTCGTTCTCAGTGAAAGCACCAAAATGTTTGCGTAAAAAATGGCCGCAAACACCCAAAGTCGTATGAGTTGGTTGATTTTATGTTGTATTCAGTGATTTGGGTGATTTATGCAAATATATAAAAAGCAGGGACTAAACTGTAAAAGTCACACAGATTTATAGTGGTTCGGCCAGAACGTGCCTACGTCTACTTTATATGTTATTCTCCTTTGTTCTTTAGATTACAAGTACAAAGCTTTGATTACAAGTATCTAAAGTTGTTTGAGAGTTCCTTCCAGGCTTGAGCTCTCAAACTTGTCTCAAAACTTGTCCTCCATTGTTGTACCCCTGCCCCTCTATTTATAGAGTGAGGCTGGGGGTAGGGGTCTTGGATATTTATAGCTGCTGGTGGGCCTGGGCTGATGCAATCTGGACTGGCACATCTGGTTCGGCGGAGCTTGGTTCGGTCGTGCTTTGAGAGAAGGATGGAGAAGCCTTGGTTCGGTGGTCCGGTCTTGGTTTGATTCGGTGGTAGGGGGAGAGGTTGATTCGGCTATGTGGAGAAGGGATTGGCTCGGCAATGCTATGGACCAGTGCAGCTTGGGTTCGGTAGGATGATGGAGGTTGAGATGGTTCGGCAGTGGAGTTTTGGCTTGGTGAGACGTTGGTCCGGCACCGAATGGTCCGGTGCCGAATGGTGGGTTGGAGCTGGGAATGCCGAATGAGCTCTTGGAGTTTCGAATGCCGAATGAGATCTTGTTTCATAATTGAGTGAAATCCCTGACTTTTGCACGCTTGCTTGCTTCTTCTTACTCCGGTCGTGGTGGAAACGCACACAACATTGATATTCCAGTTTTGTCCAAAAAATGGGATAACAATAAGGATGAAGAAGATGATAAGTACGACAAGAATGATGATGATCATGATAAGGGTGGTCATAATGCTGATGATGATGATAATGGAAATAATAATGGTAATGGAATGGGTCATTCTAGGCTTTCAAAAGGAAAGGATGGATCAGGGGATGCTAACCCGGACTTAACGGCCCAAGGTTCAGAAGTTACAGAAATTCCTGATCCTACAACTAGAGACACTTCCCACAAAGATAGCATTTCTCAAAGTCACGAACCTAAAGGGAAGAAATAGAATCCCTCTTCTTCCATACCACTTTCTCAGGTATGGATTTCTTTATTTCGATGTTTCAAATTACCAAGAGGTTCTTAGATTTTACATTGAATATTTTAGTTAAGGAGAAAACCAAAATATCACTACGAAGTTATGCTCAAAAAGAAACAAACGGAGATAGATTGATTGAATAGAGGGTTGGATAGATAACTGAAAGAGTATAATGAGTTTTATGAAAAATACTAGAACCTTGCAGCCAGCGTATCAAAATTAAGATTTCTCAAAGAAAGGGAAGTTCCTCCATGAATAAAGAGAGCATGCCTCTATAGGGATAAACTCTTAATGGAGAATGCAAAGCTAATGACCCTTTTTGTTGGATGTTGATCAATGATAGAAATACCTTGGAAGATTCTCTATGCAGAGCTTACTCCAGGGGTAGGTTCATCGACTTCTCTTATTTAGGCAACAACTATGGAGGTTTGCTCAGGCGCTTTCATCGTAGAAACATGGATAAGCATGGGTCTGATCCTCATCTCGAGGTGTATTTGAATCTCCTAAGAGTTACCTTTATTCCTCTTTCTTTGCATTCTCTTCCCTCTGAAAAACTCAAATATAATAAGAAAAGATTTATTTTTGAATTGTAAAAGAAATCAATTTTGTATAAAGTTAAGTGATTGCATAGTTATATTCTAGTAGCTTACGAACTTTTTCACTTTTGTTCTTCTTCTATTAGTCTAATTTTATCATATTGTGCAGGCTAAAGACACCCCAAGAAGTCCGATTCCAATAGAACGCTTGAGTAAATTTGTCAAGTCAGAAAAAGATTTTAAAGAAAAATATTTAATTTTGAAGATATCACAGTTAGCGAGACATTACTTTCTCGGAGATCTAGAAGAATTTTACATGCGGTTTCCTTATTTCTGTTTTAAATTCATGGGTGATGAAAAGTATAAGTTGCTTAGTGGAATTTAAACCTATCACACCAAATTAATGTGTAATCATGCTAGTCCTCTGGTCAAGGAATGGGATTATCATCGATTGCCTCCGGTTAAAACTTTGAAAGGGATTAAAACTTCTTTCGATTCAATTATTGCCCTATCTTCTAGGTCATTTGAAAAGGCCAAAACTGCAGTTTTGAAACTCTAAAGTTAGTTGAATGTTTAGGAAATGGAATTGTAACATAATTTGACTTTTTTTATTATATGTACACTTTACTGTTATTATTGAATTTTCCCTGTTTTACTGATTTTGAATAGGAAACCTAATTAGTGCGTGCATCTGATCTATTTGATGTTTTCTCGCAAGTAATTGAGATTAAAGAAGGTTACTAACATGCATAAAGAGAAAGTCCTCAAAAGATACTTTAGCTTTACGATTTCCAAGTAGTCCAAAGGCATAAGAATGTCATAAGAGATACTTTCAACTGAAATTAACCTTTGAAGGTCTAAAGAGATGAACTTTTAGCTTAGATGAAGAGTTTAAGGAGAAGGATAAAGGAATTCCATAGTTGAAAGAATGGATAAACTCAACCCTTGAATCCAAGCCTACAGTTGATATCGACACCGAAATAGCTAAGTTACACCAACAAATAAACGACCTTAAAGTGGTGCTAATGAAAAGTCAAGTCTATTATCAGTTATTAGAGCTTATTGTGAGTGAAGGCAAATTTGACCTTCCAGCCCTTACTCCTGGTTGAATGAGCAGATCTTGGTTTGTGGCTAGTCAAGAATTTCCTACCATATTAAATCCACACCGGGCTTAAGCGATGAGGCGATTTCAAAATGGAGTAGACATGTTAGACTTGAATGCATGCAACATTTCAGTAATAAGTGGAACAAAAAAGTATCTCAACATCTTAATGAATATAAAAGCAAAGTTCAAAAGCTTGAGCGTGAAGAATATGTTCTTAAACAAGAGATTGAAGAGTTAAAGAGCATGGTTCAAACTTTACGAGGAGACAATAAGACTCATCAGTGTGCTTTGAAAACTAAAATTGATTCAGCTGATGATGTAGAAGTTATTCAAAAGAAGGAGAAGAAATTTAAAGAGCTTTTGGATGTGGCTCTTCACCACATTACAGATCCTTTAGTTGCCAAGGATTTGGACAAGTTAGCACAAAGCCTTGAGCTTTTGTAAAGTTTTGCTTTAAATAGGTTTTTCTTTTTGTCTTCTTCCTGTACATACAGCTTTTTGCATAATGTATTAGATTGTAAACAGATTTGTAATTAAAAGAATGTTACTTAGCTTTGAATCAGATACTGTCTCCTACTTGAATTGCTTATTGATTAATATCTCACTTTCCTATATTTTGAGCTATTGATGTATAAATTGATATTCTGCTTGTTAAAAGAACCAAGAGCCTTGCTAGTTGAGCCTTTTAGAACTTGATATAAGGATTTACCTTTTACTAATAAACATCCAATGGCATGTTTAATAACAAAGATTCCCGTTGAACGAATTTAAAATGAGTGTGGATTTGGTGACACTCCATCGTCAACAATAACTTCCCTGAATAATTCTTAAAGCATTCTGTCTACTGCTGATAATAAATTGAAAAACTCACTTGGCGGTAATTAATTGAATACAAGAAAACTGATCCGGCAATAGATAAAAGACCAAAAAACCAACATGGCAATAGAGAGAAGACCAGAAAACCAATAGGGTGATAGACAGAAGACCTGAAAACCAACTTTGCAGTGAATAAAACATTAGAAAACCTTCTCTAGCAATAGATAGAAGATCGAAAAACCAATCTGGCAATATACTGAAGACCAGAAAACTCATCTGGCAACTAAAAGTTGCGTTTGTTGAGGAGCATAAATAGCTCATGTTCGTTCGATGGATCTTCTCAAGAAGATTTTTTTGATTTGAAGTGCTAATTAGCTCTGATTTTTGATAGATCTTCCTCCCGATGATTGATTGATTTAGAGCGTTACTTGGCTCATATTTTTGATAGATCTTCCCCTGCAAGATTATTTCTGATCCATTCTTTTGGATGGAGACAGATTGACTTAATTGCTTTTTGCCACCACCGTAGTGAGGATCTCAACATGGATCGAACCCCTTATCTCCTTTTTAGATGATGATTTAGGTTTGTTGTCCGGTGCCTTTGGCTAGCTTTCTTTTAGCTGAACCGTAAAAGTACCCGACCTCCCTTACGAGGCGTTTTAGTAAGGCCGTGGAGATGGTAATAAAGGCTTTTTTGATGCGTCCGACTTGCTATCTTTAAGTTGAACCAAGTACTTACCTAACCTTCCTCTAGGAGGCACTTCTGTAAGGCCTTTGATGATGGCATTGAAGGTGTTTCAGTGCTTTGGATAGGCCAAAGGCTTACCAATCCTCCCTGTAGGAGGCACTCCAATTAGGTCGTGCAGGCAGGGTTTAAAGGCTTGCATATTCTTTGGTCAGGCCTTTTTAGATAAGACCAAAGGCTTATCCTGACCTCCTTTTAGGTGGTGCTTTGACATGCCATCTTGCCCGGGACAAAGGCTTAGCCCCTTACTACCATCATATGCAGTAGTTTAGACTTTCTATTTCTTTTAGGAGAGTTTTACTTCTTAATCATGTGGATAAACTTATTTCATTCAAAAGACCTTTATTGATGGTTGATTTAACATCTTTGTACAAACTCATTGAGCTTCCCTTGCATTAGGAAATTATTGATCAAGCTCTCCATGCTTCGATATTGGTTTATGTCATGTCCATTTGCTCGATAATAGTAATAATACAGTCCTTCGAGATTCCTTTCATTCTTTGGATGCTTTTTTTGTGAGAGCCAGTAGTTGAGTTTGTCCTTAGTCAAGAAGTAGATATTCTCATAAGAGGCGACAAGGGAGCAAATTTTAGAAAGTCGTGATCTTTTGAAAGTTGATCATTCAGAATTTCTTTTGGCTTACTTATGCATAATAGGCTCCTTAGCTTCTGTAACAAGCTTTCTTTTTATAAATCTCAAGTTTCACCTAGTTCTTGAGAATGGATAAGGACATTTTCACACCTTCTACTGAATCGATCAAAATCCTTTGTTATTTCACTTTTGAAAATGGTCATCTTTGCTTTGAGTTGAATTTCCTTCCTTGCTTTCAAGAAGATGCTATCCTTTTTACACTGCTTTCCTAGGGCGAAGATCGTTGTTGGCCCTATGTGAAATGGATTTAAACTCCATCCATATGGGTTGTAATATGCTACCGGTATTATCCTATTTTCCATGATTTGTAATGCCTTGATTCTGAGTACTTGTTCTTCCATGATTTGGTAGGTTGGCCCAGTCGTTTGAGGTTCTGATGATCCTTGATCGGATATCGTAACACGATGAATTGACATGACTAAGCAAAACTTAGTTGATGCAATTGCTTGGTATTGAAGATGAAAGGTAAGTTAGATTGGAATATTATATACTTGGTGGAGACAAGTTCTTTAAGCCCTATTTATGCAAGCTAGGGTAGTTCCACTTAGGGTTTTAATGTCAAGCCTTCTTTCTAGCGCTAAAAATGCTAACAAATTTCATAGTTAACCCTAAACATGTAGGAAAAGTAGACGTGGTTAAGAAATGGCTAAGTCAATCGAAGCTAGGTCACTAGGACGAGGCATGCTTGATGTCAAGTTCATAATAATTCTATATATAGTAATTGAAGTCGTGTTCGAATGACATAGAGGATCCAAGTCGATATGCTAGTCACAAGTAAAAGCCAAGTTGATATGCAAGTCACAAATTATATCAAAATGCTATGCCATAGTTTAGTATTCAATTCCTTATGTGTACAAAGTTTGAGTGTTAAAATCGGCAAAAATTGCCAAATCAATTTAGGATTTACAAGGTCTAAAATGTGAGAGGAGAGGTGAGAATGATTCGGCCCCCTTCACTCCTCTTGGGCCGTATTAATAGGGGTAGATGAGCAACACAATAGCTTGGTGTCGACATTCCAAGGCCTCAACGTCATCAATACTACATAATGATTTTCATCGTCTTTAGGTGCAGGGGTAGCTTTAGTTTTGTTCAATTGTTAGAGTAACACGACATTAATGATATACATCATTGATGGCTTCTATGAACGTTGATGAGGTTTGCCATCAACATCACATATATAGATAACCGGTGTCCTTCAAATGTTGATGAAATGCGCCATATGAAAGTTTTCATTGTAGAGCGGCGGCATTGATCAATGGTAGCATCAATGATGGGTGACACTACTTGAAAAAAGACTATAAAAGCAACAACATTAAAATGGAAACATCATTGACATGGGCGTGACATCATCAATTAATGGCATTGATTACAAGAGGCATCAACAATGAGCAACGTTGATAGGAGGCGACTACCTCCAGTATAGCTTCGACAACTATGGTTCTCGGCATCATCATCTAGTAACATTAAATAATTAATGAAGTGTGGTATCAATAAATATAGAAGCATAACAGCATGAGATAGTGGTATCAATAAAAAGAGGCACTGACTAATGGCAACATTAATTAAGTGCATTATCAATCTTGTCCTTGTTACTATATGGTGCTGCTTGAGTGGCGATGTCGAAGAGTAGCAATCTTAAATTGAGGCAATATTGAGAATGGGTGGAATTAGTCACATGTAGTACCGATGTTGAATGATATCCTCAGGTCTTTAGTCATGTTGCACGTCACCCATCTTTATAATCAATAATTGTGATAACATTTGTTACTATGTTTTAACCATTGTGGAAGTAGAGCATAGTATGTGGTTGAAATGTCATTAAGATACTAGTGAAGGGAAAACCCATTCCACTTAGCAGCGTGGTCTCACTAGATATCTATTTTTGGTTCGAGATGGTTAGTTATTATTCACACTAGATTTTTGTCTGACCCAAAGTGTTGTTTTCCCATAAAATCTTGAGCACTTTTTTAAGTAGGTCGGAAGTAAGGGTTCCAGGTTTCTAGTAAAATGAATAAGGTTCCAGAGATGTGTAGGAGGCAATCTAGCTATTTAGGAGTTCTTAACTAATTCAATGTGTTGTTTGATTTTTCCTATATGGATGTAATGAAGATTTATATAATTGCCAAGTGTTAGGCTCTGATCAACCAAGAGGGCATCTTCATATATCGCTTTTGGAGAATTTTGTAATAATTATATTTTCTCTGAATGTAGGATTGTGTAATATCCCGCATCTAAAGGCCAAAAGATAAGTGCTAAAGATGTTGCAGTCATCCATAGTATTAACTTCTGGTGACAAATATGGTAATGATAATGGTGTCCATAATATCAGAAGCACTTGAATATGAATAAAATCATGGATTTTCAAAAACCACATTTACTAATTACATTTGAAAACAAATTCATATCCAAATTACATGCTACCATATCATTTCTCAGATAAAGATTAATTACAATCATTACAAAATACGCCTAGAGCAACATGTGACGATGCCCCCTTGGTTGATCAATGCAATATAGTCATATCTAACTTAATACACTGCGTAATAAACAAAACAACCTGTAACACCTACTTAGCTATCTGTCAGCCTCCTGCTCGTCTTTGGAAGCTTTATTCGTCAAAATTTCTAAACCTGAAAACCTTAACCCTCAGCCTAGTCAAATCAATTTTGAGCACCCGAGAGTTTAAGGGGAAACAAAGACTTCAAGTCAGACATAAAGCTTGGTGTGAATAATTTTATTACATCTTGGTTTACTGATATTAAGTGAGACCACAAAGCTTAGCGCAAAGGGTTTCCCCTCACTAATTTCCTCTTTAAAACATATATTTTGCAAATCCTTTCCGCAACCAAACTGATTATATCAAAATAGCAATATCCTTTATCCTATTAAATAGACTATCTATCTATAAAATAACTAACAAGTTGACTATCTACCCATAACATAATAGCAAGGCCCGTTATGCTAATAAGTGGACTATCTGCCCACAAAACTTGGCTGACTGCTCGCAAACTGGACTAACTGTCAGGATCAAAATGCACTATCTATCCGAACCTTTTTCTTAGGGTTAACTACCCTTCATTTTTTCCTTGAGAACCTTTTTAAAATGATTTAACCTTTTAAATCATACTTATATAAGAAAAATATAATCTTAGCTTTATTTTAAGCTATTTTTCCATGGTATATATACTTTACTCAAAATAATGTTGATGAATTTTAATGAGGATTAGCTATCCTTCCTAAACAAGTTAAATCCCTTTTTAACTTGAAAATTCTTAGGCTATATTGCCTATCTAATACATTCGAAACTTTTTATTAAAACCTTTAAACAACCCTTTCAAAATCCCTGAAGGAAACTCCTTCGAAAACATCGAAAGTGACCCTTTTGAAACCATTGAAATCCTTTCTTTGAAAGCTTTAAACCATTAAACCATTCCTTTTGAAAATATTGGAAAAACCTTTCTTTCTTTTCTCCGAAATCTTCGAAACATTACACCTCCTCCTTTGAAACCTTCAAATATTGTCTTTCGAAAATATTGGAAAACCCTTCCTTTCTACCCTTTCGAAACCATAGGGAACCACACTTTCGAATCCATTCATTTAAACCTTTCGAAATAGTCAAAACTCAATCCTTTCGAAAGCACTTTGGGTTTAATTTAAAACATGTGGAAACTTTTCGAAACCATTCGAAAATGTACTCCTTTGAAACCTTTGAAAATCAACTCCGTCGAAACCATTTGGATTATGCATTCAAGTAGAGCAAAAGGATCAGAAACCCGTTAAAGTCCAAAACATCTATTTCGAAATCATTTAAAACTATCTCTTTTGAAACCATTTGGGTTTTAATTTAATCATAGAAAAATGTCTTTAAAACTTTTAAGTCGAAAGCATCTATTTCAAAATCATTTCCTAAGTAAAGAAGTGATGGTGTCGAACCATCTCTTTGAAAGCATGGGAGAATGGCCAAGATTTTGGAAACCAAAGTAAGCAACCCTTTTGAAACCATCTCTTTAAATCCAATTAAAAGCTAACTATGTTGATGATACCCAATTGAAAGCCATTTTAGTCGAAAGTAAGCAAGCGTATTTTTAATTTAAAAACAAAGTAATGCCTCAACCCCTTCAGAACCCCTGGTTTTGACTCCATACCTTCTGTTTACATCTAATTAACTACGTACCAGTTCCCTAATACCATGCGCATTGGTTCCGACTCTGTCGGAAGCCAAGATGAGGAGGCGAAACCTAGTGTCGAAAGCATCGAAACAGTGAAAGACATGTAGCAAATAGTTCTTTCCACCAGTGAAAGAATAAAAGTAAGTGCCTTAATGATGGGATTGAACAAAATGTTGACTTAAACAATGTTCAAAGAGACTCTCCTGTAACTAGGAGCACGAAAAATGTGGTACATCAATCTCTGAAGTATACCAAATGATGCACAGCTATGCTATATGGAATGGCAGAGGAGCACATTCTGTAACTAAGCTTGATCAAGTGAAATATATCATAAACCATCACAAAATTTCCCTTTTTGCAATACTTGAAACTAAATTAAATGAGTCCCTAACAATTAAAGCTGCAAACCATATAAACCCCACCTGGTATCTAAATCATAATTTGAATCAAGCCTCCTATGGCAGAATTATGGTCATCCATGATCCATCTGTCTTATCTCTAACTTCTGTTCATTCCATTGATCAACTCATCCATTTTCAAGCTAAATATTTTGATTCTCCCACATCATTTTATATAACTATAGTCTATGCCCGAAACTCTCCATCATCAAGGCAAACTTTTCTTGATCCCCTACCTGCTTTCAGGCAAAATACCCACCCATGGCTTGTTTTTGGGGATTTTAACTACTGTTTATCCTTGAATGACAAACATGGTGGTCTTACCCTTCTCCCTCATGATATTTATCCCCTCAATAAGGCTATTGAGGACTCTAACTTGATTTCAATACCTTCATCTGGTGCTAAGTTCACATGGAATAATAGGAGCAGATCTGGTGTCAGAACTTACTCAAAAATTGATCACTCTTTTGCCAACCTCAATGCTTTAACCACATGGCCAACACTGTCAAACTTTATCCCCCACCCTGTTCTATCAGACCATTCCCCAATTATTTTCTCTTCTGGTCAGAAGCTGTTAAAAGATAAAAGAAGCTTCAAATTTTATAATGCTTGGGTCCATGAACCTGAGTACAATAATATCATTAGTAAAGCATGGAATGAAAACTTTTTTGGTAACCCAATGTTTATATTTTGCAGGAAATTAAGAGCTACTAAAATTGCTCTAAGAGAATAGGCCAAAGGAAAATTTGGTGATGGCAATTTAAAGTCTGCATTGTTAAGGAGCCACCTCATTCTTGCTCAGGAAGAGATGATGAAAAGCCCTGACAATCCTGAGGCTGCTGCTGCTGAGAGGACTCTTTTTGATCAACTTACAGAAGCCTTGAAGTCTGACGGCAATATGAAGAGACAACAATAGAGACAAAAATGGGTTACTGAGGGAGATAATAATACTGCCTATTTTCATGCTGCAATCAAGGTAAAACAATCTAAGGAGCATATCATTAACATATATGATGAAGTAGGAGAATTGCACTCAACTCCTGCTGCTGTTGATAAAGCACTTCTGTTCTACTATAAGAATTTTCTAGGTAACAATAATGATTTCATTCCCTCAATTGATGACCTATCCCAAATCCACTTACCTGAGGTGCTTCCTGATGAAGCTGTCAAACTTGTTGATAAGGTAACTGATAAGGAAATTAAAGATACCTTATTTGCAATGAACAAACATTCTAGTGGAGACCCTGATGGATTCAATGTCATCTTTTTTATCCATAGTTGGGAAATTATCAAGAAGGATTTTCTAAAGGCAGTCCATAATTTTTTCAATTCTTTCAATCTTCTTAAACAAGTGAATGCAACTAATTTAGTTCTTATACCCAAAGTCCAGTCTCACACTTCTGTTGCTTCCTTTAGACCCATCTCTTGTTGTAATGTCTTGTATAAGTGTATTTCAAAAATATTGGCATCCAGACTTATTATAGTCCTCACCAGAATCATATCCAATAATCAGACTGCATTTCTTCCCAATAGAAACATTCTTGATAATATATTGTTATCTCATGAATTATTAAATGGCTATGGTCGAACTCATGCTTCCAAAAATGCTATGCTTAAGGTGGATTTTATGAAAGCCTATGATAGTGTTCATTGGACTTCTATAGTTAGAATTATGTCCCTGATGAAATTTCCCAAAGTTTATGTGGCTTGGATATACATTTGTATCTCAACTCCTACATTCTCTTTAAAGTATAATGGCTTTACATCTGGGTTTTTCAACAGCAAACAGGGGATCAGACAAGGGATCCTATCTCTTCATATATTTTCATTTTAGTAATGGAAGTGCTTACTAGAATGCTGTCTACCAAATATATGCAAAGTGACATATTGTTCCACTCAAAATGTAAACCCCTCCAAATCACATCATTGTTATTTGCTGATGACATTATGATCTTCACAAAGCCATATCAAAAATCAATTGAAAATATTAAAATAACCCTTGATTATTTCTACCTCATGACTGGGTTGAAATTAAATGCCAATAAATCTCATATTATCACCTCAGGAATATCCACTGAGGAAGCTAATAGAATTACCGGTATCTCTGGGCTGCAACTGATGGAAAATAGCATGTATTATCTGGGTATTCCTCTTTGTACTTCAAGAATCACCACTAGACACTGCCTGCCCTTGTATTCTAAAATCTGTAATTTAATGAACACATGGGCTAATAGGTTTCTCTCTCAAGCTGGAAGACTTGTTCTTATCAAGTCTGTTATCACCTCTATGATGGTGTATTGGTCTAGAGTTTTTATTCTCCCAAAAAAACTGGTGAACATGGTTAGAACTGCAATGCTTAGATTTTTTTGGACTGGCTCTGTTCTTTCAAAAAAACTCATTCCATGTTCTTTTGCTAAAATGGAACTTCCTAAAAAGAAAGGAGGTCTTGGTATCATCTGCTTGAATAAATGGAACAAAGCAGCTATCAGTGCTCACATAAACTCCTTACTCATTGGTGCTGATTCTTTATGGGTTGAATGGACCAGAAAGTATAACTTGGGTAGTAGGAATTTCTGGACAATGCCAGTTCCTCAGAGTTGCAGCTGGACTTGGAGGTGTTTATTAGGGTTGAGATCTGAATTCACTCAGTACATTAAGTATGATCTCACTTATAACAGTAGTATCAAGTTTTGGAATGAACCATGGATGGATGAAGGCTTGATTCTTGTCAATGTCTTCTCTCCCCATCAGATTGAACAGGCAGGCATAGGTACACTTGCTAATGCAACTGACTACTTGAATGAGGGCAAGCTGTTGCTCCCTTATACTAGTAATCAGGAAAGAAGTGCTTTTTGGAATTTATACCAAACTCATCAATATGGTTTAGCTGAAAAAGATGAAGTTTTGTGGAAAGGGAAACAACATTCTATATCTGTTGCATATGATCTTCTATATAATGTGACTGGCAGTTCTACTTCAGTTTGGCACAATGTAATATGGTCCAAATGCTCTCCTGCTAGGGACAATCTGATGTTGTGGAAGGTGATCATGAATGCATTGCTAACTAAGGAAAAAATGTTGAGTTATGGCATGAACATAGATCCCCTTTGTGTTTACTGCAAGCTGCAGATTGAGTCAGTGTCACATCTGTACTTTGAATGCAATGAATTACTTAGTCTAGGGGGAATTTGGTTGCAAGAATTGCTGATGATCATAGGCATGGCATATCAGAAGTAGAATGGGATCTGATTTGCAAATCAACTAGGTGGAGGAAGGAAAGAAGAACTGTTTTCTTTTTCTTTCTTAAGAAGTATCTGAACATTGTTCGGGAGGAAAGAAACTTGAGAATTTTTGAAAACAAGGTTAGAAGTATACAGCAATTATGGGAAGTACTTAAGACAACTATCATCACGGGTATGAAGGAAAGCAATTTTGCTTTCAGTTCTTTATTGGCTGATGCCATGGATTGGTCTTTTTTTTGTTTTTTTTTTCCTTTTTCAGCTCCCTGTTTTTCTCTGTGTCCTGATCTTCTTTGTTTTTTTGGTTTTTCTTTGTTTCTCTTGGCCCTGTATTTGTTCTCTATTTTATTTTGTAACTATGAGCTTGTTCATAGTTACGTTTTTCTTTTATTCAATAAACTGGTAGGGGACCAGTTAACCCCGCTTGCCTTGCAAAAAAAAAAGTTCTTTCCACCCAACCTGCTTTACGTGTCAAATTTTTATTGGTTTCCTCTTTCTTTACTAATAAAAAGTACTATAGTTTTCAAAGGTGCTAATGACTTTCCAAAATTAACAAATTTAATTAATTTACAAAATGCTTCTTCTCCTTCCTTAATTATTTAAAACATTCAAGTCCATACCTTAAATAATTTTATATAACCATTAAAACACTTAAGAAACATCTTCAAAAATTCCAGAAAATCTCTTTTAATATGTTGATATAAAATTTTTAGATCCAAATCCTTTTATTATTCACCCATAAATAATTATTACCTGAATTAACATTTTCTTTTACTAGAAAATTCATATAAATTCCACAATTATTCAGAAAATTCTGAAAATTAAATCCCATTTCTAAAATATCATTTAGGATCTTCGTAAAAAATCGCAAAGCAATTGGATGACATCTTATAGGGTTTTCACCTTAAAACATATCATAAATTAAATATGAACAACCATAATTCATCGACAAGTATATATAATCATTTCATTCTTCAAAAACATGGAAAATCAATGCACACTATTAGGTATTCATCTTAAAACTGGAAATAATAAAAATTTAAGATGTAAACATTTTTCACCCTAGCTTTTTAGAGATTAAAGAGATTGAGATGTGAATGAATTCGATTTGAATTAGCTTCTTCCTTAGCTTTTCTCTATCTTCTTCCTCTTTCTCTTATTAATGGTGGTCGGCCTTAGTTTAAATTTTTTTTGATTAAAATGAAATGGACATTTAGAGGGCTACACGGCCAAGGGTTTTAGAGTATAAGAATGGGCTTTCCTATTTTACCCCTCCTCTATTTCAATTTAAAATCTTCCTTTAATTCATTGTTAAATGGCACGACTACCCTTTAAATCAAATCAAATCCCAATCCCCTAATCAACACATTATTTTATTTAGCTAATTAAGGATCCTAAATGATGTTACCAAAAACCTGGAGTGTTACAGATTACGAACTAGATTATGTAATGAATATGAAATGTTATTTATGAAATGAAACGTGAAAGTTTGCTATTAAATTATGTTTAAAAAATTTCATATTCATATGCTACTGATTATTGGTATGATTAATATAGCCATATTTTATCACTGGAAGTTAACTCTATGGATGAATGCAACATCCGTAGTATTTAGTTTTGGACCTCAAAGTGAGGGATGTTACACCAATTATAACGGCTCGTATTCTACATATCAAAGGATCATAGAATATTAATATTATTTTTATATGTGGTCGTATGTATTATCCATATAATTTCAATAGCAGAAGTAATTATATAAGTAGTGACATCACAAGGAGATTAAGGCTATTAAGTCCAATACTGAAGAATAAAACCATATTTAGCCAACATCGTACCTCTTCGAGGGTATCTCTCTATGGTTAGTCGTTTTGTCAATAACATACCTCCTTGAAGATTAAAATCTCCATCTTCAATGGTATACCCCATCGCCTCTCACATGGCACTAAAATGCAAAGACGTGCCAACCACAACTTATACCAACAGGGTAAGGAAGCACTTCGACCTTAACTGAACTGCATATTACCGGCACCATATTCAAACGACTTCGAAGGTATTAAGTATCGGTGATAGGTTGACCTCAAAGAGGAATTTCATCAACGGTCGAATAGACTATCAATACCACAATGGCATCCCATCTTATAAGTATTTCGAAAGCATTTATGTTAGATAAATTCACATCCCTCATTGTTCAAAATCACATTGCTCTTCGACCATTGAACCACTTCGCCATTCATAAAGAACCACATGATCAAGCAAGAGGATGTCGACGGTAAGCACCATTGTTATCTATGACCACCTTGGCATAGTTTAAAAGACATCGCTGTAGCAACATTAACCATCTCGGAGACCCTATGTTACATAAACGCAGAGACATGGTCCACAGCACCTCAATGATACCACTTTACACTAACATTCATGGTTGACAATATCGAAAACATGAAAATAAGATGATGCCACCTGCATAAAGACCAAAACAAGGATAAATACCATCAAAGTTGCAAGCCACTGAAGTCCATCAAGTTGAAGACGGGAGATACGAAGAGGGAGGGTCGTCTACCTCGATAAATATGACCCTAGGGGAAACATTTGAGCAGCTGATTTTCATTTTTCTCTCCCCTCTGAAATTAAAGTCTTTTAACCCTAAATCAAATTGGGAATAATTCAATTTGACTATAATTATAATCGAATTGAACAAACGTTAACTTAGCCTTGCATATTGACTTGCATTGCAACATCCCGTATCTGGAGGCCAAAATCTAAGCGCTATGGATGCTGCAGTCATCCATATTATCAACTTTTGGTGACGAAATATGACAGTTTTAATGGTATCCATAATATCATAAGCGCCTAAATATGAAAAAAATCGTTGATTTTCAAAAACAATAATTTCAGCAATTATATTTCTAATAAATCTTATCTAAGTTACAAAATCCCAAACGTAATCCCAGGCATTGATCAATATAATTTACAACACTACGCCAAGAGCGACATATAAAGATGCTCCCTTGGATGATCAAAGCAATATAAACATAATTGTCTTAATACAAATGGAAATAATTTTGAAACAGAATTCCTCAATTAGCTACCCGTCAGCCACCTACTCGTCTTCGGATGCTTTATTCGCCAAAATATGCTAAAACTTGAAAACCTAAACCCTCATCCTACTCAAATCAAATTTTGAGCAGCTGAGAGTTTAAGGGGAAACAAAAACTTTGAGTCAGACTTAAAGCCTAGTATGAATAATTTCTGTTACATCATAGTTTACAGATAAATAGTGAGACCATGCCGCTTAGCGGAACGAGTTTTCCCTCACTAATATCTCTTTTCAAAACATATACTTTGCAAATCCTTTCCTACAACCAAACTGGTTAATCAACTGATTATAACAATAATATACTAATATCCATTATGCTAAAACAAGAAATAAAATAAACTATCTGTCTAAAATCTGAACTATCTATTCTTGACTCCAAGCTATCTACTCTTTTCTGGACTATCTGTCCTAAAATTGATTATACCAAAATAGCAATATCTTTATGCTAGATAAAGGACTATCTGCCCAAAAAGGGTAAAAAGGGTGGACTAACTGTCCTTAAAAATTTAGCATGGTCCGTTATGTTAATAAATGAATTATCTATTCATATCAGAGCTCTTTCCGGACTAACCGTCCTAGACTAACTATCCTTTGGGCTGACTGCCTCAAAATGGACTAACTATCCGAATTTAAAATGGGCTGACAGCCCGAATTTTCTTTTGGTTTAATTAACCTTCAAAATATTTGAGCCAACTACTCTACAATATCTGAGCTAACTGCTCTTTAAATTTTCCTTGAAACCTTTCAAAATGATTTAATCCGTCAAATCATATATATACAAAGAAAATATATCTTTAGCTTTACTCTAAGCTATTTTTGCCATGTTATATATACTTCACTCAAAATAATGTTGATGATGTTCAATAAGGATTTGCTATCCTTTAAAATAAGTTAATATCCTTTATAACTTAAAATACTTAAGCTATTTGGCTAGTTCTTTTATTCAAAACATTTATTTAAAACCCTTAAACAACCTTTCAAAATCATAGAAGGTGACTCCTCCAAAACCATTCATAAAACCCTTCAAAAGTATTGAAGGTAACTCCTTCATATCCTTTAATAAACCTTTCGAAATCATTGAAGGTAGCTCCTTCTAAACCTTTTAAAAGCCTTCCTTTCATAAGCTTTAAAGCATATGAAATCCGCCTTTTAAATCCTTTAAACCTTAGCCTTTCAAAAACATTGCTAAACGTTACCTTTCGACCTTGTAGAAAGGTCCTACCTTTCGACCTTGTTAGAGGTTTCTTTTGGACCCGGTCGAAAGGTTTCATCTTTCGACTTTGAAACCCTAGAGTACCTCCCCTATAAAATCAATTATAAATCTTTCAAAGACATATGGTTCAATTTAAAAACAATGGAAATCTTTCGAAACCTTTCGAAGTTAACTACATATAAACCTTTAAAACATTTTTACCTAAAACATTTGGATTATGCAAAAGGATTAGAAAAACATTGGAGTCGAAAGCAACTACTTCGAAACCTTTATAAAACCTTTGCAAACAATTCGAAGACAATGAAGTGTTGCTGTTGGAACCAACTCTTCGAAATCAATGGAGACAGATGACAAGATTTAGAAAACAAAGGATAACCTTTTGTTATCCCGCCTTTTGGCAGGGCCATGACACCAAGAACTTGACTATAAATGAAGGATAGTCTGTCCTGAAGATCGGTCACACACAGGTTCACTATGGATACTGGAAAAAATTTCCTAAGTTCGGATCAAGCTATAATCGATATGACATGGCATGCAAAGCTATGAAAGCCAACGTCCCAAATTTCAAGTCAATTGGAGTTCGTATGCTCAAGATAATGATCGGTCAAAGTTGAAAAAGCCTCATTCGTATCCACCAAACGTCCATCGGTTCGAATCCATCACGCATGCTCTAACTCGAAGCGCTTTATATCGTTCCCACCATTACATGATTTGTATCGCTCGGTTCCTCCAAAATTCATACCGACCGACCAAAGAATCGGTACGAACTATACAACCCTCGAGCAATACGAATTGGCCATCTCCCATCAATACGAAGTGATCAAGTACATGTCGATACGAAGTGATCTAAAACTAACGATACAAAACTATTGATACGAGATGTATTGTGATTGATGCATACAAACGAAGCCATACCAATGGATACGAATAAGGCACGTTCAAGAGAAAGACTCAGTCATTCGACATGAAAAGTGGATCGATCTAAGAATATAGCGCCATATCATCTAGCAGTCACGTGCACAACATCAATACGAAAGGAAGTGATATGAATGTATCGATACGAGCTCAGCTGCACATTTAAAACATAAACTTGCATCGATCATAACTCAAAATCTTCAAGTCCAAATGCCACCTAATTTTCACAGGAGTTTGCGTACAACCACAAAAATGTCTATGATCGATCTCAACCTAAAACGAGCAATTTTGGATCGATACGAATTTGGTGCGTATCGATCATGGATCAAGTCGAAGTGTCCAAGGATTGATCAAGTGGGCCCACCCATCTGAGGGAAGGAGTCCTTCGAGACCTGAGCAAGATATTTGGAGCCTACACCTATAAATAGCCGTCCAAGGTCTTTAGAAAATGGACTTTTGGAAGCTGGAACGCCGATACTCTGCCGAAATCATTGTTGTATCTTGATTATACTGTTGTAAACATCTATAACCATCGAGTGATATCAATAAATAGTAAACTTTCTACGGTGGACATTGGCTACAACGCTGAACCACTCTAAATCCCTGTATTCTTTACTTCTGTTTCTCTATTTTTGGTGTGTTTGTTATATTAGCCTCATTTTCCACTTATATTCTTCATTGCAATCTCTGCAAACATGCCTGAAGAGTGTTGTACCAAATTTTGGTACAAACGCTTTGGTGCTTTTACTGAGAAAACCCATCTTTTCTCCTACTCTTTGGATCTACTGTCGATATCGGATTGCATGAATCTAAGGAGAAGATCCAGATTTCATACCCAGAAGTTCTTCCACCCTATTCAAATTTGCATCAAGTCTATGAGAGAGCTTCACACTTCACCATGGTTACTACCAGGACAACTTCAACTGCTGCAAATTCGAAAGGACGGGATAGGTCAAATCCCATACAGCTGCCCGCTACAAGCCAGAACACAGCTGGACCTTTAGATCTACAGGGACCTGTCACCAGGGAGGAATTCCAGATGATGATGCAAGAGTTGACCCAAAGCCGCCAATAGCTCAACCAAAAGATCCGTGCCAACACGGAGTTAACCAACCGACTTAATCAAGAAAGATGAAGGAGATCCATGAGGGATCAAGCTTCTTACTCGTCCATTGAGAGCTTGGCTTCTTCTGATTACCATCACATATCCACACGTCCACAACTGCATGGAAGCTAAGAGCAAGCTCCCTGGCATCAGCGCACTCTGAACCTTGGACAAGAGGGAGCTGGTCCATCTTCAAGTCACCAAGCTGGACCTTCCTCCCGAGGATGGCAATTCCTTATTAGTTGTTGATAACCGTTCTGCCGCCGCCACCATAGATTTGGAAGCTAAAATCGAAACCGAGCAGGTCTGAACCTTCGTCAACAAGATCATCATATTAAACCTTATGTGCCTGAAGACTTGGAGCAAAGGAGGTGAGGCAAGGACCGTCGACCGTGCCCGGCCTATCCTCGCATTGTGGAACCCGACCACACGTTGGCCCAGCATGCTTAGAATGTCCAAATGCTATACATCCCGACCATGATTCATCAGATGATTTGTGAAAGTCAGGGCCATACCAATGACGATTAGGGAATCTCCGGGATATGAAGTCATATCCCTTCACTGAGGACATCCTATATGTTGAACCGCCTCGTCGATTCAGAATGCGAACTCTACCTGTTTATGAAGGGAGCTTTGACCCTAACCAACATATTTTGAAGTACGAATGGTTGATGAATGCCGCATGAGCTGACGATGCAGTCAAATGCAGAAGTTTTCCTATCTCCCTTGGGGGTATTGCGACCATGTGGTCTACTTGTTTACCACCTTGATCCATTTCATGCTTCGTTTAGTTAGCATAAGTTCGTTGAACGGTTTCGTATGCACGACAAGAGACCAAAGGATGTTAACACCTTATCCAATGTCACTCAGGCTCCGGGAGAGACGCTCAGATGTTATTTGGAAAGACTCCATGCCGCTTCTGTGGAGATTAGTAACCCTAATGATAATTCTGTATTGATGGCTCTGACTATAGGAATCGATCCTGATTCTGAATTTTGAAATTGGTTGGCTAGGAAACCCCCTGCGTCATTGGACCATTTCTATTCCAAGGTAGCCCAGTTCTTAAGGAGGGAAGATGCGAAACAGTCTAGGAAGAATGATGATGTAGGGCCCGGTGTGGAAGGCATTCAAAGCAATGTTGTTGTAAAGAAAACCGATGAAAGCTCTAGTAAAGTGCAGATAAATATACAGAATAAGCAAGTTCAAGAGAAAGGCGATGGAAGTCAAGGTAAGTAGCGGGATCAAAATCATGGACCACGATGTAAAGCTCCCAAGTTTGACACCTATACCCCTTTGAATACATCCTCGAAGAATGTGTAATTGCAAACCTGTAATACTGGCCAATATAAGAAGCCTGCTCCGAAGCAGTTGTTCAAAAAGCAGATTCAATTTGGAAATTTCTGTAGATTCCATGATTGCTATAGCCACAACACCAATGAGTGTCACCACTTATAGGATATTATTGAGAATTTAATCCTAGAGAGGAAGTTGGAACAGTCCGTTGGGTGCCGCGGGCTGAAGGCGCTGGCCCAAAAAACCTTAGTCAAGTGTAGAATTAGGCTAGACCGGAGGAATCCACGTGCACTAGCGGGAGGTTAGTTATTAACACTGGTGGACCTCATCCAGCTGATCTGAGCTGGAAGGAAATGGATTTGTATGCTAGCTCGGCTGGGCATGTGAGCTTCAAGTGTTGCAGTAATTTGGACGATGAGGCTCCGGCCAAACAACGGAAAACGATGACAGACAACATCATTTTCCTAAACAGAGATACCAATAGAGTCGAAGACCCCACCGCCGATCCACTAGTCATATCAGCTCAGGTAGGTCCTGCATGGATGAAGAGAATCTTAGTGGATAGTGGAAGCTCTGTAAATATTCTTTTCAAGCGAGCATATGACCAATTGAAAATGGAAGCAAAGGACTTGAAGCCGTGTGAATATCGTATTCATGGTTTCAATGGAAGTGCAACTATGCCCACTGAGATAGTGGAATTACCAGTGGAGTTGGGAATTGGACGACGCCGGAAAGTCCGGATGTTATATTTTGTTGTGTTGGATATAAATTCGTTGTATAATGCTTTCTTGGGCCAACCGGCCATAGCTGAATTTAAGAGCAGCTATCGCCCATTGACGTCTAACTTTGAACTTACCAACTGATAATGGGGTTGGAGTTGTTTAAGGAGATCAGGCAGCTGGACGCGCCTATTATGTTGCTGAGCCGTGGGACGCGCAGCGGAAAGAGAAGGGAAAGGACGTAGAGGAATCTCTATGCATCCGTTTTATCGATAATTGACAGCTAACACCAAGGCCTAGGCCCGGGTGCCACAACCAATTCCCAAAAGATCTTGATCCAAGAGATGATGATAATGAAGAGGAAGTCGAAGATAGTCAGGCTTCCGTGGTTGAGCTGACGGTCGATGTTCCAATCGACGATAATGATGACTCCCGAGTGCTAAAGGTCGGATCTCTACTAGGCCAACAAATGAGAGATGATGTGTTTGCTTAGACGCACTCAGACATGTGTGGGATCTCGTCAGACATCACGAGCCATGCAATTAATACTGACACACGGCATGTCTCGGTTAAACAGAAAAGGCACGGTATGGATCAAGAGAGATCTGCCGCCCTGAAGGAAGAGGTGGATAAGCTCAAGACGAACAAGTTTATCCGAGATGTGTTATATCCAAAGTGGGTATCCAAAACGGTGCTTGTCAGAAAACAAAATGGGAAATGGAGGACTTGTGTAGACTACTCAGTTTCGAATAAAGCTTGTCCTAAAGACAATTTTCCACTTCCCAGGATTGATCAGCTTGTAGACTCAACGGTTGGACATGAGCTCTTGTCTTTCATGGATGCATATTCCGGCTATAATCTAATACCGATGCACCTACTCGATCAGGAGCATACTAGCTTTATCACCGATCTTGGACTCTACTGTTACAAAGTGATGTCTTTCGGACTCAAGAATGCTGGGGCGACCTATCAAGGACTTGTCAATCGAATGTTCGCTAGTCGGATTAGGAAACTATGGAAGTGTACGTGGATGATATGCTTGAGAAGTCGTGACTCTTCATCAATCATATCAAAGACTTGGAAAAAATGTTCAACATCCTCCGAAAGTACCGAATGAAGCTCAATCCGTTGAAGTGTCACTTCGAACTTGCATTCGAAAAGTTTCTTGGATTCATTGTCAACACTCACGGAATTAAAGCCAATCCCGAAAAGATCTGGGCGATTCGAAATCTCGAAACTCCCAGGACTATAAAGCAAGTACAAAGCCTCAATGGGAAGGTGGTAGCATTGAGCAGATTCATCTCCAAATCTACCAACAAGTGCATTCCCTTCTTCGATCTGAACAGGAAAGAAAAGCGGAACTTTGAATGGTCTGATGAGTGCGAAGGCGCATTCCGAGCACTGATTCAGCACCTAGCTATGCCACCTATTCTATCAAAGCCGACTGTTCAAGAGAGACTATACATATATCTGGCAGTGTCAGAGAATGCAATCAGTGCTGCTTTAATTCGGAAGAAGGATCAGATGTGGCAACTGGTCTATTACATTAGCAAACGATTGATCGGAGTAGAAAGAAACTATCCGAAGTTGGAGAAACTCGCCTTCTGTCTCTTCATTGCCTCGAGAAAGCTTCGTCATTACTTTCAAGCCCATCCTATCTACACTGACCAACCGTTACGATAGGTCCTTATGCGGCCTGACATGTCTGGTAGGTTGCTGAAGTGGAATATCGATCCGAGTCAGTTCGACATTACTTACACGCCAAGGCGGGCTATTCAAGAACAAGTTCTAGTGAATTTCATTGCTCAATTCACTATCCCAGAAGACTTGCTCGAAACCAGTAAATCTCCCAAATACATATGGAAGCTATATATAGATGGTACGTCAAATGACCGCTGCTTAAGCGTTGGAGTTCTACTCGTAAACCCCAAAGGTCGATACATATGTTATGATTTAAAGTTTGATTTCCGTGCTACTAATAATGAAGCTGAAGCTTTACTTGCCGGACTTAGGCTTTCCAGAGACTTGAGAATTATTGTTGTGGAGGTTAACTGCGATTCACAATTGGTCGTATGTCAAATTCATGGAATATACCAAGCTAGAGACCGAAGGTTGGCTGCTTACCATACTCGGGTCCAGGAAGCAATGAATCAGTTTGAGTATTATGCCATCTCTTGCATACCCCGAGAGCATAACTAAAAGGCCGATTCTTTAGCAAAACTAGCCAGCGACGATGAAGCACAACAAATGGGACTCGTCCCTGTTGAAACACTTACCTCTCCGAGCATCGACCAGATGGAGACAAACTGGGTGCATGAAACCACATCCGAGAAGGAGTCATGGATAACCCCACTTAAAGATAATCTTGAACATGTAACCCTGCCCGAGCGTAGGAGTGAGAGGAGGCAAGTTCTCCGAAAAGCTTCACTGTTTGTTATCCAGAATGGAGTCATGTACAGGAGAGGATACTCCATTCCTCGACTTCTGTGTATCGCCCACAACGAAATCAAACGAGTGTTACACGACATGCACGAAGGATAATGCAGCGATCTCACTGGGGTCAAGCCCTTGCCAAAAAGATACTCCGATATGGATACTATTAGCCAACGGTGAACTGGGACGCCTTAGATTATGCCAAGAAATGTGACCTATGTCAGAAACATGCTCGGATACCCAGAGCCCCACCTACTGAAATTACTCAAATGGTTGGTCCATGGTCATTCGCCATGTGGGGCATCGATATAATTGGATCTTTACCTCAGGCTAAAGGTGGTGCGAAGTACGTCATTGTTGTAGTGAATACCTTACCAAATAGGTGGAAGCTGAACCCCTTGCTACTATCACGACGAAGAATGTAATCAACTTTGTTGTCCACAACATCATCTGTCGTTTTAGCCTCCCATATACCATTATCACTGACAACAGATCCCAATTTGATAGTGTTAAGTTTAAGAACTTCTATCAACGTTTCCACATTCATAAGAAGTTCTCAGCGGTTGCTCACCCTCAAGCGAATAGAAAGGTTGAAGCTGTTAATAAAATTATCAAATCCATTCTGAAGAAGTGACTAGAAAAGGCTGGAGGCAAGTGGGTCGATGAACTTTCCATGGACCTATAGGCATACCGAACCACTCACAAGTCTACAACCGGCCACACTCCACTTTAACTTTCCTACGGCTCAGAAGCCGTCATTTTGGTCAAGTTAGAAGTGGCTTCTTATCATATGACTTTGATCCGAAAACAAATGCCATATTACTTGTTGAATCTTTGGACTAATTAGATGAGAAGCATGAAGAGGCTGATTTGAGGGCATTCGTGCATCGAAGTCGAGTCGCCCAATTATACAATGATAATGTCCGACCCCGAACCTTTGAACATGGCGATCTCGTGCTCAGGAGAATTTATCCGGTCCCTTCATATATGAAGCCAACATGAGAAGAACCGTATGTTATCGAACGGAGATTCAGAGATGGTATATTCAAATTATCAATTGTCGATGGTCTCACCTTGTTGTGAGCTTGGAACAACAAGAGTTTTCGCTGCTACTACACACAACAGGCTTTGTTTATTCATTTAGTCTACTTTTCCTTTGCAATTTGTTTACGCGTTTCAAAATTTGAACTTGTAGCGAGGCAATTGACTTTGCCGTACTTTCGTATTTCGGCAATAAAATGCAATGTCTTTGAGCCATAGTAGTGATTCTTAAAATGCATCATGCAACCATCACAATGCACAAAGAGCTAAGTTCCATCCCATGATGGGTTATTCAAATAGGGAGTGATTGTGATATGACCGGTCACTCGCTAAGTGAAACCCGAGCTCGATGGCAAGCCCTCTTACTGAAGCCAAATAGGGTTGATACACGATAATCCTCTGACTAACTCCGGTTCCCAAAGTGTGAGCAGGTGTATAAACTTAATATCCAAAACATGCGTTCGAAGAGGGTGGATCCGTCCATCCACGACTTCGCCCATGTGCAATCTAAACCCGAGGAGGAAGGATCCATTCATCTAACGACCTCATCTTTCATATTCACAAGCTCGAGGAGGATGGATCCGTCCATCTACGACTTTGCTTGTTTACTTAGGGTGGATATGACTCAACCATCCATGATCCTGATCAGATGATCGCTCCCAGAGTGTGAATGAGATTCCAACACAGGTAGATGTGACTGACCGGTTGTCAATCAACTCTAGATTCTTAGAGTGTGAACTAGAATATAAACACCAACTAACTTTAAGTCCCTAGAGCACGAACCAGAGTATAAACATCAATGTGGGGGTGACTGACCACCCTTCGACTAACTCTAAATCCCAGAGCGTGGACTGGAGTACAAACATAAAACGGGTGTGACCGACCGCCGGTAAAACAACTAAGTCCTCGGAGCATGGATGTATATTTGAACATTAAGTAGGAGTAATCGATCGCCAACACACGAATTAAATCCCCAGAGTGTGGATATAATTGTCAATGCATGGGCGACTGTGATCCAACCACTCGAAATCACTTCACAACAACTTAGTTCCAACTAAGTAGAGATAAAAGTGTCAAAAATGAAAAGCAATCATCGTCCGACCACTTCAACTCGTCCCCAGGATTGAGGACATAACTCCGGCACCAGATAATGATCGAGACAGTACAATATCCGTAATTGACATAACGTTTGGTTGTGGCCTGAAGCCATGACTCTAGGACTTAACGACCAAACACAAGACTTATTAAAAGATTAAAGCTTCACAAGTATATTGAACGGTAATTCAGGTGCTGAAAAAATTAAGCAAATAAACTGGAGTTATGCTAAAAACAAAGAAGGAGATTTTATTTCATCTATTATATGGAAACAATATAAGTACAGAAAAGTTTATTCCAAAAATTCCAACTAACAGGGGCCGAACCCACATCTATACATGGCCAACCAAAAGGAAAAAAAATTCGAATTTATATATCAGAAAGGTACCTAAAGGAGCACGACTACTCCTTATGTTGCTTCTTCTTCTTCTCCTCCTTCGGCGTCGTCCCACTAGAGCTACCGCTGTGGTGCCGTTTTAAATTCTTGCCTTCGCCGGCTTATCCCTTGTCGGTGGAAGAATTGTGATCTCCTCCTTCGAACTCAGAGAAATCAAAATGCCTTCAGAATGCGTGGTTGGAGGGACATGGGCATTTTCTATATGAGAAGTCACTTGGGGTAGCCCGGCGATGATAATCGTACTACACCGGAGAAATCATACGTAAAGGGTCCGGGCCAGGACCTTCCATCCCACCTCTAATACCGCAACCCAGTGTGGCACTTTCCATCTCGGCATTGATCCCCGCCATTATTGCCTCATCATGAGCTGCTTGAGTGTCTGGCGGGATGCTGGCAGTTAGGGCCGAAGAGCTAGCCGTGAATGCGCCTTTGCCCATGACGAATGGCAAGTCAGGAAGGGCATCGCTATGAGGACCGAAGAGTTTTTCCACCATTTATTCATTGAAAATGAAAGAACTCTCATGAACTTCCTTTATCGATCTAGTAGCTATAGTAGTTTTTGCCTCCAGTGCGATAGCCTTCTGCTCTTGATGCTGCTCTTGGATTGTAGGGGGCATGGTCGGTGCAGCTTCTATAACTAAATGGAGATAAGAGAAAATATTAGTGACTTCTTCTAATAATAATCTATACTTTGAATAAAAAAGTAAGAAGTGTTCATAATACCTTCCTCAGGTTGGCTCACAGGTGGAGGCAGGACCCCTTCGGAGATGTGCTCGCGAGCCGGAGAGAATTGCGGTTGATCGGGATTGTAAGTAGGCATAGGTGGAAGATCGACTGCCGGGGTAGATTCAAGCTGGGTTAGCATAGAAATTTTAGAACTTGTGACATGATGCTCAACATTGAAACCCTCTCCGACCTCCGGATGCTGAGTGGTGAGTTTCTCTTTTTCGGATGTAATGATGGCTTCATGGAGAACTCTCCTCTCGTCTTCAGTTAGCGCCCGATTTTCCATGTCAAACTCATCGATAGATTCAGCATGGTGTTCCGCCTTTTTATCTTCAACCAAGCGACACCAAGCATTATATTGGTGTGATGGATAATCTTCGAGCCAGTATAGATTTCTATGCTTCAAAACATTGACATTTTATGTAATGAGAAGATCTTCAATGTCACCCTTCGGCCTGGCCTCTTCCGCTTTAGTCTCAGTCTCAACCCTAGACTCGGCTTATTTCACATTTAGTGTAGCCACGTCCCGCTCGCTCCTAAGTTCCAAGGTTTGATCGCATGCCTCTTGGGCAGCCTTATTGGCATCATCCTTGTCTTTGATAACCTCAACATACTTCACCTTAAGCTCATCGAGCTCATTGTGCGCATTATCTCTCTCAGCAGTAACGATGGCCTTTCTATGGCCTATATCATCAACCTGTGTCAAGTGCTCTTGCATCATTTTCTCCATTCTGTTGTTGGCTTCATTGACTTTCATCAAAGCCTCTGTTCTCGAGTTTCTCAGAGTGCCATTCTCCGGAGTGAGCACTTGCACTTTGCGGTCCCCATAAGTGAGATCGGTTTCCAATTTCTCAATTGTCTTCGCCCACTCAAAGGCCACCGTTGATACTTTTTCTACGGTCTTCATCCATTCTTGATATTGGCCATAAATATCGTATTTGTAGTCATGCATCGTTTGTTCTGCCTCCTTGGTAATTCGCTTTAAATGTGGAGGAAATATGAAGCCATCGAAGCAGACATTCGAAAAATCCTTCTTTAACTTAGCAATTCTAATCGCTCCTTCTCCGGTAGGTTCTATACGGTTTGTTCGGTGGCGACGGGGGTCTCAGTTTCGGTCCTACGATGTTATTTTTCGGGCCTTAAAGTTTAGGAATGTGGTACTTAGTGCGAAGATTATCTTCCAGAACCAAGAGGTTGTGTTGGACCCCTGAGCGGTGGAGAGTGCGACCGAGAACGGCGCATATACTCTCTTTCTCTCTCTCTCTGTCCCTCTCCCTCTCGTAGCGCTCCCTCTCTTGGCTGGAGTAGCCACGGTCGTGTTCCCTATCGGCCTCACGTCTACGAGACTCAGGTATGAGCTAGATGAATGGCATATATAACAAAGAATACCAAGGATAGATACCCACCTTGACATTATATTTGTAAAATGAAAGAGGAAACAGAGTTAGTTATCTCCATGGATTGAACGGCTTGTGAATATTAGTTGTGTGGTGCCGTGAAGTGTGTGCGTGCATGTGTAAACCTCCCAACCAACCGATTGTAATAGCCGTAATTGAAGGAATTGGCTCTTCCATGTCTAGGATGCTTTGAATCCCCTCTAATCCGGTATCTTGGTGCAAAGGAAAATCATCCGGAATGGGGATGTCCGCCAATACAACAAAAGAACTATCCATCTACGAAGGGGGGATCTCTTGACTAGTCACAAGCAAAGAAACTACGACTGTTTTGCGCCTTATGGATTTCTGAGCAACGGACTTGCCTCTTCTTTTTCTCTCTAGAGATTGGGGACTTTGCGAAGTCCTAGCTGCGAGCTCATCGCCAACATGCATATTCTCATCATTACCTAGTTCACTAATTACTATTTTTGGAGCTCTCCTTCGAGCTTGTCTCACCGGGGTCGCCCTAAGAGACCTTTCAAGCTCGATACTTTTATTTCCACCAATCAACCCGATGGCCCTAAAATTCTTGTCCATTTGAACTTCATCAATTTCTCTATCCAGGATGGGCACTCTTTGAAGAAACCTTACGATCTCTTTAAACTAATGCCCTCGGGCAGCGGAATCGAAGCTGTAAAAGAAAGAAAGTATTAGATTCGACATCGAATAAGATTATCCAGTCAGTTAGCGTAAAAGTTGAAGTACTTACGCCTGGCAAGCCACCGTCTGGCGACATCTGGTGGGCATTATCTCCTTGGCTTTTTATATTGAACAGGTACCGGGCTTCCTCTAGAATCGGGGGTCTTGAAAGATGCTCCATGAAGATGACAAATAAGCTGTTCAGTGAAGCATATCCATTCGGGTGCATCTGCAACGGAGCAATCCCTAAGTAGGATAAAACTTCCTAGATGTATTGATTAAATGGAGGAAGTGTCCCAGCTGTGCATGAGAATCTATTAAAAGCGGTATATCTTTCCGGGGGAGAGTGGGGTCTGTCTCCTGCCCCTGGTAGTAGGACGTCATCCCTTGATAATCCATGCCTATAGCAAATCCTACCTAGCATTTCCTCAGAGATATTGGATGGAACAGAGTCTTGTGGATTCCCGGTGAAGGCTGCTCCTGGTAGCTCATCTAGAGCTGGACTTATAACTTCGGCTGCGATAGCTGGCATCTCTATTATGGGAAGAGAAGGCCTCTGAGCCTCCTATTGTTGCGAACTTCCAATTTCCAAAGCTTATCAACTCAGCAAAAATCATCATTAGATGACAATAAACTCGTGTTTCCCCTCAGTGTGAAGTGCATGAATCTGTTGTGCTCTGTATTATCTGTGAAATGCTATGAGATTTAAAGAGTGTTTGAATGACGAGACTTCAGAATTCAACTAGAGTGACCATCATTGCTGACCGTCACAACCGTGCCATCCATAATTTGGAGACCGATCCAAGTTAAAGTTCGTTAAATTTTGTCAAGTTACAGTTCCATCGATGATCTTCGGGAGGCAGTTAGATATGCGCTGAAATAGTTAAGTCCAATTATGCAAGGTAGAAGCTTGTTGGAGTCAAAAGTTCAAATGTGCAAAGGGTTTCGTCTCCATCAAGTTTAAAATTAGATTGATCTCCATATGGGCAATTCATATCGATAGAAGAGGGAGTGCCTTATATCGATCAGCTACACATCATCTCGTATCGGTCGCCAGAAGCCAACTTCGTATCGGTAAGGGAGGGATGGATTTCGTATCGATCAGAAGCTCAAGTTCGTATTGATCAACTTCCAAGGTTCCGTATCGATCACCTAATCTATTTTCGTACCGATCATTTTGCTACTGCTTCATAATGATAGGTTTGGGTCAATATGAAACCCTATAGTTTTGAATCGATACGAATTCCCTATTCGTAACCTTCGGTTGCAAATCGACACTAATCCCTCTTCCTCGATCGACACGAACATGTTATCTTCTCCCATCGATACGAAGTCCAAATGCCCCTAAATTTTCATAGGAGCTTGTGTACAACCACAAGAATGTCCATGGTTGATCTCAACTCAAAAAGAGCAATTTTGGATTGATATGAATTTGGTGCATATGGATCATGGATCGAGTCGAAGTGTCCAGGTATCGATTATGTGGGCCCACCCACGTGAGAGAAGGAGTCTTCTGAGATCTGAGTAAGATATTTGTAGCCTTGACATATAAATAGCAGTCCAAGGTCTTTAGAAAATGGACTTTTGGACGTTGGAACTCCGAAACTCTGCCGAAATCATTTTTGTATCTCGATTATACTGTTGTAAACATTTGTAACTAGCTAGTGATATCAATAAACATCAAAGTTTCTATAGTGGACGTAGGCTACAACGCCGAACCACTCTAAATTCCTATGTTCTTTACTTATATTTGTCTGTTTTTGGTGTGTTTGTTAGATTAGCCTCGTTTTCAATTTATATTCTTCACTGTAATCTCTTCAAACATGCACGAAGTGTGTTGTGCCCAATTTTGGTACAAACAACTTTGACTTCATCTGTGTCAAAAGGTTAGGAAGTGGCAACTATACTTTCGAATTTGTCGAAAGCTATACCTTTCGACCTTGTCGGAATGCTTCATTTAAAACAAGAAAGAAAACCAATCGAAACCATTTTCCTATAAACCTTTTAACAATGTCGAAATCTCTTTGTCAAAAGCTAGCAGGCGTATTTTCTTTAAACCAAAACAAAACTTCATCTCTTTGAAAGCTATAACCTTTTGTCCCTAAACCTTTCGACTCCATCTAATTCACTACATACCACTTATTTGATAACTTGTGCATTGGTATTTGACATAGCTGAAAGGTTTGATACCTTTTGACCTTGTCAGAAGGTCTGGAATGAAGGAGGAAGCTCTGTCGAAAGGGTTGAAATAGAAGAAAGACCATTTATTTGTACTTTAAAGTAATTTTTTGTACCCAACCTACTTTGTTTGTCTAAATTTGATTGGTTGCCATAATTTTATATTCAAATGTGCTGCCGACTTTCCTTATTTGGAAATTTAATTAATTTTGAAAAAGCCCCATTCTCCTTTATAATTATATAAAACATTTAAGTCTCATGCCTTATATAATTTTATATAACTATTAAAACACCTTGAAAAATTCTGGAAAAATTCCAGAAGACCAAATAATACATTCTCTTTAACATATAAATTTTTTGAATCCAAACTATAATTGTTTTTTCCCATAAATAATTTTATATTCCAAATCAACATCTTCTTCCTTAGAATATTCATAACAATTCCACAAAAATTCAAAAAAAATTGAAAATCGAAACCCATCTCTAAAATAATTTTTTAGATCATCATAAAAATTTGCAAGACTAACAGATGTCATTTAATAGAGGTTTCATCTTAAAACATGTCATAAAATCTATATGAATATACATAAATCATCAACATCTATATATAATCCTTTTATCATTTAGACACATGGCAAATCTTTGCAAAATCATTCAGAGTTGTCCTTAAAACCAAAACAAAAATTATTTAGAGATGTAAACGTTATTCGTCTTTTGCCTTAGTGATTAAGGAGCTTGAGATTTGAATGAGTTTGATTTGAACTTGCTTTCCTTAATCTTCTCTTTTGTTTCCTCTTCTTCTTCCTTTATTAATGGTGGTCGGCCAAGCTTTTAAATTTTTGAAAATGAGAATCAACGTGTGTTTTGAAATACACGACCTAAGGAAGACAATATAGGAATGGCCTTTTTCCATAATACCCCTCCTCTAATTCATCTTAAACCCTTCTTTTAATTTATTAGTTAAATGGCACGACTAACTTAATTAAATCAAATCTCAATCCCCTTATCAACACATTATTTTATTTAGTTTATCTAACTAAATCTCCTAAATAATGCTATCTAAAATCTAGGGCATTATAGACTCCCCTCCTTAAAGAATTTCATCCTCGAAATTACAATAAGGCTCAAAAAAAACAAGAAGGTAAAACATGCCATCAAAAAAAGTCAGGATAAGTATCTCTAATCTTAATCTCAATCTCCCAAGTACAGTCTCTGTCATCGTCACTCCATTGGACTTTGACTAATCTGACCATCTTGGTTCCAAGCCTCTTCTAATCTTTCGCAATAATGCGAACTGGCTTCCTCACATGTTCAAATCCGGTTCTACCACTAAATCATCTAGCATTATCGGTGCAATAGCATTCTTCGGGTCTCTAACACACTTTTTGAGATGAGAAATATGAAAAACATCATGGACACCTGCCAAACTGCTCGGTAAGTCAAGTCTATACGTAAGCTTCACGATCCTCTCAAGAATAGGAAAAGGTCCAATGAACTTAGGAGATAACTTCCCCAACTTCCCAAATCTAAGAACACCCTTCATCGGTGATACCTTGACGAAAACCTGGTCCCCAACTAAGAACTCCACATCTTTCCGTCTCTTATTTGCATAACTTTTCTGCCTGGTTGAGCCTCCTTCGTCCTATCTCGAATGACCTCAATCTTTTTTGTAGCTTCTCTAACTAAATATGGACCAATAATCAACCTATCCCCTGTCTCCAACCAACAAACGGGAGAATTGCATGGCCTTCCATACAAAGCTTCAAATGGTTCCATCCCAATACTAGTCTGATAACTGTTGTTATACGAAAACTCGACTAGATGCAGATGGTCCTCTCATGATCCCCTAATGTCCAGAACAAAAGCTCTTAATAGATCATCCAAGATCTTATTAACTCTTTTTGTTTGCCCATCTGTCTACGGATGGTAAGCAGTACTCATTATAAGCTTGGTTCCCAAAACTTCCTGCAGACTCTTCCAAAACTCGCTAGTGAAAAAGGAATCTCTATCACTAACTATGCTGCTAGGAACTCCGTGCAGTCTAAACCACATTCTTCAAGAACAACCTTGCTAAAACAGGTGTTGTCCTAGTTGATTAACTGGAATGAAATGGTCACTCTTGGTCAATATGTCCACTATAACCCATATACTTTCATTTCCCCTGTTCGACCTTGGCAACCCGTCTATGAAGTCCATAGAAATAGAATCCCACTTCCATACTGGAATATCTAACGGCTGAAGCAAACCACTCGGTTTTTGGTGTTTGGCCTTTTCCTATTGGCAATTCAAGCATTGCCTTACACACAAACCAATATCTCGCTTAGCAGAAACTCCTCTTCATATCTGATACATCTTGGTACCTCCAGGATGTATCATGAACTTCGAATGATAGCATTCATTTAAGACTTCCTTTGTTATGTTTCCTACACTCGGAACACATAATCTCCCTTTCTTTCTCAACCACCCATTCTGGTCAAGACTGAAATCTTTCAAGTCATCGCTCTTAGTTCCTTCCTTTAGCTTACTAATCTGTTCAGCTAACACTAGATCCTCTATCTCTTAGAAGTAATCTGTGCGATCAAAACTGGTCGAACTTCTAAACAAGACAATACAACTGTATCAGCACTGGACCCTGCGTTGGATCTCCACTGCACTTTGAAATCGGCTAATGCTTCTAAATCTTTCCACCCAGCCATCATTGCCACACTGCATTATGATGTTTCCTATTAAGTGCATCTGCAAACCGGTTGCCTTTCCCTGGTGTGTACTCAACCCTAAAATTAAAAGAGGTTATCAACTATAACCATAGTTTCTCTCATGCTCAGCTCCTTGTGAGAGAACAAATACTTCAGTGACTTATGACTATAAACAGCTCAAACCTTTCCTCCAAAAGGTAATGTCTCCACACCTTTAAAGAAAAAATCGCTGCAGCTAACTCTAAATCATGCATTTGATATCTGACCTCATGCAGTCTAAGCTCTTTAGTAGCATAGGTGATCACTTTACCTCTTTGCATCAGCACAGCTCCTAATCATGTTCCACATGCACAGTATAAACTACTAAGTCCCGATTCCCCTCGGGAACAACCAACATCGGTGCATGGGTAAATAAGTGTTTCGAACTCTGGAATGCTTCCTTACACTTATCGGTCAACACAAACTTTACATTCTTCCTTGTCAGCTTGGTCATCGGTGATGCTTTCCGTGGGAAATCCTTAATGAATCTCCGATAATAACCAAACAACCCAAGGAAACTCTTAATATCGGTTACCGTCGCGGGTCTCTTCCAACTATTTACTGCCTTGACCTTAGTCGGATCTACTAATAACCCTTCCCTGAGATGATATAACCAAGAAACTTCACCTCCTTCTTCTAGAAGTGACACTTCAAAAACTTCGCTTTCAGCTGATGATGCCTCTGTGTCTCGAGCACTACACTAAGATGAACTTCATGCTCTCTTTCATCCTTAGAGTAAATCAAGATATCATCTATGAAAACCAACACGAACCCATCCAACTGCTCTCAGAAAATCCGGTTCATCGAATCCACAAAGAAAGCTGGAGCATTCGTCGGTCCGAACGGCATAACTAACCATTCGTACAATACATATCTGGTCCTGAATGCTATCAAAGGTATACCATCCTCTGCTACTATGAGCTGATCGAAACCCGTTGCCAAATCCAACTAAGAAAATACCTTTGCTCCACTTAGTTGGTCGAATAAATCGACAATTTTGGACATTGGATATCGATTCTTTATAGTCCGAGCATTCGATGTACGATCGATACATAGCCTCAATGATCCGTCCGACATCTTAGCAAACACTGTCGCCCCACATCCAACTTATCGGCCTAAAAAGCTCTTTCCCACTAAATCCATCAACTGCACCTTCAACTCCCTCATCTCTGAAAGGGTCATCGTGCTTGGTGGTCTACTCACCGGTTCTGCTCCCAGAACCAAATCTATCTGAAACTCAATGGCTCGTTTCGGTGGCAATCCAGCTACAAGCTCGAACACATCTGCGAATTTTATAACCACGAAAACTCTACTTATTTCATTATCTGAATCCAATGCACCCAAAAAAGCAAATATTGCACCGCTAGAACCTCTTATGGTGAAAATAATTCGATCGCTACAATCCGGGTGACAAAGAGATATCTTCCTACCCTATCAAAATTCTTAGCATCGTAATAACTTAATCGATCCATACCTAGGATAATCCCAAATCCCACAAAATCAAACACATGCAAACTGCACACTAAAGTATGACACAACAGGTCAAACTCAAACTGGTCACACCTCAACCCTAGAGTTGCATACCCTCCTATTGGATTCGCGACCCATAAGGAAGTAACTAAATATGTAGTTCTAGGTTAAGCTTATCGATCAAACATCTAGATATAAAAGAATGTGATGCACTAGTATCAAATAAAATACTAACATACATACCATGAATCTGAAGCGTTTCCCAAGAACTGACTTTCCCTTCTCTTGGGTTGTCGGTTTGGAAGTGGCAGGCTCCAATGCTTACACCTTGCCCTTACCATATATAATAGGCTCCTTGCACTAGTTCTTATAATGGCCTATCTGGTCACTATTAACAAACCTAGTATTCTTCCCCTTAGCCACATCCTGCGCTTTCCCTGAGCGACACTCATTAGCAAAGTGCCATTTCTTATCGCATTTATAGTAGACAACCTCAGACTTTGCTTTCTTGGCTGCTCCACCCTTCTGATCACCTTTCTTTGAAAAGAACTTCCTCTTCTGGCCCTGCCCAACCTGGACAACTTTTGCATTGCTCTTCTCCAAAGACTTAAGGGCTTCTTCCTGCCTTAAAGCCATCTCTATAATAGTATCAGAAGGATCTCTAAGATGAGAAAAAGTAGCATTAGCCAATTTTGGCTTCAATCCTCTAATGAACTTCTCATTCCTCTTCAACATGCTATCTATAGAAGCATATCCATACCGGACCAACTCTTCAAACTTCCTGGCATACTCTGCAACAAACATCTCACCCTGAACCAGCTTAGCAAACTGCCTAATCAAAGGATACTGTGCCATTACTAACATAAACCTCTAATGAAATCTCCTCTTGAAATCCTCCTAGGATACTATCTCCTCATCAACTATCGTTGTTACACTGTTCCACTAGAACAATGCAGTCCCTTGAAGCCGCCTTAATGCAAACCTCCTCTTCTGCTCATCATTGAGCCCTAAATCTGCAAAAATCCTTTCGCAGTGCAACAACCAATTCTCAACTCCAATGGCATCCTCCATTCCCATAAACAGCTTCCCTCCTAGCTTCACATAATCACCACTTATCTTAGAGAAATGATTAACTACTGGAACTTCTGGAACCCCTACTCCTACGGCATTTCCTCCTACCACTCCAGCTACAACTCCTGCCTGCATCATATTCCTAAAAAACTAATACATGGCCTCCTTTCCGACCTGCGGGACTTCAGCACCAATATTCTATGCCTGACCTTGGCCTCTCCCTACATTACGTCTGGCATTCCTTTCAGTGCTTCCCCCTTCCCAGGTTAACTCTGCTTCTTCTACCATCCATATTTGTATTCAAACCTCATGAGATACAGAAAGATAACCTAATCAAAGATAGATGAATGGAGATAAATCGCATACTTATATATAGCAACTACAAGTATGCTACGATAGCGTTAGCCCAACCCCAAATCTTACTCTAATTTCTTTGTATTTTTGTTTTCAAAACCAATTTTTAGTTAAATTTTTATAAACCTATGCTCTGATACAAGCTATAACATCCCGTATCTGGAGGCCAAAAGCTAAGCGCTATGGATGCTGCAGTAATCCACGGTATTAACTTCTAGTGATGAAATACGGTAGCGTTAATGGTATCCATAATATCAGAAGAACTTGAATATGAACAAAATCATAGATTTTCAAAAACAATAACTTCAGTGATTATATTTCAAATAAATCATGTCCAAGTTACAAAATCCCAAACATAATCTAGGGCATTGATCAAATATAGTTTACAACAATACGCCAAGAGCGACATATGAAGATGCCTCCTTGGATGATCAAAGCAATATAGACATAATTATCTTAATACACAGTGGAAACAATTTTGAAACAGAATTTCCTAAATTAGCATTCGTCAGCCACTTGCTCGTCTTCAGATGCTTTATTCGCCAAAATCTGCTAAAACCTAAACCCATAGCCTACTCTAATAAAATTTTGAGCACCGGAGAGTTTAAGGAGAAACAAAAAATTCGAGTTAGACATAAATCGTGGTATGAATAATTTATGTTACATCTCAATTTATCAATAAATAGTGAGATCACACCGCTTAGCGGAACGGGTTTCCTCTCATTAAATCTTTTTTCAAAACATATATTTTGCAAATCCTTTCTTGCAACCAAACTGGTTAATTAGCTTCTTGTAATTATAATATAGCAATATTCGTTATGCTAAAATAGGAAATAAAATAGACTATCCGCCTAAATTTTGAACTATCTGTTCTTAATTCTGAGTTATCTGCTCTTTTCTGGACTATCTATTCTAAAATTGATTATACCAAACTAGCAATATCTTTTATGCAAGATAATGAACTATCTGCCCAAAATAGGTAAAAAAGGTGGATTAACTGTCCTTAAAATTTTAGCAAGGTATGTTATGCTAATAAATGAACTATCTGTTCATATCAGAGCTGACTGCTCTTTCTGGACTAACTGTCCTCTATGCCGACGGCCCTCAAAATGGACCGACTCTCCGAATTTAAAATGAGCCGACTGCCCGAATTTTCTTTTTGGTTAACTGTCATTCACAATATCTGAACCAACTGCTCTACAATATCTGAGCTATCTCCTCTTTAAATTTTCCTTGAAACCTTTTCAAAATGATTTAATCCGTCTAATCATATATATATAAGGAAAATATATATTTAGCTTTACTCTAAGCTATTTTTGAAATGTTATATATACTTTACTAGAAATAATGTTGATGGTGTTCAATAAGGATTTTTTATTCTTTAAAATAAGTTAATGGCCTTTATGACTTAAAATACTTAGGCTATCTTCCTAGTTCTTTTATTCGAAACCTTTATTTAAAACCCATAAACAACCTCTCAAAATCATAGAAGGTAAATCCTTCAAAGCCACTCGTAAAACCCTTTGAAAGTATTGAAGGTAACTCACTCTTTCATATCCTTTAATAAACTTTTCGAAATCATTGAAGGTAACTACTTTTAAACCTTTTAAAAGCCTTTCTTTCATAAGCTTTAAAACATATGACATCTGCCTTTTAAATCCTTTAAACCTTAGCCGTTCGAAAACATTGCGAAACCTTATCTTTCAATCTTGTTGAAAGGTCCTACCTTTCGACCTTGTTGGAAGGTTTCCATTTGACCTAGTCGAAAGGTTTCACCTTTCGACTTTGTCGAAAGCCTAGGTTACCTCCCATATAAAATCATTTATAACCTTTCGAAAGTATTGCAACTCAAAACCTTTCGAAGACATTGGGTTCAATTTAAAAATAGTGGAAACCTTTCGAAACCATTCAAAGTTAACTACTTTGAAACCTTTAAAACGTTTCAACTTAAAACATTTCGATTATGCAAAAGGATCAAAAAAACATAGGGGTCAACTACTTCGAAACCTTTATATAACTTTTCAAAACCATTCGAAAACAATAAAGTGTTGGTGTTGGAACCAATCCTTCAAAATAAATGGAGAGAGGCGGTAAGTTTTAGAAAACAAAAGATAACCTTTGACTCCATCTATGTCAAAAGGTTAGGAAGTGGTAACTATACTTTTGACTTTGTCAAAAGCTACACCTTTTGACCTTTTCGGAATGTTTCATTTAAAACAAGAAAGAAAACCAATCGAAACCATTTTCCTATAAACCTTTTGACAATGTCGAAAGCGCTTTGTCAAAAGCTAGAAGGCGTATTTACTGTAAACAAAAACAAAACTTCATGTCTTTCGAAAGCTATAACCTTTCATCCCTAAACCATTCAACTCCATCCAATTCACTACGTACCAGTTGCCTAACACCTTATGCATTGATATTTGACCTAGCCGAAAGGTTGATGCCTTTTGACCTTGTTGGAAGGTCTGGAATGAAGGTGGTAGCTCTGTCAAAAGGGTTGAAATATAAGAAAGACTATTTATTTGTACTTTAAAACAGTTCTTTTGTACCCAACATGCGTTCTTTGTCTAAATTTGATTGGTTGCTAGAATTTTGTATTCAGAAGTGCTGCTGACTTTCCTTATTTGGAAATTTAAATAATTTTGAGAAAACCCCTTTTTCCTTTATAATTATATAAAACTTTTAAGTCCTATACCTTAAATAACTTTATATAACTATTAAAACACCTTGAAAAATTAGGGAAAAATCCAGAAAATCATATAATACATTCAAGCTTCTCAAGATGTAGGATTTATGGGTAGCAAAGATCTAGGCACAACCCCTTTGAAGAACGCCGAGGCCGTGCGGAAGTGGCCTGAGCAGCTTGATCAGTCTGAGCTGGCATCCGGGCCAACATTGGTTGCTATCCCTTCTCAAGAGAATGTTGCGACAGACGACCTGAGCGAAGTGCCTATTCTTCCGGTTTAAAGCGGAGCGGGGATCAGTGAGACATTCAGGCTTTCTCTAGGTACTTTCGATTTCTATATGGACTTTGGGGTACCTCTTGACATTTTTTTTCTTTTTAGATGAGTCACGACCTTCACGTGCTCCCTAGTTAGATGAGGTCCAATCGTAGTGTGTCTTTCCTCTAAGTGGAGTCCAGTCCCAGTGTATCCCCCAATTGAGTGAGACCCAGTCCCAACCACCTGATCCAATCTCCCCTTAGGTTTATAGTAGTTTGCAGTGTCTAAGTGTCTTGCATACCCTATATTTATGCACTCTTCACTTCTTTGCTCTAAATCTATAATCCATTTCGTAGGAAAAAGGAGAAATCCAAAAAGGAACAAGATGTCTAGGAGAAATGATCAATTCAAATGGATGAAAGGAGCCTTCATTCCTCCTAAGACTGCCTCGTAAAAAGAAAGGCCTGCACAAGAAAATGTTGAGTAGACTCAGCCTGGAGGGGAAAGCCACAAGACGTCTCAAAAACGCAGAAGGTCTCCTGATAAAGATGCCACCTCACCTGGCTCTCATACCTCTTCTCGTCCCCGTCATCTAAATCCATCTGACCTTGATGAGCGTGAGATGCCTAATGACCTAGGGGAAGAAAACTTCGATGCTCACTTCTCAGACTTTCAACCACCAGCAAAGAATCATTTCGAGTATCATCCTGATATCAATCCAAGTTATGTGGGTTGCCATCTTGCGGACCTTGATACCAAGTTCCTCCTGCCTCGTAATCCTCTGGTTCGAATTTTAGACGAGGCTAAAACTTTCGACTTCGCTAACTTGATAGCGAGAATGGTCCAGATCACCTTTGAGACCAGAAAAATTGTTGATTATCAATCTCATTTGGCGAAGACCAGTGAGGAAGTTAGGAGTGTCAATCTGAGGTTGTGCCTAGAGGTTGAGGATCTCCGTAAGGCGCTCAGGGAGAAGGATGCGAAATTGGAGGCAGTTGAGGCATCTTATGAGGCTGAGATAAAGAAAACTAAGGAGGAAGTAACGACGAGGCCACTGAATTGTGCAAAGTATTGATCGATGAAGCTGTGAGCTTAGTGGACGAGGCTAGGAAGAAAGACCTGGAGTGGAACTGATCTCTTAAGGGAAAGATGAAGAAGTCCCGGGAAGCCTTGGCTGAGTTGAAGGAGGCCCAAGGTGAGTGGCGCAAGGAAAAAGATGCCTACAAGGCTGAGATCGATGCACTGAAGGCAGAGTAGGTCCGGTTGAGGAAAGAAAAAGAATAGTACATGAACTAGGTCATGTCCCTTCAAGATAAAGTCGACAAGTCTAGCGATTTTTATGAGACTGTAAATCAGATTTTGAAGGACACCTACTGTATGTTCTAGAAGCATAGGAACCTTCAGTGGATGGACGATTGCCCACAAGTGATGGTTGGGATCCATACTCGGCTCATCGAGGAGACCAAAGCCACAGTTGCCAAGGAAGAAGGAGCCATGTATGATGTTGGAATGGTGAATTGTCAGTTCATGGTGGAAGAGATTAAGGCCATTGCTAGAGGATACGAGCTACTGGTAGAGGATGAGGATGATAAAGAGGGTTCGGATCCCAAGGGGCTTGGTGATCCACAAAACATTACCGCAGGTACCTTGTCATTGTATTTTAGCTTCGTTTTCTCTTACCACATACTATAATACTTATAACTTTTCTCGCTTTCCTCATGTAGGGATGACTTCAAGACTAACTCCAATGGGATTTATAATCGGTTCGCATTTTCCGATGAGCCAAACTCCAATGACAAACTACCTAGGCTATAAGTCGTGCCTAATTCGTGGTTATAGTCGGTTCGTCATTGCCGACTTGGGGGGTCGATCGTCAGTAGTGAACTGCCCAGGCTTGTCTCGTGCCTTTTGTCATAGCTATCTTATTTTCACTACTGCCAGTGAGCACTTGCGGTTGATCGCAATAGGAATATCATCGGATAAACAATTAAGTAAAACCAAAAGTTGAAATAGGACAAACAACGCAAGACACCATATTTATAGTGGTTCGACTGCTGAAAGGATGTAAACTCCATTATGAAGGTTCTTATGAACAATAAACGGTCCTTCCCAAATTGGGTCTAACGTTCCGGGATGTGGAAAGACCCGCTCGAGTACTAGGTCTCTCTCTTGCAGTGCTAAAGGTTTCACCTTGGAGTTATACGGCCTTGCCACTTTCTTCTATGTGCGGGGCTTTGAGGGCAGCGTCGTTTCTTTTCAGATCAAGTGAAATATTCAAGATTTCTTCATTTTCTTCTAGATTATAATGTATCCTTCGATGTGATGGGATGATCATTTCAACTAGGAGCGTGGCTTCAGCCCCATATGCTAAGACAGACGGCGTATGCCCTGTCACTGTATTGTAGGAGGTTTGTTAGGCCCATGGTGCAGCAGGTAGTTCATCGACCCATGTACCCTTGGGATTTCTCCAGTTTCTTTTTTATCGGCCTTTTCAAAACCTTGTTAACCGCTTCGACCTGCCCGTTGGCCTAGGGATAAGCTACAGTCGAGAAGCTTCGAGCTATCCTTTGTTCTTGGCACCAATTGGAGAATTCTTCGCTATTGAATTGGAGTCCGTTGTCTGATATGATCTTCTGTGGAACTCCATACCTGCATAGGATGGTTTGTATTAGGAAGTTTATCACTTTGGCAGATGAAATCTTGTTCAAAGGTTCTACTTCCACCTATTTGATGAAATAATCCACTACCATTATAGCATATATTGCCCCTCCTCGACCCATGGGGAGCTCTTCGATCGAATAAATCCCCTAAATTACAAAGGGCCAAGGGCTAACCATTTGGGTCAAACTGGCAGGTGGTGGTCTTGGGATTTTGGCGAAGTTCAGTCACATAACAATCGCGAGTCACATCTTGGTCTCCTTCCACCTCTCTTATTCCATTATCGATTGGGAATTTAATTTCCAAGCACCATGGTGCTAATACTATTTGGAAGTCTGACAATGCGGGTCTTCCCAAGAAGGCATTGTAGGCGAAGTGCCCGTCCACCAGTATGAATGTTTGCTTCCACATAACTGATCGGGGTGACTTCCAAGCTCAACAAGCAAGTCCTACGGTTCGAGAGGCATTGTGGCATCTCCGGTGAATCCACGTAAAGATTTATGGCACAACAATACATCTTTCATTGACAACTTCATTTTATTGAATACATGTTTGAATAAAATATTCACCGAGCTTCCTGTATCAACCAAGATGCAAAACACCTCGGTCGACCTGATCCAGATGAAGATAACCAGAGGGTCAGTGTGAGGGTACTGTATTCTAACCAAATCTTCATCATTCGAGTTTATGTCAATTCTTTTTCTATGCTTTGTGATGCGATCTTTAGTTATGGAATGAACGTACCCTTCCCTATCCTTTAAGGACTTTCTATATCTCTCCATCTTAGTTGAACTTCTGCCAGCTATATGCGGACCTCCAGATATGGTCTGGACTGTTATATTTTCTTGGTTAGAGCAGCTCACACCAGTTCCTTCCCTATTATTTCCTTGCAGAGGTTGTCCATATCCTTCGTGGGCCGGAGCAGGAGAGTTGCGGTCTTTCTGCACGTATTGCTCAGCTTCTTTTTTCGAATATATTCTTCAAGGAGATCCCGTAAATGTTGGCATTCTTTGGTGTTATGTCCATGAGACTTGTGGAAGCGACAATATCTCCCTGTTCTAATTGCGGCCTCTGATTTTTTTTTGTACGGAGGGCATTTGTATTTCAACTCGTATTGAGTAGCCGTGCAACTATGTCATTCAGAGGTGTGTATGAGTCGAATCTTCGTTAAGTTCGGTATTGTCGCTTATTACCTTTTTCACTCCCAGTATTTCTTTGGTTGCCCCTTTTAACTTCACTATTTTTCTTGTTACCTTCCCTTTAGGGCAGAGCAACCACGTTTCCTTGGATGCTGGAAGCCATTGCTAGTTACTCGCAATGTCGATGGGCCATCGCATCCTCCAATCTCATTTACTTCCTAGCCCTATGTAAGAAATCATAAAGAGTTAGGGGTTTCTCCTTTGTCAACCTTCTTGTGAGTTTGGAATCTAGGTGGATGCCTCTGCATAGCGCCATCAGTGTAAGCTTCTCATCGGCACCTGCACTACTTTTTGTTGAATGTAACGTTGTAAGTGGATGATCGGCACCCACCTGCACTGCTTCTCATCGGCACCTACACTGCTTTTTGGAATCTAGCTGGATGCCTCTGCATAGCAGCATTAAAGTGGGTAAGATATTGTTGTAGCGTTCTCCTACTTTTTGTTTCACGTTTGATAAGGAATAAGCATCCTTGGACTATTCCACTAGGATTTGGATTTGACTTATGAATCTTTCCTTCAACATTTCCCAAGAGTTGATAGAGCCATGAGGCAGGCGACAAAACCATGTGGTTACTAGGTCTGACAAGAACAATGGGAAACATTTACAAAACACACTCTATGTTGCTCCATTCATGAGCATGTGTTGAATGTAACGCTGTAAGTGGATGATTGGGTCGGACATGCCTTTGTAAGGATCCATGGTGGGCATCTTCCATTCTCGAGGAGTGGTTTTTGTTTCTATGTTCCTGGTGAATGGGATGGACACCCTTGCTCCTACACCTCTTTTGTGTTGTTCATGCCTGAGATACTCCCTAAAGAGGCGTATCATTCTTTCCATGGATTTTGTGGCAGTCTTGGGAGAAGTAGTGGCTTCCCTTTGACACTAATGACGTCTCAAACTTTGGTTAAGATTGGATTGGAATGATTGGCTCGAAGCATGACAGGGTCATTTACAACCAGTCCATGCCTGGTGCCCACTTGTCTAGGCCTAGCTCCTGGTGCTCTCTCAGTCCCGGCTTCGGACCGAGTCTTGGCTCCGTTTCGAGCACTTTTATATTCTTGATTGAATTCCTTATTCGAAGGGGATCTATTCCGCCTATGAGACTCTCTAAATTGAGATTCATTTCAAGATTCTATGTTGTGAGTGGACTCCTCCATGCCCCTTAAGCACGTCATGAGCTGGCCCACTAAAGCTTTTTACTGGGCAGCGAGCGGTTGGACATCTCATTCACAACCCTATCTACGTCTTCTCGGGTGACAGCTGAACCCGGTAGCTGAGCATGGGTGGCCTGGTTTCCTTGATCCACTTAGATGGGAATGGGTGTACAAGTAGTGGTCACATTCTTACCCTTGTCAGCATTCCTTCTGACGGGAGCCATACTCAATTGATGTGTTAAGGTTGGAAGAAGAATGGGTAAGAGAGTTCGGTTCTCAGTGAAAGCACCAAAAATGTTTGAACAAAAATTGGGCAAACACCTCTGAATCTGAATTTAGTTAAGTTTCCTTTAGGTTGTATGATATGGTATTATATATGTCTCAGTGTCATCAAGTAATCATTAAAGTCACAAAACAATTCGTAGGCTCATAATAGGAAAGTAACCTAAAAGCATTAAATCACATAAAGTTTTATAGTGGTTCAGCCAGAACATGCCTATGCCCACTGTCCATCTTATTATTCCTCTTTGATTTGGTTACGAATATAAATATGATTGGAAAGAGCAAAAACTTAGAGCAGTTGGATTGATTGAATCTCAGCAGAGCTTTCCCTTTCTTTTCCAAAAGTTCTCCATTGTTGTTGAGAAGCTCCGGTATTTATAGAGTGAAGTTGCAAAGGGTGGAGGTGGAGTTATAACCTCCTGAGTTTGGTCCGGCATGGAGCAAGTATGTCTAGTTAGGCAGTGAAAATCTAGACCGGCATAGTGTCCAACTAGTTTTGGTTCGGTAGTGAGAGGGGGATTCTTGGAATTGCTTCTGCCCTAAGGTAGAGATGTTGATTTGCCAGACCAAACATCTGGTCTGGCAAGCCTATGCATTAGACCAAATGATTGGTCCGGTGTTTAGGTGCAGTGCTGGACCAATATCTAGCTCGACATTCCAATGTTGTGCCAGAGAAAATATCTGTCCCGACATTCTTATGTTGTGCCGGACCAGATATCTAGTCCGACATCCTTATGTTGTGCCAGACCGGATATTTGGTCCGACATTCCTATTTTGTGCCAAAACAGGTATTTTTTTCGGCATTCCAATGTTGTGCCGGACCAGATATCTGGTACGGCATTTCTGGGGATGCCAAACCAAATGTTTGGTTCGGCATTCCAGCTTGCATACTTCATCTGCTTTTCCTCTCCCCTTTCTTTTGCCACTGTCTTTCTCGTGTGCTAATGTACCAAGCCAATAATAGCCATTTTATCTTTCATTCTTTAGTGATCCTATCATATGATTAGTCTCAAAGTAAAAAAATTATATGTTGGCGTATCATCATATCAATATGATGTCTTTAATCATTTCGATGAGAGGTCTTTACATATGCACTAATCACATTGGTATGGTCAGTGTTTTCTTGACCGCGCCTCCACACATGTACTGGTCAAGTTGATGAGATTAGCTTGTTATGGCTTTGTATATATTCAAATCAAGGAATAATTTACTGCATTTAGCATCTTAGGTGTTATACCATTTTTTGGTTAGACATTTTTGGCGCTAGAAGAAGGATATGAACCTTTGATCCTGTTTGATCTTCCTCTTAAACTAATTAAGAAAAGTTTTGTTTTAGGAAATGGCAGAATTGAAATAAACTAACGTCGTAGTTAGCTAAGTGCCGCAAGCAACAACATTAGAAGAGAACAATACTCCTAATTTCAATGCAGGGAATGTTGAACCAGTACATCCATCTACACCAATGCAAACATCCAACAACAAGGCCAAAATTAAAAGATTGAAACAATAATTGATGGACATGAAGGGATTATTAGAAGTGGTGCTCGCTCAAAGATCTTTTAAAAATACCAAAATGACAAGCAGAGATGAGGTGAAATCTCCAAGGAGAAACATATATGCTTTCTTGCTCGGAGATAAAAGCAAAAGCAAAAGCAAGTTTACTCAAACTCAGTAGAAAAAAGGAAATGATAAACAAGATAGGGCCGACTAATAAGGAAGAATGAAGAGGAAACTTAGAGAGGAGTTTGGAAGTTTAACTTCTGAGGGATACCATCCAATGAGGAGCATTTTCCAATATGACAAGTCTTACTTAAAGGATCCAACAGAGAAGGTGGCAAATGACATGCTCAACCTCAAGGGAAAGAGGACTTTAGATGATCGGGCTAACGATAACCAACAAGAGGTTCCTTTTACTGATGGAATCATGCCCGAGAAGATTCCATCCTCTATCAGGATTCCTACCATCAAATATAACAGAACCACTGATGTAGATGATCATCTATTAGCCTGTGAAAGTCAAATGAATTTGTATAATGCATCCAGAGTTAATCGCTGCAGACTATTTCCAACCACATTCCAAGGAGCGGCAGCTAAGTGGTACCGCCAATATCGAGATAGAACAATCTATTCATGGAAGCAATTTTCTTATGAGTACTCAACACAATTTTGCATCTACAAAGACCCTACCGTAGATTTCACTATAGTGGCCAATATCAAGCAATGACCTAAGAGCTACTTGGTGATTATCGCAAGATATTCAGTATAGAAGCTTTGAAGGCCAAGAACATGACTGATAGAGACAAATTAGTAGTTGTGCATTCTGGGTTAATTGAGAAAACTCCATTCTGGTTGGAGCTTTACATCTCCGGATGCAAAGAGTTCCAAGAATTCCATTTGCAGGACAAAAATTCATCCGCATGAATGAAATATACCCGGTAGGAAGAAGGCTCAAGTTAAGAAGAAAATGAGGAAATTCCATAGTGTCCACAATCGTAAAAGCCAAAAGAGGAGGAACATTCAAAAGCTAGTCATGTCGCTTCGAATAAGCCACTCTCCTATATATATGCTACCATGAAGGAGAATGATGATTGCCCTGTTCCATATAAGGCCAAGCCGACCCCAAACCAAAAAAGGGTAGAGACTACTATGCGAATAGCAAATCAGATGGACAGAAGATAAATGAGTGCAGGGTGTTGGCAGGTAAAATCTAATGGATGATCTGCAATGGGCAATTGAAGTAAATTATCAAAGATGGACGTAAGGCTACCCATTTTAGAAACAAAAATCAGAGGCCACCAAGAAATGGTCCAAATATGGTGGAAGACGGTGTTCAACTTGAATTCATTCCATCTTTTAACCGGATTGACATAGTTAATGGAGGGCCGCATTTGGCTAGGACCATCAAAGGGGCTAGAACTCGGTATGTCAGGGAAGCAAAGGAAGGGATTTTCTCCATTTAGGAAGAACCACCTCTTAAAAACCTAAGACTTCATATTCAAATGCACACTCTGATGATCATTCAAATAGAAATATGAGGAGTTCACCACCCATGCAATAATTTGCTGACGATTACTGCATAGATTGGACTCTTTGTGTTTTCCAGATTTTAATTGATACTGGAAGCGCGGTCAATATAATTTTTAAACATGCTTTTATCGAAATGGGATTATGGAGGAGAAGCTGGAACCAAGCTTAGAGCCTATCTTTGGGTTTAACAATAAAGGGTCGACTCTAGTAAGATAACTAACCTCCTTGTACAAATGGAAATTCCTCCATTTTGCAGCACCTTTGAAACCAACTTTATTGTTATGGACCAACATCTTGTTAACAAATAAATTCATCAACACTCTAAGGTGTAAAATAAGGAATTGTCTTGGAGAAGAGTCTTATTGAGGTCAATAGAAGTCATCGAGGTTGAGCATGTAGTCATTGAGGTTGGACATGAAGGAATTGGAGCCATCAAGGTTGGACATGTAGCTGTCATAGTCATTGAGATGGTGTATTAGCTCATGTCAAGTTCTAGCTTTGATATCGAGGTCTATGATAATATCGGGGATGATGTTAATCAATGGGTAGTTTATATGAAGGTCATCGAGGTTTTAATCAATGACGAAGCTCAACAAGGTTTATATCAATGTACACAATGATATTGATGCTGTAAACTTAGTAAACACTCGATACGATATATACAGTTATAAATTGTAGCTTAAATCAAGATAATTAGAAAAGCACTTTGTTAATCGAATAAATCAGTATAGATACAACACTATCAATATCATAATGGACAAAATACCCAATTTGATTTAGGGTTTAAATTAATAAGAAGTTAGAATAGAAGAATTTGAACCCTAAAATGAAGATCCTTGATTCCTATTTGTTGAGTTTGGTGGGAAGCAAGCCCCGGCATCCATAAATCTTGACATTTTTAGTTTCGTCGAGTGTCAATGGTGATACTCTATTGGCCTCAACATGAACGACATTGTTGTGCACCAAAGTATGTATAACTGTATCTTCCTCGACATAGCCTTTACAGCTCCAACACTCGATGCTAACGCTCTATTGTTGATTTAATGTGATGCAAACACTATCTATGGATATCGATATTCATAGATATCAACATCTTTCATATAAATATGTTGTGCTCTCCGTGAGGCTCGATGACATTGCAATGTTGACCTCGGCGAGCTTCAACTAAAACTGTTTGCAGATTGACATTGATGTTGAGATGGAGGCTTAGTGTTCCTCAATGAGTTTAATAGCTTTGTTATTGATTGAAGCCATTTTGGCAACCATCTGGCTACTTTGATGATCTTAACGTCTTTATGTTAATGATATCGAGGTTGGCAGATGCGTAAGGCTTCTTTGGTAATGTCAACGGTAGCAATAACCTTTACTGCATCATCGACTTTGCTCTTTCTAATGACGTCAAGGTTAAATGTTATGCTGGACCTGCTCAATGACGATAGTACTATTAACGTTAGCCCTCTAATGTAAGAAAAGCTTTTATTCTTTAGGACAAAAACAAAAGAATTCCTTTGTATTGCTTCATATCCAGTAAGCTTTTCTTAGTAATCTTCCATTTCCTGCAAAATATGAAACAAATAATTGTTTTTTTAAGATAATAATTTTGGTAGTGTAATGATCCTAATTTTTACTAGCATTATTTAGGACATCCAATTAGTTAAATTAAATGAAATAATGTAAGTGGTTAAGAGATTGACATTTGTTACATTATAAGGTAGCTATGCCTAATTGAATGAACAAATGAAAACAATTTAGCAATAAGATAAGGGCAAAATAGGAATAGAACATATTCTTATACCCTAAACCCTTAAGCCACTTTCATTTACCACATTCACAAATCAAAACTACACACAAGCAAGGCCGGCCACTAATAGGGGAAATCAAGAAGAGGATAGATAAGATTTCAAGAAGGAAGCTTAAGCTAATAGTCTTAAGAACAAATCTTAACTCCTTAGCAACAAGTTAAAGGTGAATAATAGATTTCATCTCATATTTTCTTATTTTTTGTTTCTAGGTTGAGAGCCGAATTTATTTTGCAAATGATTGCCATGGTTTGGTTGTTTAAATGGATATATATATATATATATATATATATATGCTTGCTGATGATTTAGGCTATTTCATATAGATTTTATGACACAAATTGATTTGAAAAACCTAGTATACTTGCAATTTTAATATAAGGTCAGAATGTGTAAGTTTCATAATTTTCTGAATTATTATGGATTTATTATGAATTTTCTAGTGAAGAAAATAGTATATTAGTTTTAAAATTTATTACGGCTAACATATATTAGCTTTGGATCATAAATTTAACAATGTTGGAAAAACATATTATAAGTGTTTTAATTGAATCGTTGTAAAATTCTCGTAAGTGTTTTAATAAGTATATAAAATTATTTAAGGTATGGGATTTAAATATTTTATATGTTTATAGAAAGAGAAGGGACAATTTGTAAATGTTTTAAATTATTATTCTCTGAAATTTGGCGGCATTTTTTAAAAATATTTTGGAAAAGTATTAGCAACCAATCATATGTTGACAAACAAAGCAGGTTAGTTGAAAAGAAATTGCTGTTTAAAGTTAGAAATTAGTTTTTATAAGGTTTTACTCTTTTGCCACTTTCTGCAACTACCTTTCGACTTCATACATTCGTCTCCATCTTAGTCAAAACCAATACACAAGGTATCAAAGCCTTGGTACGTAGTGAATTGTACATAGGAAAAAGGTATAGAGTCGAAACAGGGCTTTCTAAGGAGTCGAAACCTTGTTTTGCTTTCGAAAGGAAATGCTGCTTGCTTTTCTTTTGAAAATAATGCTTTCAAATGAGATAGCTTTCAACTTGGTCAAGCATTTTAAAAGAAAAGAGCTTTCGAAAGAGTTTGCCACCTTTTTTTAAGAAAAAGCATTTGAAGGTGTCGAAACCCCTACTGCCGCATTCTACCCTTCGAAGCAATGCCTTCGAAAGGGTTCTTTCGCTTTAAACCTTAAGTCGCTTCTCCAATTCTTTCAAAGGGATTGGTTTCGACAACATCCACTTCTTTTACTTAGAAAATACTTCGAAAGAGTTGCTTTCGACTTTGTTGTTTTAAGACCCTTTTTGTTCTATTTAAAGATAAACCCAAAGTTTTTGAAAGGAAGGTTTTCATTGGTTTCGAAACTATGTTCACAAGCTTTTAAGTTGAACCCCATGTTTTTGAAAGGTTTGTTTTAGTAAAGAACATCAATGCTTTCAAAAGGTTTATAAAGAAGGTTTCAAACGGGAGCTACCTCAATGTTTTCGAAAGGTTACTTAGATATATAAAGTGGAAGGTTTCTAATGTTTTCGAATGGTTACTTAAGCATATAAAGTGGAAGATTTTCGATGTTTCCGGAAGGTTACTTAAGTATTTAAAATGGAAGGTTTCCATGATTACGAAATGCAACTATATAGTGTTTTAAAAAGTGGACGTCTAAGGTTTATTACGGTTTCAAAGGGATACCTTCAATGATTTCGAAAGGCTTTTTTAAAGCTTTCAAAACGTATGTTTTGGCCTTTTGGCCTAGTGTTTCAAGGTATAGTAAATAATATAATTTGAAAGGGGTGCTTTTAATGGAATCGAAAGGTAACGTTTAAAGTTTTAAAAAAAGGTTTCTAATGGTTTATCTTGGTATTATTGCCTAAGAGCTTTTAAGTTAAGAATGGTTTTAACTTATTTTAGAGGGATAGGTAATCCCATTATATATCATCAACATTGTTTCGAGTAAAATATATATAACATGGCAAATAGCTTTGAGTAAAGAAAAGAGTTTATTTCCCTATTTAAGTATGATTTAAATGGTTGTTGAAAGAAATGTTTTCAAGGAAAATTTTTAAGGGTACTTAACCCTATGTAAATGACTCCGATATTAAGAAACTATATGGGACTGGTATAGGATTGCACCCTATATTTTAGCTAATGAGCCCCTAGCTAATGTAGTCCAAAATTCCAATGTGTATGGCTTTTTTAGAGGTAGACTAAAATGAGGTTACACACAAAAAGGAATATATATATATATATATATATATATATATATAGAGAGAGAGAGAGAGAGAGAGAGAGAAGATAGGTTATTGGTGAGCCTGCAAAACTATTAGGATCAGTTGACCCTAGAAGAAGATAGAAAAAGAGCAGTTAGCCCAGAAATGTGTCTAGAAAATGTTAGATAAGTGATTGTGTCTGGTAGGCTCGAGTCAACAAATGGTTAATAGTTAGCCAAACAAAACTATATTTTGGGACAGATATTCCATTGACTACCTAATTTACATGCATATATGGTACTGTTATTCTTGCTCTAATCAGTTTGATTGCAGGATTTGGTTTTCGAAAAATATGTTTTTAAAAGAGATGTTAGTGAAGGGAAACCCATTTCGCTAAGCGGCGTGGTCTCACTTAATATTAGATAACCGAGATGTATAGTATTATTTACACTAGGCTTCATATCTGATTCGAAGTTTATGTTTTTACCTTAAACTCTCGGGTGCTCAAAAATGATTTGAGTAGACTGAGGGTTAGAGGTTTTTCTGGTTTAGTAAGTTGGCGAATAAAGCTTCTGAAGATGTGCAGGAGACAATATTAGTTATATAAAAGCTATTTTGTTTTAAATTTTGCTGTGTTGTATTAAAACAGTTAGTCCATTTACCACTCTGATCATCCAAGACCGCATCTTTATATGTCACTCTTGGCGTAAGTTGTAAGAATTATATTTAATCAAAACTTGGGTATCACTATGGGATGATGTAATTTGAATATGAAATATTATTTTGAAATGTAATCAAAAAAGTTGTTTTAATCTATGATGATTTTATTTCATATTCAAGTGCTTCTGATATTATGGATACCATTAACATTACCATATTTTGTCACCGGAAGTTAATACTATGGATGAGTACAGCATCTGTAGCGCTTAGCTTCAGGCCTCAAGATATGGGTTGTAACAACTTGGTATCAGAGCATAGGTTTATGAAATTTTTTAAACTTAAAATGATTTTGAAAACATAATCCTAAGGAATTAGAGAAATGATCGGGGTATGGGATAAAGCTATAGTAACGTACGTGTATTTGCTATAGTAACATACTTGTATTTGCTATATATAAGTATATGCTATATCTCTATTCTCTTATCTTTCTTAGGCTATTCTTCTGTATCTTACAAAGACTCAAATGCAGACATGGGTGCTAGCAGTGGAAGAGTTAACCTTGGTAGGGAAGCACTATAACTAGTGGAAATTCCAAACCAAATACCAAGAGGAACCTCAGTCAGGCACAAGCTAAAAATGTGGGTGCTGGAGTTCTGCAAGTCGACATGGGAGCAATGTATTAGTTCTTCGTAAACATGATGCAAGCGAGAGTTGCTGCTGGAGTAGTTGGAGGAAATGCTGGAGGTGGAAATCAAGAAGCTTCGGTGGTGAATAACTATGCTATTTTGAGTAGCGATTATGCTCGACTGGGAGGAAATAGTTTATTGGTACAAAAGATGCAATTGAAGTAGAAAATTGGTTACTTCATAGCAGAAGGATTTTTGCTAATATGGGAATCAATAATGAGCAGAAGAGAAGACTTGCTTCTAGACAGTTGCAAGGAGTAGCAATATGTTGGTGGAACGGTATCACTGTCGAAGTCAACAAGGAGAGTATGACATGGGCTTTGTTCAGGAGAATATTTGATGAGAGATTCATGTCGGAGATAGTGAAGTCAACTTTGCACGGGAAGTTTATGGAGTTGGAGCAAGGAGACATGAGTGCGATTGAGTATGCTAATTGATTTAAAGAGCTATCCAAATAAGGTTATGCTACTGTTGATATTGTTATTAAGAGGAATGAGAAGTTTATTCAAGGGTTGAAGGCTGTTGCAAAGGCCACATTGTCACGCATTAGAGATTCGTACGATGTAGTTGTTGAATGGCTTTGAGGTAGAAAGTGTTACTTACTTGTCTTGATGGAAATAAGGCAAAGGTAGTTCAAGGAGGGAAGAGTCGGAAAAGGAATTTTTTCCATCAGAAATGAGCTGAGAGGAGTGGTGCTACTAAGAAAGGAAAGGAAGAAGTTGTCTGTTATAAGTGTGGTGAGAAAGGACACTATGCTCATGAGTGCCAAACAGGCAAAGGAAAGAAAGCTAGAAGAAGGGAGTGAGGTGTTTCAACTGTGACTAGGTTGGGCACTACAAGAACCAGTGCAAAGAGCCAGCCAAGGATGGGAAAGACAAAGTGTTTGCATTGGAACCAGATACCTCGAGACCAACAGCACAGGAGAAAGGGAAAGTTGTGTTGGGAGATACGCTTTTGATTCATGGTATGTCAGTTAGAGTTCTATTTGATACTGGTGCATCACATTCTTGTATATCTCATTGTTTGTTAGGTAAGCTTAACCTGAAACACTCATACCTAGTTACTTCCTTAAGGGTTGCAAATCCAATAGGAGGTTATGCGACTCTTGGGATGAGATGTGAGCACTTAGAGTTTGAATTGTTAGGTCATACATTTGCTTGCAGTTTGCATGTGTTTGATTTTCTAGGGTTCGGAATTATTTTGGGTATCGATTGGTTAAGTAAATACGATGCTAGGATATATTGCCGTGATAGGAAAATATCACTTTGACACCCCGACTGTAGTGATCAGATAGTATACTCTATAGAAAACCCTAGTTTTGAGGATATAACTTTGTCGAGTGTTGTGGAGGCAGAGACAAGTTGAATCGAGTTTCCATATTTAGAGAATTTGCAGATGTCTTTGAACCAGTAGTAGGACTACCACCGAAACGAGTCATTGAATTTCGGATAGATTTACTGCCCGAAGCAGAACCGTATATTAGACAGCCAGCAGAATGACACCTACCGAGATGAGGGAGCTCAAGTTGCAGTTGGTAGATTTGGAAAGTAAGAGTTTTATTAAACCAATCAGTTTGCCTTGGGGAGCAGCCGCAGTGTTTGTAAAGAAATCGGTCGGATCGTTAAGGTTATGTATCGATTCTTATAAGTTGAATAGAGGACCATAAAGAATAGATATCCATCACCTAGAATTGATGATTTGTTCGACCAGTTGATGTGCACGTAAATGTGCATATATTTACATCCATATTTTATCTCTTTTTATTTAAATAAATATCATATTTGGGCATTTTAACATGTTTAAAACCAAAATTCAATTATTTTCAAATCATTATATATTCATCTTCATTCAGGGGCAAAATGATCATTTTTGTGCATGTGTTAATTTGAGAATTTTTACTTGGACATTTTTTATGATTTTTATAGAAAATTTTGATGCATACGGAAGAGGGATTCATGAAGATATATGCACGCATAAGAGAATACAAAGGAATGAAGAAGAAATAATTCAAGTTCATGATAATGGAGGACCTCATCCACTTACCTAAATCCACAATTAGAAGCTAATGGACAACTAAGTAGAGGTTGAAGCTTCATGCACATTTAACGATGGATTAATTAGTGGCTAATGGTTACTTGGTGGTCACACTTCCTAAAGGGTATTTTGGGAAGCACCTTAAAAATGGAATTAGAGTTTTATACATGTATAAATAGCCCTCTTATGTACATGTAAATGGATCTTCTACTCTTTGAAATTAGTTAAGAAATCAAAATGAAAGTTATAAGCTCTATGTTTCATGAAATAAAAATGGCTTCCTAGCCTATTTCTCTTCTCTTTTCTATTTGTTTTTATTTACTTTTATGCTCATTTTTATTCTTATGCTCTCTTTTATTTCATGTTCATAGTTTAGATTTACATTTATGCACTAGTTTAGTTCATTTACTTCTAGTAGCTAATCTTCTTTTCTTTGTTTATTCTCTACTTTACTTTATTTTTAATGTTGAAATCTCTATGTGTTGAAATGACAACACAAATGAGAGGCTAAATCTCTACAATTTAAAGGTAATGAATCTTTCTTTTATCATGTAGATTCAACATAATTTTCTATGTATGATCTCTTTTGTGCTTCATGAGAAATGGATGTTTATGTTTGTTTGTGTTTTATGTTGAATTTGATAGCCTGCTTTGTTCATAACAAATAGGCTATGCTTATCTCATTAATCGCATATTGCCTCTTCATCTGAAATATGATCATGGCAATGAAGTGAAGTTTAAATCAAAATTTAATGATCTATGTTACTAAATAATAGTAAACAGATTATGCTTAAACTAGATTTTGATTTCATTTTTTATGCCTTGTATCATGAGAATTGAAAAAGTAGTACTAGATTTGTATTATAGTTTGATGGTTTGATTTGTGTTAATTAATAACTCAAATGGGCCATGCTTATGATAAATACATAACTAATCCTACTTAGATAAAAAAAGAGGTCGTCACTTAATTTTATGTTGATTTATGTGAAAAATATAAGAAAGTGGATTTGCCCCTAAATTGAATTTTACTCACATAGTATTTAATCCCAATATTTGCTTAGCTTTCCAGTTTCCAAAACAGTCTCCATTCTTGGTTTAATTTGATTGATTAGAAATTTTAAAAACTTAAAAATTCCATGCGGATCGACCCGTACTCGCCACGTACTAACTTTTGTACGCCGTGTGATTGCGGTTAAAATTTTAATTTGAAATTTTTCGACGGTTTTTTAATTCGATAGAAAATCCATCATTAACCAAGTTATTGGCGCCGTTGCTGGGGAATTGCTTTGATTTTGATTTTCTATTCTTCGGATTATTTTCATTTGATTTTTTGTGTGTGTTATTTTGTGTGTTTATTTGCATTTAAAAAAATTGTGTGTGTTTGTGTGCGATTTTCGATTGCATTTGTTTGTGTGCTTGCTTTTCCAATATCATTTACACTTGCATACATTTTTTTAAGGACAAATTTTCAAAGTGGGCTAATTTTCGAATCAATTTCACGATCGGCGTTGGTTTTGAAACTTATTACCAAATAGGGCTAGTTACTGCCAAGTCAGCATCCCAGTCACATTTTGGAAACTGCCACAAGAATGCGCAACTGGTAGTTGCGCATAGGATTTCCAGTATTAAGCCAACTACGAGTTGCGCATGAAGAGATTTTGGTTTTTCATATGCAGGCGCAACTCTTAGTTGCGCATGCTATAATTTCGTGCAGGCGCAACTCATAGTTGTATCACTAATTTTAGCCAATTACCACCATAATACCAAAACTCCTTCCCATAATACCTCCCAACCTTCAACCCTTCTTCCATGGTCGAACCCAACAACTCCCAACCTAAAATTTATCCAATTACCACCATTTGTTCACAAAATTTTCAAATTTCTTCCTCTTTCTTCGATTAAACCAAAGCTACAACAATGGAAGCGGGATCCTCTTCAACACAAATAGATTTTGGTAATTTCTAAACCCTAGTTTTTTTGATAATTTTAAAATTTGCTTATTATTTGGTTGTATTTGCTAGAAATATTGCCAAAGAGCTTGTTGTACATCTTAATAATCCAATTTGAAGCGTTGAATCACTAATTTATTGTAAACGATTTGCACAAATCGGTTTTTTTTGCATGAACTTTGAAGAACCGGAAAGCGGACCGGTAGACGGTAGAGTGCTTTATATGCAAGATAATCACCACTCTAATTTTGAAGAGTTAATGAGGGTAATATTATTCGCCTTGTAATTATAGTAAATTTTTGCAAGTTATTTCGCCTTTTGAATTAACTAAGAGATATAATTCTTTGTTTTGCAGCGTGTAAAACCGGTGGATTGCCTGAATCATTCGCAAAGTTTTGAAGATTTGATGGAGATGGTTGAAGATCAATAGGTTCAACAATTACTACATCAAGTGGGATTCTGGTATTTCATGCAGATTAGATATATCAGATTTGACAGGTCATCACTCACAGCTTTATGCGATAGATGGAGATCGGAGACTTCCACTTTTCATTTTTCCTTTGGAGAAATGACCATTACACTACAAGACGTATCTATTTCGCTTGGCATTCCTATCGAAGGTGCCATGTTGAACTACGGTGGTAACGTGGACGCCGATGAGGTTTGTCAACGTTTTCTTGGTGAAATTCCACCTCCAGAAGTGGTGGTCAATATAAGAGGGTTGAAGGCAAAATGGCTGAATGACCTTATAATCGGCCGGGAGATTTCAGTCGATTCATCTATTGAGGAGATAGAACAGTTCACACGGGCTATCATATTACTTCTAATCGCATCTCGTCTATTTTCGAACCATTCAAAGGGTAGAGTTAGCGTTAAATGGTTGTACTTGCTAGATGATTTTGCTACCATTTCCGATTATTCATGGGGTAGCGCTGTTTTGTGCACATTGTAAAAGGAGTTGGATAATGTGGCACTAAGAAAGACAAACAGATTAGCAGGTTGCCTAACCCTTCTGCAGGTATGTCGGATTTGACTTATCGGTGTACCAAATTTATGAAATATTTTGAAAGACGTTTCTTAATACTCATAATTTGCAGGTATGGTCTTGGACGCGTATTTCTGTTGGACGGCCAAATGTTAGTGCCAACGTTGCTCCGGGATTACCGTACGGGTCAAGGTAAAAGCAACTTGTCATTAGCACTGAATTTTTTTTGATTTCTGCCAATATTCACACACTATTTTGATTATGACTGTAGATGGACCGGAGATAGACGTTGGAGAGATTATCCAGCCCAGCATCCTACATTCTATCGCAACGAGCTCGATGTTATGGATGAGCATGCTATTGACTGGACGCCATACACGGCTGAGATCGTACAGGATCTCTCGCCTATTTGTTTGGACGGGGAGCATAGTTGGTATGCAAGGACCCCGATTGTTTGCTTGCAAAATGTAGCCATGCACTACCCCGACAGAGTGATGAGGCAATTTGGCCTTAATCAGCATATATTGGATCCGACCGAGCAGATTTTTCCCACACGGTTGGAATAAAGCCTTGTACAACACGTATGTCGCATGGTGGGATCACATGTTGGATCACGTTCAGGTCGAGTGCGTACCAAAATGTCAATCGAACAATACTATAGTTGGTACTGGCATATCACACGGCGATTTGTTCTTAAAGAATCGTCAACTAGACTGCCCAGATATGCTCCACGGGGACCTGTGGAACATGATTTGGTAAGTGTTTACAAGTTTTACTCTTTGAACTTCCTCAACAAGCTTTACTTACTAGCATCATTGATTCTTTTGTTTTAGGTTCAAGGGTTGTATACGATTTCCAATGAAGTTGACGATGTCCTGGCAGATCCTGCAGATGAGGACAAAGTAAAAGGCAAGTGCTTCAACATAAAGGAAATTATCAAGTTGCTTCTGGATAGGCATAAGCTAGAAAGACCACCACCGTATATGCCTCGTCCGCCCTAGGCTTTTGGTCGTACCTACCAAAGAAGACGTTTTAGAGGCACGGGGGTCCTTTACAAGGTAGCCAACCTGGGCAGGAAATTGTTGAAGCTGGACCATCTCAACTGCCTCCGACGCAAACTTAAAGAATACTACACGACCGTAAAAATATAATAAGAAGATAGGGTTGTGTTGGTCTGTCGTTTGGTTGCTTTGTTTTGAATTTGTATTGGCTTGAAACTTGTTGGCTTGTAGGTGCTGCGATGTTGTATTATTGACTTGGAACATGTTCTTATATGAAATATGATGAGTTGTATGAAATATTTCACCTATTTGGATGAACTGTTGTACTTATATGTTATGATTATATGAAAGTTGATGTGTAACGAAAGTTACATATGTTAAATGGTCTCTGGAAAGTTGCAGGCGCATCTTTGAATCGCGCGTGCTTGCTGGAAAGTTGCAGGCGCAACCAGTAGTTGCGCACGCGCAACTTGAGTTGCGCCCCTGTGCAACTTAGATTTGCGTCTGCATACCTGGGCTATTCCTTGGCCCAACAGCTGCATATAAACAACACAACTCCTCCCAAAACAAAAACAACTCCTCAAACCCATTTTCTTTCAGAAACCCTAACATCCATTTCCATTATTTTCACTATTATCAACACAACATTCCACTCAAAATCATTTAATTCTACGGAGATAAACAAAAGATTGCACGTTCATCTACACTTGAGGTAAAGAATCGAAACCCTACTCCACCAATTTTGATAGGTATGGTGTTGACAATTAACTTTCTGTAATTTTGATAGATCAATGACTACCGTGCCTATTATTTGTCAATATGACGGTGATTTATTCATCGATGAAAATAGCAAGCCAACCTATGTTGGCGGAATGCATAAGGGATCGAAAGTCAGGAGGGGTTGCAATTTTCTTGAGCTAAAAATGGCAATTTACAAAGCTACGAAGATTGCTTCTACGGAGTTCAACATCTAGTTGGTTAGTAAGTGGGTAACGGATGATGGACCAATTGCTATTGAGGTAAATGACGACAACGACGTCGATTCTATGTTTTGTGTAGGGATGAAAGTAATTGAGCTGTATGTTAAGAAGACGGAGGTGGTACATACAACTGAACAGCGAGCTCAAATCTTTGATTATACCAGTCAATCCGGACCTAGTAATACTGCTGAGCGAAGTCAAACGTATTACCCATACTACTCCTACCAGCCACCGAACATTTACGCACAAGCAGCTGGGTATGCTTTTATGTGCTTTATTAATGTTTTATTCATATTTTTGGCACTTAACAGTCAAATGTTTGTGTACAGGTACGCTGTCATGGCATGTCCATCTCAGTCACCCGGGTATGGTTTGCTTCCATATCCATCGTATTCTCCACAGTCAATTCCAACTCCGAATTCAAACGAATACTTGCATGAAGATGTTGACACCGAGGATATGGAGGGTGGAAATGCTGATATTGAAATTTCCCATTTGGATAGCATGGAAATCGCTGCTTCACTAGACGACAATGAAACATGGATCGATGCTATGAATTTTAACAATGACGCTCCTTTAGATGATATTTCAGAGGAAGTTGATGACACTGATGAGCATATCGAGATGGAAGAACTGTTAGAAGATGACCAATGCAACGATACAATTATGGAAAGATCTGTTGTGCAAGAATTTCAATTTACCGACGAAATATTCGAGCAGGAATGTGTGGAGAAAGGCCCTCGAGTTGGTATGATTTTTAAATCGAAGGAATCTTTAATTGAACATATAAGTGAATGGTCTATAAAGTGTTCAGTTTCATTTAAAAACATAAAGTCCCGTGCTAAAGAGTTCACTGCTATATGTGATATTAATGCTAATTGTCCATGGCGGCTTCATGTTATTGTGTCTAAAAGAGATCATGCTGGGTGGTGGATGATAAAAAAATACGATGGTGATCACGCTTGCTCAAATCCAATCATCAACTCGAACCACAAACAAGCAACAGCCAAATTCATTTGCACCAAAGTCCTTCCACATGTTCGTTCGAACCCAAGTTACACTGCAAAATCTGTCCTAGAGCTTATGGCACACACTTACAAAATTCAAATAAGCTACATGAGAGCCTGGAAAGGGCTTAGCAAAGTGGTGTCTACAATTTTTGGCGATTGGGAGTCTTCGTACAATGACTTGCCTCAGTTTCTTCGTGCTATACAGAAATGCAATCCATGTACTGTTTATCATGTACATACAGAAGGAGTACAATTCTGGGGGGCATTCTGGGCATTTGGAGCGAGCATTGCAGGTTTCAACCATTGTCATCCAGTTCTTTCTATTGACGGAACACATCTGTATGGTAAATATCAAGGTATGTTGCTTGTGGCCACAGGAGTTGATGCAAACAACTCTCTTTTCCCTTTGGCATTTTCTATTGTAAGGACGGAGTCTGCGGAAACTTGGGGTTGGTTTTTTTCATGCATGAGACACTTAATTCCATCGTTAAATGCAAGACGCGTTACATTCATTTCGATAGAAATGAAAGTAATTCCAACCGCCTTGCAAGAGAAGTGGAGAAGACCACATCATCATCGCTTCTGCCTACGCCATTTGAAAGCAAACTTTAAAAAAAGCTGGTTTTGGTAGTAAGATTTTGCAAAATTTATTTCATGCTTCTGTTGAAGCAAGAGATGAGATAACATACAAAGCACTCAGAGAGCAACTAAAAAATGTGAGTCCGGCTGCTGACAGATGGATTGATAGAAGTCTCTGACATAAGGATGAACAATGAGCTCTTTACAAGGACAACGGTGAATGGTTCTGTATGATGACTACCAATGCTTTGGAGAGTTTCAATGAAGTTCTTAAAGGTGCAAGATCGTTGCCGGTCAAGGTGTTAGTGGCACGTACCTTTCATCGTCTTAATAGCCACTTCTACAGAAGACGTACCGATGGAATGGATTACGCATCTTCGTTCACGCCAAATTATGACAAAATGATGGAAAAATATTCAGCAGAAGCACGTAATATGAGCATTAACAGGTTTAGCTTAACGGAGTGGCAAGTAACAGACACAAACACGTGCAATTACACGGCAAATATTACCAATGACAGCTGCAATTGTTCATGCAATATTCATATTCTAGCTCATTTTCCATGTTCCCATGTTTTAGCTGCACGCGCACGATGTAGAAGAGGAGCGAACAGAGCTTACCATGATCTTATTTCATCCTGGTTTACGGCAGATATCTACAGACATGGTTATTCTCCGGTTTTTCATCCAGTGCCCGACAGTAGATATTGGGATGTACCTGAAGGCCCTGCTATACTCCCGCCACCAACGCGAAGGAAACAGGAAGACCGAGGTCCACAAGAATAAGAGGTGTCATAGACGAAATGGAGGACAGAAGACATGACAGATATGGACAATGCGGTAACTTGGGTCATAAGAGACGAATGTGTGGGAAGCAATAAATATTTTACATGTTTCTACTACTTCTGTCATTCGTGAACTGTATAACTTATATTTTTATTATGTACGCGACTTTGTTATCAAAGGATATCTTATGTCAAACATTTAAATTACTTGCTATGTTATGTTACTTTGATTAAATCATCTATTGCATATCCACTGCAACAACCAAGTACAAATAAAACCAAGTAATGCAGCATTCATTACAACTAAAGCATACATAACTCAATTAAACAAGTCTGATACAGATCCATTACATTACAGTTGCACTACTCAGTTTATTAGACCCCTTTCCAAATTGGATTTACGGACTGCAAATAGTCTACTTGATGTCGAAGTTGTCTTTTTTCCTTTTCCAAACGTCTTACTTCGGCTTGCATCTCTAGCGCATATTCCACTCCCTCGGGGTCAATGGACGATCTAGCCATTTGAAGAAATTACAGCACTCAACACCTTTCGGGTTAATTATATGATCAGGTAACCGGCACATCCATAAAACCGACGTTCAGCATTTGTTTGAGTCTTGCATACAACTACCTCACAAACATCTCCACAGCGGCAAAGTGGATGTTTATCTTGTCTCACTCGTCCTTCGCCGCTAATTTGTTTCCGTGTCTTTGATTCGGTTGCCTAAGCAGAATTGATTATCCAAAGCAGATTGAACATCAACATCATTAGCTGGCGGAACTATCTCAAATTGAGCTTCAGGAACTGTTTCAAACTGAGTTTCCAGAACAAATTCATTTTCAGCTTTCATCCGTTCAACATATTGCACCAATACTGCATCTGGAATCTCCCAATTATTCATATTAATTAGTGATAATGTGAGTGTGGGTGAAGGGATTGTTGTAGCTTTGGTTTAATCGAAGAAAGATGAAGAAATTTGAAAATTTTGTGAAAAAATGTGGTAATTGGCTAAATTTTAGGTTGGGCGTTGTTGGTTTGGGCCATGGAAGAAGGGTTGAAGGTTGGAAGGAGTTTTGGTATTATGGGGAGGAGGGTTGCTGCTGCCTCTGTTGTAGCAGCCGCAACCTGTGCAGACGCAACTATGAGTTGCGCCTGCACGAAATTATAGCACGCGCAACTAAGAGTTGCGCCTGCACCAAAATCCCTCCATGCGCAACTCGTAATTGCGCTGCGTAAAAAAATTCAAACCCAAATTTATGCGCAATTCGTAGTTGCGCTTAATACTGAAATCTCATGCGCAACTATCAGTTGCGCATTCTCGTGACAGTTACAAAAACGTGACTGGGATGCTAACTGGACAGAAACTAGCCCTGTTTGGTAACAAGTTTCAAAACCAACGCCGATCGCGAAATTGATTCGAAAATTAGCCCACATAGAAAATTTGTCCTTTTTTAATATATACAATTCAAAAAAGAAGAAAAACAAAATATCATTTTCATTTCAAATTGCATTTTACGTTTGCATTTTTCTTTCTTTTTCTTTGATAACATTGCACTACATTTACATTGAATTTACTCTTCAGTGTTTCAAGTCTCCCCATATCCACTGTTTTGCTCTCCCCTACTACTTCAACAAACATAGCATACTCTTACACCATCCAAAACACTCTTCACTATGCCTGCTTCTCTACTACAAAACTGCACGCTAACCAATTGCCAATAGCAGTTCAAGCCACTCATTTCGACAACCACTCGCCTACCTTCAGAACATCCCACTACTCTACAGCCAAACGTCAACCATTTCTAAACTGCAAGTCATCGCTACAAGTACTTCCCTTCATCTTCATGAACCACCCAGCTACATCCAAAAATCACCTCTCCAATGCATTGCTAACCAAGCTTCATCACTTCTGTCAATCGCATACCCACTCCACTTCATCAATTCCACTAACTACAACCACATAGCTGCAGCTCATCTCCACTTTTTACAGTCGAGACCACTACCCACCTGTCCCATTTTTCTTTCATTCCACCGACATCATCACAGATGCTTCTGCCTTGTTGCACTTCCCCTGCCTGACTCATACCACACTGCACATATACGTTCATAAACCACCCCCACATTCCCCATGTTCATACATACCACCACCAGCCTTTACAGCTATAATTCATCCACGACATTTCTGCCGCCAGCCACATATCAACAACCACATCACCTTCCAGAAAACAAGCTACCAATCACCTCCACTACGATACAGTCTTATCCATCATCTCCAACCATAGCCTGAACCACTCTACTTCCACTTCACAAATCATATCATTTGTTATCACATCACCTGACCTCCCAGACTTCATATAGCAGCACCTTCCTTTACACGGTACACCAGCATACTCTCAGTCATTTCTTGCTAACCATCATACAACATACCACCTTGCTACATCAAACATACTACTTCACAACTCCAACACTGCATAAATCAACACTTCTGTTCTGCCTACACTATTACACACATATCCGACCACTTTTAAACATCTACATTTCCAGTCATCAAACATACACTTCCCACCTGATCAACATAATACCCAAAACCATTACCAGCAAATCCTCCCATTGTCTCAACAAAACAGTTCAACTTCTGATCATCCTCACAGCCACCAGTGCACTTCCACTTTACTGCAACAGTTCCAATCCCCTGCAATCATCCCTGCAATAGTCCTGCAAGCATCACCTCCTTCGACTATTCACTACCTCCTACGATTCTCTGATTTCACCCGGCAACCCACTAATGTGCCTACCCAGAACACCTGCAAAATTCTGAACCACCAATCGACACGAATTGACTTCGACTTCGACATCCTCAAATTCGAACTCCGCCCATTACCGCAAACGAAATCTCCCAGAGCCCGAACCCGAAATTCAACGCCCTCAACTCACCACCGTTTCATTCTCTAATTGCCCGAAATCACCGCGCCCTAAAACCACAATCCTGCAACCGCGAACGAAACCAATCGCAAGTCCACGACCCAAAATCGACTCGCAAACGGAGCTTCAATCACACGATTTAATTTGCGAATTTCTATTTGGAATTTGGGTATTGTGTTGTTTCGTTGAGGATTTGTAAAAAAAAAAAAAATGGCATTGTTTTTTGTTTGAACGAAAGAAAATTGGGGAGGATAAGTTTGTTTAATTTGGGCCGAGATTTGTTGTACGGGCTGAGTTTTAATTGATTTGCTTTGTTTTATCTTAAATCCTTTGTTTTCTCTTGTAAAAATATCTTCCTATTAAAAAAACACATTTTACAAAGAAAAAAAAAGTGTTTTCAATTGTTTTTTTTTTCATTTGATTTAGTCTCTTCTTAAAAAAAAGAGTTTTGTCTTAGTTTAGTTTGTTTTATTTATCATTAGTTTTAAGTTTCTTCTTCTGTAACAAAAAATCTTTACAAAAAAGAAAAAAAAATTGTTGTTTTCGTTTGTCTTTGTTCATTTGACTTTTTTTTATCTTTAAAAAAAGTTGCTTTCGTTTTGTTTTGTTTTGTATTATCCTAAAAAAAAAGGAGAAAACAGTTGTAGATATCGTGTTCAAAATTTCAAGTTTCCAAAAATAGAAATTCAAAAGGAAGAAATGCTTGCCAAAAATAAATTGCTTTGCTTTGCTAAAAAAATAGCCGCTTGAAAAAATTGCAAATAATTTTGCACGCTCTGTTATCGTACCATTTTCCGTTGTTCTTATATGAATTGCATTGTTGGTTGATTGCATTTGCATATATATGGAAAAAAAATCAAAATTCAAAAACAAAAACAAACTTCATTTTAGTTGCACTGTAAATTCATGTTTAATTTTTGTTTTGCATTCATCTCATCTTGTTTTATTTTCTAAGGGAAATACCCCAATTCACATAAGACGAGGGATTTCATCACCATTTCCTTAGCCCACAAATCGCATTACATCGTAGAATTTGACTAATAATAAAGGTTGGACGTTCGACTTAAGAGCATTGCGAGCTCATCTAGGGCTTAATTGTATCTTCACAATTGTTTTCTTTGAACAATTTTATTTCTTGGTGTCTAGACTACGGTAGAGTAATAACCGTTTATAAATATTATGATGATTTATAAATATTATAGTGATTGTTCCTCTTAAGATACTTAAACCTTCGATTGCATTGCTACGGTGATTCATGGTGCACCGGTAACCCCTGTCCGTTACGTGGTTGAAAATATTTTTTTTAATTTAACACAAAGTGTGATTATACAATTTTGGGTTATGAGCTACTAAGAACAGAAAATTATAATCAAGTCCTTTGCATTCATTTAGTTGCATTAGTTCATGCATATTTTAAAAAAAATTCAAAAGTCAAAAGTCCAAAAAAAAATTGTAAATTTACTTAACTTAGTATTTAATTCCAAAAAAAAACACAAAATCCTTTTCCTTTCTTTCCTTTGAAAATTTTCAATCCAAAAACAAAAATCCAAAAAAAAATTATAAAATTTTTTTAAAAAGGAAAAAATAATTAATTCAAAAACAAAAAAAATCAATTTCCCAAAGCAATTTTTCATTTGGTAAATATTTGAAAATTCAATAAAAAAAATATTAAAATTTGAAAAGCCAAAAAAACAAAAATCAAACTTTTCTTTAGAAAATAAATTTTACTTGGTAAATAGTTTGCTTCCTTATAAAAAAACAAAACAATTCTTCACTTCATTTTCCAAATCTTTTTTCATTCTCTAAACTCGTTTCTAAATTCTTTCTCTTCTCGACTTTCACTTGTGCATGAGTACTTGGACTCGTGACACAACAACAAATCGTTGGACTTGTGACTCAACAACTAACCGTTTAACTCGAATAGACGATCCTTCCAAAATGGCGAACGGGAACGCCCATCGAACTCTTATGGATAGAATCTTTCCCGATAGAGTTTCTATTCCATCTTGCATCATGTTACCCTCCCCTACGGGTAACCATTTCGAAATTCACTCGAACCATATTGCCACGCTTCCGAAATTTGGCAATTTTGAGCACGATGACCCATACATTTTCTTGACTAAATTCGAATAAGTTTGCGCAACCATAAAACTTCAACAACTTTCCGATGACAGAATCAAACTTCAGTTAACCCCATTCGCTCTTACGGATTACGCTGAAAAATGGTTGTACAACTTACCATCAAACTCAATTAAAACGTGGGAAGAATTCATAAAAGCTTTCTTAAAAAAGTTCTACCCCTTGGGAAAAACGAGTAGAATCCGAAAAGAAACTGTAAATTTTCATCAATTCAAGGGAAAACCGTTCAAAAAATATTTTAAAAGATTCAAAGAGCTTTCGATAAAATTTCCACACTATAACTTTGAAAAATGGAAGATGTGCCCAATTTTATACAATGGACTCAAAAACATCTCATGAACTATGCTTGAATCAATGTGCCAAGGCAACTTTCTTTCCCAACATCATGATGATGCTTGGCAATTTCTTGAAAATCTCGCCAAAAAGTCGTCCCAATGGGAACATTCGAACAAAAAATCAATTTACTCACGATCGAGTGCACACTCGATAGGATCATCTTTTGCTTTAGAAGCTAAGATCAATGCAATGATTAAAAAATTCGATAACATTTTCTCATCGAATCAAATGAACCAAGCTTTCCAAACGATGTGTTATAAATGCAACGATCCTAATCATATAGCCAATAAAAGTCCCAATTCTGTCGATCAAATCAATGCATTCAATAATGCCAAAAATGACTCATTTTCTCTGACATACAACCCTGGTTAGAGAAATCATCCGAATTTTGCTTGAAACCAAAACAATCCCAACACGAATACGGTTCGTCCCAATTTTCAAGCATTCTCGAATAATACTTTGAATCCTCCCTTTCAACTCAATCATTTTCAACCAAATTCTTCTCATTCTCCCCAAGACGATAAACGTTTAAGTTCACTTCATAAAACTCTTGAAATGTTGGCCAAAGCAACTATTCAAAGCCTTCAATCAAACAGCAATTTGCAAAATTTATTGACCACATATGTGAAAAACACAAACCAGTCGGTTGCAAAACTTGATATGCAAATGAGTCAATTAACCATGTTTGTGGGTGAACGTGAACGTGGCACATTTCCAAGCCAGCCTATTCCAAATCCCAAAAATCAAAACACAAATTAAAATCAAGCCCATGTTGTTCAAGATAGTAATGTCACCCAATTGAATGCTATCACAACTCTACGTTTCGGTAAACAAATTGATAATCAAGTTCCTAATCCAAACGATTTATTGGAAACCTCTCTCGACACTTCTAAAACAACAAATGAATCGAAACAGAACGTGGAGCCAAACATTTAATCGAATATCAATTCTTCTTCTACTCAAGTAGACTCATCTACCGAGTACCATGTCCCATTTCCACATCATCTTCGACCCAAGAAACACTCGGACCAAATGGAAAAGATGTTAGAAATTTTTAAACAAGTGAAAGTAAACATCCCGCTTCTTGACATCGTTCAACAAGTCCCCACTTACGTGAAATTTCTCAAGGACTTGTGTACCCAAAAATGAAACACTCGAGTGCCCAAAGAAGTCTTCTTAGCCGCCAGTTTAAGTGAAGTCTTGTCCTAATCCATGCCCATCAAATTCAAAGATCCTGGCTGCCCTACGATTTCGTGTACAATTGAAGACAAGATGATTAACAAATGTCTGATAGACTTAGGTGCGAGTGTCAATTTGATTACATATTCCGTGTACGAAGAATTGGGCTTAGGTGAGCTCAAACCCACCAAGATCATGCTTCAATTCGTCGATCGTTCCATTAAGAAGCCTGTAGGAGAAATCGAAGACGTGCTCATTTGAGTTGGGTAATTCATATTCCCCATTGATTTCGTCGTTCTCGAAACACAACCCATGACAAATCCGGCGAGTCAAATTCCATTAATTTTAGGCTGATCATTCTTAGCCACCTCAAATGCCTTAATCAATTATCATAACGTTTCGTTGAAAATATCTTTTGGAAACATGTCTTTGGATCTTAACATTTTCAGTCTTGAAAGCCAATCAAATGAACCTCACGACCAAACATTGGAAGTTAGTACCATTCACGAAAACTTCAAAAGCGAGACGTTTGATCTTAATGACCAACGTAAAGCTGAGTAAGAAAAATTGTTTCACGAAATTCCCAACAAGATTGAATACACTCTTCCTTTTGAATCGCTTCCAGTTGTGTCTGAATCTCATCCCAATTCTTTGATCAGAAATTCCCGAAGTTGGACCTCAAACCACTTCCAGATCACCTTAAGTACGCATACTTAGGTGATAACGAAACGTTGCCTGTCATAGTTTCTGCAACTCTCTTTCTTGATCAAGAAACCTCCTTACTTTCAATTCTTTTGAAAAACAGAGAAGCAATTATATGGTCCATCGCTGATATTAAGGGAATTAGCCCTGCTATTGTCCAACATTGCATCCATTTAATCGACGATGCTAAGCCTTTTCGTGACGCGCAATGTAACGACCCAGAATTTTTGATAACTTGAATTTGAATATTTAATTTATTTTTAATATTAATAAGTGGAATTTTTAAGTCGAATAATTTATTTATCGAATATTTGGATTTAATGGGACAATTAAATCGATTTATTTAATAGTGAAATTCCACAAATAATTAAATATTGGGTTAAATATGATTGAAAATGATTTGGAAAATTTTGTTTTATCATATTGAAGTTATAGAAATGTTTTAGAACTTGTAAAACTGAATTTGGAGTTAATTTGTAAAAAATTGAATATTTTAATATTTAATTATCGACTGAAAAATAGCCAATTTTTGAACAGTCTCGGAATTCGACGAAACCAGTTCCATTGAGTCCGGAATATCGAATTATTGTCGGGTTTCAAATTTCGTATTTTTCTGAGGTGTTAGGTGAGCACACGGTGAGAAAACGCATGGGAACTTGAATCAAATTCAATTTGAATTTAAATATTTAAATTGTACATCAGCCGTTCTTCTTTCAATTCATATCACTGTTCCTTGCCCTATTCAATCACGCTCAAGTCTCCTCTATCTCCCTCCTTCTCTGTTAAGAGGTACGAAAGAAAAAAAATTACGGGAGATAAAACATAATGGCAACGATTTCTGTCCAATCGAAATTTCCTTTTCGTTTTATTTATTCCCCAATCCCTCGCGAACGAAACCATTTTTCGTTCGAAAAAAAAAAAAAATATACAAATTTATGGCGAAATCAATAGAGGCCGAGATAGATTTCAGATACTCCATCCCTCAACTTAATTCGATTGCTTCTATTTCTATTCTCCCCAATTTTAAACGAAACAAAATTTCCCCCCCTTCCAGTTTCGATTCCCAAGCTGAAGATTGAGTCGTAAATTCACAGCAAGGCGGCGGCGGGGATGGGTTCACGTTGTCGGAAATCTCGTGCGCGATAGGAGCTTAACAGGACGATCGATTGGGGGGTCGTGATTGAAGTGGGTTGGCCGATGGATGAAGTTCGAGCGCAGAATCGGTATATACGATCGATGATCGCGAGGCTCAAATTGAAGCCGGCGTTCAGCGGCTAGGGCACTCGCGAGTGCAGGCGATGTTAGGAGGGTATGCTGTCGCGATGGCGGCATGGCAGAGCGGCAGTGAGGAGTTGGGGTCGTCTCGCGATTTCGAGTTCATGTATGTTTCAGGTAATCGAAACCATTAAAGCATTTAAAATCAATTTTAAGATGGTGTAGATTTTTAATTTAATGTGTCGGTTATTATTATTATTATTATTTTACAGTAAAGGAATTTTTTTTTTTAGATCTGTTCTTTTTTTTTTTTTTTTTTTTTTTTTTTATAAAAAAAAATATACATGTATATAGGGCTGGAAAAAAGAAGTTTGATTTATTTGAATTTGATGTTTATTTAGGGCTTAAATTTATAAAAGGATGCATACCAATTTTAGAAGGGTCAGTATATATTTATGCAAACAGTAAAAGTATGTGTCTTTGAAAATTTATGTGAAGTAGATTTTTATGAAGCCTATATAGATTAATTATTTGATTAAAAGAAATTTAGTTCTAAATAAATTTTAGTTAGATAAATTGAATTATAGAGTAAGTTAATTAAAACATTTATTCTGAACTAAATTTTTGAATGGATTAAAATTTTAAAATGACAAATTGAATAATTCGATTATTTCAAATATTAATTAATTCGTATAATATTTATACAAGGTCTCTAAATGGAGAAAAACAATCAGGATGGAAATGGATGGCAAATTTAAAAGCTAAGGTGAGAACTCCTCACTCAATCGAACAGTTTGGTTTAAAATTTTAAATAGTTAATGTTGATTGATGATTGCTGTTTGATTGTGCTAGTAGATATAGTAGGATATATACTATATATAGCGATATATATATATTGGCATATGTATATATCGGATTTGATTCCCCGCCTCGTATAGCGGATGAGACCCTATTGCGCCGCCTATTAAGCGGATATTTTATAAAATCCCATATACCGCGATATTCCACCTTGAAGTGGAATTGGTATTGTGCTAACGTCTGTGGATGCAGGGTAACAGGTTGGAGGGATCCAACTGGATTCCTCACATATTTATTTGTTTATAAATATTGTGTTGATTGTTAACTATCATATCGATATATGATGTTTATTCCCGTGATTGACCATTTGATGCGGTTGCATCATCGGATTCATTTTTAAAAAAGTTAAAAATAACGATTTTGAATTTAAAAGGATTTTTTAAGTAATTTTTCAAGTATATGTTTTATTAAATTTTGAACTTGATTCATTTTAAATAAATTAAGATTTTAAATACTAAAGTTATAAAACTATGATTTTTATGAAATATAACCAAAAGGAAAATTTTAAAATAAATAGATTTATAAAATAGTTAAATTGGGTTTTTGGGTAATTTTTATTAATAGTTTATGTAAAAGATTTTATAAATTGATATCTATAAATTTAAAAATTTTGGAATTATAAGACGGGTTATTAAGTGTTAAAATGAAGTATAAAAATGGATTTCATTTAAACTATAGTTTTATAAATTATGAAAGTTATGAAATGAATTGATGTTGAAAATAAAAGTTTATAAGTAATTAACTTATAAAATGGCTTTGGGCATTTAAAAGGGGATTTTTATAGAAATTGTTAATAAAGGAGGTTTTTATAAGTTGAAAACTATTATAAAAGGTGAGAAATCTTATCAGTAATAAGATTAACAATTTGTGAAGTTTTAAAAGGAACGACTTGGTAAATAAATAATATTTTAAGTATTTGACTTATAATACGAACTTTTGGTATAGAAATTGGGTTTATAAATTGAATTGGCTTAATAAAAGAGATTTCTAAACCGAAGTTATTAATAGAAATAGAATTTATAAACGTTGTTTATAAATTTGAAATCAATGTAATTTGGTAAATTGAATTTAGAATTGTTAAAGGGGTTACATTCACTCTTTTAAACGATGAATATATTATTAAGTCAAATGGGCATGTTTTGGGAGAAGAATGTTTTAAAGGGAATTTTAAAACGATTTTAAGATGCTCTAAAATGCATTAAGTATCGAATACTGGGATTTCAACATTCATTGTTGAAATAGGCGTTTTCGAGAAATAAAAGGAAATGAATACGTAGATTTCAACATTCATTGTTGAAATAGGCGTTTTCGAGAAATAAAAGGAAATGAATACGTAGATTTCAACATTCATTGTTGAAATAGGCGTTTTCGAGAAAATGAGGAAATGATGGACTATAACACTGTTGTTATAGTGAATGGTTTCCAAATGGAAATATTTTGTGTAGTATTGGAATGTATGTTTCTATTTTTATTTTGAAACCCTATTCCAGTGATTTTGGGTTGTCGTGACGGTGTTTTACGCAACATTCGTTTTGACCCAAGTAAAAGTGAATAGAAGAATGTTTTCCTTAAAAGAATGAAATATATACTTGGCTATGGTTAAGTATATCGAATATTCTCAAATTATTGAAAATAAATAAAATTTGTGAATCCTTATTATTAAATAAGTATGGGAATGCTTTTCCAATATGAAATGAAATGTTTTTGAGAATTTATCTTTTTGAAGATAAATTGAGATTGAATAACTGAAATCTATTGAAAACGTTAGGTCAGTAGATATTTTGAAATATAAATTCACTATGGAATTTATAAAAGGAAGGGAAATTTGTTTAAAAATAAATATTGATTTATTTTGAAGTATGGAAATGAATTTACGAATTTGGAACGTAAATTTAAAATAAATCGGTAAAGATTTATTCGATGATTCGAAATTTGTTTTCAAAAGGTATATATGGTTAAGGTGATTTGAAATTAGTTTCAAATGGTAAAGGTAAATTGAAAATTGGTTTTTCAATTGATTAAGTGTGGAAATTTTATCGTGAAGTGGTTTTGGTAAAACAAATAACTGGGGCAATTATTTGGAAATGGTGTATATATATATATATATCTCGTAAGATATTTTTGGGATTAAATAATTTTGGAAAAATTATTTGGAATCTGATGATGTGGCGCATCTTTATTGATAGTTAAATAACCGACTATCAGTATTTACCCTTGGATGGTAATTGTTGTGATTGTTGAAATTGAATGCTACACTTATTTTTAAAAATAAGCGCTCGCTATTCGGTTTAGCCGGGAGAGGACCTTTGTGTCATATATCCCATTCCGAATATGCGATACGTCGTTTGGATTGCATTTGAGGACCGGTGTTGAAGACCGGGTATTTGTGAAAACGATAGGATGACCTATCGATTGTCTCCGCATCGTTAGCTACGATATGGAGATTTCCTTTGTGATGGGAAATTTTATCGGGATTGTGAATACCCGGATTGCAAGGGCTTCTTTGGAAGTGCCTTCGGTTCTGTTCGAACCCGGAACAGACTTGTATGGTTACGTGTCTGACATTACATTTTGAGAGATAGAGCAGATTTCTTTCAAATACATTTCTGTTGGTGGCGGAGAATTTATTCTCTTAGCTTAACACCCTTCTCTGAGACGTACGAGCTCAGAGGTTATGTAGTTGAAGGTTATCAGCGATATTTCCCAATCTGGTAATGTGGCATGCTGAGTGCTGCTGTGTGATGATCATTGGTTGGTCATTTGTGATATGATCATTTGTTTGATCATTTATCTTTGTGATTATTGCTTTGGTCATCTGTGGACCCGAAGCATGGCTTTGTTACACAAAGCGTAGCTTTGTGGACGAGACTTCGTCAGGACCTCACTCCCCGGAAATGGTCGAAACAGGAATATGCGGCAAGGTTATGAGGGTCGCGCCCTTTAGGGTATGTCATTTCCTTCTGGAAAAGGGTGGTATCATGGTATGGAGCCCAGATGCTTACTCATGTTGATACACTATATATATTTCTGTGTGTGGTGTTGTTGCGAGCGCTCGGATAAAGGTCCCAAAGGACCGGGGGATGACATATTCGTGTAGTAGTTACCTAGTTACAGAGGTAACCCGGCCTTGTGTTGGCAGAGATCTAACCGTAACGTTAGTTTCTCGGGACGTCCCGCCAGAGGCGATCCCATGTGGCAGTAGGAAGTTCCTTAGCCTGACCATTTGTTGGAAATCCAATCAAAACAATACGCGCCTTGTACGGTTTTAGTTGTATTACCTGCCATTCACTTATGGTGGTCACCACTGTTTGGATGGTAGCTATAGTAGGCATAGTTCGGAATGTCTATGCTGGCTAGGATTTATATTCTACTTTCGAATTGTTTTCTACACTATGCACTAGTAATAATATCAAAAATGATTTGATTTTCGCGTAGTAAGCATCTTTGACTATCATAAGGAGAAATCTCCTCCAATTCTGCGTTTGCATTGTGTGTGTGGCGGGAGGCCTTATGGTAGTTTCATTTTCCAAAAAGCATTGCGGATTTAAAAATTTAAATTTTCTTGTTGCTTGTTTAAAGATAAACTGTTTTGAGTTCTCACACCAGTCCCATGACTGACCTGGAGTTTATTGTTCCTTTCTTAAACTCTGGGTGCCCACTATTTTCCACACGGGCAGTCTAGAGTTAGGTTATCAGGTTATTCTGGATTCGGGAGTTGCTGAGCAGATCGGGAGGCGAGCCAGATAGCGTAGTCTATTATCTATTGTATATATATCTTTTCTTTTTCCGCTGTTGTTGTTGTACACTCTGATTGATGTAATGTAATGTGCTGTAATGTATAAAAAGGTATAGTTCTTTTGTTTTTAATGAATATTCATTTATCTATTATATGTTGTTCCGCTGCGACTGTGAGATTCTGATATTGTTCCTGTTCTGTTACTTGTTTTTGTTTCTTCTCTCCTTTCTTTCTTCTATCTTTCTCTCTCTTCTCCTACCTCTTTCTTCTTCTTCTTAAACCCTAACGGTTCGATTTTTCGGCAACGAAAAATCTCGATCGTTACATTTGGTATCAGAGCATATGGTTAAGCGACAACCTGCTCTGTTGGGTGTTACTCATTAGAGATAGAGTCAGCAGTACTCTAGAATGAGTGTGAGTGTAATAATAGATATGAGCGCGTATTTGTTAGTGAATATAAAATTGTTTTATATTGTGATGATTGGTTTATTGAGTGGCATATGAACCTTCGTCGGCACAGTCTGTACAACTGGATCGAAGGGGTTTCTAAACACTTGAATAGAACAATTCGACATGATATTGTTTTAAATTGGGTAAATGAAATAATTTTACCTTGATTATATTTTCTATATAAGAAAATAATTTTTTCAAGAATTATTGAAGTGTGTGTATAATTGATTGTTTGATTGTTTGAAATATATATATATATATAAGTTAATTAAAAGTTGTTTGAATAAGTTATATAAAAACAACTATCGTAAAAAGAATAATTGTATAAGCTAATGAATTATAAGTATGGAATTATAATTAAAATGATTTACAATTGTAAAATAATCTTATGTATATAAGAAGTGAAATTTTATAAGTAAGATTTATAAATGTAATTTATAAATAAAGGGAAATTTTGAAAAAATATTTAGCATTGATTTCACTATGGTTACTGGGAAATAATAAGGATGATGACTGCAGCATCATCAGTATCATTTTCGAGTTTCTATGTGATGGATTTGCTACAATAATGAATTTAAAATTGAAGCTTTGTTGTAGTAAACAAATTTGAAATTAAAATTCAACTTGAAATTGTCAAATATAAGTGAAAAAAAGGGGTTTTGAACTTATAATATGAGTTGGAAGTTGAATAATAAGTTGTATAACTTATAGAATGAGAAAATGTAAGTAAAACCAATTATTGAAGTGGTTAAACAATTAAGTTAAGTAAAATGAAATACGAATTTGATTGTTGATATGAATTTGACTTAAGTAAAAGTTAAATAGAATTTACTTTAGAATTGGAAACCGAATTGGATTGATAAGTGGAAACTTAAGTTTATTTGAACAAATTATGTTAAATGGAATAGAGTTGAAATGAATTAGGAGAATACTTAAGTTGAATAGTGGAAGTAAATGTAAATGAAGTTGAATGGAATATAACTTGAGTAATGTTGAAAGAATTGATGTTGATATCAAAATAAAATGAATAAAGTGAATTAATGAAATCGTTAAATGATGTGAACTTGAGTTATATAAATGAAATTCAATTTTTATATGTAAAAAGAATTGGCAACTGAATTAAAGTATGGATTGAATGTTAATTAATCGAATGTGAATAAGTTGATATGAAATGATGTATGTAAGTGTAAATTCATTTCGAGCTAGTTGAATAATTGAATGAAAATCAGTTGAATGTTAAATCAATTGGAATTAAAACTGTTGAACCAAATTGAATGTAGTGAGAGAAAAACTAATAATTTGGTTTTATTGGATATACATTGGTTGTTATTCGCTTGTTGGTTGATTGTATGTAAATTCATTAAGTGTTAATGAAATTGAATTAGCGCATTTGAAAACTATGTAATTGAATTCAAATTGAAAGTGAAGTAAATAAATTTGAATAGAATTGAATTCGAGTTGATTTGAAAGTGAACCAATGTGAATTTAATTAGTGAATGTAAACTAATGGGAAATGAATGAGAAAGAATATGCAACTTCAATAGTAAACTAAAAATGTATAAGAAGCATATGTTGAAAGGTTTTGTAATTGAATTGGCAAAATGATTTGAATGTTGAAGTTGGAATTGTGTACTACTATTAGCAGGATATACAGGTGTATAATGGAATTGGGATTTGATTTTGAAGTTAAAAAATTGAATTGCTCGACAAAAAGGTACGTATTTCAATTTTAGTATGAGATTTGATGATTTCCTTCTCCAGCCACTTGGCTTTCTCTTTTCTTTTTGATTCTGAGGGGCCGTGGTGCCATTTTGTAGTCGTACCGATCGAGCCGCGCAAAGGAGACGCTGGCGAAATTTTTCGAAAATTTAGGGAGTTAGAAAATTTTTGAGAAAATTTTGAAAAGTTTGAAATTTGAATTTAAATTTAAATTTGAATTGTTGAGTAAACAATGTTGTTTGAAACCTATAATTGAAGTTGGAAAGCTAATTGAAATGATAGTAAATCTTTAATAAAAGATTTGTGTTAGAAAGTTGATAAAACTAATTGATTTTTGAAAAATAATAAACGGATTAGGATCGTTCTCCTTAACTTGCAATTTCGAGGACGAAATTCTTTTAAGGGGGGAAGATTGTAACGACCCAGAATTTTTGATAACTTGAATTTGAATATTTAATTTATTTTTAATATTAATAAGTGGAATTTTTAAGTCGAATAATTTATTTATCGAATATTTGGATTTAATGGGACAATTAAATCGATTTATTTAATAGTGAAATTCCACAAATAATTAAATATTGGGTTAAATATGATTGAAAATGATTTGGAAAATTTTGTTTTATCATATTGAAGTTATAGAAATGTTTTAGAACTTGTAAAACTGAATTTGGAGTTAATTTGTAAAAAATTGAATATTTTAATATTTAATTATCGACTGAAAAATAGCCAATTTTTGAACAGTCTCGGAATTCGACGAAACCAGTTCCATTGAGTCCGGAATATCGAATTATTGTCGGGTTTCAAATTTCGTATTTTTCTGAGGTGTTAGGTGAGCACACGGTGAGAAAACGCATGGGAACTTGAATCAAATTCAATTTGAATTTAAATATTTAAATTGTACATCAGCCGTTCTTCTTTCAATTCATATCGCTGTTCCTTGCCCTATTCAATCACGCTCAAGTCTCCTCTATCTCCCTCCTTCTCTGTTAAGAGGTACGAAAGAAAAAAAATTACGGGAGATAAAACATAATGGCAACGATTTCTGTCCAATCGAAATTTCCTTTTCGTTTTATTTATTCCCCAATCCCTCGCGAACGAAACCATTTTTCGTTCGAAAAAAAAAAAAAATATACAAATTTATGGCGAAATCAATAGAGGCCGAGATAGATTTCAGATACTCCATCCCTCAACTTAATTCGATTGCTTCTATTTCTATTCTCCCCAATTTTAAACGAAACAAAATTTCCCCCCCTTCCAGTTTCGATTCCCAAGCTGAAGATTGAGTCGTAAATTCACAGCAAGGCGGCGGCGGGGATGGGTTCACGTTGTCGGAAATCTCGTGCGCGATAGGAGCTTAACAGGACGATCGATTGGGGGGTCGTGATTGAAGTGGGTTGGCCGATGGATGAAGTTCGAGCGCAGAATCGGTATATACGATCGATGATCGCGAGGCTCAAATTGAAGCCGGCGTTCAGCGGCTAGGGCACTCGCGAGTGCAGGCGATGTTAGGAGGGTATGCTGTCGCGATGGCGGCATGGCAGAGCGGCAGTGAGGAGTTGGGGTCGTCTCGCGATTTCGAGTTCATGTATGTTTCAGGTAATCGAAACCATTAAAGCATTTAAAATCAATTTTAAGATGGTGTAGATTTTTAATTTAATGTGTCGGTTATTATTATTATTATTATTTTACAGTAAAGGAATTTTTTTTTTTAGATCTGTTCTTTTTTTTTTTTTTTTTTTTTTTTTTATAAAAAAAAATATACATGTATATAGGGCTGGAAAAAAGAAGTTTGATTTATTTGAATTTGATGTTTATTTAGGGCTTAAATTTATAAAAGGATGCATACCAATTTTAGAAGGGTCAGTATATATTTATGCAAACAGTAAAAGTATGTGTCTTTGAAAATTTATGTGAAGTAGATTTTTATGAAGCCTATATAGATTAATTATTTGATTAAAAGAAATTTAGTTCTAAATAAATTTTAGTTAGATAAATTGAATTATAGAGTAAGTTAATTAAAACATTTATTCTGAACTAAATTTTTGAATGGATTAAAATTTTAAAATGACAAATTGAATAATTCGATTATTTCAAATATTAATTAATTCGTATAATATTTATACAAGGTCTCTAAATGGAGAAAAACAATCAGGATGGAAATGGATGGCAAATTTAAAAGCTAAGGTGAGAACTCCTCACTCAATCGAACAGTTTGGTTTAAAATTTTAAATAGTTAATGTTGATTGATGATTGCTGTTTGATTGTGCTAGTAGATATAGTAGGATATATACTATATATAGCGATATATATATATTGGCATATGTATATATCGGATTTGATTCCCCGCCTCGTATAGCGGATGAGACCCTATTGCGCCGCCTATTAAGCGGATATTTTATAAAATCCCATATACCGCGATATTCCACCTTGAAGTGGAATTGGTATTGTGCTAACGTCTGTGGATGCAGGGTAACAGGTTGGAGGGATCCAACTGGATTCCTCACATATTTATTTGTTTATAAATATTGTGTTGATTGTTAACTATCATATCGATATATGATGTTTATTCCCGTGATTGACCATTTGATGCGGTTGCATCATCGGATTCATTTTTAAAAAAGTTAAAAATAACGATTTTGAATTTAAAAGGATTTTTTAAGTAATTTTTCAAGTATATGTTTTATTAAATTTTGAACTTGATTCATTTTAAATAAATTAAGATTTTAAATACTAAAGTTATAAAACTATGATTTTTATGAAATATAACCAAAAGGAAAATTTTAAAATAAATAGATTTATAAAATAGTTAAATTGGGTTTTTGGGTAATTTTTATTAATAGTTTATGTAAAAGATTTTATAAATTGATATCTATAAATTTAAAAATTTTGGAATTATAAGACGGGTTATTAAGTGTTAAAATGAAGTATAAAAATGGATTTCATTTAAACTATAGTTTTATAAATTATGAAAGTTATGAAATGAATTGATGTTGAAAATAAAAGTTTATAAGTAATTAACTTATAAAATGGCTTTGGGCATTTAAAAGGGGATTTTTATAGAAATTGTTAATAAAGGAGGTTTTTATAAGTTGAAAACTATTATAAAAGGTGAGAAATCTTATCAGTAATAAGATTAACAATTTGTGAAGTTTTAAAAGGAACGACTTGGTAAATAAATAATATTTTAAGTATTTGACTTATAATACGAACTTTTGGTATAGAAATTGGGTTTATAAATTGAATTGGCTTAATAAAAGAGATTTCTAAACCGAAGTTATTAATAGAAATAGAATTTATAAACGTTGTTTATAAATTTGAAATCAATGTAATTTGGTAAATTGAATTTAGAATTGTTAAAGGGGTTACATTCACTCTTTTAAACGATGAATATATTATTAAGTCAAATGGGCATGTTTTGGGAGAAGAATGTTTTAAAGGGAATTTTAAAACGATTTTAAGATGCTCTAAAATGCATTAAGTATCGAATACTGGGATTTCAACATTCATTGTTGAAATAGGCGTTTTCGAGAAATAAAAGGAAATGAATACGTAGATTTCAACATTCATTGTTGAAATAGGCGTTTTCGAGAAATAAAAGGAAATGAATACGTAGATTTCAACATTCATTGTTGAAATAGGCGTTTTCGAGAAAATGAGGAAATGATGGACTATAACACTGTTGTTATAGTGAATGGTTTCCAAATGGAAATATTTTGTGTAGTATTGGAATGTATGTTTCTATTTTTATTTTGAAACCCTATTCCAGTGATTTTGGGTTGTCGTGACGGTGTTTTACGCAACATTCGTTTTGACCCAAGTAAAAGTGAATAGAAGAATGTTTTCCTTAAAAGAATGAAATATATACTTGGCTATGGTTAAGTATATCGAATATTCTCAAATTATTGAAAATAAATAAAATTTGTGAATCCTTATTATTAAATAAGTATGGGAATGCTTTTCCAATATGAAATGAAATGTTTTTGAGAATTTATCTTTTTGAAGATAAATTGAGATTGAATAACTGAAATCTATTGAAAACGTTAGGTCAGTAGATATTTTGAAATATAAATTCACTATGGAATTTATAAAAGGAAGGGAAATTTGTTTAAAAATAAATATTGATTTATTTTGAAGTATGGAAATGAATTTACGAATTTGGAACGTAAATTTAAAATAAATCGGTAAAGATTTATTCGATGATTCGAAATTTGTTTTCAAAAGGTATATATGGTTAAGGTGATTTGAAATTAGTTTCAAATGGTAAAGGTAAATTGAAAATTGGTTTTTCAATTGATTAAGTGTGGAAATTTTATCGTGAAGTGGTTTTGGTAAAACAAATAACTGGGGCAATTATTTGGAAATGGTGTATATATATATATATATCTCGTAAGATATTTTTGGGATTAAATAATTTTGGAAAAATTATTTGGAATCTGATGATGTGGCGCATCTTTATTGATAGTTAAATAACCGACTATCAGTATTTACCCTTGGATGGTAATTGTTGTGATTGTTGAAATTGAATGCTACACTTATTTTTAAAAATAAGCGCTCGCTATTCGGTTTAGCCGGGAGAGGACCTTTGTGTCATATATCCCATTCCGAATATGCGATACGTCGTTTGGATTGCATTTGAGGACCGGTGTTGAAGACCGGGTATTTGTGAAAACGATAGGATGACCTATCGATTGTCTCCGCATCGTTAGCTACGATATGGAGATTTCCTTTGTGATGGGAAATTTTATCGGGATTGTGAATACCCGGATTGCAAGGGCTTCTTTGGAAGTGCCTTCGGTTCTGTTCGAACCCGGAACAGACTTGTATGGTTACGTGTCTGACATTACATTTTGAGAGATAGAGCAGATTTCTTTCAAATACATTTCTGTTGGTGGCGGAGAATTTATTCTCTTAGCTTAACACCCTTCTCTGAGACGTACGAGCTCAGAGGTTATGTAGTTGAAGGTTATCAGCGATATTTCCCAATCTGGTAATGTGGCATGCTGAGTGCTGCTGTGTGATGATCATTGGTTGGTCATTTGTGATATGATCATTTGTTTGATCATTTATCTTTGTGATTATTGCTTTGGTCATCTGTGGACCCGAAGCATGGCTTTGTTACACAAAGCGTAGCTTTGTGGACGAGACTTCGTCAGGACCTCACTCCCCGGAAATGGTCGAAACAGGAATATGCGGCAAGGTTATGAGGGTCGCGCCCTTTAGGGTATGTCATTTCCTTCTGGAAAAGGGTGGTATCATGGTATGGAGCCCAGATGCTTACTCATGTTGATACACTATATATATTTCTGTGTGTGGTGTTGTTGCGAGCGCTCGGATAAAGGTCCCAAAGGACCGGGGGATGACATATTCGTGTAGTAGTTACCTAGTTACAGAGGTAACCCGGCCTTGTGTTGGCAGAGATCTAACCGTAACGTTAGTTTCTCGGGACGTCCCGCCAGAGGCGATCCCATGTGGCAGTAGGAAGTTCCTTAGCCTGACCATTTGTTGGAAATCCAATCAAAACAATACGCGCCTTGTACGGTTTTAGTTGTATTACCTGCCATTCACTTATGGTGGTCACCACTGTTTGGATGGTAGCTATAGTAGGCATAGTTCGGAATGTCTATGCTGGCTAGGATTTATATTCTACTTTCGAATTGTTTTCTACACTATGCACTAGTAATAATATCAAAAATGATTTGATTTTCGCGTAGTAAGCATCTTTGACTATCATAAGGAGAAATCTCCTCCAATTCTGCGTTTGCATTGTGTGTGTGGCGGGAGGCCTTATGGTAGTTTCATTTTCCAAAAAGCATTGCGGATTTAAAAATTTAAATTTTCTTGTTGCTTGTTTAAAGATAAACTGTTTTGAGTTCTCACACCAGTCCCATGACTGACCTGGAGTTTATTGTTCCTTTCTTAAACTCTGGGTGCCCACTATTTTCCACACGGGCAGTCTAGAGTTAGGTTATCAGGTTATTCTGGATTCGGGAGTTGCTGAGCAGATCGGGAGGCGAGCCAGATAGCGTAGTCTATTATCTATTGTATATATATCTTTTCTTTTTCCGCTGTTGTTGTTGTACACTCTGATTGATGTAATGTAATGTGCTGTAATGTATAAAAAGGTATAGTTCTTTTGTTTTTAATGAATATTCATTTATCTATTATATGTTGTTCCGCTGCGACTGTGAGATTCTGATATTGTTCCTGTTCTGTTACTTGTTTTTGTTTCTTCTCTCCTTTCTTTCTTCTATCTTTCTCTCTCTTCTCCTACCTCTTTCTTCTTCTTCTTAAACCCTAACGGTTCGATTTTTCGGCAACGAAAAATCTCGATCGTTACACGCAACAAAGGCTTAGTCCAAAATTGAAATATTTGGTGTGTGATGAAATTCTTAAATTTCTCAACGACGGAATCATTTACCAAATCTTTGATAGTTCATGGGTTAGCCCAATTCACGTTGTACCAAAAAAGCCTGGGCTAACCGTTGTCAAGAATGATTCAAATGAACTTATTCCAACTCGTACTCAAACTGGTTGGCGTGTTTGCATTTGTTTGCACCAAAAATGGTCCAAACCCCGATATCGTGAAAGCACCCATTTATGAACACAAATCAGCAATAATCAACACAAAACTCAGATCTAAGCAATATCAAGCACAGCAATTCAGAAATACAATCAGAAACACAGGATTTATAGTGGTTCGGCGATCTTGCCTACGTCCACTCTGAAGCTTTTGATTTTATTGATTCACTTGGTGATTTCAATCAATTACAGGGGATTACAGCAAGTTATAGCTCTGATACTTGATTACAATGGTGATAGAAAGACACAGAGTTGAATCCGGTAGAGTCTGGACGTTCAATAGCGGAAAGATCCCTTTTTTGGAGGCTTCAGGGTGCTATTTATAGGCGTAGGAGGCTCAGGTCTCGCTCAAACTTCGGGAGACTTTTTCTGGCATGTGAGTGGGGCCACGCGACCGACCCCACCAAGTTTCGACTCGATCTGAGATCGATGCGAAATGATTTCGTATCCATCAAAAATTCATCCAATCCAGCTAAAACTTGGCAGGAAAATTCTTTACCTTGTATGGAAGTTTCTGTGAAAATTTCTGTGCATTTGGATCAGTTGTTTGGGAAATATGATTGATACGAGCTGATATGTTTCGGTTGGCTGTTTATTTCGACTCGATCACTTCGAATCCATGTATTCGAATCGATGGATGCACGTGCCTTCGAGACGACGTGGCACGCACATCTCGCATCGATCCGCCTTTTGCTCCGAGTTGACCGCTTCGACTCAGTGAGTTTCGCTTTGTTTGTATCGATGACCGTTGTATTGCTCGAATCCACCAATGACGTGTACTTCGCATCGGTTCGTAGCGTGCCCACTTCGTATTGATGGAGGTGGTATTATTCGTATCGATGGAAGTTGTCTCCATTCGATCGATACGAACAAGCGTACTTGGGATGGATACAAAGTGAGAAAACTGATGGATACGAACCAAGGTTCTCTGATGGATTCGACCAAGTGCCTCTTTTATGGAATCGATACGAACTAAGGTTTATGGATGGTGCATCGATGGATGCGAAGCGGTGTGGGTTGATCGATACGAACGTCATCGATTCGAACCTGGTGGATACGAATCTAATGGATTCGAATATACCAATGCATTATTTCCTGATGGATGCGAACGATGGATTCGAACTGTTCTATACTCAATGGATACGAACATGCTGAGGCGATGCCTATTTTATCGATTCGAACTGACCGATATCATGTTACCGATCGATTCGAACTCGATTGATTCGAAGTATGTGTAAACTGATGGATTCGAACAAGACAAACATTGATGGATACGAATCCGATGAATTCGAAATGGGAATCTCCTTAACATTTCGATGGATATGAATGGCGTACTTTGGCTAACTTGCATCGATCATATCTCGTTCATACGAACTTCGATTGACCTGAAATTTGAAACACTGGCTTTTGTGGCTTTGCTTGTCATGTCTTATCAGTTGTAGCCCGATCCGTGCTCGGACAAAATTCATCGATATCCATAGTGAAGCAATGTATAACCAATCTTTGAGACGAACTTTCTTTTGTTTTAGATCGATCTTTCGGTATCACGGCTTTGCCAAAAAGCAGGATAACATTTGCCCCCCAAAACATGCCTTGCGATAGGAAGGTGTGTTTTGTAATGCTATGAGTTGGATCTTCATATCCTGTCAACAACCTGTAAAGAACTTGATAATTTCATATGATCTCGAATGACGATCATTCAGGATCGTGTGCCATTTTAGGCGAATCGGGACCATTCGCGGTCGATGCCGTTCGCGGCGAGGGATGGAATGGGACCGTTCGCGGTCGATGCCGTTCGCGGCAAATGGTGATGTAGGACCGTTCGCGGTCGGATGTCGTTCGTGGAAGATGTTGATCGTTCGCGATCGAGTATCATACTAAGTGAATCATGACCGTTCGCGGTCGGGTGCCGTTCGAGGCAAATTGTGATCGTTTGCGATCGTGTGTCGTTCGAGGCGAATTGTGATCATTCGCGATCGTATGCCGTTCGAGGCGAATTGTGATCATTCGCGATCGTGTGTCGTTCGAGGTGAATTGTGATCGTTCGCCATCGTGTGCCGTTCGAGGCGAATTTTGTGTCCCCGGGGGGGACTTAGTGTTATCGATGCCAGGTTTCATGTTCGGGGGAGTTTCTGAATCAAAGACTTTGGCGGTTCATCGCCATGTAAAAGGTGCTCGTGGACCGTTCGCGATCCAACGGGCATACAGGTAAATTCTTTCACAGAATTGCAAATTTCAAAGTAATGATCATACGAATCTCTCAACAGAAATGTCCAAACAAATGAGTCTAAATGTCCAAATCAAAATGAAACAAAAGCAAAGCAAGGATGTCAAAGTGTAAATTCTCACTATGGTGTGGTCAATAGTCATTCAGAGCATGCCTATGGATCATGCGTGATCGCTTACATGTGTAAATGATATAACCGTGTTAGTGAGAGGTTTGTGACTTGTTCATCATTATTTCGATCAATCAATCAATTGATAATCAAACGTTGTCCCGGCTCAGGGTCACCTCTAGCTGATGTAGACGGTGGTCGCTCTGGCTCCACCGTTGGAGTTCGCCTCCTCATATACTGAAGTAGCATACCGTTCCTGACATGCCCTTCCACCTCATCCTTCAGATGCCTACAATCATTAGTGTTATGACCGTTCAGTTCACGGAATATACAATACTTATCCGATTTCCTTTCGTCATAAGTTGGATCCCTTCGCATTGGTCTACGATATGGAACCTGCTCTCTGGTATCCTGATAGATTCGCTCTAAATTCTCATTCAACTCTGAGTATGTGGTGAATCTTGGTTCCTTTCGTGGCCCCATTGATCTATTATAGCTACTCTCAGCCTTTTGTTTCCCCTTGCTAGTTTCTGTACCTTTCTCAGGGGGATTTCCATCTTTGATTGTATAAACGTTGTATTCATCATTTTCTTCTCTTTCTGCACTCGCATCTTCCAATCGCAAGAACTTTTCTTCTTCGTGATAGAACTCTCCTGGATCCATAGGTGGATCTTTAGTCATTGAATTTTTGAAATCCGTGCCATCAGCTATTCCGGACACAGCTTCCATCATAACCATGGACGGATCTGGCCGATCCACCGATGCTGCTGCCGCATTGAATCGCGTCAGGAAACTCCTCAAAGTCTCTCCAGCTTTCTAGTTCATAATTGTCAAACTCATCACATTCTTGGGTCTTGCAATGTGAACCCTAAATTGCCTCATGAATCTCTCAGTTAAATCTGCCCATGTTCCTATGGAGCCGCTCTCCAGTTGCCTTAACCATAATGCTGCGATTTCCGTTAGATATAATGAAAAGCACCGGGCCATAACCTCCTGTGATGCCCCCAGCACTTCCATATGCCTCATGTACCTCGTCTGATGGACCGCGGGGTCCGTCCTCCCATCGTACATCTCCAATGATGGTAACTTGAACTCCGATGGGTTCTAGCCGTCCTAATTGCAGGAGAAAAGGGACTCATGTTCACATCTTCAAGATCTTTGTTTATTAATCCACCTCTCATGGCTCGCCTGACCATTTGCGCCAATCTATCATTGTCTCCAAGATGCAATCCTCGTTCATCGCTTTCGACCTACCCCCGAGTTCACAAGGGAATTCTTGAATCTGCCCTCTTGACTGAGCGTTCATTCCTCTGCTACCTCCTAGTTGCGCAGATGCTCCTCTCTCTCTCTCTCTCTCCGGTATTGGATCAACATGCTCCAAATGTGCGCCTCCTAATCCAGGTGCTATGCCGAATGTTCCTGCTCCGTTATGAACTCCATTAGCTCCTTGATTCTGCACTCCAAGTTGCCCTATTTGTTGAAACAAGCTCTGGATCAACTCTTCCTGCCTCTTCATCATTGTCTCCATCTCATCCCTGGTAATGAAGATCGATGCTTGGTTTGCTCCTGAAGAAGCCTCTTGACTTCCCTTATATTGACTTATCTCTGGCCTTTGTCTTTTACTTGTTTGTCTTGACATAGCTCTTAGATCTGAATTCTTAAGTCTTCAAATTCAACTTCTCCTGAATCAGCTTTTCTCAGTGAAAGCACCAAAGTGTTTGCACCAAAAATGGCCCAAACCCCAATATCGTGAAAGCACCCGTTTATGAACACAAATCAGCAATAATCAACACAAAACTCATATCTAAGCAATATCAAGCACAGCAATTCAGAAATACAATCAGAAACACAGGATTTATAGTGGGTCGGCGATCTTGCCTATGTCTACTCTGGAGCTTATGACTTTATCGATTCACTTGATGATTTCAATCAATTACAGCAGATTACAGCAAGTTATAGCTCTGATACTTGATTACAATGGTGATAGAAAGACATAGAATTGAATCCGGCAGAGTCTGGACGTTCAATAGCGGAAAGATCCATTTTCTAGAGGCTTCAGGGTGCTATTTATAGGCGTAGGAGGCTCAGATCTCGCTCAAACTTCGGGAGAGTTTTTCTGGCACGTGAGTGGGTGCCACACGACCGACCCCACCAAGTTTCGACTCGATCTGAGATCGATACGAAATGATTTCTTATCCATCAAAAATTCATCCAATCGAGCTGAAACTTGGCAGGAACATTCTTTACCTTGTATGGAAGCTTCTGTGAAAATTTCATTGCATTTGGATAAGCGGTTTGGGAGATATGATCGATACGAGCTGATATGTTTCGGTTGGCTATTTATTTCGACTCGATCACTTCGAATCGATGGATGCACGTGCCTTCGAGACGACGTGGTGTGCACATCTCGCATCGATCTGCCTTTTGCTCCGAGTTGGCCGCTTTGACTCCATGAGTTTCGCCTTGTTTGTATCGATGACCGTTGTATTGCTCGAATCCACCAATGACGTGTACTTCGCATCAGTTTGTAGCGTGCCCACTTCGTATCGATGGAGGTGGTGTTATTCGTATCGATGGAAGTTGTCTCCATTCGATCGATATGAACAGGCGTACTTGGGATGGATACGAAGTGAGAACAACTGATGGATACGAACCAAGGTTTTCTGATGGATTCGACCAAGTGCCTCTTTTATGGAATCGATACGAACTAAGGTTTATGGATGGTGCATCGATGGATGCGAAGCGGTGTGGGTTGATCGATACGAACATCATCGATTCGAACCTGGTGGATACGAATCTGATGGATTTGAATAGACCAATGCATTATTTCCTGATGGATATGAACGATGGATTCGAACTGTTCTATACTCAATGGATCGAACATGCTGAGGCGATGCCTATTTTATCGATTCGAACTGACCGATATCACGTTACTGATCGATTCGAACTCGATCGATTCGAAGTATGTATAAACTAATGGATTCGAACAAGACAAACATTGATGGATACGAATCCGATGGATTCGAAATGGGCATCTCCTCAACATTTCGATGGATACGAATGGCGTACTTTGGCTAACTTGCATCGATCATATCTCATTCATACGAACTCCGATTAACCTGAAATTTGAAACACTGGATTTTATGGCTTTGCTTGTCATGTCTTATCAGTTGTAGCCTGATCCGGGCTCGGACAAAATTCATCGATATCCATAGTGAAGCAATGTATAACCAATCTTTGAGACGAACTTTATTTTGTTTTAGATCGATCTTTTGGTATCACGGCTTTGCCAAAAAGCGGGATAACAACATTGACTATCGAAAATTAAATGCTACGACACGAAAAGATCACTTCCCTCTTCCTTTCATTGACCAAATGCTTGATTGTTTAGCCAAGCATGAATTTTACTACTTCCTTGATGGTTATTCTGGCTATAGCCAAATTCCAATCACTCTTGAAGATCAAGAGAAAATGACTTTCACGTGTCCATTCAGCACCTTTTCTTATTGACATATGCCATTCGGACTTTGTAACGCTCCTGCTACTTTCCAATGATGCATGGTTGGCATTTTTTCCGACATAATTGAATGCTTTCTAGAAGTTTTTATGGATGATTTCTCTATCTTCGGCGATTCTTTTTCCCAATGTTTACATCACCTCCAGTTGGTGTTAAATCAATGTAAAGAAAAACATTTGACTTTGAAATGGGAAAAATGCCACTTTATGGTCAGACTACGCATAGTCCTTGGACATATCATCTCAAATAAAGGCATGGAGTTAGATAAAGCGAAAGTTGACGTAATTGCAAACCTACCATTTCCTAAACCTGTTAAGGACATTCGATCATTTCTAGGACACGCTAGCTTTCGCCGATGCTTTGTGAAAGACTTTAGTAAAATCGTTCATCTTTTGACAACTCTTCTTGGAAAAGTCGTTCATTTCCATTTTAACGCTAATTGTATCTCTTCTTTCGAACGTCTCAAAAATGAGCTTATTTCTGCTCCAATCATTTGCGCACCCAATTGGGATCTTCCGTTTGAAATAATGTATGACGCTTCTAACTTTGTGGTTGGTGTTGTCTTAGGATAGCGCATCAACAAAATCCATCAAGTCATTTACTACGCGAGCATAACTTTGAACGACGTTCAACTCAACTACACAACAACCGAAAAGGAGCTTCTAACTGCCCTTTTTGCTTTTGAAAAATTCCGACAATACTTGATAAGTTCACACATTACTGTGCACACATACCACTCTGCGCTTTGATATCTCTGCGCTAAAAAGGATGCTAAATCCCATTTGATTCTTGGATCGTTTTACTTCAAGAATTTGACCTTACAATTAAAGACAAAAAAGGATCCGATAATGTCATAGCCGATCACTTATCTCGTCTTCCGAACGCACCATCTTCTTTGCGAATCAATGAAAACTTCCCTAATGAACAACTTCTTTCAATTTCTATCGATCCATGGTACGCTGATATAGTGGACAACTTGATCAGTAAAGAAACTCCCTAATACGAATTCATATCCTAAGTGAAATATTTCTATTGGGACGATCCATACTTGTTCAAATATTGCCCCAACCAAATCATCCGACATTGCATTCCGGATAATGAGTTCATGAGTGTTCTTTCATTTTGCCATGATCAAGCGTGCGGTGGACATTTCAGTCCTTGAAAAACTGCGTAAAAGGTGCTTCAGTGTGGTTTCTATTAGCCTTCTCTTTTCAAAGTCGCATTCGAGTTTCGCAAAACTTGCGATCAATGTCAAAAGCTTGGACGAATTTCTTGACGAGATATGATGCCTCTAAACCCCATTCTTAAAACCGAAATCTTTGATGTTTGGAGTATCGACTTTATGGGATCTTTTCCCAATTCTTTTGGAAACTCATATATCCTTCTTGCCGTCGATTACGTCTCAAAATGGGTGGAAGTTGTTTCTTGCAAAACCAATGACCATAAAATTGTTGTGAAATTTCCCAAAGAAAACATCTTTTCGAGGTTCGGTACACCTTGCACAATAATCAGTGATAATGGAACCCATTTTTGTAACCATTCTTTTGAAACTTTAATGAAAAAAATACTCGATAACCCACAAGTTATCCACTTCGTATCATACTCATACTTGTGGTCAAGTTGAAGTTTCACATCGATAAATAAAACAAATCTTGGAAAAAAATGTTAACAAAAGTCAAAAAGATTGGTCTCAGAAATTGATCGAACACACTTTGGGCTTACCGTACTGCATTTAAAACTAACATTGGGATGTACCCGTTTCATTTAGTTTATGGTAAAGCTTGCCATTCATCCGTTGAAATCGAACACTAACCGTTGTGGGCAATAAAGAAATTAACTTTGATCTTGAGAAAGCTGGCGAAAACCGAAAAATACAACTCAACGAACTAGAACTTAGGAACGATGCGCATGAAAATGAGAAAATTTGCAAAGAAAGAACCAAAGTTTTTCATGACAAGTCAATCCTAAGAAAAACATTTTCGCCTAACCATAAAGTTTTCTTATATGACTCAAGACCTCATTTATTCCTGGGAAACTTAAATAAAGATGGACCGGACCATTTGTGGTACGAACTGTTTTTCCACATTGTGCCGTAGAAATAGAAAACCCCAGGGATGGATCGATTTTCAAAGTCAACGGTCATCGTTTGAAACCTCTTAGAATTGCCAAATTACCAAGAGGAGGAGCTCATGATTCTTCATGAGCGAAGCTACGTCTAGTAAGAATGTTAACACTTTTTTGTAAATATGTGCATATTTTTCCCCGTTACACTCTTTTTATCGTGCACTGACTGTGGGAACACAGTTAAAAATTAAGTGTGGGGGGAGTCTCATTTTCATTTTTTTTAGTTTTATGGCATTTTTGAATTTTTGTTTTCTTTTAACTTAAGAAGAACCTCTAAATTTCTAAATCTCAAAAACTTTTTCTTTTTAGCATTTTGATTTAGTTTTGAAGAAACACTATGAGATAAGTATAAGTTTTTGTTAATATATTAAATTTTTTGAAAATGTATTTGTCTTAACAAAAATAAAAATGAAGTTTGATTACAAATAACAATGGTTTAACTAGTATCTAGGAAGGTTCATATGCGTTAATTATGAAGTATATTCTAATTGAAAATCTTTGTTTACAAAGTGGTAAATTTAAAAGTAAAGGATATAACATTTTTATCTTCTAAGTTAAATAGTGCTAAGATGATTTTGCAAAACTCTCTCTTTCAAAAAAGAAAACTTTTGTTTATATGTATATATTTTTAACACCTGGAGTCATGTATTCACACACGTCTGTACCCTTCTAATGTCAGACCGAAAGGCAGTGCACGATCGGTACATCTGGCCTCAGTTTATTTGAGTTAGGTGTATGTATATAAAAATTCTTTTTAATAACGCCTACAGTTGATAAGTGTCACACTTATGTGTTCACTCGCCACGCTCTATATTCCCCTCACATAAGCCCGAAAGGCAGTGCACGAGTAATATATTTGGCCAGTTTACCTGAATTAGGCATACATAAATACTGTTAATAGTAAAAAAAAGGGAAAAAACAAAAAAAATATTTTCAAATAGGAAGCAATTGAAATCCAAACACTATGTTAACTTATTTGATTTGACTTGTTATTGAAAAGAAATAAAATTACCACTTTGATAAACTTTGATAATCAAATAAGGATCCATTTTATAGTTACATTATGGTATCAAATGAAACAACGAGTTAAACTATAGTCTATTTGTTATGATAACTTGATTTTCGTTGGAAATTTTGACGAGTAAATGACTTAAATTTTCAAGATAATGACCAAAACTTATATTTAACTTATTTGAGTATATTTCAAAGTAAATCTTTCATGTGTAAATATTTTCAAAAACTTGTATTCATCCCATTTTCAATTTTTCTTTGGCTGTTGGAAATTGGTTTTCATCATTGGATTGCTTATGGATCTTTTACATTGGACTTCCTTCTTGCTCAAGCTCTGCTCCTTCAGAACTCTAGTTTGGTGCAAGGTGATGTATAACCCTTGGCTCTTCTTCTTATTGCAATTTTTATGCTCAATCCTACACTTTACTTTGATAGTATTTTAGTAACTTTAAGAAATTATGCGTTCATTCAATAGTAAAATAGTAAAAGGTATGATATCAATTTAAAAGAAAGAGCTAGAAAGTTCTGTTTGATACTAATAAAATCAGAGGCTATAATCATTTTCTAATAATGGGAAGATCGAAAATCCATCTAGTGATAATGATATCTCTGTTCAGAGTTCCTATCTGGTAATAGCATAAAAGCAACGAATTCCTAAGTAAACCATGAAATCAAAGGAAAATCCAAAATTTGTCATGAAAATTTACAAGAAGATCAAAATCCATGAAATTAGAAATTCAAAAACAAAATCCACAAATCAAAGTGAAATTCATTAAGAAAATATAGAATAAACTCAGAAATTTACCAAATCTTAACTAAAAGTTTACCAAGATCTCATCTGACAAGTAGAAAACTCAAAAGTTCACTCATTAGTAGTAGAAAATCAGAAAGCTGCCTAGTAATTACAATTTAAGTAATTCTAAAGCCATAAAGATTCTTATCCTATATAGTGCTAACTCTGAAGCCTTGCCTAAAATATTATACCAGTTACTTATTAAAGACTAATACTTTGAATAGCAATAAGAATTCCCGTTATTCAAAGAAAAGTTTCCTACTAATAGATGAATAGTCATAAAGTAACTATGACCTACTGTTACTATTGTTATATTGGAGATGAGTATATCAATAAGGTAATTCAGTCATTCAGAATAGTAGTTCTGTAAAACCAGTCAATCTTTCAGAGCAGTAGTTCTGTAAGAACATTTAATCATTCAAAAGATAGTTCTTCTCAACTTTCAACTTTCAGCTATCCAACCATTTTGTGGATAGCTCTATTTCATTGCTTGCCCCTTTAGTAAGGCAAGCTCTATTTGATCGTTCAGCGGTGCAAGTTTTGTCCTATTGCTTGGCTCTTTAGCAGCACAAAGGCCCAAATAACTATACTAATATTTATAATATATATAGACCTTTCTATCCTACAGAGGGTTACCTTACTTCTAAAGAAAAACTAGATTTAGGAGTGATTTGGCTTAATTTATCCTTCGAGTGAATTTATTTTATGCTTCCAATAAAGAATTGTTCCTTTGTTTTATTCCTTTTGTCAGTCCATTGTTTTTCAAATATCTTTCTGTCTCCTATCTGTATGTCTTTGTGGATTTTGTGCAAATTGACTTTGCTCCATTTTTGCCTCTTCCTAGAGTTTTGCTTCTTTTTTGAATTGCAGACATCTCCATCCATTTACTTGCTTACTTTATAACCTTTGACACCTTTGTCCCTTTTGGGTGTCCTTGCTTCATTTTGAGTTTTGCCTCGGCCTTGGGTTTTGGACACTTTCATCATTTTTCCCTATTTGTGCCCCCTTTAAAGCCTTTTGACTATATTTTATGCTGGGGACATCTTCACCCCTTTCTTTTGTATGCGCCCCTTTTGGGCTCTAATTCGCCTTGAAGAATTATAGTTTATATTTATCTGACCTTCCTTTAAAAAGTTGCTAGTGGGGGTTAGACTAGACTCTCCCTCTAAGAGGTAATCTGGACTAGAAATTAGAGGTGCTAACTCTCCCTCTAGGAAGTTGAGCTTCGAAGTGGACACCGGAAGCTCATTGGTGCCTCGAAGTGGATGTCGAAGGCTTATTCTCATCGGTGCCTTTGGTAAGGGCTTAAAAAAATTTGATCCTTCCTCTAGGAGGTGCCTTTGATAAGGGTCTAAATAGATTTAATCTTCCCTCTAGAAGGTGCCTTTGGAAAGAGATTAAATAGAAGTTTTTCACTTTCGAAAAGTTTTTGAAAATAACTTTTGGCCAATTGCAATGTTTGTGAAAGTCCTTTTTAAAAATTATCTCTTCATTATAAAAAAAATTTAAGAGAATTTTTTTCCGTAAAAGAACCCTTCTAATATATCGAGGGAATACTTTTCTAAAGAAGAGTTTGGGTACTGGAATCTTCTGTATAAGAAATTCCTCTTATTGTTGTGCAAGCAATTTTTGAATTATTCTGATAATAGAGTTGCAAATCTCAAATAAGAGACTAGGTGGTCATGATTCATAAACAAATAGTCCTTTAGTCGAGAATAGGCTCTTCTAATTTAGAGCTTTTGGTAGTTGTAAAAGATTGTTCGTGGAAAAAGTTCACAAGGCTTTCCTTGCCAATAATTTTAGAAAGCTTTGGAAATGTTTTTATTAAAACATGTTTAGTCAAAATCTATTTTGTGCATTTGCTAGTGCTATGCACCACCTTTAAAAGGTTACCTAAATCTTTTCTTGAAATAGAAAAGTATTTGCATTCTCTGAGTTGTAATGTAACTTGAAATAATCTTTCTTCATTTTTGAAAGCAATTTTCATGAATACACATTTGGAAATTTCTTTCAGATAATAGAATTACTTGTTGAAAATAGAGTTGGTGCATATTGCTTCTACCCTCATTTAGCATACGTAGTCATGCCTCCTTAGGTTTTGTTTAGCAAAAAGAAATGACTTGTTTGCAAGTTTGAAAAGCCATGATTCATGGACTAATTGATTTTTACAGACATGTGCATGCTTTTTTCCACGAGTCCCCACTTTTTCTAAAGTTTTGGATATTTACCTGTTATCTTGCCTTTGAGCAACGCCATGACAACAAGGACTTGACTAGAGACTAAAGAAAATCCACCCTGGAGATCGGTTACCTATGGGTCCACGATGGATATAGACAAACTTGGTCCGAGTCGGTATCGAGCTGCAATTAGCATGGTACGATTAGAAAAGCTGTGGAAGGCAACATTCCAGATTTCAGGACAATTGGAGTTCATATGCTCAAATTATGGTTCGATCAAGATCCTTATGTAACATGTTCAGTTAGTATCCATCCAGTTCATATCCATCTATTTTGTATCCCTCTGTTTTGTATCGATCAAGGCTTCAGTAGACATCAGCATTCCATGGATCGATCGCACCAACCAACGGTCGTATGTTTTGTATCGATCACTTATTTGATCGATATGACGATTAGGTCCAAGCATCGATAAGTTGGCACAGACGTAGCTTCGATATGAACAGCAATGTATCAGATGGATACAAGGCTCGGTCAAATCAAAGAAAATGGTCTATAAGCACGGAATGCGGATCTCCAATGCCATGTCGTCGATATGCAATTGATTGATACGCATTATATCGGTATGAAGATGATTGATGCACAATCGATAGATATGAAGCCTTCAACTCTACTTGCAAACTCAATATTGGATTGATCATATCACTCAAACTACAAGTCCAAATGCCATGAAATTTTAACAGAAGCTTGCATATCAACTCAAGAACACCCATGATTGATCGCAGCCCTATTGGGCCATTTCTTGATCGATACAAAGCGGGTATGGATCGATCAGGATCGATCCCAAACAACTCCAGATCGATCATGTGGGCTCACCTACGTGTGAGAAAGGGTATTCCAAGATCTGAGGCAGATATTTCCAGATCTACTTCTATAAATAACACCCCAATACCAACTAAAAAAGGACTTTTGGAACTTCTACACCACTACCCTGCTGAAACTCCATTGTAACTTGAGTAGTAGGCATTGTATTCTTGTAAATTAGTTGAGAATCATCAATAAACATCAAACTCTTCAAAGTGGACGTAGGCAACAACGCAGAACCACTATAAATTCTTGTCTTTTTCTACTACTGCTTACTTTTCTGGGTGTGTTTGTTAGATTAGCCTCATTTTCCATTTAATTTCTTCATTTTAATCTCTTCAATTACATCCGACGAGTGTTGTGCACATTTTTGGTACAAACACTTATATTTCTCTGATTCTGTTGATCTTTGCCATTGTTGGGTGGCAAAAATCTAAGAAGGAGATCCAAATATATCTTCCAGTAGTTCATTCCATTCTACTCAGATTACTCCACATCTAGGAAGAGCTACATTCAACATGGTGCGCACTACCAGAACTGCTTCCAATGCTGCAAATCCAGAAGGAAGAGATAGGAAAAATCCCATATAGCTGACTATAGCAGGCCAAGCGTCAGCTGGAGCTCAAGACCCACTTAGTCCGGTGGCTAGAGAGGAGTTCCAAACCCTTATGCAAGAGCTTACTCAAATCCGTCAGGAGCTCACTCAGAAATCTGTGCCAACACGGAGCTCGCATACCAGCTGAATAAGGAAAGGCAGGGGAGATCTGGAAGGGAGCATGCCTTTATTCCTTGTCTGAAAGCTCAGCGTCCTCTGACTTCAATCACAAATATACACGCCGTCAGTTGGATGGAAACTACACAGAAGCCTTTGGGCATACGCATGTTGTGAATCTCGAACAGGCCAGATTGGTCCTTCTACAGGGCATTGGGCTGGACCCTTCCCTCGAGGAGGGACACATCCTTATCACACCACTCATGACCATGCAGCTGCTGCTGCCATAAATCTGGAAGCCGAGATCCAAGACCAACATGATCCAGCCCCTCGTCACTGCATTCATGCTCAATATCCTCACATCAATGAAGACTGGGAGCCAAGGAGGCATGGAATGGACCGTAGACAGTGACCGGACTATCCTCATAACATGGAAGCCAACCATGCCTAAGCCCAAAACATCCAGATGCCTGACATTCCAACCATGGTACGCCAAATGATTAGAGAAAGTCAAGGCCTCATGGATGATGACTAGGAATCTTAGAAGTCATACCCCGTTCACCAACAACACTCTCTATGCAGAACCACCCCATTGATTCAGAATGCCGACCTTGCCAGTGTACGAAGGAAATTCGAATCTTAACCAGCATATCCTGTAGTATGAATGGCTCATGAACGACGCTTGAACTGACGATGCAGTTAAGTGTATAACCTTTCCTATCTCCTTGGAAGGTATTATGACTATGTGGTTCAGTCGTCTACCACCCAGGTCTATTTCATGTTTCGATCTGTTGGCTACGAAGTTTGTCGAGCAGTTCCAAATGCATGCTACAAGACCGAAGGATGTCAATACCTTGTCCAGTGTCACACAAACTTCAGGTGAGACTCTTAGGCGCTATTTGGAAAGGTTTCATGCTACTTGTGTCGAGGTCAGCAATCCCAATGAAAACTCTATTCCGATGGCATTGACTAAAGGGATCAATCCTGAATTCAAATTTGGTGATTGGTTGGATGGGAAACCCCCCGCTTCGTTGGATCGTTTCTAACCTAAGGCAGCCCAGTTTTTGAGGAGAGAAGATGCAAGACAATCTAGGAAGTAGGACATTGTAGGGTCCAGTGGTGAAGGAATTTAGAGCAATGTTGCAGTAAAGCAGACCAGTGAGAATTTCAGTAAAGTATAGTTGAACATATAGAACAAGCAAGATCAACAGAAGGGTAATAGAGGTCAGGGAAAGAAGAGAGACGTACACCATAAGAGACCCAGAGCTCCTATGTTCGACTGATATAATCCCTTAAACATGTCGATGGAAAATGTTTATCTTCAGACTTGTAACACCAAACAGTATAACATGCCAGCTCCGAAACCGTCATTTGAGAAACAAATTCAGACTGGGAAGTTCTGCAGATTCTAGGCCATAACACCAATAAGTTCCATTATTTGCTAGATGTCATCGAGAGATTGATTAGAGAAAGAAAGTTAAAACAATTCATCTGGGCTATATAGGATGGGGTGCGGGTCTGTCTAATCCAAATCAAGGTCAAGGCAAAGCTAGGCCTGAAAAACTCGTACGTACTAGTAGGAGGTTGGTAATTAGTACTTTGAGTGGTGGTCCTCATTAGGATGATCGAAACTGGAAGGAAATGGAGTCATATGCTAGTTCAATTAAGCATGTGGACTTCAAATGTTGTAGTAGTACCGATGAAGAGGCCATGGAAAAATAACAAAGGATGTTAACATATGACATCATTTTCCAAAACCGTGATGCCGACAGAGTCGAGGCTCCCACTATTGATCCATTGGTTATTTCAGCCCAAATAGGTCCTGCTTGGATGAAAATGATCTTAGTTGACAGTAGAAGCTCTGTGAACATACTTTTCAAGCGCACTTATGACCCAATAAAAATGGAAGCTAAAGATTTGAAGATGTGCCAATCATATATGGTTTTAATGGAAGTGCAACCATACCAGCTGGGATGGTGGAGTTACCTGTTGAGTTGGGTGTTGGAGATCGTCGGAGAGTCCAGATGTTATTTTTTGTTGTGTTGGACATATATTCCTCTTACAGTGCTTTATTGGGCTGACCGACCCTTGCGGAATTCAGAGCAACGATTACCCTTTAGTGCTTAACTTTGAAGTTCCCCACTGATAATGGTATCGGAGTGGTACACGGTGATCAGGTGGCCGGACGTACCTCTTATGTTGCAAAGCTGCTGGATGCACAACGGAAGGAGAAAGGAAAGGGTATAGAGGAATCTCTCTACATCCGTCTTTCAGAAAATTAACAACTAACACCTGAGCCTAGGCTCGGGCGCCACAACTAGTTCCTTAAGGTCCTTGATCCCAGAGACAAAAATAATGATGAGGAAGTCAAAGATTACTAGGCTACGCTGGCAGAGTTGACGATCGATGATCCGATCGACGACGATGATGATTCTAGAATGATAAAGGTTAGATCTCAACTCGGCCAGCAAATGAGACAAGAACTGGTTGATTTTTTTTCTGAGTGAACCTTGATATGTTCGCCTAGACTCATTCAGACATATATGGGATCTCACCGAACATCGCAAGCCATGCATTAAATATCGACCTGTGGCATGTCCCAGAGAAACAAAAAAGGCACGGTATGGATCCAGAGAGATCTACTGCCCTAAAGGAAGAAGTGGATAAACTCAAGATTAATGGGTTTATTCGTGATGCTTTATACTCAGAGTGGGTATCGAATCCACTGCTTGTCAAAAAATCAAATGGAAAGTGGCGAACATGTGTGGACTACTCAGATCTAAACAAGACCTGCCCTAAGGACTGCTTCCCACTTCCCAGAATTGATCAACTGGTGGATTCAACAGCCGAACACGTGCTCTTATCTTTCATGGATGCATATTTTGGCAACAATCAAATCCCAATACACCTTCCCAACCTGGAACATACTAGCTTCGTCAATGATCTGGGACTTTATTGCTATAAGGTAATGCAGTTAGGACCTAAAAACCATGGAGGAACTTCTCAAAGACTCATGAACCAAATGTTCGCAAACCAAATTGGGAAGACTATGGAGGTGTATGCGGATGATATGCTCGTAAAATCACGACTATCCAACGACCATATCAGCGATTTAGAGATGATGTTAAACATACTCAGACAGTACAGAATGAAGCTCAATCCATTGAAGTGTCATTTCAGAGTTGCATCAGGAAAGTTCCTTGGATTCATCGTCAAGCTAGAGGAATTGAAGCTAATCGTGAAAAAATCTAGGCGGTCCGAAATCTCGAAACTTCCAAAACCATAAAGCAGGTACAGAGCCTTAACGGGAACATGGCAGCTTTAAGCGGATTCATTTCTAGATCTATAGACAAATGCATTCCATTTTTCGATCTAATCGGAAAAGGAAAACATAATTTCGAGTGGACAGAGGAGTGTGAAGGTGCATTCCAAGCGCGATTTCACCACCTGGCAACACCACCTATCTTATCGAAGCTAGTTGATCACAAGAGATTGTATGTCTATCTTGAGGTTTCAACAAACGCAATCAATGCTACTTTGATTCGAGAAGAGGATCGAATCCAACGACTGGTCTATTATATTAGCAAAAGAATAAAATGGGCAGGAAGAAACTACCTGAAGGTCGAAAAGCTGGCTTATTGTCTTATCGTAGCCTCGAGGATGCTCCTTCCATATTTTCAAGCTCATCAGATCACTATATACACCGACCATGCATTACAATAGATCCTTACAAGACCTGAGACATTTGATAGATTGCTTAAGTGGAACATTGTGTTGAGTCAATTTTATATCACTTATACACTAAGCCGAGCCATTCAAGGACAATTTCTGGCAGACTTCATTGCTGCATTCACCATACCATAGGATTTTCCCAAAGCAAGTGAATCTTCCAAGTATACATGAAAGCTTTACACTGATGGTGCATCAAACGATCATTTCTCAGGCGCTGAAGTGGTACTCGAAACCTCAGAAGGCCGATCCATATGCTATGCTATGAAGTTTGACTTTTGCATGACTAACAACAAAGCCGAGTATGAAGCTTTGTTTGCTAGGCTAAAGCTTGCCAAAGACTTAGGAGTCATTGTTGAGGAGATTTATGTGATTTGCAACAGGTGTTACGCCAGGTTCGAGGAGAGTATCAAGCCAGAGACCGGAGATTGGCCTCCTACCTTACTTGGGTTCAAGAAGTGTTAGATCAGTTCGAATATTATGTTTTCTACCGTATACCCCAAGAGCCAAATCAAAAAGCCGACTCTTTAGCGAAATTGACATGCACTAGCGAAGCATAACAGATGGGACTTGTCCTGGTGGAGACACTTACTGCTCCAAGTATCAATCAGATGGAGATCGATCGGGTGCACGAGACAACACCTGAGAAGGAGTCTTGGATGACTCCAATAAGAAATTATCTTAAGCATGAAGCATTACCTAAACACAGAAGCGAGAAAATACAGGCTCTTCAGAAAGCTTCGCAATTTATTATCTGGAGTTGAAACCTGTATATGAGGGGATATTATGTTCCTTTACTCCGATGTATCGGCTATGACGAGATAAAAAGAGTGTTACACGATGTGCACGAGGGAGAGTATGGCGACTACATTGGGGGGCAAGCCCTTGCGAAAAGATACTTAAATAAAAATACTACTGGCCAACCGTAAACCGGGATGCATCAGGTTATGCCAAGAAATATGTTTGGTGCTAGAAACATGTCAGAGTTCCAAGAGCCCCTCCAATCAAAATTACTCAGATGGTCAGTCCATGGCCATTTGCAACTTGGGGCATTGATATAATAGAGTCTTTACCTTTAGTTAAGGGTGGTGCGAAGTATACCATCGTTGAAGTTGACTACTTTACTAAATGGATGAAAGCAAAGCCCCTTGCTACTATCATGATGAATAAAGTAATCAACTTTTTTGTGTGCAACATCATCTGTCGCTTTGGCCTCCCACGAACAATTGTGACCGATAACGGAGCCTAATTCGACAGCGACGAGTTTAAGAACTACTACCAATGCTATCACATCTAGAAGAAATTCTCGATAGTAGCTCTCCCTCATGCTAATGGACATGTCGAAGCTATCAACAAAGTTATCATGTCCATTCCAAAGAAACAACTAGAGAAGGCTGGAGGCAAGTGGGTCGATGGGCTTCCCATGGCCTTATGGGCATATCGAACTAACCATAAGTCCACAATCGGGCATACTCCGTTAGCACTTTCCTATGGCTCTAAAGCCATTATTCCAGTTGAGCTAGAAGTACTTCTCACCGTGTGACCTATTATGATCCAAAGACGAATGCCATCCTACTCACAGAATCACTAGAGTTAGTGGATGAGAAGCATAAAGAGGTTGATTTGAGGCAGCCGCAATCGCAGTCGAGTCGCCGATTATACAATGCTAGTGTCCGACCCAGAACCTTTGAAATTGGCGATCTTGTACTTAAAAGAATCTATTCGGTCCCTTCGCACATGTAGCCGACATGGGAAGGACCATATATCCTTGAGTGGAGACTTGGAGACGGCACGTTTGTTATCCCATTTTTTGGTCAAAACTGGAATATCGACAAATTGGCAAGGAATGATGAATATCAGGGTTGGAATCAAGGCTGCGATTGATATCGTCAAAATTTTGTTAAACTCCGATTGGGACGAAATTGATTGGAGACAATGATAAGGACTAGAAAAGGCTATGTTTCAAATTTCAGGTTAATCGGAGTTCGTATGAAGGAGATATGATGGATTCAAGGTGGGAGAGGTATGCTGTTCGAATCGTTCAAGATGGAGTGCTCGGTTCGAATTCATCAGATTCAAACCCATCAGGATGGATTCGAACCCACCAAGCTCGCATCGATGGTACTTCGAATCGATGGGGACTCGATGGATACAAAGAACATGGATTCGAAGGATTGGAGATGGATTCGAAGGTCATGGAGTCGAAGGATTGGAGATGGATTCGAAGGTCATGGAGTCGAAGGATTGGAGATGGATTCGAAGGTTATGGAGTCGAAGGGTTTGGATTCGAAGACGATGGATTCGAACAATGGACATGGACTCGAAGATGATGGATACGAAGCAATGGACATGGATTCGAAGATGATGGATTCGAAGAGGATGGACTCAGAGGATGTGGACTCGAAGGTCATGGACTCGAAGGAGGCGGCTTCAAAGAGCATGGATTCGAAGAGTATGGATTCGAAGGAGTCGGCCTTATGGATACGAAGGGGATGGTTTCGAAATGGATGGTTTCGAAGCATGGGTTCGAACCTAGCAGAACGCACGGAGCTTTGATCTTGAATCGATCATATCTTCCAAACCGTTGATCCAAATGCAATGAAATTTTTACAGGAGCTTACATACATGTTGAAGAATGTTCTCACCAAATTTCAGTTCAATTGGATGATTTCTTGATCAATTCGAACCTTACTTCGAATCGATCCCAAGGTGGGCCCGGACCTCCAGATTTCGAGCATGTGGGCCCCCTCACGTGCCTGAAGTGGTGTTCCCGGATTTTAGGAGAAATATCAGCCTCCTACGCTTATAAATAGAGCCCCTGGTCATTCAGAAAAGGGGTCGGAGATTCTAGAGAGTAAAAGGACGCTTGGATGCTGCCAGAATCATTCCATATCATCGTTGCTGCTATTTATTTCAAGTTTTGGACATCGTAACTGCTGTAATCATCTGTAATCATTAAGGATAATCAATAAAAGGATAAAAGCTTTGGAGTGGACGTAGGCCGGAGATAGCCGAACCACTATAAACTTGTGTCTCTGTTCTTTACTTTGGGATTATTGTTCAATATTTGCTGAGATCTGTTATTTGTGTTTGAATATTGTTGGTTTGTATTCATACACTGGTGCTTTCACGGCGTTTGGGGTTTGTGACCAATTTTGGCACAAACAACGTTCAAGCTATCAACTGTTGATGGACTCACTCTACCAACGACATGAAACAGTGAAAGTATTCGTTGCTATTACACGTAGCTGGCTTTCATTCATTTAGTCTGCTTTTCTTTTGAAATTTGTTTATGCAATTTTATAATTTGTACTTGTAAAAAGGCAACCGACTTTGCCGCAATTCCCTTTTCTAATAATAAAGTGCAAACTCATCAAGCCAGATTTGCGATGCTTGAAGTGCATCGTGCGATTGTTACGATGTACGAAGAGCTAAGTCACATCCTATGGTGGGACTCTTTAAATAGGCAGTGATCATGATCCGACTGGTCACTGGCTAAGTGTAACCCCGAGCTCGAGGATAAGCAATGACAAAGTAAAGAAGGATTGAAACACGACGATCCTCCAATGAACGTCGGCTCCAAGAGTGCGAGCTGAAGAACAAACCCCAAAATCTAGGCTCAAGGAGGATGGATCCGTCCATTCGGGACCTCACCTCAATCCAGGCTCGAGGAGGATGGATCCGTCCCTCCACCACCTCGCCTCAATCATAGATCGAGGAGGATGGATATATCCATCCATGACCTCGCTTATTTCCAAAGCTTGAGGAGGGTGGATCTGTTAATCCACTACCTTTCTTATTTCCAATGCTCGAGGAGGATGGATCCGTCCATTCACAACCACGCTTATTTCCAAAGCTCAAGGAGGATGGATCCGTCCATCCACGATCTCGCTTATTTTCAAAGCTCAAGATGGATTGATCTATCCAACCACGACATCGCTTATTTTCAAGTTCGAAGAAGATGGATCCTTCCATATACGACTTCTCTTGTCGGATCAAGGCGGATGTGACCCGACCATCCACAATCTTGACCAACTCCTTATTTCCAAAGTGCGAACAAAATCCTAATGCTTAAATAGATGTGATTAATCGTCTATCAATTGACTCTAGATTCGCGGGGCGTGAACTAGAATATAAACATTAAACGGGTGTGACCAACCACCCATAAAATAACTTATGTCCTCGGAGTGTGGATACGACTCTAAACATAAAGCAGGAATGACCGACCTCCAGCATACAAGTCTAATCCAAAGAGTATGGATGGAAATATCAACAAGCGAGCAAGTGTGATCTGACCACTCAAACTCATGTTGCTTTAACTTTGTTCTGATCAAGTTAAGTCAAAGTTAGTGAAGGTGGAGGATTATTGCCAACTGACTACATCAAGTCTCCCCAGAACATGGGGCATGACTCAAGTACCAGCCGCTGACCGAGACATTGCAACGTTGAGACTCGACTCAGCATCTAAATACAGCCCGAAGCCATGACTTTAGGATTTAAAGACCAGATTCAAGTTTGACTCAGAGACCAAAACTTTGCAAGTACATTGGATGGAAGTGTGAGTGCTGAGGTACTTAGAAAAATGAACACAAAGTTATGCTGAAAACAAAAAAGGATTGTTATTCACACTATCCTTTACAAAATTAAGTACATAATCTATTCAAAATATTCCTATAAGTAGGGGCCAAACCCGCATCTATACATGGTTTACAAAAAGCAAAAAAAAAACTTATTCCACCTATATAAAAGAGAGGAAGCAAAAATATGAATCTACTCCTTCGGTTTTTTATCCTTCTTGCTTTTCTTTGGTGTAGACCCCCTCGAGCTACCGCTTAGAACCCTCTTTGACCCTTTACCTCCCCGGCCTAGTCTAGCTGGCTTGTCTTCGACTGAGGGAACCGACACAGTCTCCTCTTGAGAACTCATTGGGAATGAAGTATCCTCTATGTATGGAACTAGCGGAATGGTGGCACTCTTGACACTAAAAGAATGAGGTACTCCGGTTACAATTATGTTGCCACCTGGAGAAAGCACGAAGATTGGGACTGGACCCTCTATACCTCTGCCAGCCCTACAAGCCTGCTCAGCCTGCTCAATCTCGGCTTTGATTTCTTCCATTATTTGCTCCTCTTACTCTGGACGCTTACCCATCGAATGCTACCAATCAAACCCTAGGAGCCTGTGATAACTATATCTTCGTCTACGTTGAAGAGAACTTCAATACTCGGATAGCTTTGATGGTCGAGGAGTGCTTCCATCAGTTTTTCATCAAGCATGCAGCTGTTATCGTGCATCTCCCCAGCTGAAGTGCTGACCATCATGATTGTAGCCTCTGTTGTAAGCGCCTCCTGCTTGTGATGAATTTCTTGAGTTGTAGGAGGGTAGGTAGGTGCAGAATCTAAGATTGAATGTAGATAAGAGAATATATTAGTAATATTATCTAATAGTGCTCCTACATTTCAAGGAATAGGAGAAGCATCCAGAATACCTTCTTCAAATTGGCTCCTAGGTTAGGCCGATGGGCCTTCCAAGCTACGCTCGATGATCAAAGAGAGATGCAGCCTATCAAGATTATACTCCGGGACGACTAGAGGATCAACAGAGGAAGTAGGTTCAGCTTCTGGAGGCACATTGAAAACAACTTCGCGATATTCACTCCCGGATCCTTCTTCGGCAACCAAATACTTAGCCACCGGGTCTTCTCTTTGAAGTGCGATAACTATGTCACGAAGGACTTTAGGCTCATCTCTAATTAGCACTTCCATTTCCAATTCAAAACTCATCAACGGTTGCAACATTATGAATCGCCTTTTCATCTTCAAGCAAGTGATTCCAGGCCTTATATAATTGGAAAGGATAGTCTTCGCCGAGCCAGTTATGGTTGTGGTTTCTCAAGACATTAGCATTGTCGATAACTAGAAGATCTTCAAATTCACTCTCCATTCTGGCCTAAGCAAATTCGATTTCCCTTTCAACCCTGGCATCGACTTCCCTGGCATTTTGATTCATAGCATCCTTCTCTTCCCTCAGTCTAATTGCCTCTTCGCACACCTCTGGGGCCACTTTGTTAACTTCATCCTTTTCTTTTAGGGCCTTAGTAAGCTTCGCTTTTATCTCCTCAACCTCTTTCTATGCATCATTCCTTTCCGAATAATGAAGGTGTTACGGTGATGTAACATCCCCTATCTAGAGGCCCGAATCTAAGCGCTACAGATGCTGCAGTCATCTATAGTATTAGCTTCCGATGAATAAATACGCCTATGTTAATGGTATCAATAATATCATAAGCACATGAATATGAAACAAAGCACAAATTTCAAAAGCACAGATTACTCCATTACATTCTCGAATAAAATTTGTTCCACATTAACGTCACATAACCCAAGCGTTTTCCCAAGCACAGATTAAATATAGTTATTACAAATTACGTCGAGAGTGGTATATGAAGACACCCCTAGGTTGTTCAGAATCAAATGGTCATATAAGACCTAATACATCATAACATAGCGGAAAATCATCAATACATAAATAAAAGCAGCAAATCATAAATAGCTATCCATCGCTTCCTACATCCTCCGTTATCTTATTCGTTAACATTCTAAAAACTTGAAAAGATCATTAACCTCTCAACCTACTCGAATTGATTTTGAGTACCTGAGAGTTTGAGGGGAAAATATAAACTTTGAATCAGACATAAAGCTTGGTACGAATAATACTATACATCCCGGTTTAATTATGTTAATTGGGACCACGCCACATAGCGAAATGGGTTTCCTCTCACTAACATCCTTCAAAATATATCCTTGCAAATCTTTTCATATAACCATATACTATGCATCTACATTCATAATGCTTAACCTAACAATACAATCATTATGTAAGCATACATAAACATCAGGTAATAATGAACTATCTGTTCAAATATATATAACCTTTAACATTTTCAGGCCCACTAGAAAACATGATCAAAATTAACCTAACATCTATTAGATATTCATATTTAGGATTATCTATCCTTATTTATCTATTTAACCATTCCTATCAGGATGGTTTATCCTAAACTATCTATTAAATTCTTCTTCTAGACGGTCTGTCCCTAACTTAATCATCTCCTAGGTTCTCCCCGGCTAATGGTTTTCAGTGCTTAGCAATAACCTATCTGTATACAACATATACTCATTTCAGTGTATAATCATAATTTCAGTCAACTTGTGACCAAGCCTACGCTCTGGAATGTTGGACAACAATTAGCTGGGGCTACAAGCTAATGTATAAGGCACGACCCTATACTAGTCCTATCTAGTTTTCTAATATCTCAGTCATTTATACTTAAGGATCCCCTCCCATAATTTTCCTTGAAAACAATTTCAAAATGATTTAATCCTTTAAATCAAACTTCAAACAAGGAAAAGAAATAAATATTTATACTTTACTCAAATCATATTACCATGTTAGATATATCTCCTTTACTCAAAACATAGTTGATGGAAACACTTTACCATTTGAAAGAACCACTTTCCAAACCTTGAATTACTTCCTTCAAAATAAATGTTCAAACCTTTCGAAAACATCTCCAAAACCTTTCGAATCATTAAAAACAAACCTTTCGAAAGTTTTAAACTTTAGACATCCATTTTTAAAATCACTTTTGTTCATTTCCTTAGAAAACCTTGGGAAAATCTTCCTTCAAAAACCTTTCAAAAACATTTAATAAACCTTTCAAAATAAGTCAAGGAATAAACCCTTTGAATGCTTAAAACCTTTTAAAACACAAACCTTTCGAAGGTATATGGGGTTCAACTTAAAACAATCTAGAAACTTATCTTTTAAAACCTTTTGTTCTTATTAAAGCAACCTTTCGAAAGCCTTGGTTTATAATTTAGAAAACAAGGGTAACAACCTAAGACGAAAGCTTCCCTCCGAATGAATTGGAGAAATGACTAATTTTAATAACAGATAAACCTTTCGACTGGGTCAGAAGGTTTAAAGTAAAACCTTTATAAAATAGGGGAAACACTTCGGTTGTGCCAGAAGGTTTCAAAAAAAAGTAAAGGTGGCAGCAACTACAACCTATCGACTACCTTGGAAGGTTTTAAAGTCCTTCTTTAAATAAATTGACCTTGTCGAAAGTGGCCAACTCGAAAGCTCTAATTCGAAAGCAAAGTAGAAAAAGGCTCTTTACTTATAAAACAATTATATTCCAACCTTTTAGCCATCAACCTTTCGGCTATATTCAGTTCATTACGTACCAATGACCGATACCTTATGCATTGAACTTTGACCTTATTGAAAGCTAACCTTTCGATTGAGACGAAAGGTCTGGGCGGAAGGTATACTATCGTATGGGTTGAAACATGGAAAAAGGGTGACTTTTGTTTTTAAACTTAAAATGGAAACTTTTCAACTAACCTACCTTTATTTGTCAAATTTTCATTTGTCAATAAAATAATTTTTAAAATTTTGCTGCTGCAATTACCGGAGTTCATAAAACACTTTATTTTACAAAATCCCCCTTCTCCTTTATAAAAATATAAAACATTTAAGTCTCATACCTTAAATAATTTTATATATCCATCAAAGGACTTAGGAAAATTTTGAAAAAAGACAAGAAATATATATTTTAATATATTTCCTAAATGTTAAAATCTCCAACCCAAACAATTACTATTTCAGCCGAAATAATTTGAAACCCAATAAACAATTTTCTTTATTCGAAAACTCATATAAAATCCTTAATAAGTCAGAATATTATGAAAATACAAACCCATCTCTAAAATATTATTCCAGATCTCTACTTAAATTTCTAAAGTACTTGGATGTAATTAAATAGGGGTTTTATGCTAAACATATCATAAAACACAAATAAACATTTATAATTTCACCAACTGTAAACATATATATATTAAAACATCAAACATGGCAATATTATAGCAAAAACATTTTGGATCTAACCATAAAACCTAAAACCAAAATATTGGGGATGTAGTACTTATTTGCCTTAGTTTTAGAAATTATACGTGAGATTTTCGAGTGTTGAATTAGTTGATTTCGTCTTTCAGCTTTCTTCTTCTCTTGAGAATGAGAAATGGTGGCTGGCCTTAGAAATTTTCGTTTTTAATGAAAAGAGAATAATGAACGTGAGTTACCCATCTCCTAAGGATTTGCTATTTCCTAAAATACCCTTCTCATTCCCTAACACCTTACTTAGTGTTATTTCATTTTAGTTAACCCCTTTTTATATGGCACACTACCTCTAACTACTCAAATCTCCATCTATTAATCTTTACATTATTTAATTTTATTTAACTAATTAAATATGTTAAATAATATTATAAAATACATGGGGTGTTACAGACTCCCCAACTGAAAGAATTTTATCCTCGAAATTACGATATGGTACACAACAAAACAATCAAAGGCAAAATATACCATCAAAAAATTCTAGGTAAGAGTCTTTAATCATACACTCCATTTACCAAGTACAGTCTCTAGTGTCATCACTCCACTAAATTTTTACTAACTTTACTGTCTTGTTCCTTAGTGTCTTCTCCTCTCTGGCCAAAATCTGAATCGAATTTCTAAATATAGTCAAATCTGGTTCTACTACTAAGTCTTCTAGTACTGTAGGTGATATAGTAGTCTACGGGTCTCTAACGCATTTCCAAAGATGAGAAACATGGAAAAAATTATGGACTCCAGCCAAACTACTTGGTAACTCTATTCTATAAGCGAGTTTTCTAATCCTCTCATTAATACAAAATGGACCAATGAACTTAGGTGTTAACTTTCCTGACTTCCTAAATTTGATTACACCTTTCATTGGTGAAACCTTAACAAACACATAATCTTTGACAAAGAATTCTAAATCCTTCCTTTTTTATCTACATAACTCTTCTTCCTAGATTGAGCTTCCTTCATCCTAGCTTGAATCAACTCAACATTCTCTGCAACTTCCTTCACTAATTCTAGGCCAAAAACTAATCTATCTCCGATGTCTAACCAACATACATGAGACTTGCAAGGTCTTCCATAAAATGCTTCATATGGTGCCATCCCAATACTAGTCTAATAACTATTGTTATACGAGAGCTCGTCTAGATGAAGATGGTCCTCCCATGATCCCCCAAAATCTAATATACAAGCTCTTAACAAATCTTCTAAGATTTTGTTAACCCTTTCTGTTTTCCCACCCGTTTGTGGATGGTAAGCGATACTGATATTAAGCTTGGTTCCTAATGCTTCCTGTAGACTTTTCCAGAAATCACTAGTAAATAAAGAATCTCTATTACTAACAAAATTACTAGGAATCCCGTGCATTCTAACTACATTCTTCATGAATAACTTCGCCAAATTAGGTGTCGTTTTAGTTGACTTTACCGGAAAAAAATAGGCACTCTTAGTCAGTCCATCCAATATGACCCATTTGCTTTCGTTTCAACTTCTAGATATTGGCAATCCATTAGTAAAATCCATGGAGATTGAATCCCATTTCCATAACGAAATCTCTAATAGTTGAATCAATCCACTTGGCTTCTGGTGTTCAGCCTTTGCCTATTGGCAATTCAAGCACTACATAACACACACTCCTATGTCCTGCTTCATACTTTCCCAGAAGAAATTTCTTTTCATGTTCTGACACATTTTAGTTCCTCCTGGGTGGATAGTGAACTTCGAACGATGGCACTCATTCACAACCTCTTACTATTCCACCTTTTGGCAAGGCCGTCACACCAAGGACTTGACTGGCAACCAAGGATAATCCATCTCGAAGATTGGTTATACATAGGTCCATTATGGATACTAGTAAATTTTTTCCAAGTACGGAATGAGCTACAATCGATATAACACGACAAACAAAGCTTTGAAAGCCAACATCTCAAGTTTCGAGTCAATCAGAGTTTGTATGCTCAAGATATGGATCTATCAAGATTCACTTAGAAAATATCTACAATTCGTATCCGACACTGGTTCGTATCCATGGAGAAAGCGTTGAGTTCATACCCATCAGAGTCTGCTACCACCTCCTCCGTGTCCGCTCCATTCATATCCATCAGGGGCCTTAACTTCATGTCCATTCATACCATACCTGAAGCCAAGCTACAGTCTCGTTCGTACCTAAGGGAAGCGTTACTCCTGTAACCATTCAGGAGCCACCATTCTTCATATCCATCGGGTTCACCTCTTTCGTATCCGACAACGACCATTGTCTTGTATCGGTTTCATTTCTATGCACTTCATATCGACCTGCCACACATCGATATGAAGTCCACTATTGGGTACCGATACGAAGCACACTGCACTCCCTCAATACATAAGGCGATGTATAAGATTGATATGAAGAGGAAATGCCCATGTCGATACGAACAAGGCATAGAAAAATGTAAGACGCATTCATTTGGCATGAAAAGTGGATAGATCCTAGAATATCGATCCATGTCATCCTGATCGATACGAATGTTATGGATACAAATGAAGCAACATGAACGGGACCGATACGAATTCAACAGCATAATGTAAATCCAAATTTGAATCGATCATAACTCGAGATCTACAAGTCCAAAGGCCACCAAATTTTTATAGGTGCTTGCCTACAACCTCAAGAATATACTGATAAATTCCAACCCCAAAGGACCATTTATGGTTCAATATGAACTCAATTCGTATCACTCCCAGATTGAGTCGAAATCATTTAAACTCAATCCTGTAGGCCCGCCCACATGAGAGAAGAAGTCTTTCGAGATCTAGGCGAGATATTTGCTGCCTACGCCTGTAAATAGTGACCCTGGACCTACAAAAAAGGACTTTTGGCTTCTCTACGTCCATGCTCTGCCGAAATTGCAATTTTACTTCAATTATACTATGTAATCTCTTGTAACTAGAAAGCAAAAATCAATAAACGTTAGCCATTTCATAGTGGACGTAGGCCTTATGCCGAACCACTCTAAAACTGGTGTGTTTCAACGTTTTTCTTATCTTTTGATTGGTGTGTTTGTTAGATAATCCTCGCTTTCCATTTACTTTCTTTATTTTATATCTTCAAACACATCCGAAGAGTGTTGTGCTCAATTTTGGTACAAACACTTTGGTGCTTTCACTGAGAAAACCTAGCTTTTCTTCTGTTCATTAGATCGACTACTGATATGATTGCAAGAATCTAAGGAGAAGATCGAAGTCTCGAGCCTAGAAGTTCTTCCATCCTATTCAGATTTGCACCAAGTCTAGGAAAGAACTTCATTATTCACCACGGTCACTACCAGGACTACCTCAACAACTGCAGATCCAGAAGGACAGGATAGACAGAACCCCGCACAACCTCTCTCTAACGACCAGAATGCTACCAAACCTTCAGAGCTGAAAGGCCCTGTCACCAGGGAAGAGTTCCAGCTACTGATGCAAGAGCTAACTCAAAGCCACAAACAGCTCCGTGCCAACAAGGTGTTGACCAATCGACCGAACCATGAAAGATAAAGGAATCCAAAAGGGATCGGGCTTCCTACCCATCCACTGAAAGTTCGGCCTCTTTTGACTACAATCACAGATCCACGCGTCCACGGCTAGATGGAAGTTATACACAGGCTACTGGACTGTCGACTGCGATCGGCCCATCCTTGCATTGTGGAACCTAACCATAACTTGGTCAGCATGCCCAAATTGTCCATATGCCGGACATCCCATCAATGATCCGTCAGATGATCCATGAAAGTCAGGGCCTCACCAAGGACGATTGGGGAATCTTTCGGAGTTATACCCCTTTTACCAATGACATCCTTTACGCTGAACCGCCTCGGCAATTCCGAATGCCAACTCTACCTATTTATGAAGGGAGCTCTGACCCTAACCAACATATTTTAAAGCATGAATGGTTAATGAATGCCGCACATGTTGATGACGCCGTTAATTTTTGAAGTTTTCCAATTTCTCTAAGGGGATCGCAACTATGTGGTTTACTCGCCTACCACCTCGATCTATATCATGTTTCGACTAGTTGGCATTGAAGTTTGTTGAATAGTTTCGCACGCATGTCATAAGGGCCAAAGATGTTAATACCTTGTCCAGTATCACTCAAGCTCCCGGAGAGACATCAGACGTTATCTGGAGAGGTTTCATGTTGTGTGTGCTGAGATTAGTAATCCTAATGACAATTTCATTTTGATGGCACCAACTAAGTGAATTGATCCCGATTCTGAATTCGAAAACTGGTTGGCTGAAAAACCCCTTGCATCATTGGACTGTTTCTACCAATGAAGCCCAGTTCTTGAGAAGAGAAGATGCAAAACAGTCTAGGAAAAAGGATAACTCAGGACCCAGTGTGGAGGGAATCCTAAGCAATTTCGTTGTAAAACAAACCAAGGAGAATTCCGAAAAGGTGCAGTTAAACATACAGAATAAATAGAATCAATAGAACGGCAATGGAAATCAGGGCAGGAAACAAGACCAGAATCATGGACTGCGACGTAGAGCTCCCATGTTTGACGCTTATACTCCTTTAACCACGTCTTTGGAAAACGTATGCTCGTAAACTTGTAATATTGTCCAATATAAGAAACCTGTTCCGAAGCAATCGTCGGAGGGATAGATTCAAACTGGGAAGTTTTGTAGATTTCACGATAGTTATGGCCACAGCATGAATGAGTGTCGCCATTTATAGGATATTATCAAGAATTTGATACGAGAAATAAAGTTGGAGCAGTTTGTTCAGGCGTCGCAGTCTTGAGGTGTGGGCCCATCGAATCAAAACCAAGTACCAAATCAGGTTAGACTGGAGGAACCCGCTCGTACCGGTGGAAGATTAGTAATAAACACTGTTCGTGGTGGTCCTCATCCAGCGAATCAGAGCTGGAGGGAAATGGAGTCATATGCCAGCTCTATTAAGCATGCGAGCTTCAAATGTTGCAGTAATTTGGAAGACAAGGCTCTGGCTAAACAACAGAAAACGATGGCAGACAACATCGTATTTCGAGATAGGGATGATAGCAGAGTCGAAGCCCCAACCGTTGATCCACTATTCATTTCAGCTTAGATAGGCCCTGCTTGGATGTAGAGGATCTTAGTGGACAGTGGAAGTTCAGTGAACATACTCTTTAAGAGAGCATATGATCGAATAAAGATGGAGGCAAAAGATTTGAAGCCTTGTTAGACTCGTATTCATGGCTTCAATGGAAGTGCGACTATACCCACTGGGATGGTGGAGCTACCAGTTGAATTGGGGGTTGCAGAATACTAGAGATTCCGGATATTAAAGTTTATTGTGTTGGATATAGACTGGCCGTATAATGCTTTCTAAGCAAACTGACCCTAGCTGAGTTCAGTGTTGCTATCGCCCCTTGGTGTCTAACTTTAAAATCCCTATCGATAATGGAATTGGGGTCATTTTGGGAGACCAGGCTGTTGTACGAGCCTGTTATGTTGCTGATCTGTGGGAAGCATAGCGAAAAGAGAAAGGAAAGGGCATAGAGGAGTCTCGCTGCGTCCGCTTTGTGGATAATTGACAGTTAACGCCCGGACCCAGGCCCAGGCACCACAACCAATTCACAAGAGATCCTAACCCGAGAGACACTGAAAGCTAGGACGAAGTCAAAGATAGTTAGGCTTCTCCGATAGAGCTGACGGTCAATGTTATGATCGATAATGATGACAATTCTAAAATGGTAAAGATAAGATCTCAACTAAGCTAACAGACGAAGGAGGAATTGGTTGAATTTCTCTGGGCAAAACTCGACATGTTTGCCTGGACACACTCCGACATGTATTGGATCTCGCCGGACATTGCGAGGCACACGTTGAATATTGACCCACGACATATCCCGAAAAAGCAAAAAAGGCATGGCATGGATCCAGAGAGATCTACCGCCCTTAAAGAAGTGGTGGGTAAATTCAGATCGAACGGGTTCATCCGAGATGCATTGTATCTAATATGTGTGTCCAATCCTGTACTTGTCAGGAAACCTAATGGGAAATGGAGGACATGCGTTGACCACTCAGATTTGAATAAAGCTTGCCCTAAAGACAGTTTTCCACTTCCCCGAATTGATCAACTCATAGACTGAACGGCCGGACATGAACTCATGTTCTTCATGGACTCATATTCTGGATACAATCAGATACCCATGCATCTGCCCGATCAAAAGCATACCAGTCAGCTTCGTCACCGATCTGGGACTTTACTGCTACAAAGTCATGCTATATAGACTCAAGTATGCTAGAGCAACTTATCTACGGTTAGTTAATCAAATGTTCGCTAACCAGATCGGGAAAAACATGGAGGTATACGTGGACAACATGCTTGTGAAGTTGCGATTCTCCACCAATCATATCAAAGACCTGCAAATGATGTTCAACATCCTTCGAGAGTGCAGAATGAAACTCAACCCTTTGAAGTGTCACTTTGGGGTCGCATTTGGAAAATTCCTTGGATTCATCGTTAATACTCAGGGAATCGAAGCCAATGTTGAGAAAATATGGGCAATCAGAAATCTTGAAACTCCAAGGACTATAAAGCAAGTTTAGAGCCTCAATGGTAAGGTAGCACTGCTCAGTAGGTTCATTTCAAAATCCATGGACAAATGCATTCCCTTCTTCGACCTAATTAGAAAAGGGAAGTGGAAATTCGAATGGACTGTAGTGTGTGAGGGTGCATTTCAAGCACTACCTGTCCACACCATCCATTCTGTCAAAGCCTATTGATCACAAGAGATTGTGCATCCACTTGGTGGTGGAAGAAAATGCAATCAGTGCTGCCTTAATTATGGAGGAGGACCGGATACAACGACTAGTCTACGACATTAGCAAACGACTGACCAGAGCAGAGAGAAATTGTCCAAAGCTGGAAAAGTTGGCTTATTGTCTTGTCGTTGCCTCGAGGAAGCTTCGTCCTTGTTTTCAGGCTCATCCTATCACTATATACACGGATTAGCCATTACGATAGGTCCTTACGCGGTCTGAGACATTTGGTAGGTTACTTAAGTGGAATATCGAGCTGAGTCGGTTCGACATCAATTACACACCAAGGCGAGCTATTCAATGACAAGTCCTAGCAGACATCATCGTTGAATTCACTATCTCAGAGGACTTGCCTGAAACTAGTGAATCTCCTTAATTGTCTGGAAGCTACATATTAATGGGGCATCAAACAACCACTTCTCGGGCTCTGGGGTTGTACTTGAAACCCCCGAATGTCGATCTATATGCTATGCTTTAAAGTTTGATTTTTGTGCGACCAACAACGAGGCCAAATATGAAGCCCTGCTTGCCGGACTGAGGCTTGCTAGAATTTAAGAGTTATTGCTGTAGATATTTACTGCGATTCACAATTGGTTGTGTGCCAAGTTCGGGGGTAGTGCCAGGCCAAAGACCATAGGCTGGCTGCTTATCTTGCTCGGGTCTACGAAATATTGCATCAGTTCGATTATTATGCCATCTATTGCATACCCCAAGAGCACAACCAGAAAGCTGATTCCTTAGGAAAATTAGCTAGTATCGGTGAGGCACAACAAATGGGACTCATTTCCATAAAGATATTATCTTCCCCGAGTGTTGATCAAATGGAGACCGACTGGGTATTTGAAGTCATTCCAAATAAGGAGTCACGGATGACTTTGTTTAGAAACTATCTCGAGCATGGGACCCTGCCAGAGCGTAGGAGTGAAAAAAGACAAGTTCTTCGAAAAGCTTCGCGGTTCGCCACTTAGAATGGGGTCATGTATAGAAGAGGATACTCTATTCCTTTGCTCCGGTGTATCGTCCACAATGAAATCAATTGAGTATTGCATGATGTACACGAAGGAGATTGTGGCGATCACAACGGAGGGCAAGCTCTTGCTAAGAAAGTGCTCCGATATGGTTATTAATGGCCGACTATAAATCTTGACGTATCAGATTATGCCAGGAAGAGTGACAGATGTCAAAACATGCTCTTATCCTAAGAGCCCCGCCTATCGAAATAACTCAGATGGTTAGTCCGTGGCCATTTGTAGTATGGGGCATCGACATTATTGGATCTATACCTCTAGCTAAAGGTGGCACGAAGTATGCCATCGTTGCAGTTGATTACTTTACCAAATGGGAAGAAGCTGAGCCCCTTGCTACTATCACCATGAAGAAAGTGATCAAATTTGTTATACGCAACATTATCTGTCGATTTGGTCTCCCACGTACCATCATCACTGATAACGGAGCCCAATTCCATAGTGTCGAGTTCAAGAATTTCTGCCAGCGGTTCCATATATAGAAAAATTCTCTACAGTTGCGCACCCTCAATCGATTAAGCAGGTTGAAGCTGTTAATAAAATTGTAAAGTCCATTCTCAAGAAATGACTAGAAAATGCTAGGGGCTAGTTGGTCAATGAACTTCCTATGGCCCTATGGGCTCATCGAACAGCCCACAAGTCCGCGACCAGCCACACTTCATTCTCACTTTCCTATGGTTCAGAATCCGTTATTCCAATCGAAATGGAAGTACCTTCTCATCGTACGACATATTATGATCTGAAGACAAATGCTATATTACTTTTCGAATATCTGGACTTATTGGATGAGAAGCTAGAATGGGTTTATTTGAGGGCAGCTGCGTACCGAAGTCGAGTCGACTAATTTGACAATGCCAAGGTCCGGCCCCAATCCTTTGAACTCGGCGATCTCATACTTAAGAAACTTACCCGGTCCCTTCACATATTAAACCAATGTTGGAAGGGACGTATGTAATTGAACGAAGACTCGGAGACGGTACATTTAAATTATCAATCGTTGATGGTCTCACTTTGCCCAGAGCCCAGAACAACAAGAATCTTCGTCGCTACTACACATAACAGGCTATATTTATTCATTTAGTTTGCTTTTCATTTACAACTTTTTTATGCGTTTCGAAATTTGAATTTGTAATGAGGCAGCTGACTTTTCCATATTTTCTTATTTCAACAATAAAATCCAATCTCTTCTTGCCAGGGCAATGATTCTAAAAATGCGTCATACGACCATCACGATGCACGGAGAGCTAAGTTCCACCCTACGGTGGGATTTATCCAAATAGGGAGTGTTTTGATACAACCAGTCACTCGCTAAGTGAAACCCAAGCTCGGGGAAAAGTCATTACACTGAACCCAAAAGAGGATTGATACACAACAATCCTCTAACTACCTCGGCTCCTAAAATGTGAGCTGGAGTATAAACTTACAAATGCAGGATCGAAGAGGGTGGATCTGTCCACCTAACAACTTTGCCCATGTTTAAACCAAGTTCGAGGAGGATGGATCCATCCATCTAATGACCTCACTTGCTCACTCAGGGTGGATGTGACCCAACCGTCCACGATCCTGATAAATCTATCATTCCCGGAGTGCGAATGAAATGCTAAAAAATCAAAAAAGAAGTGATCAACTGTCTGTTAACCAACTCCAGATTCCCAGAGCATGAACTGGAGTATAAAACATCAAAATGGGTGTAACCGACTACCTATCGGCTAACTCTAAGCCCTCAGAGCATGGATTGGAGTATAAACACAAAATGGGTGTGACTGACCACCCATAGAATAACTCTATGTCCCTATAGCTTGGATTGGAGTATAAACACAAACTGGATGTGACTAACCACCCGTAGAATAACTTAAGTCTTCGGAGCGTGGACGTGTCTTTAAACATAAAATAGGCATGACTGACCGTCAACGTACATGTGCAATCCCCAGAGTGTGGATGTGATTATCAATAGATTAGCGAGTATGACTTGACCACTCAAACTCGACTCATCTCAAGCTTTGCTTCAACTAAGTTGAGCTCAATTTGTCGAAGGCAGAAAGTGACTGTCGATCGACTATTTCAGCTTATCCCCAGAACCAGGGGTAAAACTCAAGAATCATTCATTGATCAAGATAGTACAATATTGAGACTCAACTTAACTATCGGTTATAGCCCTAAGCCGTAACATCGAGCTTAACAAATAAACATAGTCAGAGACTAAAACTTCCTAAGTACGTTGAATGGATGTTCGAAGGCTAAAGTAATTAAGCAAATAAATGCAAAACTATGATAAATACCTAATGGAATTTTATTTCAACTATTCTTTGGTAAAGAAGGATAAAGTACAAAAATTATTCCAAAAAATCCTACTAGTAGGGTCGAACCCGCAGCTATACATGGCTTGCAAGAAATAAAAGAAAATTCCTATCTGCCTAAAAAAAAACGAAGCAAGAAGACATGTCTATTCTCTCGATTTCTTTTTCTTCTTCGGTGTTGTCCCGTTGGAGCTACTGCTCGGGTGCCTCTTCAAGCTTTTGCCTTTTCATGGTTTATCTCTAGCAGGGGGAAGTATGGTGACCTCTTATTCAAACTCACAGGAATTGGAATACTTTCTGAGTGCGGAGTCGGAGGAATAGGAACGCTCTCAATATTGGAAGACGAGGGAGGCATGCCAGTGTCGACAATAGTACCATCGGGAGAAATCCTTCGTAGAGGAGCTGGACCGGGACCCGCCATCCCACCTTCAATACCACTAGCTCGCATGGCTGCTTCCATTTTGACGTTAATCTTCGCTATAATCTCTTCTTCATGAATTGTTTGAGCGTCCACGGGAATGCTGCCAGTTGGGCCTGAAGTACTAGCCATGAATGCGCCTCCACTTATGACGAATGGCAGATCAGTAAGTGGATTGCTTTGATGACTAAGGAGTTCCTCCATCATATGCTCGTCAAGAGTAAAAGTGCTCCCCTGCACTTCGTTAATTGGTGCAGTGGCCGTTTTTGTGGTCGCCTCTGTTATAAGGGCCTCCTACTCATGATACGGCTCTTAATTGCAAGGGGCACGGTCGATGCAGCTCCTATCGTTGAATAAAGATAAGAGAAAAGGTGTTAGTGACTACTTCAACCAACGCTCCTGACTTTGGATAAATGCAAAAGATGTCCGGAATACCTTCCTCGGAATGGCTTATATGTGGAGCCAGAGCAGCTTCAGTAACATGCTCACGAGCTGGAGACAACTACAGCTGATCAGGATTGTATGCAGGCACAGACTGAGGATCAACCGCAGGAGTAGGTTCGGGCAGGATTGGCATAGGAATTTCGGAGCTTACATCACAATGCTCGATCCCAGAACCCTCTCCAACCTACGGATTCTGAGTACCAAGATTCTCTTTCTCAAATATGATAGTGACATCAAGGAGAACACTTCTTTCATCCTCACTCAGCACCTGATTCTCTAATTCAAACTCATCGATGGGCTCAGTGTGATACTCCACTTTTTACCTTCAACTAAGCGTCACCAAGCATTGTATAAATGTGATGGATATTTTTTGAGCCAGCTTAGATCTCAATGCTTCAGAACGTTGGAAGTATAGTATAAGAAGATCTTCAATGTCAACCTCTAACCTGGTCTCCGCCGCTATCACTTCACACTTAACCTTGGCTTCGGCTTCCTGAACCCTTAGCATTGCGGCATCCCTCTCATCCCTAAGAACCACAGCCTGCTTGCATGCTTCCTGGTGGCTTTATTTTCATCGTCTTTCTCTTTGACGACTTCAGCAAGTTTTGCTTCAAGCTCTTTAAGCGTCCCATCTCTTTCGGCCATGACTGTGGTGGTCCGATGTCCCATCTCCTTAACCAGGGCTAAGCGTGTTCGCCTCATCTCTTCTATCCTCCGAGTTTCCTCATCGGCTCTTTTATCAGCCTCTATTTCTGAATTTCTCGTGGACTCATTTTCATCATTAAGCACCTGAATTATGCGGTCCTTCTAAGAGAAATCGGTTCCTAATTTCTCGATTGCCTTCGCCCGCACAAAGGTTACCGTTGATACTTTGTCCGTGGTCTTCATCTATTCTCGGTATTGGCAATGAATATCGTGAATGTAGTCATGCATTTTTTGTTCTGCCTAGATAGGAATTCGCTTTAAGTGTGAGGGAAAGATGAAGCCGTCAAAGCAGATATTTGGAAAATCTTTTTTCAACTTAGTGATTCTAATCGCTGCCTTCCCAGTAGGACCTGTGATGGCTTACTCAGTGATGATGAGAGTTTCGGTTATGGTCCTCCGATGCTGTAAGTGGAGCCTTGATACTTGAGAAGGTGGTATTTGACGCGAAGGTTCCATGGGTTGTTTACCAAAACCAGAGGTTGTGTTAGACCACGAGGTGGCGGAGAGCGTGACCGGGAATGACGTTTATACTCTCTCTCCCTCTATTTGTCCCTCTCCCACTCATAGCGCTTCCTCTCCTGACTAGAATAACCATGATCACGGTCTCTATCGGCCTCACGTCTACAGGACTCAGAGTATGAGCTGGATGAACAGTGCATAGAGTGAAGGCTGCAAAGCATAGATTCCCGCCTTGTCATCGTATCCATAAAACGAAAACAAAAGAAAAATTGGTAATCTCCAGAGATGAATAACTTGTAATTAAAAACTATGTAGTGCCATGAAGTGTGTGTATGCATGTGCAAACCCCCTGACCAACCGGTTATATCAGCCAGACTCGAAGGAATTGACTCGCCTAGATCTAAATCGCTTTGGAGCCCTTCCAATCCGATATCATGTTGGAGTGACACATAGTCCGGAATCGGAATGTCCTCAAGTCCTTCGAAGGGATTCTCCATGTGTGAGGAAGGATTCTTTGAGATTATAAGAACGGCAGCTGGAAGGGACATAACCATAGATTTCTATCTCGTAGACTAGCAAAGCTTATGAGCTACCACCTTGCCTTTTCTTTTTTCCTCCGAATGTCGAGGACTATCTGAGGGTCGGGCTACATGTTCGTCTTCGGTGGGCATATCCTCTTCACTGCCTTGCTCGGCAATTACAATCCCGAGTGCCCTATGTCTAGCCCGTCTTGCTAGGGCTGCCCTAAGAGATCCTTCAAGCCTAATACTTTGGTCTCTGTCTATCAGCCCAACGACCCTCAAATTTTCATCTATAAGCACCGCTTCGATCTCTCTAATCTTACTCGGCACCTATTGAAGAAATCACACTATTTCCTTAAATTGAGAACCTTTAGGTCGTGGAATTGTAACTGTAAAGTAAAGAAAATGTTAGACTCAACATCGATTATAAAATAAAACTTGATAACCACTCATAAACATGCGAACGTTAACGAGAGTCAGGTTAACACACGTTCATGTATGACGGACTAACATTCAATTTTCGAAATTGATAGGAACCGAATGCTCATCTGGTGACAATTAAAACAGTGAGCAACAAATTGCTAATGCTCAACCTTCAGTTACAACAATACACTGCAAGCATTGACAGTCAACAATTCAGCATTTATATTATCGACAAATCAATCAAAGGCCACATCTCTTGATGAAAAGACAACAACTATACATCAGGTCAGATAGGACTTTTCAAGCAAAATGTCGCAACTTTTCAAAGCACGTCATGTCCACATAAGGCGTACTTTGGGGGCCAAATGTTATCCAGCCTTTTGGCAAGGCCGTGACACAAAGGACTTGACTAGCAAGCAAGGACAATCCGTCCCGAAGATCGGTTATACACAGATTCACTATGGATACTGGTAAATTTTTTCCAAGTGCAGATCGAGCTACATCGATATGACATGATAAGCAAAGCTTTGAAAGCCAACATCTCATGTTTTGAGTCAATCAAAGTTCGTAAGCTCAAGATATGGATCTATCAAGATTCATTTAGAAAATTTCTACAATTTGTATCGGACACTGGTTCGTATCCATGGAGAAAGCGTGGAGTTCGCACCCATTAGAGTCAGCTACCAACTCCATCGTTTCCGCTCCATTCGTATCCATCAAAGGCCTTCACTTCGTGTCCATTCATATCGTAACTGAAGCCAAGACGCGGTCTCGTTGTACCCAAGGGAAGTGTTACTTTCGTAACCATTCAAGAGTCGCCATTCTTCGTATCCATCGGGTTCACCTCTTTCATATCCCACAATGACCATTGTCTCATATCGGTTTAATTTCAATGCACTTCGTATCGACCTGCCATACATCGATACGAAGTCCATGATCGGGTACCGATACGAAGCACACTGCACTCCCTCGATATGATAGGCGATGTACAAGATCGATACAAAGAGGAAATGCCCAGGACGATACGAACAAGGCATAGACAAGTGCAAGACACATTCATTCGACATGAAATGTGGATCGATCCTGGGATATCGCTCCACGTCATCCTGATCGATACAAATGGTATGGTTACGAATGAAGCGACACGAATGGGACTGATACGAATTCGACAGCACATTGTAAACCCAAACTTGCATCGATCATAACTAGAGATCTACAAGTCCAAAGGCCAACAAATTTTCAGAGGAGCTTGCATATAACCTTAAGAATGTACCTGATAAATTTCAGCCCCATAGGACCATTTATGGATTGATACGAACTCAATTCATATCGCTTTCGGCTCGAGTCAAAATCATTTGAACTTGATCGCATATTCCCACCCACATGAGAGAAGAAGTCCTCCAAGATCTGGGTGAAATATTTGCTACCTACGCCCATAAATAGTGACACTGGACCTACAAAAAGGGACTTTTGGCTTCTCTACGTTCATACTCTGCCGAAATTGCAATTGTACTTTGATTATACTGTTGTAATCTCTTGTAACCAGCAAGCAAAAATCAATAAACGTCAGCCATTTCATAGTGGACGTAGGCCTTACGCCGAACCACTCTAAAACTCGTGTGTTTCTGCGTTTTTCTTATCTATTAATTAGTGTGTTTGTTAGATAATCCTTGTTTTCCATTTACTTTCTTCATTTTATCTCTTCAAATATATCCAAAGAGTGTTGTGCCCAATTTTGGCACAAACACCTCCTTCCTCGTGTTTTCTACATTTGGAACACATAACCTTCCTTTATCCTCAACCACACATTTTGGTCAAGTTTAAAATCCTTTACGCCACCGCTCTTTGTTCCTTCCATCAACCTTCTGATCCGCATAGCCAATACTAGATCCTCCTCTTGCTTAGAAGCTATCTTCTTAATCATTGTCGGTCGAACTTCTAAACAAGACAATATAGTACTTCCTGCACTTGATCCCACCTTGGACCTAAACCACACACTACAATCCGATAATACCTCCAAATCTTTCCCCTCAGTGATCATTGCTAATACTGCATGCTGATGTTTCCGAATTAGTGCATACACTATCTTTTTTTCTTTTCTGGGTGCACACTCATTTCCAAAATCATAGGAAGGAATAAACTCTAACCATCTTTGCTGTCTCATATCAGCTCCTTCTGAGAGAACAAATACTTTAACGACTAATGATCAGTGTATAGCTCGAATCCCTCTCTCAAAAGATAATGCCTCCACACCATTAAAGCAAATATGACGGCAAATAACTCAAAGTTATGCGTTGGATACCTAAACTCATGTGGTCTGAGCTGTCTACGTTAGCCCTTTGCATACAGCTTCCAATCCAGTTCCACATGGATCTATATAAATAACTAAAACTTGATTCCCTACCAGAACCACTACAACCAGTGCAAGGGTCAATAAGTGTTTCAAGCTCTGGAATGCTACTTTACACTTATCAGTCCACATGAACTTCACATCTTTTCGTGTAAGCTTAGTCATGAGCGCTGCTATCCGCGAAAAATCTTTTATAAATCTCCGATAATATCCTGCCAATCCAAGGAAACTCTTTATTTCAGTCACTATCTCGGGCCTCTTCCAATTATTCACCGCTTCAATCTTAGTCAGATCTACAGACAACCCTTTCTCAGAGACGACATGACCAAGGAACTTCACTTCCTTCTTCCAAAAAGAAACTTCATAAATTTAGCCTTCAACTAATGCTCTCTCAACGTCTCGAACACGACTCTGAGATGAACTTCATGTTCCTTCCCATCCTTAGAGTATATCAAAATGTCATCAATGAAAAACAACACAAACCTATCCAAATGCTCTCGAAAAAACCTATTCATCAGATCTACAAAGAATGTCGTCGCAATAATTAGTCTGAATGACATAACTTACCATTCGTACGATCCATATCTCATTCTAAACACCGTCAAAGGAATGTTGTCCTTGCTACTCTAAGATAATGAAATCCCATCACCAAATCTAGCTGAGAGAATACCTTTGCTCCACTCAACTAATCGAACAAATCTTCAATTCTCGGGAATGGATGTCAGGTGTCGGTTCTTTATCATTTTCTCATTCAACTTACGATAATCGGTACATAGCCTTAACGATTCATCCAGCTTCTTAACAAACACGGTAGCAACTCTCATGGTGAACTATTCGGTCTAACAAAACTTTTCCTTCTAGATCTACTAACTGCACCTTCAACTCTTTCATCTCTGTATATTTCATCCTACATGACGGTCTACTCACAAGTTCATCTCTAGGCACTAAATCAATTCATTTCGGTGGCAGTCCAATGACTGGTTTAAACACATCGACAAAATCTCCAACTAAAAAGACCCGATGCAATTCATCTTCCAACTCCATAACACCTAGTAAAGCATTCACCTCACAATTAGGATTATCTATGGCATAAATTATCTGATCACTACAATCTGGATGAGTAATGATATTTTCCTATCTTTGAAAAATATCTTAGTATCATATCTACTCAACCAATCCATCCCCAAGATAATCTCAAATTCCACAAAATCAAATACATGCAAACAACAATCAAAGGTATGGCCTAACAAAACAAATTCTAGATGGTCACACCTCATCCCAAGTTTTGCATAACCTACTATTGGATTAACAAATCTTAAGGAAGTAAATAAGTAAGAGGGTTCTAGGCTAATTCTATCTACGAGACATTGAGAAATAAAAGAATGGGATGCCCCAGTATTAAATAAGATGCTAACAAACATACCGTGGTTCTGCAGTGAGCCTCCTAAAATAGCTTTTCCCTTTTCTTGAGCAACTGATTTGGCGGTTATGGGCTCCAAAGCATGAACTCTCCCCTTTCCTTCCTTTGGTGATGTTCGAACAGCTAGAGTTCTATCGAGTTAGAAAATAGCCGAACGACTTTTGAAATAAAAATAACCGCAAGCGCACAGTGTACGAATGTAGCACGTGGCGAATACAGGTCGATCCGCAGGGAATTGATGATTTTAAAATTCTACTCAATCAAATTAACCGAAGTTGAAAGAGTGATTTACTAAAAAAGGAGAAAAATGACAAAAGAAAATATATAAAAATATGAGAGTGTTAAGACAATTTAGAGGCAACTTCCACTCTCTAGATCACATAAATCAATAAAATGAAGTTATGATCTCTCTTTTCTTTGTCATTAGTTATCTTAATTGATGTGCTTATCATAAGTATGACCTATTTGTGCTATAAATTAGCTCAATATAAGTCATCAAACTATAGCACACACCTTAAACCATTTACTAACTCACATGAAAAATGATAACAAAGTTGAAAGCAAAATCTATTTTAAGTATGGCCTATTAACTATTAATTAGAAATATTGACCATCAAATTTTAATCTCAACATTTACTTCATTACCATCATCATATGTAGATGAAGAGGTAATTTGTGTTAGTGGTTGTTTAAGTATAGCCTATTTTGTTCAACAATATAGGCTATCAAATTCAAAGCAAAAACAACAAGTTAACCACTTCATACATTCTCATTAAAGCACAAAAGGAGAGTATAAAGCATCAAATTGTTGAAGCTACATGATTAGAGGCTTCATTACCCTAAATTGAAGAGATTAGCCTCTCATTTGTGTTATCATATCAACACAAGTAGCATGCAACATGAAAGTAAAAAGAAAGAAAAATGAAAGCTAATGGAAAAGTGATCTATTCTATTTGCATAAAAGAAAAAGAGATCTACACTACAACGTGAAAGGAATAAACAAAGAAAGGAAAAGATTATGTATTAAATTACATAAAATAAAGAAATTACATGAGAATAAAAATAGCCGAGTAGCCATGAAAAAAAAGAGAGAAGAGCTTTGTTTATTTTGAGCGTAAACTAATGAAGAGGAAGAGGAGGAGGGTTACATGAAACATAAGGGGTTATTTATACAAGCATGAAACCCTAATCCATAATTTGGGGAATGACCAAACTACCCTTGAGAAAGTGTGGAGGCCAAGTAATCATTAGCTTCTACTAATCATTGTTTAAGTGCACATGAAGCCATTAATTCCCTAAGCATGTGCATTAGCCTTTAATTTGTACATTAAGGTGGTGGGTAGGTGGGGTCCTCCAAGGTCTTCACTTTGAATTATTTCCATCTTCATTCCTTTATATTCATGTTGTGCATGCATATGTCTTCATGAAATCACTCATATTCGAGATTAAATTCCTACACAAACATATATAAATTTCCAATTAATTTTTTTCAAAGAAATATATGCACACAAATAACCGTTTTGCCCCTATATGAAGATGGATACGTGACAATTAATATGGATTTTGGTTAAAACATGTTAAAATACCCAATATGATCATATATTTAATTTAAATAGATTAAATATGGTGGTAAAAATATGCATATTTACATGCACATCAAACACCCCCACACTTATCTTTTTATTCGTCCTCGAATAAACTAAAACTAAGACAAATCCGTTTTCGTAGGGAGCACGATTGCATTGAGCGTATGCAACAAGCCGTTAAACCTCTGGGTGTCCCCAGTAGGACGAGTGTTGTCTCGTGAAGGTTTTCAGTGGATACTACCCACAAAATCCAAATGCAGGATGAAAATATTTACAAAATGCAGGATTTATTTATAAAGAGATGAATGCAAGTTTTTGAAAATATTTACAAATGAAGGATTTATTTTTGAATTGACACGAATAAGTTAAATATAGGTTTTGGTCATTATCTTGAAAATTTATGCCATTTACTTGTCAAAATTTCCAACAAAAATCAAGTTATCATAAGTTTAACTTGTTGTTTTGGTTAATAACACAGTGTAACTATGAAATGGATCCTTAGTTGATTATCAAAGTTTATCAAATTGGTATTTTCATTTCTTTTCGATAAAAAAATCAAATCAAATAAGTAAAAATAGTGCTAGGATTTCAATTGCTTGCTCTCTCATTATTTGTAAGAAAAATTACACACCTAGCTCAGGTAAACTGAGGCCAGATGTACCACCCATGCACTGCCTTTCGGGCTTATGTGAGGGGAGTATAGAGCATGGCGAGTGCACACACTTTCATGCATACACTGTCGACCGTAGGCGGTTTTTATTAAGTCTGTTCTTTTTTTTTACATGTGTTCCATACATGCATAACCGTGAGGACTTTTAAATGAGTATGAAAGCACATAATCAAAGATTCCAAGTAATTCACCCACGCATAACCGTAAGGACTTTTAAATGAGAGTGAATACTTGGATATTGTTATTTTTTTATTTTATTTTATTTTTTTTAAAGAGAGAGAGAGTTTGATACCACCATTTAATTTAGAAGACAAAAAAATGTTGTATCCATTACTTTAAATCAACCACTTTTTAAAACAAAGATTTTCAATTAGGATATACTTCATAATTAACACTTATGAATCTTCCTATATACTAGTCAAACCATTATTATTTGTAATCAAATTTCATTTTTATTTTTGTTAAGACAAATAAATTTCAAAATTTTCAATTTTATAAACCAAAACCATATAATTATCTTATAGTGTTTGTTTTAAAAATAAATCAAAAGAAAATTTGTTTTTGGGATTTTTTTTGAGATTTTAAAGCAAAAATAAACAAAAAAATGAAGATGAGTCTCCCCCCCTCCACACTTTAGTTTGACTGTGTCCCCACAGTCAACCCAAGTGGAAGGAGAAAAATAAAAAACATAACCATTATTTAAATGAAAATGAAAAGATGATTATTTACATGACATCAAAAAGTATGTTGTTAAAGAGTAAATGAACCGGTCTTCCAAAAACCGATTCATTTGTCTCGCCAAGTGTGCGAGACATAACTTAAGCGTAGAAAACCAAATCGTAAAAGATTTCAAAATTAAATGTTGATTTGGCAAAACGAATGTCATTTTATTGAAAATCGTACGAGTTGTTTTATTTTCGATGATTTTTGCGGTAAATATAACGATTGATTGAAATTCAAGTTTACTTTCGTCAAATTGAAATTCAAGTTTGTCATTCAAAAATTCTTCAAAATTATAGATTTCAAAATCAAAGTGGTGACTTAAATCTTCCCCGTCGGAATTTAACAACTCGTCATCCAAAAGTCCAAAAAATTCATGTTCATTAAATTCATCTTCCTTTGTTGGATTATCAACAACTTCATTGCGTATCTCAAGTTCAACATTCAAAGTTTTTGTATTCAAATTATTGTTATGGAGAAAAGTAAGATCGAATTTTAATTTTGGTTCCACACCCTCAAAAGAATTGAAATTTAACTCAATTACCGTATTTTCAACAACTTCATTAAGATTGTTATTTTCAGTTTCAAAAGTTGTTGTTTGTAAATCATCGATTTGGGTAAAAGATGGATTATCATTTAACTCGTCACATGTTGGGATTCGATTTTGTTTATCACGTTGTATCATATATGTTTCAAACAAAAATTTGTGTGATCATCGTAAATTTCATTCATTTGCTCAACATGGTCAAATTTGTAATTATTAACTTGAAAATTTTGGATTCGGACTCATTGAGAACAAGAATTTTCAATTTCGATAAACGGTAGATTATTATTTGATTCCTCGCAAGTTGGGATTTGATTATGATTTGCACGAAAAGTTTTGTATTTTTCAAGTAATAAATCGCCGTTATCTTTTTCCATTTGGTCAACAAAATCAAATTCATGAATATTAGTTTGAAAATATTCATTTTGAATTTGTTGATAACCAAAGTTTTCAATTGTATCTTTATTGAAACTATTTCCATTGCCAAAACTATTTGAAAATTGGCTCACATTTTCATCTTGGCTTTGAAATTCATTTTGAAGCTCGAAATTGAAGTGGCATGGGTTGTACTCGAAATCATTTTAATTTTGAAGCGAATTCAAATTTTGATTATTTTGACTTGAACTATTGCACAAATATGAGTTACACAAATCGTTTATACTTTGATTTTGCTGTGTAGAGAGTTCAAGTAAAGATAAAATGTTATTTTCGAAATTTGAGGGTTGCTCGTCATTTTGAAAAGTTTGTTGTCCAAAATTTGAATTATTTAAACAATAGTTATCGTTAAAATATCCATAAGAATTTTAAGTGAAATTATATGGATTATATTGATTTTCACAACTATTGTAAAATTCACGTAAGTGGGGAAACTCGGACATTTTCAGGAATGTTGTTTTTTTTGGGTTTTTTATAAAGAAAAATATTTACAAATAGAATTTATTTTTCAAAATGGAAAATTGAATTTTGTTTTGTTTTTGGATTTTCAAATTTTCTTGGCTTTTTTTTAAAATAGGTTTTATATTTTTTTTTTTTGGATTTTTGTTTTTCTAAATCTTTTTTGGATTTTTGAAATTTCAAAGAAGAAGGATGTAAAAATTTCAAAAGAGAAGGAATTTTTACAATTTTTTTATTTTTGGATTTTGAATTGTTTTTGTTTTTTTTAAATAGCATGAACTAATGCAACAAATAAATGCAAGGTTAATTACAAATGATTTATCGTAAGTTAACCCAAAATTATATAATCACACTTTCTCTTAGGTAAACAAGATAGTTCTCAGCCATGTAACGGATAGGATTTATCGGTGCACCACGAATCACCGTAGCAATGCAGCCGAATGTTTAAGTACCTTCAGAGGAACAACCACTACAATATTTACGAATCATCATAATATTTATAAATGGTTATTACTCTGTCGTAGCCTAGACACTAAGAAATTAAATTGTTCAAAGAAGACAAATTGTCAATATACAATTAAGTGTTATTGATTTCTAACCGTTATTATTAATCAAAATCTAGGATGAAATGCAAAACAAAAATTAAACATGTATTAACAATGCAACTACGAATGGATTTTTGTTTTTGTTTTTGAATTTTTTTTATAAAATGCAAGCAAACAGCAATGCAAGGCAAATAAAAACAATAGATATATCAAGCAAGCAGTTTCTTTTTTTAGCAAGCAACGAAGCAAGTAATTCTTTTTAGCAAGCGCTTCTTCTTTTTATTTCCTACAACCTGAAAATTGAACAAGATATATACAATTTTTTTAAAATATATATCAAAGAGGAAACTAAAACAAAACAAGCAAATCAAAGTGAACAAAAGAATACACGTGTTTTTTTTGAAAGATTTTCTTTACGCTTTTTTTTTTTGTTTTTTTTTGGTTTTTTTAAAGAACAAACTAAAACAGCAAAAACTAAACAAATGCACACCGGCCCAATAAGATACATAGACCCACAATTCTTATCTTCTCTGTAGAAATAAATTAAACAAAACAAACACAAATTCAAACAAACAAACGCACTTACAATCACAAAGATTATGTGTTCAGGTAGTTAATAGGTAAGTTGATTAAAATCACACAAAGGAAATCGCGAATTGGCTGCTGGTGGTATTTGCGATTGAGGGAGGTCATTCGATGGTTAATGTCGCGAATTGCCTTCGAAGTTTGATTTTGGCGAGTTGCGGTTTTCGATGGGTTGTTTGTGGTTGGCGATTGGTGGTGAGGTGACGCGATTGCAGGCGGTTCACGATTGAAGGTGGATTTAGGGATAATATGAGGATCGAGGTAATGAGCGACGTGGTTTCAGTTGGAAGTCGCCGGTTGATTCGTGAGTTCAAGATTAGGAGAGGCAACGATTTGAGGAAGGGGCAGAGGTGATCGAGAAGTTGAAGGTGGTTGAATTGCAGTAAGATGTTGTGAAAAATGTGAGGCAAGGGTGGTTGAAGAATTGTTGTTGGTGAAGGATTAGTGGGATGAGTGGCTATTATGGTTTGTGGCAGTTGATACGATTGTGGTTGTAGCTGTTATGGAAGTTTATCGGTGGTAGGTTGTGGTGAAGGGTTGTTCGTGCACTGTGTGCAGGCAGAACAGAGAGTTTGTGGTGAAGGGTTGTGAAGGTGATGATTTGTGGTGGTGCTTGTGAATGCCAGTTAAATGGCAGTAGTATGTATGTTGTGAAGGCAAAGAGTTGTATATGGTGGTCAAGGAACTGATATGGTTGCAATGTGATGGACTGTTGTATTACAGGTAGATGGTCTGGGATATCGACTGATGTTGGAATGTTGGAACTACAGTAGCGGGGAGACAGAGGGGAAGTAGAGAAACTTGGTAGTGGAGAACTTTGTATGGTTTGTATGAGTAGGAAATGCAGTCGTATGCAAGTGATGGTTTGGGAGGAAGTTTGAAACAAATGGTCGAGGCAGATGGTGGTGATGGCTTTGGGTGATGTATTGCAGCAAAGAGGTGATGTATAAGATGATGCAGAGGGGATGTAGTAGGAGTGCAAGAAAGCCAGAGAGGAAATGGTGCTCGCAGTTTGATGTGGAGCAGTAGGAGGTTGCAATTGCAATTGAATTGTGGCTGTGAGTTTTGGGGTAGATATGCTGACAGTATTGTGTGTAGAGAATGGTTGCCAGTAGAGCAAAGAGTAAGTGAGGAGTTGTAGAGATGTAGTAAAGATTTTAGGGGGAGGAAAGCAATTCGGCTAAAGAGAGATGTAGAAATTGAAAGCAAAATGTAAAATGCAATGTATGTTTTTTATGGAAACTTGTAACTGAAATGTTTGAAAAATGAATGCTATTCGAAGTCTGTGAAAATGCAACACAGAATGAAACACAGTGTATACAAAGAAACAGAATGCAATGAAACAGAGAAACAAATAAATCTTTTTTTTTTCTTAATGAAAATAGCTAAATAAAATGACTACTAAATGCAAATAAAATGAACTGCACAGTACACAAAAAAAAAATGAACAAAAGTGGGAAGAAAAATGCAAAATGCAAATGCAAATGGAACTAGAACAACACCAAGCACACAATCACTAAACAAACACACAATTTTTTTTAATTTAAATGCAATACACACACAAGAAAAATTACCCAAAAATCAAATAATAGTAATTTGAAGAACAGAAAATTAAAATCACGACAATTCCCAGGCAACGGCGCCAAAAACTTGTTCGAACGACTAGAGTTCTATTGAGTTAGAAAATAGCCGAACGACTTTTGAAATAAAAATAACCGCAAGCGCACGGTGTACGAATGTAGCACGTGGCGAATACGGGTCGATCCGTAGGGAATTAATGATTTTAAAATTCTACTCAGTCAAATTAACCAAAAAATATGAGAGTGTTAAGACAATTTAGAGGCAACTTCCACTCTCTATATCACATAAATCAACAAAATGAAGTTACGATGTCTCTTTTCTTTGTCATTAGTTAGCTTAATTGATGTGCTAATCATAAGTATGACCTATTTGTGCTATTAATTAGCTCAACATAAGTCATCAAACTATAGCACACCCCTTAAACCATTTACTAACTCACATAAAAAATGATAACAAAGTTGAAAGCAAAATCTATTTTAAGTATGGCCTATTAACTTTTAGAAATATAGACCATCAAATTATAATCTCAACATTCACTTCATTACCATCATCATATGTAGATGAAGAAGTAATTTGTGTTAGTGGTTGTTTAAGTATAACCTATTTGGTGTCAACAATATAGGCAATCAAATTCAAAGCAAAAACAACAAGTTAACCACTTCATACATTCTCATTAAAGCACAAAAGGAGAGTATAAAACATCAAAATGTTGAAGCTACATGATTAGAGGCTTCATTACCCCTAAATTGAAGAGATTAGCCTCTCATTTGTGTTATCATATCAACACAAGTAGCATGCAACATGAAAGCAAAAAGAAAGAAAAATGAAAGATAATGGAAAAGTGATCTATTCTATTTGCATAAAAGAAAAAGAGATCTACACTACAACATGAAAGGAATAAACAAAGAAAGGAAAAGATCACGTATTAAATTACATAAAAAAAAGAAATTACATGAGAATAAAATTGGCTAAGTAGCCATGAAAAAAGAAAGAGAAGAGCTTTGTTTATTTTAAGCCTAAAACTAATGAAGAGGAAGAGGAGGAGGGTTACATGAAACATAAGGGGTTATTTATACAAGCATGAAACCCTAATCCATAATTTGGGGAATGACCAAACTACCCTTGAGAAAGTATGAAGGCCAAGTAATCATTAGCTTCTACTAATCATCATTTAAGTGTACATGAAGCCATTAATTCCCTAAGCATGTGCATTAGCCTTTAATTTGTACATTAAGGTGGTGGGTAGGTGGGGTCCTCCATGATCTTCACTTTGAATTATTTCCATCTTCATTCCTTTATATTCATGTTGTGCATGCATGTGTCTTCATGAAACCACTCATATTTGAGATTAAATTCTTACACAAATATATATAAATTTCCAATTAATTTTTCTCAAAGAAATATATGCACACATATGACCGTTTTGCCCCTATATGAAGATTGATACCTGACAGTTAATATGAATTTTGGTTAAAACATGTTAAAATACCCAATTTGATCATATATTTAATTTAAATGGATTAAATATGGTGGTAAAAATATGCATATTTACGTGCACATCAGGTGACTCTGGAACTTGTTCTTGATGTGATCCGCTTGATCGCACTTTAAGCAACTCATATTCTTCTTCTCACCAGCCCCTTTTCCTTTTCCCTTGCTGGCTCGACACTCATTGGCATAGTGTCCTTTCTTGTTGCAGTTGTAACAAACCACCTCAGGTTTACTCTTCTTTTGTGCTCCTTCTTTATGAGCAAACTTTCTCTGGAAAAATACCCTCTTTTGAGCCTGCCCTGTCTTAGCCACTTTCACTTTCTTTATTAGGCAACCCAATGCTTCTTCTTGCCTCAACGTCATCTCAACAACCACATCGCTAGGGTCTTTTAAGTGCAGCAAAGTTGCACTTATCAGTTCTGCTTTTAATCCACTGATGTACTTCTCATTTCTACTGATAACAGTATCAACCAATGCATACCCATATCGGGCTAGCTCCTCGAACTTCCTGGTATACTCCAACACACTCATATCTCCCTGCTCTAGTTCTACAAACCTCCTTACCAATGCAGCCTATGCCATAACGGACATAATCCTCTCCAAAAACCTTCTTCTGAATTCCTCCCAAGTAATGGTCCCTTTATCGGCTCCAGTAGTGACAGTGTTCCACCAAAATAATGTAGCTCTGCAGCTACCTTGAGACCAACTTCCTTTTCTGTGCATCATTCAGCCCTAAATTAGTGAAAATCCTTTCACAATGCAAATCCAATTTTCTACTTCAATCACATCTTCGGCGCCAATAAATGGCTTTCCTCCAAGCCTAATATATTCTCTATGCAAATTGGCATACTGATTGACCGCATGAACCTCCTGAGCTCCTCCTCCGTAGCGTTACCTCCAACAACACCTGTTACCACACCAACTTGTACCCTATTCACAAAGAACTGATACATTAACCCCATATCCACTTGGGGAACTCCTGCACTAGCATTTTCAACTTGTGCTTGATGAGGACCTCTCTTTGCGTTTGGTCGGGCATTTCCATTCGTGGTGCTACTATCTCCTCCAACGTTCACTAGGCTCCTTCTTCCCTCCATATCTGTATTCGAACTTCGTGAGACACTGATGAATATCCTAACTAAGATAGGAGTCTAAAGATAGAGCATATATATATAAATACAAGTATGTTATTATAACATTATCCCATACCCCAATCATAGCCCTAGTTTCTATGGATTATGTTTTCAAAAATAATTTTTTATTTAAAGTATTTCATAAACCATGCTCTAATACCAAGTTATGACATCCCCTATCTAGAGGCCCAAAACTAAGCGCTACAGATGCTGAAGTCATCTATAGTATTAATCTCCAACAACAAAATACGACTATGTTAATGGTATCATTAATATCAGAAGCACATGAATATGAAACAAAACATAGATTTCAAAATCACAGAGTACTCCATTACATTTCCAAATAAAATTTGTTCCACATTCACATCACATAACCTAAAAAGTTTTCCCAGACACAGATTAAAAATAGTTGTTATAAATTACGAGAGCGGTATATGAAGATACCCCCTCAGTTGATCAGATTCAAATGGTCATATAAGACCTAATACATCATAAAAAAGCGGAAAATCATCAAAACATAAATAAAAGCAGCAAATCCTAAATAGCTATCCATAGCCTCCTGCATCCTTGGTAGCTTTTTCGTCAACTTTCTAAAAACCTGAAAAGATCCTTAACCTCTCAACCCACTCAAATTAATTTTGAGTAACCGAGAGTTTAAGGAGAAAACAGAAACTTCAAGTCAGACATAAAGCCTAGTATGAACATCTCGGTTTAATTATGTTAAGTAAGACCACACCGCATAGCGAAACGGGTTTCCCCTCACTAACATCCTTTAAAATATATCCTTGCAAATCTTTTAGTATAACTATATACTATGCACCTACATTCATGATGGTTAACTCAACAAAACAATCATTATGTAAGAATACATAAACATCAGGTAATAATGAACTATCTTTTCAAACATATATAACCTTTAACACTTGGCTGACTCAGGCCAACCAAATAACATAATCAAAATTAACCTAACATCTATTAGATATTCATATTTAGGATTATCTATCCTCATTTATTTAATTCACATTTTTCATTTGGATGGTCTGTCCTAAACTATCTGTTAAATATCTTCCTTTTGGACGTCTTGCCCCTAAGTTTATCATCTCCTAGGTTCTCTCGAGCCTAATGGTTTTCTGAGCTTACCAATAACCTATCTGTATACAACATATATTCCTTTCGGTGTGTAACCATAATTTAGTCTACTTGTGACCAAGCCTTACACACTGGAATTTTGGACAATAATTAGCTGGGGCCAGAAGCTAATGTATAGGGTGCGAACCCATACTAGTCACGTCTGGTTTTCTAATATATGATTCATTTATACTTAAGGATCCCCTCCTATAATTTTCCTTGAAAACAATTTCAAAATGATTAAAGCCTTTAAATCAAACTTCAAACAAGGAAAAGAAATAAGTCTTTATACTTACCCCAAATCATACCACCATGTTAGATATATCTCCTTTAGTCAAAACTTGGTTGATGAAAACACTTTACCATTTAAAAGAACCTCTTTCCAAACATTGAAATTACTTCCTTCAAAATCAATGTTCAGACCTTTCGAAAACATCTCTAAAACCTTTCGAATTCATTCAAAGCAAACCTTTCAAAAGCCTTAAACTTTAGACACCCATTTCTAAAATCACTTTAAGTCATTACCTTATAAAGACATTGGGAAAGCCTTCCTTCAATTTTTTTAAAACATTTAATAAAATTTTCAAAACAGATCCATGAATAAATTCTTCGAATGCTTAAAACCTTTTAAAACACAAACCCTTTGAAGGTATACTTGGTTCAACATAAAACATTCTGGAAACTTATCTTTTAAAATCTTTCATACTTATAAAAGCAACCTTTCGAAAGCTTTGGGTTATACTTTAGAAAACAGGGGTAACCACCTAAGTCGAAAGCTTCCCTCCGAATGAATTGGAGAAATGATTAATTATATAAACAGATAAACCTTTCGACAGGGTCAAAAGGTTCAAAGTGAAACCTTTATAAAATAGTGGAAACCATTCGGCTGTGCCGGAAGGTTTCAAAACAAAGTAAATACGGTAGCAGTTACAACCTATCGACTACATTAGAAGGTTTTAATGTCTTTCTTTAATAAATTGACCTGGTCAGAATTGACCAAATCGAAACTCTAATCTGGAAGCAAAGCAGGTGAAATCTTTTAATTTATAAAACAATTATATTCCAACCTTTTAGGCAATCAACCTTTCAGTTTAGAATCTTTCAGCTATATTCAATTCATTACTTACTAATTACTTGATACCATATGCATTGAACTTTGACCTTATTGAAAGCTAACCTTTCGACCAAGACGAAAGGTCTGGGCGGAAGGTATACTACCGTATGGGTTGAAACATGGAAAAAGGGAGACTTTTGTTTTTAAACTTAAAAGGGAAACTTTTCAACTAACCTGCCTTTATTTGTCAAATTTTCATTGGTCAATAAAATACTTTTCAGAATTTTGCTGCCACAATTACCAGAATTTATAAAACATTTTATTTTGGAAAATGCCCCTTCTCCTTTATAAATATATAAAACATTTAAGTCGCATACCTTAAATAATTTCATATATCCCTCAAATGAATAAGGAAAATTCAACAAAAATATATTTTAATATATTACCTAACATATTAAAATCTCAAACCCAAATAATAATAATTTCAGTCGAAAATAATTTGAAACCCAATAAATAATTTTCTTCATTTGAAAAGTCATATAAAATCCATAATAAATCAAAAAATTATGAAAATCAAAACCATCTCTAAAATATTATTCCAGACCTCTATTTAAATTTCCAAAGTATTCGGATGTCATTAAATAGGATTTTCATGCTAAATATATCGTAAAACATGAATAAACATTTATAATTTCACCAACTATAAACATATATATCTTAAAACATCAAACATGGCAATATTATAGCAAAAATATTATGGATCAAACTATAGAATCGAAAACCAAAATATTAAAGATGTAGTAATTATTCACTAAAGCTTTAGAGATTATAGATGAGATTTTTGAGTGTTGAATTAGTTGATTTCTTCTTCCCTCTTGAATCTTATCTTTCTTTGTCTCTTAAGAGTGAGAAATAGTGGCCGACGTTAGAACTTTTCATTTTTAATGAATTGAGAATAATGGACATGAGTTACCCATCTCCTAAGGGTTTAGGATATTAGGTTTTGCTATTTCTCAAAATACCCTTCTCATTTCCTAAAACCTTACTTAGTGTTATTTCATTTTAGTTAACCACTTTTTGTATGGCATGCCTACCTCTAACTATCAAATCTCCACTATTAATCTTTACATTGTTCAATTTTATTTAACTAATTAAATTTCTTAAATAAGGTAATAAAATATATAGGGTGTTACAGGTGACCCATCTCCTGTACCAAGTCCATGTGAGTCTTTCTCATGTTTTCTATGGACTTCCTGGCCTCCTCAGCTCATTGGCCAGCCTCCATCTCGGTCTTCCTTGAAGATCAAGCTTTTTGGGGAGCATTGTTATTATTCTGCCTTTTTTAGAAAGGTCGCTCTCCAGTTTTTCAATCGTTTTAGCCCGCTCAAAAGACACCGCTGAAACCCGTTCTACCGTTTTGACCAACTCGATACTTGTTGTATGCGTCATGAACATAATCTTGTACTAGTTTTTCTATGTCATTCGGGATCCTTTTCAAGTTAGGAGGGAAGCGGAATCCGTCGAAGAAAAGTTTGAAAAATCTTTCTTCAACTTGGCGATATGGATGGCTCCCTCCCCTGTGGGCTCTAAGCAGTCTATTCCATGATAAAAGGGGCTTTTGTTTCATTTCTACGGCACTGATCGCTAGATTTCAAAGTGTGAGACGGTGCAATATAATATGCAGTTTTGGAAGATGGCCTACCGGAGCCAGATGGTTTAGAAGGTCCTTTTGATGGTGGAGATCGCGACCTGGAACGGCGCTTGCTTTGATATGATCTCTCTTTTTCTCTATCATAGCGCTCGCGTTCCCAGCTAGAATAGTAGTCATGACAATATTCTCTCTTACTCTTGCGATAATATGGCTTGGAGCATGACCTAGATGAATGGCGCGAAGAGCGAAGGTTGCTAAGCATGGAGCCTTGCTTCACCATTGTGTCTGCAAAACGAAAAGAGAGAGTTATCTCCAGACATTCAGAAGCATGTGATTAAAAGTCGTGTAGTGCCGTGAAGTGTGTGCATGCATGTGCAAATCCCCCAACCGACCTGTTGTAGTAGCTTTGCTTATTGAAGTTGGCTCCCTTCTATCTATCGAAAGTAGGCCTACGCCAGTTCTTGATGGGGAGTCAAGCCCCTGTAGCCCAGGATCAGGGAATGAAATTATGTCATCCGGGATAGGAATGCCTAATAATCCTTTCAACAAACTTTCCATCCACGAAGAAGGGGACATCTGACATATAGAAGTTACGATGAGTTGTTCTTCGGTGGTCTTTTGCCTATTCCTTTGTAGACAATAGTTTTTCCTTTTCTCTTTGGCGTAGATAATTAAGGGCCATGCGGAGACACAGCACCAGGCTCATACCAGCTATTGTACCTTCTTCATCCCGAGGCTCGATTATTATTACACTAGCCATGGCCTGAGCTTCCTCGACTGGGGGCACGATAGGGGCCCATCTTCTACTTTTTCTTATTGGAGCCGCTCAGGGAAACCCTGTCAACCCTATACTCTGTCCTCTTTCTATAAGCCCAATGAAAATTTGGTTATCGTCAACAAGAACTTTGTCTATTTCTCTAAGTTCAGCAGGCACTGCTTGGAATGTCCTTACTATCTCCTTGAGTTGTTCTCCTTTGGGCCATGGAATCGAAGCTATAAAAGAAATGCAATAATGGATTTAACATCGATTTATATTACCCAGTTAATTGGTAAACAAGTGCAACTTACGTCTGATTAACCACCGTCTGGAAAACCCCGATGGGCAACTCACAAAGAACCACTCTGTCTTGAAGTAGCTCAGTTTACTCCAAGTACCTACCACTACTTGGAAGTCCCTGACCACTTTTAGAAAAATAAACGATGGATCTTTCCCCTGACTCTTGACATTGAATAAGTATTTGATCTCATCAACGGTCGGGGGTCGAAGGAGATGCTTTATAAATATGATATATAGGCTGTTGAGAAGCACATATCCGTTGGGATGCAGTTGGAAAGGCACAATCCTAAAGAAAAATATTATGTCCTGAATGAATTTATTAAATGGGGGCAAAGTTCTAGCCACGCACATGAATCCATTGCATGTCATGAACCCTTCTAGGGGATTGTGCGCTCTATCTTCTTGCTCCGGTAATATTACTTCTTCCAAAGATAGTCCATGCCTGAGGCAAATTCGACCTAGCATTTCCTCTGAAATCTTAGACCGTACGAAGCCCTCCAGATTAATAACCAAGTCTGTGTCCGCCAATTCATTCGGAGCAGGGTATACTGTACCTGCCATGAGGTCTGGCCTCTTTAGGAAAAGGAGGACTCTGAACTTCCTGCTGCTTGAAGCTTCCCTGATCCATAACTATTAAACTCAGTAAAAACCATTATTAGATAGAAAGAAACCCACATTCCCCCCAGTGAAAAGTGAGTGACCGTGTTGTGTGTGAAGTGCTACATAATATTCTAAATTTTCTACAAGTTTGAAAGATGGTAAAGCAACAAGATTTAGAGATTCGACCAGTGTGACTGTCATCGCTGACCATCTCAACTGTACCATCTTGACTTCAAAGACAATCCATGTTAAAATTGGTTATGTTAGTCAAGTTACAATTCCATCGACGAGCTTTGAAGGTTTGTTATATATGCAGTTTTACAGTCAACTCCAAGTGTGCAAGGATAAAGCTCATCGGAGTTAAGTGTTCGAGTATGTAAAAGGCTATGTTTCGTATCCATCATGGTTCAAGTTGGATCGTTCCCTTGAAGCCTGTATTTATATCGATCCAAGACGCTGGCCGATAACCTTTTCGTATCAACACATTTCGTATCGATTGCCTTGTCGTATTGATCACTCCAAGCATCGATGCTCTTCGTATCTATCTAAAGACCTTAGCTTCGGATCGATCACTAGCCTCTTCCATCGGTATGAATTGCTTCATCCCTGATCGATCAATAAACTACTGCCTTTTTGCCTCAAAAATAAAACTGGCCTACAATCTACTTCACAGCATTCTAATTGATCCACATATCCAACCGATACGAATTTGGGGAAGATTTAAAGCCAGTGACTCCATCGAATCCTCCTAGTATCCTCCTCCTTCTTCTCCAAGACACCATTAACTACTCCCTCGACCTCACCTTAACCATGCTCCGGCACCAACTTGCCGGAGATGGCCATCACCATAAACGAAATGATGTGAATCTTGATGCTTGTCATTAGAAACGTGGATTTACTGATTAGTTACCTAGATTAGAGGAACTGGGTTAAAGCTTAATGTGTTGGCGTTTTGAAGATGAAGGTTCTGTAGTTATTTCTTTTTCTCACATCGATACAAAGTAAAAGCAGAAGCAAGTGGAGAATTTTTCTAAGTTTAAAACTATTGATACTTCTTCATATCGACCAGAGGGACGATTCTTATCCCAGTCTTGCACAGTTATGTCTAGATTGTTTGTATCCATTGATTTGAAGAACGTATTTTGTATTCATAAACACAAGGGAATCCGGAGCCTAACATTTCGTATCCATCAGTGTAAAGCCAGCACTTCATAACCATCGATGTGAATCGATCCAAGGCCCAATGTTTCGTATCCATCAACACAAAGAAAACACTTATAAATTTCGTATCCATCGATCGAAGCGCTCCTTATGAATATCTATCTCGTATCGATAGCCATCGACATGAAGCTTATCTTCATACATCCTAGATCGATTCAAGAGAGGATCGATACGAAGGAATGATTTAAAACGACCATAAATCATGGTTACAACTCGAATTTCACATCGATCAAGGAGAGGATTGATATGTAACTCGATCAAAAGGGAAAAAATAGAACTTGACAGCGCCCTATGAACCTGGAAACATAAACGGGCGTCAGGTTAGCATATGTGCATGTATGATATATTAACATTCGACTTTCATAGTTAGCAGGAATTGGATGCTTGCTTGGTGACATCCAGAATGAAAAAAAAAACTACATAATCATTTGCAGTCTACAACTCAACGTTTATACTACTGGAATTCTACCAAAGGTTATGTCTTTTGATGAGAAGACAACAATTGTTCAATGAATCGGATATCAATTTATCATAATAAAGATTGTAGCTTTTCAAAGCATTTCATGTTCATATAGGACGTGCTTTGGGAGGGAAATGTTATCTCGCCTTTTGGCAAGGCCGTGACACTAAGGAATTGACTAGAGACTAAAGACAATCCACCCTGGAGTTCGAAAACATACAGGTCCACGATGGATACAAGCAAACATGGTCCGAGTCCGAATCAAGCTACAATTAGCATAGTATGACCAGCAACACTATGGAAGGCTACATTTCAGATTTTAGGATAATCGGAGTTCGTGTGCTTAAGTTATTGATCAATTAAGATCACTGTGTAACATGTTCAGATTGTATCCATCTAGTTTGTATCCATCTATTTCGTATCCCTCTGTTTCGTATCCATCATGACTTCAGTAGACTTTAGCATTCCATGGATCGATCACATCGACCAACAGCCGTATGTTTCATTTTGATTACTTGTTTGATCGACACGAAGATTAGGTCCAAGCATTGATACGAAGAGCAATGTATTAGATGGATACCAAAGGCTCAGTCAAACCAAAGGAAACGGTCTATAAGCATGGAATGTGGATCTCCAGTGACACGTTATCGACACACAATTGATCGATACGCATTGTATTGATACGAAAAGGATTGCTACGAAGCCATTAGCCCTACTTGCAAACTCAACATTGGATCTATCATATCTCTTAAACTACAAGTCCAAATGCCATGACATTTTAACACAGGCTTGCATATCAACTCAAGAACGCCCATGATCGATCGCAGCCCTATTGGGCTATTTTTTGATCGATACAAAGCAAGTATGGGTCGATCCCAAACAACTCCAGATCGATCATGTGGGCCCACCTACGTGTGAGAAAGGATATTCCAAGATTTGAGGCAGATATTTCCAGATCTTCTTCTATAAATAACATGCCTACACCAACTAAAAAAGAACTTTTGGAACTTCTACGTTGGTACTCTGCTGAAACTCCATTGTAACTTGTGTACTAAGCATTGTATTCTTGTAAATCAGTTGAGAATCATCAATAAACATCAAACTCTTTAAAGTGGACATAGGCTACAATGCTGAACCACTATAAACTCCTATCTTTTTTATTGGTGCGATTGTTAGATTTGCCTCAATTTCCATTTAATTTCTTCATTCTATTCTCTTCAATTATATCGGACGGGTGTTGTGCCCATTTTTGGTACAAACATTACCTTTTACCAGGAACGAGTTTTTAATAGAAGTTTGATGGTATTTCAAGATTCCATGAGGGAATTTCTTCACATTGATCCAAGCTTTGAGATTGAATCATTTCATTCTAGACATTTGAGTTGTCTTTCCTTTGAAACGGGTAGAAATTTGTTATGATTTAAGAGTCTTTTTGATCATTGGATGGTATTTGTTTTTACCACAAGACTTCATAGCTTGGTGGGAATTTGAATTTGAAGTTGCTAAGCTGCTCTCCATTTGTAAAAGAAGTTATTTATTAAATATCTAGGCCATTCTTGTCAGACGAGAGGTCCTTTAAGCTTATTTGATGAATTCTTTTAGAGATCATGATTTGATCATGTTTTGAATTATTTATACCAGGACATGGCACTCGTCAGTCTTATGTCCATTTAATTTTTGGTAAACACAATAATCTTGTAACATCCCCTATCTTGAGGTCCAAAGATAAACACCAGAAGCTACATTCATCCATAGTATGAACTTCTGGTGGTAAAATACAGTAATGTTAATGATATCCATAATACCAGAAGCACATCAATATGAAAAAAACTTGGCGTAAATTTAAAAACATCTTTTTTGATTACATTTTCAAATCAATATTTCATATTTAGATACATAATCCCAATGGTCCCTAGGTTTTAATCAAATATAATTATTACAAATTATGCCTAGAGCGATATATGAAAATGCCCCCCTGGATAAATAGAGTTTTAAATATACATATTTTTCATAATACATCATAGCGGAAATAAAAAAAATAGCTCCTAACTTTTCCTACGGCACATCTTCGGAAGTTAATTCGTTCAACCTACTAAACCTGAAAACATTAACTCTCGATCTATTCAAATAATATTTTGAGCATCCGAGAGTCTAAGGGGAAAACATAAACTTCGAGTATGGCATAAAGCCTAGTGTGAATAATATTATTATATCTTGGTTTACTGATATTAAGTGAGACCACTTCGCTTAGCGGAACAGGTTTTCCCTTACTAATATCCCTTTGAATACATATCTTTTTTGGAAATCAAAATCCTACAACCAAATTGATTAAAGAAATTGTAACAATATCATATATGCACATAAACTAGGTAATCAATGGACTATATGCCCGAAAATTATAGTTTTGTTTGGTTAACTACTAACCATTGGCTGACTCGTGCCTACCAGACATAATAAATAATCTAACCTCTGTTAAACACACCCCTAGACGGTATATCGTTAACTTACTTCTTTCAGAGTGAACTCATCTTAACGTTTTTGCGGCTTACCAATAGCCCATCTTTACTCTTCATATTTGTTTTCTATATGTAACATCATTTTAGTCTTACCTGTGATAAATCCCTACACACTGGAAATTTTGACTTATTTTAGCCAGGGGCTATTAGCTAAAGTATAGGGAGCAACCCTATACCAGTCCCATCTGGTATTCTAATAACTGAGTCATTTACTTTGGCTTAACTATCCCATCCAATTTTCCTTGAAAACATTTCTTTCAAATTGATTTAGCCATTTTAAATCATACTTAAACAAGGAAAATGTATTCTTTGCTTTACTCAAATATGTTTGCCATGTTATATGCGTTATAAAAAACAGTGTTGATGAAAACTTAAATCAATAGGGTTAGCTATCCCTTTAAAACAAGTTAACGTCCTTGTTTAACATAGAAAACATTGGGTTCTAAATCCATGATATCACCTTTGGAACCTTTGTTTTATGCCTTAAACGATACTTTTTAAAATCAATGAAGTCAACACTTGCAAAAGCTTTATTAAAACCTCAGACATCTTCTTTCAAAGCCCTTTAAAACATGCCTTTCGAAAGAATTGGAACCTTCTACCCAAATACTCAAAGTAAACCTTTTGAAAACGTTGGAAAATCTCCCCTTCAAAACCTACATTATATACCTTTTCGAAGGCACTAAAATTCCTCACTAAAAACATACCTTTCGATAATATTGGGTTTAAATTTTATGGAGCATAGTTTCAAAACAATTTACAATCCTCTCTTTCATGACCTTTAGGTTTAACTTTTAATATAAACAAAGGTTCTTAAACGAACTTGGGCAAAAGTATTATTCCTAAGTAAACGAAAGTGAATGGTTTCGAAACCAAGCCTTTCAAAAGCATAGAGAAGTGGTTTCAACGTTTAAAGTCACAACACTTTTTAGAAAGCATTGATTCGAAAGGTCGAATGCGGCAACATGGGTTTCGAAGCCCTTCGAAAGCTTCATCTTTCAAATAAAAAGGCGACAACCCCTTTCGAAAGCCCTTTTGATAAAACAAAGGCGCATATGACTAAGTCGAAAGCTAATAAAAACTCCTTTGAAAGCCTTCTTTAGAAACATAAGTGATTCGTAATAAAAAATAGTAGCTTCTACCCCTTTGAAAGCATGTTTCGAGTCTATACTTTCGCCTAACTCCAATCCACTACGTACCAAGGCATTGATACCATGTGTATTGGTTTCGACTTAGTTGGGGTGGAAGTATGGGGTCGAAAGGTTGCTGCTATAAGTGGCGAAGCAATAGTTCTTTGCAAAACTAATTATTAACCTTTTAAAGCAATATCTTTCCAACTAACATGCCTTATTAGTCAACAAATAATTTGTTGCCAATTCTTTTTTAGGATCTTTTTCTAAAAGTGCTGCCGAATTCAGTAATTAACAATTAAAAACATTTAGCAAATTAGCCCCTTCTCCTTTTAGAAGCATGCAAATCAATTAAGTCCCATACCTTAATAATTTTATATCCATATTAAAATACTTACGAAATTTCTCCAAAATTCCCATAAATCACTTTTAATATGTTTTCTAATATATTTAAATTTCAGACCCAAGGCTATCATATATTCACCAAAAATAATTTAAACCCAATTTAACCCATTTTTTTTCTAGAAAATTCATAATAAATCCACATTATATTAGAAAGTTATAAAACTTAAACCCATCTTTGAAATAATTTTTGACTTTATATCAAAAATGCAGGTCATTAGGATGTCATTTAATAGGTTTTTCAAATAAAAACTTATGATAAAATCTATATGAAGCAACATAAATCATCAACAAGCCTATATGTCCATTTAGACAATCAAATCATGGCATTTTACTTGCAAAATAAATTCGGATCTCATCTAGAAACCGAAAACAATGAAAATGAGATGTAATCTATTAGTCTCCTTGGATTGTTGTTAAGGAGGTTGAGATTTGCTCTTGAATTGATTTGATTAAGCTTCCTACTTGAATTCTAGCTTATTTTCCCTTTTGTTTTCCCTTAATGGTGGCCAGCCAAGTTTTAACGTTCTTAGATTTGTTTCCAAATGTTTAGAATGGGTAAGGAGTGAAAGAAAGAAGGGTTTAGGGTATAAGAACTTAGTTTATTTCAATTTTTCCCTTATCTTATTCCTCTTACTTATTTCATTTTAATGTCTTTGGCTTATAGATTAATTAAGCCACGGCTACCTTACATTATTCAAATCTTAATCTCTTAACCGTTTACATTATTTCATTTAATTTATCTAGTTAAAAGCCCTAAATAATGTCAATCAAAATTAGGGTCATTATAGACTCCGTCCTTAAAGAATTTCATCCCCAAAATTACGATAAGGTACCGATAAAAATCAATCATAAAAATAAAACATATCATGAAACGAGTTAGGATAAGTATCTCTAATTTTACTCTCAGCTTCCCAAGTACAGTCTCTCTTGTCGTCACTCCACTGGACTTTAACTAATCTGACTGTCTTATTACATAGTCTCTTCTCATCCTTCGTGACTATATGAACTGGTTTTCTAACTATAGTGATATCCGATTCCACTACTGAATCATCTAACGCTGTCGGTGCAATAGTTGTTTCTAGATCTTGAATACACTTCCTTAGGTGAGAAATATGAAAAACATTGTGGACACCTGCCAAACTTACCCTATGTGCGAGTTTCCCGATCTTTTCTATAATAGGAAATGGTCCAACAAACTTGGTGCAAATTTTTCTGGTTTTCCGAATCTGATTACACCTTTCATCGATGATACCTTGATGAAAACATGATCTCCAACTGAGAACTCTAAGTCTTTCTATCTCTTATCAACATAGCTCTTCTGCCAAGACTAAGATTCCTTCATCCTAGCTTAAATTAATGTTATCTCGTTGTTGAGTGTGTTTCGACCGGGCCAACACCACCGAACCAACCCCTTTCTAAAGCACTGCCGAACCAACTCTTTTCCTAAGCACTGCCGAACCAACTCTCTTCTCAGTGTACTACCGGTCCAACTCACTTCCTACGCCTAGCCGAACCAGAACTCAACCCATCTACCACTGGACCGTAGCGTTACCGAACCAACACATCTCCAAGGTAATACCGAACCAACTCCCTTCCCATGCCTGCCGAACCAAAGTGATACCGGACCAATTCCACTCCAACCATCTCCGGACCAAGGCCTTACCGAACCAACATTGTCAGGCCAGATTGCTTCAGCCCAGGCCCACCACCTGCTATATACATCCAAGACCCCTACCCTCAGCCTCACTCTATAAATAGAGGGGCAGGGGTACAACAAGAGGGGACAAGTTGGAGTGCTCAAGCACGGACAAAATTTTCAAACAACTTTCAGACACTTGTAATCAAAGCTTTGTACTTGTAATCTGAAGAGTGAAGGAGAATAACATATAAAGTGGACGTAGGCACATTTTGGTCGAACCACTATAAATTTGTGTGTCATTTACAGTTTAGTCCCTGCTTTTTACATATTTGCATGAATCACCCAAATCACTAAGAACAACTTAAAATCGACTAAATCATACGACTTGGAGGTGTTTGCCCATTTTTTGTGCAAATATTTTTGGTGCTTTCACTGAGAAAGCTAATTAAGGAATTCTACCAGTTAGAGGTTGATTCGTAAAGTTTGAAAGTTCAGATTTGAGAAGTTATGACGAGACAATCAAGCAGAAGGCCAAGGACAGAGCAAAGTGAACACCAAGGAAGTCAAGAGGCTTCTTCAGGAGCGAATCAAGCATCAGTCTTCATCACTACGGACGAGATGGAGATAATGATGAAGAAACAAGAGGAGTTGATCCAGAGTTTATTTCAACAAATAGGACAACTTGGAGCACAGAAAAGAGAAGCGGATGGAGTCCAGAACGGAGCAGGACCATCCGACATAGCACCTGGATTAGGAGGCACACCTATGGAGAACGTTGGTCCAATCTCGGAGAGAGAAAGAGGAGCATCTGCACAAGCTGAGAGCAGCAGAGGAGTGAACGCTCAGTCAAGGGGGCAGATCCCAGAATTCCCTCGTGGACTCGGGGGGAAGGTCGAAAGTAATGAACAAAGATTGCTTCTCGGAGACAATGACAGGTTGGCGGAGGTGGTTAGAAAAGCTATGAGAGGCGGTTTGGAAAACAAAGATTTGGAGGATGTTAATAGGAGTCCTTTTACTCCAGCAATCAGACAAGCTAGGAACCCACCGGATTTCAAGTAACCATCGTCGGACATGTATGACGGGAGAATGGACCCCACGGTTCATCTAACAAAGTATATGAGGCATATGGAAGTGCTGGGGGCATCAGAGGAGGTTATGGCCCGGTGCTTTCCATTGTACTTGGCAGATATTGCAGCACTGTGGTTTAGACAATTAGAGAATGGATCCATCGGAACGTGGGATGATTTAATTGAGAGATTTATGAGGCAATTCAGGGTCCACATTACAAGACCCAAGAATGTGATGACTTTGGCAACCCTAAAGCAGAAAACCGGAGAGACTTTGAGGAGTTACCTAACCGATTCAATGCGGCAGCAGCTTCGGTGGATCGACCATATCCATCCATGGTTATGATGGCGGCTGTGTCTGGGATAGCTGACGGAACAGAGTTCAAAAATTCATTAACTAAGGATCCACCCGTGGATCTAGGAGAATTCTATCATGAGGCGGAAAAGTTTCTACGATTGGAGGATGCGAACGCCGAAAGAGAAGAAGGAGAAGGAATTGATATTTATGCGATCAAAGGAGGAAATCCCCCTGAGAAAGGCGCAGAAACTTGTAGAGGTAAAAGAAAGACTGAGAATGACGGGGACAGGTCAAAGCGGAAACGGAGGGAGCCGTGATTCACCACTTACTCTGAGCTGAATGAGAGTCTGGAACGAATTTATCAGGATACTAAAGAGCAGGTTCCGTATCGTATACCGATGCAAAGGGATCCAACTTCTGACGAAAGAAAATCAGACAAGTTTTGTGTATTTCATGAATTGAATGGTCATAACACTAATGATTGTAGGCATTTGAAGGACGAGGTGGAAGGGTATATCAGGAACGGTATGCTCCTTCAGTATGTGAGGAGGCGAACTCCAGCAGTGGAGCCAGAGCGACCACCATCTACATCGGCTAGAGGTAACCCTGGATCGGGGCACCGTTTGATTATCCATTGATTGCTTGATTAAAATAACGATGAACAAGTTGTAAACCTCTCACTAACATGGTTAAATCATTTACACATGTGGGCGATCGCGCACGATCCATAGGCATGCTCTGAATGACTACCAACCACGTTATAGTAAGAGTTTACGCTTTGACATCTTCATTTTGCTTTTTGCTTTGATTTTGATTTGAACATTTAAATTCTGCCTGTTTGGACACTTCTGCTGTAAGGTTCATATGATTTTTTCTTTAGTATTTACAATTCTATAAAAAAATTACTTGTATGCCCGTTGGATCGCGAACGGTCCACGAGCACCTTTTGCATGGCAGTGAACTGCTGAAGTCTTTGATTCGGAAACTCCCCCAAACAATAACTCCGGCACTGATAATATTAAGTCCCTCCCGGGCACACTCATTCACCTCGAACGGCACCCGACCTCGAACGGTCACAACTCGCCTCGAACGGCACCCGACCTCGAACAGTCACAACTCACCTCGAACAGCACCCGACCTCGAACGGTCACAACTCGCCCCGAATGGCACAACTCACCTCACCTCAAATGGCTCGATCACGAACGGTCGTCATTTGAGGTCCGCCACTTGACCGCGCATGGTCGCACTTCACCTAAAATGGCTCGATCCCGAACGATCGTCATTTGAAATTAGGCGCTTGACCATGAAAGGTCGCACTTCATCTCAAATATCTCGATCCCGAACGGTCGTCATTTGAGGTCACATAAAACTGTAAATTCCTTTACAGGACATCAACAGGATATGAACATCCAGCTCATGGCATTACAAAACACGCCTTCCTACCGCAAGGCATATTTTGGGGGGCAAATGTTATCCCGTTGTTGAGTGTGTTTCGACAGGGCCAACACCACCGAACCAACCCCTTTCTAAAGCACTGCCGAACCAACTTTTTCCTAAGCACTGCCGAACCAACTCTCTTCCCAGTGTACTATCGGTCCAACTCACTTCCTATGCCTAGCCGAACCAGAACTCAACCCATCTACCACCAGACCGTAGCGTTACCGAACCAACACATCTCCAAGGTAATACCGGACCAACCACTGCCGAACCAACTCCCTTCCCATGCCTGCCGAACCAAAGTGATACCGGACCAATTCCACTCCAACCATCTCCGGACCAAGGCCTTGCCGAACCAACATTGCCAGGCCAGATTGCTTCAGCCCAGGCCCACCACCAGCTATATACATCCAGGATCCCTACCCTCAGCCTCACTCTATAAATAGAGGGGCAGGGGTACAACAAGGGGGGACAAGTTGGAGAGCTCAAGCACAGACAAAATTTTCAAACAACTTTCAGATACTTGTAATCAAAGTTTTGTACTTGTAATCTGAAGAGTGAAGGAGAATAACATATATAGTGGACGTAAGCACATTCTGGCCAAACCACTATAAATCTGTGTGTCATTTACAGTTTAGTCCCTGCTTTTTACATATTTGCATGAATCACCCAAATCACTAAGAACAACTTAAAATCGACTAAATCATACGACTTGGAGGTGTTTGCCCATTTTTTGTGCAAACAATTAACTCAATCTTTTCTGTAGCTTCCCTAACTAAATCCAAACAAAGAACTATCTATCCCCAGTCTCTAACCAAATAAAGGGCGATTTGCATAGCCTTCCATACAAAGCATCAAACGGTGCCATCCTTGTACTAATCTGATAACTGTTATTATATGAAAACTTGAATAAGTGTAGATGGTCTTCCTATGATCCTCCAAAATCTAGCACATAAGCTCATAACAAATCCTCTAAGATTTTCTTGACTCTTCCTATTTGCCCATCTATCTATGGATGGTAAGTGGTACTCATCTTAAGATAGGTACCAAAGTCTCCGGTAGACTCTTTCAAAACTCGCTAGTGAATAAGGAATCTCTATCACTTACTATACTACTAGGAATTCTATGCAGTATAATTATATTCTTCATGAATATTTTAGCCAAAATAGGTGCCATCCCGGTTGACTTAACTGGAATGAAATGGGCACTCTTGGTCAATCTGTCCACTATAATCCATATAGTTTCATGTCTTCGATTTGACCTCGGCAACCCGTCTATAAAATCCAGTGAGACAGAATCCCATTTCCAATCTGGAACATCCAAAAGCTGAATTAACCCACTTGGTTTCTGATGTTCATCTTTTACATATTGACAGTTCAAAAATTGCTTTACTTATAAGCCTACATCTCTCTTCATGCCTTCCCAGAAGAAATTTCTTTTCATATCCTGATACATCTTGGTTCCTTCCAGATAAATAGTGAACTTTGAGCTATGGCACTCTCCAAGAACTTCTTTCCAAATGTTTCCCATATTCAGAGCACATAGTCTTCCTTTCTTCCTTAACCACTCATTTTGGTCAAGATTGAAATCTTTCAAGTCATCGCTCTCCGTTCCATTCCTATCTTATGATTCATTTAGCCAATAATGGATCCTCTTCATGCTTAGAAGAAATCCTTTCAATCATCACTGGTCTAGCTTCTAAACATGACAACATAGCAGTTTCTTTGCTAGAACTACTCTTAGATCTCCATTGTGCTCCACATATAGTCAATGCTTTTAAATCTTTCCACTCAGCTATCATTACAAGTACTGTATTCTGATGTTTTTATTAAGTGCAGCTACAGCCATATTGCATTTCCTATTGTGTACTCAATATCAAAGTCACAAGTGGTAAAAACTCTTACAACCTCTACTCTCTCATATTCAACTCCTTCTGAGAGAATAATATCGTAATGACTTATGATTTGTATACAACTCGAATTTCCCTCCTAAAAGGTAATGCCTCCGCACCTTCGGCGCAAGAATTACCGTAGCTAATTCCAATTCACGGGTTGGATACCTAACCTCATGGGGTCTGAGCTGTCGAGAAGAATAGGCAATCACTTTACCTCTTTGCATTAACATAGCTCCTAACCCCATTCCACAAGCATCCATGTACACCACTAAGTCCTTATTTCCCTCTGGAATAACTAATACAGGTGCATTTGTCAATAAATGCTTCAGCTTCTGGAATTCCTCCTCACACTTTTCAATCCAGAATAACTTCACATATTTCTAAGTTAGCTTAGTCATTGGTGCTGCTATCCGTTAAAAGTCCTCAATGAATCTATGATAGTAACCGGCTAGTACAAGAAACCTCTTTATCTCAATCACTGTCTCAGGTCACTTCCAACTACTCATTGGTTCGATCTTAGCGGATCTACTAACAATCCTTTCTTTGAGACTACATGACCATGAAACTTCACTTCTTTCTTCCAGAAATGACACTTTGAAAATTTCTCCTTCGGATGATGCTGCCTCAACGTCTCAAGCACCACTCTATGATGAACTTTATGCTCCTTTTCATCTCTAGAGTATATTAAAATGTCACCTATGATACCAATAGGGACTTATTCAAGCGCTCTCGGAAAAGTCAGTTCATCAAATCTACAAAGAATGCTGGCGCATTAGTTAGTCCGAATGACATTACGAACCATTCATATGATCCATATCAAGTCCTAAACGCTGTCAAAGGAATACTATGCTCATCCAATCTAAGTTGATGGAATCATGTTGCCAACTCCAATTGGAAAAATACTTTGGCTCCACTCAACTGGTCAAATAGATCGTCAATCCTAGGTAATGGATATTGATTCTTTATTGTCTTCTGATTCAACTTATGATAATCGATACATAACCTCAACGATCCATTTAGTCTCTTTCCAAACACTTCAGCAGCTCCCTAAGGCGAACTGCTAGGGTTGATAAAATTCTTACCTTCTAAATCCACCAACTGCACCTTTAACTCCTCCATATCTCTAGGTTTCATTCTACTTGACGGTCTACTCATCGGTTCAGCTCCTGATACTAAATCTATCCGAAACTCAATGGCTCATTTTGGTGGCAGTCATATTACAGACTCAAAGACATCTGCGAATTCTCTAAAAACGAAAACTCGATTCAACTCATCTTCTGCCTCCATAACACCCAACAAAGCATTAACCTCAAAAATAGAGTTTTCTATGGAGTATATAATTCGATCACTACAACCAAGGTGTCTAAGAGATATTTTCCTATCATGGAAAAATAACTTAGCATCGTATTTACTTAACGAATAAATACCCAAAATAATTCTGAACCCTAAAAAATTAAATACATGCAAACTACAAGCAAATACATGACCTGACAATTTAAACTCTAGATTGTCACATCTCATTCGAATAGTCGCATAACCTCATATCGGATTTGTAACCCTTAAGGATGTAACTAGATATGAGGGTTACAGGTTAAGCTTATCTACCAAATAATGAGATGTAAAAGAATGCGATACACCATCATCAAATAGAACTCTAACCGATGCACCATGAATCAAAAGTGTACCTCCCAACACAGCTTTTTCCTTTCCCTATGTTGTTGGCTCTAATGCAAATACTTTCCCTTTACCATCCTTAGCTGGCTCCTTGCACTGGTTATTAAATGTCCAATTTGATCACAGTTGAAGCATCTAATATTCTTCTTTCCGATCGCCATTTTTCTAACTCTCGAACGGCATTCATTTGCAAAATGATCTTTCTTGTCACATCTATAGTAGATAACTTCCGCCTTTCCCTTCTTGGTAGCACTAATCTTCTGAGCTCCCTTCTTGTAGAAAAACTTCCTCTTTTAGTTTTGCCCTTCTTGAGCTCCCTCTGGTTTTTTACCCTCAAGAAAAGCAAGCATCTCTTCCTTCCTCAAAGCCATATCAACAACTACATCACACGGATCTTTAATATTGATAGTCTGGCTTTAGTAAGCTCGGGTTTTAACCCACAAATGAACTTCTCATTCCTTTTAATAACTATATCAACCATGGAATATCCATATCTCAATAGCTCCTCGAACCTGGTTGCATACTCAAGCACTGTCATGTCTCCTTTGCTCCAACATAACAAACTTCTTGAGTAGTTTTGACATTACAATCTTCGACATAAATCTTTCTTTAAACCTCCTTCTAAACTCAGCCCAGGTCAAGGTCTCCTTATTGACTCGCACAACAACACTATTCCACTAATACAGTGCCACTCCCTGCAACTTCCTAGAAGCAAGTATCCTTTTTTACTCATCATTAATCCCCAAATCTGAAATGATCCTCTCACAATTAAGTAATCAGCTCTCCACTTCAATTGCATCCTCGGTCCTAATAAATGGTTTTCCTCTCAGCCTGGCATAATCTCTACTCAATACTGCATAGTTATTGGCCATAGGATCTCCCTGATTTCCTCCTTCAACATTTCCTCCAACTAAACCTTCAGTAACTCCAGCCGGCATCATATTAATAAAGAATTGACACGTAGCTCCCATATCTACTTGCGACGCTCCAACACCCACATTAGTAGCCTATGCCCGACCTAGATTCCATCTTGTGTTTGGTTTGGAATTTCCATTGGACATGGTGCTTCCTCCACCAATGTTAACGCTTCCACTCCTAGAATCCATATCTTACGTCCTTAAAATTTACATTCGAGTCTATGTAAGATATAGAAGAATAGCCTAGGAGAGTTGGGAGAATAGAGAGATAAAGCATATATTTATATATAGCAAATACAAGTACGTTACTATAGCGTTATTCCATACCCCAATCTTTTCTCTTATTCCTTCGGATTATGTTTTCAAAACCATTTTAACTTTTAAGTGTCTTCTAAACTTTCCGTAAACCTATACTCTGATAACAAGTTGTACCATCCCTTATCTTGAGGCCCGAAGCTAAACGCTACAGATGCGGCATCATCCATAGTATTAACTTATGGTGGCAAAATACAATAATGTCAGTGGTATCCATAATATTAAAAGCACATGAATGTGAAATAATATCAGAATAGATTTAAAAACAGCTACTCTGATTACATTTTCAAATTAATATTTCATATTCAGATAGATAATCCCAATGGTTCCCGAATTTTAATCGAATATAATTTTTACAAATTACCTTAAAAGTAACATATGAAGATGCCCACTTGGATGATCAAAGTTTTAAATAGGCATATCATTCATAATACACCACAGTGGAAATAAAACTAACTAGCTCCTAACTTTGCATCGTGCACGTCTTCAAATGCTTATTTGTCCAACCTATTAAACCTAAAACACCTTAACTCTCGGTCTACTCAAATCATATTTTGAGCACTCGAGAGTTTATGGGGAAATCATAAACTTCAAGTCAGACATAAAGCCTGGTGTGAGTAATACTATTACATCTCGGTTTATTGGTATTAAGCGAGATCACACCACTTTGCGGAATAGGTTTCCCCTCACTAGTATCCCATTAAAAACATGTCTTTCTACAATTATGAATCTTGCAATCAAATTGATTAAAGAAATATTATATATGCACATAAATCACATAATCAATGGACTATCTGGCCAAACAATATAGTTTTGTTTGGCTAACCACTAACCATTGGCTAATTCGGGCCTACCGGACATAATAAATAATCTAAACGATGTTAAACACACTCTTGAATGGTTTTTCCTTAACTTACTTCTACCAAGGTCCATTAATCCTAATGGTTTTACGGGCTTACCAATGACTTATCTTTACTCCATATATTCCTTTCTGTGTGTAACATCATTTTAGTCTTACCTTGGACAAAGCCCTACACACTAGAATTTTGGAATTATTCTAGCTAGGGGCTATTAGCTAAAGTATAGGGCGTGACCCTATACCAGTCCTATCTGGTATTCTAATATCTAAGTCATTTACTTACAGTTAACTACCCCATCCAATTTTCCTTTAAAAAACATTTCTTTCATATTGATTTAGCCTTTTCAATCATACTTAAACAAGGAAAATGTATTCTTTGCTATACTCAAATATCTTTGTCATGATGTATGCTTTACACAAAACAATGTTGATGAAAATTTAAATGAATAGGGTTATATATCCCTTTAAAACAAGTTAAACTCCTTCTTTAACTTAGAAAACATTAGGTTTTAAATCCAGGATATCACCTTTGAAACATTTGTTTTAAGCCTTAAACAATACCTTTCCAAATCAATAAAATCAACGCTTGCTAAAGCTTTATTAAGACCTTGACATCCTCTTTCAGAACCCTTTAAAACATGCCTTTCCAAAGCATTGGACCCTTTACTCAAATACTTAAAGTAAACCTTTCGAAAACATTGAGAAATCTCTCCTCTGAAACCTACATTATACACCTTTCGAGCGCATTAAAATTCCTCACCTAAAACATACCTTTCGATCGTATTGGGTTCAAGTAAAAGTTTGTCGAACATAGCTTCGAAATTACAATCATCTCCCTCAAAAACTTTCGGTTTAACTTTTAATATAAAAGACGGTCTTAAATGAACTAAGGCCAAATCAATTGATTCAAAAGCATTATTCCCGAGTAAAAGAAAGTGAATGGTTTCAAAACCAACCCTTTTGAAAGCATAGAGAAGCAGCTTTAAAGTTTAAAGGCACAACACCCTTTTGAAAGCATTGATTCGAAGGGTTGAATGCAACAACATGGGTTTCGAACCCCTTCGAAAGCTTCATCTTTAAACAAAAAGGCGGTAACCCATTTTGAAAGCACTTTTAATAAAAAGGCACATTTGACTAAGTCGAAAGCTAATAAAACTCCTTCGAAAGCCTGATTTACAAACATAAGTGATTTATAGTCAAAAATAGTAGCTTCTCCCCCTTTGAAAGCATGTTTTGACTCTATACCTTCTTCCTAATTCCAATCTTGATACCATGTGCATTGATTTCGACTTGGTTGGAGTGGAAGTATGGGGTCAAAAGGTTGCTTCTGTAAGTGGCGAAGCAATATTTCTTTGTAAAACTGACATTAGCCTTTTAAAGTAATATCTTTCCAACTAACTTGCCTTATTTGTCAAAATATAGTTTGTTGCCAATTCTTTTTCATTTTTTTTCTCTCTAAAAATGCCTTTGAATTCGGTAATTAATAATTAAAAACATTTAGCAAATTAGCCCCTTCTCCTTTTAGAAACATATAAAACATTTAAGTCTTATACCATAAATAATTTTATATCCATTGTAAAATAATCAGGAAATTTCTCCAAAAATTCCCATAAACCATTTTTAATATGCTTTCTAACATATTTAAATTTTAGACCCAAGGCAATCATATATTCATTGAAAATAATTTAAACCCAATTTAACCATTTTCTTTCCTAGAAAATTCATTATAAATCCACATTAACTTAGAAAATTATGAAACTTGAAAATCATCTCTAAACTAATTTTTTTGACTTTATATCAAAAAGACAAGTAAATAGAATGTCATTTAATGGGTTTTTCTAATCAAAAGTTATCATAGAATCTGTATGATGCAATATAAATCATCAACGGGCGTATATATCCATTTAAATAATCAAATCATGGCATTTTACTTACAAAATAAATTCGGATCTCATCTAGAAATTGAAAAAAATGAAAAAAAAGATGTAATCTATTATTCACCTTACTTGTTATTAAGGAGGTTGGGATTTGCTCTTGAATTGATTTGATTAAGCTTCCTACTTGAATTCTTGCTAATCTTCCCTTGTTTTCCCTTAATGGTTTGAATGTTCTTAGATTTGTTTGCAAATGTTTAGAATAGGTAAGGAGTGGAAGTAAGAAGGGTTTAGGGTACAAGAACTTAGTTTATTCCTATTTTGCCCTTATCTTATTCCTGTTACTTATTTCATTATAATTCTCTTTGGCTTATAGATTAATTGAGGCATGACTACCTTAAATTATTCAAATCTCAATCCCATAACCATTTATATTATTTCATTTAATTTATTTAATTAAATGCACTAAATAATGTCAATCAAAATTAAGGGGTCATTACAAATCTCTTTCTTAATTTGGCTTGGGATGGCTTGATATTTTGTAGAGGGTGGAGAAACTTTTATCACCCTTTGTTAAGGGGTCTTTTTACATTCACATAGTTGGATTCAAAAATCTCCCTCTAACTCTTTCTTCTACTCTTTATCCTTTTGATCATTTGTTAGGATGATTGGAGTTAAATCTTCCTTCTCTTTTGTTTGTTGAGATTCCCATATGGCAAGATGCCCATCCTACATCCATACCAAATTTTCAGCTTGAGAATAGAAGTACCGTAGATCTTTACATCCATAAATATAAAGTTTTTCCCAAAAAGGGGTTTTCTCAATCAATCTTGAACGAACCACCATAAGCTTTCTCTATCGATCACATTTTCTAATTTTAATGCTTCTATATTAGATCTCTTCATGTACACTCCAAGTGATTCTCCTGGCCTATTCTTGATAGTAGCTAATAAGCTAAAATCCATAGTTGGGTCTTTGAATATATAAAATTATACCACAAATTCATAAGAGAATTATTCCCAAGAATGGAAATTTTACCTTGGTAATTCTTGTACCATTTGATAGCCTCTCCTCAAAAAGTTATAAGAAAGAGTTTGCAAAGAATTACCCCTGAAGCATTATGCAATCCATTTAAGTTTCAAACACTAAAAGATGATCTTCTGGGTCAGTGGTTCCATCATACTTTAGTGGGGTAGTTTCAATGTGAGACGGAATTCTAATAGCCATTATTTATTCTTAAAAAGGAGCCTTTTGAAGGTAAAATTTTTCTCTAGGCCAAGGAGTATATCTTTTAATAATTGATTGACAATGTCATTCTGGTCGACTTTGTCATCGTAGTAATCTCTGTTATCTTCTTGGATTGAACTATTTGATTGCGCAAGGGTCCTTTTAGCTTGCTTTTCTTGGTTTTCATTTTTTCCTTTTGGCCCTTACTTGGAGGTTGCGCTTCATCTCTTCCTTCCATAATTTTTAAAGATCCTTGAGAAAGAACCCTTTCAAGAAGTTCTTACATAGCTATCACTTGTTGCAGTAGATTCTGGACTTTAGTCTCATTGCTTGCAAATCTTATTAGGATTGAAGGTTGTCCAACTTCCATATTTTCTAAATTAAAGTTTGGGACGACATTGTTTTTCCAAAGTCGCTTATGATGCAACTTCTTCATTTGATTTGTCGATACCGTTTCTGGCCCTTACTATAACATCCTCTACTTAGAGGCCCAAAACTAACGGCTTTGGATGTTGTAGTCATCCATAGTTATTAATCCTCGGTGACCAAATGTGGTAATGTTAGATACTTTGATATAACAAAAACACATGGATATGAATTTTTTTAAACCATTAAACAAATTTATCGTTCCATTTCAACTCATATTTCAAATCCATTATGTAATCCCAAATTCGACAATCACGCTAAGAAAATTATGATCATTACAAAATACTCCCAGAGCGACATATGATGATGTCCCCTTGGATGATCAGAGTTTAAACATAGGAAATTAAATTTTTTTGCCTTTACAACCAAAACACGGTGAAACCAAATAGAAAAGAACTCCTATTAGCTAGCTTGCCTCCTGCACATCCTCGAAAACTTATTTGTCTAAAAGAGAACCTGAAAACCTCAACTCTCAATCTACTCAAAATCAATTAAGCACTTTAGAGTTTAAGGGAAAAACCATAAAATTCGAGTCAAACATAAAGCCGGTTATGAATATTAACCTACCATCCCGAACCATTTAGATATTTACTAAGACCGCACCGCTTAGCAGAATGGGTTTTCCCCTCACTAGTATCTTACCCCAAAATTAAATAATAACCATATATTGTGCTCTAGCATCCACAATGGTTAGAAACATAGCAATTCAAAATATCATGATGATATGCAAACAAGCAAAATATCTTGGATTTCCCATTCCCACTCACTTGACTATCTGTCGCAGTTATAGTTTCTAGAGTCACTATTAACCTATTAGTTTTTGTGGGCTGACTGATGACCTATTTAATGCTTATGGACTATGTTTCTGATTTCATAATTTTCATGGGATCACTAAGAACCTATTAGCCCCTACCAATAACTTCTTTCAATTATTTCATGGGTTCTCCCTGTACCGATAGGTATCTCTAATAAGTTCTCTTATGTCATAGTGTTCATGGTTTGCCTATGAACCTATTAACTTCTGCCAATAACTTTATCCAAACATAGTTTTCATGGGTTTACTATGAACCTGTCTAAACTGAAAGCTTCTTAATCAGTCTTTGCACATCCTATGTTTTTGTCTACCTGACCTCCTTGATGCAACTCTATTCATTCAGGAGTTAACTCGATTTATATTCACTACTGGGTCAACCTAGTTGGTTATTCTTCCCTCACTCCTCAATACAGTTATGGTCTAATTATAAAGGGAATATGTTTATAGAAGTAGCACACATAATATTTGATCATAACATACAAAACATGGTTAATACCTTTAACCAATTATTTTTATCAAGGAAAGCTTCTTCAAAAACTCAAAAATTGGAAGCCATTTCAAAGCTCTTTTATATTGCCATGGGTTTTTCTTTAAAAATGAGTTAGGTTCTTTGTTTTGAAAACTAAGGATTTCGAAACCTTAGACCATTACTTTCAAAACCATTAGAATATCTCTTTCGAAAGAATTTAAATCTTCTTTTCAAAACATTAAGCATATGCATTTCGAAACACTTAAAAATGTCGCTTTCGAAACCATCAAAACATTACTTTTGAATATTAAAGCACCACTTTCCATCTTACAGAAGCATGGCTTTGAAACCATTTGCAAGTATCCCTTTCGAAATTGGGTTTAATCTTAAATATAACGTTTGGGTCAAAGTAAACGTAAGTGAATGTCCCTTTCGAAACCATAACCTTTAAATAAAAGAATTTGGGGAAACAAATGGCTTCAGAATAGTTCTTTTGAAAGTTTTATCCTTTTTAAGTAAAATAATTAGATGGATAACTTAAAAACACCTTTCAAATCCATTACCTTTGAAGCTTTTAGTTTAAATTGCTACTGGAGCCCTTTCGAAGACACTGGGAAGCCACTTTTATATTTGTAAATTAAAAGCTTACCTTTTGAATTCATTGATAATTCAACCTACTCGAAAGGCATAAAGACAACATCATAATTTCTACTATGTTCAAACTACGCTTTTGAATGCTCCATTTTAAAACATAAAACGAGAAAACTATTTTAAAAGCTACCCTTTCAACGCAAGAAGGTGGCTGCCCCTTTGAAAGCTATTTAAAATGTCCCAGACCCCTTTGAAGGCATCGTTTCGACTCTATACTATACCTTCCACCTTTCTCCAATCCACTACGTTACAAAGCATTGATACCATGTATATTAATTTGGACTTGGTTGGGTCGGAGGTATGGGGTCAAAAGGCTAGAAGTGGCAAAGTAATAAATCTTTACAAACCTGTATTGTTTTCTTTTTAAGTAAATGCTTTTTAACTAGCTTGCATACTTGTAAAAATAATACTGATTGGCCTAAACTTTACCAAAATCTTTTCTAAAAGACTGCCGAATTTATCCAAGAATTAAAAAAAAAATGTACAAAGTAGCCCTTCCATTTAACAAACAATTAAGACATTTAAGTCCACCAACTAAAATAATTTAATTTACATAGTAAATTACATAATAAAATCCCTAAAAATCATCAAGATTCACTTTTAATATGTTATCTAATATATATAAATTTTTGACCCAAAATTTTATATAATAGCCGAAATAAATTTTTATAACCAATTAATTATTTCTTCATTCAAAAATTCATAATAAATTATCCATAGTTTGGATAATTATGATAATTCAAACCCATCTTAGAAATAATGTTATACATAACATATTAAATCCCCATGGGCATTCGAAACCCAGCATATACGATCTTTGCCTTAAAATCGAATAAAACATTTAGCAAGCATACTTGTTTGAATCTAACATATCATGTACTTTAAGCATACCATCATTGAAATCAGTAAAATGGATCCAAATATAAAACTCAAAACCAAGTGTTTATGAAAACAAATATGAGATGGTTTTGATTATTATTCACCTTGCTTTGGATAAAGAACTTGAGATTTGATCTTGCTTAATTCTTATTGCTTGATTCCTTAGATTTTAATTGATTTTTCTCCTCCTTTTCCCCTAGGTTGTGGTCGGCTTTGAGCTCTTTGGTTTATGTATTAGAATTATGAACTTGTGAAAATGAAAATTGGAATAAGGGTTTAGGGGTTAAGGGTTACGGTGAACGGCATTTCCCTGTAATACCTTTGCCTTATTCTCTTATTAGTTAACTTGTGAAAACATTTCCATAAAATCATCTTCTAAATTTTTATTTAACTAAGCACGACCTCTATTTAGTTTTCAAATCACAATCCCATTATCACTCCAATCTTTACATTATTATATTTAATTTGTCTAATTAAATCTCCTGAATAATGGTATTTCAAATTAGGGTATTACACTCACCATTTTCTATAAGTAAATAAAGAACCCTTATGCAATTAGTTTGTAGAGAGGGAATGATAATAGATTAGAGGTTCGAGATCTACTTTTAGCGCCAAAAATGTTAATGAATAAATTCGTCAATACCCCAAGGTGTAAAATAAGGAATCGATTCGTAGAAGAGTCTTATCGAGGTAAATAGAAGTCATCAGGATCGATCATGGAGTCGTCGAGGTTGGATATGAAGGAATTAGAGTAATCGAGGTTGGGCATAAAGGAATTGGAGTCATTGAGGTTGGACATGTAGCTGTTATAGTCATCGAGATAGTGTATTAGCTCACATTGAGTTCTAGCTTTGATATCGAGGTCTATGATGTTATCAGGTATAATGTCATTCAATGGGCAGTAATATGAAGGTCATCGATGTTCTAATCAATGACGAAGCTCGGCGAGATTTATATCAAAGTACATAATGATGTCGATGTTGTAAACTTAGTAAAAACTCATCAATATATATAAATGGTAGCTTAAATTAAGCTAATCAGACCATCTCTTTATTAATTTAAAAAAACATTGTATTATAAAACTTTCTATATCACAATGGACATAATCCCTAATTTGGTTTAGGGTTTAAAATGAATAAGAACTGAGAATAAAAGAATTCGACCCCAAAAATTAAGACCCTTGGTCCCTATTTATAGAGTTTGGCGGAAGGCAAGCCTTGACATTCATAAATCCCCACATCTTTAGCTTCATCGTATGTCAATGGTGAATACTCTGTCGGCCTCGACATGAATGACATTGTTGCGCACCAAAGTATGCATAACTATATATTCCTCGACATGGCCTTTGTAGCTCCAAGACTTGACGCCAATGTTCTATAATTGATAGAATGTGATGCAAACACTATATATGGATATATATATTGATAGATATTGACAACACATGTACAAATATACAGTGCTCTCCATGAGGCTCAATGGCTTGGCAGTGTTGATCCTCTACGAGCTTCAACTGCAGCTATTTACAGATTGGCAGTGATGTTGAGATGGAGGCTTGGTGTTTATCCATGACTCTAATAGCTTTGATGTTAATTGAAGACATCTTTGGCCACCTTCTAACCATGTTTGATGATCTCGACATCATTGTGTTAATGATGTCAAGGTTGGTAGGCTTCTTTAGTGATGTATGATAGCAATAACCATTGCCGCATCATTGACGTTGCTATTTAAAATAACATCAAGGTTGAATATTATGTAGGACCTTCTCAATGATGATAGTAGTAGTAACACATCTTACTGTAATGCTTTCTATGGAAGGTCTACTCTGGATGAGGTAGATGTGATGCAGCTCAGAACAGAGAAGAAATGCAACCAAAATTTCTAACAAGGATGAGTCGTACACGACTCATAGAGAGGTTAAGTCGTACGCGACTTAGGAAGGCAGGGTTAAGTCGTTTCCGACTTAATGGTGCACGGGATAGCAAGTTTCGAGTTAACAACAATTTGAACCGCATAAAAGAGGCATCGGGTTTGAGTCGTGCGAGCTTGAGTCGTATACGGGATAATGGAACAGGGTTACGACTCAAGGGAAACTTGGAGTGTGCATACTTGATGAGTCGTACACGACTTAACAACGTATCCATAAGTCGTGACCGAGATAGCATCAAGAAGGAGAAGGATTCAACTGATGGGAGCTTGAGTCGAAGGAAGGATGTTGAGTCGCTGAAGTTATGAGTCGTGAGTCGTAGGTCGTTGCCGACCTAGTATGAGTCGTGAGTCGTTTGTTGTGATGAGTCGTGTACTGTTGTATGTTGTAAGTCGTATGTCGTGAGTTTTAAGTCGGTATGTAGTGGATCGTGTTGCATTTTAGGTCGTTACCGACCTATGGGTTGTGAGTGTTGTATTTTAGGTCGTTACCGACCTAGGGGTAATGTTGAGTCGGTCATGTATATGAAGTGTTGGGTCGCATACGACCTATGGTGAGTCGTCTTAAGGTCATATGATGATGTATGAAGGTCGTGCTTGTTAAGTCGGCCAGGGTTGAGTCGTTCTGGAGTTGAGCTGCCTTGTGTTGAGTCGGCCGCGACCTAAGTTAGGTCGTAAGTCGTCGCCGACCTAAGAGTCAGGTGAGGGTTTGTGTGTGTTGAGTTGTGAAAGCTATAAATAGCGCGTGTGTTGTACATTTTGAGGTTGTTGATTTTTGAATAAAACTCTCTTTTGTTAGCTTTGTGCTTTCATACCAATTGGTAGTTGAGTGTAATCTCCTATCTCCACTTACGTCATTCGAGTGCGCTCGAATCCACGTTTGTTGAAGCCGATTCACGGAATCTAGTGCGCTAGATCAACGTGCGAAGAATCGTAGATCTTTGAACACGGTATAGTGCGCTATCAACGTGTTTGAGATAGCTAGAGTTCGGTATCTTTGGATCAACGAACTTGGGCATTTTGGTATCTTCAACTCACCGATTGCTACATTTCATCGATTGAAGTTTTGTTTGATTAATCCGCTGCGTCATTATTGGTATCAGAGCCATACTTAGCCAATCATAGCTAAGTTTGATTCTTGGAGCCAAGTTTTTGAAGTTTTTGAAGTTGGAAGGAGTTCATCGTGTTCATATTGAAGTTGCATCAAGTTTGGAGAGTTTGATCCATTTCATTTTGGATCGAGGAGTTGGATTTTGTTTGGATTTTGAATTGGTGATTTGCGCGCCAAAGTTTTGAAGGTTTTGGAGTGAGCCGAGGCAAGTCTTGACCGAGCCAAGCAAAGTTGTGAAGAGTCAAGGCCGAGACAAGCATTGCCGAGACAGTTGAGCCTAGATTGCCTTATCGTGTGAAATTTTGAAGTATTGTGTTCAATTTGTTGAAGTTTGTGAAAATTTTAACCATGCCACCAAGGAGAGCTAATCGTCATCAAAACGTTGAAGCTTTGTATCGTAGAGAAGAAGCCGAGCTTATGGAACAACGTATTAATGAGAAATTTGATGAAGGCATTGGTAAATTGGAGAGATTGATGAATGATTTGAATCAAAGGAGGAGATCACCAAACTCGAACCATGGAGGAAACCGAGTTTCGCCATTGGTTACGGAAGCGAGGAGGGTATCACCACATTCTTGTAGAGATAGAAGAGAAACATCAATTTCATCACGAAGAGATCATCATGACTATGCACATGAAGAGAGAAGAAGTCAACGTGAATTTGACCATGAAGTATATAGAGATGAAGAGAGACATAGTCAAAGAAGCATGCATGAGAGAAGGGATGATGTTAGTCGAGATCGATGTAGGCGTACCTTTGATTTTGTTGAAGAGGGTGATAGAGCAAGTATTCATTATCGAGATCGAGACCAAGTTCGAAATTCTTACCGTGATGTGGAGGATGACCGTCGTTGGGAGTCGGGTATGAAAATGGAGATTCCGGAGTTTAAAGGCGGGATGGTTGCTGAGGAATTCTTAGATTGGTTGTCTAATGTGGAGGAAATCTTTGATTTCAAGGAGGTGCCGGAGAATAGAAGGGTGAAGTTAGTTGCTACAAGGCTGAGGGGAAGAGCATTGGCATGGTGGCAGCAAACTAAACTTACTCGAGAACGAATGGGGAAGTCAAAGATAGAATCTTGGGAGAAGATGAAAAAGTTGATGAGATCTACTTTCTTACCTTACAACTACCAGTCACTTATGTACCAAAGGTTGCAGAATCTGAGGCAGGGGACGAAGTCTGTTAGTGATTATGCTGATGAATTTTACCAACTCATTGCTAGAAACGATATTATGGAGACAGAAGAACAGCTGACAGCTAGATTCGTTGGGGGTTTGAGAATGCAGATCCAGGATATGGTTAATATGTTTGATCCTAGATCCGTTGCAGAGGCACATCAAAAAGCGTTAGCTTGGGAGAAACAAGGAAGGCGTGGGGGTGGTGTGTTTACTAATTCCAATAATCAAGCAAGGGGTGTTGGCGGAAGTTCTAATGTTCCTAAACCTGTTACAAAGCCAGTGGTGAAGGAGGCAGAGAAAGCGAAGGCTAGTAGTGTTTTCAAATGTTATAATTGTCAGGAGTTGGGTCACAAAAGCAACGAATGTCCGAAGCCGAAGAAGAGAACCATGGTTGCAGAGGTTGAGGCAGATGATGGTGAGGAGGCAGAGTATTCAAATGTACCTTATGTTGAGGAGGAAGAAAAAGTGTCGGGTGATGAAGGTTGTAATCTTATGATGAGGAGAAGTTGTTTGACACCTAAGCAAGAGGAGGATTGTAGTTGGCTGAGAAGCAATATTTTTCAATCGACATGTACTATTCTGGGGAAAGTTTGCAAGTTCGTTATTGATGCGGGGAGTTGTGATAATATTATTTCTACAGAGGCAGTTAGGAAGTTGAATTTGAAGACCGAAAAGCATCCTAAACCATACAAGCTAGCATGGTTAAGGAAAGGAGGTGAAGTAAAAGTGTGTCGAAGGGCTTGTGTTATTTTTTCGATTGGGAAGAAGTACAAAGATGAAATCTGGTGTGATGTCGTAGATATGGATGTTTGTCACTTATTGTTGGGCAGACCATGGCAGTTTGATAGAGCAGTTCAGCATGACGGTCGTGCCAACAGTTACAGTTTCATGTTCGAGGGTACTAAAATCACTTTGGTTCCTAAGAAGCAACAGCAGAAGGAGAACAAACTGGAGGAGATTGAAGAATTGAAAACTCTGTTGACTTTGAAGGAGTTTGTTAAAGAAGTGGAGGAAGAACCGGAAGTGTTTTTGTTGATTGGGAGAGAGAGTAGTGAAGAAGTTGAGATTCCCGAAGAAGCAAAGCCAGTTTTGGAAGAGTTTGAAGATGTCTTTCCAGAGGAGTTGCCAAAGGAGTTACCACCACTTAGAGACATTCAGCATCAGATTGATCTTGTTCCGGGAGCAGTGTTACCACACCGACCACATTACAGAATGAGTCCGAAGGAACATGAGGAGTTACGAAGGCAGGTGGAAGAATTACTTGAACAGGGTCGTATTCAGGAAAGTTTGAGTCCGTGTGCTGTACCTGCATTGTTAGTACCAAAGAAGGACGGAACTTGGAGAATGTGCACTGATAGTAGAGCTTTGAATAAGATCACTGTTCGTTACAGATTTCCTATGCCGAGGTTGGATGATTTGTTGGATCAGTTGAGTGGGGCAACTATATTTTCAAAGATTGATTTGAAGAGTGGTTATCATCAAATTCGTATCAGACCTGGAGACGAATGGAAGACAGCTTTCAAAACTAGAGAGGGGTTGTACGAATGGTTGGTTATGCCATTTGGATTGTCAAATGCACCTAGTACATTCATGCGGGTGATGAATCAAATTTTTAGACCACTCATTGGAAAGTTCGTCGTGGTTTATTTCGATGATATTTTGATTTATAGCAGGAGTACGGAGGAACATGTTCTACATCTGAGGGAAGTGTTGCTTATTCTTCGTGAAGAACAATTTTATGCTGCTACAAAGAAATGTGTGTTTATGACACCTACTGTTTTATTCCTGGGTTATGTTGTTTCAGGGAAAGGTATTCAAGTTGACCAGAGCAAAGTTGAAGCAGTCAAGAATTGGCCACAGCCAAAGGCAATTACAGAAGTGAGAAGTTTTCATGGGCTAGCGTCATTCTACCGAAGGTTCATACCACACTTCAGTAGCGTGATGGCTCCAGTGACTGATTGCATGAAGGGTAAACAGTTTGTGTGGTCAGAGGAAGCGGGGGTTGCCTTTGAGAAGATTAAGGAATTGTTAACGTCTGCACCAATTCTTGTTCTACCTAATTTTCAGTTATTGTTTGAATTGCATACTGATGCTTCGAAGGTTGGTATTGGAGGAGTTCTGAGCCAGAATGGAAAGCCAGTTGCTTATTTTAGTGAGAAACTGTCAGGGGCAAAGATGAGATACAGTACATACGATGTTGAGTTTTATGCTGTTGTTCAGACGGTTAAGCATTGGAGACATTACTTATTTCAGAAGGAATTTGTTCTGTACACTGATCATGAAGCATTGAAGCATTTACAGGGACAGGATAAAATTTCAGCAAGACATGCATCGTGGATTGCATATTTACAGCAGTTTACTTTTGTCGTAAAACACAAATCTGGGGTGACGAATCGAGTAGCTGATGCTTTAAGTAGGAGGAGTCATTTGTTAACGACAATGAAGGTTGAAGTGACCGGGTTTGAAATGTTGCCAGAAATTATTGAAGAAGATCCTTACTTTGTGAAATATGTGGAGAAAGTGAAGGATGGGAGTACCGATGAATTCATGTTGGTTGATGGTTTTCTGTTTAAAGGGAATCGTTTATGCATACCGGACTGTAGTTTGAGGATGAAGATTGTGAAGGAATTACATGAAGAAGGGCATGTGGGCCGTGATCGTACTTTGCAGTTGATTTCGCAGTCTTACTTTTGGCCGTCGATGAGAAAAGAGGTTGAAAGGTTCGTGGAGCGATGTCATATTTGCCAAGTTTCAAAGGGGACAGCAACGAATGCAGGGTTGTATATGCCATTACCAGTACCATCTAAGCCATGGGTTGATATCAGCATGGATTTCGTTTTGGGTTTGCCGAGAACTCAAAGGGGAAATGATTCGATATTTGTTGTGGTGGACAGGTTTTCGAAGATGGCACATTTTGTTGCTTGCAAGAAGACAGCAGATGCAGTTCGAGTAGCGCAGTTATTTTTCAAGGAGATTTATCGACTTCATGGTTTACCAGAATCTATTGTTTCTGATCGAGATACTCGTTTTCTGAGTCACTTTTGGCTGAGTTTGTGGAAGATGGTGGGAACGAAACTGAAATTTAGTAGTGCTTATCATCCACAAACTGATGGACAGACAGAAGTTGTTAACAGGTCGTTGGGGAATTTGTTGCGTTGTCTTGTACAGGATAATTTGAGAAGTTGGGACATGAAGCTATGCCAGGCAGAATTTGCTCATAATCATGCAGTAAATCGTAGCACAGGATTCAGTCCGTTTCAGATTGTTTATTCAAGTTTACCTAGGGGGCCGTTGGATTTAGCAGTTGTACCACAGTCAAAGAGAACAGTTAAACGAGCTGCTGATTTTGTTGATGAGCTGACTGAATGTCATAAAATCGTTCAGGAACGATTGGAGAAATCGAATGAGAAGTATAAGAAGTCTGCAGATTTGAAACGTCGAAATGTTGAATTTAAAGAAGGTGATTTGGTTTATGCCGTATTAACAAAGGATCGTTTTCCGGTGGGTGCTTATAACAAGTTGAAGGCACGAAAAATTGGTCCAATTGAAGTTTTGAAGAAAATCAATGAGAATGCTTATCGATTAAAGTTACCAGATGATGTTTATACTTCTGATGTTTTTAACGTCAAACATTTAATTCCATATCATGGAGGTGAGATGGTTGAGGAAGAATTTACAAATTCGAGGTCGAATTTTTCTCAACCAGGGGAGGATGATGCAGCTCAGAACAGAGAAGAAATGCAACCAAAATTTCTAACAAGGATGAGTCGTACACGACTCATAGAGAGGTTAAGTCGTACGCGACTTAGGAAGGCAGGGTTAAGTCGTTTCCGACTTAATGGTGCACGGGATAGCAAGTTTCGAGTTAACAACAATTTGAACCGCATAAAAGAGGCATCGGGTTTGAGTCGTGCGAGCTTGAGTCGTATACGGGATAATGGAACAGGGTTACGACTCAAGGGAAACTTGGAGTGTGCATACTTGATGAGTCGTACACGACTTAACAACGTATCCATAAGTCGTGACCGAGATAGCATCAAGAAGGAGAAGGATTCAACTGATGGGAGCTTGAGTCGAAGGAAGGATGTTGAGTCGCTGAAGTTATGAGTCGTGAGTCGTAGGTCGTTGCCGACCTAGTATGAGTCGTGAGTCGTTTGTTGTGATGAGTCGTGTACTGTTGTATGTTGTAAGTCGTATGTCGTGAGTTTTAAGTCGGTATGTAGTGGATCGTGTTGCATTTTAGGTCGTTACCGACCTATGGGTTGTGAGTGTTGTATTTTAGGTCGTTACCGACCTAGGGGTAATGTTGAGTCGGTCATGTATATGAAGTGTTGGGTCGCATACGACCTATGGTGAGTCGTCTTAAGGTCATATGATGATGTATGAAGGTCGTGCTTGTTAAGTCGGCCAGGGTTGAGTCGTTCTGGAGTTGAGCTGCCTTGTGTTGAGTCGGCCGCGACCTAAGTTAGGTCGTAAGTCGTCGCCGACCTAAGAGTCAGGTGAGGGTTTGTGTGTGTTGAGTTGTGAAAGCTATAAATAGCGCGTGTGTTGTACATTTTGAGGTTGTTGATTTTTGAATAAAACTCTCTTTTGTTAGCTTTGTGCTTTCATACCAATTGGTAGTTGAGTGTAATCTCCTATCTCCACTTACGTCATTCGAGTGCGCTCGAATCCACGTTTGTTGAAGCCGATTCACGGAATCTAGTGCGCTAGATCAACGTGCGAAGAATCGTAGATCTTTGAACACGGTATAGTGCGCTATCAACGTGTTTGAGATAGCTAGAGTTCGGTATCTTTGGATCAACGAACTTGGGCATTTTGGTATCTTCAACTCACCGATTGCTACATTTCATCGATTGAAGTTTTGTTTGATTAATCCGCTGCGTCAAGATGTCTTCGTGTCATCGAAATACATGATGGTAAAATTTCTGACGAAAAAAGGACGGTGAGTTATAAGGGTTAAGTAATTTGATGCTCGAGAGATGTATTTTTCAACCATTGAAAAATACAACAAAGCTATCTTTCTCGATATGATTTGTAGGAAAACAAACTAACTAAAGGTGATAGTAAAATCCCTTTGGATGATGATTCTTCAAACTCATCAGCCAAAGCTAAAGCAAAGCCTGATAAGACTACTAGGTATGTGTGAAAAAAATTTAATTTCTCCAAGAAGAAAAGGAAAAGAGAAGAGACAAACTTTACTGAGGATAAAATAGAGGAAGAAGAGAATGATACTGAGTTGAATTCCAGGAAGAGCAAGAAAGAATGAAATTGACAGAAGACCTTGAGGAAATATGCATAGATTTGACAGCTAAAACAAAAATGGTAATGATCGAAAAAGAACTAGATGGTCAAACCAAGGAAGTGTTAATTCAATTTCTCTAGTCTGGCAAGGATATGTTTGCTTGGACTCATTCAGACATGATCGGGATAGACCCTACTGTTGTGTGTCATACCCTGAACATAGAGTCGAAAGCCACGCCAATTTGACAAAAGAAAAGACAATTTGACAAGGTTTGATCTAATGTTCTAAAGGAAGAAATAAACAAGCTGCTTGAGAATAGATTCATAAGAGAAGTGTTATATCCAAAATGGTTTGCCAACCTAGTTCTATTTAAAAAGTCCAATGGAAAATGGAGTACATGCACTGATTACACTGACTTTAGCAAAGCTTGCTCGAAGGACTGTTATCCACTCCCAAGGGTAGATCAGTTGGTTGATGCGACAAGTGGACTTGGGTTCTTATCTTTTATGGATGCATATTCAAGTTACAATTAAATCATAATGTTCAAACTAGATAAAGAACATACCAGCTTTATAATAGTTAGGCAACTTATTGTTACATATAATGTCTTTTGGCTCAAAGAATATTGAAGCAACCTATCAAAGACTAGCAATCGAATGTTTAGGGAATAGATAGCCTGCAACATGAAGTGTATTTAAATGACATGCTACTTAAGTCCCCAAGAAAATTGTTGTAACATCCCCCATTTGGAGGTCCAAACTAACAACTATGGATGTTGTAGTCATCCATAGTTATTAATCCTCGATGATAAAATACGATAATGTTAGATTCATTGATACAACTGAAACACATGGATATGAAGAAATATTTAAAACAATTCAAACAAATTTCTCATTCCATTTCAAAATCATTTTAGACTCATTATGTTACCCCCCCCTTTTGGCAAGGCCGTGACACCAAGAAATTAACTGGAAACCAAAGAGTGATCATCCCTGAAGATCGGTTACACACAGGTCTACTATGGATACTAGTAAATTTGCCCGAATTCGGATCGAGCTACAATCAATGTGGTACAATAATTAAAGCTATGAGAGTCAACATTTCAAATTTCAAGTCAATCAGAGTTCGTATGCACAAGATATGGATCGGTCAAGGTCAAGAGAATCGGCACTATTCATATCCATGCAAATTTGTATCCATCAAGAAACACATCTGGTTCGTATCCATCAAGATAGCCCTGGTTCGTATCCATGGAAGAGGCTCCACCACATCTACTCCAGTTGGTATCCATCACCTAGTGACATTTCGTACCGCTTCCACTAATGCATAGCTCATATCGATCATCATTTACATAATTTGTATCGATCGATCAACGATCGATACGAAGCATACCACCCACAAGCGATATGAAGTAACACCTAAAAAGTATCGATACGAAGTCGATCTTCAATCGATTCAAAGAGTTTAAGTGTATATCAAAAACAATGGGGGTAGAGGCTATCGATATGAAATAATCTCAAACATCGATACGAAATAGAGCGATGGTTATCGATACGAAAGGGATAATTCTGGATCGATATGAACAAAGCCTATAAAAATGGAAGATTCGGTCACTCAGCATGAAAAGTGGATCGATCCTAGAATATAGCACTGCGTTACCTGATCGATACGAACCAGAAGCGATACAGAGCCATCAATACGAATTGTATCAATACGAACTCGGTAGTGTTTTGTAGATGCAAACTTAGATCAACCATAACACAAAATCTACAAGCCCAAATGCTACCAAATTTTCACAGAAGCTTGCATACCACCTCTACTTGGTCATTGATTGATCTTAGCCCAAAATAAGTCATTTTTGATCGATACGAATTATGTGCGTATCGATTATGGATCGATCCCAAATGTCAAGGGATCGATCTGGTGGGCCCATCCATGTGTGGGAAGGAGTTTTCCGAGATCCCAGTCACATTTTTCCAGCCTACGCCTATAAATAGCAGCCCAGTGCCTCTAGAAAATGCATTTTTGGCTTCTCTACGCCGACACTCTGTCGAAATCACTACTATACTTCAGTTGTGCTGTTGTAATCTCTTGTAATCAGTAAGTCAAATTCAATAAACATCAATCATTTCATAGTGGATGTAGGAGATATGCCGAATCACTTTAAATTTGTGTTTTTCTGCATTTTTTCTTATCTGTTAATTAGTGTTTTTGTTAGATCTGTCTCATTTTACATTTACTTTCTTCATTTTATCTCTTCAAACACATCCGAAGAGTATTGTGTCCAATTTTGGTATAAATACTTTGGTGCTTTCACTTAGAGTTGAACCCAGTTTTTCTCCTGCTCATTGGATCTACTTTCGATATTTGATTGGAGGAATCTAAGGAGAAGATCCAGATCCCAAGCCTAGAAGTTTTTCCATCCTATATAGATATGCACCAAGTCTAGGAGAGAACTTTGCTATTCACCATGGTCGCTACCAGGACGACCTCAGCCGCCGCTGCAGATCCAGATGCACGAGATAGGCAGAATTCCACACAACTTCCTTCTTTAGTCCAAAATGGTGCTGGACCTTCGGATCCATAATGCCCTGTCATCAAGGTGGAGTTCCAACTACTGATGAAAGAGCCGACTCAAAGTCACCAGCAACTTACCTAGCAGCTCCGTGCCAACGTGGAGTTAACCAATCAACTGAACTGTGAAAGACGAAAAAGATCAAGAAGGGATCAGGCTTCCAACTCCTCTACTGAAAGTTTAGCTTCTTCCGATTACAATCTTAGATCCATGCTTCCACGGCTGGATGGAAGCTATACACAGGCTACCAGATATCAGTGTACTTTGAATCTTGGGCAATCAAGGGTTGGTCTGACAACCAGCCACCAGACCGGACCCTACTGCCGAGGAGGAACGGTTCCTTATCACACTACTGACAATCGCGTTGTTGCCGTTGCTATTGGGTCGGAACTGACACTCGGAACCGAACGGATCCGAACCACCACCATCATGATTATACTCTTGTTATGTTCTCGAAGACCTAGAGCCAAGGAGGCGAGATATAGACTGTCGACTGCTCCCGGCCCAACCTCGCATTGTGGAACCTAACCATACCTAAGCTCAGCATATCTAGAATGTCCAAATGCCAGACATCCCAACAATGATCTGTTAGATTGTCCATAAAAGCCAAGGCCTCACCAATAACGATCGAGGAATCTCTCAGACTCATACCCCTTTCACCGATGACATCCTCTACGTTGAACCGCCTCGGTGATTCAGAATACCAACTCTACCTGTTTATAAAGGGAGCTCTGACCCTAACTAATACATTTTAAAGTATGAATGGTTAATAAATGCCGCATGGGCTAATGATGTGGTCAAATGACAAAGTTTCCCAATCTCCCTAGGGGGCATCACGACTATGTGGTTTAGTTACCTACCACCCCGATCTATTTCATGTTTCGACCAGTTGGCAACGAAGTTTGTCGAGCAGTTTCGCATGCATGTCACAAGGCCCAAAGATGTTAATACCTTGTCCAGTGTCACTTAAGCTCCCGGAGAGACACTTAGACGTTATCTTGAAAGGCTCCACACTGCATGCTCTGAGATTAGTAACCCTAAGGACAATTCCATTTTGATGGCACTGACTAAGGGAATCGATCCCGATTCCCAATTTGGCAATTGATTGGCAAGAAAAACCCCTGCATCATTGGATTGTTTCTATTTTAAGGCAGCTCAGTTCTTGAGAAGAGAGGATGCAGAACATACTAGGAAAAAGGATGACGTAGGGCCTAGTGTGGAAAGAATCCAAAGCAATGCCGCTATGAAACAAACCAGGGAGAATTTCGAAAAGGTGCAGTTAAATATACAGAATAAGAAGAATCAGCAGAAAGGCGATGGAAATTAAGGTAGGAAGCAGGATCGGAATCGCGGACCATGACGTAGAGCTTCCATGTTTGACACGTATACTCCTTTAGATACATCTCTGGAAAATGTGTACTTGCAAATTTGAAATACTGTCCAATATAAGAAACCTGCTTCAAAGCAATCGTCAGAGAAACAGATTCAAATTGGGAAGCTTTATAAATTTCACGATAGCTATGGCCACAACACGAACGAGTGTCGTCATCTAGAGGATATTATTGAGAAGTTGATCCAAGAGAGAAACTTGGAGCAGTTCGTTCGGGCACCGTAGGCTAGGGGTGCGGGCTCATCAAATCAAAATCAAATACCAAATCAGGTTAGACCGGAGGAAACCGCACGTACCATTTAGAGGTTAGTGATTAACACTATGAGTGGTGGTCCTTATCTAGTAGATCGGAGATGGAGGAAAATAGAGTCGTATGCCAGCTCTATTAAGCATGCGAGCTTCGAATGTTGTAGTAACTTGGAAGATGGAGCTCCGGACAAACAACAAAAAATGACGATATACAACATTGTATTTTGAGATAGGGATGCCAACAGAGTCGAAGCCCCTAACATTGATCCACTAGTCATTTCAGTTCTAATAGGTCCTGCTTGGATGAAGAGGAACTTAGTGGACAGTGGAAGTTCGGTGAACATACTCTTCAAGCGAGCCTATGATCAAATGAAGATGGAGGCGAAAGATTTGAAGCCTTGTCAATCTCATATTTATGGCTTCAATGGGAGTGCAACTATACCCACTAGGATGGTGGAGCTACAAGTGGAGTTGGGAGTTGGAGAGCGCCGGAGAGTCCGAATATTGCAGTTTATTGTATTGGATATTGATTCACCGTACAACGCTTTCTTGGGCCGACTGGCCCTAGCTGAGTTTAGGGCCGCCATCGCCCCTTTGTGTCTAACTTTGAAATTCCCTACCGGCAATGGAGTCAGAGTCGTTTAAGGAGACTAGGCTGTTGGATGGGCCTACTATGTAGCTGAGCTGTGGGAGTCATAACGAAAAGAGAAGGGAAAGGGAATAATGGAATCTCTCTGCATCAGCTTTGCAAATAATTGACAGTTAACGCCTGGGCCAAGGCTTGGGCGCCACAACGAATTCCCAAGTGATCTTGACCCAAGAGATACTGAAAGCGAGGATGAAGTCAAAGACAGTCAGGCTTCTCCGATAGAGCTGACAGTCGATGTTTCGATCGATAATGATGATGATACTAGAATGGTAAAGATTGGGTCTTAGCTAAGCCAACAGATAAGGAGGAATTGGTTGAATTTCTCCAGGCAAACCTCGATGTGTTTTCCTAAACGCATTCTGACATGCGTGGGATCTCGTTGGATATCGTGAGCTACACATTGAATATTGACCCACGGCATGTCCCGGTCAAGCAAAAAAGTCATTGTATGGATCCAAAGAAATCTTCCGCCCTTAATGGAGAAGTGGATAAGCTCATGTTGAAAGGGTTTGTCCGAGATGCATTATATCCAGAATGGGTCTCCAACCTGTACTTATCAGGAAACCAAATAGGAAATGAAGAGCATGCATTGACTACTCAGACTTGAATGAAGCTTTCCCTAAGGACAGTTTTCCGCTTCCCAGAATTGATCAGCTCATAGACTCAATGACCGGACATGAGCTCTTATCCTTCATGGATGCATATTCTGGCTACAATCGGATACTAATGCACCTACTGATCAGGAGCATACCAGCTTTGTCACTGATCTGGGACTCTATTGTAATAAAGTGATGCCATTCAAACTTAAGAACACCAGGGCAACCTATCAAAGACTCGTCAATCGAATGTTCACGAACACGGTCGAGAAAACCATGGGGTTTATGTGGACGACATGCTTGTGAAGTCAAGATTCTCCACCAATCATATCAAAGATTTGGAAACGATTTTCATCGTCCTTCGAGAGTAAAGAATGAAACTTAATCTGTTGAAGTGTCATTTTGGGGTCGATCTGAAAAAATCCTTGGATTCATCGTTAATGATCGGGGATTTGAATCCAATCCCGAGAAAATGTGCGCAATTAGAAATCTTGAGACTCCAAAGACTATAAAGTAAGTTCAGAGCCTCAATGGGAAGGTAGCAGCACTGAGAAGGTTCATTTCAAAATCCACCGACAAATGCATTCCCTTCTTCCAACTAATCAGAAAAGGGAAACATAACTTTGAATGGACTACAGAATGTGAAGCACATTTTGATCATTGTTTCAACACCTATCCACACTACCCATTCTATCAAAGCCTATTGATCGGGAGATATTGTACATCTACTTGGCGGTGTCATAAAACACAGTCAGTGCTACTTTAATTCCGGAGGAGGACCAGATACAACGACCAGTCTATTATGTCAACAAACAACTAACCAGAGTAGAAAGAAATTATCGAAAGTTGGAGAAGTTAGCTTACTGTCTTGTCATTGCCTCGAGGAAGCTTCGTCCATATTTCCTGGCTCATCCCATTACCATATACCTCGACCAGCCATTATGACAGGTCCTTATGCGACCTAAGACATCCGGTAGGTTACTTAAGTGGAATATCGACCTGAGTCAGTTCTACATCATTTACGCACAAAGGAAAGCTATTCAATGACAAGTCCTAGCAGATTTCATCGTCGAATTCAATATCCTGGCAGACTTGCCTAAAACCAGCAAATCTTCCAAATATGTCTGGAAGCTACATATTGATGGTGCATCAAATGAGCACTTCACAGGCATTTAGGTTGTTCTCGAAACTCCTAAAGGCCAATTTATATGCTATGCCTTGAAGTTCGATTTCCATGAAACCAACAATGAGGCCGAATACAAAGCCCTGCTCACCAGACTACCGCTTGCTAGAGATTTAAGAATAACTGCTTTGGAGATTTACTGTGATTCATAATTGGTCATGTGCCAAGTTCAGGAGGAATACCAGGACAAAGACTGAAGACTGACTACTTATCTTGCTCAGGTCCAGGAAATATTGAATCAGTTCGATTATTATGCCATTTATTGCATACCACGAGAGCATAATCAGAAGGCCGATTCTTTGGCAAAGTTAGCCAGCACCGGTGAGGCAGAGAAAATGTGACTCGTTCCCATTGAGACAATATATTCCCTAAGTATTAAACAAATGGAGACCAATTAGATACTTGAAGCCACACCCGATAAGGAATTATGGATAACTCCATTCAAGAACTATCTTGAGCATGGAACCCTAACAGAGTGCAGAAGTGAGAAAAGACTAGTTCTTCAAAAGGCTACATGGTTCACTATTCAAATGGAGTGATGTATAGAAGAGGATACTCTGTTCCTTTATTCCGGTGTATCGCCCACGATGAAATCAAATGAGTATTACATGATGTGCACGAAGGAGAATATAGCGATCACATCAGGGGCAAGCTCTTGCAAGAAAGTGCTCTGATATGGTTATTATTGGTCGACTGTAAATCGCGATGCATCAGATTATGCCAGGAAATATGACCAATGTTAGAAACAAGCTTAGATTCAGAGGCTAACTCAAGTCGTTAAGATAACGTAGTAGATACCAATTCGCCGAGAGCCCCGCCTACCGAAATAACTCAGATAGTCAGCCCATGGTCATTCGCAACATGGAGCATCGATATTATTGGGTCTCTACCTCTAGCTAAAGGTGAGGTGAAGTACGCCATTGTTGCAGTTGATTACTTTGCGAAATGGGCAGAAGCCGACCCCCTTGCTGCTATCACAATGAAAAAAGTGATCAACTTTCTTGTACACGACGTTATCTGCCGATTTGATCTCCTACATACCATGATCACTGACAACGGAGCCCAATTCGATAGTGTCGAGTTCAAGGATTTCTGTCCGCGATTTCATATCCAGAAGAAGTTCTTTTCAGTTGCACACCCTCAAGCGAATGGATAGGTCAAAGCTGTTAATAAAATTATAAAGTCCTTTCTGAAAAAATGATTGGAAAAATCTGGGAGCAAATAGGTTGATGAACTTCCTTTGGCCCTATGGGCTTATCGAGCAACCCACAAGTTCACGATCGGCCACACACCATTTTCATTTTCCTATGGTTTAGAAGCCATTATTCCAGTCGAGTTGGAAGTGCCCTCATCGTGTGACATATTATGACCCGAAGACAAATGCAATATTACTTGCCGAATCTTCGGACTTATTAGGTGAGAAGCATGAAGAGGCTGATTTGAGGGCAGTTGTGCACTGAAGTCGAGTCGCCCGATTGTACAATGCTAAGATCCAACCCCGAACCTATGAATTCAGTGATCTCGTCCTCAAGATAATTTACCCGGTCCCTTCCCATATGAAATCAATGTGGGAGGGATTGTATGTTATTGAACGAAGACTAGGAGATGGCACATTTAAATTATCGACCATTGATGGTCTCACTTTGATGAGAGCCTGGAACAGTGAGAGTCTTCATCGCTACTACACATAACAGGCTTTATTTATTCATTTAGTCTGCTTTTCATTTGTAACTTGTTTATGCATTTCAAAATTTAAATTTGTAATAAGGCAACTGACTTTGCCATACTTTCTTATTTTAGTAATAAAATGCCATCGCTTCGAGCTAGAGTAGTGATTCTTAATATACGTCCATCACAATGCACGAAGAGCTAGGTTCCATCCTACTATGGGACTTATTCAAATAGGCAATGACTGTGATACAACCAGTCACTCGCTAAGTGAAACTCGAGCTCGAGGGCAAGCCATCACATTGAAGCCAAAAAAAGATTGATACACAACAATCCTCTAACTAACTCCGGCTCCTAGAGTGCAAGCTAGAGTATAAACTTAAAAATATGGGTCGAAGAGGGTGCATCCGTCCACCTAACGACTTTTCCCATGCTTCATCCAAGTCTGAGGAGGATGGATCCGCCCATCTAACGACCTCACTTGTTAACTCAGGGTGGATGTGACCTGACCATCCACGATCCAAATAAATATATTGTTCCCAAAGTGCGAACGAAATCCTAAAACTCAAAACAAATGTGATCTACCGTCTGTTGACCAACTCCAGGTTACCAAAGTGCAAACTGGAGTATAAACATCAAAATGGACGTGACAGATCATCCATAGACTAATTCTAAGTCTCCAGAGCACGGGCTGAAATATAAATAGAAACCGAGTGGGGACCAACCGCCTATGAGACAACTCCGAGCCCCATGAGTGCGGACCAGAATATAAGCACAAATCGGGTGTGATTGATCACCCACAAATCAATCTAACTCCCCATAATGCGAATTAAATGCTAAATATCAGACGGATGTGACTAACTACCCATAAAATAATTTAAGTCCCTGGAACTCGGACATATCTTCAAACATTAAACGGGTGTAACCGACCATCGACATGCAAGTGCAATCCTTAGAGTGTGGATGCGATTATCAATAGATGATGGAGTGTCATACGACCACTCGAACTCGTCTCATTTCAACTTCATTCCGAATAAGTTAAGCTCGGTTTATCAAACGTGAAAAGCGCCTGCCGACCGACCACTTCAATTTATCCTCGGGACTAGGGGCAAAAATAAAGTGCCATCTACTGATTGAGATAGTATAATATTGAGACTCGACTTAACGTTCGGTTATGACCCAAAGCCATAACTTTTAGACTTAACAACCAAACTCAGGTCTGATTCAGAGACTAAAGCTTCACAAGTACATTGAATGGAAATTCAAGTGCTAACACACTTAAGAAAATAAACAAAAAACCACGTGGAAAACAAAATGGAATTTTATTTCAACTATTCTTTGAAAAAGAAGGATAAGTACAAAAATTATGCAAAGAAATCCTACTAACAGGGGCTGAACCCGCATCTATACATGGCCTACAGGAAGCAAAAAAAGAAATTCCTATATATCTCCCAAAAAAGGGAGCAAGAAGACATGTCTACTCCCTAGATTTCTTCTTCCTCGGCGTTGACCCATAGAGCTACCGCTCGGGTGCCTTTTCGAGCCATTGCCTTTTGGTGGTTGGTTTCCAGCCAGAGGAATTATGGAAATCTCTCCCTCCGAACTCACGGGAATTGGAATACTTTCTGGATGCGAAGTCGGAGGAATAGGAACACTATCAATGTTAGGACACAAGGGAGGAACATCGTTGTCGACAACTGTACCCTTTGGAGAAATCATTCGCAGAGGAGCCGGGCCAGGACCCGCCATACCACCTACAATACTACAGGCCCGTGCGGCTGCTTCCATCTCGGCATTAATCTTCGCTATTATCTCCTCCTCGTGAACTGCTTGAGCATCCATGGGAATGCTGCTAGTTGGGCCAAAAGAACTGGCAGTGAATGCGCCTTAGCCCATGATGAATGGCAGGTCGGTAAGAGGGTCACTTTGATGACTAAGGAGTTCTTCCATCATCTAGTCGTCAAAAATAAATGCGCACCCTTGCACTCCCTCTGTTGCTGCAGCTGCTGTTGTTGTGGTTGCCTCCGTCATAAAGGCCTTCTACACATGATGCAACTCTTGGGTTGTAGTAAGCACGGCCAATGCGACTCCTATCACTGAATAAAGATAAGGGAAAAGGTGTTAGTGACTACTTCGAATAAAGCCGTCGACTTTGAATAAATGCGAGAAATGTTCAAAATACCTTCCTCAGATGGGCTCGTGGGTGGAGCCGGAGCGGCTTCAGGGGCATGCGCACGAACTGGGGACAATTGCGGTTGATCAGGATTGTAAGTAGGCATAGATAGAGGATCAACCGTAGGAGTAGATTCATGCTAGGTTGGCAAAGTAATTTCAGAGCTTGTATCATGATGCTCAATGTCAAAACCCTCTGTAGCCAGCGGATGCCGAGTGCCGAGTCTCTCTTTTTTAAAATATGATAGTAGCATAATGGAGGACTCTTCTCTCTTCCTCTTTCAGTAACCGATTCTCAAATTCGAATTTATCAATGGATTCAGCTTGATGCTCTGCTTTTTCATCTTTAACCAAGCAGCACCAAGCGTTATATAGATGTGGTGGGCAATCTTCGAGCTAGCTCAGATTTTGATTCTTTAGAACATTGAAATTGTATGTAATGAAGAGATCCTCAATTTCGCTCTCCATCCTAGCCTCTACCGCTCTGGCATCAATCTTAATCCTAGCCTTGGCTTCCTGCGCCTTTAATACAGCTGCATCCCGCTCATTCCTAAGTTCCATAGCTTGATCCCATGCTTCTTGGGCAGCCTTATTAGCATCATCCTTTTCTTTGATGACCTCAACATACTTCGTCTTAAGCTCATTGAGCTCCTTGAGTGCATTATCTCTCCCTGTTGTGATAGTAGCATTTTTGTGGCCCATATCATCGATCAAAGCTAGGTGCTCTTGTCTTATCTGCTCCATCTTCTTGTTCGCCTCATCGACTTTCTTCAAGGCCTTTATTTCTGAGTTCCTCAAAGTGTCATTCTCAGTAGTGAGTACTTGCACAATATGTCCTTCTGAGCAAGATCGGTTCTCGGTTTCTCAACTGACTTCTCCCGCTCGAAAGCTACCGCCGATGCTTTTTCTACGATCTTCATCCATTCTCGATACTGGCTATAAACATCATGTATATAGTCGTGCATCATTTGTTCTACCTCATTGGGAATTCACTTTAATTGTGGAGGGAATATGAAGCCATCGGAGTAGACATTCGGGAAATCCTTTTTCAACTTAGCAGTTCTAATCTACCCTTCCCCGACGGCTTCTGTAACGGCTTGTCCACTTGTGACGGGTCCCTCAGTTTTGGTTCTCCAACTTATTCGATGGGTCATGAAGCTTGAGAAGGCGGTACTTGACGTGAGGACTCTAAGATTTATTTGACAAAACCAGAAGATTGTGTTGGACCTCTAGGTGGCGGAGTGCGCGACTGGGAACGGTGCCTATACTACCACTCCCTCTCCCTATCCCTTTCCCTCTCCCTATCCCTTTCCCTCTCATACCGCTTCCTCTCTTGACTGGAGTAGACGCGATCGCATTCTCTATCGGTCTCACATCTACGAGACTCATAATATGAACTAGATGAATGGCATGCAGAACGGAGGTTGCCAAGCGTAGATCCTCGCTTTGACATCGTATCTGTAAAATAAAAGAGAAGCAGAGTTGGTAATCTCCAAAGATGAACAACTTGTGACTGGAAATTTTGTGATGCGGTGAAGTGTGTGCATGCATGTGCAACCCCCCCTCCCCAACCAACCATTTGTAATGGCCGTATTAGGAGGAGTTGGCTCTCCTACATCTAAGGCGCTTTGAAGCCCCTATAATCTGGTATCTTTGTGCAAAGGCAAGTCATTCGGAATGGGGATGTCTGCAGTCCCACAAAGGAGCTCTTCATCTGTGGAAAAGGAATTTCTTGACTAGTAGCAGGCAAAGAGACTATGACGGTTTTGTGCTTTATAGATTTTCGGGCGGTAGACTTGCCTCTTCTCTTCCGCATTAAAGATCAAGGACTTTGCGATGGCCTGGCTGCGGGATCATCTCCAACAGATATATTTTCATCACCGCCTTGTTCAATAATTACTATCCCATGAGCTCTCCTTCGAGCTTGCCTCACGGGGGCCGTCCTAAGAACTCCTGCAAGTCCAATGCTTTAATCTCTGTCAATAAGCCCAACGGCAACCACATTTTCGTTCGTAAGGACTCCACCAATCTCTCCGTGTTCGGCGGGCACCTCTTGAAGAACTCATATTATCTCCTTAAACTGAGTACCTTCAGGTCGTGGAATTGAAGCTATAAAAGGAAAAAATGTTAGATCCGACATCAACTACTATTATCCAGTTAGTCAGCAAGGAGGCTAGGGCACTTATGTCTTGCTAGCCATCGTCTAGCGAACCTCGGTAAACACCGAACGTAAAACCATTCGGTCTTAAAGTAACTCAGCTTGCTCCTATGCCCGGTCACAATTTGACAATTCTTAACTTCTTCTAGGAAAGTAAAGGAAGGGTTGCCTTGGGAATCTTTGTATTAAATAAGTATCTGATCTCTTCTACCGTCGGAGGACGGAAGAGGTGCTCCATGAAGATGACAAACAAACTATTGAGCAAGGCATATCTATTCGTGTGCAGCTGAGACAAAGTGATCCATAAGAAAAGTAGAACTTCCCAGATGAACTGGTTGAAAAGAGGAAGTGTCCCGGATGCACACATAAATCTGTTATAGGCTGTGTACCCTTCTTGGGGGTTATGGGCTCTATCTTCTACACCCGACAGTAAGACATCATCCAGTGACAACCCATGCCTTATGGAAATCCTGCCTAATGTATCTTCAGAAATATTAGAGTGGAAATAATCTTGTGGATGTGCGATGAAGACTGCTCCTGGTAGCTCATCTGAATTAGGGCTAATAACTTTAGCTGCAATATCTGACATCTCGATTGCGAGGAGAGGGAAACTCTGGACATCCTATGATTACGAACTTCCCGGTTCCGTAGCTATTGAACTGGGTAAAAATCATCGTTACAAGAAAATGAACCCGTGTTTCCCCTAGTGTGAAGTGCGTGAATGTGTTGTGCAGTGCTACATAATATTTGTAATTCTATGGAATTTGAAAGATGTTCGAACGACAAGACTTCAAGATTCATCAGGAGTAGCCATCATCGCTGACCATCACAACCTTGCCATCCAGACTTACAAGAACTATCCAAGTTAAAGTTTGTAAAATTTGTCAAGTTACAGTTCCATTGACGAGCTTTGAAGGGCAGCCAAATATGCAGTGAAATGGTTAAGTACAATTATGCAAGGCAGAAGCTCGACGGAGTCGGATGTTCAAATATGCAAAAGATTTCGTCTCCATCGAGTTCTGACTTGGATCTATCTCTAAATGAGTAACTTGTATCAATCAAAAAAGAAATTTGTATCGATCGGAAAAACAATCTTCGTGTCGATCGGTAAACCATCAATTCACATAAATCGACAGGGATAACTTCATATCGGTTGCCAGCTCCAAAATTTGTATCGGTCTGTGCACGTCGAAACGAATGCCATCGTTGATCGATATGAACTTGTCCACCATCCATCGATACAAAGAAACTCTTTCAATCCATACAAAGTTTTATTATATCTGGATCGAGCGTCCTTTAGCCGTCATCGATGCGAATGCTCCTCTCGTATCCCTCTACACTTCTTCTTCTCCAAAAACTAAGACGCCACTTCAACCTTCATTGACCTTGCTCGGCCCCGTTTCCAACATCCTCATCACTATAACCAGCCACAAATAGGTGTGGGATGACACGAAAATTCGAGTCTCGTCATTTTAACTTGAATTTGATCGATTAATTACTTAATTTGAGCGATTGGTTTGAGGAATTAAGGTCTCGATCTGAAGGCAAAGGCGGTTTTTTATTTTCTCTTTAGCTCGGATCGATATGAAGTCGATATGTGGGAATGAAGACAAATGAAATTTTTCTAAGTATGGAAGTTATTTATATAGGTGGAAAACCAAAAGGAAACGATTCGTCTCCCAATGCAAAATGAGAGGTAAAAGCGGTTCACGCATCATCAATATGAAACAATGTTCGTATCCATTCACCTGCATCGATTGAGAATGCAACTGTTCATAACCATCAACTCGAATCAATCTGGGACAAGGCTTTTTCATATCCATCGACCCATCTATATGAAGATACACAAAGGATCTTTTGAACTGTTCGTACCCATCGTCGGTCCATCGATACGAAGTGGCACCTTTGTATCCATCATTTTGAAGACCACCAGGATACATATCCATCGATACACAACATTTCAAAGGAACACTATTTCGTATCGATAGCCATTGATACAGAATACATATCCCAACTTTTCACATCGATCCAGGAGAGGATCTATATGAAGGGATATACTAAAAAGACCATCAAGCATTATTACAACTCAAATTTCACATCGGCCCAGGAGAGGATCGATACGTAACTCGATTAAAAAAACTTGACCACGACTCGTGAATGCGCAGACGTTAACGGGAGTCAGGTTAACACACGTTCGTGCATGATGAACTAACATTCAACTTTCCAAAATTCACAGGAGTTGAATGCTCACCTAGTGACAGTTACAACGATGAGCAGTAGATTGCTAACACTTGACACTCAGTTACAACATTGCACTGTACAATCATTGGCAACAATTCAGTATTTATATTATCGGGAATCAAACAAAGGTTACATCTTTTGACGAAAAGATAACGGCAGTGCAACAAATCAGGCAGAACTTTTTGGACTAAAGGGCGTAGCTTTTCAAAGCACGTCATGTTTACACAAGATACTTTATGGGGGCAAATGTTACCCCATTTTTTGGCAAGGTCGTGACACTAAGAAACTAACTGAAAACCAAAGACAAATCATCCATGAAGATCAGTTACTCGTAGGTCTACTATGGACACTAGTAAATTTGTCTGAGTATGAAACAAGCTACAATCAATGTGGTACGACAAGAAAATATGAGAGTCAATGTTTCAAGTTTCAAGTCAATTGGAGTTCGTATGCACAAGATTTTATCGGTCAAGCTCAAGAGAATCGACACTATTCATATCCATGCAAATTCGTATCCATCAAGAAACATATTTGGTTCGTATCCATCAAGAAAGTGCTAGTCCACATCTATGAAGAGGCACTACTTCGTATTCATCACGTCTACTCTAGTTCGTATCCACCACCTAGTGACATTTCATATCGCTTCCACTAATGCATAGCTCATATCGATCATCATTTACATAATTCTTATCGATCGTTGACCGATCGATATGAAGCATACCAACCACAAGCGATACAAAGCAAGACTTAAAAAGTGTCGATAGAAATTCGATCTTTAATCTATTCAAAGTATTTAAGTCTATATCGATACGAATGGGGGTAGAGGCTATCGATATGAAATAATCTCTAACATCGATATGAAATGGAGCGATAGCTATCAATATGAAAGGGATAATTCTAGATCGATATGAACAAAGCCTATAAAAATGGAAGATTCGATCACTTGGCATGAAAAGTGGATCATCCTAGAATATAGCACCACGTCACCTGATCAATACGAACCAGAAGCGATACGAAGCCATCAATATGAATTGTATCGATACGAACTCGGGAGTGTTTTGTAAATGCAAACTTGGATCGATTATAACTCAAAGTCTACAAGTCCAAATGCTACCAAATTTTCATAGGAGCCTGCGTACCACCTCTATTTGGTCTATGATCGATCTCAGCCCAAAAGGAGTCATTTTTTATCGATACGATTTGTGTGCGTATCAATCATGGATCGATCGCAAATGTCAAGGGATCGATCTAGTGGGCCCACCCATGGGTGCGGAGGAGTATTCCGAGATCCCAGTCAGATTTTTTTGCCTACGCCTATAAATATCAGCCCAATGCCTCCAAAAAGTGGACTTTTTCTTCTCTATGCTGACACTCTGCCGAAATCACTACTATACTTCAGTTGTGATGTTGTAATCTCTTGTAATCAGCAAATCAAATTCAATAAACATTAGTCAGGTCATAATGAACATAGACAATATGCCGAACCACTCCAATTTTGTGTTTTTCTGCATTTTTTCTTATCTATTGATTGGCGTGTTTGTTAGATCTGCCTCATTTTACATTTACTTTCTTCATTTTATCTCTTCAAACACATCCAAAGAGTATTGTACTCAATTTTGGTACAAACACATTACATAATCCCAAATACGAGTACCATGTTCAGAAAAATATAATTATTACAACATATGCCAAGAGCAACATACGAAGATACCCCTTAGATGATCAGAGTGTATATATATAGGCAATATAAACAACTTTGCCTTTGAAATAGTACACGATTAAATCAAAATAGAAAAGAACTCCTATTAGCTAGCTTGCCTCCTAAACGTCTCTGGAAACTTATTTGTCTAAGGAGAACCTAAAAACCTTAACTCTCAAACTACTCAAAATCAACTGAGTACCCAAGAGTTTAAGGGGAAAAAATAAACTTCGAGTCGGAAATAAAGCCTGTTATGAATAATAATCTATCATCTCAAACCATTTAGATATCTAGTGAGACCACACCACTTAGAGGAATGGGTTTTGCCCTCATTATTATCTTATCCAAAACTTTATAAAACATATACTATGCTCTTGCGTCCATAATGGTTGAAACTATCAATTCAAAATATTATGACAATATGCGAACAAGTAAACCAATTTCTGGATTTACTATCCCTATTTAATTTGACTATCTGTCTTAGTTATAGTTTCAAGGGTCACTATTAACCTATTAGTTTTCATGGGCTTACTAATAACCTGGTTGAAACTTATGCACTCCATGTCCATTTTCATAGTTTTCATGTGATCAATAAGAACCTCATGGCCTTGTGAATCATTATTCTTGGGTTTTCTTGAACCTATTGGTAACTCCAATAACTTCCCTCATATCCTAGTTTTCATGGGTTCACTAGGAACCTATTGACTTTTGTCAATAACTTAATCTGAGTATAGTTTTTATAGGTTAACTACAAACGTATTGTCCCCTCCCAATGACTCTTTCTAATCATAGTTTTCATGGGTTTACTATGAATCTATTGGCACTTGCCAATAACTTTTCCTAAACATAGTTCTTATGGGTTTATTATGAACCTATCTATTTGATTACTTCACTATTTAGGCATCCTCCGTTCTAGACTATCTAACCTCCTAGATGCAATTCTACTAATTCAGGAGTTAATTCAATTTACATTCACTACTGGGTCAACCTAGCGGGTTAATCTCCCCTTTCTTCCCAAAATGCAGTTATAGGTCCATTATAATATGAATATATATATACATATATATTAGAAGAAGCAAACATATCAACATAATAATGCCAACACCTATGGTTTAATTCCTTGAAATCAATGTCATATAAAACATGGTTAATTCCTTTAACCTTTTATGTTATCAAGGAAAGCTTCTTCAAAAACTCTGATTTAAAAGCTTTTTTACAATACCATGGGTTTTTACCTTTAAAAATTAAGATTGGTTTCAATTTTTTGAAAACTAATGCTTTCGAAACCTTTACTTTTTACTTTTGAAATCATTGGAGAACTTCCTTTGAAAAGAACTCAAATCTTTTTTCCGAAACATCAGGCACTTGCCTTTAGAAACACTTTAAAACCTTTCTTTCGAAACCTTCTGAATGTATTAAAGTATTACCATTTAATTATGGAAGCATAGCTTTGAAACCATTTAAAAGTACCCCCTTTCGAAACTATTGGGTTTAATTTAAAACATATCTTATTGGATCTAAGTGAATACAAGCGAAAGTATCCCTTTCGAAACCATTAAAAAGTGTTTAGGGTAAAGCAGATGGCTTCAGCACCATCCTTTCGAAAGCTCGAAACATTTAAGTAAAACATTTGAAGCATAGCTTCGAAGCGCCTTTCGAAGTCATTGCCTTCGAGACCCTTGAATCCTTTCAAAGGCCTTAGAAAGTTTGCATGGTGCAAGTTTAAAAAAAGGTTACCTTTCAAATTGGTTGATGAATTCAATCCATTTGAAAGGCATTAAGGACAGTAGAAGTGTTTTGACTTGGTCGAAACTATCCTTTTCAAAAGCATTGATTTTATGACTAAGTAACTCATTCGAAAGCTGCAGATTAAACAAATAGCGGCAACTCCTTTCGAAATCAATTTAAAAAGACTCCTTCGAAAGCATATGCTTCGACTCCTTGGAAAGCATTTAGTAAAATAGGAAAGCACATTTCTTTGGAAAATAAAACAAAGTTTCGACACCATGCCTTCTGCCTTTCTCAAATCCACTACGTACCAGTGTGTTGATACCTTGTGTATTAGTTCGACCTGCTAGGTTTCAACTTGGTTGAAGGCAGAAGTATAGGGTCGAAAGGTGGCTTCTAAAAGAGGCGGAACATATTTTCTAATTGAAGTCTGATTTAATGCAATTTAAAGTGAATACTTTATAACTAACCTACCTATTTGTAAACATTTGATTGGTTGCCATAACTTTGCAAATTCATTACAAAAATAACCACCTCATAAATTCTAATCTAAACAAGGATTAATTTAACAAATAAGCCCTTCCATTAAGCAAAACTAATAAAAGAATAAATTCCTTCATCTAAAATAATTTTATTTCCATAATAAATTACTTAGGAAAAAATCCTAAAAATCATTGAAATTCACTTTCAACATGTAATCTAACATATAAAAATTTCAACATATAAAAGTAGTCTGGAATAGAGCTAGTATTCCTAAAATGTCTCAAACAACTTATTAGACTCTCATTCACAAGCTACCTACAATGGATAGACTAAGAAAATGGGGAATTTTACATAATTCGACTTGTGTCCTATGTAACGTGGAGGAGGAAAATCATAAAAATCTTTTGTTTTCCTATGAATTTTCCAAAACTGTTTGGGATAAAAAAAACTAATTCTGAATTATAGCTTACAAGATGAATTTTTGAGCGAAATTGCGATTTACCTGACTAGACACTGGAAAACCAAAAGCTTGATGGGAAAAGTTGCTTCCATTTTGCTGACTACTTCTGCTTGGCTTTTGTGGAAAGAGAGGAATCAACGTATTTTTCAAAACAACCACAAAAATGTAGTGAGATGATGAGAAGAGATGTTCAAATCGGCGTGAAAAGAGTAGGGAGAAAAGTACTTACAGATTTATTTACTGTTGAACAAGAGACATTACAGAAGATGGGATTAAATATAGATAATAATAAGATTCGTTTTGAGAGGCCATGGAAACCACCGTGAAAGCTTGAAAGCCTAAAGGAAGATATAGCAGTTTTCTTTTTTTTTTCCTTTGTTTCTACTGTTTAATGTAAATGCGAATCCTATGCTTGATAAGTTTGTGATAGGTCGGGTTGACCTCTTAATTGGCCTTTTATCTTATTAATAAAGCTTTTACCCATTTTAATAAAAAAAAATCAGACCCAAATTCTTCATAAAATAAGCAAAATTAATTTCAAAAACCAATTATTCATATTTCCCATTGAAAATTCGTAATAAATTTTTCATAGCTTGCAAAATTATAAAAATCAAAACCCGACTCCAAAATCATGTTTTTCATAACATATAAATTCCTCATGGCATTCGAAATTCAATATAATTGTTTTTACCTTTAAAACTGTATAACAATTATCAAACACTTTGGTTCCAACCAAATATGTTAGTAAATCCAAGCATATCATCATCAAAAGTCTTCATAATGGATTTAATCTTAAACCCGAAAATAAAATGTTCATAAAACAAAAATAGATATGGTTTTGATTATTGTTCACCTTGAATAGGATAAGGACTTTGAGATATGATTGAGATTAATTCCCTTCGCTTAAATCCTTGGCTTTTATTTGATTTTCTCCTCTTTTCTCCTAAATAATGGCCAACATCTCTCTTTTGTTTCCATTTTATGTTTTGAGAAAAATGAACGTAAATGGATAGGAAAAAAGAATATAAGTTAATGGGTTTATGGTGCGTAGTTACCTTAAGTACCCTTGCGTTAATTACTCTCCTAGTTAACATACAAAACCATTTATAAGCCCATTTATATAATTAATTAAGCTCAACCTCTGGTTTATTTTCAAATCTCAATTCCCATTATCACTCTAAGATTTACATTATTCTATTTAATTTACCTAATTAAACTTCTTGAATAATGTTATTAAAAATTAGGGGTGTTACAATGCACTCATCTTGGAGATCGAAAAGAGATATTTAGTGTATTTTGACGATTTCAAATAAAGCTTAACCCATATAAGTGTTCTTTTGGGATACAGTGCGGTAAGTCCTTAGGATATATTGTTGGTGCAAGAGGAATTGAAGCCAACCCTGATCAAAGCACTGAGAGACATGATGGAGCCTAACACGAGCAAAGATGTGATGAGCCTGAATAGAAGAGTAGTAGCATTTAATTGGATTATTTCTAAGGTCATTAACAAATGCATTCCATTCTTCAATGTAATGAAGAAGAAGAAGAATTTTGAATGAATGGTGCGAAGATTGTCAAAAGGCTTTTGAAGAATTAAAAGACCATATGGAAAAACCATTGATTGTTTTCAGTCCAATAGATGAGGAAAGCTCTAACTTTGTATGGCATTTTCCAAGCGTGTTATTAGTTCGGTGCTAGTAAGAGAAGAAAAGGGAACCTAATTTTCGGTATATTACTATAAATAAAAGGCATTATCCAGTTATAGAAGCTAGCATACCGTCTAATGCTTACGGCATGCAAATTGAGAGCCTACTTTCAGCCACACCCAATCAAAGTCTTAACTAATTTTCCACTCAAGAAAGTCTTTAGTAAGCCAGAAGCTTCAGGAAGATTGGTTAATGGTGATTGAGCTTAGCCAACACAATGTCGAATTTTTACCATGAGTATCAATCAAGGGTAAGCTCTGACTGATTTTATTAATGAATGCACAGGGTTTATTAAGGAACAATCAGAAAAGGAGAATGACTTGAAGCCTAAATGGAAAATATTGTAGATAGGGATTCAAACGAACAAAGGGCTTATGCTGGATATATGGTCATAACTTCTGATGGACATCGATTGCACTATGTAATGAAAATAAGGTTTTGTAGCCATCACTAATGTAGAAGAATACAAGTCTATGCTAGCAGGACTTACACTAGAACTTCAGTTGAACATTCATAGAATTGAAATCTTCATTGATTCATAGTTGATAGTAAACCAACTAAACCAGATATATCAGATGAAGGATCCTAAGTTAATGTATTATGTTAAGAAAATATTAAACGTACCAACTCAATTCAAAGATTTTTCAATACATCAAGTACCCAGAGACAAGAACTCTCAAGCTAACTCTTTGGCTAAGCTGGCAAGTACACGTGGAGCGCCAGAAACTCGGATTGTACCAATAGGAATCAGGATAACTCTTGCATCGAGGAAAATAAAACTACCTCATAAAATGAAGTTTTAGTGCTGACTAAATCTCAGGCTTTAATACATAGAAAAAGGGAGATGAAGTAAGGATTCTTCAAAAAGAGCTCCTCACATAGGAACTATGATCAGTACAAGGATAATTGGATGACTCCTGTTATTGAGTGTATAGCAAAGGAAAAGCTACAAGTGGATTAGAAGGAAGCAAGATGGATAAAGCACCAATCCCCAACTTTTATCATAGTAGATGGAATACTCTATAAAAGGGGCTATGGAATACTCTATAAAAGGGGATGTTCATTCCCTTACTTGATATGTGTTAGTTAGAAACAGAGGCCAAATTGCTTAAGGGGCCCACAAAGGATTTTGTGGCGACCATTCCAATGGAATAAAACTGGTTAAGAATGTTATGAGACAAGGCTTCTATTGGCCTCAAATGACTAGTCAGGCCATCAACTATGTGATAAAATGTGACTAAGTCCAAAAATTCCTTAAATTCCTCGCTTACCTCTAAGCAAACTGACTTCTATATCAAGCCCGTAGCCTTTTATTGTATGAGGAATTAATTCAGTAGGACCACTGTCAATGTCCAAAGGAAGAGCTAAGTAGCCACTTGTCGCCATTGATTATTTTCAATGTGGATGAAAGTTAAACCACTCCCAAATATCACATCCAGAGAGGTTCTCGAATTTGTAATAAAAAATAACGTTACCAAATTTGGATTTTAGCACAAGATAATTTTCGACAATGGAACCCAATTCGAAAGATAGAAATTCACTTGATTTAAAAAAATGAGATTATCAAAAGCTTTTCATCGATAGCCCATCACAAAGCAAACAAAACAGTTGAAGCAGCCAACAAAACCGTACAGAATATTCTTAAGAAATAGTTAGACAAAGGAAAAGGGAATTGGATAGATGTTAATTGGGTAGTTTCCATCGGTTTAGAAAATAGTCGAGAAATTTCAAATTAAAATAACCACAAGCGCACGACGTACACTTGCAGTACGTGGCGAGTACGGGTCGATCCATAGGGAATTGTTTAATTTTAAAAAATCTATCCAATCAAATTAAATTAAAGTCGAGTAAAAGTTAAGTTAGAGAATTAAATAATTAACTAACTAACCAAAAGAAAAGAGAAGAAAATATAAGAGTTAAGTGACAATTTGGAGAATAAATCCACTCTCTTGATCATGTAGTTCAACACATATGAAATCATGATCTCTCTTTTATGGTCATTAGTGCTTTAATTGATGTGCTTATCATAAGTATGGCATATTTGTGCTATTGATTAGCCAACATAAGCCATCAAACTATAACACACCCCTTAACCACTTACTAACTTTCATGAAATTTGCCAGTGAAAATGAAATCTATTTTAAGTATGGCCTATTAACTATTGACTAGAAATATAACCATTAAATTTGAATTTCAAATCACTTTCTTATGCCATAATCATATCTTGATGAAGAGGCATTTGTGTTAGTGATTTTTTAAGCATAGCCTATTTGGTGTCAATAATATAGGCTATCAAATTCAAAGAAAGAATAACAAATAAAACACTTCATTGATCATCATTAAGCACAAAAAGAGAGCATGAAGTAACAAATAGTTGAAGCTACATAATTAAAGAGCTTCATTACCCCTAAATTGAAGGGGTTTAGCCTCTCATTTTTTTCATTTGATTAACAAATGTACCTAGCAACTTGAAAGCAAATAGAAAGGAAAATGAAAGCTAATGGAAAAGAGAAGCTAATTAACAAGAATTAAAACTAATCTATTTGCATGAAAATAAAATCTACACTAATAGCATGAAAGAAAGAAAGCATGTAAGTAAAAAAAACACTAATTAACATTGCATAAAAGAAAGGAAATATACATGAAGTAAAAATGGCTAAGTAGCCATGAAAAGAGAAAGAGAGCTTGTCTTTTTATTTTGAGCCTAAACTAAACTAAGAGGGACTAACTAAGAGGAGGTTACGTGAAACATAAGGGGTATGTATACATGTGTTAAACCCTAATTCATATTTTTGGGAATGCCCAAAAACACTTGAGAAAGTGTGGAGGCCAAGTAATCATTAGCTTCTACTAATCATCATTTAAGTGCACATGAAACCATTAATTCCATAAGCATGTGCATTAGCCTCTAATTTGTACCTTAAGGTAGGTGGGTAGGTGGGGCCCTTCATGTTCTTCACTTTTAATTATTTCCATCTTCATTCCTTTGTATTCATTTTGTGCATGCATGTGTCTTCATGAAACCACTCCTATTTGAAATCAAATTCCTACACAAATATATATAAATTTCCAACTAATTTTTCTCAAAGAAATATATGCCCACGAATGACCGTTTTTGCCTCTATATGAAGATGGATATGCGACAATTTGAAATTAATATGGATTTTGGTTAAAACATGTTAAAATACCCAATATGATCGTTTATTTAATTTAAATAGAATAAATATGGTGGTAAAAATATGCACATTTATATGCACATCAGTAGAGGAGCTACCCCTTTTCCTGTGGGTATATAGAACCTCTACTAAAACTACGATAGGGCACACCCTAGGCTCCCTCACATATGGATGTGAAGCCATGCTTCTAATCGAAGTCAAGGTGCCTTCCTACCGAAGGATTGTATATGCATTTGATACAAATCAAGAGGTAAGAATGAATCCTTAAACCTAATTATTGAATTAAGAGATGAAGTAGCCGTCTGAATAGCTGAGTACCAATGGAGAGAAACCAAGTACTATAATTCAATAGTAAGAGAACGATCATTCCAAAAAGGAGATCTAGTGCTCCAACGAATCATGGAAAATACAAAGAACCCTACGAATGGACCGTTAGGGCCAAACTAGGAAGGACACTTAATCATGCAAAAAGTAATCCCGCCGGGACTTATGAACTTTGCTAACTATGTGGTAATGTCATAGCAAAACATGGAACGTCGGATATTTACAGCCTTACTTCCCGACAATGGATGGATAAAGAAGGAATTATCGTTTGGTTATAGAAATAAGTAAATCTCTCTTGGGGCAAAGAAAAGGCCCCAGCCGTCAAAGGCTTGACCACAAGAGGTCCTGGCTAACAAAGGCCCCACCTATCAAAGGCTTGACCGCAAGTGGTCCCGGCCATCAAAGGCCTCAACCATCAAAAGATTGACCGTAAGAGGTCCCGCCCATCAAAGGCCTTAAGCCTTCACCATTGTCTTTAAAGGTATTAATAAAGTGCCTTCTAGAGGGAGGTCGGGTAAGCCTTTATTGCCTACCATTGCATGGCTCGCTAATGCGTTGGGAAAGCATTTAACGCCTATCATCAAAGGAACTCACCGAAGCGCCTCCTAGAGGAAGTTCATTTAAGCCTTTAGCGACATCATCAAAGCCCTCACGAAAGCACCGAGAAAGCCTTTAACCCTTGCCTACGTGGCCTAGTTAAAGTGCCATCTAGAGGGAGGATGGAGAAAGCCTTTAGCGTCATCATCAAAGGCCTCATTAAAACATTGAAATCTTCAAACGGAAGATCAATCAAAATCAAGAGCCATGTAGTGCTCCAAAATCAATCAAAATCAAGAGCCAAGTAGTGCTCCAAAATCAATCAAGATTAAGAGCCAAGTAGTGCTCCAAAATCAATCAAAATCAAGAGCTAACTAGTGCTTCCAAGTCAATCAAGATCAAGAGCCAAGTAGTGTTCCGAATCAATCAAAATCCAAGCCAAGTAGTGCTCCCAATCTTTCGGACTCTGAATTGGGTGATACTCCAAATCAAAGTAATTCTTCTAGAGAAAGGAAGCATCAATTACATGAATTTATTGTCATCTATTACGGATTTCTAGCCTTCTCTTATTATTATCAGAATATGTGATTCTGGTCTTCTATTATTATCTCCAGATATGGATTTCTAGTCTTCTTACACGGTTTCCGGTCTTCTACTATTATTAATGGATATGGATTTTTGGTCTTCTTAGATGGATCTTGGTCCTCTTATATGGATTTCTAGTCTTATATTATTATTGTCAAATATGGATTTTTGGTCTTTTTATATAGGTTTCTGGTTTTCTATTATTCTTTTCTAATCTTCTTTTATGGATCTTTGGTCTTCCTATATGGATTTCTGGTCTAATATTATTATTACCAAATATGAATTTCTTATCTTCTTATATGGATTTCTAATCTTCTAACAGATAGGGATTGTTGATCTCCTCATGTTGATATGAAACATGGATCTATTGCTCTTTTTACTACTATTCTCAAATATGGATTTTTGGGCTTCTATCATCATTGCTAGACTTGGATTTATGGTTTCCTGCACTTCTGCTATATTGGTTTCTAACATGAATTATTAACCTTCTTTTTTTAAAAGACATTTCATAATCAAATAATCTTTTAGCCTCCACTATTTGCTAGAGAGAATCTCTTATAACATGATTCGTTACATGATCGGTTAATGTTATTGGCTTTTGCTTGAAAATTTATTTTTATTCACTGATCGCTTTTAATGGAATTACAAACTAGAAAGCAGGTTGAAAAATTTAGGCAATAAATGCTAATGAATAGCCCAAAGAATAATTGCTGACAATAATGTCACTCACTTCATGTTTTATAGAAAAACAGGGCCAATAAAGGAGTCTTAATTGGGCGTTGCAAAGGAATCCTTGGTTTTACCCTAAAGAGTAAAAGTTTCTCTCATATTAAGAGGCTAAATGTTGTCCATATAATTTCAATATCGGAATTAATGATATAAGCGGTAACATTATGAGAAGATTAAGGCTATCGAGTTTAATACTGAAGAATAAAACCACACTTAGCCAACAATGTACCTTTCAGGTATTCTCTCCATGCTTATTCATTTCTTCAATAACATACCTCCTCGAAGCAGGTAACCTCCATCTTCGATGGTATACTTCATCGCCACTTACATAGAACTAAAACCCAAAGATGTACCAACCACATTGTAAACAGTAGGGTGTAACGATTGCCCTACACCTACGGTGTAGAATGGTAATCAAAGGAAATAAAATGAATAAATAGAAGAGGAAAGAATGGAAAAGAAGAAAATAAGCATCAAATACCAAATTACCTATCGCATATCTCACACCGCATCAGAGTAAAGATAATAATCAACATAGGTATCAAATTATAGAGAGTGTAATAATAATGTGAAATAATCATCTAAAATTATGATCCACAAAGTTTTACAACACTGTAGTAGAGTTTATACAAAAGGAAAGTAAACTCAACGAGTACACTATCTAATAATAGTAAATTAACACTATCAAGGCTCCATAGTGTCACATAGCTAAAATATAATAACAAACGCACATATAAGTATAGATTTCTATCACCACCTGTCGGTCCACTTGTAGAACCCCATAATCATCCACCTTCTCTCAATCTACTGATTTAAAAGTACCCGAGATAATAAGAAACTAAGCACAAAACCTTGGGTTAGACAACAGTCTGGTATGAGCAATATCAAATCTCAAAATACTTTAAAACTCGATAATAATTGGAACTGAAGGTATATGAACCATACCTGACATATCCCTACTGCCATATCGTCATCACATAAACATAAGTAATATGCTACTCTATAATATTGTAAAGGGTATACCATACTCAATATCTATTAGGGTACCTAGGTATCTCCATATATAGTCCTTAGTCCATACTAAGTAAACTTCAAGTATCAAGGTATCTCCGTCCATACCTACCCCATACTATGTCAAGTCAAGGGATCTAGGTATCCTTACCTCATTACCTACATACTTTGACATCCCTAGGGCGACAGATGACAAATGGGCAACAACAAACATAGCATCCATCAAACAATACTAACTGTCACCCAATGTGCCAGATATATGATGACCCATATGACCCTCTGTAACTGCCAAGGACTAGTGGAAATCTTTATTCTCTATTGTATGCCACCGTACTTTCAGGTCTGAAACCCCGCATGGTTGTCTCTTACATTACCTCCATACCGTCTGACAATAGACCCCCTCTGGGTGGTCCAAGGTACACGACCATCGCTACTAGCCCTCGGGTATCACTCGCATATAGTACCCTTACTTTGAGCACAATAGAAAACACTTCGAGTCATCAACGATCCCTAGGCACACACATCCATCGAGCCCTAGTCACTCGATACAGATTAAAACCCTACAGGCTCACTACAATTTTTGGTCACGAGCCCAAACACTCAACCCAGTATGCTATCCGTAGCCTCACTCCAATCCGAGCTGCTATCACTGATCCAGCTCTTCACCTAAGCTCCCGATCGAAGAACCCTACTATCATTCCATCCAAAGCCCAAGGTCCAGCACAATCCATGCAGTCCTGATACTATCATCCCGGAACCTACTACATATATCATCGAATACTACCTACAGTATCAGACTACCAGGTCAAAGCACCACATCCCTGCCTCACCATCAAAATCACCAGGTCGAAGCACCACATCACTCCCTCATCAACAATATCACTCATCGTTGGTTATAACATCCAATCTCTAAACCAGTCGCACAACACGCACCATGATATCTCATCAACATCCAAGCCACATATCGGCCAAATCGCCAATCGACAACAGTGATGGACATTGACCACTCTAGTATGGTCAATACCATCCACCTTGGTCTTGTATTTAATAGAACGGATAAGTACATATTAACGGAAACGTCCAACATCTATTCTAAAACCCAAATCCGTCAGCGTGTATCCCAAACCCTCTTTATACTTCATCTCGTTCATCATATTTCTGCATGTGCGGAACTCCAAAGTACAAGATGCTGCCTAAAATCAAATCACAGCTAATCGGCATTTTCAATCAAAACTGCCAAATAAGAAAAACAAGCCAAACATATATCCAAACATCCATACATCCAAACAACCATACATCCATCCAAAACAACATACATACAACATAAAAAAATGCATCCATATCAGTTAATGTGGGAAAATAACACCAATAATAGATCTAATCTAATAATTCCCTAACTATGGCACAATGATGGGAAAATATGTGATATTTTTTATAAATCATTTAAAAATAATTATATATTCTTTTATAATAATATAGTTGCTGTATATATAATAATATCACGATCCAAAACCAAAAATGATTCTCTAGCGTCAATACAACAATAAAAAACCAATCACAGTAAAGCGAGAAACAACACCACTCACCACTCAACTTAGTCAAATCTGTCCATACTGGCATCAAAACGTAGATCTTACCAAAATGAGTCCAATGCAAGAAACTATGTCCAAAACGGACCTCATATCAAAAATAAATAGCCAAAATAAGAATCATCATTAGCGAAATAATAAAATAATTAATTAAAACATGAAGTACCAAAATTAGAAGCTAATCAATCTTCTTTATTCCTCATGAAAACTTGCTGTGCATGAACACATTTGGTCGTATGGATACATGATGATTTCTCCCTCTACGAACAATGATTTCTCGATCCGTCTTCGCTACCAACTTTCTCATCACGCAAGCTACGATCTGCACCTAATTTCACCTCAATCGAATGTCATGATTAGATCATGACCTGATGGTCACGGCTTCATCATAGAATTGATAGATTTTGCAATAGTTGACCTGACATGTTCAAATGTCATGAGGAGATGCACTTCAATATGAGGAACACCATGGTAATCACAAATTCGCAAGTCAATGCTCGAATCTCCATCGATCTTTAACCCTAGATTGATGGTTGTGGGGTTGACCTCAGCAATGCATCAAAAAACTCAAGATTTATGGTATAGAATCGAAGGATTCATTTCGTGATTTTTAGATGAGTATATTAGCCGATCTTGATTTTTGAAATAATAGGAGAAATCGACCATGGATATGAATGCAATAGTAAAGGTAAAACTGATTTTGGAGGGAGAGATTTCAAAAGGCTATTTATAATATTTTATTACTCCATTTATATAATTTCTCATAAATGGTCACGCGGTTCGAGTTCGTATGATCACACGACGCGTTTGATCACCTTAAAACTTGTCTGCGTACATCATCTTATTTTTTTGGATCCAACGGCACGAACCTCGTTGCCATTTGAGACTGCACCCGGGAATGCTAATATCGCGCATTTAAGGATCGTTTTAGCCATTCGATTGTCCGATCTCGAAGTATAGTGATCCTTACATTCACTTTAATTCGTCACATCAATCTAAAGTCAACAGATGTGGTTTCGAGTCCTCATTCGGCCATATGCAAAAAATCATATTTTGGGTCTTTATTTAATTAATGATTGAATATTTAAATAAGCAGTTTAAATATCTGATCTTTAAAATACAGGTCGTTACATTCTCCCCTTCATTAAAGAATTTCGTCCCCAAAATCACAAAGCGAAGAGAGCGTCTCCTAACCCATTGACCTTAAAAAATCTGTCGGTTTCTCAAAAAATTCGGCAGAACCTCCTTTGGACAACTAGGCTCGAAAAACTCTACTACAGCAAAGATATGTATACAACTCATAGCTCTAACTATACTAGATCATCTATAGAAGTCACCGAACAAGAATGCTATACGAAACAATAACTATCGCGCATGCCAAATAACCATACAAGCATAAATTATCATCTCAAGTGCTAACAATCAAATCAAACATGCATACATAAGATCTAACATAGCTTCAACTATAATAGATCATCTATAGCAGTCATCAAACCAGAATGCTAGACCAAACAATAACTATACCACATGCCTAACAACTATACAAGCATAAACTATCGTCTCAAATGCTAACAATCAAATCAAACATGTATACATAAGATCTAACATCCACAAGTAACATCCATGCTTATCCTAGCATGTGAAATACTAAACCATCTAGTATAAACATCCAATATGATATCCACAATTTAGCTGGTAATACAAACAAAGTCTCATCGTCTAAAGAGCTCCGAACTAACAGTCATCATGCTTACCATAGTCTACTATACCCTATCACCTTCACTTTCATTCCATTGAACCCCTACTACCACTTCAACCTCCTCTTAACCTGATTCGTATCACATCTTATGGCACGAATAGACTTAGAAGGTCTCCAGTTCTATGGTTCAGTCTCAATAACATCTAATCCATTTAGTGCCAAATAACCAAACTCCTCTTGTGAGTTCTCCCGAAACCCATTAATGAACAATGGGTCTCGGCTGCCTACAATGATCTTGGCACACAATGGACCACACTAACCATTCCTATAGCAACACAACAAAATGAATGTCGTACTACTGGACTTAAGGAATACAAATCTACCATCATCTGTCAACCAATCGATTGTGACTCAAAAACTATCTCTCTATCCTTAGTCATTGGTAATCCATCGATGCAATCATAAAACATTTGTTCCCGCCACTCGAGAACAAACAATCTCTCTGAAACCAGCAGCCTCGGTTGTGTCCGCACTACATCATCGCTCCAGATACTATTCACTCTTTTAATTTAGCTAGATCTCCTTTAGTTTAGTTTAACGCCTCTGACTAGTTCCAATAGGCTAAATCAAAGTGGGTTTAACGATCAAACTAGCCATCATACTCGGTGATAACTAATCGAGTCCTGGAGTGATAACTAGTTATAAGTGTAACATCCCCTATCTTAAGGCCTGAAGCTAAGCGCTATAGATGCTATAGTCATCTATAGTATTAACTTTAGGTGACCAAATATGTAATGAAAATGGTATCCATAATATCAGAAGCACTTGAATATGAAATAAAATTATCACAGATTAAAACAACTTTTCCGATTACATTTCCAAATCAATATTTCATATTCATTTACATAATCCTAAAAACAATTCCTAAGTTTTGATCAAATAACAAAATACGCCAAGGGAGACATATGAATATGCCTCCATGGATGATCAGAGAACTAAATAGAAAAACTGTTTAATACGACAAAGCAGAATTTAAAACAAAATAACTTCTATATATAGCTAGCATTGCCTCCTACACGTCTTTGGAAGATTTATTTGTCCAATCTACTAAACTTGAAAAACCTTCAACCCTCCGTCTACTCAATGAGCACCGAGAGTTTAAAGGGAAAACATAAACTTTGAGTCAGACATAAAGCTTGGCGTGAAAAATACTATACATCTTAGTTATTTGATATTAAGTGAGACCACAATGCTTAGCGGAATGGGTTTCCCGTCACTAATATCTCTTTTACAAACATATCTTTTGCAAACCAAAACCTGCTATCAAACTGATTAGTGCAAGAATAGCAATATCATATTTGCATATAAATCAGGTAATCAATGGACTATCTGTCCTAAAAATATAGTTTTTTTTGGCTAACTATTAACCATTGGTTGACTCTGGCCTACCAGACACAATCGATTATCTAACAGCTGTTGGACATACTTCTGGCCTGACTAACCTTAACATCTCCTTCTAGCGTCAACTGATCCTGACGGTTTTGCAGTCCCACCAATAACCTATCTTCTCACTATATATATTCCTTTTGTGTGTAAATTCATTTTAGTCTACCTATGGCAATGCCCTAGACACTTGAATTTTGGACTAAATTAGCTAAGGGCTTATTAGCTAAAGTATAGGGCGTGACCCTATACCAGTCCCATCTGGTATCTTAATATCTGAGTCATTTATTTAGGGTTAACCACCCTTCAAAATTTTCCTTGAAAACATTTCTTGCAAAATGATTTGTCCCTTTAAATCTACTTAAACAAGGAAAATATACTCTTCGCTTTACTCAAATCTCTTTGTCATGTTATATATACTTTACTCAAAACAATATTGACGAAATATAACAGGATTACCAATCCCTCGAAAATAAATTAAAAACCTTTTTTAACTTAAAAATCTTAGGCCATGGTATCAAGGTAAACCATTTGAAACCTTTATTTAAAACATTAAGCATTACCTTTTGATTCTGTTGAAAGTATCCCTTTCAAATTATATTCATTACTATACCTTGAAACACTAAGCGAAAAGTTCAAAATATACCTTTAAAACCTTTAAAATACCCTTTCAAAATCATTGAAGGTATCCCTTCGAGACCCTTATAAACCATAGACATCCTCTTTTCAAAACTTGTTATACTTGCCATTCGAAAGCATTGGATACCTTCCATTTAAAATACTTTAAGTACCTTTCAAAAACATTGGGGTTGCTCCAATTTGAAACCTTCATTTAAACCATTCAAAGTATTGAAGTTCTTTATTATAAACAAACCTTTCAAAAACAATAGGGTACCTTCCCTTCAAAACCTTGTTCATAAACCTTTCGAAAGAATTGAAGTTCTTACTAAAAAAACCTTTCGAAAGCATTAGGTTCAAATAAAAGTTGGTAGAATGTAGTATTGAAACCATTGAAAACCATTCTATTCAAAACCCTTAAGTTTATCTTTCCATAGAACAAAAAGAGTCTTAAAACAAATGGATCGAAAGCAACTCTTTCGAAAGCTTAATTTCTTAAGTAAAAGAAAATTGGTGGTGTCGAAACCAACCCCCTTCGAAAGCATTAGAGAAGTGGCTTTACGGTTTAAAACAGAAAACCCTTTCGAAAGCATTGCTTCGAAGGGTAGGAAGCGGCAACAGGGGTTTCAAACCCTTTGAAAGCTTATTCAATAAAACAAAGGCAGCAACCTCTTTTGAAAGCTCTTTCCATTAAACAATTGACCAAGTCAAGAACTACTACCTTAAAGCATCATTCTTAAGCAAAATAGTCCTATGTTTACTAACGCTACTTCAACACATTCAAAAGCCTTGTTTCGACTCCATACTTTCGCCCAACTCTAATCCACTATGTACCGAAGCTGATGCCATGTGTATTGGTTTCGACTTAGATGGAGGTGGTAGTAGTCGAAAGGTGCTGCCAAAAGTGGCAAAATCACAAATCCTTAAAAACTGTTTTCTTTCTTTGTAAAGTAATTTATTTCCAACTGACTTGCTTATTTTTCATAATAAAATGAGTTACCAATTTCTTTCCCAAAATCATTTTGTGAAGTGCTGCCGAATTTCAAAAATTAGCAAATTTAAACATTTGCAATTTGCCCTTCTCCTTTTATAAACATATAAAACATTTAACTCCCATACCATAAATAATATTATATACATATTAAAACAGTTAGGTAAATTCTCCAAAAATTCTGATAAGTTACTTTTAATATGTTTTCAAATTTATTTAAATTTCTGACCCAGAGCTAATATATAATAGCCATAATAAACTTAAACCCAATTTTACCTTTTTCTTAACTAGAAATTTCATAATAAATCCACAATAATTCAGAAAATTATGAAACTTGAATCTCTAAAATAATATTTCTGACCTCATATCAAAAACGCAAGTCATTTGGATGTCATTTAATAGGTTTTCCAAATCAATTCTTATCATAAAATCTATATATATTAGCCTAAATCATCAACAAGCATATATATTCATTTATCATTCAAAACATGGCATAATTGTTATTTGGTTTTTTAACCCATCAAGATCCAAGAGAAGATAGAACGACTTGATGAAGTTAGAATGGCTTGGAACTCAAACGAAAGGGTTAAAGCAACAAGTCAAAAAGAGAAACAAGCCATGTTACTAAAGCAACAACTGAGTTTGACTAAACCAAGGGACCAGCATCCACTCGATCCAATTAGCAGCTAAATACAACCGGCTAGTAAATCATCATCAAAACAGAGTAACGTGCAATAGCATTACACAAACAACATCAATACAAGGTAGTGAAGTCATTCTGGACATCAAACACCAAAAATAGTCAAAGTGCATGGATCGCTCTATGGATTGCCAGCAATTCATACAACGTCATGGTTCGCTATGGTATGAGGGGAGAAAAGAAGGCCTAAAAGACACAGCAAAAATATGCTAAGTGTATGGATCGCTAGCAATTCATACACAATGGATCGCTAGATATCCATACTTGATCGAGGAAACTTACCAAGCTAGCATAGTAAAGCAATGAAAAGGAGATAAGCATGCAGCTCCCATACGAGCCATAATCTATGGATCGCTAGCATTCTATAGACCATGGATTGCTAGTGATCAATTGTTTTGGCTTGGGTCACGAGCTAAGGTTCGTAGCCTCTTCCTAAGTCCATCTGCATGCAGTCAGCAAACAGGCCTAGCCTAGAAGCTCTCTGATCTCTATAAAAACTATCCTACCTACAACATTAACAGAATTGGCTTCGGACTGGTTGCCGAAGCTCTGCTGGAAACTTTCTTCACTCTTCGTCTCCCTCACAACAATCTCCAAAGGGATTCACTGTGATTCTCCAGTGGATTCCAACTCTGGGGATTCAATCTAGCCAAGGACAATCAATAGCCTTGTAACCAAACACTACTTGTAATAGCGATAAAATTATAAAATGGACGTAGGCTTCATTAAATGCCGAACCACTATAAAAATTTCTTATCTCCCTTCTTTTACTGTTCTTTTCTGTACCTATTATTTATATTATTGATCAATGAGAACAAGGTTGGTGCTTTCACATCCTAACCAGGGCGTTGATCTATTTTTTGGGTTAAGAATAATACTTTGCAAAATAGATTCGGATCTCAATCTAGAACCGAAATAAGAAAATATGAGATGTAAACTATTATTCACCTTTTTCTTGTGTTAAAGAGTTTGAGATTTTCTTTAGAACTAATTTGATTAAGCTTCCTTCTTGAATCTTGCTTATCTTCCCCTTATTATCCTTTAAGGGTGGCCAGCCTTTGCAAGTTTTAGTTTTAGTTTGTGAATATGGTAAACGAAAGTGGCTTAAGGGTTTAGGGTATAAAAATATGACTTGTTCCTATTTTGCACTTTATCTTTTTACTCCATTATTTTCATTTGTTCATTCAATTAGGCACGGCTACCATATAATGTTACAAGTCTCAATCGCTTAACCATTTAATTCTTTGCATTATTCTATTTAATTATCTAATTAAATCTCCTGAATAATGTTACTAAAAATTAAGGGTGTTACAATAAGCTCGGGCAATACCCACTCTACGAATATTTATCCCAAACTGGTACATCTCCCACTCGAATGCCAACCACCACATTTCCCTTCAAATGTCTAGGAAATGTCAAAACCATAGGAGGCTAAGAACTCCAACCACTACTACAAGTGTTTATGCCAAAATTAGACAAAAACATCCAATTACAGAAGAAAGCACAAAATCACAGTCGCAGATCATAGATAGATTGTGTTAGTAGAAATAAATATGAAGAACACTCAAAAAAGTAAAAGGAAAGCAGTAGAAAGATAAGATTTATAGTGGTTCGACGTTGTAGCCTACTTCCACTCTGAAGAGTTGCTATTTTATTGATGATTCTCTACTGATTTGCAAGAGTACCTTTGATAATATCTGAAATACAATGGAGTTCAGTAGAGTAACAGCATAAAAGAGCCAACGATCCTCCTTTCTGAAGGCCTAGGACTACTATTTATAGGCGTAGGCTGCAAATATCTCGCTCAGATCCCAAAAGACCCTTCCTCTCACATGGGTGGCCCACATGATCGATCCCTTGCCATTTAGGATCGTTCCATGATCGATATGAACGCATTTCATATCGATCAAGAATCAGTCCAGGGATTGATCACGAACATTCTTCTGGTTGTATGTAAGCTGCGGTGAAATTTGGTGGCATGTGGACTTATAGATTTTGAGTTATGGTTGATCCGAGTTTCGATTTGTAGGTTGGCTACCGCATTCGTATCAATCCCATTTCACAACGCTAGGTTTTCATATCGATCACGGGTTTTGTATCGATCATTTCTTCATATCGATCGAAGGTGCATTGATGACATGGCTCGAGAATCAAGGGAAGTTCCATTTTTCATTCCGCATGATTGTTTCTTCTTGTTGACTCTGCCTTACTCGTATCCATCGGTTGCCATATTCTTTGCATCCATCCTTGCTCCTTTCCATGTCGATGCCTAAGCTTTCTATTCGTATCAATGCATGATTTCCCTCTTCTTATTGATCCATGACCAGTGTTTCATATTGATCTTTCAACTGATCGATATGAAATACATAGAAATGGGATCGATATGAAACCATCAGTTTATGGGGTCCTGTGTATTTCGCATCGATGCTTGGTGTGTGGCTTCATATCGATCCATGGTTCATTGCTTCGTATCAATCAAATGATGAACCTTTATATGGGTTGATACAAAGTGGGTGATCATGAGACAGATCAGTACGAAGCACATGGATACGAAGAAAATGGGTTCAAAGCAGAGGGATACGAACATGGATGAACACAAGATTGTCCCATGATCTTGACTCGAAGAAACTTCCCCTTTAACCTGAAGTAAACCTATTGGTTACTCGAAGCATGATGCTTTATGACTCGGCGTAACTCGCATATGTGCTAATCCATCATAGACTCGGAGCGAGCTCTTCTTTGACCCGAAGTAGTGCCACTAAAAACCCAAAGTAAGCCTAGGGACAACTTGGAGCAAACTCCAAACGAATTAAAGCGACTTATCTTTTTCGAAACCGTATTTTAAACTTCTTTTGCTATTTGTTCGTCGACTATGCTATATCCTGGCCTCGTAATTATGCTTTTTTTGTGACAGTACAACTTCAATCATCATGAAGTCGAGCGGGTTAAATCCGCCTATATGTTGCCTTTCCAAAAGGCAGTTAACAAACGACGTAGGTCGAGGTCCTCTCAGAGAAGAGATACTACAATAATATGGAATCACCGAATAGCTCGAACTACAAGAGCCTCTAAATCCCCAAAGCAAACTCTATCGCCTTTAACTCTAAACCAAGAGTTGGATATTACCTCTCGACATCACTACCATACCTAGTTAAGCACCACAGTCAAGTGCGTATCATCGTCTCTTCAATCCTGCTCGAAACGAGCACTATCAATGTACTCGTCAACCTCTCAGTCAAATTCACGTGTCTACCCCTCACGTCTCAAACAAAAAACTAATCCTCTCCCATACAATAGGTCAATGATACTGCTATCTTGGGTCTATCCAGATTTTGGACTACAGTAAATAAAGGATCTACAATGACATCCCACTTTGAAACAACATAACCCAAGCATCTCACTCCCCTCCTTTAGGAGCGATACCATCAAAATCTTATCACTAACCAGTCTTGTCCTCCTCTTCCGTCCATGGGTAGACGAAAGTATCATCAATGAACACAAGCACAACCTACTTAAGTGACCACTCTAATCATAGTCCATGAGATCAACAACATATGCCAGCACATTTCTTAACCTGAACGGCTTAATGAACTTAAAATCAAGGTAGTGTGTGAACATTATAATCGACACACTCACCCAAATTACTCTCCATTGGTGCAACCTCACTGCTGGGTTCAACTAAGAGAACATCTTCATGCTATAAAGCTGATCGAACACATTATTAACAAATGATAGTACGAAAATGTTCGTCATCTCATCCAGCTCACGACAACCAACAAACAACTCCAAAGAGCCATTTGTCCTACTGATGAACATAATAGGTGCATCCTGCCTAAAATATACACCCATGGATGAACCATCACCTAAATAGGTCTTCCGCTCGCACCTTTATCTTGTAAGCTCTTTGGACACCCTGTGCCTTAAAGGCATAACTACTGATGTAACTCCTCTGACCAAATTGACACTGAACTATATCTCTATATGTTGGTAATCCGGTCATCTCTTTGAGTATGTCTAGACACTCTCCACTTACAGGCATAGATGACATCCTATAATGTGAAACATCAAGCGAATATATAAGGCTCCTCTATTGGCAACCAATCACTAACAAATGCTCCTCTACAACCCCGATGGTCATCAACGGCCTCTCTTAGTCCACTACTGTTCCCTGTGCCCTTCCACCAGTGTATTCTTAAACTATTATACCAAAATAACTAAACATAAATAATCAATGCCTAACAAACAAACAACCAAGACTAAAAATGGCAAGGTCTCCACAAACCACGTATAGCCTAGTTGAGCCCCTAACTAGGTTTGTCATGATAAAAGATCAATAATTATCTCGAGTCTCTATCCCAGTATCTAACCATCGGATCTAGATATAAAGGAATATGAAACTTCGATGTTAAATAAAACACGTATGGAACCACCATATGCGAAAAGCATATCTCAAACGATGATGTTATTTACCTTCTATTTCATCGATGAAGCAATCGATGAAATCGAAACGGCGATCAATACATATGCTTCTTAACCTATCCCTACACAACTTGTGTAGGATAACTCTTCAATACTGGGTACTTCTTAATCATCCTCTCGAATCCCTCATCAATGTGACGAATCAATCAACCCCAAGTTGATCTCTCTACCCAATGATAAAGTTTAATCCTTTTTGTACGGAGTATCAGTGGGAATAGATGGTACCTCGATATCATATATAATCCAACTACATACTCCAACACTGACATATCACCGTACTTCAGATCGTTGAACTCCCTAACCATTCCCGACTTCAGAAAAGTTGAGAAAAACCTTCATCGAAGCGAACAATGAACTAGTCCTAAGGAAATTGGTCCTCAAGAATCAGAGCTAGAAAAACACTCCACCAGTTCATCATCCGTGCTTGAAGTAATCTAGAAGATAACTTCTACCTCATGCATCATATAATTCCAAGTTATCGAAGATCCTTCACCAAGCAACCAACGAAACTTGCCTCCTAATAGCAGACTCCATTCAATGGAACGACCTGCATTCTAGATTCTCATGGTCTATGTATAGCTAGGTTGACTCAACTCTAGCAAATTGCACTTGAGCTCCATAACCATCCAGAAATAACTAGGCATCCAAGAAATGATCTGCACCAACTCTAAGAACATATCCTATCATTCAGGGATAGCAGCTCTAATCCTTACCAATACTCAACTTTAAAGATAGAGTCAATAATAGTTTTTCGTCCATGCCAGATCATTCCTATTCTATAATTGTTACCATTGGCCTTCACTTCAACCTTGTCAAATCCATGAAGAACATAAAAGTGGGATCTAAAAAGAGAAATAGCAACAACGTGAACTTTTGAAAGAGTCAAAGGGATGCTTCGAAAAAAATTGGATGTGCTATGAACTTTCGATGTGGTCGAAAGGGGACAAGAGCACCCTTTCGCTTCAGTTGTTTCCTTCCAAAACAGTAGCTTTCGCATGCGTGAAGGCATTTCGAATGAGTTGAGGAACACCTTTCGAAGGCAACGGATTACAAGCTTTCACCTACACACCAAACCTTTCAAAATGGTGGGTTTTGCCTTCATTCACATTCCGTAGAAAAATGCTTGGCCATAGCTATCCTTTTGAAATCATAAATTAGCCTTTCAAACCGGTTGAGACCATTCATAATTATAAAGGAAAGTTTACTTGAGAGAATGAGGTTCCGCATCAATCACCAAGGACACCTTCGAAAGCTGCCTTCTGCATTTAAGCCTTCCATGTCCCAACTCCTTTCAAGCCATAAAGATTCATATGTCGAAAGAATCGAAAGCTCATACCCATTCCTACTTGCAATAGCATATCACAACAATTTATAAAGAGCACATCCACCCCTTTCGATGAAGTCAAAAGCAATCAGGTTCCATTTGGAAGTGAAGAGAAGGGTGCCTTAACTTAGCAGCAGTGAAAGGTCATCAAAGCACCACTTTTGATTAGTTTGAATGGACCGATTCAAAAGGGCCAACCAGCGCTTATAAATAAGATCGTAGTGGTAATGTTTTGGGGATCCTATTTCATTCACTTAATATTTGTACTTTTCATGAATTTGAAAACCCTAATTCTAAAATTAGATTGGGGATTTTACTTCTTTGTATCATTAAACTACTAGAAAAAAGGAAAAAAAAATCAAAGCAAGTTTATGGCACTTTGGATATTTTGGTTGATCTAATGCTTCTATGTGATTCTGATTATGATCTTCTTGTATGCAACATGATCGAAAGGCTACCTTTCAAGGAAGTCGAAACCTTTTTAGAACTAATATATTTAGATCGTTAGGACCAAATCTTGAGTCATTTCAACCATTTCCAAAGGAGGTTCTGATTGGGCACTTTACCAATTCATTTAGTTCGAAAGGTTATGTAAAAGGAGCTTCATTTGCCACAACCTTTTCGAAAGGTGGACTTAAGGGAATCGAATGATTTTAGCAATCTCTATATGTTCAAAAGTGGTTTCGAAGGGCTCGCCTACACTTTAAATTTTGCTTTGGAGTGTTGACAAGATAGCTTGTTAACATTTTAACACTAGAAGAAGGGCTTAAACCTCCGACCTTGTTGAATTACCAACTTTATTTTCCTATAACCTTATTCTATTATAAGCTTACCTACTTTAAACATTACATCACCATGTTCAACAAAATCAAAAAGTCTGAATAAGGATCCTCAATGCCAAATTTAATTGGATTCTCCCTAGAACAATTAATGATTCTAAATTGCATGAAGAGCAAATGTTGAGATTAGAAGCTTTGAGGATCATAAAGAAAAAGAGAGCTAAATCTTATGACCCAAACAAATGGAGTTTAAACCCTTTTCACATTGGCTCTATACCTATCTTTGCCTTACGGGGAACAAAAGATAAGAGTGATAACTTGTTTGACCAAATGAAGAAGACAATTCAACTTTATATTAAGGGCACTATCTTTGAAGAGGGAATGATGGACGATTACACACCTTTGCATAAAAATGGCATCAAGTAACAAGTGGGAAATTGGCTGCATGTGATTTTCAAAAGGTTTTGAAAAGGAAATTGGTCATTGAGGGTGAAGCTTAGAATCAAGGAATAAAAAATCTGGAAACTATCCTCAAAAGACAAGCTTCAAAGTGACTCCCTAAAGAATGCAATCAGACTACATTGATTGAGAATATCTATTTTCTAACCAAGGGACAACTCAACTATTGGCCATCCTAGAAGAAAGTGCTTACATATAAATAGAATCTGGGAGGATCCTACTGCCATTACCATATGATGAATGGGCATGAAACAAATCAATATAGAGCACTTGAAGAATTGCTAATCAATTTTTTCAGATAAGGCAAAATCAATATATTTTTAAGGAGATCCTAGTTGAATTCAATAAAGTGCCATTTTTCTAACAAAAATTTACGTGGCGGGAATAGAATTCTCCTTACACTTGGAAATTACCCTAAATGGCCAAAGTCTTTGTCCGCACCGAGTTAGCCAGATTAAAGCGCCTCCTGGAGTGAGGTTAGAGTAAATCTTTGACCACGCCACGCTATGGCCAAGTTAAAGCATAGACAAGCCCTTGATCGTGCCATACTATGGAAAAATCAAGGCACCTCTTGGAGGAAGGTTAGAGTAAGCCTTTATCCACGCCATGCTATAGCAGATTAAAGCATCAACTATCCCTTGATCGTACCATGCTACAGCCAGATCAAGGAACCTCTTGGAGGAAGGACGGAGTAAGCCCTTCGTCCTGCCATGCTATGGCTCGGCCAAGGCACCGAACAAGCCTTTAGTACCACACAAAAGACCTGACCGGAGTGCCTCCTAGAAGGAGGTTGGGTAAGTCCTTGGTCCTACTTATGGATAAGCTAACCAAGCGAACCAAACAACAACGGACTAAGACATTCGAGCCCGAGAAGCGACATATCAAACAATGACAACAATGTACTAAGATGTCCGAGCCCGAGAAGTGTCATATCAAACAATGACAACATACAAGGCCTAAAGGGTGGCACATGTCATGAATCGAAATCTAAAGAGCGGTGTAGAACAGAAGGCTTAAATAAGAATTTACAACCTATGATTAGGTGTCAAAAGAGAATTCAGAACATCACTTATTAATACCCGAATCTGGGTTTCGGGTCTTTTACTATTAATCCCTAGTCTTCATGATACCCAAATCTGGATTTTGGGGATCTTACTATTAATTTTGGGACTTCACTCATTAATTCCCGATTCTTGGCTCTTGAATTCTATTATGGAGAACTTTATCATGGATTTTTGGCTATCGTTCACTAATACCCGAATCTGGGTTTCGGATCTTAGAATCTGGGTTTCGGATCTTTCAACTTTCGAATCTCACTCATTAACACCATAATTTAGATTTTGGATCTTCTATTACAAAGATTCCTAATCCTCTATGATTTATTTCCAAATGATGATTTCTAGACTTCTATTAAATGATTATTATTGGCTTTCTATTTCTAGAAGAGGAATTTATAGACTTATATAATTGACAATTGGATTTTTGGTTCGCCTTTAAGGGTTTTGTTTTGTCTCTCTAAATCAGAAATGCGCTTTTAAAGAAGATACATTTCATGTTCAAATCTTTGAATCTTAGCTGTATATTCATTAATGTGTTATAAATATCTTGCCTTCTGTTGATCATCAAAATATCTCATCATTTCAAATTTCACATTCCTACACTATTCACCACTAGATTCTCGTCTAAACTTGGGAAAGGATTTGTTATAGTAGTAAATTATTGAGTTGCAAGAGATGAAGACCTTGTTGATTTTATGACAGATGAGGTGATTGGAGAAGTCGGTAAATCAATATTTGGAATGCTGTCCCCCATGATGAATTCCAACGATTTACATTGAGCTTGATTGTCCTTTAACTTACTCTCCAAATCGCTTATGTGCTGAAGAAGCTCAGACATCTTATGATCAAAATCAATCGAAGGATTTGATCTGATTTAGCATTTCAATATGGAAAATTTTTCATTCTTGTTCTTAATGTCCACTTCATGACTGGCGATCGAATCATCGAGGTTTCTAACAATTGTCTTTTGAAGAAAATATCTCCTATTCCATTCCAATGCTTCAGCATTGCCTTAAAAACATGCAGATAGAGGATCCTTCAGCAAACACCTCTTTTCAACATCCGCAATCAATATATCTCTATTGATGGAAAAGTAAGATAAGGAATCCAATGATAACGATATAATAGCTCGCTATGAGTCCTATTTAAACAAAAAACAAAGTCAAAACTCAAATAACCAATCTCTTTTATTACAGCAATAGAAATTTCAACTCAAGATGAAATAAAAAAGGTACAAATTCATTGTTTTAATCGAATACTTGTTTTATTACACTTAAAGTTGAAAAACATGATTTTTGACTTTGTTCAAGGAACTAGCTGAAAGAGAAACTATAGAATCGAACGGGTTATTAAATCCTTTTGGGGTAATAACTGCAGGATATTTTCTATAGTCCCATTTCCTCGTAGAAGGACTACCACGACTGCATATTAAATGGGTAAGATATGTTTGAATTTCCTTGAGAAGCTTTTTTTCTTTATTAATGAAATCGAAACGAAGGTGGGGATGTTCCATATAAAGTCACTGTAGGTATCTAAGGAGGCAGTATCTAGCCAATTTTTAGGATTTCAAGAGCGCGGCCTTTTCTAAATAGTGTCTTCTTAATTTGACTTATCTGCTTAAATAATCTCTAGAAACAAGGCCACCTGAGAGACATTTATTCTATAATAATGTAATTAAATACAGCTAAGTACAAAAGGAAACTAATATAGGAAATTCACATTACATAATTACAAATGTTCATCCAGTTCATAGAAAACTGATTTTTTGAGTAACTCGAAAAAGAATTTATCCTTATAATATTTGAGTTTTTCTAGGGGCTACTCATGAGGAATTGATTTGACTCACGGCAAAATTCTAGCAAGCCTCTGGATCTCCTGTGAAGATGCCTAAGCATACCCTCACTAAAATCACCTAAATATGAAAAATTTACGATAGGGTACTTGCAATAGTATTTGTATAGAAAGTCTATTAGGATGTCCCTTTCTTCAGTCAACATCCAAAAAAGTGTTATTAATTCCTAGTTCTCTTCCAAAAGCTTGTCATATCGAAGGTGTGTCCTCTTCAATCGAAGGGCAGCTTCTTGGTCTTTAAAAGATGCTAATACTGCGGCACTCTTACTAAACTTATAATACTTATCAGAAAGTGCATTATGTTCTTTTAATTGTTTATCTAACTCTCTATACAAGCTATTTATTTTTGCTTGTTTTCTTTCAAGCTTTGTTTTATAAAGTTGGATAGATTTCTTCTTTATCTAAAATAATAGGATGTCAACTATTATTATCATGGAAGTGGAAGCGCATTTGGACAAAGAGTCACATACCTTAGAAATGGGAATGGAAGGTTGTGGGGTCTGCTTTTTCTCCCCTTGATCTCCATCATCAATATTGGTAGCTTCTTTGTGGAGATCAGAAGGCTCAGGAAGTTCAGTTTGGTTTCCTTCATGGATACTAAGATCGGGGTTAACTTTGTTTGAAGTCCCAAAAATGTGCTTACCATCCCCTACATGGAAACCAGCATAATCACCACCATTGCCGCTTGAACCTGTTAGGAAATCAATTCTATGGTTTCGATGACGACAACTATGCAATGGAAATCAAATATACATATATATTTCTATTCACAGGTAATTGTTAGAGTAACATCACCAAAGAGACAAGAACAAGACTCAAAGAAAGCATCAAGAAGCTAGAAGTCGATAGAATCAGAAGAGCAATGACACAGACATAAGAAAAGCAACATGCACAAATTCAGACGTCTAGGTGCACTAGCCAGATGTTTGATTGAATCCTTTGGTTCGCAAATCAAACAGAATCAGACATCTGGTTAATGTACTCAGACGTCTGAAAAGCAACCATATACAAAAAATATATAAGATCCAAACGTCTGAAACATTTTCCAAACGTCTGATTTTGAACTCGGGTGTTGATATTCAAAGTACAACTGTCACAATTGAAAAGACACATTCTCTCCTCTTCACTGGAACTCTTCATCACCATCAGAAGCGACCATAGAACAATTATTAATGGATGCAACTACACAAGAAATCTCTCTACCACTATAAATAGCATCAATAATCCAAGAGAAGATTTTACCTTACTTACTTATGCTCTTTATTCTTTGACTCTGATATATTCTTAATCTCTAACAATCAAACATTTGTATTTCACTCTTTCATACATATATAATTCTTCAATTAATATCCTATAGATATATACATATTGGAAGCATTTGTACTTAATAGTCAATATTCGTGTTATAGAACACACACCTGACAAGAACAAGCTTTTGTAACCAAGCCTATTCCTACGGGCGAAGTGAGGGTGGTTGATAATCGAATTCCGAAGAGGAGCTTCAGGACTAGACGTAGAACGGGAGGTTCGAACCAGTACAAAATCCTGGTGTGATTATTTCCATTTACTTTGCTATTATCATCTATCAAGTTTATATTAGATACATCATATAGTTAGTCACTTATACTTGCGTATATACACACTACACGATCCATCATATAGACTTTCAACTGGTATCAAAGCAAGGTTTGATCAAAGAACGGTAACACGTTTTTGAATCACTTTGATATGACAAGTATTTTTCAAGAAGGACAATCCACAGCACGACCCCCACTTTTTAATGGATCTAACTATGCATATTGGTCAACACGTATGAAATTTTTTATGGAAGCTAATGGTCTAGAAATTTGGTCAGCCACATAAGATAAATATGAAGCACCTACTACTGCTATGTACACATGGACCGATGCACAAAAGACCTTAGCATCAAACAATGCTAAAGCTATGAATGTTTTATTTTGCTCTCTAGATAAAAATGAATTTTCACGTTTCTTGTTATGCACAACTGCATTTGACATTTGGCGTACCTTACAAATTACACACGAAGGTACAACAAAGGTCAAGCAAACTAAGATTTCAATTTTGCAAAACCAATTCTTGTCATTCAAAATGAAGCAAAATGAAACTATTGTTGACATGTATTCTAGATTTCAAACTATCTAACATGATCTTATGGCATTAGGAGTTAAGTTTACTGATTTCGATTTAGTTTCTCGAATACTCAACTCTTTAACATCGGCTTAGGAAAGGAAGGTATTAGCTATTGAAGAAGCTAGTGATCTCTCTACCCTCAAATTTGAAGAGTTGATGGGAAATTTAATGTCCTATGAAGCTAATTTGCAGGCATGAAAAGAATTAAATTCGGAGAAGAAGAATATAGCATTCCCAGCAACAAAAAATGATGATTCTGATTTAGAAGAAGAAGAGATAGTCTTCATTACCTAGAATTATAACAAATTTAAGAAATTTAGAAAGATGACCAAACTCTAGAAAGAAGGAAAGTCCAACACAACAAACCTATCCCAAATCAAGTGCTATGAATGTGATCAATACGGACATATGAAGAAGGATTGCCCCAAACTCAATAATGATAATAAAAAAAATTGAAAAATTCAAAAAGAAGAAGGTTTTCAAAGTAACATGGGATGACTCAAATTCTTCATCATCTGAAAGTGATAGCGATAGTGACGGAGAACAAGCTAATGTGTGTTTTATAGCACAAACTAATGAGGTATGCCCGGAACTTAGCTATGACGAATTATTAGAACTTAATATGGAATTAGATGATAAATTTAGACAAATTAAAAAATTAAGCAAAGAGTATATAATCAAAATAAATAGATTAGAACTTGAAGTAGGAATGTTAAAAGATGAAAAAATTATCTTAGAATGAGAACTAGAATTATTTCAATAAAAAATTTGAAATAATTTAATAAATAGTGAGGATATTTCTATTGATTTTGAAAACACTAAAATAGCGAAGGATAATTTGTTAAAAGAAAATGACAATTTAAAAGGCAATATTGAAATATTGAAAATTGAAAATTTAGAATTAAAAGAAAAATTAGATAAAATTACAAATAATGTGTCAAAATTTAATAAAGGAAAACAAGATTCAGAAAATCTTATCAAAACTTCAAAACCATTAGGCAATAGAAATGGAATAGGATTTAAAAATATTTCTAAACAAAACGGTATTGATGCTAAACATTTTAGTCATAAAAAAACTAAAAGTTTACCTACGTCTAACATGAATACCAAAAACATGAAAATTTGGATTCCTAAAACAAATAATAATTTGAATAGAGAAAAACGTATTAATAATTTCTTAGAAAATGTAGTCTATAATAAAAATTATATTTATAAAGGTACCAAACCATCTTGGGTATGGCTACCTTCACCTAACAATTAGGACCCTAACAAAATATATGGGTACCAATTAAAACATCTTTTATTTTGCAGGCACCCAAAATAAAAAAATAAGGAGAAATGGATACTAGATAGCAGATGTCCCAAGCATATGACCGGAAATTCAAAAATGTTATCAAATATAACATACATCGATGGTGGAACGGTAACCTTTGGAGATAACTCAAAAGGATTTGTCGTAGGCATTGGAGAAGTCACCAACTCTGGTATTTCTAACTCTCCTATTATTTCAAATGTTTTATTAGTACAAAATCTAAAACACAACCTACTAAGAAATATTCAATTATGTGGTAAAGGTTTTCAAATAAATTTCGAAAAAGATAGATGTAATATTTTCGATAATAACAAACAACTTGTATTTGAAGGATTTAGAAACAAAAATATTTATGTATTAAACATGAATATAAATAAAAATTCAAATTTATGTTTAACCGCCAAACATGATGATCCATGGTTATGGCATAAATGATTTTGTCATATCAATTTTAAAAATATTAATAAATTGACAAAATATGAGCTAGTTAGAGGTCTACTTAAAATAAATTACAAAGTAGAAAATTTATGTGACGATTGTCAAATTGGAAAACTAAAGAAAATCTCTTTTAAATCTAAAAATAATATTTCTACAAAAAAACCATTATAATTATTACATTTAGATTTATTTGGACCAACACAAACATGATCTATAAATCACAACAAATATGTTTTCGTAATAGTTGATGATTTTTCAAGATATACATGGACTTTGTTTTTAAAACATAAAAGCGATACTTTTGGTATGTTTAAGATATTTGTCAAAAGAATTAAAACACAAATGGACTTAAAAATCAAAAATATTCGAAGTGATCACGGAGGAGAATTCGAAAACGATCTATTTACTAATTTTTGTAATAAAAAAGGAATAAATACCAAGACCTGAAGAACAATCATTAGCAATATTAATTTAAACGTAATAATGTTTGGGAATTAAAACCAAAAAATTATAAAGAAGCTTCAAATGATAAATTTTGGATAATCTCTATGCAAGGGGAATTAAATCAATTTGAATGCAATAACGTTTGGGAATTAGTACCAAGTACCGAAAAACAATCAGTTGTAGGAACAAAATGGGTATTTAAAAACAAAGCAGACGAGAATGGAAATATTGTTAGAAATAAAGCAAGTTTAGTTGCTCAAGGCTATAATCAAGAAGAAGGTATCAATTATGTCAAAACCTTTGCTCCAGTAGCTAGATTAGAGGCCATTCGTACATGACGCAGCGGATTAATCAAACAAACTTCAATCGGTGAAATGTAACAATCGGTGAGTTGAAGATACCAAAATGCCCAAGTTCGTTGATCCAAAGATACCGAACTCTAGCTATCTCAAACACGTTGATAGCGCGCTATACCGTGTTCAAAGATCTACGATTCTTCGCACGTTGATCTAGCGCACTAGATTCCGTGAATCGGCTTCAACAAACGTGGATTCGAGCGCACTCGAATGACGTAAGTGGAGATAGGAGATTACACTCAACTACCAATTGGAGAAGAAAGCACAAAGCAATCAACAAGAAATTTTATTTAAAAATCAACCATCTCAAATGTACAACACACGCCCCTATTTATAGAGTTTTCACAAACTGTCCTTAAGTCGTATACGACTTACGGCTCTCCTTAACTCGGCAGCGACACAACAGGTACACACGACACATGACTCCTTATTACAACACACGACCCATTTGAGTCGGTAACGACTTATATACCCACGACTCAACACAATTACTTCACAACACGACTCACGACTCATCATAAGTCGTACGTTACTTAGCAACATTCACACGGTGCCAAACAAGTCGACTTACGACTCAATACAGACGACTCAAGGAAAATACAAACACATTACAACATCACGACCAACAAGTTGCGACTCACGACTCAACTTCATGCCGACTCACGACTCATAGCTTCAGCGACTCAACGTCCTTCCTACGACTCAAGCCTTCAAGTCTTCTACGGCATAACCCTTCAAGCGGGTCAATTCTGGACGACTCATCTATGTCGTAACCCGTCCCCTCCTTATGGCCTCCAACTACTGTTATTCCTTTTTGTTTCCTGATGAGTCGTGGACGACTCATAGCCTTGCAGTTAGGTCGTAGCCCTCCTTCCTTGGCTCGGCAACGGCTCAAGCCTTTATTGACTCGCAACCGACTCAAATCCGATGCCTTCTCTATGCGACTTATGGTTATCACTCCTCCCTGTAACTCCTTAAGTCGGAAACGACCCAATACACTTCTGTTAGGTCGGTGACGACCCAATACTTCTCTGTTAGGTCGTGACCATACTTCGTCAAGTCGGAGACGACTTAAAGTAGATAAACGACTTAACATTGTGGCCTTCTCCAAATGACCAAAAGATCTTGAACTCTTTAACCTTATTGCTTTCGTAGATCGCTCTGCATCATCCTCTCCGGGTTGACAGAAATTCGACCTCGAATTTTCACCATCTCGTTTCACAACAATCTCTCCTCTATGATATGGAATTAAATGTTTGACGTTAAAAACATCAGACGTATAAACATCATCTGGTAGCTTTAATCGATAAGCATTCTCATTGACTTTCTTCAAAACTTCAACTGGACCAATTTTCCATGCTTTCAATTTATTATATGTTCCCACCGGAAAACGGTCTTTTGTTAACACTGCATAAACCAAATCGCCTTCGTTAAATTCAACATTTCGTCGCTTCAAATCTGCAGACTTCTTATACTTCTCATTCGACTTTTCCAATCGTTCCTGGACGATTTTATGACATTTAGTCAGTTCATCAACAAAATCAACAGCCCGTTTAACTGTTCCCTTCGACTGTGGTACGACTGCCAAATCTAACGGTCCCCTGGGTAAATTTGAATAAACAATCTGAAACGGACTGAATCCCGTGCTACGATTCACTGCATGATTATGTGCAAATTCAGCTTGGCATAACTTCATGTCCCAACTTTTCAAATTATCCTGTACAAGACATCGCAACAAATTTCCCAATGACCTGTTAACAACTTCTGTCTGTCCATCAGTTTGTGGATGATAAGCACTACTAAATTTCAGCTTCGTTCCCACCATCTTCCACAAACTCAACCAAAAATGACTCAGAAAACGAGTATCTCGATCAGAAACAATAGATTCTGGTAAACCATGCAATCGATATACCTCCTTAAAGAATAGTTGTGCCACTCGAACTGCATCCGCTGTCTTCTTGCAGGCAATAAAATGTGCCATCTTCGAAAACCTGTCCACTACAACAAATATCGAATCATTTCCCCTTTGAGTTCGAGGCAAACCCAAAACGAAATCCATGCTAATATCAACCCATGGCTTAGATGGTACCGGTAATGGCATATACAACCCTGCATTCGTTGCTGTTCCTTTTGACACCTGGCAAATATGACATCGCTCCACAAATCTTTCAACCTCCTTTCTCATCGACGGCCAAAAATAAGACTGTGAAATCAACTGCAAAGTACGATCACGGCCCACATGCCCTTCCTCGTGTAACTCTTTGACAATTTTCAACCTCAAGCTACAGTCTGGAATACACAAACGATTCCCTTTAAACAGAAAACCTTCAACCAACGTAAATTCATCGGTACTCCCATCCTTCACCTTTTCAACATATTTCACAAAGTAAGGATCTTCATTAATCATCTCTGGCAGTAATTCAAACCCCGTCACTTCAACTTTCATTGTCGTTAATAAATGACTCCTCCTACTCAAAGCATCAGCTACCCGATTTGTCACCCCTGATTTGTGCTTAACGACAAAAGTAAACTGCTGTAAATATGCAATCCAAGATGCATGTCTCGCTGAAATCTTATCTTGCCCCTGTAAATGCTTCAATGCCTCATGATCAGTGTACAGAACAAATTCTTTCTGAAATAGATAATGTCTCCAATGTTTAATCGTTTGCACCACAGCATAGAATTCAACGTCATATGTGTTGTATCTCATCTTCGCCCCTGACAACTTTTCACTGAAATATGCAATAGGTCTCCCCTGCTGACTCAACACCCCTCCAATTCCCACCTTTGATGCATCAGTTTGTAGCTCAAACAACAGCTGAAAATTAGGTAGAACAAGAATTGGTGCAGACGTCAACAATTCCTTGATCTTCTCAAAAGCAACTCCCGCTTCTTCTGACCATACAAACTGTTTTCCTTTCATGCAATCGGTAACTGGTGCCATCACACTACTGAAGTGTGGAATGAACCTTCGGTAGAATGATGTCAATCCATGAAAACTTCTAACTTCAGTGATAGTTCTCGGCTGTGGCCAATTTCTAATGGCTTCAACTTTACTCTGGTCAACTTGAATACCTTCTCTTGAAACAACATAACCCAGAAATAGAACTCTGTGCGTCATAAACACACATTTCTTCGTAGCAGCATAAAATTGTTCCTCACGAAGAATAATCAATACTTCCCTCAAATGTTGAACATGCTCCTCCATATTTCTGCTGTAAATCAGAATATCATCGAAATAAACCACGACGAACTTCCCAATGAATGGTCTAAAAATTTGATTCATCACCCGCATGAATGTACTAGGTGCATTTGACAAACCAAATGGCATAACCAACCATTCGTATAATCCTTCTCTCGTCTTGAAAGCTGTCTCTCATTCGTCTCCAGGTCTGATTCGAATTTGATGATAACCACTCTTCAAATCAATCTTTGAAAATATAGTTGCCCCACTCAACTGATCCAGTAAGTCATCCAACCTTGGCATAGGAAATCTATATCGGACAGTGATCTTATTCAAAGCTCTACTATCTGTGCACATCCTCCATGTTCCGTCCTTCTTTGGTACTAATAATGCTGGTACGGCACAAGGACTCAAGCTTTCCTGAACACGTCCCTGTTCCAACAACTCTTCCACCTGCCTTCGTAACTCCTCATGTTCCTTCGGACTCATTCGGTAATGTGGTCTATGTGGTAACACTGCTCCCGGAACAAGATCAATTTGATGTTGAATGTCTCTAAGCGGCGGTAACTCCTTAGGCAACTCCTCTGGAAAGACATCTTCAAATTCTTTCAAAATCGGCTTTGCTGCTTTTGGTATTTCAACTTCTTCACTACTCTCTCTCCCCATCAACAAAAACACTTCAGATTCTTCCTCCACTTCCTTGACAAACTCCTTCAAAGTCAACAGAGTTTTCAATTCTTCAATCTCTTCTATCTTGCTCTCCTTCTGTTGTTGATTCTTAGGAACCAAAGTGATTTTAGTACCCTCGAACATGAAACTGTAACTGTTGGCACGACCATCATGTTGTACTGCTCTATCAAACTGCCATGGTCTGCCCAACAACAAGTGACAAACATCCATGTCCACTACATCACACCAAATTTCATCTTTATACTTCTTCCCAATAGAAAAATTAACACAGGCTCTTCGACACACCTTCACTTCACCACCCTTCCTTAACCATGCTAACTTGTACGGTTTAGGATGCTTCTCAGTCTTCAAGTTCAACTTCCTTACTGCTTCTGTAGAAATAATATTATCACAGCTTCCCGCATCTATGACGAACTTGCAAACTTTCCCCAGAATAGTGCATGTCGACTGAAAAATATTGCTTCTCAACCAACTACAATCCTCCTCTTGCTTTGGTGTAAGACATGACCTCCTCATCATAAGATTACAACCTTCATCTCCAAACAATTCTTCCTCCTCCTCAACATAAGGTGTATTTGAACATTCTGCCTCCTCACCATTATCCTCCTCAACTTTTGCAACCATGGTTCTCTTCTTCGGCTTCGGACATTCATTACTTTTGTGACCCAACTCCTGACAATTATAACACTTGAACCCACTGCTAACCTTCGCCTTCTCAGCCTCCTTCACCACTGGCTTTGAAACAGGTTTAGGAACATTAGAACTTCCACCAACACCCCTTGCTTGATTATTGGAATTAGTAAACACACCACCTCCACGTCTTCCTTGTTTCTCCCAAGCCAACGCTTTTTGATGTGCTTCTGCAACTGATCTAGGATCAAACATATTAACCATATCCTGGATCTGCATTCTCAATCCCCCAATGAATCTAGCAGTTAGCTGTTCTTCTGTCTCCATAATATCATTCCTAGCAATGAGTTGGTAGAATTCATCAGCATAATCACTAACAGATTTTGTCCCTTGCCTCAGATTCTGCAATCTCTGGTACATAAGTGATTGGTAGTTGTAAGGTAAGAAAGTAGATCTCATCAACTTTTTCATCTTATCCCATGATTCTATCTTTGACTTCCCCATCCGTTCTCTGGTAAGTTTAGTTTGTTGCCACCACGCCAAAGCTCTCCCCCTCAACCTAGTAGCAACCAACTTCACCCTTCGATTCTCCGGGACCTCCTTGAAATCAAAGATTTCCTCCACATTAGACAACCAATCTAAGAACTCTTCAGCAACCATCCCTCCTTTAAATTCCAGAATTTCCATCTTCATACCCGATTCCCATCGACGATCATCTTCAACATCCCGATAAGAATTTCGAACTTGGTCTCGATCTCGATAATGAATACTAGCTCTATCACCTTCTTCAACAAAATCAAAAGTACGTCTACATCGATCTCGACCATTATCATCTCTTTGTTCATGCATACTTCTTTGACTATGTCTCTCTTCATCCCTATATGCTTCATGGTCAAATTCACGTTGACTTCTTCTCTCTTCATGTGCATAGTCATGATGATCTCTTCATGATGAAATTGATGTTTCTCTTCTATCTCTACAAGAATGTGGTGATACCCTCCTCGCTTCCGTAACCGATGGCGAAACTCGGTTTCCTCCATGGTTCGAGTTTGGTGATCTCCTCCTTTGATTTAAATCATTCATCAATCTCTCCAATTTACCAATGCCTTCATAAAATTTCTCATTAATACGTTGTTCCATAAGCTCGGCTTCTTCTCTACGATACAAAGCTTCAACGTTTTGATGACGATTAGCTCTCCTTGGGGGCATGATTGAAAAAAACTTCACAAACTTCAACAATTCACACACAACTTCAAAGCTTTCAATAATACAACAAAAACTTCAAGTTACGGCTCAACAATTTGTCTCGGCCTCCACTTGCCTCGGCAATGTGAAATGGCTCAAGTGAGGTCGGCTCCAATTCAAGCACAAGGCACGGTTCAACACTTTTTTTAGCTCGACTACAAATTCAAACACTTCAAACCTTGGCGCGCAAAAACCCAAGACAGATCCAAACAATTTCCAACTCCTCGATCCAAAATGAAATGGATCAAACACTCCAAACTTGATGCAACTTCAATATGAACACGATGAACAACTTCAAACTTCAAAAACTTGGCTCCAAGAATCAACTTAGCTATGATTGGCTAAGTATGGCTCTGATACCAATAATGACGCAGCGGATTAATCAAACAAACTTCAATCGGTGAAATGTAACAATCGGTGAGTTGAAGATACCAAAATGCCCAAGTTCGTTGATCCAAAGATACCGAACTCTAGCTATCTCAAACACGTTGATAGCGTGCTATACCGTGTTCAAAGATCTACGATTCTTCGCACGTTGATCTAGCGCACTAGATTCCGTGAATCGGCTTCAACAAACGTGGATTCGAGCGCACTCGAATGACGTAAGTGGAGATAGGAGATTACACTCAACTACCAATTGGAGAAGAAAGCACAAAGCAATCAACAAGAAATTTTATTTAAAAATCAACCATCTCAAATGTACAACACACGCCCCTATTTATAGAGTTTTCACAAACTGTCCTTAAGTCGTATATGACTTACGGCTCTCCTTAACTCGGCAGCGACACAACAGGTACACACGACACATGACTCCTTATTACAACACACGACCCATTTGAGTCGGTAACGACTTATATACCCACGACTCAACACAATTACTTCACAACACGACTCACGACTCATCATAAGTCGTACGTTACTTAGCAACATTCACACGGTGCCAAACAAGTCGACTTACGACTCAATACAGACGACTCAAGGAAAATACAAACACATTACAACATCACGACCAACAAGTTGCGACTCACGACTCAACTTCATGCCGACTCACGACTCATAGCTTCAGCGAATCAACGTCCTTCCTACGACTCAAGCCTTCAAGTCTTCTACGGCATAACCCTTCAAGCGGGTCAATTCTGGACGACTCATCTATGTCGTAACCCGTCCCCGCCTTATGGCCTCCAACTACTGTTATTCCTTTTTGTTTCCTGATGAGTCGTGGACGACTCATAGCCTTGCAGTTAGGTCGTAGCCCTCCTTCCTTGGCTCGGCAACGGCTCAAGCCTTTATTGACTCGCAACCGACTCAAATCCGATGCCTTCTCTATGCGACTTATGGTTATCACTCCTCCCTGTAACTCCTTAAGTCGGAAACGACCCAATACACTTCTGTTAGGTCGGTGACGACCCAATACTTCTCTGTTAGGTCGTGACCATACTTCGTCAAGTCGGAGACGACTTAAAGTAGATAAACGACTTAACATTTTGGCCTTCTCCAAATGACCAAAAGATCTTGAACTCTTTAACCTTATTACTTTCGTAGATCGCTCTGCATCAGTACATTACTAAGCCTTTGCAACTCATCACAATTTTAAATAATTTCAAATGGATGTCAAAAGTGATTTTTTAAACGGCTTTATTAAAGAAAATGTATATGTAGAACAACCCCATTATTTATTCATGAAAAATATCCAGATCATGTTTTTAAATTACACAAAGCATTATATGGATTAAAACAAGCTTCACGAGCATGGTACGAACGGCTTAAAAATCATTTAATTACATCTGGTTTTCAAATAGGCAAAATAGATACAACTTGATTAATTAAAAAGGATAATAATGATATTTTAGTTGTACAAAATTATGTTGATGATATCATTTTTGGTTCAACCAACGAAAATCTATGTAATCAATTTTCAAATATTATGAAAAATGAATTTGAAATGTCACATATGGGAGAATTAAATTTCTTCTTAGGTTTACAAATAAAACAACTTGAAAATGGAATTTTTATTTGCCAAGAAAAATATTGTAATAATCTATTACGTTGTTTTGAAATGGATAAAACTTCGAGCAAACCAACACCAATGAGTACCACTGTTCACTTAGAAAAGGATGATAACGAAAAAGATTTTGATGAAAAATTTATCATAGCATGATTGGTTCATTACTTTATTTGACAGCTAGTCGACCTGATATTATGATGACTGTATGTCTTTGTGCTCGATTTCAAGCAAAACCAAAACAATCTCATCTAAGAGCTGTTAAGCATATTTTATGTTATCTATCTTGTACTAGAGAATATGGTTTATTTTACCCTAAAGGATCATCATTTGAACTAGTTTCATACAGCGATGTAGATTTCGGTGGATGTAGAACAGATCGTAAGAGTACTAGTGGAACTTGTCACTTCATCGGAAAATTATTAGTTTCATGGTGTAGCAAAAAGCAAAATTTTGTTTCTTTATCTACTTGCGAAGCCGAATATATCTCCGCAGCTCTGCCGTATGCACAAGTGATATACATGCAACAAACACTTACAGATTTCGACAAAATTATCAAAAAATCTCCAATATATTGTGATAACACAAGCGCTATAAATTTATCAAAAAACCCTGTTAATCATTCACGAACTAAGCATATAGATATACGACATCAATTTTTATGAGAAAATGTTGAAATAGGAACTATTTCATTAGAATACGTAAATACTAAAACTCAAGTAGCATACATCTTTACAAAACCACTGAATGAACTAACTTTTATTAAACTCCGACGAAATTTCGGGATTTTCTCACTTCATGATCTTCTTCCTCAAAAATAATAACTGCTTCATTTTAGGCTATGATTAGTCATTTATTTTACTACCACAAATTATACTTAATAATTTCTGAACCTTTAATTCTTTAGATAGGTAGTTTGTCTATAAATAATTTTTTCAACTTATATATAACCATTTATACAAACAAGAAAAACTATAAATGCATAATTCATATTCTCTTCAAGAAATAAAATATAGTCATGTCTTCTGAGAACTCTTATATATCCATCTTGACACCTACGAAGGATAGCTCGGCTGATACACTACAACGACTTCCTACACCTGCACCAAAGCAGGAACCGACGTATAGGTGGTCCTCATATCACACGGGATTTACCCCCGATAGCAAAAAAACCAAAAGATCTCTATTTGTTTCTCCTAACACAAAGGATAAAATTGATGAAATTCATCACTATCAGAAACAATAGATAGATCTACAACGAGAACTATATTTTGAACAAAAAGTTACAGCATGACGACTAAGCTTTTTGGAGCAAGTAGCGATGAAACGTCAACGAAGAAAGATGTCCATGAACCACTTCCAAAACCTTGTAGTTCTTTTGATCCCTCGTCTTCGTATCATACCCCTTCAAACCCTTCACCAAGACGATTTTCTGCCTCCCGGAGAACTCACGAACGTGGAAATATATGGTCTCCGCTTAAACCATGGAAGGATAACGAGTTGGGAGATCATAAAGCTCCATCGCCTTCTAAATAATTTTTATTTGTAATTATATGTATCTATGTTTATTTGTCATTTCACACAATTAATAATATTTTTCTCATAAAATAGAGAATCGAAAAATAAGCAAAACCATCAAATTTTAGGCTAATTTTAGAAAAATGCCTATTTCATACGTCTGAATATGGACCTCAGACGTCTGACGCTCTGATATACTTTTAATTTTTAAGCACTGTGCATATGTCAGACGTCTGATATACTCTCCAGACGTCTGAAAATTTTCTCTGTATGCTCGAAATAAAAATCACAAAATTTCAGACGTCTAAAATAAGACCCAGACGTATGAATTAGTTCTCTGTCGCAAAAAATTTCAACATTATTCTTTTTCGGACGTCTGTTTTTTAACCCAGACGTCTGGTAAAACTTTTTGACTGTCAAATTTTTTAAATTCAAAACAAACTAGACGTCTAACTCAAAAACCTAACGTCTGAATTTATCTACTGTACCCAATTTAAGGCAAAGCAGACGTTTGATTTCCAATCCAGATGTTTGAAATTCAACCGACTCTTTAAATTAGCCTCGATAACATCATTTTTTTCTTTTATCTCAAAATTTAAAAAAAAACCTCTGATCCCCCTAGAGACGATTTTTTCTCAAAAACTTCATCTTTACGCAAATCAAATCACAATGCCTCCTCGAACTAAGAATCCTAAGATTTCCAAAAGAAAACAAGATCAACTAACACCATCTTCAAATCCTCAAGTTTGTTCGGATGATCAAATTGAAAGGTGGATGAATAGAGCACGATATTCAATCAAAAGGTATGAAGATATCCAAAAGAAACAGCTTCACACGGGTCCATTCTACAATCTACTCAAATTTCCAATGTATGATTTGGATGAAATGTGTGAAAATGTCGGGTTGGAAACCTTAATTTCATTCACTTCTAATGACATTCAAATAGACCAATTAGTGATATTTCTATTCTATGCGAATTTGGATAGTTCTTCAGTGTGGAACACTGAAGAGGAAGATAACTGGCTCTGGTCTAGCGTGTATGGAAACACGATTAGACTAACCCCTGGCATAATAGGTAGAACTCTAGGATGTTCTGACATAGGGGAAGATTTATACAATATTCCCGATATGCGCTTCAAGCCACGAAACAGTATTACTCATCAAATTTGGGAGGATGAAATGCCAAAATTTGCTCCAAATATCTACGTTCAAAAGCTCGATTCCTAACCCAAATGATAATCAATACCATTGTTCCACGAATGGGAAGCCACGAGCAAATAACCGAGTTAGAGCACAAGGCCCAATATGCTTTATTTAGTGGAACAATGGTGAATTGGGAAAAATTCATCTTCGACGAGCTCAAGCATTTTTGGACTCGATCATGGCCATCAATTATTTACCCAACTTATATTATGATACTTCTTCATGCACATAACATTCCATCCTACCTATCGACCTTCGAAGAAATCTCACCTAAATATGCTTCCACTAAACTCTTCTCCCTTATGCACCTACCCGAAATTCCCCTAGAATTCATATCCTTTGAAGATTGGATGCACAATCGTCAATCTAGACGAGTTGAGCCTCCCCCTCAACCACACATTGAACCATCCTAAGAGGAGGAACAACATCGAGAAGCAACTCCACCTCCTCCTACACCATTTTATTATCTGGGACAAGATGAGATTATGGAGACTCAAACGGATACAAATCCAAATGAAATTGTTCAAGATCTCACTCTTCGAAATTAACATATACTATCTCAAAATCAAAACCTTTTGGCTAAGCAAATTAACAACTTCGAAACATCATTTTCTACATGCCTAACCACGGTTTAAGAATCTCTTCCAACTGTCTTGTCGGTTCTTAAAGAATTACTACAACGGGTTCACGGTCCAACACCACCTTCTGAAGATTGGCCAACCCCAGTTCTCCTCCCGCAAAATATTCCAAACTTTCTGAGGATGAACCTCTCAAGCAAGCTTTGACATCTCCTACAAAGGCTAGTACTTCTGGAAAAGAAGAAACAAAGGAAGATGATCAAGATAAAGCTTCTCTATAATAATCGTAGATTTTGGGAATCATAGATTTTAGGTTTTTGGGATATCAACTTTTGTAAATTAGACAAAATCTATGTATGCAATCACTTTTAAATTATTAACGAAATTTTCCTTTTTGTTTGATGATTGGTTATATTATCTATATTTCTTTTTGATAATGCCAAAGGGGGAGAAATATAAGTATAATTATAAAACATTAAGAAAAAGCATATATTCAGGGGGAGATTTATAATTTATATATAAGTACATTGAATAGGTGTCATCATCAAAAAGGGGGAGATTGTTAGGAAATCAATTTTATGGTTTCGATGACGACAACTATGCAATGGAAATTAAAAATGCATATATATTTCTATTCAAAGGTAATTGTTAGAGCAACATCACCAAAGAGACAAGAACAAGACTCAAAGAAAGTATCAAGAAGCTACAAGTCAATAGAATTAGAAGAGCAATGACATAGACACAAGAAAAGCAACATGCACAAGTTCATACGTCTAGATGCACTAGCCAGATGTCTGATTGAATCCTTTGGTTCGCAAATCAGACAGAAATAGACGTCTGGTTAATGTACTCAGACGTCTGAAATGCAACCATATACAAAAAATATATAAGAGCCCGATGTCTGAAACATTTTCCAAACGTCTGATTTTGAACTCGGGTGTTGATATTTAAAGTACAACTGTCACAATTGAAAAGACACGTTCTCTCCTCTTCATTGCAACTCTTCATCACCATCAGAAGCGACCATAGAACACTTGTTAATGGATGCAACTACATAAGGAATCTCTCTACCGATATAAATAGCATCAAGAATCCAAGAGAAGATTTTACCTTACTTACTTATGCACTTTATTCTTTGACTCTGATATATATTCTTGATCTCTAGCAATCATACATTTGTATTTCACTCTTCCATATATATATAATTCTTCAATTAATATCTTATATATATTTATATATATATATATATAAATATATATTGGAAGCATTTGTACCTAATAGTCAATATTCGTGTTATAGAACACACACTTGACAAGAACAAGCTTTTGTAACCAAGTATATTCCTCCGAGCGAAGTGAGGGTGTTTGATAGTCGAATTTCGAAGAGGAGCTTCGGGACTGGACATAGGACGGGAGGTCCGAACCAGTATAAAATCCTGGTGTGATTATTTCCATTTACTTTGCTATTATCATCTATCAAGTTTATATTAGATACATCATATAGTTAGTCACTTATAGTTGCATATATATACACTACACGATCCATCATATACACTTTCAGAACCCTGGTCTTTGTCCACATTGTTAGGATTATCACCGTCATCGTCATCATTTCTTCCTTCCTCGGCAACGATTTCATCATCATCATTTTCTTCATTGGAATTAGAATCTCCATCTATAGAAGGGACTTCAAGAGATAAAAGTTTGCAGCATCAATCTCGTATCTCTCGGGGACTTTGATTTCTTGCTGCATTTCTTTGACTTTATCCATGAATCTTTTGACTAGAGTAGGATCGAGTGAAAGGGAAGCTTAAGTCTAGACATTTTCCGACGTTGTCAGAATAAGCAAGCATCAGAGCGTCCTTGTAAGAATTCATGATGATGTCATTGAGGGATGTGCTTAGAAACGACGACACCTTTTGCTTGGCTTCAAAGATGGTATTAATGGCCATTTTGAAAGAATTTTTCTTCTTCCCTAACTTCTTCTTGAGAGAATATTGTTTAGCAACCATCTGAGCCTTCTCTTTCTCGGATTCTTTTAAAGACATTTTTAGAGATAAATTATCATTGGCTAAGAGTTGTCTTGCCCTCCTTTCCTTAGAGATAGTAGATTCTGCTTCAGCAAGAGAATCCCCCAACCTTTCTTGATCTTTCACTGCATTATTTTTGGCAGTAGAAAGGGAAGTAATTTTTTTATTCAAAATTGAGATTTCCTCTTGAAGCTTGGACGTCTCAGTGGAAGATTTTGATGCACTTTCTTGGAGAGAGTACCAGCATTTGGAAAGCTGAAAAGAAAAGTATGACATGAGTCAACATTTTGTAAGAAATAGTAAAGAAAAGGAAAAATAATACAGAACAAACCAGAAGTTGTTTCTTTATTAAAGATCAACAATGCCTTACTGAGTCCGGTAGTGAGGAAAGGTTGAATGGAAGTAAAGGACGAAAATTCGTGATGGATTGTACCATTTCTTTGAAATCATTGGGGGCACCGGCATTGTGGATTTAGAAGGATTCAACTCCTGAGGAGGAGTTAAAGTGCCTAAATCCTTTTTCATTTGTGCTAGGAGAGTCAAACATGATAATACTATCCTTAGAAGGAACTGCTCTGGGTGGATCAGTAGCAATATCAAAAATAGAACCTTTTAGATTCTTTCTTAGATCAACAGAACCACTCTTTTTAGAGGGAAGAAAAGACTGGGCATCAGAAGTTTTAGCTTTCTTGAGAGTGGGACATGCTGCAGTCCTCTCTTGCTCAACTTTCTATTGGAAATCATCCACGACCTAGTGATGGCCTGGGTCAAAGCCGATGCGCTGGATTCAAAAATTAGAGGGACTGAATCACTTACGATCAATTCAACCAAGGAAGCAGTTACTAAAAATGCAAAAATTATAAGTTACTATAGTAATTTAGGGAGTGACACTATGATAAATTGCCAGTACCATGCTTAAGCTTACCCAGATGATGTCGACAAATTGGAGACATAGGTGAAAAATTCTTGGTATCACCCAAAGACAAGAAATGTTTGCTCTTGAAAGTATGTTGGAAAAGAGGGAGTTGTCCAAGAATTATCTGACCTATGGATAGGAGGGAACTTTTTTAGAGATTACTTGGCATTAATAGAGTGAGCCTATTCCTAATACTACCCAAAGCAGTGGTCAACTGCTTCACAATTCTTTTTCCCTCATTGTGAAGTTCTTTAGGTGTAGGACTTAATAAGAAAATGTAATTTAGCAAAGGAAAATAATTTAATAAAGATGGAAATTATAATCAATTTACAAGGAGAAGAGAAGACTCCACTAATATTTGGAAAACATTTGACGAAAAAGAACAATGTCTCTCAGTCTCTGAATTTATTTATTCCCTCTGAAATTAATTTCTTAGGGGGATTGCCTTTAAACATTTGATTATTCAGGTTGCTAAGTTTGACCAGGCATATTAGATAATTGAGAATTTCAACATTCGGTGAAGGAATGCTCGATCCCAAAGCCATAAACTTCAACGAGAAAAGATATTTGTAGATATTTGGCGAAAATTGGATAAATGTAATGCCAAGATGATTTAGGAATATATATAAGAAATCTAGAAAGGGAATAAAGCTTCTACGCCAGATGTGAATGGCAGTATAAGAAAAGTATCCTTCGGGAGGATTCTGTATAATACCGCTATCGCTAGGGGAAATAGCCTCCACTCTTATGATTCCACAGTCGTTAAGAATAGCATCGACTTTGTCTTGAGAAGATATCAGAGAATGTTTAGAGATGGCTTCGATCTTTTTCAGTGAAGATTCTACTTCTGGAGCTATCCCCTTTTCAGCTCTCTTGGAAATCTTTTTCAATCCCATGATCCAATCAAGTGAAACCATTTCATTAAAAAGTTATAATTTTTTTCATTGTAGCACATTTAGAAGATGAAGAAAATCCATTGAATGATTCAAGTATCCACCATGGTGTATGATTCCATATCTTCGAAAGAAAGTTAAAAATACTTTGAATTATGGAATTCATTGAGCTTTTGATGATGTCGATGGGGTAGGTGGAATAGATACATCTAAACACACCCTTCAACAAAAACGGAAGCCCAGGAAAAGTTTTACTATTATAAGGAATAACTTACACTATAGTGCTAGTTTGAATATATATATACACACACACACACATATATGTTGTTAGAGTTACTAACAGCATTCCCGAATCAAATCAAATGAACCTTTCCATAATGTTGAAATCACAAATTATATTTTACTCAACGAATATGGATACTACTGAAACATTGCACTTTCATTATGTCGGATGACTTGGATCCAAGTGATTTTAATACAGATGAAAGGGCTTTGGAACGTTTCGAAAGTGTTATATGAAAAGATTATAGTTATTCTCCTATTGATTACAATGGGTTTCGAGTAAATGGGGGGGTAAGGTTTCGAAAGCATACAAATAACTAAACTCGTTTCAATTTAGGTAGCTTCAATCAAGTCGAAAGGCTTGATAAGGTTTTCAAGTTTAATAAAATATACTATTCTCAATCCAATTGATGATAGGAATTATAAATTTCTAACTTTTAACATCTTCTAAAGTAAATCTAAATTTGGGCATGAATCCACTGACAAATTAAGTCCACTTTTACATATAATAATTTCTAAATTCTTCAAAATAAAAAAGTTGAGTATATGTTATGTAGCCATTAATTTGAGCCCCTTTGAGATGACTTCTTTGAAAGGTGTTAGAATGCAACAAAACATATGTCTACATTTGAAGAAGTCCAACCCCTTCGAAAGGTTCCCTTAATGGTAGATGCTTAACTTATTTTCTACCCCTTCAAAAGAGGTTGAAAGAGTAGAATAGAGTTAACCGCTTCAACCCCTTCGTTAGGGTTAAAAAGTTAAATTACCACAGTGGGTTATAATTTGTACGACTTAACCTTCTCTTTGAAGCCACTGGAAAAGTATTTTCTCCCTAATTTTATTCTTAACCCAATACTTCTAGAGGCTAACAATTAAATTTATTTGAGCATGAATTTACATTCGATAATAACAAATACTCCAAATTCAAGCTTAAAGAATTAAAAAAGTTTGAATTGAGTGCGTTAGAGTTTGAGCTTGGGTTCGTACATAACAATGACAGATAGGCCCTCGATGAATTTGAATCCAACCCAAAACCGACATCATAAAATAAAATGAAATAAGCATATAAATGAACCTAAGGGTAATTTCATACAAATGAAAAACTTGAATCAACTTCAAAAATTAGAACATAAATACAAATTGTTACCTATTGAATTTAAAATTGGAATTAAACGTGATAAATTGACTTAAAAGATAAAATAATGGATATATAACTAGAATTCAAACTCGCGTTTACTGAAAATAGGAATTTTCAAAGAAATTGGAATTTTTTATTCTTGCTATAAGTTTTTGATTGCAGGTAAATGAAAAGGGGGAGAAGGAAAGCGTGATTGATAAGAAAGTCGACAAGAAGGACAAACCGTTCGATCAAACTTAAATAAACAACCAAGATCCATCTGAGAATATCAAAAGGCGGGAAATTTTATGGTAAAATTAAGATTGGTTTTGAAATATTTGACTTGGAAAGTCAAGAGAATTCCTTCACTAAGTAGGCAAGTGTTTCCTTCAATCTTTACTTCAACCTTATCAAAGCCATGAAGAATATAAAAGAAGGATCTAAAAGGAAAAATAGCAACAACAGGACCTTCTGAAAGAGTCGAAGGGATGTTTCAGCAAAAATTGGATGTGCTATGAACTTTCAAAGAGGTTGAAAGGGGACGAGAGCACCCTTTTACTTTAGTTGTTTCCTTTCAAAATAGTAGCTTCTAGATGCATGAAGTCGTTTTCAATGAGTTTAGGAACACCTATCGAAGGAAATAGATTACAAGCTTTCACTTACCTTTCGAAACAGTGTGCTTCGCCTTCATCCACATTCCACAGAAAAACATTTGGCCAAAGCTACCCTTTCGAAAGCATAATTTAGCCTTTCAAACCAGTTATAACCATTCACAATTATAAAGGAAAGCTTACTTGAGAGGGTAAGGTTCTGCATCAATCAATAAGGATGCCTTCAAAAGATACCTTCTATATTTAAGCCTTTCATGTCCCAACTCTTTTGAATCCCCAAAGATTCACTTATCGACAAAACCAAAAGCCCATACCCATTTGCAATAGCATATCAACAATATTTTATGGAGAGCGCACCCACCCCTTTCAATGAAGTCGATAGCAATCAGGTTCCATTTGGAAGCGAAGAAGACGGGCGCCTTAACTTAGCAGCAACGAAAGGTCATCAAAGCACCACTTTCGACTAGGTCAAAAGGAATGATTCGAAAGGGCCAACCCACATCGATAAATAATACCATAATACTGTTTTAGGGATCTGACTTCATTCACTCCATACTTATATTTTTCATGAATTTGAAAACCAAAATTCTAAAATTCGATGGGGGATTTTACTTCTATGTATAATTTAATCTACTCGAAATAAAGGAAAATATAACTAAAGCCAGTTTATGGCACTTTTGGATATTTTGGTTGATCTAATGCTTCTATGGGATTTTGATTATGATCTTCTTGTATTCAACATGATCGAAAGGCTGCCTTTCGAGGAAGTCTAAACCTTTTAATTCAACTAATACCTTAGATCATTAGGACCAAATCTTGAGTCATTTCAACCACTTCGAAAGGAGGTTCCGATAGGGCACTTAACCTATTCACCTAGTTTGAAATGTATTATAAAAAGGGATTCAGGTGTTTCGACTACATCCAAATGTTATACAAAAGGAGCTTAAATTGCCATAACCTTTTCAAAAGGTGGACTTAAGGAAATCGAAAGGTTTTAACTATCTCTATCTATTTGAAAGTGGCTTCGAAGGGATCACCTACACTTTAAACTTTGCTTTGGGGTGTTGATAAGTTTTCTTATTAATAATAATGAGGATGATCCGTCTTTCACAAATAAAATTTCATCAATAATGCTTATGTATGCGCCTAACTCATATACTATATATACTACTGTATAGTTTTGAAAACCAAAATATATATTAAATATGAACTCTCTCGTATATATACACTCTCTAGATCCAGATATTATTGACTAGTAAGTAGATGATGTAGATATCTGGCCACCCCTTACTACTTTGATTTATATAGTACATTTATGATGACTATGATGTAGAGTAGAATATACCTTATATATGTGCTAACTTTGAAAATGCAGGGACGGGTCAGGTATGATCCTTCATACCATTTGTCCTATTATGGTAGTATATTAGTATTTAGAGATTTTCTACTGCTCACAGTAGACTATTATCTGACTTAGAATTTTATGCATTGCTATCTGTTATTTCGGATACTCTTAAATGAGTAGATTAGGGATATCTAGTATGTTCGGCACTTGGAGTTGGATGGAGGATGAGTAGGAGATTACACTCTTGTATTACTATATTTACCTACTTGCTATTCTGTTGCATTGCACTATGGAGCTTGCTAGTGCTTTTACTATTTAGAGACAGTGTAATGACTTGTATTTCGATGGATCGTAAATTATTATTTTTAAATTCATATTAGGGTATATGACTCTATAACTATGGATGATGTCAAGTATAGACAAGTAATGACCGCCCTAAACCTTTAGTATCCATAATACTTAAATATTGGGCCGAGGAGGTACCCGACCAATGCAGGACGATAGCCAGGAATGTAAAGAAATAAAAATCCAAACATAGAACCCGTGGAACATCTCACATCACATAGATAAAATATATTATAACAACATAGATGTAAAATAGGCAAGATAGTGATAAAATCAAGTGAACTATAAATAAGAACATCAAAGTGCATTAAGTTCACAGGCTATACGAAAACTAAAATAATAGAGCTAATACATCCTAAAATTCCAAAATAAAATCCACAACTAACTTTCAAAATACAAGTAGTGACATAGCCCCATAGCACTACACAGTAGAATATCATCGATAGTAACCTCCAAGTATAGATATATAAAAGCGTAGCCCTTTACTCGTACTCCATATAGCTCTATGCGCTATCTAGAGCTTTTATACCTTATCTACTCTTTTAAGAGAACCCATGGGAATAAGAAGCAAAGCATAAAACCATGAGCTAGATAACAATCTGGTGTAAGTGATACATCATCTCAAAAATACTATAAAAGTCATATATAGTACATATGGACATAGGGTATGAAGAGCCATAACCGACTTGTCCCTACATCCGAAGAGTTAGCACATAACAGTCAATATATGCAAATCTACTATTAAAGACATATAAGTGTACTATAATCGAAGTAAAATGTCCAGTGTATAGGTATACAGTTGAAGACGCCCCATCGTGTGACTCTAGGGAGAATAAACAAACATGGAGAGCATAGCATCCATCAAGCGATCCTCTCCATCACTCGTGTTCATTGGATTGTACGATAACTCGTATGGAACAATCACAACCTAGGGACCAATTGAAATCTCAGCACCATTGGCGTTCAAATCCATGCCACTTCGAAAGGCTAGGAACCAGGCTCATAACTGCAAAGCCCAAGGTAATCTACTATCGCAAGATCCAAACACAATCGCAAATCTAGGTGGGCGTCCTCATATACGCGTTTTTTCGAGAACAGTAGAAGCCTCTAAGTTATCAATGATCCATTTGCATGCGTCTCCATAATGGAACTTAATCTGTATTCCATTACGACCAAATCTATAGTAGGACATAATTACAAATTTCACTCGCAAGCTCTTATCATTGAACTTGCCCTTGCAGATCATGCCATGACTCCCATCGCTAAGTCATCATTTTTTAAATGCCTCAAGACACCCATCATAAGCCGTAGAGCCATCGTGTTGAAGTTCTTAAGTAGTCGCCATCATTATTGGCGTCATTGTGTCGAAGCACTACACTATGGCTTCACTTGTCGCCACATGAAATCCAAGGCCATTCTGAGTTGTTTGGAGTCATTTACTTCGCTCCACGTGATCGTTTATACCCTTAGAACAAGTCCTGAAGAAGTCACGAAGTTTCGCCTTGCCATGACAAAATTTTCCAAATTTCAAGTTTTGGTCCATGTCTGCGTCAAGCCCAGAGAAACCCATAGAAAATCCAAAATCACGGCCTAAAGTGGAAACCCAAATTCCCTACCCGGGTGACGACCCTAGCCACTTGCCAAAATATCCAAGCACGTCCCGAAGCACTCCCCGAGCAAGAATTCTAGGTCAACTCTGAGCCAAACCTTAATCGAAGCCAAGCAAAACCCCATCCAACACCAATGACAAAGAATTCTCATCTTCGACTTTAAGCCAGACGAGAGTAAAACCCGAACCACGCTTGGTGCCGACTAGAATACCCCCTTGAACCAAAATATTATTTTTAACTGATTTTTGGAAAGGCAGTACATAGGTGAATTTAACCCTATGGACATCATAATCATCAAGCCAGAAAGTGGGAAGACATGGTTACCAGGATTGGAGATCGATTGTATTTGGAATTACAGACAATATTTCAATGGATTCGGATCGATAGCACTCAAAAAATGCCTAAGCATGGAATTAATACTTCCTTTAGAAGAGGGATCAGAATAGAGGGATTGGTTTAAACAGAATGCACACAACACAACTCAATGATGATCGCCCTATGACTTAATCACCACATGGCGGATTGAAATGAAACTTTGAAAACAAGAAGAGGGGACCCTGGGGAGCCTACCCTAGGGATCATATGACAAGTAGAGCTATTTGGAGAGATAGGCCCCTATCCCTATTCAGGGATCGGTGGGCCCCAAACGTTCTAGGTAGGATCGTCTTGACTTTAGAGTTTTAGATCCGGGTTTTGAGCAAGATATTTTCACGTCTCCCCCGATAATTACAACAAGCTGGCATTTGAAAAAAGATCTTCTTTCTGCTTTTCTTTATCTTCAACCTAGGCTACACTACCAATTTTAATCTCAGATTTCGAATTGTAACTATCAAAAAACTATATTATAATTAAAAGGATTATTCTGGGGTGGACGTAGGCCACAGTTAGCTGGACCACTATAAATCTTGTCTCTTTTTTACTTTCTTTCATTTTTAATTTTTTTTCTTCATATTATATTCTCTATATTAGATACAATCAGAGATCTGTGACAAATATTGGTGCTTTCACATAATTGGATGTTGGTGGCTAATTTTGATGCCAACATTTTGGTGCTTTCACTGAGAAAGCTAGCCCCTGTGGATTTGGAATTCGGATTTAGAGCTAGGAAAAGATCTAGAGCTTAGATTTGGAGCAATGGTGATACAATCAACAAGAAGGGTGTCACCTGAAAGGAGCCAGCATGGAGGGAGTCAGTAAGCTTCCTCAAGAGTTGGAGCTAATCAAGCATCTATCTACATCACTAGGGATGATGTAACATCCCCTATTTTGAGGCCCGAAGCTAGGCTTTACAAATATTGTAGTCATCCATAGTATTAACTTCCAGTGACCAAATATGGTAATGTTAATGGTATCTATAATATCAGAAGCACATGAATATGAAATAAAATCATAGATTTCACCAAAAACAACTTTTCTGAGTACCATTCGCAAAACATGTTTCATTTTCCATTACACAATCCCATAATCGTTTCCTAGGTTCATATAAAATATAATTATTACAAAATACTCCATGAGCAATATATGATGATGCCCCCATGTTTGACCAGAGTACTATATATTCATACTAACATAATAAGACACAGCAGAATCAAAAAAATAAAACAGCATCTCTTAAATAGCTATCCATCAGCCACCTGCTCATCTCTAGAAGCTTTATTCGCCAACCTACTAATAACTTGTAAAGCTCAACACTCAGCCTACTCAAATCAATTTTGAGCACTCAAGATTTTAAGGGGAAAAACATAAACTACGAGTCAAACATAAAGCCTCATGTGAATAATACTATACATCTCGATTATTTGATATTAAGTAAGACTCAGCCGCTTAGCGGAACGGGTATCCCTCACTAATATCCTTCTAAAACATATCTTTTGCAGATCATTTCCTGCAATAAAACTGGTTAAAAAATGTAAAGAATTATCATGTAAACATACATATTAGGTAACAAATGAATTATCTATCCGTACACTATAGTTTTGTTTGGCTAATTACTAACCTTTGGCTGACTCGGGCCTACTAGAAAATATGAACAAATAATCTAACACATGTTAAACACTCTTCTAGATGGTCTGTCCCTAACTTATCTTCTTCCAGGGTCACCTGATCCTAATGATTTTGCAGGCTCGCCAATAACCTACCTCTGTACAAATATATATATTACCTTTTGTGTTTAAACATAAATTTAGTCTTACCTATGACAAAGCCATACACACTATAATTTTGGACTAAATTAGCTGGGGCTAATAGCTAATGTATAGGGCGTGACCCTATACCAGTCCCATCTGTTATATAAATATCTGAGTCATTTTACTTAGGGTGACCTTCCCTTAAATTTTCACTGAAAACCTTTTCATCTCAAATTGATTTATAAATTTTAAATCAAACTTAAACAATAAAAATATATACTATATTCTTTATTCAAAATCACATTGCCATGTTATATATACTTCACTCAAATCTTTTTGTTGATGAAAAGATTTAAACCTTTGAAAGTATCCCTTTCGAATCCATTGAAAGTATCCCTTCCGAAACCAAGTAAACCTTAGGCCAAAGGCCAAAAAAGACCCTTTCGAAACAATTTATAATCATCCATTCGAAACCACTGAAGACCATCACCTTCGAAAGCTTTAAAAACCATAGACATCCTTCTTTTAAAATTCTTTAAACATTGCCTTTCGAAAACATAGGAAACCTTTCCTTTTAAAACATTCAAAACCACTGGGGAACCACTCCTATGAAACCATCATTTAAAACCTTTCAAAAGTATCAAACCTTTACAAATAGAAAACCTTTCGAAAGCATTTGGGTTCAATTTAAAACATGTGGAAATACCTTTCGAAACTATTTTAAATTAACTCCTTAAAAATCTTTGGGTTTTACCTTCAATAAAGTAAAAGGGTCATTAAAACATTTAAGTCGAAAGCATTCCTTACGAAAGCATTCCCTAAGTAAAAAAGTGATAGAATCGAAACCAACACTTCGAAGGCATTGGAGAAGTGGCTTGGGTTCTAAAACAAATCTGAAACCATTGACTTCGGAAGGTAGAAAAACAGCAGCTAGAGGTTGCGACCCCATTCGAAAACATTTACCTAAAATAAAAGGTGCAACCGATTCGAAACCTTCCTTTTAAAACATGTGACTCAGCCGAAAGCCATCCAAGTCGAAAGCATATCCTTAGAAAGAAAAGCAGGCGCTTTTTCATTTGAAAGCTAAGTAAGGTTTCGACCTCCTTCGAAACCCCTGGTTTCGACCCATTACCTTCCGCCTATATCCAATTCACTGTGCACCAAGTCTTTGATGCCATGCACATTGGTTTCGATAAGGATAGAGGTGGAGCTACTAAGTCGAAACCCTTGGTGTAGAAAGTTGTGAAACACGCTAAAAGCAAGTAAAAACTAATTTTAACTTTAAAAATATATTATTTTTAACTAACCTGCCTTGTTTGTCAAAATATTATTGGTTGCTTATATTTTTTCTAAAAGTGCTACAAATATTTCAGAAATAAAAAATTTAATTTATTTATTTATAAAATACCCCTTCTTCTTTTATAAATATATAAAAATTTAAGTCTCATACCTTAAATAATCTTATATATCTATTAAGACATTGAGAAAAATTCTACAAAAATTTCAGAAAATCATTTTTAATATGTTTTCCAACATATATTAATTTTCGACCCAAAACATATATTATTTAACCGTAAATAATTTTAAACCCAATTAATTATTTTTCTCACTAGAAAATTAATACAAAATCCACATTAATTCGGAAAATTATGAAATTGAAACCATCTCTGAAATATCATTTCCGATCCAAATCCAAAATAACAAGGTATTTAGATGTTATGAAATAGGATTTTACATTAAATATATCATAAAACATTAATACCTCTTTAAATCCTCTTTCGAAACCAATTGGTTCGACACTGTCGAAGGCTTAAAACAAAACATAGGCATGTGCTTTTCATTTTAAAAACAAACTGAAGTTTCCACCCCTTCAAAAGCTTTGCTTTCGACACTTTACCTTCCGCCTATCACCAATCCACTACGTACCTTCATAGAGATAAGTTGTGTATTGGTTTCGGCATAGTTGGTTTCGACAATGATGAAGACGGAAGCTACTGTGTCGAAAGGCGCTTTCATAAGTAGGCGGAACCACTTTTCTGAGCAAACCAGGTTTAATTCTTATTTAGGTAAACTTTTCTCTAACTTACCTACCACATGTCAACACCAGATTGGCTACCTTAACTTTTTCAAATTCTTTATCAAAAATAACTTCCACTATTCTAGATCTAAACCATGGTTATGTTAATCAAACAAGCCCTTCCAATTTTCGCAAAGAAGTCCCTCTTCTAAAACAATTTATTTTGCATAGCAAATCACTTTGGAAAATTCCCCAAAAATTCCATAAATTCACTTTAATCATGTTATCTAACATATAAAATTTTTAGATCCAAATTATCAATATATTTTCCAAGATAAATCATAAACCCAAATAACCAAATTTTCCTTTAAAACTTCATAATAATCTTTTCATAGCTTGGAAAATTCTAGAAATTGAAACCTAACTCTAAAATTATGTTTCTCATAACGTAAAATTTCCTATGGCATTTAAACAACATTAAATCTTGCTTTTGATCTAAAATCATGCTAAATCTCTTTTAAACACTCTTTTTAAATCAAATAAATCATGGATCAAGCATATCATTATCCAATGTATCGTAAAATCAAATTTATTCCTTAAACTCAAAAATATATGATTTAAAACTAAAACAGAGATGGAATTATTATTCAACTTGCTCTTTATAAGAAGATTAGATTGAGATTGATTTCCCCTAAGCTTGAATCTTTAGCTTTAATTTGAATTTTCTCTTTCTCTTAATTGCCGACCATTCTCTAGATTTTTGTTTACGTTTTAAAATGACATGAATGGGAAGTAAGAAGGTGGGAACGAAATACATATAAGGGTGAAAATTCCTAATATACCCTTATATGACTTAATTAACCAAAATCCATTCGTAAGCCCATTAATTGGTTCATTAGGAACGACTTGAATTAAATATTTCAAGTCTCAATCCCCTTGTCACTTTAACTTTCATTATTCTATTTAATTTATTTAATTAAATCTCTTGAATAATGTTATCAAAATTTAGGGGCATTATAGGCTCCCCTCCTTAAAGAACTTCGTCCTCGAAAATTAGTAAGGACTAAATATCAAACATAGCAATCATCTGTAAGTACTCCTAACAACCATACTAGTCTACCTGACTAGGAAATATTTATATAAATCTAATATAGACATACCCTCAAAGAAGATCTGGATAAGTATCTCGAATCATGTCCTCTGTCTCCCAAGTACAGTTCTTCTCATCGTCGCTCCACTGAACTTTCACCAACTTGACTATCTTGTTCCTTAATTTTTTATCGTCTCTCGCTACAACCCGAACTAGTTGTCTCACAAAAGTCAAATCAGTCTCTACTATCAAGTCCTCCAACTCTATCTGAGGAATGATGGTCTCTGGATCATGCACATACTTGCAAAGTTGACACACATGAAACACGTTATGGACACCTGCCATATTGCTCGGCAACTCAGCTCTATACATGAGCTTTCCAATCCTCCCTATAATCTGGAATGTACTAATATATTCCAAAGCCAACTTTCCTAATTTCCCAAACCGTACCACTTCCTTCATAGGTGATACCTTAATGAAAACCCTGTCCCCCACTAAGAACTTTAGGTCTTTATACCTCTTATCTACGTAACTCTTCTATCTGGATTGAGCTTCCTTCGTCCGTTCTCGGATTGATTCAATCTTCTCTAATGCCTCCCTTATTAAATTTGGGCCTAAGACCAATCTATCTTCAATCTCCAACCAACATGTAGGGGATTTGCATGGCCTTCTATATAAAGCTTCGAAAGGCGCCATTCCTATACTAGTCCAGTAACTGTTATTATAGGAAAACTCAAAAAAAATGTATGTGATCCTCCCAAGATCCATAAAAATCCAACACACGAGCTCTCAAAAAATCCTCGAGCACACTATTGACTCTCTTTGTCTGTCCATCTGTCTATGGGTGATATGCAGTACTTATCTTGAGCTTAGTGCCTAACACATCCTATAGACGATTCTAAAATTTACTAGTGAATAAAGCATCTCTTTCGATGATTATGCTACTAGGAACTCCATGAATTCTAACTATGTCCTTCATGAACACTTCGCCAAAACTAGTGCCATCCCGGTCGACTGTACTGGAATGAAATGGGAGTTTTTGGTCAACTGGTCCAAAATAAGCCATACACTTTCAGTTCCTCTCCTTGACGTTCGCAACCCATCTATAAAATCCATAGATATCGAATCTCATTTCCAAACTAGAATATCTAGAGGCAGAAGTAACCCAATTGGCTTTTGAAGTTCGTCCTTCACTTGTTGATAGCTTACACACTGCCTAACCTACAAGCCAACATCCCTCTTCATACCTTCCAAATAGAAGCTCCTCTTTATATCTTGATACATCTTGGTCCCTCCAGGATGAATCGTAAACTTGGATCGATAACACTCCTTAAGAACTTCTTTCCTTAAGTTCTCCATATCTGGAACACATAACCATCCCTTCTTTCTTAACCATCCTCTCTGATCAAGACAAAAATCTTTCAAATCATCGACCTTGGTTTCAACCTCAAGCCTTCTGATCCTCTCAGCTAATAACGGATCCTCCTTCTGTTTAGAAGCAATTCTCTTGATCAACATCGGTCGAACTTCTAAATAGGACAACATGGAAGTACTCTGACTAGAACTAGCACTCAATCTTAACTGCACACCACAACTGGCCAAAGCTTCTAGATCTTTCCATTCTGCCAACATAGACAACATCACATTTTGATGTCTTCTGCTGAGAGCTTCTACTTTATTACCTTTCCCTAGGGTATTCTCTGTACCAAAATCATAAGCATCCAAAAATTCCAGCCACCTCTACTGTCGCGTATTAAACTCCTTCTGAGAGAATAAATATCTTAAAGACTTATGATCAGTATAAAACTCAAATCACTCCCTTAAGAGATAATGCCTCGAAATCTTCAAGGAAAAAATCACCACAACCAACTCTAAGTCATGAGTAGGATATCTTACTTCATACGGTCTAAGATGCCTAGATGCATAAGCAATGACTTTGCCCTCCTTCATCAACATTACTCCCGATCCAGTCCCACATGCATCTGTGTATACTACCAACCCTTGATTACCATATGGAACTACCAACACTGGAGCATTGGTCAATAAATGATTTTACTTAACGAATGCTTCCTCATATTTGTCGGACCAAACAAACTTCACTTCCTTTCTAGTAAGCTTAATCAAAACGCTGTTATCTATAAGAAATCCTTGATAGATCTCCAGTAATAGCCAGCAAGTCCAAGAAAAGTTCTAATCTCGGTCACTGTCTTCAGTCTCTTCCAATTTTTCACAGCTTCGAACTTATCTAGATCAACTAACAATCCCTTCTTTGAAACCACATGACCAAGAAACTTAACCTCTTTCTTTCAAAAATGATACTTGAAAAACTTTGCCTTCGGCTGCATCTTAAGATGAAGTTCATGCTTTTCCTCTTCCTTAGAGTATACCAAAATGACATCTATAAACACCAACAAGAATCTTTCCAAATACTCTCGGAAGACTCGATTCATTAAATCTACGAAGAAAGCAGGTGCATTCGTCAACACGAATGGCATCACTAACCACTCATGCGAACCATATCTAGCCTGAAATGTAGTCAAAAGAATACCGTCCTCTGCCACTCTCAATGGATGGAACCCTGTCGCCAAATCCAATTGGAAAAATACTTTTGCTTCACTCAACTGATCAAATAGATCACCAATTCTCCACAAAGGATACTTATTCTTTATCATCCTTTCGTTCATCTTACGATAGTCGATATACATCCTTAACGACCCATCTAGTTTCCTCATAAATACCATGGCAGCTCCCTAGGGCAAACTGCTTGGTCTAATAAAATTCCTTCCTTCAAGATATCCTAGCTGCATCTTCAGTTCCTTCTTCTCTTTTGGTGTCATCCTGCTAGGTAGTCTACTCACAGGTTCAACTCTTGGCACAAGATCTATCCGAAACTCAATAGCTCATATTGGTGGTAGTCATGTGACTGGCTTAAACACATCTGCATACTTTCTTGCAATCTAAACCTGACTTAACTCTTCAACCACTTCCATTGCACTTAACAAAGCGCAACAACTCTGGTCATAATTCTCTATTGAGAATATAACTCGGTTATGACTATCAGGGTGTCTCAAAGATATCTCCCCATCCTGGCAGAATATTCTTGCCTCATACCTCCTTAACCAATCCATATCCAAAATGATTCTAAAATCTATGAAATCATACACATGTAAACTGCACGCAAATTTATGACCGAACAAATCAAGTTCTAACTAGCCACATCTTATCACCAAAGTTGCATACCCTCTTATTGGATTCGTAACCCTTAAGGATGTAATGAGGTATGCGGGTTTTCAGCATAACCTATCAACTAAACATTAGGATATAAATGAATGTGATGCACCGGTATCAAAAGGTATCCAAACTGGTATACTCTAAAACAAAAACGTATGCTCCATCACAGTTTTCCCTTTATCGGCTGCAGTAGGTTTAGCTGATGATCCAACCGCAAAAACCTTTCCCTTGTTCGCTTAGCTGGCACTAGACACTGGTTCTTATAGTGCCCCACTTGATCACAGTTAAAGTGCTTTACATTCTTCTTGTCTGCAGCTTTCTTCTCCTTTCCTGATTGGCGCTCATTAGCACAATGACCCTTCTTGTCGCATTTATAGCAAACCAAATCAGCCTTTGCCTTCTTAGCAACATTCACCATATAGGCTTCTTTCTTCTTAAAGAATTTCATCTTCTTTCCATGAGGATCCTAGGATTCAACTGGCTTCTCTCTATCTAAAATAGCAAGCATCTCCTCATGGCAAATGGCCATCTCCACTACCACATTAGAAGGATTTTCGGATATGAGTCATAGTCATCCTACCACGCTTAGATTTCACTCCTTGAATGAACCTTTCATTCCTATTGAGATTAGTGTCAACCAAAGCATATCCATATCGAGACAGTTCGTCAAACTTAGCAGCATATTCAACAACCGACATCTCTTCCTGAACCAGATCCATAAACCTTATCATCAATGTAGACTTAGCAACTTCAGACGGAAACCTCTGCTCAAACCTTCTCCTGAAATAAGCCCATGTAAACTCTTCCTCTGGAACTCCGACGGTAACACTATTCTACCAGTGAAGTGTTGTCCCTTGCAACTGCTTAGAGGCTTGCATTCTCTTTTACCTATCACCCAAGCCTAAATCAGTATAGATCCTTTTACAACTCAGTAGTCAATTCTTAATTTCAATACTATTCTCCATTCCAACAAATGGCTTTCCACCCAAACTGGCGTAGTCTCTTTTTAGCTTAGCATAGTTATTCCCAATTGGAGTCACAAGATTAGCTCCTCCAACGTTATCAGTAACTCCAGCTTGCAAAAGATTGGCTAACAACTGATATACCATCCCCGCATCTACTTGCAGATTTCCAGCACATACGTTGGCTTTAGAATTTGGATTAACATTAACCTGTCGACCTTGGTTCCTCCTGGAATTAGGTCAAGCATTGCTGTTGGTTGTGGTGCTTCTTCCACCTAGATTTCCTCTTCCATTTCCTGCTTTTATATCTTCTTTCCCGTAAATCTGCATGCGAGCCTTAGTAAGATACATAAGTATGGTCTAAGAGAGAAGGGAACACGTGCTTATATATACACATACAGAGAGAGAGAAGGGAACACGTGCTTATATATACACATACAGAGACATCAAATGCAAGCACGTTACTATAACGTTAACCCAAACCCCGATCATATTTCCAAATTCATTGGATTATGTTTGAAAATCTTTGTGACGACCCGTAAATTTTGATAATTAAATTGGTTAATTTAATAAGATTTTGTAATTAAATTTAGAAGGAAATAAAACTTTATAATGAAGCGAATGTTAAAAATGAAATGTAGTAATGGTAACTAAAATTAATTATTGACAATTGGAGTGAAATCCCATTAAAGAAATAGTGTAATTATTGCACTTGGGTATAAAATTTAAAATAAGTAATAAAAGTAAGCATTGAATTAACCAATGAAATAATATATTGATTAATAGTAACCGAATGTAAATTAAGGTAGTAATGTTAATGCAAGTTGATAAATAACTAATTTAGTGCAATCTCAATTAATTGAAATAATTGTAAGGTTATAATTGATTGGATTTAGTAAATTGGGAAATAAATTCAAAGTCACAAAAATTGATGAAATTATACGTGATAAATTGTAATTTGATAGAATCAATGCTAGATAAGTAATTACAATAATTGTTGGCTGATAATAAAGTATGAATAGGATAATGATTGACTGAATAAAAAGAATGGGAATCAAGATTTATTAATTTAAATTTAATAATTGGATTAGTTGGAATTAAATGAAAATTAATATTTAAATATTACGAAAATAAAAATTTAGAGGAAATGGGAAATATTAAGTACCAAGATTAGAACAATGTTTGTTATATCCTTATTGTAATAAAAGACGTGAATAACAAAGTTTAAAATTTTAATAAATGAATTTTGAGAATTTTAATTTATAATTTCTGAATTTAATGAAATTAAAATTAAACACTGAAATTGATGGATTAATCAACTTTAAATTGACATCTAAAATTATTTAAGTTATTATAAACGATTGAGAAATAAAAAATGAAAGAAAGGGTAAATAATTAAATTTAAACTGGAAAAGTGATTTAATTAATTAATTATTAATTTAATAACTGGAAAATAGCCATTTTGGACACTAACTCGGATTTCGATGAAACCAGTTTCATCGGATCCGTAATGGTGAATTATTGTAGGATTTCAAGTTTCGTAACGATCGGGCTTGTCGTTTGATCATACGGGCTCGAAATGCCTAAAAATCAATGAAATTGAAGTCAATTTGAAATAACTTGATTTTTGCATAACTTCTTCATACGATGGAACTTGGACTTGAAACCTGTTTCATTGATTTTTAAAATATTTTAAAACATCTATTTTGATATATGGGTTGACCAATTTTCGTTCCAGAGTCAGAACGGGCTTTCCGGGCCATTTATCGTTCAACGGTCCAAACCAATCGTATCTGTTCCTCTATTTCTCAGCTCTACCTATATATATCCTATTATAAACCCTAGCAGCCTTTCTATTTCTCAATTCTCATTTACAGTATGTATGATTCTTTTTGCTCCTCTCCTCCTCAATGGCAGAAACAGATTCGAACTTCAAACCCTCAAATTCAATTTCAAAACAAAATCAAAAATTCAAACTCCTCAAACTATATCATATTATATATCGATTTGAATCTCTCGACGAACGCAAGTCAAATCTACAGTTTATTTTTCATTTGGGTTTTTATGTGGCCGAAATTGGATGGTTAAGTTCCGGTCGTTCATTGTAAGGCTTCTCGTTCAACGGTGGATCTTCGTCGATGGTTCGATCGGAGGGTGCGGCTGTGTAGAGTTCGACTAGAGCTTTCGATCCATGCAACTACTTCGGTAGGAAGCTGATCGATTTCGCCTAAAATCGAGAGTTTGTGCCTGATTTTGGGTTCGATGGCATGAGCATTGGGAGACGACGAAGTTGACCGCGAGGGTGGGGGTGACGCTCCCGGACGAGCGCATGGTGATGGCGTGACTGTTCGTGGCCCAAGCGGTGGTGGTAGCGGAGAGAGTTCTAGACGAAGGGCGGCTGTTGTGTACGAGATCACGATGTTTTTGGGCTAGGGTTCTTGCGTGGAACGTGTTACTGACGTGGCAAGTATAGTGAGGGAAGTTATTTATTTTATTATTTTATTTTTGATTTTCAAACATTCTAACTTACATAACTTTCGCATATGAGGTTCAATTCGTGCGCAGTTTTCTCCGCTAGGATTGTATTGAAATTTCGGACATTTTGGCACCAGTTTTAATGAATTCTAAGACTGCTCAAATTTTGGGTTTAAATTGGATATAAGTTCAATTTAAATTCAAAGGTGGGTGTTTTAACCCACTCACAACTTCTAAAATTTCTTATGTTTGTTAAATTGATTTATGATGTGATTAAAAATTTAATTATGATTGTTTGGCATATTTTGAATCATCATCTCATTTTATTTGAATTTATTTCGATAAAATAGTTATTTAATTTATTATTGAATATAAACTGCCAGTAAATACCTGGTATTTTATTATCTATTCTATTGATGTTATTGATTGAATTTGATGATGATTGTGATAAATGTTTGATGATTGATATTGGATGAATGGATGTTGTATTTTATATTGTTATAAACTGCAAGTTGGTATGGATTTTTATTTCATTCGAGATTACGGTTTGAAATGATATATAAGCGTATTTATATTTTAAATTACGAATTGAAATGATAAATATCTGTATCACTTGAGCATATGATAGAAAATTATATACAAACATCGTGGTCTATATATAAAAATATTCTGAAATTATTTCTATGGTTTTGTAAAGAAATATATGGTTTTATAGAAATATTGATTTCAGATATTATATAAATGTTACATTATATATAGGTAAATTCTTGATTTTTAGCTATGTATAAATTTATTTGGTGTAAAAAAAGTTAAAAAAAGATTGATTTTATTAAAATTGTAATATGGTTAAGTATTTATATGAATTATATTTTATATAGAGTTTATAATGATTTTTAATAAAATTAAGGCTGGGAAGATAGATTTGGAATTGATTTGAAATTGTATTAAATGTAGAAATTTATTAAATGAAACTGATTTGGAAATTATGGAATTTGAGATTTGTAATGGATATGATTTATAACTTGATCTTATTTAAGGTGAATTAAATAAATATTTCAAGTATAAACAAAATTGAAGGAAACATTTAGTTATTTGTAATTTGGGTTTTATTTAAATGAAAATGGATTCATTATGTAACATATTTGAAAACTAAATAATAGAAAATTGAATTGTTGAATCGCATTTACCAAACTTAGTTTTGAAATTATTGAATACTTAAAGTTTGAAATATACTGAATTTGAAATGGCTTATTCTGGGGATCAAATCTGATTTGAAATCGATATAAATTGGAATAGTTTGCTTGGAAACTGAATCGTATTGAAATTTATGATTTAGGATTTGATTAAATTTAAAACTTATAAATTCGAGTTGTTTTGAAATTGATTTGTGAAATTTAAGAAGCTAGCTTATTATATAAAGTATTTTAATATTTTAACCATTTAAGGTCGAAGTTATGTTTCAAAGTAATGAATTTCAAAGTATTATGATTTGAAAGTGTTATATTTTAAGTGTTTGTGATTTCGAAATGTTATAACTTTAAATGTGCTATGATTTTGGAAAAGGATATATTTGAAGTGAAATTGATATCGTATTGATTTGGTTTTGAAAAGGCAAAGATATATTGGTTTTAAAGATAAACTATTCTGAAAATGACCGCGGTGTTATAGTAACGATTGGTTGTTGAAGAGACCGGGATCGGATATGGCATACTCTCTGTCGATATCGAAAACTACTTTAACAACCGTGTACGCGGTGGAGATTCCAAAATGAAGTAGGATGGTGGTGACGTTCTATTAAGGTATATACGTGGACCCGACTCCCGTGAGTTGGCATAAGGTGGCTAAAACAGGAGCGATCTCAGGCCAAGGAGGTAGCCCCTCTTATTGGACACACTCCTTCGATATTATATTATGATTTTGAGATTTATTTGGTGGCCACTTTTGACTTTTGATTTGGGGGTGTGGCTCGAGGTGGGCGGCAGTAGCTGCTACGCGTTACCTCCAGCCTGTGTGCATAATTGGTATATCTACCCTGGCATTGCCTTCTGTGCCGTGTCACCTACCCTAGCGTGCCTTGTACGAGTTTGGTTTTCTCCCGTAGCCCGTGGAGTATTTAGGGTAGTCTCCCGATCTTGAAATGTGCTGATACTAGATGGACTACTAGGACTATTACGTGTTAAGGGGAATATTGGGTCACTCCTTAATGCTATTTAAAAGTAAGTTCATTTTACTATAGATAGTATTATAATAGCGAATTATTACTACATAGTAAGTAGTTTAACGGATCCTTAGGAGATGTGAATCCCGAGCATCTCTTAAGTTACAGCATTCATATTAGACATTGGATAGGAGATGTCAAATTCCGTAAACATCTCTGACGCCATTCGACTCATATTTATTTATGTTGATTTAACTTACATAAGATCTTTAATTCTGACTCGAGTGTCTTGTCTTTTCAATTCGTTCGGGTCAGCCCGAGCATTTCAGGATTTGAAGACTTTATTCCTAGAGGACGAAGATGAAGATTGTGTTACTGTTATCTATTATATTATTCCACTGCATTCATACTGTTCCGCAGCATTATTTATTTATTCTCTGGTATGTGTAACTCTGATATGTGTTGTATAAGTATAATCGAATGTTTTGTAAAACAGCTTCATGAACTGTTATTTTGACTATTATATTTTGTCATCCCGCTGTGAGATTCTGTTTTGTTTTATTTCTTTCTCCATTTTTCTTATTTACCCCAATAACAATTCACTTTGTATGGTTTAAGTTGGCACGTGTGTCTGCTTAAATGTACAAAAAGGTGGTATGTTACATTTGGTATCAGAGCTTTGGTTTAGCGATTAACCTTAGCTTTGTGGGGTCTGACTCTTTATTAATAGGGTAGTAATACCCTATGATGAGTCGCTGAGTGTATATATACATATGAGAGAGCGTATTTGTTAGTGTTATAAAAAGGTTTTAATATTGTGTTAATTTGTTCCGTTTTGTATTTATAAATTCTGGTTGGTGCATGGGACGCTATGACATCAATAGGGATTTCTGAACATTTAATAGGACAGACCGACACAATATTGTTTTTAATATCGGTGAATGAAATAATTTTGCCTATTATATTTTCTATATATAAAATAAAAAAATTGATAAATGATATATTTGGTTGTAATATGTTGGTTGTTAGGTAGTGTAATTTATAAATATTAGTTTAAGGAAGGATTTGAAAAGTAAAATAAATTTAGAACTTAAGTTCCAGGGTTTTGGAAATTTCTTTCGAATGATTTTGGAATATAATAATAATATTATTAGATGTATTTTTTGATATAAATATTTCAATATAATTTGGAAGTATAAAGAAATTTTGAAAAGAAATAAGTTCTGTACTCCCCTCGCTGTCGTTAGAAAATAATTTCGGTGATGAGTGCACGCATCATCGACATTCATTTTCGAGTTTCTAAGTGGGAAGGCCATTATGGTAGTTTTACTACAGATTTATTTTGATAAACAAATGTAAATTTTAAATTGTTTTAAATATAATTGGATATATAAGTTGTAAGTATATATATTTATCCATTATTTAAAAATGATTTGAAATTAAACCCGATATTTAGTTCTTAAGTTCTGTTAATCAATAGTTCAATTATGATAGTGAAATGGAATGTAACTAATTAATAATTGAAACCTCTAAATGAAATAAGAAATTAATGTTAAGTTACAAATGAAATCACAAGAAAGTAGAAATATGTGACCTATAAAAACAAAAAATATGATTATTGAACGTCTAATTTATTAAATGAAATGAGATAAACTTGTATAAGTCTCAATTACATCCTTAAAAAATGCATATATATAACTTATCGAATATTAAAAGTTCTAACATTTAATAAGGAAATTTAATTGGATATTATACAAGTAAAACTTAACGTGATGAAAGTATTCAACGAAGTTCTTTAATAAATAAGAATTTGTAGGTAGTGGATAGAAATAAATGAAAATAAAAGAATGGAAAAGAAAACTGTAAGAAATAAAATGTAAATTAAAAAGAAAAATCATTATATGAATGAAAAGGAAATCAAACAACAAATGTTATAAAATTAAATTTTAAAAAAATGAATCTGACCTATTGTTTGAAATTGTTGTTTTTTTGGTTTATGGTTGTTTGCGCAAGGATACTTTAAATTTGTTTGGATTTATGAATAATCCATTTAGTTTCATCTAAGACTGTTGAGTAAATGGTGCACTTAGTAGTTTATTTTTCATTCTGTACAATTCAAAGTTTTTGAACCCGAACAACTATTAATTTTATTTGATATGAATGAATAATTGATTATGTTGATTTTTTATTGTATATTGGTTGCAAGTGGTTGTTGTTTATATTGGTTTGTTTGTTAGTGGTTGAGACAACTTTAAATATTTCATTTTATATGATTATTAACTCTTCTGGATTACATAAGTAAAATACAGTTTATGGAAGTAATTGCTACTGCTTTTGGTTTCATAAATAAGCGTTATTTTCCCGACAAATAGGTACGTTCCCGGATTTCGGTTTTATAGCATTATTATATGGTTTTTCCCATTGTCGGGATATATTATTTTGAGATATTGTTATATATACTTTTGTATTTGATATTACATTTTCTCCGGAGCTTCTCCGTACAAAGGAGACTCTGTCGAAATTTTCCGTGAATTTTGGACTTGGAAATTTTTTGAAAATGTTTTCCAAACTTATATTAATTTGAGTATAAATTGCTATATTTTATTTAAATTAATTAATTTATTAAATTTATTTGTTTATATAGTTAATATTTTTGAATAAGATGTATTTAATTCTTTCTTTTCCTTTTTTCCTTTTCGGGGATGAAAAGTTTTGAGTGGGGGACAGTGTAACGACCCATAAATTTCGATAATTAAATGGTTAATTTAATAATATTTTGTAATTAAATTGAGAAGGAAATAAAACTTTATAATGAAGCGAATGTTAAAAATGAAATGTCGCAATGGTAATTAAAATTAATTATTGACAAATGGAGTGAAATCCCAATAAAGAAATAGTGTAAATTGCCGCACTTGGGTATAAAATTTAAAATAAGTAAACAAAAGTAAGCATTGAATTAACCAATGAAATAATATATTGATTAATAGCAACTGAATGTAAGTTAAGGTAGTAATGTTAATGCAAGTTGATAAATAACTAATTTAGTGCAATTCTAAATAATTGAAACAATTGTAAGGTAATAATTGATTGGATTTAGTAAATTGGAAAATAAATTCAAAGTTATATAAATTGATGAAAAATACGTGATAAATTGTAATTTGATAGAATCAATGTTAGGTAAGTAATTATAATAATTGTTGGTTGATAATAAAGTATGAATAGGATAATGATTGATTAAATAAAAAGAACGGGAATTAAGATTTATTAATTTAAATTTAATAATTGGATTAGCTGGAATTAAATGAAAATTCATATTTAAATATTAGGAAAATAGAAATTTAGAGGAAATTGGGAAATATTAAGTGCCAAGATTAGAACAATGTTAGTTATATCCTTATTGTAATGAAAGACGTGAATAACAAAGTTTAAAATTTTAATAAATGGATTTTGGAAAATTTAATTTATAATTTCTGAATTTAATGAAATTAAAATTAAACATTGAAATTGATTGATTAATCAACTTTAAATTGACATCTAGAATTGTTTAAGTTATTATAAATGATTGAGAAATCAAAAATGATAGAAAGGGTAAATAATTTAATTTAAACTGGAAATATGATTTAATTAATTAATTATTAATTTAATTTAGTAACTGGAAAATAGCCATTTTGGCCACTAACTCGCATTTCGACGAAACCAGCTTCATCGGATCCGTAACGGTGAATTATTGTAGGATTTCAAGTTTCGTAATGATCGGGCTTGTCGTTTGATCATACGGGCTTGAAATGCCTAGAAATCAATGAAATTGAATCGATTTAAATCAATTTGAAATAACTAAATTTTTGCATAACTTCTTCATACGATGGAATTTGGACTTGAAACCCGTTTCATTGATTTTAAAATATTTTAAAACATTTATTTTGATATATGGGTTGACCCTTTTTCGTTCCGGAGTCAGAACGGGCTTTTCGGGCCATTTATCGTTTAATGGTCCAAACCAATCGTATCCGTTCCTCTATTTCTCAGCTCTACCTATATATATCTTGTTATAAACCCTAACAGCCTTTCTATTTCTCATTTCTCATTTACACTATGTACAATTCTTTTTGCTCCTCTCCTCCTCAATGGCAGAAACAGATTCGAACTTCAAATCCTCAAATTCAATTTCAACACCAAATCAAAAATTCAAACTCCTCAAACTATATCGTATTATATATCGATTTGAAGCTCTCAATGAGCGCAAGTAAAATCTGCAGTTTATTTTTCCATTTGGGTTTTTGTGTGGCCGGAATTGGATGATTAAGTTCCAGTCGTTCATTGTAAGGCTTCTCGTTTAACGGTGGATCTTCAACGATGGTTCGATTGGAGGGTGCGGCTGTGTAAAGTTTGGCTAGAGCTTTCGATCCATGTGGCTACTTCGGTCGGAATGTGATCGATTTTGCCTAAAATCAAGAGTTTGTGCCCGATTTTAGGTTCGACGGCACGAGCATTGGGAGACGGCGAAGTTGACCGCGAGGGTGGGGGTGACGCGCCTGGACGCGCGCATGGTGATGACGTGATTGTTCGTGGCCTAGGCGGTGGTGGCAGCGGGGAGAGTTCTGGATGAAGTGGCAGCTGTCATGTATGAGATCGTGATGTTTTTGGCCTAGGGTTCTTGTGTGGAATGTGTTGCGGACGTGGCAAGTATTGTGAGGGAAGTTATTTATTTTATTTTTTTATTTTTGATTTTCAAACGGTCTAACTTATATAACTTTCGCATACGAATTTCAATTCATGCGCAGCTTTCTCCGCTAGGATCGTATTGAAATTCTGGACATTTTGGCATTGGTTTGGACAAATTCTAAGATTGTTCAAAATTTGGGTTTAAATTGGATTTAAATTCAATTTAAATTCAAATGTGAGTGTTTTAACCCACTCACAACTTCTAAAATTTCTTATGTTTGTTAAATTGATTTATGATGTGATTAGAAATTTAATTATGACTGTTTGGCATATTTTGTATCATCATCTCAGTTTATTTGAATTTATTTCGATAAAATAGTTATTTAATTTTTTATTGAATATAAACTACTAGTAAATACCTGTTTTTTATTATCTGTTCTATATTGATGTTATTGATTGTATTTGATGATGATTTTGATGAATGTTTGATGATTGATATTAGTTGAATGGATGTTGTATTTTATATTGTTATAAACTGCAAGTTGTTATGGATTTTTATTTCATTCGGGATTGCGGTTTGAAATGATATATAACCATACTTATATTTTAAATTGCGGGTTGAAATGATAAATATCTGTATCACTTGACCGTAGGATAGAAAGTTATATACAGGCATTGCGGTCTATATATAAAAAATATTTTGAAACGATTTCTATTGTTTTGTAAAGAAATATATGGTTTTATAGAAATATTTATTTCAGATATTATATAAATGTTACTTTATATATATAGTTAAATTATTGATTTTTAGCTATGTATAAATTTGTTTGGTATAAAACAAGTTTAAAAATAAAGATTGATTTTATTAAAAATGTAATATGGTTAAGTATTTATATAAATTATATTTTATATAGAGTTTAAAATGATTTTTAATAAAATTAAGGCTGAGAAGATAGATTTGGAATTGATTTGAAATTGTATTAAATGTAGAAATTTATTAAATGAAACCGATTTGGAAATTATGAAATTTGAGATTTGTAAAGGATATGATTTATAACTTGATCTTGTTTAAGGTGAATTAAATAAATATTTCAAGTACAAATAAATTGAAGGAAACATTTAGTTATTTGTAATTCGGGTTTTATTTAAATGAAAATGGATTTATTATGTAAAATATTTCAAAATTAAATAATAGAAAATTGAATTGTTGAATCGCAATTACCAAATTTAGTTTTGAAATTATTGAGTACTTAAAGTTTGAAATGTATTGAATTTGAAATGGTTTATTCTAGGGATCAAATCTGATTTGAAATCGATATAAATTGGAATAGTTTACTTGGAAACTGAATCGTATTGAAATTTATGATTAGGGATTTGGTAAATTTAAAATGTATAAATTCGAGTTGTTTTGAAATCTATTTGTGAAATTTAAGAAGCTAGCTTATTATATAAAGTATTTCAATATTTTAACCATTTAAGTGGTGGAAGTTATGTTTCAAAGTTATGAGTTTCAAAGTATTATGATTTGAAAGTGTTATATTTCAAGTGTTTGTGATTTCGAAATGTTATAACTTTGAATGTGCTATGATTTTAGAAAATGATATATTTGAAGTGAAATTGATATCGTATTGATTTGGTTTTGAAAAGGCAATGATATTTTGGTTTTAAAGTACAAACTATTTTGAAAATGACCGCGGTGTTATTGTAACGATTGGTTGTTGAAGATACCGGGATCGGATATGGGAATACTCTCTGTCGATACCGAAAACCACTTTAACAACCGTGTACGCGGTGGAGATTCCAGAATGAAGTAGGATGGTGGTGACGTTCTATTAAGGTATATACGTGGACCTGACTCCCGTGAGTTGGCATAAGGTGGCTAAAACAAGAGCGATCACGGGCCAAGGAGGTAGCCCCTCTTATCGGACACACTCCTTCGTTATTATATTATGATTTTGAGATTGATTTGGTGGCCACTTTTGACTTTTGATTTGGGGGTGTGGCTCGAGGTGGGCGGTAGTAGCTGCTACGCGTTACCACCAGCCCGTGTGCGTAATTGGTATATATACCCTGGCGTTGCCTTGTGTGCCGTGTCACCTACCCTAGCGCGCCTTGTACGAGTTTGGTTTTCTCCCGTAGCACGTGGAGTATTTAGAGTAGTCTCCGATTTGGAGATGCGCTAATACTGGATGGACTATTGGGACTATTACGTGTTACAAGGAATATGGGGTCACTCCTTAACGCTATTTAAAAGTAAGTTTATTTTACTATAGACGGTATTATAATAGCGAAATATTACTACATAGTAAATAGTTTAACGAATCCTTAGGAGATGTGAATCCCGAGCATCTCTTAAGTTACTGCACTCACGTTAGACACTGGATAGGATATGTCAAATCCCGTAAACATCTCTAACGTCGTTTCACTCATATTTATTTCCGTTGATTTAAGTCAATAAGATCTTTTAGTTCTGACTCGAGTGTTTTGTATTTTCAATTCGCTCGGGTCGGCCTGAGCATTTCAGGATTTGAAGACTTTATTTTTGGAGGACGAAGATGAAGATTGTGTTACTATTATCTATTATATTATTCCACTGCATTCATACTGTTCTGCTGCATTATTTATTTATTCTTTGGTAGTGTAACTCTGATATGTGTTGTATAAGTATAATCAAATGTTTTGTAAATCAGCTTCATGAACTGTTATTTGATTATTATATTTTGTCATTCTGATGTGAGATTCTGTTTTGTTTTATTTCTTTCTCCGTTTTTCTTATTTACCCCAATAACAATCCGCTCTTTTATATGGTTTGAGTTGGCACGTGTGTCTGCTTAAACGTACAAAAAGGTGGTCTATTACAATCTTTTAGGTTTAACTTTCTTTTAAAGTTTCATAAACCTATGCTCTGATACCAACTTGTAACATCCCCCTACTTGGAGGCCCAAAACCAACAGCTACGGTGCGGTAGTTGTCCGTAGTTATTAATCCTCAGCGACCAAATACGGTTGCGTTGAATTCATTGATACACAGAAATACATGAATATCGAAAAAATTTAAAATTTAAACAATTTCACATTCTGCATCAAAACATTTCCAATTCATTACATAATCCTATGTTCGCAAACCACATTTAAAGAAAACAAACTTATTACAACATACGCCTAGAGCGACATATGAAGATGCCCCCTAGGATGATTAGATTATATACAAGCAATATAACAACTTTGCCATTACAATCAACACAGTAAAATTAAAAGAAAGAGACTCTAAATAGCTATCATGCCTCATGCACATCTTCGGAAGCTTATTCATCTTAGATGTGCTTGAAAACCTCAACTCTCAAACTACTCAAAATCAATTGAGTACTTGAGAGTTTAATGGGGAAAAAAATAAATTTTGAGTTAGACAAAAAGCCTAATATGAATAATAATCTACCATATCAAATCGTTTAGATATCTAGTGAGACCACGCCGCTTAGCGGAACGGGTTTCCCCTCACTAGTATCTCAAAATCTTTACAAAACCATATAGTGTACTCCTGCATCCACAAAGGTTCAAACAATTCAAAATAGCAAATATAATGATATGCAACACAATTGAATTAACTCTGGATCACCCATCCCCATTCGATTTTTGGACTATCTGTCTCAGTTGTAGTTTCTAGGATTACTATTAACCTATTAGTTTTCATGGGCTGGCTAATAACTGGTTAAATATTTAAGGACCCCCTGACCAATTACATTGTTTTCATAGGATCGCTATGAACCTATTGGTAACTCCAATATTACTTTTATCTTAGTTTTCATGGGTTGGCTAGGAACCTATTGGTAACACCAATATCCTTTCTTCTAAGCCTAGTTTTCATGGGTTGACTAGGAACCTTTTGACATCTATCAATATTTCACCCTGATATAGTTTTTATGGGCTAACTACAAACCTACTGGCGCTGCCAATATCCAATTAGCTCATGAGCTTACTATGAACTTGTCTTTCTGACATCTACCTTCATATATAGTTTTCAGGGCTGAATATGAACCTGTCTATTTGACATCTTTTTTTCTATACATAATTTTCATGGGCTAATTATGAACCTATTGGCCCCTGCCACTATCGTACGGTTTTCATGGGCTTACTGCAAACCTATTGGCCCCTGTCAATATCTTTTCTTTATGTTTAGCATCCTATATTCTGGTCTCTCTGACCTCCTGGATGCAATTCTACTCATTCAGGAGTTTGTTCAATTTATATTCACTACTGGGTTAACCACTATGTCACAAAGTGAATCAGATAATGGTGATCAAATAAACATAAGGTTGATTTGCTGTTGTCCTAACATTTTCCACTGCTTCACACAACATATGGAAAAAATACACTATTGTTTAAATAGCTCCTGAAATATCAATGTTCATGCTTGTCATTCAGACAACATCTTATTGATTGTCTGATTGAAGTTATCAAAAAAAATAGTTTTGGCTCCATATTTTCCCTCCAAATATTTTGGTGGCAGCATATTTTCTCTCTAAGATATCTGTTATCTGATTGAAATTATCGAAAAAGTTGGCTTTATATTTTACCTTTAAATATTACGGTGGCATATTTTCCCTCTGATATTTTGGTGGCGGCGTTCCTTAAATTATTTCCGTCTTAATATTTTGCATTCCCTCCTCTCTCCTTCTCAAAATTAAATCGGCAAAACCCTTTAATCTCACTCTCAAAACCCAATCGGCAGAACAAAATCGACCACGTTCCCTCTTCCCTCTACTCTCACTCTCAATAAATTGATGGTCGCGTTCCCTCTTCGTTCTGATATAGGGTTTCTAGATCGAAAACTGCCACTTGGAATTTGAAGTGCGAATGATACTCCTTCTTCTTTAATGTTCACACACTTTGATTAGCTGCGATTGCTGCGTGGTTGTTTTCTTTATCGAGTTGATTGCTATCGATTTAGTGTATCTAGCAAATTTTCCCCTTTCAATTTTACGCTCGAACTAGATTAAATTTGATGATGATGATATGTGTTAACTTATAGGATTTGAATCCCTATATTTTTATTTTAAAATTCCTGAATCTATTTCGAATATAGTTTGGACATTGATTTTACTAACTTTGGCCTTGATTTTTTCGATTTTCTTATTTCCAATTTTGAAAAGATTCATTTTTTACCTTATTTCCTGTGATTTTAATTTTGAAGTTCCTGATTTCTTTGCTAAAATGCTTGTGTTCATGAACCTGTTCTGTTTGCATTTTCTTTTTGGGCCCTTTCTCTTGATTACTGCATCTTCGTATGTATATGCTGCCTATTTATGTATCCATCATGTTGTTTGCACATGTATATGTTGCCTATTTATCTACATCATAATGTTTTCTTGAGCTTGCACCTGGTTCTGCTTGCAATTTAATAAGTGATTTTGTGGAGCTTGCAACTTATTGCTTGATCATGGTAGATGATTCTTGCATATGCTAATTTGTAACTGGTGTTTGTTATAGCATGAATTGATTTCTTTCTTTTGATGTCTTGACTTGCCATGCCTTTTGATGTCTTGCCTGATTTTAAGATTGAAAGAATGAGTGCTTGCTATTTGGTTTGCTTGTCCCTTGAGGCTTGCAAATTTCCAAATGAAAAGGAATTTTCACTTATTGTTTTGCTTGTCCCCTGAAACTTGCTATTTGGTTTAAAACTCAAGTTGTTGCGCCATATTGAATATCCCATCAACCATGTTGTTGGGCCATTTTGAAATTTCTTCGCGTGCACTGTTTTGTTGCGCCATTTTGAAAGAGAGATGAGCCTTGTTGTTATATAGTTTAGACTGATTATTGCATGTAGTTGTATGTTCATATGGAGTTTGAAGTGGCCTCGTGCACATGTATACATGTATATATATGTATGTACATACATGTATGTATATTGGTGCGTATATGTATATACATACATACATTTAAGTTCATTCATGTTTGGTCTACACATATGTGTATTATGAAACAGTTTCTCCCTATTGTTGTTCTTGCATCTCTGTTGCTTAAGTTGTTCTGCCTGATCATCTAAGTCCATCATGTGTGCATGTCCCTGACCTTGTATTAGCATGCTGATGTGTTATTACTCTCTGCTAGTGCGCATATATGTATTCCCTGATACTATGTGTCTTTGATGCATGTCTGTATTTCTTGGACTATTTGTTCACTTCATTTTAGCATGGTATCAGTTTGAGCACTTCTTGGAATTAGTTGATCTTATTGCATTGTTTCAGTTTGTGAAATATCTTCCATGTATATATATACATGTGTATGTATATGTGTAAAATATTACCATGTTTCGATTTCCTATGGTTTGCTACTTGAAATAGATGCATATGGTTTGCTACCTGAAACTGATACTTATGCTTTCATGGTTCATCCATGTATATACATGCATACATATGCATGTATGTATATACGTGTGACTACGTAAACTGGCTGACACTTGATATGCTGCACCTGAGTTTCATTGAAACTTACTTGGCCTGACCTTTTGCACAATTGTACTATGTTGAGCCTTCGTGCTTGACCTTTGCAATAGTCCGTGAGATTTAATCGATGCTCGGCCTTGTTTATTTGACAATTGTCTAAAACATGAAGAGAGAAAAACACATAAATTGAGGCAACATTAATATTTAAGTTCAATTATATTTTTGCACTTTAGGTTTGTTTCCTTTTCCATTTTACTGCGTTGTTTATTTGACAGGTATAGAGGATGGCTGGACATAAGCCGGAGCAAGCAAATCAAGATTAACATCAAAAATAAACTCGACTAAGTGTGTGTGTGAGTGGTAGTAAAAAAAGTTAAATATGAGAGTGTAGTGAAAATTTGTATATATGAGAGTGATAGTGAAAGTTCTATTGTATTTGAAAGTGCAAGTGTAGTGAAAGTTGTTTTGTATGTTAATTTGATTTGAAATAAAATGTTTATTTAAATAAAACTGCGATTCATTTATTTCATTCTTTAAATATATAACATAGTTGTAATTGGTATGCATATATAGAAAATTCTAAAAATGATACTATAACATCAAACAACGTAAAACTGTTATTTTATTAACTTTAGACAACATATAATATTCATCTCTACTATTTGTAAAACAGGAACAACACATCAGACAACAGAGCATATCTGTGGTCTGATATATAATGAAACGACATGGAAATAGACAGCAGATAGTTATTCATTCAGACAACGGAGCATATCTGTTGTTTAATTCGTTTTTTCTCATAGTGAATCTAACTGACATTTTATCCCCAAAATGTAGTTATGGGTCCATTATAAAGTGAATGTATTAATTAGAAGAAGCAATATAACAACATAGCAATACCACTCCTGTGGGTTTAATATAAAACATGGTTAATCCCCCTAACCTTTTTCTTTATCAAAGATAGCTTCTTCCTAAAATCATTGTAAAAACTCCTTCAATATAGCCATGGGTTTTTCTTTAAAACTAAAGTTTCGGTCATAAAACCTTTCGATACCTTCTAAACCTAGCTTTTGACTTCATAGGATAACCTCCTTCGAAAGCTCTTAAAAACATTAGGCTCCGGCCTTATAATACTTTAAATTCTACCTTCGAAAACCTTTTGAATATATTAAAATATTAGCATTTATCTTTAGAAGCTTTAGCTTTGAAACCTGTTGAAAGCACCACTTTTGACACTTATGGAAGTAATCCTTCCAAAACCATTGAACATACCCCTTTCGAAAACATTGGGTTTATATATAAAAACTTATTTGGATCAAAGTGAATATAGTCGAAAACATCTGTTTTGAAACCAATTATAAAAACATTGGGGAAAACCTTATGGCGTCGGCACCATCCCTTTCGAAAGCATAAAACATCTGGGTAAAACATTGGAAGGTTAAAGTCGAAACCCCTTTTGAAACCATCATCCTCGAAACCCCTAACCCCTTTCGAAATCTTTAGGAAGTTGTTTAACTTTACAAAACAAAATACCTTTCGACATCATATATATATCTTCTATACCATCGAAAGGTGAAAGAACGGCAGTTGGGTATCGACTAGGTCAGAACCTCTTCCTTTAAAACATTCTTTCGTCAGTATAGAACCCAATTGATAGCACTTATAAAGTAATGGCAACCCTTTCGAAACTTCTTTAAATCCTCTTTCGAAACCAATTGCTTTGACACCGTCGAAGGCTTAAAACAAAACAAAGGTAGGCGCTTTTCATTTTAAAGATAAACCAAAGTTTCAACTCCTTTGGAAGCTTTGCTTTTGACACACTACATTCTGCCTATCTCTAACCCACTACATACCATCACAGTGATACCTTGTATATTGGTTTCGGTATAGTTGGTTTCGACAAAGATGAAGGCGGAAGCTACTGTGTCGAAAGGCACTTTCCTAAGTAGGCAGAACCACTTTATTAAGCAAACCAGGTCTAATTCTTGTTTAGGTAAACTTTTCTCTAACTAAGTTGCCACGTGTCAACACCCGATTCATTGCCTTACTTTTTCAAATTCTTTTTCAAAAATAACTGCTGCTAATCTAGATCTAAACCATGGTTAAGTTAATCAAACAAGGCCTTCCAATTTTGGCAAAGAACTTCCTTTTCTAAAATAATTTATTTTGCACAGCAAACCACTTTGGAAAAATCCCCAAAAATTCTAGAAATTCACTTTAATCATGTTATCTAACATATCAAAATTTTGGACCCAAATTCTCAATTTAGTTTCCAAGATAAACTATAAACCCAAATAACCATATTTTCCTTTAAAAATTCATAATAATCATTCCATAGCTTGAAAGATTCTCAAAATTGAAACCCAACTCCAAAATCATGTTTCTCATAACATAAAATTTCCCATGGCATTTAAACAACATTAAATCTCAGTCTTTCTCTAAAACCATGCTAAATCTCTTTTAAACACTCTTGTTTAAAACAAATAAATCATGGATCAAGCATATCATCATCCGACATATCATAGAAACGAATTTATCCCTTAAATCCTAAAATATACGATTTAAAACCAAAATAGAGATGGAAACTTTTATTCACCTTTCTCTTGATAAGGAGATTAGATTGAGATTGATTTCTTTTAAGCTTGAATCTCTATCTTTAATTTGAATTTTCTCTTTCTCTTAATGGTCGTCCATTCTCTATATTTTTGTTTGCATTTTAAAATGACTGAATGAGAAGTAAGAAGGTAAGAATGAAATACATATAAGGGCGAAAGCTAGGGGAGGAAATTCCCAATATACCCTTACGTGACTTAATTAACTAAAACCCATTCTCAAGCCCATTAATAAGTTCATTAGGCACGGCCTTAACTAATTATTTCAAGTCTCAATCTCCTTATCACTTTCACTTACATTATTCTATTTAATTCATCTAATTAAATCTCTTGAATAATGTCATCAAAAATTAGGGATGTTACACTTGGTCATCGGTGTTGCTATTCGCGAAAAATCCTTAATGAACCTCCTATAATATCCAGCAAATCCCAGAAAACTTTTCATCTCTATCGCTTTCTCAGGTCTTTTACAATTATTCACCGCTTCAATCTTATTCGGATCTATAGACAACCCTTTCCCTGAGGCAACATGACCAAGAAACTTCACTTCCTTCTTCCAGAAATGATACTTTGAAAACTTTCCCTTTAGTTGATGTTGTCTCAACGTCTCAAGCACCACTCTAAGATGAACATCATGCTCCTTTTCATCCTTACAGTATATGAAAATATCATCTAAGAAAAACCAATACGAACCTATCTAATTGCCCTTGGAAGATTCAGTTCACCAAATCCACAAAGAATGCTGACGCATTAGTTAGTCCGAACGACATCACTAACCATTCGTACGATCCATATCTGGTTCTAAACGCCGTCAAAGGAATACTATCTTCTGCTACTCTAAGCTGATGGAAACCTGTTGCTAAATCTAACTAAAAAAACACCTTGGCTCCACTCAACTGATCGAACAAATCATCATTTCTAGGCAATAGATATTGGTTCTTTATTGTCTTCTCGTTCAACTTACGATAATCGATACATAACCTTAACGATTCGTTCGGCTTCTTAGCAAACATTCAACTCCCTCATCTTGGCAGGTGTCATTCTACTTGGCGGTCTACTCACTGGTTCTGCTCCGGGCAGCAAATATGTCCGAAACTTAATGGCTCATTTCGGTGGCAATCCTACTACCGGCTTGAAAACATATGCAAATTCTCTAACCCTGATAACTCGATTCAACTCGTCTTCTACTTCTACAACACCCAACAAAGCATTCACATCACAATTAGGGTTTTCTATGGTATATACAATCTAATCACTACAGTCAGGGTGTCTAAGTGATATTTTCCTATCATGGTAAAATATTCAAGCATCATACTTACTTAACCAATCCATACCCAAAATAATTTTGAACCCTGCAAAGTCAAACACATGCAAACTGCAAATAAAGGTATGACCTAACAAATCAAACTCTATGTGGTCACATTTCATTCCAAGTGTCGCGTACCCTCCTATTGGGTTTGTAACTCTTAGGGAAGTAACTTAGTATGTGGGTTCTAGGTTAAGCTTATCTACCAAACAATGAGATATAAAAGAATGCGATGTACCAGTGTAAAAAAAAGCCAATAGACATACCAAGAATCTGAAGCACACCTCCCAACACTGCCTTCCCTTTCTCTTGCACTGTTGGTCTCGATGTAGCTGGTTCCAATGCAAATACTTTGCCCTTTCCACCCTTAGCAAGCTCTTTGCACTGGTTCTTATAATGACCAATCTGATTATTGTTGAAGCATCTGATATTCTTCTTCCCGATCACTTCCTTTGCCTTTCCAATACGACATTCATTAGCAAAATATCCCTTCTAATTGCACTAATAGCAAACAACCTCCACCGTCTCTTTCTTTGTGGCTCCACCCTTCTGAGCACCCTTCTTATGAAAGAACTTCCTTTTCTGACTCTGCCCCACTCGGACCTCCTTTGCCTTATTCTTTTCCAGAGAAGTAAGCATCTCCTCGTGTCTTAAATCCATCACCACTACAACATCACAAGGATCCCTAATATGTGGTAATGTAGCTCGAGCCAACTCAGGCTTCAACCCCCTGATGAACTTCTCGTTCCTCTTTAACACGGTATCCACAGTAGCATACACATACCTTGCCAACTCCTCGGACCTTCTAGAATATTCCAATATAGACATTGTTTGAACTGCCAATTTTCTATCGGATTATAAAATAGCTAAACAAATTGAAATTAAAAATAACTACAAGCGCACGGCATACAATTCTAGTATGTGGTGAGTACAGGTCGATCCATATGGAATTGTTTAGAATTTTAAATTCCTATTTAATCAAATTAAACCAAGAATTTGAGATGTTTTTAAGTTATGAAATGTAAATAAACTAGCAAAATAAAATGGATAAAAATATGAGAGTTTGGAAGCAATTTAGAGATAAATCCACTCTCATCATCACATAATTCAATATAAAATGAAATTATGATCACTCTTTTTGGTCATTAGCGAGTTTAATTGATGAGTTTCCATAAGTATGAAATATTTGTGCTATTAGTTAGCCCAATATAAACCATCAAACTATAACAAACCTGTTAAACCACTTCTTAACTCTCACAAAATTGCAATGAAATTGAAAATAAAATCTATTCTAAGCATGATCTATTAACTATTGATCAAAAATATTGACCATCAAATTTTGATTTTAAAATTTACTTTATTACCTAATCATATATAGATGAAGATGTAATTTGTGTTTGTTGTTTGTTTAAGCATATCCTATTTGGTGTCAAAAACATAGGCTATTAAATTCAAAACTAAAACAACAAAATTAAACCACATCAACTATTGTCATTAAACACAAAAAGAGATCAAAAATGAGTAAATTATGTTGAATATACATAATTAGAGAGCTTCATTATCCCTAATTTGAAGAGGTTTAGCCCCTTATATTTGTTATTATTTCAACAAAAGTAGCGTTCAACATCAAATAAAAACAAGAAGAAAATGCAGGCTAGGTAAAAAGAGAACTAATTAAGATGAAATAAAAGCAAATCTACTTACATAAGAAGTAAACTACACTAATTGCATAAAGTAAAGAACATGAATAAAAGAACGTAAAGTAAGATTGCATAAAAAGAAAATTACATAAAAGAAGAAAGATGGCTAAGTAGCCATGAAAAAGAAAAGAGAGTTTGTAATTTATTTTTGAGCCTCAAACTAAACTAACTAAAGAGGAGGCTCAAAGGAGGCTAAGAGATCATTACACGAAATATAAAGGGTACTATATGAGTTTAAAACCCTAATCCATATTTTTGAGAAGTACTCAAATTTCCCTTGAGGAATTGTGGTCATCAAGTTATCATTAGCATGAGATAATCCTCCATTAAGCGTGCATGTAACTTTAATCTTCATTAGCATATGTATTAGTTCCTAATGGGGAATCATGGTAAGTGGTAGGTGAGGTCCTCCATGTTGGATGAAATGAATTATTTCCATCTTCATTTGTTATCTAACTTTTGTGCGTGCATATTTTCTATGAGGCCACTAGTAATTTGAATTCAAATTCCAACAAAATAACATAAAAATTTCCAAGTAGATTTTCTCAAATTAATATATGCACTAAAATGACCATTTTGTCCCTATATGAAGATGAATAAATGACGATTTCAAAATAATTTGAATATTGATTTAAACATGTTAAAATACTATGTATGCTCATTTATTTACTTAAATTCGATTAAAAATGGAAATAATAATATGCACATTTACATACATCAAATACCCTCACACATATATTTTTATTCGTCCTTGAATAAACTAAAACTAAGATAAATCTGTTTTCGTAGGAAGCACGATTGCAATGAACGTATGCAACAAGCTGTTAAACCTCCAAGTGTCCCTAGTAGGACGAGTGTTGTCTCGTGAGTGTTTTCAACGGATACTACCCACAAAATCAAAATGCAAAGTGAAAAATTCCTAATTGCAAGGTTTATTTACAATGATATGAATGCAAGTTTTTGAAAATATTTACAAATGAGGGATTTACTTTTAAATCGACACGAATAAGTTAAATATAAGTTTGGTCATTATCAAGAAATTTAAGTCATTTTACTTGTCAAAATTCCAATAAAAATTAAGTTTCATCACAATTAGGCTCTAGTTTAGCTAGTTGTTTCGGTTGATAACATAGTGTAGATATGAAATGGATCCTTAATTGATTATCAAAGTTTATCAAAGTAGTATTTTCATTTCTTTCGAATAACAAGTCAAATCAAATAAGTAAAAATAACGCTTGGATTTCAATTTCTTACTCTCTCTTCTTTGAAAATTTTATTGATATTAACAATATTTACATATGCCTAACTTAGAAAACTGAGGCCAGACACATCACCCATGCACCGCCTTGTGGGCTTACGTGAGGGGAATACAGAGCGTGGCGAGTGAGAACACTATTGTATACACCTATCGACTATAGGCATTATTAATAAAAGAATATTTATATACATACAACTAATTCAGATAAACTGAGGCCAAATATACTAATCATGCGCTACCTTTCAGGCTTACGTGAGAAGGGTATAGAGCATGACGAGTGTACACACTTGCATGTGCACACATGACTCTAGGTGTTGCAAATATATACATATGTACAAAAAAGAATTCTTTTGTTTGGTTGTATTTTTTTTTTTGAAGAGAGAGAGTTTTAAATCTCATCTTAGCATTACCTAACTTAAAAGAATTAAAATACTATCGCCTTTACTTTAAATCAATCACTTATTAAACAAAGATTTCAATTAGGATATGCTTCATAATTATCACCCGTGAACCTTTCTTATACTAGTTAAACCATTATTACTTGTAATCAACATTATTTTCATTTTCGTTAAGATAAATAAATTTTTAGAAATTTCAATTTAATAACGAAAACTCTATTTATCTTATAGTGTTTCTTTAAAAGTAAATCAATATGCTAAAAAAAAATTGGAATTTTTGTTTTTTTAATTTTTTTGAGTTTTGGAAGGAAAATGCAAAAAAAATAAACCATAAAAAATCAAAAAGAATACGAGACTCCCCCCACACTAGATTTTGACTGTGTCCCATAGTCAACACAAGTGAAAGGAGAGAAATAAAAAAATATGACCTATATTTACATGAAACGATTATTATTTACACAACATCAGAAAGTATATCATTAAAAAGCAAATGAAACATTCTTCCAAAAACCAATTCATTTGTCTTGTCAAGCATGAGATATACAGCTTAAGCACAAAAAACAAAATAATGAAAGACCTCAAAGTTAAATGTTGATTTGGGAAAACAAATGTCATTTTATTAAAAATCGAATGAGTTTTTTTTATTTCCAATGATTTTTGGGGTTGATAAAACAGTTATTTGAAGTTCAAATTTATTTTCACCAAATTTAAATTCAAACTGATCATTGGAAACTTCTTTAGAATTATTGCTTTCAAAATCGTAAAGATGATTTAAATCTTCCCTTTTAGAATTTACCAACTCATCTTTGCAAAGTCCCAAGAAATTATGTTCGTTAAATTCATCTTCTTTTGTTGTATTATCAACAACATCATTGCATGTTTCAATTTCAAAATCCACAGTTGTTCTATTCAAATTTTCAGAATCTAAAAAGGGAGGGTCAAATTTTAAATTAAGTTCCACACTCTCAAAAGAATTGAAATCCAACTCAATTACCAAATTTTCAACAACTTCATTAAGATTGTCGTTTTCAATTCAAAAGTTGTTATTTGAAAATCGTCAATTCTGATAAAAGATGGATTATTATTTGACTCATCACACGTTGGGATTTGATTTTGTTTCTTCACTGTTTCATATATGTTTCAAACAACAAATCTGTATGATCTTTGTAAATTTCATTCATTTGCTCAACAAAATCCAATTTATAGTTATTAACTTGAGAATTTTCAATCTGAACTTGTTGAGAACAAAAATCATCAATCGCATGTAGTTATGATTATTCCCATTATCAAAATCATTTAAAGGTTGTTTCCATTTTCATTTTTACTTTGAAACTCATTTTGAATTTCGAAGATGAATTGGCATGGGTTATACTCGAAATCATTTGAATTTTGAAGTGAATTCAAATCTTGATTATTTTGAAAACTTTTATTTGGATCATTACACAAATATGAATTACATAAATCATTGATCATTTGATTTTGTTATGTAGAGAGTTCAAGTAAAGATGAAATCATTTCAATGTTATTTTCCAGATTTGATGGTTGGTCATCATTTTGAAAAATTTGTGATTCAAAATTCAAATTGTTTATACAATAGTTGTCAAATATCCATAAAATTTGGTGTGAAATTATATGGATTATACTGATTTTCACAATTATTATAAATTCATGTAAGTAGGGGAATTCAAATATTTTCAATAGTTTTTTTCTTTTTTGTATTTTTTTATAAAGGAAAACTATTTACCAAAAGGTACTTATTTTTTAAAAAAAGGAAAATTGATTTTCGTTTTTTTTTGTTTTTTAAAAGATTTTACAGTTTTTTGGATTTTTGTTTTTCTAAAAACTAATTTAATATTTTTTTTGGATTTTTTATTTTGATTAAAAAAATTCAAAGGATTTAAAAACAAAGTTAAGAAACAATTACAATTTTCTTTTAGTTTTGGATTTTGAAATTTTTTTAAAAAAAAAATGCATTAACTAATGCAACTAAATGAATGCAAAGGACTTAATTACAAGTTTCTTCCCTTAAGTAGCTCCTAACCTAAAATTGTGTAATCACACTTTGTCTTAATTCAACAAGATAGTTCTCAACAAGGTAACGGACAGGATTTATCGGTGCATCATGAATCACCTTACCAATGTAGCCTACCATTAGTGAAACAATCAATATGATATTTGTTATCTCGCCTTTTGGCAAGGCCGTGATACCAAAAGATTGATCGAAAACCAAAGACAGTTCGTCCCAAGATCGGCTATACACTGTTTTGCTATGGATATCGATTAATTTTGTCCGAGTCCGGATCGGGCCACAAATGACCAGACATGACAAGCAAAGCCATAAAGGCCAGCATTTCAAATTTCATGTTAATCGGAGTTCGTATAAATGAAGTATGATCGATGCAAGTTGGAGAAAATATGATGTTTGTATCCATCTGATTGATCGGTTCGAATCCGTCATATTCGTAACCATCAGAGTATCATGACATCAGCTTGTTCCTATCGATCGGTTTCGAATCGATCAGAGAGATCTCACCTCAGCTCTTTTTGTACCCATCAGAATGACTTCGCCTCGCCCTGTTTGAATCCATCAGGTTCGCATCGATCAGAGTGAACCTCATCATATTTGTATCCCCATGTTCGAATCAATCAAGACCATCTGTTCATATCGATCTCATGAGAGTCTTGTTCGCATCGATCCTAGATTTACCTTTCGTATCGATCCCCACAAATCATGAATCATTGTTCGTATCGATCAATAGGAACCTTTAGTTTGCATCAATCAGTCGACAGATACGAGCAAAGGTAAAGCCAATCGATACGAGCAGTGTCCCCTTTAGTGATCAATGCGAAAGGGCACCCCAAATATCGATACAGTCATCGATGGGAATAGAGCTTCATCGATACGAAGCAGAGCACGATCCATAAGATGCGAGCGTGTCGATACAAACGAGGCGAAAGCCCAGGAACTACTCGATCAACTCGGCACAAAAGGTGGAGCGATATAAGAGTCGCGCGCCACATCACCATGCACTCACGTGCCTAGGTCGATTCGAAACGGGGTGATGCGGAGGATGGATACGAACGCGGCAGCACGCACGAAACGCAATCTTGCATCGATCATATCTCACGATCTAAAAATCCAAATGCTATGAAATTTTCACAGGAGCTTACGTACAAGCCAAAGAACATTCCTGCCAAGTTTCAGCTCGATTGGATCATTTTCTGATCGATACGAAATTGATTCGTATCGATCACAGATCGGGTCGAAACTTGGTGGGATCAGTCGCGTGGGCCCACTCACATGCAGTAAGAAGTCCCTCGAAGTTTGAGCGTGATATCAGCCTCCTACACCTATAAATAGCCCCCTGGAACCTTCAGAAAAAGGATCTTTCAACTTTGGAACGTCCAGACCCTGCCGGATTCAATTCTGCAATTCACTACCATCATTGTATTCGAACATCAGAGCTATTATCAACTGTAACCTGCTGTAATTGATTGAAATCATCAAGTGAATCAATAAAATCATAAAATTCATAGTGGATGTAGGCCAGATCGCCGAACCACTATAAATTCTATGTTGTTTGCTGCGCTGCTTTGGATTTTCTGAGTGATATTCGTACTTGTTATTTATCTGAGATATGTGATTGTGAATTATCAACTATCGGGTGTTTGTGACCAATTTTTACGCAAACATTTTGGTGCTTTCACTGAGAGGGTTAACTCAAGGATTCTATCGTTTGGAAGTTAAGTTTGAAGGCTTAGAGGTTCAGATCCGAAGAGTCATGGCAAGGCAATCTAGCAAAAGACAGAGACCAGAGAGAAGTCAACACGATGGGAGTCAAGAGGCTTCCTCAGGAGCGAACCAAGCTTCAGTCTTCATCACCAGGGATGAGATGGAGACAATGATGAGAAGGCAAGAAGAGATGATCCAGAATTTGTTTCAACAGATTGGGCAACTTGGAGCGCAAAATCGAGGAGCGGACGGAGTTCAGAATAGAGCAGGACCATCCGGCATAGCACCAGGACTAGGGGGCACACACTTAGAGCATGTTGATCCAATCCCGGGGAGAGAGACAAGGGCATCCGAGCAACCTGATGGTGGTAGAGGGATGAACGCTCAGCCCGGGGGACAGATTCCTGAAAGCTCTCATGGACTCGGGGGACAGATCGAAGGCAATGAACGAGGACTACATCTTGCAGACAATGATAGATTGGCAGAGATGGTCAGGCGAGCCATTGAGGCGGATTAGTAAATAGAGATCTTGAAGATGTGAACAGGATTCCCTTTTCTCCTGCGATTAGGATGGCTAGGAACCCACCAGAATTCAAGTTACCATCAGTGGAGATGTACGATGGAAGGACAGACCCTGTGGTCCATCTGACAAAGTATATGAGGCACATGGAAGTGCTGGGGGCATCTCAGGAAGTCGTGGCCCGGTGCTTTCCATTGTATCTGATAGATATCGCAACACTATGGTTTAGGCAGCTGAAGAGCGACTCCATAGGAACGTGGGCTGATTTAGCCGAGAAGTTCATGAGGCAATTTAGGGTTCACGTCACAAGACCCAAGAATGTGATGAGTTTGGCAACTTTAAAGCAGAAAGCCGGGGAGTCTTTGAGGAATTTTCTGATGCGATTCAATGCGGCAGTAGTGTCGATGGACCGACCAGATCCATTCATGGTTATGATGGCGGCTGTATCCGGAATAGCTGATGGCACAGAGTTCAAAAATTCGTTAAATAAAGATCCTCCTATGGATCTAGGAGAATTCTATCATGAGGCCGAAAATTTTTAACGATTGGAGGATGCTAGTGTAGAAAGTGAAGAGGGAATCGATGTTTATGCTGCCAAGGGTGGAAACCCGTCTGGAAAAGGTGCAGAGATTAGTAAAGGGAAACGAAAGGCTGAGGATAATGATGACAGGTCAAAGCGGTCGCGGTGGGAGCCGCGATTCACCACTTTTTCGGAGCTGAATGAAAGTTTGGAGCGAATCTACCAAGACACCAGAGAGCAAGTTCCCTATCATAGACCAATGCGAAGGGATCCAACTGTTGACGAGAGGAAATCAGACAAATATTGCTTGTTCCATGAACTGAACGGTCATAACACAAACGACTGTAGACATCTGAAGGATGAGGTGGAAGGGCATATCAGGAACGGTAGGCTACTTCAGTATGTAAGGAGGCGAGCTCCAGCGGTGGAGCCAGAACGACCACCGTCTACATCAGCTAGGGGTGACCCTGAACCGGGACACCGGATGGTTATCAATTGATTGAAATAACGATGAACAAGTTGTAAATTTCTCACTAACGCGGTTAAACCATTTACACATGTACGGGATCGCGAACGATCCACAGGCATGCTCTGAATGACTATTGACCGTATCGTAGTAAGAATTTGCATTTTGACATCCTTGTCTTGCTTCTGTTTAGTTTTGATTTGAACATTTGGATTTGGTTTGTTTGGACATTTCAGTTAGAGAATTCATATGAGCATTAATTTGATATATGCAATTCTGAAAAAGAAGTTACTTGTATCTCCATTGGATCGCGAACGGTCCACGAGCACACCTTGTATGGCGATGAACCACCAATGTCGCTAATTCAGAGATTCATCCGAATGTGATATCTGACTCTAGTAATGCTAATCCCCCCAACATTCAATCACGAGCGATCATACTCTGCCTCGTGTGGCACCCGACTGCGAACGGTTACAAATTCACCTAGGATGATATCCGATCGCGAACGATCACATTTTGCCTCGTGCGGCATCCAATCGCGAATGATCACATTTTATCTTGTGCGGCACCCGACCACGAATGGTCACTATTCGTCAAGAACAACGCCCGATCACGAACGCTCGCAAATCGTCTAGAACGATGTCCAACCTCAAACAGCCACCTTTCGTTTGAAGCGGCATTCGACCGCGAATGGTCACGTTTCACCTCAAATGGCATACGATCCCAAACGATCGTCATTCGAGGTCATATGAAACTATCAAGTTCTTTATAGGTCGTCGAAAGGATATGAACATGCAGCTTATAGCATTACAAAACACACCTTCCTATCGCAAGGCATGTTTTGGGGGGCAATTTTATCCTGCCTTTAGGCAAGGCCGTGATACCAAAAGATTGATCGAAAACCAAAGACAGTTCGTCCCGAAGATCGGTTATACACTGTTTTGCTATGGATATCGATGAATTTTGTCCGAGTCCAGATCGGGCCACAATTGACCAAACATGACAAGCAAAGCCAAAAAGCCAGTATTTCAAATTTCAGGTTAATCGGAGTTCGTAAGAATGAAATATGATCGTGCAAGTTGGAGAACATATGATGTTCGTATCCATTTGATTGATCGGTTTGAATCCGTCATATTCGTATCCATCAGAGTATCATGACATCGGCTTATTCGTATCGATCGGTTTCAAATCGATCAGAGAGATCTCACCTCAGCTCCATTCGTATCCATCAGAATGACTTCGCCTCGCCCTGTTCGAATCCATCAGGTTCGCATCGATAAGAGTGAACCTCATCCTGTTCGTATTCCCATGTTCGAATCGATCAAGACCATCCGTTCGTATCGATCTCGTGAGAGTCTTGCTCGCATTGATCCTAGATTCACCTTTCGTATCGATCCCCACAAATCATGAATCATTGTTCGTATCGATCAATAGGAACCTTTAGTTTGTATCGATCAGCCGATAGATACGAGCAAAGGTAAAGCCAATCGATACGAGCAGTGCCCCCTTTAGTGATCGATGAGAAAGGGCACCCCAAATATCGATATAGTCATCGATGCGAAAAGAGCTTCATCGATACGAAGCAGAGCACGATCATAAGATGCGAGCGTGTCGATACAAACGAGGCGAAAGCCCAGGAATGACTCGATCAACTCGACACAAAAGGTGGAGTGATCCAAGAGTCGTGCGCCACATCACCACGCACTCACGTGCCTAGGTCGATTCGAAACGGGGTGAAGCGAAGGATGGATACGAACACGGCAGCACTCACGAAAACGCAATCTTGCATCGATCATATCTCACGATCTAAAAATCCAAATGCTACGAAATTTTCACAGAAGCTTACGTACAAGCCAAAGAACATTCCTGCCAAGTTTCAGCTCGATTGGATCATTTTCTGATCGATATGAAATTGATTCGTATGGATCACAGATCGAGTCGAAACTTGGAGGGTGCGTCGCGTGGGCCCACTCACGTGCCATAAGAAGTCTCCCGAAGTTTGAGCACGATATCAGCCTCCTACGCCTATAAATAGCCCCTAGAACCTTCAGAAAAAGGATCTTTCAGCTTTGGAACGTCCAGACCCTGCCGGATTCAATTCTGCAATTCACTACCATCATTGTATTCGAACATCAGAGCTATTATCAACTGTAACCTGCTGTAATTGATTGAAATCATCAAGTGAATCGATAAAATCTTAAAATTCAGAGTGGATGTAGGCCAGATCGCCGAACCACTATAAATTCTATGTTGTTTACTGCGTTGCTTCGGATTTTCTGAATGATATTCGTACTTGTTATTTATCTGAGATCTGTGATTATGAATTATCAACTATCGGGTGTTTGTGACCAATTTTGGTGCAAATAATATTTATGATTAACGGTAACATTTATAACTGATTATTGCTCTACCGTAGCCTAGACACTAAGAAATTAAATTATCGAAAGAGGGCACCTTGTCAATATAAAATTAAGCCCTAGGTGAACTGTAACCCCTTTAAAATGTCTAACCATTATTAACAAATTATAAGATGAAATGCTAAATTGAAATTAAACGTGTATTATCAATGCAACTACGAATGAAATTTGTTTTTATTTTTGAATTTTTTAAAATGCAAGCAACCAAAAATGTAGAATAAGGGATAATGGGAACGATACTAGAGTGTGCAAAATTATTAACAAATTATATTAAAGCAGCAAGTGTGTGAATATGTGTGTGTGTCTATATATAATCCATATATATATTAAGCAAGCAAGTGGAGCGGTTATTTTAGCAAGCAGTTCTTCCTTTGAATTTCTGCTTCTGCAACCTGAAACTAAAAAAAGATATATACACTATGTTTTATATATACATATACATATACATATATATATATATATATATATATATATATATCAAAGAAGAAACTAAAATAAATGAGAATAAAAGAGAAATGAGACTAAAAAAACCAGTGGAACTAAAAAAATTTAAAACAAAATTAAATCTAACTTGTTTGGTTGTTTTTTTAAGAGAGAAACTAGGAAACAATTTATTAATTTTCTTTTTCTACAAGAAACTAAAAACAAACGAATCTAAACCGATTTACCAGATCATCATGAACTAAAAGAAATAAAACTACAATGATTTTTTTATACATTAATTTGCAAAACAAAACAGAATAAAAATGAACACAAATGATTTTTTAAAGTTGAACGAATATAAACAAATGGACTTAAAAGAATCAACCCGCCCGCTATCTTTAACTTCAACTCGTGTTCTTAAATTACTAACTCTCTCTTTCTTTCAACTTTGCATGATAAAACTTTAATTTTCAAAATCGAAATCTAAATCAAATTCAATACGAGTTAGTGTGCATTTGTGAGTTCGAATTGGGGTGTGATGCAGATTCAACGTCGATTTTGGGTTCGAAGAATTGGGGAATTTGGTCAAGAGGTGCTCAGGATTGGTTGCGGTGGTTTGTGGCTTCATGGTCTTTGAGGTGACTGAGGGACTGCGGCGTGTTGATTGTAGGCTAAATTGGTAGGATTGGAAATTCGACAGTTCTAGAGGTGGTAGGTATGACGTTATGTTTTAGACTGCGGTGGTGGTGCTTGTGATAGAGGCGATTTGGGAGCAATTGATGCCGAGGCAGTTTTTTATGAGATTACTGAAGAGGATGATGTTTGTATGAAGAAGCTGTAGTGATGGGTATATACAGTAGTGTGGTGATGTACATATGGTGGGTAGTGAAACACCCCACCTCTCTTAGTATTCCCAAAAGGGCATACCAAAGGATGTGGTGTATTATAGGTATAGCTAGAGCATCATAGAGACAAAGATTCATAAGAGAAATAAGAAAGAACAACGGAAACATTTAAATAATAACTTAAAATTTAACTTCATCCCAAAATAAAAACTTAACATATCTCAAAATGTCTCAAGTCTCATGAAAATGCATCTCTATCTCACAAAATCAGCGTATAAAGATAAAAACAACAAAATAATAATAATAATTCCTCTCACAAGTGGCATAAACCAAATGAAAAGGATGAAAAGTAGAAAAATACATTTGAAATGAGAAAACTCCGAAAATGAATCCCCAAGAAACCTGAATCAACTATCCACAACTCTACTGGCCTATTGGAGAAAAAGGAAAGATGGAGGAGTGGGTCAGAAAATAAGTCTGGTGAGTGAAAGTAATTACTTGCATTTCTAAGCAAGATAAAGATAATAAACTAAGAAATAGTTCTAGAATGAAAGGAAAATATAGAAAAGATAAAACTCGCTTAAAATACTATTTCTGATTCTGTTTGACTGTTTGCTTTGATTATTTACACTTGTCTTAAACTGCTGTGATTAGGTTGAAACCCTAATCCTATCTCAACTGCTAATCTTGATTAGGCTGAAATCCTAATCCTATCCATTGATCGGCCTTTCCTTTCTCTGTTGCGCCACCGTGAGCCAATCCTGTTGGTCCTACGGCCAAAGACACCTCTTTAGCGCTTAGGACGTAGTAGCGAATTATTTACCCTTATTGATGCCACATGCTCAGCCATCGCCGGTACACACTAAATTTCGCCCCTTATTTGACCCTATATTTAACATAATCGGTACAAGCATGCCCAGCTTCACCTACGTGTGAGACCAATCGGTACTCGATCTGAAAGGGAATGCTACCGATTCTGGTCCTAACAAACAAATCTTCTAGCTTTGCGCCCCTTGCCCAAATCCCTAGATTCGAGCCTCTATCGATGGCCACTTATTTACCCTAATCAACATAAGCATGTCCTAGCCACACCTGTTGGGCGAATTTTCACCCAGAAGATCTCGAGACCGAGAAGCGTCAGTTACACCCGGGTTCGTAACCTCCAATCCATTCGGCAGACACAAGGCTCAATGCTAGCATAAAATCCATTCGGCGATTCAAGCATGGTGGTTCATTCGGCATGGGTTCATTCGGCATTCCCAACCTAGTCCGGCAACCAGACTCCCCCTCACAATCCCACTACCGAACGAAGTTGGTACCGAACCAATCACCACCGGTCCAATACCACACAACCAAACCGGACCAATCTCCACATCAATGCCGAACCAACCTCTTCATCACCGGACCACCATGACCGGACCACGTACAACCGAACCAACCTCCAAGCTCACTACCGAATCAACCATCTCAGAGACCTCAACACGGCCGAACCAAGGCTTCGCCGAACCAGAACGCTACCAGGCCAGATTGCTTCAGCCCGGGCCCACCAGCAGCTATATACATCCAAGACCCCTGCCCTCTACCTCACTCTATAAATAGAGGGGCAGGGGTACAACAATGGCAGAAAAGTTTGAGAGCTCAAGCAAGGAAGGAACTTTCAAACTACTTTCATACACTTGTACACAACGCATTGTACTTGTAACCTGAAAGAAAGAAGATAATAACATATAAAGTGGACGTAGGCACATTCTGGCCGAACCACTATAAATCTGTGTGTCTTTTACATTTCAGCCCCTACTTTTCTCATATTTACATACTCATCTAAAATCATTGAAAATTACATATAATCAACTAAATAATACGACTTGGAGGTGTTTGTCCATTTTTTGTGCAAACATTTTTGGTGCTTTCACTGAGAGCTGAACTCAAACTTCATCTTCTCCCACTCAACCTTTTTCCTAACGACATCACTCGTTGCTCAGAAATCATGCCTTCCAAACAGAGAAGGGATGTTAACAAAGGAAAGAACATCGCAACTAGCAGCCTTCCAGATCCAGCAATCACAGATCAGCCCACTTCAACAGCAGTACCAGATGAAAATCAGGAAAATCCAACTGGTCCCGCAACGGAACAACCAATCACTAGGGCAGATCTGGACAGGGTTGTGGCTGAAGTAACTAACCGCTTCACATCCCAACAAGAAACTTTGGTGGACCAACTCATGACACGCTTAAGGGACGCTGAAGAGTCCAACCGCAACACTGAATCATGGGGTGAATCCCAATCCGGAGGATCCCGGAGGCAACAAAGGTCTTCACTCTTCGAACAAGCTATCAACAGGAAAAACAATGATAGGGGCCGCGCCCGGACTCAGCCCGAATTCCGACTCGAGGAAGCCCTTGGAACCGAACCTAGCGGGGGAGGCACCAGGCGAGGGTCGGATGTAGCTGAGCCAGTCATGCCACCTAATCATAGAAACCCCGCTGAACGGAGCCGAGCTAGAACCCAGCCCGAAGTTGACCCCATGGATGTGCTCGAAACAGAACCCCACAGGGGAAGATCAAGGCAGGGGGCAACTGTAGCTGGTCCTAGCGTGCATCCAAGCAGCCAAAGACAACCACTAGATAATGCTAGAGGTGATAGACTGTACCATCCCTACAGGTCATCTGGACGAGATAGATCCCGCAGGGAAGAACCGAGCTCATTTTTGTCCGCTCCAAGTTCTGACGAGCGGATGGCACGATTATTCAGAGAATGTGTCCAACGGGAGCAAAGGGACCGGGGAATAGGCGCTAGGGTCACCAGTCCCTTTACCCGAAATATCGAAACTGCCATCACTCCCCGGGAATGGAAAATGCCAACCATGGAACCTTACAAAGGAACTTCCGACCCCATCGTACACCTGCAGAGATACACCCAGCATATGCTCATGAGTGGAGCAACAGAAGGAGTATTATGTAAATGCTTTCCGCTATTCCTATCAGATCTAGCTACCTCCTGGTTCTGCCATCTACCCCAAGGATCCATCAACTCATGGGAGATGTTAAAAGAAAGGTTTATTAGCCAGTTCCGCATCCATGTGGAACAACCCAGGGATGCTTATTCTCTATCCAATGTCAAACAGAAAACCGGAGAGACGCTACAACAATATCTAACACGGTTCAACGCCGCAGCGGCAGCAGTTCAAGATGCCGATGAAAAACTCACTCTAATGGCCCTCTGTAGTGGCGTGCATCCAGACACCAAGTTTGCCAGAAGATTAACTAAGGAAAAACCAGTTACCTTGCCTGATTTCTTCCATGAAGCTGGAAAGTATATGAGACTTGAAGACGCTGCTACGGAGAGGCAGCCAGGGCAACAAGGCAAGATAATTCAGGACAAGGTTCCCACTGCAGCTAAGGACGCTCGAAGAAATGAATCTAGAGACAATGCTGGGGGCAGAAAGGGTGAGAAGCGCCAATATCGACCAGGGCCAAGATTTGACTCCTACACTCCTTTGAATGAAACAATCGAAAACATCTACCTAGCCACTCAGGGCGAACTCGGATACAAGCGCCCCCCGCACAAGAAAGAATCAGATAACGCACTCAAGTCCGGAAAGTTCTGTCGCTTCCACGAATCCCACGGACATGACACCAATGAATGCCACCATCTTCGGGACTTGATCGAAGAACACATTAGAAGAAGAAGACTGGAACGTTATGTGAAAAGTCAGAACAGGACTCCAACTCCTGCCAATGAGAACTCAAAGCAACCCCTCCCAGAAGTAGGCGGAGGGAGTCGCAACAATCACAACACCAGTGGCTCTAGTCAAGAGAAGATAGTAGTCCTTACCATCTCAGGAGGACCACACATTGCCGACAGAAGTTGGGCAGAGATGGAAAGGTACGGCAAGTCGCTTAGAAATACCGAAGGATACGTTAACTCCGTCACAGAAGAACGCCAACCGAAACGAAAAGAGAGCGACGACATCATATTCAGTAGACGCGATTTGGAAGGAAGACAGTACCCACATATGGATCCTATGGTCATCTCTGCCTGGTTCGGCCCTGCTAAAGTTTTTCGGATTCTAATAGACACGGGAAGCTCCGTAAACATCTTGTTCAAACATGCTTTCGACAAAATGAAGTTATCAATGAAGGATGTGTCTCCCTGCGACAAACCACTGCACGGTTTCACTGGAGATGCAAAAATGCCCCTCGGGCAACTTGACCTCTTCGTCGAAATAGGAAGTCATCCCCGCTCCGTGGTGCGAAAACAAACGTTCGTGCTAATAGAGAACCACTCGGCTTACAACGCCTTCTTGGGGAGACCAGCCTTGTCTGACTTCCAAATTGTCCTAGCCCCCTGGTGCCTGAAGATGAAATTCCCGACAGACAACGGAATAGGAGAAGTAGAAGGAGATCAAGACGCTGCCCGAGACTGCTATGTAACTGAGCTTCGCAACAACCGCAGAAAGAATAAAGGAAAAGATGCAGAGACTACTCTCTGCATGAAAAGCTTGGAGGCATAGCAACTAAAGAAAGCCCCTCCTCTTCGATACACAAGCGATCCCTTCAATGAACTAGACCCCCGGGATAAAGAGGAGGAGGCTACCGCCGAGCCTGCAGAGGCTATGGAATTCGTATCTGTAGATAAGCATGATTCAAGTAGACTATTAAAAATCGGATCTCAGCTGAAAACGGAATTGAAGGATCGACTCATTGACTTTCTCCGCCACAACTTAGATGTATTTGCGTGGACCCATGCCGATATGACAGGAATCTCCCCAGACGTAGCATGCCACATGTTGAACATCGATCCCACCAAGGTACCAGTAAAGCAGAAAAAGAGGAGCATGGGGGCAGAGCGATCAGCAGCCCTTGATGAGGAAGTAAAAAATCTACTTGCTAATGACTTCATACGGGAAGCCATCTACCCAGAATGGATCGCTAACCCAGTGCTAGTAAAAAAGGCCAATGGAAAGTGGCGAACATGTATTGACTTCTCCAATCTGAATGACGCTTGCCCGAAAGACTGCTTCCCACTTCCCCGAATTGACCAACTCGTGGACAGCACAGCTGGGCACGAACTCCTATCTTTTATGGATGCATACTCCGGATATAACCAGATCCCCATGCACGCTCCCGATCAGGACCACACTAGCTTCATCACCGACCGCGGATTATATTGTTACAAAGTCATGCCTTTTGGACTCAAAAATGCTGGAGCTACCTATCAACGCCTCGTCAACAAAATGTTCGCAGAACTGATAGGACGTACTATGGAAGTATATGTGGATGACATGTTGGTGAAGTCCAGGAAAGCCAACGACCATGTAAGCCATCTGGACGATATGTTTCGGGTACTTCGCCGATATGGAATGAAGCTGAATCCTCTAAAGTGCTCCTTCGGAGTATCATCGGGAAAATTCTTAGGATTCATCGTCCACGCCAGAGGAATCGAAGCAAACCCTGAACAAATCCGAGCTTTAAAAGAAATAAGGATACCTTCCACTCGAAAAGAAATGCAGAGCCTAAACGGAAAGGTGGCCGCCCTAAGCAGATTCATTTCCAAGGCAACTGACAAGTGTGTCCCTTTCTTCGAAGCACTCAAGAAAGACAAAGGGAGGTTCGAGTGGACCGACGAATGCTTAAAAGCCTTCCTCAACCTAATCGAACACCTTCAGAGACCACCAGTACTCTCAACTCCAAATGAAGGTGAAGTGTTATACCTATACCTCGCTGTATCATCTCATGCTCTAAGCGCCGCCTTGGTAAGAGAAGAAGACCGCACACAACGTCCGGTTTACTTTGTAAGCAAGAGATTTACGGGGGCAGAAGCCAGATATCCTAAACTTGAGAAGTTAGCATATTGTTTATTGATCGCGTCACGGAAACTGCGACACTACTTCCAGTCTCACTCCATCAGGGTTCTAACCGATCAACCACTAAGACAAGTGCTCCATCGTCCTGACACTTCTGGGCGACTCCTCAAATGGTGCATCGAACTAAGTCAGTATGATATCACCTACCATCCCCGCACCGCTATCAAAGGACAAGCCATGGCTGATTTCATTGCCGAATTCACTACCAACGAAGGCAAGGAACAATCCGAAGTAGCAAAAAACATCAAGTGGAACCTCTTTGCAGACGGAGCATCGAACGAACAAGGCTCGGGGGCAGGTATTGTGATCGTCACCCCCAGGGGAAGAAAGTTGTACTATGCATTAAGATTGGAGTTCACGGCCACTAACAACGATGCTGAATATGAAGCAGTAATAGCGGGATTGGAACTGGCCCTAGAAATTGGGATCAATTCCTTATGTATTCATAGTGATTCTCAGCTTATCGTAAACCAGGTACTAGGAGAATTCCAGACTCGAGGAGAACGGCTCACAGCATACCTAAAGAAAACCAGACTGCTGCTCGATCGATTGGACCATTATCTAATCAAACACATTCCTCGAGAAGAAAACCAAGAGGCAGATGAACTTGCGAAGCAAGCTAGTATGAAGGACAGCACCATTCCCGGAGCACTAGTAATCTCAAGGCAGCTAGCCCCAAGTTTCGAACAAGTAAATCTGATAACTGCAATCGAAGAAGGAACCTGGATGACTCCTATCCGGAAATATTTGCAAGATGGCATACTACCCGACAGGCGTGACGAAGCCAAGAAGATCTTGAGAAAAGTTCCCCACTACACAATACAAGAAGGCATCCTCTACCGGCGTGGCTTCTCTAGCCCCTTATTAAGATGCGTCGCCGGAAGGGAAGCCAAGGAGATATTAACAAACATCCATCAGGGAGGATGCGGAGATCACACTGGAGGACAGACTTTGGCAAGAAAGATACTCCGATATGGATATTACTGGCCCACACTAAACAAAGATACCCTAGACTTCGTTAAGAAATGCGACAGATGTCAGAAGTTCGCCAAGATCCCTCGACTGCCCACAAACGAAATTACTCAAATGACCAGCCCTTGGCCCTTTGCTGTATGGGGGATTGACTTAATTGGCGAACTGCCAACGGGCCGAGGCGGAGCCAAATATGCTATAGTGGCAGTCGATTATTTCACCAAATGGGTGGAAGCGGAACCTTTAAATAAAATATCTTCAGCAAAAATTATTAACTTCTTGATCAAAAACATTCTGTGCAGGTATGGAGTCCCCCTCAAGATCGTATCAGACAACGGACTCCAATTTGACAGCGAAGAATTTGCCGACTGGTGCCAAGAGCATGGAATTCATAAAAGCTTCTCATCAGTAGCTTACCCTCAGGCAAACGGACAAGTTGAAGCTGTCAACAAAATTCTCAAAACCCTAATCAAGAAGAAACTTGAAAAGTCAAAAGGCGCTTGGGTGGACGAACTTCCTACGGCACTATGGGCATACCGCACATCTTTCAGAACATCAACGGGACATACTCCTTTCTCTTTGGCATATGGATCGGAGGCAATGCTCCCAGTTGAGACTATTGTGCCTTCCCACCGTAGGATCCACTACAACCCAGAAGAAAACGAAGAACTCCTCCTCATGTCTTTGGAACTGATTGAGGAAAGGAGAAACGATGCAGCACTCAAAGCAGCAGCTCACAAACAAAAAGTGGCAGCACTATACAATTCCAAAGTCAAGCATCGCAGCTTACAAGAAGGAGATCTTGTCCTCAGGCGAATCTTTCCGCGCCCCGGGGCACTGGACCCCATCTGGGACGGACCATATGTAATTCACAAAGATCTCCACAACGGAGCTTACATTTTGTCAACAGTGGACGGAGAGGTGTTCCAGAGGGCATGGAACATCCGACACCTCCGTCGATACTTTTCTTAACTTGTACTGCCCATATGAAGTGAATTAACAAAGAGAACCAGTGGACGTAGGCATTTTCGTGCCGAACCACTTTAAAAAATCTTGTCTCTTTTTAACTTGTTCCTTTATGTCTTGGCTACTTGTTAAGTTTTATCCCTTTCTGTTGAACAAAATCCTATGGCATCTCCACTCAAGACGCACCGCGGCCTCATCTAGACTAGGCCTAACAGGTACGCCACGATTCTATGCACTCGCCAATGAGACTCTTTTGCTCCAGCATCCCTCTGCTGCGGGTTAACTCATTGCGCGCCTGCCCTCAAAGCCAACTGTAATGAGCCGATTATAAGTCATCATAAAGGCCGACTATAGCCGATGGCAGCTCATTACGGCGTTCGGCTCGTCGGTAACCGTGAACCTACTTTAAGCCCCAACATAAGGTGTGGCCAGCCAGGGGTAGTTCACGGCCAACGGCACCCACGCTAGCCGGCCACGGTAAATCGAATAATACCCACGATTACGGGCCATAACGGTTCGGGTAGTTACCGTGCGCGATCTCGGCTCCGATGTGTCTTAAGTGCGGCTGTGGTAAAAAAGAAAACTCCCCGCGGAGGCGTAAGATGGGTGACAAATGTCTCCAAGACCCACAGCTAGGGAAAGTGACTACAAAACCCGTTGGCCACGAACTTAAGCACATCGACGGCCTTCCGTGACTGGAAGTTTTACTTTTACTATATTTCCATTTCATTTAAATATTTTTCTCCTATCCTGTATAACAAACTCTAAAGTACAGGAAACCAAATAGGAAACATTCACTCATGAGGCTCTAAGCCTGCGTGCTGGGTAGCAGGGCGCTCTGCTATACCCGTGAACAGTTACACAAGACACTCAAAGCTACCGCCTGCGAATAAAACATAAAGGGCGGTACTCTCTTCTCTTGTACATAAATGCGTAACTATAACTTATTCATACACTGACATTGCAAAACGTGAAATTATATTTCAAGCAAAAACTTAACATCAAACACAAGTGGAATCACAGGCATATACATAATTATACTTCTCACACAGCACATAAAGATAGCAACAACATTTAAACATGACAAAATCAGCTTATATTATAAGATCACACGAAGCTATTCTTTGCAAATAATTTTATTACAGTTGCATATCAAAGACTAACATGAACAGTGATAAACAAGAAACAAAAAGATGGCAGATGCATCCACACTCCATCACCAACTCCCCCAACCTACTTAGCCGCAGGATCGGAGCCCCCAGCATGTGGATCTGAAGTCCCACCTGTCCAGATCGGAAGAGGAATTCATTAAACGAACGATCAAGTTATGAAAACACGGAAAGAAAAGAAAGGGAAAAGAATAACTCACCAGCATCCGCCGCTTGATCCTCATCATCCAACTGCACGCCCGCTTCCTCCGCAGCAAGCAGCCGCATCCCCTCCTTCACCGCCGCTTGCTCCTCCTTTGAGAACTGAGCAGTAACCGCACTCAAGTTGAAAGCCTCTCCGCCTTCCTTACCCGCGTTCACCCTGGCCTCCTCTAAAGCCTGGAGATACACCTTGGCCATGACCCGAGGGTAATCGTCCATCCAAGACAAGCCGCCCTCTTTCCAAGTATGGAAGTACATATCCTGAAGCATCTCATCCATCATCCCCTCATTTTCCTCAAACTCCCTCACCCGAGCCTCGGAAGCTTGCAACTTAGCGACGGCGACGTCCCTCTCTGATTGGTATCTCAAGCAGTCAGCCTGGAGTGACCTCCTCGTTTCCTCCTCCTTCAACCTATGGGACCTCCTCATCTCCTCCATCTCCTCCTTCAACTCAGCCTGAGCCATCTCCGCAGCCTCGAGTCTCCTCGACAACTCCTCTACCCGCTCGAGATCCGCATTTCGAACCTCATCCACCGTTGTAATGGCCATGTTAATCCGCTCCCTGCAGGTAACCTCCATCTTCCGTAACTCCGCCCTACTGGCCTTCTCCATGGTCTCTTTCAGACGCTGGGAGGCTTCCTCATGCTGGGAGATCTGGATGGCTTGGTCGGCAAGCTGCTTGGCCTGATCGGCAACCTTTAGCCTTAACCGAATATTAGCACTCCCAATCTCCTCCCCGGCCTTGACCAATCGAGCATGATGCTCCATTAACTTCTTAGTCTCTTCGGCCACCCGGTCAATATTAGCCTTGGCCTCGTCCCCCATAGTAACTACCCGAGTAGTAAGCAGATCAAGATCTAGGGACTTGGCCTCATCCAGCACACGTACCATGGGGTTGCGGGGAAGTAGGTGCTCGCCCGTGGTCTCATCAAATGAAATGTCCCGAAAACTTGGGTCTAAATCAGGATGACCGGCAAAAGGGTCACGAGGCACGGGGCGAGGCACATCGGGACGCCTTATATGAATGACAGTAGATCTCTTGGAAGGAGGAGGAGGGGGGCAGGGCTCCGTGCTCTCCTCCGTAGTATCACGAGGAGGCTGAGTAGGGGGAGACAGAGTAGGAAGCTGCGAAGCAGAAGAAGACTCAAATAAGGAACGGCTCCGCTTCCTTTTCTGAATGCCCTCTTCGATGACCCCAAGAAGAGGGCGGTACTTGACTACGTCCCCAGTGCGATCAGTAGAAGGTTTCGCGGAAGCTCTCCTCGACTTAAATTGTTCAAGGCGGTGTCGAACATCCGACGTTTTACCCGCCTGGCCTGCCCCTGGAATAAAGAACAAGTGTTACGAACATACAATAATCCGCAATTCAAAAAATGTGCTAAGTTAAAAAGAAAGAAAAGTGAGGAGACACATCTGTTATACAAACCCGGCGGAGGAGTGGGATACTGCAATAAGTCCTGGATCTCATTCCAGGACGGAAGTGAACCGTAAAAAATTTCTAAGTCCCTATCGAAAATGGAATCGGCAGAAGACAAAAGTTCACCTTGCATCGCCGGGGTCACCCTAGCTGAGGAACCCTTAGAGGATGGGTCAGTGCTAACCACAGCTTTGCCGGTTTCCTCTGCCCTCTCCGTTTCCTTCTCTGTTTCCGACTCCCCCTCTGACTCCCCGAAGGCCCGACGGAGAGCCTCATCCAGTTCGAGGTCCTGCTCAGAGGTTAGAGCAGCAACACCGCTACCACCCTGACCATCGTCATCTCCTCCACCCTCCGACCCTTCTCCAACTTCACCTCCTTCCTCCTCTTCTACACCTTCCTCCTCCGGGACATCCGGGCAAGTACTTGGAGAAGGGCCATCGGACTCCTTGAGCTTCTTGCCTCCTACGACTGGACGTTGTGCAAAGGGCTTCCTCTTGCCACCCTTCGCTGTCACCCCACCTTTAGGCTGGGCAGCCTTCTCTTCTGCCGTGTCCCTCTGTTTGACTACGGACTGATGTGGGAGGATCAAATTATACGACAAGAGCCTGGCATTCCTAATCAGATAAGCAGCCGATCTGTCTCTCCCGGAAATAGCTTCAATTTCTGCTGCCATCCGAACCAAGCGATCATCTTCCACAATCGCAAAACCACCTGTCGCTAGCAAGAAATAAAAGCGCATAAGAGAGTGAATTACAGCCAAGACAGGAATTATGAGTAGAGTTTTTACTTACATCCGGAGGTAAATCGGCGAATAGAGACGGAGTCATCCCTGACAAAGAACCACTCCTTCTTGAACATACTATACTTCGAGTATAAATCCAAAACAGGCTTGAAGGAAACAGCTGACTCCAAGCTAATATATGGGGACCCCTTCCTGTACCCCCTCAGATTGTACAGATATCGTATTTCCCGGTGGGAGGGGGCACGCCCGTATCTCTTCTGGAAGATAGCATACAAGCAAACCAGAATGGCATAAGAGTTGGGCTGGAGCTGGAATGGAGCCACCTTCAGATAAGTGACGAAGCTTAATATCCAGGCGTTGACTGGAGGAATAGCCCCGCACATACAATGGTAACGGCTGTAAGCAAAGTACCCCTCAGGGGGATCATATGGCATGACCCCCTCCCCCGGTAACAGCATAAGAGCCCTGTCTATCCCAAAGGAACGGGATATAACGTCAAGTTGCTCCTCCTTTAGGGAGCTAGGAAAGCAGTCGGGAGGGGAGACCAGAAGTTCCTGTGGACCATGTCCGTCCACCAACGACCTCGGAACAGGTCGATGTTGCCCGGATCCTGGTTGGGCTGGGGGCACAGAAGAAGACTCTCCTCCATCCTTGGATTTCCGTCTGTCTGATCGTGTTTCCGCCTTGCGAGACATTTATCTGCATACACAAAAGTGAAAAACATGATGTTAGAACAAGAATACAAGCAAGCATACATAAGTCCAGAGTTCCACCCAAAGACCGAATACAAAGTTCATTCGGCACTAGGGTCTTATGCTCATTCGGCACTAGGGACTTAAGTTCATTCGGCAATGGGGTCATAAGTCCATTCGGCACTAAAAAACACATCCGGTATACATATCATTCGGTAAAACAAAACCCTTCGTGTGCATTCGGCAATCATATTCATTCGGTGATAAAAAACCATTCGGCAAAAGAATATATACCTAATTCGGTATAAGCTTGGTTCGGCAGAAGTTTGGTTCGGCTAAAAATTGATTCGGCTCTCTTTGGTTCGGTAAGGGAAAACTAAGGGGGGTAGCCTCTATATATAGGCAAACTCAGGATTGCCGAACCAGCTGGTTCGGCCTACCGGACCAACATACCGGACCAGCGTACCGGTCCAACCAACAACCGAATAAAACTGTCTCTACCAGCAGAAACCAGAAACAGGGGGCACGCAAGGCGCTTCACTCAGATAAGTACCGAACTCCAGAACTAACTAATAAAATAAGATTATGACAACGATGAATAAGTCGTAAAACTCCCACTAGCATGAATTAAATCGTTCACACGTGTACGCGACCACGAATGGTCCATAGGCACGCTCTGAATGGTCATTAACCCTATCATCGTGGGAATTTACACTTTGACAAGCATTTTTAAGCCCATCGGTCAAATGGATATTTGATAATTGTGAAATGGCTAAGCTACTTACACATGTACGGGGTCGCGAACGATCCCTAGGCATGCTCTGAGCTGGCGATAAGCCACCTTGGCAAACGACCCAGGGACCCACTCTAACGTGAACCTGGCATCGACGATGCTAAGCCCCTTCGGGGCACACTTGCTCGCCTCGAACGACACGATTAGCTTCATTTCAAATGTCTCGATCCCGAACGATCGTTATCTAAAACCACACTAAAACTATAAATTAAATTCCTTTGCAGGACAGCAGCAGGATACGAATATCCAGCCCATGGCGTTACGAAACAAGCCTTTCTACCACAGGGAAACAAAGCGCGACACATGCAAGCACGTGCCCCACTTTGGGGGGCAAATGTTGGGCGAATTTTCACCCAGAAGATCTCGAGACCGAGAAGCGTCAGTTACACCCGGGTTCGTAACCTCCAATCCATTCGGCAGACACAAGGCTCAATGCTAGCATAAAATCCATTCGGCGATTCAAGCATGGTGGTTCATTCGGCATGGGTTCATTCGGCATTCCCAACCTAGTCCGGCAACCAGACTCCCCCTCACAATCCCACTACCGAACGAAGTTGGTACCGAACCAATCACCACCGGTCCAATACCACACAACCAAACCGGACCAATCTCCACATCAATGCCGAACCAACCTCTTCATCACCGGACCACCATGACCGGACCACGTACAACCGAACCAACCTCCAAGCTCACTACCGAATCAACCATCTCAGAGACCTCAACACGGCCGAACCAAGGCTTCGCCGAACCAGAACGCTACCAGGCCAGATTGCTTCAGCCCGGGCCCACCAGCAGCTATATACATCCAAGACCCCTGCCCTCTACCTCACTCTATAAATAGAGGGGCAGGGGTACAACAATGGCAGAAAAGTTTGAGAGCTCAAGCAAGGAAGGAACTTTCAAACTACTTTCATACACTTGTACACAACGCATTGTACTTGTAACCTGAAAGAAAGAAGATAATAACATATAAAGTGGACGTAGGCACATTCTGGCCGAACCACTATAAATCTGTGTGTCTTTTACATTTCAGCCCCTACTTTTCTCATATTTACATACTCATCTAAAATCATTGAAAATTACATATAATCAACTAAATAATACGACTTGGAGGTGTTTGTCCATTTTTTGTGCAAACAACACCTATGTGTGAAACCATCGGTCCTAGACCTAAAAGGGAATGTTGTTGATACGAGCCCTACTTCTATATTTGCTTATTAACTTAATCCAAGATCTAAGTTTTAATATATGCCTCTTCTGTTATCTCTTCTTTCTAATTATACCCTACGTGTTATAATTGTTCTTGCAACCGTTACTCTTCTATTTTCTCTATTTATTTATAACCACTTGTTATAATTATGATTGTAAATATCTTAAATTTGTCTATTTCAGTCCATCTCTATTTTATTTCAATTTATCTCATTTTGCATCTTATTTTTGTAAATTTAATGTTATTCTATTTTAATCCATATTTGCGAATTCTTCTCTTTTTAATGTTTTGTTCACGTAAAAATGGATTTCTATATAAAAGAAACTAAAATTTATAGGCTAAATTCCAACTTCAAATAGATGTAAATAACTTTAAACTGTCTCAAATTGTAGAAAAACTACAACTATTAAGAGCCCTATTATTTTAAATTACTTGTAAATCTAAAATAATTATAAAACATTCACATATGTTCCTTAGGTCTAATCCTTGGCCTTCCTGGATCCGCAGAGTATTTTTATTAAAAAGATTTCCTCCCCAGAAATATTTTCTATTTAGGGTTCAGCCTTAGGCAATAAACCAAATTGGAAGAAAATCCGAATCAGGAAAATAGCTAGGCCTAGGGTTCTATTTACAGTGTGGCTTAGGGATCTCATGCTGCCGGATTTGAAGATTAAATCTGGTGCAACCACATTACAACCTCACTAGGAAACGTTGGATGCAGTTACGAATGCACATGATTGCTCAAAAATCAAATTTTATGGAGTCCGGCTCGTACTTGGACGAAATATCGTCCAGGCAGAAGTGCGGGTCGATCCATGTTCCTTGGGGGTCGACCTATAGGTCGACTTGACCAAAACAAGGGTCGACCCCTAAGGGTGTTGTTATATATTTTTTTCGTTTCTGTTTATTCCTTGTTTCTCTCATAACTTCTCCATACTAGCTCGGATTCCGATAAGTAATGTATGGAAATTGATCAGAAAATCGCCACGGACCTAATGGGGCAACTCCCGTAGCTCAATTCTGACAATCTCACAAACTTATTTTATAGTTTAACTAATTTTTAATTAATTATTACAGCTCAAATTTTGGGTTGTTACATTCTCTCCTCCTTAAAGGATTTCGTCCCCGTAATCTCCAAGGACAAAAGTATGAAATAAATATTTTCATCCATATTCCACAACCATATATTCAACCATCATCCATTTCATCCGTTATCCTTAGCTTTCTAATGAAATTTATGATGTATGCAATAGTGTGGTGTCTATATTCCTAACTAATGCAAAAGACTAGGTGGTCTGCTGATTCAATCGGCCTCCTTTTTATGCAATCAGTATGTGCCATGAATCCAAATGAATGCAAATTTAGCTAATAATAACTGATAGTTCTACATGCATGCTACAATCATTACCCAAATGCAACAATCATATGATAATCACTCATTATAGCAACCATGAAATAAAAATGCAAATGCACATACATCCATATGAATATGCCTTAGTGACCTAGTTAGGCAGATCTCTAAGAGATAATAGTGCCTAGTGTTTGTATATGCATCCATTAGCACCCACTAGCAAACACTTGAAACCACTAGCGTCCATCATACATAATATGTTCTAGTAATATGTTTACATTCAGTCCTATCATCCATAGGTTTAATTGTAAGATCTAGCCTCCCAAAGGATACTAAAGGAAAGAACCTATTCAAAACTAAAGATGGAAACAGGAAATTCAAGACCTACCATAAAAAAGATGCAGATAAGAGATGCATATTTTCTCCTCAGCCTCCCACGTTGCGTTCTCAATGTTATCTCCCCGCTGCACCTTAACCAAAGGAACTTCCTTATTACTGAGCTTCTTGATATCATGCCCAACGATCTTGGTAGGAATGCGACGAAATGATGCTTCTCTCTATACTTCAACTTCCTCAAGTTAGCTAGGTTCCCACCTCTGCTAAATCATGTAAGCACTTTCTCAAGTGTGAAACATGAAAAAAATTATGAACTCCCATGAGCCTCTCCGGTAGCTTTATCCGATACGCCATCTTCCTTACCCTTTCTATAATAGGGAATGGTCCTGCACTTGATCCAAACCTCGCTACCTTTCTTAGTGGAGACACCTTAATGAGAACCAAATCTATTACCTCGAACTTAATATCCCTTCTCCGCTTATATACATATGATTTCTGTCTATCTTGGGCTATCTTCATTCTTCTTCTAATCAAATAAATCTTTTTCGAAGTCTCTAAAACCATGTCGGGACCAAGTTGCAATCTTCCTATAGATTCTAACCAACACGAAGGCGACTTACAAGGTCTTCCATAAAGGGTTTCAAAAGGAGCCATCCCAATGCTAGGTTGAAAACCATTGCTATAAGCGAACTCCACTAAAGGAAGGTGCTTCTCCTAAGTTCTCCAAAATCAAGACTTCACATCCTCAAAAAATCCTCAAGAACTCTATTAACTCTCTCCGTTTGGCCATCCTTTTGAGGGTCATAGGTCGTACTCAATCTAAGCTGTGTCCCTAAAGCCTCTTGCAAGATTCTCCATAACTCGCTAGTAATGATAGGGTCTCTGTCATTCACTATGCTAGAGGAACTCCATGAAGTCAGACTATCTCACAAACATAATTGGATGCTAAATAAGGTGTTATCCCCTTACTCTTGACCGGAATGAAGTGGACGCTCTTAGTCAAACGATCTACAATCATCCAAATACTGGTATCCCCCTTCCTAGATCAGGGTAAACCATCTATGAAGTCCATCGAAATAGTATCTCACTTCCATTCGGGTACATCCAATGGTTGAAGCAATCCGCCGGGCCTCCGCTGCTCCGTCTTAAACCTTTGGCACACAAGACAAATAGCCACAAACTCTGTTACATCCTTCTTCATGCCACTCCAATAAAACACTCTCTTTGTGTCCTTATACATCTTATCATCGCCCGGATGAATAGTCACTCGAGAATGGTGTGCCTCTGCTAGAACTGCTCTCATCAAATCACCAGTGCAGGTGATACAAAGTCTTTCATCTCTCCTTAGCCAACCTTTACTATCAATGGAATAGCGTTGGGGATGTCCAAAGACCTCTCCTCTGCTAATCCTATTTAGAATATCCACAAGCTCTGAATTCTCTCGCTGCCTTGATCCGATCCGATCTATGAGGGTAGGCTTAACCTCAAGTGCTGCCAATAATTCAGGAGTAATGTCTGTAGAGGATTTAAAATCAAAGTTGAAATAAACTCTACACTTTTCCACTCCACAAATATTGGACTAAGGGTTGCTCTCTTCCTACTTAACGCATCCGCAACCTCGTTTCCCTTGCAACGGGCGTAAGCTATCTCAAAGAATATGATGCCAAAAATCCATCCAACGTTGTTGCCTCAAGTTTAGATCCTTTTGTGAGAATAGGTACTTCAATGATTTATGGTCAGTGAAAAGCTTGAACCTCTCTCCTAGCATGTAATGTTCCAAGATTTAAGCGCTAAAATAATAGCAGCGAAATCCAAATCTTGGGTGGGGTAGTTCTTCTCGTGAGTTCTCAACTGTCTACTCTTGTAGCATACTACCCTCCCATCTTGCATCAATACTGCCCCAAGGCCAATCCCACATGCATCAGTGTATACTATAAAAGGCTTAGCTCCATCGGGTAGAACTAACACTGGTGCACTAGTAAGTGCTCTCTTTTGCATCGTGAAGGAATCCTCACAATCCACGTCCCACACGAATGCCGCATCTTCATAGTGAGGCGGGTAAGCGGCGTTGAAATCTTAGCAAAATCTCTGATAAATTTCCTATAATAACCAACTAAACCTAGGAAGATTCTAACTTTGGTAGCGTTTTTGGGGGCCTTCCAATCCTGCACTGCAACTACCTTAGTGGGATCCACAGCTAAACCCTCCCTTGAGACTACATGCCCCAAGAAACGCACCTCCTCACGCCAAAAGAGACATTCGAGAATTTTTCTTTCAACTGATGAACATGAAGTGTGCAAAGAACCTCTTCAAGTTGAATAGCATGATCTTCCATACTCTTGAAAAACACCAAAATGTGAACCACGAACACTACAACAAACTTGTTTAGAATATCTTGAAAAACATGGCTCATTAGATCTACAAAATAGGCTGGGGCATTGGTCGGTCCAAACGGCATAACCAACCACTCAAAGAATCCATCGAGTGTCCTAAATGTTGTCTTATCAATGCTATTGTCTACGACCCTAAGCTGATGAAATCCAGTGGCTAAGTCAACCTAAGAAATAATGAAGAGCCAACCAATTGATCAAAAATATTGTCTATCCTTGGAAGTGGGTAATGGTTCTTCTTCATGGGCTTCTTTAACACTCTATAGTCTACGCAAAGTTGAAGGGAACCATCCGCCTTTGTAGCAAAGACGATTGGCGCCACCCACTCAAATATGCTCCGTCTGATGAAGCTTTTCTCTAGTAGCTCACCGATATGATTACTTAATTCCTTCCTCTTCCTAGGAGCCATATATCTCATGGGCTATATCACTAGCTTAGCATTGTCATTCAGATAGATCCTAAAGTCGATCTCTCTTAGGGCATAGCTCCCTAACTTCCTTAAAAACATCTGGAAAATCTCTAACAACCGGAACTAAATCTAACTCTTTAAGTGATGAATCAAGGGAATAAAGGAAGCTCAACATGACTGACCCATGTAGGTCGCGAGAGACCTCGAGAATTCATCCGCTACATGTCCCTAGCCTAACGACTCTCCTCTTACAGTCCAATATCGCACCATAAGTGGATAACCAGTCCATCCTCAAAATCATCCCATATCCCGAAAATCTCAGTATATAGGCATCACAATCAAACTCTATGCCTAGTATAAAAAATTTCAAACTCCTAAAATCATGGATAAATGTATCGATCCTCCTATGGGGTCAGAAACAACTATAAGATCTACAACTAGAGAAATAACTAAATGCAAACAATTAGCCAAGGTACTAGAAATGAAAGAATGTGATGCTCTGGAGTCAAAAAGAGTTCGAATAGGAATATTTAAAATAGAGATCAAACCTTCTACAAAGACTTTCCAACCTCGATTTGGTCCACTACTAGAAGGTGCTAGATCTAAAGCCTGTACTTGCACCGTAGGTGCGCCTGCTTATGTAGAATATTAACAAGCTCCAACTCGAACCTTGATAACTCATTAAATAGATATATATACTTATTCACCGAAAGACTCCCCTGCTTCAGACTAACGAACTTCTCCAACTGCATACTTTCCTCGACTTACGATAAGAACTTTCTCCCAAACCTTTCTCAAAATCCAACCCAGCAAATGTCTCTACCCTCCATTTCTACAGTCTCCCACCAGTAAGAAGCCTCTCTCTTCAGCTGCCAAGATGCAAGATGAACTCTTTAGTGGTCCTCCAATCCTCGACAGTGCAAATATTCGCTTCGTATTCCTCAACCAAGTTCGTGCCTCTATGAAATCCTCTATGCCAGAAAACGTCTTGCCTCCTAAACAAGCGAAGTCCTTGCATAGCTTAGAAAAATTGACTGTTGTAGTTGGATTAAGGGGATCTCCACCCGCTGGTGCTGCATTGGGCACTTGTCCTTAGCCCTCTGGTTCCGTTGCTTGGAGATATCTATGGAACCAGCCAGGGACTTGGAAACCCTTTGAAAGATTTGGGGCGTCTGCCATACTATGCAAAGAAAAGAAAATTTAGGCTCGGAAGAATTGAAAAAAGATCGAACTTGACTTTGAGGGGAATTTTATAAAAACTCTCTTATACTTGAAAATTATTTCTATAATAAGAGTTTCTTTCTGAAATATACTTTTAATTTGAAGATATGTTACCTTTGAAAAATACTTTTTTTTAAAACAAGTTTTTAGGAATTATGTAACCTAAGGCTTTGATACCAAATGAAACACCTCACACCCCTTAGTATTCCCAAAAAGGGCACACCAAAGGAATGTGATGCGTTATAGGTATAGTTAGGGCATCACAAAAACGAAGATTCACAAGACAAATAAGTAAGAACTGGGAAAAAAATTAAATAATAACTTAAAATTTAACTTCATCTCAAAAAAAAACATAACATATCTCAAAATGTCTTACGTCTCATAAAAATACATCTTTGTGTCATAAAATCAAAGTATAAAGATAACAACAACAATAATAATAAGCCCTCTCATAGGTGCCATAAGCCAAATGAAAAAGATGAAAAGCAAAAGAATACATCTGAAATGAGAAAACTCTAAAAATGGATCCCCAAGCAACCTAAGTCAACTATTTTCAACTCTACTGGCCTATGGAAGGAAAAGGAAAGATAGAGGAGTGGGTCAGACAATAAGTCTGGTGAGTGAAAGTAATTACTAGCATTTCTAAGCATGACAAAGATAATAGACTAAGCAATAGTTCTAGCATGAAAGGAAAATATAGAAAAGATAAAACTCGCATAAAATACTGTTTTTGATTCTGTTTGATTGTTTGCACTTGCCTTAAACTGCTATGATTAAGCCAAAACCCTAATCCTATCTCAAATACTAATCTTGATTATGCTGAAATCCTAATCCTACCCATTAATCGGCCTTTCCTATCTCTGTTGTGCCACTGTGAGCCAATCCTATTAGTTCCATGGCAAAAGACACCACTTTAGTGCTTAGGACGTAGTAGCAAATTATTTACCCTAATCGATGTCGCACGCTCGGTCATTGCTAGTACATACTAATTTTGCTCCTTATTTGATCATTTATTTACCCTAATCAGCATAAGCATGCCAAGTCTGACCTACGTGTGAGACCATCAGTCCTCGACCTAAAAGGGAATGCTGCAGGTACTGGTCCTAACAAATGAGTCTTTTAGCTTTGCGCCTCTTTCCTAAATCCCCAGATTTGAGCCTCTATCTATTGGCTACTTATTTACCCTAATCAACATAAGTGTATCCCAGCCTTCACCTACGTGTGAAGCCATCAGTCCTAGACCTGAAAGGGAATGCTGTCGGTATGGGCCCTACTTTTATATTTGCTTATTAACTTAATCGAAGGTCTAAGTTTTAATATAAGCCTCTTCTTTTATCTCTTCTTTCTAATTATAACCTACGTGCTATAATTGTTCTTACAACTATTACTCCTCTATTTTCTCATTTTAGTTACAACCACTTGTAATAATTATGCTTTCAAATATCTTAAATTTGCCTATTTCGGTGCATCTCTATTTTATTTTAGTTTTTCTCATTTTACATCTGATTTCTGTAAATTTAGTTTTATTCTATTTTAATCCGTATTTGTGAATTCTTCTCTTTTAAATATTTTATTCGTGTCAAAAAGGGTTAAATTTCTATAAAAAAAACTAACATTTACCGGCTAAATTCCAATTTAAAATAGATGTAAATAACTGTAAATAATTGAATAAAATAGCTAAATAAAATTAGACAAAAAAGAACTTATGAAATTTACCTAAAAAACTAACTGAAAATATACTTGCATAAGCCTATCTCAAAATTGTAGAAAAACTACAACTTTTGATAATCCTACTATTTTAAATTGTTTAAAAATTAAAATAATTACAAAACACTCACCTGTGGTCCTTAGCTCTAATCCTGGGCCTTCTTAGATCCATAGATATATTTATTAAAAAGATTTCCTCCCTAGAAAAAATTTCTATTGAGGGTTTAGCCTCAGGTAATGAACCCAATTAGGAGAAAATCTAAATAAGAAAAATAGCTTGGTCTAGGGTTCTATATACAGTGTGGCTTAGGGATCTCAAGCCGTTAAATTTGAAGATTAAATCTAGTGGAACAACGTCATAGGCTCACTAGGACCGTTAGATGCAGCTACGAACGCACAAGTTGCTCAAAAATCAAATTTTATGGTGTTCGGCTCGTACCTGAATATCGTATAGGTAGTAGTGTGGGTCGACCCATGTTCCCTGGGGGTCGACCTATAGGTCAACCTGACCGAAACAAGGGTCGAACCCTAATGGTCTTGTTATTTTTTTCATTTTGTTTACTCCTTGTTTTACTCATAACTTCTCCATACTTGCTCGGATTTCGACAAGTTATATATGGAAATTATTCAGAAAATCACCAGGACCCAATGGTGCAACTCCCGTAGCTCGATTCCGACAATTTCACAAACTCATTTTATTGTTTAATTATCTCTTTAATTAATTATTATAGCTCAATTTTGGGTTGTTACAAGTAGATAGTGATGGGTGGTTAATAGATGAACATGGCCCTGGGTTGTCGAATGATGTGGTGAGGCAGAGGGGGTTTATGAAGTGGTGATAGGTTTGCTATATGAGAGAGTGAAATAAAGGAGAAGGCAATGAAACGATGGCAGTGGATGGTCCGAACCGTGGGTGGCAGATAGTCTAAACCATGGGTAGCTTATATTAATGTTGAGGTTGCTGAGCAGTGACAGGTTGGTGATAGGGCAAGTTGTATGTTATATGATGTTGCAATGTGGTGATGGAGGTTTGTTTGGTGATCCATGCAGTGGTGATCAGGTAGTGATGGTTTGTGGCAGAGATGTGACAATGGCAACACTGTACGATCAGGATTATTTGTAGAAGTAAAGCCCAGACAATTTGTGATAATGAAGCAATATGGTTTATGGGGTGAAGTATTGAAATGGTGAAGGAGGTTGAGGTGTGAGAGTGATCTAATTGGTGAATGGATGTGGGATAATGAATGGAATAGTGCAGAGCTTTGTAACAGGGATGTATGTTGGGCACTATGTGCACAGGGGATGTTCTATAAATGGCCAGTGGCAGATGGGACTGTGCTTTGAGATGGTGGTGGAGTGTATTAGCAGCAGTTGTTTGTTGTAAGCAAGCAAGTTTTTAGTGGTGGTGGCTTGTGCACTGATATGAACTGAAGAATCAACAATGGTTGTGATGTTGAGGAATTAATGTAGTGTGCTGATGGCTGGAGAATGTGTTCAAGGTAGTAGGTGTATTTGTCGGTTGACAGCTGAGGTAGAGGGTAATTTGATAGTGTAGTGGATGGGATGATGTATTGGTTACTCTGTGCACTATGGCAAACAATGGTGGTTAGTTGGTCAGTTGAGTGGTGGAGGGTGATGGTGGTGGTGTTTAGTTTGTGTTTGTGGGTTGCAGCAGAAATAGTGATAAGAGCTGTATGGCATAGTGGAGCCGAAGTTAATGTGTAATAAGGTGGTTTGTGGGTAATACGGTATGACATACGATTGAGTTTGTGGTATGATTGAGACAGTGAAATGGAAAGAGTGAAATTGTGAAATAGAGAAACAATGGAATGTAAATAGAAATGCAAGTGTATATGTTGTTTTTGAAAATGTAAATACAATTGAAGTGAATAATTTTTTTGAAAGGAAAATGTGTATGCTGTAACCTTTTAAAAAAAATAGAAATGCAAAAGCCAAATGAACCTAGAAAACAAGAGATGCACACAAACAAAATCACATAACAAACATATACAATTTTTTTAAATGCAAATTAACACTCAAAATAAACATACAATAAAATCAAATAAAAAAACAATTTGAAGAATAGAAAATAAAATCAAATAAAATCCCCTGCAACGACGCCAAAAACTTGTTTGAACGGCCAATTTCCTATCAGATTATAAAATAGCCGATCAAATTTAAATTAAAAATAACCACAAGCTCACGTTGTATAATTCTAGTACGTGGTGAGTACGGGTTGATCCATAGGGAATTATTTAGACTTTTAAATTCCTATTTAATCAAATTGAACCAAGAATTTTTGATGTTTTTAAGCTAAGAAATGTAAATAAATTAGCAAAAAAAAGGGATAAAAATATGAGAGTTTAAAAGCAATTTAGAGATAAATCCACTCTCATCAGCAAATAAATCAACATAATATAAAATTATAATCTCTCTTTTTGGTCATTTGCGAGTTTAATTGATGTATTTATCATAAGTATGGAATATTTGTGCTATTAATTAGCCTAATATAAACCATGAAACTATAACACACCCATTCAACCACTTCTTAACTCTCATGAAAATTGCAATGAAATTGAAAATAAAATCTATTCTAAGTGTGATCTTTTAACTATTGATTAGAAGTATGGACTATTAAAATTTGATTTTAAAACCCACTTCATTAACATAATCATATGTAGATGAAGAGGTAATTTGTGTTTGTTGTTTGTTTAAGCATAGCCTATTTGGTGTCAACAACATAGGCTATCAAATTCAAAGCTAAAATAATGAAATTAAACCACATCAATTATTGCCATTAAGCACAAAAACAGATCAAAAATGAGCAAATTATGTTGAATCTACATATTTAGAGAGCTTCACTACCCTTAAATTGAAGGGCTTTAGCCTCTTGTATTTGTTATCATTTCAACAAATGTAGCATTCAACATGAAATAGAAATAAGAAGAAAATGCAAGCTAAATAAAAAGAGAACTAATTAAAATGAAATAAAAGCTAACTACTTGCATAAGAAATAAACTACACTAATTGCATAAAGTTAAGAACATTAAATAAAAGAACATGAAGTAAGATTACATAAAAAAATTACATAAAAGAATAAAAATGGTTAAGTAGCCATGAAAAAGAAAAGAGTGTTTGCAATTTATTTTTGAGCCTCAAACTAAACTAACTAAAGAGGAGGCTCAAAGGAGGCTAAGTGATCATTACATGAAACATAAGGGGTATTTATACAAGTTTGAAAAGCTAGTCCATATTTTTGGAAACTACCCAAATTTCCCTTAAAGAAGTGTGGCTACCAAGTTATGATTAGCATGAGAAAATCCTCCATTAATTGTGCATGCAACTTTAATTTTCATTAGCATGTGCATTAGCTCCTAATAGGGATCATAGTAAGTGGGTAGGTGAGGTCCAACATGTTGGATGAAATGAATTATTTCCATCTTCATTTGTTTTCTAACTCTTATGCATGCATATATTCATGAAGCCTCTTATATTTGAATTCAAATTCCTATAAATTAGCATAAAAATTTCTAAGTAAATTTTCTCAAATTAATACATGAACAAAAACGACCATTTTGCCCCTATATAAAGATGAATAAATGATGATTTCAAAAATAATTTGAATATTATTTTAAATATGTTAAAACACCCTATATGCTCATTTATTTAATTAAATTCAATTAAATATGGAAATAAAAATATGCACATTTACATGCACGTCAGACATCCCCTCCTGCTCCAACTCAGCAAACTTTCTAAGCAAAGCAGACTGTGCCACCACAGACATGAAACTCTCCTGAAATGTTCTCCTAAACTTTGCCTATGTCATCGTCTCTTCATTTACTCCAGCCGTCACACTATTCCACCAAAATAAAGCTGCTCCCTGAAGATGTCTCGGAGAAAGCTTCCTTTTTTGCTCATCAATGAGCCCAAGTCAGCAAAGATTCTCTCACAATGTAATAACCAGCTCTTCACTTCAATAACATCTCCCTCCAAGCCTAACATAATCTTTTCTCAGGATAGCATAGTTATTCACCATCGGAGTTTCTTGGTTCACTCCTCCAGCATTTCCTCCAACCACTCCAGCAGCAATTAAAGCTTGCATTATATTCGCGAAAAATAGATACGTAGCTCCCATATCCACTTATGGAATTCCTACACCCACATTTCCAGCCTATGCTTGACGTTGGTTCCTTCTAGTATTTGGCCTGGCATTTCCATTTGTGGATGTTCTTCCTCCAAGATTAACTCTTCCACTTCTAGTATTTGTATCTGTATTCAAGCCTCATGAGATACATAAGAATAACCTAAGAGAGATAAAAGAATAGAGTTATAAGGTATACTTATATATAGCAAAAACAAGTACGTTACTATAGCTTTATCCCATACCCCGATCTTACTCTAATCCTTTGGATTATGTTTTCAAAAATCATTTTAGTTTAAAGTTTTTCATAAACCTATACTCTAATACCACGTTGTAACATCCCCTATCTGGAGACCCAAAGCTAAGCGCTACAGTTGCTATAGTCATCCATAGTATTAAATTTCGATGACCGAATGCGGTAATGTTAATGGTATCCTTAATATCAGAAGCATGTGAATATGAAACAACATGAAATAAAATCATAGATTTCACCCGTTAACGCAAAAAATGTATCGATACCTAGATTGAGTGTGAAAGCACCAACCTGTTCCTACAGAGCAATAATATAAAGAGTAAATGTAAAAAAGCAGAAATACTAAAAACACAACGAGATTTTTATACTGGTTCGGCTGTTAATGAAGCTTGTATTCACTTTTTAACTTTTGATATTGACTGATTGCAATTACAAGTTGAATCTAATCACAATTTGATTGGATCTGGTAAGCTAGATCAAGTCACCAGTGTTAGAGTTTACTGGAGAATAATAGTGAATCCTTTAGATGACTGTTATGTTGGAGGAGAAGAGTGAAGAATATTTTCTGTCGAGTTTCAGCATCCAGTCCAAAAGATCATGTTTGTGTTGCAGGTAGGATTGTATTTATAAGCGTTAGAGAGCACTTGGGCCAGAAGTTTAAGTGCAGAAGAGTCAACTTGTTATGCCAAGTCATCACCAAAAATCTCAAATCAATCTAAGTCATTCTATGGATTGCTAGCTATCCATAGGGGATGGATTGTTGGCTATCCATCAACTTAGCAAAATTTTCTACCAGAAGCCTTTACTTAGTGTATGAAGGAGCTTGGAAAGTTTGAGTGCGATTCGACCTATCTTGATGGATCGCTAGCTTTCCATAGGGAATGGATCGCTAGCTTTCCATAAGGAATGGATCGCTAGCTATCCATAGGGGATGGACCGCTGGCAACCCATAAAATTATCATATTTTTCTACCAAAAGCCTTTAATTAGTACTACAAAGGAGCTCAGAAAGTTTGAGGGCGATCCGACCTATCTTGATGGATCGATGGCTATCCATAGTGGATGAGTCGCTAGCTATATATAGGGGGCGGATCGCTAGCAATCCATAAGGGGTGGATCACTAGCTATCCATCCACTTAGTATATTTTTGATTTATCTTAATTTGATTGTCTTCCCATCTTCTATTTAAGTGCCTTTTTCAAATATCAAGTCGTTTGGAGTTTGTTTGATCATATGTCTTCATGGGTTATTTGGTCTAGAAGAATTATCCATAGCTCATTCAAAACTTAACGAAATCATATGAAACTTTGCAGGTACACTCTAGAGGGTGTCAGGACCTAGCTTTAAAATTTAAAATGGTGTGGCCTATAATATGTTGGTCCCTAGTGATCCATCTAGTTAGGTCGCTAGCGCCCCATCTAGCCTTATCCAATCATGCTCATTTTTGGTGAGTACATTCTTTTATGTCTTCTAAGTGTTCTCCCAAAATTCAAGTCGATCCGATTTCGTATGAGTTCTCTAGGACCATTTTAAGTTAGCTGCTTTGGTTAAAAAGCAGATAAATAGCTTGAATCGGATGAGTCTTTACTTCTTAAACTATGCTGCTTGGAATGCTATGAAACTAGGTAAGTATTCTTAGAAGAGGTATTTGATCATGATGCAAGAGACTTTGGCAACTTGTAATGCTTTCTTTTGGATTGCTAGTGATCCATGGATCATAGATCGCCCACGATCCATCTACTTAGTGGATTTTTGGCTTGTTTCTCTTAAGTTCCACTGGATTGTTTTCTAGATTCCTTGTTCAAGTTTCAAAGTCATTTTGGCTTAGTCTGGATATTCTTACTCTTGTTGAATTTTACTGGGTTAGAAACCCAGCTAACATTTGCCCCTCAGAGTATGCTTTCTTTGGAAACAAAGTTTGCTCTAGAACAAGACAAGTTTCAGATTACTATTTTATGAATTTTAGTGAATCGTCAGAGTCCATCCCAAGATGTTGTTTTCAATTGACTAACTTCTAATAGTCGTTTATTTTTTAAATTTCGGTCTACATTTCAACTCCTAGTATTGATGATGCAATCTTTGCTCGGTAATTTACACAAGGGTTTAGCTCGATAAGTAGGTGCATGACGTAGGTTTGGGGTCGACCTATATAGCTTCAACTCGACCGGTAGTGAAGCTAAGTTTTGACTCGAACAGTCCTACGCCGTTTTGGAGTGAAGTCACGCTCTTTGTCTTTAACAATTTCTTTTCGAGGACTTGGTTAAGTTCGTGTTGCCGTTTTAAATTTTAGTGCCACGATTCATTCCAAAATCGGATATAGTGGATGATTCAATCGTATCGCTCTTTCCATTTTTATAATCCAGTGATCCTAAAAAGAAAAGCATACCGCATCGCTTCGGACAACGGCTCCATTACTGATTATTAATCGATAACGGGTAAGTGTGAAAAAGATAATTTCAAAGGATGATATGGATTTTATTCAACTGTAAGCAAGCTATCTACACTAGATTGTTGATTTGCAGTATTTGGGGTACTGGACTCTTCTCATGTAGGCAATACACTAAATTTGCCCTGGCCAATGCTCAAAACCAGACTGGTCAACATACGACGACTTCCCTTAGATTTCAGGCGTTGGTTATACGAGGATATTATTTAAAGTAAAACATACCTGATAGGTTTGAATGTCATGTTTTATTGTTGAAAATAACATTCCAGTCACTAAATCTTTAGTTTAGCGGAGGGACATCCACTCCTCCAAAAGCTGGATCCTTCGCAATTTAGGCTTCGCTTATTATTCCTGTCATATTAGGATGATTTATTACAGTTAAATTACAAGGGACAACTGCTTTTGATGTTTGATCAGTTACAGTTTCAGTCTTTAGAAACTAGTGCATGACTTGTTTGATTGTGATTATCCTTTCTTTGCGTTTTTCAAAATTCAACCTGCACAACAGTCTCTGTTTCTTGGGACTATTGGTTTAATTACTTGATTCTAAGAAATGCCTTTCCTCCATGATGTATGTTTCCTAACTATTACTGAATTTCTCCAAGTTGACATCGCCATCCAATGTCATTCTGGATGCATGTGCTGGAAAGACGCACCACCGTCATCTTGTAATGACCCATATTTTTAGCTATTTTAAATTTTTAAATTTACTGTAATTATTAAAAAATTGGTTAAAAATAATTCAATGATTTTGAATGTAAGTTATTGAATATATACTTGGATAAGATTTTGACATAAACAAATTCTGGAGATTTAAGTAATAGTAAGTATTGAAAATAAACGCTATGTATTAAATGAGTTTACGGTCAATAGTTGGATTAGATAATAATGTTAAATTTACTGGATGTAAATAAAGTAATTGATTGATAATGAAAATTCATTTAAAATCCAATATTGAAATTAGTTGAATATTGAACCATTAAATTGTTTAAATTTAATATTGCAATTAACTTAATAATTGAATTCTGAATTTAATATGATTGAAAAAGATGTTGGAAGTTTATTTAAATTTATTTAAACAATAATGATGATTGCTAACATTTAAAATTGAATTTAAAAGTGCAATTAGAAATTGAAAATATTATATTTTAATTGATATATAAAAATGGTGATCCAGGGCACAGTCTCGGATTTCCATGAAACATGTTCCATTGGATCCGTAATAGTGTATTATTATCGAATTTCAAATTTCGTTGCGTTTGGAGTTATCGTTTGTTCGTATGAGATAGAAACGCGTTGAATTAAATGTCGAAAACTTAATATTTTAATTCGATTCGTAAAGCTATCTTCCACATACGATCGGATTAGGTCCTAAAACATGTTCTATTATGTTTGGAATAGGTGTAAAACATTATAAACGCCTGGTGGCATGCTTCACTTGGAGTTCGTTAAGTAAAAATTGAAAATAATATTAAAATAATATGTTTACACAAACAAATACGCGTACACATTCAGGCCCTAACCCTAATTCTATTCCAGTCGTCTCCATTATCTTCAATAGCGGAAAATGGCCAGTCTTCTCCATCAATTATCCTCCAATCCTTCAGCTTTCATGAAAATCTTCCAACTGCAAAATTGAAGAGCACCTCGACATCTGCCTATCCAACAGTGGAGATCGCCTGATCGCAGCGAAGGTGAAGAAATTGGTGTGTGTCTTGGCTGCGTTCGTTTGCGGTTTTCGAGGAGATGGTGGGGCCGACCATCAAAGCTTCTGGGGAGTTGGTGACTTATGCGAAGGGTTTGAGTAGTTGGTCTCGGATCAATGTGAAAGCGACCAGGAGTGGAGTGGTGGTCGGATTCTAGTCGACGTTAATGGGTTTCTCGTGCACGCTTTAGCCTGGAGTACGCAATCGGAAGAAGGAGTTCTTGCGGTCTTGATTTGATGAAGCTAGGGATGAACGGCCCAGATCTAATTTGGGTAAAAATTAAAAATAAAAAGGAATTTCTTTATATAAATTGTATAAAAATCTTATAAAATGTATATCGCGGTCATACGAGGTTGAAATTGGACGAAACAAGCGATGATGGGATCGTGGTGACGAGCACTACATTCCAGAGCTGATTTGGAGATGTTTGGAGCTTGTTAAAATTTTAGATTAAATCGAATGTCGTTCGATTTTTTAAAACTGAAAACTCAAGGTGAGTTTTTTATAACGCTCATAATGTACTAGAATATTTTTATGCTAGTTGAATTTGAATTTATAAAGTGATATGAATTTATTGTTCGTTGTTTGATAAATTTGACTATCATTTGAATTAACCGTTAAAAATTAAAATTGACAGTTAAATTTGTGAATGAAATTGAATTGCCAGTAAATTACCCAACGTTAATAACTATGAAACTGTTACGAATTATATTGCCTGTTTGGATGATTGATTGCGATGGATGCTACTGGTTGATATTTTGGATGATTGGATGTCTGTTTATTTTGATATATCTTATTATCTCCCTATATATTATTTACAGTGTATAAACTATAAATTTAATTATTTCGAATAAATTAAGAAATAGGTTGAAATGATATATACCTATGGTACTGTGATTTGGATTGAAATGATATATATTCATCCCTGAAATTAAATACTGATCACTTGGCTATAGGATAGAAAATTATATACGGACAACGAATTGGTTAAATTAAACGATTTTAAAAAATTTGATTTGAAATTATTTAAATGTTTTTGATTTAAAAGGAGTAAAAGTAATATGTGTAGAAATCATATTATTTTCGAACTTGAGCCCTGAATGTTTAAATTTAAAATTTGGTAATCAAAAGTGTTTGAATAATTGATGTTGAGATTTTACAGTTATAATTGTAATATAATTTGTATTTTCAGAAATCGATTTGTTTAAAAGATTGAACTTTTGTTCGAACTATGAATGTTACTAAGTAAGAGCGATATAAGAACGATATTTCGAAATTGAGCTCGGAATTAAATTATATTTGAAGATGGGGATTTTAAACTAAATGGTGGAGGATTACTAAATGTTTTGAATTGATACTTGAAAATCGAGCCCAAAATCGATATAAATTGAAAATTGTAATTGAATTAATTGGATTTGAAAGTGGAATTGAATTAATTTGAAATCGAAGTTGAAATTGATTTGAAATTAAAATTGGATCGGTTGGATGGAAATTGAAATTGGTTTGAATTAGGAAGTTGGAATTGAAATGGTTTAACTTTGAAGCTTTTTTTGATAAAATAATTTTAATTAAACTGTTTAAATCTATCTTCTTAAATATACAAATCATTTTGGTTTTCCAAATTATTTTACTATATAAACTATTTAATATTTAAAATATTTTTTATTAAACTATTTTAACCATTTAAACTATTTTTAACTATTTAGACCATTTAAACTATTTTTAACTATTTTAATTTTTAAACTTTTTTAAAACTATTCAAACTATTTTTCAAAAATTCAAACTGGTTAAGGGTAGAATGTTTATTTTTAAATATTGGATTTAAATACGAATTGGGTTAAAATGAAGTATAACCCAAATTCTAATTCGAAACGATTTTGGAAGTGAAATCGTGATATTAAGGCGAAAATAATTTTGAACTGAAATAGTATATTTTGAGTAAATGTGATGATTTCGAAATGGATTTGATTGTGAAACGAATATGATATTTTGATATCAAGTATGAACTGTTTTCGAAAGGTAAAAGTACCAACCGGTGTGAAAAATGACGTTTGGTTGCTAAAGAGACCTGAGCCGGATATAGGCATTCTCTCTGTTGATACCGGAACCAGTTTGACAACTGTGTACGTGGAGGGATGATCCAGAACGAAGTGGTTGGATTTGGCATCGTTTGCTGGATTTGAAGAAAGAGAACGATGATGGATTAGCTTGGCACTTGTGCCAATTTGACATGACTAAAACAGGATCTGTACCGACCAAATGGGATAGCTACCCGAGCGAACGCACTTCTTCGTATTACCATCATTTACTTTGTGATTGATTGGTACGCACCCTCTGGATTATGGAGTGTTGGACGCGGTGGGCGATCATGGCTATGATGCGTTACCACCAGCCGGGAAGGATAAACTGGTAGTATCCTACCTTGGGCATTGCCTCACATGCCTTGTCATACTTTTATCCTTAAAGAAACCCCTACGAATTTGGTTTAGTGTGTTAGTATCACAGAGCATCCCTATCCACCGACTGTTTACTGGTGTTTTATATGAAAACTAGTCGACAATGCTTAAAAACACGTTAACAGGGATTAATATAAGGCCTTAACACTAATTTAATATTTATTTTGCTGACTAGACATTATATATAGCGTATTCTACTACATATAAATAGTTTGACGGATCCTTGAGAGATGGAAAATCTCGTAACATCTCTTGAGTTATTGCATTCACGTTATACACTAGATAGGAGATGTGAAAACCCGTAAGCATCTCTGACGCCGTTACACTCATGTTTATGTGATATCGATTTGACTTACATAAGGATATTTTTGTCCCGACTCGATTGTTTTGCCTTTTCTTTACGCTCGGATCAGCCCTGAGTTTTTCAGCTTATTGAAGATTTATTTTGGAGGATGAAGACAAAGATTGTTATACTACTACTATTATTAGTCCCGTATCATGTTATCTACTGCATTATTTATTATCTCTGATGTATATGTATGTCTCTGATGAATGTTGTGTAGATCATAATCAAATGTATAGTAAACAACTCCATGAATCGTTTATTTGATTATTAGATTTTATCGTTCCGCCATGAGATTCTGTGTTTGTTTCTTCTTCTGTTCTAATTCGTCTTAATTGACCCCATTGATTATCTTTGTTTCGGATTGTTTAAGTGAGACATGTGTGGATTATTGTCATTTAAACCTTCCGAAATGTGGGTCGTCACAGGTGATATTGGAGCTTTGGTTTAGCAATAACCTTAGCTTTGTGGGGTAACTAATTAAAGATAGGGTCAATAGCACCCTAGAATGAGTTTGAGTGTATTAATAGATATGAGCACGTATTTGTTAGTAAATATGAAATGTTTTATATTGTGTTCACTTATCGGTTGAGTGTTTATGAATTCTGGTCCGTACGGGAAGGACAACCTTATCGATAGGGGTTTCTAAACTCTCAAACAAGGTAAACCGATGTAGTATTGTTTTGAAATTGGGTAAATGATATAATTTTACCCTGATTATATTTTATATATAAAGAAGTATTTTTTTAAAATTATTATGGATTATATAGTATGAATTGGTTGTTAGAAATGATAATATTAATCATTATCATTTCTTGTTTGAATAGTCAATATTCCAAAATTATTAGCTATTATATGATTATAAGAAAATGAAATTGTATAAGTGTGATTTATGAAATATAATTGCACGTAAAATGAATATAAAGTTGAGAATTTGAGAAATTTAAATTTCGGTGTTTCTAAAAAAGATTTTCAAGGTTTGTAAAATAGTATTAGTATTGTTAAAAAATATATAAAAATACAAAATATTTTTCAAATAAATTTTAAAAGGAATAAATTCAGTACTCCCCTCTTCTGTCGTTGGAAAATAATTTCGGTGATGACTGTACAGCATCATCGACGTTCATTTTCGAGTCTCAAAGTGAGGAGACTTATGAGAAGCTTTGCTACGAAATTGTTTTGATAAATAGATTTTGATTTAATCTCCAAACATATGATTTGATATATATATATATAAGAGATAAGTATGTATACTTATTTGAAATGATTTGAAATGAACCCGGTGTTTAAATTTTTAAATTTTGTTAATCAACGATCTTCAAATTATTTGAAGGAAATGAAATATTTGAATAACCGGAACTTATAAAAAAAGAATATTATGAAATCTAAGCTAAATGTTTTGAGAGACTTTAGAGTTGAAGTTGTAACTCCTAAATTGAAAGTAAAGAAAATTTAAACAAGTTAAAATTATGAACACTCTAATTAAGTAAAATGAATCTAACAAATTTGTATAGTACTATATTGCAATCTAAAAACATATAATAAGACTTGTTAGATGTTAAAAGTAAAATGATAATTTGGATATATGATGGGATAATATACAATTAAACAGAACTTAAAAGTTATTAAAATTTACATAAATGGAAATTTAGTTGTAATAATAAATGTATATAGCTTGAGTATACTATGAAATGATGAATGACCAAATGGAATAAGAAACTAGACAAATGAATTAAATATAAATTTGCAATTTGATTATAGAATCAAATATAAATTTGCAGTGAAATTATGAAATTGAATTGGTAGCTTTTGAGACAATTGTAAACTTAGATAAAGTCCAACTTCTTATATATGACTTTTATAGAATGATTATAAACTAAAGTGAGGATTAACAAAATGTTTCATAAATAAATCTGTTATTAAAGGAAATTATGAAAATGAATGTGAATGAAAAGGATTTGGTGTAACAAGAATCAATTAGGAAATGAAATTGAATTCAAATAAATTGTATAGAATGTTTAAATTGAACTTAAGTAAGCAATTCTATGGAATGATGTTTAAGAAATGATAATATTAAAGAATATGCTATGTGAAGAAATGGATATACTAAATAAATAAGGGAGATGAATAATGGATTGTGAATAATTGATTGTAGATGAAATAAAGGTAAGTAAAAGAAATTTGATATAGACGAATTGAATATAAATCTATTGAAAGTTAATACATAAGTTGTACGTATATTGTTTTATTTGCATAACGATTTAACCCGAATTCGAGCACAGAATTTTCAAGATAATTTATATCGATATGAGTTAGGATTTTTCTATCGATTCTCGATGGCCAACCCTGGATATGGATTTTTGATTTGATTCTGGAATTCTCTATCATAGTATATGGCAATGCAAGGAGAATAACAGTTTTTGATCAAGGAACCAGGTCTGAGTCCGCACTAGGAAGTTGTGTGAACGATACTAGTTTGGAAGTGAAACGTGTGATCGAGTGAGCGATCGGATTTGATATTGTGTACGGATGATATATGTACATCGTGCGCGCTTAAGTAAAGCATACATTGTAAATTGAAAAATGCAAAATACAAAATTGATTTTAAATTTTATGATTGGATATCATTTGTAAATAAGATGCGATATTTAAAATCAAGAAAATTTGGGTTGTGCACGTATTTATTTTCTCATTTGATTTGGTGGTTTTATGATGGGCCACTTAGCTTTTGTTTTCTTTCATTGGTTTAGGGCCCGTAGAAGAATTTTGTAGTTATTCCGATCGAGCTGCGCAGTGGAGACTCTACCAAATTTTTCATAAATTAAGGTATTAGAAAATTTTTGAACTTTAAAATTTTTATAGCTTGGTTTTATAACTAAATTATGATTTATGTAAACCGATCAGAGTGGCGTAACGGAAGCATAATAAAAATTTTCTAATAAGAATTTATGTTTTATAAGTTTATTATTTTAAAATATATTAAATGTTAAATTCTTTACTTAATGCCTTTTCGGGGACGAAAATTTTGAGTGGGGGAGATTGTAACGACCCGTATTTTCAGCTATCTCAAAATTTTAAATTTAATGTAGTTATTAAATAGAATGTTTAAAAATAAAAATTCAATGATTTTGAATGTAAATTATCGAATATGAACTTGGATAAGATTTTGAAATAAACAAATTATGGAGATTTAAGTAATAATGATTATTGAAAATAAATGTTATGTATTAAATGAGTTTATGGTCAATAGTTGGATTAGATAATAATGTTAAATTTATTAAATGTAAATAAAGTAATTGATTGATTATGAAAATTCATTTAAAATCCAACATTGAAATTTGTTGAATATTAAACAATTAAATTATTTAAATTTAATATTGCAATTAATTGAATAATTGAATTTTGAATTTAATATGATTGAAAATGATGTTGGAAGTTGACTCAAATTTTATTTAAACAACACTGATGATTGTTAACATTTAAATCTTGATTTGAAAGTGAATAATTAGAAATTGAAAATATTATATTTTAATTGACATATAAAAATAGCGATCCGTGGCACAGTCTCGAATTTCACCGAAACAAGTTCCATTGGATTTGTAGTAGTGTATTATTATCGAATTTCAAATTTCGTAGCATTTGGAGTTATCGTTTGGTCGTACAAGATAGAAACGCTTTGAATTAAATGTCAAAATTTTAATAATTTAATTCAATTCAAAAGGCTATCTTCCACATACGATCTAACTAGACCCCGAAACATGTTCCATTGTGTTCGGAATAGGGATAAAACCTTATAAATGCATGGCAGAACGCTTCACTTGGAGATCGTCCAGAAAAAGTTGAAAATAATATTAAAATAATATGTTTACACATTTAAATATGCATACGTGTTCAAGCTCTAACCCTAATTCTATTCCATCCGTCTCTATTATCTTCAATGGCCGAAAATGGCCAGTCTTCTCCATCAATTATCCTCCAATCGTTCAGCTTTCATGAAAATCTTCCAACTGCAAAATTGAAGAGCACCTCGACATCTGCCTATCCAACGGTGGAGATCGCCTGATTCGCGGCGAAGGTGAAGAAATTGGTGTGCGTCTTGGCTGCGTTCGTTTGCGGTTTTCGAGGAGATGGTGGGGCCGAGCTTCAAGGCGTCTAAGGCATTGGTGCCTTATGCGAAGGCCTTTGAGTAGGTGGTCCCGAATCGATGTGAAAGCGTCAAGGAGTGGAGTAGCGGTCGAATTCTAGTCGACGTTGATGGGTTTCTCGTGCATGCTTTAGCCTGGAGCATGCAATTGGAAGAAGGAGTTCTTGCGGCCTTGATTTGATGAAGCTACGGACGAATGACCTAGATCTGATTTGGGTATAAATTAAAAATAAAAAGGAAATTATTTATATAAACTGTATGCAAATCATATAAAATGTATATCTCGGCCATACAAGGTCGAAATTGGACAAAACAAGTGGCGATGGGATTGTGGCGACGAGCACTATATTCCAGAGCTGATTTGAAGACGTTTGGAGCTTGTTAAAATTTTAGGTCAAATCGAACGCCGTTCGATTTGATTTAAAATTGAAAACTCAATATGAGTGTTTTATAACGCTCAAAACATACTAGAATATTTTCATGCTAGCTAAATTTGAATTTATGGAGTTATATGAATTTAATGGTCGTGGTTTGATAAATTTGATTGTCATTTGAATTAATCATTATAAATTAAAATTGACAGTTAAATTTGTAATTGAAATTGAATTGCCAGTAAATTACCCAATAAACTATTGTGAATTATATTGCCTGTTTGGATGATCGATTGTGATGGATGTTATTGGTTGATATTTTGGATGATTTGGATGTTTGTTTGTTCTAATATATCCTATTATCACCCTGCATATTATTTATAGTATATAAACTATAAATTGAATCATTTCGATCAAATTAAGAAATAGGTTGAAATGATATATACCCTTGACACTGTGATTTGGATTGAAATGCTATATGTCCATCCTTGTAATTAAATTGAAATAATTGATCACTGGGCCATATGATAGAAAATTATATACGGACACCGGATTGGTTGGATTAAATGATTTTAAATTTTTTGATTTAAAGTTATTTAAATGGTTTTAATTTAAAAGAAGTAAAAATAAAATTTATAGAAATCAAATATTTCTGAACTTATGCCCTGAATGTTGAAATTTAAAATTTGGTAATTGAAGGTGTTTTAATAATCAAAGTTGAGATTTTGCAGTTATAATCGAAATATAATTTGAATTTTTGGAAATTGATTTGTTTTAAAAGATTGAACTTTTATTTGAACTTTGAATATTACCACGTAAAAGTGATATAAGAACCATATTTCGAAATTGAGCAAGGAATTGAATTATATGTGAAGATGGGGCTTTTAAACCAAATGTTAAAGGATAATTTGATTTAACGGTTTTGAATTGATACTTGAAAATTGAGCTCGAAATCGATATGTTAAAAATTGAAATTAAATTAATTGGATTTGAAAGTGGAACTGATTTAATTTGAAATCGAAGTTGAAATTGATTTGAATTGAAATCAAAATTGAATCGATTGGATGGAAATTGAAATTGTTTTGAATTGGGAAGTTGGAATTCAAATGGTTTGACTTTCAAGCTATTTTCAATAAAATCATTTTGATAAAATTATTTAAATCTATGTTCTTAAATATACAAATCATTTTGGTTTCCAAATTGTTTTACTATATAAGCTATTTAAATATTTAAACTATTTTTTATTAAACTATTTTAACCATTTAAACTATTTTAACCATTTAAACTATTTTTAACTATTTTAGTTATTTAAACTATTTTAGAACAATTTAAACTATTTTTCAAAAATACAAACCGGTCAATGGTGGAACGTTTATTTTTAAATCTTGAATTTAAATACGTATTGGGTTAAAATGAAGTATAACCCAAATTGGAATTCGAAACAATTTTCGAAGCGAAACCGTGGTATTAAGACGAAAATGATTTTGAACTGAAATAGTATATTGAGTAAATGTGATGATTTCAAAATGGATTTGATTGTGAAGCGAATATGATATTTTTATATTAAGTATGAACTATTTTCGAATGGTACAATACCAACCGGTGTGAAAAATGACGTTTGGTTGGTAAAGAGACCGAGCCGGATGTGGAATACTCTTTATCGATACCGGAACCATTTTGACAACTGTGTATGTGGAGTGATGATACAGAATGAAGTGGTTGTAATTGGTGTCGTTTGCTAGATTTGAAAAGAGAATGATGATGGATTAGCCTGGCACTTGTGCCAATTTGAAATGACGAAAACAGGAGCCGTATCGGCTAAGTGGGCTAGCTACCCCGAGTGGAAGCACTTCTTCGTATTACCATCATTTATATTGTGATTGATTGGTGTGCACTCTCCGACTTATAGGAGTCTTGGACGTGGTGGGCGATCATGGCTATGATGCGTTACCACCAGCCGGGAAGGGTAAATTAGTAGTATCCTACCTTGGGTCTTGCCTCACGTGCCTTGTCGTACTTTTATCCCTAAATGAGACCCCTACGATTTTGGTTTAGTGTTGTCGTATCATGGTGCATCCCTAACCACCAACCGTTTAACTGGTGTTTTATATGCAAATTGTACGGCAATGCTTAAAAACGCATTAAGGGGAATTAATGTAAAGCTTTAATGCTATTTTAACATTTATTTTACCGACTAGACATTATATATATAGCGCATTCTACTACATATAAATAGTTTGATGGATCCCTGAGAGATGGAATATCCCATAACATCTCTTGAGTTATTGTACGCACGTTATACACTGGATAGGAGATATGAAAACCCATAAGCATCTCTAATGCAGTTAACTCATGTTTATGCGATATTGATTTGACTTACATAAGGATATTTTAGTCCTGACTTGAGTGTTTTGTCTTTTCATTATGCTCGGGTCAGCCCTGAGTTTTTCAGCTTATTGAAGATTTATTCTAGAGGATGAAGATGAAGGTTTGGTATATTGCTACTGTTATTAATCTCGTATCATGTTGTCTACTGCATTATTTATTTATCTCTGATGTATATGTAAAACTCTGATGAATGTTGTGTAGATCATAATCAAATGTATATTAAACAACTTCATGGATTGTTTATTTGATTATTAGATTTTATCGTTCCACTGCAAGATTCTATGTTTGTTTCTCCTTCTATTCTAATTCTTCTTAATTAACCCCATTGATTATCTATGTTCCGGATTGCTTAAGTCGGACTTGTGTGAATTATTGTCGATTTAAACCTTCCGAAATGTGGGTCGTCACATATCTTTTGCTAGAGTGAATTCTTCCAAGTCCAGTGTTGAGACCCTAATTATGTATCAGTTTCTATCTCCTGAAATTCATGCGCAGATGACTCAACCCTGTGGATTTTTCATTGATGTTGTGAAATAGCATGATATTCCAGAAGGTAGGGCTGAAGATTCAACCAAACTCTTGGTTCAGTTTTCGAAAGCCAATGTATCGATAGTTTCATTACAGGAGTTTCTTCTTAGCATCACTAAACTTCGGGTAATGGCATATTCATGCAAGTTGGAACCAAATGATCCAGTTAGACCGTAAATAGGCCATCGATCTTTCTTATCATTTCCGAACTGCGAGCGACGGTTGATTTCTGAACGTTAAATTCTTCATTTTCTTTGTTGGCGATTTTGTTTGCTAAGATGCTCTATTTTACGATACAGAACTGTTGTCTAACCAACCTCATAGTTATTTGTGTTACGACTTTGCAACATTTCTTTCGATCAAGTATCTATACGTCTATACCTGCTTAAGGGACTAGCTATTTCAAACGCCAATATTTAGGTGATTGTGAGACATGGAGAGGTTTGGGAGAAATGATTCGATTACCCCTGGTCTGACTCACAATCTCATTCTAGGATTGAGGAAGCCCAATGGTTTTAGTTCCGACCATCCGTGATTGTCCCAACATGTCCTTAGTTGTGCATGCTTTGCTTGATTTCTGTCGTCACAGAAGTTATGTTCATACGCCAATTCCTGTCTTCGGGATTTGATAACCTAGCTGCCTAGTTCCAAGCAACACTTCCCCGAGGCTGCTTATCTTTTGGCTATATCTAAATTCTTTCAAAACTGAATTCAGGAAATTCGATTGCGCACTAGCTTTCATCCCTAGAAATTAGCACACGAGCAATTTAACCGTAGGATTCCTTTTGACGCTGCTTTTTTCCTATGTAGTGACCGATTAGTGTGTTGAATGGTCGAATCATCCGGCTGACCTATGAAATGTTATGTCTTCCTATTGTTGCCCATTTTTAGACAATGGTAGTTTTCAGAAAACAAGGGTAGAATCTCAGTTGAGGACCAACTTCTATCTCTGGAAGCTAGTGCGTTGATTGTTTATTACGGTGAATGTTTCTCATCAAACCTATAGATTAAAGTTTCTTGGCATTATCGAGGCAATACCGGTACATAGTGAATAGAAAATTTCCTGGCATTGCCGGGACAATGTCGATACTTAGGAAATAAAGGGTTTCCCAGGTTTGGCCGGGAATACCGATACTTATGAAATAGAAAGTTTCTCGACATTGTTAGGGCAACACCTATACTTAGGAACTGAAAAAAGGCCTTAGCGTTGCTGGGGCAACACCGACACTTAGGAGGTTGGGATCGATTTTCACTACTGGTTCGCAATGCTTTAATCCAGGTGGATACTAGTTTCGGTCTTTGAAAACTTTCACTCCGATGATTGGATTGTAGAAGTCTTTTCTTAGTGTTGCCTGTCTTTGGGCAATGTTAAAGCCATGTTGGTTAGGATTGGATCATTCATACGATCTTATAGAGTTGAGTAGATTCCTTTCAACCTAATGTGGCCATTTTCTCAATATTGCTTAACTTCGGTATTTGTCATGTTCTTGAAGTATGAGTGTCCCAAGTGTTTCCGTTGCCTAGCTTTGTTTATAACCATCAAGTATTACCCTTGAAGATGCAAGGCTGTTGCTTAACTAATTCCACAGTTATTCTTATTCACGAAAAATCGAATTTCCTCCAATTGGATTTTTTTATGAGCTGACTTCTATCTCTGAAACACTTCATTTCTAGGTAGAGACCTTCATTACTAGGTGTTAAATTTCAGGTTCTTATAGAAAATCAGAAATTATGGAGCGAGTCATCACATTGCCTCTGGTAAGACCACACTTATTCCTATCCTAATCACGGGCCGGTAAAGCTCAGTAGTGTTTATCTTGGATCTGTGACACTTAATCTTACTTTTTTCAGGCCATATGTGTTATGATGGGCTGATAACATTAGTGTGAATATCAACCATTTTGTCGGTTCCAATCTTCGAAAATCAATGGTTTAGCTGCTCGATTTCGAGTATTCTCTCCTTGCCGTTGTCTGTCTTCAGATAATAGCTGGTTTTCCACAAGTTAGGGAGTGACATCTCGGTCGACCACCTACTTCTGTCTTTGGAAACCCATGCATTGATGATTTGATTCGAGGAATGCCTTCCATCATCGTCTATCTCTAGACGAAGGTAACTTCCTCCTTTTATTGCAAGTTGGAGCGATTGTTTATCCTGACCAAGTGTTAATGTGTTATATGCCCATCGGTCCATAGAGTTGATTATTTGAACAATTGATGTGAGACTTGATGTTTTGGGCGGTTTCCTAGATGCCCACAGTCAAAGGTGCATCGTCGCTCCCATCTTTGGGAACTCGTGACTTAGATGTCTTAAATTTAGACATTTTGTAAATTAACTTTGGTCAAAGATTAGAATTCTTTGCCGACTTCTTAGTTTGAGAACTTTGTGGCACAACCGGAGCAATGTCGGTTCTTTCGGGTAACGAGAGTTGATCACTGTTAATCATGCAATAGACAAGTTTCTCGTATTGTCGGGACCACACTGGTACTTAGAAAATTTTAACGGTTTACTGATGATGCTGCAGCAACATCAAGCGATGCTTGCGCGGTTTTTAAGAGTGCACGGTTATGAAATGTGCGGCTTTTGAGAGTGCGCAGCTTACAAATGCGCGGCTTTTGGGAGTGTGCGGCTTATGAAATGCATGGATTTTGAGAGTGCGTGGCTTATGAAATGCGCAGCTTTTGTGAGTCACGGCTTATGAAATGCGTGGCTTATGGGATCGATACGACCCGTCAATCCAAAACGATTTGGAACTTCTCGACATTGCCAACCTTTGGGTAATGTGTGGAGTTTTTCTTCGAAGGCATGGTTCCATGGCTCAAGAAGTAATGCATGGCTTATGTGAGTGTGCGACTTATGAGATCGATACGACCCATCGATCAAGAATGATTTGGAACTTCTCGGTGCTGCCAAAGCGACCCCGGTTTTGGAGGAGACGGGGATCAAGTTACGTTAATCTGGTGGTTTGAGTCGATTTGACCCTGTCGACTTGTTAGGTTATTTTCTCAAACATGGTTTTATCGGTTAAAGAAGCTAGGCACGGCATACGGGATGCATACAATGGTTTGGGTCTTCCTGGTGTTGGAGGAGTGATACCGGTTCATAGAAGATAAGGATCGAGTTTTCCCATCAATCCGGCAATTTGACTTCCCTCGAATGCGATTTCATCAGTTCTAATTGAATGATTGGAAATGCCAATTGAAAGACAAATCACTTATGATGGGGTAATAGATCAGTGATGATCTCCAAAAATTTCAAACTAGGTGAGATCGGTTTAGGGTGACCAAGAAGGCCTCATAAAGTTGCATTCCAAATTCCAAGGCATTTGGAGTTCGCATGTTCGAGTTATGGGCAAAAGAAGATGGATCAGCATTGATGGATCGGTGAAAATTTACTTGGAGTTCGACTTGAGAAAATTTTCCATTTGCTTGGTGTAAGCACATGGTTCGCTTGGAGTCACAGAATTTGAAGTTTTGGGTTGGTGACAAATGTTGTTTGGAGCCAACTGCTTGTTTGCTTGGAGAAAATATTGGTTTTACCCGAGTATAATTTTGGGCCAGAATTTCCTAGGTTAACTTCGAGTTGAATGGGTGATTACTCGAGTTCGACTTCGAGTCAAGACTTCTGGACTTTTCTTCGAGTCAAATAGGCGATTGCCTGAGTTCGACTTTAAATCAACCCCGAAGTGAGTTTTTCAACAACCATTTTGAAGATTTTTAATGATTTTCGGTGACGACCGTTCATGATGGGAGCTCCATAATGGGATTGGAAGCTGGTTAGTTGGGAGTGGCCACAATATACCATCGAAACTTGGCCTTATAATTGATCTCGGTTTTTATCATATCTTCTTGGTTCTCCTGCCTCTAGGAGTACCATATGAGTAACAGTTCCTCATCTATTGCTTGACACTATACTGCGGCATGGGTTTTAGAGATTTTTCTAGTGTTTTGCACGTTGGCATCTTCATCCAATTTGTCGTCCTCAATTTATTTGTCATCTTCAGAGTCGGAGAGAAACATCGTTATATCCTCTCGTCGGGTTTTCTCCCCTAAGTTCGGATTTGTAGCAGGTGCTGTTGCAGTAAATGGAGTGTTAATGTCATCTTCCATATGATTCTTAGAGCTCCACCCATTGCTTCCTTTTTCTTTTTCTTTATGTTTCTTTCGTTCAAGCCAAAAACAAAAGAATGCTATTGCGCTGTAGCAGCTACGGCTTCAGGCACCGTTCTGAGAGTAGTTAATAATTGGAGCGCAAAGGGAGCATCTATCTTTTCCATAAGAGCCTTTTGACTATTTGCCATTTTATGGTTAATTTAATCGACTAGCTTATTCAATTCTTCCTTAGTCACAAATTCATGCTATATAAAGGATCCTAGAACCAGATCTTGTTCGAATCAGCTAAATCTCCATCAGATTGGAAAATAGCCGATCGAATTTCAAATTAAAATTAACCACAAATGCACGTTATACAATGCTAGTACTTGGCAAGCATCAGTCGATCCGTAGGGAATTGTTTAGTTTTTAAAATTCTACTCAATCAAATTAAAACAAGATTTGAAATATGTGAACCTAAAAATATAACTATCTATCAAAAGAAAATGGAAAAAAATATGATAGTTTGAAGATAATTTAGAGATAAATCCACTTTCTTGATCATAAAAATCAACACAATATGAAATTATGATCTCTTTTTTGGTCATTAGTGAATTTAGTTGATGTGTTTATCATAACTATGGAACTTTTGTGCTACTAATTAGCCCAGTAAAACCATCAAACTATAACACATCCATTTAACTACATTTTAACTCTCGTGAAAATTACAACGAAATTGAAAATAAAATCTATTTTAAGCATGTCCTATTAACTATTGAATAGAAATATAGACCATTAAATTTTGATTTTAAAATTCACTTCATTATCATAATCATATATAGATGAAGAGGTAATTTATGTTTTTGTTTGTTTAAGCATAGCCTATTTGATTTCAAAAACATAGTCCATCAAATTCAAAGCTAAAACAATACAGTTTAAACCATATCAAATATTGTCATTTAGCACAAAAAGAGATCGTAGATTATCAATTATGTTGAATCTACATAATTAGAGAGCTTCATTACCCCTTAGTTAAAGGGTTTAGCCTCTCATATTTGTTATCATATCAACAAATGTAGTATTCAACATGAAATAGAAAAAAGAGGGAAAAAAGGGCAAATTAAAATAAAATGAGAGCTAATCTACTTGCCTAAGAATTAAGCAGCACTACTAGCATGAAAGGAAATAAACAAGAAAAGAAAAGAGCATGTATTAAAACTGCATAAAAAATAAAGTTACATGAAAGGAGAAAGTGGATAAGTAGCCATGGAAAAGGAAGAGAGTTTTTATTTGTGAGCCTCAAACTAAACCAACTAAAGAGGAGGCTAAGAGAAGAGAGAGAGAGAGAGCTAATCACATGAACATATGTGGTATTTATACATGTTTGTATACCTAATCTTATTTTTTGGAACTACCCAAACTACTCCTCTAAGAAGTGTGGTCACCAAGTTATCATTAGTATGAGATAATACACCATTTAAATGTGCATGAAACTTCAAGCTCTATTGGCACGTACATTAGCTTCTAATTGCACATCATGGTAAGTGGGTAGGTGGGGTCGTCCATGATTCATGGAATGTTTTCCAACTTCTTTGCTTGTATTCTCTTGTGCATGCATATTTTCCAAGAGGCCACTTGTAATTTCAATTCAAATTCCTACAAAATAACATAAAAATTTCCAAGTAGATTTTCTCAAATTAATATATGCACAAATATGACCATTTTTCCCTATATGAAGATGAATAAATGATGACTTGAAAATTATTTGAATTTTGGTTTAAACATGTTAAGATACCGTATATGCTTATTTATTCAATTTAATTAGATTAAATATGAAAGCAAAATATGCACACTTACATGCACATTAAATACCTCTATGCTTATCTTTTTATTCGTCTCGCTTAACTAAAACCAAGATTAGTTTGTTTTCATAGGAAACACGATTGTATTGAGCGTATGCAACAAGTAGTTAAACCTCTAGGTGTCCCTAGTAGGATTAGTTTGTCTAGTGAGGGTTTTCAATGGATACTACCCACAAAATCCAAATGCAACATGAGAATATTTACGAAATGCAAGATTTATTAACAACAGTGATGAATGCAAGTTTTTGAAAATGTTTACAAATGAAGGATTTACTTTTAAATTGACACGAATAAATTAAATATAAGTTTTGGTCATTATCTTCAAAATTCAAGTCACTTTACTTTTCAAAATTTTCGATAAAAATTAGGTTATCATCGCAAATAAACTCTAGTATGGCTGGTTGTTTCGGTTGATAACACAGTGTAACTATAAAATAGATTCTTAGTTGATTATCAAAGTTTATCAAAGTGGTATTTCATTTCTTTTGAATAACAAGTCAAATACAAAAGTTAAAATAGTGCTTGGATTTCAACTGCTTACTATCTCCTATTTGAAAATTTTATTGATATTAACAGTATTTACATATGCCAAACGCAGAAAACTGAGGCTAGATATATTACCATGCACTGCCTTACAGACTTACTTGAGGGGAACACAGAGCATGGCAAGTGAACACACAAGTGTGTTCACCTATCGACTATAGGCATTATTAAAAATAGAATTTTTATATACATACATCTAACTCAGATAAACTGAGGCTAGATAGACTGATCATGCACTGCCTTTCGGGCTTACATGAGAAGGGTACAGAGCATGACGAGTGAACACACTTGCAGGTTAACACATGACTCTAGGTGTTTATTATTTATGTAAAACCCAAAAAAAATTATGCTTTATATATATGCATATTTTTTTCTTATTATTTTTTTATATTGTCTTTTAAGAGAGAGTTTTGCAAAATTATCTTAGCACCATTTAACTTAGAAGATAAAAATGATATATCATTTACTTTTAAATCCACCACTTTTTAAACAAAGGTTTTTAATTAGGATGCACTTCATAATTATCACCTATGAACCTTCCTATATACTAGATAAACCATTATTACATGTAATCAAACTTTATTTTTATTTTTGTTTAGACAAAAAAATTTCAAAAAAAATCAATTTAATAACCAAAACCATATATTTATACTATAGCATTTTTTCAAAAATAAATCCAAATGCTAAAAAAAGAAAATTTGTTTTTGGGATTATATATGTGTGTGTGTATATATATTTAAATTTTAAATTTTTTTTGTTTTGGAAAGAAAATGATAAAAAATTAATCATGAAAAATCAAAAATGCAGATGAGACCCCCGTACACTTGATTTTGACTGTGTCCCCACTGTCAACCCACATGATAGGAGAAAATTAAAACAAAAATAAAAATATGACCTATATTTACATGAAAATGAAAAGATTATTATTTACAAGGCATCAGAAAATATATCGTTAAAGAGTAAATGAAATGGTCTTTCAAAGACCAATTCATTTGTCTCGTCATGTACGAGAGACATAGCTTAAGCACAGAAAACCAAATCGTAAAAGATTCCATAATTGAATATTGATTTGAAAAAACGAATGTCATTTTATTAAAAGTCTTATGATTTGTTTTATTTTCGATGATTTTGGTGTTGATAAAACAATTGGTTGAAGTTCAAGCCTATTTTCACCAAATTGAAAGTCAAACTTATTATTGTAAAAGTCTTCAAAAATTATTGATTTCAAAATTGAAATGGTGATTTAAATCTTCCCCTTCAGAATTTAACAACTCATTTTCTAAAGTCCTAAAAAATTTTGTTCATTAAATTCGTCTTCCTTTGTTGGATAATCAACAACTTCATTGCATGTATCAATTTCAAAATCCAAATTTGTTGTATTCAAATTTTCAAAATAAGAAAAAGGAAGATCGAATTTTAAATTTAGTTTCATACTTTCAAAAGAAATGAAATTCAACTCAATTACTGAGTTTTCAACAACTTCATTAAGGTTTTCATTTTCAATTTTGAAAGTTTTTATTTGAAAATCTCGATTTGGTTAAAAGGTGGATTATCATTTGACTCGTCACACGTTGGGATTTGATTTTGTTTCTCAAGTTATTTCATATATGTTTCAAACTACAAACTCGTGTGATCATTCTGAGTTTCATTTATCTGCTCAAAAATATCAAATTTATAATTATTAACTTGATAATTTTCAATTGAAATTGCTGAGAACAAAAAATTTCCATTGCACCATGACCAAGATTATTCTCATTTCCAAAATTATTTGAAAAGTGGTTCACATTTTTGTTTTGATTTTTAAATTCATTTTGGAGTTCGTAATTGAATTGGCATGGGTTATAATCAAAATTATTTGAAATTTGAAATGAATTCAAACTTTGGTTATTTCAAAAACTTTTACTTGAACTGTTGCACAATTACGAATTACACAAATCACTTATCATTTGATTATTTTGTGTGGAGAGTTCAAGTAACGACGAAATTGTTTTGATACTCTTTTCCAGATATAAGGGTTGGTCGTCATTTTTAAAATTTTGTTGTTCCAAATTCGAATTGTTTATACAATAGTTGTTGTTGAATTATCCACAAGAACTTGGTGTGAAATTATGTGATTATTTTGATTTCACGACTATCGTAAAATTCACGTGAGTAAGAAAACTCGAACATTTTCAATAGTTTTTTTGAAAAAAGAAAAGTATTTACCATGGAGAATTTATTTTTTTAAAAAGGAAAATTTGTTTTTTTTCATTTTCAATTTTTTTTGAAAATGTTTTATAATTTTTGGGATTTTTGCTTTTTTAATAAAAAACTAACTTAAATTTTTTTGTTCGGATTTTTAAATTTTGGATAAACAATTTTAAAATGAAAAGGATTCTAAAAAATAAGTTAAGAAATATTTACACTTTTTTTAGTTTTGGATTATGAATTTTTTTTTTAAAAATATGCATGAACTAATGCAACTAAATAAATGCAAATGACTTAATTACAAGTTTTCTATCCCAAGTAGCTCGTAACCCAAAATTGTATAATCACACTTTGTCTTAATCCAACAAAATAGTCTTTATCCAGATAACGGACAAGATTTATCGGTGCACCATGAATCACTGTAGCAATTCAGCCGAAGGTTCAAGTACCTTTAGAGAAACAACCACTATAATATTTTCGAATCACCGTAATATTTATAAATGGTTATTGCTCTGTCATAGCCTAGATCCCATGAAATTGAATTATCGAAAAAGGACAAGTTGTCGATATACAATTAAGCCTTAGGTGAGCTCGTGACGCCCTTAAGATGTTTAACCGTTATTATTGGTCAAACTCTAAGGTGAAATGCAAAGCTGAAATTAAACATGTATTAACAATGCAACTACGAATGAATTTTTTGTTTTTTGAAATTTTCTTTTTTAAAGATGCAAGCAACCAACAATGCAAATCAAATAAAAACAAGAGATAAGGGCACGATAGTAGAGCGTGCAAAATTTATTGGCAATTTTATTTTAAAGTAGATTTTTTTTTGTCTATAAGCAAAAAAAGCTTAGTAAAAGTTTTAGCATGCTAGTCTCCTCCTTATCTTCTTTTGCGACCTAAAATTAAAAATAAGATATATATATATATAGACACATAGAGACTTTTTTTTATTATATGTTTATCAAAGAGGAAGTAAAACAAATGGAAAATCAAAACAAAAGAAACTAAAACAAATGGAAACTAAAACAAGTGAACACTTGCTTATTTGTTTGTTTGTTTGTTTGTTTTCTGTTTTTTTGGGTTACTTGGGAGAAGTGAGGAAGGTGGTTGTGGTAATTGTTTAATGCGCTGATGGCAGGTGGCTATGTGGAGTTTGCAGTGGAAGAGGATAAGTTGAAGTGTAGTGGATAGGGGAGGAGACTGGAAGTGGGTGACACTGGTTTGGAGTTATTTGTAGGAAAGTGCATATAAGTGCAGCAGGGTTATTAGAGGATGAACAATGGGTATGTGATGGTGCAGGTTGGTGTTGGTTGGATGTTGAATGAAGGTTTGTGGCGCGTATAAGTGTTTGAGTGGTTGTTATAAATGATGTTGTAATGTTGAGTAAGTAGCAGTAGTAAGGGGATGTAGTTGAGTGTTAAATAGAAGTGGTCGATGAAGTATGATAGTGGAAGTTTTCATGTGGGTTAATGCACTGTGGTTAGGATCAAAAGTATTTGTGGTGAGGAGTTTTGGTTGGTGGTGAGGATGTGCAGTTTAACTGAAGGGGATGGGAAGAAGTGTGCAGTTAGGTGGTAAGTTATGAAGTTATAGCAGCGAGGTTTAGACTGGAAGGAGGAACTTTGAGGGGATGTTCAGTGAGTATGGTGTTATCCCAACTTTTGGCAAAGCTAAGATACCCAAAACTGACTAAAAATCAATGATTACTAGTCATAAATATCGATTATGGATTGCAGGTCCACCATGGATGTCGATGAATTTTTTCCAAATCCGGATTGGGCTACAATTGACAAGACATGACAAGCAAAGCCGTGAAAGCCAGCGTTTCAAATTTCAGGATAATCGGAGTTCATATGAATATGATCGATACACGTTAGAAAAGACGCATTGTTCGTACCCATCAGAGAGTTGTCATATTGGTTTGTTCGAATCCATCATGTTCGAATCGATCAGATTCGAATCCAACATGTTCTGCATACTTCGAATCGATCGACTTCGAATCGATCGACTTCGAATCGATCAGATAGGCCCCGCCTCGGCTCTTTTCGAATCCATCGGGTTCGTATCCATCAGGATGCCCATACGTTCGTGTCCATCAACCCCACGTTCGTATCCATCAAAGCGATCTCAATTCGTCTTGATCACCTACCATCTGCTTCGTATCCATCGGCTGGAGGGCCTGTTGCCTCTAGTTCGTATCCACTAGGTAGCCATACTTGAATGATTGTTCGTATACACCGAGCTAAGGCTAATACTGCTTATTCGTATCGGTCCACACTGGTCGATACGAACACTTTTGGGTTGATGAATACGAACAAGGCTACCTCCACCGATACGAGTTAGAGCGTCTCCACCGATCCAATATATACAACGGTTATCGAGAGAAACAAGGCGAAGTTTGTGGACACGAATCGGTCAATATGCCACTAGAACAGGATCGATCCAGAAAACTCGCTCCACATCACTCCATGTCACTGCGCGCACATGCTTTGGGTCAATACAAAAGGTATGGATATGAAATATGGATTCGAACGAGATAGTGTGCATGAAAACGTAATCTTGCATCGATCATATCTCCCAATCCACAAACCCAAATGCTATGAAATTTTCACAGAAGCTTCCATACGAGGTAAAGATTGTTCCTGCCAAGTTTCAGCTCGATAGGGTCATTCTTTGATGGATACGAAATCACTTCGTATCGATCTCAGATCGAGTCGAAACTTGGTGGGGTCGGTCGCGTAGGCCCACTCACGTGCCAGAAAAAGTCTCTCGGATTTTGAGCAAGATTTGATCCTCCTACACCTATAAATAGCCCCCTGAAGCCTATAGAAAAAGGATCTTTGGGCCATTAAACGTCCAGACTCTGCTGGATTCGATTCTACTCCCTTCCATCACTGTTATAGCCGAAATTCAATCATTGTAACTGCTGCAATCACTTGTAACCAGCAAAGAACGTCAATAAAAGTTAAAACTTTGAAGCGGACGTAGGCCGTAGATAGCCGAACCATATAAATTTTGTGCTTCTAATTGTTATCTTTGTACTTCTGCTTGTTGCGTGCTTGGAGCTGAGACTTGTGCTTGAATATTGTTGAATTATATTCGTTGTTTGGTGCTTTCATAATACTTGGGGTTTGTGACCATTTTTGGCGCAAACACTTTGGTGCTTTCATTGAGAGGGACTAGCTCCTGCTACACTAGATTTAGAATTCATATTTAAGAGCTTGAAAAATCCCAACTTAGAGACAGTGACTCGACAAACAAGACAAAGAGCTGATCGGAGCCAACAAGGAGGAAGCCAAGAAGCATCCTCTGGAGCTGGAGAAGGACAGGCTTTGATGTACATCACTAGAGATGAGATGGAGGCTATGGCTAATTCGATACGCGAAAGCATGATGAAGACTCACCAAGAGATGATGCAGAATTTCCTTGAGCAGCTAAGAGCAGCGAACGTGTAGAACCTTGGGCCGGCTACAGCGGCTGCAAGTGTAGGACAAGGAGTCAGGATTGCGGAGGTCAATGAAGGTTAGGTTCAAGACCATGGTGAAGGATCAGAAGGCAATCAACAAGGACTTCGGGGGAGACCCTCAGGATCAGACACCGAAAGACCCGTAGATGAAGCTCGGCAGGCTGGAGTCAATGATACTGTTACTGAGCCACATGAAGAGTATGTACCGGAGTTCCCTTCAAGATTTGGAGGGCAGGATAGAAACATGACAAGGGGGAAGCCCTCGAATGGAGACGAAAGAATGATTGGTCTAGTGCGACGAATCATGAGAGGAGGATTGTCAAGTGGAGGATTACAAGAAGTCAGCCGGAGTCTGTTCACTCCGAATATCAAGAATGCAAGGAATCCTCCGAAGTTCAAACTGCCTACACTGGATCCTTATGACGGGAGGTCAGACCCAACGATGCATATTACCAGATACATCAGGCACATGGAAGTGCTGGGAGCACCCGAGGAAGTGATGGCTCGATGCTTCCCTCTATACTTGTCAGATTTAGCTGCGCTTTGGTTTAGGAAGCTGGAGAACGGATCAATCAGAACATGGGGCGAGCTTGAAGAATGCTTCATGAGACAGTTCAGGGTCCACGTGACGCGACCCAAGAGCGTGATGACTTTAGCTTCAATCAAGCAAAGGACCGGAGAGTCCACAAAAGATTTCTTGTAGTGATTCAATGCAACGGTGGCTTCTGTAGATCGCCCGGATCCATCGATGATTTTGATGGCAGCGGTAGCAGGAGTCGGGGAAGGCACCGAATTCAAAGATTCTTTGGCGAGAGATCCCCCACAAGATCTTGGAGAGTTTTATCATGAAGCTGAAAGATTCATTCGGCTGGAAGAGTCACGGGCCGAAAGGAGAGAAATAAATGCTGTACAGGGCGAAGGAACCGCCAGGGAACAGTCCGGAGCGGACAAAGGAAAGAGAAAGCAGGACGATGGAAGTGATGGTCCTGATAAACGGAAGAAATTCCGAGAGCCTAGATTCAGACAGTACATGGATCTGACGGCAAGTCTAGAAAGGATTTACACTGAAACTCAAGGGCAACTCCCCTATCGAAAACCACCCAGGAGAGATCCCACTGAGCGGGAGCGCAGAACTGGAAAATATTTCCTATTCCATGAGCTGGATGGGCATGCTACAGATGAATGCCGTCACTTAAAGGATGAGGTGGAAGAACATGCCAAGAGTGGTAGATTGCCACAATATGTCAGAGAACGGACAGCGGCGGTAAGGCCTGAACGACAACCGCCTCCACCTAACAGAAACGATCCTGGATCGGGATCACGACTCGTCATCGACTGATTAAAGATAGCAGGGGCCAAGTCCAGGATTTGGACTTCGGTCAAATAATTTCATTAGATTTGTTTTCAGAATAAATGGCCACTCCAATTACTCATGTATGGGAACCGGAGAGATCCCTAGGCATGTTCTAAGATGGAGATAGACCAATATGCCCGGAGAGGCAATGTTTAGCTTTTTCCTGATGTTTGAGATTGAACATCTAGGATCTGAATTTAGATAAATAAATTAGAATTTCTTGAAATAAACCTTTGACTGAAGAGTCAAAGGATGAATATTGAATACCAATATGAAAATGATCGCTTTATGACCCTACCCGGATAGGCGGGGTCCGGAGTGCAAGAAGTGAGTTGCTTCGCCGGAGAGCGACAGGATCGACTCATTTAACGCCGTTTCCCATTCACCGGAGAGTGATTAGATCGGGATTCGATAAGATCCTGGAGAGGCTGTGATTGGCCCACGATTTAGGCCATGACATCGCTTAATGTTCAGATACACTGAACTGGAGTGCAAGAAGTGAGTTGCTTCGCTGAAGACTGAAAGGATCGACTCACTTAACGCTGCCTCCCCTTCACCGGAGAGTGACAGGATGGGATCTAGCAAGAGCCCGGAGAGGCTATGATCAGTTTAGAACAACCAAGACATCGCTATATGCCCTAGCTGGAGCCGGAGTGCAAGGGATAGTAGGCAACGCCGGAGTGCAATGGGATCTTTCTATTCAATCGCCAAGTCTAGAATGGGCTTGGCAAGGGTCCGGAGTGACCATCGATAGTCCGGAGAGACTATAGAAATTCATTCTTAATTTCCATTGGATGAAATTGGTAACGATTTGGCTTCGAACAGCCGTGGACTTGATTGAAAATGTTATAAGATTTGAATAAAATATGAACTCGCTAAATTTGAACTGAGAATGATCAAAACACACCTTTTACCAAAAGGCGTGTTTTGGGGGGTAAAATGTTATCCCAACATTTGGAAAAGCTGAGATACCCAAAACTGACTGAAAATCAATGATTACTAGTCATAAATATCAATTATGGATTGCAGGTCCACCATGGATGTCGATGAATTTTGTCCAAATCCGGATCGGGCTACAATTGACAAAACATGACAAGCAAAGCCGTGAAAGCCATCGTTTCAAATTTCAGGATAATCGGAGTTCATATGAATGAGATATGATCGATACACGTTAGAAAAGATGCAATGTTCGTACCCATCAGAGAGCTGTCATATTGGTTTGTTCGAATCCATCAAGTTCGAATCGATCAGATTCAAATCCAACATGTTCTGCATACTTTGAATCGATCAACTTCGAATCGATCGACTTCGAATCGATCGAGTTCGGATCGATCAGATAGGCCCCACCTCAGCTTTTTTCGAATCCATCGGGTTCGTATCCATCAGGATGCCCATACGTTCGTGTCCATCAACCCCGCATTCGTATCCATCAAAGCGATCTCATTTCGTCTCGATCACCTACCATCTGCTTCGTATCCATCGGCTGGAGGGCCTGTTGCCTCTAGTTCGTATCCACTAGGTGGCCATACTTGAATGATTGTTCGTATCCACTGAGCTAAGGCTAATACTGCTTATTCGTATCGATCCACACTAGTCGATACGAACACTTTTGGGTTGATGAATACGAACAAGGCTACCTTCACCGATCCAAGTTAGAGCGTCTCCACCGATCCAATATATACAACGGTTATCGAGATAAACAAGGCGAAGTTTGTGGACACGAATCGGTCAATATGCCACTAGAATAGGATCGATCCAGAAAACTCGCTCCACATCACTCTACGTCACTGCGCGCGCATGCTCTGGATCGATACGAAAGGTATGGATACGAAATATGGATTCGAACGAGACAGTGTGCATGAAAACGTAATCTTGCATCGATCATATCTCCCATTCCACAGACCCAAATGCTATGAAATTTTCACAGAAGCTTCCATACAAGGTAAAGATTGTTCCTGCCAAGTTTCAGCTCGATTGGGTCATTCTTTGATGGATACGAAATCAATTCGTATCGATCTCAGATCAAGTCGAAACTTGGTGGGGTCGATCGCGTGGGCCCACTCACGTGCCAGAAAAAGTCTCCCGGAGTTTGAGCGAGATCTGAGCCTCCAACGCCTATAAATAGCCCCCTGAAGCCCACAGAAAAAGGATCCTTGGGCCATTAAATGTCCAGACTCTGCCGGATTCGATTCTACTCCCTTCCATCACTGTTATAGCCGAAATTCAATCATTGTAACTGCTGCAATCACTTGTAACCAGCAAAAAACATCAATAAAAGTTAAAACTTGAAGTGGACGTAGGCCGGAGATAGCCGAACCACTATAAATCTTGCATTTCTAATTGTTATCTTTGTACTACTGCTTGTTGCTTGCTTGGATCTGAGACTTGTGCTTGAATATTGTTGAATTATATTCGTTGTTTGGTGCTTTCATAATACTTGGGGTTTGTGACCATTTTTGGCGCAAACATATGGGATCGCACGTCAATGGGTTTGGTGAGATGTTAGTTTATGGCAGAGAAGGAGTTGTTTGATTGTGCAAGTTCGTTGAAAAAGCAAGTTGAGGTATAGGAGGTTAGTGGTGATTGAATTAGACTGTTATATGACCGTTGTTGTATGAAAGCAGTGATGACAGTTTAGAGATGGACAGAGGAGATGTGAGGTGACAGCAGTGAGTTTGTATGTAGTGAAGTATGGAAGGCAAGCAGTATTTCCTAAAATTTCTGGTCATAAAGGCTATCTCTTCATCATTATCGTTGTTTGAGTCTGATCCATCGGTCAATGCATTGAATGCCATTGATTTCTTTTCATATGCTTTACTTTCTCTTCTTCCGATCATTTGAACTTCATACGACATTAGATTTCCAATTAATTCTTCTATCTTTAAAGTACTGATGTCATTTGCCTCTTCGATCGCAAGTGTCTTTTGATCCCATTCTGGAGTTACATAATTTAAAATCTTTCTGACTTGATCTTCTTCAAAAAATTCCTTTCCCAAAGATATTAGAGAATGCACAATATCCTAAAATCTACTATACATGTCTGAAATAGACTCATTAGGATTCATTTTAAATAATTGAAACTGATTTGTGAACATGGAAATTTTGGTCTGTTTAACTTTGCTTGTTCCTTCGTGAGTAACTTGCAAAGTTTTCCAGATTTCATATGCAGACTTACAAACTGACACTCGATTGAATTCATTTCTATCTAGTGAACAAAACAGAATATTCATAGTCTAAGAATTATTTTGTGCAACGGTCTTTTGCTCAGCAGTCCACTGTGCAAAATTAGTTGTGGGTTTAGAATATTCCGTTTGTGTGATATTCCAAGTGTCTAATCCTATAGATTGTAAATATATTTTCATCCTACATGCCCAATATGCATAGTTACTACCATTAAAAAGTGGTGGTCTGACAGTAGACTGACCCTCTACAAATGAACTAGTGATAGGGATAGTGTTAGTAACAGTACCAGTGTTGGTAGCCATTTTGAAAACTTTTCAAAAATCAGATTATGAAACTTTGAAAACCTTGCTCTGGTACCAATTATGAGAAATGCGAATTACGGATCTTAAGGCTAGGATTAACACTAGAGGGGGAGGGTGAATAGTGTTAATAAAGAATTACTAAATCTTTTTGAGTTTATGTTAATTTAGACACCGATGTATGCAATATACAGACACAGATATGATCAAAGAAACAAGCACAGATGCAGAAATAAAATAAAAGCAGTAAAGGAAAGAACACACCGGATTTTATACTGGTTCGGAGTTACCCTACATCTAATCCCGCAACACAAGTACAGATTTCTTTTCAAAAGCAATTGTACAATTATACCCTCGGTTTCAAGGCTACGAGGTACACCCTCTAGAATTTCTATCCTCTGGGTAAAGATACTTGATTTCCGGGCCACAAGTTTACCCAATTGATTTACCAAGACTACAATCACACCTTTTCTCGCTTGATTGATTTACATGGCTACAATCACACCTTTTCTCGCTTAATAGATTACAAAGAAGTCTATAACTCTGAATAGCACTGAGAACCTTGTAGAGATAGTGATGAATCAAACTAGAAGTAATCGAGTTTGATTCAATGTTGATTTCGGCAGAGTAATGGTAAGAATATGTATTAAGAAATGTGGAAGAAGAAGAGGAGTGAAAACCTAGAAAATCTAATATAAAATTCATTGAAACTAACCCCTATTTATATAAGAACAACAACCATGTCCATTCATGAAGAGTTATGGCGAATAGACACTTCTTTTGAAATTTAAATTTTTTTTTTTTTGAAAGCTAAGCGTGGTTAAAACTGGTCCCCGACCAGGTTTATTAATGACTGAGAAAACATGGAAGAAAATACAACAAAAGGAAGAAATAAATAAAAAAAACAAAACACACGACAGAAAGGGAGCAAACAAGGAAGAAACAAAAGAGGAAAAAGGCAGAATGCAAAACTAAGGAACCCACGGCTCATACTGCTTGTCTAAAAAACTGCAATTGCTATCTTGCATGCCCCTATATATTTCACTCTTCAGCACCAACCAGATCCCTTCTTTCTTGCAGCACTTCCTTTCAAATACCCTTAAATTTCTTTCCTTCCAAACAACCTTGATAAGCTTCTTCAGGACGAAGAAAAAGTAAACTTTCTGTTCATCCTTCCATCCTAGCACTTGCTCAATAATTAACCAATGGTCATTGGAACTGCGTGATAGCGTCATCCCTTGCATAGAACTTAATACTTTGGACCAGACATGAAGAACATATGGACAGTTAAAGAAAATGTGGTCAACACTCTCACAATGTTGATCACACAGCTCGCAGTTTGGTTGCACAGTCATACCATAGCTAACAAGTTAATCTCTGGTCATCAGAGCATTGTTGATTACCTTCCAGAAGCATAGATTATCAGTACCACTAGACACAGTAGACCAGGAAACCTTATACCACTTGCAATCAGGCAAAGCATCCAGACCACGCAAGGCAGTGTACACTCTGCTAACAGCATGTGCACGTCCATTCCACAATACAGTGTCTTTCTCAGGGTGAGTAATGCAACAACCATCATACACCCCCCAAAAGGCTCTGACATATTGGTTGCTAGTGTAAGGAACAACAAGTTTACCATCAGCAATATAGTCAACAGCAAGCGCACTACCACTTATTCCAGATTGATACTTCTGCTGTTGATTGAAGAGTAGATCAAGCACAATCCCTTTGCCAATCCATGGAACTGTCCAAAAGTTACAGACACTCCCCTCTGCCAAGTTTATTTTAACAAAAGGTAGGAATGTGCTTCTGAGTTTAAGTATACTCCTCCAAATCCAACTACAGGAAAGCGGCACATCCATCAGCCAGAATTTTTTGGAGCCAATGTTGTATCTGATAGTCCATTTAACCCATAAAGTGTCCTGGTTGTTTATTAACACGTTGATGTGATGACTGTAAGCAGCCTTGTTCCAGTCTTTAATACTATGCAACCCTAATCCACCTTTACACTTCGGCTTCTCAAAAGCAGAGAATGAACATGGCAGTAACTTCCTCGTGTGTATCGTACCAAACCAAAAAAATCTTAACATAGAACACCTAACCATTTTCAGAAGCCTAGTTGGAAGGATGTAAAGTCTGGCCCAGTATACCGAGATAGAGAAACTCACAGATTGAACAAGAACCAACCTACCAGCTTGTGTCAAGAAATTGTTAGCCCAACAATCCATGACACGCGTGATTTTTTCGTACAATGGAAGACAGTCAGCACGAGTAACACGAGAGGAGCAAAGAGGAAGCCCAAGATAAAACATATCATCAGCCATAGACTGAATTCCAGCACTAGTGGTGAGGCTGTCTTGATGTTGGTCGGTTATCCTAGAGAATAATATGCTTGATTTGTTGAAGTTTAGTTGAAGACCAGTTATCCTGTAAAATAAGTGCAGAACACTTTTAATGCAGTCAATAGATTGCTGGTCAGGCTTGGTGAATATCATGATGTCATCTGCAAAGAGAAGAGACGTTATTTGAAGCTCCTTGCATTTTGGATGGTACAATATCTGCTTGGTTTGGAAGGAAGGCCTAAGCATGCAGGTGATAACTTCCATGACTAAGATGAAAAGATAGGAGGAGAGTGGATCCCCCTGTCTTATACCCTGCTTTGATGGGAAGTTTTTATGCCAGCTCCATTTATTATCAGAGAGAAAGTGGGCGTGGAGATACACTCATACACCCAAGCAACAAATACTTTTGGAAATCCCACTTGCGACATAATCCTGACTATAGACTTCAACTGGATTGAATCGTACGCTTTCTTCAAATCCAACTTTAACATGGCACGCGGCGAAGTATTCACATGGTTATAACCATTAAGGAGCTCATGCGCTAGCATTATATTATCAAGAATGCTTCTGTTAGGCAGGAAAGCCACTTGATTGTTGGATATGATCCGCTGCAACACAGTAACAAGCCTTGTCGCAATTATTTTTGAAATACACTTATATATCACATTGCAGCAGGAGATTGGTCTAAATGAGGAAACAGATGCGGCTTGCTTGCACTTGGGGATGAGAACCAAATTTGTAGCGTTTGCAGATTTCAACATTTTGAACTTGTTGAAGAAATTGTGAACAGCTTTGGTAAACTGGGAACCCACAACTTCCCAACTAGTAGTAAAGAAGACCACATTGAACCCATCAGATCCACCAGAGGAGGACTTATTCATTGCAAAAAGGGCATTCTTAATCTCAGCATCAGTAACTTTGGCCACAAGACAATTGGCTTCATCAGCTGTGATTTTTGGAAGATTTATCGAAGACAAGAGATCAAGCTCAGGTTCAAAGTTGTTTATATTTCCCAAGAGCTTAGTATAGTACGTGTGAAAGGCTTTTTCAACTGATTCAGGGGTTACATTCATAATACCTGCTTCATCAATGATGGTTGAGATGTTATTCTTAGATTGCTTGGCCTTAAGTGAAGCATGAAAAAACTTTGTATTCCTGTCACCATCTGCAGCCCATTTGATCCGCAGTTGTTGTCTCCTCATGTCACATTCATTGGCTAGTGCTTGATTGAGTTCATTGAATAGGACAGCTTCTCTCTGAGGCATATCAGCATCACCAGGTTGCGCCATCATATTATCCTGTGCTTCCTTTAGCTGCTCTTTGAGCTTGGTTGATTGCAAATTGCCACGCCCAAACTTCGCTTTTGACCAAATCCTCAAGCACTCCTTCACTGCTATAAGCTTCCTGCAAAATACAAACATAGGATTTCCATAGTACTTATAAGACCATGCATTTTTAATTATAATATTATACTCTGGATCATTAACCCAGGCATTATAGAATTTGAACCCCCTTTTAACTCCATTAGGCCTCGTCCCAGTGGTGAGAATAAGAGGTGAGTGGTCAGAATGAATGGGATGAGGAAAGTGAGTGGAGACTGAAGGCCAGTCAGATAGGGCTTTGAAGTTGGAGAAGGAGTGGTCAATGTTTGAGAAAATACGTGTACCAGATCTCGACCTATTGTTCCAGGAGTATGGCGCACCATTTCTGGTAATAGGTAAAAGCAATGAATCAAAAACCACTGTGTTTAAAGGACGTATATCATTTGGCACAAGGGAGATACCCCCTTGCTTGTCATTCAAAGAGAGGCAACAATTGAAGTCTCCAAGTATGACCCAAGGATGAGTTTCTTGCCTAAGCGCCGGAAGAAGTTGAAGAACATTATGCCTAGCTGGGGCAGAATTATGTGCATATATGAAAGTGATATAGAAGGAAGTGGATGAATTGTGGTACTTGGCACGAAAATGCATTAATTGTGAGGTGGATAGAATCAGCTCAAGACAAAGAAGAACTGGATTATGAACAACCATGATACGACCATAATTGGCTTCAAGTAGGTTATGAGTCAGCATCCAAGCAGGATTTATGTATTTGGCAGCAGAAATAGTTAGCGGGAGATTCAATTTGGTTTCTAGAATTGCAAAAATAGAAAGTTGATGATCGAAGATGAGTTTCTTAACCTGATCAAGTTTGAGGAAATTATGAGATCCTCTAATGTTCCAGGCTCCAATATTGTGTCACATAATTAAACTATAGAGTGTAGTTCCCCTTCTTGCATGCTCCTAGTAATAGGAGAATTTATTCTGCTTTGGTTGGGATTTTGAGTCCAATTTTTCTTGACCCTTTTGCCTTTGGCAGTAGAAAAAACTGGGCATGGGGTCGGTATTTTACTAGTGGGCGGTGATTTCCAACCTGGTATAGATCCATGGTAAACATACGGATGATCAGAAGAAGTAATATCAGGTGGAGGAGGAGATGGGACAGTCGAGGGAGCTGAAAGGTTTGGTGTAGATTGTATCACTAATTCGAATATCTGGGTTTGCATTGTGTTCATGAAAACCTCTTCATGAATGTCACATGGTGAGATCGCTTTGAATGGGTTTAAAGAGGGTATTGGATGTTTGGTGGGTAAAATTTCAGGTTGCAGTGCTACCATATGTTCTGTAGTGAGCAAGAGAGCATCAGGGACATGCACAGACTCATCACTCAATTTCTGGAATAATTGCATTCTAACAGCAGAATCATTAATCATGTCCTGATCATTATCTTTGAGTAATTAAGGTGGCGTTGTAATGGGTTTTCCAATGCACATATCATGTTGTGAAGCAATTGTTTTTGAAATGGTATGTGCACAGTCTTGAGTATCAGTGACATGCACAGGATTAGTACTACTACCTTGAATTTGCTGTTGAAATAATACAGCATTTGCAATGGACTGCTCATGTCCATACTCCTTTATCACATTACCACAAGCGGAAGTTGCAATCTGCCCAAGTAAACTGCAAGCAGGCATCAGGAGTTGCCCTCCATAACTCACAGCAGTAACAGCAACTTCATCAATATTTTTATCATTCAATAAATCAAATCTATTGAAAGTGACAATATTTCCTTGGTCATTGTCAGAATCTCCATTGTCCACAAGCATTTCATTTCCACACTCTTCATTTGTAATTTCTGTCTCTTTATTCTGCTGCAGAACAGTAGTGGTATCAGCAACTATAACAAAATTAGCTTGTCCAAGAACTGCCTGCTCTTTCAATTTATTACCAATTCCCCCTTTATCTCTTTTGCTAACAACTTTCCGCCATTGGCGATTATTCTTACTTGCTTGCTTTCCCTCCTGCTGCCTGTTTAATAATTCTTCTTGATTACCCTTTTTTATCACCTCCTCGGCCTCCTTAACCTTATCAGCACCTGCTCTTAAACATGAACTAATCATGTGACCAAATTCTTTGCAATGTGAACATATTTCAGGCTTCCATAGATAGTCAACCCTCACCATTTGTATAGTACCATCAATTAAATGGACAGGAAACTCGTCAATCAAATCTTGATTAGGTGTAACATCTACCAAACACTTCGCGTAACCTATTCTCTCCATTTTATCAGTTGAAGAATCAAGACAGAGCAACCTACCAACTCTAGTCGCTAGCCAATTAATGCCAAGATGTGACCACGCATATAGAGGAATGTTCGACAATCTAATCCAAACTGGTATAGACTTTATGGTGCTACAACTGTTGCCAATATACAGATCCCATGCTTTGATAATGAATATTTTGTTCCTAAGGAATATAGGGTCTGCCTCAACGATTTTCCTTCTATCCTCAGCACAGGAAAGGTGGAAAAGGAACAAAACACCATCAGACTTAATTTTAATCTCGCCTTGTAGCTTCCATAGCTTCTTTAGGTGGTTGATAACTGACATATATGAGAGCGGCTTGTCCAAGATAAAACCTACCAACCAATCTTCCCACACTGCATTCCCAGCTTCAATGACTTCACGGGGAGGAACCAAAGAAGGACCTTCATACACCAGCGACATATCAACAGGGGCGTACTGACCGGCGTTTCGAGGCCTGCTCTTAAAGAGAGAGGACCATGGGGTAGGAGTGGGGGCAGTGAAAAGACGGGAGGACATTTGGACAGGGGGCGGGGGAGGGGGGATCGGCGGTAGTAAGGATAGGGGTGAGGTGGGGAGGGTGGCCGAGCTAGGAGGAGAGGCAGGAACAGTAGAGGGAGTGGGCACGATAGGCTGAAGTGAAAGCGTATGGTGAGAGGTACGGGCGGGAGAGGCCATTGAAGAAAAAAAAAAGAGGTAAAAATAGACCGTGATTTGTACACTAAATGGACAGAAATTTAAATTTTGAATTCAACTGACACCATGTTGACATGGTTACCCTAGGCATATCGATATCCCAAAGCAATTTTTGGTGATTTGATTTTCTTTGAAAATAACCTTTATCTTATATTAAAACTATTTTAAACTTTACAAATATACTTGACTATTGTTAAAATTCATAAGTAAATATAGAGAATAATATATATAGATTTGAACTATAATTTTATATTTAAATATAAGTATAAAAATTAAATATATAATTTAAAAAGATAGTTTAAAATCAGGAGTAATTTGACTTTGAAATTAAAGATAATTTTGAGGCTAAAATTATTTAAAATCAGGATAGAGAGTTTTGATGTTTTTAAAAGGAAAGTTTTGAAATCATTTTGAAAACAAGATAATTTTGTAAAATCATTTGAATTAAAATTAGTGGATACAAAACAATGTTCCACTAGATTTTCGTAGGTTCCATCCTACTTAGGGTTCCATCCCTTTAACAGGCTCGAACTGGATTCCATTCCACGAATAAATTGGATTTTAAGATGTCAGTGCTTTTCTACGAGTTTTAACAAAAATTCCTAATAAAAATACTTATGCTTGAAATCTTGAATCTTGATAATCTTGATACTCATGAGTCTTCTATCTCGATAACTTGAATCTCTATACTGTACAGTCTTCATTCTTGGTACCTGCATGGTTAAATCCTGCATATACATATATATATAAACTTATAATGTCAGTATTAATATTTATAATCTATTCTAAGGTTGTTGTCATCAAAACCATCATCTCACGGACTAACAGAACTAAATCAATGTACTAGAAATGATGTTTAGGAACTTGTTTCTAGACCTGAAAATAAAACTATAATTGGAACTAAATGGGTTTATAAAAATAAAATGAATGAACAAGGAGAGGTAGTTAGAAATAAAGCTCGATAAGTCTCTCAAGGTTATTGTCAAGAAGGTATACATTTTGATGAAACCTTTGCTCCCGTAGCAAGATTAGAAGCCATTAGGATTCTACTTGCTTTCGCAAATCATAATAATTTCAAATTATTTCAAATGGATGTTAAAAGTTCCTTTTTAAATGGTTTTGTAAAAGAAGAAGTATATGTTGAACAACCACCACTTTTTGAAAATGAAAAATTACCAAATCATGTTTACAAACTTAAGAAAGCTCTATATGGTCTAAAACAAGCTCCTAAAGCCTGGTATGATAGACTAATATCTTACTTATTACAATCAAACTTTGAAATTGGTAAAGTAGATAATACTCTTTTTGTTAAAAGAAATAAAAATAATATTCAACTAGTACAAGTCTATGTAGATGATATCATTTTTGGATCAACTAATTTTGAAATGAATAAAGAATTTTTTGAAATAATGACAAAAGAGTTTGAGATGAGTCATATGGGTGAATTAAACTTCTTTTTGGGATTACAAACAAAACAATTAGATAATGGTATCTTTATCAGTCAAGAAAAATATGCTAAAGACCTAATTAATAAATTTGGTTTGACTACTGCATGTGGAAAACCCACTCCCATGGCAACCAATGAGTACCTTAGTAAAGAAGATCTCTCGAAAGATGTAGATCAAAAATTATATAGAGGAATGATTGGATCACTACTCTATATTACTGTTAGTAAACCTGATAACATGCATAGTGTTTGTCTCTATGCAAGATATCAATCCCAACCTAAAGAGACCCACTTAAAAGCCGTAAAACGTATCGTAAGATATGTTAAACACACCTCTGATTATGACTTATATTACCCTAAAGATGATTCTTTTGGCCTAATATCTTACTGTGATGCTGATTATGCTGGTTGTAAATCAGACCGAAAAAGTACAAGTGAAACTTGTCACTTTTTGGGGCATTCTCTAATTTCCTGATTTAGTAAAAAGCAAAACACGGTTTCTTTATCAATAACTGAAGCAGAATATATTTCAGCTGCTTTGGCTTGTTCTCAAGTAATGTATATGCGACAAATTTTAAAGGATTATGGTTTAAATATCTCAAAATCACAAATTTATTTGTGATAATACTAGTGCGATAAATTTATCCAAAAATACTACTCAACATGCTCGAACTAAACATATTGATATAAGACATCATTTTCTCAGAGATAATATAAATAAGGAAGTAATTACTTTAGATTATATTAATTCTAAGAATCAAATTGCTGATATATTAATAAAACCCTTAAATGAATCTATATTTACTAAATTAAGAAGAGAATTAGGTATTTGTTCAATAACTGAAATATTAAAAATATAAATAAAAAAGTATAATTAAAAATTAGATTAAAATAGATTAAATAGCAAAAATTCAAGCACCATGTCGACATCCATTTGTACCCTATGTCGACATAAAATGATTTTTTATTTTTGAAATTTTTCCCACCAAAATTCAAATAATTGGTTATATATTCTTCTTATTTTCAAAATTCTATTCATTCTTTTTGCTATTTCTCTATTCTATCTTTTGAAATTAAATAATCAATGGCCTCCTCTTCCAAATCAAACATAAATTCAACCTTTTCTTTTCCTTCTCCTACTTTTGGACCGTTTCAACGAACAATGCTCGCTCGTGTGACGAAAATGGAGGATTCTCTGAAGGATGCACTTCAGTTAATGACTGAAATCCAAGTGATGCAACTTCGAATGGCCAAAGAACAAGAGAGACAAGGTAAAATCATTAGGAATTTACAAAAATTTCTAATGGACAATCACGCTAACCCGATCTTGATTGATGAAGACTCTTCAGAAGATCAAGTACGAGAGGCCAGCGAAGAAGAAGAAGAAGAAGAAGAAGGAGAAGCCCCAATAGAAGAAGAGCACGCGGAAGATGATGACAAAGTCGTTTGCGTTGGTGAAGTGTGCTTTGACAAAGATGGGAATCTTGTCGAACAACGTGGAAATTTCAGTTTCCACTATCCAAATTGTTCATTTCATAGATCTCCCATTTTCAAAGACATTCATTAGTTTCTTTTCTCTTTTTCCTCATTGTTGTATGTACTTTCTTACGTTTCCCACGAAAATGTAAATATAACTATATAATTAATGAATAATTTGTGTTCATATATGTGTTATTATATGGATACTTAGTTAGGATAATTAGTATTTTAGGACTAAGTTTTAGTTTTAGATCTAAGTGTTGATTATTTATGATAACGCTGTCATTATAATCACATGTCATAGAGTATTAGATTTAGGAGGAGTTATATAGTTTGGAGTTATATATTTAGAGTTAGTTTTTTGTTGATGACAAACGGGGAGAAATATAAAATAGGATAGTTAGGCATAGATTAAGGGGGAGTTATTAGGAGTTATTAGGATAGAAGTAATATTTTATAAACAAAGGTTGTCATCATCAAAAAGGGGGAGATTGTTAGTCCGTGAGATGATGGTTTTAATGAAAACAACCTTAGAATAGGATTATAAAACATAAATATTAACATTATAGTTTAGAAATATATGTATATGCAGGATTTAACCATGCAGGTACCAAGAATGAAGACTGTACAGTATAGAGATTCAGTATCAAGATTGAAGACTCATGAGTATCAAGAATATCAAGATTATCAAGAGTCCAAGATTTCAAGTAATTTACTTTTTAATTAGGAATTTTGTTAAAACTCGTAGAAAAGCACTGGCATCTTAAAATCCAATTTATTCATGGAATGGAATCCCTTCGAGCCCGTTAAAGGGATGGAACACTAAGTAGGATGGAACCTACGAAAAATCTAGTGGAATATTGTTCTGTATTCGCTAACTTTTTATTCAAATGATTTTACGAAATTATCTTGTTTTCAAAATGATTTCAAAACCTTCCTTTTAAAAAGAATTAAAAACATCTATCCTGATTTTAAATACTTTTACCCTCAAAATAATCTTTATTTTCAAAATCAAATTATCCCTAGTTTTAAAACTGTCTCTAATAATAATATATTTAACTTTTAATATTTATATTTAGATTCAAATATAAAATTATAGTAAAATTATATATATATTATTCTCTATATTTATTTATGTATTTTAACTATAGTCAAGTATATTTATAAAAGTTTTAAATAGTTTTAATATAAGATAAAAGTTATTTTCAAAGAAAAACAAACCACCAAAATTTCCTTTGGGATGACAACATACTCAATATACCCATGTTGACATAATGTCAGTTAATTTCAAAATTTAAATTTCAAAAGAAGTGTCTATTCGTCATATCTCTTCACGAATGGACATGGTTGTTGTTATTCTATAAATAGGGGTTGTTTTCAACGAATTTTGAATCATATTTTTCTGGTTTTCATTTCTCTTCTTCTTCCACATTTCTTTATACATATTCCTACCATTACTCTACCGAAATCAACATTGAATCTAATTAGATTATCTCTGGTTTGATTCTCTATCACTACCTCAACAAGATCTTCAGTGCTAATCAGAGTTATAGGCTTCTTTGTAATTAATTAAACGAGAAAAGGTGTGATTGTAGCCTTAGAAATCAATCAACCGGGAAAAGGTGTGATTGTAGCCTTGGAAATCAATTGGGTGAACTTGTTGCTTGTGAAATCATGTATCTCTACCCAGAGGATTGTGAATTTGGAGGGTGTACCTCGTGGCCTCGAAATCGAAGGTGTAATTGTACAATTGCTTTTGAAAGAAAATCCGTACTTGTGTGCAGGACTGGATGTAGGGTAACTTCGAACCATTAAAAAATCTGGTGTGTTCTTTCCTTTACTGTTTTTACTTTATTTCTGCATCTGTGTTTGATTCTGTGATCATATCTGTGTCTGAATATTACATACATTTGTGTTCAAATTAACAAAAACTCAAAAAGATTTAATAATTCCTTAAAACACTATTCACCCCCCCCCCTCTAGTGTTTATCCTAACCTTAAGATCCATAATCCGCATTTCTCACAAGTATATGTATATACAAAATTCTTTTATTAATAATGCCTACGGTCGATAGGTGTACACACTTATGTGTACACTCGCCATGATCTGTGGCAGTGCATGATTGGTATATATGGCCTCGGTTTTCTAAGGTAGGCATGTGTAAATATTGTTTATATCAATAAATCTTTTTTAGACAGAATAAACAAATGAAATCCAAGCACTATTTTTACTTAGTTGATTTGACTTGTTATAGAAAAGAAATGAAAATACCACTTTGATGAACTTTGATAATCGATAAGAATCCATTTCATAGTTACGCTACGTAATTAACCAAAACAAAGAGTTAAATTAAAGTCTATTTGCTTTGATAACTTGATTTTTATTGGAAATTTTGACAAGTAAAATAAATTAAATTTTCAAAATAATAACGAAAACCTATATTTAACTTATTTGTGTCAATTTAAAAGTAAATCCTTCATTTGTAAATATTTTTAAAAACTCGCATTCATCTCTTTGTAAATAAATCTTGCATTTTGAAAATATTTTCACTTTACATTTTCACTTTGCATCTGGATTTTGTGGGTAATATCCGCTAAAAACCCTCACGAGACAACACTCGTCCTACTGGGGACACCCAGAGGTTTGACGGCTTGTTGCTTACGCTCAATGCAATCGTGCTCCCTAAGAAAACGGATTTATCTTAGTTTTCCTTTATTCGAGGACGAAAAAAAAGATAAGTGTGGGGGTATTTGATGTGCACGTAAATGTGCATATTTTTACCACTATATTTAATCTATTTAAAATAAATAAATGATCATATTGGGTATTTTAACTTGTTTTAACCAAAATCCATATTAATTCCAAATTATCACATATCCATCTTCATATAGGGGCAAAACGGTCATTTGTGTGCATATATTTCTTTGAGAAAAATTTATTGGAAATTTAGATATATTTTTGTAGGAATTTGATCTCAAATAGGAGTGGTTTCATGAAGACACATGCATGCACAAAATGAATACAAAGGAATGAAGGTGGAAATAATTCAAAGTGAAGAACATGGAGGACCCCACCTATCCACCTACCTTAATGTACAAATTAGAGGCTAATGCACATGCTTATGGAATTAATGGCTTCATATACACTTAAATGATAACTAGTAAAAACTAATGATTACTTGACCTCCACCTTTCTCAAGGGTAGTTTGGGCATTCCCCAAATTATTGCTTATCGTTTCATGCTTGTATAAATAACACATTATGTTCATGTAACCTCTTCTACCTTCTCTTAAGCCCTCTTATGGAGCCATCCCTTATTTTAGTTTAGCTTAGCTCTCTTTATTCTCTTTTCATGGCTATATAGCCATTTATTTTATTTTCATGTAATTTCCTTTTTGTTTCAGTTTAATACATGCCCTCTTTCCTTTCCATGCTCATTTACTTTAATGTTTGTAGTGTAGATTTACTTTCATGCAAATTAGATTAGTGTTGATTATTGTGAATTAATTATCTTCTTTCATTTAGCTTTCATTTTAATTTGTTTTTATTTCATGTTACAAGCTACATTTGTTAATCAAATGACAAATATGAGAGGCTAAACCCCTTCGATTTAGAGGTAATGAAGCTCTCTAATTATGTAGCTTCAATTAGTTGTTAATTCATGCTCTCTTTTTGTGCTTAGTAAGAATGCTTGAAGTGGTTGAATTGTTGTTTTTGCTTTGAATTTGATAGGCTATATTGTTGACACTAAATATGCTATGCTTAAACAATCACTAACACTGATTGCCTCTTCATCAAAATATGATTATGGAAAAAGAAAGTGATTTGAAATTAAAATTTGATGGTCTATATTTCTAATCAATAGTTAATAGGTCGTACTTAAAATAGATTTCATTTTCATTGTCAAGTTTCATGAAAGTTAGTAAGTGGTTTAAGGGGTGTGTTATAGTTTGATGGCTTATGTTGGCTAGTCAATAGCACAAATATGCCATACTTATGATAAGCACATCAATTAAAGCACCTATGACCATAAAAGAGAGATCATGATTTCATATGTATTGAACTACATGATCTATAGAGTGGATTTATTCTCTAAATTGTCATTTAACTCTTATATTTGCATCTCTTTTCTTTTAGTTAGTTCATTCTCTAATTCTGTAGCTTAACTTTCACTTGACTTTGGTTTAATTTGATTGAATAGAATCTAAAAATCTAAACAATTCCCTGTGGATCGACCCGTCTCGCATACGTGCTACGTTCGTACACCATGTGCTTGCAATATAATTTTAAATTTATCGACGGTTTTCTAACTCGATAGAAATTCCATCGTTAAAAACCCCTTATAGAGGTCGGTACAGATCCCCAAACCTAAGGGATATGAAGTTGAGATTTTTTGGGCAACTTAGTCTTAGCGGCAATATTTTGCAAGAGAAGTTTCAGCGAGATATTTTGTCGTATATCCCTATAAATAAAAAAGGCATGATTTATTCAAGGGATCTTCTTTCTCTTCGTCCCAACCTACATTCTGCCATTTTTTCATAACTTCATGGATTATCTAAGCGAATTGTACTTGTAATCTACAGATAAATAAAAAATATATTTGGAGTGGACATAGGCTAGAGTACACCGAACCACTATAAAAACTTATGTGTTCATTTCCTTCTTGTTTTTAATTTGTTTTCTTCCCCTTTTATTCTCTTCTACTTTCTATTGGGTGTTTGTACCATTTTAGGTTCAAACATTTTGGTGCTTTCACTGAGAAACACTTGAACTCACCAATCAAAGATTTGAAAAGGATTCTAAATGGCTAGACAATCAATGAGGAGGAGTCTTACTGTTGGAAATCAACAAAGGGGAAACCAGGTGGTGTCTTTAGGAGCTAACCCCCATTAATCTACATAACCAGGGATGAGATGGAGATAATGATGAATGGGATGCAAGCTAAGAAGATTTCCTATCAGGAGGAGATGATGGAAAAAAATTTCAAAAGAATGGGCCATGTAGGAGCAGCTGGAGTAGCAGAAAATCATAATCAAGGACAAGAAGGAAGAGCATAGATAGTTGTAACTTGGGAATAAAGGTAAGGAACATGATCAAATGCACCAAGAGATGGAGTGGATTAGCTGGGGCCAAACCCCGAGCCAAAGCTAAGGGTCGATCGGTACCGACCCCCAATGGTTCGGTAGTGATCCCCCACGACCTGTGCCATTGCTTAGGTCACTCCTAGTGGAGATGTTGCATGTGAAAGGAACGACATTGGGCATACCAATGCAAATCAGAATATAGAGGTGCAACTAGAGGAGTACGTGCTAGAATTCCCTCATAGAGTCGGGGGTAGGCTAAAAATGCAAACTGGAGATTACCTTTGGATGACAATAATAGATTTGTTGAGATGATAACATGAGCTATGAGAGGTGGATTATCTAATCGAAGCTTGGAAGACATAAACATGAGCCCATTTACTACGAACATCTGGTGCATTAGGATTCCACTGAAATTTAAACTACTAACAAAAGAGACATACAATGGAAATTCAAACTCAATAGTTTATTTGATAAGATACATCTAGCACATAGAAGTGTTAGGGGCATCTAAGGAAGTTAGTGGAATGGTGTTTCCCTCTATATCTGATAGGCTTGGCTGGGTTTGTTTCAGGCAGTTGGAGAATAATTCCATAAGCATGTGGAATGAGTTAGTTGACAGGTTTGTGAGACTGTTTCAGGTACACATCCCTTGACCCAAGAATGTAATGACTTTATCGACGGTGAAACAGAGGGCTGAGGAGTCCCTCGGGGATTTTCTAACAAGATTCAATGTGGTGGTTGCCTCGGTGGATAGGCCGGATCCATCAGTGGTTTGACGACGGTAGTTTCTGGAAATGCATATAAGATTTTAGAGTTGCATTAGGATAGTATTTGTAACATCCTCCATTTCAAGGACCAGAACTAACTGCTACGGTGTTGTAGTCATCCATAGTTATTAATTCTCAGTGACAAAATGCGGCTATGTTAATCATGTCAATAATCAGAAGCATATGAATATGAAAAAATTCAAACACTATTTAATAGCAAATTTTCACATCTCATTTCATAATTGACATTACATATTTACTTCGTGATCTCATTCATAATCCTACATTCAGAGAAAATATCATTATTACAAAATACTCCAAGAGCGATATCTGAAGATGCCCTTTTGGTTGATTAGAGTCAAATACTTGGCAATTATACAACTTTGCCATTACATCCAAATAGAGAAAACCAAACTACACAGTGGAAATAGATAAAGTTCCTAATAGCTAGATTGCCTCATGCACATCTCCAAAAGTATATTCGTCTAACTGGAACCCAAAAGCCCTTACTCTCGATCTACTCAAATGCATACCCGAGAGTTTAAGGGGAAAACAAAAAATTCAGGTTAGACGGTGGTCTAGTATGAATAATAACCTACCATCTCAAACCAAAACAAATATCTCGTGAGACCACGCCGCTGAGCGGAACTGGTTTTCCTTCACTAGTATCTTAAATAAAATATAACAATCATATATTTTGCTCCTGCAACCACAATGGTTAGAACATAAAAAATAGCATTTATAGCCATGCAACATATATTGGATTACTCATCCCTATTCATTAGATTATACATATTAATTTCAAATGACTACCCATAACAATTTGAACTGACTACCCGTCATATTTTAACCCGTCCACGCGTCTTATTTTAACTTGATCGGCCATCTTATAATTATGTGGACTACCCATCTCACATATTTAGAATAATATAGACTATCCATCTCACATGTAATTATTACCTGGATTACCCATCCCCTACCATATTGACTACCTATCACATATGGTTTTATTATTTAAAATTACGTGGACTATCCATCACACATATTCTATTTAACTTAAAATGATGTGGACTATCCATCACGCATCCCATAGTTTTTCTAAGATGACTATGAACCCTTGATTATCCTTGTAGAGACTATCCATCTCCGGCATGATGTAGACTATCTCACATCTTATAGTTTTCCTAGGATGATGATGAATCCATCATTTACAATTTAATTCAGATTACCTACATATTCCAATTTGATTCATGTTACCTACATGTATTCCCTTATAGTTTTAACATTTCAAAGTGACATAACATTGTATCAACAAATGACCTATGTCCAACTCATTTAAGAAAATGCATTGGTATCTCTAATGATAAAGTTTCATTTATAAAACATTTAGTTTATCGAAACTAATATACCTTGGTATCCTAATGATAGCATCGACGTCTATAATCAAATTAGCATTAGTATCCCTAATGTTTAGAATCAAAATCATAAAACAATAGGCTCACCAACCTTATTAGGTAATATAGATCAATATCGAAGTTCATCTATATTGGTATTCCCAAAGATACTGTCGAAGTTTATAATTTAAAGTGCCATTGGTATCCCTAAGGACTATGTCGAAGTAGAAGCATAAGGCTCTTTGCCTTTGATAAAATAAAACATAACATATGCGTAATTAAATCAACATCGACCTCTATCCAAGGTTGGGGATAAAACTTAAATTCTTTTAAGCTTAAGAAAAATTTATTTTGAAACTGATGTTTTCGATCTTCAATAACTATAGGCTATCCACTTATTATAACAAAACTTAAAACCATTGGAAGTTATTTGGCTAACTGTCGAAGACATAGGGTCATTTACTCTTATAAACATATGCCTCTTCACCCCTTTAAAACGTAGTTTTAATTTAGATAAAACATGCCTCTTCGGCATTCGAAAGATAAGGTGCAATGTCACAGCCAAGCGTCATCAACTCTAAAACATATGGTCATCGACCTCAATGCACATCGACCTCCAAGACCCTCGATGATGTTATAAAACTTTTACACTTAAGTTACTTCAGCTAGTATGCCGCTTCTTAAATAAAGTTGAAGTTGAAGTCAGTAAATGTGGCATTACTGCCTTATTTTGGAAAGTAATAAACAGATGAGATGCGGTATTATTTAAAACCATGGTGAAGACGAGCGACATCGTTGACATTAACATTAGTTTTTAAACGTTATGTAGAACGCAAAGTACTATTGCCACCTACCCTATGTCGTCGACGAGGTCGACATCGGCTTACTTGGAACCATTGCATAGTTACCGAAATAACTACCCTATGCGTCCTTTCGATACAACGTTGATACTCATGGAATATGGCCTTGTCTTAGGCTCAAAGACGATGGGGGTGGTATGGACTTATCGTAATTATAGTAAAATCTGTTTTTTTTTTTAACTAAACGTAGCAAACTCTTTTCAGCAAGTCATTATTCTTGTCCAATTTCCAATGGACAAAACAATCTTTTACAAATCCTTTTCTGAAATCCCAGCCACATTCATTATTCATGTTCCAAAACCTACTTAAAAATAATTAATTAATATTATAATTAATTAATATCATAATTAATTAATCTTTAAAATTCTTATATAGCATAATTACCATATAACGAAATCACTTGGAAAAAATCCTAGAAATTTACAAAAATTCAAAAATATGATATTCTTTATCATATAAAAATTTCAAGGCCAAAATCCATATTTAATTATTTTAAATAATTAAAACCCAAAATTAAGCTGCTTTTTCCTTAAAAATTCATAAAATATTCTCTTTAATTTGAAAAAAAATATGAAATTAAAAACCCATCTCCAAAATAATGTTTTATATAATATATTAGAAAAACAAAGCATTTAGAGATTAAAATCTAAAGTTTTACCCTCAAAACCCATTTAAATAATTCCAATAATCATTATTCTATCTAAACAATGATTAAACAATCATATCTTGTCAGAAGAACATCAATCATTCGTGTATTATCTATAACCAAATTCAAAAGCAAAAATAAGATGGTTTCATAATTATTCACCTTAGATTAATTATTAAAGTTGAGATTTGATATAGCTCTTGAATCCCTAAGCTTAATTTATAAATTTCCTTCGATTTCATGATCTTCCTTCCCCTTTGAATGGCTAGCCTCTTTAGGTTTTTCTTAGATTGTTTTATGAATGAATAAAATGAGAATGATATAAGGGGGAGAAGAATTTAAAGCAAAGGGTCGGTCTATTTCCTCAATTGCCACTCTTGTATATTCTCTTATATGTTAGGTTTAAATAATCTTTCTTAATTAATTAAGTATAGCATGACCTTATTAAGTTTCAAATCTCACTCTCCTTATCCCTTTACATTATTCTGTTTAATCTATCCAATTAAAAGTCCTAAATGATGTTTAACTAAAATAGAGGTGTTATAGGATCCACTAATGGACTTCAAGAGTTTTACCATGAAGCTAAAAGGTTTCGACGGGAGGAGGATGTTAAAGCTAATAAGGAAGAGGTGAATACCGTAAAAAGAAAAGGACCTCCTGTAAAGGGACCCAACAAGGATAAATGAAAGCTAAGGATGGATAATGGATATGATGGCTCGAAACAGCAGAGAAGAGAACCGAAATTCTCTTCTTACACTGATCTAGACAAGACCTTTGAACGAATCTACTTGGTACTAGAGGGCAACTCCTCTATCGAAAGCCAGCAAGTCGAGAACCCATAGATTGTGAAAGGACATTAGGAAAGCACTGCTATTCCATGAACTTGATGGGTATAACACAAATAATTGTAGGCATCTGCACGATCTGATAGAGTAACATGTTAGAAATAACTGGTTACAGCAATACGCAAGAAATCAAACTACAGTGATGGAATGGGGGCAGCCCTCATCCGTGGCGAATAAAAATGGCCTTGGATAAAGGCCAAGGATGGTCATCTCTTGATCAGGATGGCAGGAAATCGGGTTTGTTTCTCTAGCTTCATTTTCCCTTTTTAACAAACCATGCAATAATACAATTTAGACACTTACTCGTGTACGAGATCCCCAACGATCTTTAGGCATGCATTGGGTTGGATGCTAAACTATAGTTCCCGGTGAGGCAGTTACCTTGATGTTAAGCTTTATATTGTTTTTGATATTTGAATTTGATTGTTGAAATCCACATTTAATGTGATGACTGATATTGATTGCTTTAATGTCTCGTCCGAAAGGAGGGATTGGTGTGCAAGGTGCAAGTCACTTCGTCGAAGCACGAGCGGATGGGCTTGTATGATACTAATCACTGTAAAGTCCCATCTAAAAGGACGATACTAGAGTGCAAGAAGTAAATTCCCTCATTTAAATGTGACGGATGGGTTTACTTATCGCCGAGTCTCCTTGGCAGGGAACAAGCGGATTGGGCTCGGCAAGGGTTCGGAGTGACCACGGATTTGATCGCGTTATGTTCCTTCTAGAGACGGATCTAGAGTGCAAGGAGAAAGTCACCTTGCCAGAGTGTGAGTGGATGGGTCTATGTAACATCACATATCTAGAGGCCTAAAGCTAAGCCCACAGATGCTACAGTCATCTATAGTATTAACTTTCGGCAACTAAATACGACTATGTTAATGGTATCTATAATATCAGAAGCACTTGTATATGAAACAAATCATACATTTCAAAACAGAATTTTCCATTACATTTCAAAACACATGTTCCATATTCATATTACATAATCCTAATACATTTCCTAAGCAATGATAAATTATACTTATTACAAAATACACCAAGAGCGACATATGAAGATGCCCCCTTAGATGATCAGAGTTATATAGTCATAATTGACTTAGTACATATACATTGAAAATAAATAACAACAAAGAACTACAACTCCAAAACAGCTATCCGTAAGCCTCCAGCTCAACTCCGATAGCTTTATTCGTCATCCTACTTGTTTATGCCAGAATTGGCCACAAACCCCAAAAGTAGTGAAAGCACTAGTGTTTACATACAAATCTCCGATATCGAAGTACAGATCCCAGATCCAGATAAAGTAGAGAATAAAAATGAAGAAATAGCAAATTAAAAGGAAAGAAAATAAGAAAGAACACAAGTTTTATAGTGGTTCGGGGATCTCTGGCCTATGTCCACTTTGAATCGATCCTTTTATTCCTTTTCTATTAAGATTAAAATTACAAGCCTTTGAAATTAGTAAACAAAATGATAGAGTTTCGCCACCAAAAGAAGAAGAAGATCCTTTTTTGAAGGCCTAGGACTGTTATTTATATGTGTAGGCTGCAAATATCTCATTCAAATCTCGAAAGACTCCTCTCACGTGGGTGGGCCCACGTAATTCCTTGACATTTCGACTCGATCCATGTTCAATACGTACCAAATTCATATCGATCCAAAAAATTTCATTTTGAGTTGGGATCGATCATGGACATTTTGAGGTTGTACTCAAGCTCCTGTAAAAATTTGACGGTATTTGGACTTGTAGATCTTGAGTTATGATTGATCCAAGTTTTACATTTCCATAGTCTGATGCCTTCGTGTCGATCCATCTCACATCGATCTGTTCGTATCGATCAAACGATGGTGACGTGGAGCGATAACCTAGGGTAGATCCAACTTTTATGCCGCGTTGACTGCTTCCTCATTCGTGTCCATGGATTTCATAACCATCCATCATACTGCTTTCGTATCCATCAATATAGGCTGTTCGTATCCATCCAATGTTACCACCTTCGTATCCATCAGCTGTGCTTTATTTCATGTCGATCCCTGAATGCTTTCTTTTCATATCGATCCGGTGCCTTTGCTCGTATCGATCTGGTTCCATTGTTTTATGTCCATCACCTTGTATCGATCCTCTCATGCCACCTGTCCTCTTCGTGTCCATCCTTTGCACCCATCTACATATCATTCCCTAGTGCCTCCTTTGTATCGATCTATAAGAGATTAATACAAAATGTCCATCCAAGTTTTTGAAACCATTGCTTCTCTTTGTATCGATCCCAGCCTTGATCGATACGAGATGCATTGATGTACTTGGCCACCTAATTGAAACGTGCACATCGATCTAAGCTCCATATCCATGAATCTATTTCCCATCTAAAGTCAACCAACCAATGTAGAGTCCATCGATACATGATGCATCAAGTTGAAGACCGATCGATTTAAACCTATCACCACCTTGATCGATACAAAAATATCGATCCTAACCCACTTCTTACCAATATTGATCCATCCATAACTTGAGCATATGAACTCCGATTGACCTAAAATTTGAAATGTAGCTTCTCCAAGCCTTGTTAATCATCCCTGATCAACCCCACCTTGATTGGAGCTTGGTCCAATTTCAATGGTATCGATCATAGTCTTATTTTCAAATCAATCTCCAATTTTGATATCCATCCTTTTTGGTCAATTTGTTACTATCCCAGCTTTGACCAAAAGGTGGGGTAAAATTTGCCCGCCAAAACATGCCTTGCGGTAGAAACGCGTGTTTTGAGTAGCTTCAAATCCAACATGCAAAGTCCATATCCCATCCATAGCCATTCCATCCCATCAATTATCAATCCATCGTATCCTTATGTCATGGCCACATCCTTGTCTAAATCCACGACTGCTCCGAGTCGATATTCGATTCTGAATCCAATAACCAAATCCTCAGCCAGTTCCATAGTCATTCAAACCCGTCAACCGAGTTTTAATTCATCTAAATCCAATAACCAATAACCAAATCCATGACCTCTCTGGGACCGCTTCGGGCCAATAGCCAAATCCAGGACTACTCCAGGTCTACATCCAATTTGTAGCCATTTAAAGCCGAAATCCGAATCCATGACCTCTCTGGGTCTAAATTGAAATCCAAGGATCTTGCTAGGTCGTTTGATCCTACTCCGGCCTCGACTCTCTAGTCAAGGACTTGTATATTCTCCATCTTGACTCTCTGGTCAAGGACTTTCATATTTTCTGGCCTTGACTCTCTAATCGAGGGCTTTTATATTCTCCAGCCTTGGCTCTCCAGTCAAGGACTTTTGTATTCTAAAGCCTTAACTCTACGGTCGAGGGCATTTATATTCTCCGGCCTTGACTCTCTGGTCAAGGACTTTTTTATTCTTCGGCCTTGACTTTCCGGTCAAGGACTTTTGTATTCTCCGGCCTTGACTCTCCGGCTGAAGGCTTTTATATTGTGTTCGAGTCCGTTCGATCGCTCTCCGATGAAGGGACTCATAACTTGCGATTACTGCCCTATTTCTCCGGTCGAAACTGTAATCGTGTAGTCTATATTATTTATTACATTAATTCAAATCCAATCATCATAAAGTCCAATTGACCAAATGAAAGTCCGTACAACCAGGAAAAAATTAAATAAAAGTCTGTACAACCAAAGTAAAAACCAAAGTTTGTAGAAAAACAGAAAGAAAACAATATTTCATAGACACGAGCATCATAGTTTATCATCATCTCAAAGCATACCTAGGGTCCATCATTGATCCCATACATGTGTAAGTGACTTAGCCGTGCTACCTCGAGGTCCGTTACTTATTCCATGCCACAAACCTAATCAGTTGATAATAAGCTGATGATGCCTAGATCCAGTTCCATCTTCGTTTGAGGTGAGCGGTGGCTGCTCTTGTCCACTTCCACGGCTCGATTCCTTACGTATTGCTGCAAATGACCATTCCTCACATGCTCAATTATATCTTTCAAATGCCTACAATCGCTCATGTTGTGCCCGTCTAACTCATGGAATAGGAAATGTTTTCCTGATGCCCGCTCGTATTCAGAGGGTTCCCCTTTTGTCGGCCTTCGATATTGGAGGCGCCCTCGAGTATCCAAGTAAATCCTTTCTAGAGTTTTAGTTAAGTCTATGTAAGAAGAGAACTTCGACTCTCTCCATTGCCTTTATGAACTGTTGTCGCTATCATTCATTTTCCTTTTGCCCCTATCATCTTTGTTTGAATCCTCCCTGGGTGGCCCTCCGCCTTTTACTGCATAAACTTCAGCCTTTCTTCCATCTCTCTTTATCCTCCTACTGCAGAAACCTTTCCGCTTCATGGTAGAACTCTCCCAGATCCATGGGTGGATCCCTAATTAGTGAATTCTTGAATTATGTGCCATCAGCTGTGCCAAATACAGCTGCCATCAAAACCATGGATGGATCTCGGCGATCCACCGATGCTGCAGCTGTGTTAAATCGTGTCAAAAAATTCCTAAGAGACTCCCTTGCTTTCTATTTCAGCGTTGTCAAACTCATCACATTCTTGATCCTTGATATATGAACTCTGAACTGCCTCATGAACTTTTCAATCAACTCGGTCCATATTCCAATCGAACCGCTCTCCAGTTACCAAAGCCATAATGCTGTCGTGTTTGTCAAATACAGTAGGAAGCATCGGGTCATGACTTCCTCTGATGCCTCCAGTACTTCCATATATCGCATATACCTCGTCAGATGAACAGTAGAACATGTCCTCCCATCGTACATCTCCAATGTTGGTAGCTTGATTTCAGATGGGTTCTTAGCCTTCCTGATTGTTGGAGTGAAGGGAATCCTGCTCATATCTTCCAGATCTCTATTTACTAATCCACTTCTCATGGCTCGCCTGACCATCTCTACCAATCTGTCACTGTCACCAAGTTGTAGCCCTTGTTCATTATCTCCGATCTAACCCTCGAGTTCACGAGGGAATCCTGTATCTGCTCTACTTGATGGGCATCCATACATCTATCAACGCCATGTTACACAGTTTCGGTTGGTATCCTGCCCGTGGTTGGATCAACAAGCTCCTAGGGAGTGCCCCTGGCTCAGGGGCTGCTCCTGATGGCCTTGCCCTTTCTGATTGCCTATTGTGTCCTTCTGTTCCAGCTCCGTGGATCTGAACTCCAGCAGCTCTTACGGTCCCTGCCTGTCCAAACTGTCTGAGAATGTTCTGCATCATATCTTCTTGCCTTTTCAGAAGTTCTTCATGCATAGCTCCCATCATCATCTCTGGTGATGAAAACGGAGGCCTGATTTTCTCCTGAGGAAGCCTCCTAACTCCTTTCGTGTTGACTCCTTTCCGCTCTCTGTCTTCTTGCTAATTGCTTCATCATAGCTTTCCAGATCCAAGTCTTTAAGCCTTCAAATCCAAAATCCAAGCTTTAGAATCCCTAAGTGCTAGTTTTCTTAGTGAAAGCACTAAAGTGTTTGCGCCAGAATTGGTCACAAACTCCAAAAGTAGTGAAAGCACTAGTGTTTACACATAAATCTCCGATCCAAGTGTAGATCTTTGGTCCAGATAAAGTAGAGAATAAAAATGAAGAAATAGAAAATTAAAAGGAAAGAAAATAAGAAAGAACACAAGATTTATAGTGGTTCAGCAATCTCCAGCCTACATCCACTTTGAATCGATCCTTTTATTCCTTTTATGTTTAGAATACAATTATAAGTCTTCGAATTTAGTAAACAAAACGACAGAGTTTCTCCACAAAAGAAGAAGAAGATCCTTTTTCTGAAGGACTGGGACTGTTATTTATAGGTGTAGGCTGCAAATATCTCGCCCAGATCTCGGAAGACTCCTTCTCTCACATGGGTGGGCCCACGTGCCTGACATTTCGACTCGATCCATGATCGATACGTACCAAATTTGTATCCATCCAAAATTGCTCTTTTTGGGTTGGGATCGATCATGGACATTCTTGAGGTTGTATGAAAGCTCTTGTAAAAATTTGGTGGCATTTGGACTGTAGATCTTGAGTTATGATGAATCCAAGCTTTACATTTCCATAGTCTGGCGCCTTCTTATCGATCAATCTCGCATCGATCTGTTCGTGTCGATCAAACGATGGTGATGTGGAGCGATAAGCTAGGGTAAACCAACTTTTATCTGTGCTGACTTCTTCCTTATACCTGCCCATGGATTTCGTATCCATCCATCATACTGCTTTTGTATCCATTAATATAGGTTGTTTGTATCCATCCAATGTTACCACCTTCGTATCCATCAGCTGCTCTTTATTTCGTACCGATCCCTAAATGCTTGCCTTTTGTATCGATCATGTGTCTTTGCTCATATCGATCTGGTTCCATTGTTTTATGTCCATCACCTCGTATCAATCCTCTCATGCCAGCTGTCCTCTTCGTATCCATCCTTTGCACCCATCTACATATCGTTCCAGAGTGCCTCCTTCATATCGATCTATTGGCGATCGATAAGCAATGTCCATCCAAGTTCTTGAAACCGTTGCTTCTCTCTTTGTATCGATCCCAGCCTTGATCGATACGAAATGCATTGATGTACTTCGCCACCTAATCGATATGTGCATTCGATCTGAGCTCCATATCCATGAACCTATTTCATGTCTATGGTCGACCAACCAATGCAATGGCCATCGATGCATGATGCATCGAGTCGAAGACCGATCGATCTGAACCCATCATCACCTTGATCGATACGAAAATATCGATCCTAACCCATTTCTCACCGATATTGGTTTATCCATAGCTCGAGCATATGAACTTCGATTGACCTGAAATTTGAAACGTGGCTTCTCAAAGCCTTGTTCATCATCCCCAATCCGCCATGCCTTGACTGGAGCTCGGTGCAATTTCGACGATATCGATCATAGCCATGTTTTCCAATCGATCTCCAATTATGATATCCATCCTTTTTAGCCAATTTGTTAATATCCCGGCTTTGACCAAAAGGTGGGGTCACACTACTAAAATTTGAAAGAACCTTAACCCTCAGCCTACTCAAATCAATTTGATTACCCGAGAGTTTAAGGGGAAAACATAAACTTCGATTTAGACATAAAGCCTAGTGTGAATAATATTATACATCTCAGTTAGTTAATATTAGGTGAGACCACGCCGCTTAGCGGAATGGATTTCCCCTCAATAATATCCTTTTAAAACATATCTTTTGCAAACCTTTATCCTGCAACCAAAACTAGTTAAAACTGTAAAGCATCATTAATATAAATATATACATCGGATAACAAATAGACTATCTGTCTGAACAATGTAATTTTATTTGGATTACTATTAACTTGGCTGACTCGAGCCTACCGGACAAAAACAAAATAATCTAAAATCTGTTAGACACTCTTTTTCCGAACTATTTGTCTTTAACTATCTATTAAACACTTTTCCTCTGGATGGTCTGTTCCTAACTTAACATCTCCCAAGGTCACCTGATCCGAATGGTTTTGCGGGCTCACCAATAACCTATCAATATATAATCATATATTCCCTTCTGTGTGTAATCACATTTTTAGTCTCACCTGTTACAAAGCCCTACACACTTGAATTTTGGTCTAAATTAGCTGGGTAATAGCTAATATATAGGGTATGACCCTATACCGGTCCCATCTAGTATTCTAATATCTGAGTCATTTTCGTTTATGGATAACCTCCCATGATTTTCCTTGAAAACGTTTTCATCTAAAATTGATTTAATAACTTTAAATCAAACTTAAACAAGGAAAATATTTATACTCTATACTTTACACAAAATTACCTTGCCATGTTATATTTACTCAAAATTTAGTTGATGAAAACATTTAAACACTTGAAAGTACCCCTTTCGATTTACTGAAAGTCCCCCTTTCAAAACCAAGTAAAAACCATTCATTTATCTAGGCCAAAAGGCCAAAACCTTCCTTTCGATACCTTTCTCAAAACCCTTTCAAAACCTTCCTTTCGAAAGCATTAAAACCTTAGACATCACATCTTAATGTACTTCAAAACGTTGCCTTTAAAAACCTTGGAAAAACCTTACATTTCAACTCTTTCAAAACTATCAGAAACACTACATTTTGACTCCTTCGAAACCCTTTGGGGATTCGCCCTTTGAAACCATTTTAAATACCTTTCGAAAGAATCAAACTTTTAGAAACTTAAACCTTTCGAAAGCACTTGGGTTCAGTTTAAAACATGCGAGAAAACACCTTTTGAAACCATTCAAGCCAAAACCATTCTCTTTCGAAACCTTTGGATTATATTTCAGTTAGAGCAAAAAGGTCACTTAAAACATCTAAGTCGAAAGCCTTCCCTTCAAAACCTATTCCTAAGTAAAGAAATGATGGTGTCGAAACCATCCCTTCAAAAGCATGGGAGAAATGGTTACTTTTTAAAACAAAGTATACCTTTCGAAACCATTGACTTTGAAAGGTAGAAAGGCGGCAGCTAGGGGCTTCAACCTTTTCAAAAGCATTACTTAAAATAAAAGAGTGCAACCCATTCAAAACCATTCCCTTTAAAGTATTTGACCTATTCGAAAGCCAATTATGTGTCAAAACCTAACTTTTCGAAAGCAAAGCAGGCACTACCTTTTATTTTTAAAACAAGGCTTACTCCAACCCCTTCGAAACTTGACGTTTCGACCAAGTACCCTTCACCTTTATCCACTGTGCTGCGTACCAAGTAGCTTGATACAATGCGCATTGGTTTCGAAACCATCAGTGGCGAAAGGTCATCTATAGTATTAACTTCTAGCGACTAAAGCTAAGCGCTACAAAAGCTGCGGTCATTAACTTATGGCAACTAAATATGGTTATGCTAATGGTATCTATAATATCAGAAGCACTTGAATATGAGACAAATTATAGATTTCAAAATAGAATTTTCCATCAAATTTCAAAACACATGTTCCATATTCATATTACGTAATCCCAATATGTTTCCCAGGCAATGATAAAATATTCCTATTACAAAATACGCCAAGAGTAGCATATGAAGATGCCCCCTTGGATGATCAGAGTTATATAGCCATAATTGACTTAGTACATATACAGAGGAAATAAATAAAAATAAAGAACTGCAACTCCTAGATAGTTATCCGTAAGCCTCCTGCTCGTCTCTGGTAGCTTTATTTATCATCTTACTAAAACCTAAAAGAACCTCAACCCTCAGCCTACTCAAATCAATTTTGAGCACCGGATAGTTTAAGGAGAAAACATAAACTTCCAGTCTGACATAAAGTCAGGTGCGAATAATGCTATAAATCTCGGTTAGTTGATATTAAGTGAGACCATGCCGCTTAGCGGAACGGGTTTCCCCTCCCTAATATCCATTTAAAACATATCTTTTGAAAACCTTTATCTAGCAACCAAAACTTGTTAAAACTGCAAAGCATCATTAATATAAACATATATGTTAGATAACAAATGAACTATCTGTCCAAACAATATTGTTTTATTTGGCATACTATTAACCTTTGGCAGACTTGGGCCCACGGACAAAAATAAAATAATCTAACATCTGTTAGACACTCTTTTTTTGAGATATATGTCCTTAACTATCTGTTAAATACTTTTCCTTCGAACGGTTTGTCCCTAATTTAACATCTCCTAGGATCACCTAATCCTAATGGTTTTGTGGGCTCATCAATAACCTATATATATACAGTAATATATTCCCTTCTGTGTGTAGTCGTATTTTTAGTCTCACCTGTGACAAAGCCCTACACACTTGAATTTTGGACTAAATTAGATGGGTCTATAGCTAATGTATAGGGCATGACCCTATACCAGTCTCATCTAGTATTCTAATATCTTTCACTTAGGGATAATTTCCCATGATTTTCCATTAAAACCTTTTCTTCTGAAATTGATTTAAAACCTTTTATATAAAACTTAAACAAAAAAAATTATACTCTATGCTTTACACAAAATTACCTTGCCATATTATATATATACTTTACTCTATCTTTAGTTGATGAAAACATTTAAACACTTGAAAGTACCCCTTTCGATTCTATTGAAAGTCCCTCTTTCAAAACCAGGTAAAAACCCTTCATTTATCTAGGCCGAAAGGCCAAAACCTTCCTTTCGAAACCATTCTTACAAGAAGTGATGCCCCACCCTGAGACCCACATTAACAAAGAGTATTACAGGGTAATACTGTCTCCTAATGCGAAGAACAGGGCTGGCTAGGAGCGACCATCCATAGCTTTCCTTAAACATCTATTAAATACGTCGATTCCATGCTCTAATTTTTTTTCCTTTCTCAAGTGGATTGATATATTCAATAAATGCTTAACACAAAACTACAGTGGCTAACAGATCTATCAGAACAAAATATAACAACAATATATACAACATATCACATAACATAGCCAAACATATATATATACACACATATACACAGATACATCCCAAATCTCAAAATACGCCAAATAATGGCTACACTTATATCTCCAAAAATTACATAAAAATTATTTTCTTGTATAATTAAATACAACAAACCATATTAACATCATTTTTATAATCAAATATTATTTCTTTCGAAACCTTTAAAAACCTTCCTCTCGAAAGAATTAAAACCTTAGACATCGCATCTTCAAATCTCAAAAATCTCAGAATACTCAGATATCTTGCATTGTATCATCGGCAAGTGAAAATAAATCTCATAGTGGTTTCTCATAAACCATAATTCCCGAAAAGGGAAATCTGATCTCAAGACTCACCTTGTCTCATCGGCGAGTAAAACAACATATATATAAGTGGTTCTCATCAATTACTACTCTTATAATAAGAGATCTCGAACCTCTCAACTCTCCAAATATTGGCTAACTTAGATAATTCCTATAATAGGAACTATAAAGCTCAATAATCAACTCAAAACAATATACTAATGAGGTTTCAATCATACAAGTCCGGAATTAACCGAAAAATTAAACTCACGTGTCTCATACCACGTGTTTTACAAAATCGTTTAGTTCTCTTTCTCGTACATTCGAAAAGTGTAAAAATAAAATATATTATTTATAAAATATTTTTCTAGAAAAAAAGGATTTAAAAATAATTTTTTAAAACCATTTTGGAAGCAATTTAGCCAACTTTCTCCTTGTTATAAGAAATAAATATTTTTAAATTAATTCAAAATAATTTAATAATAATTTAAAAATAATTTGAAAATATTTTATAATATTGATTTTAAAACAAAGCTATTTAGAAATTTTCTTAAAATTTATTTGGAAGAAATAGTGCTTCAAATCGAAGAAAAACGAAGAAATCACTCCAAAACGATATTTGAATTCAATTCGAATTTAAACTAAATTTTAAATTTTCAAATTCCTCCAAAACAAGGATAATCCGTTGATGGATATCATAGCCAATAATCATCGTCAAAATTATCTCAAAATTTGCATCAAAACCATAGCAATTCAAAGGCAAAGCCACGAAATAAGCTTCGAAAAGTACACGAACAAAAGGCCACAACATCTCGTGCTAGGCTAACAAGGTGGTCGACCCAGCCTAGTGGCAAGGTCGACCTGGTGGTTGCTGGGTCGACCCAGGCTACGAACATTTCCCTGGGTGTTTTTCCTGCTTCGAACTCAACTTTCAATAGAAAATTAGCACAGCAAATGATCAAGTTTTATAGAGAAAATTGACATGCAAAGAGTGTGACAACAAAACAACAATTTGGAAAGATCCGGCGACAATTCGACTAAAAATCAAAGAGATATTGGTACTTAAAGTAGCAACCAGAAATCAGAAAAACTAAGAAACAGCTAAGAGACAGAATATCATATACAGTAAATGAACTAGCTAAAATTTTCACAGGAAATTCATTTTCCAACTAGCAATTTGTGAGCTTGAACTCACCTTAGAGATTTAGCAAAGTTTTGTTAGCAAGCAATGATCTTTTGAGGAGAATTGAAGCTCTAAGCACCTGTAACTGCTGAAACAGAAACATGTAGTAGAAATAGAAAAAGTTACAGATAAACTCATTTCCAATTCAAGATTATTGATGAAATCCATCTAGTATTGGATGTGGTTACTTTTTTTATTCTTGATTTAGATGATTTCCTTTTGAATTTTGCAGCAAAAATTAAGTAGAAATTGATTTAGTTGAGAGAAGCCATTGTTTTTCTTTTTGTTTCTTTTTACTGTAAACTTGCTTTTTGAGAAAGAGGAAGAAACAACGTACTGATTATTTATTTCTCACCAGAAGCTTCTAGGTTACGGCTAATGGATCTAATTATTACCCAAACAAGCCCAAAAACAGAAATGCTTAGAGAAGATGCAAGGCTATGCTCATATTTTAACTTATTTTCACACTACATTCACGTATTTCAACATTTATACGCCAAATAAAATGTATACGTCCAATTGTATTGAAATAAAATAGCTATTATAACAAAATAAAATTTATTTTAATAATAAAAATATAATTTTAACATTAGAACCCCATTTTACACAAGATTTTACAATTTACACCATTTTAGTGTAAATATACCATTTTTAACACAACATGCTTAATAAAAATTATTTTCTTGTCAAATAAGTTGCAATAAATCATTCTAATTTTATTAAATCGTTAAAATGTTATTTTCAACCAATATTTCATCTTTTAATTTAATAAAATACATAATTTCTACATATTTCTCCTTTTATATTCAATAAAAGGCTAATATTGGCAATAATTACCAATGTTACTACATTGACTCAATTAAAATACAATAAATGATTATTTTCACTCCAAATTCTCAAAATAAAGTTTTTAAAATTTTATTTCCATCAATTTATTTTTATTTCATCAATTAAATGTTGAAATACATCCCTTGATTAATTTATAACTCAAATTATCAAAGATTCCAATATTTCCAATTTATTTCCCAAAACTCCATTCAATTAAATTCCAAGATCAAACTTTAACTTCAAACACACTGTTTATTTGATATAAATAATTTAAATCAAATTTATCCTCTCTGTTTCATTTTATTCTCAATATTAAATTATAACTATCGTTATAATTTAATATCACACGTAATCATCAATACCAGGGTTGTTACACTTAATACCTTCTTTTCAAAAGTGCTGCCAATATTTTCAGAAATAAACTTTAGATTTTATATTACAAAATACCCCTTCTCCTTAATAAAATATATAAAACATTTAAGTCTCATATCTTAAATAATTTTATATATTCATGAAAACATTTAGTTCCTATAAAAACTCCAAAAAAAACCTTTTCAATATGTTTACTAACATATATAAATTTCAAACCCAAATAATTATTCATTTTGCATTAAATAATTTATAACCCAATATATCATTTTCTTCGCTAGAAATTTAATATAAAATCCATATTAATTCAGAACATTTTGAAAATAGAAACAGATCTCTAAAATAACATTTCGATCTATATCCCAAATCGCAAGGCATTTGGATGACATTAAATAGGGTTTTCACACCAAACATATCATAAGAACCAATATAAATATGCATAAATCATCAACAAGAATATATAAACATATATTCCCCACCCCGAGATCCACACTAACAAATAGTATTATTATGTAATACTGTTTGCTAGTGTAGAGAATAGGGCTATTTAGGAGCGACCACCCATAGCTTTATCTTAAACATGTATTGAATACATCGATTAGGTGTTCTAAAAAATTTCCATTTTCGATTGGGTCAACATACTCAATATATACTCAATAGAGAACTATGTTGGCTATAAGATCTATTCAGAACAAACCACAATATAATTAATAACACAGATCACAGAAGCAAACACAGTGAAAGATATACATATACACTAAATACAATACATGGTGTCATATGTAGTAATACAACCATGATATATACATACATCAATTCCCTACAAAAGAACATATACATAAGCAGTCACATTACACGGTAAACTACACAAAAACTATGCATCTAATCCAAAAGAGTAGATAGTAGGATCCAAAGCAAACAGCTAAGTAAAAGCCAAATAACCTATCCTATAACTCGGTCTTACCCGAGTATGTAAAATATACGAGTCAGTCTAGCTTAAACAACTGATTAGCATAATATAGGTAAGGTATATGGATGAATGTTAACAATACTTCTTGGAAGAGAAGAAGCAATGCTAAGTATAAGCCAACTGCAATATGTCATAAGGTGTTTGTCGAGAGAGACAAATTCAATAACAATATTAAATATCCACAATTATGCGCCTCATATCATCGGCATAATCAGTAGCCAATATAATGGCTTCCATCAACTATAAATCCCAAATAGAAGATTACAAATCTAAGAAAGGACAAAGAATGGCAACTATGAATCACAACATATAGAACTCGACTAAGAGTTCGAAACTCCAAAATGTAATCACCATATATTCAACATGATAGCACTCAAGCTATATAAATAATCCAACAAGGGAAACTATGGTGAAAACATGTATAAATCATCAAAGTTCTAGAAATCAATCACAAAGAAATCTAGAAAAACATCAATGTAAAGAATAGGATGCTATAGTCTAGAAATTAGCCCAACAGCTTTATGTACACAACAGTCCAATAAGTGGCCCAATAGCTTGCCAAGTACGGTGGGTAAGAGACCACAACAGTCTCAAATCGGACCCAACAGTCCATGATTATCCCAACAGCTATATATATACACACATAGGACCCAACAGTCCAATAAGCGGCCTAATAGCCTAAGTACTGGCAATAACTCGTGAATGTGTCACAAACTCTCAGATATGAACCTGGAAAGTGGTAATGGTGCATTCCATACCACACGCTTTCACTTAATGGTTTACTAACTGCAAGTCAATGCCACACTAGAAAAACAAATCATTCAAATCACAATAATTGCCTCATCTCATCGGCAAATACAACCAGAAGGCCCATAAATGTTTAGCTTCAAACTAACAAGTCCAGAATTAACTGAAAAGGTAAATGCATGTGTATCATGCCATGTGTTTTACCAAATCATGTAATTCTCTTCCTCGTATGCTCGTAGAGTGCCAAAAATGTGTATTTTATATCGAAAACAATTTATTTGAGAAAACTTATTTTTAAAAACCGTTTGGAAAATAAACCTTTGAAATTTCTCCTTATTATAGAGAAAATATATAATTTAATAGCTTTAAAATAATTTATCAATTTATAAAATATGTATTTAAAAAACCATTTTATTTTAAAAATCATTCCAAAATTATTTTAGAAAAACCTGTGCACGAAAGCAAAGAAAAAAATCGGAAACACCCAAAAACCGAAAAAGGAAATCATCTCAAAAAAGATTCAATTCAAATTTCGAATTCACTAAAAATTTGGCTTGCCTATTGATAGGCTTCACGCCCCCTCAAATACATTCAAAAATATCATGAAATCAAGTCAAGAAAGCCACTTGAAATTAGCAATTTGAACAAAACAAAGCATAGGAAGAAGAAGAAGTGACCTAGGCAAATTCACAAGCCCAGGACGACATGCAGGTCGACCTAGGGATCGACCTTCATGGTCTTAGGTCAACCTACAGGTCGTCCCCCACTAATACTTGGTCGATCTATAGAACGCGGCTTCTATAGGCTTTTTCTTCCTCGTTGAATTGACTTTTGTGCGATCGTTTCAGGCAGTTATAAGTCGAACCTAATGATGAAAATTGACATGCATGAACTACAATACATAGACTACAATCCGGAAAAATTCTGGCAGCATTTCATGATAGGAATTGGGAGAAAAGATCACATAAAGAAGCACCCTAAAGACAGATTTTACTGTAAATTCTAAACAACAAAAATTTATTTACAATAAATGATTTTTTTAGCAGTTTTTGGCTATGAAACTCTTGTGTCGGCTAGATATTTATGAGTTTAGCACTCACCTTTACAAAATATTTGAGCAAACCTTTGGAGACTCGAAGCAAGGTGGAAGCTTGCTTTTGATTTTAGCTTCAGAAACCTGAATAAGTAGATTGTACACGCATGCAACAAGAAAAGGCTAAGTTACAGACAACCAAATTAAAAATCAGAAATGGATGAAAGAAACATTGGTTTTGGCTTTGATTGCCTGAAATAATTGACTCTAATTTGATTGAATTGCAAAGAAAATAGAAGATTTTGATGATTAGGTTTAGTTTTGAAGAGGGAAGAAGCTTCTAGTTTCTTTTGTTTACTGGTTCTAAATTTACAATACGTACCAATTTTTGAGAAGAGAAAGAAATATTCACTTTTCTGGTTAGGGTGGGAAAATGGGCTTAGACCCAATAACAAAATAATTAGTTAATAATATAATTAATACTTATACACTAATACACCTATATTTTCATATTTACAACACATATTAACATGATTTCAACCCTATAAAAATTGTACAAACATATTTTACAACAAACGAAAAGTTATTTTAACTATAAAAATTATTTTCATTATTAAAAACTCCATTTTTATTTAAATACTAAATTTACACAATAATTTACATAAAGTGGGAATTAGCCACAAGGGTCTCTTTAGCAAGTGAAATTAATTTTTAGGACACACAACTAAAATAATTACTTTTAAGGACAATACGCAAAATAATTAGTTTCTAGGGCCTAAAAACCTATGAAATTATGTCTTTGAAAGTAATTGGACAACTGACTTTGTCCTTGAAGTAATTATTTTGCTGACTTTGGCCTTGAAAGTAATTATTTCATATGTGTATCCTAGAAACTAATTGGACTGCAAAGTTTGTCCTTCTAGTGAAATGCCCCTTACATAAAACTTTATTGTTAACACCAAAAATTACATAAAAAATATACCCTTGTGTAGTTAAATACAACAAACCTTTTTAACATCATTTTCATACAAAAATTATTTTTAACTAAAATTCTACCTTTTTATTTACATTATTAACCATATAAAATCCAAATACTAAATTAAAATTTAATAAAAGTCACATTTGGCAATAATTTGCAAAATTATTGCATTACATCAAATTAAAATCATAAAATGTTCATCTTTCTCACAAAGAACCAAAATAAAGTTTTTAAAACTTTATTTTCAATATTAAAATCCATTTTTTATTTAAAATAAATTTTTTTTAACGAATTATGTCTCAAATTTATTTTATATTCCAATATTAAATTTTAACCACTGTTATACTTTAATATTACAGGTAATCACCAAAACCAGGGTTGTTACAGACTCCCCCTTATAAAAATTTACGTCCTCGCAATTTCTAGAGAACAGCTGCATTCAACATGATTTATTTCATCAAGCAAAGGAAAATAGATAAGCTTCAGTTTATAATTATCATCACCGATATGAGAAGATAGAAAATCAGGATAGGATTGCTCGATAAATTCTCTGGTTTCCCAAGTGCGGTTATTGGGATCATCGGACCAATGAATCTTTACAAGGGCACATCTTTATTTCGAAGGCGTTGCACCTCCGATGCAAGAACACGGACGGGATGCTGCCTGATAGATAAATCAGGTGAGATCTCAAGCTTTTGCAGACAAGGAGAATCAGTGACAAAATCCGAATCTCGTAAACACTTCCTTAACTAAGAGACGTGAAACACGTCATGTACTCCAAAAAACCAATCTGGAAGTGCTATTCTATAAGCAACAGGACCAATACACTCTGTAATAGGAAATGGCCCTATATATAGTAGTGCCAATTTCCTAGTCTAGCTAAAACGTACCACTCCTTTCAAAGGACAAGCTCGAATATATATAAGATCACCAATAGAAAACTCAAAAGGCTTCCTACGTTTGTCTGTGTAGGAATTTTGGCGACTCTATGCCTCTTTCATTCTTTCTTTAATACGCACAATCTTCTTGGTTGCATCTCGAATAGAGGCATAATATAAGCTTTTCCCCAGAATCAAGCCAACAAGAGGGAGAATGACATGACCTTCCGTATAAGGCCTCAAAAGAGCCTTGCTGATTGAAGATTGGTAGTTGTTATTATAGGTGAACTCAACTAAAGGAATGTGGTCTTCCCAACTACCACCAAAATAAAGAACACAAGCTTGAAGTAAATCTTCTAATATACGATTCACCCGCTCAGTCTGTCCATCAGACTATGGGTGGTAAGTAGTGCCAAGATTAAGCTTTGTGCCCAAAGCTTACTGAAGACTCTGCCAGAAGTGACTCATGAAGAGAGGATTATGATCACATACAATAGAACTAGGAATACATTGCAATCGCATGATCTCCTTAATATAAAGCTTCGTAAGATGAGATGTAATCCTATTAGACTTAATAAGAATAAAGTGTGTGGACTAAGTAAGACGATCCATAATAACCCAGATGTTGTTGTGGCCCGACCTCAAACGAGGTAAGCCATCGACAAAATCCATAGAGATTTGGTCCCACTTCCACATCGGGACCTCCAAAGGATAAAGGAGACCACTAGGTCATTGATGTTCGGCCTTAATGAGTTAACAAGTCATGTAGTTACTCACATAACTTTCCACATCACACTTCATGCCTCCCCAATAATATAAGCGACACATTTCAGCGTACGTCTTTCTGCTGCCAAGATGGATAGTATATTTAGAACAGTGACACTCAGCTAGAATGTCCCATCTAAGATCTGGAATAAAACGAATAACTAATCTGTTCTTCTTACAAAGACATCCATGGCTATCGATGCTGAAATCCCTTACCTCAATATCATCGTGGGATTCTGACTTACACTTCTGAATAAGAGAAGAGATATCAAAATCTTGCCGCCGAGCCTCATCTACCCAATCTAATAGAGTAGGACGAGCGTCCATGTAATATAATAAAATAGGAGAGTCTGAAGTAGAAGCACGATCTCGGATATCACAAATAGATAGAGTTTTTAAGCCTTTTCATTCTGCAAGCATCATGAAAACAGCAGCTGATTGCTACGACTCAATGCATCGGCAACTCGATTCCTCTTTCCTGGGGTATATAGAATGTCGAAGTCATATGAAGCAAGGAATTCAAACCAACGTTGTAGTTGCATTTTGAGCTCTTTCTAACTGAATAAATACTTGAGTGACTTATGGTCGGTATAAAGAATAAAGTGCTCACCTAATAAATAATGGCGCCATATCTTCAATGCGAAAATGAAAGCGGCAAGCCCTGAATCATGGGTAGTGTACCGAACCTCGGTCAGACGTAATTACCTTGAAGCGTAGGCAACTACCCGGTCCCTCTACATAAGAACAGCACCAAGCCCATAATAACTGGCATCGATGTAGATAATAAAATCTTGGTTCCCTTCGGGAACCACAAGGATTGGAGCATCAGTGAGAAGTTCTTTCAATTTCTGAAAAGAAGCTTCACACTTATCAGACCAAGTAAAACAAACGCCTTTTCTAGTAAGGCTTGTCAGAGGAAGCAAGATGTAGGAAAAGTCTTTGATGAACTGACGGTAATAACCCACCAATTCAAGGAAGCTACGAATCTCTGAAGCACTCTCAAGTCTCTTCCAGTTTTGAATGGATTCGATCTTTAATGGATCGATAGAAATGCCCTTAGAAGATACAACATGGCCTAAGAACTTGACTTGCTTTTCACAAAAGTGGCACTTGGAAAATTTTGATTTAAGATGATGTTTGTCAAAGTGTACTCAAAAAATTCTCAGATGATTGGCATGATCAGATTCAGACTTTGAATAAACAAGAATGTCGTCGATGAATATAAGAACAAACTTATCGAGATATTCCCGGAATACTCGATTCATATGGTTGATGAAGTAGGTTGGAGCATTTTTCAAACCGAACAGCATAACAAGCCACTCATAAGAACCATATCGAGTGTAGAATGTTGTAAGAGGAATGCTATCCTCCACAACTCGAAGTTGATGAAATCTGGTGGCGAGGTCAAGTTGGGAAAAGATATTAGAACCAATCAACTGATCGAACATATCGTCGATCCTAGGCAACGGATACTTATTCTTAATGATTAACTCGTTAAGCTTGCGGTAATCGATGCAAAGCCTAAGAGTACCATCGGACTTCTTCACAAAGATAACCGTGGCACCCTACGGTGAAGAACTAGATTAGATAAACTGCTTAGCTTAAAGTTCTAAAGGTTGCTATTTGAGTTCCTCTTTTTCTTTAGTAGACATCCTCATAGTAGAATGACTAACTGGCTGTGCGTTTGGAATGAGATCAATGCGGAACTCAATCGTTCTCTTAGGTGGCAAACCCGAAATAGGCTCAAATACACTAGTGAAGTCACAAACGATTGGATTCTGAAACACATCATCATCATCGTCTCAAGATTCAAGAGTAAAACAAAGAGACTTCGAAATCGTGATCGACATCCCGAAGAATAAGAGATAACTAAGCAGGCGAGTTGGGATGTCGAAGATATATAACTCTCTCATAACAAAGAATTCTAGCTTCGTATCAAACAAGCTTACCCATACCCAATATCATATCAAAGCCAAGGAAATGAATCACGTGCAGATTCGCACGAAAAGAAAACCCACAAAGAATAATCTCGACTTTCTCACATAACATGCTAAGGATTGCAGATCCCCCAATAGGATTCGCAATCCCAATGAAGTAACAAGGCAAGAAACATCCAACTGAATAGCATCAACAAGTTCCTTCTATACGAATGAATGTGATGCACCTGTATCGAAGAGAACTCGAATGGATTGGTTATGAAATAATATAGATCATTCAAGAATAGAAGGAGAAGTACCTCTCGGCTGAGAAGAACCACCAGAAGCATCCACTACACTGTGCTTTCCCGAACGAGGACCCTTAAAAGAATTAGGGCACTTAGAAGATTAGTGTCCCTCTTGCTTGCAAATGTGGCAAATGATAGGCTTAGGACACTCTCGAATAAAATGATCATATGGACCACAGTTAAAACAAGACTTATGAGTATGAGGGTTGCACCAGAATGAGAGCTGGAGACAAGTGGCTTCTTCTTCTTCTTCTGAGGAAACGACTTGGATCTCTGAAAAGGAAACTTCATCTTGTTTGGGTTCTTATGAACCTCAGCCTCACCACTACTACCCCTTTCCTTTTCGACGGCTTCAAGGTGAAGCGTCGAATCAACAAGCTCCTCAAATGATAACTTAGGCTGGAGCATTAGAGACTTCTTCAAATACTTCTTCAGACCAGGAAAAAACTTAAGATTCTTCTTGTAGGAAGTGCTGATAAACTCGAGCCCGTATTTAGGTAGGGAGTCGAAAGAAGAAACATACTCTGAAACTGATGATTTCCCTTGCTTCGACTCAAGGAAGCGATGGGCTAGAAATGCTTTCTTGGACTCAGGAACAAACTTGAGCTCAAACCTCTCTCTGAACTGCTACCAAGTAAGGGTAGACTCATCCATCTCGGTGATAAGAACTTCATACCAATCGAGTGCACGTTCTTGTAACATACTCGATGCTATAAGAACGCGGTGATGATTAAATAAATCCACACGAGAAAAGATGCGCTCACATGTCCGAAGCCAAGCCTAGACCTTAAGAACAATCTCAGAACCTTTGAATGGCTTGCCTCCTAAATGGGTGAAGTCGCTACACATGTGCGCAAATACGGAATTATGCAGAGGAGAAGAATGGGCTGGAGCTGGAGGCTGAGGGGTACGAATAAGCTCTAGAATCTGATCGGTCGACATATACACACCTTCTGGACGTGAGCCATTGGACGGCTCATCTCCCGAAGTGCAACCACTTCCTCTTCCAGCCATGAGCTTTGCAAAACTAAGATAAGATTTAATTATTCATAGGGTTAGATATTATCAAATAAATTCATTAAATAAGGAATACTATGGAATTTAAAATTTACATTCCTATTCCCACTTATCTACCCCCAAAGGACTCGAAAAGGGTTAAGGCATGATTAGAACCAACTTCGATTAGGGACAATGTTCTCACTCATATTATACTAGATGTATTGTAGTATGTATACTACTCTGTGTCTGTTACATTTTGTTCTGAATTGAGCTCTGATACCAAGCTGTGACGCCCTACCTCGAGACTCATGCTAATAAAGAGTATTACTATGTAATACTGTCTGCTAGTGCAGAGAATAGGGTTGTTTAGGAGCGATCATCCGTAGCTTTGTCTTATACATGTATTAAATACATCGATTAGGTGTTCTAAATTTTTTCAATTTTCAAGTGGGTCAACATACTCAATATATGCTTAGTACAAAACTATGGTGGCTACAGGATCTATTCAGAACAAAACATAATATAAATAATAACACAGATCACAGAATAGCAAACACAGTCAAAGATATACATATACATTAAATACAATACATAGTGTCGTACGTGGTAATACAACCGCGATATATACATACATCAAGCCCCCACAAAATAATATATACATAAGCGAGATAACACTACAAGGAAAACTACACAACTATGCATCTAATCCAAAAGAGTAGATAGTAGGACCCAAAGCGAACAGCTAAGCAAAAGCCAAATAACCTATTATGTAACCCGATCTGACCCGAGTGTATAAAATACATGGGTCAGTCTAGCTTAAACAACTGATTAGCATAAGATAGGTAAGGTATATGGATAAATGCAAACAATCCTTCTTGAAAGAGAAGAAGCAACACTAAGTATAAGTCAACTACTATACGTCATAAGGGGTGTCTCGAAAGAGACAAGTTCAATAACAATAGCATACATCCACAATTGTACGCCTCATATCATCGACATAATCAATAGCTAATATAATGGCTCTCATCAATTATAACTCCTAAATAGAATATTACAAATCTCAAAAAATACCAAAGAATGGCAACTGCGAATCACAACATATAGAACTCGACTGTCGAAACTCAAAAATGTAATCACCATATAGTCAAAATGATAACACTTGGGCTATATAAATAATCCAACAAGGGCAATTATGGTGAAAACATATATAAATCATCAAAATTCTAGAAATCAATCACAAAGAAATCTAGAAAAACATTAATGTAAAGAATTGGACCCTATAGTCCAGAAATTAGCCCAACAGCTATATGTAGATAGGACCCAATAGTCCAATAAGTGGCCCAACAGCTTGCCAAGTACAGTGGGTAAGAAACCCAACGGTCTCAAATAGGACCCAACAGTCCATGATTAGCCCAACAGCTATATATATACACATAGGACCAAACAGTCGATTAAGTGGCCCAACAGCCTAAGTGCTAGCAATAACTTGTGAATGTGTCACAAGCTCTCAGATATGAACCCGTAAAGTAGTAACAGTGTGTTCCATACCACATGCTCTCACTTAACAGTTAATTAACTGCTAGTTAATCCCACACTAGAAAAACAAATCATTCAAATCACAATAATGGCCTCATCTCATCGGTTAATACAACCTGAAGGCCAATAATTGTGTAGCTTCAAACGAACAAGTTCGGAATTAACCAAAAAAGTAAACGCACATGTCACATACCATGTATTTACTAAATCGTTTAATTCTCTTTCTCGTATGCTCAAAGAGTGCCAAAAATGTGTATTTTAAATAGAAAACAATTAGTTTGAGAAAACTTATTTCTAAAACAATTTTGTGAAAATCGTTAGGAAAATAAGCCTTTGAAATTTCTCCTTGTTATAGAGAATATATATATAATTCTAATAGCTTTAAAATAGTTTATGAATATTATAAAATATTTATTTCAAAAACCATTTTGTTTTAAAAATCATTCCAAATTTATATTAGAAAAATCGATGCCCGAAATCAAAGAAAACCATCGGAAACACCCAAAAACCGACGAAGAAAATCATCTCAAAAACAATTCAATTCGAAATTTGAAATCATTAAAAATTTGGCTTGCCTATTGATAGGCTTCATTCCCCTCAAACACATTTAAAAATATCGCAAAATCAAGTCAAGAAAGCCATTGGAAATTTGCAATTTGAACAAAACAAAGCATAGGAAGCAGAAAAAGTGACCTGGGCAAATTCACAAGCCCGGGTCGACATGCAAGTCGACCTAGGGGTCGATCTTCATGGTCTTGGGTCGACCCCTATAAATATTGGGTCTACCCGTAGAACGCGACTTCTACAGGCATTTTCAGCCTCATTGAACTGACTTTTGTGCGATCTTTTCTGGCATTTTTAGGTCGAATCTGATGATGAAAATTGACATGCATGAACTAAAATACATAGACTACAATCCGGAAAAATTCAGGCGGCATTTATGATAGGAATTGGGAGATAAGATCACACAAAGAAGCACCCCAAGACAGATTTTACTGTAAATTCTAAACAACAAAAATTTATTAATAGTAAATGATTTTTTTAGCAGTTTTTGGCTATGAAACTCTTGTCTCAGTTAGATATTTGTGAGTTTAGCACTCGCCTTTGCAAAATAGTTGAGCAAACCTTTGTAGACTCGAAGCAAGATGGAAGCTTGCTTTTGATTTTAGTTTTAGGAACCTAAATAAGAAGATTGTACAGGCATGCAACAAGAAAAAGCTAAGTTACAAACAACCAAATCAATCAGAAATGGATGAAAGAAACTTTGGTTTTGGCTTTGATTACCTCAAATAATTGCCTTTAATTTGATTGAACTTCAAATAAAATAGAGGAATTTGATGATTAGGTTTTAGTTTTGAAGAGGGAAGAAGCTTCTAATTTCTTTTTGTTTACTGGTTCTAAATTTACACTACATACTAGTTTTTGAAAAGAGAAAGAAATATTCTCTTTTCAGGTTAGCGTGGGCAAATGGGCTTAGACCGAATAAAAAACTAATTAATACTTATACACTAATACACTTATATTTTCATATTTAAAACAAATATTAACATGATTTCAACTATATAAAAATTGTACAAACATATTTTACAACAAATAAAAAGTTATTTTAACTCTAAAAATTATTTTCATTATTAAAAACGCCATTTTTATTTAAATACTCAATTTACACAATAATTTATATAAAACTCTATTTTTAACACTAAAAATTACATCAAAATAATTCTCTTCTGTAATTGAATACAACAAACCATTTTAACATCATTTTTCGTACAAAAGTTATTTTTAACTAAAATTCTACCTTTTTATTTACATTTTTACCATATAAAATCCAAATACTACATTAAAAATTAATAAAAGTCGCATTTGGCATTAATTTGCAAAATTATTGCATTACATCAAATTAAAATCAAAAACTGTTCATCTTTCTCATAAACGACCAAAATAAAAAATTTAAAACTTTATTTTCAACATTTAAAATCCATTGTTTATTTAAAATAAAAAAATTTAACAAATTATATCTCCAGTTTATTTTATATTCCAATATTAAATTATAACCACCATTATAATTTAATATTACAAGTAATCATCAAAACCAGGGTTGTTACAATTTTCCTCTTCTAAAACATGGCTAGATCATGCAAGATAAATTCGAAATTCATCTGAAACCGAAAACATACAAAAATGAGATGTAGTCATTATTCACCTTATCTTTTTGATTAAAAGATGTGAGATTTGGTGTTGAATAAGTAGATCTACTTCTTCTCTTGAAAATCCTATCTTTATCTTCTCTTGAGATTGAAAATGGTGGCTAGCCTTAAAATATTTCACTTGAGAATGAAATGAGCATGCATTTAGTTTTCTAAATGTTTAGCGTATAAGTTCATCCTATTTTCCATTTTGTCCTTCCTTATTTCCTAATACTTTTATTCATGTTATCTTTTTAACTCATTATACCAATATGCATGACTATCCTTGGTTAAATCAAATCTCAATCAATTAATCAACACATTATTTTATTTTATTTAGCTAACTAAATATCCTAAATAATGTCAAAAAAAATATAGGGTGTCTAACTACCTAGGATTTTGGACATCCCGAGTTGTGAATATTAATTTATAATATTCAACAATATTGTATTTTAGTATACAATATTCCTAATAATCAATGATTAATAATTGTATACAACTTTCCAAACATAGTGTAATTTTAATTTTCAAATCTATATTAAAATAGAGAATGATTTAATGGAATTTCTTGTATATGTATATTTTGGTTTAAAAGTAAAATATGTATGTATTGTTTTAGATTAAATATGTGCATTTTGTTTTAGAGATAAATATGCATATTTTATTCTAAAGATAAAATATAATAGAGAATTAAAGAAATTGGAAAAAATCAAATGCATACATTTTTACATATGGGAATAATAAATTTATTGTATATAAAATTTGGATATAAATTCATAGTGAAGTAAAAAGGAATATTTTTGATTTTGGGTATATAAACAATGTTGTTTATATTAAATTAAAAGAGTTTAAGTTGAAAGCTTTTAAAATAATAATATATACACATTGAGTTAGAAAAGTTGTATATATGTAATGATAAGTTAAAAGGAAAATGTATAATATTTATAAATAGAAAAATGTTATAAATAAATTGATGTGTATAAGAATCATTTGAGTATAAATAGGAGAAACTATATATATATATATATATATATATATATATATATCAAATGACTTGATTTATTTAGAATAATATATTTCAAATTTTCAATAAAAATTGTATATATGGTTACATATATACATAAAGGTTTAAATAGTCTAATATCACTTTGTAATCCTTGTTTTAAAGTAACATATGTATACATATGAATATAGAGTGTTTAGTATAGGATGTTATTTTATTTCAATTTGTTTAAAATAATATATGTATATAAAGTTATATACCAAGAAGTGTTATTTTAATATAGTTTCTCATTTTATTTTTTTAAAGTAAGAAACAAAAGCAAACACTACTTTGACAAGTAATGTTAATTATGGGCTGTTTAAATTCTTGGATATACTTACATATGCTTTTAATAATGTATGGTTTATATTATTTTAAATATAATAATAGTATAAGTTGCAAGTTATTTACTTTTAAAGTGAAAAACAAGAAAACCAAAACTGTTTTTAATTTAGTAAAATAATGAGAAATTAAGTGATAAAATTTTCATCAGAGAACAAACTAACATCTGGCATAAGTTGCCTGATCAAATCTAACATAATCATTTTAATTTTCTTTTCAAATTCCTCTCAGCAAAGCTAATATCATTTCAACCACCAAATAGGCATCTTTATTCCTCAGTTGTGTTGCAAAGTTGTGTATATATATGTGAGCATTTGAGAGTAGTGTTGTTGTTTTTAAAGATTTAAATCTGTGACTAAAAATATATATAGCCTCTGTTTAAATTTCTAAGTGACAGCAGACAAATTAAAAAGAAAAGGAAGATCTCTATACTAGTCTGGAATTTGAATAAATTTGGAATCATCCTTTGTTTAAATTTCAAATCACCAGAAAATTTTCAAAGCCTCTGTTCAACTGGAAATTAAAATTTAAAAAAAATATATAAAGCAATACCCGGTAAGCAAGTCTATGAATCAAGAAGACTGGATCATCTCTGTTCAAATTCAAACTCGGGAGATTTTAATAGCAAGATTCAAGTTTCAGTTTTAAAGATTTAAAGTTTTCAAATCAAAGACTTCAACTTCAAGTTTTAAAGATTCTGGAATCTAATGTGGAAGGTGAGTAACATTTTATTTTCAAATTTTGAAAGTGAAAAGTATGCTCTGTTGACAGTAAACTATAAGTTCATCCCCACTTCAAAATTCCATATCTTTCTATCTAGTTTATATTTGTCGATGCTGTAAACTAGGAAAGAGTTAAATTTTGTGTATAGTTTAAGTTAAAAATAGCATGTAAAGAAATTATGCTGTATAGTTCATTTACGACAGATTTTACAATAGGTAACCATATTTAGTGAAAATTCGATATGTTTAAATTAAGAATTCAAGCATGCAATCTAATTGCTTATGTAGAAATATGAATTTTAGAAGTAAAATTATAATTTCTAGTGCTCTATATCTCGAGAAATTGTTAGATGTCCAATTTTTGTTCTAAAACAAATTTCCGTCGACTTCGTCGATGAGAGGTGTTGCGGCCTATTCTGGAAGAGGCAGGTGGTCGTAGGGGAGGTGTCGACCGTGGCCATATCTTGAAATTTGGTTTGGATTGGGAGTGCGAGTGGGATTTAGGGTTTTGGAATGGTTTCAGGGGGGTCGGCAAGTGAACTGGGTGATGGTGGAGTGACCGAAGTACAAGGGGTTTGGCTCGAAGGTGGCTGTATGGATGAATTTTCGATCGAGATAGGTGGCTTTCGAAGAAGTGGTCGAGTGACGGTGAGGTGAGTCGATTTGTGGGGGTATGTTGGATTTTATGGGTTCAGGAAATTTGAGCTGTCGATCGATTTTCGATCTAAGGGTTGCAGGACTTTGGCAAGGAGCATTTTTGGATCGAGAGATGGTGTGTGTGTCTAGGCTGTGGTGTCGCGCTCATGAGATGGTCGCTGGCGAAGATGTGCAAGTGCACAGCGTGAACATGGGAGCTTTCTCGACTGGGCGAATCGAGTGAGAGGAAATTGGGTTCGATTCCGGGTCGTATCGTGATTGCGTGAGCTTTAGTGTTCGCATAGGAATGTCTGAGTTGATCAGAGTTGATTTTTCGAGTTCGAGACATCGGAATTCATTTGTTTTTAGGTAATCTGGAAGTTGGTAGGTAGAGTTGAAGAAAGGTAGGCTTTCGGTTTTGTTTTCTTTGATTTGGGCTTCGTCCCGATTGCTTTGTGATAAGAAAATAAGGTTTCCAGTTTGTATTTTTAGTTTGGGATTCGGCCGATGGTCTTGGCTTCAAAAAGAAGAAGGAAAGGAATTAATAATTAAGGAAATAGTTAATGTAAAGGTAAATGTTTTGAATCAATCTCCTTGTATATTAAATTTTTACTTAAGTTTTTAATATGGAAAAGAATTTTGAAAGAAATAAATTTGCTTACTTTAAGTCCGTTTAATTAAGGTCATTTAAAAATTATTTTATCATAAGATTAGTTAAGCTTTTAAATAATTTTAATATTATTTTTTGGAGTTTTATCTAAAATTGAAGAGTAGTTAAGCAAATGATTTGGGAAATAAAATGTTAACCCTTTGAATTAATTTAAGATCTTAAATTATTTTATTCCAAATGTTAAATAGGTGTTATTGAGAATGGTTCGTATTGACGGAAGTTACGCCATCGTACGATCCATTGTGAAATTAAATAAGTAAAATTTTGCAAGCCTTTAACGGGCAGAATTTAATTACTCTTTTGGAATGAATGCCATTGAATAATTTTATGCGGCCAAACTGTTAAGATTTTCCCAACTGAATAGATGTGTTATTGTAGATTATTCAAACTGTTTGTCATTTGGATAGCGGAAACAGACACCATTCTGCTAAATTGTTAATTTAATTTCTATGGATAGCATAAGCCATCTATCTGATATTATCTTTGTCGTTGTTACTAGCAATGATAATCTCTGATCTGCATATTCATGCATATATTTGTTATCTGTCTTTTAATTATATTAGAGAATATAATGTGAACCGATCTATGAAAGCTGATTGATTTTAAATATTGGTATTAACTGTGAATTATAGCTTGATAAGTACCGTTGGGACTGATAAGCCTTATACTGTTTGGATTGATTTTGAACCTATTTTTGTTCTAAAAATAAATATTTTTTTAATAATGTTTTTAAAGGAATTGATAAGTATTTTGGAAATAGCAAAAGTAGTTTATTAGTATTTTTGGAAATCTTTATAAAGGTATAATTTTTATAATTATGTATAATTTTAACTATTTCAAGTATAAAAACTATGTAATAATTATTTAAAAAGGCAAATTTATATTAAATTGGTATTTAAGTATGTTTTCTTCAATATAATCTATTAAATACAAGTGTTGTTTTAAAATAATATATATAGAAATTTTTTATAAAAGAGTATTTTTATTTAACAAACTTAAGAAATGTATTTGGAAATTTTTATAAAATATGATTTGGAAAGAAGTTGTTTTAAAGATTTTAGATATCAATAAGGCTTAACAGTTGCAATGGGAAATAACTTGGTTGAATTGATTGAATGTTTTGATAGTTAAATAACCGACTATCAAATTTGGACAAAAACTTAACTTTGGAAATATCTAGAGGAAACTTGAGAATTATATGGTACGGTTACCGTTCGAGGTGTTATACCGTACGTATAAACTCATTTGTTCTCCAGGATGAATTAAAGGAAACTCGTCCACTAACGGTTAGGAGGTGAACTCCGATCTTGTATTTCGTCGGTGTATTTCCTAAAGAACCTGGGTTGAGTCTACCGGGAAATAGCGAACATTGTTTCGAAGAGACCGAGATCAGATTTGTAATCTGAAAACAACTTTGATCCAACGAGTATGTTTTCGAGATGAAGACTAGAGCTTGGAGTCGAAGATGGAGCAGTGAAGCGCAAGGGCTAGTTGCTACTAATCCTGAGGGTGATTCCAAAGTGGATGTAGTAGGAATAGTGCCTTCGGTTTCGTTCGAACCCGGAACGGACGTGTATGGGTGAACGCTTTCGGAACATCATCAGGAGGACGGTGAGCATTCTAAGTGATATGTTCTAAAAAAGGTAATGCTAATCCTCGAGCCTCATCAAACGGGAATGACTAAAAGTCAGGGGATATGCAGCAAGGCTAAGTGGGTAGCACCCAACTTGGGTAAGGCCATCCCTGTCTAGGTGTCCCTTTTTATTTCGGCTGGATAGGCGGTTGCTGATCCCAACCGCGGGTTGATCTTACTCGGGTTATCCAGTAAGGGGTAGTCCGGTCTTGTGTTGTAGGGGAATGGAGGGGTGCTCGGTATGCTGATCTAAACAAGGTACTATGATAGGTGGTACCCCAGTGCCTAGTCATTCATTGGAAATCCATTCTCCCTACGTGCTCTTTACGGTTTTGATTGTAGAACCCACTTTGTGGCTAGTGTGCTGGAATTTAATAATTTAACAGTTTCATCTATTTGAATAAGTATTTGTATATAGACACTATTATAATATCAGAGTATTTTATAAGAAATGTTTTTGTTATCATAAGGTAAAAACCCGACATGTTTATTTTGTGGTGTGGTCTTACGAGATACCTTTAATTTCAAAGGATTTTAAACTTTAATTAATCAAGTTGAGTGTGTTTCTCAGGCTGGTTTACCAAACTGACCCGGGCTTGGCGTTTTTCCTATATGCTCGGGTCAGACCGAGCATATTTCCAGGTTTAGTTGGAAGAGTGGAAGCTTCAGGAGAGGAGCTGGAATCAGGAGATGTATTAATGTAGATGCTTATATTTAGTATGTATTTGGTTGTGTGGTCAACTAGTTGTAAGGACAACATTGTTATAGAATTATCCGAGTTGAATAGCTGTAATCTGATTTAGAGTCTGTATATGTTATTAAAGCAACAATTTTGGTTTCATGTAACGATTTGTTTATATTATAGATTATTCGTTCCGCTGTTAGATTTTGATTGTTCTCTTTTCTTCTATCATCTTCTATTTCTACCATCTTTCTTCTTTTTACTATCCATCTTCCCGTGCAATTTGGCTGACAAGTGTGGTTTAAAGTCAGTTTAAATCAGTTCGGAAAAATGGATTGTGACATTGTGGTATCAGAGCCTAGGTTGAGTAAATACCTAGGTTCGGGTGGGTTGCTCATTAGGAATAGATCTTGATATTTCTTTTAAGTTGATAATGTAAATAATAAATAAAAAGGAACCAGGTTTTCATTTCTTCTTTCACAAACCTGTAAGTTTAAATCAGAGAAAAATCAAATCAGGATATTGATCTGATCATCTCAGATCAAATGATCAAAACAAATATCATCTCAAACTAGGCTACAACCTGGAAATCAAAGAGCAGTTCAAAATCAAATCTTAGTTTTAAAAAGCAAACAAAATCAAAGATTTAAAAGCCTGAAAGCAAGATTAAACTCAAGGAAATCAGCTTCCAGTTTAACCAGATCAAAAACAAACAAATCAAAGTTTCCAACCTGGAAGCATTTCTGAAATTAGAACAGAATAAAAGCAATTCAAGTTCAATACAAGGCCAGATTCAGATTTAATTCAAAAACATCAAAACCCAGATAAATTTTCAAAGGCAAGAACATTCGCAGACTGTTCTCTGCTCTGTGCAACCCATCAGGTGAGCAAATCTTTATTTTAAAGCCTTGAATCTATAATTAAATACTTTTGATTGATTCTGGAATTAAAAAGATGCATGAATATAAAGATATATGCCTGTGTAAACATGTTGTGTATGAATGTCCATGTATGTTTTAAATTCATTTCTCTGTTATATGACCAGCTTCAATTTTCTTAAAAGAGGATTCAAATTCTCGATATATATATTCAATTTTAGGCTTTAATTTCTAAATAAAAGATGATGGTAGGAGTGTAAACTTAATTTTAAAAATAATTATGAGTAAAATTAGTTAAAGGTTTACTAGAAAATCTGAAATCTCAGTCAAAATGTATAATATCAGAAAAACCCAACCATGTAAATTTTAAGTTTAAATTAAATAAGCTGTTTCGCATGAGCCAATAATGAATTTCGGTACGAAAATCCTGATTTTTAGTGTCGTGTATATTGTGATATTTTGTGATGACCAAATTTGGAATATTCGCCGATTTCCGACGATCTATGATGAATGAGATGTCAAGATTTGATCGTAAGGGAAGCGGGTAGGAAGGAGATTACTAGAAAAATAGGAATTGGGTTTATCAAAGAACGAGGTGCCATAGCGGCGGCAAACTAGGGTTTTTTGACCAACTTCGATCGATGCTATTATCGAAGAAATTTCGCCAGCGTCATAGCATCGAGTGAAATCGCGATTGGGGGAAAAGAAGTAGGGGATTATGGGGGAGATTTTGGTGGAGTGGCAAAGACTCTGATGATCGAGATTGGTGTGACAAGCCAGATTTTGGCGATCGGTATGTTTCAGGTGGAGGATAAAGATGCTCGATTCGATTCCAGGTTGAATTCGATCGATCTGGGTGGTCATTCGATACGAGATGATCGTTGATGACTCGTTGGAGGTAGCGGTGATGACCAGAGAAGCTCTGATCATCTGTGCACGTATACGCGTGCATCTGGATGTCAAATGGTTTTGTTGGAGAAGAAAGAAGGTTGAACTCGAAGACGCGCTCAAAGATTTTCGAATCGGGCCCGAGTTAACTATCGAGTCGTTCGTTGGGTAGCAGGTTTTAAATTTTCACAATGAAAATAGCGTGGGTTTGGGTTTACTCGGGAAAGGATTGAGAAAAATGGTATTTTTCTTCAAGATGGACACGAGATACCTCGGGTTAAAGCAGTAGTAGGTTCAAATCTTCAAACAAATCAAGTTTTAAGTTTCAAATTAATTAAGTTTTGAATTGTGTTCTTAAACAAATTTTCTTCTAAAATGATAAGTATTGTATCTTTAGTTTGAATTAGCTAAGGATTTTAAAATGAATTATTTCCATTAATCAAGTTTTTAAGTGTTTAAAATATGTATACTTCCAATTGAAGACTATTTTGAATAAAAGTTAATAGCTTAATTAAGAAGTGATTAAATAGATAAATGGTTTATTTTAGATAATATTTTAAATCATTAGTCAACTTAAAAAGTTTTAAGTTAAATAATATGATAATGATAATTTATTTTGAAGGTTTAATTAATGTGATTTCTTGAAGGTTGATTACTTTAATTAAAGGCAGACTAATTTATTGTAATTAATCAAAGGTAATTAATTAATTATTTAAAAATAATTACTTAATTAAAAGTAATTAATTAATGGTTAAAGATTAATAAGTGATTAAGAATAATCACTTATTATAATTAATTAAAGTTAATTAATTAATGTTATTAATTAATTAAGGTAATTAATTGGAGAATAATTAGTTAAGTAGTTAATGAAGGTGATTAAGGGATGATTATTAATTAAAGGTTAATTAGTTATTGTAGTTAATTAAGGATAATAAATTAAATGGTAATTAATTAATGTAATTAATTAAGGATAAATAATTAGGGGTTACTCGTTTAGTCAAAGTTCTACCCTCTGTAGTCTCAAGTAATCAAGCTGCATTTATACCTTCTAGGAGTATTCTTGATAATCTACTCCTTGTACAGGAATTACTGAAAGGTTATGGTAGAAGTAAGGTGCCCCCTGCTGCAGCAATTAAAATTGATATATCTAAGGCTTATGACTCTATCCACTGGGTTTCAATGGTTTGGGTTATGGCTGAGATGGGTTTTTCTAAAATCTTTGTATCCTGGATATATGCATGCATCTCCACTCCCTCTTTCTCTGTTGTTTTAAATGGTAGACCTGTGGGTAACTTCAGAAGTAGTAAAGGTATAAGACAAGGTGATCCAATATCTTCCTATTTATTCTTGCTAGTTATGGAAGTATTTACTGTTATTCTCCGAGCTAGATATACTCAGAAGAAAATTAAGTTCCATCCAAAGTGTTCTCAACATCACATTACATCTATCATGTTTGCTGATGATGTAATGTTGTTTACAAAACCTGAGTTACCTTCCTTAAATGGAATATCTGAGGCACTGCAAGAATTTTACAGTATGACTGGTCTAAAAATAATCAAGACAAATCTTCTTTGTTGGTTTCTGGAGTCAGTGAAGTACAAGCTACTGCTCTTCAACACCACATTGGATTCTCTTCCATGGACACAGATATGAAGTACCTTGGTCTTCCATTAATTTCAAAAAGAATTACTAAAGTTGACTGTCTTCCTCTTTACAACAAGATCACATCGGTTATGACTGCTTGGGAAAATAGGAACTTGACACAGAGTGGTAGATTAGTGCTGATTAAATCTACTGTTTTTCCTCACTTGTCTACTGGGCTCGTTCTATGATTCTTCCTGTCAGACTTGTGCAACTTGTTAGGTCAGCTATGAACAAATTTTTTTGGACTGGAAGTATTCATAATAGGAAGTTGATGCCTTGTTCCTTTTCAAAATTTGAAACATCTAAGAAAATGGGTGGTCTTGGTGTTATTGATGTCAGGAAGTGGAACATTGCAGCTATAAGTAAACACTTTGATGATCTCATCAACAAAAGAGACAGCTTAGGGGTTAACTGGACATGGCACTACAATATAAAGAATAAGTATTTTTGGTGTATGGCTAATCCTCTGAATAGCAGTTGGATCTGGAGAAGCATTTTGAAACTGAGACATGTTTTCCTTCCCATGATCCTTTATATTGTGAATGCTAACTCTCCTGTCAGTTTCTGGCACGATCCTTGGGTAAGTAAAGGTCTTATTTTGTCCAAATTATGTGACTATAATCAGTTTATGCAGTCAGGAATTCACTTAGATGCAAAAGCAAATGATTTTGTACATGAAGGCAAAATTGTGCTACCATACAATAGCAATCAAATTATTAGGCAACTGTGGAGTGACATGCAGCTTAAATACTCCCCTGCTAGTCAATATGATACTGTAGTTTGGGATATGAAGCCACATACTATCAATGGAGTTTATAATTATCTCTCTGTTTCTGCTCCATTGCCTGCATCTAAATGGTTCACAGTGATCTGGTCTAGTGATTCTCAACCTAAAGATAATTTGATGCTATGGAAAGTTATAAACCAAGCCTTGCTTACTAGAAGTGTTTTGAACAAATTTGGTTTGGGATGTTCTTCTACATGCCTGTTTTGTGACCAGTATGATGAGTCTCCTCAACATATTTTTTTGATTGTCTAACACCTCTTTACTTTTTGGATAGAATTAGTTTGAAAACTGGAATTAATCTTCTTATTACAAACTCTGGGGATGTTTGGAATGTTTTCTTCAAAGCCTCTGGAATGAATAATGAAGGAGGTAGAATCCTTGTTGTTTGCATGAAAATTTAAATGTCTGTCATATGGAGAGAAAGAAATGCAATATTTTTTGAAAAGCAAAGAAAGAATGTGGAAGAGCTTTGGAATGAAGTTAAGTATGGTACATATTGTCAACTGAAGAACTGTCATACTGCTTACACACTTGATAAGCTGGTAGTTTGGGCTTGATTCCTTTTGTATTTATTTATTTTTCCTTTTTTTATTTTTTCTCTATGTCTTTTCTGTACCATTTATTGTTTTGCAATAAATTTGGTAGGGGCCCAGTTAACCCCGCTTGCTTTGCCAAATAATTAGGGGTTAATTATTTAATGATTAAAAGTTGATAAATTTATTAATTAAAGTGATTAATTTAAAATTAAAGGTTAATTAATTTATTAAAGGTTAATTAATTAAGATGGTTTGTAATTAATTAATATTAATTAACCATGACTAGTGTTTATTCATAAGTAATTAATCTGATTTAAATTAATCAGATAATTAATTGATTTTGCTTATGAATGTACGAATTGTATGAATGTCTTGAGTTGATTTATAATGATTCTATGATGTGGATTGTTTTGATTGAGCTATGTGTGTATATTATTTATCTGTAATGTATTTACATATTTATCTGTGATGCATTTACATATCTATTTGTGAATCTGTGAATGATCATAAGCGTTATATGATTATACCGCTTATCAAATATCATTGTGCTTGAATCTGTGATGATTGATGATGTTTCACTACTGTGTAAAACCCATAGACTACACTATACACACACATATATGGATTGCACGAGGAAATTGGTTAAGTCGCAGATTTTTGAAATGGTTTTAAAACTGAATCTCGAATTCAAATGTTTTGGAATTGGGTTAAATATGAAAGCTTTTGAAAAGGAGTTTTGAAGATAAAAGTTATTTTGAGATAACTTAATAAAGTGTTGAAATTTAAAATAGTTTGATTTGAATTTGAATTCAAAGGTTTGAAATTGAACTCTATATTTGGAAATTATGGTGTAAAAAGGTTTTGCAAGTTACAAAGGTGTTTATATGTGTTTTAAACCATTTTAAAAGTATTGTTTTGGGAATTTGAATTTAACCCAAGTTTTATATTTGAAGGGCTTTAACTTGTATAAATGTAATCGGATTTTTACCGAAATGAAAACTATTTGTTTTTCAAATAATGATAGCTTTCACATAACGAAATAATTTCCAGTTTGTGTTATAATGATTTCAAATTTCAAAGTGAACTATTTTGAAAGCTATGAATAAATCTTTGTGAAAGATAATTGAATTTGTTTTGAAATTGAAGAAGATTTAAAAGGTGTATCTTTGTATAGAATATTTGAAATAAAGATTGTTCCTGAAAGCTATGAATCTTTGGAAATGGTTTGGAAAGACATGAATTGAGTCTTTGATTTAAATGGTTGGATGAGTTAATCCCATTAGAAAAGGAAATTGTTTTGAAAAGCCATAAATGAATCTTTATGAAAAATGGGTGAACTTTGTGAAGTGGATCTTTTTGTTTAAAGATTTGAAAAATGGTAATTTGTTTAAACCATTTGAAAGAAAGTTATTGGGTTTTAGGTTGTGACTTAACTGAAATCCCATTATCCATATGATTTTTAAATATTGCGCTCATTATTCCGTTTAGCCGGGAGTGGACCTTGTGTCATATAACCCATTTCGAATAATGATACGACGATACGGATAGCATTTGAAGAACGGTGGTGAAGACTGGATATTTTCGAAAACGAAAGGATAACTCATCGAATGTCTCTGCAGCGGTTGACCCGTGGTATAGAGATTTGATCACCTTTTGTGATGGGAAGTCCGGACGTGATTAGGGATTATCTGGATTTGCAAGGGCATCTTTGGAAGTACCTTCGGTTCTGTTCGAACTCGGAACAAACTTGGGACATTACAATTTGAGATGTAAAACCAGTTTCTATCAAATACATTTCTGTTTGGTGGTAGAGATTTATTCTCTTAGCTTAACACCCTTCTCTGAGACATACGAGCTCAGAGGTTATGTAGTTGATGGTTACTAGTGATACATTCCCAATTTGGTAATGTGGCATACGAAGTGTTGTTGTTCATTTGTTGATCAAAGCATGGCTTTATGAAAAAGCGTAGCTTTGTGGATGAGACTTTTTCGAGCCTCACAACCAGAAAATGGCCGAAACAGGATTTTTGCGGCAAGGTTGCAGGGGTCACACCCCTAGGATATGTCCATCTCTTCTAGATAAAAGGTGGTATCATGGTATGGAGCCCAGATATTTACCTAGTGGTTGCTGCATACACATTGTTGTGTGGTTGTTGGTGTCGAGCGCTCGGATAAAGGTTGGTTATGACCGGGGGTGGCATATCTTAGGTGTTACTCTCGGGAAGGGAGTACACCGGCCTTGTGTCGGTAGGGAACCGTTTGGTTCCTGGAGGAGTCCCTCCAGAGGCATTCTATTTTTAAGGAAGTTCCTTAGCCTGACCATTTGTTGGAAATCCATTCATCCAATATGCGCCTTGTACGGTTTTAGTAGTATAACCTGCCATTTACTTATGGTGATCACCACTATTTAGATGGTAGCTATAGTAGGCATACAATAATGGTTGTATGCTGGCTAAGTTTAATATTATACTTTCGAAATGTTTTCTGCACTATGCACTAATAATAATATCAAATGGTTTTCGTGTATCAAGCATTTTTGACTGTCATAAGGAGAAATCTCCTCCAAGTGTGCGCTTGCATTGTGTGTGTGGCGGAAGGCCTTATGGCAGTTTCATTTTCCAAAAAGCATTGTGGATTTCTTTTTAAAGATAAATTGTTTTTGTTTGCTCATACCAGTCCCATGACTGGCGTGGAGTTTATTGTTCCCTTCCTAAACTCTAGGTGCCCACAATTTTACACACGGCCAGTCTAGAGTTGGGTTTTTCAGATAGTCGAGTAGTAGGAGTAGATTCGATAGCCTTCGAAGTATTTGGTTTGGTAGCTTTCAGTCTTTGGGAATCTTCTTCAGTCTTTGGATGACTGACCTTGCTTAGTACAACTTGATGGGGGTTCGAGCTATTTCTGGATTGGTGCTTTGGAGATGGAGATTGCTGATGTTGGAGTTCCTTCTTTGGAGTTCAAGTTTATGTTATTTCTTCCGCTGTAGTCTTGTATCTCTGATAGTATTTGATATCTCCATTGTATCATTATTGTATCGCATATTGTTGTATATCAATGATATATTTATTATTCATTTTCTTCCGCTGTGTTGTTATACTTAATGTGTTATAAGCTCCGACGAACCAGATTCGACGTTCGAATCTACGGCATTTGAATACGGGTGACGTGTTCGGTGCCAATATTCGAAGGTCGAGTTAGGGTCGTTATATAGTCATAATTGACTTAGTACATATACAGCGGAAATAAATAACAACAAAGAATTGCAACTCCTACGTAGTTATCCGTAAGCCTCCTACTCATCTCCAGTAACTTTATTAATCATCCTACTAAAACTTGGAAGAACCTCAACTCTCAACCTACTCAAATCAATTTTGAGCACCAACGAGTTTAAGGGGAAAACATAAACTTCGAATCAGACATAAATCCTAGTGTGAATAATAGTATACATCTCGGTTAGTTGACATTAAGTGAGACCATGCCGCTTAGCGGAATGGGTTTCCCCTCCCTAATACTTTTTTAAAACATATCTTTTGCAAACCTTTATCCAGCAACCAAAACTGGTTAAAACTGTAAAGCATCATTAATATAAACATATATATATATCATATAACAAATGGACTACCTGTCCGAACAATATAGTTTTATTTGGCTTACTATTGACCTTCTTTTCAAAAATGCTGGCTTTAAGAAGTAATCAATAGATTTTATTTTACAAAATACTCCTTCCTCTTAATTAAATATATAAAACATTTAAGTCCCATATCTTAAATAATTTTATATATTCATCAAAACACTTAGGAAAATTCCATAAAAATTCCAAAAAAAAAACCTTTTCAGTATATTTACTAACATATATAAATTTCAGACTGAAATAATTATTTATTTTGCTGTAAATAATATATAACCCAATAATCATTTTCTTCACTAGAAAATTAATATTAAATCCACATTAATTTGGAAAATTTGAAAAATTGAAACACAACTCTAAAATTTATGGTCTATATCCCAAATCGCAAGGCATTTGGATGTCATTAAATAGGGTTTTCGCATCAAACATATCATAATAACCAATATAAAAATTCATAAATCATCAATAAGTATATATAAACATTTTCCTCTTCTAAAACATGGCTAGATCAAGCAAGGTAAAATCCGGGATTTATCTAAAACCAAAAACATACAAAAATGAGATATAGTCATTATTCACCTTAGCTTTTTGATTAAAAGATGTGAGATTTGATGTTGAATAAGTAGGTCTACTTCTTCACTTGAAAATCCTAACTTTATCTTCTCTTAAGATTAAAAATGGTGGCCGATCTTAAAATATTTCACTTGAGAATGAAATGAACATGCATTTAGTTTTCTAAGGGTTTAGGGTCTAAGTTGATCCTATTTTCCAATTTGCCCTTCCTTATTTCCTAAAACTTTTATTCATGTTATCTTTTTAGTTCATTGTACCAATAGGTATGGCTACCCTTGGTTAAATCAAATCTCAATTAATTAATCAACACATTATTTTATATAATTTAGCTAATTAGATTCTTAAATAATGTCACTTAAAATATGGGGTGTTACAATCTCCTCTCCTTAAAGAATCTCGTCCTTGAAATTGTGATAAGGAACACAACAAAACAATCAAAGGTAAAACATACCATCAAACAAATCAAGATAAGTGCCTCTGATCCTTCTCTTGGTCTCCCAAGTACAGTCTTTAGCATCGTTACTCCACTAGACTTTCACTAATCTAACAATCTTTGTAACGAACGGTTTTTCGGACCAAGGCTTTTCAACCATCCCGCTACCCTTCTACTTTTCAACATGGGGCACTCTTTCTTTTCAACATGGAGGTGACTACATGTGGTACCTCGGATCTGCTTTTACGGCAAGGCTCTCGACTATCAACCAACCCTTTCACACTAGGGACATGTAGGGGTAAGAGTCTAAGCTTCGTCACTGTTCACAAAGCGAGAACCCCCTATCATGCTGAACATAATCAAACAAATCTGATACCCCTATTACGAACACAATGGAATATGTACCGAGAGCCAATCCGATCATATTTGAAAGATAGGTTTTCGAATCGACTATTTAAATTTAAAATTCACTTAAACGAATTTATAGGCATTTTAGGTTGCCACGCACAAACCGTAAATCCGATTGACACGAAATTTGAAATCCTACAATAATATAATATTACGGATCTAATGAAACTGGTTTCGTCAAAGTTCAAGACTGTTTGAAAAATGGCTATTTTTACACGTTAATTAAATATTAAAATGTTCAATTTCTAGAAATTAACTTTTAATTCAATTTTAAAAGTTCTCTAACATCATTCTAATTCAAATATAATTTAATTCAACATTATAAATCATTTTTATTAATATTAAATTCAAATTCCAATAATTTCTGCAATTTCAAATAGTAAATTAACGATTTAATTATCCAATTAAATCACTATATTCAAAATATTATTTATTCAGCTTATAAAATTTTCTTTTGAATATTTAAAATTAATTAAATATACAAATTTCAAATGACTGAAGTTCTGGGTCATTACAGTCTTGTTCCTCAACTTCTTCTCATCCCTCTCGACTATCTAGATAGGCTTCCTAACTATAGTCATGTCACCAAATATTCTAACACTGTTGGAGCTACGGTATTATTTGGATCCCTAACATACTTCCTCAGGTGAGTAACATGAAAAACATCATGGATTCATGCCCAACTATTCGACAACTCTATTATGTATGCGAGTTTCCTGATCCTTTCTAAAATAGGAAATGGTTCTACGAACCTCAGTACTTACTTTCCTATCTTCCCGAACCTAATAACACCGTTCATCGGTGATACTTTGACGAAAACATGGTCTCCAACGGAGAACTCGAAATCTTTTTGTCTCCTATCTGCATAGCTTTTCTGCGGAGACTGAGCTTACTTCATTCTCGCCCTTATCAACTCAATCTTTTCTACTGCTTCTTTTACCAAATCAGGACCAAGTACCAATCTGTCCCCAGTCTTTAACCAACATGCAAGGTAGTTGCATGGTCGTCCATACAATGCCTCAAATAGTGCCATCTGTATACTTGTTTGATAACTATTGTTATATGAAAATTCGACTAGGTGTAGGAGGTCTTCTCATGATCCCCTGAAGTCTAATACACAAGCTCGCAACATGTCCTCTAAGATCTTGTTAACCCTTTCTGTTTGCCCATCGGTTTGCGGATGGTAAGTCGTACTCATCTTGAGCTCGGTTCCCAAACTTTCCTGAAGACTCTTTCAGAATTCGCTGGTGAATAAGGAATCTCTATCACTAATAATACTACTAGGAATTCCGTGCAGCCTAACCACATTGTTTATAAGCAACTTAACCAATACAGGTGTTGTCCTATTTGCCTTAACTGGAATGAAATGGGTGCTCTTGGTCAATCCATCCACTATGACCCATATGCTTTCATTCCCCTTATTAAATCTCGGCAACCCATCTATGGAATTCATAGAAATAAAATCCCACTTCCATACTGCAATATCCAATGGCTGAAGCAATCCACTCGGCTTTTGATGCTCGGCTTTTAACTACTGACCGTTCAAATATTGTTTCACCCATAAGCCAACATCTCTCTTCATGCATTCCTAGAAGAAACTTCTTTTCATATCTTGATACATTTTCATTCCTCTTGGGTGGATAGTGACCTTCGAACAATGGCTTTCCTTCAAAACTTTTCTTTTGTCTCCCACATTTGGAATACATAATCTACCTTTCTTTCTCAACCATCCATTTTGGTCGAGACAAAAATCTTTCAAGTCATCGCTCTCAGTTCCATCATTTAATTTCCTGATCCATTCAGCTAACACCGGATCCTCTTCTTGTTTAGACGTGATCTTCTCAGTCACTACTGATCGGACTTCCAAACAAGATAATATAGTAGACCCCCCACTAGACCCAGCCTTGGATCTACACTATACTATGTAGGTTGTCAAGGCTTCTAAGTCTTTCCATTCTGCTATCATGGCTAACGCCACATTCTGATGCTCTCTAATAAGCACATCAGCAACCATGTTGCCTTTCCCTGGTGTGTACTCTATTCCAAAATCATAAGATGCTAAAAATTCCTACCACCTTTGTTGTCTCATGTTTACCTCCTTTTGAGAAAACAAGTACTTCAACGACTTATGGTCGGTATAAAGCTCAAACCTCTCTCCCAAAAGGTAATGTCTCCATACCTTCCATGCAAATATAACTGCAGCTAATTCCAAATCATGCGTCGGATACTTAACCTCATGTGGTCTAAGTTATCTAGAAGCATAGGCAATCGCTTTACCCCTCTACATCGGTAAAACTCCCAATATAGTACCATATGCATCGGTATAAACCACTAAATCTTGGTTCCCCTCCAGAACCACCAACACAGGTGCATGGGTCAACAAGTGCTTCAAACTCTAAAATGCTTCCTTGCACTTACTGTTCCATACAAACTTTACATCCTTTCATGTTAGCTTAATCATTGGCGCTGCTACCCACGAGAAATCCTTTATTAACCTCCGATAATACCCAGCAAACCCAAGGAAATTCCTTATCTTAGTCGTTGTTCCTTGTCTCTTCCAATTATTAACGGCTTTGATCTTTTCTGTATCAATTGAAAATCCTTTCTATGAAACCGCATGACCAAGAAACCTTACTTCTTTCTTTCAAAAACGGCACTTTGAAAACTTTGGTTTTAGCAGATGGTGCCACGGTGTTTCAAGCACGACTCTAAGATAAACTTGATGCTCCTTCTCATCCTTATGGTATATAGGATATAATTTATAAAGACCAACACGAATCTTCCGAGTACTCTCGGAAGATTCGATTCATCAAATCCACAAAAAATGCCTATGCATTAGTTAGTCCAAATGGCATAACTAACCGTTTGTATGACCCATACCTTGTTCAAAATGTCGTCAGAGGTATATTATCTTCTACCACTCAAAGCTGATGAAATCCTTTTGTCAGATCCAACTGAGAGAATATCTTGGCCCCACTCACTTGATCGAGCACATAGTCAATCCTTGGCAATGGATATCGGTTCTTTATCATTTTCTCATTCAACTTATGATAATCAATACATAGCTTAACGATCCATCTGGCTTCTTAGCAAATACAGCGGCTACTCCCCAAGGCGACCTACTTGGTCTGATAAAACTTTTACCTTCTAAATCTACCAATTGAGTCTTTAACTACCTCATCTCTATAGGCGTCATTCTGCTTGGCAGCTGACTCAACGGTTCTGCTATAGGCACCAAATCTATTTGAAACTCAATAGCTCATTTTGGTGGTAATTCGATTACCAGCTCAAAAACCTTCACAAACTCTCTAACTATAAAAACGCGCTTTAGCTCATCTTTCAACTCCATAACACCCAACAAGGCAATCAACTCACAATTAGGATTTTTTACGGTATAAACTATCCGATCAGTACACTCTAAGTGTCTAAATGATATTTTTCTATCTAGGCAAAATATCCTAGCATCATATTCACTAAACCAATCCATACCCAATATAATTTCGAACCCTTCTAAGTCAATTATGTGCAAACTGCTAACAAAGGTGTAACCTAACAAATCAAACTTTACATGGTCACACTTTATCCCAAGCGTCACATACCCTCCTCACAGTTTTGCAACTCTTAAGTAAGTAAGTAAATATGTGGGTTCTAGGTTAAGTTTATCTACTAAACATCTAGATGTGAAAGAACGAGATGCACCAGTATGAAATAAAACACTAACAGATGTATCATGGTCTGAAGCGGACCTCCTAACATAGCCTTTTCCTTCTTCTGCATAGTTGGCTTTGACGTAGCAGGCTCTAATTCAAACACCTGGCCTTTATCCCTTTTTGCTGGCTCCTTGCACTTGGTTCTTGTAGTGCCTAATTTAATAACAGTAAAAACACCTAATCCCATTCTTCTCAGCAGTCTTCCTTCCCTTGCCTGTCTGGCGTCATCAGCATAATGGCCCTTCTCATCACACTTATAGCAGACCACCTTAGACTTCCCTTTCTTTGTTGCTCCTCCTTTCTAAGCATTCTTTTTGTGGAAAAACTTACACTTTTGGCCATGTCCAACCTGGACTTCCTTATCCTTCTTCTTCTCTAAACAAGATAACATCTCCTCATGAATCAACGCCATTCAAATCACTATATCACATGGAACTCTAATGTGCGGTAAAGTAGCTCTAGCCAACTCCGGCTTCAAAGCTCTAATAAAATTTTCATTCCTTTTCAACACTGTGTCAACAATAGCATACCCATACCATGCTAACTCTTCGAATCTACTAGCATATTCTAGAACTAACATTTCTCCTTACACCAGCTCAACAAACTTCCTGACTAAGATTGACTGTGCCATTACAGACATGAACCTTTTATGAAACCTCCTTCTAAACTCCTCCCACATCATAGTCTCTTCATCTATACAAGCAGTTACGGTATTCTACCAAAACAGAGCAGCTCCTTGAAGTTGTCTTGAAGCAAGTCTCCTTTTCTACTCATCATTGAGCCCTAGATAAGAAAAAATCCTCTCACAGTGTAATAGCCAATTTTCTACCTCGATAGCATGCTCCATCCCAATAAACGTCTTTCCTCCAAGCCCGATATAGTCTCTTCTCAAGTTAGCATACTAATTGACTACTAGGGCTTCTTGAACTCCTCCCGCAGCATTTTCTCCTATAACTCCAACTATTATCCTAGCTTGCATCATTTTTTGAAAAACTAATACGTGGCTCCCATGTCCACTTAGGGAACCTGTAACGACCCAGAATTTTACCACTTTAAAATATACTATTTAATGTAATTTTAAATGTCAAATAAGTAAGGTTATATGATTCAAACAATATTAGATAGGATTTGGAAAGAGAAGTATATACAAAAATAGTAGCATTTGCCTATAACGACAAAAATGACAAAATGCTGATTTCAGAAAAGTAAGTTTCAATAGTTAAATAAAATATTTTAATTTATTTATGGGTGTTTATATTTTTAAATAGCATTATAAAAATTTATTTTTAAACTTGATTCACATAAATAAATAGTTTAACTAAAACATCAAAATGTGACCATAAAACATTTTGTCGATTAAAAGTTGTTGCAACGTCATCGCACCTTTATTTTCTTATATAGGAACATATGTTCAAATAGTATAAGAATTAGTTTGCTAATTATGTTTACTTTTACTAAACATACTTAGAAAATTCTAGAATATAATTAACAAAAAGTAAGCACAAAAGACAAGCATGTCATTTTAAAATAAAAAGTAAACATCAAATCAAACTAAACATAATTATTATATTCTTTACTTAATCCTTAAGTGAAAATGACATAAAGTAATGATTTGAAATGTGATGTTAAGTGTTGAAAAAATATGGTTGCTTAAAAATTAAGGGTATTTTGGTCTTTTTACAAAATATTATTTTAATCCAAAACTTTTTCTATAAATAAGCATCCACTTTCTCATTTTTTTTCCACTTCTTCTTATTTCCTTTTCAAGCTTTTCTTCTACTCTCTAAAGGCTTCTTCTCTTCTCTTTTTCTTACTAACTTTTTCAAAACCATATCAAACAAAGTCACAACACCACCAAACTTTACCAAAGACCTTAGAATACCATTAAAACATGGTTTAGCATCTAAAAAGTGAGGAAATGATGGATGAAGGAGTGGAATAGGAGGAGGTCGAATCGTCTGGAAGGAAGGAGAAAGTCGTGAAGCTCCGGAGCAAGAAAAAGAGAAGGAAGTTCCGCCGATTTCATTCCAAGAAGCTAGAAGCACATTCAAGTTTCTGAGGAATCTCTGTTGGATTTTTAGGAGTTTATAAGAAGAGGTCGATAGCATAAAGAAAAAGAAATGGAGTAGAAGTTGATTAGTTGAAGTTTAAGTGAAGTTTGTTGCATATGAATGTTGGTTGGAAAAACTGGTTAAGTTGAAGGTGAGTACTCGTGTTTACTAATTAATCCATAAATTATTTCATCTTTAATGATTCGAAAGTTTAAGTATGTTGAATGAATGTTTGATAACTTGGATGTGAAATGGGATAATTATATGATTGTTTATGTGGTTGATAACTTGTTTGAAAAATGACAAGTGAAATGATTAGTAATTAAGCATATTTAATTAAATGAGAACTTAAATCCATACAATTACGTATATGAAAATTATTTACCCTCTTAATGATTTTACATAATCTAAAATAGTTAAAAATATGGTTTAAAACAAATTTGAATTGTTTCGGACAAGTTCCGAAGCAATTCACAAAATTGATCAAAATCGAGCTCATCGCGTAGCGGCAGTTCATAAATTTCAACTCGTAACTTCAAATTACGTAGAGATTGATTTATAAGTTGGATTTCTTCAAAATAAAAGTTCTTTGGTCCATAATGATAATCGTTTTCCAAAGAATAAATAAAATCAAATTTTCATCAAGTAGAGTTTGAAATATATCCAAAACAATTTTCTAAAAACATCGCAGTTTTGCAGTTTAGAATCCAAAAAGGGATTTCTTTAAAAATGATATTTTAATATTTTAAAAATATGAAATAAATTTGATAAATCTATTAAAATGGTTTAAAAGATATTTCGAATGTGAAATATGAATTTTCAAATATTAAAAAGTTGTTTAAATCAAATAAGCTTATATAGCACTTTCCGCAGCACTTTTATGCTATGAATTCTATAATCTTTTGAATATGAGTTTAAACTTAACAATTCTTTTATAAAAAAATTATGAATGATTTTAAAAGAATAATTAAGTGATTTAAAGATGATTTGGAAGTTTTAATAAGAGTTTGAATAAATGGTTAAGACGAATTGTTTATACTAGTTAAACAAAAAGTGAAGAATATCGAATGTAATAACAAACTGAGTATGTAGAAACGACAAGTACATTTGTCCCACCTATGAGATCTGGGAACATAAAAATAAGGTGTTTAACTAAGGTTAGGGATGGAGCAACCAATGCCCTGAACTTACTTGGCCTATGTTTTCTCTTTTTAGGCAAGGGGTGGAATAGATCGAACGGAAAGCCCAGATGCTCTAAAAGATCATATTTAAGTTCTTCCAAGATAAAAGTAAAGAAAAAATTTCTTTGAATGTTAATTAACCACTTAACATTTTTATTCAATCATTGGTACGAAGGAACCGGGACCGGATTTGGGTGATTTCTATCCCAAAAAACCGAGATTGGATTTGGGTGATTCCTATCCTAAAAACCCGAGATTGGATTTGGGTGATTCCTATCCGAAAGTCCCTTCAAACTTATTTTCAAAACCCCATATGAACATAACATCTTTTTATCGATGACTAGTATGAAGGACTTAGGATCGGATTTGGGTGAATCCTATCCGAAGGAACCAGGATCGGATTTGGGTGATTCCTATCTGAAAACCCCTTCAAACTAATTTTCGAAATAAAGCATATTGAAGACAAAGATCTTCATGATGTAGGATTACTTGCCATTAGTCTCTGGAGGTGAAATTTACCATATTTATGGTGGCAGTAGTACTCTGTTATGAAAATCTTCGATTTGCAAGAATATGATTTGAATTTATGAAAGAAATCTTTGATTAAGATTTAATGAATGATTTGGGAATATTTTCCCTTAGATAAAAGTTATATCTTGAATATAAGAAATCTTTGATTAAGATTTAATGAATGATATGGGAATATTTTCCCTAAGTTAAAAGTTATAACTTGAATATAAGAAATTTTTCATTAAGATTTAATGAATGATTTGGAAAGGTTTTCCTAAGTAAAATAGAAAGTGATTTGGAATTATTCCAGGATTTAATAAAGGTTTAAATAAACCAAATGATTTTGATAAATGAGGCTTAATGATTCCATATACATTTAAAAAGAAAATGGAATAACTTTAAAAGAATATATCTAAGAAAGATATTTTTGATTTAAGTAGAAGATGAAGTAATCGATTGATGATTGATATCCACATATGAACTTAACCTCTTTTAAAGCGATGATTGGCTTCGAAGTAACCTGGGTCGGATTTGGGTGATCCCAATCCAAAAACCACTTTGAATCAATGTATACATTAGAAAGTGAAGACATGTTGAAGATGATGATTATTAAAGACCGTGGATCTTCATAGCGTGAGGACTGCTTATTGAACATGCTCTGGGTAGCTCCCGTTATAGAGTTATTTATAGCAGTGATCTTCCCGTTGTGGAGATTTTTCGAATTGCAAGTGCTTCTTGCCTAGTAATGGCCAAGGAAAGTGCCCGGTTTCGTTCAATCCCTGAATGAACTTGTATGGACGATTGTTTGACATTGCATTTTTGAGATACAACGTTTGAATTTTATAAATGTACATCTGCTTAGTGGCGGAGATGGAAACTTCTCTTAGCTTAACACCCTTCTCTAAAACATACGTGCTCAGAGGTTGTATGCTTGTGGGAGTCAAATAGTGATCAAAGGTATGGCAGTGTGGCATTCAGAGATGTGATATGTGATATGTGAAAGGTAATCGTAGCCTCGCAAGCCTTACACCCCGATTATGATGGGATTCTATGTGGTCAGATATATGCTCGCATTTCAGATAGTGGTGATTTGGGTTATCAGATGTTTTGAGCCCTAGGTACCAGATACGTTCGGGCCTCATGGCAGGAATGCGCGAAGTCCGAGTCCTTGGATGTTATTCGCAGATTGTATCCACTTTTAGTCATTTGTGTTGTTGTATAACGGCGTCTGAGTCTTGGACTTGGACGTAAGCCATAGATATAGATTGATCTTTACAGTAGATCCCTATCATGTTGGAAATTCAATCCCAATACGAGATTTACAGTTTTGATTGTATTCCCAAAATAGCCGTAATGACTTGCAAACATTACAGCTACCCCTTTTTGGTATCATATATTCCGTTCGGTATATTCCGTTGACTTAGTCCGGATATATTACCTTAGACTTAGTCCAGATATTGATACCTTATTTGAAAAGTGTTTTAAAAAGAATGTCATTGAAAATAATATCAAGTGTATTTAGGTATAAAAGTTTTTTGGTTATCATAAGGTAAAAACGCGTCCGTATTTATGTGTGGGTGTGGTCTTATGGGATACCCTTCTTTTCAAAGGTTTTGATAACATCGTCATGATCTATGCATTTAAAATTTCGAATATCTCATGCTGGTTTATTAAGCCTGATCCGAGTATTATAATACTCGGTTTAGATCCAAGTAGTTTCAGGTTAAGTTGAATACGGTTGGAGTTTCTAGATGAGAGCTGGAGATCTTCATCATCGTATGGACGTGTTCTATTATCCGCTTATTCTATTGTATTTGTTTTGTTGTCTGTCAGCATTTGTAAGGGCATGTGTTATAACTGACCAGGCTGAATCTAGGTTAGACTCTTGTAAACGCTAAAATTTGAACGCTAACACCCCGGTGTATGAAGTGAAGTTGTGAAAGCACCACCCGATGATTCGGGAGCAGAGTATGAGCAGAAAATCACAGAAAAAGCAGTAAACAACAGCAATTTTATAGTGGTTCGGCTTAAGAGAGAGCCTACGTCCACTTTGAATATCTTTATTGACGATTTGATTACAAGTCGATGCAATTACACTTTGATTACAACACACTTCGAGTTACAAGTGACTTAGAACAAGTAGCCTAAACTCCAATGTCGATCAAAATCTTCGAACTCATGTTGGGCATGCATGATTTCTTCGTGGAGTTCTTTGAGGCTTTTCTTTGTATCTCAAAAGCTTTAAGTGTTGGAGTAGTTCGGAATGCAGCAGAGTAACGGCGCTTGAAATGAATGAGCCAAAAAAAGTCCCCCAAATGTTGGAAGTGGTCATGTATTTATAGGAGTTTTCGGTCTTGAGTCGTGAGTCGTACCCGACTCATCGTTAACTCGTAGCCGAGTCAGGTTGGGCCATGGACGACTCAACAGGTTGAACCCTAGCTTCGTACCAGAGCGCCTTCAATCCTCTGAATATAGCACAAGTCTTGAGTCGTTCACGAGTTAACCAGTTCAACTTTCTTTGATGTTAGTATGAGTCGTACACGACTCATCATAAGCCGTATGTCGTCAACGAGTTATCTCATTATAGCATGGTATTGAACTTGTCTCTGAAGACTTAGGTCATATCACCTTTATGTCGCAGTCCTCTTAAGTCGTAGACCTCCATAAGTCGTGACATTCCTCAGGTCGTTAATGTCTTAACTCGCAAGCCTTCCTTAACCCGTAAAATTCTTTAAGTCGTAAGGTTTCTTAACTCGTAAGGTTCCTTAAGTCGTACAATCTCTCCTTGGGTCGTTGAGTCGTAACCCTTTAAGTCGCTTTGAGCTTTAGGTCGTTAACTTGTTGAGTCGTTGACTCGTTGAGTCGTGAGGCTTCCTGAGTCGTAGATCCTTCCTGAGCCGTTAAACACCTTAAGTCGTGGCCCATCCCAGGCCTTACCTCGTTGACTCCTTTAACTCGTGGGCCTCTTAACTCGTAGGCTGGAACGGGGTTAACATTTGCCCCTCGAAGCACACGCTTAAGTCGTAAGTCGTGTGCTTCGACTTATCATAACTCGGGTGTGCCGATTCGAGTTCCAGCTCTTCCAGATATAAAACGCTTGACTCGTTCCTCCTATCTCCCACTTCTCATTACCTATCCTCTAAACCGCATCCGCCATTAACGCATCTCCAAGTTCTCACAGGCGATTCCAACTTGATTCTCCTCTGATCATCTCTGGCACCACATTACGTAAGCAATCTTGCTTCCCTTCCGATTGTCGATCATCATTAACCTATGCGCTCCGCCCTTACCTCCAATTTACTCCCTTGAGCCTTGCAAGTTTGGTCACTCTAACCATCAATGGATGTAAGGTTGTCTGATCTGATGATTTGCATCTTGAGGTGATTTAGTGGCGTGATAAGACTAGGGTTGTTGATTGAGAGTTTATTGGGTTAATGGGTTAAAGGTTGGAAGATTAACGGGTTAGGAGTGAAATGGTTTATGGGTTAAAAGTTAGAAGGTAAACTGGTTAGGAGTTAGGTGATGAGTTGGCCGGATAGAGTCGAATACTGCCTTAGGTATGACTCGGCCATTTTTGTATGATCCAGCAACCTTTGCGATTTAACCATGATCCGACCCAACATGCTTCACGACTTAAGCCTTGAGTCGTGGCCGAGATAAGACTTGGAGATTTTCTTATTACTTTGAACCAGAGCTTTTTCCTTTTTCTACGACTTACGACTTAGGGCACTGCCGACTCAAAACACCAACGACTCAAAATCGAAGTGACCTGACTTAACTTGCTTCCCAATCCTTAGGTCGTGGACGAGCTAGCCATAGAATCAGCGATCTATCTTAACCCGTAGGAAAAAAAAATGAGCCGTTGACGAGTTAGGACTTGCGTGAATTCTGTTCGAACTTTGAACCATTGCATAAACTTTGAACTGTCGAACTTTATTGCATTCATTCACAGGTTATTTTGACTTGTAGGCTAACAATCTGTTCAATACAACATTCACAGAAAATTGGGACGAATATACTGCCATCGACCGCCCATATCAAATGACAGATTAGTTAATAACAGATAATTAACTTAAAAAAATCGTGTGAACGAAGTGCTATCGATTTCAAGTAGAATATTAAAGCAACACTGAAATAGTCAATTGAAACTGACCAGCCTGCACTAATATTATGCTTGAACTTTAAATTAACAAGTTCTGAAATTACCGTAGTCGATCAATCGTCGACCAGTTTAATTCCAGTTATATTTACTTGTTATTTTCATTAGTTCTGCACAACACTTCACACTTTTAGGAAACGTGCACCTTCGCATTTGAACATCCAGTTGCTTGTGTAGAATGACTTCTCAACAAGAAGAAACGATGGGCCAGGCTGAAGATGTCTTCCCAATAGCTAACACAGTGGATAACCCACCGGAGAGAACTTCCACAACTCTGAATCAGCGGGTGTTTAACCAATTGCGCATCCAGTTTGGCATTGCCGAAGCTGATGCCTTACTGCCGGGGCCAAATGATACTGCAGATAGGCCCCCTCTTGGCTTTGTCGCTGTCAATCGCCAAATGTGCTTGAGCGGTGCCATCCCACCTTTTAATGACTTCCTTCAGCAGTTCCTGCTTCGGTTATCTATCTCTCCATTCCAATTGCACCCCAACGGTCATGCCATTCTGATGGGCTTATGTGTGCTATTTAGGAGAGTTTTGGACCGATTACCGAGCTTTGGGGAAATCTGCTACCTCTGCTCATTCACAAAAATTAAAGATCATCCCTCTATCGTAGTTATAAGGAGTGCTCGAAACCGCAAACTCATTACTGATCTTCCTGATAGCGCTCATGGATTTTTAAATCAGTATTTCTTCATTCGCTGTCCTCCAGGGTTTTATGCCATCTGGAGAGTAGGAAGTAAGATTTCCTGTTTTTATTTCTCCATTCTTGAGCTTTTCGAAATCTGAGTTGCTAGATGCTAACTTCGCTTCTCTTTTTTTTTCTTTTTGTTCTAGCACTTCCTCCTCCCTCTAGAGACCCATGCTATAAGCAAATTTTTGAAAGACTGAATGCTGTGGCGGTAGAAGAGAGGAGTATAAAGTTTTTGTTAAATGATGAATTTTTACATCAATTTGGACTCCTTCACCCTTCTCGTTCCACTCGGCTTTGTGAAGTTCCCGATTCTCCAGCGAAGGCTGAAAAGCTTATGCCAAAAGATCCCTCCACTGAAACCCTACTGGTGAAGTGCCCCACTCTCACTGATGTTGCGGGACCGTCTAGCAATTTGACACTTGCCCCAGTTATCGAAGAGGAAGAACCTCCACGATCTTCCGGGAGATCTGCTGACGAAGGAGTTGAGAAAGCAAGTCCCAAAAAGCATGACGGTGATGATGTTTTTGAGGGGTTGAGCGACCTAATTGTGACTTCACAAGAACTTTTTAAAGATGATGTTTCCAAAACTATCTCTTCTGTAATCGAGGCGACATCTTCTCTACAACAAATGCCAACTCCTCCTTCCCAAGTTATCACCTCCTCTACTCCACAGAGTGGTCTGTAACTTGATGCGTGTAGTTTACACATTACACAACACTTAGGATTTTTCAGCACTTGTTTGTGTTTGACTTTTTTCTAAAGGCTTTTAAGACTTGTCTTTTTGCCTTTCAGATCCTTCAATGGGGCGTAGTGGCAGCGGCTCTTACTATAAAGACTTTCAGCGCTACGGAGGGCGTGGCAACTATGATTACAGACGCTACCTTACTGGTCCCAGAGAAACCGACGAGCAGAGAGCTGCTCGAAAAGCTAGAGAGAGGAGAGAATATGAAGAACGTCACGAGAGGGTAGATGTGCGACATGAGTCTTCTTCAAGAGGCGATGACTCCCACAAACGTAAGACACATGATGGTCGGGGGAAGAGCCACATTGTTGAGGACCCGAGCAAGCGGGCCAAGCCTAGTGAGAAACACGCATCTGCAATATCTGAAAAGTTTGACGCTCCCATCTCTATCGATATTCCTTCCAAATCCCCCGCTCTTGAAGGAAGCGCCATTCAAACACTTCTTAATAGGCCTTCATATCGTGTTGAAAGGGGCCCACCAACCCTACAGAGCCGGTTCCCGAATTGGTGTTTAAAGGGAGTTCGCTTCGATCTTGATTTAGTTCCCATCGATAAAGAAGCCATGTACCAAAATCTTGACGCCGTTAGACTCGATATTGAAAGAATGTCTGGATGGCAAAAGCTCGTTGATGAACTCCAAAGGGTAAATCGGGCCAATATCGAGGCGATGCTAACCATGGAGAACGATAAGTCGGAATGGCAGAAGATTCTTGACCAGCACAACATTGAGATGAAAAACATAACTGAGTATAACGAAAAACTTGAAGCTGAAGTCAAGCAGCTTAAAGACGATCTTGCCACCTCTTCTAACACTTATACTCAAAGAGAAGAGGTGCTACAAAAACAAGTGCGGGATGCACATGCTGGCCAAAGAGATGCCGAAGCTAAAGTTGAGAGGCTAGAAGAGGTTGTAGAGAATTACCGCACTGATGCTGCTCAGTTGCGAAGTAAAATGAGCGCCCAAGACATGGAGAGTGAAGCATTAAAAGCTCAACTCGCTAAAACCGAAAAAGAACGAGATGAGGCCATGGCTGGTAAAATCGCAGCTGAAGAATCTATTCAAGCCATGGAAGCCAACGTCAGTTCAACTTTATTCGACTTTTACTTGCACAGCGTCTTAGGGCATGGCAGTCTCTCTTTTCTCGGTCCTAAATACGAAATCACTTTGGCTGAAGTGTGGGAAGCTGCTCTCGACATGTTTAAAGGCGCCGGGTATACCGAGGAAGAGCTTGAGGCGCGCTACCTAGATGAGGAAACTCGCGCTGCCCTTGCGAAGGGAAAAGAGCAACTCGCCAGAGTGCGGACTGGGATGGCGAAAGAGGGATGTTCTGAAAAAGAATTACCACCTACTACCTCCGAACGTCCTTTAGTTTCTCCTGAGGTTGACATCACAGGTTCCAGCGCTCATTCCCCGCCTCCTACAAGAACCGGGGTAATTACCCCTACTGATGATGAGGCTTTGGAGGATATTGGAGCTCAAAATTATGAGATTGAACTAACGAAGCAAATATCTCCAGGTAATTTTGACATTGGTCCGATTCAGGTGGATTGCCTGCTTGCTCCTCAAAAATTTGATGAGCTTCTCGATTACTTCTTGAATCTCGACGAACCCATATCTCCCTTCTTTTGGGGAGATACTAATATTTTTAATTTCTCTTCTTCTGCAGTTGAAACACCAAGTGCTGTGCAAATTTCGCCTCCTCCGGTTATCCCTCCTCCGTCTCTTCAGGTGGCTCCTCCTTCTGCTTCACAGCCCGGGTCACAAGAGGAGCAAATTGAGGCTCTTCATGGCTTAGATGACCCTATCGCTTCGCAAGAGCAAAAAGACGAGGGACTTGAAGGAGGCGAGATCTCTCCGGAGCGGACTCCTTCTGATTACGTAATTTTGTCCGCTCTTGTTACTCCAGGGAGTGAGTCTTCTTCGAAGAGAAGAAAGAAGCATGGAACATCGAAGAGGAGGGGGAAGAAAATCATTGCTATAGAAGAGGAACCGGAAATTGCACCAGTTGCACCTCCCTCTCCTTCTTCCCTTATGCCTTCAGACCGTCCTGAAAAGCTAACCATTCGGCCGGGCAAAGGGTCTAAAGGTGGCAAGAAGAAATGAAGATTCCATCTTTTAGCTTCTTGTCTTTTGCATGTACTGGTCGAGAACTGTGCGGGTACCGGCCCCTGCTTTTTATTTTGAAACTTGTATCTGCAATACAATTGAATAAAATGATCCTTTATTTGTACAGACTCCTGTTTGAATTTGAGAATGCATTTATTATTCATTTTTGCACAAGTTTATTTATATGATATTGCAGTGGGTTTATGGCATGTTGTTTGAGCATTACTTTTGCCGATGTGGCTATACCATATTGTATATAACTATAGCATGTTGCCCCCATACCATAAGCTTGCTGCAATATTTCATACTTCGAGGGGACTTGCACTCTTATTTTCTGAAGAATAACTATCTCATTCTTGAAGAAATTCTTCGTAGAGTACAACTCCCTTCATATAAGTTTTTACGCTTTGTTCTTCGAAGAAATCACTTTTCTTTTGCTTATGTACACGTTTTACCAAGTGAATTCTTCTATGAGGTAAAGCGGGCCTCTGAAGGGTACTTTAACTTTTTTTTTTTTTTTGGGGAAGGTTAGGAGGGATTTTTTCACGTTTCAGCACTTGGAAGTTTTATTTCAATCTCGGTGAAACGTGTACCTCCAAAGAGTTGTGCCTTTGAAGGAAGCCTTTTCACGTTTCAACGCTTGGAAGTTTTATTTCAATCTCGGTGAAACGTGGGCTTCCGAAGAGGTCTTTCTTCTTGATTGTGTCTCCGGGAGAAGGTTTTTTTTTTTTAGAAACATAGAAAGTTGTACCTCTGAGGAGGGATTTTTTCACGTTTCAGCACTTGGAAGTTTTATTTCAATCTCGGTGAAACGTGTACCTCCAAAGAGTTGTGCTTTTGAAGGAAGCCTTTTCACGTTTCAACACTTGGAAGTTTTATTTCAATCTCGGTGAAACGTGGGCTTCCGAAGAGGTCCTTCCTTTGTTTTACATTTCAACTTTGGTGAAGTGAAATTCCGAAGAGCGGTTGTAACACTTCAACTCCTGGTGAAATGGGCCTCCGAAGAGGGTTTTATTTTGTTTTACATTTCAACTCTGGTGAAGTGAAATTCCGAAGAGCGGCTGTTACACTTCAACTCCTGGTGAAATGGGCCTCCAAAGAGGGCTTTTATTTTGTTTTACATTTCAACTCTGGTGAAGTGAAATTCCGAAGAGCGGCTGTTACACTTCAACTCCTGGTGAAATGTGCCTCCGAAGATTGCCTGGAAGTTACTCTCTCATGGTTGGAGGGTCATGACTCCTCCAATCTTTTTTGGTTGAGTAGAGAACTTTCTTTTTTACGGCATATGCTTCGTTTGAGGTCTTTATCCTCCGAAGAGTTGTGCCTCTGAAGAGGACTTTAGTTGTTCCTTGTCCACTTGCTTATGCCTTTCCAGTGATTCTCTATTTTATTTTATTTTTATTTTTTTGCTTGCACTCCCTTCCCTTACAAGTAGCCTGTTTAATCCAAAAAAGTGTACTTCATTGGTAGGCCAGTTCACGAGAACGGACATAAGCTTCTTAATTGGATGTTTGTTTGTTCAAACTTCTCAATTTATTAGCTAAAGCCCATTTTCGGCGAAATCATTGACCGTTCAATTGAAGCGCTTCTTATCTAGGATTTAAGCTTGGGAATTTTGCGACTTGGAATTTGTTTGTTGAATGATAACAAGAATCACTTGGTCTTGTAATGTGCAAGTTTTGTTTTCATTGCCTGCAAAAATTTAAATCGATATTTCAGTAATACATTTAATGTACTTTTCATATCGAAAGTAAAGCAAACATGTAATAATAATAAGGAACACAAGATTTATAGTGGTTCGGCCAAGAATTTGGGCCTACATCCACTTTATAGCCTTTCATTATTCACTTGCATCAGTTTTACAATCGCTTTCAATTACAGGAATCGTACATTCATAATTCTTTTTACAATATTTCAACAAAGCTATCGAGTAAAGTATGGACGCAAGTGATTGCTGTTCCAAGCTCTTGGAATTTGATCTCCTTCGACAGTAGTGAGTTTGAATGTGCCGTCCAGAAGCTTTTGACCTATGACATATGGTCCTTCCCAATTTGGCCCAAACACACCTGTTGCTGTCATAATTCTCTTTAGGACTAGATCTCCAATTTCAAAGCTGCGTTGGCGAACTTTGGAATTGAAATGTCTGGCTATCCTTTGCTGATGAGATGTGATTCTGAGCTCAGCCTCTTCTCTTTTTCATCAAGGAGATCTAGTACCTCAAGCTGTAGTTTCTCATTCTCCGCTTGATTGAAATGGATTCTTCTATGTGAAGGGACCTCTGTTTCTACCGGAATCATTGCCTCTGATCCGTATGCCAATGAAAACGGAGTATGCCCAGTCGCAGTTTTGTGGGTAGTTCTGTATGCCCATAGTGCCAGCGGTAGCTTATCGACCCAACCACCTTTTGCTCTTTCAAGTTGCTTCTTGATGGTTGACTTGATAATTTTATTTACTGCTTCCACTTGCCCATTTGCTTGCGGATGGGCTACTGCTGAGAAGCTCTTTCGGATCTTGAACCGTTTGCAAAAATCTTGGAATTCTTCACTTTCAAACTGAGTACCATTGTATGTAATTATTTTTTGAGGCACACCGTATCTGCAAATGATGTTTTTAGTCACAAAACTTATTATCTTCTTTGAGGTGATAGTAGCCAGTGGTTCAGCTTCTGCCCACTTAGTAAAATAATCTACAGCAACAATGGCATATTTAATTCCAGATTTGGCAGTTGGTAATGGTCCTACAAGGTCTATCCCCCATATTGCAAACGGCCATGGACTGACCATCTGCGTGAGTTCAGTAGAAGGAGCTCTAGGAATCTTGGCGAATCTTTGCATCTGTCACATTTTAGGGAATAATCTGCTGCATCTCGATTAATTTCTGGCCAAAAATATTCGTATCGGAGAATCTTTTTTGCTAAAGTTTGACCACCTAAATGATCACCACATTCTCCCCCATGCACCTCAGCTAGGATTGTTTCGGACTCTTCCCTGGATACACATCGAAGTAACGGCATTGAGAATCCCCGTCTGTATAACTGGCCATCCTGGACTATATAGCGAGAGGCTTTCCTTAGTAGCTTCTTTCGTTCTTTTGAACTTTCCGGTAAAGATCCATTGAGCAGATATTCTGTTATTGGAGTCATCCATGATTCTTGCTCTTGAGACACGCTCATGATCCAATCAATATCCATCTCATCAATGCTTGGGGTCGACAGGATCTCCACTGGGGTTAACCCCAGAAATTGAGCTTCGCCTGTGCTAGAATACTTTGCGAGAGAATCTGCTTTCATGTTTTCTTCTCGAGGAATATGACTTATCATGTAATGATCGAAATCACCCAGGAGTTCCCAAGCCTTTAACAAGTAGGCGGGCAGATTCCCCCCTTTCGCTTGGAATTCCTTTTTGACTTGGCATACAATAAGCTGAGAATCACTGAAGATCTGTAGCGCTCGGATGTTTAATTCTTTAGCAATCCTTAAGCCGGCGATAAGGGCTTCGTATTCTGCTTCATTGTTTGTTGAAGGAAATTCCAATCTTAGTGCATAGCATAATGATCGACCTTCAAGGGTCTCAAGTACAACTCCGGCTCCAGAACAGTAGTCGTTTCTTGCGCCATCGACATATAACTTCCATTGGATTGGGGAATCGTCGATCGTTTCCTCCTCACTGTTACCCTTATCTGTGAATTCTGCGATGAAATCTGCTAAAGCTTGCCCATTGATTGCTTTTCGGGGATGATAAGTGATGTCATATTGACTGAGTTCAATATTCCACCTTAGAAGACGACCCGAAGTCTCAGGGCGAAACAGGACTTGCTTTAAAGGTTGATCAGTGAGGACTCTGATCGGATGAGCTTGAAAATATTGCCTTAACTTCCTAGATGCAATTAGCAGGCAATAGGCGAGTTTTTCCAACTTAGAGTAATTCATCTCTGCCCCAGTGAGTCTTTTGCTGATATAGTAAACTGGATGTTGAATCCTCTTGTCTTCTCGTATCAGCGCTGCACTTAAAGCATGAGATGATACTGCCAAGTATATAAGAAGATCCTCGCCATCGCCAGGCCTAGAAAGTATTGGAGGCGTTTCCAGATGGCGAATCAATTCATCAAAGGCTTTTTGGCATTCGGGAGTCCAATCGAAGTTTTTCTTTCCTTTCTTTAGGGCATCAAAGAATGGGATGCATTTATCTGTGGCTTTGGAAATGAACCGACTCAAGGCGGCGACTTTTCCATTGAGACTTTGCAATTCCTTCTTTGTTCTAGGAGCTTTGACTTCCTTTAAGGCGGTAATTTGAGCTGGACTAGCCTCAATGCCCCTAGCGCTCACGATGAAACCTAAAAACTTGCCGGATTCCACTCCAAATGAACATTTCAAAGGATTGAGCTTCATTCCGTATTTTCGGAGGACCGCGAACATGTCTGCTAAGTGTTCTATGTGATCCACTGCTTTCTTAGACTTTACTAACATGTCATCGACGTAGACTTCCATAGTCTTGCCTAATTGCGGTTTGAACATAGCATTAACAAGTCTTTGGTATGTTGCCCCTGCATTCTTCAACCCGAAGGGCATAACTCTGTAGCAGTAAAGACCAATGTCAGTGATAAAGCTTGTATCCTCCTGATCTGGCTCATGCATCATGATCTGGTTGTATCCGGAGTAAGCATCCATGAAAGATAACAATTCGTGTCCCGCTATTCCGTCTACCAGTTGATCAATTCTGGGTAATGGGAAGCAGTCTTTGGGGCAGGCCTTGTTTAGATCTGAAAAATCGATGCATACTCTCCATTTTCCGTTGGCTTTCTTAACCAGCACAGGATTCGAAACCCAATTCGGATAGGTAGATTCTTTAATAAAATTATTCTACATGAGCCGATCAACTTCTTCTTTTAATGCTGCTGACCTTTCTGGACCTTGAGTTCTCCTTTTCTGCTTCACAGGTGTAAATTTTGGATCAATATTTAGAGCGTGCACTGCAACTTCTGGGGATATTCCGCACATATCGGCATGAGTCCAAGCAAAAACATCCAAATTTGCCTTTAAAAAAGATATTAAGATATTCTAAATTGACACATTAAGTTGTGAACCCACATTCAACACCTTGTTTGGGTCCTTTGGGTCAACAGGTACTGGTATTGTCGTTTCCACTGGTACCACTCTATTCTCTCCTGCACTGACTTTTCTAGGATCCATTTCTTTCCTTGCTCCGCTGTGCTCGCCAGTGCAGGGTCCGCCCTGTAATTGCTACAAGGCTGGTTCTTTGATGCGGACTGGGGCTGCCGCATCCTTTCCCATTTCTCTTTTTCTGGTTTCTCGTAGCTCTGTTAGATAACATTCCCGCCCCGCATTTTGATCCCCTTTTATAACTCCCACTCCATTATCTGTGGGAAATTTAATGGTGAGGCACCATGGGGCCAGAACAACTTTGAATGCTGCGAGAGTTGGACGGCCAAGGAAAGCATTGTAAGCAGAAAATTCGTCGACAATCACAAAAGTTTGCTTGCGAACCACTTTTCTCTCTCCTTCTCTAAGTTCCACAAACAAATCAACGGTTCCTATCGGCTGTTTTGGCTCCCCAGTGAAGCCAGCGATTTTCTGCGATGAGGCTTGCACATCAGCCATAGGGATCCTCATCTGGTCGAATGTTTTCTTGAAGAGGATATTGCAGGATGTGCCACAATCAATGAGAACTCTTCTGTTAATAGCTGGCCCGATACCAGCCGAGATGACTAAGGGATCCAAGGTAGGAGCTTCAATACCTGCGGAATCCCTGGCTCTGAACACAATATCATCATTGAAGGTTCTTTGCTGCTTTAGGGGCATAGCACCTTCCAAAACGAATACATCTTCTTCGGTCGGTACGTATTTCAAAGCTCGGGTATACCTTTCCATCTCACCCAAGCTTCTGCCTGCTGGGTGAGGTCCTCCTGTAATGACATTGATAATGGGCCTTCCAGATTCATGCCCTGCTTCCTTCTCACCTATCCTAGGCTGATGAGCAGGAGCTTGCTGCCCCTGACTAGACGAAGCAAGATTGTTGCTATTCTTTTTCACAAATTGCTGCAACTTGTTTTCCCTTAGCAACTCTTCAATCAGATTTTTCAATTGGCGGCATTCGTCGGTATCATGACCAGGTTGATTATGAAAGCGACAGAATTTCCCACTTTGCACAGCTTTCCTCCCGGTTCTCAGAACAGGAGGTTTAGGATATTCAACAGAATCTTTAGTGGCAAGGTATATATGCTCTGGTGTATCTGATAAAGGAGTATATTCCGATGGTTTGAAGGAACGAGGCCTCTTCAGATTTTTCTGTTTCTTTCCATCGTTATTTTCCCTTTTCTGTCCAGTAGATTCACTCTTGCGTGGCGCAGCAATGTTATCTTTAGCTTTTTCTAACACTGCCTTTACCGGTACAGGACGGCTTTCCAGGCGTATGAACTCATCTGCTTTCTTGTAGAATTTTTCAAGGGAATTTGGTTCCTTCATGTTAAGCCATTTTCCAAATTCGCTCGACTTGTCGATGGCCCTCATCAGATAGGTCAAGATCATCCGTGGTTCTGCATTGTCTACCTCGGCCAGCGCTATATTAAAGCGATTCAAGAAAGATCTGATAGTTTCACTCGGATTCTGTTCTAAACTTGACAACGACATAATATCTTTGGCTTTTGAAGCGTATAGTCTGAACTGCTCCTTGAACTTCCGGGTTAAGTCAGAAAACTAATCGATAGATCGGGCTGGAAGCTTGGTGAACCAAAGCAGAGCTACACCTTCCAGGTATACAGGAAAATATCGGCACTTTATTTCATCAGAAGCCCTGGCACCTGTCATGTGCCAATCATACTTATACAAGAATTCGTTCGGATCACTTGTTCCTTTGTAAGCTGGAATGGTTGGAGGGACAAACTTCCTTGGGAATTCAGCCTTTAAGATTTTCTCAGTAAATGGAGTTTTACTTGGGGCAAAACCCCATTCTTTCTCGTCTTCAACCCTCTGCATACTCTCTTTCATGATTTGTCAGACCATCCCAGAAAGATACTCCTCATCATGTCGAGTTCTAGATCCACCAACCTCAGGAAGTGTTTGTTCAAAGGGGCTAGCAGCCCTTTCAGGAGCATTCCTTTCTTCAGCATCATGAATGTTGCCAGCAAAGTTCCTTTCATTACCTGCCGGTTAACGGTTTTCCCCAAGCAAATCGTTCAACCTATTCAGAATTAGGGCATTTTGGGCATTCTGAGCCTCGAATTGTGCATTTCGGGCATTTATCTGCTGGTTCAGCCCTAAGATTGCAGCATCCAGCTCTGCCTTTGTAACTCCGACAGCTGGAGTTGCTTGATTCGATACAGGGGAAGCGGAGGTTCCCTCTTAAGCATTTCCAGATCTTACAGATCTACTCTTTCTACCCGGAGCCATGATTTCGGATAAACTTCTAGTCTTCAGAGAGGTTACTTCAACAAACTTTCGTGGAGCAATGATGACGATTTGCCTGAGTTCGATTCTCAGTGAAAGCACCAAAAATGTTAACGCTAAAATTTGAACGCTAACACCCCGGTGTATGAAGTGAAGTTGTGAAAGCACCACCCGATGATTCGGGAGAAGAGTATGAGCAGAAAATCACAGAAAAAGCAGTAAACAACAGCAATTTTATAGTGGTTCGGCTTAAGAGAGAGCCTACGTCCACTTTGAATATCTTTATTGACGATTTGATTACAAGTCGATGCAATTACACTTTGATTACAACACACTTCGAGTTACAAGTGACTTAGAACAAGTAGCCTAAACTCCAATGTCGATCAAAATCTTCGAACTCATGTTGGACATGCATGATTTCTTCGTGGAGTTCTTTGAGGCTTTTCTTTGTATCTCAAAAGCTTTAAGTGTTGGAGTAGTTCGGAATGCAGCAGAGTAACGGCGCTTGAAATGAATGAGCCAAAAAAAGTCCCCCTAATGTTGGAAGTGGTCATGTATTTATAGGAGTTTTATGTCTTGAGTCGTGAGTCGTACCCGACTCATCGTTAACTCGTAGCCGAGTCAGGTTGGGCCATGGACGACTCAATAGGTTGAACCCTAGCTTCGTACCAGAGCGCCTTCAATCCTCTGAATATAGCACAAGTCTTGAGTCGTTCACGAGTTAACCAGTTCAACTTTCTTTGATGTTAGTATGAGTCGTACACGACTCATCATAAGCCGTATGTCGTCAACGAGTTATCTCATTATAGCATGGTATTGAACTTGTCTCTGAAGACTTAGGTCGTATCACCTTTATGTCGCAGTCCTCTTAAGTCGTAGACCTCCATAAGTCGTGACATTCCTCAGGTCGTTAATGTCTTAACTCGCAAGCCTTCCTTAACCCGTAAAATTCTTTAAGTCGTAAGGTTTCTTAACTCGTAAGGTTCCTTAAGTCGTACAATCTCTCCTTGGGTCGTTGAGTCGTAACCCTTTAAGTCACTTTGAGCTTTAGGTCGTTAACTTGTTGAGTCGTTGACTCGTTGAGTCGTGAGGCTTCCTGAGTCGTAGATCCTTCCTGAGCCGTTAAACACCTTAAGTCGTGGCCCATCCCAGGCCTTACCTCGTTGACTCCTTTAACTCGTGGGCCTCTTAACTCGTAGGCTGGAACGGGGTTAACAACTCTGATATTGTATTTTAAAATATTCCATTGTAAAGAATATTATTGAAATAATATTTGTTATTCCATTCGTGTGAGATTCTATTCTGTCTTTATTTTATTTCTATCTTTGATGATCCGCTTATTCGTGCAATTTGAGTTGGATATGTGGTTTATTGTTGATTCAAAGGGTATGGAAAGACGGGCCATTACAGAACCCCGGTAGCAACATTCTCAGCCTAACCTTGAATTCTTCTAGCATTTGGTTGGGCATTTCCATTTATGGTAGTGATGCCTCCTCCCAGGTCAACTCTGCCTTTTTTTTTGTCCATTTCTCTATTCAACCCTCATGAGATACAGAAGAATAGCCTAACAAAGATAGGAGTCTAGAGATAAAATGTATACTAATATGTAGCTAATGCGAGTATGTTTCTACGGTGTTATCACATACCTCGATCCTAACTTTAATTTCTATGATATGTTTTTAAAACATCATTTTTAGTTAAAGTATCTCATAAACCTATGCTCTGATACCAAGTTGTTACATCCTATATCTAGAGGCCTAAAGCTAAGCCTATAGATGCTGTAGTCATCTATAGTATTAACTTTCAACAACTAAATACGGCTATGTTAATGATATCTATAATATCAGAAGCACTTGAATAAGAAACAAATCACAGATTTCAAAACAGAATTTTCTATTACATTTCAAAATACTTGTTCCATATTCATATTACATAATCCTAATATGTATCCTAGGCAATGATAAAATAAATTTATTACAAAATATGCCAAGAGCGACATATGAAGATGCCTCTCTGGTTGATCAGAGTTATATAGTCATCCTACTGTAAGCCTCCTGCTCGTCTCTGTAGCTTTATTCGTCATCCTACTAAAACCTGAAAGAACCTCATCCCTTAGCCTACTCAAATCAATTTTGAGCACAGAGAGTTTAAGGAGAAAACATAAACTTTGAGTCCGACATAATGTTTGGTACAATTAATACTATACATCTCGGTTAGTTGATATTAAGTGAGACCACGCCGCTTAGCGAAATGGGTTTCCCCGCACTAATGTCCTTTTAAAACATTTCTTTTGCGAACCTTTATCCAGCAACCAAGACTGGTTAAAACTATAAAGCATCATTGATATAAACATATATATTAGGTAACAAATGTACTATCTATCTGAACACTAGAGTTTTATTTGGCTTACTATTAACCATTGGCTGACTTGGGCCCGCAGACAAAATCAAAATAATCTAACATCTGTTAGAAACTCTTTTTCTGGACTATATGTCCTTAACTATCTGTTAAATACTTTTATTCTAGGCGGTCTATCCCTACCTTAACATCTCCTAGGAGCACCTGTTCCTAATGGTTTTGCGGGCTCATCAATAACCTATCAGTATACAATTATATATATTCCCTTCTTTGTGTAATCATATTTTTAGTCTCACCTGTGACAAAGCCCTACACACTTGAATTTTAGACTAAATTAGCTAGGGCTAATAGCTAATGTATAGGGCGTGATGTTATACCAGTATCATCTGGTATTGTAATATCTGAGTCATTTTCACTTAGGGATAACCTCACATTATTTTCCTTGAAAATCTTTTCATATGAAATTGATTTAAAACCTTTTAAACCAAACTTACATAAGGAAAACATTTGTACTCTATGCTTTACACAAAATTACCTTGCCATTTTATATATATATACTTCACTCAGACTTTAGTTGATGAAAACATTTAAACACTTGAAAGTACCCCATTCGATTCTATTGAAAGTCCCCCTTTCAAAACCAAGTAAAAACACTTCATTTATCTAGGCTGAAAGGCCAAAAACTTCCTTTTGAAACAAGTCTTGAAATCCTTTCGTACCCTTTTAAAAACCTTCCTTTCGAAAGCATTAAAACCTTAGACATCACTCTTAATGTACTTCAAAACGTTGCCTTTAAAAACATTGGAAAAACCGTATATTTCAACTCTTCCAAAACCATCAGAAACACACCTTTCGACTCCTTTGAAACGCTTTGGGGATTCATCCCTTCGAAACCATTTTAAAAACCATTCGAAAGCATCAAACTTTTAGAAACTCAAACCTTTTGAAAGCACCCAGGTTCAATTTAAAACATGTGGAAAAACACCTTTCGAAACCATTCAAGTCGAAACCTGTTACACTAAAAATCAATCTTCCGTCTAAGACAAAAGGTCCCTCAACAAAGACTAAAGAAAAGGAATTCAGTTCAAAATTTTCGAAAGCATCGAAGGGATGTAGCAAATAATGTATAGCAGTTCTAGACCTTTCAAAGGAGTCAAATGGTTTCATCTCTCAACATTCAAAGTGTTCTTACCTTCCGAAGAAGGAAAAGAAGTTAAAGCAAGTGCAAGCAACTCTGTAATGTCCTTTCAAAAGTATAGCAAGTCTTTTGAACCAGTTGGAACACATCCAAGATACCTTTCAATAATGTCGAAACGTTTATGAGGGAATGCATAGCTCTCGACAATAATTAAGTGAAGAGCAACCTTCCAACAAGGTCAAAGGATTAACAACAACCAAGGGAAAAGCAACCTTCCAACAAGGTTGAAGGGTTCATAGCAGCATAAAGAAGGCAAACCTTTCGACAAAATCGAAAGATATGTGAAGGCGTAAAGAAAAGAAAAACTTCCAACAAAGTCGAAAGGTCCATGATAGCAGATGAAAGACAAACCTTTCGACAAAGTCAAAAGGTTTGCAGCCGCATATAAAAGGGGAATCTTTAAACCCAGTCAAAAGCATGGAGCTGAAAGGTAGGCCACCTACATCTATAAATAATACCCAAGGGGTCCTGTTTAGGGGATCTGCATTCTCTTATTCTAATCTTGTGTTTTCTTAATCGAAACATTGTAACCCTAATTGATTGTCGATTTAGGGATTTAATAAAATAGATTTTATCATGAATACAAAGGGAAGTCTTGTGTTCTATTAATTACTTTACTATTTTTCTTAAATTTTGTTGGATTAACTGTTAATTTCAGGTTCAATTCAATCGAAAGGTTCTTCCCACAAGATCGACAGCACTTCTGGTTCAATTAGTTACTACAACCTTTCAAATATATAACATTGATAACCATCTGGAGTGATTGATTTTGAAGCCCAAACCTTTCGATTAGGTCAAAAGCGCTTAAGGTGTAAAATATCAATAACCTTTCGAAGGTATAATCCAAGTGGTCCAACCTTTTGATTAGACCAAGGATTGTCCTTTTCGTATAAATACATGGGTTTACAAGGCTTATTCCGTAAGAAATCATTCCATACCATTCGACATGGATCAAGACGTGCCTTATAATTAGTCTAACCTTTCAACAAGGCTGAAAGCCCCTGCATATCTACAAAGAAGTTAGATATCCTACTTAAACACAAAGAAGGCAATCATCCTAATCTTTTGATTGGATTGAATCCGACCTCCTAAGGAAAAATTCAAGGGAATCCAGTGTAAACCAAGAAGGAGAATCTTGAAGAGAATCTCACACGAAGCATCTTGATAAAGTTGGAAGGTTTCATAACCAAGCACCTAAACCTTTCGATAACATCAAAAGGTCCGATTCGAAAGATATTTATAAGTGAAAATACAAAGGCAATCCTCAAGGGTATCAAGCCCTTCATTCAAATCAGTATAACCACACTAGGTGGAATAACTTCGAGGTGTTAACAAGAATCTTGTTAACATTTTTGGTGCTAGGAAGAGGGCCTGAACTTCCAACTTGGTTAACCCCTCTAACACTACTATTCTCTAACCCCCATTGATCAATTCCACATCAAGTTAACCCACTTTGGCTTGAGCATTGCAGAAAGATTTAAAAGATCTGAATAAGGGTCTTTTGAACCATACTTGACAAGATATTCCCAAGTAGACATCAAAAACTCCAATTAGGATAAAGAACAAAGTCTAAGGTTCGAAGCCTTAAGGATTATAAACAAAAAGAAAGTAGAATCATAGATCCTGAGAAATGGAGTCATACCCCTTTCATATTAGCCTTACCCAAATCTTTGTGCTTGGAAGGAGAACAAATGGAAGCAACAACATCTTTAATCAAATGAGAAGGACCATTCAATATACTCCCATGGAACTATTTCTAAAAAGGAAATGATAAAGGACTACGACAGTTTTACACATAAATGGAGTAAGATTATAAATGAGGATCATCATTCAAGGGAAAACCATAAACGCATAGAAAAATCCACAACCAAAGAATTAAGGATAATAAAGGAATTACCAAGTGGAAGTATAAAGATTATCATGAAATTTCTGACCGAAACCCTAAGATTGAAAGAAAGGCCCTTGAAAGAGGATCAACGGACAATGAAAAGGAAACCTACTCCTCGAGAAGAGGTACTTAAACCAAGCCATAAAATAATTAGATGCCAGTCAAAGACGGCTCAAAATTCAAGACTTATTAAAGAATATAATTTTACTACCTCGATCGCAGACATCTATATCCGAACCAAAGAAGAACTGAATTATTGGCCTTCTCACAAAAAGAAGCTAGGATTTGAAAGGAAACTTAAGGGATTATATTGCAATTTTCATCTAATAAATAGACATGATACAAATCAATGTAAGGTGCTTGAAAAGATGGTCCTACACTTTCAAAGAAAAAGGAAAACTTAAACAGTTTGTAAAGGATTGAACAAGTTATGAAATAAAAATTCTATGCTCAAAATAATAGAAGTCTACATGGTCAGGAGTAAAAATCTCCTTAAACTTGGACTATCCAAAATGGTAGGCTACCAATAATGGTAGAAAGCCCTTGTTCGTGCCAAGATGGCCAGGTCAAGGCACCTCCTGGAGGGAGGACGTAAGCCTTTAGCTGCACCAAAATTGGAAATAGCCAGATTAAAGCAGCATAAGCCCTTATCCGCGTCACGCTATGGCCAGGATAAGGCGCCTCTTAGAGGGAGGATGGGTAATCTCTTGGTCTCGCCACAGTGTGGCCTGGCCAAGGTACCAAACAAGCTCTTAGCCATGTCACACTATGGCTAGGTTAAGATGCCTCCTGGAGGGAGGTCGAGTAAGTCCTCGGGCTCTGCTTGAGAATAAGCTAGTCGAGTGCATCGGAAACTTGGATGAAATATCTAGCGGACAAAGAAAAGTCCCTTCCTGAAATGGGAAACCGCCAGAAATCAGCACCCTTAAAATGGCAACTACTTAAATAAGCAAAAGAATTGAACGAAAGGGTCCCTGCCTGAAATAGGCCAAAAAATTGAATAAAGAAACTCGGGCCTGGGAAAGAAAAAGCATGCAAAATATCATCAAAGCCTGAAGATAGAGCACTCGACAAAAGAATCAAAATGAATTCATTGACTTCTCCTCATGAACATCTGCCAGACTGATTCTCTGGTCTTCTATTTCTTATTACCTGATTGGTTTTCTGGTCTCCTATTACTTATTTCCGGATTAATTCTTTGGTCCCCTATTACTTATATCCAGATTGGTTTCCTGATCTTTTGACGCTTATGGCTGAAAATAGTCTTTTGGTCTTCTATTATTTATTACCAGAAATGGTTCCGGTCCTCTATCATAAGTTATTACTAGAATTGATATTCTGGTCTTCTAGTACTTATTACCAGATTAAATTTCTGGACATTTGATACTTACTGCCAAACTGGATTTTTGGTCTTCTATTAACTATTAATGCCAGATTGGGCATTCTGCACTCCTATTACTTAATATCAAAATATGGTTTTCCGAACTTCTACCATTAATTCAAAATTGAGAATCCTGGTACCCTATCAGCAAATACGAATTTTTGACCTTATATTATCCATTATCGAAGATAAGACTCTGGGCTTCTATTGCTTATTACCGAGAAGGGTATTCTGATATTCTTTTATTGAATACCTAAACCTGGGTCCGGTGGCACTTCATAAAAATCTATCATTAACACCTAAATATAGGTGAGGGATGAATTCTATAATCCTCAATATGTTTGAAGGATGAATTATGGGTAATATTGAAACATCCCAAATACAAGCCACAGTTCAGACCATGCAGGTTTCCAGTATAAATGTCTATAGGAGATAACTGATAAATCTTTTACACTATCTTTTTAGGTTAAGATTCTAGCCTTAAATTCGTAACTATTATTTGTACTATGGGTCTTTCAAAGATTTACAGGTATCAAGAAGATTTGCATATTTACTAAATCAAGAGAAGTGTCATGAGCTAAGACGGAAAGCTCGAGAGGTGTATAAACCTTCAGAAAACACATTCACATGAAAAAGCGAATAAGGTGCAAACAAAGACAAGGAGACATGTAGTATTTATAACATTATGAATAACACATTACATTATGCAACATAACATTACTAAGGTATGGAAAGATATGTCATATATGCTGAAATTATTGTAGTTCAATTAACTGCTTTTGCAAATTCGTAGATAATGCAGGGTCAGTACCATAAGTTGGGTTCCCAAGTATAAATTTCAAAGATTTACATGATGCCTAGCTATCTTTTAATTTTACTTCCAAGCCAACAATTCTCTCATAAAGCTTGGACATTTCAAAGTCGAGTTTGATGCTAGTATCTCCACCAACGGAATGCTTTAGGACCTTAATATCTCTGTCCTTTTCCTTAAGTTTTAACTCTATTGAAAAATTCTTAAGCAATAAGACGTCGAGAAAGATGCTTTTTATTCCACTCCTTTGCAAAAGGATTATCATATCCCTGTAAGATTGACTTTGTTCAAGCTCCGCTATTAACCTATCCTTGATCTTTACAAATCTCGAAGCAGGGACTTCGAAAAGTGAAACCGATCCTACTTGATTCTCCTATATAAACAAATAAAACGAAAAATCAAAATTCTTTATTTCAACAATAAGGATACATGTTAGAGTGTGTTTCTCATCAGCACTTGCTATCATTAACAAGTTACAATTTCTCATATATTTTACATTAAAAGTTTATTCTATTTCTATGCAATTTTTGGTACAACTTCTCTAATCTGGCCAAGAGAGTTGGTGCGAAAAAGCACATCAAACTTGACTATCTCTCAATTTTAACTTTAAATTGTATAGCGTTAGATGATATCGAAAATCTTTTCATCGAAGTCGATGGTAAGATTAGATTTCACTTGTCACTTAAGTATAATAACCACTTCCTCTTTTCTCTTAATCTCAGTCTCAGGATAGTGAATGTGATTCTTATGATTGCTAGATATGATTTTTTGGATAAGATATCTTTTATTCCACTTCATGACTTCTATGCTACCATCAAAACGCTTGAGAAGGACTTTATTATGGGCCACGATCTCACCACTTTTTCTTAATAATCTACCTCTAATAGCGTCAACTCGAGAAAGTGAATTTTGAGAACGATGGATCATGGCAAACTTAGCTCCTATTTGAATCAAAATAAATGAAATGACATCAAAATTAAGTTAAAATACATCTTTATTACTATAATAATGGATTACAACTCAAGTAGCCACAAAATTAAAAGGAACAACAAACACTTTCATCACACCTAAAAATGAGAAACAACATTCCTAACTTTGTCTAGAGTATTAGCGGAAAGCGTGTCCATTGAGTCAAAAGGTATAGTAACTCCTTCAAGGATAGTAATTAGCTGACATTTACTATAATCCCATTTTTTGGCAGGTGGACTATCGCGACCACAAATTAACTCGGTGTGGAAAGTTCTAATTACTTTTAAGAAAGTTTCTTTCTCTTCACCAAGAAAGTTGAAGAGGAGACGAGGGTATTGCAAATATAATTTTTGTAAATCCAAAAGAAAGCAATCTCGCTAACTTCAAAGTCTTTAAGAGTGGTGCATCTTTAGATTAAAACCTTCTCAAGTTAACATACTGACTTAGATAGTCTCCTGGGATTACAAGACCTAAAGACCTGATATTCTAAAATAGCATAGCAAAACGAAGCTAAGTATAAGAAGCAGTCCTCTGATATAAAAATAATAATACTAGCGCGGAGCTTGTTAACAATTTAGGGGGTTCGAGATGATCCATGAATTTATAGTAGTTCATACAGAAAGCTTGTCTTATGCAGGAATTTACTAGATAATTCTTATTTGCTATTTATTTTTAGGTCAAACGAAGATCGTAATCATACAAAATGACAAAATAACTCCATTATATTTTTGAGATGTGTGAAAGAGAATGCTTGAGTTTTACCACCAAAATATCAATCTAAGCCTGTTTGTCTTTTCCCCTCTTTTATAAAAAAATAATAATAACATTAAATCATTCATCTCCGTAACAAGAAAAATGCTAATGGCGGCATGTAACGTTCATCAAATTTATCCCGACTTTGTTAACGCAGAGGCGCCACACTGCTGTTGCTTTTACATAATAGGACTACTAAATCAACCTCAAGAGGCAAAGGAAGTGCAAAGTGCTCAGTCTACCAATGCAATTCATCAGTAACCCAATTTTTTCAATCACTAGTTAATAGCTACATGGTCCAAGTTTTACGACTTAACTACTGCCATGTTCTGGATGGATTTGGCCATTTGGGACACCTCCGATAAGAACCCCATGCCAGCGATGTATTCGCCTTATCAACCAATATAGGTTGCACCCGCCATCATTAACTTAGTCGATTTAACTCCTGACTTTCCTCCTCTCCCAAACGAACAATGATTAAGGGGTTATTTTATCTTCTTGCTAATCATTCCTGATGTTTAATTCTAAAATAGTGACATCTTTTTGAATATGTATATGCTAACTGATTACTGACTTTATATAAGTTAATGTTTTAAGATTCTAGTTTATTTAAATTTCTCGAATGATGTTGTGTAAGTAAAATGTGCTTAATATATTAATTTTTTATTGGATGATGTTTTTTATACAGAAATAAATTAGAAGGTTTAGTTCGCTAACTTTAAAGAAAACTTAGTTTCACCAATCCTTAAACTTGTTGATCCTACCTAATAAAATAGCAAACAAGCTTCCTTAAAAAGGCCTGAGTTAAGTTTAAGTCAAAAACTTGGACAGTCTAAGCTTACGACAAGTCGAAAGGTTCATAGAGAAGGCTTTCAACGAAGACGAAAGGTTTATAGAAAAGTCTTTTGACAAAATCGCATGGTTAATAGGAAGAGGCCCTTCAACCTTGTCGAAAGCTCGATGAAAACCTAAACCTATTATAAGTGTAACATGAAGATAAGTGGCAAGACCTTATGACATGGTTTAACCCAAAACTTCAAAATTCTTGAGTAATATATATATATATATATATATATATATATATTGGTATTATTGATATTGTCAAAAGGTCTAGTCAGAGTTATTAAAATATGTCATGCCCAGTGAAGTTGAAAAGTTTCAGGTTTGACTCATGCGTACTTAAAACGTTTCCACAAAGATGGGCGGAAGCAATTTTATGGTTTAAAACTCTTCAACCATATCGAAAGCTTGTTGTCGAAAGGTTAAGCCATTAAATTATCTAATCTTTTGACAGCGAGGAAAAGTTAGTGCCACAATATCTTCCAACGCCATCGTAAGTTATAGAGAGGGCAAATCCATCATTGCCGCCTTAGTCTCCTTCGTAGAAGTAAAAAAGTCATTTTGAGTTACTAAAATTGTACACTAGGGGTTCCAGGCTACCCTATCGGGTTTAACCAAGCCTAAATTCAATAATAAATGCAGTTTTCAAACCTCCTTAAAAAAAAGTAAGAGAGGAGGTTAATCTAAAGTTTTAAATTGAATGTGAGAAGTTACCTTGTAATTTTAGAGCGAAGTTCAAGAAGTTTAGGAGAATTAATTTGCTTGTACTCGATAATTTTATTTGCAGGAAGAAGAGGGGGAAAGAGAAGTCGAATACTATACAAGAAAAATCATTCAAACTAAACCGTAGGATTGGGCTTAAATAGACATCCCAGATTGACACGTGAAGGACAAAGGGCGGAAATTTTTATAGCTTTCGATAAAGGTGACTTGAAACGTCAGGAGCATCCCTTCGAATGGGAGGGAAAATGTTACACTAAAAATTAACCTTCCATCTAAGATGAAAGGTCTCTTAACAAAGACTAAAGAAAAGGAGTTCAGTTCAAATCTTTCGAAAGAGTCGAAGGGATGCAGTCAACAGCGTATAGCAATCCCATACCTTATGAAGGATTCATCTCTCAACATTCAAATTGTTCTTACCTTCCAAAGAGGGGGGATAAGTTAAAGCAAGTGCAAGCAACTCTGTAATGGCCTTTTCGAAAGCGTAGCAAGCCTTTCGAACCAGTTGGAACACATCTAAGATACCTTTCGACAATATCGAAAGTTTTGTGAAGGAAAGCACAGCTCTCGACAACAATTAAGTGAAGAGCAACCTTCCGACAAGGTCAAAGGGTTTACAACAACCAAGGAAAAAGCAACCTTTCGACAAGGTCGAAGGGTTCACAGTAGCATAAAGAAGGCAAACCTTTTGACAAAGTCGAAACATACTTAAAGGCGTAAAGAAAAGAAAACCTTCCGACAAAGTCAAAAGGTCAATGATATCAGATGAAAGGTAAACCTTTCGACAAAGCCGAAAGGTTTGAGCTGCTTATAAAAGGGGAACCTTCCGACCTAGTCGAAAGCATGGAGCCGAAAGGTTGGCTACATGCATCTATAAATAAGACCCAAGGGGTCTTGTTTAGGAGATCTAAATTCTTTTATTCTAATCTTGTGTTTTCTTAATCAAATCATTGTAGCCCTAATTGAGTGTCGATTTGGGGATTTAATAAAATAGAGTCTATCATGAATATCAAGAGAAGTCTTGTGTTCTATCAATTACTTTACTGTTTCGCTTAAATTTAGTAGGATTAACTGTTAATTTCAGATTCAATTCCACCGAAAGGTTTTTCCGACAAGATCGGCATCACTTCTGGTTCAATTAGTTACTGCAATCTTTTGAAGATATAATCTTACAGCTTAAACCCTTTGACAATGTTGGTCATATAGGCTAAACAGCATTGATTACCTTCCAAAGTGATTGATTTGAAGCCCAAACCATTCGATTAGGTCAAAAGTGTTTGAGTTGTAAAATATCAATAACCTTTCGAAGGTATATTCCAAGTGGTCCAACCTTTCGATTAGAACAAGGACTGTCCTTTAAGTATAAATACATGGGTTTACAAGGCTTATTCCATAAGAAATCATTCCATACCGTTTGACAAGGATCAGGACACATATCATAATTAATCTAAACTTTCGACAAGGCCGAAAGCCCCTATATATCTACAAAGAAGCTTGATATCCTACTTAAACCAAAAGAAGGCAATCATCCTAACCTTTCGATAGGATAGAATCCAACCTCCTAAGGATAAGTTCAATGGAATCCAATTTAAGCCAAGAAGGAGACTCTTAAAGAGAATCTCATACAAAGCATCTCAATAAAGCCGAAAGGTTTCATAACCAAGCACCTAAATCTTTCGACGACGTCGAAAGGTCTTATTCAAAAGATATTTATAAGTGAAAATACAAAGGCAATCCTTAAGGGTATCAAGCCCTTCATTCAAATCGGTATAACCACACTAGCTGGAATAACTTTGGGGTGTTGACAAGAAATCTTGTTAACAAAACCATTCTCTTTCGATACCTTTGGGTCATACTTCAACTAGAACAAAAGGGTCGCTTAAAATATCTAAGTTGAAAGCCTTCCCTTCGAAATCTATTCCAAAGTGAAGAAATGATGGTGTCGAAACCATCCCTTCGAAAGCATTGGAGAAGTGGTTACATTTTAAAACAAAGTATGCCTTTTCAAACCATTGACTTCGATAGGTAGAAAGGCGGTAGCTAGGGGCTTCGACCCCTTTGAAAGCATTACTTAAAATAAAAGAGTGCAACCAATTTAAAACCTTTCTCTTTAAAGTATTTGACCTAGTCAAAAGCTAGCTGAGTCGAAACCTAACCTTTTGAAAGCAAAGCAAGCACTACCTTTTATTTTAATGTAAGGCATACTCTAATCCCTTCAAAACCTAGCGTTTCGATCAAGTAACCTTCACCTTTATCCAATGCGCTACGTACCAAGTAGCTTGGTACCAAGCGCATTAGTTCCGGAGCCATTGGTGGCGAAAGGTGTTAACTGGGTTTTTAACCCATCAAAATTCAATAAGATTTAGAACATTCATAGTATGCGAGAATAACTCAAGAATCAACCAAAAGGACTAGATAGAAAGAAGAGAAACACCTAAGAGAAAAGATGCCAAAATAAGCTAAGGTAATGGATCGTTGTCCATTCATAAGGCTTGCTCATGGACCCTCCAAACCTCTTGCATCATGATTCGTTATCATTTCTAAGCACACTTGTCATGTTTTATAGCACGCCAAACAATCTAGCTCAAGAAGTGAAGACTTATCTGATTTGGCCAAAATTAGCCGAATGAAAATAGACCTACATAACTCATACGAAATCAGATTGACATGAAATTTTAGGTGAACATTTAGAAAACATGGGATAAGGCTCATAAAATTATTGAAGTTGTTTGGAGTTGATTTGATGGATCATTAGCGACCCATCTAGATGGGTCGCTAGCGACTCATCTAGAGTGTGCCCCCATCATCTCAAATTTTATGGTGGGTCCACAACACACTCTAGAATGTTCTAGAGAATTTTCATTTGATTTTGTTAAGATTTGAGCAACTTATGGAAGATTCTTCTGGACTACATGACCCATGAAGACGGATGATCAAATTAACTCCAAACGACTTGATATTTAGATAAGGCACTTAAATAGAAGATAGGAGGATAACCAAACAAGGATCACTCAAAAATATGCTAAGTGGATGGATAGCTAGCGATCCATCCCCTATGGATAACTAGCGATCCATTAAGATTTGTCTAATCACCTTCAAACTTTTTGAGCTCCTTCATGGTACTAAGTAAAGGCTTCTGGTAGAAAAATATGCTAAGTTGATGGATAGCTAGCGATCCATCCTCTATAGACAGCTAGCGATCCATAGAAATGACTCAGATTGGTTTGAGAATTTCGGTGATGACTTGGTGTAACAACTGGACTCTTCTGCACCTAGACTTCTGGCCCAATACCCACTGAACTTCCCTGTACATACTTACCTACCTGCAATTAGAGATGGATCTTTTTCGGAGAAAGAGCTTCCATTACTCTATTGGAATTCCTTTACTTTTTCAACTTTCTTCTCCCTTATAATATTCATCAAGGGGGATACTATGATTCTCCAGTCAACCTTTGAAGTTGTGACTTATTCTAACTTACTGTAACTTAGATCTAAGGACTAACTAGTTGATATGCAGAGAGATTCAACTCGTATAATCATAATAAAGATTGATTAAAGCAAACATAACCCAAAGTCAACCGAAACACTATAAAAATTCTATGTCTCTTTTCTTATTTCTACTGTTTATTTGTTGTTTATCTGAGTTTGTGTTGTTGATTATCTACACTGGCGCTTTCACACTTGATCCAAGATGTTGATCCATTTTTTGGATTAACATTTTGGTGCTTTCATTGAGAGCCTTGAACGAGATCTGAAGAATTGAAGTTTGAATCTAAGATTTAGAGAAGATGAGCAAGCCTAATATTAGATCGAGAGCTGTAGCAAGTCAACCGGAGCCTGGAGGTAGCCAGGAGGTGTCCTTAAATTCTCATTAACCCAACTATGTGATTAGAGAGGAGATGGAAAGGATGACGAAAGAGATGCGGGACGAGGTCTTAGCTAGACAGTAGGAGATGATGAACGGCTTTTTCTAAAGGATGGAGCAGCAAGGGATGGCTAGATCTGTAGGGAATAGGATCATACTCCAAGGAACAACACAAGAGCTGCTGGAGTTGGATTGGAACAAGATGGAGTCTTGCCCGGATGCCCAGAGCAATCAATACTTGGGGCAATGCTGGAATCAACATTAGGACTCATTGCAAGAGCATCTGGAGTTAGGGAAAAAAACTGAAACAATTCCCACATGACTAGGGGCATGATGGATTTGGATCTAGGATGAGCTCTAATGCTTGGAATGGATGATGTTGGAGCTAGAGTAGCAAATCAAAGTACGAATACATGACCGCATGAGCCAAAACCAAAAGCCCATAGTTGGAACAGGGGGCAGGTTTGTCCCTTACTCTCTACCTTCTACTTTTCCTTCCTTCAATAACCTCAAGGCCAAACGGTCCCTAAGCACGCTCTAAGTCGGATGCCTGAGATGGCTATTTAGGACAACAATGACCCTAGACTGCTTAGACGTGTACTAAACCTAGATTGGCTCCTAGTCGTGCTTTGAGTCAAATATCTAGGATGTTCTTAGGATAATAATCTCAGACTATTTGGTCATGCACAAAACCTAGATTGGTCCCTTGCCACGCTCTAAGTCAGATGTCTAGGATAAACATTTAGGATTTCTACCTATTTTCTTTTATTTGAAATTTGAATTTTGTAAAATCCATATTTAATGTGATAACTGATTTTGAACGCCATAGAGTTCCGACCGGAGAGATAAGACCGAAGTGCAAGGTGCAAGTCCTCTTGCCGGAGAGCGAGTGGATGGACATGTACGATATCAAACACGATAGAGTCCTGACCTGAGAGATGGGACTGTAGTGCAAGAAGTAAGCCCCCTCACCAGAGAGTGAATGGATGGGCTTGCTTAATCCCCCTTAACTTAATAAGAAAATGATCCAGAAAGATCATCCCCTTTAACTTAACAAACAAATGATCTGGAGAGATCATCCCCTTAACTTAAAACATTAAATGATCCAGAGAGATCACGCATTAAACTAAACGTTAAACAATCTAGAGAGATCGTGCATTAACTAAACATTAAACAATTCGGAGAGACCGAACCTTAAAACAGATTTGATTTTGCAAAAAGGATTTGAAGGTCTTATAAGTAGAATAAAATGGAAAAATCCTGGATGAACACTGAATGACTTTGATATATGATGTATAATGTGATATGATGTGATTTCGATATGTGATGTGATTTGATATATGATATCATAACTATGAATTATAAATTTGAGTGATAGTGATATAATCCCGGATGAACATGGGACAATTAGAGATATGTGACGTAAATGGAGATATGTGATGTAATTGGAAATATGCGATATGATTGGAAGCATGTGATTCAATTATAGATATATGATGTAATAACTCCAAATGAAATCAGAATGATTGCGATGTATAGTTATGCTTGGGTAGAGTCAAGAGTCTTAGGATGTATCTGGTTAGGAATGACTTATGATTGGCAAGAGAATCCAATGGAACTCGACAATTCACCAAGGCTAAAGCAGTTGAAAAGCTCAATTATTGAAGACCGAAGATAGGAACTTGTTCTTAAACAAATTACACTTTCATCAAAAGGTACTTTGGGGGGCAAGTGTTAACTAGGTTTATAACCCATAAAAATTCAATAAGAGTTAGAACATTCATACTACACCAGAATAACTCAAGAATCAACCAAAAGGACCAGAAAAAGAAGAAAAGAAAGACCTAAGAGAAAAGATGTCAAAATAGCTAAGGTGATAGATTGCTGGCGATCCATTACCTATGGATCGCAGCGATCCATAAGGCTTGCTCATAAATCCTTCAAACCTCTTGTATCATGATCCATTATCATTTCTAAGCACACTTGCCAAGTTTCATAGCATGCCAAACAATCTAGCTTAAGAAGTGAAGACTCATCTGATTCAAGTTGTTTGGTCAGAATTAGCAAACTTAAAATGGACCTATAGAACTCATACGAAGTCAGATTGACTTAAAATTTTGGGATACTTTTAGAAAACATAGGAGAAGGCTCACAAAAAAATTGAAGTCATTTGGAGTTGAGTTGATGGATCGCTAGTGATCCATCTAGATGGGTCGCTAGCGAACCATCTAGAGTGGGCTTCGCTATCTCAAATTTTATGGTCAGTCCCTAACACCCCTTAGAGTGCTCCTAAAAAGTTTCATTCGATTTAGTTAAGATTTGTGTGAGTTATATATGATTCTTCTAGACTAGATGGCCCATGAAGACGGATGATCAAATAACTCCAAACGACTTGATATTTGGTCACTTAAATAGAAGATAGGAGGATAACCAAATAAAGATGGCTCAAAAATATGCTAAGTGGGTGGATAGCTAGCGATCCATCCCCTATGGATAGATGGCGATCCATCAAGATAGGTGGGATTTCTCTCAAACTTTTCGAGCTCCTTCATGGCACTAAGTAAAGGCTTTTGGTAGAAAAATATGCTAAGTTGATGGATAGCATATTGATTTGAGATTTTTAGTGATGACTTGGTGTAACAACTGGACTCTTCTGCACCTAGACTTCTAGCCCAATACCCATTGAAATTACCTATAAATACTCACCTACCTAAAACTAGAGATGGATCTTTTCCAGAGAGAGAGAAAGCTGCCATTAATCTATTGGAATTCCTTCACTTCTTTAACTTTTTTCTCCCTCACAACAGCCATCAAGGGGGTTACTGTGATTCTCCAGTCAACTTTGAACTTGTGACTTATTCTAACTCATTGTAACTTAGATCTAAGGACTAACTAGTTGATATCCAGAGAGATTCAACTTGTATAATCATAATGAATATTGATTAAAGTGGACGTAGGCCAGAGTTAGCCGAACCACTATAAAAAAAATGTGTCTCTTTTCTTATTTTTGCTATTTATTTGTTGTTCATCTGAGATTTGTGCTGCTGATTATCTGCACTAGTGCTTTCACACTTGATCCAATTGATCCATTTTTTGGGTTAACAGAAGGTTTGGGTTGGAACCTCCTATGCCGAAAGTGGCAGAACACGCTAAAAACATGTTATTTTTGTTTCTAACTTAAAAGAGAAACTTTTGAACTAACCTGCTAATGTTTGTCAAAATTCTACATAATAACTTCTTTCCAAAGTTCTGCCAATATTTTTAGAAATATATTATATATTTTATTTTACAAATATCTCTTCTCCTTAATTAAATATATAAAACATTTAAGTCTCATACCTTAAATAATTTTACATATTCATCAAAACACTTAGGAATATTCTATAAAAATTCTAGAAAACCCTTTTCAATATGTTCGCTTATATATATAAATTTCAGACCCAAATAATTATTTATTTTTCCATGAATAATTTATAACCCGATAAATCATTTTCTTCACTAGAAAATTAATATAAAATCCACGTTAACTTAGAAAATTTTAAAAATTGAAACTCATCTCTAAAATAACAATTTTGGTCTATATCCAAAATTTCAAGGCATTTGGATGTCATTAAATAGGGTTTTCACATCAAACATATCATAAGAACCAATATAAATATGCATAAATCATCAACAAGTATATAAAAACATTTTCCTATTCTAAAATATGGCTAAATCATGCAAGATAAATTCAGAATTCATCTAAAACCGAAAACATACAAAAATGAGATGTAGTCATTATTCACCTTAGCTTTTTGATTAAAAGATGTAAGATTTGATGTTGAATAAGTTGATCTGCTTCTTCTCTTGAAAATCCTAGCTTTATCTTCTCTTGAGATTGAAAACGGTGGCTGGCCTTAAAATATTTCACTTGAGAATGAAACATACGTGTAGTTAGTTTTCTAAGGATTTAGGGTATAAGTTCATCATATTTCCTATTTTGCCCTTCCTTATTTCCTAACACTTCAATTCATGTTATCTCCTTAATTCATTATACCATTACGCATGGCTACCCTTGGTTAAATCAAATCTCAATTTATCAATCAACACATTATTTTATTTATTTAGCTAATTAAATACCCAAAATAATGTCATAAAAAAATGGGGTGTTGCAGCTTACTTGTCATTGAGTCCCCTCATCGGAGAGCAACTGGATTAGGCTCGGTAAGGATCGCGTTATTTCCCAACCGAAGTGCCAGACTAGAGCGCAGGGAGTGGGTCACTTCACTGGAGAGTAATTGGATAGGCTTTCTTGCCATTAAGTCCCCTTATCGGAGAGCATGTGGATTAGGCTTAACAAGGACCTCGAGAAGCCATAGATCGATCCGAAGAGACCATGAACCTGATTATTGACCCCGAATGGTCATCAACTTCGAATGGCTTCGGATTTGATTATCGGTCTCAAACAACTAAGTATTTAATTATCGATCTCGAATGACCACGAATTTGATTACCAACCTCGAATAGTAACAGATTTAACTATTGACCCTGAACGATCATGAATTCAATAAACGATCCAGAGAGATCGAACCTGAAAATAAGAAAAAAAATTGGTTTTGATAAAAAAGGATTTGAACGCTTTATAATTGGAATAGAGTTGAAAATTTTCGGATGAACACGGGACAACTTTGATATGTAATAACTCTGAGTGAAATCAGAATGATGATGTACAAATTACACTTAGACATAGCTTAGAGTCTTAGGTCATTATGGGTTTGGAATGACCCATGATTGATAAGAGAATCTGAAGAACTGAATGATTAACCAGGATTGAAGTAGCCATAGAGCTCAACCATCAAAGATTGGCATTACATATGTTTTTGAGCAAAGTACACCTTCCATTCTTAAAGCATGCTTTGGGGAGTGAATCTTATCCCACATTTTGACCAGGCAGTATACGGACAAACCTAACAAGTCTGACTTCGAAGTTATTGAGGCAAGAAGCCTAAAGAGATGACTACAAAGCTCAAAACTAAAGTATAATCAAGATCACAAAGTGAAGGAAAACCATCCCAAAAAATTCCAAAGTCCAAAAATCACTAAGTGTGACATAGGTATTGATCCCTCACCTAGGAGGTATCGATCCCACATGCTGAATTTGACTTAGTGTGGGATATGTATCGATCCCTCGGCTAGGAGGGTATCGATCCCACATGCTGAATTTGACTAAGTATGGGATAAGTACCGATCCCACATGTTGAATTCGACTAAGCGTGGGATATGTACTGATCCCTCACCTATAGGGTAGGGATCCTGCATGCTAAATTTGACTAAGCGTAGGATAGGTACCGATCCCTTACCTAAGGAGTACCAATCCCACATGCTATAATTCACTAAGTGCTTCACCCTAATTAGAGGATCGGTACTGATCCCTAAAGGTACATCCAGAGTGGCCTCCATTTCTATTACACTCTTCTGTAAGTACATGGTTCCTGATTTAAGTGTTGTTTCGGAGTTTCTATGCATCGTATTGGCAATCTCCATAAATAGTCAAAAGAAGCAGTTCAACCTTTTGTAGATCCATCACTTGGGTCAAAAAAACACCTACACGAGTATGCAAAATAACCTTGGGAACATGAAGCTAACATCAAGACGAGCCAATATGAAAAGTTGCTAAGTGTCTCTACCTTTATATAGAGATCGATACCAATCCTCACATATGGGTCAGTACCGATCCCCAACCCTAGGGGATATGAAGTTGAGATTTTTTTGGATGACATGGTCTTGGCGGTGAGAATCTACAGTAGAAGTTTCAGCAAGATATTTGGCCGTCTACCCCTTTAAATAAAGAAGGCATGGTTCATTCAAGGGATCTTCTTTCTCTTCTTCCCTGCTTACACTCTTCCATATTTTCATAACTTCACGGATTTATACAAATCCAATTAAATTGTACTTGTAAGTTATAGTATAAATAAACAAAATCTTTGAATTGGACGTAGGCCATAGTATGCCGAACCACTATAAAACCTTGTGTGTTCATTTCCTTCTTGTTTTTAATTTGTTTTCTTCACTTTTTATTCCCTTCTACTTTCTATTGGGTGTTTGTGCCATTTTTTGTTAAAACATTACCAAAAACTTTACATGAATAAATTGAAGAGAAAAAGCTTCTGAACCAACAAAATTGATTGAGATAGCTTTTTCGGGTATGAAACTACATCACGATAGCTTAAAGCTCTAAAAGGTGTAAATCTTTGAGAGAGCTTCGTTTTGATAGGTTATAGTTTCATTAACTAACTCAAAAAGAGTCAAAAGTTATGGTTGTTGAAAGATCGAAACCCCAAGGGTGCAATATCCACGCTTCAAGGTGCAACATCCATTCAATATGCTGAAACGGTGTGGTATGGCATGGGAAATGGCTTGTATAGAGATGAAACGACTTATACCATGGTGCACCACATTCCAGCATTGGTAAACTGAAAGTCAACTACGGTGATCCTATTTTACCGAAAAATTCACATGACAAAATTAAGGAGAAAAACTTCCAAGCCCCAAAATAGCTTGAAATAGCGCTATTTGGGTATGAAACTATGTTGTGATGGAATGGTGCTTTCAAAGGTGCAGACCTCTGAGAGGGCTTCGTTTTGTCAGGTTATGGCTCCTGTAAACAAGTCAAAGTTATGGCTGTTGGAAGAATGAAACCCAATGGTGCAACATCGACGCTCCAAGGTGCAACATCCATTCAACATGCTGAAACAGTATAGTACGGCATGGAGAAAGGCGTGTATGGAAATGAAATGGACTTATACCATGGTGCACTACATTCCAGCAATGGTATAGCAGAAGCCAACCACCGTGGTCTTATTATACCAAAAAAGTCACGTGAAGAAATTGAAGAGAAAAGACTTCCGAGCCCTAATAATAGCTTGAGATAGAATTTTTTGGTATGAAACCACGTTATAATGGCTTGAAGCAATCAAAGGTGTATATCCCTAAAAGTGCTTTGTTTTGATAAGTTATGGCTCTAGTAACATTAAACAAGTCAAAAGTTATAACGGCTTGAGACAGTGTTTTATGAGTATGAAACTATGTCGTGGCGGCTTGATGTTCCTAAGGGTGTAGATCTTTGAGAGAGCTTCGTTTTGATAGGTTATAGCTCCTATAAATTTAAATAAGTCAAATGTTATGGCTGTCGAAAGATCGAGACCTTGAGGGTGCAACATTAACGCTCCAAGGTGCAACATTCATTCAATATGCTGAAACGGTGTGGGTATGGCTTGGAGAAAGGCGCGTATAGAGATGAAGCAGACTTATATCATGGTGCACCATATTCCATCAATGGTAAATTGGAAGCCAACCACGGTGATCCCATTTTAACTGAAACTTCATGTGAAGAAATTGAAAATAAAAGACTTCCGAGTCCTAGAAATGGCTTGAGATAGCATTTTTTGGGTATGAAACTATATTGTGATGGCTTGGTGCTTTCAAAGGTGTAGATCTATGAGTGCATTTCATTTTGATAGGTTATGACTCATGTAACTCTGAAATTTTCAAAAGTTATGGCTGTCGGAAGATCAAGACCCAAAGGGTGCAACATCGACGCTGCAAGGTGATTTAATATGCTGAAACAATGTGGTACGGCTTGGAGAAAGGCGTGTATGGATATGTAATAGGCTTATATCATGGGGCACCACATTCTAGCAATGATAAATCGAAAGCAAACCATGATGATTCCATTTTACAAACAACTTCACTTGAAGAAATTGAAGAGCAAAAAAATCTTCGAGGCCCAAAATGGCTTGAGATAAGGTTTTCTGGGTATGAAACTATGACACAATGGCTTGAATCTCATATAGGTGTAGGTCTTTGAGAGAGATTTTTTTGATAGGTTATAGATCCTATAACGAACTCTAAACGAGTCAAAAGTTATTATTTTGTTGAAAGATCGAGAACCAAAGGGTGCAACATCGACGCTCCAAGGTATATCATCCATTCAATATGCTAAAAGCTTGGCGAAAGGCATCTAAGGAGATGAAATGACTTATACCATGATGCACCACATTCAAGCAATGGTAAATTGAAAACCAACCACGCTAATCCCATTTTACCAAAAACTTCACGTAACGAAAATGAAAAGAAAAGCTTCCAAGCCCCAAAATTGCTTAAGGCTGTGTGATTTGGCTATGAACTATGTCATGATGAATCAATGCTTTAAAAGATGCTGATCTCTGAGAGGGCTTCGTTTAGTTAGACTATGTCTCTTTTAACTCTAAACGAGTCAAAAATTATTACTTTCGAAAGATAAAGACCCGAAGAGTGCAACATCGATGCTCCAAGGTGCAATATCCATTCAACATGCTGAAACGACGCGGTATGGCTTGGAGAAAGGCATACATGGAGATGAAGCAGACTTATACCATGGTGTACCACATTCCGTCAATGTTAAATTGGAAGCCAACCATGGTGATCATGTTTTATTAAAATTTTCACATCGAGAAATTGAAGCGAGAAAACTTCTTAGCTTCATAAATGGATTAAGATAGTTTTTTTGGGTATGAAGCTATGTTATGACGACTTGAAGTGGTCAAAAATATAAATCTCTAAGTGGGCTTCGTTTTGATAAATTCTGGCTCTAGTAACTCTAAACGAGTCAAAAGTTATGACGGGTTGACATAGTGTTTCTGGGTATGAAACTATGTCATGGCTGCTTGATACTTCCAAAGTTGTAGATCTCTAAGAGCGCTTCGTTCTGATAGGTTATGGTATCTGTAAATTTAAACAAGTCAAAAATTACGACTGTCGGAGGATCGAAACCCGACGAGTTCAACATTAATGTTCCTAGGATGTAACATCGCCTATTCTGAAGCCCAAAAGTAAGCGCTACTGATGCTACAACCATCAATAGTATTATTCTTCGGTAATAAAATGTGGTAATGTTAATCGTAATAATAACATCAAAGCACGGGAATATGAAACTTTTTCAAAACATTGATTTCATTTATTAATTTCCATATTCATTGCATAATACCAAACGTTGTCCAGGTTCAGATAAAATATAATTATTACAAAATACTCCAGGATCGATATATAAATATGCCCTATTGGTTGAATAAAGTTAACTGCTAGATAGATACAATTTCTGCCATTACATACATACAAACAAAAGTCATAGCAACACAACGGATAAGTAAATAAATAGACTTCTATATAGCTATCTCTGCCTCCTACATGTCTTTGGAAGCTTTATTCATCAAACCTAAATAATCTGAAAACCTTACTCTCAAACTACTCAAATGAGTACACGAGAGTTTAAGGGTAAAACCAGAAATTTCAGGTCGGACAAAAGTCTAGTATGAATAATAATATGCCATCTCGGTTAATAGATATCTAATGAGACCATGTCGCTGAGTAGAACTGGTTTTTCCCTCACTAGTATCCTTTAAACTATGTCTTTCATGCAAGCACCTACAACCACAATGGTTAAACTAGGCAATATAAACAATCATATGCATGCACGCTACATGGGTAATCATGACCAATCTATCAGAATAAATGGACTATTTGTCCCACATCATAGTTTTCTCAAGGTAACTACAAACCTATATAGCTGACTCGGGCATACTAGATATATCAAATTCTCTAACCTACTGTTAGAAAGAAACTGGATGGTTTGTCTAAAACTTATAATTCCTAGGGTCACTCTGATCCTAATAGTTTTGCAGGCCAACTAATAATCTACCTCATCTTTGTGCATTCCTTTCTGTGCATAAACCTACTTTTAGTCTTACTTGTGACAAAACCCTACGTATTGGGATTTTGGACTAATATCAGCTAGAGGCTAGCAGTTGAAGTATACGGCACGACCCTACACCAGTCTCATCTGGTTTTCTAATCTCTGAGTCAATTCATCCTATCACAATTTATCTAACGGTGATAAGTATAACAATCTATTTAGTAAAATTCTAGGCTAAATAACCTTTTATGCTTTCTTGAAAACATAAATCTTTATAATTGATTTGCCCTTGAAATCATAATTTAAAACAAGAAAAATATAGCCATTTACTTTTCAAAATATTTGTCCAAAATATACGCTTTTATAAAATAAATTTGATGAACTTTGAAATCAAATAGAGGTTGTTGCACCTCAAAACTATAGACTATAAAACCAATTAATTATCGTTGCATATGGATAAGACGCGACATCAACATTGCCTATAGGGGATTATCGCACCCCTCTTTAACGAAATCCTGTTAAAGTCTTTAATCAATTAAGGCCATATGGCCAAACTGTTTATATCGTATATATAGGTTGCCAAATATAAGTGGCATCATTATTGATTTGCATAGTATAAAACTTTACAGCTTAAAGTTCTGAGAATATTGAAACTAAAGTTAGGCCTCATCATTGCCTCTTTATAATCAGTGTCGAAAGTAATAGTATACAAGCGGCATCATTGCCTTAAAGAAATGTGCGGCATCACTGCCTTCTTATAGGTCGAAACCTTGCAGCATCAAATTCTTAAGGAGTTGTCACTAAAACTGACGGCATCAATACTTGCCGATATAGATAGTCGCGGTAGCAAAATAAGCAGCATGAAATAGGAGGAATTGAGTATTTGCGGCATCATTAAAGTTGACATAGGTAATTGCAGTGTAGGGGATATATGCAGCATCATTGATGTCGTTAGCATGCATGCTGACATTGACTCAAATGAATTCATTCCATATCACATGGGAGTGATATCTTATACATTCACTAAGGTCGACGTCGTTTAACTACGGCATCAATGCTTTCGACATCATTGACATCGTCATGGCAAAACAGTAATTACTATAAATACTACTATTTTGCTACATAAATTATTATATTTTCAACCTCGTCTATTCTATAAAATCTAAAAAACAAATTCCTAAGTTCTTTTTCAATAATTTTCTATGATGTTGTATTACGTTGTTATATTAATAAGTTATATTGCTTTTCCGTAGAGACAAGTGTTCATTTTATACGATTATATATATGGTTATGAACACATTTGGAACTGCAATCGCTGAACTGATATTTAATGGAGTTAAAAAAATTACTCATATCTAATATAATAATATGTAAAATAGAAAATGAAACAAAAAATTTACTATGTTTTGAAAGATCCGTTATATGAATTAAGTTATATAATCAAACTACATAATTGTCCATATATAGACCACACTGTTGCTTTTTTTTATTATTATTAATATGCACTGCACTCGGTGTACGGTATATGTGGATATTTTGGTTAAAGTCAACGTCAATGACCATCTCGTCATATAGTTGGATGTGACTTTTGTATTTTCGTCTTTAATTTTTAGTTTATATTATGTAGAAATTCTGTAGGAAACGTATATACCTGCTTATTGTTCAAATTACCAAAAATGATTGGGCATGGTAAAATGATCCTAAGATAAAAGATTGTAAGGAACAGTTAAATAGTAAGCTACTAGTGGCCTTTTTCTTCGGTCGGCAGATCCATTAAGACGAATATAATCAGGCCTGGTTGTAATCGTTGTTGTAATTGGGCTTTCTTAAAGTAAATTGGCTCTATTTTTCAGAGCCCCATCAACAACTACCACTGTTTGTTTTTATGTTTTGGTTGATGGGCTTTAAGGTCAATTAGTAGTGAGACTAAATCCAAAAAATGGGCTTTACATTCTATTACATTTGAATAAGCAATATTGTAAACAATCTATATGAGACTTAAAAAGTAAGCTACTGGTGGGCTTTATTTTTCAGCTGGCGGGCCCAAAAAGGAAATGGAATCTAGCCATGGTTAACTGGAGGTTATTTGTTTCGTTGCTGTATTGGGCTTTGTTAAAGAAGATGGGCTCTATTTTTATGAACGGGTTCTACAACTGTTATTTTTTTTTTCAATGTTTTAGTTGATAGGCTTCTGGATCAACGATTGAAACCCGTTTTCGTTTAATATTTTTAACGATTAGGAAATACACAACATAACATCCTTCAGAATAAATGAATAATATATATATATATATATATATATATATATATATATATATATATATATATATATATACAGGCCCATTTCCATCCGCTCACTTTTTATTAATCTTTCATAGCTGTTACATACCGGTAGTAGAAGGTAACATAGGAGGTTTACTCTGACATATGGGACCCAAAATTTATCGTTGCAAAAACCCGGGACTACACCCGGTAATTTGCTTTTTGTTTTTTTGTTCTCTCCTCATCAGTGTATATATATATATATGTAACATATATTTTTTTCAGTACTTTATTACGCATCACTCGAATACTATATTATCGGTCTTACGCTTCTTCAACTTCGGTCCTTCGTAATCCAATTCAAGCACGGTAACCGGCGTCTCGCAGCTCGAAATTAGCTCGTAGCTGTCCATTTCAGCAACGTCGTTCATCAGCTCGATGGAATTCGATAGCTTCTGATCATCCATGAACTGAGAATTCGAAATAGCCATTTTAAACTCCAAGTGTTGAATCGGAAACAGTTCCTCTGCGGCTAAGAGCAAAGCTGACGCTGCCAGCACTGATGGCTTGAACTTCACATTTTCATTCTCTGATGAATTTCCAGAATAAAAATTCAAAATAACGCTGCAGTAAAAAGTAAGTTTTAAGAAACGAACGAAGAATTTCTTACTGTTTTGAGCTTTTAATAGCAATTGGACGGATCTGTTCTTGAGAGCGTAAATGTACGGAAGCTGAGCTGGAAGGAAGAAATTCGAGAAATAATCGAGGAAGCAGAATGGAGTAATCGATCGCATTCGCCATTCTAATGCAGTTAAGACGTGAATTTCCATTCGGCTTATCGTTCGTCTACTGAAGATGAATGCTTCGCCGTCGCCGTCGTCCCTCTGCGGTGATTTTTTTAAAGAAAATCGGGGTGGGTGAATATGTAAAACTGCAAAATGTTCGGTAACCGAGGGCCTACCTGCAAATCTGCGAGATGAAATTCCAGTTTCTTCATTTTAGCAGCGAGGGAGACGCAAGCTATTGCTAACAGTCTCAGAATCCATGGCTTTGAAATCTGGATTACGAAGACTGCATCAAAAACTTCTGATTGATTTCAGATCGGATTTAGACAAAAAAACGAAAAAGGTACCGAAGTTTCTCGTTTTGCAAGGTACCGATCTAGGTAGTTAACAGCCAAGTAGATCAGAAAAGGATCGAAATTCCTGGCAAACTGCAGCTAATTCAAAAACAAAAATAGTGTGATTATCGATTTAAAAGAAATCAAACACTGAAGATCAATCGGTTGGTTTAATTACCTGAATAATCAAGGATACAGCGCTTTGACGAGAAGGGAGATTAGTATCGCCATGAAACGGACTCATGTGATCCGATTCGGAAGCGAATAGATCCAGAATTGAATCTTCATCGTCGCGGATGAATGGATTTTCCAGATCGAAATCCATAGAATTGAAGCTCAATTTGTTTTTTTATAGAGAGATAAAATTAGAATATATTTGGGTTTTAGAGAGAGAGTGGGAAGATGAAGATACTCATGCTTCACTGCTTATCAGCTGTCTGCTTATCCGCAAATGTAAAATGCTGAGGGGGTAGATGGAATTGTAATAAATTAAATCGGATTTATTAGGTCAATTATCGCGGATGTTTTTTTTTAACTGGGGAAGCGCATACTGGCTGATTATCCGCAAATATAAAAATGTTGAGGGGCTAGATGGAATTGTAATAGATTTAAGCGGATTAATTAGGGTTAATTGTCGCGGATGTTTTTTTTTTCCCTCCTAGGGAGGCGCATAGAGTTTGTATGCAGGTGGGTTTACTGGAATTACGCAACAGTTGTCACTGTCGCTTTGGTGCAGTACGTGAATTGAATTTACTCTTCTAGTGTTTGACTTGTGTTCAAACTTCATTTTGATTAACCCAAAAAATATTATTTATATTTTTTTTCATGTTAGGAAATATATCTACTTTGAATTTACGAAAGATTTTTACAAGTTACCCTAAATTCTTTTAACTGAATAACTAATAATGTAGATTTAATAGGTAGTATTCAATATTTTATTTTTTTTAAATAAATCAAATTTTAATGATATGATGGTGCAACTGTCAATGATATATATTTAACTGTTATTTTAATAATCGATAACTACAATTTTAGTAAGTAATAAATTAGGCCTAGTGATTAATAAATTAAAATTTAAAAAATACGAACGATCTCAAGTACACGATCTTCCTTAATTTCCATTTCAAACAAAAAATACCAATTGTTAATATTTATTGTGTTCAAATTTGTACTTTATTTTGTATTTTAATAGACACTACACTCATATATTTTAAAAAACGCTACACACGCATATACACACATAAATTTAAAAAATAGATGGAAAGATATAACCAAAATGTAGTTAATAAGAATCGACCTTCAATAAGTGTTCTTATGAAACTGAGATTGTATTTATATTTTACTTTTGTGTGCAAAAGCATGTTAGTAAATAAATTTAATCAAAATATTTGCGGCTTGTACTGTAGCTATGCAAACCCAATTCTTAGTCGGGGCTACTAAGACAATAGAATTGGGCAACCGTCGGCATAGGCAACGACGTAGCAAAAAACCGATAAAAGTAGGTTTTGAGCAAAATAACAAATGTGATAACTCCTTTATAGCTCGACCACATTTCCTTTATTCAAGAACATTGTCACTCACATTTCTCGCCATAGCGATCCTCTTCATTATATTGTCGTACATGAATCATCATTTGTCCAATTGTCGTTAGTTTATCACCAGTTTCGAAGTAATTGTTCACTATTCGCTCGACATGCTCTAAGGGTAGTATTTATCGGTTCCAACTGAATAAACTAAACAAACCAAATGAATTTTGTCAATTTGGTTTGATTTTATTAGTTGACTTGTTAGGTTTGGTTTCTACTTTTAAATATTTGTTTTTTGGTTGTTTTGGTTTTCAGTATCTTAAAAACAAACCAACCTATTAAATCAATATAAAACTTCAATTGATTATTAGGAGAAACTTTGTTATCAATGAAACCGTATTTTTACATTATTATCCTAACAACATTACTTTCCATTTAGTTTATGTTGATGTTTGTAAAAGAAAAGTATTTTATTTCTTAAAATTATAAAATCATTTCATGTTCATATGAACATGAAACAATTGTTTCATTTGTATATTATGTTGGCAACTATATAATATATCTCACTGAAAGACATACCAGTTAAACCAACCAAGTGAACCAATTTTTTTCGGTTTTGTTATTTTCAATTTTGAAAACTATTTACTAAATTGATTTAGTTCTTATTTGTTAAATAATTACTTTCAGGGTTGATATTTTTTTGTGAGTTTCTAATCGAATCAACCATTAGTTTATTTCTAATATGCTCAACAAATGTCGATTGAGATGTTGAAAAGGTTGAAAAAAATTACTTTAAAATTTTCAAATTTCGATATACTAAATTTTAGCGAAAAATGATGAGTTCGCTTATTTTTTTTCAATCTTGATAACTATATAGTACTTAACTGATTTTAGCATATTGAAATTTTGTGTATGGCTTAGCATTGGTAAAATTTAGCATATCATTATTATTGGTAATGATAAATATTAATAGTAATTTTTATTGTGTAACCAAGTAAAATAAAATTAATATAAAATATTTTAGTTAAGAGGTTATACTTTAATACTTAGCATTTATTTGATTTCATTATAGTTGCGTCAGATTCATTTTTTTGAAATTGAAAGCAAAACAACATGAAAGTGAAAATGAACGATTTTTATAAATTTGTGGAAAAATCAACTGTAGCTGCCTCAAGCAATCCAACTTTCAACGTCGACCTTGTACATGGGCAGCACACAACAAAAACAACAACAAAAAAGATGAAAATTTAATTAAAAAAAAAAAATCTTATTTATGGGAACATTTAATACAATGTGGTATAATATTTAAATTTAAAGTTTCTAGTTGTTTTCGTTAGAGATGATGCAAAGTATAATAGAATGCGCAAAACAAAATAAAATCAAACAAATTTGAACGGGATTGGAAAAAAAAAATTGAAGCTTTTAAGCTGCAAACAAAAAAGAAAAGGGAATGATTCTTTCAACAAAAAGCATGAGAAAATTTTAAATAGAAATAAAAAGAATTAGCTATTATTTTCAAAAGTAAAAAAGAAACCCAATGCATTCAGAGTTGATAACTAACATACGTGCTAATGATATATCTTAAGTAGATTATTCTAGGACGTTTCTTTAGGTTTTGAGATGGTGCAAGAAATCACTCGATGGTATGCTTACGCTTACCGCGTGTGACGGAACACAGAAGTCATGATATAGGACGAACATGGTGGGTCCAAACTGCTTAGCCGAGCCGGCTTACTTCTCTTCTATCGGTCTAACAATTACTGATAACCCCCTCCTCATATAATTCCTGATTTAATGTTATATTATCAACACTCTGCGCGATTTTAGAGTATGCCCCCTAATATTTTGAGTATATTATACAGGGGTTAAATCGTTATGGTCAACCATCACGTCGTTATACTGTACTGCTAATTCTGGCCATGCTACCCGAATGGGCCAAATCCACCAAACCGTATCTTGTTCCTTTTTACTGTAAACTCCTTGGAATCAACAGCTCATTGTTTATTTTGTTTACGAGATTAGAAGCAGACTGTAATTTCGTCCGCTAATTTGAATGAAACAACAGCTTTTGTTGATTGCTCGAAATGGGAAACATTTCATTTGGGTTTTTTATCTATGTTTAAAATTTAAATATGCAGTTTTAACTGGGTAGTATAAATCGTTTGCTAGTATAAATCGCTGGTAGAACAACCTGAGGATTTTGCTAGACAGTTTGAATTTAAGATAGTGTCACACCGGTGAATACTTTGAAAACGTGTTATATAAATATGAGTTGGTAAACATCTAATATTGAGGATTTTTTTATTACGTCAATATGTACAAATTTATATGTGTATACCATGTGTAGATGTGAGAGCTGAGAGGAAATTGTACTTAAACTTGAATTTTAGTGTTTTGACAGTAACAGCCATATAATGGTACTAACAACTTTATCGAGTTATTTAACGTCAGATAAGCTAGAGTGCTTTGAAGGAAGACATGCACATGCATTTGTGCAGTTAAAGCGCTTAGTGGTTTCATAGCGGTGGACGCGTAAAAAGTTATAGCGGGAATAAAGTGGGCGTATAGCAGGAAATAACGGAGGTGTAAAAAGTTTCATTATATATAAAACCAAATATTTAAAGTTAATTTATTCTCATTCTCAGATTATTTTGTAGGAAAAAGAAATATTTTTTAATCTTATATAACAAAACTAAAGAGTGTCATGATTTATGAAATCCAGATTTGGTGGCTACAATAGATTTCTAACTTATATTGAACGCTTATGCCTTAAAATTAGATCTTTACTCTTATAATATGGTTCAAAAGATAACCAGTCAAATCAACATTTTATGTTAATTTTGTTAAAGCGGACGCTAAAATGCCATGATTTAGCGGGTGCAACGGAAAATATCGAGGCTTAAAGCGGATCTATTGTTTAACGACACTATATTGAAAAAGCATGGCGGTCGGAAAGGGCTATGCACTATAGCGGGGATTTTACGGGGCTTTAACTGCACAGATATGCACAAAGATGATATATATATATATATATATATATATATATATATATATATATATGCAAGAAAATTCTAAAACTTAGAAAACATGACTATAAAGGAGTATATAAGCATTTAAAGTCAACAAAAACAATTTACAAGACTATAGGAGCATAAGCATATTGAAGACACAATCGAAGATGGAAAAAAAGCACTAAAATCATGGATGAGTATATATTAACTCTTTATAGAATAGATTCACAAATAATGTACTAATCACTTCAAACTTCTATAAAAATATCTGAAATATCATAATTGATTCTTCGGAAAAAAAATTGAATTTTCTAGAATTTTTAAACATAAGAAAAATCAAGAATAGTGTCAAAAATACAAAATATTGGAAGCTGAAAACAGAAGACCTTCTACAGCACTTATATACGGACACGATGTCTGAGTACTGTAGAAAGTGATGAAAAGTGCTACTGTATAATGCATTTTAAGTCGTGTGTTTGGAATCCATACAACGACTACATTTTATGAAAAGCCACTTCGTTTTTCATCACTACTCCTCGTAATTTTTTACATTATTGAAGGATTGTGACTGTTCTACGACATCCTATCGTCGCTATATAAACCCTAGACATTTCCACCGATCCAAAAACACTTACTTTGATCAAATATATCGATTTTCCTCTAAATTTCTCTTTAACTATTATTTTCTGAAATTCAACCATTTGATCGATTGTTTTTTAGCACATCCTTTATAATCGATCTAATATTAATCTTAGCCACTACAGATCCACTCAAATATCATTTATATGGGTTATAGGAGTTGTTGTGTTACAGTGTGACAAGTTAGTATTGAGACACAAAATATTGTTGAATGTATTCTAATTTGTTGTAAAGGTTGGCAAAGTTGAAGTCCTATTATGGAGTCCTCGGGCAGTTTATGTTGAAGTCCAGTTTGACTGTTTTGGTAATTGTAGAAACATGTTTTTTTGGGTGAAGTGAGGGTCGTGCTAGTGTTATTCAAAAGGGAGTTCTAGTAATGGACGTTGGACGGGATGTTTGAAGTAGTATAAAATCGACTGTATGATCTACTTTACTATTTCTACTGCATTTATTGTTATATTCTCAATATATATACTTTGCCATATTCGATCCCAAGCGCCAGCGATTAACAAGTTATATCAAATCCTAGCGTTCTACCTACCATACAACATCCTAGAATAATGGCTATACAAAGATCTGGTCAGGATATCGTTAAGGAGCACTGCTATTATCGAAGAAATTGCAAACTACAATATGGTACTATGTGATTCATATGATCAATTATCTATCCGGTATGATAGATTATCTAATAAATTTGATAAAGTCTCAAAACCCAATTTTATTATATTACAAAAGTTGAAAGCTTATGAAAACAACACTACAAAACTAGAAAATGAAAGTTCTACATTGAGAAATAATGCTTTGATATTTAATGATTTTATGAATGAAAAAGATTTAAAAGTTTTGATTTGAAAAATCAAAATGATAAGTTGCAATTATCTTTAAATAATTTAGACACTTAATTTTATCTCTTAAAAGGAGAATTATGTTTTCAAATATGAGAAATATGAATAAATAAAGAAATTGATATTTTGAAAAGTAGCAACAGATCTTTCAAAAAGGAAATTTATGGGAATAAAATTAAATTTGACGAGCTTAATGAAAAAGTCATAAAATTTTAACGAATGTCAAAATGGTTTGAATTCAATTTTACCAAATGCTAGTCCTCTAAATGATAAAAGTGGTTTAGGATACAATAAAATAATTGTAGAAATGCTTTCTGTATAGTAAAAATGTTGATGCTAGTACTAAATTTCGAGTAAAATCCAAACCCACTTTTTGTAAAAAAATTAAGTACTTTCGTAAGTTGTAACATTCTAATATCTATAAAAGTACAAAACCATTAATATGAAACATGGATAAAAATTATCTAAGTATACTGATTCTCGTTAATGGGGAAAAATAGGAAAACTACGTCGATAATTATTTTGATATAGTAATCAATGATGAAAAAGTTATCTTCAAAGGTTCAAGCACACCCTTATGGGTATGGTTACCTTCAACCTAACTCCCTAGACTCAAACGTTGGAAATGGGTACCAAAATGAATTCTTATTTTTTGCATGTACCCAAAAAAAAAAGACGAGATGGATTACGAATAACAAATGTTCCATATATTTTAAAGAGAATAAGCATTTATAAAAAGGGAACTGCAACAAATTCAGTATATCTAACTCATTTTGCTTTCAATATTTTTTGGGTTAGCATATCTAGAGTATCACTAATACTTTTTGACAAATTATTTAGATATCATTTTTATAAGTATCATTGCTTTCAAAAAGAGCAAGAAATTGTGAAAGGTAGAGAAAGAAAATTTTGAAAGTAACAATTTTTTCGGTATAATTATGCTCAAAATGATAAAAAATCATTTTTATACCTAAAATAAGCCAATATTAGGACTAGGTTCTTAAAGTAATTTTGAAAATTTGCTAATGATTATAGATTTTTGAAAAGGCTTATTTTTAAACCAAATCTCTTGAAATTAGTTTCCATGTATCAAAAAGATAAAAATGACAAGGAAATACTAGGGTGTATAAGAACACGTTAATAAACTAAGTCAATTATGAAGCTTTTGAAAGAAATTATTTCTAGACAAAAATTGGCTAAGTTAAATATAAACCATATAACTTATGACTTATTGAACTTTTTGCTGACAAAGGAGAAGAAAATTCGAGTATATTGATAGGAAGAGCACGTAGTTACAGGTGGAGACAATTAAGAGGGAGTGATGGTAAAGTTCTATATTTTATAACTAGCGTGGTTGTCAGCATCAAAAATGGGGAGGATGTTAAGTCTTGGATTTTGGTGTTTTGATGATAACAACAATACGATAATGATATTAATACATTTATCAAGTTGTTTCAGATCTGTAGTAACCACAACACGAGAAGATAAGCTAAAGAGCTATGAAGAAAGTTAAGTATATGCACAAAGATGACACACACACACACACACACACACACACATGCATGAAAAGTCAAAAATAGAGCAAATATTACTATAAAGAAGAATATAAGCATTCAAATTCTATGAAACTAGTCTACAAAAAATTAAAGCACAAACATATCGAGGACATAATCGAAGTTGGGCAAAAGAGCATTAAAATCATGTATGTGTCTATATCGAGTCCTTGTAGAATAAATTTGTTAAAACTTCACAGATGATCTATAAATCTCTCCAAACTTCTGCATAACATATTAAGTATCATTATAGATTTTTGGAAATTTTCTCGAAATTTTCTGGAATTTTTAAATACAAGATATATTAATAATAGTGTCAAAAGTACAAAATATTGAAAGCTAAAAACCATAGGACTTTTTAGCACTTATCCACAGGATTTAGTATCCGGATGCTATAGAAAGTGATGAAAACTGCTGAGAATAGTGTTATCTTAAGTCCTATATTTGAAATTCATACAATGACTATATTTTATGAAAAGTCACTTTGTTTTCCACGCCCTACTTTGTATTTTAGAATTTTTGATGGATTGTGAGTATTCTAATTGTTTGTACCAAAATTCGGCACAACACTCTTCGAAAGTTTTTGAAGAAATAATAAATGAAGAATGTAAATTGAAAATGAAGATTATCTAACAAAAACTCCAAATAATAGTAATGTAAATGCGAAGACAAGCGATTTATAGTGGTTCGGCGTGTTGCCTACGTCCACTGTGAAGTTTTTGCAATTTTATTGATTCTCTTTCAACGTATACAAGTGATTACAGCGAGCAACAACAAGTTACAATTGGAAATTCGAAATCAACAGCAAAAATATGATGTAGGAAGATGGAGATCTCGATCCGGCAGAGTCTGGGCGCTTAAGAATCCAAAGATCTCTTTTCTGTTGGCTCTGGGGCTCTATTTATAGGCGTAGGAGGCTGAGATCGCGCTCAAATCTCGGGAGACTTTTTCTGGCACGTGAGTGGGCCCATGCGACCAACCTCAGAAAGTTTCAAGTCGATCTGTGATCGATACGAAGTCATTTCGTATCGATCAAGATAATGTCCAATTGAGCTGAAATTTGGTGGAGACGTTCCTCAGCATGTGTGCAATCTCCAGTGAAAATTTCATGGCATTTGGATCAGTAGATTGAGAGATATCATCGATACGTAGTGATGTTCTTTGCTAGGCTGTTTGGTTCGAATCCATCTCTTCGAACCGATGGTTTCGAATCAATGGTGGCACACGTCTTTGTGATGACGTGGAGCGAAAACTTCGCCTCGATCCGGTCTTCACTCCGAGTTGACCTCATCGAGTCCACATGTTTCGGCTTGTTCGCATCGATGGATGACACATCACCTAGGCTTGCTGGCTTGATGGATTCGAATAAAGCTTCACTGATGGGTTCGAACAAGGCTTCACTGATGGAGCCGAACAACCGATGGTTGATGGATACGAACAAGCCTTTCTCTGATGGATATGAGCCTTGTAGCTTCTCCATGGATACAAATCCAATCGATGCGAACTTGAACCCTTCGATGGATACGAAGGATGATGATCTGATGGGTGCGAAGCAGATACTGGCTGATGGATACGAAGCGCTTCATCTGGTGATGGGTACGAAGTCCATCGATACGAACTCGATGGATTCGAACACGGCCGCTCCTGATCGATACAAACTCATGGGAGTTGACCGAGACGAAGTAGGTGATCTGCCGATGGGTTCGAATGAGATCGAGTCGAACCGAGGTACTTCGATGGATTCGAATGAGACCGAGTCGAGCCGAGGTATTTCGATGGATTCAAATGAGACCGAGTCGAACCAAGGTATTTCGATGGATTCGAAGTTGATCGATACAAAAATGATCGATTCGAACCAGAGTTCGGTGATGGATACAAAATCACCCATAGTGATGGATACGAAATCTGGGCTTTTCCCTTCAAATTGAATCGATCATAACTTGAACGTATGAACTCGGATTGACGTGAAATTTGAGATGCTGACTTCTATGATCTTTCTTGTCATGTCCTATCAATTGTAGCTCAATCTAGACTTGGACAAAATTCAATGATATCCATAGTGAAGCAAAGTATGACCAATCTCCGAGACGAACTGTCCTTTGTTTTCGATCGATCTTTTGGTATCACGGCTTTGCCAAAAAGCGGGATAACATTTGCCCCCAAAGTACATCTTGTGGAAACATGACGTGCTTTGAAAACACTACAACAAAAACCACTTTTAACAGCAACAATTATCAGCGTTTATTAAACAAATGCAGTTAAAAATTATTTTAAACGAACTAATTTTCGTCAAAACGATGACATAACGTTAAGTTCAAAACATTTCTCACTACCTCTCTCATTATTACACTTTGTGAAAAAAATCTGTTTCCCTCTTCTTATTCCCTCTTCTTTTCATTTCCCTCGTTCCTCAATTTCATCCTGCCCTAATTCCCTTCCATTCAATTTTCGTCGTTCTCTATTTCCTTTATTTTTCAATTTCATAGTGCCCTAATTCTCTCGTTCAGGTACGTTGACTGATTCAGTTCTAATTCATCTTGTTTTCTCTGATGTTTGTATCCATTGATCGTATACTAATTTAGTTTTTGTTAGAAGGTTAATTCCAGAAGTCTTCAGTTTTGATTCAAACTTCGATTCATAATTTGATCCTGACATGGATTTTTAGGTTTTGATTCAGACTTTGATCTCACTCAGGTACGGTAAGTTGAACTGCTTTTCATATACATTTTTGTTAAGTCTTATGGTGATTATTGAAAGAAGCCTGGTTCCTCTTAAATTTATACTTATATAAGCTTTGCAGTAGGTCAGAACTTAAAATTTACAAAAATGAAAAATTCTAAAAACATTATTATTGAAACTGCTGCGTGGCTTAAAAGATTCACTGCTCACCGGTTTGGTTATTGATTTTGCACGTTTTGGTTATAGCCTATGTTATTTAACTAATGCGCCTGAGTCTAATTTCATTTGAATTTTTGATACTATTTTTTCTTCTGAGTTAAGGAATGATGAATGTTGATGTTTGTATTAGTGTGGTATGAAAAGAATTATTCCTGGATGAATATCACTAGTTTTCGGTAATGATGAGTTTCCTAATCTGCTTCTAATGAACTGGCTTACACTATTAATTTTTTTCTCTGTGTGAATTGGTTAGAATGATTGGATTTTGATTATGTTGATGGGAAATGTTTTTTTCAAAGAGTATATATTTTGAAATATTTCTTGTTCTGGTTGCCATATAACATGCAATTGAAGTATACGTCGGACCTTAGAGAATATCATACACAAAATTAAATCAAATAGTTTGAAACAAAAGCATCTCTTAACTCAGTGTGTAATATCTGAGCTAGAGACAATTTTATTGAATCATTTTTGTGTGTATTGTTTTGTAATAGTTTAATTAAGCATTTTATAACAAAAACTTGAGACCATGGTTCATGGTTAAGGATCATAGATGAAACACAAGATGTTGTTTTCCTATACAGGGTCTGAGTTTATATCTCAGTAACACAATTGATATTTCAAAAATCACCATGTATATAATAACCTTTATAGACTTTTACTATATTTAATAACTTTTGTCCAATTTATCCAACCCAAGCAAATTATAAAATGAGGCAACATCAAAATGGTCTATGAATTGAGTTAACTAATAACATTTTTTCCACCAAGTCACTAATCATATTAGCATAGGCTTATGAAGATGGATTCACTAATCAAATAGTACAAGCTAGATCTTCGTATTGTCATATGACCTATCGGCCACATATTAAATTGAAGTATTATTACCTGGAGTTTCCAGTCTCATTGAGTGGTTACTGTTGAACCAATACCTTTAATGTTGACATGAATGTTCATAAAGGCTCATGAAATGTTGCTTGAATTATACAAACATAGCATAATGAAATACAACTAGCCTTCCTTGACTAATGATAGTGGAAAATAACATGTAGGCATGGAATATCATTATCATCAGAGTAGTTATATTGTAGCTACATACATTTTCATGCAAACTGACTTGGTGATTAATTAAACATGAGTGGTCATCTTTATGGAATAGATCTATAGAAAGATAGCTTTTTTGTTTCACATTTTTGACTTCTAACTTTACAGATTTATTTCTTTAATAGATGAACCTCCATGTATATAGTTATGATAGCTCACTTTTTATTGGTATATATCATCAGAAGCGACTGCTTTCTTATTAAGACATAACTCCTCAAGATGTTGTATCGATTGATGCTAAAAAAGGGGTAAACATGTTTCGCAAAGTTGAAGTTCCCGTAAGCCCAACTTCTTTAGTACTCTTTCTTTTTTATAACCTATTACATGTGTCAATGATGAAGAAACATATTATAATGTATTGCTGTTGCAATTTTATGCCAAATACATGTTGGTTGGCCCAGCTAACATTGAATTATTCACTGTTTAATTTTTTAACTGTTGTGGATGAAGTGTATTGTCGATGAATTGTAAAAAATGCATTATTTTATATATATCAAGATGCTTTTTTGATTTAGCGGAGTTAAGTTCAGAGGACAGTGTTTTCTATTGATGCAGTTGATTAGATTTTGGTTGGAGGACAGTGCTAAGTTTAGTTGTACTTTGGATCTAGTTAGGTGTATGAGGGTGGATGACTGATAGCATATTTTAGACACGATCTGTACGAAGAATTAAAGTTTTCGAAATTTTTTGGTTGTTGTAGTTGTTAAACGTATATTAAGCATGTTGAATTCCATCATATTTTGAAGATTTGAGATGAGTTTTGATGGGTTGAATTTAGAGGCAGTTGTGGTTCTTTCTTGTGAGATCTAGAGAGCTATGTTGATTCTAGGCATCATTTTGTTGCTAATTGATAAGATGGAATATAAGGATTGATTATATGTCACGTATGCCTGATGGGTTTACAATGGACATGTTACCTTTTTTTTTCTTTTTCTTTTTCCGTTTTGGGTACATACATGTATAAATAATTTCAAAATAATTTCAAGATAACTACTTTTATGGATATAATAGTTGCATGATTTTTGCTCTTGCTTTCATTAGCACAATATGTCTACTTCATGCTATTTATCATTACATTTTTAAATAAGCCCTAATCTAAGTTAACTACAACCATCTAAGCATTTATTTTTTCAATTTAATAAACAATATACCTTGTACACTTAACTAAAATTCCTACTTCCATTTAACATTTTAGGGTATTCTCCATCCTACAATTTTAGCAATAGTCCTATCAATTCCTTTGATTTTTATTTTATTTTAAATGGTTTATTATCAAAGTGGAGCAGTAAAAAGAAAGAAAGGGACACATATTCAAAAGCTATAAACCCTAAGAAAGAGAAACTGTACTGAACTGGATCTCTTGTCAATAATGAAATTTTACATTAAATCAGATGACCATTTTTTTTTGCAAAGTCTTTTTTGCTGGGGATGTAAAGAGTTGAGGTTTTACAAGACGAGAGATGGTTACTATTTTGAAGAGTGAATTTTTGAAAAAGGGAATGGGATTAAAATATGTGGGGAATGAGGATGGTGTGTGTGGCCATAAATGTGAAACAGGATGTGTGTACTAGGTTTCTTAACTTGTTGCAGCATAAAGTAATTTATTTATGCTTTCATAGTTGATGATTTGACTGTACAGTTTGATGCTTTCTTGTAGGGCTAGTGTGTTTGTTTAATATTCCAGGAATTGTTGTTGTTTTGGTGTTTATTTAACTAAGTTTTATAAACTTAACTAATTAACAAAGTTTTATAAAAGTAATTAAGTTTATAAGAATTAACTAGATTACACATATTGCTTTCAAATTGTACAAAAATTAAAATTAACTATATGCACTCTAGAATTAACTAGATTATAAAAATTAAGTTCATAAGAATTACATCCCTATTTTAAAAATAGTAACAATTGAGTTAATAAAAATTAAGTTTATATATGCAACCTTTATAGCTTAAGGCTCGATTAAATAAACTATAATGAAATATTTCTGTTAGGCTTCACTGTTGAAAATTTTGATACATTTTTTTTGTAGAAGATGGAGATTTATTTTTAATGTATAACGGATACATGCACAAGTTAATAATGATTTTACTTTCTCATCCACTAACAAGGAACAAGGTCTGTACCTTAAGCTTCATTTTTTAACGTTATACCATAGGTAATTTTTGAGATCACTTGATTGAGGTAAAAGGGAAAGATGTTATAAAAGGGGACCAAGCAATTTGACTTTTTTAATACTAAAACTTGTTGATAGCTGGTCCAAAATAGGATTTATGATTACTTGATCCTCAGTATAACCATATGGTGCTTGCAAAGTAAAATCATTTTTTTACATGGACCAGACAAATAACTGATTGTTTAGGAAACATCATTTCTGGCAGTCGACCTATCAATCTTTGAATATAGACTTAAATATAACCTATATTATACAACACTAAGAGTATTCGAATATAGACATTCATTGGGGAAGTTATTTTGCAATTGATTCATGTTGCAAAAAGCTTTTTTCTTCACTAAGAGTAATATAAATCAGCATTTTTCGTGTCTTATTTCTTGTTGTTGGGCGAATTCTCACCCAGGGGATCTTGAGACCAAGAAGCGTCAGTTTCGCCCGGGTTCGCAACCTCCAATTCATTCGGCAAGGTACACTCGGCATTCACACATGAAGCTTCATTCGGCAGTGCAAGCCCAAGTCCATCCGGCATGGCCAGCCCCCTTCTCATTCGGCGATGCAAGCACGTGTCCATTCGGCATAGCCAGCCTCCTTCCCTCCGCTCCACCGAACCAACGCCTCACCTACCCAATGCCGGTCCAAGTTCCTGCCGAACCAGCTTCAAAGTCGCAACCAAGCCATACCGGATCAACGTCCTCTCCAATACCACCGGTCCAACCCCTTTCCTACATGACCGGACCACATACGACCGAACCGACCTTCAAGCTCACCACCGAACCAACTCCACAACCGGACCACCAACACCGAATCATGCCTAGCCGGACCAACACCTCCGAGCCAAACCATACCTCACCACCGAATGGACCTCCGCCGAACCAGATGATTGCCAGTCCAAATTGCTTCAGCCCGGGCCCACCAGCAGTCATATACTTCCAAGACCCCTGCCCCCTACCTCATTCTATAAATAGAGGGGCAGGGGTACAACAATGGCAGACAAGTTTGAGAGCTCAAGCAAGGAAGGAACTTTCAAACTACTTTCATATACTCGTATACGAAGCATTGTACTTGTAATCCGAAAGAAAGAAGATAATAACATATAAAGTGGACGTAGGCACATTCTGGCCGAACCACTATAAATCTGTGTGTCTTTTACATTTCAGCCCCTACTTTTTTCATATTTACATAATTCATCTAAACCATTAAAAATCACATATAATCAACTAAATAATACGACTTGGAGGTGTTTGTCCATTTTTTGTGCAAACATTTTTGGTGCTTTCACTGAGAATTGAACTCAGGGCTTCATCTTCTCCCACTCAACCTTCTTCCTAACAACATCGCTCGTTGCTTAGAAATCATGCCTTCCAAACAGAGAAGGGATGTTAACAAAGGAAAGAACATCGCAACTAGCAGCCTTCCAGATCCAGCAATCGCAGATCAGCCCACTTCAACAGCAGTACCAGATGAAAATCAGGAAAATCCAACCGGTCCCGCAACGGAACAACCAATCACTAGGGCAGATCTGGATAGGGTTGTGGCTGAAGTAACTAACCGCTTCACATCCCAACAAGAAGCTTTGGTGGACCAACTCATGTCACGCTTAAGGGATGCTGAAGAGTCCAACCACAACACTGAATCATGGGGTGAGTCCCAATCCGGAGGATCTCGGAGGCAACAAAGGTCTTCCCTCTTCGAAGAAGCTATCAACAGGAATAACAATGATAGGGGCCGCGCCCGGACTCAGCCCGAATTCCGACTCGAGGAAGCCCTTGGAACCGAACCCAGCGGGGGAGGCACCAGGCGAGGGTCGGATGTAGCTGAGCCAGTCATACCACCTAATCATAGAAACCCCGCTGAACGGAGCCGAGCTAGAACCCAGCCCGAAGTTGACCCCATGGATGTGCTCGAAACAGAACCCCACAGGGGAAAATCAAGGCAGGGGGCAACTGTAGCTGGTCCTAGCGTGCATCCGAGCAGCCAAAGACAACCACTGGATAATGCTAGAAGTGATAGACTGTACCATCCCTACCGGTCATCTGGACGAGATAGATCCCGTAGGGAAGAACCAAGCTCATTTTTGTTCGCTCCAAGTTCTGACGAACGAATGGCACGATTATTCAGAGAATGTGTCCAACGGGAGCAAAGGGACCGGGGAATAGGCGCTAGGGTCACCAGTCCCTTTACTCGAAATATCGAAACCGCCATCACTCCCCGGGAATGGAAAATGCCAACCATGGAACCTTACAAAGGAACTTCCGACCCCATCGTACACTTGCAGAGATACACCCAGCATATGCTCATGAGTGGAGCAACAGAAGGAGTGTTATGTAAATGCTTTCCGCTATTCCTAGCTGATCTAGCTACCTCCTGGTTCTGCCATCTACCCCAAGGATCCATCAGCTCATGGGAGATGTTGAAAGAAAGGTTTATTAGCCAGTTCCGCATCCATGTGGAACAACCCAAGGATGCTTATTCTCTATCCAATGTCAAACAGAAAACCGGAGAGACGCTGCAACAATATCTAACGCGGTTCAACGCCGCAGCGGCAGCAGTTCAAGATGCCGATGAAAAACTCACTCTAATGGCCCTCTGTAGTGGTGTACATCCAGACACCAAGTTTGCCAGAAGATTAACTAAGGAAAAACCAGCTACCTTGCCTGATTTCTTCCATGAAGCTGGAAAGTATATGAGACTTGAAGACGCTGCTACAGAGAGGCAATCAGGACAACAAGGTAAGACAGTTCAGGACAAGGTTCCCACTGCAGCTAAGGACGCTCGAAGAAATGAATCTAGAGACAATACTGGGGGCAGAAAGGTCGAAAAGCGCCAATATCGACCAGGGCCGAGATTTGACTCCTACACTCCTTTGAACGACACAATCGAAAATATCTTCCTAGCCACTCAGGGCGAACTAGGATACAAGCGCCCCCCGCACAAGAAAGAGTCAGATAACGCACTCAAGTCCGGAAAGTTCTGTCGCTTCCACGAATCCCACGGACATGACACCAATGAATGCCACCATCTTCGGGACTTGATCGAAGAACACATTAGAAGAAGAAGACTGGAACGCTATGTGAAGGGTCAGAACAGGACTCCAACTCCAGCCAATGAGAACTCGAAGCAACCCCTCCCCGAGGTAGGTGGAGGGAATCGCAACAATCACAACACCAGTGGCTCTAGTCAAGAGAAGATAGTGGTCCTTACCATCTCAGGAGGACCACACATCGCCGACAGAAGTTGGGCAGAGATGGAAAGGTACGGCAAGTCGCTTAGAAATGCAGAAGGCTATGTTAACTCCATCACGGAAGAACGCCACCCGAAACGAAAAGAGAGCGACGACATCATATTCAGTAGGCGTGATTTGGAAGGAAGACAGTACCCACATATGGATCCTATGGTCATCTCCGCCTGGTTCGGTCCAGCTAAAGTTTTTCGGATTCTAATAGACACAGGAAGCTCCGTAAATATCCTATTCAAACATGCTTTCGACAAAATGAAGTTATCAATGAAGGATGTATCCCCCTGTGACAAACCACTGCACGGTTTCACTGGAGATGCAAAAATGCCCCTCGGACAACTTGACCTCTTCGTCGAAATAGGAAGTCATCCCCGCTCTGTTGTGCGAAAACAAACTTTCGTGCTAATAGAAAACCACTCGGCTTACAACGCCTTCTTGGGAAGACCAGCTTTGTCTGACTTCCAGATTGTATTAGCCCCCTGGTGCCTGAAAATGAAATTTCCAACATACAACGGAGTAGGAGAAGTAGAAGGAGATCAAGATGCTGCCCGAGACTGCTACGTAACTGAACTTCGCAATAACCGCAGAAAGAATAAAGGAAAAGATGCAGAGACTACTCTCTGCATGAAAAGCTTGGAGGCATAGCAACTAAAGAAAGCCCCTCCTCTTCGATACACAAGCGATCCCTTCAATGAACTAGACCCCAGGGATAAAGAGGAGGAGGCTACCGCCGAGCCTGCAGAGGCTATGGAATTCGTATCTGTAGACAAGCACGATTCAAGTAAACTATTAAAAGTCGGATCTCAGCTAAAAACGGAGTTGAAAGATCAACTCATTGACTTTCTCCGCCACAACTTAGATGTATTTGCGTGGACCCATGCCGATATGACAGGAATCTCCCCCGACATAGCATGCCACATGCTGAACATCGATCCCACCAAGGTACCAGTAAAGCAGAAAAAGAGGAGCATGAGGGCAGAGCGATCAGCAGCCCTTGATGAGGAAGTAAAGAATCTACTTGCTAATGGCTTCATACGGGAAGCCATCTACCCAGAATGGATCGCTAACCCAGTGCTAGTAAAAAAGGCCAATGGAAAGTGGCGAACATGTATTGACTTCTCCAATCTGAATGACGCTTGCCCAAAAGATTGCTTCCCACTTCCCCGAATTGACCAACTTGTGGACAGCACAGCCGGACACGAACTCCTATCTTTTATGGATGCATACTCCGGATATAACCAGATTCCCATGCACGCTCCTGATCAAGACCACACTAGCTTCATCACCGACCGCGGACTATATTGTTACAAAGTCATGCCTTTTGGACTCAAAAATGCTGGAGCTACCTATCAGCGCCTCGTCAACAAGATGTTCGCGGAACTAATAGGACGGACTATGGAAGTGTATGTGGATGACATGTTGGTAAAGTCCAGGAAAGCCGACGACCATGTAAGCCACCTGGGCGAGATGTTTCAAGTACTTCGCCGATATGGAATGAAGCTGAATCCTCTAAAGTGCTCCTTCGGAGTATCTTCGGGAAAATTCTTAGGATTTATCGTCCATGCCAGAGGAATCGAAGCAAACCCTGAACAAATCCGGGCTCTAAAAGAAATAAGGATACCCTCCACTCGAAAAGAAATGCAGAGCCTAAACGGAAAGGTGGCCGCCCTAAGCAGATTCATTTCCAAGGCAACTGACAAGTGCGTCCCTTTCTTCGAAGCTCTCAAGAAAGACAAAGGGAGATTCGAGTGGACCGATGAATGCTTAAAAGCCTTCCTCAACCTAATCGAACACCTTCAGAGACCACCAGTACTCTCAACTCCAAATGAAGGTGAAGTGTTATACCTATACCTCGCTGTATCATCTCATGCTCTAAGCGCCGCCTTGGTAAGAGAAGAAGACCGCACACAACGCCCGGTTTACTTTGTAAGTAAGAGATTTACAGGGGCAGAGGCCAGATATCCTAAACTAGAGAGATTAGCATATTGTTTATTAATCGCGTCACGAAAACTGCGACACTACTTCCAGTCTCACTCCATCAGGGTTCTAACCGATCAACCGCTAAGACAAGTGCTCCATCGTCCTGACACTTCTGGGCGACTCCTCAAATGGTGCATCGAACTAAGTCAGTATGATATCACCTACCATCCTCGCACCGCTATCAAAGGGCAAGCCATGGCTGATTTCATCGCCGAATTCACTACCAACGAAGGCAAGGAACAATCCGAAGTGGCAAAAAACATCAAGTGGAACCTCTTTGTAGATGGAGCATCGAACGAACAAGGCTCGGGGGCAGGAATTGTGATCATCACTCCCAGGGGAAGAAAGTTGTACTACGCATTAAGGTTGGAGTTCACGGCCACCAACAACGATGCTGAATATGAGGCAGTAATAGCGGGATTGGAGCTTGCCCTAGAAATTGGAATCAATTCCTTATGTCTTCATAGTGATTCTCAGCTTATCGTAAACCAGGTACTAGGAGAATTCCAGACTCGAGGAGAACGACTCACAACATACCTAAGGAAAACCAAACTGCTGCTCGATCAATTGGACCACTATCTAATCAAACATATTCCTCGAGAAGAGAACCAAGAGGCAGATGAACTTGCAAAGCAAGCTAGTATGAAGAATAGCACCATTTTCGGAACACTAGCCATCTCAAGGCAGCTAGCCCCAAGTTTCGAACAAGTAAATCTGGTAACTGCAATCGAAGAAGGAACCTGGATGACTCCTATCCGGAAATATTTGCAAGATGGCACACTGCCCGACAGGCGTAATGAAGCCAAGAAGATCTTGAGGAAAGTTCCCCACTACACAATACAAGAAGGCATCCTCTATCGGCGTGGCTTCTCTAGCCCCTTATTAAGATGCGTCGCCGGAAGGGAAGCCAAAGAAATCTTATCAAACATCCATCAGGGAGGATGCGGAGATCACACTGGAGGGCAGACTCTGGCAAAAAAGATACTCCGATATGGATATTACTGGCCCACGCTAAACAAAGACGCCTTAGACTTCGTCAAGAAATGCGACAGATGCCAGAAATTTGCCAAGATTCCTCGACTGCCCCCAAATGAAATTACTCAAATGACCAGCCCTTGGCCCTTTGCTATATGGGGAATTGACTTAATTGGCGAACTGCCAACGGGCCGAGGCGGAGCCAAATATGCTATAGTGGCAGTCGATTATTTCACCAAATGGGTGGAAGCGGAACCTCTAAATAAAATATCTTCAGCAAAAGTTATAAACTTCTTGATCAAAAATATTCTTTGTAGGTACGGAGTCCCACTCAAGATCATATCAGACAACGGACTCCAGTTTGACAGCGAAGAATTTGCCGACTGGTGCCAACAGCATGGAATTCATAAAAGCTTCTCATCAGTAGCTTATCCTCAGGCAAACGGACAAGTTGAAGCTGTCAACAAAATTCTCAAAACCCTAATCAAGAAGAAACTTGAAAAGTCAAAAGGCGCTTGGGTGGACGAACTTCCTACGGCACTATGGGCATACCGCACGTCTTTCAGAACATCAACGGGACATACTCCTTTCTCCTTGGCATATGGATCGGAGGCAATGCTCCCAGTTGAGACTATTGTGCCTTCCCACCGTAGGATCCACTACAACCCAGAAGAAAATGAAGAACTCCTCCTCATGTCTTTGGATCTGATTGAGGAAAGGAGAAACGATGCATCACTTAAAGCAGCAGCTCACAAACAAAAGGTGGCAGCGCTATACAATTCCAAAGTCAAGCATCGCAGCTTACAAGAAGGAGATCTTGTCCTCAGGCGAATCTTTCCGCGCCCCGGGGCACTAGACCCCATTTGTGACGGACCATATGTAATTCATAAAGATCTCCACAACGGAGCTTATATTTTGTCAACAGTGGATGGAGAGGTATTCCAGAGGGCATGGAACATCCGACACCTCCGTCGATACTTTTCTTAACTTGTACTGCCCATACGAAGTGAATTAACAAAGAGAATCAGTGGACGTAGGCACTTTCGTGCCGAACCACTTTAAAAAATCTTGTCTCTTTTTAGCTTGTTCCTTTATGTCTTGGCTACTTGTTAAGTTTTATCCCTTTCTGTTGAACAAAATCCTATGGCATCTCCACTCAAGACGCACCGCGGCCTCATCTGGACTAGGCCTAACAGGTACGCTACGATTCTATGCACTCGCCAATGAGACACTTTTGCTCCAGCATCCCTCTGCTGCGGGTTAACTCATTGCGCGCCTGCCCTCAAAGCCAACTGTAATGAGCCGATTATAAGTCATCATAAAGGCCGACTATAGCCGATGGCAGCTCATTACGGCGTTCGGCTCACCAGCAACTGTGAACCTACTTTAAGCCCCAACATAAGGTGTGGCCAGCCAGGGGTAGTTCACGGCCAACGGCACCCACGCTAGCCGGCCACGGTAAATCGAATAATACCCACGATTACGGACCATAATGGTTCGGGTAGTTACCGTGCGCGATCTCGGCTCCGATGTGTCTTAAGTGCGGCTGTGGTAAAAAAGAAAACTCCCCGCGGAGGCGTAAGATGGGTGACAAATGTCTCCAAGACCCACAGCTAGGGAAAGTGACTACAAAACCCGTTTGCCACGAACTTAAGCACATCGACGGCCTTCCGTGACTGGAAGTTTTACTTTTACTATATTTCCATTTCATTTAAATACTTTTCTCCTATCCTGTATAACAAACTCTAAAGTACAGGAAACCAAATAGGAAGCATTCGCTCATAAGAAACTAAGTCTGCATACTGGGTGGCAGGGTACTCAGCTATATCCGTGAACAGTTACATAAGACACTCTAAGCTACCGCCTGCGAATGAAACATAAAGGGCGGTACTCTCTTTTCTTGTACACAAATACGTAACTATAGCTTGTTCGTACAATAACATTGCAACACATGAAATTATATTTCTAGCAAAAAAAACTTAGCATCAAACACAACTAGAATCACAAGCATATACATAGTTATATTTCTCACGCAGCACATCAAGATGACAACAACATTTAAACATAACAACATCAGCTTATATTATAAAATCACACGAAGTTATTCTTTGCAAATAATATTATTATAGTTACATGTCGATGACTAACGTAAACAGTGATAAAAAGAAATAAAAAGGTGGCAGCCGCGTCCACACTCCATCGCCAACTTCCCCAGTCACTTAGCCGCAGGATCAGAGCCCCCAGCATGTGGATCAGGAGTCCCACCTGTCCAGTTCAGAAGAGGAATTCATTAAACGAACAATCAAGTTATGAAAACACGGAAAGGAAAGAAAGGGAAAAGAATAACTCACCAGCATCCGCCGCTCGATCCTCATCATCCAACTGCACGCCCGCTTCCTCTGCAGCAAGCAGCCGCATCCCCTCCTTCACCGCCGCTTGCTCCTCCTTCGAAAACTGGGCAGTAACCGCATCCAAATTGAAAGCCTCTCCTCCTTCCTTACCCGCGTTCACCCTGGCCTCCTCTAAAGCCTGGAGATACACCTTGGCCATCACCCGAGGGTAATCGTCCATCCAAGACAAGCCGCCCTCCTTCCAAGTGTGGAAGTACATGTCCTGCAGCATCTCATCCATCATCCCCTCATTCTCCTCAAACTCCCTCACCCGGGCCTCGGAAGCTTGCAACTTGGCGACGGCAATGTCCCTCTCTGATTGGTATCTCAAGCAGTCCGCCTGAAGAGACCTCCTCATTTCCTCCTCCTTTAACTTGAGGGACCTCCTCATCTCCTCCATCTCCTCCTTCAACTCGGCCTGAGCCATCTCCGCAGCCTCAAGCCTCCCAGACAACTCCTCTACCCGCTCAAGATCCGCATTTCGAACCTCGTCCACCGTCGTAATGGCCATGTTAATCCGTTCCCTGCAGGCGACCTCCATCTTCCGTAATTCCGCCCTACTGGCCTTCTCCATCGTCTCTTTCAGCCGCTTGGAGGCTTCCTCATGCTGAGAAATCTGGATGGCTTGATCGGCGAGCTGCTTGGCCTGATCGGCAACTTTTAACCTCAACCGAATATTAGCACTCCCGATCTCTTCCCCGGCCTTGGCCAATCTAGCATGATGCTCCATTAACTTCTTAGTCTCTGCGGCCACCCGATCGATGTTAGCCTTGGCTTCGTCCCCCATGGTGACTACCCGTGTAGTAAGTAAATCAAGATCTAAAGACTTGGCCTCGTCCAGCACTCTTACCATGGGGTTGCGGGGAAGGAGGTGCTCGCCCGTGGCCTCATCAAATGAGATATCCTGAAAGCTCGGATCTAAATCAGGATGACCAGCAAAAGGGTCACGAGGCACGGGGCGAGGCACATCAGGACGCCTTATACGAATAACAGTTGGGCTCTTGAAAGGAGGATGAGGGGGGCCGGGTTCCGTGCTCTCCTCCGTAGTGTCACGAGGAGGCTGAGTAGGAAGCTGCGAACCAGGGGAAGACTCAAATAAGGAACGGCTCCGTTTCTTTTTCCGAATGCCCTCTTCAATGACCCCAAGAAGAGGGCGATAACTGACTACATCCCCAGTGCGACCAGTAGAGGGTTTCGCAGAAGCTCTTCTCGACTTAAACTGCTCAAGACGGTGTCGAACGTCCGACGTTTTAACCACCTGGCCTGCCCCTGGAATAAAGAACAAGTGTTACGAACATACAATAATCCACAGTTCGAAAAATGTGTTAAGTTAAAAGGAAAGGAAAGTGAGAAGACACATCTATTATACAAACCCGGCGGAGGAGTGGGATACTGCAATAAGTCCTGGATCTCATTCCAGGACGGAAGTGAACCGTAAAAAGTTTCTAAGTCCCTATCGAAAATGGAATCGGCAGAGGACAAAAGTTCACCTTGCATCGCCGGAGTCGCCTTAGCTGAGAAACCCTTAGAGGATGGGTCAGTGCCAGCCACAGCTTTGCCGGTTTCCTTTGCCTTCTCCGTTTCCGACTCTCCCTCCGACTCCCCGAAGGCCCGACGGAGAGCCTCATCCAGTTCAAGGTCTTGCTCAGAGGTTAGGGCACCGACGCCACTACCACCTTGACCGTCGCCATCTCCTCCACCCTCCGACCCTTCTCCAACCTCGCCTCCTTCCTCCTCTTCTACGCCTTCCTCCTCCGGGACAGTCGGAAAAGTACTTGGAGAAGGGCCATCAGACTTCTTCAGTTTCTTCCCCCCGACAACGGGACGCTCTGTAAAAGGCTCCCTCTTACCGCTCTTCACCATAGCTCCCTCCTTAGCTTTGGCAGCCTTCTCCTCAGCCGTGTCTCTTTGCTTAACCACGGACTGGTGCGGTAAGATCAAATTATACTCCAAGAGGGTTGCATTCCTGATCAAGAAGGAGGCCGACCGGTCCCGTGCCGGAATAGCCTTTAGTTCAGCAGCCATTCGCACCAAGGAATCATCCTGCACGACTGCAATACCACCTGTCGCTAGCCAGAAATAGAAGCATGTCAGAAAAAACACTACAGTCAAAACATGGAAAATATAAATGAAATCCATCTTACAGCCGGAAGTGAAAAGGCGGAAAGAAACAACATCGTCCTTGATGAAGAACCACTCTTTCTTGAACATGGTAAACTTGGAATATAAGTCCAGGACTGGTTTGAAGGGCACGGCCGCTTCCAGACTGATATACGGAGACCCCTTCTTATAGCCTCTCAGGTTGTACAAGTATCGAATTTCCCGGTTAGAAGGAGGACGCCCGTACCTCCTCTGGAAGATAACAAAGAGGCTCACCAGGATGGCATAAGAGTTAGGCTGAAGTTGGAAAGGAGCCACCTTCAAATATGTGGTGAAACTTACTATCTAAGCGTTGATAGGAGGGATAGCACCGCACATACAATGGTATCTTCTATAAGCAAAATAGCCTTCGGGAGGATTATATGGCATCACTCCATCTCCCGGCAGCAGCATAAGAGCCCTGTCTATCCCGAAGGAACGGGATATGACGTCAAGTTGCTCCTCCTTTAGGGAGCTAGGAAAGCAATCGGGAGGGGAGACTAGAAGTTCCTGTGGACCATATCCGTCCACTAACGACCTCGGAACAGGTCTATGTTGCCCGGATCCTGGTTGGGCTGGGGGCACAGAAGAAGACTCTCCTGTACCTTTAGACTTCTTTCTATCCGATCGTGTTTCCGCTTTGCGAGACATTTTCTACAGCACAAGAAAAACTTGATATTAGAATAAGAAGTATAGAAACATAAACAAGCAAGTATATAAGGTAAGCGTGTAAAAAAGTCTAAGATTCCGCTCAAGGTTCAAGTATGAAGTCTCATTCGGCGGTGCAAGACAAGTTCATTCGGCATACATATCATTCGGCCCTAAGGCCTGAGTCTCATTCGGCAATCCAATACACTTCGTATACGTTCGGCAAACAGGTCCATCCGGTGATAAGAGATCATTCGGCAAAAAATATATATACCTGATTCGGTATAAACTGGTTCGGCAGAAGGATGGTTCGGTCAAGAATTGGTTCGGCTCTCTGGTTCGGTAAGAAGAAACCAAGGGGGTGTAGCCTCTATATATAGGCGAGCTCAGGGCCGCCGAACCAACTGGTTCGGCCCACCGGATAGGAACACCGGACCAATAACAAACATACCGAACCAACAAAATACCGAATGAAACCAAAACCAGATGAGCACGACCGGACCAACACAAAACCGAATGAACTCTCTCTCTACCAACAACAACCTGGAACTAGGGGCGTGCAGAGCGCCTCACGCAGATAAGTACCGAACTCCAGAACTAACTAATAAAATGAGGATTATGACAACGATGTATAAGTTGTAAATCTCTCACTAACATGGATTAATCGTTTACACGTGTACGCGACCACGAACGGTCCATAGGCACGCTCTGAATGGTTATTAACCCTATTGTCGTGGGAATTTACACTTTGACACGCCTTTTTAAACTCGTAGGTTAAACGGACATTTGATTCTGATAATTATGAAATGGCTAAGCTACTTACACATGTACGGGGTCGCGAACGATCCCTAGGCATGCTCTGAGCTGGCGATAAACCATCTTGACAAACGATCCAAGGATCCACTCTGACATGAACCTGGCATCAATGATGCTAAGCCCCCTCGGGGCTCACTCTCTCGTCCCCAAACGGCACAGTTCAATTCAACTCGAATATTTCGATCACGAACGGTTGTTGTTTGAAATCACTCTAAAACTGTAAATTCCTTTGCAGGACATCAACAGAATATGAACATCCAACCCAGGGCGTTACAAAGCTAGACTTCCTACCAAAAAAAAAAAAAAAAAAAAACAAAGCACGACACATGCAAGCACGTGCCCCACTTTGGGGGGGCAAATGTTGGGCGAATTCTCACCCAGGGGATCTTGAGACCAAGAAGCGTCAGTTTCGCCCGGGTTCGCAACCTCCAATTCATTCGGCAAGGTACACTCGGCATTCACACATGAAGCTTCATTCGGCAGTGCAAGCCCAAGTCCATCCGGCATGGCCAGCCCCCTTCTCATTCGGCGATGCAAGCACGTGTCCATTCGGCATAGCCAGCCTCCTTCCCTCCGCTCCACCGAACCAACGCCTCACCTACCCAATGCCGGTCCAAGTTCCTGCCGAACCAGCTTCAAAGTCGCAACCAAGCCATACCGGATCAACGTCCTCTCCAATACCACCGGTCCAACCCCTTTCCTACATGACCGGACCACATACGACCGAACCGACCTTCAAGCTCACCACCGAACCAACTCCACGACCGGACCACCAACACCGAATCATGCCTAGCCGGACCAACACCTCCGAGCCAAACCATACCTCACCACCGAATGGACCTCCGCCGAACCAGATGATTGCCAGTCCAAATTGCTTCAGCCCGGGCCCACCAGCAGTTATATACTTCCAAGACCCCTGCCCCCTACCTCATTCTATAAATAGAGGGGCAGGGGTACAACAATGGCAGACAAGTTTGAGAGCTCAAGCAAGGAAGGAACTTTCAAACTACTTTCATATACTCGTATACGAAGCATTGTACTTGTAATCCGAAAGAAAGAAGATAATAACATATAAAGTGGACGTAGGCACATTCTGGCCGAACCACTATAAATCTGTGTGTCTTTTACATTTCAGCCCCTACTTTTTTCATATTTACATAATTCATCTAAACCATTAAAAATCACATATAATCAACTAAATAATACGACTTGGAGGTGTTTGTCCATTTTTTGTGCAAACACTTGTACTGTCCTAAGAAATGAAGAAAAACTCAAATAGATAAATTCTTTGGTACCAAATATAGAGATGCAAAGAATTGAAAAGCTTTATAAAAGATGAAGGAAGCAAACAAAGAAGAAGCATGGTGACGATCTCCAGGCATATAGGCCTATAAATTTCACTTGAAACCCCAGGTATGTACTTTACTCAGGTTATACTTCTTACCAAAATTTTGCTCCTGAAACCAGATAGCCTACCCTTCTTACTAAATGTTCTATATGAGCGATGTTGGCACCTGTGTTCTGATTATTTTTATCATGACATGTTAGTGCCATAAACATAGTAAATATGGAGTTCCAAATAGAGATTAGGAATTTTCATGCATATAATTTAGGAATGCATCAATTATTAGCACTACAGAAAGTGGTCAGTGTATGCAACTCGTATAAAAAGGATAGTATTGCACTTCTTCTGACATTTTTATCTTACCAAACAAACTATTTTATTTTTTAAGCCCATTTTTGCTACAGAGTTTATAGTTCCTTCAAATTTCATATATTTTGTGACATTCACAACATGAACAATCACAGACCTTCATTTTAATTGAATATACTACATTTTTTTACCATACAGAATTTGGAAGAGCGTTACATCTCGAACTCATCCAAATATCTTAGCATAAAAGAAATATTAAAGCAAGAGGAGAAGGAGGGAACATCGAAAAAGACTGGAAGTTGCTCTAAAGCTATGGCCTGGCTTACCAGTATCAATATCTTAACCCGAAATTCAAAAATGTTTCATCCGATATATCAAATATGTGGAAAAAATTCAGGTGAGTATTTTTTTTATTAGATCATTATGATGCTTTAGCCTTGAGGTACTACGAAGATTAAAGAAGGATCCTAAAATGACACTAGAACAAGTTGTGGGAGAAGCTTACAAGAATGTACTACAACCATGGCATGGTTGGATCTCCACTACAGCTTATAAGGTTCTCCCCTTGCAAGATTATGTTTGTTTATTTTATTTGGAAGTATATTTTGAATGCAAATTTATTTAGAACATGTAGCAATGAAGCTCATTCCAAAAAGAGAAATCTTCAATAGCTTGCTTCTGGGTCAAGATCAATATTATGATGCACTTGGAAGTGATATACTGAAATTTATTTCTCTGCTTCAGCCATTTTTTGATGAAATCAGTGCACTTTTGGTGAGGCTGATGCACACACACAACATATACATACATACATATATTAGGCTAAGAGACCTTTTAAGCTTTTGGTACATGTTATGAAATATCTTTCCTGACAATTTTCTTTGGCAATGACAGAGAGAGCTTCGATTGGAAAAACTGAAATCAACATAAAGGAACAGGATCAAACTTTTGATACGTTCATCTTGTAAATACTATCACAACGGTATCAGCTTTAATGTGTAATAATAAAGATGGTGTCTGCCTCTCATTAGTTTTGCTAAAATCCTCAGTAGAAAAGATGGTGTCTGCCTCTCATATACATAGCAGTTTTAATGATTAAGAAGTGCAAGGTAGAAAGTACAGATATTAATCTCTTAGCTTTTTCCATACAGAATCTCATCAGGTATGTTACTGCACCTCCTTTTAGCCTTACTAGATTAGATGACATGTCGATATAGCGTAGATGTGAATATTTGTTTCAGTAATGCATCTAATGTTAAAACATTACATGGATTGTTGAATTACTAGAATGAAACTGTTTACATAGAGTTATTTTGATTGTTTGTGGCCTCAATAGACAATCATATATATATATATATATATACACATACATATAAATATATACAACTAGGCTTACATGTTATAAAATGTAATTTCAGTTGTAAATCCCGGCAATGATTGATAAATCTAAATAAACATCATGAGTGTTGACTTTATTAAAAAAAATTGTAACTACATATGAAATAGAAACATTCATGCAAACAATATAAAAACTACAAGGCATAAAAACTAGAAACATTTATACAAACAATGAATAAACACACGTTATTGAAGTGGTTTCTTCCTTTGGAGTTGCTGATGCATGTGTGTAGTTTAGTTTGTAAACATAGTGCAGTTCCTCCGTTTTGACTTGTCTTTGTGCATTTGGTTTGATCTTGGTCATGCGTAGATTTTATATTAAGAAGGACTGCTTCTTCACTTAGTATTTAGGTGGTCAACCAGATCGTCAAATATAACTATGTTACTGCAGAGCAGTTTAGCTTCGTTAACTGAGCTAACCTACCAATGCGTATATTGGCTAAGTTTCGGCTTAATATACCATATAGTGATTTTTGGGCGCAGTTAAGCATTTTAGCATATGAAACTTCAAATTTTTAGATGGCGTTTGCTCACTGACTTCAAATTTCTTCATTGCAGGTAATTAAAGATGGCAATGACACATTCTTCTTTCGTAGCAAGTAGCAAGCATATGAAACTTTTTAGATGCACGTTGTGTTGTTGGCATTTGGTGCGAACTTACTGTTTTGATATTATATTATTGTTTAACATATAACGCGTCTTTGTTTAATAGAATTTGTGGCAACTTGGTTTACTTTGTTATTTTTGTTTATGGATATTATTGAAACTTGGTTTATGGATGTTTTTTGTTTATTAATATTGTCTTAACTAGTTTATGTAACTAATTAATAGTTATTAGAACATGTTATATATACTAGTTGCTTGAATATACTCAAAATATAGTTCTGGAATATTCAAAAATAGAGTGGAATGTTAAAGCTGTTATATAAATAGAAGACAAAGTCTGATTAATGCTGTCAGTGAAGAAACAACAGCGTTTAGTACATGCTGTCGAAATAGTTGATGATTCAATAACAGCGTTTATAAAAAGCTGTTGTAAACAGTTAAAGTAGAATTAAAACATCTTCGACAACTAAATTATTAACGCTGTAGAAACATATACAGCATGTTTGAAAATGCTGTAAAAACATTACAGATAGCTTGTACGAAACGCTGTCAAAGTGATGTTTCAACAACGTTTATCAAAAAGCTGTTGTAAGTTCTGTATATACGACAGCATGTCGTTATACAGCGTTTGAATTAACGCTGTTGTATCGTATTACAGCGTTTATCAAACGCTGTTAAAAGCATTTTGTGGTGTAGTGAAAGCTGCAATTTCTCTCTGAACAATCATTGCTCTTTTGTCGAAGGTTGTAACCTTGCGTCGATATGATTGATTGCTGTATAATAGTGCTTAGCTGTTGGTTGTTGTAATCGTAACAAGATGAGTATTCGATCCCTGTGAATGTTTACAATCGAATATTAGTCCGACATATATGCACATATGTTAGTTTGACTCTCGTTAACGTTGTGTGTTCACGAGTCGTTGTCAGTTGGTTTGTTATTGAATTTCGTATCGATTCTCTCCTGAACCGATTTGAAATTCGAGTTGAAACAACGCTTGATGGTTGTTTTTAACTATCCTCTTGTATCGATCCTCTCCTGAATCGATGTAAAAGGTTGAAAAGTAGTTTTTCATATCGATGCGAGTCGAAATGATGGATACGAAATGATAGTTCGTATCGATGAGCTTGGATGGATACGAAACATCCGTTCGTATCGATGAGAAATGATGGATACGAAATGATAGTTCGTATCAATGAGCTTGGATGGATACGAAACATCCGTTCGTATCGATGAGTTTTGATGGATACGGAATTGTTGTTCGTATCGATATGCAGTGGATGGAGTTGCGAACTTGTTGATGTGAACGAGGGCTTTGAGCCGATGGAGTTCACAATCTTCAGCTGTCCTTGCTGCTTGCTTCGTATCGATGGATCCATCGTCTATTTCGAATCGATAGAAATTTTCGGTGATGGATTCAAAACTACCGTTCGACTCGAACGTTAGGGTGACTGGTCACATGGACCGGGTGGCGAATCGACCCGGTTCTTCTATGGCTTCATATAAATACTTCGCACGCACTTGGCCATTTTTTCACTTTTTACTGTTGCCTTTTGCTTTCGCATCGATAGAGAGTCCAAAAGAAAGAACTGTTTAGCCTTCGAATCGATTCAGTCCTTCAATCCTTCAAAATTAAACATCAAAATTAGGTAATTAATGGATAGAATCATGTTCAGTGCGATGAAACTCAAAATCTCAACCATCCCTCTTGTTTTATGACCGGTCTCGATGAATTTAAGATCCGGATGAGTGAGAGCAAGATTGGGGATGGAGCGCGGCCATGGAGTTGAGGCCTTTTTGGAGAAGAAGGAGTTGTGGAGGAACGATTCTGCCTTCGTTTCGTGTCGATCTGTATTAGGAGTTTTCGAATCGAAGGAGAGTATGTGGTTTCGTATCGATACGAATATGAGAGCGGCGATCGATGCGAATCCAATGTTCTCAGATCGATGCAAAATGGTGTGCCCTTGATCGATACGAAATGCATCGTTTCGAACCGGATCGATACGAAACGTATCGAGTCGAACCTCATCGATACGAAACGTATCGAGTCGAACCTGATCGATACGAATGTATCGATTCGAACAGGGTTGATGATATATCTTTGACTCGATATGAATTTGAACTGCAGTGACCGATTCCAAGTTGAAATTAGACGAATTTAGAGAACTATTGCACATTAGAATACTTGACTCCGACGAGCTTCTGCCTTTCATGACTGAACTTGACCGTAGAACTGCATATTGGACTACCTTTCGAAGCTCGCCGATGGAACCGTAACTTAACAAAAATATAACAAACTTTAACTTGGATCGACCGCTTGCGTTTGAATGGCATGGTTGTGACAGTTTCCGGTTTGATTTTCAGAGTTTTGTCATTCATACATTTCAGTTTATTCTATAGAATTTGCTAAAGTAACGCACAACACTGCACGACACATTCATGTACTTTACACCAGGGAATGCACGTGCTCTTTAGCATCTTACGATGATTTCTCGTTAGTTAGCTAGTTATGGAAACTTCAAGTTCGCAGCCGCAAGAAACTCAGAGTTCAGTCCCTCCCGTGCTTGAAGTACCGGAGATTGAGATTGAAGTTATCGGTACTCCAGCTCCGGACGAGTTACTTGATGCATCCTTCATTAGTAACCCATCAGACTCTGTTCCGTCCAATAATTCGGAAGACGTGCTAGGAAGAATATGCTTAAGGCATGGTTTGTCGATGGACACGTATTGTTGCCAGGTCCAAATGATAGACCGCACAATCCACCGGAGGGATATACCGCATTCAATCGCCGCGCATGCGCAACTGGGACACTCCCTCCGTTTAACCAGTATATAAGAGAAGTATTGTCGTTTTTGAGGATCGCCCCATCTCAACTGCATCCGAACGGATATGCGTCACTCAATAGCTTGTTCATTGCATTTATGGAGTATCTCCATCGACCGCCACTCCCGATTGAGATCAGATACTTGTTTAACTTCAAGAGTCGGGCCGATAGTCCATCTTTCACATTCCTGGAAGCGGTAAGAAATTGCCAAGTGATCACGGAGACTTGGACTAGATTGAGCTACTTCATAACGGAGTGGTTTTATGTTAGGTGCCCCCCAGGGTTTGCTCGACGATGGCTATTTAGACGTGAGTATTGCTATTTTTTCGGGTAGTTGATAAGACTGATGTATTTGAAGTCGAATTCACATCTTTTTCCCTTTTCAGCCGTAATCAGCAACCCGAAGTTGAACGTTTCATAGTTCGGGTTTTTCAAGAAATCCCAAGTGAAGAGAGGAATATCGAGTTGCTATTGACAGATAGGAATCTTAGGATTCTTGGGTTGATCGAACGAAGACAAAACATAATGCTCGACGGTGTCTTAAGGACTGCCTCGAAAGAACGAGTTAAACGAAGAAAACCTAAAGTTGTCATAATCGAGGAGGTTGACTCCGAGAGAACTCATACCGATGAGGAAACGTTGGGCGAATCTGCAGATGTAGCCCAAGATACCCAAGAGCAAAGAAAAGGCAAGGCAGCCGTTGTTAAGCCACCTAAAGAGGGAAGATGGAAATCGGTTGTTATGGCCCGACCCGCCTCCGGAATTAGAATTTCGGAGATTTCTCCTCCAAGAACCGAGAATCTTTATGAATGGCTCGCCGATATTCCAATTCCGGACGATGTGTCTTTGCAGCATGATGCCGGATTGGACGAACTTTCAGAAGCCTTAGTTTTAAGCGAGTCTCTGCCCACTAGTGCGGTTGACACATCCGGTTGGTCGGGGGGATGCACCTACATTCACACTTCACGGCACTACACGATTTCTAGGTGTAATACGTTCACTGTGAGAAATTACTAATTTCGTATTATGTTTTTGCCTTACAGATACCATGTCTGGTAAAGGCTCGATGCTTGGCAGTCTTCGCAAAAAACGCAAGTCTTCTTCATATTATGAATCATATAGGAGGGAAGGAGATAGAGACTATGACTATGGGTGCTCGAGTCATGAACGCTCTGACAGAGACAGAGATTATAAGCGTCGGTCTCGATCTCGCATGCCACCTCCTAGAGCTCCCGCACCGCCTCCGGTTCATGTTTCGAGGCCTCAAGAAACTCCACGGCACAAGCCGTCTTCCCAATCATCGAGGTCTGATACTCATCATAGAACAGAGATCGCGCCCCCCCCGACAACAGAGCAAACATTGACGGAGCCTTCGGGGGAAGGAGCAGTTAGGCTTGCTCAATTGAAGAAATTTTTTCCTGAAATTTGCTTTGACGGGTTCGTCTTTCCCCCGCATCTAAAAAGGATACCGTCGACAGTTGCACCTATGATGCATGACTATCTCTCAGACGTATTCTTCCAGTATCAAGAATGGTCAAAAACCATAAAGAAAGCGTCAAAGGTGGCCTTTGATCGAGCGGCTACGATTGAGAAGTTGGATAAAGAACTTGGTCAAAAAGACCGCATTATTCAGGCGCTCGGTAGTGAGGCCGAGTCCTCTCGAAAGTCAGAGATTGAAGCTCTTAGAAAGGCTGATGAAGCTCAGGCAGCAATGGATAGGATGAAGCGTGAGCATTACGCTACGGTGGAGGACATGGGCCACCGAAACACCATCGTAACTGCCGAGCGGGATGCGGCCTTGAAAGAGCTAAACGAGCTCAAGGCCAAAGTTTCAGAGATTATGAAAGAGAGGGACACCGCTAACGTTTCCGCACAGGAAGCATGTGATCAGGCGGTTGAATTTCGAAGGGAAAGAGATGTGGCCTTGGAAAAGGTCCGCGAGACGGAAGCCGCAGTCGATGAGAAAGTCCGTCAAGCAGAGATTAAACTAGAGACAGAGATAGAAGAACTTCTCATTACTTATAATGCTAATGTGCTGAGGATAGAAATTTGGCATGGCTTGACGATTATCCGACACATTTATTCAACGCCTGGAATTTATTAGTCGAAGAAGAGAAAGCATCACAGCAAGGCGAAGTTTTTGATGAGTTCGAGTTGGAGAACCGTATATTGAATGATGATGAGAAGAAGGTTCTCCACGATTTCATTATCTCTCATGCTAGAGAGAGGCTGGGTACCCAACACTTGGAAGTTGGTGAGGGGTCTGGCGTTGCGCATCCAGCTTCAAGTTCAGAGATGATTACTTCATCTGGATCGGAGTCGACGCCAGCGACTGAGCCGCAGTTGGTCCCAGGCTATGACCCTGAGCAGCCACGCTTATCTCCCATAAGGGAGCATTCTTCTGAAGCTGTTCAGTCAGCTACGAGTCAAGTTGAGGAAGGTAATCTGCACAAATCTACTATGTGCCTGAACTGAAGTGTTTGTATTGAAGCGTGTTCTGACAACTTCTTTTCTTTCTTGTCCAGTGAGCAAAGTTACACCGACAGCACCTCCTACAGTCCGAGAGTCACATCAAGAACAGGAGGCCATTATTATTGAAGCGATCACCACGACGACAACCGCGCCGACCGAGGTGACACAGGAGGGTTCAATCACTTTCGACGAACAGATGATGAATGAACTCTTGAGCCAGCACAGTGATCCCTTTGTTGACATGCCATTTGTTCTTGGTGCGTTCCCACCTGTTTCTATTGTATCGTCACAGTCCACCGCCACCTATCGTGAATCTAGTGCTGCTCATGAGGCTGAGATACTTGCTCAAATCGATGCAAAGATGGAAGCGACAACACACGGTGGTAATTCTGAAAGTGTTACGACGGCGGTCGGGCCCACTCCTCTTGCGGTGATATCTTCTGGGGACACGCTTGTCGGAACTAGCATGCCCATTCCGCCCCCGGTGGTAGACCCGACTCCTCCAACTCCTCCAGAAGAGAATATTCCTTTAAGTTCAAGTTCGGAGGAGTATATCGATATCATGCCTTCGCCAGAAGAAGATCCGCCAAAGGGTACGGGGTCGAAGAGGAAGACTGTTAGTGGTTCCAGTGGTTCCGCATTGAAAAGAAAACCGAAGAAAAAAAATAGACGATCCCCTCTGGTGCATTTTTGGCGGTTAGGAAGACACTTTTATTTTTCTTTCATAGGCTATGTATAGATGCAGGCTTGGCCCCCTGCTAGTAAGAATTTTTTGAAAGAACTTGTACATGAATCTTCACATACAGTTAGTTGAAATAAAGTTTAGTTTCTTTATTTCAATTCTCATTTCTTTTGCACTTAAGTATTTGCAGTGTTTGGCTTTCAGTCCGGTGTACTTGTGTGTTTTTACCGTCAAGTAGAGTTTGTTTTATTTGCCAAGTCTGAAAATCTTGGTCACATGGTGTGATTGATGAATAAGTTGAACTTCAGTCATTATTTCACTTCGGTTAGTGATTAACACTTAAGTTTTTTGCCCTCCATTCTCGTGGAACAACATTTGTATTTCGGTGGTTGATCGCACTTATTGCAAATCTTAAGTACATGTCCACACTCTGGGGACTTAGAATAATTTGAGACCGATAATCTGGTTCGCACTCTGGGAATTTGAGAGTCATCGATGTTTGTAATACGGTTCACGCTCCGGGAACCTGGAATTGATGTTTATACTCCACTTCACGCTCTGGAACTTGGAGTTAGTATTGATATTTCGGTTCGCACTCTGGGAACTTTGACTTAGTATTTGTGCTCCAATTCACACTCTGGGAATTTGGAGATAGCATGTATGTTTGGGTTCGCACTCCGGTAACCTGTAATTTTATACTCCAATTCTCGCTCCGGGAATTTGGACTTAGCATCGATGTTTTGGTTTGCACTCCGGGAACCTCGTATTGATGTTTATACTCCAATTCACGCTCTGAGAAGTTGGAGTTGGCATTGATGTGTCGGTTTGCACTCCGGGAAAGTGGAATAGATGTTTATACTCCAATTCACACTCTGGGAACTTGGAGTCAGCCGATAGATGGCCAGTCACATCTATTTGGGCTTTTTAGGAATTCGTTCACACTCTGGGAACGATGGATTTATACTCCGGTTCGCACTCTGGGAACCTAGAGTTCGTTCACACTCTGGGAACGATTTATTTGATGTTTATACTCAATTCACACTCTGGGAATTTGGAGTCCGTTCACACTCTGGGAACGATTTATTTGATGTTTATACTCCAATTCACACTCTGCGAATTTGGAGTCCGTTCACACACTGGGAACGATTTATTTGATGTTTATACTCCAATTCACACTCTGGGAATTTGGAGTCCGTTCACACTCTGGGAACGATTTATTTGATATTTATACTCCAATTCACACTCTGGGAATTTGGAGTCCGTTCACACTCTGGGAACCATTTATTTGATGTTTATACTCCAATTCACACTCTGGGAATTTGGAGTCCGTTCACACTCTGGGAACGATTTATTTGATGTTTATACTCCAATTCGCACTCTAGGAATTTGGAGTTAGTTGTAGGACTGTCGTGTGTCGGTCCAGTTCAGCCTTTGATGTGATGGCTTGCCCTCGAGCTGAGGTTTCACTTAGTGAGTGGCCGGTCATATCACAGTCACTCGCTATTTGAATAAATTCCATTGTTCGATGGAACTTAGCTCTTCGTGTGTCGTGATTGTTGAATGTTGCATTCGGTGAATCACAGCTCTAGCTTAAAGAGATAGTAATTTATTGCTGGAACGGAAAAACATGGCAAAGTCAGTGCCTTATTACAAATTCAAACTTCAGAATATAAAGGAAATTGCAAAGTATTCATAGATTGAATGAGCCTGTCATGTGTAACAGTGACGAAGATCTTCATCGTTCCAGGCTCCTGAAAAAGTTGGTCCGCCACTGATGGCGTTTATCACCAATCTTCCACGGGGACAAGTGGAGTCCTCCTGTCTCGGTCGATTGGGATCATTGTTTTGATTTGATGGGCCCGTTTCTCCAGGCTGCGGTGCCCGCACAAATTGTTCCATCTTCCTTTCTCTGAGCAATTTTTCAATGAGATCTTGTATGTGACGACACTCGTTTGTATTGTGCCCGCAGCTTTCATGGAACCTGCAAAATTTCCCCGTTTGGATTTGCCTCTCTGACGACGGTCTTGGAGCAGGTTTTTTGTATTGAATTGTATTACAGGTTTGTAAATACAAGTTCTCCAGTGATGTATTCAAAGGAGTGTAACTGTCAAACATGGGATTCTTGCGCTGTAGGCCACGATTTTGATCTCGTTTTCTATTTTGATTCACGCTCTCTCTCCACTGAGCCTGTTTGTTTTTAACGTTCAACTGAACTTTTCCAGAACTCTCACCAGACTGTTTGATTGCAACATTGTTTTGGATCCCTTCTGTGCTTGTCTCTGCATCAGTTTTCTTCCTAGACTGTTTCGCATCTCCCCTTCTCAGGAATTGAGCCGCTTTGGCGTGGAAACGGTCCAATGATGCAGGTGGTTTTCCAGCCAACCAGTTGCCAAACTCAGAATCGGGGTCGATCCCCTTAGTCAACGCCATAAGGATGGAGTTATCGTTCGGATTGCTGATCTCCGCACATACAGTATGGAATCTCTCTAAGTAGTGTCTGAGCGTCTCTCCAGGAGCTTGGGTGACGCTGGACAGAGTGTTGACATCTTTTGGCCTTGCGACGTGCATGTGGAATTGTTCAACAAATTTTATGGCTAACTGGTCGAATGAAGAGATGGATCGAGGTGGCAGTCGAGTGAACCACATGGTAGCGATGCCCTCCAAGGATATGGGGAAACTACGACACTTCACTGCATCGTCAGCTCTGGCAGCGATCATCGACCACTCATATATCATAATATGTTGGTTAGGGTCGGAGTTTCCCTCGTACATGGGTAGAGTTGGCATCCTGAATCGCCGTGGGGGTTCGGCAGTAAGAATATCGTCCGTAAAAGGAGTGTGACTTCGGGAAATTCCCCAATCGTCATTGGTGAGACCCTGGCTCTCACGGATCATCTGGCGTATCATGGTCGGAAGATCCGACATTTGTATGTTTTGTATGGCTTGCGTCGGAGTGTGATTGAATCCCACATCCTGGAGTTGGACCGGATGCTGTTGACGGTCCAAATCTTGCCTTCTTGGCTCATAGTCTTTTGGGACGTACGGTTCAAGGGTACGCCCATGCTGATGACTGTCCGGGTTTGACTGACTTGGGGCATCGACCCATGGTTCATCCACGGCATTCGTGGTGCGGTATTCTACGGTGCAGTGAGGAATGACACCTCCTCGTGAGGAGGGCTTGATTTGGAAACTGGCTGATGGACCAACTCTCAGTTGTCCAACAGTCATTGCCGGTTGATTTCTAGCAGTTTGTATGTGACTCTCATCTAGCCGGGGTCATGGAGATTGATTATAATAGTCAGAAGAGGAGGAACTTTCGCTGGAAGAGCGAGAAGCATGGTTTCTCTTGGATCTCTTTCGCTTCTGGCGATCTAGCTGGTTGATCAGCTCGGCGTTAGCGCATAGCTGTTCGTTAGTTGTTGCCGACTCTGGGTCAGCTCTTGGCGTAGCAACTGGAACTCTTGCCTAGTAACCGGACCTGATGGTTCTGAGTGTCCAGTGGCATCTTGGTTAGAGGGAGGTAGTGGCGCAGGATTCTATCTATCCTGTTCCTCTTGATTGATAGCGTTAGAGGTGGTCCATGTGCTTACCATCTTGAAAGTTGAATTCCTTTCCTAGACTTTATGTAAATTCAAAGGAAGAATGAAGATCAACATCAATTTCAACTTTTAATCAACAAATTAAAAGCATGCAGAGGAATTCTTCAGCAAGCAAGATCAAAGCCTTTCCAGATTAAAGTGTTCATGCCTGGAAAAATAATAATAAACCTGCTCTGCATTTGTTTTCTGCAAATTTTAAATAAGGTGAGTAAATATTTTTTTTAAAACAATTTGATCTGCTTCATTCTCACCACCATGCATGTAATGATCTGTGATTTGAGTTGGTGATTGCATGAAACCATTTCCAGAATTTTATATTATTGAACTGATAAGATCTGTATATATAAAATAGGTTTGAATGTTTACGGAAACTCTGTTTTACTGTTTTTTTTTAGAAAGGCCAGATTTCACTTCAAATTCCAAATCTCCCACTAAACATTAATATTTGCCATCGATGATTGAAATAAAGTTGTTTGTTATTGTTTGTTGGTAATATTAAAAACAGGTTCTGTAAATTTAAATTTACAAATAATTTTTAAAATGAAAATTACAGTGAAATCTTTTTGCATGTCAAAAATCAACCTGTTTAGTTTCTGTTTTGGATTGTATAAATGGATTACATGTTAGAAATGATGAATTTTAAAGTGCATATCATAATTTTTAGTTGAGAAATTGATGAGAATTTTGGTTTTGTTCGAAATGGGGTTTTTTGGAAATTGCCGCTGATCGGTGTGGTGATTGGGGTTGTAATTGTGGTCGAAGTTTGCTAGTGGCTAGGTGATGATGGGAAAAATATGCAAGAATTTTTCCAGTAAGGAAATCGTGTGAAATTGAAGGAATTAGGGTTTAAGCTTGCTTGATGTTCGGCTTGCTGTCGAAGATGATTGCGACTTGGTTAAGGGATCGAGTTCGATTGCGTTTGAGGATGTTGGAACTCGTGGCCGTGGTGTTCGATGATCGGGATGATGAAGTGCGACGGCAACGAGATGATCGACGTTGGGGGTTTTCGGTGGTCGTGTTTTTCTGCAGTTTGATGCGTATGCTCGGATTTTGATTCGCGCTCGTATGGTTGGATCTGAGGTTGGATTTTGGTTCGCACATGGTCGAGTAGTTGTATGGGATGGTCGCGACGCTCGCGAGAGGACGGCGGCATTGGTGCATGTGCACCGTGCACGGCCTTAGTTCTGGGAAGTTTTGGTCTGGGAGAGACGAAGTTTTACTCGGGTATGATCACGCGTTTTATCGCGTAAGACTCGAAATAAGGGGTAGCTTAGGGGTCTTCGGTGCAGGCTCATGTTGTAGCCGTGTTTTACTCGAGTTTTTTTTGACGTTGTTGTTTGCACAAAAAATGGGCAAACACCTCCAAGTCGTATGATTTAGTTGATTATATGTTGATCTGGATGGTTTGGGTGATTTATGCAAATATACGAAATAGATGGACTAAACTGTAAAAGACACACAGATTTATAGTGTTTCGGCCAGAACGTGCCTACGTCCACTTTATATGTTATTCTCCTTTTTTTTCAGATTACAAGTACAAAGCTTTGTATACAAGTATATGAAAGTTGTTTGAAAGTTCCTTCCGTGCTTGAGCTCTCAAACTTGTCTGCCATTGTTGTACCCCTGCCCCTCTATTTATAGAGTGGGCTGGGGGCAGGGGTTTTGGATGTATATAGCTGCTGGTGGCTTGGGCCGAAGCAATCTGGCCTGGCGATGTTGGTTCGGCATCCTCTTGGTTCGGAGATGGTTGGAGTTGAAATTTGGTCCGACGATGGTTGGTTCGGTAATGGTGTTGGTTTGGTGTGGGCTTGGTTGGGCGTGTGTTGGTCCGGTGGGTGTTGGTCCGGTGAGGGATGGTCCGGTTGTGAGTTGGTGTGGTAGTGGATCGGTGATGCTTCGGTTTGGGTTGGACCGGTAGTAGTGTGTTTGATTCGGTGGTAGTTGGAAGTGGGTTGGATCGTTGATGCTTCGGATTGGGTTGGACCGGTAGTAGCTTGGGTAGTGTGTTTGATTCGGTGGTAACCTCCTTGTGATGGCTCGGTGGAAATATCCCCAACACTTGCCCCCCAAAGTAGGGTATGTGCATACACATGGCGTGCTTTGTTTTGAGCTCGTGTGTTTCCATCCGGTCTCTAACGCCGAGCCACCTGGTCCGGTTATTGATGCTTGCTTATAAATAGGGGCCTAACGCCTCCATTTTTCCTCATCAGCCGAATCAAACTATAATCTCTGCCGAATCAAAGCATTAGCCGAATCAGATTCTTGCCGAACCAGGTGAGATCTTATTTTGCCGAATGTGTGTTTGTCCTTAACTACCGAATGGACTCGGGAACCTTGTGTACCGAATGAACATGAAAGCCTTGTTTTACCGAATGGGATAAGGAGTTTGAGTGCCGAATGTCCCTTTGATATTGTACTACCGGATGTGTTCGGGGACCCTGTGTACCGAATGAACTTGAAAAACCTTCGATTACCGGATGTCCTCAAAGACTATCAATACCGAATGAATTCGGGAGCTTAAATGTCGGATGTCCTTTTGTGTTTTGAATCGTGAATGAAACTCCAGGATGCATGTTCTTGTTCGTTTACATTTTCATATTCCTTGTTTTAACAATATGTCTTTCCGGTGATGCAGATAATGTCTCACAAAGTGGAAACTCGATCAGATAAGAGAAAATCCAAGGGCGAAGGAGAGTCCTCCGCAGTGCCCCCAGCCCAATCAGGACCGGGACGACAGGGGCCCACCCCGAGATCGCTAGTGGATGGATATAGTCCTCAGGAGCTCTTGAACTCTCCTCCTGATTGCTTTCCTAGCTCCCTCCGAGAGGAGCAGCTTGATGTTATATCCCGCTCCTTTGGGATTGATAGAGCACTCATGCTGTTGCCGGGGGACGGAGTGATGCCGTACGATCCCCCTGAAGGATATTTTGCATATAGTAGGTACCATTGCATGTGCGGGGCCATTCCTCCGATCAATGCGTGGATAGTCAGCTTCATTACTTACCTGAAAGTGGCTCCTTTTCAGCTTCAGCCCAACTCCTATGCTATCTTAGTGTGTCTATTCGTTATCTTCCAGAGGAGATATGGACGCCCCCTTCTAACCGGGAAATCCAATATCTATACAATCTGAGGGGCTACAAGAAAGGGTCTTCGTACATTAGTTTAGAGTCAGCCGTGTCCTTCAAGCCGGTCTTGGACTTATACTCGAAGTTTACTATGTTTAAGAAGGAATGGTTCTTCGTCAAGGACGACTCCGTTTCTTTTCGCCTTTTCACTTCTGGCTGTAAGTTGAATTCCACTTGTAATTTCTTTGTCCCGACTGCAATGCTTCTTCTTATATGCTTTTATTTCTTGCTAGCGACAGGTGGCTTTGCGGTCGTGGAGAATGATCGCCTGGTACAGATGGCCGCGGAGATAGAGGCTATCTCTGGATGGGACAGGTCGGCTTTTTACCTAATCAGGAATGCCACTCTCCTGGAGCACAACCTGATTCTACCACGTCAATCCGTGGTTAAGCAGAGAGATGCAGCCGAGGAAAGGGCTGATAAAGCTAAAGATGGGGCTACTGCGAAGAGCAGCAAGAGGAGGCCTTTTACAAAACCTCCAGTTGTCGGAGGTAAGAAGCTCAAGAAGTCCGACGGCCCTTCCCCTAGCACGTGCCCAATGACTCCGGGGGAGGAAGACGTGGAGGAGGATAGAGGTGAAGGCGAAGGAGGCGATGTAGGAGGAGAGGCAGAAAGCGGAGACGACAGAGAAGGTGATGGTGGTGGTGATGGCGCCGGGGCTTTGCCTCCTGGGCAAGCAGGCGAGATTCAAGAGTGGACGGATGATGCCTTCCGCCAGGCTTTTGAGGGGTTGGAGGAAGGATCAGCCTTGGTGGAGAAATCGAAGAGGTCTGATAAGGCCGGGTCCGGTGCCATCCTATCTTCTGAGAGTATTTCATCTAAGGCAACTCCAGCGGTTCAAGGTGAATTCTTAACTCCTTTTTTTAACTTCACACGCTTCTTGAGTCATAGTTTCATGCATGCTTACAACACTTGGTTTTTATTCCAGGAATGGGTAAGGTGGCCAAGACATCAGATATTCGGCACCGCCTTGAACAGTATAAGTTACTCAAAGCTTCCGCCAAACCAAAGCCGACAGCTAGCCGTCCTGGAGATGCGGTCAGATATCGCCCTCTTCTCGGAGTTATTGAAGAAGATATGCAAAAGAGAAAGAGGGGCCGATCTTCGTTTGAACCTTCACCTGGCCCTCAACCTCCAGCCCAGCCTATCCATGATATTACTGAGGAGGATACTGAGCCTATGCCTTCCCGACATCCGTCCGAAAATCCAACCGTCACCCCGATAGACCATCCTGGTTTGGTTCGCAACCCATTTGCCGGCCATCCGGATCTGGACCCGAGTTTTCAGGATATCTCTTTTGATGAGGCCACGGGTGAGCATCTTCTTCCCCGCAATCCCATGGTACGGGTGCTTGATGAGGCTAAGTCCTTAGACCTCGATTTTCTTACTACTCGGATAGTTACCATGGGGGACGAAGCCAAGGCTAATATTGATCGGGTCGCGGAGGAGACCAGGAAGTTGATGGGGCATCATGCCCGTCTGGTCAAGGCCGGAGAGGAGATTGGGAGTGCTAATATTCGGTTGCGACTAAAGGTTGCTGATCAGGCCAAACAGCTTGCCGATCAAGCCATTCAGATTTCTCAGCACGAGACAGCCTCCAGGCGGTTGAAGGAGACTATGGAAGAGGCTAGTAGGGCAGAACTACGAAAGATGGAGGCCGCCTGCAAGGAGAGGATTGACATAGCCATTGCTAAGGTGGATGAGGTTCGGAGGGCGGATCTCGAGCAGGTAGAGGAGTTATCTGGGAGGCTTGAGGCCGCAGAGCTTGCTCAGGCCGGGCTAAAGGAAGAGATGGAGGAAATGAGGAGGTCTCTCCAGGCTGACCGCTTAAGATATCGATCGGAGAGGGATGTTGCCATCGCTAAGTTGCTGTCCTCCGAGGCCCGGGTGAGGGAATTTGAGGAGAATGAGGGGATGATGGACGAGATGTTGCAGGATATGTATTTCCGTACTTGGAAGCAGGGTAATCTATCCTGGATGGATGACTATCCCCAGGTCATGGACAGGATATATCTCCGGGCTTTGGAGGAGGCCAAGGCCGATGCGGATAAGGAAGGTGGAGCGGCATTCAGGATGGATGTGGTTATCGCCCAGTTCTCAAAGGAGGAGAAGGTAGCGGTGAAGGAGGGGATGCGGCTACTTGCTGCGGAGGAAGCCGGTGTGTAGTTGGGGGATGAGGACCAAGGAGCGGGTGCTGGTGAGTTTTCCCTTTTTAGCTTTTCATAACTTGATCGTTCGTTGTCGGTTTAATGGACTCTTTTCTTGAATTGCACAGGTGGGGCCTCTGGTCATCATGCTGGGAGCTCCGATCCTGCAGTCAAGTAGATTCGAAGAGCTGGTAGGACGAGGGTGGAGCACGGGTGCAGTTGGTTATTTTATTTGGTCTGCTTGACATTCCTGTACATGCTAGTTCAAAACATTAATGTACTCTTAAGTTGTAATTATGTTATTGAACGTCTTTATGCAAGTTTATAACACAAGCTGATTCTGTTATATTTTGAATGCTGTTATTATTTTGAAGTGCTGTATAAAAAAAACATAGTTATGCATATGCCTGTATTTAATTGTGTTCGATGTTAAGCTTTTGCTCGAAATATAATCTCATGTTTTGCAATGTTATGAATAAGTCATACCTACATGATTATGTACAAGAGAAAAGAGTACCGCCCTTCATGTTATGGTTGCAGGGGGTAGCCTTGGACATCTTGTGTAATTGACCATGGATGCGGCTGAGTGCCTTGTCACCCAGTTCGCGGGCTCAGATTCTCGTGAGCGAATGCCTCCTATTTAGTGTCCTGTACTTTGGGGACCGTTATGCAGGATACAAGAAAAGTATTTAAATGGAATGGAAATATAGGAAAAGTAAAACTTCCAGTCACGGAAGGCCGTCGATATGCTTAAGTTCGTGGCAAACGGGTTTTGTAGTCACTTTCCCTAGTTGTGGGTCTTGGAGACATTTGTCACCCATCTTACGCCTCTGTGGGGAGTTTATCTTTTTTACCACAGCCGCACTTAAGACATATCGGAGCCAAGATCGCGCAAGTAACTACCCGAGCCATTATGGCCCGTAATCTTGGGTATTATTCGATTTACTGTGGCCGGCTAGCGTGGGTGCCGATCGTCAACCGTGAACTACCCCTGGCTGGCCACACCTTATATTGGGGCTTAAAGTAGGTTCACAGTTGCCGGCGAGCCGAACGCCGTAATGAGCTGCCATCGGCTATAGTCGGCCTTCGTGATGGCTTATAATCGGCTCACTACAGTTGGCTTTGAGGGCAGTCGCGAGCAATGAGTTAACCCGCAGCAGAGGGATGCTGGAGCAAAAGTGTCTCATTGGCGAGTGCATAGAATCGCATAGTACCTGTTGGGTCTTGTCCAGGTGAGGTTGCGCCGCGAAGTTCCAGTACGAAAATGTCGTTATACATGATTTCGTTCAATAGAAAAGGATAACACTTAACAAGCAGCCAAGATATAAAGGAACAAGTTAAAAAGAGACAAGATTTTTAAAGTGGTTCGGCACGAAAATGCCTACGTCCACTGATTCTCTTTGTTAATTCACTTCATATGGGCAGTATAAGTTAAGAAAAGTATCGACGGAGGTGTTGGATGTTCCATGCCCTCTGGAACACCTCTCCGTCCACTGTTGACAAAATATAAGCTCCGTTGTGGAGATCTTTATGAATTACATAGGGTCCGTCCCAGATTGGATCTAGCGCTCCGGGGCGCGGGAAGATCCGCTTGAGGACAAGATCTCCTTCCTGTAAGCTGTGGTGCTTGACTTTAGAGTTGTATTGTGCTGCTACTTTTTGCTTGTGAGCTACTGCTTTAAGTGCTGTATCATTTCTTCTTTCTTCAATTAGATCCAAAGACATGTGTAGGAGTTCTTCATTCTCTTCTGGGTTGTAGTGGATCCTACGGTGGGAAGGCACTACAGTTTCAACTGGGAGCATGGCCTCCGATCCGTATGCCAAAGAGAAAGGAGTATGCCCTGTTGATGTTCTGTAAGATGTGCGGTAGGCCCAAAGTGCTGTAGGAAGTTCATCCACCCGAGCGCCTTTTGACTTTTCAACTTTCTTCTTGATTAGGGTTTTGAGGATTTTGTTGACAGCTTCGACTTGCCCGTTTGCCTGGGGGTAAGACACAGATGAGAAGCTTTTGTGAATTCCGTGCTCTTGGCACCAGTCGGCGAATTCCTCGCTGTCAAATTGAAGTCCATTGTACGATATGATTTTGAGTGGAACCCCGTACCTGCATAAAACATTTTTGATCAAGAAGTTAATAACTTTTGTCGAAGATATTTTATTTAGAGGCTCCGCTTCCACCCATTTGGTGAAATAGTCAACTGCTACTATGGCATATTTGGCTCCGCCTCGGTCCACTAGCAGTTCGCCAATCAAGTCAATTCCCCATATTGCAAAGGGCCAAGGGCTGGTCATTTGAGTAATCTCGTTTGTTGGTAGTCGAGGAATTTTAGCAAATTTCTGACATCTGTCACATCTTTTGACGAAGTCTAGGGCGTCTTTGTTTAAGGTGGGCCAGTAATATCCATATCGGAGTATCTTCTTTGCCAGAGTCTGCCCACCAGTGTGATCTCCGCAACTTCCTCGATGTATGTTGGATAAGATCTCCTTGGCTTCCCTTCCAGCGACACACCTTAATAAGGGATTAGAGAAGCCGCGTCGATAGAGGATGCCTTCTTGTATCGTGTAGCGGGAAGCTTTCCTCAAGATTTTCTTGACTTCGTTACGCCCGTCGGGCAGTGTGCCATCTTGTAAATATTTCCGGACAGGAGTCATCCAAGTTTCCTCTTCGATTGCAGCTATTATGTTCATTATCTCGTAACTCGGGGCTAGTTGCTGTGAGGCGGTTATTGTTCGGGAAGCGGCGCCGTCCTTCATGCTAGCTTGCTTTGCCAGTTCGTCGGCCTCCTGATTCTCTTCTCGAGGAATGTGTTTGATTAAATAGTGATCCAACTGATTGAGCAGCAGCTTTGTCTTCTTTAGATATGCTGTGAGTCGTTCTCCTCGAGTCTGGAATTCTCCCGGTATTTGATTTACAATAAGTTGAGAATCACTATGGAGACATAAAGAACCGACTCCAATATCCAGGGCAAGTTCTAATCCGGCTATCACTGCTTCGTATTTTGCGTCATTGTTAGTGGCAACGAACTCCAACCTTAGGGTGTAGTGCAGCTTCCTTCCCCTGGGGGTGATTATCACAACACCTGCCCCCGAGCCTTGTTCATTTGATGCTCCATCAACGAAGAGGTTCCACTTGATATTTTCTGCTACTTCAGATTGTTCCTTACCTTTGTTAGTAATGAATTCGGCAATGAACTCAGCTATGGCTTGTCCCTTGATAGCGGTGCGAGGATGGTAGGTAATATCATATTGACTCAGTTCAATGCACCACTTAAGTAGTCGCCCGGAAGTGTCGGGGCGATGGAGTACTTGCCTTAGCGGTTGATCGGTTAAAACTCTGATGGAATGAGATTGGAAGTAGTGTCACAATTTCTGTGACGTGATAAGCAAACAGTATGCTAGATTTTCAAGTTTAGGGTATCTGGCTTCTGCCCTTGTGAATCTCTTGCTTACAAAGTATACGGGTCGCTGTGCGTGGTTATCCTCCCTCACCAAAGCGGCGCTTAAAGCATGAGACGATACAGCTAGGTATATGTATAGTTCCTCGCCTTCATTTGGAGTTGAGAGTACTGGTGGTCTTTGGAGGTGTTCGATCAAGTTAAGGAAGGCTGTCGAGCATTCGTCAGCCCATTCGAACTTTCCTTTGTCTTTCTTAAGAGCTTCGAAGAAAGGGATGCATTTGTCGGTTGCTTTAGAGATGAACCTGCTTAGGGCAGCCACCTTCCCGTTTAGGCTTTGCATCTCTCTTCGAGTGGATGGTATCTTGATATCTTGCAAGGCCCGGACTTGTTCGGGCTCCGCTTCAATCCCCCTGGCATGGACGATGAATCCCAAGAACTTTCCCGACGATACTCCGAAGGAGCACTTTAGAGGATTCAGTTTCATTCCATATTGGCGAAGTACTTGAAACATCTCGTTCAGGTGGTTTATGTGATCGTTGGCTTTCCTTGATTTTACCAGCATGTCATCGACATAAACTTCCATAGTTTGCCCTATTAATTTTGCAAACATCTTGTTGACAAGGCGCTGATAAGTAGCTCCGGCGTTTTTAATTCCGAAAGGCATTACTTTGTAGCAGTACAATCCCCGGTCAGTGATGAAACTGGTGTGGTCTTGATTGGGGGCGTGCATAGGGATCTGGTTGTATCCTGAGTATGCGTCAATGAAGGATAAGAGTTCATGTCCGGCTGTGCTGTCCACGAGTTGGTCGATTCGGGGGAGTGGGAAGCAGTCTTTCGGGCAAGCGTCATTTAAGTTGGAGAAATCGATGCATGTTCGCCACTTCCCATTAGCTTTTCTTTACCAGTACCGGATTGGCGATCCATTCTGGATAGATGGCTTCTCGTATGAAGTCATTGGCAAGTAAGTTCTTTACTTCTTCCTCGAGGGCTGCTGATCGTTCTGCCCCCATGCTCCTCTTTTTCTGCTTCACTGGCACCTTGGTGGGGTCGATGTTCAGTATGTGGCATGCTACGTTTGGAGAGATTCCTGTCATGTCGGCGTGCGTCCATGCAAATACATCCATGTTGTGGCGAAGAAAATCGATGAGTTGATCTTTCAACTCTGCTCTTAATTGAGACCCGACTCTCAGCAGTCTACTTGGGTCGTGTTTGTCTACAGCTACAAATTCCATAGCCTCTGCAGGCTCGGTGGTGGCCTCCTCCTCTTTGTCCCTGGGGTCTAATTCGTTGAAAGGATCGCTGGTATATCGAAGAGGAGGGGCTTTCTTTAATTGCTATGCTTCCAGGCTTTTCTTACAGAGAGAAGTCTCTGCATCCTTTCCTTTATCCTTCCTGCGGTTATTGCGAAGCTCAGTTACATAGCAATCTCGAGCGGCGTCTTGATCTCCCTCTATTTCTCCTACTCCGTTATCTGTTGGGAATTTCATCTTCAGGCACCATGGGGCTAGGACAATTTGGAAGTCAGACAAGGCTGGTCTTCCCAAAAAGGCGTTGTAAGCTGAATGGTTCTCTATTAGTACAAATGTTTGTTTCCGCACAGCGGAGCGGGGATGACTTCCTATTTCAACAAAAAGGTCCAGTTGCCCGAGGGGCACCTTCGCATCTCCAGTGAAACCATGTAGTGGTTTGTTGCAGGGAGACACATCCTTCATTGAAAGCTTCATTTTGTCGAATGCATGCTTGAATAGGATATTCACTGAGCTTCCAGTGTTTACTAAAATTCGAAAAACTTTGGCTGGACCGAACCAGGCAGAGATGACCATAGGATCCATGTGTGGGTACTATCTTCCCTCTAGATCACGCCTACTGAATGTGATGTTGTCACTCTCTTTCCGTTTTGGGTGGCGTTCTTCCATAACAGAATTAACGTAGCCTTCAGCGTTTTTAAGTGACTTACCGTATCTTTCCATCTCTGCCCAGCTTCTGTCGGCGATGTGTGGTTCTCCTGATATGGTATGGACTACTATTTTCTCTTGACTAGAGCCGCTGGTGTTGCGATTTCCTCCGCCTTCTTCTGGGAGGGGTAATCCTGGGTTTTCATTGGCAGGAGCTGGAGTCCTGCTCTTGCTTTTTACATAGAGTTCCAGTCTCCTCCTTCTAATGTGTTCTTCAATCAAGTCCTTGAGATGGTGGCATTCATTGGTGTCATGTCCGTGGGATTCGTGGAAGCGGCAGAACTTTCCAGATTTGAGTGCGTTATCTGACTCCTTCTTGTGCAGGGGGCGCTTGTATCTAACTTCGTCTTGAGTGGCTAGGAAGATGTTTTCGATCGTTTCATTCAAAGGAGTGTAGGAGTCAAATCTTGGTCCAGGTTATTATAGGCGCTTTTCCCCTTTCTTGCCCCCAGCATTGTCTCTAGAGTCATTTCTCCGAACATCCTTTGCTGCAGCGGAAACCCTGTCTGTGGCTGTTTTAACCTGTTGCCCTGACTGCCTCTCGGTGGCAGCGTCTTCAAGTCTCATATACTTTCCAGCTTCATGGATGAAATCAGGTAAAGTAGCTGGCTTTTCCTTGGTTAGTCTTCTAGCAAATTTAGTATCCGGATGTACACCACTGCAGAGAGCCATTAGGATAAGTTTCTCGTCGGCATCTTGGACTGCGGCCGCCGCAGCGTTGAATCGGGTGAGATATTGTTGCACTGTCTCTCCGGGTTTCTGCTTGATATTAGATAAGGAATAAGCGTCCTTGGGTTGTTCCACATGAATGCGGAACTGGCTGATGAATTTTTCTTTCAACATTTCCCATGAGCTGATGGACCCTTGGGGTAGGTGGAAGAACCAGGAGGTAGCTAGGTCTGCCAAGAAGAGTGGGAAGCATTTACACAATACTCCCTCCGTTGCTCCGCTCATGAGCATATGCTGGGTGTATCTCTGTAAGTGTACGATGGGGTCAGAGGTTCCCTTGTAAGGTTCCATCGTTGGCATTTTCCATTCCCGGGGGGTGATGGCAGTTTCAATCTTGCGGGTGAAGGGACTGGTTACCCTAGCACCTATCCCTCGATCCCTTTGCTCCCGTTGGACGCACTCCCTGAACAATCGCGCCATTCTTTCATCAGAACTTGAAGTGGATAAAAATGAGTTTGGTTCTTCCCTGCGGGATTGACCCCGTCCAGATGACCTGTAAGGATGGTATCGTTTATCACTCCTGACATTCTCCAATGGCTGCCTCTGGTCTTCCGGAGGCATGCTGGGGTCAGCCACAGTTGGCCCTTGCCTTGATCTTCCCCTGCTGGGTTCTGTTCTTAGCACTTCCTCGGGTCCAACTTCGGGCTGGACTCTAGCTCGGTCCCGTCTACTGGTGTTTCCATGGTTAGGTAGCATGACAGGCTCAGCTACATCCGACCCCTGTCTGGTGCCTCCCCCGTTGGGTTCGGCCCCAAGAGTTTCCTCAGGTCGGAATTCGGGCTGAGCCTGGGCTCGGCTCCTACCATCGTTGTTTCTGTCATTAGCCTCTTCGAAGAAGAAAGACCTTTGTCGTCTCCCAGATCCTCCAGACCGGGACTCACCCCATGATTCAGTGTTACGGTTGGATTCTTCAGCATCCCTTAAGCGTGACATGAGTTGGTCCACCAAGGCTTCTTGTTGAGATGCGAAGCGGTTAGTTACTTCAGCCACAATCCTGTCCAGATCCGCAATTGTAATTGGTTGTTCCGTAGCAGGGGCTGTCGGATTTGCCTGATTTAAATTTGCTGTTGGAACTGGACAATTGTCTTGGTCCCTGATCACTGGATCTGGGATACAGCCAGTTGCGATGTCCTTTCCTTTGTTAGCATCTTTCTTCCGTCCGGGAGCCATATTTTCCAAGCAATGAACGATGTTGATAGGAAAAGGGTTGAGTGGGAGAAGCTGAAGCTTCGAGCTCCCTCCTTCTCAGTGGAAGCACCAAAAATGTTTGCACAAAAAATGGGCAAACACCTCCAAGTCGTATGGTTTAGTTGATTATATGTTGATCTGGATGGTTTGGGTGATTTATGCAAGTATACGAAACAAATGGACTAAACTGTAAAAGACACACAGATTTAAAGTGGTTCGGCAAGAACGTGCCTACGTCCACTTTATATGTTATTCTCCTTTTTCTTTCAGATTACAAGTACAAAGCTTTGTATACAAGTATATGAAAGTTGTTTGAAAGTTCCTTCCGTGCTTGAGCTCTCAAACTTGTCTGCCATTGTTGTACCCCTGCCCCTCTATTTATAGAGTAAGGCTGGGGGCAAGGGTTTTGGATGTGTGTAGCTGCTGGTGGGCTTGGGCCGAAGCAATCTGGCCTGGCGGTGTTGGTTCGGCATCCTCTTGGTTCGGAAATGGTTGGAGTTGAAATTTGGTCCGACGATGGTTGGTTCGGTAATGGTGTTGGTTTGGTGTGGGCTTGGTTCGGCGTGTGTTGGTCCGATGGGTGTTGGTCTGGTGAGGGATGGTCCGGTTGTGAGTTGGTGTGGTAGTGGATCGGTGATGCTTCGGTTTGGGTTGGACCGGTAGTAGTGTGTTTGATTCGGTGGTAGTTGGAAGTGGGTTGGATCGGTGATGCTTCCGTTTGGGTTGGACCTGTAGTAGCTTGGGTAGTGTGTTTGATTCGGTGGTAACCTCCTTGTGATGGCTCGGTGGAAATATCCCCAACAGTTGTTTTCTGGGTAGTTCTGTTGATGTTAAATTGAAAGTAACTCGAGTTTGCAATAATTATAGATCAAGCTCTAAATTATAAACAAGATTTATGAAGAAACGATTTAAAACTTGTTGTTTAAAATAAGTAAATCAAACTTTAAAAGATATTAATTGAATTTATTTTAAATTTAAATTTGTTTACAATGATTCTTTTGGAAGTAATTTAATTAAAAGAAGAATGTTTGAATATGAATATTGAATCAAAGTTTTAAGATAAATTTTAAATTAATGTTTTAAAAACTTTAGTTTTAAATTTATATTGAAATGAAAAGTTTAAATTAGATAATCAAAGTGTATTAAGTTTAAAATTTATTTCCAAATGTTATTTTTTCCAATTAAGTTATTGATATAAATTTTGTAAACCAATAAAAATGGTTTATTTTAAAGTTATTAAAATTTGGATTAATTTCAAATAATTTATTTATGTAGATAATTATGATTAATTTATTTTGATATGAACTTAAAGGTACTTAATTAAAATGTGATTTATAAATAAGTAAAATGTTTAATTAAGACTAATGTTTTCTTAATTAATTAAGGATTTTGAAAACATAAGTTAATCAATTATTTAATTAATTTTAAATAATTAGTTAATTGTTTATTTAATTTTTAATAATCACTCAATTATGGATTAATTAACTGTGATTACTTAATGAAGTAATTAATGGTTAATTATTGAACGTAATTAAGTATGGAAGTAATTACTTATGGAAGTAATTAATGGAAATTACTCATGGGAGTAATTAATAGAAGTGATTAATGGATAATCACTAGATGATATTCATTTAAGAAATTGGTTAATATAATTGTTTTGAAGTTAATTAATTATGGAGTAATTAATTAATTAATGAATTAAAGATCAATTAATGATGGAATTAATTACTTGTTAAGTAATTAATTAAGAGAATAATCAAGATTTATTAAGAAAGTAATTAAAAGATAATTACTTGTTAAGTAATTAAGGGCTAATTACTTAGTTAATTAAGTAATGCGATTAATTAATTAATGAATGTGATTAATTTTAAGATTAATTACTAAGTGTAATTAATTAAAATGTAATTAATTTATAAAGTAATTAATTAAGGATTATTTGTCAATTTAAATTGATCAATAATTACTTAATGAAGTAATTAAAGATTAATTGATTAGATTAATTAATCAAAGGGTTAATATAATTAAGAAGTTAATTAATTAAGATAAGTAATTACAAGTTGTTAATTACTGATTAATGAGATGATTAATTACAAGTTAATTGTTTAATTAATTACAAGTAAATTATTAATTAATAAGGATCATTAGTTTATAAATGTTATTAATGAAGATTGATTAATAATAGTAATTAATTTAAGTGTGAGTAATTAATCGTAATTAATTGAGGTTAATCCAATTAATTATAATTGATTAATTAATGGAAGCAAAGGTAGGATCATTAATTGTTGTAATTAATGATAGTAATTAAAGGTTAATTACTGAATATGGTTAAGGCTAATTACTTGAATGTAATTAAAAGATGATTAATCAAGGAAGATTAATTAAGGAAGATCGTTAAGAGATGATTAATTTATTTATTTGGAATAAATAAATGAAGAAGGATTAACGTTAATCCAATTGATTAAGAGTTGATCAATTCTGTTGATGAATGATTGATTATTGATTGATCGATGTTGGATGATTGATTGATATTGGGTGATTGGTTGATATTGGATGATTTGGATATCTTTGATATGTGATATGCTGCTTTGTGAGATGAATGGTTGGATATGAATTATCTATTGTGATAATGTGATTCATCTATCTGTTTATATCATCCTGAATATAAGTTAAACTATTTAAACCCTTAAGTACCACTTGGACATAAAAATGGCGTTTGGTTTCGGTGAGACCGGGATCGGGCTTCCATATTTGGATATTCGAAAACCACATCGATTCCAATTAAATGTTAGGTCGTGAATCCAAGTGGAGCAAGTGAAGACTCGAGGTGTAAGAACTATACGTCAGTATAACTCTGTGGGTGATTCCGTAATGAGTTTGAAGGAATAGTACTTACAGATTCGAGATGGTGATTTAGAGTGCAAGGGCTATGGTCATTGACTCTGAGGGTGATTCCAAAATAAGTGCAACGAGATAGTGCCTTCGGATTCGTTCGAACCCGAAACGAACTTGTATGGATTGAATGCTTTCAGAACATCGTCAGGTGGACGATGAGCACTCTAAGATAGATGTGTTCTATAAAGGTAATCGCATCCTCAAGCCTCATCAACCGGGAATGGCTAAAACAGGGGAGGTGCAGCAAGGCTTCGTGGGTAGTCCCATTGGAGAGTGAGATTTACCCCTGTCTAGAGGTCCTTTTCTATTTCGGCTTAGTGTGTGGTTAGTCGCGCCAATCATGGGGTGGTCTTGTTCGGGACTGTCCAGTAAGGGATGGTCCCGGCCTTGTGTTGCAGGGGAGCGGGCGTACTCCTTGGTGCGTTGATATATGCCACGTACTGTGATGGACGGTATCCTAGCAGCCCTGCCATTGATGGAAACCCATTCTTCCTACAAGACCCTACGGTTTTGTTTGTATTACCCACTTTTGTGGCTAGTAGCTGGAATTTAATCATTTAACAATTTCGGCTATTTCTTATTTACTTGAAAACCCTAGGCACTATTATAATATCACTGGATTTCCTATCAAATGTTTTGGTTAGCATAAGGTAAAAACTTTTCCATGTTTATGTGTGGGAAGTCTTTACCTTTTCTTTTCAAAGGTTTTTTTTAAAGTTAAGCAATTTAAACCCGTTTACTCACACCAGACCCCTGTCTGACCCGGGTGTTTATTTTCCGTTTTATTAAACTCTTGGGTACTCATATTATGTATGAATAGTCGAGTGTTTCAGGTTTGTTCGACGAATTCTAGAGGAGATATGGAGCAGGAGGCTTCCACGTGTAGATATATTTTGGTTCCACTGTGTTTGTTTGATATCTGTATCTTGTGTACTTGAGTTATATAGTTAGACAGATGTCTATAACTGTCTAATATCTGTTGTTTAAGTTGTATACTCTGATGTAATATGATACTATGTAATATTTTATGTGATATATTATATTTTATGTGATATATTATATTTCATTCGTTCTGCTGTGAGTTATCTGATGTTGTTGTGTTTCTTCTTTCTCTTTTTTTTCTTCTTCTATCCCTTTCTTTTTTCATCGGCGACGCGTCTTCCTAGAGATAGGAAGTCGGGTCGTTAAAGTTTGGTATCAGAGCATTAGGTTGAGTAAATACCTAGGCTCTGGAGTGGTGTCTTTCTTAAGAGAGCGTAATTGTAATTTATATATATATATATATATATATATATATATATCTACCTAATCTGTTGGGTTATTTGTTCGAATTTTCCAACATAAGTTGTAAAGGCAGATGGAGTAGTGGTGTGTGTGTAACACGACTACCACTGATGGAAGAGGTCCATATGTTTGAGGTTGGATGAGTATTTGTCGAGACTGTAGACCTGATACCTTCTCGAGTGAATATAGTTTAGAGTAAGGATTTCTCTGATATCCGAAGGGAATCTTTATAAAAAATTCGGAGTTTATCTTTGAAGTGTAAGTTTGGATTTCGCTCGGGTGAGCGAATTTTTCTTGTGTTTGGATCTATCGGAAGTGCAGGAGTAAGTGATGATATATTGATAACTACGTGATGAGATGCAGTATCCATGGATATTTTCTGAAGATGTTTTCTCTTGAAGCGGTTTTGGAAGTAATTGAGGAGCAGTTTTTACCTGTCGTAGTGAAGATTCGTTTGTGTGGAAGTTATCTGGATCTTTTGTAAGGAAGTTGTCTGTTTTGGAATATGAGACTAAGGTCTATGAGTTGTTTCGCTTTGGAAGGGTCTCATTTCTCATTCCATAAGGAGAGCGAGATGTTGATGCTTGGGTTTGAGCCCGAATTTCTTGAGAGGATGTCTGCCATCTCGGAGGTTCGTTGTGTGGTTTGTTGATGGTTTTAGTTTTCGAGAAGCTGTAACGACCCGGGATTTCACACTTATTTTACCATCATCATCAGACGATCAATCTTGTTGTTAATTGCTGGTAAGTGTTTTAATCAGTTACAATTCATTTAGAAATTGGTTAAATGGTTGTGTGGGCTTTAGAAATTGATCCTTGGCCCAATATTCCCTTAAAACTCTGGATGTCGTTCCCCTTATTCTCTTTTTTTATTCAAACCTTAATCAAAACTTACGAACGATAATGGCGGCCTCGTTCTTCCCCGTTCGTTCGAGAGTAGGGCTCGTTCAATTCAAAGGCCCCGATGACTTCTTGCCGTGGATCGTGGATGCCTTCACCTCCCCAACGTCTGCCAAAAACTAGGGCTCGCGAGAATCGAAGTCACCAACTACTGAAGCTCGGTCGAAGATGCTTCGTCGAACGGCTGCTTCTAATTGCTTCGAAACTTCGGTGAGTGATTTCATTTTTCACTCATATCAAAATTCGACTTAGTGATATGGTTTCGTCGTTGGTGATTTCTGTCTTGTTTTGACTTGATTCGATTTCTAGGTTTTCAGGGTTTTGAATTTGTGACTTTGTTCAACTTGATTTTTCGGCTGTTCAACTGTGTTTCGGTGTCGATGATTTTTTTTGGGTTTCCTGGTTATTTTGGCACTGTTGAATCTCGTGACCACTACGTCTTTATTCGCAGTTGACTTCAGTCGTATGGTTTTGTATATGAGAATACATGACTCTGATTTATTCAGCTTTGATTTGAACGCGGCAAACTTTTATGCATACATCGGGAACTTTGTTAATTTCGGTAACTTTTTCCAGCACCGTGCTTTGCAAACATGTAGCAGTGACATTATGCATTTCCTCCTTAATTACTTTATTTGTATATGATTTGTGTCGCTATGCTCACTTCGGCCTTGACTTGAAACTCTGTGATTTCATTAAGTCTTGGTTGCAGTTGCTTTGGTCTGTACTGGTCGATCTTACTTTGGGTATTGTTTTTGGCCTCTGCATCACTGAACTTTTGTTGGTTGTTCCATTATGTTGTAGCTGTTCATTGGTACATAAGTATTGCACCACTTCTGTCATGATTAAATGGAGCCACTGAAGCTTCACTTGTTGCCTTAGTCGGTAGTGTAGTTTGAATTGGTTAAGCCTCGTTCATGTCGATGTCTACACCTCTGCACTCGTGTCCACTGCTTCTGGCCGAGTCTATTCTGTCCAGCTCTTGTAGGATTTATGCATTGTGATTTTAGTCGAGATTTGTTAACTTTACGGTTGCACTGTTTGGTTCATGTGAAGTAGTAGTCCTTGTGCATCGTTCAATTTATTAACTTGCATTATCTTGTTTCACAACTGCATATACCTATTTGGGTGTTTATGCCTGTGACCATTCAGTTTCATACATGTTCAAACTTGGTTGTTTAGTCTGTTGTCGAGCTTACAATTGATCTGGACATTCATTGTTTGCCATACTGACTTCACTACATCTTCATTTACCTGTACATTTGAGTTTGGTCTAGCATCATGTGTCGCCATTGTTTTATATACTTTGAGTTCTGATGGCATTCCAATTTCATCCAGTTGACTCTGATCTTGCTTATACTAGCTGTATTCATGAGTGTCTGTCACATTATGTAGTAGACCATCCCTTTTGCACTGGGATTCCTCTAGCCTAATTTCATTTTTCCTGTACTTTGGCCTATATGTATTCGGGTATTTTCTTGAGTTTTACTTTGAGCTTCCCGGATGCATGTCGCTGTAGCACACATGTGCTCACCTCGCCTGCCTACTGCTTGACTTTGTGGTCTATATTCCTTTGTTAGTGCACGTGTATTTGTTACACCAGCCCTTGTGCGCTGTGTTGTTTGGATTTGATTCCTTCATGTTGTTAGTATACATCACTTGGGCGCCTCTTTGATTGCTTGTTCCTTGAGACCGGTTGTCTTGTACACTTGTGTTCTTGTGGTGGCTGCAATCTTTGGTTGCAGTTGCCCTTGTTGTTTTGCATTGCATTGATGCAATTGGATTGTTTTCTGGTTACATATGTGTTGAATCCAGCAAATAGCTCGGATTTGACCTGGTGCTGATTCCTATTTTTAACACTGCAGTGGCGAGGCAGTGCACGCGTGCGTGCACTGCAGCCACATAGCATTGATTTCATTGATATTTCATTTACTTATGATTCCTCGATCTTCTGCGTATTTCATAGACGATATTGGCGATAAGTGCACGCATGCGTGTACTGCAGCCAATCTGTTTTGGTGTTTTTAAGTGACATTTCAATAGTTTAAATTGATTTAGATTGATTCAATTCTTTTGTTGTTGTCTAATTATCTATTTGATAATTGGATTCCGAGTTTCTAATTATTTATTTAATAATTAGATTTTGTTGCTAATTGCCAATTTGGCAATTCTGATGTTTTCTAAATTATCTTCATTGATATTCTTTTCATTTATCTTTGTTGATATTTGGAATCTGCTGATTAGTTGTTAAACACTATTATGTGTATATTCGCTGTTATCCGATTTTCTTGTTAAAGGATCGGATAGGTGAATTTATTGTGACTGTCGTCTATTCATATTTAATTATTATTGCTTCTGTGCACTATAACTGAGTTTGAATTAGACTGACCCGTGTATTATTTTCTCTTGAATTTAATACTCGGGTCAGACCGAGTATTTACAGGTTGTTGATATCTTACTTTGGGTTGCCGTTAGAGCTATGAAGTCTTTTCACATCTTTTGGAGTAGTCGTCATCATGTTTAGTAGTCAGTGTGTTTGTATAGAAAGATATGTATTCATGTATATTATATACGATAATGTACTTGTATATGTAACTTCCAGAGTCGACAGTGTAGTTGTGTCATATGTATTGTATCACATGTATATCAACTGACATCGGTTATATATATATATATATATATATATATATATATATGAGACTTTCTGTTATATCTGTGCTCCACATTTACTTTATCTGTATTATTATTATATATATTGTCCTAAACTATTATGAACCATCGTAGTTCGTTTTATACTAGAATTGGGTATGTCGATGGGAGTAAATAAATAAGAGATGAAAAAAAATATACTACTCCTATCGAGATAACCAATACTAGTGTAAGGCCTAACTACGGATGGTCGCTCCTATCCAGCCTTATTCTTCGTGATAACAGACAGTATTTGTTCTAATACTCTTTTTTACTATGAGCATAGAGGTGGGGCGTCATAGAAGCCTTTAGATTAGAAGTCTTTGGTTAGCTGTGGTAGCAGTTCAGTTCGAAGTGTTCGGTGTGCTGACGAGAAGGTCTTTTAGCTTTGCAGTATCATTGAGGTAGAGTTGGGAAGCAGCAGTGTGGCTCGTTTCTCCGATGGTGTTGGGCGAATTCTCACCCAGAAGCTCTCGAGACCAAGAAGTCACAGTTTTACCCGAGCTCGCAACCTCCACCTCGTTCGACAAACACAAAGCTAGAAGTCCATCCCCATTCGGCCCCATGACTCCATTCGGCATGTCCATCCGGTAGCCGGACCAACCATATTCGGGCAAATCACAAGTGCCATTCGGCATGCCCATCCGGTAACCGAACCAAACATCCCCTACTACTACCGGACCAGTCATACCGGTCCACCATACTCCTCCGAACCAACCATCACCCCACTACCGAATCAACTCCCATGCTACCACCGAACCACTTATCTACCGGACCATCTTCACAACCGAACCAAATAATCATCGGTCCACACTCGTTGCCGGACCACGCCTACCACCGGACCAAGCTCCATGCCGAATGTCCTCCGCCGAACCAGACAACTGCCAGTCCAGATCGCTTCAGCCCGGGCCCACCAGCAGTTATATACTTCCAAGACCCCTGCCCCCTACCTCATTCTATGAATAGAGGGGCAGGGGTACAACAATGGCAGACAAGTTTGAGAGCTCAAACAAGGAAGGAACTTTCAAACTACTTTCATATACTCATATACGAAGCATTGTACTTGTAATCTGAAGGAAAGAAGATAATAACATATAAAGTGGACGTAGGCACATTCTGGCCGAACCACTATAAATCCGCGTGTCTTTTACATTTCAGCCCCTACTTCTTTTATATTTATATACTCATCTAAAATCATTGAAAATCACATATAATCAACTAAATAATACGACTTGGAGGTGTTTGTCCATTTTTTGTGCAAACATTTTTGGTGCTTTCACTGAGAACTGAACTCAGGCTTCATCTTCTCCCACTCAACCTTCTTCCTAACAACATCACTCGTTGCTTAGAAATCATGCCTTCCAAACAGAGAAGGGATGTTAACAAAGGAAAGAACATCGCAACTAGCAGCCTTCCAGATCCAGCAATCACAGATCAGCCCACCTCAACAGCAGTACCAGATGAAAATCAGGAAAATCCAACTGGTCCCGCAACGGAACAACCAATCACTAGGGCAGATCTGGACAGGGTTGTGGCTGAAGTAACTAACCGCTTCACATCCCAACAAGAAACTTTGGTGGACCAACTCATGACACGCTTAAGGGATGCTGAAGAGTCCAACCGCAACACTGAATCATGGGGTGAATCCCAATCCGGAGGATCCCGGAGGCAACAAAGGTCTTCACTCTTCGAACAAGCTACCAACAGGAAAAACGATGATAGGGGCCGCGCCCGGACTCAGCCCGAATTCCGACTCGAGGAAGCCCTTGGAACCGAACCTAGCGGGGGAGGCACCAGGCGAGGGTCGGATGTAGCTGAGCCAGTCATGCCACCTAATCATAGAAACCCCGCTGAACGGAGCCGAGCTAGAACCCAGCCCGAGGTTGACCCCATGGATGTGCTCGAAACAGAACCCCACAGGGGGAGATCAAGGCAGGGGGCAACTGTAGCTGGTCCTAGCGTGCATCCAAGCAGCCAAAGACAACCACTGGATAATGCTAGAGGTGATAGACTGTACCATCCCTACAGGTCATCTGGACGAGATAGATCCCGCAGGGAAGAACCAAGCTCATTTTTGTCCGCTCCAAGTTCTGACGAACGAATGGCACGATTATTCAGAGAATGTGTCCAACGGGAGCAAAGGGACCGGGGAATAGGCGCTAGGGTCACCAGTCCCTTTACCCGAAATATCGAAACTGCCATCACTCCCCGGGAATGGAAAATGCCAACCATGGAACCTTACAAAGGAACTTCCGACCCCATCGTACACCTGCAGAGATACACCCAGCATATGCTCATGAGTGGAGCAACAAAAGGAGTATTATGTAAATGCTTTCCGCTATTCCTATCAGATCTAGCTACCTCCTGGTTCTGCCATCTACCCCAAGGATCCATCAGCTCATGGGAGATGTTAAAAGAAAGGTTTATTAGCCAGTTCCGCATCCATGTGGAACAACCCAGGGATGCTTATTCTCTATCCAATGTCAAACAGAAATCCGGAGAGACGCTGCAACAATATCTAACACGGTTCAACGCCGCAGCGGCAGCAGTTCAAGATGCCGATGAAAAACTCACTCTAATGGCCCTCTGTAGTGGTGTACATCCAGACACCAAGTTTGCCAGAAGATTAACTAAGGAAAAACCAGCTACCTTGCCTGATTTCTTCCATGAAGCTGGAAAGTATATGAGACTTGAAGACGCTGCTACGGAGAGGCAGTCAGGGCAACAAGGCAAGATAGTTCAGGACAAGGTTCCCACTGCAGCTAAGGACGCTCGAAGAAATGAATCTAGAGACAATGCTGGGGGCAGAAAGGTTGAGAAGCGCCAATATCGACCAGGGCCAAGATTTGACTCCTACACTCCTTTGAATGAAACAATCGAAAACATCTACCTAGCCACTCAGGGCGAACTCGGATACAAGCGCCCCCCGCACAAGAAAGAATCAGATAACGCACTCAAGTCCGGAAAGTTCTGTCGCTTCCACGAATCCCACGGACATGACACCAATGAATGCCACCATCTTCGGGACTTGATCGAAGAACACATTAGAAGAAGAAGACTGGAACGTTATGTGAAAGGTCAGAACAGGACTCCAACTCCTGCCAATGAGAACTCAAAGCAACCCCTCCCAGAAGTAGGCGGAGGGAATCACAACAATCACAACACCAGTGGCTCTAGTCAAGAGAAGATAGTGGTCCTTACCATCTCAGGAGGACCACACATCGCCGACAGAAGTTGGGCAGAGATGGAAAGGTACGGCAAGTCGCTTAGAAATGCCGAAGGATATGTTAACTCCATTACGGAGGAACGCCACCCGAAACGAAAAGAAAACAATGACATTGTATTCAGTAGGCATGATTTGGAAGGAAGACAGTACCCACATATGGATCCCATGGTCATCTCTGCCTGGTTTGGTCCAGCTAAAGTTTTTCGGATTCTAATAGACACGGGAAGCTCCGTTAATATCCTGTTCAAACATGCTTTCGTCAAAATGAAGTTATCAATGAAGGATGTATCCCCCTGTGACAAACCACTGCACGGTTTCACTGGAGATGCAAAGATGCCTCTCGGGCAACTTGACCTCTTCGTCGAAATAGGAAGTCATCACCGCTCCGTTGTGCGAAAACAAACGTTCGTACTAATAGAAAACCACTCGGCTTACAACGCTTTCTTGGGAAGACCAGCCTTGTCTGACTTTCAGATTGTATTAGCCCCCTGGTGCCTGAAAATGAAATTTCCAACAGACAACGGAGTAGGAGAAGTAGAAGGAGATCAAGATGCTGCCCGAGACTGCTACGTAACTGAACTTCGCAATAACCGCAGAAAGAATAAAGGAAAAGATGCAGAGACTACTCTCTGCATGAAAAGCTTGGAGGCATAGCAACTAAAGAAAGCCCCTCCTCTTCGATACACAAGCGATCCCTTCAATGAACTAGACCCCAGGGATAAAGAGGAGGAGGCTACCGCCGAGCCTGCAGAGGCTATGGAATTCGTATCGGTAGATAAGCATGATTCAAGTAGACTATTAAAAATCGGATCTCAGCTGGAAACGGAATTGAAGGATCAACTCATTGACTTTCTCCGCCACAACTTAGATGTATTTGCGTGGACTCATGCCGATATGACAGGAATCTCCCCAGACATAGCATGCCACATGTTGAACATCGATCCCACCAAGGTACCAGTAAAGCAGAAAAAGAGGAGCATGGGGGCAGAGCGATCGGCAGCCCTTGATGAGGAAGTAAAGAATCTACTTGCTAATGGCTTCATACGAGAAGCCATCTACCCAGAATGGATCGCTAACCCAGTGCTAGTAAAAAAGGCCAATGGAAAGTGGCGAACATGTATTGACTTCTCCAATCTGAATGACGCTTGCCCGAAAGACTGCTTCCCACTTCCCCGAATTGACCAACTCGTAGACAGCACAGCTGGGCACGAACTCCTATCTTTTATGGATGCATACTCCGGATATAACCAGATCCCCATGCACGCTCCCGATCAGGACCACACTAGCTTCATCACCGACCGCGGATTATATTGTTACAAAGTCATGCCTTTTGGACTCAAAAATGCTGGAGCTACCTATCAACGCCTCGTCAACAAAATGTTCGCAGAACTGATAGGACGAACTATGGAAGTATATGTGGATGACATGTTGGTGAAGTCCAAGAAAGCCGACGACCATGTAAGCCATCTGGACGATATGTTTCGGGTACTTCGCCGATATGGAATGAAGCTGAATCCTCTAAAGTGCTCCTTCGGAGTATCATCGGGAAAATTCTTAGGATTCATTGTCCACGCCAGAGGAATCGAAGCAAACCCTGAACAAATCCGAGCTTTAAAAGAAATAAGGATACCTTCCACTCGAAAAGAAATGCAGAGCCTAAACGGAAAGGTGGCCGCCCTAAGCAGATTCATTTCCAAGGCAACTGACAAGTGTGTCCCTTTCTTCGAGGCACTCAAGAAAGACAAAGGGAGGTTCGAGTGGACCGACGAATGCTTAAAAGCCTTCCTCAACCTAATCGAACACCTTCAGAGACCACCAGTACTCTCAACTCCAAATGAAGGTGAAGTGTTATACCTATACCTCGCTGTATCATCTCATGCTCTAAGCGCCGCCTTGGTAAGAGAAGAAGACCGCACACAACGCCCGGTTTACTTTGTAAGTAAGAGATTTACAGGGGCAGAGGCCAGATATCCTAAACTTGAGAAATTAGCATATTGTTTATTGATCGCGTCACGAAAACTGCGACACTACTTCCAGTCTCACTCCATCAGGGTTCTAACCGATCAACCACTAAGACAAGTGCTCCATCGTCCTGACACTTCTGGACGACTCCTCAAATGGTGCATCGAACTAAGTCAGTATGATATCACCTACCATCCTCGCACCGCTATCAAAGGACAAGCCATGGCTGATTTCATTGCCGAATTCACTATCAACGAAGGCAAGGAACAATCCGAAGTAGCAAAAAACATCAAGTGGAACCTCTTTGTAGACGGAGCATCGAACGAACAAGGCTCGGGGGCAGGTATTGTGATCGTCACCCCCAGGGGAAGAAAGTTGTACTATGCATTAAGATTGGAATTCACGGCCACTAACAACGATGCTGAATATGAAGCAGTAATAGCGGGATTGGAACTGGCCCTAGAAATCGGAGTCAATTCCTTATGTATTCATAGTGATTCTCGGCTTATCGTAAACCAGGTACTAGGAGAATTCCAGACTCGAGGAGAACGACTCACAGCATACCTAAAGAAAACCAAACTGCTGCTCGATCAATTGGACCATTATCTAATCAAACACATTCCTCGAGAAGAAAACCAAGAGGCAGATGAACTTGCAAAGCAAGCTAGTATAAAGAACAGCACCATCTCCGGAGCACTAGCAATCTCAAGGCAGCTAGCCTCGAGTTTCGAACAAGTGAATCTGATAACTGCAATCGAAGAAGGAACCTGGATGACTCCTATCCGGAAATATTTGCAAGATGGCATACTACCCGACAGGCGTGACGAAGCCAAGAAGATCTTGAGGAAAGTTCCCCACTACACAATACAAGAAGGCATCCTCTACCGGCGTGGCTTCTCTAGCCCCCTATTAAGATGCGTCGCCGGAAGGGAAGCCAAGGAGATATTAACAAACATCCATCAGGGAGGATGCGGAGATCACACTGGAGGACAGACTTTGGCAAGAAAGATACTCCGATATGGATATTACTGGCCCACACTAAACAAAGATGCCCTAGACTTCGTTAAGAAATGCGACAGATGTCAGAAGTTCGCCAAGATCCCTCGACTACCCACAAACGAAATTACTCAAATGACCAGCCCTTGGCCCTTTGCTGTATGGGGAGTTGACTTAATTGGCGAACTGCCAACGGGCCGAGGCGGAGCCAAATATGCTATAGTGGCAGTCGATTATTTCACCAAATGGGTGGAAGCGGAACCTTTAAATAAAATATCTTCAGCAAAAGTTATCAACTTCTTGATCAAAAACATTCTGTGCAGGTATGGAGTCCCCCTCAAGATCGTATCAGACAACGGGCTCCAATTTGACAGCGAAGAATTTGCCGACTGGTGCCAAGAGCATGGAATTCATAAAAGCTTCTCATCAGTAGCTTACCCTCAGGAAAACGGACAAGTTGAAGCTGTCAACAAAATTCTCAAAACCCTAATCAAGAAGAAACTTGAAAAGTCAAAAGGCGCTTGGGTGGACGAACTTCCTACGGCACTATGGGCATACCGCACATCTTTCAGAACATCAACGGGACATACTCCTTTCTCTTTGGCATATGGATCGGAGGCAATGCTCCCAGTTGAGACTATTGTGCCTTCCCACCGTAGGATCCACTACAACCCAGAAGAAAACGAAGAACTCCTCCTCATGTCTTTGGATCTGATTGAGGAAAGGAGAAACGATGCAGCACTCAAAGCAGCAGCTCACAAACAAAAAGTGGCAGCACTATACAATTCCAAAGTCAAGCATCGCAGCTTACAAGAAGGAGATCTTGTCCTCAGGCGAATCTTTCCGCGCCCCGGGGCACTGGACCCCATCTGGGACGGACCATATGTAATTCACAAAGATCTCCACAACGGAGCTTACATTTTGTCAACAATGGACGGAGAGGTGTTCCAGAGGGCATGGAACATCCGACACCTCCGTCGATACTTTTCTTAACTTGTATTGCCCATATGAAGTGAATTAACAAAGAGAATCAGTGGACGTAGGCATTTTCGTGCCGAACCACTTTAAAAAATCTTGTCTCTTTTTAACTTGTTCCTTTATGTCTTGGCTACTCGTTAAGTTTTATCCCTTTCTGTTGAACAAAATCCTATGGCATCTCCACTCAAGACGCACCACGGCCTCATCTGGACTAGGCCTAACAGGTACGCTACGATTCTATGCACTCGCCAATGAGACACTTTTGCTCCAGCATCCCTCTGCTGCGGGTTAACTCATTGCGCGCCTGCCCTCAAAGCCAACTGTAATGAGCCGATTATAAGTCATCATAAAGGCCGACTATAGCCGATGGCAGCTCATTACGGCGTTCGGCTCGCCGGCAACTGTGAACCTACTTTAAGCCCCAACATAAGGTGTGGCCAGCCAGGGGTAGTTCACGGCCAACGGCACCCACGCTAGCCGGCCACGGTAAATCGAATAATACCCACGATTACGGACCATAATGGTTCGGGTAGTTACCGTGCGCGATCTCGGCTCCGATGTGTCTTAAGTGCGGCTGTGGTAAAAAAGAAAACTCCCCGCGGAGGCGTAAGATGGGTGACAAATGTCTCCAAGACCCACAGCTAGGGAAAGTGACTACAAAACCCGTTTGCCACGAACTTAAGCACATCGACGGCCTTCCGTGACTGGAAGTTTTACTTTTACTATATTTCCATTTCACTTAAATATTTTTCTCCTATCCTGTATAACAAACTCTAAAGTACAGGAAACCAAATAGGAAGCATTCACTCATGAGGCTCCAAACCTGCGTGCTGGGTGGCAGGGCGCTCAGCTATACCCGTGAACAATTACACAAGACACTCAAAGCTACCGCCTGCGAATAAAACATAAAGGGCGGTACTCTCTTCTCTTGTACATAAATGCGTAACTGTAGCTTATTCATACACTGACATTGCAAAACGTGAAATTATATTTCAAGCAAAAACTTAACATCAAACACAACTAGAATCACAGGCATATACATAATTATACTTCTCACACGGCACATAAAGATAGCAACAACATTTAAACATGACAAAATCAGCTTATATTACGAGATCACACGAAGTTATTCTTTGCTAATAATTTTATTACAATTGCATGTCAAAGACTAACATAAACAGTGATAAAAAAAAAAAAAGAAACAAAAAGATGGCAGATGCATCCACACTCCATCACCAACTCCCCCAGCCTACTTAGCCGCAGGATCAGAGCCCCCAGCATGTGGATCTGAAGTCCCACCTGTCCAGATCAGAAGAGGAATTCATTAAACGAACGATCAAGTTATGAAAACACTGAAAGAAAAGAAAGGGAAAAGAATAACTCACCAGCATCCGCCGCTTGATCCTCATCATCCAACTGCACGCCTGCTTCCTCTGCAGCGAGCAGCCGCATCCCCTCTTTCACCGCCGCTTGCTCCTCCTTTGAGAACTGAGCAGTAACCGCACTCAAGTTGAAAGCCTCTCCGCCTTCCTTACCCGCGTTCACCCTGGCCTCCTCTAAAGCCTGGAGATACACCTTGGCCATGACCCGAGGGTAATCGTCCATCCAAGACAAGCCGCCCTCCTTCCAAGTGTGGAAGTACATATCCTGCAGCATCTCATCCATCATCCCCTCGTTTTCCTCAAACTCCCTCACCCGGGCCTCGGAAGCTTGCAACTTGGCGACGGCGACGTCCCTCTCTGACTGGTATCTCAAGCAGTCAGCCTGAAGTGACCTCCTCATTTCCTCTTCCTTCAACCTGAGGGACCTCCTCATCTCCTCCATCTCCTCCTTCAACTCGGCCTGAGCCATCTCCGCAGCCTCGAGCCTCCCTGACAACTCCTCTACCCGCTCGAGATCCGCATTTCGAACCTCATCCACCGTTGCGATAGCTATGTTAATCCGTTCCCTGCAAGCGACCTCCATCTTCCGTAATTCCGCCCTACTGGCCTTCTCCATGGTCTCTTTCAGACGCTTGGAGGCTTCCTCATGCTGAGAAATCTGGATGGCTTGGTCGGCAAGTTGCTTGGCCTGATCGGCAACCTTTAACCTCAACCGAATGTTAGCACTCCCGATCTCTTCCCCGGCCTTGACCAACTTAGCATGATGCTCCATTAACTTCTTGGTCTCTGCGGCCACTCGGTCGATATTAGCCTTGGCCTCATCCCCCATAGTGACTACCCGTGTAGTAAGTAAATCAAGATCTAAAGATTTGGCCTCGTCCAACACTCTTACCATGGGGTTGCGGGGAAGGAGGTGCTCGCCCGTGGTCTCATCGAATGAAATGTCCCGAAAACTTGGGTCTAAATCAGGATGACCGGCAAAAGGGTCACGAGGCACGTGGCGAGGCACATCGGGACGCCTTATATGAATGACAGTAGAACTCTTGGAAGGAGGAGGAGGGGGGCAGGGCTCCGTGCTCTCCTCCGTAGTATCACGAGGAGGCTGAGTAGGGGGAGGCAGAGTAGGAAGCTGCGAAGCAGAAGAAGACTCAAATAAGGAACGGCTCCGCTTCCTTTTCTGAATACCCTCTTCAATGACCCCAAGAAGAGGGCGGTAACTGACTACATCCCCAGTGCGATCAGTAGAAGGTTTCGCGGAAGCTCTCCTCGACTTAAATTGTTCAAGGCGGTGTCGAACATCCGACGTTTTACCCGCCTGGCCTACCCCTGGAATAAAGAACAAGTGTTACGAACATACAATAATCCGCAATTCAAAGAATGTGCTAAGTTAAAAAGAAAGAAAAGTGAGGAAACACATCTATTATACAAACCCGGCGAAGGAGTGGGATACTGCAATAAGTCCTGGATCTCATTCCAGGACGGAAGTGAACCGTAAAAAATTTCTAAGTCCCTATCGAAAATGGAATCGGCAGAAGACAAAAGTTCACCTTGCATCGCCGGAGTCACCCTAGCTGAAGCCACAGCTTTGCCGGTTTCCTTTGCCTTCTCCGTTTCCTTCTCCTTTCCCTTCTCCGTTTCCGACTCTCCCTCCGACTCCCCGAAGGCCCGACGGAGAGCCTCATCCAGTTCGAGGTCTTGTTCAGAGGTTAGAGCAGCAACACCACTACCACCTTGACCATCGCCATCTCCTCCACCCTCCGACCCTTCTCCAACTTCGCCTCCTTCCTCCTCTTCCACACCTTCCTCCTCCGGGACAGTCGGGCAAGTACTTGGAGAAGGGCCATCGGACTTCTTCAGTTTCTTCCCCCCAACCGCAGGACGCGCTGCGAAAGGCTCCCTCTTACCACTCTTTACCGTAGCCCCCTCCTTAGCTTTAGCAGCCCTCTCCTCAGCCGTATCCCTTTGCTTAACCACGGACTGGCGCGGTAAGATCAAATTATACTCCAAGAGGGTTGCGTTCCTGATCAAGAAAGAGGCCGACCGGTCCCGTGCCGGAATAGCCTTTAGTTCAGCAGCCATTCGCACTAAGGAATCGTCCTCCACGACTGCAATACCACCTGTCGCTAGCCAGAAATAGAAGCATGTCAGAAAAAACACTACAGTCAAAACACATGAAAAATATAAATGAAATCAATCTTACAGCCGGAAGTGAAAAGGCGGAAAGAAACAGCATCGTCCTTGACGAAGAACCACTCTTTCTTGAACATGGTGAACTTGGAATACAAGTGCAGAACTGGTTTGAAGGGCACGGCCGCCTCCAGACTAATATACGGAGACCCCTTCTTATAGCCTCTCAGGTTGTACAAGTATCGGATTTCCCGGTTAGAAGGAGGACGCCCGTACCTCCTCTGGAAGATAACAAAGAGGCTCACCAGGATGGCATATGAGTTAGGCTGGAGCTGGAAAGGAGCCACCTTCAAATAGGTGGTGAAGCTTACTATCCAAGCGTTGATAGGGGGGATAGCGCCGCACATGCAATGGTATCTGCTAAAAGCGAAGTAGCCCTCGGGAGGATTATATGGCATCACCCCATCTCCTGGCAGCAGCATAAGAGCCCTATCTATCCCAAAGGAACGGGATATGACGTCAAGTTGCTCCTCCTTTAAGGAGCTAGGAAAGCAATCAGGAGGGGAGATCAAAAGTTCCTGTGGACCATATCCATCCACTAGAGACCTTGGAATGGGTCGATGTTGCTCGGATCCTGATTGGACTGGGGGCAAGGAAGAAGAGGGCTCTCTTGTGCCTCTAGACTTCTTTCTGTCTGATCGTGTTTCCGCTTTGCGAGACATTTTCTGCAGCACAAGAAAAACACGGTGTTAGAGCAAGAAGTATAGAAAGATAAACAAGCAAGTATCTAAAGAAAGCATATAAAAGCATAAGATTCCGCTCAAGGTTCAAGTATGAAGTCTCATTCGGCGGTGCAAGACGAGTTCATTCGGCACCAAACTCCAATGCTCATTCGGCATACATGTCATTCGGCATGCATGTCATTCGGCATGCCTCATTCGGCTATTCAGTACACTCCGTACACATTCGGCAAACAGGGTCATCCGGTGGCAAAGGTTCATTCGGCAGAAAGTATACATACCTGGTTCGGTATAAGCTGGTTCGGCGAAGACTTTGGTTCGGCAGCACAATATGGTTCGGCTCTACTCGTTCGGTAATGAAAAACGAGGGGGGTACGGCCTCTATATATAGGCGAGCTCAGGACCGGACCAAGGCATTCGACATACCGGACCGAATGAAAACCGGATGGAACTATCCATACCGGACCAGCCTCCAACCGAATGAAACCTGTGCCAACTCGAACCCGAACGAAGCTACCTCTACCAGCAGAAACCAGAAACAGGGGGCACGCAGGCGCTTCACTCAGATAAGTACCGAGCTCTAGAACTAACTAATAAAATAAGATTATGCTAACGATGAATAAGTCGTAAAACTCTCACCGACATGGATTAAATCGTTTACACGTGTACGCGACCACGAATGGTCCGTAGGCACGCTCTGAATAGTTATTAACCCTATCGTCGTGGGAGTTTACACTTTGACACGCCTTTTTAAAACTCATAGGTGAAACGGATATTTGATTCTGATTATTATGAAATGGCTAAGCTACTTACACATGTACGGGGTCGCGAACGATCCCTAGGCATGCTCTGAGCTGGCGATAAACCACCTTGGCAAACGACCCAGGAACCCACTCTAACGTAAACCTGGCATCGACGATGCTAAGCCCCTTCGGGGCACACTTGCTCGTCCCGAGCGACACAGTTCACTTCATCTCAAATATTCCAACCACGAACGGTCGTTATTTGAAACCACACTAAAACTGTAAATTCCTTTGCAGGACATCCGCAGGATACGAACGTCCAGCCCATGGCGTTACGAAACAAGCCTTTCTATCACCAGGAAACAAAGCGCGACACGTGCAAGCACGTGCCCCACTTTGGGGGGCAAATGTTGGGCGAATTCTCACCCAGAAGCTCTCGAGACCAAGAAGTCACAGTTTTACCCGAGCTCGCAACCTCCACCTCGTTCGACAAACACAAAGCTAGAAGTCCATCCCCATTCGGCCCCATGACTCCATTCGGCATGTCCATCCGGTAGCCGGACCAACCATATTCGGGCAAATCACAAGTGCCATTCGGCATGCCCATCCGGTAACCGAACCAAACATCCCCTACTACTACCGGACCAGTCATACCGGTCCACCATACTCCTCCGAACCAACCATCACCCCACTACCGAATCAACTCCCATGCTACCACCGAACCACTTATCTACCGGACCATCTTCACAACCGAACCAAATAATCATCGGTCCACACTCGTTGCCGGACCACGCCTACCACCGGACCAAGCTCCATGCCGAATGTCCTCCGCCGAACCAGACAACTGCCAGTCCAGATCGCTTCAGCCCGGGCCCACCAGCAGTTATATACTTCCAAGACCCCTGCCCCCTACCTCATTCTATAAATAGAGGGGCAGGGGTACAACAATGGCAGACAAGTTTGAGAGCTCAAACAAGGAAGGAACTTTCAAACTACTTTCATATACTCATATACGAAGCATTGTACTTGTAATCTGAAGGAAAGAAGATAATAACATATAAAGTGGACGTAGGCACATTCTGGCCGAACCACTATAAATCCGCGTGTCTTTTACATTTCAGCCCCTACTTCTTTTATATTTATATACTCATCTAAAATCATTGAAAATCACATATAATCAACTAAATAATACGACTTGGAGGTGTTTGTCCATTTTTTGTGCAAACAGATGGTTCAGGAATCTTGGCGGTTCTTCTTTCAGCAGTCCGAGCAGTTGGTGAAAGTTTTCTTGAAGGGTTAACCTTGTTTGGAAAAGCTTGAGGCTGTTCTAATTGGTAAAGAGAGGACAGTTTCTTTGGAATCCGAACTAGGTAGGATCGCGAAAGTGACTTGCGATTAGTTCGGGAATTTTCTTGGGCAGTCTTTTGTTTGAGACTAAGGATTCTCATGAGGAAGTGGGAGCTACTGAAGTAATCAGGAGTTTGTTTGCATCTGGAGTTGAGTTCCATATTTTTTTGGTTCCAGAAGTGATTTTGGTAGTTAGCCTGGTTGTTGGATGGTTCTTGTAGAAGTAGAGTTGGTGTAGCAGCTCAGAAATTTTCTTTGGAATTTGGATTGATCAGATCTAGATTTTGAGTTGGATTTCTGCTGTAAGGATGTGTGACCGAGTAAGATGAGTCACTCAGATTTTATGGATTTGATGAACAAAGTTTTCCCGGATATATTGGATAAGTTGTATTCGAGTTCATCAACAGCATTCTCATCTATTTCAGAATCAGAGTTGTGTAGCGGAAGCAAGGTAGCAGCTGTACAAGGAAGTAAGTAAGTTCAGTTTGCTATTGCTTGGGAAGTATAGCTTGTGTTCTGGGTTTTAACGGATATTGGAAGACTTTTCTGTTGAATAGGATCTAGAAACTGGTTTGCTTTGGTCTAGTTGTTTCTGGAAGCATCAACATAGGTTGAGCTGATCAGGAAGAAGATTGCCAGTCCCAGGATTGTCTGTTGAGTTATGCAGATATGAGATAAGGAGTTTGGAATTCGAAGTTGGAGACTTCATTGTTATTAAGATTTCTCTGGTTAAGAGAGCAGTAATTGGGTAAGACTGGATGGCTTGTTCTGAGGCATTTGGGATTTCTTATCTGTATTTTCGATAAAGATGCAGTTTGGATAGCTGGAATTCATTGTATATCACGTATCTCTGAGGGAGTACGTGTATGATTCATTGTTGGTTGTTGAATCTGTAGTTCTGTTGGATTTGGAGTCGTGCTAGATTTGAGTATAGTCTGATGTCCTGTTCAGATTGGTGGATCTAGAGATGAGAGGAGCTCTGGATTTTGGTAGTGTAGTTTGTTTAGCTTCTGTAGAGCGAGTCTCCCGATGATTTATACTTGGGAAACTCGAGATAGTGTTAGTAGAATTTATTCTGATTTGTGTTAGGATAATTAGTTAGGTTTGTTTGTTATTGATTGCTATGGATGTTAGTAACTGGATGATAGGTATGCTTTGCTGTTTGAAATTGAAATCTTTGCTGGGTTATTAAATTACCTTTGCTTTTAAATTTTGGGGACGAAATTCTTTTAGGGGGTAGGATTGTAACGACCCGGAATTTAGGGCAATATGAATTTAATAATCTGTATTAATAATTTAACTGGTTTGAAATTTTTCTTTATACTTTTAATTTAAATTGATAAATTTAATCTTTTAAAGGTTAATAAATTTTAATCTGGCAATAATTGGTAAGAATTATATTTCAAAGCTAATAAAATTTATTCTATTTATAATATATATATTTGATATATTATGAATAGGAGATCTTTTGTTTTAAATAAAAGATGAATTTTTAAATTGTTATATATATGCAAGTATATGTTATAATTTGATGTTGTTTTGAAATTTAATATAATCTGTTAATAATTTATATATGTATGAATTGTAATTTAGAGCTTTATTTTAATTTAGATTTTCCAAAAGTTAATTTAGATTAATTAAATTATTTTCAAAATATAAGATAATTGATTATTTTTAAATATGATAGTTAAATAAGGATTTAATCAAAGTTTATTTTGTCTTTCTTTTAAAATGTTTAAAAATAAAATAGTTATAAATGTATAAATATAAATGTTTTAGATTTTTAAATTACACGTATAAAGATATATTTATACTATAATTAGTTTTAGAATAATTCCTTTTAAAAATAAATTTATGTATACATATGTAAAATTATATTTATTAAGAGAATTAAATTATGTAAGTTTATATTACATTTAAATTAAATGAAAAAAATTAATTAAAAATATTCAAGGACATGTGTAAACATGTTAACATCTTAAAACACATGTAAGAAGATTAAGAAATTAAGTGACAAGTGTCTTGAATTTAAAATTTACTTTCTGTGATTTTTATTAAATCATAACTAAGTTATAAAACATATTTAAAATTAACTTTCTTTGATTTTTATTAAATCATAACTAAGTTATAAAACATATTTTTCATATCTTCTTCATTCTTTCAAATTCTAATGGCAACCAGAAATTACTCTTTAAAATCCTGAAACTTGAATTCCAAAAAAAAATGCTACCTGAAATTTGAAATCAAATTTGCAAAGCAAAATATAATCTTGCATTTCAACTCTACTGCAAATTTAAATGAAGTTCAATTTCAATCTGCAAAATGAAGTTCAAAATCAACCTGCAAGCAAAATAAAATACTGCAAATCCAAATCTCCTGTAAATTCAAAGGAAGAATGAAGATCAACATCAATTTCAACTTTTAATCAACAAATTAAAAGCATGCAGAGGAATTCTTCAGCAAGCAAGATCAAATCCTTTCTAGATTAAATGTTCAGGCCTGGAAAAATAATAATAAACCTGCTCTGCATTTGTTTTTTGCAAATTTTAAATAAGGTGAGTAAATATTTTTTTAAAAACAATTTGATCTGCTTCATTCTCACCACCATGCATGTAATGATCTGTGATTTGAGTTGGTGATTGCATGAAACCCTTTCCAGAATTTTATATTATCGAATTGATAAGATCTGTATATATAAAATAGGTTTGAATGTTTACGGAAACTCTGTTTTACTGTTTTTTTAAAAAAGGCCAGATTTCACTTCAAATACCAAATCTCCCACTAAACATTAATATTTTCCATCGATGATTGAAATAAAGTTGTTTGTTATTGTTTGTTGGTAATATTAAAAACAGGTTCTGTAAATTTAAATTTACAAATAATTTTTAAAATGAAAATTACAGTGAAATCTTTTTGCATGTCAAAAATCAACCTGTTTAATTTCTGTTTTGGATTGTATAAATGGATTACATGTTAGAAATGATGAATTTTAAAGTGCATATCATAATTTTTAGTTGAGAAATTGATGAGAATTTTGGTTTTGTTCGAAATGGGGGTTTTTGGCAATTACCGTTGATCGGCGTGGTGATTGGGGTTGTAATTGTGGTCGAAGTTTGCTAGTGGCTGGGTGATGATGGGAAATATATGCAAGAATTTTTCCAATAAGGGAATCGTGTGAAATTGAAGGAATTAGGGTTTAAGCTTGCTTGATGTTCGGCTTGCTGTCGAAGATGATTGCGACTTGGTTAAGGGATCGAGTTCGATCGCGTTTGAGGATGTTGGAACTCGTGGCCGTGGTGTTCGATGATCGGGACGGTGAAGTGCAACGGCGACGAGATGATCGGCGTTGGGGGTTTTCAGTGGTCGTGTTTTTCTGCAGTTTGATGCGTATGCTCGGATTTTGATTCGCGTTCGTATGGTTCGATCTGAGGTTGGATTTTGGTTCGCACGTGGTCGAGTAGTTGTATGGGATGGTCGCGACGCTCGCCAGAGGACAGCGGCGTTGGTGCATGTGCATCGTGCACGGCCTTAGTTCTGGGAAGTTTTGGTTTGGGAGAGACGAAGTTTTACTCGGGTATGCTCACGCGTTTTATCGTGTACGACTGGAAGTAAGGGGTAGCTTGGGGGGTCTTCGGTAAAGGCTCGTGTTGTAGCCATGTTTTACTCGGGTTTTTTTTGACGTTGTTTTCTGGGTAGTTCTGTTGATGTTAAATTACAAAGTAACTCGAGTTTGCAGTAATTATAGATCAAGCTCTAAATTATAAACAAGATTTATGAAGAAACGATTTAAAACTTGTTGTTTAAAATAAGTAAATCAAACTTTAAAAGATATTAATTGATTTTATTTTAAATTTAAATTTGTTTAAAATGATTCTTTTGGAAGTAATTTAATTAAAAGAAGAATGTTTTGAATATGAATATTGAATCAAAGCTTTAAGATAAATTTTAAAGTAATGTTTTAAAAACTTTAGTTTTAAATTTGTATTGAAATGAAAAGTTTAAATTAGATAATCAAAGTGTTTTAAGTTTTAAAATTTATTTCTAAATGTTATTTATTCCAGTTAAGTTATTGATATAAATTTTGTAAACCAATAAAAATGGTTTGTTTTTAAGTTATTAAAATTTGGATTAATTTCAAATAATTTGTTTATGTAGATAATTATGATTAATTTATTTTGATATGAACTTAAAGGTACTTAATTAAAATGTGATTTATAAATAAGTAAAAAGTTTAATTAAGATTAATGTTTTCTTAATTGATTAAGGATTTTGAAAATATAAGTTAATTAATTATTTAATTAATTTTAAATAATTAGTTAATTGTTTATTTAATTTTTAATAATCACTCAATTATGCATTAATTAAGTGTGATTACTTAATGAAGTAATTAATGGTTAAATATTGAACGTAATTAAGTATGGAAGTAATTACTTATGGAAGTAATTAATGGAAATTACTTATGGGAGTAATTAATAGAAGTGTTTAATGGATAATCACTAGATGATATTAATTTAAGAAATTGGTTAATATAATTGTTTTGAAATTAATTAATTATGGAGTAATTAATTAATTAATTAAAGATCAATTAATGATGGAATTAATTACTTGTTAAGTAATTAATTAAGAGAATAATCAAGATTTATTAAGAAAGTATGTAACAACCCTGTATTTTCTAATTGTTTTAACTGTATATTTTAATTAATTTAATTGAATTCTTGATTTAAAAACTTTATTTTTATCTATTAAAATGAATAGTTTTGTTATTTTAAATACAAATTTTGATTTTAATGTAAATTATAATTTCAAACATGTATAAATTGAATATTTTCCAAAAAAGTAATTTTGGTCAAAATGGTCAAACTTTGACTTTTAAATTTAAAATTTGAAAGTTTGAAAATTTGAATTTTATATTTTATTATTAAAGTAAATAAAATTTTAAGAACACTACTTTTCGTTTTGTTGAAATCTGATTTATAATGTGAAAGTTATGCCATTTTAACTATTGTGTGAAATTTGCTGTATTTAACAAAATTGTTTATTTTAGATTATATAAATAATCTTTTTAATTGTCATATCTTATTATAAATTGTATTATATGCTATGTTACATATATTTTTACCTTTTAAATATTTTTAAAGTGATGTTTGAATTTTTCCAAAGCTCATTGAATTTATTTTCTATTTTTAAAGGTTAGTTTCCATTTTTCTGATATTTTCTTCATTTAAATTATATTTAACTAAAATTTATTTATTCATTTTTATGTATGCATTTTATTTTTATGTTTTTATCTTTATTTATAAATATTTTTCATGTACATACAATTTTCCCAAAGTTCATTTCATTTATTTTCAAATTTTCAAACCTAATTTACATTTTCTTTGTTATTTTCTTAATTTAATTATATTTAATTAATATTTATTTTTTTATTTTTGTTCATTTACTATATTTTAGTGTTTTATCTATATTTATACATATTTTACATGTATTTAAATTTTAAAAAGAAATGGAAATACAAAAAGACTTAAACCTTTCATTTGCATGTGACTTTTCACCTACCTTTGGCTTTACACCTTCTTTTGACTTTTCATTTTGACTTAGTCGTTCATTTATTTTGCATTGGCCGTGTATTTCCTGTTGTTTCACATGAAAAACCTTCCCATCTCATCACCATTCATGGCTATTTCATTTGAGAGGAAAAAAAAATGAGCAATGGCCTCCTTTATCTCTTCTCCTCTTCAATTTTCATTGATTTGCTTCTTCCTCTCTAGTCTTGCTCGGCCTAGCCTCTACCACCCTCATCTCCACCGACCACCACCACCACCATACATGTCAGCAACCACTCCTCTCCCTTCTGTCCAGATATGGCCTTGACCACTACTTGAAGCTAGCACCACAAACTTTGCACCAAACCCCTTGAAATTGCGTAGCCTAGCCATAAACTTCACTATCTCCTTCATATCTTGCCTTGGCCACCTCCTATTGCTCCACCACCTCCACGATACCACCTCTAACCATCCACCTACCCACTTACCAGATCTGAAACCTTCTATGCCCGAGCTCCAATTGACCCATGCCGAGTCAAAAAGTTGAACAACTTGCCTCTTTTGCATTGTCTTTGGTATGCTTCATGTTGTAACTCTTCCACCACCTTCATCCACTTGTAACCTGACCTTTATGGTTGCCATACCTGACCCAAACCAGAGCCTAGTGTGGTGAGATCAAGCCCATTTGATCATGTGACAAGCTTATGTTGTCGTGTGCAAGTCTTTTGCTTCTAAGGTTTGGTCATCTCTCTTGTTTTGCAACTGTTCTGCAAACTAAAGTTGTTGATTGTATTTGTATGTCAATATTTATATTTGTGCTTATGTATGTTATATTTTGTGTTGTTTACAAAGGTCTCCATCAATTCAAATCAAATCGTGCTTGTCGTGCCTTTGGAATCGCTCTTGTATGTGTTGTTTGTCTCTAGCTTCGTAAAAGGTGAGTCTTTCTCACTCTGACATTTATACTTATGAAATAGTGAATTGATGACAAGTGTTTAGTAATATAAAATGTTATGCAAGTTAATGATGATCATATGATATGCTATGCCATGTTATTACCATATTAAAACTGTTAATTATCACCTGGCATCTGATATATGACATTATATTGTGACATTGACATTGTTTATATTGTTTATGCATATATTCACACTGCAAGTTCCCTGTTAGAATAGAATCACTATGGGTTGAAATGATACATACCCAAACGGACTTTAGATTAGGGAAAAATCGTTATGGGCTGAAATGATAGGCCTGAGCGATTTTTATTGTATTTTATTTGACTTGGGATTGCGGGTTTGAAATGATAGAACCCGGGTTTTCTTTGTAAACTGCGGATTGAAATGATATATATCCGTATCACTTGACTTAGGTTAGAAAGTTATATACAGACCCCGTGATATATTTTTAAATGATATTTATTAAAATATGTATTTTTAAAAGTATGAAATTTTGATTTAAAAATATATATTTCATGGTTTTAAGAAAATTAAATATTAAGTCTTGAAATTGTGAATTTGAGTACGTAAATGTGAAATAATTGAGATTTTAGACTTTAATTTTATTTTAAAATGTAAATAAATAATGGAAATTAAATTTAAAGTTTTAAAATTATATTTGAAGTAAAATTTTAAGTTTTATTTAATTTATATGTTAATAAACAGTGAATTTTGACTTAATAAATGAATGGAGTTTTTAAATTGAATATTTGATCTAAAAATTTTGTTGTGTTAAATCATATGTTAAAATGATTTTAAATGTGAAATTTTGAAGTCTAGAAATATGATTTTTAAGTTATAATAAAAATTAGGAGTTTTACTATTATTATTGAAAAGCTAAAATGAAATCTGGAATTTATAGCATTTTCAAAATGCTGTAGTCTTTTGACAGCATTTTTAAATGCTATTGTTTTGAATCTAACAATGTTTGAAATAACTAAATATCTATTACGACATTTTATAAACGTCGTTATTCTTGAACTAAACCATTTTGGAAACTATAAGCTACGATAGCACTTTATAAATGCTGTCGTTGCTATAATTTGACAATGTTTTGAAATGTTATAGATTTTAACACTATTGTGTTATATTTTAAAGTGTTAATTAATTTAACTTTTGAAATGGATTATTTGTGAAATTATAGAAGTTTTGAATATTTAAATTTGAATTTTAAGGAATTTAAATTGAATTTGAATTTAAATAAAGTTTACTTGGTTATGTGTTAAATGGAATGAAATGTAATAAGATAAATGAATTAGTGAATGTGATTTTGAAAGGTGTTTTGTAATGATATTTGAAATAATAAATGAATGATATGTTTGATTTTAAAATGATATTTAAATTTGAATATTTGAATTTGAATTCAAATAATGATATGATAATGAGGTTTTGAAAGGATATGATATTTTAATGATTTTGAAATGGTTTGGAAATGATTTATCTTTATTTTGATAGAGAATATGAATGTGGAATAATATTTGATTTTGATTTATTTGATGAAGGAATATTTGAAGTTTATATTTGTATTAAAAGATATTTGGTTTAATTGTAATTTAAGTTTTTTTTTAACAATGTTGGATTTATGAAATGAATATTTCAAAACGAAATAATAATGAAATTAGATTTGAGATATGAATATATGGAATTATAAATTTTAGTTTTGAAATGTGGGATATTAAAGTTTGGAAATATATTAAAATTGGATTGTTTATTTTGTAGATCAAATCTATATTTGAAATTTGTAAGATTTGAAATGTTTTGTTAGAAAACCAAACTGAATTGAAACTGATGGTTTGAATTGAATTAAATTGGAAATTTGAAATTTTGGTTTAATGGAATAAATTTGTAAAGTGTAAAGAATTAAAAGATTGATTTCAAATGTATGATTTCGGAATGTTATGATTTTCAAAGTGTAATGATTTCAAGTATTTTGGTTTCGGAAAAGTTATACTTTGAAAGTATTATGAATTTTTTTAAAGGTGAATATATGTTTGAAATGGAAATTATAAACTATTTGATTTGAATATAGTTTTGAAATGTTTTTGGTTTCGAAGTATAAACTATTTTGATTGAATAAATAGTTTTGAAATAAAAATGATTTTGGTTTCTAAGTATAAACTATTTTGATTGAATAAGTATTTTTGAAATAAAAATGATTTTGGTTTCGAAGTATAAACTATTTTGATTGAATAAATAGTTTTGAAATAAAAATGGTTTTGGTTTCGAAGTATAAACTATTTTGAAAGGAATATAGTTTTGAAATGAAATGATTTGATCCTTTTGAAATATAAACTATTTTGAAATGACCACGGCGTTATAATAACGTTTGGTTGTTAAAGAGACCGGGATCGGAAGTTGTCATACTCTCTGCCAACTCCGAAAACCACTTTAACAACTGTGTAGGCGGTGGAGATTCCAGAATGAAGTAGGATGGTGGCGATGTTCTTGAGGTATATTACGTGGACCCAACTCCCGTGAGTTGGCATAAGGTGGCTAAAACAGGAGCGATCTCGGGCCAAAGGAGGTAGCACCTCTGGTCGGACACATTCCTTCGATACTATACTCTTACTGGTGATTGATTAGATGGCTATCCTCCGATTTTGATTGGGAGTGTGTTCCGAGGTGGGCGTATGTGGCTGCTGCGTTACCACCAGCCCGTGTGCGTAATTGGTATATCTACCCTGGCATTGCCTTGTGTGCCGTGTCACCTACCTTACCGAGCCTTTACTACGAGTTTGTTTTTCTCCCGTAGCCCGTGTGGTATCCTCTGACAGTCACCCGGAGTGGAGATGGCATGATATCGGATGGACTACTGGGACTATTATGTGTGAAGGGTGATATGGGTAGCCCGGAATGCTATTTAAAAGTATGTTTATTTTACTGTAGACATTATTATAATAGCGCAATATTACTACATAGTAAATAGTTTAACGGATCCTTAAAGGATGGGCGATCCCAAGCATCCTTTAAGTTACTGATGCATTTTTGTTACTGTTCATTTGAGTTGATTTATAGTTCATAAGTATTTATGTCCTGACTTGAGTGTTTTGTGTTTTGCTTTACGCTCGAGTTAGATTGAGTGAGTTAGCATTCAAGATTCACCTTCGGAGTTGGAGCTTTCCTTGAAGATCCAGCCATCCATTTTGCTTTCTGTATCCAGTGATTTCAGTGATGTATTCTGATTTGTACCTGATGTATCTTGTTACTCTTCTGTTGTATCTTGTTTAACTCTGATGTATCTTATTTTTATATAGTAGCTTCATGAACTACTATCTCTTTTATTTCCGCTGCATTATTATTTACTCTGTGTCTGTGATCTGTGACTATGTATTTACTGTATATTCTGAGATTTGCCAAATTTTATTTACAAAGCGGTATTTTGAGCAATTCAAGTCCGACATGTGCGGATGCGAATGGTTGAAAATATCGGGTCGTTACAGTTGGTATCAGAGCTTTGGTAGCTCTAGGCAAAACTCAGTATATAGGGTAAATGTATTTACAGAATCACTTTCATTCGAGTTTAAACCTCTTCCTTTTTGACTCAATTCCTTTGAATTTTGGAACATTCCTTGTGGTTCCAAAATCCATTCGTGTCCCCACTATTTATCTTCTTTTATTTCTGGAGTATCCCATAACTCCACTTCAAAAGATCTTCATAATGAGTCGGCGGTCTCGCCAACCTCAAATTTATTTGTAAAGGGGGAAAACTCCTTTACAACTGCATCGATTCACCAAAGATTCTATATCCTCGGTTTAGATGCTAGTATCTCTTATAATTTCGAACTCTACGTCTTGAAATCAAATGTTGATTTACCCAAGAAATCCACATCGGTCTTATTCTTTAAGTCACGGTTGTCCCGGTTAAGGTTGCCCGCGATTTATATAAGCTTATCCATCTTTCTATTCTGTTATTTAATTATCTCATCTTTGTTTCCAACTTATTTTCAAATCATTCTTGAAGTGTAATTTTAAACTAATATTTAAAATGTTTTATATATTGTGTTGTTTGAGTTGTTGATGTTGATTTGGGTTTCTAATCGATTCGTCTGATCAGTGCTATCGATAAGATTTCCAAAACACTTGAACAGATCAAACTGACACAATATGTTTTTAAAATTTAATAATGAAATAAATTTTGTGAAATAAATTTTGTAACTATATTATAAATCTTTATCTGGATTTTATTTGAATTGGTTGTTAAGAAATAATATATGATTTTATATATCATTTTCTATTGTTTCATATATCTAATTGAACTATAAAACATGGTTATAAATTTATTTGGAAATTTAAAATGAATGTAAAACAAGAATTTGAGAATTTAATTTCCGATGGATTTCAAACTTTGTGTTCAAAGTTTTAAAGGATATATTATTTAAAGTATTTTCGAATAGAAATTTGTTTCCAAAGAATTTTAAATTTAAATTTAGTGCTCTTCTCTTTGTCGCTGGAAAATAATTTCGGTGATGACTGCAGCATCATTGACATTCATTTTCGAGTTTCGAAGTGAAGAGACCATTCTGTAGTCTTGCTACAGTTTTGTTTTGGAAAAATTTAATTGATTTTAATTTCTAAAATAAGACTGGATTTATAACATATGCTGATGTATGATTTAAATTTGAATGGATATTTATATATGTAGTATATGAGCATTTATTTATCTCTAAATAGTTTGGAATTTATTGGAAATTTAATTCCTAAATTTTATCTTCAAAGATAATTTCTAAGTATAATTTCAAGATTTGGATAAATATTCAAGCTTGAAATAATTGAATTAGAAAGTTTTATTTGTATAATACACAATTTCATTCCAATATAACTTACCTTAATTTTCAGAAGTTGACTATGTAATTGGATAATATACAATATAAAAAAAAGATTTTATAAATAAAATTTGAGTGGTTATAATAAATGTTATACACTTAAATTTTAATTATAAAATGATTAACAGTGGTAAATAAAGAAAAAGGTAATGGAATAATTTACAATATAAAATAATGTTAAAGAAACTGAGAATAAATTAAAGCAGTTATAATTAGTATAAATATATTTAACATGGGTGATAAGATATATTGAGAGAAATAAACTTAATTTTAATTAGAAATGAAGAATAATTAAATTGTATTTGGTACATTTTGAGTATAATAAAATATTTTCAAATACATGATTTTAGGGATTTGTCAATTTAAGATAATTGGATGATTAGATAATGAAAGTAGAGATAGTTTAGATTTATTTACCTTATGAAAGATTTATTATCAATTTAAGTTGAAATTTTCATGGTTTCAAATTTATTATCTTATTTTGTTTTCAAACTATCTTTTGGTTATTCTTATTTCCCTTATCTTGCAACCGAATGTGAAGGCTATTGCTTATACCAGTCTGTTTAGAAATTTTTCTATAATCTTTGATAATCTTTGGTACTCATTTTTGAATCTGAGCACTGCTTGTCATCCATAGACCGTCGGTTAAGCGGAAAGGGTGAATCAGATTCTAGAAGATCTTTTTCGTGCTTGTGTTCTTGATTCTGGAGGATGTTGAGAAGATCATCTCCACCTTGTTAAACTTACCTATACCAACAGTTATCAGGTATAAATTTCAATCTTCTTGCCATCTTGTCTTAATCCTGTTTCATTCTATCCTTTTGTTTTCCCCTACCTCATTCCTTTTCGGGGACGAAAAGTTTTGAGTGGGGGAGAGTGTAACAACCCTGTATTTTCTAATTGTTTTAACTGTATATTTTAATTATTATAATTGAATTCTTGATTTAAAAACTTTATTTTTATCTATTAAAATGAATAGTTTTGTTATTTTAAATACAAATTTTGATTTTAATGTAAATTATAATTTCAAACACGTATAAATTGAATATTTTCCAAAAAAGTAATTTTGGTCAAAATGGTCAAACTTTGATTTTTAAATTTAAAATTTGAAAGTTTGAAAATTTGAATTTTATATTTTATTATGAAAGTAAATAAAATTTTAATAACACTGCTTTTCGTTTCGTTGAAATCTGATTTATAATGTGAAAGTTATGCCTTTTTAACTTTTGTGTGAAATTTGCTGTATTTAACAAAATTGTTTATTTTAAATTATATAAATAATATTTTTAATTGTCATATCTTATTCTAAATTGTATTATATGCTATGTTACATATATTTTTACCTTTTAAATATTTTTAAAGTGATGTTTGAATTTTTCCAAAGCTCATTGAATTTATTTTCTATTTTTAAAGGTTAGTTTCCATTTTTCTGATATTTTCTTCATTTAAATTATATTTAATTAAAATTTATTTATTCATTTTTATGTATGCATTTTATTTTTATGTTTTTATCTTTATTTATAAATATTTTTCATGTACATACAATTTTCCCAAAGTTCATTTCATTTATTTTCAAATTTTCAAGCCTAATTTACATTTTCTTTGTTATTTTCTTAATTTAATTATATTTAATTAATATTTATTTTTTTATTTTTGTTCATTTACTATATTTTAGTGTTTTATCTATATTTATACATATTTTATATGTATTTAAATTTTAAAAAGAAATGGAAATACAAAAAGACTTAAACCTTTCATTTGCATGTGACTTTTCACCTACCTTTGGGTTTACACCTTCTTTTGACTTTTCATTTTGACTTAGTCGTTCATTTCTTTTGCATTGGCCGTGTATTTCCTGTTGTTTCACGTGAAAAACCTTCCCATCTCATCACCATTCATGGCTATTTCATTTGAGAGGAAAAAAAAATGAGCAATGGCCTCCTTTATCTCTTCTCCTCTTCAATTTTCATTGATTTGCTTCTTCCTCTCTAGTCTTGCTCGGCCTAGCCTCTACCACCCTCATCTCCACCGACCACCACCACCACCATACATGTCAGCAACCACTCCTCTCCCCTCTGTCCAGATCTGGCCTTGACCACTACTTGAAGCTAGCACCACAAACTTTGCACCAAACCCCTTGAAATTGCGTAGCCTAGCCATAAACTTCACTATCTCCTTCATATCTTGCCTTGGCCACCTCCTATTGCTCCACCACCTCCACGATACCACCTCTGACCATCCACCTACCCACTGACCAGATCTGAAACCTTCTATGCCCGAGCTCCAATTGACCCATGCCGAGTCAAAAAGTTGAACAACTTGCCTCTTTTGCATTGTCTTTGGTATGCTTCATGTTGTAACTCTTCCACCACCTTCATCCACTTGTAACCTGACCTTTATGGTTGCCATACCTGACCCAAACCAGAGCCTAGTGTGGTGAGATCAAGCCCATTTGATCATGTGACAAGCTTATGTTGTCGTGTGCAAGTCTTTTGCTTCTAAGGTTTGGTCATCTCTCTTGTTTTGCAACTGTTCTGCAAACTAAAGTTGTTGATTGTATTTGTATGTCGATATCTATATTTGTGCTTATGTATGTTATATTTTGTGTTGTTTACAAGGGTCTTCATCAATTCAAATCAAATCGTGCTTGTCGTGCCTTTGGAATCACTCTTGTGTGTGTTCTTTGTCTCTAGCTTCGTAAAAGGTGAGTCTTTCTCACTCTGACATTTATACTTATAAAATAGTGAATTGATGACAAGTGTTTAGTAATATAAAATGTTATGCAAGTTAATGATGATCATATGATATGCTATGCCATGTTATTACCATATTAAAACTGTTAATTATCACCTGACATCTGATATATGACATTATATTGTGACATTGACATTGGTTATATTGTTTATGCATATATTCACACTGCAAGTTCCCTGTTAGAATAGAATCACTATGGGTTGAAATGATACATACCCAAACGGACTTTAGATTAGGAAAAAATCGTTATGGGCTGAAATGATAGGCCTGAGCGATTTTTACTGTATTTTATTTGACTTGGGATTGCGGGTTTGAAATGATAGAACCCGGGTTTTCTTTGTAAACTGCGGATTGAAATGATATATATCCGTATCACTTGACTTAGGTTAGAAAGTTATATACAGACCCCGTGGTATATTTTTAAATGATATTTATTAAAATATGTATTTTTAAAAGTCTGAAATTTTGATTTAAAAATATATATTTCATGGTTTTAAGAAAATTAAATATTAAGTCTTGAAATTGTGAATTTGAGTACGTAAATGTGAAATAATTGAGATTTTAGACTTTAAATTTTATTTTAAAATGTAAATAAATAATGGAAATTAAATTTAAAGTTTTAAAATTTTATTTGAAGTAAAATTTTAAGTTTTATTTAATTTATATGTTAATAAACAGTGAATTTTGACTTAATAAATGAATGGAGTTTTTAAATTGAATATTTGATCTAAAAATTTTGTTGTGTTAAATCATATGTTAAAATGATTTTAAATGTGAAATTTTGAAGTCTAGAAATATGATTTTTAAGTTATAATAAAAATTTGGAGTTTTACTATTATTATTGAAAAGCTAAAATGAAATCTGGAATTTTATAGCATTTTCAAAATGCTGTAGTCTTTTGACAGCATTTTTAAATGCTATTGTTTTGAATCTAACAATGTTTGAAATAACTAAATATCTATTACGACATTTTATAAACGTCGTTATTCTTGAACTAAACCATTTTGGAAACTATAAGCTACGATAGCACTTTATAAATGCTGTCGTTGCTATAATTTGACAATGTTTTGACATGTTATAGATTTTAACACTATTGTGTTATATTTTAAAGTGTTAATTAATTTAACTTTTGAAAAGGATTATTTGTGAAATTATAGAAGTTTTGAATATTTAAATTTGAATTTTAAGGAATTTAAATTGAATTTGAATTTAAATAAAGTTTACTTGGTTATGTGTTAAATGGAATGAAATGTAATATGATAAATGAATTAGTGAATGTGATTTTGAAAGGTGTTTTGTAATGATATTTGAAATAATAAATGAATGATATGTTTGATTTTAAAATGATATTTAAATTTGAATTCAAATAATGATATGATAATGAGGTTTTGAAAGGATATGATATTTTAATGATTTTGAAATGGTTTGGAAATGATTTATCTTTATTTTGATAAAGAATATGAATGTGGAATAATATTTGATTTTGATTTATTTGATGAAGGAATATTTGAAGTTTATATTTTTATGAAAAGATATTTGGTTTAATTGTAATTTAAGTTTTTTTAACAATGTTGGATTTATGAAATGAATATTTCAAAACGAAATAATAATGAAATTAGATTTGAGATATGAATATATGGAATTATAAATTTTAGTTTTGAAATGTGGGATATTAAAGTTTGGAAATATATTAAAATTGGATTGTTTATTTTGTAGATCAAATCTATATTTGAAATTTGTAAGATTTGAAATGTTTTGTTAGAAAACCAAACTGAATTGAAACTGATGGTTTGAATTGAATTAAATTGGAAATTTGAAATTTTGGTTTAATGGAATAAATTTGTAAAGTGTAAAGAATTAAAAGATTGATTTCAAATGTATGATTTCGGAATGTTATGATTTTCAAAGTGTAATGATTTCAAGTATTTTGGTTTCGAAAAAGTTATACTTTGAAAGTATTATGAATTTTTTTAAAGGTGAATATATGTTTGAAATGGAAATGATAAACTATTTGATTTGAATATAGTTTTGAAATGTTTTTGGTTTCAAAGTATAAACTATTTTGATTGAATAAATAGTTTTGAACTAAAAATGATTTTGGTTTCTAAGTATAAACTATTTTGATTGAATAAGTATTTTTGAAATAAAAATGATTTTGGTTTCGAAGTATAAACTATTTTGATTGAATAAATAGTTTTGAAATAAAAATGGTTTTGGTTTCGAAGTATAAACTATTTTGAAAGGAATATAGTTTTGAAGTGAAATGATTTGATCCTTTTGAAATATAAACTATTTTGAAATGACCACGGCGTTATAATAACGTTTGGTTGTTAAAGAGACCGGGATCGGAAGTTGTCATACTCTCTGCCAACTCTGAAAACCACTTTAACAACCGTGTAGGCGGTGGAGATTCCAGAATGAAGTAGGATGGTGGCGACGTTCTTGAGGTATATTACGTGGACCCAACTCCCGTGAGTTGGCATAAGGTGGCTAAAACAGGAGCGATCTCGGGCCAAAGGAGGTAGCACCTCTGGTCGGACACATTCCTTCGATACTATACTCTTACTGGTGATTGATTAGATGGCCATCCTCCGATTTTGATTGGGAGTGTGTTCCGAGGTGGGCGTATGTGGCTGTTGCGTTACCACCAGCCCGTGTGCGTAATTGGTATATCTACCCTGGCATTGCCTTGTGTGCCGTGTCACCTACCATACCGAGCCTTTACTACGAGTTTGTTTTTCTCCCGTAGCCCGTGTGGTATCCTCTGACAGTCACCCGGAGTGGAGATGGCATGATATCGGATGGACTACTGGGACTATTATGTGTGAAGGGTGATATGGGTAGCCCGGAACGCTATTTAAAAGTATGTTTATTTTACTGTAGACATTATTATAATAGCGCAATATTACTACATAGTAAATAGTTTAACGGATCCTTAAAGGATGGGCGATCCCAAGCATCCTTTAAGTTACTGATGTATTTTTATTACTGTTCATTTGAGTTGATTTATAGTTCATAAGTATTTATGTCCTGACTCGAGTGTTTTGTGTTTTGCTTTACGCTCGAGTCAGATTGAGTGAGTTAGCATTCAAGATTCCCTTCGGAGTTGGAGCTTTCCTTGAAGATCCAGCCATCCATTTTGCTTTCTGTATCCAGTGATTTCAGTGATGTATTCTGATTTGTACCTGATGTATCTTGTTACTCTTCTGTTGTATCTTGTTTAACTCTGATGTATCTTATTTTTATATAGTAGCTTCATGAACTACTATCTCTTTTATTTCCGCTGCATTATTATTTACCCTGTGTCTGTGATCTGTGACTATGTATTTACTGTATATTCTGAGATTTGCCAAATTTTATTTACAAAGCGGTATTTTGAGCAATTCAAGTCCGACATGTGCGGATGCGAATGGTTGAAAATATCGGGTCGTTACAAAGCAATTAAAAGATAATTACTTGTTAAGTAATTAAGGGCTAATTACTTAGTTAAATTTAGTTAATTAATTAATATGATTAATTAATTAATGAATGTGATTAATTTTAAGATTAGTTACTAAGTGTAATTAATTAAAATGTAATTAATTTATAAAGTAATTAATTAAGGATTATTTGTCAATTTAAATTGATTAATAATTACTTAATGAAGTAGTTAAAGATTAATTAATTAGATTAATTAATCAAAGAGTTAATATAATTAAGAAGTTAATTAATTAAGATAAGTAATTACAAGTTGTTAATTACTGATTAATGAGATGATTAATTACAAGTTAATTGTTTAATTAATTACAAGTAAATTATTAATTAATAAGGATCATTAGTTAATAAATGATATTAATCAAGATTGATTAATAAAAGTAATTAATTTAAGTGTGATTAATTAATTGTAATTAATTGAGGTTAATGCAGTTAATTATAATTGATTAATTAATGGAAGCAAAGGTAGGATCATTAATTATTGTAATTAATGATAGTAATTAAAGGTTAATTACTGAATATGGTTAAGGCTAATTACTTGAATGTAATTAAAAGATGATTAATCAAGGAAGATTAATTAAGGAAGATCGTTAAGAGATGATTAATTTATTTATTTGGAATAAATAAATGAAGAAGGATTAAGGTTAATCCAATTGATTAAGAGTTGATCAATTCTGTTGATGAATGATTGATTATTGATTGATCGATGTTGGATGGTTGATTGATATTGGGTGATTGGTTGATATTGGATGATTTGGATATCTCTGATATGTGATATGCTGCTTTGTGAGATGAATGGTTGGATATGAATTATCTATTGTGATAATGTGATCCATCTATATGTTTATATCATCTTGAATATAAGTTAAACTATTTAAACCCTTAAGTACCACTTGGACATTAAAATGGCATTTGGTTTCGGTGAGACCGGGATCGGGCTTCCATATTTGGATATCCGAAAACCACATCGATTCCAATTAAACATTAGGTCGTGAATCCAAGTGGAGCAAGTGAAGACTCGAGGTGTAAGAACTATACGTCAGTATAACTCTATGGGTGATTCCGTAATGAGTTTGACGGAATAGTACTTACAGATTCGAGACGGTGATTTAGAGTGCAAGTGCTATGGTCGTTGACTCTGAGGGTGGTTCCAAAATGAGTGCAACGAGATAGTGCCTTCGGATTCGTTCGAACCTAGAACGAACTTGTATGGATTGAATGCTTTCAGAACATCGTCAGGTGGACGATGAGCATTCTAAGATAGATGTGTTCTATAAAGGTAATCGCAGCCCCAAGTCTCACCAACCGGGAATGGCTAAAAAAGGGAGGTGCAGCAAGGCTTCGTGGGTAGCCCCCACTGGAGAGTGAGATTTACCCTTGTCTAGAGGTCCCTTTCTATTTCGGCTTAGTGTGTGGTTGGTCGCGCCAACCATGGGGTGGTCTTGTTCGAGACTGTCCAGTAAGGGATGGTCCTGGCCTTGTGTTGCAGGGGAGCGGGCGTACTCATCGGTACGTTGATCTAGGCCCATACTGTGACGGGCGGTACCCCAGTAGCCCTGCCATTGATGGAAACCCATTCTTCCTAAGAGACCCTACAGTTTTGTTTGTATTACCCACTTTTGTGGCTAGTAGCTGGAATTTAATCATGTAACAATTTCGGCTATTTCTTATTTACTTGAAAACCCTAGACACTTTTATAATATCACTGGATTTCCTATCAAATGTTTTGGTTAGCGTAAGGTAAAAACTTTTCCATGTTTATGTGTGGGAAGTCTTACGTGATACCTTTTCTTTTCAAAGGTTTTTTTAAAATTAAGCAATTTTAACCCGTTTACTCACACCAGACCCCTGTCTGACCTGAGTGTTTATTTTTTGTTTTATTAAACTCTTGGGTACTCATATTATGTATGAGTGGTCGAGTGTTTCGGGTTTGCTTGACGAATTCTGGAGGAGATATGGAGGAGGAGGCTTCCACGTGTAGATATATTTTGGTTCCGCTGTGTTTGTTTGATATCTGTATCTTGTGTACTTGAGTTATATAGTTAGACAGATGTCTATAACTGTCTAATATCTGTTGTTTAAGTTGTATACTCTGATGTAATATGATACTATGTAATATTTTATGTGATATATTATATTTCATTCGTTCCGCTGTGAGTTATCTGATGTTGTTGTGTTTCTTCTTTCTCTTTCTTTTCTTCTTCTATCCCTTTCTTTTTCCATTGGCGACGCGTCTTCCTGAAGATAGGAAGTCGGGTCATTAAATTTTCGGCATTCGATTGCTCGACACTTCTACCATGAACGTATTAGTGTCGAATTTTCGAGGTCGAAAATTGCAGGTCGTTACATATTTAGACAACGAATTGAATACAGAAGGGGCTAACATGTCCGTTGCGGTGTAAATCCTTACATCTACACACGGGCATGTTAAACGTGTACACATTGTTCTGGTTCACTACATATACATACATGTGTGTACATGATACACGCATATATACTATAATACAAATTATATAAAAAAATAAAACTTATTTATAAATTTAAATAAAATATTTTAATAGAAAATTTAGAAAAATTCTAAATGAATTAGACTACACATGCTCATTAAAGATCCAATTTTTTTTTTAATTTTCCGATTAACCCCGCAGTGTGTCGCCCAATTCCAATAATGGTATTAGAGCCAAAAGCCTACATGGTCTAAATTAGTTGTATTAGAGCTAACTAATTAAGCTTATAAAGCAGTTCGTAGGGTTCTAAGAAAGGTAGCATCCATGCTGGATTGTTGGGTAATCAAGTACCTTATCTTACCTGACTACTGGTTTGGCCCGAACATTTATGTGAGCCTATAGCTTGACCCTAATAGAAAAGGCCCAATTTGAATTGGAACTTGGGCTAATTTCAAAGTTGTTTTGGAAATTAAAATAAAATTTAAAATTTAAAAAATTAACTTTAAAATAAAAATTTAAATTTAAAAAATTAACTTTAAAATAAAACAAATATTATAAAAGTTATAATATAATTTTTCAAAATGCTATAAAAATAATTTCAAAAATATTATGTATTAATAAGATTAATAAAATAAATGAATAATTAAATAAGTTAATTAATTATATATATACATATATGATGTATATATATGTAATGATATATTTTATGCTGTCTTGAATTGTTTAAAACAATATGAGTATACATGTGTGTATAAAAGAATTTTAAAAATTAATAAAGATTTAACTAATTTTTTAATTAAATGAATTAATTAAAAGCTAATTAATAAACTAAAATACATTTATAAGATATATGTATATTACTATAAAGCTTATAGTATATATATTCGGTATAATATGTTATAATCAAATAATATAATAATTAATTAAAGTGTTATTAATTAAATAAGATTTAATTAATATAATGTTATACATAAAATATTATATAAGTTAACTAAAAAACAAAAGTTATATAATAATAAAACTTATATAATATAAATGTATAAATAAAAGGTGGAAAGTTAAAGAAACCCTAAATAGAATTGGAAAAAAATACATACGTAAAAGTATGTATACCATTATTTTTGATATATTTGACACCTAAATCAAGATGGTATTTCATAAGAAATACATTATTCTATAAGTCGATATCACTCAATTAAATATAATAAAGATTATGAATCTTCAATATAAGTGCTGCTATTTATATATTAATAAATTACATGCATACTCTTTGCTTATTGAGCAAACTCAAGCTAGAGATGTTATATGTAGTATTATTAATATATTGACTAGAGGAGATAAGATGACTGTATGTATTTGTTGAAAAACTCAAGGTACATATAATATACTTAGGTCAACGTGAAATGGTAGGTGCGAGTGAATAATTTCTTTCAATTTATTGAGCAAACTTGAGGTTGAAATGAGATTAGGACAAAGAATATGGGTTAGGAGTTCTATATGACACAACCGATAAGAAGTTATCCATTGTTTGTGGGCCTATGACTTGTTGAGCAAACTCAAAGTCAGAATCCTAAGACAAACAAGTCCTAACACCAACCAGTGAAGTCGAAAGACTTCTATATTTCGTTTTAGGGTTTGGATAAACATAAAAGACTATGGGAGCCTTATTAGAATAATGAAATGGTAATATTTAAACTTTCCAATATTATAAGAACATATGCTATATAAAGTTATAACAATCCACATTGATAGATTTGTGCAATTAATATAATTGATAAAATGTTTATCAATTAAAATATAAAAATAATCTGAATTAATATTTACAAATAGAAATATAAAATATTTTACAAAATAATTTTTTTCATGTTTACCCTGCAAGTGCCTAATTATAAAACAACTAAATACATTCGTAAATTGACCGCTTGCGTGTTTACTTACCAGAGACCATGTACTTTCTTCAGTGAGTTTTAAACTTAAAAAGTTATGTAAGAATATTGATATTTGATCCATATACGATCACATATAAATATTATAAGGTAAGCGATCACAATTTGTGATGTACGGTACCTTGATGAAATTAGCTCATTAAAACAAGCAAGCAAACTGTAGTGTGAGGTCGTGTATTAAATATGATTTACTACAATAATGATCTTATTATGTTAAATGTAACACTGAATCAAAGGCTACAAGATATATATAAGAATTCGATCATTGAAATGTCAGTTTGATCAGTTTATGTAAAGTGCAATTTATTTGGTATCCTTAAAAGTTAAGGATGACCAAATGCACTTTTGTAAAGAGTTCGTTATGATATTATAGTAATGATTTCTTTTGAAATGAATTTAAAAATAAAATTGTATGTATAAGAGTGGATGTAACCTAATGCATGGTTGGGATGAAGAGAGGAGAATGGTTGCTTCTGCTTCATAAATAAACATTAGAAATGAGAGCTGTAAAACAATAAGTGATAATTAACATTGGAATGAGAAATATGATTTCTATTCCAAAATGTATTTTCAAATGGAAAAAATGTTTTCTATGATATTTGTTTCGTCGAATTTAAGATACTTGATTTGAAAATTCTCGGTTGTAAACCAGTTACAACAAATGAAATAAATAGCCTATATTTAGTGGTTGAACGGAGCTCCATATTTCGTGTGCTCTTATGATAATGGTGGAAACTGTGGGAGCATGTCATTTAACTCTTATTAGTTGCATCAAGTTACAGAAAAAAAATTCATAAAAATAGCAAACATTATTTATGAAAAAACAATTGTCTTTCAGTGTTAACTGAAAAACAGACAGTTTTATTTCAGTAAGAATATTACAAATATTCGTTATAAAAACAAAACTATAATGTCATATTTGTTTTCATAACAAATGTGATACATTGAAAAATACGGAAGTATATGAAATTATTTACAATTGTTTATAGACTAAGTTGTAGTTTTGAGAATCATTTTATTATATGACTGAATCGTATGATACTAATTAATCATATCTCAAATAATTAAGGGAAAAGCACCCATTCAGTGGGAGCATAATAAGGGTTGATGAACTCTTCGGATTGAAACATATAGATGTATGTAAAGTCTATTAATACCAAAACGGTTTCACGTACTTTCTTATATTAACTAATAAGTTATCACTGATATGGACATGTGTATTTTATACACATGTAGTATGTTTATGATAAGTTCATAGAGTATAAAATGAAAGTAAATAAAATAACGTGCAACGAATATAAAATTGATTTGATTTGATCGAATATGTGAGTATATTTGAAAGAGTTCTAAATGTACCTTAATAATGAATAAAGATTCTATCTCGAAAGTTACTCCTTCCTATGATAAATAACGATGCATCGATGAGGAGTAATAGAACTTTATTGAACGAAGTACGATTAACTACGAGTGAAGTTGTAACACCCCTTAAAATTTGCAATAAATAATAAATAATTAATAAGGTTCCAAACATGGAATTTGAGAAAATGATAGAATTTGGCAATGAAACTTGCACCGTTGTGTTCCCGACGATTTTCTAAGGAACTTTCATATTTTCAGTTTCGTGACCGGAGCTCAACAAAGAAGTTATCAACGTTTGAAGTTTTTGAAACAAAAATAATTAAAAAATAAAAAAAGAAATAAATAGTAATAAATGTGGGACCATACCTGTAACATCCCAGAATTATACCGTTTTGAATTTGAATAATAAATTCATTTTAAATATATAAATAATCGGTGTTTAAAAAATTATAAATAACTTATATGTAAATATAAGGATTATAATTTTAAAATTTGAATTGTGAATTAAACATTTGGATAGTGAACTAAACATTGGAATTTTGAATCGAATATTAATTGAATGGATTAAATAGCCTTATTTAACTCCTTTTAACTAATAAATGATAATGGTAAATTTATTTTATGAGTTTATTTACAATGATAAATAGTCTAAATAAATAAGAAGAAAATAAGTTATTAACAAAACGACTTGATTTTTATTTTAATATTTTGAACTGAATTTATTGGATTTTTCCGTAGTTTTTAACTTGGAAAATATTTAATTTGTTGTTTAACGATTTTTCGATAAACGATGATATTTTTGAAATTTCACATAATTAAATAATCTATGTATTTTATTGTTGATTTGTGATCGTACTGCATTTTGGTGCACAATCAAAATTTAATTCTGTCATTCGCGGTTTATACGCGAATGGATTATTGTTTAGCGGAGTATCGCTAATATTTCTCTTCAAACCCTTTTCATAAACTAAATAAAATTCAAAATTTTAAATTTAATTGATGTTGAGTTGATTTTTGACTTGTGTTGTTGCTTGGAAAATTTGGTTTGCTTGAAAAATCAATTTAACTTATTAATGAGGCAACTGACCTATGGTAATAATATCAAAAAAAATTAAAACACTTAAAGTTTTTTCCATTTCCTTTTAAAATCCACTTCCCTCCTTTATGCTTTAACTTCCCTCTCCATAGTTTTATTTCATTCATCGTCTAATAGTGAGACCAAAAAATAAAAATGGCCACTTGCTTATAAAATCAAAACCTAACCCATTTCTCAATCAAAAATTATGAAATAAATCTCTTTGAGGTTGTACGAACGAAGGTTTTGTATCCAAGGCTATTTGGTAGCAATCGATGGTGAGTTATGATGCTCGATATTGGGGTCAGTGAGCTAGGGCTTTTTGAGATTGGTAGCGAATTATGCTGTGGCATTGATCGATTTGGGTTCATCGAGTGGAAGAGCACCTAGGCCTAAAATTTCATGGGCCGTGGTTGCTCCTTAAGGTGTAAAAGCCCATAAATCCATACCCCATGGATCCACCATAATTCACAATAGTTCAACTCAAGTTGAACGAAAAATATGAATCTTTAGGGTGAGGAAGAAAAAGGTAGAAGAAAAATAAACAACAACACAGAATCTCACAATCACAGCGGAATAAAATATAATATATAATAACAGATTTTTATACAAAAGAATTTGTAGCAATTTATATACTTACAATTATCAGAGTATAACAATTCAATACATCAAAATGGATAGTTATAATAACTTGTCCTCATACAATAGAAATATAACCAAGTACAGAGATATGTCTTTGTCACTCCGCAATCTCCAGAGCTCCATAGCATTCTATCCGGAATTTGAAATACTCGGTCTGACTCGAGCATTATAATAAGATTACACCTGAGTCGGTCTGGAAAACTAGTGTGAGAAAGCACACTCAATTGAATTATTAAAGTAATCAAAATCCTTTGAAAATAACGGTATTTCGTAAGGCCGCGTCGCACATAAACACGATGGGTTTTTACCTTACGATAACCAAAACACTTTATAGAAAATCCAATGATATTATAATAGTGTCTAAATACAAGTACTTATTCAAACAGCTGAAATTGTTACATTAGTTAAATTACAACATACTAGGTCCTACAAAAAAAATCGTAAGCTCGTATTGGAGAATGTGTTCCAACGAATGACTGGCCACTGGGGTACCGCCCACCACAGTAGACCTCTAGAACAATGTACCGACGACCTCGTCAGGATTCCCTGCTACACAAGACCGGCCAATCCTAGATAGACCGAATATGTTATCACCACGGGTGTTCCCATCCTTACTATCGAGCGCTCCTTCCATGCACAATCATATCCATAAATAATAGGTTTCCGAGGACATCAAGAAAGGTGATAACATACCTTACATGGGTGCCACCCACTTAGCCTTGCTGCATCTCCTCTGTTTTAGTCATTCCCGGTTGATGAGGTTCGAGGCTAAGCGTTACCTTTCAAGAACAATTCTACTTAAAATGCTCATAATCCACCAATGATGATGTTCTGATAGCATTCATCCATACAAGTTGTCCTGGGTTTGGACAAACCGAATCTCCATCTTTATCATCTTCACGGTATTCATTCGTTACGTTCAAACCGGATCGAAGTGGTTTTCAGATAATAAAATCTGATCCCGGTCTCTTCGAAATGATTAACGAAATTGGCCAATATTGATATTCCATTGTTTAACTATCAATAAAACATCCATAAGCAGTCACTAGGCCCCATATCTTCTAATCCTTTGAAAAACACTCATTTTCAAAATATCTTTACAAGGTATATATCCGATCTCTTTAATACATTCAATATTTGAAACGACACCAATTACTTTTATCCACAACATAATACTTCCGAATCGTTTTAATACTTAGAAATATTTTCCTCTCTTCCATCTATAATTCTTCCTTATTTAAACATTTATATCATAAAAATCTCGAAGTTAAAGTTTTTCAAAACCTTTCCGTGCAATACTTAGGAATATTTATAAGTATATTTCCCAAGATCTTTTTATCTCTAATATTTAGGAAGTAGTCTATTTATTTTCCTATTTCTCAAATCCTTTACAAATATTATTTGCAAATTTCTTAATATTTCCAAAGTCGAGTACACTTGCTTATATTTCCAAATGCCCATTCTTAACTCCTTTTATGAATTCTAATTCATTTTTTTGAATTCCTCTTATTTTAAACACTTTGGAAATTTCTTTAAGCTCTGAAAATCCCAATATAAGATTCCTCTTCTAAAATCATACTCGTTTAACAAACTTTGCTTTTAATATCGAGACGATTTATGAATAAATCAATCCTTTAAACTATATATATAAAATAAGTATTTTTAAAGAATAATAGTTTGTTTGTAAAAATACGTTTAAGTAGATTCAAAATATCAAACCATTTTAAATAACATCAACCACTCATTTCCAAATCATTTTAAATAACTGATTTATTCACAAGCTGATTAATAAAATATTAGAATTTATTTCAATAAATGTTTAATATTATAATAAATAATCTTCTGGAATATTCTAATATAAATAATAGTTTAAAGTTATATAGCATAGAAATAAAAATCCCATTTTTACAAACTTTTAACTTCTCGACAAAAATCTATTTTAAAATCCAATATTTCCAAATTCAGTTTATAACTCCTCCTCAATTCGTATCACATCGATTATGTCTCAACTTTATCACCATTCTCATATTCTAAAATAGGTTCCACTGTTTCTTTCCCAACTATTTCCATAATTCAATATAAATTCACACCGTAAATCTATATTTCCAATTATCAACTGACCATCATTTTCCTTATTTATAAACATTGATTATAAATTTATAAACTCCTTTGAGTTTTACTTATTGACAAAACAAATATTATTTACAAAATTCCATTATATAATTCATTTCTTGTAAATTCCATTTATACTTCCAATCTATTTTTAATCAGCAGAATAATTACTTTTAAGGACAAAGTCAGCGGTCCAATTACTTTCAAGGACATAATTTCATAGGTTTTTAGGCCTTAGAAACTAATTATTTTGCATTTTGTCCTTAAAAGTAATTATTTCAGTTGTGTGTCCTAGAAACTAATTGCACTTGCTAAAGAGGCCCTTGTGGCTAATTTCCACTTGATTTTAACTCCTCTCATATTCCCAGATGCCATTTATAAATTCTTGTATACAAGGCTTTTTTAAAATCTCCATTTAAAAAATTCACGATAGTTAAGTATACCCAAAAATCAATTATATTTCTAATTCAATTTCTTTTAAAATAACTCCAATTCCAATATATATATTTATATCTAATCCACTTTAATTTCATAAATTTTATAAGTATATTTATAGTTTTTAAATTATCAAAATTTAGGCCAATGCTACAATAGCATCCAATAATTCCAAACACTACAATAATATATAGTAGACTATTTTACACAAATCATATATCACTATATATGAAAAATAACAACATATTTGAAAAATCCAGTTGGATCCCTCCAACTTGTGTCCCTGCATCCACAGATGTTAATACAACATAAAATAATACCAATCCCATTTCGAGGGGAATATCGCGGTATATAGGGTCATCCACTATTATGCGAGGCGCATAGGGTCTCATCCGCTATAATGTGCGGAAATATCACTCCAAATACTAGAATATATATACTACTATATATGTTTAACATTCAACAGATAATAATTTTATAAATTCAACCACGCATCCAATATTTATTTTAACTATTTAAAATTGAATTGGGAATCCAAATGAGTGAGAATTTTCTCACCTTGATTTTTGTTTTGTCGAACATCCAGATTTTAAAATTTCTAAATCCAAGCTAACTTCGAAAAATCCTAAATTGACCCGTACAAACAATTTAAGAATTTAATTTACATCGGGATAATTAATTAAAATTAACCTTAAATTAATAACACGATTAAATAAGTTACCCTCGTTTCATGCTCGAGCACACTTCCAGGCGCGAGAACACAAGATCGAACCCACTCGACAATGCTCCAAAACACCACCATACTGTTGCTGTTCATCATCAGAGCTCACTGAAACCTTACCGGAGATCTGCCTCGTCGTGCTCCTCCAACTGCCATGGTTTGGTCCTCACTAAGCTTCGTCGACCTCCATACTTGACCGAACAACATTCCTAACTCCACCAATCATGGCAATCATTCGAGCACACACGCCACCACCCTACGTCACTGACCATCCCTCAAGTGTTGCACCTCCCCTTTGCCAGCCAACGCATACATCGCCGCTCCGCCAATACTCGAGCGAACTATCCCCGTCTAGAGCGTCGCGATTTCAATCGCATTCATCATTTTTTTATTGGTGTCAATTTTGTGAACTATAAACTAAAGGAGGAAAGGGATTTACGTGATTTTGAGTTTCGAATTAGATTTAATTTTCGTCTATATTTTTTTAGAAGAGGGGACGCGATTTTCTATGAAAAGATGGCTTTCGGTTTGAAACGAGATAAGGAATGGATAATACGCGATTTAAACGAGAATAGAAGTGGGTACGGTAGCGTGTTGGTAAAGGCATGGTGATTGACTGAAAATGACAGCCCAATCCAATCAAGAGAAATAAATTATTTAAATTTCCAAAATATTCAATTCATCTCGATTTATGCAACTCAAAATTTCGAATCCCTATCGAGGCATGCCGCTAGACATTTATAATGTTATACCACAATTTCAAATCCAATGGAAAAGGTTTCGAGTCCTAATTCGATCATATGGAGAAGATAGCTTTTCTGACCTAATTATTATATTGGATTTTCTTATTAATTTCGACCCGTTTCTATCCCGTATGATCAATCGGTAACTCCAAAAGCTATGAAATTTGAAATCTGATAATAGTATAATATTACGGATCTAATGGAACTAGTTTTGTCGAATTCCGAGACTGTCCTGGATCACTATTTTAAATCGTCTATTAAATCAACGATTTTGAACATTCCGAAATCGCTTAAATTTCTAGTTTTAAAATCTTACTAACTAAATTATAATTCCAAATCAAATATTTAAACCATTTAAATATTCAAAATTGAACGATGAAAAATCTAGGTCGTTACATTCCTCCCCCCTTAAAAGATTTCGTCCTTGAAATAGCTAAGGTGGGAAGAACGCTCCAAACCCATAACAAACCCACTTAGTTAAACCTGACATTTACTTTTCACATCTTTTTATTCCAATCAAAACAATTAGTTTCCATTTCTAACTCAAAAACCATTTATTTCAGTTGTAATTCACAAATCGACTTTTTAGAAAAAAAAATTCCCAAAATTTTTCAAAATTTTTCTAACACCCAAAATTTCCAAATTTTTTTGGTAGAATCTCCTTTGTATGGAGGACCTTTTGTAATATGAAAACAGAGATAACTGTATATACATTGACCCACAAGGTCGAAAAACAAATTATATAACAATATTTTATATTTTTGCAGTATTTAATTCGAAAACGTACCTTATTTTAGCATTTTTAAGTAAGCGGCTTATTTTATTTTGCAATTCACGTAATCAAAGTCAAGCAAAACAGCTCCTGGTACCTGTACTTACTCAATTTAAACACGTAGGTACCAAAACATCAAATTCAATGACATTTCACTTATTTAACTAGTGTAAACACATAAGTTTCATAAGCTAGCATGCCAAACATATATCATAAGCAATTTATAAGGTTTCGATACTAATTTAATTGCATCCAATCAATCCATATACTATTTCATTCAATTCGAATGATTTACACCTCACTTTACACGCATTCAATTCATTTTTAAACCAAATAAACTAATATACATTCCAAATTGATTAAAAATCAATTTATTCACTTTCTATTAATTCACAGAATTTTATTTACTTCCAGTTACGTCAACGACGATATTTCCATGCAAATTCGACGATATTCACTTAATAGAATAACCATTTTAATTTATAGATATTTTAAATTGATCCCAAATCAATTTATATTTGATCTATTCCATTCCCAATTGATTCTCGATCAATTCATTTTTCATTCCATTCAAATTCACTATTACTATACTAAAATCCATTTAATTTAGCTTGGAAACATTTCATGTTGTTATATTAAATAACCTTTCACAAATTAATTTAAGCCAAGCTTCCATTTAAAATATTTACTTAAGTTAATTTATTTACTTCAATCATTTCGATCAAACAGCTTAAGTACTTTTCCATTTGCAATCAAATTTCCTTTTTATTTAATTTGATTCTTATTCAATCAAATTCTATCCCAATTACTAATTTATTTAATTAGTTCATTCATTTTATCGACTTCAAATTTTAATTCCATACTCGAATCCATTTATGATTTCATTTAATGATATCAAATCCACATTCAATTTATTTATACTCAAATTGAATTTATTTGTAACTCGAGTCATTACTATCCCAATCCATTTCTATTTTATTTGACAATATTTCCAATGATAATTAATTTGCTTAGAATTAAGTCGAAATTCATTTATAACTCAAGTTCCAATTCCAATATCCACTTTTTAATCCACAATCCAGTTTATTTAACCAAGTTAATATCCATTCTACATTCAATTTACTAATTAACTATCTAGTTAGTTCACTTCCAATTCATAATTCAACATCTGGTTTTTATTTCAAAAGTTACTTCATTCAATTTTTCTTCAGTTCCAAATTCATTTCATAATTCAAGTTTGGATTTATTTCTCTACTTTAAAATATCACACTATTTTTATTTTGGTTTTCTATTTCACTTTTCAATTTTATAAGTTACACAACTTATCTCTTTCATTTCCATCAATTTTACACTTAAATATATTCATATTTTATTTTAACATGAGATTATACATCTATTTATAGCCTAAGTATACTTATTCCGTTAACTTCAATTTTTATAAGCTATTCGAAACCCATTTATTCACAATTCCAATTCCTCACTTGAATTTTATTTCGTTTAAAATCTTATCCATATGGTTATATAATTATTTCACAGCTCGAAGTTTAAATTTACCTCAATTCGACATTATTTCTAATCCAATTCAAATTTTATAACTTATATTTATATAGCCACTTTATATTTCCCATTTCATATTTAATTCAGTTCCATATAACTCAAACCCGATTCATTTTTTTATATTTAAATTTCAGTTCTTCTTTACCATCATTCCAAACCAAATTAAATTTAACTTCTACCCCAAGTAAATTTTATTTTTAATTAGTTCAATTTAATCAAGTAAGAATTCAATGCCAATTTCAAATTTTTCCCACTTCGTTACTCACATTCATATAGCATCTATCATCTCAACTCCCAATAAATTATTTAACTTTTCTTAAGTTAAATTCAATTCACACAATTCTATTTTAACTGCTTAAGTTCAAATTTATTTCTCAAAACTCAATTTCCATATTTTTCCTTTCTTATTGAAATCATCCCCTCTTTAAAAACCCGGTATATATTTCAAATCACTTTGGAATCAAATATATATATATATATATATATATAGACACTCATTTTGGTTTAACAAACCACTTCCTTCGAATTTTAAAATCAACTTGATTTTATCCATAACAATTCCCTTCGAAAATTTTCAAACAAAACTTGTTTGCCCAAAAATCCGAATCAAATCAATTTCGGCAGCAATCCGTCACTTAGAAACTCGAAAATGAATACAGATGATGCGGTCGTCATCACCAGGATTATTTTCCAGCGGTTGAAGTGAGTTTGGTGTTATATTACTTCCAATATCCATTTAAAACTATTTTCTCTTCAAAATATCTCCCAAATAACATTACTATTATTTACCTCCAACACATTGGCAAATACTTCAAAAAACTCCTGAATTTAAAATTTTCAAATTCTGGTTTGGATCCATTTTTAGTTTTTGACATATTTGTATAATTTATAATTGTACAATTTAATTTGGTTTTTATATCTATTGCAAATTTTAAAGTCTTATTTTGGTTATATATATAAAACACCCTAACACACCATTATAATAGTTTCCAGAAAATTATTCTCTTTTATATCAAAATATAGTTTGGGTAAAGAAATTCATTTACCCGCTTCAAAACAATATTATGTTAGTTAATCGTGTTTAAGCATTTAGAAACTCCTATTGATTTAGTAGCGTCCCACTATTCGAACAGATATTATATACCACTCAACCAATAAATCAACACAGTATAAAACCATTTATATTCACTAATAAATAGGCGCTCATATCTATTATTACACTCAACTCATTCTAGAGCACTACTAACTCTATCTCTAATGAGTAATCTCCACTACAGCCGAGGTTCTCACTTAACCTTCAGCTATGATACCAAATGTAAAGGCTCGTAAATCTGCGCCCCTTGAATCGACCATAATTCACAATAGTTTGACTCAAGTTGAACGGAAAATACGAATCTTTAGGGTGAAGATGGAAAAGGTACAAGAAAAATAAAAAACAACACAGAATCTCACAATCACAGCAAAATAAAATATAATAACAGATTTTTATATAAAAGAATCCATAATAGTTTATATACTTACAATTATCAAGTACAACAATTCAATACATCAAAATGGACAGTTATAACAACTTGTTCTCACACAACAAAAATATAACCAAGTAAGAAGGTACGTCTATGTCATCCAGCCGTCTTCTGAGCTCCATTGCATTCTATCTTGAATCTGTAATACTCGGTCTAACCCGAGCATTATAATAAAATAACACCCGAGTCAGTCTGGAAAACCAACGTGTGAAAACACACTTAATTGAATTATTAGAGTTATCAAAATCCTTTGAAAAACAAAGGTATATAGTAAAACCGCGTCACACATGAATATGACAGGTTTTTACCTTAGATAACCAAAACACTTTATAGAAAATCCAGTGATTTTATAATAGTATCTAAATACAGGTACTTATTCAAATAGATAAAATTGTTACATTAATTAAATTCTAGCGTACTAGGTTCTATAAACAAAACCATAAGCTCGTATTGGAGAATGTATTCCAACGAATGACCAGGCCAGTGGGGTACCGCCCACCACAGTACACCTCTAGAATAATGTACCGAGGACCCGTCCGGGATCCCCTGCCACACAAGACCGGCCTACCCCTAACCTATATAGACCGAATATGTTATCACTCTGGGTTTTCCCACCCTTACTATCGAGCGCTCCTTCCAAGCATAATCATATCCATAAATAATAGGTTTCCAAGGACAACTAGAAAGGTGTGACGACCCGTCTTTCATTCCACAGAAAAACGTATCATCAATAAAAAAGAAAGAGATAGAAATAGAAAGATAGAAAGAAAAGAAACAACAATCATCAGAATCTCACAGCGGAAACGAACAAAATATAATATTACATATATCCCTTACATAATTTACATATCAGAGTTCACAAAATCATACTACTCCATTACATCAGCCATTCATAATAGTTATTACAACCCAAACAACTCCAAACATAACACCCAAAATGCCACTATAGAGAATATAGATAGATAGTACGTCTGGACTCCAGCTCCAGCCTCCAAAATATATGCTAATCCAAACCTAATCACTTGGTTACTCGTAAAAAATTTTGAGTACCCAAGAGTTTATGAAAACAAAATAAACTCTGAGTCAGACATGGGTCTGGTGTGAGTAAATCAGTTAAAGTTGTTTAACTTTAAAAATCATTTTGAAACAAAAGGTATCACGTAAGACTTCCCACAAATAAACACGGGTAAGTTTTTACCTTACGCTAACCAAAACATTTGATAGGAAATTCAGTGATATTATAATAGAGTCTAGGGTTTTCAACTAAACTAGAAAATAGGCGAAATTGTTACATTTATTAAATTCCAGCAAACATAGGTATACAATCAAATCCGAGGGCGCTTATTGGATAATGGTTTTCCATCAATAGCAGGGCTACTGGGGTACCGCCCGTCACAGTACGGGGCCTAGATCACCGTACTGAGGAGCCATCCTAACTCCCCTGCAACACAAGGCCGGACCCATCCCTTACTGGATAGTTCCGAACAAGATAACCCAGCAGTTGTGGCCAACAACTGCCCACACAGCCGAATATATATAAGAGACTTCTAGACAGGGGTAAATCTCACTCTCAAGTGGGGGCTACCCACGAAGCCTTGCTGCATCTCCCCCGTTTTAGCCATTTCCGGTTGATGAGGCTTGAGGTTACGATTACCTTTATAAAGAACTCATCTCTTAGAATGCCCATCGTCCACCTGACGATGATCTGAAAGCATTCAATCCATACAAGTTCGTTCCGGGTTCGAACGAAACCGAAGGCATTATCTCGTTACACTCGTTTTGGAATCACCCTCAAAGTTAACGACGATAACCCTTTGCACTCTGATTCTCCACCTCGAATCTATAAGTACTATTCCGTTAACTCATTACGGAATCACCCACAGAGTTATACTGACATATAGCCCTTACACCTCGAGTCTTCACTCTTCACATAAGGTTCACGACCTAACGTTATTTGGAATCGATGTGGTTTTCGGATATCCAAATATGGAAACCCGATCCCGGTCTCATCGAAATCCAAAGCGTGTCTTTTAGGTCCAAGTTGTTTAAAGTTTAAACAATTCAATTCAGATTTTAAACATAGCATCACATAGCATTATCAATAGGTAATAACTAATATCTATCACAAATATACAACATCTTATCACAGATAATAACTCAACTATCATTCAACAGATATCAACCATATACAGATATCAATACAACAATCATTCACAAGCAAGCACTACTTCATTCATATCATAATTAATTTAATTAATTTAAATTAAATTAATTACTTAAGAATTTATCACTTAATCTTGCTTAAACAAACATTAATTAATTAATCACTTCTTAATTATCTTATTATTAATTAATTACTACTTAATTAATTAATAATCTTTATTTAATTATCAATTAATTACTAAAATTATTTATTAATTAAAATTTGATTAAAAATTAATCATTAATTAATCCTTAATTTATAATTAATTAACCTTAATTACTTCTTAATTTCCTTAATTAATTCTTAATTAATTACAAATTAATTTCTTAATTACATAATTAATTATTCATTAATTAACCTTAATTATTTAATTAATTAAGACTTAATCATTAATTAATTTACTATTAATTATAAATTAATTAATATTTAACTACTTAATTAATCTACTCTTAATCCATTAATTAATTAACTTCTTAATCACTAAATTATTAATCATTAATCAACTTATAAATCAAATATTAATTACTTATGAATTAATCTTAAATAAATTAATCAATAATCTATTAATTGTTATTTAATTTAATCCTTAATTACCTATTAATTAATTCCTAATTAATTAATTAATTAAATCTTAACAATTAATTAATTAATCAAAATAAATTAATTAATTCCATCACTAATTACTAATAAATTTAAGTAACTTAAATTTCAAAATTTAATTAACTTTTAAACAAACAATATTCATTTATCTTCAAAACTCATACAAAATTAAGTATTCAATTTATTAAAAACTAATTACTTTTTAAATGTTAGATTTAAAAATGTAAATCCATTTCAAAATTTCAACAATAAAATGTGATTACTTTAAAATAGAATTTTAACATTTTATAAGTGGTGAGGTATAAAGAGTTAAATTCAACTCAAAACAAAATTGAAGTTTGAAAACAAACTACAACTAAATTCCATTAATTAGTTAAAGCCCAGCCCAAAACAACTACCCAGACCGAACTTTAATTCTCCTCCTCTCATCAACCAGAAACCCAAACCAAACACACGCACGAACACATCGCCTCAACCCGAGTGCATCACGCGACAAACACGAGTTACCTCGAGCGCGACTTCGAGTTCTAACCCACGCACACACGAAGACAGCCAGACACACACATGCTGCCTCGACGTGCACCTGCACAGTGCCACCGCGCCACATCGCCACCGCTGGCCGCACGCGCAAACCCCAAATCCATCCTCGACCGATAATCTCAACCCAGAAACCATCCACGCGAGCTCAAACAAAATCGAGTTGTTCGAACCCAAAGTCGACTGCAGATGCAAGAAGGAAGGCCATCAACCACGACCACCGTACCACGTTCCGGCACCAAACCCCGGTCACACGTGCGCAAACCCCACATGCAACTCCTCCTCAATCCATACGAAGCTCGGTCCTCTCTATGAATTACACGATCGAAAATTTTCAAACCCAAAAAGACAGTTCCAAAACCCTACAAACCTAAATTCCAAATCCTATATTACAAAATAAATTAGATTTGTATTTTTCTGGTGATAATCATCATCTAACCAAGCTTCCATTAAAATTTCAGAAGTTAAAATCAATCCAATCACAAGAATTTGACAAAAGTACCAAATTCTAAAATCTTAAAAATTCGAATTCAATCGCATGTTTCAAATTCTAATTCCAATTTTAAAATTCACAACATGCATTAAAGATTCAACAAATATATTTGATTCATCAAAAATTAACAAGATTTTCATGCTATGAATTTTTGTTTTACTGCATATTTGTTTTCTGCAGTTTACAGTATCACCAATATGTATATTTTTAATTCTTATATCATGTTGATTCTAACATATATATATATGTTTGAAAATATCAACTAACTAACAACTTGCTAAATTTAAAATTTGAAGATTTGTTCAAAATTCACTCTGTACTTGTATTTACAGAGAAGTACAATTTATTTCTAAAACATGCACAGCAAATATCTTAAACTTGAAACAAATACTTCACAAAATCATTAACATACAAGCATTCATCACTATCATTCAACATACAACTTTTATACTTAAAGTTTTTAATTAAAGATTTACTCACCATATTTTTTTCCTTAGAAGATTCAAATTTGCAGAGACAAATTTGTGAACTGCAGACTTCTAAAAACTGAGATGACTTGATTGTTGATGCTTTTAATCTTGAATAAGTTGATGCTAAACTTTGATTGTTGCAGAAATTTGGTTGAAGATGCAGGAGCTAAGATTTGCAGGTTTTAGCTTTGAAAAATGCTTGCATGTTTTGTTTCAATTTGGTTGAAGAAGTATAGATTTGATTTTCAGAATTTAGTTGAAGATGTAGGGCTTAGTGAAGTTCTGATTTTTTTGAAAATGGAGGATGTAAAATTTCTTTTTACTAAAATTAGAAAGTATGCATGAATAATTTGTTTTATAAAAATTAAAAGAAAAGAAAACTACATTATGACACTTGTCAAATTAATGGCTAAATTCCTAACACATGTTTTATTAATAAGCTTAGATGTTAACATGTGTTTATCTCATGCAAAAATGAATTTAAATATTAACTTAATTGATTTCCTTATATATGTTTATATTTAATCTTTATATCAATTCCCTTTTTTTAAAAAAAATAAATAAATAAATATAAAACCAATGTTATAACATAATTAAAATTATGAGAATATAACTTAGTACTCCAAGTATAATTTTAAAATAAAAATTAACATAGTTTAAATCTTTTAATATATCAATTCAAACAAAATTTGAATTCTAAAAATTCAATTCAAAATCAAATTTGGTATGAATAAAATCTTAACATATTCAATTCCTTATATTAGTTTTTGTTTAATTGAAATAATTTTATATTTACCATTCATTTATTAGTTGTTGAATAAAATAACAACATTTATCAATTTAAATTAATTTATTATATAGATTATCATATTTAAATCTGGTGTGAAATTCCGGGATATTACAATCCTCCCCCCTTAAAAGAATTTCGTCCCCGAAATTTAAACAAAAGATAATCCAATTTTTTTTATTTAATTCAACCCTTCAAACATACATAACATCCATACATAAGCAACCATCAAACACAACATCCAAACAAACATACATCCAATACAGACACCACTAGCTATCCGGACACATATCCGGATAAGCCTTCCTAATATTATCCAGAGTCTCCCAGGTACAATCTCTGGGATCTTCACTCTACTGGACTTTAACAAGCTTCACCATCTTGCTTCTAAGCCGCCTCTTATCTTGATCAACAATTTGAACAGGATGTCGGACAACTGATAAGTCTGGCTCAACCTCCAATTCTTCCTGCACAGTTGGCTCCACAATAAGAGATGGATCGTGCACATATTTCCGTAGATGAGTTACGTGGAAAACATTATGAATTCCAGCCATCCGGACTGGCAATTCAATTCTATATGCAACATCACCAATCCTCTCGAGAACTCGGAACGGACCAATGAATCTCGGAGCGAGTTTCCCTGTCTTCCCAAATCTTACAGCTCCCTTAATAGGGGAAACTTTGACAAAGACCAAATCACCAATCTCGAATTCCAATTGCCTTTGTCTCTTATCAGCATATTTCTTTTGTCGATCCTGAGCAGCCCTCATCCTTTTCTTGATCATCTCAACTTTAGCAGATGCTTCTCGGATCAAATCTGGTCCAAGCACAATACGATCCTTCGACTCAATCCAACAAGCTGGAGATCTACACGGTCTTCCATATAATGCTTCATAAGGAGCCATCTTGATACTTGCTTGGTAACTGTTATTATAAGAAAACTCCACCAGATGTAGATGATCCTCCCACGATCCTCCAAAATCTAATACACAGGCTCTCAACATATCTTCTAGAATTCGATTAAGCCTTTCCGTTTGTCCATCTGTTTGTGGATGATATGCTGTACTCAATCTCAAATTAGTTCCCAAAGCTGATTGCAATGCCTCCTAGAATTTTCTGGTGAAAATCGGATCTCGATCACTTATAATGCTGACTGGAACACCATGCAATCTCACAATCTCTTTCAAGAAAATTTCAGCCAAAGAAACTGCAGTTCGGTTTGGTTTAACTGGTATAAAATGGGCGCTCTTGGTAAGACGATCCACAATCACCCATATTCCTTTATTACCCTTCTTAGTTCTAGATAATCCGTCGATGAAGTCCATCGCAATCATTTCCCATTTCCATGTCGGGATCTCCAAAGGTCGTAACAGACCGGCTTGCTTCTGCTGATCTCCTTTCACTTGCTGGCAGATAGCACAACTATTAACAAATCTGATTACATCCCTCTTCATACTCGGCCGCCAAAAAACTCTCTTCATATCCTTATACATCTTTGAGATTCCTGGATGGATACTTAATCTGGAGCGATGGCTTTCCGATAAGACTTCTTGTTTCAACCCATCCACACTCGGCACACATAGACGACCATTAATCCTCAAAGTTCCTCGATCGTCAATTTCAAAATCAGGATAATGTCCCTCTTTGGTTCCTTGAATAATTTTATTTAAAGTTTTATCCTCTATTTGCATGCTTATGATTCTTTCCTGGAGAGACGGAGCAACTTCCAAAAGAGATAAAACTGCATTCCTGCTAAGAGCGTCTGCCACAACGTTTGCCTTCCCTGGAGTATACAGAATATCCAAATCGTATGACGCCAAGAATTCAACCCATCGCTGCTGTCTTAGATTAAGATCTTTCTGAGAAAAAAGATATTTCAACGGTTTATGGTCCGTGAATAACTCAAACTTTTCTCCTAAAAGATAATGCCTCCATATCTTTAGAGCAAAAACAATAGCCAACAGCTCTAGATCATGCGTAGCGTAGTTCCTCTCATGAGGCTTCAACTGCCGACTCGCATACGCAATAACCCTACCATTCTGCATAAGAACAGCTCCCAATCCAACAATACAGGCATCAGTATACACTTCAAACTTGCTCTTACCATCAGGAATAGCCAACACAGGAGCACTTGTCAACTTTGTCTTCAGTTTCTGGAAAGCTTCCTCACACTCCGGTGTCCACTTGAATTTAGCTCCCTTCCTTGTCAGCTTCGTTAGGTGAGAAGAGATCTTAGAATAATCCTTAATAAACTTCCTATAGTAACCGGCCAATCCAAGAAAACTGCGAACTTCTGTAGGAGTCCGAGGCTGCTTCCATTCCAAAATAGTCTCAACTTTAGCTGGATCTATAGAGATTCCCTCACCAGAAACAATCTGGCCCAAAAATTTTACTTCTGATTTCCAAAAATGACACTTAGAGAACTTCGCTTCAGCACATGCCTTCTCAAAGTTTCCAAAACTATTCTCAAGTGCTGCTTGTGCTCTTCTTCCGATTTAGAAAAAACCAAAATATCATCGATGAAGACCAAAACAAACTTATTCAGAACATCTCTAAAGACTCGGTTCATCAGATCAACAAAATAAGCAGGAGCGTTGGTTAACCCGAAAGGCATAACCAACCACTCATAGAAACAATTAGGTCCCCTAAATATGGTTAAGGGAATACTGTCTTCAGCTACCCTTAACTGATGGAAACCTGATGCTAGATCTAACTGAGAAAAGACAGATGCACCATGAAGCTGGTCGAAGAGATCATCAATGCGAGAAAGAGGATACTTATTCCGAATGGTCACCTTGTTCAATTCACGGTAGTCTACATAGAACCTTAGCGACCCATCCGACTTGGTGACAAAAACTGCAGCAGAGCCCCAACAAGAAAAACTTGGTCTAATCAAACCCTTCTCCAACAAATCTTGAGTTTGCTTCACTAATTCCTCCCTCTCTTGGAGCCATTCTCCTACGAGGTTGAATTACAGGTACTGCACCAGGAACCAAATCTATACGAAACTCTATTTCCCGATGCGGAGGCAAACATTTAACTTCCTCAAATACGTCAGAGAAATCTCGGACTACTTCAATATCTACAACCTCTTCTTGAGAAGTCTCCACTCCATGTAAAATACTACTCAAGTGGATTCCAGAGTTATCACACATTACTTTGGCAATCCTACCCAGATCAGTTTCCAACGAAACTGTTCTTTCATCACAATTTAAGATAGCTTTATATTTGTCAAGCCAATCCATTCCCAATATAAGATCGAAACCTTGAAAATCCAATACATAAGGATCACAGGAAAAACTATGGGATAGATAGGAGATTCTCAAATCTTTACAAATCCTATCCAATTTGGTTACCCCTCCTATAGGATTTGATACACAAATGGGATTGTCTACAATACTAGGAGTAAGTAAGAAATTCTCTACAGTTCCCAGGGAAATAAAACTTAAAGAAGCACCAGAATCAAATAAGACTTTAATATATATTCCATTTAAAAGTAAAGTACCTTCTAAAACTCCCTTGCCCTTCGATGAGTTCGATGGTGCGCCTTCTAAAGCAAATACTTTGCTCTGTTGAACCTTATGAAGGAGCGGACAGTCTCTAATCATGTTTCCCGGTTGGTGACAGTTAAAGCAAAGCGACTTCTGAACTAAAGCTGACCTTGGTCCACTATACTGCTGTTGCTGCTGCTGTTGCTTCCTTTCTTGAGGACAGTGATTTGCCAAATGTCCCACTTGATTACAATTATAGCATTTCCGGGGTCCATTATTATTCCCAGACTTCTTCTTATTTTGCTTCTTCCAGTTAGGATTGAATTTCTCTTATTCTGGTTGGAAGAATTCCCTCCTGATGCAGCAACTTGTGCCACTGACCTCTTCTTCATCAAGTCTTCATACCTTAACGCGATATCAATAAGCTCCACAAAAGACCCTTTCATATGTGCAGTCATCCTCTTATGATATTCAGGCCTCAACCCCTGGACAAACATCTCGTTCTTCTTAAGAGGTGTGTCTATAAGTCCTGGTCCGTAGCAAGATAACTCGTTGAACTTTGTCTCGTATTCAGCTATGGACATATTCCCTTGTTTCAAATTTAGAAAATCTTGATAAAGCCGAGTTCTTCCTGCAGCAGGCATAAACTTTTCCTCAAACTTCTCCTTAAATTCTTCCCAAGACATAACATCCTCCGAGATATTAGCAATCACTGAATTCCACCATACTGCAGCACCACTCTGCAATTGCCACGCAGCCATTATTCTCTTCTGCTCATCAGATAACCTCATGCTCTTAAAAATCTTCTCACAGGAGCGAATCCATTCTTGAACTTCTATTATAGTTTCTGATCCTTGAAATGGTTTCCCTCCTAGATGAACAAAATCCTTACATAAGGCAGCAAAACTAGCTGAAGACGTAACTGGATTAACAGTCTCATCATCAGTCTGCTCTCTTCTGTTACCAGTTGATCCACTCCCAACAACTCTTCCCCTTCGACCTCTTGAACTCATATTGGCTACCTGAACAGGTAATCCAATCAATTTAGATAGGGATATAGTTATATAAGAAAATTACAAATACGCACTCTCAAGATAGATACTACTTCAGAGCCTAGGTGTTTCTCAACCATTGCTCTGATACCAACTGTGACGACCCGTCTTTCATTCCACAGAAAAACGTATCATCAATAAAAAAGAAAGAGATAGAAATAGAAAGATAGAAAGAAAAGAAACAACAATCATCAGAATCTCACAGCGGAAACAAACAAATTATAATATTACATATATCCCTTACATAATTTACATATCAGAGTTCACAAAATCATACTACTCCATTACATCAGCCATTCATAATAGTTCTTACAACCCAAACAACTCCAAACATAACACCCAAAATGCCACTATAGAGAATATAGATAGATAGTACGTCTGGACTCCAGCTCCAGCCTCCAAAATATATGCTAATCCAAACCTAATCACTTGGCTACTCATAAAAATTTTTGAGTACCCAAGAGTTTATGAAAACAAAATAAACTCCGGGTCAGACATGGGTCTGGTGTGAGTAAATCAGTTAAAGTTGTTTAACTCTAAAAATCATTTTGAAACAAAAGGTATCACGTAAGACTTCCCACAAATAAACACGGGTAAGTTTTACCTTACGCTAACCAAAACATTTGATAGGAAATTCAGTGATATTATAATAGAGTCTAGGATTTTCAAGTAAACTAGAAAATAGCCGAAATTGTTACATTTATTAAATTCCAGCAAACATAGATATACAATCAAATCCGAGGGCGCTTATTGGATAATGGTTTTCCATCAATAGCAGGGCTACTGGGGTACCGCCCGTCACAGTACGGGGCCTAGATCACCGTACCGAGGAGCCACCCCAACTCCCCTGCAACACAAGGCCGGACCCATCCCTTACTGGATAGTTCCGAACAAGATAACCCCGCAGTTGTGGCCAACAATTGCCCACACAGCCGAATATATATAAGGGACTTCTAGACAGGGGTAAATCTCACTCTCAAGTGGGGGCTACCCACGAAGCCTTGCTGCACCTCCCCTGTTTTAGCCATTTTCGGTTGATGAGGCTTGAGGTTACGATTACCGTTATAAAGAACTCATCTCTTAGAATGCCCATTGTCCACCTGATGATGATCTGAAAGCATTCAATCCATACAAGTTCGTTCCGGGTTCGAACGAAACCGAAGGCATTATCTCGTTACACTCGTTTTGGAATCACCCTCAAAGTTAACGACGATAACCCTTTGCACTCTGATTCTCCACCTCGAATCTATAAGTACTATTCCGTTAACTCATTACGGAATCACCCACAGAGTTATACTGACATATAGCCCTTACACCTCGAGTCTTCACTCTTCACATAAGGTTCACGACCTAACGTTATTTGGAATCGATGTGGTTTTCGGATATCCAAATATGGAAACCCGATCCCGGTCTCATCGAAATCCAAAGCGTGTCTTTTAGGTCCAAGTTGTTTAAAGTTTAAACAATTCAATTCATATTTTAAACATAGCATCACATAACATTATCAACAGATAATAACTAATATCTATCACAGATATACAACATCTTATCACAGATTATAACTCAACTATCATTCAACAGATATCAACCATATACAGATATCAATACAACAATCATTCACAAGCAAGCACTACTTAATTCATATCATAATTAATTTAATTAATTTAAATTAAATTAATTATTTAAGATTTATCACTTAATCTTGCTTAAACAAACATTAATTAATTAATCACTTCTTAATTATCTTATTATTAATTAATTACTACTTAATTAATTAATAATCTTTAATTAATTATCAATTAATTACTAAAATTATTTATTAATTAAACTTTGATTAAAAATTAATCATTAATTAATCCTTACTTTATAATTAATTAACCTTAATTACTTCTTAATTTCCCTAATTAATTCTTTATTAATTACAAATTAATTTCTCAATTACATAATTAATTATTCATTAATTAACCTTAAATATTTAATTAATTAAGACTTAATCATTAATTAATTTACTATTAATTATAAATTAATTAATATTTAACTACTTAATTAATTTACTCTTAATCCATTAATTAATTAACTTCTTAATCACTAAATTATTAATCATTAATCAACTTATTAATCAAATATTAATTACTTATGAATTAATCTTAAATAAATTAATTAATAATCTATTAATTGTTATTTAATTAATCCTTAATTACCTATTAATTAATTCCTAATTAATTAATTAATTAAATAAATCTTAACAATTAATTAATTAATCAAAATAAATTAATTAATTCCATCACTAATTACTAATAAATTTAAGTAACTTAAATTCCAAAATTTAATTTACTTTTAAACAAACAATATTCATTTATCTTCAAAACTCATACAAAATTAAGTATTCAATTTATTAAAAAGTAATTACTTTTTAAATGTTAGATTTAAAAATGTAAGTCCATTTCAAAATTTCAACAATAAAATGTGATTACTTTAAAATAGAATTTTAACATTTTATAAGTGGTGAGGTATAAAGAGTTAAATTCAACTCAAAACAAAATTGAAGTTTGAAAACAAACTACAAATAAATTCCATTAATTAGTTAAAGCCCGGCCCAAAACAACAACCCAGACCCAACTTTAATTCTCCTCCTCTCATCAACCAGAAACCCAAACCAAACACACGCACGAACACACCACCTCAACCCGAGTGCATCACGCGACAAACACGAGTTACCTCGAGCGCGACTTCGAGTTCTAACCCACGCACACACGAAGACACCCAGACACACACACGCTGCCTCGACGTGCACCTGGACAGTGCCACCGCGCCACATCGCCATCGCCGGCCTCACGCGCAAACCCCAAATCCATCCTCGACCGATAATCTCAACCCAGAAACCATCCACGCGAGCTCAAACAAAATCGAGTTGTTCGAACCCAAAGTCGACTGCAGACGCAAGAAGGAAGGCCATCAACCACGACCACCGTACCACGTTCCGGCACCAAACCCCGGCCACACGTGCGCAAACCCCACATGCAACTCCTCCTCAATCCATACGAAGCTCGGTCCTCTCTATGAATTACACGATCGAAAATTTTCAAACCCAAAAAGACAGTTCCAAAACCTACAAACCTAAATTCCAAATCCTATATTACAAAATAAATTAGATTTGTATTTTTATGGTGATAATCATCATCTAACCAAGCTTCCATTAAAATTTCAGAAGTTAAAATCAATCCAATTACAAGAATTTGACAAAAGTACCAAATTCTGAAATCTTAAAAATTCGAATTCAATTGCATGTTTAAAATTCTAATTCCAATTTTAAAATTCACAACATGCATTAAAGATTCAACAAATATATTTGATTCCTAAAAAATTAACAAGATTTTCATGCTATGAATTTTTGTTTTACTGCATATTTGTTTTCTGCAGTTTACAGTATCACCAATATGTATATTTTTAATTCTTATATCATGTTGATTCTAACATATATATATATATATATATATATATATATATATGTTTGAAAATATCAACTAACTAACAACTTGCTGAATTTAAAATTTGAAGATTTGTTCAAAATTCACTTTGTACTTGTATTTACAGAGAAGTACAATTTATTTCTAAAACATGCACAACAAATATCTTAAACCTGAAACAAATACTTCACAAAATCATTAACATACAAGCATTCATCACTATCATTCAACATACAACTTTTATACTTAAAGTTTTAAATTAAAGATTTACTCACCTTAGTTTTTTCCTGAGAAGATTCAAATTTGCAGAGACAAATTTGTGAACTGCAGACTTCTAAAAACTGAGATGACTTGATTGTTGATGCTTTTAATCTTGAATAAGTTGATGCTAAACTTTGATTGTTGCAGAAATTTGGTTGAAGATGCAGGAGCTAAGATTTGCAGGTTTTAGCTTTGAAAAGATGCTTGCATATTTTGTTTCAATTTGGTTGAAGAAGTATAGATTTGATTTTCAGAATTTAGTTGAAGATGTAGGGCTTGGTGAAGTTCTGATTTTTTTGAAAATGGAGGATGTAAAATTTCTTTTTACTAAAATGAGAAAGTATGCATGAATAATTTTTTTTATAAAAATTAAAAGAAAAGAAAACTACATTATGACACTTGTCAAATTAATGGCTAAATTCCTAACACGTGTTTTATTAATAAGCTTAGATGTTAACATGTGTTTATCTCATGCAAAAATAAATTTAAATATTAACTTAATTGATTTCCTTATATATGTTTATATTTAATCCTTAAATCAATTCCCTTTTTTTTTCTAAAATAAAATAAATAAATATAAAACCAATGTTATAACATAATTAAAATTATGAGAATATAACTTAGTACTCCAAGTATAATTTTAGAATAAAAATTATCGTAGTTTAAATCTTTTAATATATCAATTCAAACAAAATTTGAATTCTAAAAATTCAATTCAAAATCAAATTTGGTATGAATAAAATTTTAACATATTCAATTACTTATATTAGTTTTTTTTTTAATTGAAATAATTTTATATTTACCATTCATTTATTAGTTGTTGAATAAAATAACAACATTTATCAATTAAAATAAATTTTTTATATAGATTATCATATTTAAATCCGGTGTGAAATTCCGGGATATTACAAAAGGGGATAACATACCCCACTTGGGTGCGACCCACTTAGACATGTTGCGTCTCCCATGTTTTGGTCATTTTCGGTTGATGAGGTTCGAGGTTAAGCATTACCTTTCAAGAACAGTTCTACATAGAATGCTCATCGCCTTCCAATGATGATGTTCTGATAGCATTCGTCCATACAAGTTGTCCCGGGTTTGGACAAATTGAATCACCGTCTTCATCATCTTCATGGTATTTATTCATTACGTTCAAACCGGATCGAAGTGGTTTTCATATAATTAAATCCAATCCCGGTCTTTTCGAAATGTTAATGAAATTGGCCAATATTGATAGTCTGTTATTTAACTATCAATAAAACATCCATAAGTAGTCACTAGGTCCCATCTTTTCTAATTCTTTGAATAACACTCATTTTCAAAATATCTTTACAAGGTATATATCCGATCTCTTCATTATATTCAATATTTGAAACGACACCAATTACTTATATCCACAACAGGATACTTCCACATCATTGTAATACTTAGAAATATTTTCCTCACTTCCTTCAATAATTCATCGCTATTTAAACATTCCTATAATAAAAATCTTGAAGTTAAATTTTTGCGAAACCTTTCCACGCATTGCTTAAGAATATTTATAAGTATATTTCCTAAGATCTTTTTATCTTTAATATTTAGGAAGTAATCTATTTATTTTCCTATTTCTCAAATCCTTTACAAATTTTATTCGTAAATTTCTTAATATTTCCAAAGTCGATTACACTTGCTTATATCTCCAAATGCCTATTCTTAACTCCTTTTATGAATTCTAATTCATTTTTTCGAATTCCTCATATTTTAAACACTTTGGAAATTTCATTAAGCTCCCAAAATCCCACTATAAGATTCCTCTTCTAAAATCATACTCGTTTAACAAACTTTGCTTTTAATCTCGATAGGATTTATAAATAAATTCAATCCTTTAAACTATATATACGAATAAGTATTTTTAAAGAATAATAGTTTGTTTGTAAAATACGTTTAAGTAGATTTAAAATATCAAAACATTTTAAATTACATCAAGAACTCATTTCCAAATCATTTTAAATAACTGATTTATTTATAAGCTGATTAATAAAATATTAGAATTTATTTCAATAAATGTTTAATAGTATAATAACTAATCTTTCGGAATATTCCAATCTAAATAATTGTTTAATATTAAATTGAAAATCCAATTTTTACAAACTTTTAACTTCTCGACAAAAATCTATTTTAAAATCCAATATTTCCAAATTCAGTTTATAACTCCTCCTTGATTCATATCACATCGATTATATCTCAATTTTATCACCATTGTCATGTTCAAAAATAGGTTCCACTGTTTCTTTCCCAGCTATTCCCATAATTCGATATAAATTCATATTGTAAATCTATAACTCCAATTTATTAACTGACCATTGTTTTCCTTATTTATAACATTGTTTATAAATTTATAAACTCCTTTTAGTTTTACTTGTTGATAAAACAAACCTTATTTATAAAATTCCATTATATAAATTCATTTCTTGTAAATTCCATTTATACTTCCAATCTATTTTTAACATTGATTTTGACCGCTCTCATATTCCCAGATGCCATTTATAAATTCTTTTATATAAGTCATTTTTAAAATCTCAATTTAAAAAATTCACGATAGTTACGTATACCTGAAAATCAGTTATATTTCTAGTTCAATTTCTTTTAAAATAACTCTAATTCCAATATATATATATATATATATATATATATATATATATATATATCAAATCCCCTTTAATTCCATTAATTTTAAAAATGTATTTATAGTTTTTAAATTATCCAAATTCAGGCCAGTGCTACAATAGCATCCAATAATTCGAAACACTACAATGATCTATAATATATTATTCTTCAAAAATCATATATCACCGTATATGAAAAATAACAACATATTTGAAGAATCCAGTTAGATCCCTCCGGCCTGTATCCTTGCATCTATAAATGTTAATATAACATAAAACAATACCAATCCCACTTCAAGGGGGATATCACGGTATATAGGGTCACCCGCTATTATGCAGGGCGCATAGGTCTCGTCCACTATAAGGTGCAAAAATATCGCTCTAAATACTAATATATATACTACTATATATATTTAACATTCAACAGATTATAAATTTATAAATTCAACCAAGCATCCAATATTTATTTTAACTATTTACAATTGAATTGGAAATCCAAATGAGCGAGAGTTTTCTCACCTTGATTTTTATTTTCACATTCGGTTTTTAAAATTTCTAAATCCAACCTTGTTAGTCCTTGAGATGATGGTTTTGATGACAACAACCTTAGAATATGATTATAAAATATAAATACTAACATTGTAGTTTAAAAATATATGTATATGCAGGATTTAACCATGCAGGTACCAAGAATGAAGATTATATAGTATAGAGATTCAAGATATCAAAATTGAAGATTCACGAGTATCAAGAATATCAAGATTATCAAGAGTTCAAGATTTCAAGCATAAATAATTTAATTAGGAATTTTGTTATAAAACTCCTAGAAAAGCACTGGCATCTTAAAATCCAATTTATTCGTGGAATGGAATCCACTTCGAGCCTGTTAAAGGGATGGAACCCTAAGTAGGATGGAACCTACAAAAAATCTAGTGGAACATTGTTTGTATCCACTAACCTTTTATTCAAAATGATTTTTCAAAATTATATCTTGTTTTCAAAATGTTTTCAAAATCTTCCTTTTAAAAGAATCAAAAACATCTATCTAGATTTTAAATATTTTTAGCCTCAAAATAATCTTTAATTCCAAAATCAAATTATCCTTGGTTTTAAACTATCTTTTAATAATAATATATTTAACTTTTAATATTTATACTTAGATTTAAATATAAAATTATAAGTAAAATTTTATATATACCAAAATATTATTCTCTATATTTATTTATGTATATTAACTATAGTTAAGTATATTTATAAAAGTTTAGAATAGTTTTAATATAAGACAAAAGTTATTTTCAAAGAAAAACAATACACCAAAATTTCCTTTGGGATGTCGACATACCCAAGTTACCCATGTCAACACAATGTCAGTTGATTTCAAAAATTTGAATTTCAAAAGAAGTGTCTATTCGTCATATCTCTTCACGAATGGACTTGGCTGTTGTTCTTCTATAAATAGGGGCTGTTTCTAACGAAGTTCAATCATATTTTTCTGGTTTTCACCCCTCTTCTTCTTCCATATTTCTTTATACATATTCTTACCATTACTCTGCCGAAATCAACATTGAATCTAACTAGATCATTTCTGGTTTGATTCTCTATCACTATCTCAACAAGATCCTCAGTGCTATTCAGAGTTATAGACTTCTTTGTAATCAATTTAGTGAGAAAAGGTGTGATTGTAGCCTTGAAAATCAATCAAGTTTAAAAGGTGTGATTGTAGCCTTGGAAATCAATCAAGTGTAAAAGGTGCGATTGTAGCCCTGGAAATCAATTAGGTGAACTTGTTGCCCGTGAAATCAAGTATGTCTACCGAGAGGATTGTGAATCTGGAGGGTGTACCTCGTAGCCTTGAAATCGAGGGTGTAATTGTAAAGATTGATTTTGAAAGAAAATCCGTACTTGTGTGCGTGACTGGATGTAGGTAACTCCGAACCAGTATAAAATCCGATATGTTCTTTCCTTTACTGCTTTTACTTTATTTGTGCATCTATGTTTGTTTCCGTGATCATATCTGTGTCTGAATATTGTATACATTTGTGTTCAAATTAACATAAACTCAAAAGGATTTAGTAATTTCTTAAAACACTATTCACCCACCTCTAGTGTTTATCCTAGCCTTAAGATCCGTAATCCGCATTTCTAACATTTGGTATCAGAGCAAGGTTTTCAAAGTTTTCGTAATCTGAATTTTGAAAAATTTTCAAAATGGCTACCAACACTGGTACTGGTAACACTACCAACACTAGTTCTATCATCCTATCACTAGTTCATTTGTAGAAGGTCAGTCTACTTTCAGACCACCATTTTTTAATGGCAGTAACTATGTATATTGGGCATGTAGGATGAAAATAAATTTACAATCTGTAGGAATAGACACTTGGAATATCACACAGACTGAATATTCTGAAACCATAACTGATTTTGCACAGTGGACCGCTGAGCAAAGGACTGTTGCACAAAATAATTCTAAAGCAATGAATATTCTATTTTGTTCACTTGATAGGAATGAATTTAATAGAGTGTCAATTTGTATGTCTGCATATGAAATCTGTTAAACTTTGCAAGTTACTCACGAAGGAACAAGCAAAGTAAAACAGACCAAAATTTCCACGCTCACAAATCAGTTTGAATTATTTAAAATGAATTCTAATGAGTCTATTTCAGATATGTATAGTAGATTTCAGGATATTATGCATTCTCTAATATCCTTGGAAAAGGAATTTTCGGAAGAAGATCAATTCAGAAAAATCTTAAATTCTCTTACTCCAGAATGGGATCAAAAGACACTTGCAATCGAAGAGGCAAATGAAATCAGTACCTTAAAGATAGAAGAATTAATTGGAAATCTAATGTCATTTGTAGTCCAAATGATTGAGAGAAGAGAAAGCAAAGCATCTGAAAAGAAATCAATGGCGTTCAATGCATTGACCGATGGATCAGACTCAAACAACGATAATGATGAAGAGAGCCCTTATGGCCAAGAATTTTTGAAAATTTCTAAAATGCAGAAAGATGAATAGTCTCAAGAGAAACAACTATAAGTATTCTGGAAATCAGAATGTAGTGCCAAACAATATCAAATGTTTCAACTGTGACAAAGCAGGCCATATCAAAAGAGACTGTCCGTATCCAGATAGGCAATATCTTCCTATAAACAATGATTCCGTAAAGAAATGAAAACGTGCATTTACTGCTACTCTAGATGACTCAGACTCGTTCTCAAGCGATGATGATCGGAAGACAGATAATTCAAATATGTGTTTCACAGCAGTTCACGACTCCGACGAATTCAGAGAAACGAACTTAGAAAAAGGTACACATTTACAATACAATTGTTGAAATTGCATGCTTAGAATTGGATGCTTGATTGATTGATTTTGAATCGGTGTGTTGTTTGAATTTTTAAATTTTTATTTTTACTATTTTATTATTATTATTATTAATTTTAATTTTAATAGTATTATAATATTTTATAGAATATACTATAATTTTAGAATTATTCCAGATATATATATATTAAAAATAATAAGTATATATGTATATATATTAAAATTCTTAGGAAAAATAAATCATAGAAATTCAAAGACACATGTCGACATGGTCCCCGCCATGATGTCGACATGGGTACAGAATATGAAATTCAAAATTTGAATTCAAATGGTTGAATTTCCCTCCACCTTTTCACCTCATTCAATTCTCTGGAAAGGCATCTTTTGACCATAGAACATGTCCTTTGAGAATCTATTTATTCACTATCTTTTGTCACATCTTTTCACTCTCATTTTTAAATTCAAACTCTCTCTTCAAAATTTCGAGCTCTCTACTCTCTACTCTAATGGCTTCTTCAAGCAACCCCTCCACCATGAAAATTTCGAAAATGATAAAAGAGCAACTCTTCAATGATCCGGAGGCTATAAAAGCATACATCAATTATGCTAACTACGCAAAAGTCCATCCCGAAAATTTTGCTATATTTCAAGATTTATCTTCTTATGAAATTGATTCTCTTTTTACAAACAATCAAATTCTTAGTCTTGTTGATGTTTCTCAAAATGATTTTGTTTGTTATCCAAATCTTGTTAAAATTTTCTATGCAAATTTAAACCTTATATTAGAAATGATGATGAAATTTGGAGTATTGTCAAAGGCACTAGAATTGTTTTGAATTGTGATCTTTTGGGCACCATTCTCAATTGCAAGAGTACGGGAATGGATCTTTTTAGTTTTAAAATCAATGAAAATGATCGTGAGACATTTCATTACATTTTCGAAGGAAATGATAATTTTGAATTCAAAAATCGAAACTTTCGGCCAAACGCTAGAATTGTTAATAATCTTTTGTAGCATACTTTGACCCCAAGATCAGGAAATTTTAACAATACTACTTCAAAAGTTTGCAAAGCACTTTTTTCTATTTTTGGAAATTATGATATTAATTGGGCGCAAGTTATTTTGGATGAACTTCATCCCAAAAATCTTGAAATGGGTGAGAATACTTTTTATCATGGAATCTATCTCACTCGGATTTTTAACTATTTTGGAGTAGATTTCAAAGGAGAAGAATTTGTTTCAAGAAAGGTTTTCAATCATTCCAATATTTCTCTTATGAAAATTCCATTTGTTTTTCAACCTTATGAGACTCTTGCCAAAAAGGAAGAGCGTTTGGCTCATGAGGAGATGAAAGAGGAGGAAGAGGAAGAAGAAGAAGGGGATGAAATGGAAATTGAAGAAGAAGAAGAAGGTGAAACATCTTTGAAAAGCATTGATTATCCTCTTAATCCAACCAACAAAACCTTTCCCAAAAACCAAAAGACCATTGTTGAGAATCAACAGATTCTTAAACGATCCGTTAGTAAGAAGTTGGACAAAATTTCATCCAAGATGAAATTTTTATTTCCAAAGTCAGCAAGAAGCTAGGATTATCTTCATTTTTGTCATCCTCTAACTAGTTCTACCTTTTTGTATCTCGTTGTATTTGTTTTAGTTTATTTTGATTTGAATATTCGTGTAGTTTTAATGTTAAATCATTGTATTGATCTATTGTGCAATGAAATTGAATTTCCTTTATGTTATCTAGCGTATCTTATCTCTAGAATAAATGTTAGTATATTATATAAATATATACATACACAATTATTCACGAAATAAAAATAAGCCATCAAAATTCAGTGCACCATGTCGACATCCCCCCTATGACCATGTCGACATGTACTGGTTAGAAATGACACTTCATTTTAAATTTGAAATTTGAATAACTACCTTATGTCTATTCATTTCAAACGAATTTCTACACATATAAATACCTATTTCTTCCAGAATTCATCACTCAATATTATTTCTTATTCACTTTGTCTCTCATTCTTCTCATAAACTCGAATATGGCCAATCCAATTCATAATTTATCTGAAAATCTTGAAGTAACTCTTAATTCTTTCAAGAATATTCTTTCTTTCATTCTTCGAAACCAGCGACACTTAGAGTTGAGTCAAATGCAGATGATCAAGGAGCAAGAAATTCATTTCGATGCAATACGATGGATGATTTCCTCCCTGCATAAGGATGATAATGAAGCACATCATCTAGTCTCTCTAGCTAATGATAATGAAAATTGGGATGCCATCAAAGCATACCCTCTATTTGGAGAAGAAGGATGGGTGGAAGTTCCTCGTAATGTTTTATTTGATTGTTTTGTTTGATTTGAATTATTTGATTTGATTTGATTTGATTTGGATTGATATTTGATGTGAAAAACATGTATAAATATGCATTGATATTTATATGATCCTTAATTAATTATCATGTCTATCAGTGTAATTATCTCTTAATCTATCTATTATATACTCCATTGTATAGTTTATAAATGCAGGTACTTTAGTCCAAGAATGAGTGGGAATTATATAGTTTAGAGAGTTATATAGTTTGGAGTTAGTTTTTGTTGATGACAAAGGGGGAGAAATATAAAGTAGGATTTTGAATTTTCTTTACTTTCGAATTCACCTCCATTATCACTTCTAATATTCTTAGTTTTTAATTTTTTGAGATTTTGAATTTTCTTTACAAAAATCTTGAAATTTTCAAAAGTATCACTTTTATTTTTTTAAGAAAATAGTCCAAGTATATCTTGAGAAATCATCTACTATAACAAGTACATATTTACTATGATTTTTAGACTAAATTTGAATTGGACCAAAGAGATCTAAATGTAATAGTTCTAGTGGTTGTATAGTTGAGATATTTTTCTTTGATTTAAAGGATGATTTTGATAATTTTCCTAATTGACAAGCATCACAATTATTGTTTACTTTAGAGTTCATTTTGGTAAACTTTTTACCAAAATATTTTTAGATAATTTATTTATAATTTTGAAATTAATATGACAAAATCTTTTGTTCCATAACCAAGGATCATTTTCTTTGGCTATTAAACACATATTTGTATTGTGATTTATACTCATATTTAAAACATAAATATTTTTATCTCTAAAACCATCAAAAATAAGAATTTTATTTTGATAAAAAATGCTACACTTATTTTCAAAAAAATAAATATTGAATCCTTTATCACATAATTGGCTGATACTAAGTAAATTATGCTTCAAATTTTTCACTAAAGAAATCTGTAATAGGAGGTGAATTAGATATACCGTTATTGCTCACATCACCTTTGCCGATGACATATCCTTTGGAATTATCTCCAAATGTGACAGAACCTCCCTCTGAGTAATTAATGTTTGTTAGCATCCCTTTATTTCCTGTCATGTGTTTCGAGCAACCACTATCTAGTATCCATTTTCCTCTCTATTTGGATGGTACCTGCAAAATATAGAATTAACATTGGTACCCACTATTTTATTTTGGGTCCTAAGAGTTAGGTTTTAGGAAGTCAAACCCGAGGGGTTTCAGAATTCCTTTTGAAAACAAAATCTTTGTTTTTATGAACAGTTTTTACAAAAGATTTTATGTACTTATTTCTAGTTGAAGAGTTATTTGTTTTAGGAACCCAAATTTTAATTAGTGTTGTAAAATTTGAAATTTTAGAACTAGGATTTTCAACTTTATTATTCCTTTTATAAGAAGAATTCTTTATCTTTGGAATAATTTTAGAGGATATTTTATATACTAATCCTCTTTTATTTGAAATAGTTTCAGAATTTTCTATAATTTTGGAAAGATTTTCTCTACCTTTATTAAAATTAGAAACATTTTTAGTAATGTCTATTAACTTTGTTTTAAAGATAGAATCATCTAATTCTAAAATCTTGATATTCGCTTTAAGGTCATGATTTTCAATTAATAAAGCATTATTTTTTTCTTCCTGAGTTTCTATTTCTTGACTTAGAAGAGAAAGTTGAGATGTCATATTAGAACAAGATTCTTGAGTAACTTGGAGTTCTTCTTCTAAAATTTTCTTTTCATCTCTTAGCATTTCTACTTCGATTTCAGTTCTGTTCAATTTTTCAAGAGCTTCTTTGTACTTTCTAATTTTGCCTTTTAGTTTGTCAATTAATTCTAAATTGTTGTCCAAAAGGTCATTAAAAGTCAGATCACTTACCTCGTCTTTTGTAGCCATAAAGCAATTGTTGGCTTGTTCTGAATCTCTGTCCGAGTCTCTTTCTGATGATGAAGATGATTCTGTATCTCCCATGTGACAGAGGAAGCTTTCTTCTTGAATCTGTCCTTCTTGTTCTTATACTTGTCTTTCTTTTTCTCAGGATAGTCTTTCTTGATGTGACCTTTCTTATGACATTCATAACATTCTAGAGCATATGATGATGGTTTGTTGATGTTGTTATTGTTGCTGGAGTTGTTCTTGTTATTTCTAAATTTGTTGCTCTTTCTAAATTTCAAAAACCTTTTGAAATTTTTAGCATTGAATGCCATATCTTCTTCATCTGAATCTGATTCATCTTTTTCTACCTGGAATGCTATATTTTTCTTATCTTGAGCATGTATTCGTTTTGCTTGGAGATTAATTTCATAAGACAGTAGATTTCCAATCAACTCTTCTGGTTTTATGGTCGAAATGTCATTAGCTTCTTCGATTGCTAAAAATTTTCGTTCCCACTCATCCATTAGTGAGTTGAGGATTTTCGAAATAATATCAAAGTCTGTGTAAGTTTCTCCTAGTGCTATTAAAGAATGATATATCTTGAAATCTAGAGTACATTGCATTGATAGTCTCATCTTGTTTCATTTTAAAATTCTGGAACTGATTTTTGAGCATAGATATTTTACTTTGTTTAACTTTGTTAGTTCCTTCATGTGTAACTTTAAGTGTACGCCAAATTTAATGAGCAGTTTTACACATGCTTATTCTATTAAACTCATTTTTGTCTAATGCACAATACAGCATATTCATAGCTTTAGCATTTGCAGTAGCATCTAATTTTTGCGTGTTAGACCATGCTGGATATTCAGTAGTAGGAATAATTTATTCATATTGCATAATGTTCCAGGTTTCATAACTACTTGGTTGTATATAGATTCTCATTCTATTAGCCCAACAATTATAGTTCATTCCATTAAATAGAGGTGGTCGTGTAGTAGATTGACCTTCTAAAAAGGTAGTGTTAGAAACAGTACTGGTGTTGTTTTCTATATAAAAACAATATCAGATAACTATGTTACGGTTATATGATGGCCTTGCTCTGATACCAAATGTAAGTTACTATGCTATATGATCGTGTAATATGGATAAGCTACTTGTGTGGAATATGAACTCAGTAAGTAAATAATTAAAGCGGTAAGGAAAATGAAACCAAAGATTTTTATACTGGTTCGAACTCCCACTCTATGTCCAGTCCCAAACTCCTTCTGGAATTAAAGCTAGCAACCCTTACTTAACTCGGAGGAATAGGTTTACACGGCCTGAGCAACAGAACATGACTTCTACTGCCTAAGCAACCGAATAGGACTTCTACCGCCTGAGCAACTGAACATGACTTCTTTACAAATAAAAAAGTATCTGACTGTAGTGTGCTCTTTTTAAATAGCATTGATAAGTCAATTAAGTACAATCTTCCTACAATCTTCTCCTTTTTGATATATAGCGTAATGTGCTTTGAGAATTGTGGAAGATAGAGTGATCAACGACCAGAGAATGTAAGCAGTTTGAGTGCAGTTTTGAAATAGAGAATATATAAGAATTCAAGAATATTAAATCAGTTTCGGTGAATTGTTTGTTGAATTCTAAAAATCTATTTATAAAGATTAAAACATTGCAACCTTTGTTGAAAGGTAACAATGAAAAGAAACAGGTGCAACTGTTGGTTTGAAGATGTTTCTCTTCGATGAAGAGAAGTGTCTTTTCATAAAAAATAGCCGTTGAAAATATTCATCCGGCTGAATGAATTCATTCAGCATTTTGAATTTTAAAAATCGAAAACAGCAAAGAAATAGGCTATTTTTCGCCTAATTCATCCGTTTGAATGAATTCATTCGGCCTGCTGAATATTGTGAAACAGTAAATTTGTTTTAGCAAACAGCCGTCTGAATGGCGGCATACAGCCGGCCGAATTCAACCTGTTTTGTATGGTAATTCATATGTGTATATGTGCGTGTATGTATATATATCTTTTAAGGAGAGATTATAACATATTACTAAATGATACAAGAACTCTATATAAAGGACTATCAGTTTCAAAACCATCTGAATATGAGTCTACAACAAATCTCCTACATAAATGATTAGTACATACAAGTATTTACTTATATAGTTTGTCACAATCAAAACGATGTAAAATCGAGATTCCAACGAGAATAAATGCATTAGAGTTTATTTCCTGATTGTTTGTATTTATAACAATTCACTTTTCTTTTGATATAGATTATTTACTGAAAAATTATTACGCCAAAGAAATATATCATTTATCATTTTTTTAGTGTATTTGCCACAAATTTTGGAATTATTTTTAGTGATTTAAATCTTAATATTTTCTTTGTGCGTGGTTGATTAAAATAAAATACTGAAATAAGGAAATTATCAATTTACTTCTAAGTGTTAAGAAAGGTATAATTCAACATCCGTTTTCAAGGTCAAAATTTTCATGAATTACAATTCTTGAAAAATATATCTATATTATTATTCTTATTTAAGATCATTCCCCTTAGCTCAAACTCCTTAGGATATTTTCTTCATGCTTTTGCTGGATGCATTCATGGTTCTTTGTCTTTGTTAACCATACATGATTTAGAGAAATTAGCCATTCAGTGTTGCCTTATGCTGATTGAGGATGTTAAGTTTAAGTTGCACTGTTACCTTGGTTACCACAACAAATATTGATTTGGAGGCAATGATGACTGTCACTGCTACCCTAGTAGGACTTATAAGTTTGGCCATAAGTGAATCATTTTAACATTTTGGCTGCTGCACAATATTGATAATTTAATGTCATGATTTGGTTTACTTTATCTATACCTTAATGATGTTGAAAACAATAGTTACTTGAATATTCTATGGCAAATTTATGGAAAAAAAGGTTCGCATAGGCAGAGCAAAATAGTTTTTTGATAGTAGTTTCAGATAAATTATAGTATCTATCTAAGTGGATGATACTTTGGACAATTTGATTCTCTATGAATTATGAAAAACACTAGGATCACATGTTGGATATGGTTTCATTATTTTTAGTGGGAACACATGCTTGATATAATTCAGTTACTACAAAACTATTTATTTTCGTAGGAATGGGGTTTATCGGTATTTCTCGGTCCTTTCTACCTTAAAGGCAAGTATGAACTAATATAGATCTCAAAGTTTAAACTGCCATTTGTTCTTGGAAATTCTATTTTTAACTCTAACAACCAAATATGAAAAGGAAAACAAAAATAATAATTAAGTCTTGTAATGGGAGCCTTTCAGTTCTTTTTTTTATATGAAAAACGAACTACAGTTTTTTCTAAAATCAACTGATAAGAAAGTGAGTTCCCAATCAATAGGGATCGACTCATCGATAGATAAATAGATAAAATCATACTTCCTTTTATTTCAAAATTTTGTGGTTTTTGTAAATTGTTGCAGATGAAAGTGTAGAAGTTTACAATTTTTTCTACAAAATTTCTACAACTATTTGCAAAATGTTGGGCTAAAACTTTTTACATTGCCTTGATCACTTTTTTTAAGTTTGGTTGTAATGTATGTGAAGAGAAAAACAAATTGAATAAATTAGTTATACTACATATTAATGTTCGATGTAAATATCAACTGGGTTGATGTTATAAAAGTTTCAAATGTACTTTTGTAGAGACCTACATCAGAGTTTAGTTCACTGAAGATGCAATTGGATCTACTATAGCTTAGCCATCCACGAATATTAAAATTGAATCAATTTCATGCAAGTATGAATTATCATTTTTTTTCTCGAGAAGTAATTTCTTATGCTTATATTTACTATTTAGAATCGTATTTCTTTCCCAAATTGAATAACCATAAATAGATGAGCACATTGTTTTTCTATTGATTGTTGTATTTTTTATCATATAGGTAATTGTTAAAAGAGCTCAAAAATGTTCTCACTCAGGTTATGGATTTCCAAAGCGGGGGAAGAAGCAGGTTAGACCTGAATTTGAACTTGGTTTTTTTTTTGAGGTGTACATCAACTTGACACATTGAATATGCACATCAGCATGACACATTAAATAAACTTAATGGATTCAATTCATCAAATAAAATTTATTTTAGATTGAATATTTCATTTCGTGGCATGTTCTATGCTTTTAATTTCAACTGAATAACCAAGGTGAAAAAAATCTATTCTTCTCAATATGTAGTTGCTTTTTCCATACATATTAGTTGCCATTAGAGAAGACTATTCTTCTCGGTATGTAGTTGATTTTTCCACATATATTAGTTTCCATTAGCTTTATAAATACTATTGGTTAATTTATTATTCAATAAATTCCATTTCTATAAATAATGCATTGAACAACAAGAATAGTCCATCTTATGCAAGTTATGTATTGCTTTTATTTACGTTGTTCAATTATTATACTTAAATGTATATAGCAAAGGCATAAACACTTCAATTATAACTGGTGCATTAGCTATTTGTAAATGTGAAATGGAAATGTAATTTATGTAGCACAATGAATATATGTTAATGGTTCTAAAATTACTACACACTGAAGTAAGAAAAAAAGGTAGATGTAAGAAAACATTGTTAGAGAGACCTTGGACCATTGTGAAATTAAAGTTCTTAGGTCTCATAATGGTTGGCCCTTTATAGTAATTCAACATTTAAACAACTTGCCTTGAAGCATGAACAAAGCAGATGTTCATTTAGTTAAACATACCAACGTGAACACAATGATCTCTTACCCTGATTTTGCTAGAGTAATTAGAATATATAGCAGGTCGAGCAAATGAATTTGGATATATTTTGCATATACTTATTTTAGAATATATAGCAGGCTAGAGTAATTGGGTATTCAAACACCAATTCTAGAATATATCATTATTTTGCATATATTTGGATGTTTTAGCTTACATTGTTAAATTCGGCTGTAATAATTTTTTGAATTATTGTTAATTTTACAACCGAATTAATGGTGTTTTGTTTAAACAATATATCATTTAGTTTGAACCCTGACAATATGTTGTTGACTTAAAGGAAAATAATCATTTCCTTGAGTGATTATTTTGTTATAAACTCAGTTAATTTAGATATAAATTGTCATATCTGTAATTAAAAAAACTGCAAGTAGTGTTGGGAATAAAATTGTATCTAATTTTCATGTTTTCTATTTTTATATTTTGCAAAATTCTTCTAACCATACAGCGATAAATATATTTTATCATTTTAGAGGATAAGCTTCATCTTTGGCCTTAAATGACTTTCAAGCTATATCAAAATTATTTTTCTTAATAAGCCATGCGCTATCGGAAGACTCAACCTAATTGCATAGCTAAATAATATAATATCTTAAATTGTTGTAATATATATTAATAATATGGATGAATATGCTAAATAAGAAAGGGCACTGTTATAATCTGCATTGCATAAGGAGTCTATCAATATGTAGTTTGGTTGTATTATAAGATCTATCTCAATTCAATAAAACTGTTCTCTCTCTAATGGTCTTCATTATCTTTATTTTGTAACATAAATATATTTATAGTAACCATGTAATTTAGATTGTTCAGCAATCCGTTTATAATAGAAAATTCATCTTCAGCTATTATAACGAAACCTTGATGACAAATATAAACGTCATGCAATCAGCTTCATTTATATTTACTATATACGATATGACGAAAAATGAATTCCATAAATATATTCCCATAAACATATGTTATTATTATTTGGTTGTTAGTTTAAGTTCCAGTAAACGCTTCGATTCTGCCCAAAATATGTTATGAATACTATAGAAAATAACAAATACTGTAAAATTTACATGACAAGTTCTTTCAATGATAGTTTTGCATGTATTATGATCACTGTAAAATTTCTACAATGTGGAAATCCAAGCATGCTTATATTTATATTAAAAAATGCATATGGTGTTCCATAAGATGTCAAAATAAAAGGATAACTTCAAGTTTAAAAGGAAACCGTAGAGAGGCGTTTGTCTTGATTCATGAAAGTGGATAATTTAGTTGTAGGATATTTAAAAATAGAGGAATATTTCCATTCGTATTTAACGATGATTCAACTTATTTTTCTAAAGGTTAAAAAAAGATATATGTATGCAAATATTCCTCCACCAATAGTTTCTTTTTAAGTTATAGAAAGACTATTAACTTTTTTGAAGGTAAGAACGACTATTAACTTAATTATATAATTGTATTACTTCTAATGTACAATTAAGGAAACATATCCAACTAATTTGCAGGAAAAATGGACGTTATTTGAGGTGAAGATGATTTGGTTTGTGCCTTACTAGATAGGCTTTAGTGATGCATAAATTATGGTGAGAAAATATATTTGTTTACATCTTGCTAAGTCCAATTTTAATAAGTACCGCAAAATCACTAATGAGTAGAAGGTGGAGGAGGTTTTGGACATACAACGCAACTTCTTTAGTAAGAAAATACCCTTCATTTAGTTCTAATTGAAGTGGTTTCTTTATGGAAAGGGGCTTTGCACCGAAGGTCCCTATTTTCGATGTTGTTGTAAGAAAAGTCCTTATGATAATAAGTATGTAAATTAAGTCCCTATTTTTATTAAATCAGAAAGCGCAAACTATCTTGCGCTTTTCTTATAAAAGTGCAAGTTAACTTACGCTTTTCAAAAATTTAATTTTTTTTGAAAATTTCAAAATTTCTTAAAAAAATTCAAAATAAAAAAGCGCAAACTAGCTTGCGCTTTTCTGATAAAAGTTGCAAGTTAGCTTGCATTTTCTGTCAGAAAAGTGCAAAGCACCTTGCGTTTTCTATTTTTCAAAAAATAGGGACTAAATTTACATACTTATATATACAGGGACTTTTCTTATAACAACATCAAAAATAGGGACCTGTAACTCGTTTCTTGTTATGGAAATATTGTTTTATGGTAAAATAGCAGTTATGTGAACATTAATGAAGCAAATATTATTAGTATTTATCAACCTCAATTGAGGAATATATTTTCATTTTGAAAATAATGCATATACTTAAGGAAGCAAGATATCGACAGACTGATAAGTGGTAATCTACGATTTTCTTTTGGAATGAAAATTTCTACTATTATTTATCAAGTTCTATATAACACAACAATTTTGTTAGTCTGTATATTCTTAAAGTGACAAAATAATCGGTATTGAATACTTGGCAAGACATCTCAATATATATACCATGTTGAAATGCTTCTCCATATGAATATCATTGATGGGTGCGGTTTGCTCGGAAGGACATAATGTTTGGGTTACATCATTCTAAGTTAAACTTGATTTATTCATGTTGGATTTGGTTGAGTTTCACACAAAATATTAATTATCAACATGTTAACTTTTCGGAAATTCAATCCACCTTTGCCATAAAAGCTGATTTGTATTTACCAAATTAAATTTTACTTAGATATACATTTCGTTTACAAAATGTGCTTTTGGCATTTCCATCACCTTGGGTACCTTCTTATGTTAGATTACTTTAATGGAAGCATTAAATGAGTCTCTAACGTTTTAAATTCCATTAAAGTATTAATTGCATAGTGAATAAATAAATCTGAACCGAATAATCAAGAATGAAAAATTCTATTCTTCTCAATGTGTAGTTCATTATTCGACATATATTAATTTCCACTAAGGTTATTAAATAAAATTTATTCTTCTCGGTGTATAGCTGATTATTCAAATATATTAGTTGTCATTAAGCTTCTTAGGTACTAATATGAGTTTGTTTGTGTCTGATATACCTTTGGAATGGATACTCCCAACTCCAAAGCCAACCAATAATGAAAAAATGTACTTAGAAAAATGAGTGAAAAATATAGAACACCATTGATAAGTTATGTTCCACTTAAAGTGTATTTGAAAATTAAAAGGATAACAAGAAATGAAACCTTGAAAGTTATTTCCAAGATGCCCGAGTGTTTCTAGTTAGTGTGTTTATTTCTTCCAATACATGGTTAATTCCAAGATGCCATGTCAAATGAAGGACTATGATTCGAAGTTAGGAAATCATATAACTAAAGCTTTAGAACAAATGCTTATTATATGCTTATTAATAGGTTTAAATATGAAATCCTTGTCGAAGGTTGAGGTAAATTATTAATTTGCTTGCTTTTTATAATATCGGCAAATTTTTTATTTCTTAGAAATTGTAGTTTAGTGATTTCCATATTTGTGAAAATAATAAAAGATAACTTATTTATAATTTATGTATGTTATGCACTTAAATCTGCAAAGTTTTTAATACAAAAGATTGAGAAATAACCTTCTCATTATAATATGTATTTTGAGTCCCTGTAGTAAGCATACCCACTGAATCCATGCTTACTTTTGATATGAGGAATGCTCTTTACTTTCATTTACTTAATTGAGATTTTCTTTTTTGCTTTTCTTTTTCACATCACAAAAGGAGTTTGTGGTGATAACTGCCATAATATTTTTTTTTTGAGAAAACTATGTGTCCTCTATAAATAGAGGAGAGCACACATGCAACTATATATATCACAAAAATAAGGCACTGCCAACATGCCTGGCAGGTAAAAAAACTAGATACAAGTATCAAAAAGACTCAGGCACCCCTACGATGAGTTCCGGCAAGGCCACCACCCATCACACCCCGATATCGAGCTCTGGCATAGCCACCGCCCGATATTAAGGTGTTAGAAGTACCTAATAAACTGAAGAAAAGCCAAAAATACTGGATGATATCACAAACTAAGAAGGAAGCTCCATGCATGTTGTTCGAAAGGAATGGAAAAGCAACTACTCTGAAGCGGAACTGGAAATGACGTTGAATGATAAATCCTCTTTGAAGACTCTATACAAAAGGAAGAAGTGCCAAGAAGAAGAGTAGATCCTCTTGAAAACGGTACGCCAAAATGGAGATGAAAGTGTCTAGTATCTGTGGTGGAACTGCTAGTGATCTTGAGAGGGAAATTCTGCTCTGATGATCACTCTACAATCCGAAATCCTGTAATATAAAGAATTGAGTACCTGCAAAGTGAACCTAACACCCTATCACCCATACCTATGTTTGTAGAATGACTAAGAAAAAAGTTAGAATGATACATATATATGTATATTTATATAATATATATATATATATATATATATATGTATTAAAGAGGTAGGAAATAAAAACCTAAATAAGATTAACTAGACAAATACTAAAGAATTAAATCACTTATAAACTAATACCAACAATGACAAGTACAATAATTGAAACAAATCTTAAAAATTCTTATGAACCTTTGATCATAAGTAAGTTATGATTAACAGTGAAATCATCATATAAATTTGAAAAATATTAATACTACTATTGTGAATGTTAAATATATTATTATTGTTTTTAGAAAAGTTAATATTACAACCAACCTTATTAAGATACCCTTTAAATAGGTTATTTTTAGCTAATTTATATTTGGGATTAGAAATTCAACTAAAACAAAATGAAGAAATTGTAAAAATCAATTTGTTAAAATGACTATTATTATTAAAAATTCTTTGATTTCTTTCAAACCAAATATACCAACAAATAATAATGAATAAAGTGTCAAGTAAGAATCTAATATTCTTATGAACCTAAAACTAAAATTATTCCAAAAGAAGCCGCAATCCGAAATTTTAGTTATTATATTAAAGTTAAAAATTTTAAGAATATTATTTAGAATGTAATAAGAATCCATGCAACCATAGTATATATGTTTAATATCTTCAAGATGCAGATTACAAAAATAACATTTATTATCATTTTGAATGTTTTTTCTCTTTAAAAATTCAATTGTATTAAGTTTTCCATGCAGTATTAACCACATGTGAATTTTAGCTTTAGGAGGAGCATTAGATTTCCAAGTATATTTAAAAGAGTTGTTTATTGTACTCGAAAAATTAATAAATCTGTAAAAATAATTAGAAGTATAATTGTTAATCTTATCCCATTCCCAACTAATAATATCATTATCATTATCAATATTATAAAGATTTAATCTAGCATAAAGCAAACAAAGATGTTTAAGGGTTGAACCTACAAAAATTCTGTTAAAACTAAAATTCTAAGGAGGATCGTTTTCTGGAGAATAAACTTCATTAATTAAAGAAAACTTAAAATTACATATTTCGTAAAGCACTTTAAATTCCAACTTAATGTTGTAAGTAAATTTCCTTGAATCGGTTCTTTTAATTACTTTAATGTCAAGAAATGTGACAATCTTTTAGTGCAAATATAACAAAACGAGATGATCAATTTTATCCTACAAATATTTGATTTTATTTGTAAATAAATTTTACATGTTATTTTCTATTTTTAAGGCCATGGAGAATATGAAGAACAAATTCTTATTAATCTTACAATCACTTGAACTCTCAGAAAGAAAAAACAACTACTTGAGAAAACCAAAAGGAGAAGGATTGCGAAAGGGTTACTACCACAAAGGCGGACAAAGCTAAAAAAAATGTTGCCTTTACTCTTGATGTAGTAGCTCTAAAAAAGACATGCAAATAATGCTATATAGTTGCAAGTGGAGGAGGTGCAACAAATAATGTCATCGGATTGTTTTATTTAGGTATTAATATAATTAGTGCTTGAAAATTGTGGTTCGATAAAAGTTTGATTTAGCATTGCATCATGTGTATGGTTATTATATTTTTCATGAGAATGGAAGTTATTTTATGCTCATGGTTACAAGAAAGGGCGATTTGACTGCTGTTCTTGGTGAAATTTTGTCACGGCCCAGAATTTTCGATCCTCGAAAATCGACATCAATACGTCCGCTGTATAGCAGGCCGAGCAAATGAGTGCTGGAAATACCAGATGGTTAGAGGAAAAGAAGAAAGAGGTAGAAGGAGAAATAGAAACAACACAAAATCTCACAATCACAGCGGAACAATATATTATAGATAACATGTCTATATACAAAAAGAACTCCAACTGTTATTTACACATTACATCATCAAAGTACAACACATTAATAACTCAATACTGGACAATTATAATAACTTGTCCTCACAAGTGCTGAATATGCAGCCTACAATACACGGCGGAATAAAATCAAATACGTGCAATACGTCTTCACCATACAGCTCGTTTCTGAGCTCCATAGCATCCTATCATGTATCTGTAATACTCGGTCTGACCCAAGCGTTATAATAAGATAACACCCGAGTTAGTCGGGAAAACCAGTGTGAGAAAACACATTCAATTTGGATTATTAAAGTTATCAAAATCTTTTGAAAAATAAAGGTATCTCGTAAGACTACACCACATATAAACACGACAGGTTTTTACCTTACGAAAACCAAAACATTTTATATCCAAATCATCTAATATTATAATAGTGTCAAAGTACAAATACTTATTCAAATAGCCAAAATTGTTGCATTAATTAAATTCCAACATACTAGGCTCTACAACCAAAACCATCAAGGCATGTACTGGAGAATGGATTTCATACAAATGATTGGACACTGGAGTAGCACCTATCACAGTACACATCTAGAAAAATGTATCGAGGACCACGCCGGGTCCCCTGCAACACATGACCGGACTACCCTTAACCTGGATAGTACCGAATATGCAATCACCCTTGGTATTCCCACCCTTACCGAGTTCTTCCGCGCACGTAGTAATAATATCCAAGGGAATCTAAAAAGGTGATTAACATACCCTAATTGGATGTGACCCACTTAGCCTTGCTGCATCTCCCCTGATTTTCAGTCATTCTCGGTTGATGAGGTTTGAGGCTACGATTACCTTTTTGAGGAATTTACACTTGGAATGCTCATTGTCCTTCAATGACAATATATTGATGTCATTCATCCATACAAGTCCATTTTGGGTCTGAACGAAACCGAAGGTACTATTCCTACTACATCCATTTTGGATTTATCCTCAGGATTAGTAGCAATTAACCCTTGCACTTCAATACTCCATCTTCGATTCCATGCTCTTGTCTTCGCTTCGAATATGTATTTGTTGGATCGAAGTGGTTTTCAGATAACTTATATGATCCAAGTCTCTTCAAAACAACGTTCGATATTTCCAATAAACTCAACCCTGGTTCTTTAGGAAATAAACAGACGAAAATAAGATCGGAGATCACCTTCTAACCATTAGTGGACGAATTTCCTTATCATCGTCCTAGAAGAACGAAACGAGTTTATACGTTCAGTATAGCACCTTCGACGGTAACTGTACCATATAATTCCCGTGTTTCTCCTAGATATTTTCAAAGTTATGTTTTAGGTCCAGATTTAATAGTCAATTATTTAACTATCAAATAAATAATCATTCAACCAAAGAGTTCATTTTCCACTAAAACCACCAAGTCTCGTTTAATTTAATTTTAATAAATTAAAACTCTTTATCAAAAGGTATGCACTTATCTTATCGGAGTGATTACCTACACAAACCATTCTTTTCAAAAATATTTGAAAACTTTTTAAAATAAATATGGAAAGCACCATGCGGTATCCACTATGGATTCACACCTCAATGATTACGTCTCAATCCCAGAGAAATCCAAAGCTTAACAGCAAGCAATCTCTGCCTCCGATTCCGCCATAAAAGTATACCATTACATTTCAAAAACATTATTTAATAATTTTATCAAAATAATACTTATAAAATTCCTATATAAATTTCCAAGTTTAATTTAGGGAAATAGTCTTAAATAAAAGTTATTATATAAACTATATAAATATTGAATAATTTATCTTTTAAAATAATAATACTAATTAATTTTTAAATAATAATTAAACTAATATAACCTCATTATAAACTAACTTAATTAATAATTAAATATACTTTAAACAACGTAAAATAATTACATAACTTTGAAATGATAATTAATTCTGATTTATTAATAGGATTCTAGTCGATTTACAACACTTGTTTATAAACTTATCATTCATTTTGACAATTTAAAAATATTTAAATAACTAACTCTTTGGAAATATTCTTATGCTAAAAACATTTTTAAATTTCCTTGTTTAATAATTAAAATCCTCCTTTTAGATAACCCGCCTTCTTGATAAAATATACTTTTTTCCGATTCTAGTATAACCAATCTAATACTTATAAATCTCTCTCGATTTATCACTAAACGATTTATGTTTCCAATTTCATAATTTCTTTTTCACATTTTCAAAAGAAAAATCTATCTTTTCTTTTTAAACTGATTTACTCACCCCACTATAAATTCTCACCGTGAATTTATAATTTCAATTTATCAAGTGATAATTATTCACTTTACTTTATAAAACCTTGTTTATAAATCCCATAGTCCCATCTCCCGTTTACAGCGGTTTCACTTCACTTAAATCCATCATAAATTGATTTCTAAATTACTTTCCATTTATAAATCTGTTTCTTAAATAACCCACACAATATGTAAAAACAAAACCAAATCTTGATTTACTTCTATTTCATAATTTAGAATCATATTTAAGATTATTATAACCAATTTGATATTTATTTCCAATTTCAATTTTTTATTCTCCCAATATATTTAAAACTTGATTTTATAACCTTTTTATCTTAAACAAGAATCACTTAAGAATTATTATTTAAAATCCTTTATATACAATATTTTAAAAAGTCTTTATTACAATATCCTGCAATAGATATGTACAAGCTTAAGTCAAACTATTTATTTTATCCAAATTCATTTCTTTTAATTAATTAAAAATTCACCATAAATATTTTACTTTACAATTTTATTTTATTTTCTTTCCAAATTCAAGACATATGTTATTGGTATTTAAAAATAACAACATAATGGCTAAAACTACCATAACATCCAATAAATTCAAATCACACTATAATCTACCACAGATTATTCAAACAGATCATATATCAATATATATGAAATTTAATTAAAATATTTTTAAGGAATCCAGTTGGATCACTCCTCCCTGTTTCCCTGCAACATAGATGTTAGTACAACATAAAAATATCAATCCCACTTCAAGGCAGGATATTGTGGTATATAGAGTCATCCGCTATTATGCGAGGCACATAGGGTCTCATCCGCTCCAATAGGTGGGAATAATCTATCCAACTACTAATATATATACCACTATATATAATATCACATTCAACTGATAATAATAATTACCAAATCATCCAATCAACCAATAATTTAATTTTTCAACAATTTAAATTAAATTAGCAATCCAAAAATGAGTGAGATTGGCTCACATTGATTTTTTTATTATTGCTTTCACATTCCGTTTTTGAATAAATTCGAACGCGTGTGAATTTATTTGAAAATTCTACAACCTCTAATTTCAACCGAATGGACTCCATAGCCAAGATCTCGTTTATAAGAACCTAATGCGACTGGCCGCGTTGGATTCCGATCTAAAATGAACAATAAATTATTTTTACAAGTATTTGAATTGTTATAAAACAATTTATAAACTAAATCGTTTTTTATAAAAGGACCCATACCATTGTAATCGGCTCATCCCACTTTCTCCCTTTCTTTCTTCTTCTTCTCTTTCTTATTTTTTTGCCTATAGTTGCCATACGTGCATAAGTGCGCTGACACGCCTCCGATGATCGATGAAAACCCCTGCAACCTTCGCCAATCAATCCCCCTCCGCTCGAGCTTCTCAATGGACCCCACGAATCCATGGCCGAACCACCAATTCGAAAAGCGACATTTTTCTCCCGCGCTTGAGCATGGTAGCGATGCGAATCGCCTTGCCTCACCATATGCCACCAAAGCTTGTCAAAAACTGTGATTTTAGATGAAAAATTCATCTCCAATCTCCTCTTGCCTCCTCATCGACCCACTACTCCGAAAATCAAAACACTGAAACAAAAAAGTGTACGATCTTATAGTTAATCCTCCCAAACATGACATTGCACTCATCAAAACACATATTAGATCGAAGCCTTAATCAAAACTAGATTTTGAAAGGTGGTTTCATATTTTTTCGTTGAGAAATCATCGAGATAGGAATTTTGGAAGTTGTATAACATTTTCTTTGTTCTGTACTCTGAACTGTTGCGGGCACCTATTTAAAAAAAGACGTGATATTGGCATATAGGTTGGTATCTACAGTGCTCTGAAGTGAAGGGAAAAAGTTTGATGGAAATTTGGCAAATCAAATAATATATATATATATATATAATTTAAATCTCCAAACCGTCTCGATTTCGTAGCCTAAAATCTCAAACCCCTATCGAGGTGTGCCGTTAGGCGTTTATAATATTATACTCCTATTTCGAACGAAATGGAAAAGGTTTCAAGTCCTAAATCGATCGTATGGAGAAGATAGATTTTTGGACCTAATTATTATATTGAATTTCGGTATAAATTTCAAACACATTGATACCCCGTACGATCAAGGATAACTCCAAATGCTATAAAATTTGAAATACGATAATAATACACTATTATGGATCCAATTGAACTAGTTTCATCGAATTCCAAGACCGTGCCCCGTAAGGTTATTTTTACTTGTTAATTCAAACGAGATATTTTTAAAATCGAAAAAATCACTTTTAATTTTTTTATTATCTTCAATCTTATTAATATAAATTCAACGAGCCTTTAAATTATTTTTAACAAGCTTAAAACTCAAGATTCAATGTTTTAACCAATTTTCAATTTATACATTCAATAATTAAATTATCAAATAAATAGTTATATTTGAAAATCAAGTTAAAAATTGACTTTAAATATTTAAAAACAATTAAATATTCCAGTTTCGAATAACCAAAATTCTGGGTCATTACAAATTTTATGCTTTTATTAGCTTTGATCATCCTTTTAATGACATTTAACTATGCTTATTTTTAATAACAGAGCAAGCTTATGCCAAATTGGAAACTTTGCTAGAGTACCATTGTCTTGCATTTTTCATGTATATTTCTTATTTTTACTTCTTTTTTATGCTAAAATATATATGCGAATATATATCGAATTGACATTAGAGTTCATCTTGCACGTTTACTTGCATGAGCTCATGCATATCAATCCCAACAATTATGGGTTCGTTGGTATTTTCTATGTCTTATTGTTCTCTTTGACAAGACTTTGCTTCGTTATCTCTCAATACAATAATTTACTAAATTTCTTCAATGTTAGTTAACCTAATTATATCCAAATAAACTTCATATTAAATCACCACAAAATCTCATTTTCCTCCATTTAAATTGATTTAGTGGTCTTATCATTTAGTTGATTTTGAAAGACTAATGTATGGTGGAACTTTTAATATAAAATATGCACATATCGATTGGTATGCTATGTGTGACGACCTGGAATTTTGGATATTTAAAATTGGAATATTTAATTGATTTTAAAAATTTAAAAGTTAATTTTTAACTTGAATTCCAATTATCACTTTTATTGGATAATTTAAATATTGAATTTAATAATTAGGAATTGGGTAAATTGTTGAATCTGAAATTCTAAGCCTACTAAAATTAATTTGAAGTCTTGTAAAATTTATATTTATAATATTGGAGATAATAGAAGCTTTAAATGTGAGTTGAAAGTGGTTAGTTCAATTTAAAAAAAAATATCGTTTAAATTGATATTTAAAAATAGCCTTCCAGGGCACAGTCTCGGAAATCGACGAAACTAGTTTCATTGGATCCATAATAGTATATTATTATCTGATTTCAAATTTCGTAGTGTTTGAGGTTATCATTTGGCCGTACGATATGTAAATGCGCTAAAATTTTTATCGAAAATTTAATATAATAACTGGGTCCAGAAAGCTATTTTCTCCATACGATCGAATTAAGACTCGAAACCTTTTCCAATGCGTTGGAAATAGGGGTACAACATTAAAAATGCCTGGTGGCATGCCTCGACAGGATGTGAAATTTGTAAGCTACAATCTGAAAATGATTTAAATTTAAATTTAAATATAATATATATGTTATCCCTTCAAATTTACTATAAGCCAAATCCAACACTTGTCCATTCTGAAAAACATGTCTCCTGTCTTATCGAAATTCGCATACCAGATGTCGTTCTCGTTTTTTAATAAAAAAATAGAAAGAGAAGAAACTCAAACTAGTTAAATAAAAAATCATAGCTATTCGAAAATTAATAATGGCGGAACAAAATCAAATCAACAGTTGAAGAAAATGGCCGAAGCCTCTTTTGAAAAAAATATTTAAGCATCAAAACCCTACTTCTGCCCTCTTCACTTTACACTTCTATTCGATTTTCAGAAGAAAACGAAAAAAAATGGCCACCCATAGATAAAAATCACGACTCGATTTTTGGGTTTCCTCCATACAATAGAAGTCGCGGCTTCGCAATTTCGATCCTGGAGGCTGCAGTTTCACGAAGAGGGGGAGAGCTGCAGTTGTCGTGACGTGGGGTTCAAAGGAGCGATGTTGAAATTCATGACGCCTGGGTTCGCATTCGATCATGGAAAGGCCGATGTCGATCGTTGTGGAGCACGCGAGCGAATCGCTTGGCCTTTGGGGACTCGGTAGGCAGAGCGGCGACATTAGAGGTTCACGATCATTATGGCGGCAAGGTATCGATTTGTCTTTAGTAAAATTTAATTTAATACACACACACACGTATGTATACAGATTTGGAAATGGGGATATATATATATATATTTATTTACAGTAAAGAATATTTACTTTCCGTTATTCAATTTATAGATTTATATATGAATACGTATGTAAATACAGTAAAGTAATTTTTTTTTTATAGAAAAAGAAAAAACAAATTTTGGTAATAAAAATATATATATAAATACACACCTATTTTAATATATTCAATAAAACAGAAATTTTTATATATAGGACTTTTGAAAGACATAGGAAATTGTATAAAGATTAGTTTCTAATACTATATAGATTATTTCTTATAAGTATATATAAAATTTCAAAAATAAAATAAATATACATTTACATATTTTATTTTTCTAGTTTATTTTAAAATAATGGATTTAGGTGATTAAATTATACAATTTACTTATTCAATTTATTTTAATTACTAAAAGATTTTAAAGGAAAACTAGTTTAAATAAAATTATTAGTTTAAATTAAATAAATAAATGGTAGTTGATTGTTTGATTATTTCAAATAATAATAAACCATATAATTCCTATACAAGGTCTAAAACCGTGGAACAAGGCGAGATGGGAATGGTCTGCAAAATAAAAGGCAAAGGTGAGTTAATCTTACTCATTTGGATTACCTTATAAATTTAAATAGTTAAATTTAAATCATTGGTTGAATGGTTGAATTGTCTGGATGTGATATTATATATAATAGTGTGTGTGTGTGTATATATATATATATTAGAGCGATTGATTTCCCATATTATGTAGCGGATGAGACGCTATGCGCTTCGCATAATAGTAGATGACCCCATATACCGCGATATTCCACCTCGAAGTGGAATTGGTATTTTATATTGTGCTAACATCTGTGGATGCAGGGAAATAGGTTGGAGGGATCCAACTGGATTCCTTAAAGCGTTGAATTTATTTTATATTCAGCGATGTGAACTATGTGATAATACGTGATGATTATGTTGATTATATTTGAAATTTAATTATTAAATGCTATGGCTTGGTTGAATATATATTGGTATTTGAGAGAATGAAAAGATAAGTTTGGATTTTTAAAGGAAATAAAAAGGGGAAATTTTAAGTAAATAATATAGTGAATTTGGGTAAATTAAAGATTGGATTTTTAAATTCTATTAAATAAATTTCGAGTATGGAAATAAAGATAGAGATTTATAAATAAATAAAAGTAAAAGAGTTTTGGGAGACTTAAGTGATATTGGCTAGAAATCTAAAGGATTTCATTTTCAAAATTTAAAATCTAAATGTTGGGAAGAAGTTAAAGGGTAAAATTTTGAATGAGGCACGAAGTGGATATTTCAGTTTAAAATAAGATTTTTGAATCATAAATATAGAAGTAAATATTGAATTAATGGGTTTTAAAATAAATTTGGGTAAGTAAAGGAATTTATTTTAAAATGGAGTTAGTTTTGAAAATCGATTTGTCAACTAATTAAGTGTTTGAAACTGGAATTAAAGGAGAATGAGATTATGGAATTTATAAACGGGGTTATAAATTAAGTTATCAGAGGATAATTTGGAAATATAAATTCAGGATGGGAATTTATAAGGAAAGGATGATTTGTTAAAAATAAATAATGATTTATTTTAAAGGTATGGAAAGAGAAGCGTATTTCTCTGGAAAGCCGAGTATATTTTCAAAGAAAGATTTTCAATTATAAGTTAGAGGTTTTAAAGTAGTTTTAAAATAATGTTTTAGAGAAATTTTATTATTTTACATTGTTTTAGAATTTTAAAGTAAATTTTTATTATAGCAGTAATTATTCTAAAGGTTTGACTAGTATTAGGTTTTAAAAGATAATATTTGTACCTTATAGAATAACTTTAATTTTAAATTAGTTTTGGCTTAAGTTTTACATGAGAAACTATTATAAGATTTTATAACTATAAATAATTTTTATTTTAACTATATATTTTTGGATAAATTAATTTAAATTACTTTAAAATCTAAAGTATTTGGACTTAGTGATTTTCAGTGGAAATAAAACAGTTGGGTGGGAATTTATTCCACGAGAGAAAAGTGATTTGAAAACTATTTTCAAAAGGGTTGAAATGTAGAAAAATATCTTGTGAAGGTATTTTGAAATAAATAATTTAGGAAATTATTAATGCCTGATGGTTGTTTGTGAATGTTATTTGATAGTTAAATAACCGACTATCAATATTGGCCAATGCGCTGATCGTTACGAAGAGACCGAGATCGAGATAAATTTCTCGAAAACCACTTCGATCCGGTTTGAATGTTTTCGTGAGGAAGATAAGAGCTTGGAATCGAAGATGGAGCAGTGAAGTGCAAGGACTAATCGCTACTAATACTGAGGGTGATTCCAAAATGGATGTAGTAGGAGTAGTGCCTTCGGTTCCGTTCGGACCCGAAACGGACTTGTATGGATGAATGCTTTCAGAACATCGTTAAGAGGACGATGAGCATTCTAAGTGTATGTGTGCTAAAAAGGCAATGCATAGTCTCGAGCCTCATCAACTGGGAATGGTTAAAATATGGGAGATGCAGCAAGGCTAAGTGGCTAACAACCAATTAGGGTAAGGTCATCCCTGTCTAGTTGTCTCTTTTTATTCGGCTGTGTGGGCAGTTGCTGATCCCAACCGCAGGGTGAACTTATTCGGACTATCCACTAAGGGGTAGCTTCGGCCTTGTATAGCAGAGGATCAGGGGGGATCCTTGGTATGGTGATCTAGACCACATACTATGACGAGCGGTACCCAGTAGCCTTGCCATTGATGGAAACTCAATCTTCAATAAGTGCCTTCGGACTTGTTTGTATACATATTATGCTGGAATTTAATGAATGTAAATTTTTTGGTTATTTGAATAAGTATTTATATATAGACACTATTATAATATCAGAGGATTTTATAAGAATATGTTTTGGTTATCGTAAGGTAAAAACCCGACATGTTTATTTGTGGCGTGGTCTTATGAGATAACTTTGATTTTCAAAGGATTTTGAAAACTTTAATAATCCAATTGAGTGTGTTTTCTCACGCTGGTTTTCTAGGCTGACTCGGGTGTTATTTCACTGTAATGCTCGGGTCAGACCAAGTATTGTAGATTACAGGAAAAGATGCTGTGGAGCTCAGGAGACGAGCTGGATGGCGAGACGTAGCACACATATTGATTATTCGAAATTTAGTACAGTGGACGTATTGATGTCGATTTTCGGGCATTGAAAAAATCGGATCGTTACACTAGGCTTAACTACTTAGCTTTGAACTTTTTAGTGGCAATCCAAAAATCTTTTCTACCCGATATTAAATATTTGGAAATGTTTTCAACTAATACATAGTCTATAAAGACGAATAATGAGCAAAACATGAAAAATTATCTTCTACCGGATTATATATGCAGCAGAAAGAGGTACCTATTTTACAATATAAATTTGCGCATAAGAGATATTATGATATGGTAAAAATATTTACACCATCATCCATAAACTGCAATATCCGTGTTTAAACAACATTAAAAACAAGAACATGGATAATTCCCATGTGCATGGTACTAGTTCGCATTAGTTATGTATAGATAAAGGAGTAATTTTCAAATTTTTATAATTATTTATAGTGTTTATTTGGTAATGGTAATGTTTCTTTGTTATCATTATTGATTGATTGGTCGTGCTCAGTAGTTTAGGAGCATTGACTATTATTTGTTGATTGTTAAATTGTGCTCGGCTTATTTAGGAGCGTTTATCACAATGATTTAAAAACAAACCCCTTGTGAATTAAGTTTCTTTGACTAAAAGGTGTTCAGAGAAAATGTTACGTCAAAAGTCATCTTTTAATAACGTTGAATTAAAAGTAAACTTTTAATAAAAATTGTTTAATATAGTCTAAATGGAAAGATCGGATATTTAGAGGATAAGTATTTGAGAAAAGTTTATTATAATAAAGGATAATTATGGTAATATGGGATGATTTTGTATTAAGTGCAATTTTATTTAGGTTTGCTTTATAAAATGAGTTTTGAAAATAGTTTATTATAATAAAGGGAGTTGTTATAATACTAGATGATTTTAAAGGTACATTTTATATGAACATAGTGTATATATAAATTGATTGATATCAACTATAAAGGGTCTTTATAAGTAAAAAGAGTTTTTGAAAATTCAAATCTAAGTATTGCTTGAAATGGTTTGAAAAGATTTTAAGAAAAGTAACAGTGGTATTACTTTGAAATATTTGTAAGTATAAATATTCTAAAGAGAATTTATAATAAAAATATACTTTCCTTGGATAGTTTGGGGAAAACATCTTGATTTGTTTTGTGGTAATCCAAATAATCTTCTAATTGACGGTCAGATATTTTCTTAGACATATGCCGCAGCGCACTTAGTAAATTATTCTTTTTATCATTGTGCAATCGAAATGAGTTCAAATCCAAACGAACCCAAGGCGAGTGTTAGTAGATAAATTATTAAGATTTTTTTTTATATATGGAAATATATGTAGTGTGAATTCAAAAAGGATTTTAAAATAAAAATCAGGTATCTAGCTCTTAAGTTTCCTTAAAGGAAATTGATTTAAAATAAAAAGATATTTTGAGAAAAGAAAATTTTGATAAATGAAAATTTTAAACTCTTATATATTGAAGAGATAATTTAACTTAAGTTTTAAATAGGTTAAAGTGGATAGGAAGGTTTTAACAAGCATTATTTTATTAAAACCATAGTTTTGTTTAAACGTTTAAATCTCATAAACTATTTGATGTTATTGGGTCGATTAAGTAACATCTTTCCTTATAGCACTCTAAGGTAAAAAGGTCGAACTAGTCGACTCAGTTTTAAAGAACCATATTTTGTTTGGGTCTCCAACTAAAATTTTGAAAAGTAAAATGGAATAATTGTTTTGTATGTACTCTTAGGTTATAGAAGAGCATTATATAAATAAAAAGTAGTAGAGATTTTTTTTTTAATTTAATATTTTATAAAGTTACATCTTTGTAAAATATTTATAGACCTAAGAAAAAAATTGTGAAACAATTCATAAGTAATTTGAGTAGTAAATGAAATACCAGAAATGAAAATGACAGTGATTTAGAAAGGACTTGATGTAATTAAGAAAGAAATCAGATTAAGTACGTAAGTTGTACGTAGATCATTTTATTCACACTATTCTTGACCTAGGATTCGAATACATAGCTTCGGGTGATTCACACAAGTTCGGAAAAGGATTTCTCGCTTGATTCTTGTCAACAAACAATTGATTTAGATTCTCGTTATGATACTAAGGGTTTCTATCATAATATATGGTTGTGTAAGGGGAACGGAGGTCTCTAATCAAGGATCCTAATCAGAGTCCATATTAAGGAGGTCGAGTGAGCGATACTAGTTTGGAAGTAAAAGTCTACGTATCCGAGAAAGTGATCGGGTCAAACATAGCATACATATGGTTTATGTATATCATACGGGTTTGGGTATATTTGTATGTTTGGCGTGTGACTTAAGAAAGTGTGAATCTAAGAAAAATTCAAAATCTTTTTTGTTAGTCATTTGACATTTCAAATAATTTAAGTGTCAGTTTATTCCCTTATGGAATTTGATTGATTGATAGTGTTATTTAATAGGATGCAGTTTGTAAAAATATTATTGTTAGGACTTAAACCTCGATGTTTTTGAAAGAAGTAATATTTAAAGAATTTGTGAAAGAAATAATAATAAAATTATTTTGAAAGCTTTGTTAAAGTATTATTATTTTAGAAAGAATATTTAGGAGTTTTGGTGATTTGATTTTTTTTTCAAATATTTTTTGGTTATGACTAAAGTTGGGCGACTGAAAGTTTTATGATTTGGAAGACTCGCTCGATGTATTTGTTTTTTGTAGTTGTTGTTTTAAGAGGAACCAGAATATCGTTAGATGCTCTGTATTGTTTTAATTCTAGAGTTATACCACACTTCGGTAGGAGGAGCCCTCTCCCTGTCATAATTGATTTTGGTTTTGGTTTATTTTTCTTTGGATGATTGAAAAATATGTTTCGAATAAAAAACCCACGCTCGATTCTAAATTTATCCTATAAAATGGTTAGATGCTTAATATTTTATTATAGAGTATTCTTTATACTTTTGATTGCATATGGTTGTTATGTGGTTTATATTGCTATTAGTACGATAGAAATAGCTTGTGTATTGATTTTTTATTAGCATAATCCTCTTTTGAAATATGTAAGTACAAAATAGATACATGGACGCAAGAGATTACCATTTCTTATGCACCTACATTCTCATTTAGAGAGTAAATTGCTTGCCAAAAATCAAACTCAACAGGTATATAGTATATTTAGAAATTGGCATTTTGATTTATTGATGATTTTATGCCCCATTTATGGAAGGCCACTTGCTTTTGTTCTCTTTTTGTTTATTTGGGCCATGTATGGTGAGTTGTAGTTTTTCCAGATCAGCCGTGAAAAGGAGGTGTTGGAAAATTTTTCTATAACATTTGGAGTTTTACTAATTAATAACTAATTTTAATTAATAGTTTTAAACTTAAGGAATTAAAGACATTTTATTCCTTTGGGGGGGATGAAATTCTTTTAAAGGGTAAGAATGTAACATCCTGGAATTTTACCATTTTGATTTTGAATAATAAATTAATTCTAAATAATTAAATAATCGATGTTTAAAAAGATATAAATAACTCATTTCCAAATATAGGGATTATTTGAATATTTGGTTTGTGAACTAAACATTTGAATGGTGAATTAAATATTCGAATTTTGAATTGAGTATTAATTGAATGGATTAAATAAGGCTATTTAACTCCTTTCAATTAATAAGTAATAATAGTAAATTCATTTTGTGAATTTATTTACAATAATAAATAGTCCAAATAAATAATAAGAAAATAAATTATTAATAAAACAACTTGTTTTTTTTGTATATTTTTAACTAAATTTATTGGATCTTTCCATTAGTTTTAATTTGAAAAATATTTAATTTGTCATTTGATGATTTATTGGAAAATGATGTTATTTATGAAATTGCATATAACTAAATAATCTGTGTATTTTATTGTTGATTTGCCATAGTATCCCATCTTGGCACACGATCGTAATTTTATTTCTATCGTTTGCGGTTCATAAGCGAATGGATTATCATGTAACGGAGTACCGTAAATGTTTCTCTTCAAAACCTTTTCATAAACCAAATCAAATTCAGACTTTTAAACTTGAATTAATGTTGACTTGATTTTTGATTTGAGTTATTGCTTGAAAATTTTGGTTTGCTTGAAAAATCAATTTAACTTGTGAATGAGGCAATTGACCTATGGTCATAATATTCAAAAACTTTAAAACACTCAAGTTTATTTCCATTTCCTTTTAAAATCCACTTCCTCCTTTATTCTTTCACTTCCATCTCCTTAGTTTTATTTCATTCATCTTCTAACAGTGAAACCAAGAAATAAAAATGGCCATCTGCTTATAAAATCCAAACCGAACTCATTTCTCAACTAAAATCATAATAATTCACTTTGAACATGTTTTCTAGCATACATAAATTTCCAGACCCAAAAATTTCTTTCTTGCCTTAAGCATTTTGAACCCAAAATAACATTTTCCTCCATTAAAAATTCGTAATTAAATTATACATAGCTTGGAATATTATGAAAATTTAAACCCATCTCCTAAATAATGTTTTACATAACATATTCAACCATCGTGACATTTGAAACCCATTTAATATGATTTTAACCTTAAAATCAAATTATATCTTTACATAAAAATCTTTGTTTAAATTAAAATATGGCATATAATCAAAGCATATCATCATTCAATCCATCCAAATGGATTTAAGCCTTAAACCCGAAATTTAAAATGTTGAATACATGTATATGAGATGATTTAGTTTATTATTTACTTTGTTTAGATAAGGAACTTTAGATTTTCTCTTTATTTAATCTTTCTAACTTGAACCTAAGCTTTAAATTTGGACTTTACTTTTCCTCTTCTTTGGATAATGGTCGGCCTTGTTCTCTTAGTTTATTATATTTTTTGTAAGAATGAAATGTGAATAGGATGGTTGTAAGAGTTTCAAGAGTTTTGGGGTTTGGCTATTCCCTATATCACCCTTACCTTATTCTCTTAGGTATTTAACTTTTAAAACCATTTTTATAAACCCATTTAGTTAGGCATGACCCTATTTAGTTTTCAAATCTTAATCCCCTTATCACTTTAGTCTCTACATTATTCTATTTAATTTATCTAAATAAATCTCCTGAATAATATTATTTAAACTTAGGGGTGTTACAGCATCTCAAACTCCCTATCCATAGTAGCCCATGCGCTTCGTTTGCTCATATAGATAGCCTGATAAAGATACCTTGGCAACTAGGGATAAAAAATTAAAAATGAATTAAGTCTAGAAGACAAGCGGTGTACATAGTATAATATAGTAGAAAAATACAAGAATGCTCTCTCAACGTTTCTCCTACTACCAGATTGATTAATTTAAACTAGTCTACTTGGTCTAAGTGTTGAGCCTAAGCTCTGATACCAAATGTAACAACTCATCCTTCGGGAATACCCAAAATGATATATCATTGAGGTAAAAGTAAAGCAGAACACTGAATCAATGCATCAATAAGATCTTACAACACAATAAAAACAACACTGAATATACATGAATGTAATAGAATAATAATATATCAGAGAATGCACTTGCAGAAGTAATTGATAAATAAGTAACAGTACATAAAGTCAGTATACATTAACTCCAAAATCATGGAGTTGTGAATAAATATCTAATACAATAATCTCATATACAAATAACTGGTCTGTCATGTACTACTAAAATATCAAGTATATATATCTCAAAATATCGATGTCATGCCTTTAAATGCTCCAGTTGCGCATCCTGCTAGTGTATCCCCAAAGTACCTGATTCTCGAATTACTCAATTGAGTACTCAAGAGTTGCCATGATATAAGCAGACCAAGACAAAATGCGGGTCGGACATAAAGCCTGGTGTGAGGGGAACTATCTCAAAATACTGTATATCATAACTATATACATAAATATTTTTCTCAAAAATAACTACATACATAAAGACATGAACAACTAGTGACAGTCAGCCCTCTCCATAAATGTGGCTTAAGGGTTATCCAGACTGCCTATGAATAAGTATAGTAAACCCATCCAAAAGATTGGGGATCATACCATAACATACACTTTTCCTGTAACCAATGATTCAACACAACTAATGTAATGTGACTGACCCGTAACAATATAATACAATAAAGAAAATAATAATATACAAATGTAGAAGTGATAAAAGATTGGTAATATAAGTCTATCATATGCTACATGCAATGATATTACAGTAGCACAAGCAACATAACAATATAAGCTATCTAAGGAATTCAAATCAATGCCCATCATTACCGATGGATGGAATCAATTACTGACATCTATCGCGATCCAATGATTCCCTTTAAGAGTTCAAGACATATGGAGTCGGTGCTGAATTATACCCTAGACCTTGAGTCGCATCCAGAGTGGTCGAACTCGCGTAGGCCTCATCGTACCCTCCAAAAGTGATATCTGACCTACTCTATATACTTAAAACCTAGCCCCAATAGTAAGTAGAGCCACTATAACCTTTGAAGTAAGCATAAGTGTTTTTCAATCTACTCTAAATACCTAAGACCTTTGCAGATCGCATTATACCCTCTGAAGTAAGCATAAGTGTTCTATGATCCCATAGTAGATGACTGTCATCATCCCTCTTCGTGTAACATCTCAACAAAAAAGAATAACAGTCAAACTGTATAATACGCTATTGGGACCATAAAGGAACATCAATACCGTAGATATGTGTGTGTGTATAAATATATATCAAAATATAGCATCACATAATCAAATATGCCTATCAAAAACGAAAACTGGTATCTCATCATCGTCTATCTATATGGATGGCCACTGTTGAAAGACCAATAATGCACTTGACCACTAATATAAGACTGATATGAATCACGGGTCACTAATGTAAGACAAATACAATTTATCTAATTATACGCACCTCATAATCAACCCTGAAGGTATGAATTTAACCTATTCGATCATACGCACTCGTTAGACATAATCGTGCAACCAATCGTCGTGCCGACCCCGTGGCCGATCGTTGTTGATTCCAAAGGAATCACTTAACTATGTATTTGAATCATGAGCTTCACCTTACATCCCGCCTCCCCGAGTATCTCAGAGCCTCCATGAAGTTGTGCCAAGATGCTATGAAGACCGTGATCGAATGAGGAAAAAATCCCCTAAAGTCTTCACTGCCCCAGGGGTTCAGTCGACCGAGGCATTCAGTCCATTGACTGAGCCCAGTTGACTAAACCTAATAACCCCAGTCCATTGTTTTGGACTCCCCCTTCAGCCTCCATTTAACCATCATTCGGTCAACCGAAATCGCCAGATTCCTAACATTGAACCTAGGTAGGGATATACCCCATCAAACGGTCATCAATTCACATGTCGTTTCCTCCGACGCTTCACGGATGATTCGCCTTGCTTCTAAAGCCTGCTTTTATCTCATCGGACCCCTATTGGAGTTAATTGGTTGATGTTTTGGAAGTGGATTCGATAAGTATTTGAAAATTGGTTTCAACACCAAAAATCCACTCTTTGCACGAGTTTAGCAAGCGATTATAGCAACTTAGCTTTCTCTAGCATGCCAAAACGAGATAACCAAACTTCTTGCCTCGTGTGTAGCTTATAAGTATGTCGATACACTCATTTATGCATGCTTATGCACACACATTCATGCTAACACACAACCACTACCTAAGTCACACTTCGGACTTCATCGGGGCGATTACTCGGTCCAGTATACTCTCATGCAACTTAACATACATGATAGTCGCTATGGCTCTGTGAAATGCCTGCAACGAACTTGAATTCAATTATATTTACACACAATAAAACAATTGCAAATGTATAAGAATAACCAAACATACAACAATTCTAACTACAATTCAACCGATGTATTGATTGTTATATAAATCTTTAAATATACGTATACGTACACTTTCCTATACTCATATACGTACATTTATATTTAAATAAGTAATTCCTTTATTATTTGATCAATTCTTACTTTTTTTTACAAAACCTTTTCAACAAAAGTCTAATATAGTTTCTTACTATTTTATAAAGTCTTACATCTATTTTATAAAATATGTCATTAGCTTATATATCAATTTTAAGCCTTTAAATACTTAATTTTCTAACTTGAAATCAAGTACACTTCATATTACTATTTTATAAATTCTCAATTTCCAATTTATAAAATGTATACTTCATTTATAAAATCATATATCCATTTTATAAACACTAATTAAACTTCATTTGTTATTTTATAAAATAACATATCAATTTATAAGATATGTTCTTTGCTTATAAAAATCATCTTCTACTTAAACAACGTGTGTAAATGCCAATTTAGTTTCATTAACCCTCTAATCACTTTAATAATAAGTGTAGAATTCATAACAAACTAAATTAGCTTACTAACTATTTTTAAAACCATTTGAATTAGCTTAATTATAGCTAACAATGACATGCACTCAATTTGCACAGGTAATTAGTCTCTAGTCTATCATTGTATCTCTTATAATCATTCAGTTAACCTAAAACCAAATTCTTAAGTTGCTAAGTATTTTCAAAAATAGCTATTAAGGTCTTAAATAATTAACAAGTTAATATAATCATGTTTATAACACAAATACAAGCCCAAATCAACTCACACAATCTCTAAATCACTTCATATAATTTTATAATCATCAATAACCAAATATACGAAGTATAACACATAAATTGATAAGGAGAATCATCTCACTCACCTTTCTTTTCCCTAAACCAAGCTCTAATTTTCAAAATGAACACCAAGTGTCAAATCCATGAAAATTCCTTAACGGGTTTTGTAGAGAATCCCACGAGAAGAATTATGATGATTTTTATTTGGTTTTAGGAAATTTATATAGTAGGTTTAGGGCTAGGGGATTAGAAGGTGATGAAAAAGTGATTTGTGGAGACATTAGAGAAGGAGGAGGAGAAGATAATGTGAAATGAAGAATGAGAATGAAATTATGAAAGGGATTAGCCTCATATAGGCAAGGTAAATGGACTGAGCCCATATTCATATTATCCCTTGAAAATCACAGTTCACTCCAAATATCATCGTCTCCAAACATAGTTGAGTTAATACTCATTTTACCCACGTCGAAAAAGAAAATTCAACCATGGATGTGTCGAGTTCTAATTCACTCGTTTGTAAAAATTGAGTATAATAGATGTTCCGTCACTTGATGATTAAATATTTTAATTAATCATTTTAATATTCGATCATTATAATTGCGAGTATTGCAAGAATGGATTTAGATTTTGGAGATTTGGAATGTTAGATAGGTAAGTGGGAAATTATATAATTTATTTATAACATTGAAATTTATATTATTGAACTTTATTTAATTATTATTCCTATATAAGATCTAATGAGTTGTAGGCTTAAAACCAACATATAGGATTATCGCCTACATATTCTATAAAATAGGTATTTGGAATAGAAATAGTATATAAAACCTAATCTAGAAATTTGAAATCAGTCCTGAATAATTATTGTTGAAGAATTTTGTAAAGTTCTAGAGTTTATTGCAGATCTGTAATTGGGTTGTAAATTAGGTTGCCTTAGTTAACTTGAAATATGAATTTCTATGTTTTTAATTTATTGGAAGCATGGTATAACTTTTCCATGAATTATCTAATACCACAAATATATAAAAAGTGTGTTATTTGAAATAATAAGGAATATACCAAAAAGAAAAGAGATGTGTAAAGTATGGATAATTTTCTTCGTAGTTTACACTGTCTATTTCAATAAAAGAAAAGAGGTAATTCCTTGTAGTTTCAAACAAATAAAAAGTCTCATTTTTTAATAATCTATGGAAAGTTATAACAGTAATCCTTTCTGAAAGGATAAATTTAATAAATTAAATATGGAAAGGAATGTTCTAGTTTAGGAATTAGTACTTAGAAATAAGAATATATGTATATATATATGTATATATACGTATAACCACGCTTAACAACTAAAAATAAAAATAAAAATACATAGCGTAATTTACAATAATATTTTTTTTTTTTTTTTTTTTGGCATAGCCAGCGGGGTTAACTGGACCCCTACCAGTTTTATTGCAAAGAACAATAAAAAAGAACATTAGAAAGAGAAAAATAAAAAAAAATAGGAAAATACAATGAAAATGCTAGGATGAGAAGCAAATCAAGTCCAGGCATCAATCAGGGTTTGATGAAAAACACTTGCACTGTTTTGCAGTTGCCAATTCGTTCTGTTTCTTACTTCAACCCAAACAAGATCATCATTTCTTTTAACTTTATCAAAGATTATGGCATTTCTCTCCCTCCAAATAACAGACATACACACTTTCAAGCAAACTGCTAGTACTCTGCCCTGCACATTTCTCCACTTTGTTGCTTTGTAGATTAAACTCCATTGAATTCTTGATGTTGAACAAGTAAAATTAAAACCAGTTATGATGCTTATCTTATCCGTCAAGTATTGAAGGGCAGGACAAGCAAAAAACAGATGCTCAGTAGTTTCAACATCTTGATTACAGAAAATACACTCAGCATAGCATGTCATACCATAACTATTCAACAAACATCTGGTAACTAAAGCTTGATTGATGACTTTCCACATCATTAAATTGTCCTTAGGGCAAGAATCAGCTGACCAAAGAACAGCTATCCATTTGGAAGCAGGCAGAGACACACTGGAACTAACATAAGTGTAAACTGCCTGAACAGTATGAATCTTGTTAAGCCAAGTAACAGTATCATCCTGGTTTGTACTAAATGTTTTTTGCTGAATTTCTCTCCACAGTTGCCTAATCACCTGATTACTGTTGTATGGCAACTGAATTTGATTATAATGCAGAAAATCCTTCACTTTAGCATGATAGTGGATAGCAGATTGTATCATTTGATATTGATCACAAATGTTGGAAAGAATTTGACCATTACTTATCCATGGATCATGCCAAAAGCTAACAACATTGCTAGCATTGATGGGATACTGAATCATGGGTAGGAAAACAACTCTCAGATTTAATAAACTTCTCCATGTCCAACTGCATACTTGAGGAATATCCATGCTCCAGAAGTACTTGTTCTTTATATTGTGTTGCCATGACCAGTCAACCCATAAGCTACCCCTTTTGTTGATAAGTGCATTAAAATGTTTACTCATAGCAGCTATGTTCCATTTCCTAACATCAAAGACACCAAGCCCTCCCAATCTCAGGGGTGTCTCAATTTTAGTAAAGGAACAAGGCACTAATTTTCTGTTATGTATACTGCCAGTCCAAAAATATCTGATCATGGCAGACCTAAGCATATGCAATAGTTTCTTTGGAAGGATTAGGGTACGTGCCCAGTAAACAATGGAGGAAAAGACAACAGATTTTATTAAAACAAGCCTTCCACTTTGAGACAAATGCCTATTATTCCAAGCAGACATCACCGAAGAAATTTTGAAGTAAAGAGGTAAACAGTCAGCTTTAGATATCCTTTTGGAAATTAAAGGAAGGCCAAGGTACTTCATGTCATTTACCATACAAGATAATCCAGAATGTTGTTGCAGTGCAGTAGCTTGCAAATCACCAACTCCAGTAACAAGCAGAGACGATTTGAATTGGTTAATGGTGAGCCCAGTCATACAGTGGAAGGCCTGCAATGCTGTCATAATTCCATCCAAGGAGGATGTCTCTGGTTTGGTAAATACCATGACGTCATCTGCAAACATTATAGAAGTAATTTGTTGAAGAGAACACTTTGGGTGATACTTGATAGTCTTTTGATTATAGCTGGCCTGCAAAATAACAGTTAACACCTCCATGACCATCAGAAATAAATATGATGAAATTGGATCTCCTTGCCGAATTCCTTTACTACCTCTGAAGTATCCAACTGGTCTGCCATTTAAAACAATGGAGAATGAGGGAGTAGAAATGCACACATAAATCCATGACACAAAAGTTTTAGGAAATCCCATCACTGCCATTATTCTAACTATAGAATCCTAATGAATGGTGTCATAGGCTTTAGAGATTTCTATTTTAATTGCAGCAGCAGGGGTGTTATTACTTCTACCATAGCCTTTAAGTAATTCCTGAGCAAGGAGAACATTGTCAATTATGTCTCTTGAAGGCAAAAATGCAGATTGATTCATAGATATAACAGTGGGCAAGACTTTGACTAAGCGTGAAGCTAGAATTTTAGAGATACACTTGTAGAGGACATTACAGCAAGAAATGGGCCTGAAGGAAGTGACACATGTCGGAGGGGACACTTTGGGAATGAGAGCAATGTTAGTGCAATTCACTTCCCCTAGCATTTTACATTTGTTGAAAAAGTTGTGGATAGCTTGACAAAAATCACCACCAATCAAACTCCAAGTGGTGATAAAAAAATTAACATTCAGGCCATCAGGTCCCGAACAAGATAACTTATTCATGGAGAAGAGGGTAGCTTTAATTTCTTCATTAGTTACAGGCATAATTAGAGAAGAAGCTTCTTGTGGTGAAATGATAGGAAGATCAAGAGAAGAAATTTTATCCAAATCAGGGAAGAAACCATTTGTACTACCATACAAGTTGGTGAAGTGTTGGATAAAAGCATGATCAACAGTATCTGGAGTAGAAAATAGGGTTCCCTGTTCATTAGTGATTCTAAAAATATTTTCTCGAGCTTGCTTAACCTTAAGAGATTCATGAAAGTACTTAGTATTCTTGTCCCCTTCATCAAGCCATCTTTTATGCAACTGCTGCATCTTCATACTTGCTTCCAGGGTTAGGGCAATTTTAAGTTCCTTGTGCAGATTCCTCTCCTCATCAGAAGCTTGTATATTAAGTGGATGTTCCATCATGAAGTCTTGTTTTATTTTCAGTTGTTCCTTTAATGCTGTAGAGAGAAGGGTTCCAGTACCAAAGGTAGTTGATGCCCATGTCTTGATAGCAATCTTGATGTGTTTTAATTTCCTGCAAAACTTATACATTGGGTTACCATAACATGTAAAATCAGAAATAGCTTGATTAATGATATTAAGAAATTGGTCATGCTTAGACCAAGCATTAAAAAATTTGAAACTTGACTTTTCTCTTCTAATATGGGTCCCCAGAGTTAAAATTTGAGGAGAGTGGTCTGACATAATAGGTTGAGGAAGGTAGATAGAAAGTGAAGGCCATTGGTTGAGAGCTTGGTAATTACAAAAGGCATGATCAATTGTAGTGAAAGTACGCACACCACTTCTACTACAGTTATTCCAAGAATACTTGGTTCCAGTTTTATTCACTAAAGTCAACTCAGAATCATAAACAGATTGATTAAGTGGTTCAATGTCTCTGAGGTTGAGAGGTGTGCCACCAATTTTATCATCAATGCCAAAGCAGCAGTTGAAGTCACCTAGGACAATCCAGGGATGAGAAGATTGTCTTAAGGGGGGTAATGCATTGAGTAAGGCATTTCTTGAATTTACACTGTTATCAGCATAAACAAAAGTGAGATAGAAAGTGGATTGGTTTTGGGAGACATGAACATGAAAGTGAATAAATTGCCTAGTTGTCAGAATAGGTGTTAGGGTCAAGAAAGAAGAATCATAGATGACTAGAATTCTACCATAAGAAGCAGATTCAAGATTGTGGTGGAAGGACCATTGGGGATTAATGTAAGAGGAGGCTTTTTGTGATAGGGAATGGTTAAGCTTGGTTTCAAGAAGTCCAAAAAGACAAATATTAAACTCAGAGATTATGCATTTGACTTGATCAAGTTTCAAATTACTATGGGCCCCTCTTATGTTCCATGATGCTATTTTCTTATTCATAAAATTTTTTTTGAGAGTGAGGAGTTATGCCTTCTCTGTGCAGACAGAGATCTAGTTTCAATTATCCTTCTTGATTTGCCAGGAGGGGAGGAAGGATGAGAGGTAGTTTGGGAGGAATTTGGATCATTAGTAGAGGATGGATGTGATTGTGTGAATGGAATGTTTGTTGGCCATCCTGGTAACTTGATTGAAAAGTTGTAATGAGTTGGTGCTTCTGAAGGAACATTTTCTTGCATGGATTTTATTAATTGTGAAATTTCTGTTTCATATGCTGTACACCAGTTTGTGTCAAAATCAGATGCAAAAGACAAAGAGTTTTCTCTCATAACTGCTGATTCCTTACCAACTTCTTTTGAACTTTTTGAAGTTAAGGAGACATTTTTGCCCTTAACCTGCACACCAATATGAAGTAACTTGTCAGGAGAGTTTGAATCATTATGAACAAGAGGAGGAGGATAAATAGTGTTTGAATTTTGGTAAATAGGTGTACCATTATTCAAAACATTTATCTCACCATCCTCAACATCAAGCAAATCCACTGCATTTTGGTCATTGACTTCAGGTTGGAGCAAGTTGTACTTGTTATTAATTGTAACATTACAGACATGTTCCTGTGTAGCAGTAGAACAAACTTTATCTGCTGCCTTTGTGTTACCTTCATTACAACCATATGGAGACTTATCATTATCACCTTTTTCCTTCATTGTAGTTTCAACATGTACTTCATAGTTCATAACTTTTTTCCCTTTATTATTATTGACTTTTTTCCACACTTGTTTCACCTTGTCTTGTTTTTCTAAGCTTGTTCCTTTTTTCATCATGTTTCTTTCCTCTGTATCAATTCTCTGCTGCTCATTCTTTTCACTTTGATGTTCATTATCTACTGAAACAACTTTCTTGCATTTACTATCTGTGTGCCCAAACTCCCTACATTTAGTACAAATCTCTGGTTTCCACAAGTAGTTAACTTTAACATTTTGCTCAGAGCCATCAAGTAGCTTAACTGAAAAATTATCAGGCAGTTCTTGATTTGGATTAACCTCAACTAAACATTTAGCAAATGAAATGCGTTCAAATTTTTCAGTTGATGCATCCAAACAAAGTAGCTTCCCAACTCTAGAAGCTAACCAGTTAATTCCCAAAGGAGACCATGCATACAGGGGGATATTTGAGAGTTTAATCCATACTGGCACAGTTCGAATACTGCTGCAACTGTTGCCAATATTTTCATCCCATTGCTTTATAATAAATAATTTATTTCTCATCACCACTGGGTCAGATTCAGCAATTCTAGATCTATCATCCTCATTAGTGAACTTGAACAAAAACAAAAACCCATCAGATTTAACAGAAATAGAACCACTGAGTTTCCATACTCTTTTAAGGTAGTACAGCACAGTTGAATAAGGTAGCGGATTGTCAAGAAAAAATCCAACGAGATAATCTTTCCACATTGTGTTTCCTGCTTGAACAATTTCAACAGGTGGAACAATTGCATTACCAACATAATCAAGCTGGATTTCACGAGGCACATATTTCCTAGCATTATTTGGTTTGGCCTTAAAGAGAGAGTTCCAAGGTCGTGGGGGAAGAGTTGACAGTGGAGGAAGCAAAGGAGGAGATGGTGACGGTAGGATGGGAACTGACACAATGGGTAAAGCAATGGGAAGAGATGGAGGATCAACAGGAACACTGACAGAGGAACCAGACGAGAGGAATGGGTCTGACGCAGATGGAAGGGGAGTGGCAGAGGGAGGTACAAGGATAGGGGAGGAAGGACTAGGTTGTTTAGAAGTTGATGGATGGGACTGAACTGCGGAAAAAAGAAGGGGGGGTGGGCGGGGTCCCCATTTTTGAAGAGAAAATGGTTAATTGAAGGGGTTTAAAAAATTTGGGGACAGGGAGACTATGTCGCCCTGACCTTTGGTTAAGCCGGTTTTAAAGTGGCCGTGCACTATGCCTCATAATTGTGGCCGCTGGGATTCGATCCGGTGCCACTACAACTACATGTAGCAACTCCACTATGTCTTAACCACTGGACCACTAGTAATTTACGATAATATTCATATTATTTATTACTAACGTAATTATTATAGGACCATGAGGTTGAAAAAGGAAGGAATATTAATTTCAAAATTTATGGACAATAAATACAAATTTATCGAGTAATAAATTTATAGCGAATTGAGAGTTAAATGAATTAAATGAAGACTGATTAGAGAATTTAATATTGCATTTATGGGATATTTGAATAGGCATAATAAGTGGATTTTGAAACGGATAATTAAATATCATTAGAGATTATCCCATTCTGACATTAATGATCAATTATTACAGACAATGGACATCTATTAGACATGAGATGGAAATTAGGAAACCAAAACCTAAGCATATAAAATAGAAATAATTACGTAACGAACAAGTAAGTATTAATACTATTAAATACACCAAGAAGGTTATATAATTTTCATAGTAGGAAATTATATGGTTTCAATTATATGTTTAAAACAAGCATGAATTAGTAAGCCTAGCCCAACACTTAGGATTTGGGGGTTTTGTTTGGTTTGGTGGGTTAGGATGCAGATTCGATAGAGTACACAACGGAAATCTCCCCTTCACCTAGAGGCTACCAGCAGTTGTGTATACTTACTACTGATGTGAGACATCTCCAATTGTTAGACCCATGAGGGAAGAGATAAGCATTGCAAATAGGTAGGGGAAAATATACCAAGAGTTCGCCTTATATTTGAAGTAATAAACGGGCTAGTACTTTTGAGGAAATGAGCTCTGCTTCATTTCTAATAAGAGGTATTAAGTAACTGAAAGGGGTATTTTCCTTGACTTGCTTAGGTTAGTCTGAATGGGATGTCAGCCGTAGGAAGTCGACGGGCTATGTCAGTATTTTGTACTGGTATTTTGTAGTAGGTCTAGCATATAGGCTATGATCACTAGTGGTCAGCGAATGGTAGCAATGACTTGGATTATGCACTAATGGCTTTTGCTTCCCACTAGTGTAATATCCATATGGGAAACGCACGGACCTCAAAGTTGATGGTTAGATGAAAATACGTTTATCAGAGATGGACTAATTAACCATTAAATGAGTCTTTGAGATGCATTAGAAGAACGAAAATTAAATTATAAATTATAAAGCCATATATAAAGGTCGTCGGTCTCTATAGCTAGAGTCGATTGACTATCGTTTACGTTGTGGAGGGCCCACTTTAGGGACCGAGGTATTAAAAGGCCATTGGGTATGCCTCCTCCCTATTTTAAGAAGTATTAGGTGCCCGAGATTTTTAGTGGTGAAATGGTTAGACATATGTGTAAATAGGCACCATATAGTTATACCTCAGAGGAGGCCAGCTATATCGTACGCGCATATATTGGACTTAACAATTTAGCTATAAATAGTAGACATAACAATTAAATGAAAATCAATCGACATAAATTAATGGTATAGGTAAAGTATGTAATCACCATCATGTTGTTCTGACCCCTTCCTCATTACAACCTACAGGATATATTAAGAAGGACATAATACTAGAGAAGTCTTCTAATTTATGCTCGGCGTTGGCAAGGCAATTATACATCCAAGGAATAATATTGATTCCAAGTAGTATCTTTAGTTAATACATATGTCCTATTATATTTTTAATTTTGTTATGAGTTTATATTATCGCTCGCTGATATTCTTGTATTTATTAAAGGCTACCAAAACCAACGATCCATACCCTAGTGGACTTGGGTTTTGATTTAGTCAAAATTCGAGCCTATTAAGGCGTGGGTTGTTGCATTTGCTATTAGAGTTTAGGTTAGGCAATCATAAGGGTTAGGATTCGCTGAGAGAATATTTTTGTATTTTTACCTATAATTATATATAAATATAACACCTAACTCTTTAAATTTCGACTATAGAAGTAGTTCCAACCATATTCCGAAAGAATGGATGAGGCAACTATGAGATAGGCCAATAAATCGAGTTAAATTTTTGCACCTACCCCGATTACCGTAGGAAGTGTAGGCCATACCAATAACGTTGACCAAGAAGAACATGAGCATGACATACAGAAGAATCCCGAAGGCTTGACGGAACTTGACTCCTTTATTGGGCATTGGCTAACTTATAATTGTGGATTTTGATGAATTGCAGATTGAAGATGCACATTTCATTTGGAAAAAAGGGAAGTAAGAAATATATATTGCAAAAATCCAAAAAAGTGCAAGTTCCCACAAGAAGGTGTGCACTAATCACCACAAGAAGACAACTAGATTTTTTATGATGAAGAGTTGAAGAGTGGGGAGAAGGAAAGTTCAGATGAAAGGACGATTAAAGTCCATTTCTGCATCCAACACCATGTAAAAGAATTTTGGAAATTCCTTGAAACGTTTCGAATGAGTTTTTCTAGGGATTTATTGAGATAATGTAGTTTTGAAAAAGTAAGTAAATTTTGAAATTGTTAGTTTAAAATTTATTGAGTCAAAAATTTTCGATTTAAAGGTTTTGTAAAAAGGGCTTTTCGTTTTTGAAATGAATGAAAACTAGGATGTAGGTTTGGCTTGATGATTTTTCCTACTTTTGTAGGTTTGAAGGTTTTTAAAATTCTTCTCTAAGGTGTGGACTGTTGGAACTAGGCTAACCCGCAACGGAAGTTATAGATGAATTTCAAATTTTTTTTATCTTATTAGATATTTATTGGGTCTGTGAAGCTAAATTTACCTAGAACATTTTTAGATTTAGTTTAAATAAAATCTCTTATTTCACTTAAATTTACAAATTATAGATAGAATATTATTTAATTTATATTCGATTAAACATAATAGTACACATTAGTATCATATACATATATGTATGTGTGTGCATGTATAATATAATAATCCGTGCAAGGTATAACATGCCCTTACACAGATGTTTAGATCTGCATCGCAACGGACATGTTAGCTCCTCCTATATGTATTGTGTGGTCCAAATATATGTATGTATGTAAAATTGGCATATATTTATACTGAAACTATGTATATATATCTCGATGTGTGTGTAATATTACATATGTAAAATAGTAATGATTTATGTACATACATACATATATATATATATATATATTTTAAATTAGATATTAATTAAATGAAAGACTATATATATATATTTATTTAAATATATCAATTACCAATATATATATATATATATTATATTTTATAACTTTCCAGATTGTACACATGGAACAATTTTTTTAAATAATGTTATTATATTTAATTATATATATTAATTACCAGAAAAGCAGTAAATAATATTAAAATACATTTTTGTAATATATTTTACAAATTATAAATTTTCAGAAATTCAAACACGATATTTTAATATGAAGAAATAGTTTGCAAAATTTTCTCAATCAAAATGTATTTTTTATTAATTATTTAATATCGACAGCATATTTAAATGATTTTTTAAAAATAAAAAAATTGATTTTTAAATCCTAATTGTTTGGCCGAGAGATAATTTGTTGATAAAATAATTTGATAAAATTTAAAATATAATTTTCAACATATATTATTTTGTATGAATTAGTCAACATGTATATTGATTTGAATAATATTAAAACAGTAAATAATTACTTAAAATTAGTTTGCTGTTACCAAAAAATATTATTACCGTAAGCATGCATGTAAAAATTATAAGATCAATATTAAAAAGATACGGTGATACAATTAAATACAAGTCATTTAATATATGTTATATAACATATTAATGTATAATGAATTAATTAATAAAAGGATAGTAACTAAAATAAAATTTATTTGGTTGTGTATATCATATATATATAAAAAATGTGTTTTTTTTACTTTTAAATAATATGCATACGTATAATAAATCTAGTATGTGACAACATTGATACATATAAGAATCTCACCTAACTAATAATATAATGATAATATACAAACAAATAGTCGAATATTATTCAGTGCTCATAAGTCACATGGTATAGCAAAAACCTACCAAAACCAATGCCTTAAAGTACATTGACTAATGATGAATTCTCCCTCCTTTGAAATCTTCTCGATTCGACAGAGTGCAAATCTTTGAACCGTAGACCTTTGACTATCCAATAGATGTTGCATTTTGAATTGATTTGAGTTGAATATATTGAAGCTTCTAGATGGAGAATTCGGCCAACAATGGGAGAAGAGAGGCAACTAAAAGTACTAAAAGAATTAGAGTTAAAGGACTTTATATATTGGATGAAATATGGACAAATATGGATCACATCTCATACTAAGTCTAACTAAATCTAAGCCATCCATCTCAAATATGCCTGTAGCCTTTTAGCCAGGCCTTTATAGTCTATGTTACTATCGAATTAACACCATAATATCATAGGCAAATAGCCCAATTAAGCCAAAATAAATATTAGCAATTAAATATGATTTAATTTCCTGTCGATATCGCATATCGATCAGTATATTTATAACTTTTATAAATATTTAAAATAATATTTATTCCTCAAATCATATTCAAAATTTTATAATTAATATTCCATACATATTAACTAATTTGTAATAATTATAAACAGATTAAATCATTTGGTCTATAGAGAATTCATTATTTCGGTTGAGTGACTCATAAGGTGTAAATTTGGTCAGCGATTAATATCAAACTATTTGAATGTTAACGTTCACATGTTATTTAGTAGGTGATGTGACATTTTAACCAAATTTATTGTTTTCTCCAAAATTGGTCACAAACCCCAAATATTGTGAAAGCACCAGTGTATGAACACAAACCAATGATATTCGAGCACAAATATCAGATCTCAACAAATATCAAACAACAATTCAAAAATAATGATCAGAGACACAAGTTTTATAGTGGTTCGGCTATCTCCGGCCTACGTCCACTCTAAATTTTTATCCTTTTATTGATTATCCTTGATGATTACAGCAGTAAATATGAAGAATTTCCAGTACAACAGCAGTATTGAAGCGTAGAAATGAAATCGGCAGAGTCTGGAGGTTGAAAGGCCAAAGATCCGAGAGATCCCCTTTTCTGAATGACCAGGGGCTCTATTTATATGCGTAGGATGCTGATATTTCGCTGAAAATCCGGGAGACCACTTCTGGCACGTGAGGGGGCCCACATGCTCGGCCTTAGGAAATTTGGGCCCACTTTGGGATCGATTCGAACTCCATTCGAATCGATCATAAAATCATCCAATCGAGGTGAAATTTGGTGTGGACATTCTTCAACATGTATGTAAGCTCATGTAAAAATTTCATTGCATTTGGATCAGTGGATCTTGAGTTATGGTCGATTCGAGTTTGGGTTGTCCTTTGGCTTGTCGTCTTCGAATCCATTGCCTCGAATCCATATTGTTCGACTCCATCCAAAACACGTGCGCGTCGATGACGTGTCACGAAATTTCAGGGTCAATCCACCTTTGTCGCCGTGTTGAACATTTCTTTCCTTGAACTGTGCATCCTTCACGCGCTTAATCATGCTTTGCACCTCAGTTCGTATCCATTCTGTTCGTATCGCTCCGTCCACTTCCTTCGTGTCGATCGTTTCGAATAGATATGAACATTGTCCCTAAGTCCTTCGAATCCATGAAGTCGACTCCCTGCGTATCCTTCTCGAACGCCCTCCTCGTATCGATAGGTACGAACCCAGAATCCCAAAACTGCTACTTCCTTTTTGTATCGATCCAATGTTGATCGATACGAAGGACTTCTGCGCAGCCGTCCCATTATTCCACAATGACGCGAAGTGCATCGATTCAAAGTAAACTCCTACATTTCCTCTTGATCGATACGAACTGTATAGGTACGAACCAACCCCTGTACACCTATGGATACGAAGGAGACCTATGTTGTCATTGAGTCGAAGTCCGCCTAACCTTCTCTTCCGATCGATACGAAATAACCGAGTCCGGTCCATGCCGATCGATACGAAGTGTATCGATTCGAAGTCCTCACTTCCTGATCGATACGAAGTGTATCGATTCGAACCATCCTTGCGTGCCGATGGATACGAATAGCATGTTCCTCATACCTTGCATCGATCATATCTCCTTCATACGAACTCCGATTAACCGAAAATTTGAAACATAGCCTTTCCTAGCCCTTACCATCATCTCCAATCAATTTCGTCCCGATCGGAGCTCAACCAAATTTTGACGTCATCGATTGTAGCCTTGTTTCCAATCGATCTCCAATCCGGATATCCATCATTACTTTCCTATTTGTTGATATTCCAGTTTTGACCAAAAAGTGGGATAACACTTTGCCCCCCAAAATATGTCTTTTGATAAGAAGGCGTGTTTTGAATAATCCCGATTCCAATATCCAAAGTCCATAGCCATATCGCCAGAGTATGTCACCCTTGACTGCTCCGAGTCGATGCCCAATTCCAAATACAATAATCAAAGCCTTAGCCAATTCCATATCCATCCGATCTCGACAACCGAGTCCTAATCCTTCCTTGTCCAATAGCCAATAATCGAATCCAGGACCTCTTCGGGTCGATATCCGAATCCATAACCTCTCCGGGCTCTTGCCAAGCGTAATCCACACCTAACGACCGTGGTCCAGTGTCCCTGGACGTTGTACAAAGCCATGGCTTAAGTCCTAAGCCGAATCCTGGTCTCTCCGGATCCTTGTTGAGCATAGTCCATACTCAACGGCCTGAAACAATAATCGATAATATTGGGCCTAAGTCCTATGCCGAATCCTGGTCACTCCGGACCCTTGCCGAGCATAGTCCATACTCGACGACCCGAATGAGTCAATTTACCACGTTCGGGCAAGGTGACTCACCCCTTGCCAGGCATAACCCATACCCGACGACCGTTTATAAAAAACTAGATAAAAATCCAATCAAAATCCAATCCAAAATCTAAATCCAAAATCCAAATGGTGTCCATGCAAGGTATTAATATTTCTCCCCCATTCATCTGCTTTATTTGGTCTCCCCGTTTCCTGGTGAGAGAAAGCCAACCCCAGCTAGATGGAATAGCATCATACAATTCTGATGATGATTCTATTCTGCATTCTCCGTTCAAAACCGTCTACTCCATAACTAAAGAAAGAAGGAACAGTAGATAGTACACTGTGAAAATCAGAAATCAAGACCAGCATCCAAAACCGAAAACAATCATCCAAAGGAAAATCCAAATCAGAAAGCAAACAAAACTAGGAGTTCAATCCAAACTCCAAAACCAAACCAGAAAGAAAAGCAGTGTCTAAACCGAAAGCAAAAGATAAATTTCACAAACAATAGCATCGCGGTTTATCATCATTCAGAGCATGCCTAGGGGCTATCTCCGTCCCCGTACATGTGTAAATGACTTGGTTGCTTGCCAGTAGTTCGCTACATATTTCATACTTTCCCGATCAATGGATGATCAATCGACCGTCATTCCTGGGCCTCACATCGTCGTGGTGTGAGGTAGTTGGTGGTTGCTCCCGTTTCTCCGCTGCATTCCTAGTTTCGACATATTGCCGCAACTATCCGTTCCTTACATGCTCCTCGATTATATCCTTTAAGTGCCTGCAGCTGTTGGTGTCATGTCCGTCAAAATCATGGAAGAGACAGTGCCTTCCTGATGTCCCCTCCCGTTCTAATGGTTCTCTCCTAGCCGGCCTTCGGTAGGGAAGGCGATTTCGAGTATCCAGGTATGTCCGCTCCAGCGTCTCGTTCAATCCTATGTATGTAGAAAACTTTGGATCCTTCCATCGCTTCCTAGATTTTCCAAAATCATCGCCCAACTTCCTTTTTCCTTTGTCTTTATCCGAACCTATGGTGGATGGTCCTCCACCCTCAGTTGCATTAACCTTTTTCAACTTTAAATCCATACTCACCTCTTCTTGATGAAGGAACCACTCTGCCTCGTCAAAGAATTCCTCGAGATCCTGTGGGGGATCTCGTATCAGAGACACCTTGAAATCCGAATCCTCCATGACCCCTGATACTGCCGCCATTAAAACCATCGATGGATCAGGCCGATTCACCGAAGCAACTGCCGCACTGAATCGAGTTAGAAAAGCTCTAAACGATTCATCCATCCTTTGCTTTACCGATGTCAATGTCATCACGTTCTTCGGTCTCTTGACATAAACCCGAAACTCCCCCAAAAACCTTTCCACCAATTCCCCCCAAGTCCTGATAGATCCTTCTCCCAGCTGCCTAAACCACATTGCAGCTAAGTCCGTCAAGTATAAAGGGAAGCATCGTGCCATTACTTCCTCCGATGCCCCCAGCACCTCCATGTGTCTGATGTACCTCATCAAGTGATCAGTTGGGTCTGCCTTACCATCATCCACGCTAGGTAGCTTGAATTTAGGTGGATTCTGAGCCATCCTTATTTCCCGAGCGAACGGACTCCTATTCACTCCTTCCAAGTCTCTGTTGGTCAAACCACCTCACACAGTTTTTCTAATGATCTCCACTAATCCAGTATTGTCTGTTAGGGGTTGCCCTCATGCCCTCGAGGGAACTCTGGCACATACTCTTCATGTGGCTCACTAGCAGCAATGTTAGCCCTGGCCTGTTGAACTCCTTCCAAAGGTCCTCTTGTGTTAGATCATGTGGGCCTGTCCCCAAGCCCTTGTCGATTGCCTTCTTGCTCTGTATCCTGTCCTCCATTGGGTTTCAGAACCCTAGTCCCTTGTCCTGCATCCATAGCGGTTGTAGCTGTTCCTAAGTTCTGCATCCCTGTAGCTCTCATTTGCTCAAAGAAAGTCTGCATCATTTCCTGTTGGCTCTTCAACAATCTCTGTTGCAAAGAATTTTCCATAGCTTCCATTTCATCCCGAGTTATGTAGATCGAAGCCTGTCCTTCCCCAGCTCCGGAGGATGCTTGTTGACTTCCTTTCTGTTGGCTTTTCTCTGCCCTTTTCCTTCTACTATTTTGCCTGGTCATTGTCTTCAAATCCAAACTCCTCAAAATCTTCAAATCCGAACTTCGAATCCGATATAGCGGGTGCTAGTCCTTCTCAGTGAAAGCACCAAAGTGTTTGCGCCAAAATTAGTCACAAACCCCAAATATTGTGAAAGCACAAGTGTACGAACACAAACCAATGATATGCAAGCAAAAATATCAGATCTCAACAAATATCAAACAACAGTTCAAAAATAATGATCAGAGGCACAAGTTTTATAGTGGTTCGGCTATCTCCGGCCAACGTCCACTCCAAAGTTTTATCCTTTTATTGATTATCCTTGATGATTACAGATGATTACAGCAGTAAATATGAAGAATTTCTAGTACAACAGCAGTATTGAAGCGTAGAAATGAATCCGGCAGAGTCTGGAGGTTGAAAGGCCAAAGATCTAAGAGATACCCTTTTCTGAATGACCAGGGGCTCTATTTATAGGCGTAGGATGCTGATATTTCGCTGAAAATCCGGGAGACCACTTCTGGCACGTGAGGCGGCCCACGCGCCCGGCCTCAGGAAATTTGGGCCCACTTTGGGATCGATTTGAACTCCATTCGAATCGATCAGAAAATCATCCAATCGAGGTGAAATTTGGTGTGGATATTCCTTAACATGTATGTAAGCTCCTGTAAAAGTTTCACTGCATTTGGATCAGTGGATCTTGAGTTATGATCGATTCGAGTTTGGGTTGTCTGCTGGCTTGTCGTCTTCTAATCCATTGCCTCGAATCCATCTTGTTCGACTCCATCCAAAGCACGTGCGCATCGATGACGTGTCGCGAAATCTCAGGGTCAATCCACCTTTGTCGTCGTGTTGAACGTTTCTTTCCTTGAACTGCGCATACTTCACACGCTTAATCATGCTTTGCACCTCAGTTCGTATCCATTCTATTCGTATCGCTCTGTCCACTTCCTTCGTGTCGATCGTTTCGAATAGATACGAACATTGTCCCTAAGTCCTTCGAATCCATGAAGCCGACTCCCTGCGTATCCTTCTCGAACGCCCTCCTCGTGTCGATAGGTACGAACCCAGAATCCCAAAACTGCTACTTCCTTTTTGTATCGATCCAACGCTGATCGATACGAAGGACTTCTGCGCAGCCGTCCAATTATTCCACAACGACGCGAAGTGCATCAATTCGAAGTAAACTCCTACATTTCCTCTTGATCGATACGAACTGTCTCGATACGAACCAACCCCTGTACACCTATGGGACGAAGGAGACCTATGTTATCTTTGAGTCGAAGTCCGCCTAACGTTCTCTTCCGATCGATACAAAATAACCGAGTCTGGTCCATGCCGATCGATACGAAGTGTATCGATTCGAAGTCCTCACTTCCTGATCGATACGAAGTGTATCGATTCGAACCATCCTTGCGTGCCGATGGATACGAACAACATGTTCCTCCACCTTGCATCGATCATATCCCATTCATACGAACTCCGATTAACTGGAAATTTGAAACATAGCCTTTCCTAGCCCTTATCATCATCTCCAATCAATTACGTCCCGATCGGAGCTAAACCAAATTTTGATGTCATCGATTGTAGCCTTGTTTCCAATCGATCTCCAATCCCGATATCCATCATTACTTTCCTATTTGTTGATATTCCAGTTTTGACCAAAAAGTGGGATAACATTTATCACTTACTTATTTTCGGTAAATTCAATTTTACTTTATTAACCGTCACCCGGTTGTGGCATTTATTTACACCATTTCTCTTCGTCAAAGCTATATCACTTTGGACTTATCGAATTGGTAATGGTCAAAACTCCAGTATCATCCATATTCAACTCTACAATCCAAACACAAAGTCGTCGACTCAACAATGACAATTATTATTAACCAAAATGCTCTAGCCAGAGACTTTGAATTTGGGTTAAATTGAGTTGACCGTGATACTAACCCCATATAACCGAGGAGAAGTATCCTCTCTTAAATAGTTCTTTATCTCCAATACTTTCACTCGACCCAACTATAATCACTTGATGGATGCTATGCCATGATTTGACTATAATCAAAGCAGAACATTCATATTGAAGATCCATAACGTTCTGAAGTTGAGAGAATTGTGTAAATTAGTCACATTGATATTTTTTGTTTGACCTTAGTTATATTAACCAACAGAAAACTATCGAGTGAGTCGTTCCATAGTTATCCAATAACTATCAATGTGTAACCCATAGGTGCTTCCAACAACTATACGTAATACACTGTCTAAAATTTGGACCATTACGTACTCTAGTCTCAAAGAATACATCGATATCCAATCTCAATTCATCTTGACTAGGAACATTTAAAATGTTATATTTATATTTATTAAGATAAAATACTTGCGATCAACACCTGGTAACTACTATCATAAAAATACCATTTATGGATTTTTTTATTAAATATACTTTTAATTAAATTCATTAATATTACACATTATATCAAGTATATAATAGAAAAAAAACACCTTTATTTTGAACAGATTGATCAACAAGTTAGATATATGTAACAAATTACATGATTACCCATAGAGCGTACACTTAACTCTATCAATCTCCCACTTGCACTTGGGGAAAATTATGGAATCTTATTCCAGTTTCTCTAATTTATTTCCTTAAAACCAATTTGGTCAGTCCCTCAGTGAACGGTTATTCTATTATATTTTAATTATCTACCATGTCAATCATCTTCCTCCAATGTTGATAAACTATCTTTATCGTGTGGAACAATTCGGGGTATATCTCTCGACTGCCAGTGAGCTCTAGGTTCTGTTATGAACTATATTGTAACATTGTTATCATATAACAATGTTATAGGATTCTCAACATCTGGAACCACCATCAGGTCGGTTATAAATTTGTGCATTTATATTTATACACATCGTTTTGAATGCGGCACTATTCAAGGCGATATACTTAGCCTTTTTTATTAAATCAGCCATAGCTTTTCATTTGGACTATTTCCACTTTGAGGATTCTTACTTGAATTTATTACTGACATACTATACTCTGTATCAATTATGACATGTGAGTCTAAACACTTCTTCATAGGGAGTTTGTTGTTTAAATAATTCCCTAGTATTTCGTAATCCAAACTACCATTCAATGATAGAAATTCGGACATAATATTTTGCTTCATGTATCAAATACATGAACAAATCACGATATCATAGACAACATAATGTGTATGATAATTCCTATTGCAAGTGCATAAGGAATCCATCTTACAGGTTCTATATTGAACATTTTAATAAGGTGCCCTTCCGTATCGATTTGGGACATTCCCAATATCTTTTATACTTACTGTAAAAAAAATCATTTACAAATCCAATGTTGAGAATTAAAACAATTGAGGTTCGTTCTAACACAAGTACGTTGTTAAAAATCAACAATATATTGTTTACTTATTGTTTGGAAATATCAGTGTACCTTTTGAAATCCTTTCTTATGAACATACGCTTCCTGTGTATTTTGACCGAAAATCAAACTATTTGATATTTCTATCAAAATACTTATTCAATTTTGATGCTTATAAAATGAAGCTTTCGTATCATTTCTTAGATCATATCTAAAAACTCACAACCTCTGTGTCACTCCCACTGACTTCGAGATACTTTGGTTGTTATGTGCAAATTGTCCATTCTAAGTCATTATTTAGAATTTTCTATTTCAAACTTTTAATACATACGTACTAAAACATAAATTCATACCATACAATAATTTTCTGAGTTAAATATGAATGCTTGAGCACATCGAATGGTGAATCTATTATGTTATTTTCAATAACTGAAAGTAATGGCATTATTCTTATTAATATGGCTCACTATATCCCAGCTCCATTTTTCTTTCCCTTAAAAACACATTTGCAGCCAATGGATCATATCCTTTGGGTACATCTATCGGAATCATATTCTGATAATGTACATGGAATATATTTCAGATCTATAAATCGTACCATATTATAGAGTCATCACTCTTAATAGTTTAATTAAACAACCGAGAATTATATATCTTCAACATTGATAAGAAACTCATAGTTTCACTTCAATATACGAGAATGCTTATTAGATACTCTAATGCGATATATTCATTTAGGTTAGTTAATTTCATTTCACTTCGTGTAATCATTTTTATCTTTGGAACATATCCAGTTGCCTTTTACTATCAATAACTTATCATAGAAATTTCTTCATCATGAAGTTGGTATTTCTTGAAACAACATTTGCTTTTCAAAAAAATGGAATAGTTATTCATAAACATTTTATGAATTACCTTATATTAAACTGATTTTGCATTAATTCATAATATATTTATGTTTAGAACATAAGTTAGTCATCCAATAACTTATCGTACCCAAACTTCTTTTACGCGATTCATACAAGATCATTTGCGTATAATTATTGTGTGCAGTCTTTCGATTCACACAACCCACCAACTCTTTGGCCTAGGATATCACGGGGTTTCTTATAAAGCCTTATCTTGTATGATTTTGCAAACTATTATTTGGATGATATTAATTTTAGCTTTGTATACTTCTCTTAAATGCACATCTTATAGAAAGAATTTTAACTCAACTTCACTCATCATTACTTGTGCTTTGTCCAAAAAAAATCGATCACTCCTTATCAATACATCATTATGTATAATAGGAATAAACGACATTTGAGATTGAATCTTTATTCATATTAGGTAGATACGGAACTCTTTCTAATATACTTACATATTTGATAAAATCTAATAATATATTTTACATGTTATAATAATTACATCCATTGAACATTCGATGGACTTATCATAGACCTATACATGAGTATCAAATTCACATGCCCATGTCTATAATAATTCATCGATGAATATAACAAAGTATGTGGAACCACTTTCGTATTAATAGGTTTTCGATTGCATACATCTATATGTATCAATCTGTAAAAATCCGCAAATCCGTACTCCTTGAATAGACACTAATCTCCATCGATTAACTCAAGATGAACGGAAATACGAACAATTAGGGTTTAAGAAAAGGAAAGAGGTAGAAGAAGAAAGAAGAAAAAAGAAGAAAACAACAGAACAATATCAGAATCTCACAATCGCAGCGGAACAACATATAATAGATAAATGAATAATCATTAAAACAAAAGAGCTGTACATTTTATACATTACATCACATTACATTCATTATCAGAGTGTATAACAACAACAACAGCGGAAAAGAAATACTATACTTAGTAATATGCTACGCCATCTAGTTCGCCTCCAAATTTCTGTAGCAACTCCCGAATCCAGAATGACCTGATAACCTTAACTCTAGACTGTCCGTGTGGAAATTGGTGGGCACCCAGAGATTAGGAAGGGAAACAATAAACTCCAGGTCAGTCATGTGACTGGTGTGAGAACTTAAAACAGTTATTTATCTTTAAAACAAAGAACAGGATAATCTTAAAATAGATTCGCAATGCTTTCAAAAAAAATGAGACTACCATAAGGCCTCCTGCACACACACACAATGGAAACGCAGAATCGGAGGAGATTTCTCCTTATGATAGTCAAAGATGCTTGATACGCATTAAAAAGAAAATTTTAATATTATTACTAGTGCATAGTGTAGAAAACATTTCGAAAGTAAAGATATAAATCTTAGCAGCATAGGCATTTCGCACTTATGCCTACTATATCTACCATCCAAATAGTGGGGCGCCACCATAAGTGAATGATAGGTTCTACAACTAAAACCGTACAAGATTGTATTGTTTCTTTGGATTTCCAACAAATGGTCAGGCCAAGGAACTTCCCATTGCCACATGTAAACGCATCTGGAATGACGTCCCGAGAACCTAACCGGATCTTTGCCAACACAAGGCCGGGTTACCTTTCAAACTAGGTAACTACTGACACGAATATGCCATTCCCCGATCGTAACCGATCTATATCCGAGGATCCTCGATTTCCAACAACCACAAAGCAATAAATTTGCAGCAACAACATAGGTTAAGTATCTGGGCTCCATACCACGATACCACCTCTAGCCATAAGGAATGACATACACTAAAGGGGCGCTACCCCCTAATAACCTTGCCGCATCCTTCCTGTTTTGACCATTTTCGGGGTGTGAGGTCCGACGAAGTCTCTTCCACAAAGCCACGCTTTATACAAAAGATGTGCTTTGATCATCAAATGCTCAACAGCACATCGTATGCCACATTACCAATTTGGGACTGTATCACTAGTAACCATCAACTATATAACCTCTAGGGGTGTTAAGCTAAGAGAACAAATTCTCCGCCACCAACGGGAATATATTTGATAGAAACCAGTTTTACATCTCAAATTGTAACGTCAGACACACCTCCATACAAGTCCGTTCCGGGATCGAACGGAACCGAATGCACTTACAAAGAAGTCCTTGCAATCCGGATATTCACTAATCACGACCGGACTTCCCATCATAATGTGTAATAAATTTCTATATTGGGGATCAGCCGATGCAGAAGCATTCGACGGTAATCCTTCCATTTTCACAAATATTTGGTCTTCAACACCAGTCATCAATGTTATCTATTACGACGTATCACATATTCGGAATGGGTTATACGACCCCAAGGTCCTTTCCCGGCTAACCCGAATAGTGAGCGCTTATTTTTTAAAATAAGTATAGCATTCAAATTCAAACAATCACAACAAATACCTATTTAAAGGTAAATATTGATAGTCGGTTATTTAACTATCAATAGGTATGCACAACATCACCAGATTCCAAATAATTTTCCAAATTATTTATCTTCCAAAAATATCTTTTACAAGATATATATAAAATCTCCATACTTCAAAAATAAATCGATATTTATTTTTAAACCAATTTTCCCAATTTCATTTATAAATTCCATATTGAATTTACATTTCCAAAATATCTGTGAACATACGATTTTCAAATTGATTTCAAATATTCACTTTCAATTTATCTTTAAAAAGATAATTCTCAAAACGTTCATTTCATATTGGAAACCATTTCCCTGCTTATTCAATAATAAGTATTTCACAAATCTATTTATTTTCAACATTTGGAAAATAATCTATATACTTAAATTAATGTTAAGTATATATTTCATTTCTTAAGGAAAACATTCTATTAAACCCATTATTTGGGTCAAAACGAATGTTACGTAAAACATCGTTATGACAACCCAAAATCACTAGTATAGGGATTCGAATTTAAGATAGATATATAAATACCAATACTATATGAAACATTTCCTTTCGGAAATCATCTACTATAACAACAGTGTTATAGTCTACCATTTCCTTCTATTTCTCGAAAACGTCTATTTCAACAATGAATGTTGAAATCTATGGTTTCAATAGTTAATACATTTTAAAACATCTTTTAAAACAATTAACTTCATTTTAAAATTTCACTTCTCCAAATCATACCCGTTTTATTCAATAATATATTCACTGTCCAAAATTGTGAATATACTTTATTTTCCTAATTCAATGTTTCTACACATTTATCAAAGATTTTCCACAGTCCAAAATCGTGGATATAATTCCTTTAATAATTTCTATGTTTGCTTATTAAATTTATTTGATTACGGATTTATAAAACAACGTTTATAAATTACATTTCTATTTCATAACTACTTCGATTTATAAATCTCCTTTAATAACCAATTCTATTTATATTTCGTTTACATGTCGAATACAACTTATAAGTAAATTACTTATAATCCATTTATTCACAAATCCATTCTTTTATATCATCATTAATTTATAAATCTAAAATTCTTATTTACTTATAAAACTAGATACAACTTTATTTTAACACTTATAAAAGCTCGTTTTATAATTTCAATATCTTTAACTTATAAAAAATCAATATTATAAATCTTTTATATAAACCGTTTATAATAATTCAAAAATCCTAATTTAAACCATTTTATAAATTGATCAACTATTTATTTCAAAAATCATGCTTTGGTTATATTTCACAAAAATCCTAATTTTTATAACATAAAAATTTATAACGTTTTAATTATTTAAAATGAATCAATTCGAAAATTTAATAAATGTATAATTTCAAAAATCACTTTAAAAATCCCTTAAAAATCAAAATCGTTAATTTTAAACTTCAAAAATGGATCTGATGATGCAACACACCAAATAATCAATCACGGTATCCAAACATCATATCATCATATGATAATCAACAAATATCACACTATATGTAAATAAATAAATACGGTTGAGGAATCCAGTTGGATCCCTCCAACCTGTTTTCCTGCATCGATAGATGTTAGCACAATACCAATCCCGCTTCAAGACGGGATATCGCGGTATAAGAGATTTATAAAATATTATCCGCTTAATAGGCGGCACTATAGAGTCTCATCCGCTATATAATGCGGGAAATCAACAACTCCAATATATACATATTCCAATATATATATATTGCTATATATCTATAGATATATCCTACTATATCTAATATCACAACCAAACAGCAATCAATAACAGCAATCCAAATTTTCAATTTGAGTGAGAAGGTCTCACCTTTGATTTTATTTTGCAACCCATTTCCATCTTGACTCGATTTTTCTGGATTTATAGCTTGTATAAATATTATGCAAATAAATTAACATTCGAAGCAATCAAATAATCAATTTTTCGTTTTGATAGCTCCTTTAATAATTTTATTTAACTACAATTTAATTTTAAAACTAAATTTCCTTTTATAATTTATTTTTTTAATGCCAAAAATTAAATGAACCCTTTATACAAATTAATTCCGCTGGTCGAAAATAAATTTCCATTTCTATTTTATTTTAACTAATTCCTTTTAATAAATTTATTTAACTAATATTCGAAATATAAATCGACCCTTAATTACCATTTTATAATTCAATTAAATTTTGTACTAACTTACCTTTATTAAATCTTTTAGTAACAAAAATAGTTTAGATAGGTAAATTTACACACTTTAATTTCCATAATACCTCATTATAAAATAAATTAGTTAATTTATACTTAATTAATTTATGAACTATATATTTGTAAAATAATCTGTATAGGCTTCATAGAAAAATCTATTTCATATAAATTTCCAAACTCACATTTTTTTTCTTCTTTTCTATAAATAACAAATAGAATCTGCTGTACATACATATATATTTGTGTTTATATTTATATTTATATAAATATATAAATTGAAAGTAAAAATAGGTTTATATATATACCTTGCTGACACAATTATCACCATACCAGAATACTCGAACACCATCGACCCCACCGCCAAACACAAGCCCAAATCGAAGCTCTACTGCTCGACATCGCCACCTACCCATTGCCCAAGACCACGCTCTCGTGCCTGCACCGCCGACCTCCGCCTCGCGTGCATCCCTGGCTTGCCCTAGAACATCGCCACACTATCAACTCGAGGCATAGCAAACTCCAGGCATAGCAACCCTGACTCCATCTCGTCGCCTCTAATCAGAAAGCCTAATCGCGAGCCCTACAAACCCTAGCAAGCTCGACGCTTCACCTCGCCGCTGCCGACTTCCTTAAGTGTCTTTCGCGACTCAAACACGAGTGTTGGTGAACGGCGATTTTGATCGAACTGGATTCTTCTCTTACTTGCCTAGAGATGTCGGCCAAATTTTTTTTGAACGCGATTTGTGATGGGGCGGCCATTATTTTATATATTTTTTTTCGTGATTTTGTTTTTGATTTGTACAGATAGAGGAAGATGGTTATTTAAAATTGAAAGGAGGATGGTTTGCACGATTTTGTTCCGTGATCTTTGGCGTGATTTAAGGAAGGGTATCATGCTGATGTGATACTTTTTTTATTTATTATTATTTTAATTTAAAATTAAATTTGTTTCGTTACAAATTTCAACGCGTTTATGTGTCATATGCCCACATAACAACTCCGAATAATACGAAATTTGAAATCCGATAATAATTCAATATTACGGACCCAATGGAACTAGTTTCGTCGAATTCTGAGACTGTCCCTCGGACGGCTATTTTTAAATATCGATTCAAACGATATATTTTTAAAACTAAACAAATCACTTTCAAATTAAATTTTGAAGCTTCTATTATTTTCAGTATTATCAATATGAATTTTACAAGCTTTTGAAATGTTTTTATTCAGCTTAAAATTGAAGATTCAAATTTATATTCAACTTTCAATATATTAAATTCTATAATTCAATTGCCAATTTCAAAGTTATATTGAGAATTCAAGCTAAACAGTTATCCAAATATTTAAAATTAATTAAATATTTTCAAATTAAATTGTTCAAAATTCTGGGTCGTTACAACCTTCCCCCCTTAAAAGAATTTCGTCCCAAAATTACAAGTTAGGAAAAATGATCCTTAACCCGTTCGCTCTTTTTCTAAAACTAAACAGTTTTATCAACTTACCAACACAAATCTTTTATTAAAGATCCATTATCATTTTAACTAGCTTTCCCACTTCAATTATAAGTTTCAAACAACATTGTTTCCTTAACAATTTAAATTTAAATTTCAAACTTTCAAAATATTCTCAAAATTTTCTAACACCCTTAATTTTCGAAAAATTTCGCCAGCGTCTCCTTTGCGCGGCTAGCTCGGTACGACTTACAAAATGACACCACGGCTCCTCAAATTCAAAAAGAAAACGAAAAGCCAAGCTGCTGGACAAGAAAATCACCAAATTTCATACTGAAATTGAAATACGTACCTTTTTGTCGAGCAATTCAATTTTATCTTTGAAATCAAAATCCCAATTCCATTTCTTTTAGTACACTTGCATATCCTGCTAGCAGTAGTATCCAATTCCAACATTCAAACCATTTTACCAATTCCATTACAAAATTTTCAACATATGCTTCTTATACATTTTTACTTCACTATTGCAGTTACATATTCATTTTTATTCAATTTTGCATTTCAATTTCATTTGAATTCAATTCACAATTTCAGTTCTATTTGAATTCAATTTATCTTCTATTCTGAATATTGAATTTTATCTTTCAATTATAACTGATTCATATTACTATTTCTAATTAGTTTCATTCACTAATTTACTTCAATTTCGAAATTGTTTGTCGCTAAAAAAAATTCCTAACTTTCAAAATTTTCGAATTTTTTTGGCAGTCTCCTTTGTACGGAGGAGCTTTTGCAATTTGACAATAGATATAAATATGTATACATCGACCCATACGGTCGGAAAAACCAAAAACAGTTCATATTTCCTATTTTTATTGCGTAGGCGTACCTTATTTAGCATTTTTAAGCAAAGCGACTAATTATTAGCTTATTAACACGATCAAATCCAGCCATACGGCTCACCTGTACCTGTACTTACTAAATTTAAACACGTAAGTGACATATATAAGAAATTTATTTGCATTTCACTTATATTCAAAAGCAAAACATATGCATTTCATGAATGATGTACATAAAACAATTTCCGTAAGCAATTTATATGGTTTCAATACAAATTTAATCGCTTACAACTACATTCCATACCATTTCTATTTAATTCAAGTGATTTACAGCACACTTTCTACATTCTATTCATTTTTATGTCCAGACAGCTCATATTCATTTCAATTGATTCAAATATGAATTCTATTTATTTTTATTAAGCCATAGAAATTTATACAACTCATTTGCGTTAAACGACAACCATTTCTATGCAAATTTTGACGATATGCACTTAATAGAATATCCACTCTAGTTTATAACTAATTTTAAATTGATACCAACTCAATTACATTTTATTCTATCTCATTTCCATTTGATTTCGTTCAATTCAATTTGCATTTCATATTCACATTCATTTCGAATTTATTTTATCAACAACAAGGTCATATTCAATTTATTTCAACTTACTTGAATTTATCTGCAATTTCGAACCTGTTTTATTTAGCTCACAATTCAAGTTTTAATTTAATTAATTCAACTTTCATTTCAGTATTTCATGAATTAATAAATTATCATACTAGTATACTTGAATTCAATCTATTTTATTTTACCCAAGTTTGGATTTTATTCAACTTGATTCAAATCTCATTCCATTTTTCAATTTCAATTCATTTATTTACAAATGTTACTTCATTTGTTCATTTACAAACACAATTTAATTTCAATTCACTATTTTGATTTATAACCACCTATATTTAAATTGGATTTCAATTCTATGTGAATACAATTCTTTTAAACCATATTAAATTTGTCATTTCTTCAATTAGTTTTGCTTACTAATTTTTTTCATTTCATTACTTCACTTCGTGTCCTTAGACATTTCTTCCAATTCACTTTATTCAAATTTATTCACTTATACTTACTTTAATTTAACTCCATTCTTTATATTAAATTTATTCTATTAAAATTTAGTTTGTATAAGTTATTAACTTATTTATTATTCCCATAAATATTTTAAATAGGATTCCAGAGTCTTTTCTATCTTTCAAAACCATTATTGAAAACAATTCAAACTATCCTTTGAATTTCCAAAATCAAATCCAAATTTTCCAAACAACTTTCACTTAAAACAATTTGGCAGCAATCCCTCTTTTGGAAACCCGAAAATGAACACCGATGATGTTGCAATCATCATCGGAATTATTTTCCAGCGACCGAAAAGAGTTTAGAGCTTTCATTCCTTCAAAACATTTTTCCAAAAACCTTTGGAAATTATTTTCAAGTCAAAAAGGAATTTAATTCCTAAAATTTCCAAATTCTTTCAAAAACATTTCCAAATACTTCCCTGGAATTCTATTTCTAATTATAAATCGCATTTATAATTTACATTCTCCAATTTCATTTGTATATGGATTTTATTTCTAAACTTTTAATTATGACTCCAATTTCTTATTCAATAATCAATGGTAATAATTTTTAATATTATTAATTCCTAACATAAAAGCATCCATATACTATAATAATCCATTGGAAATGATTTCTTTTCTATACAAAAATAGTTTTGGGTAAATTTATTTCATTTACCCGATTTTTTAAACAATACGGAGTCGGTTTATCTTGTTTAAGAGTTTAGAAACTCCTATCAACACAGCTAGCTAGACTGCACCGACCAGAATCTATAAACAATCAACCGATAAGTCAACACAATACAAAATAATTTCATATTCACTAACAAATACGCGCTCATATCTATAATTACACTCAACTCATTATAGAGTACTACTGACTCTATCTCTAATGAGAAATACCCAACAGAGCCATGGTTGTCGCTTAACCATATGCTCTGATACAAAATGTAAAAATCCACAAATCCGTACTCCTTGAATAGACACTAATCTCCATCGATTAACTCAAGATGAACGGAAATACGAACAATTAGGGTTTAAGAAAAGGAAAGAGGTAGAAGAAGAAAGAAGAAAAAAGAAGAAAACAACAGAACAATATCAGAATCTCACAATCGCAGCGGAACAACATATAATAGATAAATGAATAATCATTAAAACAAAAGAACTGTATATTTTATACATTACATCACATTACATTCATTATCAGAGTGTATAACAACAACAACAACAGCGGAAAAGAAATACTATACTTAGTAATATGCTACGCCATCTAGCTCGCCTCCAGATTTCTGTAGCAACTCCCGAATCCAGAATGACCTGATAACCTTAACTCTAGACTGCCCTTGTGGAAATTGGTGGGCACCCAGAGGTTAGGAAGGGAAACAATAAACTTCAGGTCAGTCAAGTGACTGGTGTGAGAACTTAAAACAGTTATTTATCTTTAAAACAAAGAACAGGATAATTTTAAAATAGATTTGCAATGCTTTTTTAAAAAATGAGACTACCATAAGGCCTCCCGCACACACACACACAATGCAAACGCAGAATCGGAGGAGATTTCTCCTTATGATAGTCAAAGATGCTTGATACACATTATAAAGAAACTTTTGATATTATTACTAGTGCATAGTGTAGAAAACATTTCGAAAGTAAAGATATAAATCTTAGCCAGCATAGGCATTTCGCACTTATGCCTACTATAGCTACCATCCAAACAGTGAGGCGCCACCATAAGTGAATGATAGGTTCTACATATAACCGTACAAGATCGTATTGTTTCTTTGGATTTCCAAAAAATGGTCAGGCCAAGGAACTTCCCATTGCCACATGGAAACGGCTCTGGAATGACGTCCCGAGAACCTAACCGGATCTCTACCAACACAAGGCCGGTTACCTTTCAAACTAGGTAACTACTGACACGAATATGCCATTCCCCGATCGTAACCGATCTATATCCGAGGACCCTCGATTTCCAACAACCACAAAGCAATAAATTTGCAGCAACAACATAGGTTAAGTATCTGGGCTCCATACCATGATACCACCTCTATCCATAAGGAATGACATACACTAAAGGGGCGCTACCCCCTAATAACCTTGCCGCATCCTTCCTGTTTTGACCATTTTCGGGGTGTGAGGTCCGACGAAGTCTCGTCCACAAAGCCACGCTTTATACAAAAGTTGTGCTTTGATCATCAAATGCTCAACAGCACTTCGTATGCCACATTACCAATTTGAGAATGTATCACTAGTAACCATCAACTATATAACCTCTAAGGGTGTTAAGATAAGAGAACAAATTCTCCGCCACCAACGGGAATATATTTGATAGAAACCAGTTTTACATCTCAAATTGTAACGTCAGACACACCTCCATACAAGTTCGTTCCGGGATCGAACGGAACCGAAGGCACTTACAAAGAAGTCCTTACAATCCGGATATTAACTAATCACGACCGGACTTCCCATCACAAAGGGTAATAAATTTCTATATCGGGGATCAGCCGATGCAGAAACATTCGACGGTAATCCTTTCGTTTTCACAAATATCCGGTCTTCAACACCGGTCATCAATGCTATCTATTACGACGTATCACATATTCGGAATGGGTTATACGACCCCAAGGTCCTTTCCCATCTAACCCGAATAGTGAGCACTTATTTTTAAAAATAAGTGTAGCATTTAAATTCAAACAATCACAACAAATACCTATTTAAAGGTAAATATTGATAGTCGCGGTTATTTAACTATCAATAGGTATGCACAACATCACCAGATTCCAAATAATTTTCCAAATTATTTATCTTCCAAAAATATCTTTTACAAGATATATATAAAATCTCCATACTTCAAAAATAAATCGATATTTATTTTTAAACCAATTTTCCCAATTTCATTTATAAATTCCATATTGAATTTACATTTCCAAAATATCTGTGAACATACGATTTTCAAATCAATTTCAAATATTCACGTTCAATTTATCTTTAAAAAGATAATTCTCAAAACGTTCATTTCATATTGGAAACCATTTCCTTGCTTATTTAATAATAAGTATTTCACAAATCTATTTATTTTCAACATTTGGAAAATATTCGATATACTTAAATTAATGTTAAGTATATATTTCATTTCTTAAGGAAAACATTCTATTAAACCCATTATTTGGGTCAAAACGAATGTTACGTAAAACATCGTTACGACAACCTAAAATCACTAATATAGGGATTCGAATTTAAGATAGATATATAAATCCCAATACTATATGAAACATTTCCTTTCGGAAATCATCTACTATAACAACAGTGTTATAGTCTACCATTTCCTTCTATTTCTCGAAAACTTCTATTTCAACAATGAATGTTGAAATCAATGGTTTCAATAGTTAATACATTTTAAAACATCTTTTAAAACAATTAACTTCATTTTAAAATTTCACTTCTCCAAATCATACCCGTTTTATTCAATAATATATTCACTGTCCAAAATCGTGAATATACTTTATTTTCCTAATTCAATGTTTGTACACATTTATCAAAGATTTTCCACAGTCCAAAATCGTGGATATAATTCCTTTAATAATTTCTTATGTTTGCTTATCAAATTTATTTGATTACGGATTTATAAAACAACGTTTATAAATTCCATTTCTATTTCATAACTACTTCGATTTATATATCTCCTTTAATAACCAATTCTATTTATATTTCGTTTACATGTCAAATTCAACTTATAAGTAAATTACTTATAATCCATTTATTCACAAATCCATTCTTTTATATCATCATTAATTTATAAATCTAAAATTCTTATTTACTTATAAAACTAGGTACAACTTTATTTTAACATTTATAAAAGCTCGTTTTATAATTTCAATTCTTTAACTTATAAAATATCAATATTATAAATCTTTTATATAAACCGTTTATAATAATTCAAAAATACCAATTTAAACCATTTTATAAATTTATCAACTATTTATTTCAAAAATCATGCTTTGGTTATATTTCACAAAAATCCTAATTTTTGTAACATAAAAATTTATAACGTTTTAATTATTTAAAATGAATCAATTCGAAAATTTAATAAACGTATAATATCAAAAATCACTTTAAAAATCCCTTAAAAATCAAAATCGTTATTTTTTAACTTAAAAAATGGATCCGATGATGCAACACACCAAATAATCAATCACGGCATCCAAACATCATATCATCATATGATAATCAACAAATATCACACTATATGTAAATAAATAAATAAATACGGTTGAGGAATCCAGTTGGATCCCTCCAACCTGTTTCCCTGCATCCACAGACGTTAGCACAATACCAATCCCGTTTCAAGACGGGATATCGCGGTATATGGGATTTATAAAATATTATCCGCTTAATAGGCGGCGCAATAGGGTCTCATCCTCTATATAATGCGGGAAATCAACAACTCCAATATATACATATTCAAATATATATATATATATATATATATATATTACTATATATATAGATATATCCTACTATATCTAATATCACAACTAAATAGCAATCAATAACTGCAATCCAAATTTTCAATTTGAGTGAGAAGGTCTCACCTTTAATTTTATTTTGCAATCCATTTCCATCTTGACTCGATTTTTCTTAATTTATACCTTGTATAAATATTATGCAAATAAATTAACATTCGAACCAATCAAATAATCAATTTTTCGTTTTGATAGTTTTAATTAACCAATTTCTCCTTTTATAATTTTATTTAACTACAATTTAATTTTAAAACTAAATTTCCTTTTATAATTTATTTTTTTGATGCCAAAAATTAAATGAACCCTTTATACAAATTAATTCCGCTAGTCGAAAATAAATTTCCATTTCTATTTTATTTTAACTAATTCCTTTTAATAAATTTATTTAACTAATATTCGAAATATAAATCGACCCTTAATTTCCATTTTATAATTTAATTAAATTTTGAACTAACTTACCTTTATTAAATCTTTTAGTAACAAAATAGTTTAGATAGGTAAATTTACACATTTTAATTTCCATAATGACTCATTATAAAATAAATTAGTTAAGTTATACTTATTTAATTTATGAACTATATATTTGTAAAATAATCTATATAGGCTTCATAAAAAAAAAATCTATTTCATATAAATTTCCAAACTCTCATTTTTTTTTCTTTTCTATAAATAACAAATAGAATATGTTACACATACATATATATTTGTGTTTATATTTATATTTATATAAATATATGAATTGAAAGTAAAAATAAGTTTATATGTATACCTTACTGACAAAGCTATCACCATACCAGAATACCCGAACACCATCGACCCCACCGCCAAACACAAGCCCAAATCGAAGCTCTACTGCTCGACATCGCCACCTACCCATTGCCCAAGACCACGCGCTCATGCCTGCAGCGCCGACCTCCGCCTCGCGCGCGTCCCTGGCTTGCCCTAGAACGTCGCCGCACTATCAACTTGAGGCATAGCAACCCTGACTCCATCTCGTCGCCTCTAATCAGAAACCCTAATCGCGAGCCCTACAAACCCTAGCGAGCTCGACGCTTCACCTCGCCGCTGCCGACTCCCTTAAGTGTCTTTCGCGACTCAAACACGAGTGTTGGTGAATGGCGATTTTGATCGAACTGGATTCTTCTCTTACTTGCCTGGAGCTGTCGGCCAATTTTTTTTTTCGAACGCGATTTGTGAAGGAGCGGCCATTGTTTTATATATTTTTTTTCGTGATTTTGTTTCTGATTGGTACAGATAGAGGAAGATGGTTATTTAAAATTGAAAGGAGGATGGTTTGCACGATTTTGTTCCGTGATCTTTGGCGTGATTTAAGGAAGGGTATTGTGCTGATGTGATACGTTTTTTATTATTATTATTATTTTAATTTTAATTTTAATTTGTTTTTTACAAATTTCAACGCGTTTATGTATCGTATACTCACAAAACAACTTCGAATAATACGAAATTGGAAATCCGATAATAATTCAATATTACGGACCCAATGGAACTGGTTTCGTCGAATTCCGAGACTGTCTCTCGAACGGCTATTTTTAAATATCGATTCAAACGATATATTTTTAAAACTAAACAAATCACTTTCAAATTAAATTCTGAAGCTTCTATTATTTTCAGTATTATCAATATAAATTTTACAAGCCTTTGAAATATTTTTATTCAGCTTAAAATTGAAGATTCAAATTTATATTCAACTTTCAATAGATTAAATTCTATAATTCAATTGCCAATTTCAAAGTTATATTGAGAATTCAAGCTAAACAGTTATTCAAATATTTAAAATTAATTAAATATTTTCAAATTAAATTGTTCAAAATTCTGGGTCGTTACACAATCCGAAGAGTTCATTAGTTCTTATGATGCTCCCACTAAATGAGTGCATTGGCCTTAATTGTTTAAGATATAATTAACCAGTATCATATGATTCATATTCATATAATAAAACTATTTCTCAAAACTGCAGCTTAGTCTGTAATTTCAAAATAATTATAAATAATTTTAGATACTTCTATATTTCCAATGCATCATTTTGTTGTGAAAAAAAATACCATATTGTAGTTTTATTTCATAACGAATATTCATAATATTCAAAATGAAATATAACAATGTCTATTTTTCAGTTGGCACCGAAAAATTATTATTATTTCATAAATAATGTTAGGTATGTTATATGAAAGCAATTTTCGTAATTTGATGCAATCAATAAGTGTTATATGGAATACTTGCACTATTTTCGCCATTACTATAATAGCGTACTAAATTCGAAGATCCATTATTCACTTAATTTAGATTGTTTATTTCAATAATGCAACTAGTTTACAATGGAGAATTCTTTGATCAAATATCTTGAACTCAAAGATATAAATATCATAGAAAACAATTTTTGATATGAAAACTATTTCAGAATAGTAATTATAAATGTTAAGTATCATATTATTATTATTACAATTCTCATTTTTGATGTTTTTTTATGAAACAAAAGTAACCATCACTCTCTTTATCCCAACTGTATCTTAAATTACTCTCATACATTTTTTCCTTTATAGGTGGTCAAATCATTCAAAAGAAAAACCTTACCACAACATCAAAATGAACTCTTTATAAAAGCGCACTCGATTATCCTTAACATTTAACGACATTAAATATGTTGCACTTTGAGCAAACCGATCAAACTGACATTTCAGTGATCGAATTCTTATAACTTTCTTATAGTTTTGGTCTAATGTTACATTTAACACAACACAATCCTTTTGTAATCAATCAAATTAAATGATCTCATAGTACTGTTTATTGGCTTATTTCGAATGAACAAACTTCACTAAAATATCGTACATTATGAATTATGACCATTCCCTATATAACATGTATATGCGATAATATGTAGATTAAATATCCATAGTCATGCACTACTTGTAGAGTTCCAAACTCATAGAATGCAATACAAGGTTTCGATCAAATGAATGTGTAAGCATCCAAATTATGAACGTATATTGTAGTTGTAAAATCATGCGCTTGCATTGGTATAGAAACATTCACGTGCAATAATCATTTATTGGTAAGTATATTTTATATTTCCATTTGTCAATTTTTAATTCAGTTCATTTGTATATCTTAATATATAAACGTTTTATTAATTATTTTAAATGCAAAAGTTTATCAATATAGATTATTATAACAATATATAACATATGTTCTTACAATATTAGAAAGATTAAATGTTATTATTTTATTTTTTGATAAGGCTCGCACTTGTCTTTTATGTTTTAGCAAACCCTAAGCGAAACAAAGAAGTCTTTCGACTTCACTAGTAGGTGTTAGGGACTCGTCCGTCTTGCAACTCCGACCTTAAGTTTGCACACTAAGTCATAGCTCCATAGACGATGGGTAACGCCTTATCGGTTGTATCATATACAACACTTAATGCTTGGTACCTTGTCATAAATTCACTTTGATGACTAAGGAGTATACAAGTAATTTATTAATATATAGCAGAGGACAACATTATATTGGACATTCATAATCTTTAGCATATTATATCGAGTAATATCGACTTATAGAACAATGTATTTCTTATGAATACTCTCGTGATTCAAGTTTCGAACGCATCGGAAATCACGGTATGCGTACATTTACGTTTGTATTTTCCATAAGTCTATTTAAAGTTTCTTATTGTTCCATCTTTAATTATACATTCATATTATATAAGTTATATTATTATATAACCTTTATATTTCATACTAGTTAAATAATAGTCTTATGTATAGTATTATATTAATTAAATCTTATTAAATTAATTTTAATTAATTAACATTTTAATTATTTTAAATTGTCTTAATATAGCATTCATATTAAGTATTTATTACATGCTATAATCTTTATAATTTAACACATATCATATATGTATATCATTTAACAATTATCCTTTAATATATTTATTTAATTATTAACCTTTAATCAATATATTTAATTGAACAATTTAATTAAATTATAGTAATTTCAAAATTCATATCATATACAAACAGTATACTTATGTTGTTATAAATATTTTAAAAAACGTAACATAATTCATAATGTATAACACATGTATGTATATATTTATTAATTAACTTATTTTATTAATATTATTAACAAATTTAAAGAAAAATCAAAATTAATATATATTTTCAAACATTTTGAAAATTTTATCATATTATAACTTTTATAATATATTTATATCTTATTTTAAATTTAAATTTTAAATCTATTATCTTGTATTTTTAAATTTAGATCTTTTTTAAATAAGCCCAAGACCCAATTCAAATTTGGGAATTTTCCACTAGGGACAACCTTTTGCGCTCACATATTTGTTCAGGCCAGGCTGGTAGCTAGGTACTGTAGAGTGCTAGATTACCCAAACTCAATCCTTGACACTATCTTTCTAAACACCTTACTAACCAGGCTGTAAGCTTAATTAGTGAACCATAACATGACTAATTAAATTGCATAAGATATTGGGCTCTAATACTATCGTTAAAACTAGGTTGGCCCACAACAGAAGTTATGCATGAATTTCAAATATTTTTACCTTATTAGATCTTTATTGGGCCTATGAAGCTTAATTTATCTAGATCATTTCTGAATTTAATTTAAATGAAATCTCTTATTTTATTTAAATTTACAAATTGTAGATAGAATGCTATTTAATTTATATTCAATTAAATATAATTGTACACATATGAATCATATACATAAGCATGTGTGTGCATGTGTCACATAATAATCCGTGCAAGATATAACATATCTGTACATAGATGTTGAGATTTGCATCGCAATAGATATGTTAGCTCATCCTATATGTATTGTATGTTGTACAAATATATGTATGTATGTAAACTTGTTATTTATTAATATATTAAAACTATATAAATATACATAATATAACACGTATATTGCATATATGCAAAACATTAATGATTTGTGTACATATATATTTCGTATTAGATATTAATTAAATAAACGACTATATATATGTATACATAATATATATATATATATGTATGTATGTATGTATAAGTTTTTTATATTATTAATATACATATACACATATATTTTATAGAAACAAACTATTATTATAACACACACACACATATATGTATATAATTATATTTATAATATTTAAAATATTTCTAAATATATGTATTTATAAATAAATAAATATATACATATATCAATTATGAAAATTAAAGAAATATTAATATATTTTTTACTTTACAACTTTCCAAATCATATACGCAACACAAAATTTTAATTCTATTTTATTAAAGTACATATATATTATTAATTAGCCGAAAAGTAACAAATTAATATTGAAATATATTTCCATATTATTTTACAAATTTAATTTAACAACCCATAATTTTTCGATGCTTAAATTTTGTTAATTTAATAATATTTTATGAGTTAATATTGAAAGAAATAAAAATTTGTAATTTAATAATGAAATATTAACTAAATTAAAATGAAACAATTTTAATACAAGTTAATTGTCAACAATCTTAATGAAATTCCAATTTATTGTATTTAAACATGCTATGCTTGGTTAAATTTTTTAATAGGTAACAAATGTAAACATTTAATTATTGTACAAAATAGATAGTTAATGGTAATTGAATAAGATCAGTATTGTGTAAAGGATTATAATATGTGTTGTATTAATGTGTGCACTGATTATAGTGGGATGTAAAAGGTAAAGAATAATTTTACAAATGTTATAAAATGTATAATGGTGACAACTATTGTTCGTTACCAATGTATTTAATCAATAGCAATTAAATGTAATTAAATATTACCTTATGTAAGTTAAGATAATAACTGAAAATTTTGAATGTAAAATCAATAGAAATGTTAATTATATGCATAGATGGCGGTTGATTTAATAAAAATTTGAAACCAAGATAAATAAATGAATTGGATATTAAATGTGTATAAGTGACTAAATTTCAGCATAATGGAAATAAAAGAGTAAACACAAATAAAAGATGAAATTAGAATTATATAGCTGATTGGAACATTTGTGTAATTAATGAACTTTTAAAGTTAATTAAAAGTTAAGGGTAACAATGGTTATAAGTTACCTATTTATTTAGTTCGTAAAATTTAGTTTGAAATAAATTGCAGTTAATTTACTTAATTAGTGCAATTTGATGTAGATTAATTTGGTAATCGGAGAATGTTAATGCAATAGGATGTAACCAATGAAATTTTAATCTAATACTACGTTAAGGTTAACTAAGGTAATTATTAATAAATCGAATGAAATGCAATATCAATTGAGGGAAACAAATTGTAAGGGTATAATTGAATGAAATGGGTAAATTGGGAAATAAATTCAAAATTGATATTAATTGATGAAATAATGCATAATAAATTGTTGGTTGATAATTAAAGTATGAAGGTGTGTAGATTAGGCAATAGTGAAAACTTTAATCATTTACCCATTTATTTAATGCATTGAATTAGATCTAAATCAATTGCAACATTTGTTTGTTAATAATAGCTTATAAGGGAAGTTTAACGTTAATGGTAACGATTAGTATAGGTTAACCATTTATTTAGTATATTTAATAAAATCTGGTAAACAATTGAAATAAATCTAAATTAAAAGCTATGATAGCATAAATTAAGGAAATAATTGGTAACCAATGTTAATTTTATTTATAATATGACCATTGGTTGGTTTAAGAAGTAAAAATCAAGATTTATTAATTTATTTGAAATTTAAAATTCAATAAGTGGATTGATTGCAAATAAGTGGAATTTAATATTAAAATATTTCGCTAACGGAAATTAGGATGAAATTTGTGAATAGTAATGCAATAACTACGAACCAATGAAAATTTCATCCAATTGATAATGATAGATTGAATAATAAAATGAAAAGTCAATTAAATGGAATTATTGAAATTAAAATTGGTAATTTCTGATTATAGAAATTGAAAGAAAAGATAGTAATGATTGAAATAATTAACATTGAATCAATACGAAAATTTGTTTAAATTGTTATAAATGGATAAATAAATCAAGTGACAAAATTTGTAAGCTAAAGAATTGAAATTTAAAATTTGACTTAATTTATTAATTATTAATTTATTTAATTAATTGAAAAATAGCCATTTTGGCCACTGACTCAGATTTCGACGAAACTAGTTTCATCGAATTCATATCGGTGAATTATTATAGGATTTTAAGTTTCGTATCCATCGGACTTGTCGTTTAATCGGATGGGCTTGAAACGCCTTGAAAGCAATTTAATTGAAATCAATTGAAATCAATTTGAAAATATTAAATTCAGCATAACTTCTTCATACGATGAAATTTGGACGTGAAACTTTTTCCATCGCATTCAGAATATTTTAAAACACCTATTTTGATATATGGGTTTACCCAATTTCATTCCGGGATCAGAACGGGCTTTTTGGGCCACTTTGACGATAGCGCGTATATCTGTTTATCCATCTATTCTATTTTCAATCACGCCTATAAATATCCCGCTATAAACCCTAGCCTCCCTAATTCTCAATTGTTTGTACATACATCTCAACTCTCTCCTCCTCAATGACAGACAAACAAACTCTAGATCCAGATCCAATTGCAAATCAAATCCAACGCATAAATTTCAAAGTCCTCATAAAAATATGAAACATATATATGTTGAAGCTCTCGGCTAGCATAATTCACTGGTGGTGTTCATTTTTCGATTCAGATTATCTTTTGATCAAAAATTGTATTTTAATTCGCGGCCGTCCATATGGTTCAAATCAACGGCGACGGAACGTCGAATGGATGGTACCAGGCTGTGGAGAGTCTCGAGTGGAAGGCATCGGTTAGGTTCGTTTGGAGTTTCAACAGTTAGATTTGGCAAAACAATTTGATAAGGTCATGAAATTTCGACGGCTAGAGAGGTTTTCGTGCAGTGCTGTGACCGATGGTGGTCGTCTGAGGTGGGGGTTGGCCTTGAGAAGGTGCGGCGGCGAGATTTTGGTTGCCGAGATGGTCGGCATCGACATGGGAAACGCGGTATTGGGTGGCGGCGTGTGTGGGAAGCGAACGAAAGGAATAGGGTTTGTCTCATGTGACATCCGCCTGGAGATGACGAGTGTGTGACGTGGCCATGGAGTGACCCTTTTTTTTAATTTTTAAAAATTGATTTTTAAACCATTCTAATTATCATAGCTTCTATATACGTGATCCTATTTACACGTAGTTTTCTCCACTAGGTTCGTATTGGAGTTCCGGACACTTTGGCGCTGGTTTGGACGAATTCCGAGACGGTCAAATTTTTGAGTTTCAATTGGATTTAAATTCAAAAGGTGAGTGTTTTAACCCACTCACAACTTTTAAAAAAAATTTATGTTTGTTAAATTGATTTATGATGTGTTTAGAAATTTATTTATAGTTGTTTGGCATATATTTCATCATTGTCTCAGTTAAATTGGCATTCATTTAATTTACTTGTTATTTAATTTATTATTGCATATAAACTGCCAGTTAAATTTTTAGTTAAATTTATTATTGCATATAAACTGATAGTTAAATTATTATTTAATTTATTATGCATATAAACTGCCAGTTAAATTATCAGTTACTTTATTTTGCATAATAAACTGCTATTTAATACCTCTTGTTTATTATCCATTCTATATTGATGCCATTGGTTGAATTTGATGATAATTGCTAGAAATGGTTGATGGTTGATATTGGATGAATGGATGCTGTATTTTATATTGTTACAAACTGCAAGTTATTATGCATTTTCATCTCATTCGGGATTGCGGTTTGAAATGATATACAACCGCATTTTTATTTTTAAATTGCGGATTGAAATGATAAATATCCGTATCACTTGATTATAGGATAGAAAATTTTATACAGGCACCACGGTATATATATATATATAATTATTTTTGGAATAGTTTTTCTATGCTTTTGTAAAGAAATATACATATGGTTTTATGAGATATAGATTTCGGATATTTGATAAAGGTTATTTTATATATAGTTAATTTCTTGGTTTTAAGCTATGTATAAAATTGTTTAAAGTATGAAGTAAGTTTAATAATAAAGTTGATTTTATTAAAATATATTATGGATAAGTGTTTACTCAAATCATATTCTAATATAGAGTTTATATTGATTTTTATAAATCAAAGTTGAGAAGATAATTTTAAAATTGATTTGAGATTTTATTTAACTAAGATCTTATTGAAATTTAGATTTGAAAGGAATATGGTATTATAACTACATTCGGGTTTAAGTGATTTAAGTGAATATATTTCGCCTAAGTAAATTGTGGAATATTCAATTATTGAATTTGAAAGTTTTATTTAAAGGACACTGGATTTATTATGTAAGTATTTCAAAACTAAATAATAGTAAAGTGAATTTGGCACACACACACACACACACACACACACACATATATATATGAATTAAAAATTTAGTTTTGAAATGGTGGAATATTTAAAACATTGAAATATATGGAAATTTAAATGTTTATCTGGGAATTCAAATCTGTATTTGGAATTGATTTGTGAAATTAAAAAGCTAAATTTACTTTATAAAGTAATTTATTATTATCCCTTTAAGTATTAAAAAATTTGTTTCGAAGCTATGGGTTTAAGGTTTATATATTTGAAAGTACTATGATTTTTGAAAAAGATATATTTGAAATAAAAATGATATCATATTGATTTGGGTTTTAAAATAGAAATGATATCGTACTTATATGGTTTTGAAATGGATATTTTATTCTGGTTTTAAAGTATAAATTATTTTGAAAAGACCGTGGTGTTGTAATAACGTTTGGTTATCGAAGAGACCGGGATCGAAAGTTGTCATACTCTCTGCCAACTCCGAAAACCACTTTAACAACCGTGTACGCGGTGGAGATTCCAGAATGAAGTAGGACGGTGACGACGTTTCATTTGAGGTAAATACGTGGACCCAACTCCCGTGAGTTGGCATAAGTAGGCTAAAACAGGATCGATCGACAGGTTAAGAAGGTTGCACCATTTATCAGACACATCCCTTCGCTATTCTGCTCTGACTTTGCATTTTTCGGTGGCCACTTTTGATTTCTTTGATTTGGGGGTGTGGCTCGAGGTGGGCCGTAGCTGCGGCTATGCATTACCACCGACCCGGAAGCGTAATTGGTATATCTACCTTGGCATTGCCTAGTTGTGCCGTGTCACCTACCCTAGCGTGCCTTATACGATTTTGTTTTGTACCATACCTATGGAGTGCCCTCTGAAGACGCCCTGTATGGGGGAGATTACGGTACTGTATAGACTATGGGAATATATTTTGTGTTAAGGTCTATATGGATAATCCCTTAACGCTATTTAAAAGTAAGTTTATTTTACAATTAGACACTATTATATTAGCGAAACATACTACATAGTAAATAGTTTAACGGATCCTTAAGAGATGTAAATACCGAGCATCTCTTGAGTTACTGCACTCATATTTATTTCTGTTGATTTAACTTACATAAGATCTTTTAGTTCTGACTCGAGTGTTTTGTCTTTTCAATTCGCTCGGGTCAGTCCGAGCGTTTCAGGATTCGAAGATTTTAGACGTGGAGGAAGAAGACGACGATTTGTAGTACTATTATCTATTATATTATACCACTACATTATTGTATTTCGCTGTTCCGATTTTTATTATTTGGTATGTGCAACTCTGATATATATTGTATAAGTAAAATTAAATATTTTGTAAACAGCTTCATGAACTGTATATTGGATTATTATATTTTATCCTTCCGCTGTGAGATTCTGTTTTGTTTTATTTCTTTCTCGTTTTTCTTATTTACTCGTATGGTTTGAATTGGCACGTGTGTCGATTTAAAGCGTGCGAAAAGACGGGATGCTACAATCTGATATCGAAGCTTTCGTTTAGCGATAAACCTTAGCTTTATGGGGTTTACTCTTTATTAATAGGGTAGTAATACCCTATGGGAGTCGCTGAGCTTATATATATGAGAGAGCGTATTTGTTAGTTTTATGAAAAGGTTTTAATATTTTGTTAATTTGTTCCGTTTTGTATTTATAGATTCTGGTTGATGCATGGGACGCTATGACATCAATAGGGATTTCTAAACACCTAATAGGACAGACCGACATAATATTTGTTTTTAATATAGGTGAATGAAATAATTTTGCCTATTATATTTTCTATATATAAAATCAATTTTATAAAGATTATATTTGGTTGTAATATATTGGTCGTTAGGTAATAAAATTGATAAATAATAGTTGAGATAAGATTTAAAATAAATAAATAAAATTGGAAATTAGAACTTAAGTTTTGGGCTTTTGAAAATTTCTTTCGAATAATTTTGGAATATAATAATATTGTTTATAAGTATTTTCTAATATAAGTATTTCAATATAAGTGAAAGAATTGTTTTAGAAAGAAACTTTTGAAAAGAAATAAATTTTGTACTTCCCTCTTTGTCGCTGGAAAATAATTTCGGTGATGAGTGCACGCATCATCGACATTCATTTTCGAGTTTCGAAGTGGGAAGGCCACTGTAGTAGTTTTACTACAGATTTACTTTGATAAACAAAAGTGAATTTTGAATTTGTTTTAAATATACTTGGATATAGATAAGTTGTAAGTATATTTATCTATTATTTTAAAATGATTTGAAATTAAACCCAGTATTAGTTCCTAAGTTTCCATTAATTAATAATTTCAATTATTGTAGAATTGGAATGTAGGTAATTAACAATTGAAACCTCTAAAGGAAATAAGAGATTTAATGCTAGGTTATAAATGGTATTAAATGAAATTTAATACTTTAACCTATGAAATAAAGGATATAATTATTGAACATTAAATTAATTAGAAGAAATAGAATAAATTTGTATAACTTTCAGATTACATCCTTAAAAACATATCTATAACTTATCGAATATTAAAAGTTGAAAGTTTTAATAAGAAAATGTAATGGAAGTGGTACAAGTAAAAGTATGTAATGAAGTGTTCAATAAAATTTCTTTTATTCTTAAGAATTGATGTTGAAATTGTTATTAACCTAAGTTATAATGGAAATCTTACTATAATGAAATATGATAAAGGTAAATGTTGTAAGTAAGTAATTATAGACTTAAGTAAATGTTGAAGTTAATTATTTTAAATAAACAGAAAGACGAATACTGCAAATAAATGAAGATAAAGAAAAAGAAAAAAATCATTATATGAATAAAAAGGAAATCAAACAATAAATGCTATGAAATTGGAAAATTTAATTTGATTTCTTTCGGAAGTGTTGTTTGTTTTGGCCTGTAGATGTTGGGTAATGATATTTTAAAATTGTTGGGACGTATGAATAATCTATTTAGTTTCACCTAAGACTGTTGAGTGAAGGGTACACTTAGTAGTTATTCTTCATTCTGTACAAATTAAAGTGTCTAAACCTGAACAACTATTTGTTGTGTTTGATATGAATAAATGATTGATTTGTATTTATTTATATGATGGTTGTATGCTTTGTTGCCAGTGATTGATGTTTGTATGGATTTGTTTGTTATTGACTGAAACAACGCTATATATTTCATTTTATATAATTATTTATAACCTTTTTGGATTATATGAGTGAAATACATGTTATGGAAGCAATTGCTACTACTTTTGGTTTCATAATTAAGCGTTAATTGCCTGACAAATAGGTACGTTTTCGGATTACGGTTTATAGCATTATTATATTGTTTTCCTGTGATGGGATATAATATTTTGGAATATTATATTTTCTCCCAAGCCTCTCCGTACAAAAAAGATTCTGCCGAAATTTTTCATAAATTTTGATCTTAGAAATTTTTGAAAATGATTTCCAAACTTTATTTATTTAAGTATAAAAGATTTAATGGTTATAAAATAGGTATATTTTATTTAAAGCAATAAATTTTGTAAATTATTTGTTTATAAAATTAATATTTTGAATAAGACGTATTGTTTATTTATTTATTTTCCCCTTCTTTTCCTTTTCGAGGGCGAAAAGTTTTGAGTGGGGGGGAGTGTAACAACCCATAATTTTTCGATATTTAAATTTTGTTAATTTAATAATATTTTATGCGTTAATATTGAAAGAAATAAAAATTTGTAATTTAATAATGAAATAATAACTAAATTAAAATGAAACAATGTTAATACAAGTTAATTGTCAACAATCTTAATGAAATTCCAATTCATTGTATTTAAACATGCTATGCTTGGTTAAATTTTTTAATAAGTAACAAATGTAAACATTTAATTATTGTATAAAATAGATAGTTATTGGTAATTGAATAAGATCAGTATTGTGTAAGAGATTATAATATGTGTTGTATTAATGTGTGCACTGATTATAGTGGGATGTAAAAGGAAAAGAATAAATTTACAAATTTTATAAAATGGATAATGGCGACAACTATTGTTCGTTACCAATGTATTTAATCAATAACAATTAAATGTAATTAAACATAACCTTATGTAAGTTAAGATAATAACCGAAAATTTTGAATGTAAAATCAATAGAAATGTTAATTATATGCATAGATGCGATTGATTTAATAAAAATTTGAAACCAAGATAAATAAATGTATTGGATATTAAATGTGTATAAGCGACTAAATTTCAGCATGAAATAAAATAGTAAACACAAATAAAAGATGAAATTAGAATTATATAGCTGATTGGAACATTTGTGTAATTAATGAACTTTTAAAGGTAATTAAAAGTTAAGGGTAACAATGGTTATAAGTTACCTATTTATTTAGTTCGTAAAATTTAATTTGAAATCAATTACAGTTAATTTACTTAATTAGTGCAATTTGATGTAGATTAATTTGGTAATCGGAGAATGTTAATGCAATAGGATGTAACCAACGAAATTTTAATCTAATACTACGTTAAGGTTAACTAAGGTAAGTATTAATAAATCGAATGAAATGCAATACCAACTGAGGGAAACAAATGATAAGGGTATAATTGAATGAAATCGGTAAATTAGGAAATAAATTCAAAATTGATATTAATTGTTGAAATAATGCATAATAAATTGTTGGTTGATAATTAAATTATGAAGGTGTGTAAATTGGAAAATAGTGAAAACTTTAATCGTTTACCCATTTATTTAATGCATTGAATTAGATCTAAATCAGCTGCAACATTTGTTTGTTAATAATAGCTTATAAGGGAAGTTTAACGTTAATGGTAACGATTAGTATAGGTTAACCATTTATTTAGTATATTTAATAAAATCTAGTAAACAATTGAAATAAATCTAAATTAAAAGCTATGATAACATAAATTAAGGAAATAATTGGTAACCAATGTTAATTTTATTTATAATATGACCATTGGTTGTTTAAGAAGTAAAAATCAAGATTTATAAATTTATTTGAAATTTAAAATTCAATAAGTGGATTAATTGCAAATAAGTGGAATTTAATATTAAAATATTTCGCTAATGGAAATTAGGATGAAATTTGTGAATAGTAATGCAATAACTACGAGCCAATGAAAATTTCATCCAATTGATAATGATAGATTGAATAATAAAATGAAAAGTCAATTAAATGGAATTATTGAAATTAAAATTGGTAATTTCTGAATTATAGAAATTGAAAGCAAAGACAGTAATGATTGAAATAATTAACATTGAATCAACACGAAAATTTGTTTAAATGGTTATAAATGGCTAAGTAAATCAAGTGACAAAATTTGTAAGCTATAGAATTGAAATTTAAAATTTGATTTAATTTATTAATTATTAATTTATTTAATGGAAAAATAGCCATTTTGCCACTAACTCGGATTTCGATGAAAATAGTTTCATCGGATCCGTATCAATGAATTATTGTAGGATTTTAAGTTTCGTATCGATCGGACTTGTCGTTTGATCGCATGGGCTTGAAACGCCTTGAGATCAATTTAAGTGAAATCAATTTGAAAATATTGATTTCAGCATAACTTCTTCATACGATGGAATTTGGACGTGAAACTTTTTCCATCGCGTTCAGAATATTTTAAAACACCTTTTTTGATATATGGGTTTACCCAATTTCGTTCCGGGGTTAGAACGGGCTTTTCGGGCCACTTTGGCGTTAGCGCGTATCTGTTTATCCATCTATTCTATTTTCAATCCTGCCTATAAATATCCCACTATAAACCTTAGCCTCCTTAATTCTCATTTATCTGTACGTACATCTCAACTCTCTCTTCCTCAATAGCAGACAAACATACTCTAGATCCAGATCCAATTGCAAATCAAATCCAAAGCATAAATTCCAACGTCCTCAGAAAAATCTGAAAAAAATATATGTTGAAGCTCTCGACTAGCGTAATTCACTGATGGTGTTCGTTTTTCGATTCAGATTATCGTTGATCAGAAATTGTATTTTAATTCGTGGCCGTCCATGGTTCAAATCAACGACGACGGATCGTCGAATGGATGATACCAGGCTGTGGAGAGTCTCGAGTGAAAGGCATCAGCGAGGTTCGTTTGGAGTTTCAACGGTTAGATTTGGCAAAAAAATTCGATTAGGTCATGAAATTTCGACGGCTGGAGAGTTTTTCGTGCAGTGCCGTGACCGATGGTGGTCGTCTGAGGTGGGGGTTGGCCTTGAGAAGGTGCGCCGGGAAGATTTTAGTTGCCGAGATGGTCGACATCGACGTGGGAAACGCGATATTGGGTGGCGGCGTGCGTGGGAAGCGAACGAAAGGAATAGGTTTTGTCTCGTGTGACATTGGCCTGGAGATGATGAGTGTGTGAGGTGGCCATGGAGTGAGCCTTTTTTTTAAATTTTTAAAAATTGATTTTTGAACCATTCTAATTATCATAACTTCTATATTCGTGATCCTATTCACGCGCGGTTTTCTCCGCTAGGTTCGTATTGGAGTTCCGGACACTTTGGCGCTGGTTTGGACGAATTCTGAAATGGTCAAATTTTTGGGTTTAAATTGGATTTAAATTCAATTTAAATTCAAAAGGTGAGTGTTTTAACCCACTCACAACTTCTAAGATTTCTTATGTTTGTTAAATTGATTTATGATGTGTTTAGAAATTTATTTATAACTGTTTGGCATATATTTCATCATTATCTCAGTTAAATTGGCATTCATTTAATTTACTTGTTATTTAATTCATTATTGCATATAAACTGCCTGTTAAATTTTTAGTTAAATTTATTATTGCGTATAAACTGATAGTTAAATTATTAGTTAATTTATTGTGCATATAAACTGCCAGTTAAATTATCAGTTAATTTATTTTGCATAATAAACTGCTATTTAATACCTCTTGTTTATTATCCGTTCTATATTGATGCCATTGATTGAATTTGATAATGATTGTAAGAAACGGTTGATGGTTGATATTGGATGAATGGATGCTGTATTTTATATTGTTACAAACTGCAAGTTATTATGCATTTTCATCTCATTTGGGGTTGCGGTTTGAAATAATATACAACCGCATTTTTATTTTTAAATTGCGGATTGAAATGATAAATATCCGTATCACTTGACCATAGGATAGAAAATTTTATACAGGCACCGCGGTATATATATATATATATAATTATTTTTGAAATAATTTTTCTATGGTTTTGTAAAGAAATATACATATGGTTTTATGAGATATAGATTTCGAATATTTGATAAAGGTTATTTTATATGTAGTTAATTTCTTGGTTTTAAGCTATGTATAAAATTGTTTAAAGTATGAAGTAAGTTTAACAATAAAGTTGATTTTATTAAAATATATTATGGATAAGTGTTTACTTAAGTCATATTCTAATATAGAGTTTATATTGATTTTTATAAATCAAAGTTGAGAAGATAATTTTGAAATTGATTTGAGATTTTATTTAATTAAGATCTTATTGAAATTTAGATTTGGAAGGAATATGGTATTATAACTACATTCGGGTTTAAGTGATTTAAGTGAATATATTTAGCCTAAGTAAATTGAGGAATATTCAATCATTGAATTTGAAAGTTTTATTTAAAGGATACTGGATTTATTATGTAAGTATTTCAAAACTAAATAATAGTAAAGTGAATTTGGTGCATATATATATATATATATATATATATATATATATATATATATATATATATGAATTAAAAATTTAGTTTTGAAATGGTGGAATATTTAAAACTTTGAAATATATGGAAATTTAAATGGTTTATCTGGGAATTCAAATTTGTATTTGGAATTGATTTGTGAAATTAAAAAGCTAAATTTACTTTATAAAGTAATTTATTATTAAACCCTTTAAGTATTGAAAATTTTGTTTCGGAGCTATGGGTTTAAGGTTTATATATTTGAAAGTACTATGATTTTTGAAAAAGATATATTTGAAATAAAAATGATATCATATTGATTTGGGTTTTAAAATAGAAATGATATCATATTTATATGGTTTTGAAATGGATATTTTATTCTATTTAAAAGGATAAATTATTTTGAAAAGACCGCGGTGTTATAATAATGTTTGGTTGTCGAAGAGACCGGGATCGGGAATTGTCATACTCTCTGCCAACTCCAAAAACCACTTTAACAACCGTGTACACGGTGGAGATTAGAATGAAGTAGGATGGTGATGGCGTTTCCTTTGAGGTAAATACGTGGACCCAACTCCCGTGAGTTGGCATAAGGAAGATATAACAGGAGCGATCGACGGGTTAAGAAGGTAGCACCTTTTATCGAACACATCCCTTCGCTATTCTACTCTGACTTTGGATTTTTCGGTGGCCACTTTTGATTTCTTTGATTTGGGGGTATGGCTCGAGGTGGGCGGTAGCTGCGGCTATGCGTTACCACCGAACCGGAAGCATAATTGGTATATCTACACTGGCATTTCCTAGTTGTGCCGTGTCACCTACCCTAGCACGCCTTATACGATTTTGTTTTGTACCATACCTATGGAGTGCCCTCTGACGACGCCCAGTACGGAGGAGATAACGGTACTGTATAGACTATGGGAATATATTTTGTGTTAAGGCCTATATGGGTAACCCCTTAACGCTATTTAAAAGTAAGTTTATTTTACAATTAGACACTATTATAATAGCGAAATATACTACATAGTAAATATTTTAACGGATCGTTAAGAGATGTAAATCCCGAGCATCTCTTGAGTTACTGCACTCACATTTATTTTTGTTGATTTAACTTACATAAGATCTTTTAGTTCTGACTCGAGTGTTTTGTCTTTTCAATTTGCTCGGGTCAGTCCGAGCATTTCAGGATTTGAAGATTTTAGCTCTGGAGGAAGAAGACGACAATTTGTAGTACTATTATCTATTATATTATACCACTACACTATTGTATTCCACTGCATCGATTTTTATTCGTTGGTATGTGCAACTCTGATATATATTGTATAAGTAAAATTAAGTATTTTGTAAACAGCTTCATGAACTGTATGTTTGATTATTATATTTTATGGTTCGGCTGTGAGATTATGTTTTGTTTTATTTCTTTCTCGTTTTTCTTATTTACTCCATAACAATCCGCCCTTCCGTATGGTTTGAATTGGCACGTGTGTCGATTTAAAGTGTGCGAAAAGGTGGGATGCTATATTTAAAATTTTAGAAATTCAAACATGATATTTTAGGGTCAAGAATTTTTTTCCATAATTTTCTTAATCGAAAAATATTTTTATTAATTTTTAATATCGGTTGCATATTTAAATGGTTTTCAAAAAATAAAAAATTGATTTTAAGTCTTGTTTTTTATCGGAGAGATTATATGATGATAACATAATTTTATAAAATTTAAATTATAATTTTCAAAACATATATTAATTTTTATGAATTATTCAACTTATATATTAATTTAAATAATATTAAAATAGCAAATAATTATTTAAAAAAAATTGTTGTTACCAAAAATTATAATGATTGTAAACATACATATATAAAATATAAGATCAATTATTAACATGATATGGTGATACAATTAAATACAAGTCATTTTATTTATGTTACATGGCATATTAACATACATGTGAATTAATTAATAAAAGGATAATAATTAAAATAAAATTTATTTGGCTATGTACATTAGATCGAAACAAAATTTATTTTGTTATTAAATAGTATGCATACATATAACCAATCTCGTATGTGACAACATTGACACATATTAGAATCTCACATAACTAACAATAAAATAATAATATAAAAACAAATAATCGAATATTATTAAGTACTCATAAGTCGCATGGTGTCTGACAGAATTTTTCGTCTAAATGACACTCCAAAGCTTTTGGAATCTTGTTCCGAAAGGATGTCGATAAATTGAATGAACACCAAAACTATGCAGATAATAAGCATAGAAAGGTAAAGGGACACGAGTTTTATAGTGGTTAGGGACGAAGATCCCTACATCCACTTTGAAGGTTCTGCAATGAGCCGTATTCATCAATTTAAAGTATAAGTACTTCTGCTATAAAGTCTGCCATTAAAGGTTTTTTTTTATTAAAGCTTTCTAAATAGAATAAGGAATATGGAATGATTGTAGAATGTCCAAAAATTTCTCGTCATCCCCTTTTCATTAGTAGATGGTCCTCTATTTCTAGAAAATTTAAGGTTCTCCCATTGGTGCAAAGGCTTTCACGTGGATTGATGACCTGGCTTGCTATAGGCGGCTTGGATTCAAATAATTTTCATCATCTTGTTGAGGATACTTTGAGGCAGACTGATGACATGTTGCTTTTATATATAGTTGCATTGATTTCTTTCATTTATCTTGACCATTGATCTTGGTCCAGGGCTATTTGGGTCGTTGATTGTTAATACTTGTTGAAATGTCTTTAGTCTCGGTAGTTGCTGCTATCGGATGAGCTTGTTGTCTTAATTGGACAATGGTCTTGATCTCAATCGACGTCATTGCTCTTGCTTTTGGATCTCAGGTTCTATGATATTTATCCTGGTGCTTACGCTTTCGGTAGAAAGAAAATAATATGTCTTAGAATTACGAGCCAAGATGCTTTTCTTTCAAATACCCATAATTTGTACTAGGTATAAATTATGTCTAACACATGGTCCCCAATGTTCACCTCATACGATTGGTATGAGGTGGACTTTGGAAAGAAGGGTGTCATATTATGCTTAGTACTTGGCTTGTTAGTTCTGTTCTCATTATAAGGTTGATCCAAGCCTTTGTGCGATGTAACTCTCCTGATAATTCTTTACAGTATTATTTTACCGAGACAACTTCAGAAGATCTGACCTTTTTTCGAAAATATTTTGAAATTAAACCACATCTAAAGGGTTTTGAAAATAATTTGAAATTCAATCTCATCTAAAGGATTTCGAAAAACAACTCGAAATCTAACTTCATCTAGAGGATTCCAGAAGACAACTTGAAATCTAATCTCGCCTAGAGGATTTCAGAAAACAACTTGAAATCTGACATCATCTTGAGGATTTCAGAAAATAATTTGAACCCGACCTCATCTAGAAGACTTTGGAAAACAACTTGAAATCTAACCTCGTCTAAAGGATTTCAGAAAAAAATTTGAAATCTAACCTCGTCTATAGGATTTTGGAAAGTAATTTGAAATCTAATCTCGTCTAGAGAATTTCAAATATCTAACCTCATATAAGGATTTCAGAAAATAACTTGAAATCTAGCCTCATCTAGAGGATTTCAGAAAATAATTTGAAATATAATCTCATTTAGAGGGTTTTAGAAAATAATTTGAAATGAGCATTAGAGGCAAAAACATTCAGATACTATGCTCCAGTCATTTAGACCTAGTCTCACCTGTGTTTTGGGTTTTAGAAAACTAATAGTGGCGGTATAATGCCTATATTTTCCGGCTGACGTAACTCACTATATAGCCCCATGCACGGTACTTTTGACTACTTCTCACACTTTGCATGACATAATTCGACCATGGCTCACTTTTTTTTGCACAACACTTTGGTTGTGGCTCACTCGATGCGTTCGGCATGGTCGACTTCCTGTGACTCACTCTATGCACGACATGATTGACTGTGGTTCACTTTTATTGGGAATTTACCTTACACATGGCTTTTATTGACCATGACTCGCTACATTGGAATATACCTAATTTATAATTTCTTTGGGAATCTACCCAAATTACTAATCTTTTGGGAATCTACCCAACTTTTCTAATCTTTTTAGGAATCTACCTAACTTATTTATCATTTTGGGAATCTACCCAACTTTTCTAATCTTTTTAGGAATCTACCTAACTTATTTATCACTTTGGGAATCTACCTAACTTTCTAATCTTTTAGGAGTCTACCCAATTTATTAATCTTTTTAGGAATCTACCAAATTTTCTAATCCTTTTGGGAATCTACCAAATCTTTTGGGAATCTACCCAACTTTTCTAATCTCTTTGGGAATCTACCTATACTAATTTTTTTAGTAGTCTACCCATCTTATTCATCTCTATGGGAATCTACCTAATTTTCTAATATTTTGGGAATCTACCCAGCATATTAATTTTTAAGGAATCTACCTAATTTTCTAATATCCTTGAGAATCTATTCAACTTTCTAAACATTTAGGAATCTACCCAAATTATTTATCTTTTTAGGAATCTACACAACATTCTAATCCTTTAGGAATCAGCCCAACTTATTAATCCTTGGGAATCTACCCAATTTATTAATATTTTTTGGAATCCACCCAATTTTCTAATCTCTTTGGGAATCTATCCAACTTCCTAATCAGATTCCTAACCTATTAATCTTTTTAGGAATCTACCTAACTTAATTTTTGGGAATCTACCCAATTTTTAATCTTTCGGGAATCTACCCTACTTATTAATCATTTTGGAAATCTACCTAACTTATTAATCCTTTTGGGAGTCTGTCGAATTATGAAACCAAGTAATTTCAATGAGGTGAAATCATTTTCTTGGTGAAATTAAGTAACTGCCATGAGGCGAAATCATTTACTTGGTGAAACTGAGTAGTTATCGTGAGACGAAATCATTTATTTGCCAAAACTAAGTAATTGCCGTGAGGTGAAATTATTTTATTCATGAAACTAAGTGATTGACATGAAGCGAAATTATTTACTTGCCGAAACTAAGTAATTGCTTTGAGGAGAAATTATTTTCTAGGTGAAACTAAGTGATTGCTATTAGGCGAAATTATTTTCTTGGTGAAGCTAAGTGATTGTTGGAAGCGAAATTATATACTGGAAGAAACTAAGTAATTGCCATAAGGTGAAATTATTTTCTTAGTGAAACAAAGTAATAGCTGTAAGGCGAAATCATTTATTTAGTGAAGCTGATTAGTTACCATGAGGCAAAATCATTGATTTGGTGAAACCGAGTAGTTATCGTGAGGAGAAATTATTTATTTACCGAAACTAAGTAATTGCCATGAGGCAAAATTATTTACTTGGTGAAACTAAGTAGCTTCCATGAGGTGAAATTATTTACATGGTTAGAGGTTAAACATGGCTTTGAAACTTATATTACACTACTTGATAAGAGTAGTACCATAACTAAAAAGTTTTGATGTACTTTTGAAAATTGTGTGATATTACTTGATCATGGCGATAATCACAACTAAAATTTTTTGATGCACTTTTGAAAGTTGCGTAATATTGCTTGATCACAGCAATAATCATGACCAAAACACATTGATGTACTTTTAGAAATTGTGTGATATTGCTTGATCATGGCAATAATCATGACTAAAACATTTTGATGTACTCTTTGAAGTTGCATGATATTTCTTGATCACGGCAATAATCACGACTAAAATATTTTGTTGTACTTTTGGAAGTTGCATGATATTGCTTGATCACGACAATAATCATGACTAAAACATTTTGATGTACTCTTGGAAGTTTCGTGATATCGCTTGATCACGGCAATAATCAAGACAAACATTTTGGTGCAATGTTTGAAATGCCCAATACTTAAGAATGTTGAAGTTTCTTGTGATATACCTGAGTTACGGCAAAAAGATTGATCATTGTCTCCGATTATTGTTAGCGTTACGTTTCAACATCGGGTGGCTTGAGCATGGGTTGTAACTAACACTTTCACCGATACTTGTTCAACATAGAGAGCTAAACTTGGAACTCGGGCTTGGTGATGGCCAATAACTTGATTTGACGACCATTTGAGAATCATTGTATATCCGGATCTTCGAGACTTGATAGTGATAGCCATTCTTAACCTAGCAATCAAGGAATCATACTTGGCTGTGTTACTGGTTTCCTAGAAGGTGAACATAATCGCATAGTAAATCTGATGATTATTTGGGGTCACCAAGATATAACCGACACCTGCCTCTTGCTCATTTGAGGCTCCATCTACATAAATTTTCCAAGAGAGTTGTTTACCCTTACTATCTTCTTTTCCAGTTTTGACTCCAAAACCAGAGCATTCGATAATGAAGTCGGCTGGCATTTCTTGATTTTTGTCCTAAGCACGTAAGGTATCTTATACTCTCTGAGTTCTATTGCTTATTTAATTAATCTCCCCAAGGTTTTGAGTGTACTAAATACTTTTTGAAATAGTTTATTTGTAAGGACTTTAATGGGATGGGCCTAGAAATATGGACAAAGTTCCTAGCTGTAAATACCAAGCTATAGACGAGTTTTTCAATTACTGGGTAGTGCTTCTCGATTGGATCTAGCCTTTTGGTTACATAAGATACCAGTCTCTAGATTCTATTATCATCTCAAACGAAGGCTGATCTTATGGCTTGGTCCAAGGTGGCCAAATAAAGGAGCAGATTTTCTCCATCTATAAGTTTTGACAACATCCGGGGGGAACTTAAGTGCATTCGCAGTTCCTCAAATGCCTTATGTCATTCATCTGTCCATTTGAAAGTAACATGCTCCTTTAAGAGGTTGAAGAAGGGAGCACACTTGTAGGTGGACTGGCTTATGAATCTATTCAAAGCAGTCATCTCTCCATTCAAGCTTACTAACTCTTTTCCATTAGTTAGGGCCTTCATCTCGGTTATAGATTTTATATGATATGGTTTTATCTCCATTGCTTTAGCACTTACTCTAAAACCCAGGAATTTCCCAGATTATATTCCAAAGGTACACTTTTAAGGGTTCAACATCATCTGATATTTCCGAAGAGCCTTGAATGTCGCGGCTGGGTCCGAAACATGACTTTCTCACTCTGATATGTTTCCCCTGCATTCTTAAGACCAAAGGGCATTACCCAGAATAAACGTCCATAAGCCAAAGCAATTGGTTCCCATTGGTAGCATTTACAAACTGATCGATTCTTGGCCGAGGGAAGCAATCCCTTGGGTAAGTTTTGATTAAATTAGTGAAGTCGATATAAGTCCTCCACTTCAATTTGCTTTCCTAACACCGAGTTAGTAATCCACTTCAGGTAATATACATTTTGGATGAAGTAGTTATTTAGTACGTCTCGACCTCTTCTTGTAGAGCCATATATCGGGTTTTTTCCAAGGGTCTCCTCTTTTTCCTTACGAGAGTAAACTTTGGATCTAATTTAAGCAATAGCAAATAACAAAGGGGTAGATTTCCATCATGTCATCATAATTCCATGTGAAAACATCTTGGTTATGCTTGAGGAAGGAAATTAACTCTTCTCGGACAAATGGATGGAAATAAGTTCATATCTTAACTATCTTAGACTTGTAATTTTCATCGAGGCGCACTTCTTCTTGGGTCAAGCTCAATTTCGTCTTCTTCTTGTACAATGTGGACAATCTTTCTCTTTCTCGTAGAAGACTTACTACCTTGCCCTTGTTCTATCTCATTAGATCCACTTTGATAGCTTGATATGTAAATTGATTCTCCACAATGGAATCTTCTTACCTTGGGGGAATTCTTAAGGGTTTCCTATGAACTATTTTGTAAAAGGCTTTTGAGATCACATAGTTGGTAAATTAGATTGAATTTTGTAAGTATCGAGACTGGATTGCGCCCATTGAGAAAGGGAAGATTTAAACCTAAAAGAAATGTTTTCAAGAGATAGAAGACTCCTTCAAATATAGAGATTTATATGGTACACTTCATCGAGGAATATATATATCTGTTCTATTGAATGAGCTTTCATACTATGAATTTCTCCTAAAACATAGAGGTGAAGTAAGATATTTATAAAAATAAGATATTAAACTAAGCATTTGAGAAATTCAATCAATCTCCATTTCTGTATGAAGTTTTCCATGGCCTAAGAAATTCTTCATTATCCATCTGTTTCATGTCCATTCACTTGACCGTAGACATAGTATTTCTTTCCTTTTGAATCTTCTTTGGTGGATGAGGGATATCTTAGTTAATGAAGCTCTCCACAAGTTTCTGGAGAGATCCAAGATGGAGTTTGGTTGAGTAGAGTGAAGATCTTCTTCCGAGATTGGAGAGTACAGATAACCGGGAAAGCTCTTTAAGTAGGATGAGATGGACCTTTACTTGTCATTATTATGGTATTAAAATCCTTGATTTTGTTTGCCATAGCTTTAACCATCCCTTTGAGTTGAGTAGACTCTTGGAGGGATCCCTGAAGATACTCTGAAAGCTGTCTGATATAGAGAGCATGAAGTTCATAATTAGGGTCATATTCATGGCCATTTACTTTTTCTGAGATGAGGGTGATCAATCTCTCATTGTTATCTTCTTCAATAAGATGATGTGGAGGTTGAGGGTAATTCTGAGGTCAGTTTTTCTTCCCTAGATTAGTCATGGCTGAAATAATGAAGTTGTTGGACTTTCCGAGACGGGAAAATGATAGAGGTTCAAGCCCTTCTTCTAGAGCAAAAAATGTTAGATGGATTTTTCATCAACATAACACTCTAAAGCTTTCGTAATCTTATTCCGAAAGGATGCAAATAAATTGAATGAATACCGAAACTATGCAGATAATAAGCGCCGAAAGGTACATAAACACGAGATTTATAATGGTTTGGGACTAAGATCCCTACGTCCACTTCGTAGGTTCTACCATGAGCTTTTATTCCTCTATTTGACGTACAAGTACTTCTTTTACGAAGTCCACCACAAATGATCATTTGATTAAAGCTTTCTAAATAGGGTGGTGGAATGATTGTAGAATGTCCAAAAATTTCTCATCAGCCCCTTTCCATTAGTACATGGTTCTCTATTTCTAGAAAAATTAAGGTTTTCTATTGGTGCAGGGTCATTCAAATGGATTGATGACCAGTCTTGCTATAGTCGGGTTGGATTCAAATACTTTTCATCATCTTGTTGAGAGTACATTAAGGCAGATTGAGACACGCTGCTTTTTTATATAGTTGCATTGATTCCTTCTGTTTATCTTGACCATTGATCTCGGTCTAGGGCTATCTGAGCCGTTGATTGTTGATACTTGCTGAAATATCTTTAGTCTTGGTAGTTGCCGCTCTTGGCTAAGCTTGTTATCTTAATTGGACAATGGTCTTGATCTCAATTGGTGTCTTTGCTCTTGCTTTTGGATCTCGGGTTCTCGGATATGTATCCTGTGCTCAAGCTTTCGATGGAAAAAAAAAATGATTGGTCTCGAGATTACAAGCTAAGGAGCTTTCCTTTCAAATATTTGTAATTTGTACTAGGTACAAATTATGGTGTAATAGTAAAAACATACCAAAATCAATGCCTTGAAGTACACCGACTAAAGATTAATTTTCCCTCCTTTGAAATCTTCTCGATTCGATAGAGTGCTAATCTTTAAACCGTAGACCTTTGACTATCTAATATATGTTCCCTTTTGAATTGATTTGAGTCGAATTTGTTGAAGCTTTTAGATGGAGAATTCGACCAGCAATGGAAGAAGAGAGGCAGCCAAAAGTACTAAAAAAATTAGACTTAGAGGCCTTTATATAGTGGATGAAATAGGGATGATATGGATCACGTCTCATACTAAGTCTCACTAGATCAAAGCCATCCATCTCAAATATGCTCTAAGCTTTTAGCCGCCCCCTATAGTCTATGTTACTATTGAATTAACACCATAATATCATGGGCTAATAGCCCATTTAAGCCCAAATAAATATTATTAATTAAACTTGATTTAATTGTTTGTCGATATTGCATATCGATCGATATATTTATAACTATTATAAATATATACAATGATATTAATTCCTCAAATCAAATTCAAAATTTTATAATTAATATTTCATAAATATTAATTAATTTATAACAATTATAAATTAATTAAATTGTTTGGTCTAAAGAGAATTCATCATTTTGGTTGTGTGACTCGTTATGTGTATATTTGGTCAGCGATTAATATTGAACTGTTCGAATGTTAAAGTTCGCACGTCATGTAGGAAGTGTTGTGACATTTTGGCCAAATTTATCGCTTACTTAGTTTCAGTAAAATCTAATTTTACTTTATTAAGCGTTACGTGGTTGTGACATTTATTTACTCCAATTCTCTTCATCAAAACTATATCACTTTGGACTTACGGAATTTGGTAATGGTCAAAATTCTAATATCATCCATATTAAACATTACAGTCCAAACACAAAGTCCTTTGTTCAATAGTAGTAATTATTATTCACTGATATGATCTGGCCAAAGACTTTAACTTTGGGTTGACTTGAGTTGGCTAAGGTGCTAACCCCATATAATTGAGGATTGAATCCTTTCTTAAATAGTGCTTCACTTCCAATACTTCCATTATACCCAACTATATCACTCGATGGACGCTATGCCGTGATTTAACTATAATAAAAGCAAAGGTTTCATATTGAGAACTGTGTAAATAAGTCACATCGATATTTTTTGTTTGACTTCAGTTGTATAACAGAAAACTATCGAGTGAGTTGTTCTATAGTTATCAAATAACTATCAGTATGTAACCCCTAGGTGCCTCTAATAGCCATGAGTAATACACTGCCCAACATTTGGAGAGTGTAACATACTCTAGTCTCAATGGATACATCGATATCCAATCTCGATGTATCTTGACCAGGAGCATTTAAAATGATATGTTTATATTTATGATAAATTACTCATGGTTACAAAATCTTGTAACTACTATTACAAAACATACCACTTATAGATTTTCTATTAAATATACTTTTCATTAAACTAATTAATATAACACATTATATCAAGTACATGATAGAAAGGAAACACCTTTATTTTGAACAAGATTGGTTAACGAGTTAGATATATGTAACAAATTACATAATTGCCCTTAGGGCATACCCCTTAATCTATCATAGATAAAAGGAAATGGAACTTGATTAAAATGGGGGGTAAAGAGAATAAAAGGGTAAGAATGCCAGATAATTTAGACAGGAGGAATATATTATTAGAGAAGTGAAAAACACTTCAAGGCAATTTAGATAGGAGAAATTTTAATAGGAGTAGTATTAGAAATTTGGATTGAAGTGACATTAGGAACTTGTATAAAATCGAAATAGTAATCTAGTTAGAAATATTACAGTGGAAAACCATAAGGAATAGGATAAGAAGAATGGATATTCCATAGGTACATAGTAATTGCGCATATATTTTAGGTAGACGCTTAGATAGATGTTGCAATTGTACGTATCTTTTAGAAGTCCCCCTTCATATGCTATTAAAATCTTCGTCAAAAATGAAAGTAGAAATAGCATGAGTAGTAAAAAATAATAGGATGAAAGTTTTTATTGTCTACTCCACTTTTCATTGTTTAAAGTTATAGAAGATATTTTTGAAAAAAAAAGATCGGTATGATAATTGTGTATTAACATGATAAATGTTTTGAGTTTAAAAATCATACTTTTAAAAGAAGAAATTTCCATTGTAGAAAGTCTTTAAAAAATGAAAGTTGGTTAGAATGGGAAATTTCTCATGGTCCTTTCTAGAAACCCAGCAATTTTTAATTTTGACAAAAGGATTTCTAAGTTCATATTTTCAAAGATAATGGTTTTTGATCAAGTACTTCATGACCATGAAATTCTATTTTTAAAAGAGTTGTGAAAAACCAAACCAATTTTTTGATATGGAGTAGATAGGGATGACTGCCTAGGTAAGACGGGGTAAAGGTTTAGGTTGGAAATAAAATTATTGTGGATGCTCGTACCATAGCAATAGGGAATCCCCATTGAATATAAGGAATGTAGAATGAACATAGGAATGTATGATTAGAGATGTGTGAAAGCCATAAGAAAAAACCTTAAAGGAATAGGAAGTAGTGTCAAAGTACACTTTTGTGAGTCCTAAGATATACTCGCATGAAAGATCAAGGGAAGAAGGTAGATAGCAAATTTGAGGATATTATCAAGAAATTGTGATTGGGAGAAGATAGTAGTATGATTAGAGCAGAGAGTAATAAGATGGCAAACACACGTATAGGAAGTTGGATGGTTTAAGGTTATAGAAAGCGAGACAAGTGGTAGGCAAATTATTCAACCAAACCAATTTTCTGATGATTTATTCTAAATGTGCATAGTTCATATTTCTTGCCCACTGCAGTTTGGGAATGCACAATTTATCCCATAGTGGGTATAATAATTGAAGTAATGTATAAGCCTCATTTATTTGAAGTCAAGGAGGTAAGCTAAGACATGTGGACTGTAGTTGAATGGTGCCCTAGAAATATCCATCTTAATATAGTAAGGAGTGCTAGGGCCACAACATCATTAACACCAGTTGATGATGAACTGCAGCTTCCAGAAAATTTTCCTTTTAGGGTTTTATGGTTGTAATCTCAAATTGGCTCCCTTAGGTTATTCGAAAAGCGTATGATATGATATGAGATATGTTCTTGTTTTATCACAATGTTAGTGGTGCGGATGAGCTTTGACCGCTATATAAATGTATTAGAAAACAATATAAATAAAGAAATCTAATAAGAACACTTAACTAGCGATGTTGGTAAGGCTGGAAGTTAATAAAATAAATTAGCAACTAGAAATTAAAAATGCTTTAATCCCAAAAACATTAGAATTTTGGAAAAATAATTTTTAGCGAGTGGAGGACAGAGAAATGTTGTTATGAAATCAAGAGTCACTATCCCTATGCCTTAAAGCTAAAATTCATAGATACGCTTGTACATAGTTTGTTGTTTTGGAATAAAAGAATAGGTTCCCCAAACCTAAGATTAATTGAACAATACTAGGATCAATCATATACGTTAATCATAGACGGAGTCCTGATTATGTTAAGACGTGGTGTGATTTGTTTGAGAAAGGAGCGACAAATGTTCTGTAAAATTGTGTTTGAACGCTTTTGAAATTTTTTATTTAAATGTTTTTGAGAAGTTGGGTCCAAATGTTTTTGGAAAATTGTGGTCAAGTGCTTTGAAAAAAGCTTTTTGGAATTTGATTTTTAAAACTATTTCGCAAATTTGATTGGAAAAAGAAAATAATTTTTATGGAAAATGAAAAAAATTCAATTTTCTAGGGCTACATGCTTAACATAGGGCGGGTCAACGTGTTAGTGAATATAAATTTTAACATTCGATGAGGATAATGGTATACTAGACATATGTAATAACAAGGGAAAATCCTGTTTTAGATTTGGAATTTTAATTTCCATACCTTGTTGATAGTAAATAAAAACTCGCACTTAGGATAATTACGTTTTAATATCCAAACATAAACCTCCTTATGCAATTTGTACTTGGAAAAGTTGGAAAAGTTTTGTGGGCAGAAGAGATAGTTCTAAGGAACAACGGAATAGGTATCCAAAAAAAGGGTGGAATTGTATAATTTTCCATCTAAATTCCTTTTCCGACATATGATTATAAATTCAGGAAAGATGGATATTTTAAATGTTGGATGTTAGAAATTATGTGCTAGGTTTTAGATGGTAAGGATCGAATGCAAAATTGGTTGAACTATACTCCTACTCGTAGGAGTGTGGAAATTTTTGTGTGAAAAGTGATTTTGATTTTTGTAAATTTGCATATATATAGTGTTGGATCATAGGTTTTGAGTGCTGACAAGATAAAATAATTCATAAATCTACGACTACGATAAAATCATGACTTATCGACTCGAAATATTGGTTCGTCTTGTTATATATCATTAGCTAGAGTCAATAAGTATATATAGAGTCTAGTTTAAAGCTTTGTTAAAATCTTTCCTCAAGGTCCATCACTCACAAGTTCATTTAAAACTTGCATTTGTTTTATATATTTCATTTACACACACAAATATTTTTACTGCACAGAAATAACAGCATCCAATCGACTGACCTACTGTAAACAATCGACCAAGTCTGCATGAAAAGGTTTTTAAAAAAAACACCGATTGGTCGACTGAATACATCAGGTCGGTCGACTGAGTCTGTGCAAACTTTTGTTCACGTTTGAATTCATTTGACTGACAAAACATGTTCAGTCGACTGAAAACTGCAACTGCCAATTTGTTGAATAGTCACTTCTTTTGATCAAGAGTTATCTTCTTCCTGGATGGTTGCATCTCTTAGTTATTAATAGATACCTATTAGCAGAAGCCATAACTCTTCATACACAATATAAGCACTGAAGAGTCATTGATCAAATCACCTAATTTTCTAATCTCTCGTGATCTATAGTGCTTTGTAATCTTGAGTTCATTATTCACAAACTCTCATACGATCATTGCTTACCAAACTCACTTTTATATTCTTTAAGCAATACTAATCTTCCTAATCTTCATACACACACAATTATACACATCAATCTTGAGGAAAAGATTATAGGAAGGGTGTACTACAAGTGACAAATCCATGTTATTCAGAACACATAAAGTCAAGTTAAGTCTAGTCTGTAAGAAAGTCCTATTCGATTGCTCAGGCGGTCAAGTCCTGTTCTATTGCTCAAGCGGTCAAGTCCTTTTTGGCTGCTCAGGCGGTGTAATACCTATTCCTTTGGATTAAGTGAGGGTTGCTAGCTATAATTTCAAAAGAGTCTGGGACTGGACATAGAATGGGAGTTTGAACCAGTATAAAAATCTCTGGCGTCATTTTAATATTTATATTTATTTTAATTCATCACTAGTTATTTATTATATTCCATATTACTCGATCCTGTAGCACAGTCACTTTCATATAGAATTGATAGTATATGTAGGTTGTTTTCATCATATTTTCATAATATTTTTAAAAGAATGCATTCATATAAAAGGCCCGGTTTAGAGTCATTCTACACGAATATCTTATATGTTATGATACAAAAATGCACTTGTACACATTTAACTACAAAATTTGTTGTACACTAATTGGATGGATAGGCTAGATTAGTTGCACGCTATGTTACATGATTCAACCTTTAGGGAATTTCAGAGACCTAATTCTTTTAAGCCTAGAATGTAACACTCTGTAAAATTAACGATAATTGATTTAATGAGGCTCCAAAAATAGAATTTGAGCAAAAGATGGAATTTGGCCTGAAACTGGCACTATTGTGTTCGTGATGATTTTCTGAGCAACTTTCATATGTGAAGTTTCGCGATCAGAGCACAAACGAAGAAGTTATTAGCGTTTGAAGTTTCAGAAACAAAAATAACTAAAAAAATAAATAATAATAAATGCTAGATCCCATCGGTCTACCTTAGTGGTCAATCGGTTGTATGGAGGTGGCTAGGGTTTGAACCTTAACCAAGGCTCGGATTTAATTGTTTTAATCTAACAGTTACGATTGATTCAAGGGCCTATAAATATAGGCCTAGCCATTCATTTTTTTCTCATATTTCTAGTCAAAGCAGCGAAGCTCTGTCATTTTCCCTTCTCCATTATTTCTAGAAATTATAAAATATTACATATACACACACAAAAATTAGAGAAGGGAAGAAAATAAAAGAGAAAACGAGAAGGAGAAAATCAATACTGTGGAAAAATGTAAGACTTTATAATTATAAATTTGTATTCCCCTTAACCCCAAATATCTTCTCAAATCTATAATCCTAATAGTATGTACGTACGATGTTATACGTATTCTTTTTAATTAGAATGGAAAAGGAGTCAAGTAAAGGAATGAATTCAGATTTAGGGGATTTGGAAAGCTAGAAAGGTGAGTGAGAAATTATATAATTAATTTATAACATTGAGATTTATATCATTGAATTTAATTTAATTATTGTGCATATATAAGATCTGATAAGCTGTAGGTTTAAAAAAACTATATAAGATTATTGCCTACATATTCTATAAAATAGGTAATTATACGTACAATCTAATCTGGATATTTGAAATCGGTCCCAAACAATTATTATTGAAGAATGTTTGTAAAATTGTAGAGTTTATTCCAGATCTATAATTAAGTTGTAAATTAGGTTGCCCTAGTTGACTTGGAATATCAATTTCTATATTTTAATTTATAGGAAGCAGGATATAATTTAATTGTATCTATTTCTATGTAATTTTCATAAATTATCTAGTTCCACAAATATATAAAAAGTGCGTTGTCTGAAATAATAAAGAATATACGAAATAGGAAAAATATGTGTTAAGTATGGATATTCTTCTCTGTAGTTTGCATTGTCTATTTCAATAAATGAAAAGAGGCAATTCATTGTAGTTTCAAATGGAGCAAAAGTCCCATTTTTGGATAATTATTGGAAAGTTATAACGGTAATCCTTTTGAAAGGATAGCTCCAATAAATTGAAATGTGGAAAGGAATGTTCTAGTTTAGGAATTAATGGTTATAAAAAGGAATAATTATGTGTATTACAACGCTTAATGATTAAAAAAATACATAGTGTAATTTATGGATAGGCATTATTAGTGGATTTTGAAATGGGTAAATAAGTATCATTAAAGATTATCCAATTTTGACATTAATGACTAATTATTATGGATAATAGACATTTATCAAACATAAGAAGGAAACGAGGAAACCAAAGCCTAAGGGTACAAAATAGGAATAATAACTTAGCAAATAAGTAAGTATTAATACTATTAAATACATGTAGAAGGTAATATAACTTTCATCTTAGGAAATTATAGAGCTTTAATTATACGTTTAGAATAATCGCGAATTAGTGGGCTAGCCTAACACTTAGGTTTTAAGGGCTTGGTTTGGTTTTTTGGGTTGGGATGTGAGGTCAATAGAGTTGCATAACAAAAGTTTTCCCTTCACCTTAAGGCTACCAGCAGTTGTGTTTACTTACTACTGATGTGAGGCATCTTCAACTGTAGGACCCATGGGAAAGGGATAAGCTTTGCAAATATGTTAAGGAAAATAAACCGAGGGTTCACCTTGGATTTGAAGTATTAAATGGTCCAATACATTTATGGAATTGGGGTCTGGTTCATTTTCAATCAGAGTATTAAGTAGTAGAAAGGGTCATTTTCCTTGACTGACTTAGGTTAGTCTAAAAGGGATGTCAGGTGTGGGAGGTCGGCAGACTATGTCAGTATTTTATACCGGTATTTAGTAGTAGGTCTGGCATATAGGCTAGGACTACCAGTTGTCTCAAGCGAGTGGCAGCAAAGACTTTGTTATGCCATAGCACATTTTGCTTTCTACCGATATAGAATACGTATAGGAGATGCACAGACCTCAAAGTAGATGGTTAGTCGAAACTATGTTTATAGAAGGTGGGCTAGTCAATCCTTAGATGTGTCTTTGAGATGTGTTAGCAGAACGGAAATTAAATTATAAATTATAAAGTCGTATATATGGGTTATTGGTATCTATGGCTAGAACTGATCGACTAGCGTTTCCCTTGTAGAGGGCTCGCTTCGAGGGCTGAAGTATTAAATGACCGCTGGGTCTGCCTCCTCTCAATTTCAAGAAATATTAAGCGGTCAAGATTTTTAGGTAGTGAAATGGCCATACATATATGTGGATGGGCATATGCATATATAGTTATAACTTGGAAGAGGCTATGCATATCATATGAGCACACATAAGAGTTAACGGATCAGTCAAAAATAGTAGACATAACACTTAAATGGAAATCCATCTATAAAAATTAATGGTATGTGTAAAGTAAAATTTCCAATCACAGAAACATTGCTCTGACCCCCTCTTCTCATTACAACCCACATGATAGATTTGGAAGGATGGGATACTAGAGCAAGATGGGAAGATAGATGGAGAAGTCTTCTTATTCATGCTCGGCACTAACAAGGCAATTATATATCCAAAGAATAATATTGATTCTAAGGTAGTAGCCTTAGTCAGTATGTATGTTCTATTATATTTTTCAATTCCACTATGAATTTATGTTATCGCTATCTGATATGTTTCTGTTTATTATAGGTTACCAAAACCAATGATCTATACCGTAAGGGACTTGGGTTTTCATTTTTTCAAATTTAGGCCCATTAAAATATGGGTTGTTATAGAATTAGAGTTAACTTATTTCTATAAGTTCCTATACGTAAGAGTAGTACACAAGATTAAAATTAATTTCATCTAAAGAATGGTTTAAAAATCATACAAGGTAATGGTTTATAAGAAACCTATCATATCGTAGGTTAAGGGGTTGGAAGGTTGTACAAGTCCAATGGCTACATGTAATAATTGTTCACGAGAGATCTTGTAAGAATTTTGGTAACTATTGTCTTGGATGACCTATTTATTTTTAAACATAAGATTTGTAAACAAAACCAAATTAGTTTTATTTATAAGGCAATTCATAAAGTGTTTATAAATACCAATTATGTTACATTGAGAAACAATTGTTGTTTTAAGGAATACCAATTTCGTAGTGAAGGAATTTCTTTTAGAAATTATTGATAGTAAAATGGATTTGGATGCAATCCAAGGAAAAAACTGACTACGATGGATGAAATGAAATAAACCAAACCTAAATGAACACAACGCGTTAGAATGTTTACAAATATTCTTACATATTGAAGAGAACTCATGAGTTTCTTATCAAACCAAGCAAAATAATCCTCAACTATCAATTAAACCATTTAAGAGTATTGACTCCATGATATGGTATGACGCAAAATTATAAAGTCGATTCTAAGTACATTATCAAAATATGATTTTGATAGTGTACCCGAAGGGATATGATCTGATATCGTGATTGTTTCTATAAGAGCAAGACTAATGCAGTTGGAATTTAATGAGCAATGTTGGTAAGAATAACATCGTAAATTTCTGTTGGGTGCGCTTCCACCACCAACGGACCATGCACAGCCGAACCAAACCACAGGCACTACCGAACCAAAGCCACACCTACCTCTACCGGACCAACCACTACCGAACCAAAGCCACACCAACCACTACCGGACCAACCTATGCCGGACCAACCACTACCGAGCCAAAGTAAATCCAACCACTACCGAACCGAAATCACTCCAACCATCTCCCGACTAAGGCTGTCACGACCCATTTTTCCGTACCGATTTAAACCGACATTAAACCACTCTTGTCAGCTAAATAGTACAGAAAGACAGATAATGAAAGAAAGAATGTAGATAGAAATAGAAAGAAGATAGAAGGAAAGAGAACAAATCAGAATCTCACAGCGGATCGACTAAATTATAATATAAACAAATCTTTACATGAAACCAAAACTGTTACTTTGTATATCATATACATGTTTTACATTAGAGTTACAACCATACAACTCGGACAGTTATATCAATCCTGTCATTACAATCATATCCACATGACCAAACAGATTAAATATAAACATCTACGGGAATACGTTCCTGATCCAGCTCCTCTCCTGATCAGCTTCCACTCTTCCAGTTAAACCTGGAATACATATGCTCAGTCTGACCCGAGCATATAGGAAAAACACCAAGCCCAGGTCAGTTTGGTAAACCAGCGTGAGAAACACACTCAACTTGATTATTAAAGATAGAAAATCCTTGAAACCAAAAGCATCTCGTAAGACCACGCCACAAATAACCATGTCGGGTTTTTACCTTACAATAGCTAAAACACTTTTATAGAAATCCTTTGATATTATAATAGGGTCTATATACAAATACTTATAAAATAGCCGAAATTGTTACATTATTAAATTCCAGCTACTAGCCACAGAGTGGGTAATACAAACAATACTCGTACAAGGCTCGTAGGGAGGATGGATTTCCAACTAATGACTAGGCACTGGGGTACCACCTGCCACAGTACGGGGCCTAGATAACCGTACCGAGGAGTACGCCCGCTCCCCTGCAACACAAGGCCGGGACTATCCCTTACTGGATAATCCCAAGTGAGATCATCCCGCGGTTGAGATCAGCAACCGCCCACTAAGCCGAAATAACAAGGGACATCTAGACTGGAATGACCTCACCCTGCTTGGGTGCTACCCACCTAGCCTTGCTGCATAACCCCTGATTTTCAGTCATTCCCATTTGATGAGGCTTGAGGCTAAGCGTTACCTTTTTAGAACATATCCCTTAGAATTCTCATCGTCCACCTGACGATGTTCTAAAAGCATTCATCCATACAAGTCCGTCCCGGGTTCGAACGGAACCGAAGGCACTATTCCTACTATATCCATTTTGGAAATATTCTCAGGATTAGTAGCGACTAGCCCTTGTACTTCACTGCTCCATCTTCGCATCCAAACTCGTTTTCCCACGAAAACGTACAAACCGGATCGAAATGGTTTTCGAGAAATAAATCTCGACCCCGGTCTCTTCGAAATGATTAGCGTATTGCCCAATATTAATAGTCAGTTATTTAACTATCAAATAATCAACCAATACAACTAAGTTATTTCCCATTGGAACTATTAAGCCTTGTTCAAATTTCAAATCCAAACGGATTAAAATTTACTAAGAAAGCTTATTCCTTTCGATATATATATATATAAAACCATTTCTGTCCAAAACATACTTATGAAGTTTTCAAATATTATACATAAGTTTTAATAAAATACTCTTTATAAGGTTATTTTAAATATTAATTGAACAACATTTATATAACACAGGTGTATATTAAAGAAGATATACTTGAAAATTATTTTAATAAAAATTGTCCTTTAAGGAACCAATTCAAAATAGTTTAATACTTGATATAATTTAAATAATACATACTTAAAGAAATTATACCCTTTAAAATTATTTTCACAATAAATATGTAAACTACGTTTGAATTTCAAAATATTATTTAATTCTTTAACAAAACTAGATTCAGAATCAATCAAACAGAATAAGGCCTATCAGTCTCAATGGTACTTATCACTTCACCATTCACATTTCATAATTCAATCAATCACCTTCCAAAGATCGATATATATTTCCAAATATGATTAACAGGGAAATACAGATACATGTATGAATATCAGTTCATAATTTTGCAATGCTGGTAACAGCTACATAGATAAGATCAGATAGATGGCTTATACAATCAACAAATGTTAAATTCTACTATTCAGCGGAACGGTGTCAGTTTCCACTGTCAGGATGTAAATCAGTTTAAAAACAATCTATTATTAACACATATATTTCAGTTTGGGTGCATCTGGAGAGATAAGCTGTGAAAAATTTCATAACGACACACATATTCAAACGGTATTTTAATTTTGTCTGCTAGGCTTATAAAAAATTTCTTATTTAATCTACACATTAGATCGTACAACGGTGTAACATCTAGTGATAGAATAAACCTCTTAATAACACTTTATTTTGTGGGAAATTGTGTAATTATTATAAAATTACTTAAGCAATTTGCGTTAATTCAAAAGTATAACGTTTATTTAATTTACTTAATTATTTCACTTATACTTATTCTCTTTTACAATTAAACTCAAGGGTCACTAAATAGTTAAATAAATTATTTATTTAAAAGCTTGTCTATTTCACAATAAAGTAGCTTATTAAAATAACTTGAATTATATTCAAAATGATCAACTTGACTTCCTTGTTTAGTTTAAACATAAGTCACATTTTTTTTAAACAAAAGTTTGGTTTACCACAATCATCCTGACCACTTCCTGCTTTCATGTCTGGGAGATAATCTATTGTCATTTACTTTATATTAACTTGTACTTATTTATTCAAACTTAAACTAATTAACTAGTGACTACCGAACTTTAGTTTATACAATTAAACCCAAGCTGTAACAAAATTCTAAAATGGCCCACAATCCTCAAATAATTAAACTTCTCAAATGGGCCTAGCCCAGTCCCTAACACCAAGCAGCGAACTCCCTTTAATCTTCTTCTCAATCTTTTCATCTCCAGATCTCATGCTCCCATCAAACTTCAATTCCATATGCCTCACCGGAACATCCACTACGTTCGACACAGCGTCGCACTCGAATTCTACTGCACATGCAAACGTCACACACCGGAATTCAAACCTAGATTCATTTCCTATCGAACGACCCCGAGCATTTCCCTGTGCACGGCGTGCACATGTACGAACTACATCAGCAATAATTGCTTGCCGCGACACCGTAGATCAATCACACTTTATTCTCAAAAACCATCCACTGCCTCGCCGAAGTCCTTCGGCCCTCTGATCAAAATTCGGCCATCGGCACCACTTCCTGTAACCAAGCAAACTAACCTGTTCCCACTCACTTGACCCACCGCAACCACCACCGGCGATTACTGGGTACGCCACTTATGAAGATCGAAAGCCACTCCAACCCACTTACTTCCTTCCCAAAATCATTACACTCGGTCGCCACCGCAACCCAAAAATCAACTTCATTTCCACCCCTTCTAAAAAATCCACTAAACCCTAAATTCGATTCGAACCACCGAACCAAACCCAAAATCGAAAAACTGCCACGGTAGAAGCCTCCACCATGATCGCCTACCCCTATCAGAACCACCCACGTCACCCCTCGTCGTCTATGTTGTCAGAAAAATATTTTTAATTGAAAACTGTTTATTTTTCGATTTCTCAACATAATCATCACTAAAATTCATAAGTTAATCACTAAAAATCATATTTTCATGTAAGGATCGAGATTGCATACTTGAATCCTAAAATTAAAAACATTAAATTTTGACTTTAGTAAAGTTCCCACTGTAAAACAGTATTTTCTCGTGTCATACAAACCAATTCCACACAAATTTATTTTTCCCACAAACTATACTTAAAAATGAACAACTTCCTAGTTTGCATCAACCTGTAATATAGCTTGGGTGGAAAGATTAAGATTTTTGAAGGCAGATGAACATTATATTTACAGTACAGAGTAATTTAAATTTCCAGGGTTTAACAAATTAGTTTCTCACCTTGGTCCACATCGATTCCAGAAGCTTCAAAACTTGAAGTTGAAATCTTGACTAAAAGTTGAAAATCTGAAATTTGAACAACTTCTTAAAATCCCTGAGTTTTGAATTTGAATAGCAAACTCCAAACTGTTTTCTTATAGATAAAATGAACACTGTTTCTCTTCTTCTTAAACTTTAATTTCTTAAGACATTAATAGAGCTTTATTTTCTTGAATTATATGTTTTCAATATTCAATAGTTCGAACTTGAGATGATTCAGTTATAAAGATGCAGCTGCACCCGGGAACAGGGAACAGAGTTGACAAAAATATATGCTGGAGTTGCCATTTTGTTGGTCTGCAATTTGATTTTACTTCTGTTGAAAAGATTGTGATAGAATTTTGTTAGATATTTTCTTACTTTCCTCAGACAATTTCTGTCGTGATCTTGTTTGCTTCATTACTTCTTTTACTTATAGTAATAGGTTAACTTACCTTCTAATTTTTTCTTTCTACTTACAGTAATAGGTTTTTGCTAGCTTCCTAACTAAGTTACAGCCTCTTTGTTTACAAAAATGTTTGTTTTACTGACTAAAGATTTTTCTCTATCTTACACGAAGTTTTAACTTAATACAAAACTATTTTTATTAAGCATTTATCTTAACAGATCATGACTTAAAGTCTTCGATTATTATGTAAACTATAAAAACCCTTTTAAAGTATATGAATGCATACTTTCAGAAAATGGACAGCCTATAGTTATTAATGTTTTAACATTTGTTTCAACACACTGTCTATATTTTAAAGCAAAAATAAGAAAACAATACTTTCAAAAATAAGAAAACAATACTTCATAGTATAAATACCTATGCAAATATATGTTACTTAAACAAAGGTCGCAAAGTAGTTTGAAAATTATCTTTGCATTTGACTTAATTAAAATTTCCATTTGTCGTTCATATTATGAAATAAAGGCGAAAAATTAATAAATTAAAATAACCTCTTATCTTATTAATTTTAATTTTTTTTATAAGAATACAAAGGGTTTTTAAACAGAACATAACATTTTATATCAAAATATTCATATACATAAATTATAAATAAAATGACTTCAATATTAAATACTCGGTGTTATAAAACTTCATAGCAGTATAAAATTATTATTAAATCCTTCTTATAAGTATATATATGATTATGTTTAAAATTTTATTTATAATATAGACATATATTATCTATGAATGTTCTAAATTATTTGTTATCTAGGTGTATATAGTTTCATTTAACTTATCATCACACATTTACACATTTCTGATTTAATATATACCATTATTTAGAAATACTTAATATTTCTTTTTAGTTAATACAGACAACATTATATATATACATATATACATATACCGAAATCTCATATTTCACTTTACTTTATTATTAATTTTATCCTAATTTTATATACATCTCTATTTAATTTAATGTCATAACTTCATATTCTAGTTATGTATAAATTTATTGTTCCCGATATATATAACTATTTGATTTTAATAGGTTTATATCCTCTAATATAGTTTATCTTATTGGATAAAATATACACATTAAATTCTAAATAAAATGCATATATGTTTCCAAAACAATCTGCACATAATATTTATTTATTTTTTTCTCAAAACAAAACATGTATGAGAAATTTCATTTAAACCGATCTAAAATTTAATATATACTTGAAAATTCAAATTATGTTGATTTGGGAAAATTTCATAAGATTATTAATTATTAATTTATGGAAATATTGTATATAAAAATACAATATTATTGAATATTATAAATTAACATTCACAACTCGAGATGTCCAAAATCCCGGGTCGTTACATTCGTCCCCCCTTAAATGAATTTCGTCCCCGAAATTCCATAATTAATTTAGTAAAATTTATCTACATAGGTTAGAACAGATCAATAATAAGCCAAACCAGTAAATACGTAGATTCAAACCATTTATATATTACATTAATCACTATCTAGAACATTTCTTCAGCTGTTCCATCATCCATTCAACCCTACATATATATATTACACTACCACACATTAAATATCAACAACCATGACGTCCCTGGGTCATAAACACCTACAAAAAGCACAACCTACTAACAGAAACAACCCAACTAACTATGGACTCTCACTATCAGAGTCTTCTATTTCCGGTCCCGATAATTTGATGACCTCAACCTCACTATCAGTTTCCCAAACATCCCCTGGATCTGGCCCTCCCGGAATGTAACCTCCACCCTCCTCATCCTCGAGCTCTTCCTCATCATCTTCGATCTCAACGCCATTATCAAGATCCCAAATAACTGCATCTTCATTCTCTGATTCGACAAATTCTTCATCCTCAAACTCTTCTTTTTCCTCTTCAACTTCAAACTCCTCCTCGTCGTCGAATTCCTCCTCTGGCTCTTCTTCAGCTTCAAATTCCTCCTCTGGCTCTTCTTCAGCTTCAAATTCCTCCTCTGGCTCTTCTTCAGTTTCAAATTCCTCCTCTGGCTCTTCTTCAGCTTCAAATTCCTCCTCTGGCTCTTCTTCAGCTTCAAATTCCTCCTCTGGCTCTTCTTCACGAGGCTGAGGCTGATCGATATGTTCTATTGGCATTTCCCCAGACATTGATGTTTCTCCTGGATCCTCCTGAGGACTTCCAGCCGAATCATAATCACTATCCCTACTTTTCTTAAAGACTGCCCCACCCCGGCTAATACTTCGAGTTCTCTATAATAAAAATCAAAACCCAATTATGAGATCCAAAGGTTTTAGAATTTTATAAACTAAAGAATACATAAAAGGTTATATTTCAAAATTTATTCACCTTCAATTTTTTTTATATCCTAGATTTTTTTTATAAAACCATTGTTTGAAAATAATTTAAATCCATATTCGAAAAAATGATTATCAGATGGAGAAAATATATCTTTATATAGTTAGTTTTCTGAACAACTTATTTCTATAATTCATAGATTCATATCTCTACATAACGGTTAAATTGTTGTAGGGTCTTTAAATTTCAACATTTTTTCTTTCTTTTTTTCTTCTAAGGAACTCGTTATTTGAAAATTATCTTTAAAATTTACTAGTCTAAAATTCCAAATTTCTTTAGTAATAAACTCAGCAAATTCTTTTTCTAAAGATTCAAATTCTAAAGGGTCCTATTTCTAATGGTATGTTCAAGTCAAGGAGGGCAACCCATGGAAATACACAAGGTTAACAACTAAGGTCACTAAATCCTGGATGATGAATTATTATCATCACAACCAAACCATTTTTTTTTTCATTCCATATATATTTAGAAAAACATGTTTTATATAAAAAATATATTTTGGGTAAAATTATTTCATTTACCCCTTTAAAACAATATTGTGTCCGTTGGCCTGGTTCAAGTGTTTAGAGATTCCTATCAATAATGTTAGCTACTCGTATTGACCAGAATCCATATGCCACTTATTCCATCAATTAACACAATATAAAAAATCATTTTTATAGCATTAACAAGTACGCACTCTCGTATATGTATATATAAATATATATACGCTCAGACTAACCAAACTACTGCAGACTCTATTCCTTAAGGAGCAACTTGCTCGAACCTAGGTATTCACTCAACCTAGGCTCTGATACCACAATGTCACGACCCATTTTTCCGTACCGATTTAAACCGACATTAAACCACTCTTGTCAGCTAAATAGTACGGAAAGACGGATAATGAAAGAAAGAATAAAAGATAGAAATAGAAAGAAGATAGAAGGAAAGAGAACAAATCAGAATCTCACAGCGGATCGACTAAATTATAATATAAACAAAACTTTACGTGAAACCAAAACTGTACTTTAAATATCATATACATGTTTTACATCAGAGTTACAACCATACAACTCGGACAGTTATATCAATCCTGTCATTACAATCATATCCACATGACCAAACAGACTAAATATAAACATCTACGGGAATACGTTCCTGATCCAGCTCCTCTCCTGATCAGCTTCCACTCTTCCAGTTAAACCTGGAATACATATGCTCGGTCTGACCCGAGCATATAGGAAAAACACCAAGCCCGGGTCAGTCTGGTAAACCAGTGTGAGAAACACACTCAACTCGATTATTAAAGTTAGAAAATCCTTGAAACCAAAAGCATCTCGTAAGACCACGCCACAAATAACTATATCGGGTTTTTACCTTACGATAGCTAAAACACTTCTATAAAAATCCTCTGATACTATAATAGGGTCTATATACAAATACTTATAAAATAGCCGAAATTGTTACATTATTAAATTCCAGCTACTAGCCACAGAGTGGGTAATACAAATAAAACTCGTACAAGGCTCGTAGGGAGGATGGATTTTCGACTAATGACTAGGCACTGGGGTACCACCTGCCACAGTACGGGGCCTAGATCACCGTACCGAGGAGTACGCCCGCTCCCCTGCAACACAAGGCCGGGACTATCCCTTACTGGATAATCCCGACTGAGATCATCCTACGGTTGGGATCAGCAACCGCCCACTAAGCCGAAATAAAAAGGGACATCTAGACTGGAATGACCTTCCCCTGCTTGGGTGTTACCCACCTAGCCTTGCTGCATAACCCCTGATTTTCAGTCCTTCCCATTTGATGAGGCTTGAGGCTAAGCGTTACCTTTTTAGAACATATCCCTTAGAATGCTCATCGTCCACCTGACGATGTTCTGAAAGCATTCATCCATACAAGTCCGTCCCTGGTTCGAACGGAATCGAAGGCACTATTCCTACTACATCCATTTTGGAAATATCCTCAGGATTAGTAGTGACTAGCCTTTGCACTTCACTGCTCCATCTTCGCATCCAAACTTGTTTTCCCACGAAAACGTACAAACCGGATCGAAGTGGTTTTCGAGAAATAAATCTCGATCCCGGTCTCTTCGAAACGATTAGCGTATTGCCCAATACTGATAGTCGGTTATTTAACTATCAAATAATCAACCAATACAACTAAGTTATTTCCCATTGCAACTATTAAGCCTTGTTCACATTTCAAATCCAATCGGATTAAAATTTACTAAGAAAGCTTATTCCTTTCGATATATATATATATATAAAACCATTTCTGTCCAAAACATACTTATGAAGTTTTCAAATATTATTCATAAGTTTTAATAAAATACTCTTTATAAGGTTATTTTAAATATTAATTGAACAACATTTATATAACATAGGTGTATATTAAAGGAGATATACTTGAAAATTATTTTAATAAAAATTGTCCTTTAAGGAACCAATTCAAAATAGTTTAATACTTGATATAATTTAAATAATACATACTTAAAGAAATTATACCCTTCAAAATGATTTTCACAATAATATGTAAACTACGTTTGAATTTCAAAATATTATTTAATTCTTTAAAAAAACTAGATTCAGAATCAATCAAACAGAATAAGGCCTTTCAGTCTCAAGGTACTTATCACTTCACCATTCACATTTCATAATTCAATCAATCACCTTCCAAAGATCGATATATATTTCCAAATATGATTAACAGGGAAATACAGATACATGTATGAATATCAGTTCATAATTTTGCAATGCTGGTAACAGCTACATAGATAAGATCAGATAGATGGCTTATACAATCAACAGATGTTAAATTCTACTATTCAGCGGAACGGTGTCAGTTTCCGCTGTCAGGATGTAAATCAGTTTAAAAACAATCTATTATTAACACATATATTTCAGTTTGGGTGCATCTGGAGAGATAAGCTGTGAAAAATTTCATAACGGCACAACATATTCAAACGGTATTTTAATTATGTCTGCTAGGCTTATAAAAATTTTCTTATTTAATCTACACATTAGATCGTACAACGGCGTAAGATCTAGTGATAGAATAAACCTCTTAATAACACTTTATTTTTTGGGAAATTATGTAATTATTATAAAATTACTTAAGCAATTTGCGTTAAGTCAAATGTATAACGTTTATTTAATTTACTTAATTATTTCACTTATACTTATTCTCTTTTACAATTAAACTCAAGGGTCGCTAAATAGTTAAATAAATTATTTATTTAAAAGCTTGTCTATTTCACAATAAAGTAGCTTATTAAAATAAATTGAATTAAATTCAAAATGATCAACTTGACTTCCTTGTTTAGTTTAAACATAAGTCACATTTTTTTTTAAACAAAAGTTTGGTTTACCACAATCATCCTGACCACTTCCTGCTTTCATGTCTGGGAGATAATCTATTGCCATTTACTTTATATTAACTTGTGCTTATTTATTCAAACTTAAACTAATTAACTAGTGACTACCGAACTTTAGTTTATACAATTAAACCCAAGCTGTAACAAAATTCTAAAACGGCCCACAATCCTCAACTAATTAAACTTCTCAAATGGGCCGAGCCCAGTCCCTAACACCAAGCAGCGAACTCCCTTTAATCTTCTTCTCAATCTTTTCATCTCCAGATCTCATGCTCCCATCAAACTTCAATTCCATATGCCTCACCGGAACATCCACAACGTTCGACACAGCGTCGCACTCGAATTCTACTGCACATGCAAACGTCACACACCAGAATTCAAACCTACATTCATTTCCTCTCGAACGACTTCGAGCATTTCCCTATGCACGTCGTGCACATGTACGAACTACATCAGCAATAATTGCTTGCCGCGACACCGTAGATCAATCACACTTTATTCTCAGAAACCATCCACTGCCTCGCCGAAGTCCTTCGTCCCTCTGATCAAAATTCGACCATCGGCACCACTTTCTGTAACCAAGCAAACTAACCTGTTCCCACTCACTTGACCCACCGCAACCACCACCGACGATTACTGGGTACGCCACTTATGAAGATCGAAAGCCACTCCAACCTACTTACTTCGTTCCCAAAATCATTACACTCGGTCGCTACCGCAACCCAAAAATCAACTTCCTTTCACCCCTTTCAAAAACTCCACTAAACCCTAAATTCGATTCGAACCAAACCCAAAATCAAAAAACGGCCACGGTAGAAGCCTCCACCATGATCGCCTACCCCTATCAGAACCACCCACTTCACCCCTCGTCGTCTATGTTGTCGGAAAAATATTTTTAATTGAAAACTGTTTATTTTTCGATTTCTCAACATAATCATCACTAAAATTCATGAGTTAATCACTAAAAATCATATTTTCATGTAAGGATCGAGATTGCATACTTGAATCCTAAAATTAAAAACATTAAATTTTGACTTTAGTAAAGTTCCCACTGTAAAACAGTATTTTCTCGTGTCATACAAACCAATTCCACACGAATTTATTTTTCCCACAAACTATACTTAAAAATGAACAACTTCCTAGTTTACATCAACCTGTAATATAGCTTAGGTGGAAAGATTAAGATTTTTGAAGGCAGATGAACAATATATTTGCAGTACAGAGTAATTTAAATTTCCAGGGTTTAACAAATTAGTTTCTCACCTTGGTCCACATCGATTCCAGAAGCTTCAAAACTTGAAGTTGAAATCTTGACTAAAAGTTGAAAATCTGAAATTTGAACAACTTCTTAAAATCCCCGAGTTTTGAATTTGAATAGCAAACTCCAAACTGTTTTCTTCTAGATAAAATGAACACTGTTTCTCTAGTTCTTAATCTTTAATTTCTTAAGACATTAATAGAGCTTTGTTTTCTTGAATTATATGTTTTCAATATTCAATAGTTCGAACTTGAGATGATTCAGTTATAAAGATGCAGCTGCACCCGAGAACGGGGAATAAAGTTGACAAAAATATATGCCGGAGTTGCCATTTTGTTGGTCTGCAATTTGATTTTACTTCTGTTGAAAAGATTGTGATAGAATTTTGTTAGATATTTTCTTACTTTCCTTAGACAATTTCTGCCGTGATCTTGTTTGCTTCATTACTTCTTTTACTTACAGTAATAGGTTAACTTACCTTCTAATTTTTTCTTTCTACTTACAGCAATAGGTTTTTGCTTGCTTCCTAACTAAGTTACAGCCTCTTTGTTTACAAAAATGTTTGTTTTACTGACTGAATATTTTTCACTATCTTACACGAAGTTTTAACTTAATACAAAACTGTTTTTATTAAGCATTTATCTTAACAGATCATGACTTAAAGTCTTTGATTATTATGTAAACTATAAAACCCTTTTAAAGTATATGAATGCATACTTTCAGAAAATGGACAGCCTATAGTTATTAATGTTTTAACATTTGTTTCAACACACTATCTATATTTTAAAGCAAAAATAAGAAAACAATACTTACAAAAATAAGAAAACAATACTTCATAGTATATATGCCTATGCAAATATATGTTACTTAAACAAAGGTCGCAAAGTAGTTTGAAAAATATCTTTGCATTTGACTTAATTAAAATTTCCATTTGTCTTTCATATTATGAAATAAAGGCGAAAACTTAATAAATTAAAATAACCTCTTATCTTATTAATTTTAATTTTTTTTATAAGAATACAAACGGTTTTTAAACAGAACGTAACATTTTACATCAAAATATTCATATACATAAATTATAAATAAAATGACTTCAATATTAAATACTCGGTGTTATAAAACTTCATAGTAGTATGAAATTATTATTAAATCCTTCTTATAAGTATATATATGATTATGTTTAAAATTTTATTTATAATGTAGACATATATTATCTATGAATGTTCTAAATTACTTGGTATCTAGTTGTATATAGTTTCATTTAACTTATCATCACACATTTACACATTTCTGATTTAATATATACCATTATTTAGAAATACGTAATATTTCTTTTTAGTTAATACAGACAACATTATATATATATATACATATATACATATACCGGAATCTCATATTTCACTTTACTTTATTATTAATTTTATCCTAATTTTATATACATCTCTATTTAATTTAATGTCATAACTTCATATTCTTGTTATGTATAAATTTATTGTTTCTGATATATATAACTATTTGATTTTAATAAGTTTATATCCTCTAATATACTTTATCTTATAGGATAAAGTATACACATTAAATTCTAAATAAAATGCATATATGTTTCTAAAACAATCTGCACATAATATTTATTTATTTTTTTTCTCAAAACAAAACATGTATGAGAAATTTCATTTAAACCAATCTAAAATTTAATATATACTTGAAAATTCAAATTATGTTGATTTGGGAAAATTTCATAAGATTATTAATTATTAATTTATGGAAATATTGTATATAAAAATACAATATTACTGAATATTATAAATTAATATTCACAACTCGAGATGTCCAAAATCCCGGGTCGTTACAAAGGCGTTGCCGAACCAACCTTGCCAGGCCAGATTACATCAGCCCAGGCTCACCAGCATCTATATACATCCAAGACCCCTACCCCCAGCCCCACTCTATAAATAGAGGGGTAGGGGTACAACAATGGCAGACAAGTTTGAGAGCTCAAGCACGGATAGAACTTTCAAACAACTTTCATATACTTGTAATCAAAGCTTTGTACTTGTAATCTGAGAAGTAAAGGGGAATAACATATAAAAGTGGACCTAGGCACATTCTGGCCGAACCACTATAAATCTGTGTGCCTTTTACAGTTTAGTCCTTGCTTTTTACATATTTTCATATATCACCCAAATCGCTAAGAACAACGTAAAATCGACTAAATTATACGACTTGGAGGTGTTTGCCCATTTTTTGTGCAAACATTTTTGGTGCTTTCACCGAGAGCTCGAGTTAGAAGCTTCAGCTTCTCCCACTTAACCTTCTTCCCAACAGTATCGCTCATTGCTTGGAAGACATGCCTCCCAGACAGAATAAAGATGTTAGCAAAGGAAAGAACATCGCAACTAGCAGCGTTCCAGATCCAGTGATCACAGATCAAGAGAACCGTCCCGTTTCAACAGCAGTACAAAATGGAAATCAGGCAAATCAGACAGCCCCTGCCACGGAACAACCAACAGCAATTACTAGGGCAGATCTAGACAGGGTTGTGGCTGAAGTGACTAACCGCTTCACATCCCAACAAGAAGCCTTGGTGGACCGAATCATGTCATGCTTAAGGGATGCTGAAGAATCCAACCGCAACACTGAATCATGGGATGAGTCCCAGTCTGGAGGATCTGGGAGGCGGCAAAGATCTTTCTTCTTCGAAGAAGCTAACAACAGAAGCAGCAATGATAGGAGCCAAGCCCGAACTCAGACCCGAGGAAACACTTGGAACCAAACCCAACGGGGGAGGTACCAGGCGAGGGTTGACGGTGGCTGAGTCGGTCATGCTACCTAGCCATGGAAACACCAATGAACGGGGCCGAGCTAGAGTCCAGCCCAAAGTTGGACCCAAGGAAGTTCTCAGAACAGAACCCAACAGGGGAAGATCAAGGCAAGGGCCAACTGTAGATGACCCTAGCATGCTCCCAGAAGACCAGAGGCAGCCACTGGAAAATATTAGGAGTGATAGACGATACCACCCTTACAGATCATCTGGACGAAATCAATCCCGCAGAGAAGAACCAAACTCATTTCTATCCGCTCCAAATTCTGATGAAAGGATGGCGCGATTGTTCAGAGAATGCGTCCAACGGGATCAAAGAGATCGAGGGATAGGCGCTAGGGTAACCAGCCCTTTCACCCGCAATATCGAAATTGCCATCACCCCTCGATAATGGAAAATGCCAACAATGGAACCTTACAAGGGATTCTCTGACCCCGTTGTACACTTGCAGAGATACACACAGCATATGCTCATGAGTGGAGCCATAGAAGGAGTATTGTGCAAATGCTTTTCACTATTCTTGGCAGATCCCATCTACCTCCTAGCTCTGCCACCTACCCCAAGGATCCATCAGCTCATGGGAAATGTTGAAAGAAAAATTCATTAGTCGGTTCTGCATTCATGTGGAATAACCCAAGGACGCTTATTCCCTGTCTAATATCAAACAGAAGCCTTGAGAGACAGTGCATCAATATCTAACCCGATTCAATGTTGCAGCGGCCGCAGTCCAAGATGTAGATGAGAAACTTATCTTAATGGCCCTCTGTAGTGGTGTGCATCCGGATATTAAGTTTGCTAGAAGATTAACGAAAGTAAAACCAGCTACATTACCCGATTTCTTCCATGAAGCCGGAAGATATATGAGACTTGAAGACGCTGCCACTGAAAGACAGACAGGACAATAAACCAAGGCAACTCATGGCGACACACCCGTTGTAGCAAAGGACGTTCGAAAAAATAACACTAGAGATAATGCCGGGGGCAAGAAGGGAGAAAAACGTCTATATCGGCCAGGACCAAGGTTTGATGCTTACACTCCTTTGAATGAGACAATCGAAAACATCTTCCTGGCCACCCAAGTTGAAGTTAAATACAGACGCCCTCCATAAAAGAAATAATCAGATAACGCAATTAAGTCTGGAAAGTTCTGCCGCTTCCACGAATCTCATGGGCATGATACCAATGAATGTCATCATCTTCGGGACTTAATTGAAGAACACATCAGAAGGAAGGGACTAGAACGCTATGTAAAAGGTTAGAACAGGACCCCAGCTCCTGCCGATGAGAACCCAAGGCTACCTCTCCCAGAAACAGGAGGGGGAAATCGCAACACCGGCAGCCCCAGTCATGAGAAGATAGTGGTCCATACCATATCGGGAGGACCACACATCGGCGATAGAAGCTGGACAGAGATGGAAAGATACAGAAAGTCACTTAGAAACAATGAAGGCTATGTTAATTCTGTTATGGAAGAATGCTACCCGAAGCGAAAAGAGAATGATGACATTACATTCAATAGGCGTGACCTGGAAGGAAGGCAGTACCCTCACATGGATCCTATGGTCATCTCTGTCCGGTTCGGCCCAGCCGAAGTTTTTCGAATTCTAGTAGACACTGGAAGCTCAGTAAATATCCTATTCAAGCATGCTTTCGACAGAATGAAGCTGTCAATGAAGGGTGTGTCGCCCTGCAACAAACTACTATACGGTTTCACTGGAGATGCGAAGATGCCCCTCGGGCAATTTGACCTTTTTGTTGAAATAGGAATCCACCTCCGCTCCGTTGTGCGAAAACAAACATTTGTGCTGATAGATAACCGCTCATCCTACAATGCCTTTTTAGGAAGACTAGCCTTGTCTGACTTTCAAATTGTCTTGGCCCCGTGGTGCCTGAAGATGAAATTTCCAACAGACAATGGAATAGGAGAACTAGAGCGAGATCAAGACACCGCTCGAGATTGCTATGTAACTGAACTTCGCAATAATCGCAGGAAGGATAGAGGGAAAAATGCAGAGACTCCTATCTGCATGAAAAACTTGGAAGCATAGCAATTAAAGAAATCCCCTCCTCTTCATATACCAGTGATCCTTTCAATGAATTAGACCCCAGGGACAAAGAGGAGGAGGCCACCGCCGAGCCCGCAGAGGATATAGAGTTTGTATCTGTAGACAAACACGACTCAAGTAGACTGTTGAAAATAGGATCTCAACTAAGAACAGAATTGAGGGATCAACTCATTGATTTTCTCTGCCACAACCTGGATGTATTTGCATGGACGCACGCTGACATGACTGGAATCTCCCCAGACGTGGCATGCCACATACTAAACATCGATCCTACCAAAGCTCCAGTAAAGCAGAAAAAGAGAAGTATGGGGGCAGAGCGATCAGCAACCCTCGATGAAGAAGTAAAGAACCTACTTGCCAACAACTTCATACGAGAAGCCATCTACCCAGAGTGTATCGCTAACCCGGCACTAGTTAAGAAGGCTAATGGGAAGTGGCGAACATGCATTGACTTCTCCAACTTAAATGACGCTTGCCCGAAGGATTACTTCCCACTCCCCCGAATCGATCAGCTTGTGGACAGCACAGCCGGGCACGAACTCTTACCTTTTATGGATGCATACTCAGGATATAATCAAATTCCTATGCACACCCCTGATCAAGACCATATTAGTTTCATCACTGACCGGGGATTGTACTGCTATAGAGTAATGCCTTTAGGACTTAAAAACGCCGGAGCTACCTATCAGCGCCTCGTCAACAAGATGTTTGCGGAGCTAATAGGACGAACTATGGAGATTTATGTGGATGACATACTAGTAAAATCGAGGAAAGCCAACGATCACGTAAGCCATCTGAGCGAGATGTTTCACGTACTTCGCCAATATGGAATGAAGCTGAATCCTCTAAAGTGCTCGTTCGGAGTGTCATCAGGAAAGTTCTTAGGATTCATCGTCCATGCCAGGGGGATTGAAGCAAGCCCCGAACAAGTCTGAGCCCTAAAAGATATCAGGATACCTTTCACTCGAAGAGAAATGCAAAGCCTAAATGGGAAGGTGGCTGCCCTAAGCAGATTCATATCTAAAGCGACTGACAAGTGCGTCCCCTTCTTCGAGGCTCTAAAGAAAGACAAAGGAAAGTTTGAGTGTACTGACGAATGCTTAACGGCCTTTCTTAACCTAATCAAACACCTCCAGAGACCACCAGTGCTCTCAACTCCAAGCGAAGGCGAAGAGCTATACCTATACCTTGCTGTGTCATCTCATGCTCTAAGCTCCGCTTTGGTAAGAGAAGACAACCGCGCACAACAGCCAGTGTACTTTGTAAGCAAGAGGTTAACAGGGGCAGAAGCCAGATATCCTAAACTTGAGAAGCTAGCATACTGTTTACTAATCACGTCACGGAAAATGCGACACTATTTCCAATCTCATTCCATTGGAGTTCTAACCGATCAACTGCTAAGGCAGGTACTCCACCGTCCCGACACTTCTGGACGACTACTTAAACATTAAACTGAGTCAATATGACATCACCTACCATCCTCGCACCGCCATCAAGGGACAAGCCATGGCCGATTTCATTGCCGAATTCACTACCAACGAAGGTAAGGAGCAATCTGAAATAGCAAAAGATATTAAGTGGAATCTCTTTGTGGATGGAGCTTCAAACAAACAAGGCTCGGGGGCAGGTGTTGTAATAATCACTCCCAAGGGAAGGAAGCTACACTATGCTCTAAGGATGGAATTTGCCGCCACCAACAATGATGCAGAATACGAAGCAGTAATAGCTGGATTAGAACTTTCCCTAGAGATTAGAGTTAGTTCTTTATGTCTTCACAGTGATTCCCAACTTATTGTAAACCAAATACTAGGAGAATTTCAGACTCGAGGAGAACGACTCACAGCATATCTAAAGAAGACCAAGCTGCTACTTGATCAATTGGATCACTATTTAATCTAACACATCCCTCGAGAAGAGGACCAAGAGGCCGACGAGATGGCAAAGCAAGCCAGCATGAAAGACGGTACCATTTCCGGAACAATAGCCATCTCAAAGCAACTAACCCCGAGTTTAGAGCAAGTGAATCTGGTAGCTGCAATTGAAGAAGAAACTTGGATGACTCCCATCCAAAAATTCTTACAAGATGGCACACTGTCCGGCGAGCGTAACGAAGTCCGGAAAATCTTGAGGAAAGATTCCTGCTACACAATACAAGAAGGCATCCTCTATCGACGCGGTTTCTCTAACCCCTTGTTAATATGTGTCGCTGGAAGGGAAGCTAAGGAAATCTTATCCAACATCCACCAAGGAAGCTGCGGGGATCACACTGGAGGGCAGACTCTGGTAAAGAAAATACTCCAATATGGATATTTCTGGCCCGCCTTAAACAAAGACGCCTTAGACTTTGTTAAAAAATGTGACAGATGTCAAAATTTTGCCAAGATTCCTCGTCTATCAACAAATGAGATTATTCAAATGACCAGCCCTTGGCATTTTGCAGTATGGGGAATTGACTTGATTGGCGAACTGCTAGTGGGTCGAGGCGGAGCCAAATATGCTATAGTGGCAGTTGACTATTTCACCAAATGGGTGGAAGCAGAACCTCTAAATAAAATATCTTCGGCAAAAGTTATTAACTTTTTGATCAAAAATGTCCTATGCAGGTACGGGGTTCCACTCAAAATCATATCGGACAGTGGACTTCAGTTTGACAGCGAAGAGTTTGCCGACTGGTGCCAAAAGCACGGAATTCGCAAAAGCTTCTCATTTGTGGCTTACCCCCCGACAAACGGACAAGTCGAAGCTGTCAACAAAATTCTCAAAACTCTAATAAAAAAGAAGCTTGAAAAATTGAAAGGTGCTTGGGTGGATAAACTTCCTACGACACTTTTGGCCTACCGCACATCTTTCAGAACATCAACGGGGCATACTCCTTTCTCTTTAGCATACGGATCGGAGGCCATGCTCCCAGTCGAAATTGTAGTACCTTCCCACCGCAGGATCCACTATAACCCAGAAGAGAACGAAGAACTCCTTCACATGTCTTTGGATCTAATTAAAGAGAGGAGAAACAATGCAGCGCTCAAAGCAGCAGCTCACAAGCAAAAAGTGGCGGCGTAATACAACTCCAAAGTCAAGCATCGTAGCTTACAAGAAGGAGATCTTGTCCTCAAACGAATCTTCCCATGCCCCGGTGCACTAGATCCAATCTGGGACGGACCATATGTAATTCATAAAGATCTCCACAACGGAGCTTATATTTTGTCAACAGTGGACGGAAAGGACATCCAACACCTTCGTCGATACTTTTCTTAACTTGTACTGCCCATATGAAGTGAATTAACAAAGAGAATCAGTGGACGTAGGCATTTTCGTGCTGAACCACTTTAAAAACTTGTCTCTTTTTAACTTGTTCCATTATATCTTGGCTGCTTGTTAACTTTATCCTTTTCTATTGAACAAAATCATGTGTAATGGCATTTCCATTCAAGACGCATCACGGCGCAACCTCCTCTCGACAAGATCTAACAGCTACTATACGAATCTATGCCCTCGCCAATGAGACACTTTTGCTCCAGCATCTCTCTGCTGCGGGTTAACTCATTGCTCGCGATCTGCCCTTAAAGCCAACTGTAATGAGCCGATTATAAGCCACCGAGAAGGCCGACTATAGCCGAGGCAGCTCATTACGGCGTTCGGCTCGCCGGCAACTGTGAACCTACTTTAAGCCCCAACATAAGGTGTGGCCAGCCAGGGGTAGTTCACGGTTGACGATCGGCACCCACGCTAGCCGGCCACGGTAAATCGAATAATACCCATGAATACGGGCCATAATGGCCCGGGTAGTTACTGAGCGCGATCTCGGCTCCGATGTGTCTTAAGTATGGCTGTGGTAAGAAAGAAAACTCCCCCCGGAGGCGTAAGGTGGGTGACAAATGTCTCCAAGATCCACAGCTAGGGAAAGTGACTACAAAACTCGTTTGCCACGAACTTAAGCACATCGAAGGCCTTCCGTGATTGGAAGTTTTACTATTTGTTATATTCTTATTTTATTTAGAAACTTTCCTCCTATCCTATATAACGATCCCTAAAGTGCAGGGCACAAAATAGGAGACACCCGCAAATGGGGATAGGAACTCACAACCGGATCACGGGACACTCAGCTGCATTCCATACTCAGTCATACACGACATTCAAAGCTACCATCTACAACTAAAACACGAAGGGCGGTACTCTCTTCCTTTGTCTATGAATGCGCAGCTATAATTTATTCACACATCACAATAACATTACAAGATATGCAATTATATTTTAAGCAAGAACTTGACATCAAACACAATTGAATCACAGGCATATGCATAGCTGCATTTCTTATGCAACACACCAAAGTAACGAAAGCATTTAAATATAACGGAACCAGCTTAAGTTAAAAAATTACATGCCCAAAAATGAAGTTGTTCGTTACAAATAGCATAATTACAGCCTAAAAGTTACATTAATGTTTTGGGACTAGCATAGACAACAATGTCAGGTAAACCAAAAGATGTCCAGGTCAAGTCAGGGAGTCGGCTGCATCAGAGCTTTACCCCTATCCTACTGGCCCCTCGAGATCTACTTAACCGCGAGATCGGAACTCCTAGCATGCTGACCAGAGGTAGTTGGTGCTCCGGGGTCCCGCCTGTCCAATTCGGGAAAGAATCCATTAATAGTCGCGAACAATAAGCAATCAAGTTACAAAAGACTGAAAGTAAAGACTTACCGGCATCTGCTTCTTGATCATCATCCTCCAACTGCACCCCTACCTCCTTAGCGGTAAGCAGCCGCATACCCTCCTTCACCGCCGCTTTCTCCTTCTTGGTAAACTGGGCCGTGACCACGTTGAAAATGCAGTGTACGTGCTAATATAGTACAAAAGGATCGTGTAATATGGAATATAATATAAATGCGGAAATAGATGATAATAGCAAAGTAAATAAAAATAGAAAAATCACACCAGAGATTTTTATACTGGTTCGGAGCACCGTCCTACGTCCAGTCCCAGACTTCTATCTGGATTTTCACTACCAACTACCTCGCTTCACCCGGAGGAACAGGTTTACAACACCCGATCAGACGAACGAGATTTCACGCCTCTAATATACTGAGGACTTCAATACTTGCCTCTTACAACACAGAGGACTTCAACACTTGCCTCTTACAACACGGACGACTTCAACAAAGATGAATATAATTGTTTGTTGACGGTATGTGTTCTTGCTAACACTATTTTGTCACTTGTAGTACAGACTTCCTATAATCTTATCCTCAAATAGATTATTTGTATATATGAAGATTTGGAAGTGGATATCGTATTGAATCAAAAGGATGTTAAATAAATTTCAGGATTCAAAACGATATATGATGGAATATGAGCAATTTGAACGCTTGAGAGTACAAGATAGAATAGAGATTAGAAAAATAGAAAAATTAGATTAGTTAGATATTTGGAATAATGATTTCATGATGTTTATATAAGAAATAAACAGTTGTAACCTTTTGTGAAAAGGTATGAAGGAAGGTCATGATCATTGGTGAAGAGAAAGAGAAGCAACCGTTGAAGAAAAGGAAGTGTCTATACGAAGGGTTGCTTTCTATTTGAAAACGGTAGACAGGTCAAAAAAGACCAGTAGACAGGAATTTGAATATATATACGTTATGTTCACTTGTGCACGTTATCTGTGCATTCTGGGCAAAAACGATCGACCACCTGGTTTTGACCAGTCGACCGGTTTTGTCCAGAGTGCACAGTTAATGTGCACTCATATATATTTATATATATATATATTCGAAGATTGAAGGCATAAGATTATTTGAGGGTAGATTTTAACATAAATAATCATTACTAACATACCAAATAATCAACCTCTAATCATATGGAGCTCTTTGTGTCTGAATAACTTCTTTTTGTCGATCGCGGCTTATCCCTTTGTCAGAAATCAAAACTCTATAAAATATCTTGACTCAACATTCTCCCCCTTTTTGATCGATGACAACATAGTTATGAATCTCCCCCTGTATATGATATCTCCCTGAGATTTTGTCCTGCATATATACTGTTAGCACAATTTTCTCCCCCTTTATCATCGACAAAAAGGAGTTGTTAAATGAAAGATGTAAAAGAAATTATAAGCAACATAAAACTACTATCACAGATTAAGAGCAACATTCACACAGAATTATAATACACATAATTCTAGTACGAATTAAAACATGACATTATTTAGTACCAGTGCCAGATAATATATATAAAGCAAAAGCTAAAGTCATAAGTATGCATAAAAGATAAAAAGAGATAGACTAAAAAGGACTTATTCTGACTCCGTCTCACCCTCTTCTTCTTCTTCTTCTTCTTCAACAAGATGAGATTTCCCGTGTCGACGTTCATGACTAGTTCCCGAGCTTGTGCCCTCCTCCGAAGATGTCCAAGCAAAAGTAGGAGGAGCTGGGCGCTTGCCAGGGTCTGAAGCTTGCATTGAAGAAGATGATGCACCACAAGATATTGCTTCCCATATAGAAACGAAGAAAGACTTAAGTTTGTTAAAGCGTTTATCCATTTTTGTGTCCATGCGCTTAAGTCATGCTTCGAGAAGGAATTGATTCCGAGCAATAGTTTCATGTGATTCTTTTGTTGAGGAGGATGATCGTAAAAGTTTGACTTCCTCAGGTTTAGGGCGAGATGGGCGAGATGAAGCTTCTCTATGTCCTTGTTCTTTCCATTGTTCAAAATGCATAATATTAAAGTATGGAGCGGGAAGCTTCATTCTTGTAATGGTTGCTTTGTTGATTACCTTTGGTTTGGAAATTGAAGACTTGGGAGGTTCAATGCCACAATCAAGCAAGAGACGCATAATATACTCGTTATAGAACAAGTGTGGTGTAGAGGAATCATTTACTTTCAAAATCTCATCAAAGATCCTACCAATCCAATTTATGCGTATACCCCCATAGATTGAGTATAATGCCTTGAAATTTTCTTTATAGACGACATCAAAATTTCCTATTCTTGGTAAAAGAGAGTGCATAAGAGTATAGTGAAGAATTCTTGTAGATGGCCGTAAACCCATAGACTTAGTGCTATCCTTGTCATCTTTAATAAATTGATGACTAATTTGATTACGGATATGAACATTGCAAAAATTACTTGAGAATTTTTCACCAAAAAATGAAGAACCAAGAACGGTTGCCATCCTATCACAAGAGATGAATACTTCTTTGCCACAAACAACGGACCAAAGAAAATAATTGGGATTCTCGGGCTTGTTTTTCTCTAAATTTAAGTTAGCATAGAATAATTTGATCATTACATGGTTAATTTCAACATTGTTTTGATCAAAATCAATGAGATTTTCAATGTCGGCTTCCTTTGCTAAACTAAGAATACGATAACTAGAGAAATCTGAAAATTTAATAAAAGAACCCGGATGGATTTTAAAATCCTTCATCTCATTCCACCTTTTGATTGCTATTGGATCTACAAGCCACTTCCTGATAGAGAGATCAATTGGTTGTGTTTCGGAGGTAGAAGCTTGCTTTAATTTCTTTTGTGGAGGAGCCATTTGTGTGGAATTGGTAGAAGAGTTGAGTACTAGGGTTAGGAGAGTTTTTGTTTTAGAAAAAAAAATATAGAAGAGATGGAGTAAAAATGAACTGTATGTGCCTTTTAAAAAAACAACACAGCACGAAACCGGTCGACCGCCCATAAATAACCGGTCGACCGTTTTCTTCCAGAGACAAAAACGGTCGACTGGTTGTTTTTGGTCGGTCGACTTGTTTGCCAGTGTGGTGTTTTTCCTTCTTTTGCGTGTATTTTTGAACGTTAACGGTCCATATAATATCAAATTTCAAGAACATGATATATATATATATATCGATTCATAAGAAATATAAAAATACAGTCATAACATTAAACAAATTTTAATGAGAGGTAGAGGAAATATGATCGGAAGTCTCTTCTTTAACATCGGTAATGCGTGGTTTCCATGGCGACCATTTTTCTTTCGCTCCTTCATTCTGAGCATAGTTTTTATCCCATGAATTTGGGCTTTTAGAGGATGAAGGTGCATGAGGCATTGGCTCGTATACGCCATGTTTGTTTGAACCACAAAAGAATGATGCCATTCTTTCTAGAAGAGATAGACGTTCCGAAGTCAGTTGTTGCTCATAATGCAGCTGTCTTTGAAGATCGATTTGATGTTTTTGATAATGATGAATCTCATTGATCTTTTCTTTGGTATGGGGTGAACAAAACAACACTTTCTTTGCTCGTTTCGAAGTAGGCGTATTTCCAAGAGAATGAATGCAATGATGATGATACTTTGAATTGTGTTTTGGAGTTTCAGGAGAGTAATATTCTTCTAGCTCAGAACTTGTGATCGAAATGTGAGACCTTTGAGCACACTCATCACAAATATGTGCCATAATGAACTATAAACTTATTAGGTTCAGATAGAAGTGATGAAAACAATATTTTTGTTAAGCTTACATAACAATTTCTATATATAAGCTTGTGGATGAAAAAAGTCATGCAAATTTGGCCATAAAAAAATTTGAAGCTCATATTCAATTTCCTAATATAGTAATAGGAGAAATAATCTGAAAGGAACTTAGAATATTACATTAAAGATTTACTTATCAAGTTCTTTTCTAGAAATTAAACCAAGTTCTCTACGAAATTTAATGAAATTAGACTCAAGTAGAGGCTTAGTAAAAATGTCCGCTAGTTGACTATCAGTTTGGATATATTCGAGAGATATATTTCCTTTTTCGATATTGTCTCTCAGGAAATGATGATGGATATCAATGTGTTTGGTTCTGGAGTGATTCACTGGATTCTTAGAAAGATTTATAGCACTTGTGTTATCACAGTATATAGTAGAATTTGATAAATGAATACCAAAATCTTGAAGAGTTTGTTGCATGTATATAACTTGAGTACAAGCGAGAGCCGCTGATATATATTCAGCTTCACATGTTGATAGTGAAACACAATTTTGTTTCTTACTAAACCAAGAAACAAGTGATTTTCCAATAAAGTGGCACGTACCACTTATACTCTTTCTATCCGTTCGAGAGACTCCAAAATCAGCATCACTATATGATACTAATTCAAATGGACATTCTTTTGGATAAAAAAGACCGAAATCTTTGGTATTATTAAGATAACGAATTATATGTTTCACTGCTCGTAGATGTAATTCCTTTGGACCTGCTTGAAAGCATGCACATAGACAAACACTCATCATTATATCTAAACGACTTGCTGTAAGATAAAGAAGAGAACCTATCATGCTTCGATAAAGTTTCTGGTCAACACTCTTACCTTTTTCATCTTTTTCAAGATGTGTAGTTGTACTCATAGGAGTAGGTTTACCAGATGTGTTATTTAACCCGAAGCGATTGATAAGATTTCCGCAGTACTTTTCTTGTTTAATAAAGATACCATTCGGAAGATGTTTGATTTGAAGTCCAAAAAAATATGACAGTTCTCCCATATGAGACATTTCGAACTCTTTGGTCATAATACTAGCAAATTCCTTGCAGAGTTTATCGTTTGTTGAACCAAAGATGATGTCGTCTATATATATCTGGATAACTAGAATATCCTTTTGAGAATGTTTGATAAACAAAGTTTGATCGACTTTGCCTATTTTAAATCCTGAGTTAATAAGATAGCTACGTAATCGTTCATACCAAGCACGAGGTGCTTGTTTTAAACTATACAGAGCTTTCTTAAGTTTGAACACATGGTTAGGATATTTTTCATGAACGAACAAAGGAGGTTGTTAGACATATACATTCTCTTTGATAAATCCATTGAGAAATGCACTTTTGACATCCATCTGATAAAGTTTGAAATTATGGTGACAAGCAAAAGATAATAGGATTCTAATAGCTTCTAGTCGAGCAACTGGTGCAAAAGTTTCTTCATAATCGATACCTTCTTCCTGATTATACCCTTGTGCTACTAATCTTGCTTTATTTTTGGTGATATTTCCTTGTTTGTCAGCCTTATTTTTATAGACCCATTTAGTACCAATAACTGACTGATCAGTTGGTGTTGAAACAAGTTCTCAAACGTCATTGCACTCGAACTGATTTAGTTCTTCCTGCATGGCAATGATCCAGTAATCGTCTGTAGCAGCTTCTTTTGGATTCTTAGGTTCGATATTTGAGAGAAAAGCGACATGACCCATTTGATTGAGTTGACTCCTTGTTCTGACATGTGATGTTACTTCACCGATTATATTTTGGGCCGGATGGTCTCTTAATATCCTTGGTGATGATTGTAACTCACATATTTGAGGAATATTCTCAATAATTATTTCCAAGTCAGAATCAATATTTGTGATGATTGGATTGTCAGTGACTATTGTTTCGTCATCATCTGAAATAGTTTGAGGATGCTGATAGAATTCATCAAAAGAGACATGAAGTGATTCTTCAATAGTTTTGGTTCGTTTATTAAATATACGATAGGCCTTGCTTCGTTCCGAATAACCGACAAATATTCCTTCATCGGCTTTTAGATCGAATTTGTCAAGTTGGTCTTTCGTATTTAAAATAAAGCACTTGGAACCAAAAACTTTGAAGTATGAGATTTTAGGCTTTCTTTTGTTAAATAATTCATAAGGAGTATTCTTGGTAAGAGGTCTTATGGACACACGATTTAAAACGTAACAGGCAGTTGCGACGGCTTCTGCCCAGAAATGTTTTGGTAATGTGGTTCCATTCAATAATGTTCTTGAACATTCTTGTAAAGTTCGGTTCTTCCGTTCTACAACTCCGTTCTATTGTGGAGTTCCGGGAAACGAAAAATTATGACATATACCTTTCTTTGTACAAAAATGTTCAAAATCATTATTTTCAAACTCTCCGCCATGATCACTTCTTATATTTTTAACTTTATTCCCTTTTGATTTTTGAATTCTTTTGACGAAAGATTTGAAATGATCGAAAGTGTCACTTTTATTTTTTAAGAAAATTGTCCATGTGTAACGAGAGAAATCATCAACAATTACAAGCACATATCGACTGTGATTTATTGACTGAACCCTAGTAGGTCCAAATAAATCCATGTGTAGTAACTCAAGTGGTTGTAATGTTAATATGACTTTCTTGGATTTAAAAGATGATTTGGTCAATTTTCCTAGTTGACATGCATCACAAATGTTGTTAACCTTAAAACTCATTTTGGGTAGTCCTCTAACTAGATTGTTTTTGGCTATCTTATCAATAGTTCTGAAGTTTATATGACAGAAGCGTTTGTGCCATAGCCATGGATCATTATCATTAGCCACAAGACACATATCTGAATTATGTTAATATTTATATTCAGAATATATATATTTCTGTCTCTATAACCTTCGAAAGCTAAATTATGGTCTTTATCTAAAATACTACACTTATTATTTGAAAAGGAAATTGTAAAACCCTTGTCACATAACTGACTAATGCTAAGTAAATTGTGTTTTAAATTTCTAACTAGCATGACATTAGTAATAAGAGTTAAGTTAGATGTACCGCAATTGCTCACATCGCCTTTGCCGATGATATAGCCTTTTGAATTATCTCCAAAAGTGACGGAGCCACCATCTGAGTATGTAATATTTCTTAATAAGCTTTTGTCGCCAGTCATGTGCTTCGAGCAACCACTGTCAATATCCACTTTCCTCTTTTCTTAAGTGGGACCTGCAAAAAATAAAATTAAGTCCATGGTACCCACTTTTTACGGGTCCTAAGAGTTAGGTCTTAGGAGTTCAAACCCATATGGGTCTGGTATCCCCTTTATATACATAATTAGTATTAAGATGCACAGTATTCATGAAATTCTGAATATATTTGTTCCTAATCAAATTGTTATTTGTTTTAGGAACCCATATTTTGATAGTCTTGACATTTTTCTTTTGAAATTTCACAACTGGTTTTGGTTTGGAATATAATAAACTAAGATTTTTCTTAGCTTCAGTTTTTTGTACTTTCTTCTTCCTTTTATTACCATGCTTCTTAGTTTCTTTTTTCTTATATCCCAAACCTTGTTTATTTGAAACAGGTTGTGAATTTTTAATGATTTTTGTCAATTTTCTCGACCTTTGTTAAAGTTAGAAACATTTTGAGTAATGTTATCTAACTTAGTTTGTAAACTAGCCTTTTCTAGGTCCAGAATTTTGACTTTTGCCTCAAGCTCATGATTTTTAGTAGTGAGAGCATCATTTTTGTCTTTTTAAGTTTCTATTTCTTGACTCAAAAGAACTAGTTGAGAGTCAACATTAGATGATGATTCTTGAAAATTTTCAAGTTCTTCTTCTAATATTTTCTTCTCGTCTTTTAACATATCTCGTTCAAATTCTGCTCTACTCAAATCTGCTTTGGCTTCTTTTAGCTGTCGTTTTATGTCTTTATATTTGACTATCAATTCAGCATTAATATCAAGCATTTCATCGAATGTAGGAATTTGTACCTCATCTTCTGTTGCCATGAAACATACATTTGCTTATTCATCTTCCGTATCACTATCACTTTCTGATGAGTCTGTATCATCCCATGTTACCGAGAATGCTCGTTTCTTTGATTTGTCCTTCTTATATCTTAATTTGTCATTTTCTGACTACTTCTTTTGCTCCGGACAATCCTTGTGCATGTGCCCCTTTTTGTGACAGTTGAAGCATTCTATAGAGGATGATGTTGGTTTATTTGATCCAGATTTCTTTCTGTTATAACGACTGGCTTTTCGCTGTTTTAGGAATTTTTTGAAACCTTTTGCTATGAATGCCAGATCTTCGTCTTCAGACTCTAATTTATTTTCGTCTTTTTCAGCGTGGAATGCCATGTTTTTCTTTTCTTCTTTTTGTTCCTTTCTAGTCCGCAAGTTAGCTTCGTAGGACATTAGATTTCCTATCAATTCATCTGGCTTCATGACAGAAAGGTCATTAGCTTCTTCAATTGCTAATACTTTTCCTTCCCATTCACTAGTCAGAGAATGTAGGACTGTTGAAACAACATCAAAATCAGAATACTTTTGTCCTAAGCCAATAAGTGCACGGTGGATAGTTTGAAACCGTGAATACATATCATTGATTGTCTCATTTGGTTTCATTTTGAAATTTTGAAATTGACTTTTCAGCATGGCTATTTTGGCTTGTTTAACCTTGTTAGTACCTTCATGAGTGATTTTTAGCGTTTGCCAAATTTGATATGCAGTAGTGCAGATACTAACACGGTTATATTCATTTTGGTCTAATGCACAAAACAACAAATTTATTGCTCTTACATTTACGGCTGCTGCCGTTTTCTCAGCCGCAGTCCATTCTGAATAATCAGTTGTTGGATTCACTATTTCTTTTTGAGTTGCATTCCAAGCATCATAACTATTTGATTGCATAAAGAATGACATACGTGTTGCCCAATAACTATAGTTAAGACCATTGAAAAATGGAGGTCTTTGTGTCGACTGACCTTCCATGTAAGTGGTGTTTTGAGTGCTAGTACTTGCGTTATTTGCCATATTACAAGAATATATCAAATAACTGTGTTACAGTTATATGATGGCCGTGCTCTGATACCAAATGAAAATGCAGTGTACGTGCTAATATAGTACAAACGGATCGTGTAATATGGAATATAATATAAATGCGGAAATAGATGATAATAGCAAAGTAAATAAAAATAGAAAAATCACACCAGAGATTTTTATACTGGTTCGGAGCACCGTCCTACGTCCAGTCCCAGACTTCTATCTGGATTTTCACTACCAACTACCTCGCTTCACTCGGAGGAACAGGTTTACAACACCCGATCAGACGAACGGGATTTCACGCCTCTAATATACTGAGGACTTCAATATTTTCCTCTTACAACACAGAGGACTTCAACACTTGCCTCTTACAACACGGAGGACTTCAACAAAGATGAATATAATTGTTTGTTGACGGTATGTGTTCTTGCTAACACTATTTTGTCACTTGTAGTAAAGACTTCCTATAATCTTATCCTCAAATAGATTATTTGTATATATGAAGATTTGGAAGTGGATATCGTATTGAATCAAAAGGATGTTAAATAAATTTCAGGATTCAAAACGATAGATAGAATATGAGCAATTTGAACGCTAGAATAGGGATTAGAAAAATAGAAAAATTAGATTAGTTAGATATTTGGAATAATGATTTCATGATGTTTATATAAGAAATAAACAGTTGTAACCTTTTGTGAAAAGGTATGAACAAAGGTCATGATCATTGGTGAAGAGAAAGAGAAGCAACCGTTGAAGAAAAGGAAGTGTCTAGACGAAGGGTTGCTTTCTGTTTGAAAACGGTCGACAGGTCAAAAAAGACCAGTAGACAGGAATTTGAATATATATACGTTATGTTCACTTGTGCACGTTATCTGTGCATTCTAGGCAAAAACGGTCGACCACCTGGTTTTGACCAGTCGACCGGTTTTGTCCAGAGTGCACAGTTAATGTGCACTCATATATATTTATATATATATATTCGAAGATTGAAGGCATAAGATTATTTGAGGATAGATTTTCACATAAATAATCATTACTAACATACCAAATAATCAACCTCTAATCATATGGAGCTCTTTGTGTCTGAATAACTTCTTTTTGTCGATCACGGCTTATCCCTTTGTCAGAAATCAAAACTCTATAAAATATCTTGACTCAACACACGTCCATTCTGAAGGCCACGCCACCCTCCTTATCAGCATCGGCCTTAGCCTCCTCCAGGGCCATAAGGTAAATCCTGGCCATGACTCGGGGATAATCATCCATCCAGGATAAGTTGCCCTGTTTCCAAGTGCGAAAGTACATATCCTGAAGCATCTCATCCATTATCCCCTCGTTCTCCTCGAACTCCCTTATTTGGTCCCCAGAAGCCAACAGCTTTGCAACGGCAGCATCCCTCTCCGATCGGTATCGCGAGCAGTCAGCCTGAAAGGATTTCCTCATCGCCTCCATCTCCTCCTTCAGCCTGGTTTGAGCAAGCTCTGTGGCTTCAAGCTTCCCAGATAACTCCTGTACCCGCTCAAGATCCGCATTCCGAACCTCATCCACCGTTGCAATGGCCATATCAATCCGTTCCTTACAAGCGGCCTCCATTTTCCGCAACTCTTCCCTGCTGGCCTCTTCCATGGTTCTCTTTAATTGCCTAGAGGCGGCCTCACGTTGAGAGATCTGGATGGTCTGATCAGCGATTTGTTTGGCCTGGTCGGAAACCATTAACCGCAGTCGAATGTTGGCGCTCCCGATTTCTTTCCTAGCCTTGACCAGTTGGGCATGATGCCCCATCAGCTTCCTGGTCTCCTCGGCAACCCGGTCGATGTTTGCCTTAGCTTCATCCCCCAAAGTTACAACCCGAGTGGTAAGCAAATCAAGGTCCAGGGACTTAGCTTCATCGAGTACCCTTACCATAGGATTGCGAGGGAGAAGGTGCTCACCGGTAGCCTCATCGAAGGTAACATCATGAAAACCTGGATCCAGATCCGAATAACCCGCAAACGGATTACGGACTAAACCAGGACGATCTATCTCAGTAATGGTAGGATTTTTAGACGGATGCGGAGAAGGTATAAACCCAGTACCCTCCTCCGTGGTATCCTGGGGAGGCTAAGTTGGAAATTGAGGACCAGGTGAAGATTCAAGCAAGGAGCGACTCCTCTTCTTACTTTGGATATCCTCTTCGATAACTCCAAGAAGAGGACGGTAGCCGACTACGTCTCCGGGGCGGTTAGTCGGAGGCTTTGATTTAGTAGAAGCCTTGAGAAGTTTGTATTGTTCGAGACGGTGCCGAACGTCTGATGTCTTGGCCACCTTACCTGCTTCTGCGATATGAAACCAAGTGTTACAAGCATACATTGAACTATAACTCAAGAAATATATCAAGTTAAGAAGAGTAAAGAGGTGCTTTGTTATACAAACCCTGGGGAGGAGTAGGATACTGCAATAAGTCCTGGATCTCGCTGCAGGATGGAAGCCGATCATAAAATATTCCTAGATCCCTATCATAAATGGAGTCTGCAGGAGTCAAAAATTCACATTGAATCGCAGGGGTTGTCTTAGCTGAAATGCTCTTAGAAGATGAATCGGCACCAGTACCGGCCTTGTCAGCTCTCTTTGGCTTCTCCACCAAGGCCGATCCTTCCTCCAACCCCTCAAAAGCTAGGCGGAAAGCATCATCTGTCCACTCTTGGATCTCACCTACCAGCCTAGAAGACAAAGCCCCAGTGCCATCACCGCTTTGTCCTACGCCGCCATCATCACCGCGACCATCACCATCGCCTTCTCCACCACTTCAACACTCCGCCTCACCTCCTTCATCCTCGCCTCTTTCCTCCTCCACATATTCCTCCTCTGAAACATCTGGACATGTGCTGGGGGAGGGTCCATCGGACTTCTTAAGTTTCTTCCCCCTGGCGAATGGATGTTTCGAGAAGGGTTTCCTTTTGCTGCTTTTTGCCGTAGCCTCTCCTTTAGCTTTGGCAGCCTTCTCCTCAACTGTGTCTCTTTGCATGACCACAGACTGGTGGGGCAGAATCAAGTTGAGCTCTAGAAGAGTAGAATTCCTGATCAAATAAGAGGCTGCCCTCTCCCTTTCTGGAATGGCTTCTATCTCTGCAGCCATCTGAACCAGGCGATCGCTCTCTACAACCGCAAAACCACCTGTCGCTAGCAAGAAATAAAGCACATAAGGAGGAGCACTGTAGTTAGAACAGAAATTATAAATAAGATTCAACTTACAGCTAGAGGTGAAGCGTTGGAAAGAAACAGAGTCATCCTTGACAAAAAATTATTCCTTATTGAACATGCTGAACTTTGAATATAAGTCCAGGACTGGCTTGAATGACACGGCCGATTCTAAGCTAATATATGGAGACCCGTTGTGACGACCGCCCATGACTCCTGCACGGAAACAAGAGAATGATGCGCTGAAGGTGTGCCAGGCAGCCATGGGTGACCGTCAAGGTAGAATAAACATCGCAGAATCTATCGTACAACTCACAGCGCATGGATAAATACAATAGAGAAATATAGTATAGTGAAGCTCTATAGAACAGGACATCATCATATAAGCATCATAATAGTTTTATACAAACATATGAATCATCCATACATCAAAGCCTCACTACATAACACTCAAACAAATACAGCAGCGGAACACCCAGTACATATAATATGAAATAATATGCAAAAGCCTCCTGCTCGTCTTTATCATCATCGGCGTAGATCTCCAAGAACAGCACCTGTCACCTGCTACCTAGTCTGCCCATCCCAACATGGATGAACAGCCCAAGGTAATAAGAGGAGACATAAAACCTTGAGTCAGACAAAGTCTTAGTGAGCAGTAATCAACTTTCAACATGCCAAAAGAGTATAAGGGATAAAAGGAATAGGAACCAAACCATCCCACTCCACCTCTTTCTACAGTGATAGCCCTCCCAGACACACATTAAGGAGAAGCAAGCATAACATAGCAAGCAATTAAAGTAAAGCAATAATCACTCGAGTCAAGGTCGATGTTTTCTAAATACAAACCCCCAAGGCCTAAACCAAGATCAGATAAGCACCCAGAAAACACCGCTCTTGAGACCGAATGATGATACAATCAAACGTCCAAACATCCATGACTCTGGCTATCACTGTTATCATTGCCTTGATTTCACCGTTAGTTGAACGACCATCTGTCAAGGGCTAATGGTAACCCCGGTTCTAGACATGACTCCGCACGTCGTCGCAGCCCGTGCATAGGAATTTTCGCAACTACCCAGAGTACTAGCACGTCGTCGCAGCCCGTTCCAACGTACTCTTGCTTTGAGCATGCTAGAACCTTCAACAACGATGAGATCTCAGCCTCCTAGTCATCCTCCTCGATGACTATTTCCATACTAGCTCAAGCGCCTCTCAAGCTAACCATTATCAACCAACTCGCATCGCATCATCGAGTTATCAACATGCTTGGGATGATCCCGTCTGGATTAAACCAAGGCTATCTCACATCATGCTTCGCTTTATCGCATCATAGCAAAGTCTCATCTCAACATCATCTAATCCATACATATGAGCTTCAACATCCGCTTCATATGCCACAAGCAGCTTTCACCATTCAAGAGCCTTTCCACTTAGCTTTTAAATCATCTTCGACCATCTTGTCTAGATCTAACTATCAATCAACTAACATATGTAGCAATCAATCAAATCAATCGTTAGCTTAAGCAATCAAGTAATCAAATATGGTCTAAGTAGGCATTTATAACTACAATGGCAATTTCGTAAATAAATGAGCATAGATATAACATACATGAATCATGGGTTTTTAGCATAGATCCAACAAATATAAACCATGGGTTTTTATCTCTACAACTTGGTAAATAAACTTGCATAAGTAAACATCTTCATAAGTAATGGATCTACACTTGGATCTAAGGAAAAATGCATAAAATCACTATCTACAACACTCCAACAAACCACCAATCCAATATACTCCTTTGGGGCCGCGTGAGAGATAACCACCACTCACCAAATCACCCAAACACTTCAAAAACTATCAACTTCAGATCTGGACAGCGAAGCTTCAAGATTGATTCGTCGAAATCCCGCTTGAAACGATGAAATCTAGCTTGGTTGGATGAAGATCTTCAACTTTGGCTCTTGGATCTCCGATCTTGATCTTCGATCTTGGATGGATGTTAGAACTAGATTGGAATGGAGAAAAGGAGATGAAGAAATGTTGTAGTCGAGCTCTCAAAATGGCAGCACTTCGTCGCTTCAAAAACCGGTGCCAAAAAGTGAGCCAAACCCCTCTATTTATAGGCTGAATTCCCCTTAGGTCGTAATTCGTAGGCTCGGTTTTAGGTCGTTGCTGACCTAAGAAATCTCCACCTAACTAAGTCTTCTACGACTCAAAGAATCCCTACAGCTTACGACCTACCCACTTCACGACCTAACAACCCCAGGGTTACACGAGATAACACACGGCCTAAAACAAACACGACTCAACAGGTATGCACGACCTACGACTCAATGGGAACTCGACCTAACGGTCTAGCCACCTCCCCGACCTAACAGCAACACGAGCTACGACTCATCACTAAGTCGCTAACGACTTAGCATGTGCAGACCTAAACTCACGTGACCTAAAAACCCTGCCGTCCTAACTTAGGTCGTCTACGACCTAACTAACATGACTAACTTCCTTAGGTCGTTTATCCAATAAGTCGTAAACCCCATAGGTCGGTCAACTACTATAACTCGTTCACGACCTATCACTTATCTTGTTAACTCGGCTAACTGTTAGGTCGTTAACCCTAAGTCACTCATTCCTATAGGTCGGATATCTGCCTTAGGTCGCTCCCATCCTATAGGTCGCTAATCCTATAAGTCGCTCCCCTCGACCTAAACATCATACGAGCCAAAATCTGCACGAGCTAACACTCACTACACTACTAGGTCGCTAACCTGTCCCAACTTAAGTCGCTCCATATCTTAAGCCGCTTGCCTAAGCCACCATACGACCTAAGCTACACCACGACCTAAGCCTCTACACAAGTTAACTTCTATAACTCGGCAACTTCCTTAAGTCGGCCAGGCACTATAGGTCGGTCATCCTATAGGTCGATTACTACCTTAACTCGGCCACACGACCCAAGCTTTCTACGACTTAAACACCACAACACGAACTAACTCAGGTTGACTCAAACAATACTAACGACCTAATATAACCATTTTACGATTTATCGACACGTAAAACACGGGTCGTTACATTCTCTCCCCCTTAGGAATTTCGCCTCGAAATTCCAAACAATCAAGAGCAACCATAACTATTCTGCATGCCTATCATCCATAGCAACCAACAAACCATGCATCCAATTACTAGCCTAGCATGCAGAATTCTAAAACTTAGAATAAGCTACAAATTCATGAGATGTCACGACACCTTAGGGCCATACCTCGAAGAGTTCAGGATGAGCTGCCTTCATCCTCTCTTCCTCCTCCCACGTACAGTCGTTAACATCATCACTCCATTGTATCTTGAGCAACGTAATCGTCTTCCTCCTAAGCTGTTTCGTTTCGGTTTCAACAACACGAAGCGGCTTACGAGGTTTCGAAACAACTGGATCAACTTCTAAATCTTCACAGCTATCAGCAGAAACCACCGTATTCGAGTCATGCACATACTTCCGTAGATAAGATACATGAAAAACATTGTGCACACCCGCCATCTTTTCCGGTAACTCTAATCTATAAGCGATCTTTCCAATTCGCTCGATAATCGGGAATGGTCCAACAAATCTCGGAGTTAACTTTCCTTTCTTTCCAAATCGAATAACATTCTTCAGAGGAGAAATCTTCACAAAAACCATATCACCTACGTCGAATTCCAAATCCTTACTACGATTATCGGCATAACTTTTCTGACGATCTTGGGCTGCCTTCATTCGTTGCCGAATGATCCCTATACAATCCGAAGTCTGTCGAATCATCTCTGGCCCAAGTATCAGTTTTTCTCCAGTTTCCAACCAACATGTCGGAGAGTTACACGGTCTTCCATACAATGCCTCAAATGGTGCCATACCAATACTCGACTGATAACTATTGTTATAAGCAAATTCCACCAAATGAAGATGATCTTCCCATGATCCTCCGAAGTCCAAAACACAAGCTCTGAGAAGATCTTCCAAAACTCGGTTGACTCTCTCAGTCTGACCATCTGTTTGAGGGTGATAAGCTGTACTCAAACACAACTCTGTTCCCAAAACCTCCTGGAAGCTCTTCCAAAATCCACTAGTGAACAAAGGATCTCGGTCGCTCACTATACTCTTCGGAACACCATGGAATCGAACTATCCACTTAACATAAAGCTCAGCCAACTTCGATGCAGTCCTAGTTGATCGAACAGGAATGAACCTTGCACTCTTGGTCAACCGATCTACTATGACCCAAATCCCTTCATTCCCTACTCTGGTTCTAGGTAGGCCATCGATAAAATCCATCGACACTTGCTCCCACTTCCATATAGGAATCTCTAATGGCTGAAGTAATCCACTGGGCTTTTTCTGCTCAGCTTTCACCAACTGGCAGTTCATACACTTGGAAATAAAATTTCCAACATCCTTCTTCATGCCTTCCCAATAATAGGTTCTCTTCATATCCCGATACATCTTATTTCCACCTGGATGAATTGTCAACTTCGAGTGATGACTTTCTCTAAGAACTTCATCTCTCAATCCATCTACATCGGGAACAACTAGTCGTCCTTGCTTTCGAAGCCAACCCTCTCGATCGACTTCGAATCCTTTATCCTTTTCTGGGTCCAATCCAGATTCCAAATCTCGGATAATCTTGACAAGCTTATCGTCTCGCTTTTGGCTCTCGCCAATTCTCTCCACAAGAGTAGGCCTTATCGATAAGTTTGCCAACATCTCAGATTCCAACTCACACCTAGGCCTAAAGTCAAATTCAGCCAAATACTCTAGACTCTTCCATTCCGAAAACATGGCTCCCAATCCTGCATGTCTTCGACTTAACGCATCTGCCACTGCGTTGCCTTTTCTCGGAGTATAGGCTATACCAAAATCATACGATGCTAAAAACTCTAGCCATCGTTGCTGCCGAAGATTCAAATCCTTTTGGGAGAAAAGATACTTTAACGACTTATGATCTGTAAACAATTCGAATCGAACTCCCAATAGATAATGTCTCCACATCTTCAGAGCAAAAACAATCGCCGCTAACTCCAAATCATGAGTCGGGTAATTCCTTTCATGCGGCTTTAGTTGTCGACTTGCATACGCAACAACTCTATCCTTTTGCATTAGCACTGCTCCAAGTCCGGTACCACATGCATCGGTGTAAACCACCATCTCATCATTCCCACTTAGAATAGTCAAAACAGGAGCACTCGTCAGTCGCTCTTTCAGGATTCCAAAAGCTTGCTCACACTTAGCATCCCAACTGAACACTTGGTTCTTCTTCGTCAATCCTGTTAATGGTGCAGCTATCTTGGAAAAGTCTTTGATAAACCGACGATAATATCCTGCTAATCCAAGAAAACTTCTCACATCAGATGCATTCTTAGGTCTAACCCAATCCTGGATTGCTGCCACCTTAGCGGGATCAACCGCTATTCCATTTCCAGAAATAACATGGCCTAAGAACCTCACTTCACTCTTCCAGAAGTGACACTTCGAAAACTTAGCCTTCAGCTGATGTTTCCGCAAGATTTCCAAAACAATACGCAAGTGCGTCTTGTGCTCTTCCTCAGTTCTGGAATAAATAAGAATATCATCCACGAATACAAGTACGAACTTGTTCAACTGACCTCTGAATACTCTATTCATAAGATCCACAAAATATGTTGGTGCATTAGTCAATCCAAACGGCATTACCAGCCACTCATAAAAACCCGATGGTGTCCTGAAAGCAGTCTTCGGCACACTATCCTTAGCCACTCTCAACTGGTGAAATCCCGTTGCCAAATCCATCTGAGAGAACACCTTAGCCTCGTGAAGCTGATCAAACAAGTCATCTATCCTCGGCAATGGATACTTGTTCTTCTTAGTCACCTTATTCAGCTCACGCTAATCCACACACAACCTCAACGATCCATCCGCTTTGGTTGCGAACACAACTGGTGCACCCTATTCGGACACACTACGCCGAATGAATCCTTTCTGTAAAAGGTCATCAACTTGCACCTTCAACTCTTGCTACTCCCTAGGCGCCATCCGCCTAAGAGGCATCACAACAGGTCTGGCTCTCTCAACTAGATCGATACAAAACTCGATTTCCCTATGCGGCGGTAACCCTTTGACCTCGTCAAAGACATCCTCAAATCCATTCAAAATAGGCACCGATGACAGTCCATCCCGTGGAACAACCAGCGAATACATGAAGCTCATGAAGACGCCTTCTTCATGCTTACATCGTATCACAACTTTTCGCCCTTCCACATTCCCGACTGTCACCTCCAGCCTCTCACAATCAATCCTTTCCGCATACTTCCTAAGCCAGTCCATACCCAAAATAATTCTGAACCCCGCAAAGTTCAGAACAAAGCAATCACAAACAAACGAGCAATCATGACTCGACACAACTAGACCATGGCATATCATACACAAACATGACGAACCCCCAACTGGATTTGTCACAACCAATGGCCTATCAACAATATCCGGTTTCAAACCTAACCGGCCTACCAAATCATCACAAACAAAAGAATGAGACGCTCCAGTATCAAACAACACTCTAATTGGAACACCACAAATGGAAAGAGTACCTTGAACCACCACACTCTTCCCCTTCTCTTTAGCAGTAGGAGCTTTTGAAGACGACGGCACAGCTCCCATAGCATAAGCTTGCACAATCTGCCTATCCCTCCTTGGTTCCGGACAATCCCTCCTGAAATGCCCTGGCTTATCACAATTGTGGCATTTCGCCGGCGCCCTTGGATTCCTACAATCCTTGGAGAGATGACCCTTCTGCTGGCAATTGTAGCAAGTCACTTCACCCCTTGGCTTCTTCTGGCTATCCTTACCCTTCTGTTGCTGCTGCTTCCTCTTCTTGTTTCTACTCTGCTGTGGCTTAGATCCTTCCTTGGTTACAGTGACAACAGAACTTTCCCTAGGAAACAAACACTCATGCCTGAGGGCTTTTTCCACAATCTTCTCAAACGGATCGTCCAAATGATCCACCAACTGCCTTCCAAGATAAGTGTCCAAACCGGTCACAAACTTCTCATTCTTTTGATAGGGAGAATCAATATTTGATCGAGCATACTTGGACAAAGCTTCAAACTCAGAAACATACTCAAGAACTGGTCTCCCACCTTGCTTGAGCTCCAAAAACTTCTTAAACAGAACAGATTTCTGAGCCGTAGAGATGAACTTAGCTTCAAATCTAACTTGGAATTGCTCCCAAGTAATCTCCTCCTCTGGAGTATCAATGGTGATAGAATTCCACCAATCCGAAGCTCTCCCTTGAAGTTGCCTTGATGCGAGCTTCCTCTTAGTTACATCCTCAATTCCCAAGTCACCAAAAATCCTTCTACAAGCATCTATCCATCTCTGCACTTCAATGGTCGATTTCGTTCCCAAGAAAACCTTTCCTCCAAGAGAAGTATAGTCCTTGCAAAGCTTAGCAAAATCCACCGGTCTTGGAGCTTGAACTTGAACTCCCACATCTACTGACGGTCCTGAAGCTGGTATCCTCCTCATGATCGAAGTCATCATGGCCTCAAACATAGGAGCATAATCAACAGCTTCCCTAGCAGCACGGCTTTCCTTCGCAGCTTGTCTCTCACTTCGGCTCATCCTTAATATCTACAAAAAGGAATGATTAGAACACCTTGAGAAACAACTGCATAAGGAGTTCAAATCCTTCTAAACTACTATATATTATATATAGCAATCATCCATCAAAATACAATTACGTCTCTCATACGTAGTTACGTCAGCGAGCGTTGGCTAAAATCGATTAACCAAAGCTCTGATACCAAATGTGACGACCGCCCATGACTCCTGCACGGAAACAAGAGAATGGTGCGCTGAAGGTGTGCCAGGCAGCCATGGGTGACCGTCAAGGTAGAATAAACATCGCAGAATCTATCGTACAACTCACAGCGCATGGATAAATACAATAGAGAAATATAGTATAGTGAAGCTCTATAGAACAGGACATCATCATATAAGCATCATAATAGTTTTATACAAACATATGAATCATCCATACATCAAAGCCTCACTACATAACACTCAAACAAATACAGCAGCGGAACACCCAGTACATATAATATGAAATAATATGCAAAAGCCTCCTGCTCGTCTTTATCATCATCGGCGTAGATCTCCAAGAACAGCACCTGTCACCTGCTACCTAGTCTGCCCATCCCAACATGGATGAACAGCCCAAGGTAATAAGAGGAGACATAAAACCTTGAGTCAGACAAAGTCTTAGTGAGCAGTAATCAACTATCAACATACCAAAAGAGTGTAAGGGATAAAAGGAATAGGAACCAAACCATCCCACTCCACCTCTTTCTACAGTGATAGCCCCCCCAGACACACATTAAGGAGAAGCAAGCATAACATAGCAAGCAATTAAAGTAAAGCAATAATCACTCGAGTCAAGGTCGATGTTTTCTAAATACAAACCCCCAAGGCCTAAACCAAGATCAGATAAGCACCCAGAAAACACCGCTCTTGAGACCGAATGATGATACAATCAAACATCCAAACATCCATGACTCTGGCTATCACTGTTATCATTGCCTTGATTTCACCGTTAGTTGAACGACCATCTGTCAAGGGCTAATGGTAACCCCGGTTCTAGACATAACTCCGCACGTCGTCACAGCCCGTGCCTAGGAATTTTCGCAACTACCCAGAGTACTAGCACGTCGTCGCAGCCCGTTCCAACGTACTCTTGCTTTGAGCATGCTAGAACCTTCAACAACGATGAGATCTCAGCCTCCTAGTCATCCTCCTCGACGACTATTTCCATACTAGCTCAAGCGCCTCTCAAGCTAACCATTATCAACCAACTCGCATCGCATCATCGAGTTATCAACATGCTTGGGATGATCCCGTCTGGATTAAACCAAGGCTATCTCACATCATGCTTCGCTTTATCGCATCATAGCAAAGTCTCATCTCAACATCATCTAATCCATACATATGAGCTTCAACATCCGCTTCATATGCCACAAGCAGCTTTCACCATTCAAGAGCCTTTCCACTTAGCTTTTGAATCATCTTCGACCATCTTGTCTAGATCTAACTATCAATCAACTAACATACATAGCAATCAATCAAATCAATCATTAGCTTAAGCAATCAAGTAATCAAATATGGTCTAAGTAGGCATTTATAACTACAATGGCAATTTCGTAAATAAATGAGCATAGATATAACATACATGAATCATGGGTTTTTAGCATAGATACAACAAATATAAATCATTGGTTTTTATCTCTAAAACTTGGTAAATAAACTTGCATAAGTAAACATCTTCATAAGTAATGGATCTACACTTGGATCTAAGGAAAAATGCATAAAATCACTATCTACAACACTCCAACAAACCACCAATCCAATATACTCCTTTGGGTCCGCGTGAGAGATAACCACCACTCACCAAATCACCCAAACACTTCAAAAACTATCAACTTCAGATCTGGACAGCGAAGCTTCAAGCTTGATTCGTCGAAATCCCGCTTGAAACGATGAAATCTAGCTTGGTTGGATGAAGATCTTCAACTTTGGCTCTTGGATCTCCGATCTTGATCTTCGATCTTGGATGGATGTTAGAACTAGATTGGAATGGAGAAAAGGAGATGAAGAAATGTTGTAGTCGAGCTCTCAAAATGGAAGCACTTCGTTGCTTCAAAAACCGGTGCCAAAAAGTGAGCCAAACCCCTCTATTTATAGGCTGAATTCCCCTTAGGTCGTAATTCGTAGGCTCGGTTTTAGGTCGTTGTCGACCTAAGAAATCTCCACCTAACTAAGTCGTCTACGACTCAAAGAATCCCTACAGCTTACGACCTACCCACTTCACGACCTAACAACCCCAGGGTTACACGAGATAACACACGGCCTAAAATAAACACGACTCAACAAGTATGCACGACCTACGACTCAATGGGAACTCGACCTAACGGTCTAGCCACCTCCCCGACCTAACAGCAACACGAGCTACGACTCATCACTAAGTCGCTAACGACTTAGCATGTGCAGACCTAAACTCACGCGACCTAAAAACCCTCCCGTCCTAACTTAGGTCGTCTACGACCTAACTAACATGACTAACTTCCTTAGGTCGTTTATCCAATAAGTCGTAAACCCCATAGGTCGGTCAACTACTATAACTCGTTCACGACCTATCACTTATCTTGTTAACTCGGCTAACTGTTAGGTCGTTAACCCTAAGTCACTCATTCCTATAGGTCGGATATCTGCCTTAGGTCGCTCCCATCCTATAGGTCGCTAATCCTATAAGTCGCTCCCCTCGACCTAAACATCATACGAGCCAAAATCTGCACGAGCTAACACTCACTACACTACTAGGTCGCTAACCTGTCCTAACTTAAGTCGCTCCATATCTTAAGCCGCTTGCCTAAGCCACCATACGACCTAAGCTACACCACGACCTAAGCCTCTACACAAGTTAACTTCTATAACTCGGCAACTTCCTTAAGTCGGTCAGGCACTATAGGTCAGTCATCCTATAGGTCGGTTACTACCTTAACTCGGCCACACGACCCAAGCTTCCTACGACTTAAACACCACAACACGAACTAACTCAGGTTGACTCAAACAATACTAACGACCTAATATAACCATTTTACGATTTATCGACACGTAAAACACGGGTCGTTACACCCCTTCTTGTAGCCTCTCAAGTTTTACAGATACCGGATCTCCCGGTTGGAGGGGGCGCCCGTATTTTCGCTGGAAAATGATGAACAGACTCACCAAGATGGCATAGGAGTTGGGCTGAAGCTGGAAAGGGGCCACCTTCAAGTATGTAATAAAGCTGACTATCCAAGCGTTGATCGAAGGAATAGCCCCACACATGCAATGATACCTACTATAAGCAAAATATCCTTCAGGGGGGTTATACGGCATCACTCCTTCCCCCGGCAACATCATGTGCACTCTGTCAATCCCGAAGGATCAAGATATAATGTCAAGCTGCTCGTCTTTGAGGGAGCTAGGAAAGCAGTCAGGCGGTGAGTTCAAGAGCTCCTGAGGGCCGTACCTATCTACTAATGATCTCGGGGATGGTCCACGTCGTTCTGGCTCTGACCGGACTAGGGGCACTATGGAGGACTCTTCCTTGTCCTTGGATTTCTTCCAATCAGAACGGGTTTCTACTTTATGAGACATTATCTGCAACACAAGAAAAACATACTGTTAGAACAAGGAGTGTGGAGAAATAAACAAGCAAATACATACGGCCTGGAATATCATTCATGATTCAAAGCATGAAAGCTCGATCGGTAATTCGAGACTAAAGTCCATTCGGCACTCACACTCCCAAGTTCATTCGGTAGTACGAGGCGAAGGTTCATTCGGTACACACTCCCAAGTTCATTTGGTAGTACGAGGCGAAGGTTCATTCGGCACTCACACTCCCAAGTTCATTCGGCAGTGCGAGGCGAAGGTTCACTCGGCACTCATACTCCCCGGATTCATTCGGTAGTTCAAAGCATAAGAGTCATTCGGCAAGAGAAGACTAAGTCACCTGGACCGGTAGTCAAACGTGATTCGGTGATATAATTGATTCAGCAGGAAAGAATTTGGTTCGGCTATTTCAGTTAGTAAGGAATAACGAAAGCATGAGGTCCATACTTATAGGCGAACATGGATGACCGGACCAACTGGTTCGGTGCATAGGACCGAATGAGAATATCCACGCTGAAACAAAGTGCGACATATGTTGGCATATGCCCCACTTTGGGGGGCAAATGTTGGGTGCGTTTCCACCACCACCGGACCATGCACAGCCGAACCAACCCACAGGCACTACCGAACCAAAGCCACACCTACCTCTACCGAACCAACCCACAACCACTACCGAACCAAAGCCACGCCTACCTCTACCGGACCAACCACTACCGAACCAAAGCCACACCAACCACTACCGGACCAACCTATGCCGGACCAACCACTACCGAGCCAAAGTAAATCCAACCACTACCGAACCGAAACCACTTCAACCATCTCCGGACTAAGGCGTTGCCGAACCAACCTTGCCAGGGCAGATTACATCAGCCCAGGCCCACCAGCAGCTATATACATTCAAGACCCCTACCCTCGGCCTCACTCTATAAATAGAGGGGTAGGGGTACAACAATGGCAGACAAGTTTGAGAGCTCAAGCATGGATAGAACTTTCAAACAACTTTCATATACTTGTAATCAAAACTTTGTACTTGTAATCTGAGCAGTAAAGGAGAATAACATATAAAAGTGGACGTAGGCACATTCTGGCCGAACCACTATAAATCTGTGTGTCTTTTACAGTTTAGTCCCTATTTTTTACATATTTGCATAAATCACCCAAATCGCCAAGAACAATGTAAAATCGACTAAATTATACGATTTGGAGGTGTTTGCCCATTTTTTGTGCAAACAATTTCAATTGTCGAAATCAGCGTAACAGATTCATCATTTAACTCGTTCAAGATAATTTAGATTTAACCACAAAATTACCGCTTGATATGACTTTGTGTTTTGGTACATATGTGTTGAAACAAAAAATTCTAAATATCTATTTAGAATAGACTGTATTGACATAACAAATAATGTGTCTCAAAGCCACTGGAATCGATATTGAGTTTGTGAGTTTTAGGATATGATCCAAGAAATGATACGAAATTTGTTGGAAATAGGTCAGTCCGCAGTAGAAGAAGTGGATGAATTTCATTTTTTTTTACTATTTTGGATCATTATTAGGATAATCAAGTCTAATTCATTTAGAACTTTCCTAAATTTCTTTTAAATAAAATCATTATTTATTTAATTTATAGATAAAGTTTTACTTTATATTATGTTTGAATATGTGTATCAGATACACATATGTATTTACATGTATGTGCAACATAATAAAGTGTGCATGGTTTGACATGCCCGTGTATAGGTGTTGGGATTTACACTACAACGGACATGTTAGCCCATCTAGTATTCTATGTGTTGTCTAAATGAATATATATATATATATATATATGGAAATATTAATTGTAATAATTTATATAAAATATTTAAGATGAATTTGTACAAATGTTTATTTATATCAAATAAAAAAAGCTTTTAATAATTAATACAAAATACTTTTTTTGAATTGCTGCTACAAAGCCCAAAATTAAAATTAATTGTTTAATTTAAACATATTATAAGTACGCAAACACAAATGCACGTTTGTATGTGTGCGTGTGTGTGTATATATATAATTTTATAAAATTGATGCAAACTGACTCTAATCTCAAAGTACAACTTCTTTTTTAGTATTTAAATAATTTTTAAACAAACGATTATTAAATAATTTAAAAATTAGTCAAAATTAATTATTAAAATTATTAAAAAATCATTCTCAAATTTAAAAATTATGTAATGTTATTATATAAACTTTTATACTTCATTTTAATTGGATTATATATATATATATATATCAATTTCTATTAAATAAATGCATATATTAATATTTAACATATGATAAATATAAATATATATATATATATTAAAATAAAGTAATCTTTGCTGCCGAATTATTATTATGCAAAACAAAATTTTATAAATTTAAAAAAAAATTATACGATTTTAATCTTTAGGATATAGTTTACTAATTAACAAAATCATATATAATATTATTTAATTTCCAAAAAATGTTTTTTATGCCAAGGGTTTAATACCGGCAAGCACATAAAAATAGTTTTTGTTATATATGTGTGTGTGTGTGTGTTTGTGTGTGTGTGCACCAACATATTCACACGTCTAATATTTGACAGAACATCGATTTACTAGATTCGTAATATAATCTAACAACCTAAATTATAATGTAATAATTTATTATAATATTGAATGAGTTAATAAATAAGATGAATATCTTTTACTAAAGCCTAGGATTCACACATTGAGATGTTGAAATTAAGTCCTTGAATCTTATCACAATCCAAAAGATGCTAGTTTCGAATTACTGACTGCCGACTACCATATAGCTTTGATTTTGTTTGATTTAAACTTGAAAATTATAGAGGAGGGAGGTCTAAAATGTTTGGCCAACAAGGGGATTATTAAAGGCTCTAAAGACTAACTTTAGAACAAGGGTTATGATCTTTATATAAAGGAGAGAAAATGTAGGATCTAGATCCTTATTTTTCTCCTATGCATTCTACCTTTTTAACATATCAAAACCACACACCAATGCCATCACATGGCTAGCCATAACATGATCAAATCATGGCCAAAAATGTCATGGCCTATATGGTCTTCAAACCCACTTCAAGCCCAAACAATATTTATAGTATTTAAATCCAATTTAAACATGTATGATATCGTATATCGATTAACATATTGATAACTATTGTAAACAATTTTTTTATAGTTCGACATATCAAGTAAAAGTTTTGTAATTAGTATTTTATAATTATTAATTAATTCAATTAATTATAATAATTATAAATTAATTAAATCATGTAGTCAAAGGAGTATTCAATGTTTCAGTTGTGTAATTCTTCGTTGTAAATTTGGTCAGCGATTAATATCGAACAATTCGAATTTAACGTTCACACATCACTTAGTAGGTGGCATGACACTTTGGTCAAATTTATCGCATACTTGGTTTTGTAAAATCCAATTTTACGTTGTTAAGAGCTACCCAGTAGTGGTGATTATTTACACCAGTTCTCTTCTTCAAAACTATATCACTTTGGACTTAGGGAAATTAGTAATAGTAAAAATTCAAATATCATCCACGTTCAACTCTATAGTCTAAATAAAAAATCCATTGTTCAATTAAAAAAAATTATTGTTAACCGAACTACTTTGGCCAGAGACTTTGACTTTGAGTTTACTTCAATGGAATGTGATACTAACCTCATGTAACTAAGAAGACGAATCCTCTTTTGAATAGTGTTTCACTTTCAGTGCTTCATGTGGACCCAACTATAGTCGTTCGAGGGACGTCGTGCTATGATTTAACTATAGTCAAAGTGAAGCTTTTATATTGAAGATTAACAGTATTATTAAGTCAAGAGAATTATGCAATTTTGTCACAGTAATATTTTTTGTTAGTGCAACATCCAAACACTTTATACCCATATTATCCAAGAGTATTAACGAATAATACTGTCGAGTAATATGGGGGAATAAAGCGATGTGGGTGAGAAACACATGAATATTCCCTTGGTCCAACATTGAATACATCACATAATATAAAAATCACTCATCTTCATGTAAACAGTCTCGACACAAAGCATTAAACATGTGCAGTGCCCAACGATACAATAATACATAATATAAAAATAAATCAAAAAGAACATAAAGTCATCAACACCGCAATAAAAATAAAATACATCATATAAATCTAAGTGGAATACAAAAATTAAGTCAAATTCCTACTAACTCTCAAATACATACACAAGATAGATCCGAAACATCAAATCCACCGCCACATACATACATGAGTCCAAATACATAATATAGAATCAATCTAGTAATACAATCTCCAACTAAACCTAATAAGCAAATCTAGTCACATCGTTCCCGAACCTAAAATGTGTTGAACTGACCTGAGTATTATATAAATAATAAACAGGTCAGACTATGTCTAGATTCAATGGTGAGGTTATAAACGATATCTCAAGGAATAATATACACATCATAATGAGAAATTGATCCAAAGGAATAATAAGACATCCACAACACATCAAACAACATCCATAACCCATCAAACATCAAAACATCCATTATACACATCACACAAAATACATCGAACATCGATCGCACACATCACACATCACATGCATCACACACATCTACACATCACAAGAAGCACAACACAAACACCAATTATTCATATTTATTTAGCAATATTAAATTTATTCATTTTATTCTATAATTTTTTTTTATTTCTGCCACTGCTATTATAGAAGCTATTGTTATTGCTATTGCTAGAAGCCGAGTCTACATTTGAATCTTGATGCTTCTTAGGTGCAAAGGGAGACCGTAGTTGTAAATATTTTTGTGAGCATCCTCATCAGTCTTTAACTGCACAATAAATACACGTCGCTTCCTCGTCTTCTCTCTTCTCATTCCCATCAACCTCCTCACTTCATTAGGAACACGTCCTCCAAGCCCGTGCAGCAGACTGTGACCATGCGACGAGTGGGCCATGTTGTTGCAACCGCATTGCGGAGCGACCCTATGGTCTATCAAACCCGGATGGGGCTAGCAAAAACTTCTGGCTATCACATCCTCGTTAGTGACTTCGTATTTCCTAATTCCACTAAAAAGTGGAGATAATTATATCCCAACTTTAAAATAAAATAAGAAGTGATATAATTTTCCTCACACGTCAAGTCAGAAAACCAAATAATATCGATCAGTATGGGTGTATAATATAGAATAATCTGTCAACATCCAAATATTGAATACTCGGTCCTAAAAAAATTACTCGACATTATACTTGCGCTGATTAATAAATAAACCCCACAAGGACTTCACGTTCCACACGGTGAAATAGAATTATATACATGACACCCTCAATTAATCGACATTAAACAAATTTCTGCTTCGCTTATTAATTCCCTCCCACTTAAATAGCTTTATATTTATTATTATTCATTTTATTATTTTATAATTCAAACAACGAGTATACTTCATCTTGTTCGTAGCAAATAAATCAACCATCATCCATTCACACATGGTACATTAATTAGTAATTAATGAAATAAAGGATTTGTTTAAATATCTTTCATTTCATCCTTTTTCTTTTATGAAAACACTTCAATTTAATTCAACGGGTTCTCTTTTATCTGTTTCCCACTTTTTAAAATAATTAACTCCCACATCCAATTTCAAAAATCTATATTTCTAAATAATTTATCTGGTTTTAAAGAGATCTTCACTCAAACTCGTTAATCAATTTTAAAACCTCAAAAGTACAGTTACTTCAAATTTCCACTTAATATTATTAAAATATTTTAAGGAACTTTATATCTTCCAAATACTTTTAAAAATCCAATTCAAAAGAACATTGTCATTCCATAACTATTTTCGAACTATATAATTTCAAAACCATCATTTTAATTCCTCATTTATTTTCAAACCTCATTAAACCAATATTATTGACAAATAATTCATCAAACTCAAATTATATTTCTTATTAAATCCTTGTAAATGAAAACTTTCATTTAATAAAATAAAATAAGTCGCAATTATCTTGCAATACAAAATATCATTTGATAAACTTCCATCTATTAAATTCAAATCATTCAATATTTTTCAAAGCATAACTTCAACTTCCATTTTATCAACATTCTTCAAAAAAATTTATAACTAACAATAAACAAATAATTTAACCCTTCATAAAAATTCACTTATTAATAAAATTTCCAAAACTCATCATTTACCAAATATTTTAACTCAAAAAATCTCTAAATTATTCCACTTATGTAACGACTCGCAAATTCATTACATTAATACATTAGGATTATTTTTGAAATATTCAAATATAAGGATTTATAACCCCAATAATAATGTTTTGAATCATAAATAAAAATGGCAAACCATTTAAAAAATATATTAACAAAGATTTAGTTGATTAATGACATCATTAGTAATGCCGATATATAATAATTAGTTTATGGTTTTATATTGGGATTTAATGATTATTATGAATATTTAAATAATAGTTCTAAAATGATAATAATTCATTTATAATATAATGTGATAACAAATCGAATTTGTTAATTTTAAAAATTTACAAACAAGATTTGAAATTATAAGGAAAATCGATATCGATTTATCAATACAATAACAATTTTTGTAAACAATTATTTAGTATTGATTTATTTGATTTTATAAATCAAATATGATCATTTTAATTCATGGATAATAAGAATAAAATAGTTTCCAAGCTTTGTTTATAAATATGTATACATTAATTAAAAAATGAAAATATGACCGAAGATTGGAATCCAAATTCGTAAGGTTTTGGCATAAACCTATCATAAAAAATCTATAAATATTCCAGTAATTCATTATTTAACCAAATAATGGTAAAAATCAAACATGGCACCTCATAAAATTATCAAAAAATCAAAATTAATCAAATCGGAAACCAAACAAGCATAAAATGAGATGGTTTATTATTATTCACCTTAATTTGGATAATGGAGTTGAGATTTGATGGAGAACCTTAGCTTTCCTTTTGAAACTCCGTAGCTTTCTTCTTCTAATCCTTTTTAGTTATGGTCGGCCTCTATGGTTGACAATTTGATCATTGTGAAATGAGAATGCAATCAGAGAGGGAGGGTTTAAGAGATAAAAGAAAGATCTGTTCCTAATTTCCCCCTCTCATTTACTCTTTTCTATATTATATTTTTAAAACAATCTAATTAACTAATTAAGGCCTAACCCAATTAATTATCTAATCTCAATCTCCTTATCACTCCATACATTATTCTATTTAATCTATCTAATTAAATCTTTTGAATAATGTCAATCTAATTTTGGCGTGTTACAGGTTACCCTCCTTAATGAATTTCGTCCTCGAAATTTGGATCAAGATAATAACAAGCATATCAATCATGCAAACATCTGTAACATTATATAACAACCATACTAGCCTCTCAGACTAGCAAAAAGTTTATATATAACAAATATAGTACCATCAAAAGAATGCATGATATCTCTTTAATCCTGTCTCTTGTCTCCCAAGTACAGTCTTTCTTGTTTTCACTCCATTGGACTTTCATTAACTTGACTGCTTTTTCCTCAACCTCTTCTCATATCTCACCATAACTCGCACTGGTTTCCTAGCAAAAGTCATATCTAGTTCCACTACAAAATCTTCCAATGCGGTCGGAATAGTAGAAGTCTTTGGATCATGAACATGCTTTCTAAGATGAGAAACATGAAACATATTAGAAACTCCTGCCAAACTGTTTGATAACTCTATTCCATAAGCGAGCTTCTTGATCCTCTCTAAAATAGGAAATGGACTTACATATATCGGTGCAAACCTCCCTATCTTTCCAAGTCGTAACACACCCTCCATCAATTATACTTTAATAAAAACATGGTCTCTAACTGATAACTCTAAATCCTTATGCCACTTATCCGTGCAACTTTTCTACCAAGACCGAGCTTCCCTCATCCTATCTCGGATTAACTCAATATTCTCTGTGACTTCTCTCACCATATCTGGACCAAAAGCCAATCTGTCTTCATTTCCTAACTAACATGCTGGTGATTTGCTTCCATATAAAGCTTCGAAAGGCGCTAGTCTGATAACTATTATTACATGAAAACTCAACAAAGTGCAAATAGTTTTTCCATGGCCCACAAAAATCTAGTACACAAGCTCTTAATAAATCTTCAAGTACCTTATTGACTCTCCCTGTCTGCTCATCCGTATGTGGGTGATAAGCGGTACTCGTCCTTAAATTGGTACCTAAAACCTCAAGTAGACTCTTCCATAACTCACTAGTAATCAAAGTATCTCTGTCATTGACTATACTACTAGGAATCAACTATAGTCTAACAATATTCTTTATAAACAACTTAGCTAATATGGGTGTCGTCCTGGTTGACTTGAAGAGAATGAAGTGTGCACTCTTGGTTAGCCTATCTATAACCCAAATACTCTCATTTTCCCTATTCGACCTTGGCAACCCGTCAATAAAAGCCATTGATATAGAATCTCATTTCCAAACTGGTATATCTAAAGGCTGAAGCAACCCACATAGCTTATGATGCTCGCTTCCACTTGTTGGAAATTCAAACATTGCTTTAACCATAAGATTAAATCTCTTTTCATACCTTCCCAGAAGAAACTCCTCATATCCTGATAAATCTTAGTTCCTCCAGGATGAACAGTGAATGACACTCCCTAAGAACTTCCTTCCTCAGGTCAACAACATGTGGAACACACAATTATCCTTTCTTTCTTAACCACCTATTTTGGTCAAGACTAAAATCCTTTAAACCATCAATCTCAGTTTCACCTTTGAATCTTCTAATCCTTTCGACTAGAAATGGATCATCTCTTTGCTTAGAAGAAACCCTTTCAATCAATACTGGTCGAACTTCTAAACATGATGATATAATGGTACTTTGAGTAGAACTAGCAGTAGATCTTAACTGCACACTACAAGTAGTCAACACCTTTAAATCTTTCCATTCTACTAACATAACTAACATCATATTTTGAGGTTTTCTGCTAAGTGCATCAGCAACTTTATTTCCTTTCCCCGTCACTTAATACCTAAATCATAGCTGCAAAAAAACTCCTGCCATCTCTACTGTCTTATATTTAACTCCTTCTAAAAGAATAAATACTGCAAAGACTTATGATCTATATATAAATCGAATCATTCTCCCAAAAGGTAGTATCTCCACACTTTCAAAGTGAAGATCACCGCTACCAACTCTAAATCATGAGTCAGATATCAAACTTCATGTAGTCTGAGCTATCGAGAAGCGTAAGCAATCACTTTATCTCTTTGCATCAACATAGCTACAAATCCTATTCCACATGCATTTGTATACACCATTAAATCCTGATTCCAATATGGAACAATTAACATGGGAGCATTTGTGCATTGGTCAACAAATGCTTTAACTTGATGAATGCTTCCTCACATTTATCGGACGAAATAAACTTCACGTCCTTCCTAGTTAGCTCCTTCCAAGTTAGTTTAGTCACATGTGGTGCTATCCAAGAAAAATCCTTTATGAATCTCCATTAATAGCCCGCTAATCCAAGAAAACTTTTTATCTCGGTCACCTTCTCTGGTCTCTTCTAATTATTTATAGCTTCAATCTTAGTTGGATCCACATGCGACCTTTTTTCTAAATCTACATGACCAAATGTAACGGCCACCATTTTGAACGGTTTAAATCGATGATAAACCACACACGTCAGACTCAAACTATTCAAAAGAGCAGATTGTTATGGGGAAAATAAGAAAAAAGCATAGAAAGAAAGAAAACAAATACAAAATCTCGCTAGGAATGACAAAATATAACAATTAAATAAACAGTTCATAAAGCTGTTTACAAATAACCTTGATTATACTTTATAATACAGATCGAAGTTACATACAACAAGAATAAATAATAAATAAATGCAGCGAAATAACATGATGCAGTGAAATAAATATAATAAATAACAATAGTACAAAATCTTCATCTTCATCCTCCAGAAAGCAGTCTTCGATAAACTAAAAAGCTCAGACTGACCCGAGTGAATTGAAAAGACAAAACACTCGAGGCAGAACTAAAAGGTCTTATGTAAGTTAAATCAATAGTAAATAAATATGAGTGCAACTGCATCGGAGATGTTTATGGATTTTGACACCTTCTATCTAGTGTTAACGTGAGTGTAATAACTTAAGAGATGTTCGAGATTTCTGTCTCCTAAGGATCTGTTAAACTATCTACTACATAGTACAATACGCTATTATAATATTGTCTACATCAAAGTATTAAAATAGCATTAAGGCGTTACCCATATCGCCCTTAACACATTTTATATATTCGCATAGTCTATACAGTACCTTACACTCTTCCGTGAGGTTTACCTAGAGGGCACTACATAGGTAAAGTACAAAACAAACTCCTAGAAGGCATTATAGGGTATGTGAACATGGCACTCGAGGCAATGCCAGAGTAAATATACCAATTGCGGATCCAGACTGGTGGTAACGCATAGCAGCTACTACCGCCCACCTCAGAACATACTCCCATAATCAAAATCGAGGGGTGGCCACCAAATCATCACAAAGTCATAATATGGTATTGAAGAAATGTGTCCGATCGGAGGTGCGATCTCACTTGGTGCAGCATGACTCATGTTTTAGTCACATCTAAGTTGACTCACGGGAGTCAGGGTCACGTAATTACCTCTTACAGAATCGTTCACCAAACCATCCTACTTCATTTCGGGAATCTCCACCACATACACAGTTGTTAAAGTGGTTTTCGGTATTGGTAGAGAGTATGAAAATATCCGATCCCAGTCTATTTAACAACCAAACTCTTATTTCACCGGATGGTTCTTTTACATTTCAAAAGACAATTCTAAATTGATATCAGAATATCATATTCTCAAAACAATATCACTTTCGAAATCACATTTACTTTCAAAATTATATCACATTTGAAATCGTGTCACTTTCGAATTCATATTTCCAAAATGGATTAAATCCCCATTTAAAAATCATTATATTTCTCAAATATGTCATTTAATTCCTTCTTATATTATAACATCATTAAACCTTATTCGCTTTAAATAAAGGCTTTAATTATAAACATTTCCACTTTCAACCATCTGAAATTTAGAAAATAATTTAGATAGTTATAAATAGTTTAATTAGTTTAACATAGTTTAAATAGATATAAATTAGGTTAAATAAGTTTAAGATAAATTAAATAAATTTAAAATACATTAAATAGTTTAAAATACTTTAAATAGATTTAAATTAGATTTTATGAATTTAAAATGTATTAAATAGAATCAAAATAGATTAAGTAGTTTAAAATAAATTAAAATATTTCAAAATAAGTCAAAATAGTTTAATATAGTTTAATAAAGCTTAAAAGGTTTCAAATATATTAAATAAATTAAAATAGATTAAGATAGATTAAATAGGCTAATTAGTTTAAAATAGATTAAATTAGATTAAAATAAATTAAATAGTTTAAATTGATTAAGTTGGTTTAAAATAGATTAACTTATTTTTAATAGTTGAAACTCTTAAAATTAGAATTTAAAAGAACATCCACAGTTTAAATTGAGATAATAAATTTGAAATTACCATCAAATTTACTGTTCTTCCATTTCAATAAATCTGGACCATATCCGGATTTCAAATCAAAAACCCAATTTCGAATCTTGAAATATCAAATTTAACCCTTTCACATTTAATAGATTTCAAAGTTACAGTTCCAACATTTCAATAACTCAATTTCGATAATTTCGTTTATACTTCCAATTCAACTTTAGAATTCCAATTTAAATCCCTTAAATAATTACTTAAAACAATTCAATTTATATCGGTTAAATTCTATTTCAAATATCGTTTAACTGGATTCAAAGTTTAAAGATTTAAAATCATTAAATTTAACCAATCCGATATCCGTATATAATTCTCTACCCCATGGTCAAGTGATACAGATATTTATCATTTTAATCCGCAATTGTTTAATATTTATGGATATATATCATTTCAACCCGCAATCCCGAATTTAATTACAATCCATGGAATCGCTTGAGTCTATCATTTCGACTCATAATGATTTCCTCTAATATATTAATCATTCAGGTATATATCATTTCAACCTATAGGGAACTTGTAGTGCTATAATAGTATAAAATATAACATCCAGGCATCCAATATAAATAATCAAACATCCATCACAATTACCATCCAAATCATCCAATAAACATTAATAGATAATTAGTTATCAATAATGGGTATTAAATTGAAAATGAAATTTAATATTATATTAAATAACGATTAAATGCAACAAAATCCATAATTAACCGGAATGACAGTTAAACATACTAAACATCAATCAATCAATTTCTAATCACATCATAATTTAATTTAACTAACATAAGATAGTTTAGGAATCGTGAGTGGATTAAAACACTCACCTTTGATTTCAAATGGATTTGAAATCCAAATAAAGGCCCAAATTTAAACAGTCTCAAAATTCATCCAAACTAATTTCATAATGTCTAGAATTTCAATATGATTCCAGCGAAACAAACTGCGCTTGAATCGGACCTCGCATGTGAAAGTTATGTAGATTAGAACATTCGAAGTTAAAATTTAAATTAAATAAAATAATTCCGTACAACCTGTTACCTCCTGCCACGTCACTTACCTACGTCATCTTAGAAGAACACGAAAACCCTAGAACCTATCTTCGTCCATTCGAAAGCATGCCGCCACTAATCTGTTGACCATGAAACACCACCGAGATGCCGTCGTATGACAAACCACAACCTCTCGAGCTTCGCTTGGCTACCTCCACCATCGGCGACCCCTTTCATCGCCGATTCACACAAAAAAAACCCCTAGTAGCCGCCGAGTGAAAAACCCTAATCGAATTGACGCGCTCGATCCGGCTGTTGACTCAACCAACAAACTACATGGATGAACTATGCGCGCCACTCTCCACGCGATCGTATCCTCCAATCGTCGACCCATCGAAGTTAATCATGACACTATGAACGGCCGAGACTTATCCTTCAATTTCTGGACACACGGAGGCTCAAATTGAAAAACAAACTACAAAGACTTGCGCTTGTCGAGAGCTTTGAATCGATATATTATTCAATAAAGTTTGAGGATTTTAATTTATCAGATTGATTTTGATTTGAAATTGAATTTTGGAATTTGGATTTCTGCCATTTGAGGAGGAATAAACAGAAGCTGATGTACGTACAGAATAAGAAAAAATGACAGCTAGGGTTTAGGGAATAAGTCTATTTATATTAACAAAGCCCGATAAGAATGAATAACATAGCGAATTGGTTCGAATTGACAATAACGACCCGAAAAGCCCGTTTCACTTCCGAAACGAAAGTATGTCATCCCGTATATCAAAATAGTTGTTTCTGATATTTTCTAACCCGACGAAACAGGTTTCAAGTCTCAATTTCATTGTAAAAATAAGTTAGCTTTTAAAATCAGCTTATTTTAAATTGATTTCAATTGAATTTAATTAAATTGATTTCTATGCGTTTCGAGTCTGTACGATCAAACGACAAGTCTGATCGCTCCGAAACTTGAAATCTAACAATAATTCACTATTATGGATCCAATGAAAGTAGTTTCATCGAAACCGAGGCAGTGGCTAAAATGGCTATTTTCACGTTAATTACATAAACTGGTACTAAATTGACTAAATCACTTTTTAATTTCAAATCTTGTAATTAACCGATTTTATCATTTTTGATTACTTAGATATTTACAATAATTTAAAACAAATTTACATATCAATTCAGTGTTAAATATTACACTAATTACAGTGTTCAATTTCAACTGTAATTAAATCCAATTAGTTTTAATTTAATTTCAATAAACTGCTTGTTCAATCAATTATTACTCTATAGACATTGTTAACATTTGTTTATATCTTATTGCATTAATATTCTACAGTTATCACCTTTTTACCATATTAATTGCAGTATTTCAATTATATTGAATTTTTGTCAAATTTCATATTAACTAAAATTTGAAATCCCAATAAACTAAATTATCTTGGTTTCTGTGACGCCCCACCTCTATACCCACGCTAGACAAGGACACTACGGTGTAATGCCGTCAACTAACATGGAGAATAAGGCTGTTGAGGAGCGACCATCTGTGTAATGGCTTTGTGCGAGCACCGATATGCCAGATAAAATATAACTTGCATTATTTTCAAGAGGAAATCCGACATGTCGACACACTCTCAAAGCTACTGCACAGTGGCTATAATATCTTCAGAAACAAATATAGAAATAAACATAACACAAATCAGTCACAGATAATTCATATCACAAAGGCGGAAAAAGATATGAATATATAACACATGAAAGTGTATATCAGAGTAGTGGTCAAATAAGATCCACAATATCACAAAAGAATAGTTACAAGAGCTTCACAAAAGAATAAGTATACATCAATGAGCCTATATCTCAAATGTATACAACCAAAAACTACTAATCTAAGTAGTTAGCCAAAAGTCAGGATAATAATAATCCCAGATAAGAAGTCAAGCAGAAGCACCAGTAACATCTCGGTCTGACCCGAGTATTATTTAATAAGAAAATAATAAACAGATCAGTCTAACTATAAATATCAGATGAAATGATATAAAATAAGAGATATGACAAAAACGTATGATAACTATAAAGCCATACTGTGATAAGCATGCAATTGAAAACCAACTAGAGATTAATCAATATCACAAGAATCTTCTCAAAGATCAAAAAGAATGTCATACTCTTTATTTTTATTCACCAAACCATAAAATTGACAATTATACCAATGCCAACCACAAAAGTTAATGACACAAAAATTCACCAATGCACAAATATTGATAAAACTTATCAATGTAAATCATGAAAATTGGTGAAACGCAAATTCTAGAAATCATCAATGGAAATCCAGAAATCACAAAAATGGGGAGGCTTATCACAAAACGGGAGTATGAAAACTCACCAACACGTGTATGAAAAAACGGAACGCTATTCCATGGTTGTTAACCATTAATTTTGAGCCGAGGCTCCGCTAAAACGGCCCGAAGACCATGAGCCGAAGCTCCACTAAAACGGCCCGAAGACCATGGGTCGCTACCCCACCAAATTAAGCCGAAGCTCCATAGAAACGGGGTTTAGTCTCCGTTGCAGACAAAGATACATCGCACATTGCTAGTCTAAATCACAAAAATGATCATCATCGATCATCAAGATGTGTAAATTACACCAAGCTAGTAAATATATGAGCTTAGCTTCATGTCGCATAACCACTAGCTTAACTTAAATATTTACGAACAAATTGTAGGTCTCCACTCGAAAATTGTCTCAAGAGATTCAATCAAACAAGTCCAAGAATTAACCAACGAAGTAGACGCAAGCGTTTCATACCACTTGTTTTACTATGCCGTTTAATTAGATTTCTCATACGAGTGAGGTAAAGGCTTGTATATACTAGTAGATTGGAAAACGGTTTTATGAATGAGCTTGATATTGAAAATAGAGTTGAAATCAATTTGATAAAAGAGTTTTGATATTTACTTCTAGTATTGAAACCTTTATATTTTTAAAGTGACAAAGCACAAAAATGATTGTAGAAACAATCAATCACCAAAATTCACATACGAAGACGTGAATTAATTCCAAAGAAATCGATATCAAATCCATCAAAATGGATATTTCCAAAAATTCCATATTAGTAGTCATCACAGTCGAATAATTGGTAGCATCAACTAGGAATCAAAACGAATCGATAAAAATTGGAATCACAACCCAAATAGGCAAAAAATAGGGATAATAGGCATTTAAGAGCAGGTCAATCGAATGGCTCACTGAGTTCAGTCGACTGAACTCAGTCCCGGAATATTCATGGGATGTTGGTCAGTCGACTGGGCTCAGTACGCCAGTCGACTAGACCAGAACCAGAGATGTGCTCAGGTAGCAGGTCAGTCGACTGGACCAAAATTCCATTCGACTGGAACCTGTTTACTGCACTTCCAGGCCTATCAAAATGAAGGCAAATTCCTTCCAAAATGCATTCAGTCGAGCAATGGAACTAGGGATTTATGCGAATCAGCTACCTGGCCCTATAGGCTCTTCGATTCATCACCAAAAGCATGTTCAAACAACAAAGCTATGATTTTTGAAGATTTGAACTCAAAACACTAAAAATTGGAATATTCACAAAACCAATCCAAATCAAAATCAAATGCACATGAATAAGTGTTAGGAATTCATACCTAACAATCAAAGATAATCATAGACTTAGATGTGGGATAAAAATCTCACCTTTTCACAAAAATAAGGAAGGAGAAGCTTGAAAGCAAAGGAAGAATCAACCACACTTCAACACAACCCAAATGAGCTTGAATCTAAGCTTAAAAGAAGAACATTCCCAAAGTTAGGTTTAGGAATTTCTAAAATTGAAAGGAGAATGAGTTAGAGAAGAAGAAGATGATGCTTACCAATAGCTTCTCTTTGGATTTGGAGCTAGAACTTGATTTGCAAATGAAAACTAGGACTTGGAGTTTTAATTTCCATTCCTCTCTCCATTGTTGCTAAAGCTTGAATAAGCTTGAGTATTAGGAAATAGAAATAAAGTAATGAAGAGAAGAGGGATGAAGCTTGGGTCTAAAGCGCTGAAACAAAACCAAAGCCCTAAGTGAAAAAGTAGCAAAATTCCACTAACTCCAAACATATCAAAGTTTATACTCAAAAAGGTCGCAAACGTAACTCCATGGGGGTGGTCTCGAGTCCTAATTCGACTGTTTGCAAAAAGTAGCTTCTTGGACTAAAATCCGACTAACGATGAAATATTTAAATACTCAATCGTAAAATATGCGGGTTGTTACAGACTCCCCTCCTTAAAGAAATTGCGTCCTCGCAATATTGAAGAAGAAAATATAAAGTAACAACCATAAAAGCATATTCTACACAAAATAAATTTGAAATAAAAAGTTCACCTCAAAGAGCACGAGAAGTAAGTCCGGATGTGCTCGTTCGATGAATTTTCTTAATTCCCAAGAACAATCCTTAGGATTTGAGGACCATTGAACTTTCACAAGAGGAACATCTTTATTTCGATGGCTTTTGACCTCCGAAGCAATAATACGAATAGGACGTTGCTCATAAGTTAAATTAGGCGAAACTTCAATTTCTTCCACAACACCGGGCTCAAGAATAGAATCGGAATCTCGAAGGCATTTCCGTAATTGAGAAACGTGAAACACGGCATGAGTAGTAGAAAATTGAGCTGGTAATAAGAAGCGATAAGCCACAGAACCAATACATTCGGTGATAGAAAATGGACCAATGTAACGAGGTGCTAGCTTTCCCGATCGAATGAAACGCACAACACCCCCTCATAGGTGAAACACGAATAAGGACAAAATCTCCCACAGAAAATTCTAATTTCCTTCTTCGGTTATCGGCATAGGATTTTTGTCTACTTTGGGCCTCTTTCATCTTATGACAATAAGATCAATCTTTTCTATGGAATCACGGATAAAATCTGGACCTAAAACCAACTTCTCACCGGCCTCAAGCCAACAAGAAGGAGAATGGCATGGCCTTCCATAGAGTGCCACGAAAGGTGCCATACCAATACTAGATTGGAAGCTATTATTACAGGAAAACTCAACAAGAGAAATATGATCTTCCCAACTTCCACCAAAATCAAGAACACATGCACGAAGAAGATCTTCAAGAGTTTGATTCACACGCTCGGTTTGTCCATCGGATTGAGGATAATAAGCGGTGCTAAAATTAAGCTTCGTTCCCAAAGCTTTTTGAAGACTCTTCCAAAATCCACTGGTAAACAATGGATCATGATCACTAACAATAGAAGTAGGAACTCCATGTAATTTAACAATCTCTTTAATAAAGAGTTTGGCCAAAAGAGGAACAATCCGGTTAGACCAAACAGGAATAAAATAGGCGGATTTAGTAAGTCTATCAACTATCACCCATAAGCTATCATGACCTGAACGAGAACGGGGAAGGCTGTCAATAAAATCCATGGAAATTTGATCCCACTTCCGAATTGGAATTTCTAAAGGTTGCAATAATCCACCGGGCCTTTGATGCTCGGCCTTGACAAGTTGGCAAGTCATGCAACACTTAACAAAGTCAGCAATATCAGATTTCATTCCCTCCCAATAATAAAGTCGCTTCATATCCGCGTACATTTTACTACTACCAGGATGAATGGTAAATTTAGAACGATGAGAATCTTCTAAAATGTCTTTACGAAGATCACTAATATTTGGCACGATAATTCTACCAAATTTTCGGATGCCGCCACGAGAATCAGTATCAAAGTCTTTCATACCTTCAATATCAATTTTATCCCTACAATATTGGCGAAGAAGAGCCAATTCGGGATCTAGCCTTTGGGCTTCAAGAATGCGGTCTAAAAGAGAAGGATGAGCCTCAAGGCTACATAAAACAAGAGATGAACATAAATCGAAAACACGATATCGAATCTCACAAGTGGATAAAACCCCGAGATCATTCCATTCGGATATCATCATAGAAACAACCGCTCATTGCTTGCGACTAAGTGCATCGGCAACACGATTTCCCTTTCCGGGAGTATAAAGAATATCAAGATCACAAGATGCAAGGAATTCGAGCCAACGTTGTTGACGCAAATTAAGTTCCTTTTGGAAAAATAGATACTTCAAAGATTTATGATCGGTATAGAGAACAAATTTCTCTTTCAAAAGATAATGACGCCAAATTTTAAGAGCGAAAACAATAGCCGCGAGCTCTAAATCATGAGTGGCATACCTAGTCTCGGTTGGCTTCAATTGCCTAGAAGCATAAGCAATAACACGTTCTCTTTGCATAATAACGGCACCCAAACCAATGCGACTAGCATCGGTATAAACAATAAAATCTTGATTCCCTTCGGGAATAACAAGAATAGGAGCATCGAAAAGGAGTTCTTTTAATTTCTGAAAAGAAGCTTCACATTTGTCTGACCAAATGTGTTTAACTCCCTTCTTTGTCAAACTAGTAAGAGGCACGGAAATTTTGGAAAAGTCTTTTATGAAACGACGGTAATAACCTGCCAATCCAAGAAAACTGCGGATCTCCGTCACACTCTCCGGTCTCTTCTAATTTTGAATCGCTTCAATCCTTGAAGGATCCATGGAAATTCCGGTTTCGAAAATAATATGACCAAGAAACTTCACACGAGATTTCCAAAAGTGGCATTTAGAAAAATTTTCTTTCAATTGATTGCTCCTAAGAGTTTCCAACACAATCTGAAGATGCTTTCCATGTTCCTCCTCGGTTTTAGAATACATAAGAATATCATCAATAAAGATGAGAACAAATCGATCGAGGAAGCCTTTGAAAACTCTATTCATAAGGTCAACGAAATAAGCCGGAGGATTCGTTAAACCAAATGGCATAACAAGCTATTCATAAGATCCATAACGAGTACGAAACGATGTCAAAGGAATGCTATCCTCTGCAATACGAAGCTGATGAAAACCGGTTGCTAAATCTAATTGTGGAAAGACTCTAGCACTACTAAGTTGATCAAATAGACCATCAATCCAAGGTAAAGGATATTTATTCTTGATAGTAAGATCATTAAGCTTGCGGTAGTCAACGCAAAGCCTAAGTGTACCATCAGATTTCTTCACAAAAATAGCCGAAGCTCACCAACGAGAGGAGCTAGAGCGAATAAATTGCTTCGTCTCCAATTCGGATAATTGTTTGCACATCTCCTCATTTTATTTATTGGACATACGATAAGGAGGATGAGTGATAGGTTAAGCTCCAGGGATGAGATTAATTCTGAACTCAATTGCTCGCTAAGGTGGCAATCCTAAAACGGGCTCAAATATGTCGGAAAATTCACGAACAACGTGAATTAGAGAAATGACATCTTCCTCATCATCATTATCATCATCATGAGGATTTAAAAAATATAAAGATGCAGCCAAGCTGGAATCCGAATCTTTAAGATCAATAGAAATCTGCTTAACAGATTGAGGATGTCGAAGATGAATAGTCCGCTCAGGACATAGGATGTGAGCTTCATAGTGGTTAACCCAATCCATTCCCAAAATCATTCCAAAGCCTAAGTAGCGCATAACATGCAAATCGGCTCGGAAAGAAAAATCGCGCAAAATAATCTCGACATCTTTACACAATAAACTGAGTGTTGTGGATCCACCAACCGGATTCGCAATTCTTAAAGAAGTCATTAAAGCAACAACACTTAAAGAAAAAGTATCAACAAGTTCTTTTGATATAAAAGAATGGGACGCATCCGTATCAAAAAGAACTTAAATAGGTTGATTACGAAATAAAATAATGCCATCAAGGATAGGATGAGAAATACCTTGATCACGAGAAGCGTTACTAAAAGTTTGCACCACATTAAGCTTTCCCTCCTTCCTGCCTTGAAATTTGGGACACGAAGATATATAATGATCTGGGCTTTTGCAATAGAGACAAGCATAGGATTTGAACACTTATTCGCATAATGGTCCTTAGAACCACAGTTGTAGCATTTCCCACCACTTGAGGTAGAAGTCTTAGTTGTCGGAGAGGCTTGCTTCCCTTTCTTATTATTGGGATAAGGACCTTTGAACTTATTAGGCCTTTTCTTGTTGGTGAAGTTCGGTTTAGCACTCCCAACTTCAACATCATTTACTCTATCAGCCTCTTCAAGTCGAAGAGCGATATCAATGAGTTGATCAAAAGAAACTTCTAATTTTAGAAGTAATGGCTTCTTGAGGTTTTTGTTCAAGCCATAGATAAATCTTTGGTTCTTCTTCAATGGGGTGTTATGTATTCGACCCTGTATTTAGAAAGCGAGTCGAAGGTTGCAACATAATCTGCCACAGAGGTGTAACGACCCAGAATTTTAATTTAATTAAAATTTGAATATTTAATTAATTTTAAATATTAAGAAGTGAATTTATAAGTCGAATAAATTTTTATTTGAATTATTGGATTTAATTGGATAATTAAATCGATAATTTAATATGTTAAATTATGGAAATAATTGAAAATTGAGTTAAATATGATTGAAAATGATTTGTAAAATTTTATTTTATCATATTGAAGTTAGAATGATATTTTAGAACTTTTAAAATCGAATTAAAAGTTAATTTGTGAAAATTGAATATTTTAATATTTAAATCGACTAGTGAAAATAGTCAATTTTTGAACAGTCTCAGAATTGAACGAAACCAGTTCCATTGGATCCGTAATAGTTAGTTATTACAGGATTTCAAATTTCGTGTCAATCGGAGTTATCGTTTGATCGTGGCAGCTCGAAACGCATCGATTTATTTTTAATTTTAATTTGGCGAGTTAAAATAGCCATTTTTCAAAAATTCTCGGATTTCGACGAAACCAGTTTCATCGGATCCGTAATGTGATATTATTGTAAGGTTTCAAATTTCGTGTCAATTGGATTTACCGTTTGTCCGGTACGAATTAAAACGCCTAGAAATCGATTTAAATCGGTTTAATTTAAATTGAACGTTTATAGCCATAACTCGCACAGATGTCCGAATTAGCTTCCGAAACCTGTTCCATTGTGTCCGGAACGCGGGGTAAACCCTAGAAACGCTGGTTACGGCGCGTAAATCGGAGTTCAGAATTTCCGAATGAATAGTGTTCGATTTTTCCTATAAATACACCTTAAATTCACAAAAATAAAAAAAAGAAAATCTAATTCTCTAAAACCCTAGCCGCCATTTCTGAATTGAATGGCCAGAAATTGATCTCATTTCTTCCTCAATCTCTCCCAATCTGCAAACAATTAGGAGAAGTGATCAACTACAAACTTGTAGAGCATGAAGAGAGCTAGAAATCTATACGGTGATGATGGGTTTTGGTGCAACGTAGAGGGAGCAAAGTGGGGCCGTTTGCAGCAAGTTGCGCACGCAACTCGAGGAGAAAGGGGGGGCCGAACTTCAGGTGGTACATGGTGGAGGTAGCTCTTGCAATGGGCTTCGACATGGCGGGTGTGTGATGAGGTTTAGTGTAGCGAGGAGGCTCGAATTTGAAAACCTAATTTGTGCTATATGGGTTTGTATGTTGTGCGTGTGTTCCTGTACGTGAACGTGAATGAGGAAAGGGAGAGATGAGGGAAGTCACGGCTAGGATCTGAAGAAAGGGGAATCGATGGTTGTGATGCAGCAAGGTTTAATATTAGAAAAGAAATTGTAAATTAATTTAAGTATAAATCGTGTAAACTTCAAAAATGTATATCTTTTTCATACGAGGTCGAAAACGCGCGAAACCAGTTGCGTTGGAATCGTATGGACGAGCACTACGCGATGGAGTTGGATTGGAGTCATTTGGAGTTAGTGAAAATTTCATGTAAAATTAAACGCACGTTTAATTTTATTCGAAATAAATCGCTAAAAACGAAATTGAAATCAAGGTGAGAACTTCTCACTCAATCGAATCAGTTTCGATTTTATTTTAAATAGTTAAATTTAAAATATTTGAATGCATGTTTGAATGATGATTGTTATCTATTGATTGTTAAAATAGACATTATACGCCGTTAGTAAGCGGATGTTATTTAATAAAAACATATACCGCGAATATTTCATAAACAGTGAAATTGGTATTATATATAATAGCAATATATATATATTGGCATATGTATATATTGGAGTTATTGATTTCCCGCATTTGTTTAGCGGATGAGACCCTATTGCGCCGTTTATTAAGCGGATAATATTTTAAATCCCATATACCGCGATAATTTCGTACTGGAGCGAAATTGGTATTGTGCTAATGTTTGTGGATGCAGGGAAACAGGTTGGAGGGATCCAATTGGATTCCTCAACAGTATTTATTTGATTTCAGATACTTTGATATTTGATGGACTATCATATCGATGTATGATGTCGTTGTTGTCGTGATTGACTATTTGGTGTGTAGCATCGTTGAAACAAGTTTTGGAATTTTAAAATGATTTTTAAAGTGATTTTTGAAAATATACAATATTTTTGGAATTGATCCATTATAAATAAATAAACGATATAATTTTAAGGTTATAAAAATTATGATTTTTGAGAAATATAGTTAAAAGTTAATTTTTGAGAATATGACGCTGATGATTTTATAAAATAGTAAAATCAGGATTTTTGAAATTATTGTGAAAAGTTTAAATATAGGATTTATGAAATTTAACTATTTTATAAATCAAAATGGTGAAATTATAAAGGAGATTAAAGACGTTTTGAAATAATAATATAAATTGATTTATATAAGAGATTTATAAATGGATATTTATAAATTAAAACGTTGGAATTATAAAACGAGTTTTTATAAGTGTTAGAATGAATTGTGAATGAATTTCATAAATGAATGAAATTTATAGAATTATAAACGGTGAAGTTATAAAGGAATTTTATAAGCAGTAGGTTTATAAAATTTATAAAGTTGTTAAAAGAATAGATTTGGGTGAATAAATGAATCTTATAAGTTATAAGATTTATAATTATGAAGTTCAAAGGAACGATTTTGTAAAATAATCGTTTTATAAGTATTTGACTTATAATATGAACCTTTGTTTTATAATTGAGTTATAAATCGAATAGGTTAATAAAGGAATTTATAAATGGAAGTTGTTATAAAATAAATAGAAATGGAATTTATAAACGCTGTTTTATAAATTCGCAAACGACTTATTTTGATAAGTAAATTGTTGAAACCTATTAATGAAGTTATATCCACATTTTTGACTGTGAATAATCCTTTAGAATAAAATGAATAAAAGGATGAAATTATTAACGAAGTTTATTCACATTTTTGAATAGTGAATAATACGTTAAAGAAACTGTTTTGAATGTGATGTTTTAAATAAAATTAAAACGATCTAACGATGTTTTAAAATATGTTGAGATTCGAAACCGTAGATTTCAACATTGATTGTTGAAATAGACGTTTTCGAGAAATAGAAGGAAATAATGGACTATAACACTGTTGTTATAGTAAATGATTTCCAAAAGGAAATGTTTTGTATAGTATTGGGATTTATATATCTATTTTAATTTCGAATCCTTATACTAGTGATTTTTGGGTTGTCGTAACGATGTTTTACGCCACATTCGTTTTGTCCCAAATAAATATGTTTAAGAGAATGATTTCCTTAAAGAATGAGATATATACTTAATCTCGATTTAAGTATATCGAATATTTTCCAAGTGCTGAAAAATAAATAAAATTTGTAAATTACTTATGAATAAGTAAGTATGGAAATGTTTTCCAATATAAAGTGAATATTTTGAGAATTTATCTTTCTGAAGATAAATTGAATGAATAATTGAAATCGTATATGCATGGATATTGTGAAATATAAATTCACTGTGGAATTTATAAAAGAAAGTGGAATTTGTTAAAAATAAATATTGATTTATTTTTGAAGTGTGAAATTATATATCTTGTAAAGATATGATTTTTAGGAAATAAATAATTTGAAAAATTATTTGGAATCTGGTGATGTTGGCATATCCATTGATAGTTCAATAACCGACTATCAATATTTCCCTTTGAATGGGTATTTGATGTGATTTGTTTGAATGTGAATGCCACACTTATTTTTTAATAAGCGCTCACTATTCGGGTTAACCGGGAAAGGACCATGGGGTCGTATAACCCATTCCGAATATGTGGTACGTCGATATGAATTGCATTGATGACCGGTGTTGAAGACCGGATATTTGTGAGAGCGATAGGATGACCTGTCGATTGTCTCTGCACTGAGTTGCAACGGTATAGAGACTCCCTAGGTGATGGGAAATCCGATCAGGATTGTGAATATCCGGATTTCAAGGACTTCTTTGTAAGTGCCTTCGGTTTTGTTCGATCCCGGAACAGACTTGTATGGATTGTATGTCTGACGTTCCAAATTGAGATATAAAGCAGATTTCATTCAAATATATTTCTGTTGGTGGCGGAGAATTTATTCTTTTAGCTTAACACCCTTCTCTGAGACGTACGAGCTCAGAGGTTATGTAGTTGAATGTTATCAGCGATATATTCCCAATTTGGTAATGTGACATGCTGAGTGTTGCTGTAAATGATCATTGTGTTGATTATTTGTGATAGGATCGTTTATTTGATCGTCTATCCTGGTGATCATTTCTATGATCATTTGTTGACCCAAAGCATGGCTTTTGTATAAAGTATGTTTTTGTGGACGTGACTTCGTCGAGCCTCACACCCCGTGAATGGTCAAAACAGGAAAGATGCGGCAAGGTTATGAGGGGTAGCGCCTTTTAGGATGTGTGCATTTCCTTCTGGAAAAGGGTGGTATCATGGTATGGAGCCTAGATACTTACTCATGTTGAAAACACTTTGTTATGATTGTGTGAATTGATTACGAGCGCTCGGTGAAAAGGTCCCAAAGGACCGGGGGATGGCATATTCGGTCAGTTGTTACTCAGTTAGGGGTAACCCGGCCTTGTGTTGGTAGAGATCCGGTTTGGTTCTCGGGGATGTCCATCCAGAGGCATTCTCATGTGGCAATGGGAAGTTCCTTGGCCTGATCATTCGTTGGAAATCCAAAGAAACAATACGAGACTTGTACGGTATTAGTTGTAGAACCTATCATTCACTTATGGTGGCGCCCCACTGTTTGGATGGTAGCTATAGTAGGCATACGATAATGGTCGTATGTTGGCTAAGATTTATATTCTACTTTCGAAATGAATTTTTTTCTACACTATACACTAGTAATAATATCAAATGTTCTTTTAAATGCGTATCAAGCATCTTTGACTATCATAAGGAGAAATCTCCTCCGATTCTGCGTTTGCATGTGTGTGTGTGCGGGAGGCCTTATGGTAGTCTCATTTTTAAAAGCATTGCGAATTGACTTTAAAAATATTCCTCTATTTTGATTTTAAAGATAAATAAACTGTTTTGAGTTCTCACACCAGTCACATGACTGACTCGGAGTTTATTGTTTTCCTTCCTAAACTCTGGGTGCCCACCAATTTACACACGGGCAGTCAAGAGTTAAGGTTTATCAGGATATTCTGGATATTCTGGAATTGCTGGAGGCAAGCTGGATGGCATGGCGTATTACTAGTATATAGTATTTCTTTTTCCGCTGCATTGTTGTTGTTGTACACTCTGATGATATGATGTAATGAAATGTGATGTAATGTAATAACTGATATAGTCTTTGTTTAAAGATTATTCATTTATTATTATATGTTGTTCCGCTGCGAATTGTGAGATTCTGTTGTTGTTGTGTTGTGTTCCGTTCCGTTCCGTTCTATTTTCTGTTTTCTTTTCCCTCTATTTTCTTTTCTCTCTCTATCTTTTCTTCCTTCTCTCTCTTCTTCTTTCTTTTTCTTCTTCTTTCTTTTTCTTCTTCTTAAACCATAACATTTCGGGTTTCCGGCCTTTGATTTTTCGGCAGTCGATAAAGTGAGTATCGATGTTGAATTTTCGAAAGTCGAAAATTTCCGGGGCGTTACAATCTGGTATCAGAGCTTATGGTTAAGCGACAACCATGGTTGTGTTGGGTGTTACTCATTAGAGATAGAGTCAGCAGTACTCTAGAATGTGTTTGAGTGTAATAATAGCTATGAGAGCGTATTTGTTAGTGAATATATAAAATTGTTTTATATTGTGATGATTGGTTTGTTGAGTGGCATATGAACCTTCGTCAGCGTGGTCTCGACAACTATGCCGAAGGGGTTTCTAAACACTTGAATAGAACAATTCGACACAATATTGTTTTAAAAATGGGTAAATGAAATAATTTTACCTTGAGTATATTTTGTATATGAAGAAATAATTTTTCAAAATTATTAAAGTGTATATAAGTTGATTGTTTAGATGTTTGAATAATCTAAATTGAAGAATAATTGTATAAGCAAAAAGAATTATAAGAATTGAATTATAATTAAAGTGATTTACAATTGTGAAATAAACTTATTTATATAAGAAGTGAAGCTATATGTATATATTTATGAATATGAGTTGTAAAATAAAAATGAATTTAAAGTTAAATGGAATATAACTTAAGTGTTGTTGAATGGAATTGATATTAGTATCAAAGTAAAATATTAAAGTTAAGTGATGGATATGAACTTGAGTTGTATAAATGAAATTCAACTTTTGTAATTGAATTGAATGAATGGATTAAATGTTAATCAATTGAATGTGAATAATTGATATGAAATAATGAATATAAGTGTTAATTCATTAAAATATAATGTTATTGGAAATTTGAACAATTGAATGAAAACCAATTTAATTAAACCAATTGAAAGTGATGGTGTTAAACCAAATTGAATGAATATAAGCAAAGGAATTTGCTTGTAATTGATATACTTTGGTTGTTATATGGTTTTTAGTTGATTGTATATAATTCATTAAGTATTAATGAAATTGGAAGCTAAAGTAATTAAAATCCAATTGGAAGTTAAGTGAATCTTAAATAGAATTGAATTTGATTTGGAAGTGAACCAACTTGAATATGAATTAGTGAATATAAACTAATTGAAAATGAATGTTAGTAAGAACATCCACTGTTAATGAATCAAACGTGATTAAATTGAAAACCTATTTCATTTAATATTAATGAAAATATGAATGAATATTTATTGGTTATGAATGTAGTTGGATGATAGTTGGTTGATGGTTGAATATAATTGCTTTATTGCAGTTGCTATGTTGACATATATAGTTATTATGTTACTATATGTTGTATATTGATACTATTGTCTATATACATGATTCTCATATTGTTTGTTGAGTGATTAGTAGGTGCGGATCGCGTTTGCTTCGCATTTGGAGCTCGCTTTCGCGCTATATTAGCCGTATATGCTTGCTAATAAAATATAAGGTACATATCTCGGATTAAATATCGTACTTTTATACTTTTTCCCTTCGGGATGCCTCATTATTTGATGAGATGTATATTTGTGATATATATACTGTCATTTTTTTTTCGGATCGAGCCGCGCAAAGGAGACTATGGCGAATTTTTCCGAAAATTTAAGGCGTTAGAAAAAATTTGAGAAAATTAGAAAGTTTTGAAAACTTTAACTTTGATATGGAATTGAAAGTTAAACAATAGTAGTTGTTTTTGAAAAGATAACTAAGTATGATTTGAAAACATAGTAAAGAATGATGAGAAGTTTAAAATTTGTTTTGGGAAAGTTAATGGATTCTGTCACTTTTCTTACTTAATAATTTCGAGGACGAAATTCTTTTAAGGGGGGAAGATTGTAACGACCCAGAATTTTAATTTAATTAAAATTTGAATATTTAATTAATTTTAAATATTAAGAAGTGAATTTATAAGTCGAATAAATTTTTATTTGAATTATTGGATTTAATTGGATAATTAAATCGATAATTTAATATGTTAAATTATGGAAATAATTGAAAATTGAGTTAAATATGATTGAAAATGATTTGTAAAATTTTATTTTATCATATTGAAGTTAGAATGATATTTTAGAACTTTTAAAATCGAATTAAAAGTTAATTTGTGAAAATTGAATATTTTAATATTTAAATCGACTAGTGAAAATAGTCAATTTTTGAATAGTCTCAGAATTGAACGAAACCAGTTCCATTGGATCCGTAATAGTTAGTTATTACTGGATTTCAAATTTCGTGTCAATCGGAGTTATCGTTTGATCGTGGCAGCTCGAAACGCATCGATTTATTTTTAATTTTAATTTGACGAGTTAAAATAGCCATTTTTCAAAAAGTCTCGGATTTCAACGAAACCAGTTTCATCGGATCCGTAATGTGATATTATTGTAAGGTTTCAAATTTCGTATCAATCGGATTTACCGTTTGTCCGGTACGAATTAAAACGCCTAGAAATCGATTTAAATCGGTTTAATTTAAATTGAACGTTTATAGCCATAACTCGCACAGATGTCCGAATTAGCTTCCGAAACATGTTCCATTGTGTCCGAAACGCGGGGTAAACCCTAGAAACGCTGGTTACGGCGCGTAAATCGGAGTTCGGAATTTCCGGATGAATAGTGTTCGATTTTTCCTATAAATACACCTTAAATTCACAAAAAAAAAAAAAAAAAAAACCTAATTCTCTAAAACCCTAGCCGCCATTTCTGAATTGAATGGCCAGAAATTGATCTCATTTCTTCCTCAATCTCTCCCAATCTGCAAACAATTAGGAGAAGTGATCAACTACAAACTTGTAGAGCATGAAGAGAGCTAGAAATCTATACGGTGATGATGGGTTTTGGTGCAACGTAGAGGGAGCAAAGTGGGGCCGTTTGCAGCAAGTTGCGCACGCAACTCGAGGAGAAAGGGGGGGCCGAACTTCAGGTGGTACATGGTGGAGGTAGCTTTTACAATGGGCTTCGACATGGCGGGGGTGTGATGAGGTTTAGTGTAGCGAGGAGGCTCGAATTTGAAAACCTAATTTGTGCTATATGGGTTTGTATGTTGTGCGTGTGTTCCTGTACGTGAACGTGAATGAGGAGAGGGAGAGATGAGGGAAGTCACGGCTAGGATCTGAAGAAAGGGGAATCAATGGTTGTGATGCAGCAAAGTTTAATATTAGAAAAGAAATTGTAAATTAATTTAAGTATAAATCGTGTAAACTTCAAAAATGTATATCTTTTTCATACGAGGTCGAAAACGCGCGAAACCAGTTGCGTTGGAATCGTATGGACGAGCACTACGCGATGGAGTTAGATTGGAGTCGTTTGGAGTTAGTGAAAATTTCGTGTAAAATTAAACGCACGTTTAATTTTATTCGAAATAAATCGCTAAAAACGAAATTGAAATCAAGGTGAGAACTTCTCACTCAATCGAATCAGTTTCGATTTTATTTTAAATAGTTAGATTTAAAATATTTGAATGCATGTTTGAATGATGATTGTTATCTATTGATTGTTAAAATAGACATTATACGCCGTTAGTAAGCGGATGTTATTTAATAAAAACATATACCGCGAATATTTCACAAACAGTGAAATTGGTATTATATATAATAGCAATATATATATATTGGCATATGTATATATTGGAGTTATTGATTTCCTGCATTTGTTTAGCGGATGAGACCCTATTGCGCCGTCTATTAAGCGGATAATATTTTAAATCCCATATACCGCGATAATTTCGTACTGGAGCGAAATTGGTATTGTGCTAATGTTTGTGGATGCAGGGAAACAGGTTGGAGGGATCCAATTGGATTCCTCAACAGTATTTATTTGATTTCAGATATTTTGATATTTGATGGACTATCATATCAATATATGATGTCGTTGTTGTCGTGATTGACTATTTGGTGTGTAGCATCATTGAAACAAGTTTTGGAATTTTAAAATGATTTTTAAAGTGATTTTTGAAAATATACAATATTTTTGGAATTGATCCATTATAAATAAATAAACGATATAATTTTAAGGTTATAAAAATTATGATTTTTGAGAAATATAGTTAAAAGTTAATTTTTGAGAATATGACGCTGATGATTTTATAAAATAGTAAAATCAGGATTTTTGAAATTATTGTGAAAAGTTTAAATATAGGATTTATGAAATTTAACTATTTTATAAATCAAAATGGTGAAATTATAAAGGAGATTAAAGACGTTTTGAAATAATAATATAAATTGATTTATATAAGAGATTTATAAATGGATATTTATAAATTAAAACGTTGGAATTATAAAACGAGTTTTTATAAGTGTTAGAATGAATTGTGAATGAATTTCATAAATGAATGAAATTTATAGAATTATAAACGGTGAAGTTATAAAGGAATTTTATAAGCAGTAGGTTTATAAAATTTATAAAGTTGTTAAAAGAATAGATTTGGGTGAATAAATGAATCTTATAAGTTATAAGATTTATAATTATGAAGTTCAAAGGAACGATTTTGTAAAATAATCGTTTTATAAGTATTTGACTTATAATATGAACCTTTGTTTTATAATTGAGTTATAAATCGAATAGGTTAATAAAGGAATTTATAAATGGAAGTTGTTATAAAATAAATAGAAATGGAATTTATAAACGCTGTTTTATAAATTCGCAAACGACTTATTTTGATAAGTAAATTGTTGAAACCTATTAATGAAGTTATATCCACATTTTTGACTGTGAATAATCCTTTAGAATAAAATGAATAAAAGGATGAAATTATTAACGAAGTTTATTCACATTTTTGAATAGTGAATAATACGTTAAAGAAACTGTTTTGAATGTGATGTTTTAAATAAAATTAAAACGATCTAACGATGTTTTAAAATATGTTGAGATTCGAAACCGTAGATTTCAACATTGATTGTTGAAATAGACGTTTTCGAGAAATAGAAGGAAATAATGGACTATAACACTGTTGTTATAGTAAATGATTTCCAAAAGGAAATGTTTTGTATAGTATTGGGATTTATATATCTATTTTAATTTCGAATCCTTATACTAGTGATTTTTGGGTTGTCGTAACGATGTTTTACGCCACATTCGTTTTGTCCCAAATAAATATGTTTAAGAGAATGATTTCCTTAAAGAATGAGATATATACTTAATCTCGATTTAAGTATATCGAATATTTTCCAAGTGCTGAAAAATAAATAAAATTTGTAAATTACTTATGAATAAGTAAGTATGGAAATGTTTTCCAATATAAAGTGAATATTTTGAGAATTTATCTTTCTGAAGATAAATTGAATGAATAATTGAAATCGTATATGCATGGATATTGTGAAATATAAATTCACTGTGGAATTTATAAAAGAAAGTGGAATTTGTTAAAAATAAATATTGATTTATTTTTGAAGTGTGAAATTATATATCTTGTAAAGATATGATTTTTAGGAAATAAATAATTTGAAAAATTATTTGGAATCTGGTGATGTTGGCATATCCATTGATAGTTCAATAACCGACTATCAATATTTCCCTTTGAATGGGTATTTGATGTGATTTGTTTGAATGTGAATGCCACACTTATTTTTTAATAAGCGCTCACTATTCGGGTTAACCGGGAAAGGACCATGGGGTCGTATAACCCATTCCGAATATGTGGTACGTCGATATGAATTGCATTGATGACCGGTGTTGAAGACCGGATATTTGTGAGAGCGATAGGATGACCTGTCGATTGTCTCTGCACTGAGTTGCAACGGTATAGAGACTCCCTAGGTGATGGGAAATCCGATCAGGATTGTGAATATCCGGATTTCAAGGACTTCTTTGTAAGTGCCTTCGGTTTTGTTCGATCCCGGAACAGACTTGTATGGATTGTATGTCTGACGTTCCAAATTGAGATATAAAGCAGATTTCATTCAAATATATTTCTGTTGGTGGCGGAGAATTTATTCTTTTAGCTTAACACCCTTCTCTGAGACGTACGAGCTCAGAGGTTATGTAGTTGAATGTTATCAGCGATATATTCCCAATTTGGTAATGTGACATGCTGAGTGTTGCTGTAAATGACCATTGTGTTGATTATTTGTGATAGGATCATTTATTTGATCGTCTATCCTGGTGATCATTTCTATGATCATTTGTTGACCCAAAGCATGGCTTTTGTATAAAGTATGTTTTTGTGGACGTGACTTCGTCGAGCCTCACACCCCGTGAATGGTCAAAACAGGAAAGATGCGGCAAGGTTATGAGGGGTAGCGCCCTTTAGGATGTGTGCATTTCCTTCTGGAAAAGGGTGGTATCATGGTATGGAGCCCAGATACTTACTCATGTTGAAAACACTTTATTATGATTGTGTGAATTGATTACGAGCGCTCGGTGAAAAGGTCCCAAAGGACCGGGGGATGGCATATTCGGTCAGTTGTTACTCAGTTAGGGGTAACCCGGCCTTGTGTTGGTAGAGATCCGGTTTGGTTCTCGGGGATGTCCATCCAGAGGCATTCTTATGTGGCAATGGGAAGTTCCTTGGCCTGATCATTCGTTGGAAATCCAAAGAAACAATACGAGACTTGTACGGTATTAGTTGTAGAACCTATCATTCACTTATGGTGGCGCCCCACTGTTTGGATGGTAGCTATAGTAGGCATACGATAATGGTCGTATGTTGGCTAAGATTTATATTCTACTTTCGAAATGAATTTTTTTCTACACTATACACTAGTAATAATATCAAATGTTCTTTTAAATGCGTATCAAGCATCTTTGACTATCATAAGGAGAAATCTCCTCCGATTCTGCGTTTGCATGTGTGTGTGTGTGCGGGAGGCCTTATGGTAGTCTCATTTTTAAAAGCATTGCGAATTGACTTTAAAAATATTCCTCTATTTTGATTTTAAAGATAAATAAACTGTTTTGAGTTCTCACACCAGTCACATGACTGACTCGGAGTTTATTGTTTTCCTTCCTAAACTTTGGGTGCCCACCAATTTACACACGGGCAGTCAAGAGTTAAGGTTTATCAGGATATTCTGGATATTCTGGAATTGCTGGAGGCAAGCTGAATGGCATGGCGTATTACTAGTATATAGTATTTCTTTTTCCGCTGCATTGTTGTTGTTGTACACTCTGATGATATGATGTAATGAAATGTGATGTAATGTAATAACTGATATAGTTCTTTGATTAAAGATTATTCATTTATTATTATATGTTGTTCCGCTGCCAATTGTGAGATTCTGTTGTTGTTGTGTTCTGTTCTGTTCCGTTCTATTTTCTGTTTTCTTTTCCCTCTATTTTCTTTTCTCTCTCTATCTTTTCTTCCTTCTCTCTCTTCTTCTTTCTTTTTCTTCTTCTTTCTTTTTCTTCTTCTTAAACCATAACATTTCGGGTTTCCGGCCTTCGATTTTTCGGCAGTCGATAAAGTGAGTATCGATGATAAATTTTCGAAAGTCAAAAATTTACGGGGCGTTACATCAGGATTCACCTTGAACAAGGTCAATGAAACGATGAGCCAATATTACCTTCTTAGCTTCTGGTACAAACTTTAATTCAAATCGTTCCCATAATTTCTCCCAAGTAAGATCCGCTTCATTTATTTCAAAAATCAGAAGGTCGTGCCAGTCTAATGCTCTTTCTTGGAGCATACTAGAGGCCTCCTGAACTCCGTGAAGATCAATAAGGTTCATGCGAGAAAAAATTCGATCTCATGTTCTTAGCCAAGCCTGGACTTCAATAATGGTTTCAGAACCTTTGAATGGCTTCCCACCCAAATTGGTATAATCGTTGCACAAACGTGCAAATCCAGACTTAGGGTGAGTAGACTCCGGATTAGAACCGGCTGCTTGAGCATTCTTTACTAGATCAAGAAGCTTCTGGGCAGACATAAATACTCCATCTTGGGGAGTAGCACTAGATTGACCGGCGCTAGGATGGCCAGGCCTAACCATTTCTCTTCTTTAAGAAAGAAAGAAAGAAAGAAAGAAGAAAAAGATTATTCACAAAATGAATATCAAACAATAATGATTGATAAAATAAGGAATCACAAAAGAAAATAGGATAGGACGGTTCGAAGACGCGAATAAAATACTAAGGCATGACTCCTAAGATGGACTTAGGACGATGATCCTTGTTAAATTATTCTACGTTGTTCTGAAGTTTTGCTCTGATACAAAGCTGTGACGCCCCACCTCTATACCCATGCTAGAAAAGGAAACTACGGTGTAATGCCATCAACTAGTATGGAGAATAAGGCTGTTGAGGAGCGACCATCCGTGTAATGGCTTTGTACGAGCACCGATATGCCAGATAAAATATAACTTGCATTCTTTCCAAGAGGAAATCTGACATGCCGACACACTCTCAAAGCTACTACACAGTGGCTATAATATCTTCGGAAACAAATATAGAAATAAACATAACACAAATCAGTCACAGATAATTCATATCACAAAGGCGGAAAAAGATATGAATATATAACACATGAAAGTGTATATCAGAGTAGTGGTCAAACAAGATCCACAATATCACAAAAGAATAGTTACAAGAGCTTCACAAAAGAATAAGTATACATCAATGAGCCTCTATCTCAAATGTATACAGCCAAAAACTACGAATCTAAGTAGTTAGCCAAAAGTCAGGATAATAATAATCCCGGATGAGAAGTCAAGCAAAAGCACATATAACATCTCGGTCTGACCCGAGTATTATTTAATAAGAAAATAATAAACGGATCAGTCTAACTATAAATATCAGATGAAATGATATAAAATAAGAGATATGACAAAAACGTATGATAACTATAAAGCCATACTGTGATAAGTATGCAATTGAAAACCAACTAGAGATTAATCAATATCACAAGAATCTTCTCAAAGATCAAAAAGAATGTCATACTCTTTATTTTTATTCACCAAACCATAAATATTGACAATTATACCAGTGCCAATCACAAAAGTTAATGACACACAAATTCACCAATGCGCAAATATTGATAAAACTTATCAATGTAAATCACGAAAATTGGTGAAACACAAATTCTAGAAATCATCAATGGAAATCCAGAAATCACAAAAGGGGGAGGCCTATCACAAAACGGGAGTATGAAAACTCACCAATATGTGTATCACAAAACGGAATGCTATTCCATGGTTGCTAACCATTAATTTTGAGCCGAGGCTCCACTAAAACGGCTCGAAGACCATGAGTCGAAGCTCCACTAAAACGGCCCGAAGAACATGGGTCGCTACCCCACCAAATTGAGCCAAAGCTCCACGGAAATGGGGTTTAGTCTCCCTCGCAGACAAAGAGACATCGCACATTGCTAGTCTAAATCACAAAAATGATCATCATCGATTATCAAGAAGTGTCAATTACACTAAGCTAGTAAATATATGAGCTTAGCTTCATGACCCATAAGAACTAGCTTAACGTAAATATTTACGAACAAATTGTAGATCTCCACTCGAAAATTATCACAAGAGATTCAATCGAACAAGTCCAAGAATTAACCAACGAAGTAAACGTAAGCGTTTCATACCACTTGTTTTACTAAGCCGTTTAATTAGATTTCTCATACGAGTGAGGTAAAGGTTTGTATATACTAGTAGATTGGAAAACGGTTTTATGAACGTGCTTGATATTGAAAATAGAGTTGAAATCGTTTTGATAAAAGAGTTTTGATATTTACTACCAGTATTGAAACCTTTATGTTTTTAAAGTGACAAAGCACAAAAATCATTGTAGAAACAATCAATCACCAAATTCACATACGAAGACGTGAACTACTTCCAAAGAAATCGATATCAAATCCAACAAAATGGATATTTCCAAAAATTCCATATTAGAAGTCATCAAAGTCGAATAATTGATAGCATCAACTAGGAATCAAAACGAATCGATAAAAATTGGAATCACAACCCAAATAGGCAAAAAATAGGCATAATAGGCATTTAAGAGCAGGTCAGTCGACTGACTCACTGAGTTCAGTCGACTGAACTCAGTCCTGGAATATTCACGGGATGTTGGTCAGTCGACAGGACTCAGTACGCCAGTCGACTGGACCAGAACCTGAGATGTGCTCAGGTAGCACGTCAGTCGACTGGACTAAAATTCCAGTCGACTGGAACCTATTTACTGCACTTCCAAGCCTATCAAAATGAAGGAAAATTCCTTCCAAAATGCATTCGGTCGAGCAACGACACTAGGGATTTGCGAGAATCAGCTACCTGGCCCTGTAGGCTCTTCGATGCATTACCAAAAGTATGTTCAAACAACAAAGCTATGATTTTTGAACATTTGAACTCAAAACACTAAAAATTGGAATATTCACAAAACCAATCCAAATAAAAATCAAATGCATATGAATAAGTGTTAGGAATTCATACCTAACAATCAAAGATAATCGTAGACTTAGATGTGAGATAAAAATCTCGCCTTTTCACAAAAATAAGGAAGGAGAAGCTTGAAAGCAAAGGAAGAATCAACCACACTTCAACACAACCCAAATGAGCTTGAATCTAAGCTCAAAAGAAGAACATTCCCAAAGTTTGGTTTAGGAATTTCTAAAATTGAAAGAAGAATGAGTTGGAGAAGAAGAAGATGATGCTTACCAATAGCTTCTCTTTGGATTTGGAGCTAGAACTTGATTTGCAAATGAAAACTAGGGCTTGGAGTTTTAATTTCCCATTCCTCTCTCCATTGTTGCTAAAGCTTGAGTATTAGGAAATAGAAATGAAGAGAAGAGGGGTGTAGCTTGGGTCTAATGGGCTGAAACAAAACCAAAGCCCTAAGTGAAAAAGTAGCAAAATTCCACTAACTCCAAACATATCAAAGTTTATACTCAAAAAGGTCGCAAACAACATTTTGAACTCAGTGGGGGTGGTCTCGAGTCCTAATTCGACCGCTTGCAAAAAGTAGCTTCTCGGACTAAAATCCGACTAACGATGAAATATTTAAATAAAATATTTAAATACTCAATCGTAAAATATGAGGGTTGTTACAGTTTCACTCTTTTTATTAAATCAATTTATTGCCTTATGAATGTAATTGACATTTTTGTACATTTTATTGCATTCACATTTTACAATTAAAGTCTTACTCATTTTGACGCAACATTTAATTTCATTTAACTATAATTGATTAAGTAAATTGGTAACAAATAACAATTGTCACCATTTCTACACTTATAACATTCGTAAGTTTATTATTTACAAACAAATGTTATAACAACTAACACTATACTAATCCTATCCAATTGCAATTTATTACGCGTTATTTTATTAATTAATTAACATTTAAATTATCAATTACACTTTTAATCTAATAATCAATTAATACACCTATTATTATAATTAATTTACAATCTATAACAAATTATAATTTTTTAAATCATTTCAATTAATTGGAATTACATTTAAAGCAGTTATCAATTACCTTAAATTAATAATATTACATTTCATTCTAGTTATATTATTATTATTAAATCATTAATTTTTATTTCTTCTAACTTTAAACCACGAACCTTTATTAAATTAACTATTTTTAATGATTGAAAATTACGTTACGCTCTTCCCCGCTCAAAGATTTTCGTCCTCGAAAAGGAATAAAGGAATTAATATACTTTATTTAAAATATTCTATTTATAAACACTAAATTTACATAATTAAATAATTTAAATAAAATATATCAATTTATAACAATTAAATCCTTTTATATACGAGTAAATAAAAGTTTGAAAAACATTTCACAAATTTTTTCTAAGTCCAAGATTCGTAGAAAATTTCGGCAGCCTTCTTTGCACGGAGAGATTTTGGGAGAAATAATAATATCAATAATAACAACATATATCATATATTTCAAAATAATATATCCCAAATTACGAGAGAAAAATATAATATCTCTACAAAACCATAATCCGAAAACGTACGTATTTGTCAGACAAACAACGCTCATTTATGAAACCAAAAGCAGTAATTATTGCTTCCATAAACCTATATCTCACTTATATAATCCAAAGAGGTTAATAATTAAGTAAAAGAGAAATATCTAAGTTATTTCAACTAATAACAACAATCACAACATAACAATAATCATTTGCAAACAAACTATACAGACATCATTTCAACCAAGAAATCAATCATCCATTCATAGCAACCAAAATAAATGGTTTGTCCGGTTTCAGAACTTCTAATCATATAGATGATAAATAAACTATGAAGTAAACAATACACTCAACAGTCGTAGATAAAACTTAATAGATTATTTATACATCTCTACACAAAATAGAAGTATCCTTTCCCAACCAATCGATAAGCCAAACAAACAATAATTTCAATGTTATTTAAGTGTGTTTCACATCATTTACTGTTCTTTTCTCATTCATATAATGCTTATTTTCATTAATTTCCATTCATTCTTGCTTAAAAAAGTTCATTTCTCTTTTATTCATACAATGCCATTTTCCTTTCATTTTATTACTTTACCTTCATTGCTTAAATAAGTTATTTTTATCTCAATTATTGGATCATCCATTATTGGTAAGTTTCTTTACAATTTAATTCACCATTAATTGATTACTTCTTTTTCACATTCATTCTTCCATACATAGTATTATTGAATATTAATCCTTTTTTACGTCATTTCAATATTTTCTGAAGTTATAATCATTCAACAAATGTAGTACTCATTTTAATTATAAATGGCTTCAACATTAATTTAAGTTTATAATTATTTACTTACAGCATTCACCTTTACTATTCAATCTGATTATAGATAGCTTAAATGTTAAGTTAAGCTTATAATCATTTTTCTTACATTATTCCCTTTTATTACATTTAATTAGTAGCATTTCAAACTATTAACTTCAGTTCATAACAATTTATAACATTAGAATTCTTATTTATAGAAGTAATTCTACTGGACACTTTCATATTTCCAAGTATTACTTGTATAATATTGTATTACACATTCTTATTTAACATTACAACTTTTAACATTTTGGTAAGTTATATATATATATATATATATATATATATATATATATATGTCTTTTAGAATGTAATTGAATGTTACACAAGTTTACCGTTATTCATTTTAGTTAACAAAATGTTCACTAGTTACATTTCCTTAATTTGCATATCTTTTTGATTTGCCGTTTAAAAATTTCCAATTTCTTATATATTCCATTAATTACTTAGCGTCTAGTTTCTATTACATGTATTAAAAGTTTTTAATTATTAAAATAGTCAAGATTTCATTTCATTATAATATTTGAAATTTCAAATTGCAGAAAACTTAAGGACTAAATACGGGGTTCCTTTCAATTGTTTTAAAATTATATATATATATATATATATATAATCATATCTTTTATAAATATCAAATAATATTTGGAAACTAAAACTAAGATTTATTTATCAAAACACGTGTGTAGTAAAATTACTACAGCGGTCTTCCCACTTTGAAACTCGAAAATGAATGTCGATGATGCGTGCATTCATCATCGAGATTATTTTCCAGCGATGGAAAGGGGAGTACAGAACTTATTTCCTTTTAAAAATTTGTTTTAAAAGATTTCTTTCAAATCATCTTGAAATATTTATATCGAAAAATACTTCTAAGTAATATTATTATTATATTCTAAAATCATTCGAAATAAATTTTCAAAAATCCCAGAACTTCAATTCTAAACTTCCAATTTATATTTAGTTTTCTTGTAAATCCTATTTTAAAATAAATATTTATAAAATTTCTCTACATAAAAAACATCATATTACTTTCAACTATATCATTTATAAAATTTTATTATTTTATATACAAACTATATAATATGCAAAATTATTTCATTTACCTATATTTCAAAACAATATTGTGTCGATCTGGCCTATTAAGTGTTTTGAAATTCTTATCGATGCCATAGCGTCCTATGTACCCACCAAAATTTATAAATACTAAACAGGACAAATTAACACAATACAAATCCTTTTATAACACTATCAAATAAGCTCTCTCATATATATACACACTCAACGACTCATTTTAGGGTGTTACTACCCTATTTCTAAAGAGTTAGACCCCACAAAGCTAAGGTTACCGCTAAACCAAATCTCTGATACCAACTGTAGCGACCACCTCTTTGGACGGTTTAAATCGATGATAAACCACATGCATCATACTCAAACCATTCAAAAGGACAGACTGTTATGAGATAAATAAGAAAAAGCAGAGAAAGAAAGAAAGCAAATACAAAATCTCACAGCGAAATGAAAAAATATAATAATCAAATAACAGTTCATAAAGTTATTTACAAATAACCTTGATTATACTTTTATAATACAGATCGGAATTACATACAATAAGAATAAATAATAAATAAATGCGGTGTAACAACATGATGTAATGAAATAAATATAATAAATAATAATAGTATAAAATCTTCGTCTTCATCCTCCAGAAAGAAGTCTTCGATAAACTAAAAAGCTCAGACTAACCTGAGCAAACTGAAAAGAAAAAACACTCGAGTCAGAAGTAAAAGATCTTATATAAGTTAAATAAACAATAAACAAATATAAGCGTAACGACGTCGTAGACGTTTATGGGTTTTGACACCTCCTATCCAGTGTTAACGTAAGTGTAATAACTTAAGAGATGTTCGGGATTTCCATCTCCTAAGGACCCGTTAAACTATCTATTATGTAGTACAATAAGCTAATATAATAGTGCCTACAGTAAAGTAAAATATTAAAATAGCATTAAGGCATTATCCATCCCCCTTAACACATTTTATATATTCCCATAGTCTATACAGTACCGTACGCTGCTCCATGAGGTTTACCTAGAGGGCACTCCAAAGGTATGGTAAAAAAAACTCGTAGAAGGCGCGATAGGGCATGTGAACACGACACTCGAGGAAATGCTAGGGTAGATGTACCAATTGCGGATCTAGACTGGTGGTAATGCATAACAGCTACTACGGCCCACCCCGGAACAGACTTCCATAGTAAAAATCGAGGGGCGTCCACCTAATCATCACAAAGTCATAATATGATATCAAAGAAATATGTCTGATTGGAGGTGCGACCTCACTTGCCCGGCATGGCTCCTGTTTTAGTCATATCTAAGCTGACTCACGGGAGTCAGGGTCACGTAAATACCTCATACAGAATCGTTTGCCAAATCATCCACTTCATTTCTAAAATCTCCACCACATACACAGTTGTTAAAGTGGTTTTCGGTATTGGCAGAGAGTATGACAATATCTGATCCCGGTCTCTTTAACAACTAAACGCTTATTTCACACTAGATGGTTCTTTTACATTTCAATAGCCAATTCACAATTGATATCAAAATATCGTATTCTCAAAACCATATCACTTTCAAAATCACATTACTTCCCAAATTATATCACATTTGAATCGTATCACTTTTGAATTCATATTTCTAAAATGGATTAAATCCCATTTAAAAATCATCATATTTTTCCAATATGATGATTTAAATCCCTTCTTTTGTTATAACATCATTAAACCGTATTCGCTTTAAAATCAAGGCTTTAATTATAAACATTTCAGCTTTCAACCATCTGAAATTTAAAAAATAATTTAGATTGTTATAAATAGTTTAATTAGTTTAACATAGTTTAAATAGATATACATTAGGTTAAATAAGTTTAAAATAGATTAAATAAATTTAAAATAGATTAAATAGATCAAAATACTTTAAATTAGATTTTATGTATTTAAAATATGTTAAATAGAACTAAAATAGATTAAATAGTTTAAAATAAATTTAAAAAATTTCATATAGTTTAATAAAGATTAAATGGTTTAAAATAGATTAAAATAGATTAAATAAATTAAAAAACATTAAATAGGTTAATTAGTTTAAAATAGGTTAAATTAGATTAAAATAAATTAAATAGTTTAAATTGATTAAGTTGGTTTAAAATAGATTAACTTATTTTTAATAGTTGAAAATCTTAAAATTAGAATTTAAAAGAACATCGACAGTTTTAATTGAGATAATAAATTTGAAATTACAATCAAATTTACTATTCTTCCATTTCAACAAATCTGGAGCATATCCGGATTTCAAATCAAAAACCCAATTTCAAATCTTGAAGTATCAAATTTAACTTTTCCAAATTTAGTAGATTGCAAAGTTGCAGTTCCAACATTTCAATAACTCAATTTCGATAATTTCATTTATACTTCCAATTCAAATTTAGAATTCCAATTTAAATCCTTTAAATAATTACTTAAAACAATTAAATTTATATCGATCAAATTCTATTTCAAGTATCATTTAACTAGATTCTAAGTTTAAAGATTTAAAATTAACCAATCCGGTGTCCATATATAATTCTCTACCCTATGGTCAAGTGAAATGGATATTTGTCATTTCAATCCGCAATTGTTTTTTATTTACGGATTTATATCATTTTAACCCGCAATCTTGAATTTGATTACAATCCATGGAATCACTTGAGTCTATCATTTCAACTCATAACGATTTCCCCTAATCTATCAATCGTTCGCGTATGTATCATTTCAACCCATAGGGAACTTATAGTGCTATAACAGTATAAAATATAACATCCAGTCATCCAATGTCAACAATCAAACATTCATTACAATCATCATCCAAATCACATCAATAAATAATTGGTTATCAACAACAGGTATTAAATTGACAATAAAATTTAACATTATATTAAATAACGATTAAATGCAATAAAAGCGAATGACAATTTAATATACCAAACATCAATTAGTCAATTTCTAATCACATCATAAATTTAATTTAACTAACATAAGATAGTTTAGTAGTCGTGAGTGGGTTAAAACACCCACCTTTGATTTCAAATCGATTTGAAATCCAAATAAAGGCCCAAATTTAATCAGTCTCAAAATTCATCCATACCAATTTCATAATGTTTAGAATTTCAATACGATCCCAGCAAAACAAACCGCGCGTGAATCGGACATCGTATGTGAAAGTTATGTAGATTAGAACATTCGAAGTTAAAATTTAAAGTAAATAAAATAATTTCATACAACCAATTACCTCCTGACACATCACTTACCCATGTCATCTCAGAGGAACACGAAAACCCTAGAACCGATCTTCGTTCATTTGAAAGCCTGTTGCCACCAATCTATTGACCATGAAACACCATCGAGACGCCGCCGAATGACCAACCACCACCTCTCGAGCTTCGTCCGGCCGCCTCCACCATCGAGACCCCTTTCATCATCGATCGACACGCAAAAAACCCACAGCCGCTGTCGAGTGAAAAACTCTAATCGAATTATCAAGCTTGATCCAGCCGTTGACTCACCAAACAAACTACGTGGATGAACTATGCGCGCCACTCTCCACGCGATGGTACCATCCAATCGTCGATCCATCGAAGTTGGTCATGACACTATGAACGACCGAGACTTATCCTTCAATTTATGGACACACAGAGGCTCAAATAAAAAACTGCAAATTTGACTTACGCTCGTTGAGAGCTTCGAATTAATATATAATTCGATATAGTTTGAGGATTTTTAATTTTTCGATTTGATTTTGATTTGAAATTGAATTTTAGAATTTGAATTTCTACCATTTGCGAGGGAGGAACAAACAAAAGTTGATGTACGTACAGAACAAGAAAAAATGACTGCTAGGGCTTAGGGAACAAGACTATATATTAACAAAGCTCGATACGAATAATTAACATATCAAATTGGTTCGAATTGACGTAACGACCCGAAAAGCCTGTTTCGCTTTCGAAACGAAAGTGGGTCATCCCATATATCAAAATAGATGTTTTTGATATTTTCTAACCTAGCGGAACTGGTTTCAAGCCTCAATTCCATTATATGAAGAAGCTAGGTTTTAAAATCAACTTATTTCAAATTAATTTCAATTGAATTTAATTGAATAGATTTCTATGCGTTTCGAGTCCGTACAATCAAACGACAAGTCCGATCGCTACGAAACTTGAAATCTTACAATAATTCACCTTTATAGTTCCGATGAAAGTAGTTTCATCGAAATCTGAGACAGTGGTCACAATGGCACGTTAATTAAATAAATTAGTATTAAATTGACTAAATGACTTTTAATTTCAAATTTGTAACTAACCGATTTTATCATTTTTGATTACTTAGACATTTACAATAATTGAAACAAATTTACATATCAATTCAGTGTTAAATATTACACTAATTATGTAGCGACCCAACTTTCTAACACTAGAAAGTCGCATCACTAATTAAGAAAGAAAGGGATAGAAGAAGAAAAGATAAGAAAAGAAGAAACACAACAACATCAGATACTCACAGCGGAACGAATGAAATATAATATATCACATAAAATATTACATAGTATCATATTACATCAGAGTACACAACTTAAACAACACATATTAGACAGTTATAAACATCTATCTATCTATACAACTCAAGTACACAAGATACAGATAAAATACAAACACAGCGGAACCATAATATATCTACCCGTGGAAGCCTCCTGCTCCATATCTCCTCCAGAGTTCGTCAGGCAAACCTGAATCACTTGACTACTCATACATAATATTAGTACCCAAGAGTTTAATAAAACAGAAAATAAACACTCGGGCCAGACAGGGGTCTGGTGTGAGTAAACAGGTTAAAATTGCTTAAATTTAGAAAAACCTTTGAAAAGAAAAGGTATCACGTAAGACTTCCCACACATAAACATGGAAAAGTTTTTACCTTACGCTAACCAGAACTTTTGATAGGAAATCCAGTGATATTATAATAGTGTCTAGGATTTTCAAGTAATAAGAAATAGCTGAAATTGTTACACTATTAAATTCCAGCCACTAGCCACAAAAGAGGTAATACAAACAAAACCGTAGGGTCTCGTAGGAAGAATGGGTTTCCATCAATGGCAGGGCTACCGATGTACCGCTCGTCATAGTACGTGGCCTAGATCACAGTACCGAGGATTACTCCCAATCCCCTGCATCACAAAGCCGGAACCATTCCTTACTGAACAGTCCCGAGTAAGATCATCCCGTGGTTGGCGCGACCAACCACCCACAAAGCCGAAATAAAGGGACATCTAGACAGGAATGACCTCACCCTGAAATGGGTTCTACCCACCTAGCCTTACTGCACCTCCCCTGTTTTAGCCATTCCCGGTTGATGAGGCTTGAGGCTGCGATTACCTTTATAAACCACATCTACCTTAGAATGCTCATCGTCCACCGAACGATGTTCTGAAAGCATTCAATCCATACAAGTTCGTTCCGGGTTCAAACGAAACCGAAGCCACTATCTCGTTGCACTCATTTTGGAATCACCCTCAGAGTCAACGACCATAGCCCTTGCACTCTATATCACCAACTCGAACCTATAAGTACCATCTCCGTCAAACTCATCATGGAATCACCCACAGAGTTATACTGACGAATAGTTCTTACAGCTTGAGTCTTCACTAAGCTCCACTTGGATTCACGACCTAACGTTTAATTTGGATCGATGTGGTTTTCGGATTATCCAAATATGGAAACCCGATCTCAATCTCATCGAAACCAAATGCCATTTTAATGTCCAAGTTGTTTAAGGGTTTTAAACAATTAAACTTATTCAGGATGATATAAACAGATAGATGAATCACATTATCACAATAGATAATTCATATCAAACATGCATCTCACAAAGTAGCATATCACATATCATAGATGTCCAAATCATCCAACATCATTCATCATCCAATATCAGTCATCCAATATTAATCGCCTAATATCAATCAATCATCCATAAGCAGAATTGATTAACTCTAAATCAATTGGATTATCTAAATCCTTCTTCATTAATAAATAAATTAATCATCTCTTAATGATCTTCTTTAAATAATCTTCCTTGATTAATTATCCTTTAATTACATTCAAGTAATTACCCTTAACCATATACAGTAATTAACCTTTAATTACTATCATTAATTACAATAATTAATGATCCTACATTTGTTTCCATTAATTAATTAACTTTGATTAATTACACTAAACCTCAATTAATTACAATTAATTAATCACACTTTAATTAATTACTTTTATTAATCAATCTTGATTAATTCATTAATTATATTAACTAATTATCCTTATTAATTAATAATTCCTTTAATAAATTAAATAATTAACTTGTAATTAATCATCTCATTAATCATAAACAGTAATTAATAACTTGTAATTACTTATCTTAATTAATTAACTTCTTAATTAATTATATTAACCCTTTGATTAATTAATCTAATAAATAAATCTTTAATTACTTCATTAAGTAATTATTATTCAATTAAATTAATAAATAATCCTTAATTAATTACTTTATTAATTAATTACATTTTTAATTAATTACACTTAGTAACCAATCTTAAAATTAATCACATTCATTAATTCATTAATCACATTGATTATTTAACTAAAATAATTAAGTAATTAACCCTTAGTTACTTACATAAGTAATTATCTTCTAATTACTTCCATTAAATGATTACTCTTTTAATTAATTACTTAACAAGTAATTAATTCCATCATTGAATAATCCTTAATTCATTAATTAATTAATTACTCCACAATTAATTAGCTTCAAAACAATTATATTAATCAATTCCTTAGATTAATAACATCTAGTGATTATCCATTAACCACTTTAATTTAATTACTCCCATGAGTAATTACTTCCATTAATTACATTCAGAAATTCACCATTAATTACTTCATTAAGTAATTTCACTTAATTAATTCATAATTAGGAGATTATTTAAAAATTAAATAAAACAATTAACTAATTGTTTAAAATTAATTAAATAATTAATTAATTAACTTCTTATATTTTCAAAATCCTTAATTAATTAAGAAAAACATAAATATTAATTAATCTCTTTGCTTATTAACAAATCATATAATTTAGTATCCATAATGTTCATAACAAAAATAAATTAATCATATTTATCTTCATAAATAAATTATTTGAAATTAATCAAATTTTAACAACTTAAAATCAAATTATTTTATTGGTTTTCAAAATCATAATAATAACCTTATTTGAAAATAAGGCATTTAGAAATCAAATTTAAAATTTAAAATACTTTAATTATCTAATTTAAACTTATTTAATTTCAATATAAATTGAAAACTTAGTTACTAATCATTATTTTAAAATTTACTTAAAACTTAGATATAATATTTAAATTCAAAACATTCTTTTAAATTGAAATTCAAAATTAAATTAAGATAATTACTTACAAAAGAAATCACCTTAAAACAATTTAAATTTGAAATATAAATTCAATTAACATTTTAAAAGTTTAATTAACTTTTACTTACAAAGAACAAGATTCAACTTTTATAAATTTGCTTACTTTTATAAACTTGTTTTATAATTTTTAAAGCTTACCTTCCTTTATCCGACAACTAGTTGAATTTACAACTTAATATCATATACAGTATAAACCAAAAAACCCACACCTAAATTACTCGTGTTCGAAAACCAAATAACACGAGTCAGTTCCGAAGCAAAAACCCATATCACAACTTCGAGTCGTTTCCAAGAAAACGCGTGCTTCCCTTCGGGTCGACCTTGTCTTTCCCAAACTTCAAAATTCCCAATGTACCAAACGTACACGGCGCACGTTGCACGGCAAACCAAACGACGTCGAGCTTGCCTCCGGCCATCACCAAGTCGTCGGCGACCACTACAACCTCTCCACAAACCCAGATTCAAGAATCCATCAACAAATAGATATTCGACCTACGCATTGAAAAACTACAGCAAACTTCGAACCAAAAATCCCATCGCCTCTGGCCATCTCGTCGCTGATGATCTTCGCCGACCACACCATCGATACGCCACGTCCACAAGCTACATCTTCCCAAAATTCGAATGACTCCGGTCCAATCTTCAACGACGCCAACATCTCGACAGCAAAGCCAAACAAAAACTAAAATAAAACCCTAGTTTGATCGATCCCAAACAAATTTGCCATTGGAAAAATCCAAAAGCATTTTTCCGAACATCCTCAACACAAGAACAAGCTTCACCCAAGATTTCAACTAAAATCGTCGGTTTGATCATCGACAATTGATCAAATTGTCGAAACCCTTCTTCTCCAAATTACCAATTGAATATCCATTTAAAAATTATGCAATGCATGTTAAAAATCATCATTTTTAACAACTAATCCATATATACAATCCAAATCAAAAATTAAGGATATCAATTTTTGAGCATGCAATTGTGTTTCACTGTATCATATACATTTTTAAGATAAAAACATAATAAAATTTTCGGGTTCATTTTTATAATTATCATCACATCATTATATACATTTCTCTTTTAGAAATCAAGGTCTAAAACTTAATGCAAGAGAAGATAATAAATTTACAAATTTATTTAAAAACTGTAAAATAATAGAGGCAATTTTTTTTTTAGTTACGGGCACATCAAATATTCAACATGCATTTACATCCAGCATATATACAAACAATATTATCACACCAAATTCAATCATATGTATTTAATTTAAAATCTCAAGTTTAAACTATTTTTGAAAATAATTTACTCACCATCAAATTGCAGAGAACAGAACAGGCAGTTTTGAATCTCTTTTATTTTCAGGCTTTGAACAAATAAATCTGAAGAAAACTGAATGCATGCCTCCAATTTGTTGATGTTGAACTGCTGTTGAACATCATTTGAATTGCAGTAAAGTTGAAGCAATAGATTTTAATTAAATTCAGATTTTGATCATCATTTGCTTTTGCAGATTTTGAAGTTCCACAGGATTTTATTTTGCTTCAGATTTGCTTTTTGAATTCAATTCCAGGTTTAGAAAAATAGTTTTCTGGTTTGAGTTAATTTTGAAACAAGGAATAAAAGAGAAGAAATGAGAAGAAAAGGATTGGAAATTGAAAAGGAAAGACAAATTTCTCATATATGTTTAAACAAAGAATTGAAAAATGAAGGCCACATGTTATAAAAACTTACATTTGTCAACTATATTATTTAATTTTCTTACAAGTGTTACAAAGATGCCTTAATATGTTTACACATGTACATAAGTATTTTAAATAAATTTTTATTTAATTTAAAATGTTATATAAACTTACTTATTTAAGTTACTAGATTAATTAAATACTTATGTATGCATATATAAATTTGCTTTCTAAAGAAAATATTCTAAAACTAATTATAACACAAATGAATTTCTTATACATGCATTTATAAAATCTAAAACATTTATTTTTATATATTTATAACCATTTTAATTTGAACATTTTAAAAAGAAAACAAAACAAAACTTTGATTAAATCCTTTCTAAACTATCATATATAAAATAAACAATTATCTTATACTTTGAAAACAAATTGAATTAAACTTAAATTGGCTTTTGAGGTATATTAATTTTAAAACAAAGCTTCAAATTACAATTCATATATATAAATTATCAATGGATTGAATTAAATTTCAAATCAATCCCAAATTATAACATATACATACATATATATTACAATTTGAAAATTCAACTTTAATTTAAAACAAAAGATTTTGCTATTCACAATATATACCAGATATATATATATATGTTATAAACAGAATAAAATTTTATTAGCTTTGAAAAATAAATCTTATCAATTTTAAATTGTCAAAAAGATATTGATCAAAATTACCAGATTAAATATTTATTAACCTTTAAAAGATTAAATTTACCAATTTAAATTAAAATTATAAAGGAATTATCAAATCAAATCAATTATTAATACAGATTATTAAATTGATATTGCCTAAAATTCCGGGTCGTTACAATCCTCACCCTTAAAAGAATTTCGTCTCCAAAATTTAAAAGCAAAGGTAATTTAATAACCCAACAAAGATTTTAATTTCAAACAGCAAAGCATACCAATCATCCAGTTACTAACAACCATAGCAATCAATCAATCAAACAAACCTAACCAATTATCCTAGCACAAATTAGAATAAATCTTACTAACACTATCTAGAGTTTCCCAAGTATAAATCACCGGGAGACTCGCTCTACAGAAGCTCAACGAACTACACCACTAAAACCCAGAGCTCAACTTATCTCTAGATCCATCAATCTGAACAGTACATCAGACTATACTCAAGTCTGGCTCAACTTCCGAATCCAACTAAACTGCAGATTCAACTGCCAACAATGAATCATACACGTACTCCCTCAGAGATACGTGAAATACAATGAATTCCAGCTATCCAAACTGGCAATTCAATCTTATCCTATCAAAAACACAGATAAGAAATCCCAATGCCTCAGAACTAACCATCCAATTACTGTTCTCTTAACCAGAGAAATCTTAACAACAATGAAGACTCCAACTTCGAATTCCAAACTCCTTATCCCATATCTGCATATCTCAACAGACAATCCTGGGCTGCCAATTTTCTTCTTGATCATCTCAACCTACGCTGATGCTTCCAGAAACAACTAGACCAAAACAAACAGTTCCTGAATCCTATTCAACAGTAAAGTCTTCCAAGATCCATCGAAATCCAGAACACAAGCTCTACTTCCTAAGCAATAGCAAACTGAACTTGCTTCCTTCCTTGCAAAGCTGCTACCTCGCTTCCACTGCACAACTCTGATTCTGGAATAGATAAGAATACTGTTGATGAACACGAGTATAAACTTATCCAATATATCAGGGAACTTTGTTCATCAAACCCATAAAATCTGAGTGACACATCCGACTCGGTCATATAACCTCATAACAGAAATCCAACTCAAAACTAGATCTGACCAATCCAAATTCCAAAAAAATTCCTGAGCTGCTACACCAACTCTACTACTAGGCTAACCACCAAAATCGCTTCTGGAACTAAAACAATATGGAACTCAACTCCAGATGCATACAAACTTCTGATAACTTTAGTAGCTCCTACTCCCACATGAGAATCCTCAGTCTCAAACAAAAGATTGCCCAAGATAAATTTCCAAATTAATCGCAAGTCACTTTTGCGATCCTACCTAGTTCGAATTCCAAAGAAACTGTCCTCTTTTACCAATTAGAACAAATTTAAGCTTTTCCAAACAAGGTTAACTCTTCAAGAAAACTTCACCATCTGCCCGGACTGCTGATAGAAGAACCACAAAGATTCCTGAACTATCGGAGAAACGGCCACACTGCTGCTTCCAAACTCTACCTCGATGATACTGCAAAGCTAAAAGACCTTCCCGCCACCACACCGAACACTTCGTGTTGCACTGCTACCACAGCTAACCAAAGACTTCTAATCCAAAGGCTCCTCGAACTTCAAAACTATGAACAAACCACACAAAAAACCTTCGAGATTGCAGACAACCTCTCAAGAAATTCAGGCTCCAAACCAAGCATCAACATCTCGCTCTACTTAAGGAATGTCAAATGAGACCATGCCGAAGCGAAACAACTTATAGACCTTAGTCTCATATTCCAGAACAGCCAACCTCCTTGCTAAAGATCCAGATAACTTCTACACATACGAATCTTCCCTACGACAGGTAAAGACTGCTCCTCAACTACTTCTAAAACTGCTTCAAAAGAAAAAATCTTTTGAAATATCCATGGATACTGCATCTCATCACGCAGTTATCAAGATATCATCACTTACTTCTGCACTTTCGACAGATCCAAACTTATACTTCAAAAATAAACTCCGAATCTTTAAAAAGATTTCCTTCGGATATCAGATAAATCCTTACTCCAAACTACAAATCCTACTCGAGACAGTATTAGGTCTACAGTCTTGACAAATACTTCCAACCTCAACATATAGTCCTCTTTCATCAGTGGTAGTCGTGTTACACACACACCACTGCTCCATCTACCTCTAAAACTTATGTTGGAAAATCCGAACAGATAACCCAACAGATCAGGTAGATATAGATATGTGTGTATATATATATATAGTTATATATAAAAATTACAAGTACGCTCTCTCAAGAAAGACACCACTCCAGAGCCTAGATATTCACTCAACCTAATGCTCCGATACCAACTGTAGCGATCCAACTTTCTAACACCAGAAAGTCGCATCACTAATTAAAAAAGAAAGGGATAGAAGAAGAAAAGATAAGAAAAGAAGAAACACAACAACATCAGATACTCACAGCGGAACGAATGAAATATAATATATCACATAAAATATGACATAGTATCATATTACATCAGAGTACACAACTTAAACAACACATATTAGACAGTTATAAACATCTGTCTAACTATATAACTCAAGTACACAAGATATGGATAAAATACAAACACAGCGGAACCATAATATATCTACACGTGGAAGCCTCCTGCTCCATATCTCCTCCAGAGTTCATCAAGCAAACCTGAATCACTTGACTACTCATACACAATATGAGTACCTAAGAGTTTGATAAAATAGAAAATAAACACTCGGGTCATACAGGGGTCTGGTGTGAGTAAATGGGTTAAAATTGCTTAAATTTAGAAAAATCTCTGAAAAGAAAAGGTATCACGTAAGACTTCCCACACATAAACATGGAAAAGTTTTTACCTTACGCTAACCAAAACATTTGATAGGAAATCCAGTGATATTATAATAGTGTCTAGGGTTTTCAAGTAAAAAAAAATAGCCAAAATCACATTATTAAATTCCAGCTACTAGCCACAAAAGTGGGTAATACAAACAAAACCGTAGGGTCTCGTAGGAAGAATGGGTTTCCATCAATGGCAGGGCTATCGGGGTATCATAGTGCCGAGGATTACCCCCAATCCCCTGCATCACAAAGCCGGAACCATTCCTTACTGAACAGTCCCGAGTAAGATCACCCCGTGGTTGGCGCGACCAACCACCCACAAAGCCGAAATAAAGGGACATCTAGACAGGAATGACCCCACCCTGAAATGGGTGCTACCCACCTAGCCTTGCTGCACCTCCCATGTTTTAGCCATTCCCGGTTGATTAGGCTTGAGGCTGCGATTACCTTTATAGACCACATCTATCTTAGAATGCTCATCTTCCACCTGACGATGTTCTAAAAGCATTCAATCCATACAAGTTCGTTTCGGGTACGAACGAAACCGAAGGCACTATCTCGTTGCATTCATTTTGGAATCACCCTCAGAGTCAACGACCATAGCCCTTGCACTCTATATCACCAACTCGAACCTATAAGTACCATCTCCGTTAAACTCATCACGGAATCACCCACAGAGTTATACTGACGAATAGTTCTTACAGCTTGAGTCTTCACTAAGCTCCACTTGGATTCACGACCTAATGTTTAATTTGGATCGATGTGGTTTTCAGATTATCCAAATATGGAAACCCGATCCCGGTCTCATCGAAACCAAATGCCATTTCAATGTCCAAGTTGTTTAAGGGTTTTAAACAATTAAACTTATTCAGGATGATATAAACAGATAGATGAATCACATTATCACAATAGATAATTCATATCAAACATGCATCTCTCAAAGTAGCATATCATATATCATAGATATCCAAATCATCCAACATCATTCATCATCCAATATCAGTCATCCAATATTAATCGCCCAATATCAATCAATCGTCCATAAGCAGAATTGATTAACTCTAAATCAATTGGATTATCTAAATCCTTCTTCATTAATAAATAAATTAATCATCTCTTAATTATCTTCTTTAATTAATCTTCCTTGATTAATTATCCTTTAATTACATTCAAGTAATTACCCTTAACCATATATAGTAATTAACCTTCAATTACTATCATTAATTACAATAATTAATGATCCTACATTTGTTTCCATTAATTAATTAACTTTGATTAATTACATTAAACCTCAATTAATTACAATTAATTAATCACACTTTAATTAATTACTTTTATTAATCAACCTTGATTAATTCATTAATTATATTAACTAATGATCCTTATTAATTAATAATTCCTTTAATAAATTAAATAATTAACCTCTAATTAATCATCTCATTAATCATAAACAGTAATTAATCACTTGTAATTACTTATCTTAATTAATTAACTTCTTAATTAATTATATTAACCCTTTGATTAATTAATCTAATAAATAAATCTTTAATTACTTCATTAAGTAATTATTATTCAATTAAATTAATAAATAATCCTTAATTAATTACTTTATTAATTAATTACATTTTTAATTAATTACACTTAGTAATTAATCTTAAAATTAATCATATTCATTAATTCATTAATCACATTGATTAGTTAACTAAAATAATTAAGTAATTAACCCTTAATTACTTACATAAGTAATTATCTTCTAATTACTTCCATTAAATGATTACTCTTTTAATTAATTACTTAACAAGTAATTAATTCCATAATTGAATAATCCTTAATTCATTAATTAATTAATTACTCCATAATTAATTAACTTCAAAACAATTATATTAATCACCCTAAAACAATTTAAATTTGAAATATAAATTCAATTAACATTTTAAAAGTTTAATTAACTTTTACTTACAAAGAACAAGATTTAACTTTTATAAATTTGCTTACTTTTATAAACTTGTTTTATAATTTTTAAAGCTTACCTTCCTTTATCCGACAACTAGTTGAATTTACAACTTAATATCATATACAGTATAAACCAGAAAACCCACACCTAAATTACTCGAGTTCGAAACCCAAATAACACGGGTCGGTTCCGAAGCAAGAACCCAGATCTCAACTTCGAGTCGTTTCCAAGAAAACGCGTGCTTCCTTTCGGGTCAACCTTGTCTTTCCCAAACTTCAAAATTCCCAGTGTACCAAACGTACACAGTGCATGTTGCACGGCGAACCAAACGACGTCGAGCTTGCCTCCGGCCATCACCAAGTCATCGGCGACCACTACAACCTCTCCACAAACCCAGATTCAAGAATCCATCAACAAATCGAAATTCGACCTATGCATTAAAAAACTGCAGCAAACTTCGAACCAAAAATCCCATCGCCTCTGGCCATCTCATCGCCGCGCCGACCACACCATCGATACGCCACGTCCACAAGCTACATCTTCCCAAAATTCGAACGACTCTGATCCAATCTTTAACGACGCCAACATCTTGATAGCAAAGCCAAATAAAAACTAAAACAAATCCCTAGTTTGATCGATCCTAAACAAATTTGCCATTGGAAAAATCCAAAAGCATTTTTCCCAACATCCTCAACACAAGAACAAGCTTCACCCAAGATTTCAACGCAAATCGTGGGTTTGATCATCGACAATTGATCAAATTGCCGAAACCCTTCTCCTCCAAATTCCCAATTGAATATCCATTTAAAAATTATGCAATGCATGTTAAAAATCATCATTTTTAACAACTAATCCATATATACAATCCAAAGCAAAAATTAAGGATATCAATTTTTGAGCATGCAATTGTGTTTCACTGTATCATATACATTTTTAAGATAAAAACATAATAAAATTTCCCGGGTTCATTTTTATAATTAACATCACATCATTATATACATTTCTCTTTAAGAAATCAAGGTCTAAAACTTAATGCAAGAGAAGATAATAAATTTACAAGTTTATTTAAAAACTGTAAAATAACAGAGGCAAACTTTTTTTTTTAAATAACAGGCACATCAAATATTCGACATGCATTTACATCCAGCACATATACAAACAATATTATCACACCAAATTCAATCATATGTATTTAATTTAAAATCTCAAGTTTAAACTATTTTTGAAAATAATTTACTCACCATCAAATTGCATAGAATAGAACAGGCAGTTTTGAATTTCTTTTTTTTCCAGGATTTGAACAAATAAATCTGAAGAAAACTGAATGCATGCCTCCAATTTGTTGATGTTGAACTGCTGTTGAACATCATTTGAATTGCAGTAAAGTTGAAGCAACAGATTTTAATTAAATTCAGATTTTGATCATCATTTGCTTTTGCAGATTTGAAGTTCCACAGGATTTTATTTTGCTTTAGGTTTGCTTTTTGAATTCAATTCCAGGTTTAGAAAAATAGTTTTCTGGTTTGAGTTAATTTTGAAACAAGGAAGAAAAGAGAAGAAATGAGAAGAAAAGGATTGGAAATTGAAAAGGACAGACAAATTTCTCTTATACGTTTAAATTTCAAAGAATTGAAAAATGAAGGCCACATGTTATAAAAACTTACATTTGTTAACTATATTATTTAATTTTCTTACAAGTGTTACAAAGATGCCTTAATATGTTTACACATGTACATAAGTATTTTAAATAAAATTTTATTTAATTTAAAATGTTGTGTAAACTTACTTATTTAAGTTACTAAATTAATTACATAGTTATGTATGCATATATAAATTTGCTTTCTAAAGAAAATATTCTAAAACTAATTATAATACAAATAAATTTCTTATACATGCATTTTTAAAATCTAAAACATTTATTTTTATATATTTATAACCATTTTAATTTAAACACTTTAAAAAGAAAACAAAACAAAACTTTGATTAAATCCTTTCTAAACTATCATATATAAAATAAACAATTATCTTATACTTTGAAAACAAATTGAATTAAACTTAAATTAGCTTTTGAAAAATATTAATTTTAAAACAAAGCTTCAAATTACGATTCATACATATATAAATTATCAATGGACTAAATTAAATTTCAAAACAATCCCAAATTATAACATATACATACATATATATTATAATTTGAAAATTCAACTTTAATTTAAAACAAAAGATTTTGATACTCACTATATATACCAAATATATATATTATAAATAGAATAAAATTTTATTAGCTTTTAAAAAAAATCTTATCAATTTTAAATTGTCAAAAAGATATTGATCAAAATTACCAGATTAAATATTTATTAACCTTTAAAACATTAAATTTACCAATTTAAATTATAATTATAAAGGAAAATTATCAAATCAAATTAATTATTAATACAGATTATTAAATTGATATTGCCTAAAATTCCAGGTCGTTACAAATTACATTGTTCAATTTCAACTGTAATTAAATCCAATTAATTTTAATTTAATTTCAATAAATCGTTTTAACTTGATTTAAATCTTTTATTCTATCAATTATTACTCTATAGACTAGTTAACATTTGTTTATATCTTATTGCATTAATATTCTATAATTATCACCTTTTACCATATTAATTGCAATATCTGAGTTGTATTGAATTTTTGTCGAATTTCATATTAATTAAATTATCTTATTTCACTCTTTTTATTAAATCAATTTATTGCCTTATGAATGTAATTGACATTTTTGTACATTTTATTGCATTCACATTTTACATTTATCGTCATACTCATTTTAATGTACCATTTAATTTCATTTAACTGTAATTGATTAAATAAATTGGTAACAAATAACAATTGTCAACATTTCTACACTTAATAACATTCGTAAGTTTATTATTTACAAACAAATGTTATAACAACTAACACTATACTAATTCTATCCAATTATAATTTATTGTACATTTTTTATTAATTAATCAACATTTAAATTACCAGTTACTCTTTTAATCCAACTATCAATTAATACATACATTATTACAATTAATTTCCAATCTATAATCAATTATAACTTTTTGAATCATATCAATTAATTGGAATTACATTCAAAGCAGTTATCAATTACCTTAAATTAATACTATTATATTTCATTCTAGGTATATTCTTATTATTAAATCATAATTTTTTATTTCTTCCAACTTTAAACCACCAAACCTTATTAAATTAACTATTTTTAATTATCGAAAATTATGGGTCATTACACTAAGAAACTTCACTTCTCTCTTCCAAAAATGACAGTTCGAAAACTTCGTTTTTAGTTGATGTTGCCTCAACGTCTCAAGCACTATTCTAAGATGAATCTCATGATCTCTCTCATCCTTAGAATATATCAAAAATGTCATCAATGAACACGAACCTATCCAAGTGCTCTTGGAAAATTCGACTCATTAAGTCCACAATGAAAGCATGCACATTAATTAATCCAAGTGGCATTACTAAGCACTCGTATGGACCATATCTTATTCGAAACGCCATCAAAGAAACACTATCCTTCATCACTCTCAATTGATGGAACCATGTCCCAAAATCAAACTGGGAAAATGCTTTGGCTCTACTCAACTAATCAAACAAATCACCAATTCATGACAAAGGATACCGATTCTTTATCGTTTTCTCATTCATTTTACGATAATCGATACACAATCTTAACAACTCGTCCGGTTTCTTTATGTACATCGTGGTTGCTCTCCAAGGCGAACTACTTGGTCATCTTCTAAGCCCGTAAGCTACACCATTAACTCCTTCATCTCGATCGGTGTCATTCTGCTAGGCGGTCTACTTACGGGTTCATCTCCAGGTACAAGATCTATTCGAACTCAATAGCTCATTTCGGTGGTAGTCCTGTAACAGGCTCAAACATATATGCATACTCTCTAACAAAAAAATCCCGATTTACTTCGTCTTATACTTCCATTGCACCTAACAAAGGAAAAACTTACAAACTCGAGTTCTCGACCGAGTAATTCGATCATAGCTATTAGGTTGTCTAAATGATATCTCTCGATTTGGGCAAAATATCCTAGCCTCATATCTCCTCAACCAATCCATGCCTAAAATGATCCCAGAACCTACAAAATCTCATCCCCAGAGTTTCATACCCTCCTATTCGATTCGCAACCCTTAAGGAAGTAACAAAGTATGATGTTTCTAATGCTAACTTGTCTACCAAGTACTAAGAGATGAAGAATGTGATGCTCCTGTATTAAACAGTACTCCAACTGATATGCTATGAATCAAAAGCGTACCTTCCATTATATATTTTCCTTTCTCGGTAGTAGCTGGTTTAGAAGATGATGTTGTTTGACGGTCAATTTCCTATTGGTTTAGAAAATAGCCGATCAAATTTAAATTTAAATTAACTGCAAGCGCACGGCATATAATTTCAGTACGTGGAGAGTATGGGTCGATCTGTAGGGAATTGTTTAGATTTTAAAATTTCTATTCAATCAAATTAAACCAAGAATTTGAGAGTTGTTATTAGCTAAAAAATGTAAATAAACTAGCAAAAGAAAATGGATAAAAATATGAGAGTTTGAAGGCAATTTAGAGATAAATCCACTCTCCTGATCACATAAATCAACACAACATGAAATTATGATCTCTTTTTTTGGTCATTAGTGAATTTAATTAATGTGTTTGTCATAAGTATGGAATATTTGAGTTTTTAATTAACCCAATATAAACCATCAACAATAACACACCCATTAAACCACTTCTTAACTCTCATAAAAATGAAAATGAAATTAAAAATAAAATATGTTCTAAGCATGGCCTATTAACTATTGATTAGAAATATAGACCATCAAATTTTGATTTTAACATTCATTTCATTACCATAGTCATATGTAGATGAAAATGTAATTTGTGTTTTTGTTTGTTTAAGCGTAGCCTATTTGGTGCCAACAGCATAGGCTATCAAATTCAAAGCTAAAACAACAAAGTTAAACCACATCAAATATTGCCATTAAGCACAAAACGAGATCAAAAATGAGCAAATCATGTTGAATCTACATAATTAGAGAGCTTCATTACCTCTAAATTAAGGGGTTTAGCCTCTCATATTTGTTATCACTTCAACAAATGTAGCATTCAACATGAAACAAAAACAAGAAGAAAATTCATGCTAGTTAAAATGAAAGCTAATTAAAATGCAATAAAAAATAATCTACTTGCATAAATAAAAAGATCTACACTACTAATATTAAAAGAAAGAGAGCATGTAAATAGAAAAGAGCATTAACTGACATTGCATAAAAGAAAATTACATGAAAGAAAATGGTTAAGTAGCCATGAAAAAGAAAATAGAAATTTTTTGTTCATTTTTGAGCCTAAACTAAACTAACTAAAGAGACGGCTCCAAGTAGGCTCAAATGAGGCTAAGTGATTAATTACATGAACATACAAGGTATTTATACATGTTTGGAAACACTAATCATGCTTTTGGGAGCTACCCAAATCGCCTTTGAGGAAGTGTGACCACCAAGTTATCATTAGCATGAGATAATCCTCCATTATGTGTGCATGTAACTTTAATGGCCATTTAACATGTGCATTAACTCCTAATTGTACATCAAGGTAAGTAGGTAGGTGTGGTCTTCCATGTTCATGAAATTAATTATTTCCATCTTCATTTGTTAGTATTCTCTTGTGCATGCATATTTTCCACGAAGCCTTCATCAAATTTTCATTCAAATTCCTATAAAATAACATAAAAATGTCTATGTAAATTTCTCAAATTAATATATGCACAAAAATGACCATTTTGCCCCTATATGAAGATGAATAAATGATGATTTGAAAATGATTTGAAAATGATTTGAAAATAATTTGAATTTTGGTTTAAACATGTTAAAACACCCAAGATGACCATTTATTTAATTTAATTAGATTAAATATGGAAGTAAAAATATGCATATTTACTTGCACATCACATGGTTCCAAAGCAAAGACCTTTTCATTGTCAGTTTTGGCTGGCTCATGACACTGATTATTGTAGTGCCCTATCTAGTCACAGTTGAAAATTTTTATACCTTTCTTTTCCGCAACCTTCTTTGCCTTACCGGTTCGACACTCGTGAGAAAAATGTCCTTTCTTGTCACACTTAAAGAAAACAAGATTAGCTTTTCCTATCTTGGCAGCTCCATCCTTCTAAGCTCCCTTCTTCTTGAAGAGCTTCCTCTTCTTACTCTAAAAACCTTACGGCCCAACTGATTACTCCTTCCCAAAAGTCGAAAGCATTTCCTCATTCCATATCATCATCTCCACCACTAGATTACTTGGATCTTAGTGATGTTGTATTGTTGCTCTAGTAATCTCCGACCTCAAACCCTAAATAACTTTCTGATTTCTCTTAGTCACAGTATCAATGGTGGCATATCCATACCTGGACAGCTCATTAAACTTTGCAGCATATTCCAACATCGACATTTCCCTTTGCTCCTATTCCATAAGCTTCTTAAGCAGTGCTGACTTGGCTACTTCAGATAAAAATCACTCCTTAATTCTTCTCCCAAACTCATCCCAAGTCAATTCCTCTACAGGCACACCAATGGTTACCTCGTTCCACCAGTACATTGTTACTCCTTACAACTACCTAGAAGCCTATCTTCTTTTTTTCTCATACTTAAATATAGAAAATACAAGTACGTTACTATAGCATTATCCTATACCCCAATCATATTCTCTAATTCATTGCATTATGTTTTCAAACTTTAGGTTCAAAATTCTTTTAAGTTTCTCATAGACCTATGCTCTGATAACAAGTTGTAACATCCTCTATATTGAGGCCCAAATCTAAGTGCTACAGATGTTGCATTCATCTATAGTATAAATTTCTGATGACAAAATACGGCTATGTTAGTCATATCAACAATCAAAATCGTATAAATATGAAACTTTTCAAACACAATTTAGTAATAAACTTTCATATTTCATTTCAAAAATAAGATTTCATACTCATTACATAATCCCATTCGATCCCACGTTTAAAGAAAATATAATTATTGCATAATACTCCAAGAGCAACATATAAAGATACCCCCTTAGTTGACCAGAGTCTACTACTACTTGAACCTTATAATCTTTGTCGTTACATCCATTCAAACAAAATGAACTACATAGTGGATTAGGTAAAACTCCTAATATAGCTAGCTTGCCTCCCACACATGTCCGAAAGCTTACTCGTCTAGCTAAAAACCTTAAATCCCTTACTTTCGGCCTACTCAAATGAGTACCTAAGAGTTTAAGGGAAAAACAAAAACTTCGGGTCAGACAAAAAGTCTGGTGTGAATAATAATCTACCATATTGAACCAAACAGATATCTAGTGAGACCAAACCGTGGAGCGAAACAGGATTTCCTTTCACCGATATCTTAATCAATATATCAACCATATACGCTGCTCCTACACCCAAAATGGTTAAAACATAATAACATAATCATATGCAAGTATGGAATGGGGTAGGTATGACTCATCTGCCATTTTAGGGTTTTATCTACCGGAAGTTCTCTCATTCTCACAAAACTGACTATGTGACTCAACTCATAGTTTTTCTAGGGTCGCCATGAATCTATTAGCTTTCATGGGTAACTAATTGTAAAAATAAGGGACACATCCCTAAAATCAAACTTAATACACAAAACATTCACCTCATAAAAGAAATATAAATTACATTCCTATTTTCAAATACTACAATTTTCTTCCCTACAATACCCCTCTTCTCCATTGCAACAATGTTGATTCTTCGTATGTGGATATTATTCTCACATCCATAATTAAAATTTACACCCCATTAAAATCTTTAAAATGCAATAACTTCTTGTAGAAATGATGGATTACAAACCGTTTTCACCATTAAATCACAAATTTTATCATCTTTCTAATGAGTGGCATTGTGCATATGTAAAAACAACGGTAGGACAAGCTATTTGCGGATCTTTCAAATTTTCTACAATTTTATGGTATGATTGCAAACATTTCTGCAACTGTATGCAATAGTTGCAGAAATGTCTACAATCATAGCATATAATTACATAAATGTCTACAATTATATGCAATAGTTGCAGCCATTTCTGTAACTATATGCAATAATTGCAGAAATTCCTACAACTATATGCAATAGTTGCACCAATAATTGCAAACATTCAAAAATGTCTGCAATTATATGAAATAGTTGCAGCCATTTTAACCATTATATGCAATAATTGCAGACATTTCTATAATTATATGGTATAATTGCAAAAATATCTACAATTATATACAATAGTTGCAGCCATTTCTGCATCTATATACAATAATCACAAACATTTCTATAATTATTGCATATAATTGCAGAAATGTCTGCAAATATATGCAATAGTTACACATTTAAAGAAAAATCGACGATGGCCAAAATTTTCAGAATTCTCTGCAAATATATGGAATAATTGCACCCTTACTGAAATATGATTTTTTGTATCAACAATGGATCTCATTTTAAAGATCATAAATTTTTTGATTTTGTGGTGAAAATGTATGCTGATCCGATGTTTCTACAGAAAGTTATACGCGTATGAAATTAAAAATGTAAAGGGTATTTGGGTCTTTGTGCGCGCATGAATTTGAAAACAAGGACCGGAAACTTAGTAAAAAAATGGAGGGATGTATGGTGTATTTTCAAACTTTACCACAAATGTATGCCAAACGCACCCTAACTAATAAATTGTAAAAATTCTTGGGGATTACCTTTCCTGAATCATAGTTTTCATGTGATCATTAAGAACCTATTGGAATTCTCTAATAACATCTATCAAATCATTGTTTTCATGGGATGACTATGAACTTATTGGATTCTTCCAGTACCGTACTTTCAAAATATAGTTTTCATGGGATCACTAAGAACCTATTGGATATTTCCAATAACAACATTCAAGCCATAGTTTTCATGAAATGGCTATGAACATATTCCATATCTCAAATCTTAATCTTTTGATCGGTTCTGGGAATCCTAACATTTCAAATCTACCTGATCGCCTGGACACTAATGGGTCAACCTAGCCGGTTATTTTTCCCTTAAATATCCCAAAATTCAGTTATGGGGCATGATGATATGAGTATGACAATAATGATTATGCAAAATAACCAATCAAATAATCACAAGAACATATAACATCCATCATTCAAATATGTTCATTCAATTGGCATTAACTGTCTTTGATAATTTCAAACAAAAACTTGGGCTAACAATAATTTATTCCTTGAAAACATTTATCATCATATATGATTAATCCCCTTAATTAATATTTAGAGCAAAGAAAATATGGCCCATCACTTTGCCAATTTATAATCCATTTTAACACTGCCAATATGGGCTAACGTGAATATGTCTTGTAAGCCCATGTGAGTAACACAAATCATATGGATTTTAATGTTATAAAACCTTTAAAAAATAAAGGTATTCATAAGACTACGCCACATATAAACACGGACGAGTTATTACCTTACGATAACCAAACCATTTCAAATAGAAAATCCAATGATATTATAAGATTGTTTAGGGTTTAAAATAAATATATAACATAGCTGGAATGCTTGAATCTTACATTCAAGTATATTTGGGTACAACTAATTCCGTAAGGCACTTCTTTGAGAATGGATTCCATATAATGACAAGTCACTGGGATACCACCTACCATATTACATCTTTAGATAAAATGTACCGAGGGCCTCGCCTAGATCCCCTACATGACAAGATTGGCATACCTTTTCTGGACAGTACTGAATATGATCATCACCCTGGTTGCTTTCCAACTATTTCTTCGGGAGCCCTCATGCACATAACAAATCCGCAAATTTTTGTTAATGGTCCAGAAAGATGATGGCCATACCTGAATGGATGCGACCCACATAGCCTTGCAGCATATCCCCTATTTTAATCATTCCAATTATGAGGCTTGAGCGTTTACCTTTTTCTTTGGCAAATCCTACTTGGAATGCTAATACTGTCCTCCAAGCAACAATGCAATAGCAACATTCATCCTACAAGTCGTTCAGGATATGAACAAACAGAAGGCACTACTTCGACTACATCCTCAGGATTAATAACAAGTACCCTTGCACTTCAAAGAACTCCGTCTTCAATTCCATCGTCTTCAAGATGTCTTAATTCGAATGTTTATGCTGGTTTAAAGTGGTTTTCGGATAACTCAAATATATCCAATTCCAGTCTCTTCGAACCGACAACGATAGTTTCAAAACTGACCACGATTTGATAGTCGGTTATTTAACTATCAAATAAACGAACTAATTCCACCAGAGATTTAATTCCATATGGAAACCAACCATGGTTAAGCACATAAGCAACTACTAAGCCTCTTTAATTGATCCTTTCATTAATTAAAATCCCTTTTCAATGTTCGTACTAAAAATACCTTCTACAAAAGATATATTCACAAACCATCTCTACTCTTTTCAATACTTAAAAAATATTGATGTACTTATTTCAACTATATAAATATACTCATAAAATATTTCACTTTCAATATTTAGAAAACTTTTCCATATACTTATATCAACAGTATAAGTATATTCACGAAACATTACATTTCTAATACTTAGAAAATGTACACATATACTAAGTCAACGATTTAAGTAGACTCACAAATATTAAAAAAGATTTCTCTTCCAAAATCATTCTCATTTAGGTTAAAACAAATGTCATTTAAAATATTGATAATAATAAACCTAAAACACATTTGGTGTAAGTAAATAGATCGTATGGAAATTATATACTTACTGCCACTTTCCAATTTCATACTTGTACTATCTCTCAATTAACAATATAGTCCTTTAATTTGGAGTATTATTAACTCTCAAACCTTAACTTGACAACATTCTTAATTCTAAAGATACAGACGAGTTTCCATACCTTGAAATTTAGTGTTAAGTATGAAAAGAATACTTTCCATACCACTATAATTTATGTGATCATTTATGTAAATCTAATCTCATTCCTTTTATAAAATTCCTTTTTATGAATCTCTTTTATAATCAAAAACTACTTTAATAAATTCTCAAGTTCATTCATAAAACTTTATTTTATACATCTCCAAAATCATTTGTAATACTCCTTTTATAAATCTCCATTTATAAAACTCTAAATTTTAATCTCATATATTTATTACAATTCTTCAATTTAAGATAGGACTTAATACTTTCCTAAATCGCCTGTTCCAAATATCACTATAAATTCACAAATGTGATTTATTTTCTAATTTATTAAAATGATGTAACTTTTCCTTTTTATAAAGCACCATTTAAAAATCTATTTTTTATACAGCATTATATATATAATGTTTCACAAATATTTAGTCTAAAATATTTCTATCTTCTTTTGAAACAAATCACTCATTTACAAAAGATAAATTTCCCTTTATGTTTCTTTAAAATAAACATTCATTATTATTTTTAAATTTTCTATAAAATAAATACTTCTCAAAATACTTTTAAAACATTTCCAAAATGGTGGAGTAAAATAGAGAAGTTCAAAAACCATTTCAAATAAAATACCATGGAAATTCCAAAAAAAATCATATTTAAAATCATCCTCCAGCAAAACCATTTTTCAAATCGGATTATCAATTTATAGTACTTAAAAAGTTCTATAATGAGGCAATAGGTACCGTAGCACTTAACCAATACTACTACTACCACCTTTTTCACAAAAGGGGTTCAACTTTCAACATATATCATTGTCATATTCAAAGTGACTAAACTACCAAACTTTTAGCATTAAATAATTTATACAATAAGTATATAACTTAAATGAAAATCAACAATGGTGAGGAATCTGAATTTCTCTACATTTTCCCCTATTTATCATTTTATATGTCGCTAGCTTCACAAAGCAGGAATTTAACCAAACCAAACAAATAAATCATTCAAGCATAAGAATATTAATTTATATCTATCATATATCATATAATGTTCATCCAAAGGAGAGATAATTCATCAAAATTCCAGTTGACGCTTAAGCATTCCTGTTTGATCTAAAACCGAACGGCGTTTGATTTTACCTCAAAATTCCACTTGCTTCAAACTTGACGAAATCAATTTTAGTGCGTAGATAACATTCCTATGAGCGCAACACAAAAGACCATGTCTTGACTGGACCTCGTATGAAGAAGATATTAATTTTATAAGTTTTCAAATTAATTAAAATAATTAATTACACTATTTACTTTATTAAATTAATCACCCACCCTAACTCTTCTTTTTCCCCGAACCCATGCACGTTCCTATACATGCACACCCCATGGCCACAACTACCATCATCGATTACTCCTCCATCTCTCAATGGAATCGCACACCGCCTTAGCCAACGTATCCCCTTCGTAGTCCCTACACTGTGCATCCCATCACTTCAAGCTCGGTCGTCCCTAGAGGAATGCGACCTGAAGGTCGTCGTCATGACAAACAAATTGTCGTTTTCACCCATACTGCGCTGTACCTTCCTAAAATCTCGCCATCGATGCCCCTCGACACGACAATCGCTAAGAAACTAACGTCATTGCCTGTCTCTGCATAAATCCACAAAAATCTTTAACCCTATTTTATCATGTCCATGTTGATCCTCCTCAAACACAGCCACACCCACCCAAACTCCATAGATCAAAAGCCCTCATACAAACTTAGCGGATCCAACTTCATGTGTTTTTCGTTAATTAAATTATTTGATTTTGATTTTTGAATAAGGAAGGTTGATTTTCTTTTTACTATAAGTGGAAGAGAAGGGGAAAAGAATGGAAAGAGAGAGGTGTACAAATAATGAAGAAAGGTCAAAATGTAGGTTTTTTTTTATTTTCAAGTGTATGGCACTTCGCTACACAGAATTTCGTTGGCGTACGAACCACGAACGATAGAAATAAAAGTACAACCACGCACAAAAATGCAACACGGTTGCAAAACAACAATAAAATGTACTAGTTGTCTTATTCTGTGAAATTTTAAAAATACCAACATTGGTCACAAAATACATCAAATGATAATTTTAATACTTTTCCAAATTAAAAATTATGGAAACAATCCTATAAATTGAAATAAAAATACATCATTAAAAATCGAGGTGTTTAATTAACAATTTATTTTCTTATTATTTATTAAATTTAAATCAAATTAATATTTATATAAATTAAATATTCTCATTAGAAACATTAAAAGTTCTAGGTCGTTTTATTCTTCCCTCCTTGAAGAATTTAGTCCTTAAAATTCCCAAAGGAAGAAAAATGTCCCCAAAGCCTTAGGAAAAAAATCACAACAACAATATAAGCCCATATTTGGGACCGCCCATATCAGGGGACAACATAACAGTAATATATACTTATGATATATCTTATAAAGTGTGTATGAACCTTAACAAACACACCTATTAGGCATAAACATGTACCTACTCATTGAGCAAACGAACTCTACTCATGAAACCAAAAGGAACTAATCAAGCTTTTGCTTCCGTGTACCAAATCATGCACTCAGCAAAGGGGATTAAATACAATTTCAATATTTACCTTATAACTTTCATTTCTAACGTAAGAAGCACACAATATATTAAATCCCGTATGATGTACATATATCATCCATATGCAATATCAAATCCGATCACTCGCTCGATCGCATAAACTTCTTTTCTGAACTAGAATCACTCACTCATCTTCTCTAGTGCAAACTCCGATCAGGTTCCTTGATTAGTAACCTCCATTCTCTTTATGTAGCCATAATGCTATGATAGAAAACTTCAGAATCATATAAAAAATCTGTACCAAGTGTTCGCCGTCAAGAAGTGAGTGAAAAATCCTAATCGGACCAGTGTAATCACCTTGAAATCATGTACTCAAATATGGATCAAGAACAGTTATGCAAATAAAATGATCTATGTATAATTTACATATTTATTCCATTGGTTTTTTAACTACACCAATTCTTTTTACTTTAAATCACATTCATTATTACTTATAGTATATTTCCTTTAAAAGTAAAATTATTTACGTACCATTTCATAAAACCATTATTTAAGTCTATTAACATTTATAACTCAAGTTCATATTTGTATAATACTCCACTACATTCTAAGAGTATTTTATACAATATCATATATTTTTTACTTAACCAGGATGTTCAACAAATTTAAAACTTGTTTAAATTTACTATCTGTCTATTCTAGAGTTACAAAAGTCTACTTTTATATTTTCACAAACACTTAGCTTCAGGTTCTCAACTGATTCGAAAGTTTCCGACTGCCCAAAATCGTCGAAAAATTCCATTTTATTTCAACAAGTGAAAACTAAAAAAACAATATATCATAATAAGATGCATAAAAAAAACTATCCTAATGCATATGATATATATATGTCCATAAAATAACTTAACTGAAAACTTAGGAATTAAACATCCGGGTTTTATTTCAAATCATTTTTGAAATAATAATGTATAACTTTAGCATATCAAATCATGCCTTTTGGATGTTTAAATCAGAATCTGTTTTACCAAAACAACACTATAGCAAATTACTATGGCAGCATCCCCCACTTAGAAACTCAAAAATAAACACCAATGATTTTGCAGTCACGATTGGAATTATTTTCCCATTGCAGAAGCAAGTTCAGTCCTTTTAACCTGCTTTAAAATTCTTTTAAAATATTTCTATCCATATATACTTTCAAAAAATATCATTATTATCTTTCCTAAAACTTTGAAAAATAATTTCAAAAACGCCGATATTTAAGTTCTCAAATTCTCAGCTTAAATCCTTTTTATTTATAAACCATATTTATAAACCACACATATAAAATTTCACTTTCTTATATGAAATAATTTCACAAATGTATATCTTTGTTTAAATTATAATAAACATTTTTATTCAAATTAAACATTTAGCCCGCTTCATCACCAATTGCCTTATAGTCAAACTGTGAAACTTAATTCACAAGGTGTTCGTATTTAATTTAATCAAACAATAAATGCTCATAAACTGGCCGAGCATAACTAATAAAACAATAACAGATAATAATTGAATATTATCATTTCCTAACAAACAAACACATCATAAATAACTATATCATCTTATGATATTATTTCCTTATATGTAAAACATAAAATCAAGGTAATTTATTTCATTTATCAAATTTCAAAAATAATACTATGTCGGTTTGCCTTTTCTAAGTATTTAGAAATCCCCATCGATATAATATTTCTTGTTGTATCAACGAGAATTCAAAAACCACTCAACAGATTAATCAACACAATATAAAACATTTTTATATCACTAAAATACATGCTCCCATATCTCTCTGTGTGTGTGCGTCTGTATAGACACACACATTTAAACTCATTCTAGATTGTTACTATCCCTATCATTAATGAGTCTACACCAATAAAGCCTAGGTATTCTCTCAACCTAAGCTCTGATACCATACCATGATGACCAGCCATTTCGAACCTCAAAAGTCGACATTAATACATACATGGTATACATTTTCAAAGTGTTTGAGTTTCTAAATATTATGGGTTTAAAGTGTTAAGTGCATAAATTTTAAAGTATTACGACTTTGAAATTTGAATGTTACTTCAAAGATATAATGGTATTGGATTTAAATGGTTTTGAAATGAATATGTTTGATATGAAATGTAAACCATTTGAAAATTTATAACCATGGGTTATAATAAAGATTGGTTATTAAAGAGACCAGGATCAGATATTGTCATACTCTCTGCCAATACTGAAAACCACTTTAACAACCGTGTACGCGTTGGAGATTCTAGAATGAAGTAGGATGGTGGCGACGATCCTATATGAGGTATATACGTGGACCCGACTCCTGTGAGTTGGCATAAGGTGGCTAAAAATGGAGCAATTGACGGGCCGAGCAAGGTAGCTCCTTCGATCGGACACACTTCATCGATACCATTATATTACTTTGTTATTGATTTGGGTGCACCTTTGATTTGGGAGTGTGGCTCGAGGTGGGCAGTAGCTGCAGCTATGTGCTACCACCAACCCAGAAGTGTAATAGGTATATCTACCCTGGAATTTCCTAGTTGTGTCGGGTCACCTACCATATCGAAACCACTACGAGTTTGATTTATGTCGTACCTATGGAGTATCCTCTGGTAGCCTCCCGAGCAGGAGGTATTACGGTACTGTATAGACTATTGGCACTATAAAACGTGTTAAGAGGGATATGGGTAACGCCTTAATGCAATTTTAATAGTTTGCTTTACTTTGGATATTATTATAATAGCGTATATTACTACATTGTAGATATTTTAGCGGATCCTTTAAGGATGAGCGATCCCAAGCATCCTTTAAGTTACTGATGCATTTTATAAAGTTTACTTGAGTTGATTACGTTTTATAAGTATGTATGTCCCAACTTGAGTGTTTTGTGTTTTGCTTTATGCTCGGGTCAGCCTGAGTATCACAGCTTAGGATTCATCTTTAGAGCTAGAGATCTGCTGGAGCTTTAGCAGTCCATCTTTACTTTCTATTTCAGTTATTTTCATTCAGCTTTGCTTATGTATTAGTAGACTTGTGTACTTTGTATTTCCAGTTTTTTTCTTTCACACTCCATATTGTGTATCTATTTTGAGACTATGTATCTAGTAGCTTCATGAACTACTATGTTTATTTTATTTCTGCTGCGAGTTAGTCTGATATTTTGTGTCTGTGATTCTGTGATTGATTTTATTTTCTCCAAATTTTATTAACATCTATTGTTTTGAATTATTCAACTCCGACATGTGTGGTTTTATTGTCAATTCGAATGGTCCGAAATAGTGGGATGTTACAGTTGGTATCAGAGCTTTGGTTTTAGGCAAATCATAGCCTGTGGAGTAAAAGCTCATTAGAGATAGGGTAGAAATACCCTACAATTAGTAAAATCAATCTTAGAATCATTCTTTTCGAGAGAACGTATTTTCAAGTATAAAATTGTTTTCAAATGATTTTCAAAGATTATTTTGGATATGAAATTTTCTTGTTTTAAAATCAAATTCCTTTTTCTTAGAATTTCCTTTTTTCGAATCCACCTTGTTTAATAGAATTCTTTAATTAGGATTTCCATTCAAGTTGAATCCTTCCTCTTGTCTTTTCCTTTATCTTTGTCCTAATATTCATTCTTGATTTTTCTAGGATGAATCGTAGGAATGCCAGAGGTCAGGGTCGTGGTATTACCCAAGTTCCAGCACCGGTTGCACCCATTAGGTTCACCACTCTTTGTAAGGAGTTCACTCAGCTTGGTGGTACCAATTTTTATAGATCAGAGACCATCATTAAGGCTCGACAATGGATGAGGAGTTTGGAGAGGATTTTCACTGGTTTGGAGATCACCAACGCTCAGAAGCGTCGGTTAGCAGCATTGCAGTTGCATGATTCAGCCCTGGATTGGTGGGAGTCTATTGTAGCCAACACTTGAGGTGGATATTTCTTGGGAGCAGTTTAGGTATTTTCTTGGGTTGGTTTTTGAGTTGGTTTAGTATCTCTTTGGAATCTTTCTTAAGTTTGGATATCTTATTTTAGGGATGCATTTGTGGCAAAGTGGATGCCCAAAGCAGGGAAGTCTCAGCTATACCGGGAGTTTATGGATCTTAGGTAGGGAAATATATCATTTTATGAGTATGTGCGAAAGTTCAATGAACTTTCCAAGTTTGGTCCTAGCCTGATTGATACCGCTCTAAAGAAGAATGAGAAGTTTATAGCTGGAGCTCACCCAGAGTTTTATGATCGTCTCATCTCTCATGTGCATACCCTTTTACTAGTTTGATGGATATAGCTATCAGATATGAGAACCCCACTTCTAAGGAACCTTCTGTTGCTCGTGCTTCTCCATCTCAGCCTGTTTCTGGAAACTCTAAGAAGAGAAAGTCTAATTTCCGTCAGCAAAAGAAGAATTAACTTAAGAATCCAGGTTTGGGATCTGCTTCTCAGAGGCAGCCTGTTGATCTTTCTTCCATCACTTGCTTTAAGTGTGACCAGAAGGGCCACTATGACAATAGTTTTCCTACTTTAGTTGGAGTTGTTGTTCCTCCAGCTCAGATGACTTGGCGTGATCTTTGCCATATTTGTTTGCAGCATGGCCACTTTAGGAAGGATTGCCCTACTTAGTAGAAGGGCAAGCCAATTGGTATCTTTTCTGTTACTTCATCCACTCCGCCTGGTCCTAGTGATACCCAAGGTACTCTCCAGGGCATCTTTACTTTGTTTAATTTTTCTATTCGTGTTTTGTTTGACACTGGAGCTTCTCGTAGTTTCATTTCTGTGGATCTTTGTGATAAGTTTGAACATATCCTTTCACCTAAGTTTGCAGTTGAACCTTTGTGTGTTAAAAATCCTATTGGTGGTCCCGCGAACCTTAGTAGGATTTGTAACCAAGTGAAACTCTTCTATTTTGATCATCACTTTAGTGGTGATTTCTATGTTCTGGGTTTCGATGCTTTTGATATGTTGCTTGGAGTTGATTGGCTGAAGAGGCATGAAGCCGTTATCTCTTATAAAACCCGAACTGTTTCTCTTATTGATGATTTTTGTAATCCTTTGGTGATTCAGTGTCTTATGCCTTAAGATTTTGCTGGCAGTTTTACATATTCTCTTGATTCTTCTCTTGGTGATCTTCATTCAACTCCTGTGGTCAAACTCTATCCCGATGTATTTGGCGAAGTCACTTCTTTACCTGCTAAGCGAAAAAAAGAATTTTGTATTGATCTTATTCTTAAAGCTCGACCTATAGTTCTCCCACCCAGAAGAGTGGCACCACGTGAGAAGGTTTAGTTGGGATAGAAGATTGATGACTTGTCCTCGAAAGGTCTAATCAGACCTGGTCATTCCGAATGGGAAGCAGCTGTGGTTTTTATCACTAAGTCGGATGGTTCTCTATGGATACGTGTTGATTATAGGGAGCTGAACAAGCTCACTATGAAAAACAGATATCCTATGCCTCGTATTAATGATATGTTTGATCAGCTTTGTGGTGCTAGAGTGTTCTCTCAACTTGATCTCGCCACAGGTTTCCACTAGCTCAGAGTTGCTGAGGAAAGCAATCCTAAAACTACTTTCCGTACTGAGAACGGTTTTTATAAATGGTTAGTTATGCCTTTTGGCTTAACTAATGCACCAAATTTCTTTGTTGATTTGATGAATCGTGTTTTTCGTAATGTTCTTAATAAGTTTTTTCTGGTCTTCGTCGATGATATTCTTGTCTTTTCTAAGTCAGAGGAGGAGCATGAGTCACATTTGAATTTTGTTTTGGAGACTCTTAGGAGTCATCAGTTGAAGGCTAAATTCTCGAAGTGTCATTTTTAGAAAGATGAAGTCCGATTTCTTGGGCATATTGTTTCTAGTAATGGAGTTTCTGTTGATCCAGTTAAGATCGCTACAATTAATATAAGTCTATTCTTCTTTGTAACTTAACTAGTGTGTGGCCCATGCTACGCACACGGGCAACACCGTAATTATACTGAGATGGTCGATTATATTTGTAATACGTGGATGAGTTTTGCTTACATTGGTCTATTTGTATTGAACACTAACGCAAATTGAATATAGGATGTTTTCTACAATTATTTTTATTGAAAGAAGATTATATTCGTAAATATTCATGTTCATTATTATTATGATTAGTGTAGAATATTTTATCTAAAGTGTTTGTATGTATTTGAAGGTATGTTGTTTTCATATAATACTTACCTAAATGATTTTTACGTTTGTGATAATGATACTGTAAATTAGTTGAATTTTAGTATACCGGTGAATTAGGATAAACCATGCTTAAGTCTATTAATGGGTTCCCAAATAAATTTGCACCTGAATATGAAAAATGAATACATATACGGTAGTTAGGAAGACAAATGTTTATATGAATACGAAGCCACTCGTATCCTAAAATTAATCATTTGGTTTTAGTCAAGTCTACAGTTTATATATTTTAATTTATTATACTGAAGGATATGCATTTATTATTTATTAGGTAATGGTTTATATATTATATACATCTAATGCACGTTAACTTCTCAAAACTATTTATTAGCATCATATTTGTTATTTTTTGTAGTTTTGTAAACAATAAGACTGAATTTTTTTAAGGTTAACCTAATATTTTCGATGTATAATTTTAGATTTATCATCATCAGCAAATATGATAAACGGTTTGTATCCATCCATGTCTGCAAACACAAATATCTGATATCCAAAAATAGTTGTGAATGCGGTTACGACGCTATTCTTATCTGAAAGTATCTATTGGCGGACCTAGTCAAGCCTACAGATTCATAGTGCTCCTATACATAATGAGTAGAGAGTCCATTTTAAGTGATTATTACTATCATTAATTTTAAGGTTTGCAGTCTTGCGATAAGATATTTAATCGAGGTGGTCTTCACTCTTTCAATACATTGAATACCATTAAAATAACATCCAAATATTCAATTGTCCAAATGGACATGCAAACTAGCTTAAAATTATTTTATGTTTATTTTTAATATGTTTTCATACACTTCCTCAAACAGAAGAGAAAAGGTGAACATGCATCCCACTACCAAATTGCTTACTTGAAAAAGCAAAGAAAAAATTGAACATCAGATGCAAACATGTACAAATTGTTCGATTGTAAAAGCAAAGAGCAAAGAACATCAGATGCAAACATGTAAAAATTGTTTGATTGTAACAAAACAAACATAAAACAGAGTACTAATGCTGCATTTATAGTTTACAAAAAAATAATACAATGAAAAAATTACTACATAATTACACAAAAGACTATTCCATATCACACACCTCACATTTAACAATCACTCTTATTCTTAACCTTTGCAACATGGAACAAACACTGCTACTTACCTTTTACCTGCTAGTAATTATTCTTTTTCCTGTGTCTCTCTCTGAACCTCTCCTGACCATGCATAAGTGCAATCCAATGTCCACCCCAGGCTTTGTCAATTAATAATCACTGCTTCTCTTACTGCACTGCTGCATGCTCATGAAATGCACGATCTAGAAAGCCAAATCCCCAATCATGTGGATTAACATCATTTTTTGATGTTATGACCATATTTGTTGGTAGTTGAATCATTTCTTCATTGATTGAAGGTTCGGTGCCATCTCCAATTTGAATTAGAAACTTTGAATATGCGATATCATTTGTTGCTTGCATGTTTTTCTTTAAATGCAAAATTTTAAATTTTTCCCATAAAAGTGATTTAATGATGCATGCATTAATCGCTTCATTTCTTGTACTAGGCACAACTGGCAATACTTGTCGAAAATCTCCTCCCATAATAAGGATTTTACCTCCAAATGGTTCATCTTCATCCATTATATCTCTTATAGTTCTATCAAATGCCTTAAAAGCATAACGATGTACCATTGTAGCTTCATCCGACATAAGAACAGTTGATTGTTTTAAAAGTTTTGCTAATTTTGACTGTTTTTTTATTGAGCATGTTAATGTCGCTTTTGGTTATAATGGAAGTTTAAATCTTGAATGTGCAGTTCTTCCACCAGGTAGTATAGTTGCAGCGATACCAGATGTAGCTGCTGCAATTGCAATACCACCATCTTTTCTAACCGTTGACAGAATAGCATGGTATGAATATGTTTTTCCCGTCCCTCCAGGACCATCTATAAAAATCAAACATTTTTCTTTTTTACAATTGCATTCATAATTGTATTGTAGGCCTTCAATTATTCCTCATTCAATTTTCAATAGCTAGTAAATCATCCTCGGAAATAGGAATCGCTAACTCTTCTTCTATTAGCTTTGAAATTTTATCACATTCATCACAATCATATGTTCGTGATATATTTGGAAAATCTAATCAGTTGTGCTTTTGTTGTGTTGGAGAAGTAACATGTTTAAATCTTTCAAAAGACGATTTGTTAAAAGCATTTAGTTAGTAGTACTTGAATTTCGATAACCTTCAACCATATGATTGAAAAACTCATCCCATAACCTTCGCACACCCGATGGATTGCAAAAAACCAATATAGTGACAAATAATGCTCTCAAAGAAACTGGCATCTTTGTACTTGAGGCTTCGGTCAAACATTCTTTAATGCTATCATCGTTTTCTAAAAGCCCTCTTTTCTCAGCGGTTTCTTTAAATGTTCGACTTCTAACTTCGTTAACTGTAAGTAAATCATTAAAAGAAGTCGGTCCTCTAATGTGATTCAAAAGTATTCTCAAGAAAAAACGTTGTCCTTCTTTAGGTAGGACCGTGTATATTCTACTAATCACCCTTATATTAGATACTTTTCTTTTCCATTATTTTTTATTTTAATCCAACAATAGTGCTTTGGAAATTCACGATATAAAAGTTGCCTTGCTTGTTCATCAATTGAATTTGTATAGAAAAACTCTATGAGCATTGTGTGTAGGTTGCTTTCATTGGCCAAAACTTCATTGATGGTTTGATCATTGGAAAACATAACACTTTATTTATTTGAAAGATGTATTGGAAGACGTTCAACTGATGGATATATCTTGCTAAGAGAGAACCTAAAAATCTTCCACAATGCTTCTGGAGTAGAAATCCACCTTGCATCTATAAATTGTTGTGTCTCATCATAGTTAGGTCCAGGTTGAACTTAAATTGTAACGCGGTCTGGACCTTTGTAGACATATTTGTAAAGATATTTAACACTTTTTATACTACTACATATCTCTACATTGATGTGACAGTTATATTTACGTAGTAACCAAGGATTGTAAGGTACAACCCATTTGTTATCTACCATCAACTTTTCATTTCTATCAATAGGAATAGATTTTCCAATATCGCGTCTTCTGTAAATTGGGTATGAATCTGTGCCTTGAATAGTCACATTTGAAATTGTTTTGGATACTCTCTTTTGCAACTACCATTTTTCATGCAAGGACAATTTCGATTTTGAGTACCACATGGTCCATGAATCATCCACTTCATTACTGCCATATGTAACTCTGATTCTTTGTTAGAATCTGGTATTTCTGCTCTAACAATTTCATCATATTCATCTAGGTTAGTCAATTTGTCTTCATCTTTGAAGATAATTAGCATATGAACATGTGGTAAACCTCTTTTTTGAAATTCAATCACATGGACGTGAGCAGCTACTTTTCCAAGTGCTCCTTCAGTGAAAATATCTTTTTTTAATTCCTCGTATTTTGCATGAAATATCCTTGTTGTCAAATCCGGTCTGTCTTGGGGGTCTTGATCGGGTACCAATTCGGTAAAAATTTCATCCCAAAGTGGATTGCATGTCATTGTAATGAATAAATCGGGTTTGCCATACCTATTTACTAAAGCTATTATATCTTGATATCGTTGATACATATCATGTGGACAACCAATATAAGAAGAAGGTAGTATTGTCCGTGTTCCAACATTACCTAAATAAGAGAATTTGTTAAAAACTTCAAAAATATGAAATTTAATTATGTAAATGTACAAAATTGTACTTAATATAAGAGCGGGTTTTCAAATTCACAAACTACGCACTTGTATCATTTTCCCGGCGTTTAAAGCGTCTTGTAATCCTTGGTACATTTCAGCTCTGATGGTTTTTTGATTATTCCTATACCATCTTAGCCCGCTGGTATATTTAACTTGCGCTTTTCAAAAATTTCAAAACTTCAAAATTTTCAAAAGAAAAAATTCAGAAGAATGTAAAACACCTTGCGTTTTCTATTTTTCAAAAAGTAGAGACTAAATTTACATATTCATATCTAGATGGACTTTTCTTATAACAACATAAAAGGCATAAACTTGTAAATCTTTTCTTGTATTTCTTTTGGCCATCGAAATAAAAAGATAAAGGTCAAAAACAGTAATAAATAGTGATCTCAATGGCACTTTGTTAGGTGTTGTTGGTCACTATATTTCAGGAATCAGAGACAAATCATATGCTTGCAAGTGCAAGTTACTCTAGTTTAAGCTTTCAACATCATTATGCTGAATTATATTATATATTTGTTATATCATATAAAACAAAGCTAAAAATTTGAGGGGCCGTATTATTTAAAAAAGTAGTGCTTGGTCAATTGTCTTTGATAATGTTACTGCTTTATTTTTGATACGTTAGTTCAATAATATGAACGGGGTACCTATCTACAGCATAATACTGATATATATCAAACACCTGTATGTACAATTATACAGAATTAAAAACAGTGTTCTTAAACGTTATAGAAAACACATGTATATCTGGTTAAGTTATAATGCAATCTGGTTTAGATGCTAGGTGTTAGAGCATGCTCATTGTGAAACAAAATTATTGAAGAATATTGTGTGAAAAGAAATGTATGCAGAGAAAATTGAAGCATTCAGTTTGTAGTCAATACTATGGTTAGATGTGCAACAGCGGAACAGAATAATCCTACACTGAACAAACTACAAATCCAGTTCAATTTGTTCACCAAAGAACCAAATTTACATTCATGGAATACACATCTATGTACATAAAAGAGATCTTTAAGACCAAAAAAATAATTAAAGATTCAACAAAAATAAATAAAGAAGAAAGATCTATTCAATTAACTAATCTTCATATATACTGTCAAGTTAGGCCTCCATAGCTCAACCTCGCTCTTTCTTCTTCCATGTCTTCTTCTTTCTACCTCCTTCACTGCTTTACGGCTGTCTCTTTTCACATTACTGCATAAAATGAAATGGTGCTCAGTCCCCAATCTACTTCTAACTTGTAGGCCACTAATCCAGGTAATACTGTAGTTGCACCCATGTGAAATACATATCCTGGGATAACTTAGACCCACTACACTCCTCTGAAGCATAATTTCTTCTTACTACTTTTCCAGTCCACACTCAATCATAGGTCCTGCTTGCATAACTTGCAGCCAAGCCTAGCAATTGAAAAAATATATTGATTTTATTATCAAACTAATATTATTAACAACTTGCACATAAACAAACATATAGCCATAAACAAATGATTTTCTATCCTTATATGCTTCCTGTTATATCCAAGAAAATATCAATTCAACTATCATAATGTAGATGAAAAATGCGTGGCTCAACAAACATACTACACACAAAAACTAAGTTAAAATGTGTGGTTGAGTAACCAACATCCAAAATTTTGAGCAACTAACCACTGGTGGGAAATATGAGTGTAAAGATTGGTCAAATTGTGAAGTGCTTCAAACGATAAGCATACCATACCATAAGTTTCAGTAATTCACACTAAATCTCTTTTGGCCATAATTTAGAAAATTGGGTGGTCGTGGGCCATGATAAAAACTTTTCATATTGAATAGTACACATGAGCTTTGTATTTTCACTATTACGTCCTCTCCATAAACAATTCATTGTATCTATGGCATTCCCATGCACGGTTGTAACAAATTAAAATTATAAGAAATGGGAGTCACCTGATTAAACATATAACATTTAGCAACTTATTAATCCATAAGGATCCATCTGAATACCATGTGAGCATATATGATGGCAAAGCAGTATTTATATCTCTTTTCTACATGTTTTGAGATAATTTTCCATAATCAAGAAGTCAATTATGTATGTAGTTGGAGATCTAAGGCACTAACATCAATGAGATATTATCTTAGCTTCATCAGACATCAATGATCTGGATATAATCCAAATAGATTGATTATCAATTTTTTTCTTTAGTAGCCTTCTATGTGCACATAAGAACATAACTACATCATAAAATAATAGTAAATAGTTTAATATTCATTTTCAGAAACATAATGTTGGTTTTTATATGAAAAAATGATTATTACTTTAAAATAATGCTATTACCCGAAGATAACAGGTGTAACGACTCGTAAATTTTCGATAATTAAAATAGCTAATTTAAAAGATTTCGTGATTTAATGTTAGAAAAAAAAATTGTAATTCGGTTGGAATAATAATAACTGAAATGAATTGCAACAATAATTATCCAAATAATGAAAAAAGAATGCTACTTAGTGAATGCCTTTGAAATCAATAGTTGAATAGGATAATAAATGTTGAAATTCATTGGGTATAATAGAGTAATTGATTGATAAGTAAAATCGATTTAAATTAAATATTGAATATTGACCAGGTAAATTGTTTAAATTAAATATTTAAAACTTATTGAATAATTGAATAACCATAAAATAAAAATATTGTTCTAAATTGTGAATTGGTCTTAAAAGTTGATTCTTATAAGTTCAATTTCTATATTTCAAAAGATAATGAATTATTGGATGTTCGAAATTGTTTAAATTAAATATTTGGAAATTATTGAATAATATAATAATGGGAATTGAATAACCGTATAATGGAAATAGTTGTTCTATAATTTTAATTCGTTTCAAAAGTTGAATTTTTAAGTTTGTTTTGAATATCTCAAAAGATAGTTATTTAAGAATAATCAAATTGTTTAAATTTAATATTACAGATGTTTGAATAATTAAATTCCGAATTTGATATGATCAATTTGATATTGAAATTTAATATATGAAAATAGAGTGAATAATTGAAATTTGATTTAATATGATTCATATTGGTTTCCAAAGTGAATATAAGTTATATTGGGATTATAATAGAGTTAATAAGATTTTAAAATTGGAAATTATTGGATAATTGAATAACGGGTTTAATATGAGTAAAAATGATTTGTAAAATTTTATTTTATCATATTAAAGTAAGAATGATGTTGTAGAACTTTTAAAATTGAATTAAAAGTAAATTTGTGAAAATTGAATATTTTAATATTTAATTATCGACTGAAAAATAGCCAATTTTCGAATAGTCTCAGAATTGGATGAAACTAGTTCCATTGGATCCGTAATAGTTTGTTATTATCGGATTTCAATTTTCGTAGCAATCGGAGTTTTCGTTTGACCGTGGCAGCTCGAAACGCATCGAAATTGTTTCAATATTTAATTGACGAGTTAAAATACTCATTTTTCAAACAGTCTCGGATTTCGACGAAACTAGTTTCATCGGATCCGTAATGTGATATTATTGTAAGATTTCAAATTTCGTGTCAATCGGATTTACCGTTTGTCCGGGGCAAGAAAAAACGCCTAGAAATTCGTTTAATCGATTTAATTTAAAATCGATCGTTTATTTCCGTAACTCGCACATATGATCGAATTGGCTTTCGAAACCTATTCCATTGTGTCCGAAACACGGGATAAACCCTAAGAACGCCGGTCACCGCGCGTAAATCGGAGTCCGAAAACCCGGGATGAATAGTGTTCGTCGTTTTCTGTAAAAGCACTTCATTAGTTTCTTTTTTTTATAAACCCTGACCCTAGAAAATGGCCGGCAGCCGCTTGCATTTCAAAGGCCATAAATCACCCTCGTTCCTCCTCGTTTTTCTCGCGATCCCTTCACTTTCAAGCTTTGATTTATAAAGGAAGATTGTAGAGGACATTGAGATCTAGCATCTCAATGGTTGTGATCGTTTTCTGAGCCATGGATTAACGGCAAAACTCGTTCAAAGGCACGCCGTTCATCATCGTTTTTCGAGCCATAGAGACGACCGAGCTTTGCCGCGTTCTGGCCGTGGGTGGCTCTGGTGATGGTCGTTCGAATGGTGGTGGAGTGATGGGGTTTTGGTCGATGTGGTGGGATCGGCGGCATGCCCTAGTTTTTGAGGATGGGTTCGGCTTCGTTGTTCACTGGAGCGCGAACGAACGCGTATGGAAGAAAGAAGCATGTGGCCATGATCTGCAAATTCAGATCGTGCGGGCCAAAATGGATGAAGGTTTAAAATAAAAGAAATTATAGTTTATTATATTTATAATTTGTTCAAATGTTTAAAAATGCATATCTCTTTCAACGAGGTCGGAATTCGACGAAATCAATTGCGTTGGGTTTGTATGGACGAGCGCTACGCTATGGAATTGGATTGCTATCGTTTGGAGCTAGTGAAAATTTCGGGTAAAATTAAACGCTCGTTTAATTTTATTCGAAATAAAAACGCTGGAACAACGGAAAATCAAGGTGAGTGTTTTATAACGCTCACAATGTACTAAATATCTTTATGCTAGTTAAATTTGACATTATGAAGTGTTATGAATTTTATTTGTCGTTGGTTGATAGAATTTAATTGTCATATTGATTGTCATTTGAATTAACCGTTGAAATTAAATTGACAGTTAAATTGAAATTAAAATTAAATTGCGATTGAATTACCTGACATTGACAACTATGAAATTGCCATGAATTGTTTTGTCTATTGGATGATGTATTTCGATGGATGTTATTGGTTGATATCTAAATGTTTGGATGTTTATGTGCTTATATATATCCTGTTATGCATACATATGGAACTATGATTTGATTTAAGTAATATATATTCATCCCTAACATTTAATTGAAATAAATAATTACTTGGCCATAGGATAGAAAATTTTATACGGACACCGAACTGACTAAATTAATAAATTTTTAAAATCGTTGATTGGAAACTTATTTGAATGTTTTTATTTAAAAGTTATAAATAGAAATCAATTTATAAAAATCGAATTTATCGAAAAATTGAGTTTGGAATGTTGAATTAAAATTTGATTAAAAGAAATTGTTAAATAATCAAAGTGGAGACTTTGGGATTTAAAAATTGAGATATGATTGAATTTCGTAAATTGATTTGTTTAAAGATTTAACCTAAAATTCAAGCTTTGAATATTACTAGGTAAAAGTGATATAAAATCGATATTTTGAAATTGAGCTTTAAATTGAATCATATTTGAAATTTGGATTTAAAACATGAATATTGATGGAATTTTGTTAAGTGTTATAAATGAATATTTTTGAAAAATCAAGCTCCAAATCGATATAAATTGAAATTGAATTAATTGAAAGTGAATATAAAATTGAACAAATTTGAAGTCAAAGTGGACATTGATTTGAATTGAAATTGAAATTGAATCGGTAGGATGGAAATTGAAATTGATTTGAATTGGGAAGTTATAATTGAAATGGTTTGGTTTTGAAGCTGTTTTATTTTGTTTTCCGAATTACTCGGTTATATAAACCATTTTTGAATACTTAAACTATTTTAATCTATTTTAAATTTACTTAACCCAATTTAAATTATTTTAAACTAATTTATCTATTTGAAATCCATGTAAAGATTTTAAGTATTTTTAACTATTTGTATTATTTAAACTACTCTTAACTACTTAAACTATTTTCTAAAATTTCAAGTTGGTCAATAAGGTGAAATGTTTATGTTTAACTCTTGAATTTAAATATGAATTGGGTTAAATGAAGTTGCAACCTAAATTGAAATTCGAAATGATTTTGAAATCGAAATGAGATATTGACGCGAAAAATGATTTTGAAACGGAATCTTACATTTGAATAGGTGCGATGATATTTGAAATGGATTTGATTTTTGAGGTGAATATGATATTTTTATATAAATTATGAATCGATTTGAAATGTAAAAGAGCCAACGGTGTAATAATACGTAGTTATTAAAGAGACCGGGATCGGATATGGACATACACTCTGTCGATACCGAATACCACTTTAATAACTATTATACGCGGAGTGTTGATCCAGAATGAAGTGGATGGTTTGGTGAACGCGTTGACTGAAGAAAGAGAACGATATTGGTGACCCCTGACATGACTAAAACAGGAACCGCGCTGGGCCACCGGACACACTTCTTCGATACCATATCTATTACATTTGTGATTCGATTTGGGTGCACCCTTTGATTTGGGAGTGTTGTTTCGCGGTGTTGGGGTAGCTGCTGGCTATGCTCAACATCAGTCCGGATCACGCAACTACTAGTATCCTAGTTGGTATCGCCTTATGTACCTTGTCATACTGATTATCCTATTCGCGACCACTACGTTTGGTTTTGTGTTATACCTATGGGGTACCCTCTGATAACCACCAGTTTACGGTGGGGCTTACGGTGCTGTATAGACTATGGCATTATAAAATGTGTTAAGGGGGGTTATGGTAACACCTTAACGCTATTTTAATACTTTATATTACTGATAGGCATTATCTACTTAGCGTACATTACTACATAGTAGATAGTTTAACGGATCCTTAAGAGATGGAAAATCCCGTAACATCTCTTGAATTATTGCACGCACTTTGACACTGGATATGAGATGCCAAACCCCGTAAACATCTCTGACGCCGTTACACTCATATTTATTTACGATTGATTTAACTTTCATAAGGATATTTTAGTCCTGACTCGAGTGTTTTGTCTTTTCATTACGCTCGGGTCAGTCCTGAGTTTTTCAGATTTTTGAAGATCTATTCTGGAGGATGAAGACGAAGATTTGGTATACTATTACTATTATTACCCTTACATCATGCTATCTGCTGCATTATTTTAATTGTTCTGTTGTATATGTATAACTCTGATAAATGTTGTATAAATAATTGTCAAAGTATAGTAAACAGCTTCATGAACTATTTATTTGACTATTATATTTTATCGTTCCGCTGCGAGATTCTGTGTTGTTTCATTTCCTTTATTTCTCTTTCTTTTCTTTTCTTATTTACCCCAATAACCATCTGCCCTTTTGAATGGTTTGGAATCGGCATGTGTATTTGATCGTCGGTTTAAACTGTCCAAAAAGGCGGGTCGTTACAGTTGGTATCAGAGCTTTGGTTTAGCGATAACCTTAGCTTTGTGGGGTATGACTCTTTATAAGTAGGGTAGTAATACCCTATGATGAGTCGCTGAGTGAATATATATATATATATGAGGGAGCGTATTTGTTAGTGATATAAAATGTTTTATATTGTGTCGGTTGATTTGTTGGTGTCGGTTGATTTGTTGGGTGGCTTATGGATTCTGGTCAATACGAGTAATTAACGTCATTGATAGGGATCTCTAAACACTTAAACAGAACAATTCGACATAGTATTGTTTTGAAATTGGGTAAATGAAATAATTTTACTCTAATTATATTTTATATATAAAGAAAAGTTTTCAGAAATTATTGTGACTTATCTTGCTTACCTGGTTGTTAGGAATGGAAATATTGGTTATTATCATTAATTGGATATTGTAATTTAATAAATAAGGTAAATTACAAAATGAACAATGATAAAACACTTGTGGAATGTTTTAAGAAAGAAAATCCTATAAGAATATTTTATAAAGGTGACTTATAAATTAAAATAGATTTAAATTGGAAAATATTGAATTTAAGAACCGGAGGTTTTAAAATGGTTTTCAAAGCTTTGAAGAAAATATATTGAGATATTAGTAGGAAAATGTTTATGGAAATATTTTGAAAGGATGTTTAAAAAAAGGAATGAATTCAGTACTCCTCTCTTATGTCGCTGGAAAATAATTTCGGTGATGACTGCGCAGCATCATCGACGTTCATTTTCGAGTCTCAAAGTGGGGAGGACTTCTAAGAAGCTTTGCTTTTCTTCGAAATTATTTTGGGTAAAAGGGTTTTGGTTTAAACTCCAAAGGTATGATTTGATGTATTAAAGATATAAGTGTATATATTTATTTCAAACGATTTGAAAGGAACGGGGCATTTAAATTTCTAAATTATGTTAAATAGTAATTTTCAAATTATTTGAATGAAATGTGAATAACCAGAATTTATAAAATAAGAGGATTAAGATATCTAAGCTTATGTTTTGAGAAAACCTTAGAGTTGTAGTGTACCTATAAAGTTGAAAGGTAAAGAGGATTTAAATAAATTAAATTTGTGAACATTCTAATTAAGTAAAATGAAATTCTATAAATTTGTATAATGCCAAATTTGCATTCTGATAACATATAACAAGACTTACCAAATATTAAAAAGTTAAAATGATGTTTTGGATATGTAATGAGATATTGTATAGATAAACAGAACCTGAAAGTAATTGAAATATACAAGTAAGGAAAACTCAAAAGGAATTTAAATATATATAAATGGAAAATTTGGTTGTGGAAAAAATTATATATACTTAAATATAGCATGAAATGATAAAATGGATAAATGGAACAAGTAAGTGAACTTAAGAAAGAAGATAAATGAATCGTATTATATATTTGTAAATTGGTTATAGAAAATAAATATAAATTACAAAGGGATTGGAAAAATTTGTAACCTTTAAGATAACTGTAAACTAAGAAAAGTCATTTATGAGAGGTTAGACTTTTATAGGATGATTAATAAACTAAAGTGCTGGTTAATGAAATGTTCCATAAATAAATTAGTTATTAACTAAAATAATGAAGTTGAATTTAATTAAATTATATAGAATGTTTAAAATAAACCCGAGTCAACAAATTCTTTGATATGATGTTTAAGAAAAGATAATGTTAAAGAATATGCTATGTAAAGAAATGAATATACTAACTGAATAATGGATTGTGAGTAATTAAGTGAAAAAAAATAGAAGTCAACAAAATGATTTAATGTAGATAAATTGGATAAAAATTTATTGGAAGGTAATACGTGAGATTGTACGTATATTATTTTATTCGCATAACGATTTGATCCAAATTGGAGCACAAAATTTTGAGATGATTTATATCGATCCAAGTTATGATTTTTCACTCGATTTTCGACGGCGAACCCTAGATATGGATTTTTAATTTGATTCTGGAATTCGCTATCATAGTATATGGCTATGCAAGGAGAGTAACAGTTTCCAATCAAGGAATCAAATCTGAGTCCGCACTAAAGAGTCGTGTGAACGATACTAATTTGGAAGTGAAATTGTGTTATCGAATAAGCGATTAGATTGATATTGCTCACGGGTGATATATGTACGGCTTACGGACTTAATTAAAAGTTAATATTGGGAATTTAAGATGCCAAATATGTGAAGATAAATTTGCAACTTTTGAGATAACTATCAACTAAGAAAATTCATATATAAGAAGTTAGACTTTTATGGAATGACTGTAAATTAAAGTGATGACTAATAAAATGTTCTGCATTAATAAAATGTTCCGCAAATAAATTGGTTATTAACTGAAACTGAATATGAAGTGAATGTAAACAAAAGAATTTGGTATGGCTAAAAATAAATTGGAATTGAAAGAGATAAACCAAATTGAATGTAAAATTAATAATTTGGTTATGTTGGGTATGATTTGGTTGTTATATGATTGTTAGTTGATTGTATATAATTCATCAAGTGATTAATGAAATTGAAAACTATAAATCATTGAAATCAAATTGGAAGTTAAATGAATTTAAATAGAATTTAATTTGATTCAAATTGGAAGTGAACTAATGTAAATATAAATTAGTGAATATTAACTAATTGAATTGTGAATGAATGTTGGTAAAATCCAACGTTAATGAATCAACTGTGATTAAAATTTAAAACCAAGTGAATAAATATTAATGAGAAGTGAATTTATATTGATTGATTATGTATTTGTTGGATGATAGTTGGATGATAACTGATTTGTTGGATGCATTTGTTGTTTGTTTCATTTGCTATGTTGGCACATGTAGTTGTTATGTTTCTATATGATGTATATTGATATTATTTTCATATATGCATGTTTCTCATGGTTTGTTGAGTGTTTAGTAGGTGCGGATTGCGCTTGCTTCGCATTTGGAGCTCGCTTTCGCGCTATATTAGCCGTATATGCTCGCTAACAATATATAAGGTACATATCTCGGATTACATACCATACTTTTACATTTTTTTCCCTGCGGGATGCCTCATCACTTGATGAGATGTATATTTGTGATATATATACTGTCATTTTTTTTCTTCGATCGAGCCGCGCAAAGGAGACTCTGCCGAAATTTTCCGTGAATCCGGGTGTTAGAAAAATTTTCAAGTTTTAAAATTTTTTATAACTTGTTTTGATAACTAACTTTTAAAGTTAGAAAGCCGTTTGGAATAACTTAGTGAAAGTGTAGTAATGACTTTATAAATGGAATTTCGTTGTTTATAAGTTGGTAACTTTGAATAAAATATATCTAATGTTGAATTCTATACTTAGTTCCTTTTTCCTTCTTTTTCCTTTTCGGGGACGAAAAGTTTTGAGTGGGGGAGAGTGTAACGGCCCGTAAATTTTTGATAATTAAAATAGCTAATTTAAAAGATTTCGTGATTTAATGTTAGCAAAAAAATTTGTCATTCGGTTGGAATAATAATAACTGAAATGAATTGCAACAATAATTATCCAAGTAATGAAAAATGAATGCTACTTAGTGAATTCCTTTGAAATCAATAGTTGAATAGGATAATAAATGTTGAAATTCATTGGGTATAATAGAGTAATTGATTGATAAGTAAAATCTATTTAAAATCAAATATTGAATATTGAACAGGTAAATTGTTTAAATTAAATATTTAAAACTTATTGAATAATTGAATAACTGTAACGTAAAAATAGTGTTCTAAATTGTGAATTGGTCTTAAAAGTTGATTCTTATAAGTTCAATTTCAATATTTCAAAAGATAATGAATTATTGAATAATCGAAATTGTTTAAATTAAATATTTGGAAATTATTGAATAATTTAATATTGGGAATTGAATAACCGTATAATGGAAATATTTGTTCTATAATTTTAATTCGTTTCAAAAGTTAAATTTTTAAGTTCGTTTTGAATATCTCAAAAGATAGTGATTTAAGAATAATCAAATTGTTTAAATTTAATATTACAGATGTTTGAATAATTAAATTCCGAATTTGATATGATCAATTTGATATTGAAATTTAATATATGAAAATAGAGTGAATAATTGAAATTTGATTTAATATGATTCAGATTGGTTTCCAAAGTGAATATAAGTTATATTGGGATTATAATAGAGTTAATAAGATTTTAAAATTGTAAATTATTGGATAATTGAATAACGGGTTTAATATGAGTAAAAATGATTTGTAAAATTTTATTTTATCATATTAAAGTAAGAATGATGTTGTAGAACTTTTAAAATTGAATTAAAAGTAAATTTGTGAAAATTGAATATTTTAATATTTAATTATCGACTGAAAAATAGCCAATTTTCGAACAGTTTCAGAATTGGACGAAACTAGTTTCATTAGATCCGTAATAGTTTGTTATTATCGGATTTCAATTTTCGTAGCAATCGGGGTTTTCGTTTGACCGTGGCAGCTCGAAACGCATCGAAATTGTTTTAATATTTAATTGACGAGTTAAAATACTCATTTTTCAAACGGTATCGAATTTCGACGAAACCAGTTTCATCGGATCCGTAATGTGATATTTTTGTAAGATTTTAAATTTCGTGTCAATCGGATTTACCGTTTGTCCGGGGCAAGCAAAAACGCCTAGAAATTCGTTTAATCGATTTAATTTAAAATCGATCATTTATTTCCATAACTCGCACATATGATCGAATTGGCTTTCGAAACCTATTCCATTGTGTCCGGAATACGGGATAAACCCTTTGAATGTCGGTCACCGTGCGTAAATCGGAGTACGAAAACCCGGGATGAATAGTGTTCGTCGTTTTCTATAAAAGCACTTCATTAGTTTTTTTTTTTTTATAAACCCTAACCCTAGAAAATGGCCGGCCGCCGCTTGCATTTCAGAGGCCAGAAATCACCCTCGTTCCTCCTCGTTTTTCTCGCGATCCCTTCACTTTCAAGCTTCGATTTATAAAGGAAGATTGTAGAGGACATTGAGATCTAGCATCTTAACGGTTGTGATCGTTTTCTGAGCCATGGATTAACGGCAAAACTCGTTCAAAGGCGCGCCGTTCATCATCGTTTTTCGAGCCATAGAGACGACCGAGCTCTGCCGCATTCTGGCCGTAGGTGGCTCTGGTGATGGTCGTTCGAATGGTGGTGGAGTGATGGGGTTTTGGTCGATGTGGTGGGATCGGCGGCATGCCCTAGTTTTTTAGGATGGGTTCGGCTTCGTTGTTCACTGGAGCGCGAACGAACGCGTATGGAAGAATGAAGCATGCGGCCCAGATCTGCAAATTCAAATCATGCAGCCCAAAATGGATGAAGGTTTAAACTAAAAGAAATTATAGTTTATTATATTTATAATTCGTTCAAATGTTTAAAAACACATATCTCTTTCATACGAGGTCAGAATTCGACGAAATCAATTGCGTTAGGTTCGTATGGACGAGCGCTACGCTATGGAATTGGATTGGTATCGTTTGGAGCTAGTGAAAATTTTGGGTAAAATTAAACGCTCGTTTAATTTTATTCGAAATAAAAACGCTGGAACAACGGAAAATCAAGGTGAGTGTTTTATAACGCTCACAACGTACTAAATATCTTTATGCTAGTTAAATTTGACATCATGAAGTGTTATGAATTTTATTTGTCGTTGGTTGATAGAATTTAATTGTCATATTGATTGTCATTTGAACTAACCGTTGAAATTAAATTGATAGTTAAATTGAAATTAAAATTGAATTACGATTGAATTACCTGACATTGATAACTATGAAATTGCCATGAATTGTTTTGTCTATTGGATGATGTATTTCGATGGATGTTATTGGTTGATATTTAAATGTTTGGATGTTTATTTGCTTATATATATCCTGTTATGCATACATATGGAACTATGATTTGATTTAAGTAATATATATTCATCCCTGACATTTAATTGAAATAAATAATTACTTGGCCATAGGATAGAAAATTTTATACGGACACCGAATTGGCTAAATTAATAAATTTTTAAAATCGTCGATTGAAAACTTATTTAAATGTTTTGATTTAAAAGTTATAAATAGAAATCAATTTATAAAAATCGAATTTATCGAAAAATTGAGTTTGGAATGTTGAAATAAAATTTGGTTAAAGGAAATTGTTAAATAATCAAAGTGGAGACTTTGGGATTTAAAAATCGAGATATGATTGAATTTCGTAAATTGATTTGTTTAAAGACTTAACCTAAAATTCGAGCTTTGAATATTACTAAGTAAAAGTGATATAAAATCGATATTTTGAAATTGAGCTTGAAATTGAATCATATTTGAAATTTGGATTTAAAACTTGAATATTGATGGATAATTTTGTTAAGTGTTATAAATGAATATTTTTGAAAAATCAAGCTCCAAATCGATATAAATTGAAATTGAATTAATTGAAAGTGAATATAAAATTGAATAAATTTGAAGTCAAAGTGGACATTGATGTGAATTGAAATCGAAATTGAATCGGTAGGATGGAAATTGAAATTGATTTGAATTGGGAAGTTATAATTGAAATGGTTTGGTTTTGAAGCTGTTTTATTTTGTTTTCCAAATTACTCAGTTATATAAACCATTTTTGAATACTTAAACTATTTTAATCTATTTTAAATCTACTTAACCCAATTTAAATTATTTTAAACTAATTTATCTATTTGAAATCCATGTAAAGATTTTAAGTATTTTTAACTATTTGTATTATTTAAATTACTCTTAACTACTTAAACTATTTTCTAAAATTTCAAGCTGGTCAATAAGGTGAAATGTTTATGTTTAACTCTTGAATTTAAATATGAATTGGGTCAAATGAAGTTGCAATCTAAATTGAAATTCGAAATGATTTTGAAATCGAAATGAGATATTGACGCGAAAAATGGTTTTGAAACGGAATCTTACATTTGAATAGATGCGATGATATTTGAAATGGATTTGATTTTTGAAGCGAATATGATGTTTTGATATAAATTATGAATCGATTTGAAATGTAAAAGAGCCAACGGTGTAATAATACATAGTTATTAAAGAGACCGGGATCAGATATGGACATACTCTCTGTCGATACCGAATACCACTTTAATAACTATTATACACGGAGTGTTGATCCATAATGAAGTGGATGGTTTGGTGAACGCGTTGAATGAAGAAAGAGAACGATATTGGATGACCCCTGACATGACTAAAACAGGAGCCGTGCCGAGCCATTGAGGTTCGCCACCTCTAGCGGACACACTTCTTCGATACCATATCTATTACATTTGTGATTCGATTTGGGTGCACCCCTTGATTTGGGAGTGTTGTTTCGCGGTGTAGGGGTAGCCGCTGGCTATGCTCAACATCAGTCCGGATCACGCAACTACTAGTATCCTAGTTGGTATTGCTTCATGTACCTTGTCATACTGATTATCCTATTCGCGACCACTACGTTTGGTTTTGTGTTATACCTATGGGGTACCCTCTGATAACCACCAGTTTACGGTGCTGTATAGACTATGGCATTATAAAAATGTGTGAAGGGGGATTATGGTAACGCCTTAACGCTATTTTAATACTTTATATTACTGATAGGCATTATCTACTTAGCGTACATTACTACATAGTAGATAGTTTAACGGATCCTTGAGAGATGGAAGATCCCGTAACATCTCTTGAGTTATTGCACGCACTTTGACACTGGATATGAGATGTCAAACCCCGTAAACATCTCTGACGCTGTTACACTCATATTTATTTACGATTGATTTAACTTCCATAAGGATATTTTAGTCCTGACTCGAGTGTTTTGTCTTTTCATTACGCTCGGGTCAGTCCTGAGTTTTTCAGATTTTTGAAGATCTATTCTGGAGGATGAAGATGAAGATTTGGTATACTATTACTATTATTACCCTTGCATCATGCTATCTGCTGCATTATTTTTAATTGTTCTGTTGTATATGTATAACTCTGATAAATGTTGTATAAATAATTGTCAAAGTATAGTAAACAGCTTCATGAACTGTTTATTTGACTACTATATTTTATCGTTCCGCTGTGAGATTCTGTGTTGCTTCATTTCCTTTATTTCTCTTTCTTTTCTTTTCTTATTTACCCCAATAACCATTTGCCCTTTTGAATGGTTTGGAATCGGCATGTGTATTTGATCGTCGGTTTAAACTGTCCAAAAAGGCGGGTCGTTACAACAGGTCCAGTTGGAACTTTTGTTGTTCGGTCTTTTCCTACATTCGCTCCCTCTTCTCTGACCCGACTGTTGCTGTCTTGGCTTGAATTGGATACCGGTGACTGTTGCTAGCAGGATTCACGTCAGTTGCTGTCAATAAATGAAGTTATTATCAACTAAAATTTATGTCATAATACCTAGAAACAGTTACATACTAAATTAAATTTATGTTAATGAGTACCTTGGCACGTGCGATGCACGTTGCCGGGAGGAATTAGTATTAAAAACACTATTTGTAAGGGCTTTTGAATTTTACCAAATGACTTTGATGTATATGTAATATTGCATTTTTTTGCATGTACATGTACAAATCATGAAAAGTCGGTCCTTTTTTGTTTTTTGTATATACCAATATCTTGTAAAAGGCAAATATCTCCAACTATGGTTCCAACTGTATTATTAAACTGTAAGACCGATGACCATCAAGGTTTCTACCTAAATTTAGTATCAAATTAAAATCCTATAACATATAATTACACTAATTACATCACTAACATTCCACACATGATAAATATCCGAATATATATGCCCAAATATTAAAGTTTAAAGCAAAATAAACAGAGAATCTTCTGTACCAAAATTACACATAAAATGCAACCAAATGTGGACAAAAGCAGCAAAGCTAAAGATGCTAACTTCATCCAATAAAAAAAGATAATCATTTTCAGAAAACACACATGTGGTAAAAAAAGGACATGGTATATTTTATCGCTAAAATCTATACTGTACATAAACTATGCAACCTCAAGGCACTATGTTATTTTTAGGAAAAAATCCACAGTGCATTACACTCTCCTTAAACCTCGATATAATATGGAATAGTAATTGGAAAATAACTAAACTAATTGTCTGTAAATCAAATTACACGGTATTAAAAAATGTCAACATGAATTTCCATTTACAAATTTAATAGTACATATGCATAAACAGTTTGGAGGAAATAAAAATACTTGCAAGTCTCAAAACTATAATGAATACGCTAACAAAGAAAAATAATATGCTTATGCAAAATTAGCCGGTGCAAGTCCATCTTCATTCATCTTCTGATAGTTCTGATATCTTTACTGGGAGTATCTTTAGGTTATAATTCCAAATAAAAATCCATATTGTGGCATTGACTTCTCTGGATAGGCATGATACTAAGCATACAATGCATAGCACAGTACTTTATCCACAAATCTTAGATGGAAGTGGAATAAAGTATGTTCCAAACAAAGAAAAAACTGAATAATAATTGAGTCTGCTTACTAATTTTGGTTTAGCTATGACTATGGTGAATCAATAAATCAGTTCAAAACTAACAATAAATTTGATTAAGCTACGACCATGGTGAATCTGTAAATCAGATTAAAGCTAACAAAAAGCACGTGAATTGTATATTGAATTCAGTATAAACAAATACAATATGCTTGAACCTCTTAACCGTTGTATATTTCATCTTATTTCATATAATTTGTATTACTGTACTGGAATAAGCAATAAAATGAGATGTAACTATGGAAGGTAATTACATGTGATATGAAGTTGATATGTAACAAACTCTTTACACATATCCAAGCAGCGGTGAAGAAACTAAGCAGTAGTAATAGAGTAAAATAATCCATTTAATTTATTTGAACAACAACGGCCCATTGCAGTTGAAACTAATTTATCCAGTCTTTCAAATTCACATGGGACAAAAATGCATTCACATTGTGTTTTAGGCTCATGATGCTTTCTTTCGTGACACAAAATATTATGATAGATAAAAATAACAAAAACATACATGATGAAGTTTAGGTGAAAAAGTGACAAAATATATATATGAATATTCACTAATAAATTTAAACATTATGCTTTGAACCATTAATAGAGAATTAGTGACAAATTTTTAATGTGCTTTCATCATTTGGTCTAGTAAAGAAATTTATGAAGTGCATTTTATTCAGACTACTGAGTTTAAATCCATCCAAGTGGACATGAAGCATATACATTTTAGTCTAATAGGAAGGACTTTTAGTTACTAATTAATCCGTAAAACGACCCAGTTATTCTGAAAAGTTAAAAAAAACTCCAAACTAAGTTGATTTAACACTCTAGACAATAAGACCAAGCATTCATTATTATCATGAATTCTGATAGCTCAAAAAAAATTCGTCTATATAAAAAGCTTTAAAAATTAGTTGAAATCAACTTGTTAACTCAAAATTAAATCCCGAATACTCTTTGTCTCTACTGTTAAGCCAAAGTAGGTTTGTTATGTAAATATTTTTGATAAGTTAAAATATTTGGATGAGAACAATAGCCATGAACAATATGCATTTCTTGTTTGTTGAGTTTTGCATCCATGGACTTAAACACCAAGCAAATCATAGTTGATGGGAATCAAAGCATTTCTCAGAACATATGATGTGTGCAAGCAGTTAATCGGAAACTAAACAAAAAGTTAGTGGTTAAACCAATATAGAAATTCTTGATAATGAAATCTACAGAAAGCATATGAAATATAGGTTAAGAGTTAAGGAGTAAAACAATAATGGTGGAAGATTTGAAACAGCCGCTTTCAAAAATAAAACTAAATGCATTTACCAGATTATGCACTGAATACATTTCAGGCCAAACAAACAGTACTACAAAATTTTACGGTTTACCCATCATTATAATTAGAAAACGGTATATATCAAGAAAGAGAAAAGGGTGTATGTACCATACAGTAGGAACATTATATCATCAAATTGGGTTTTATGACACAACGAATCGATTGGTTGGTCAGTTATACGCAAAATACCGAACTCAAGCGGATAGAATTTACAAATTAGTGTCCTAAAAGCCTTATTTGAAATAAATTAAAGGGATGTAGCGTAGATTTGGAATAACAACTAATCATATCAATATGTACAACAAATTCTATCCACTATCTGTTCGAATAAAAAACCCAATTTAAGCAATAAATATCAACAAATTGCTAACCTTTTTCGACTTAGTATCCAATTTGACTTCGTAATTTTACCAACCGTATGACATCTCCTGTTGACTGTTTTGGTTAATAAGATTCGACGCTGGAAGAAGAAAGAAAGAGGAGTGTAGGGTTTTTTGAGCATGAAGAAAGAAGTAGGGCGTAACGGTTTTGGGTTTGTTGAGCGTGAAGAAAGAAGTTGAGCGTGAGGAAAGAGGAGTGTAGGGTTTGTTTTGGGTAATACAGTTTTGGGATGTAATGGTTGTGGGAAAAACAGATTGCTTGCCAGCTATTAATCATATAGTTCCAAAAATAACCTGATTGTAAAAAAGGACAGGTGTCATCATATAAAGGACCTGGTTTCTATTTTCCTATTTAAGTAATAGATTATTCTATCTCTCTTTGTTGTTCTTATTTTTCCCTATTCTATTTCGGGATTGGGAAACTCCTAGGACTCCATCTGATATCCGTAGCTTTCTGGGCCTTGCTGGTTATTATCGGAGATTTGTTAAGAATTTTTCTCAAATTGCTGCACCTCTCGCTGCTTTAACTCGTAAGAATTCTAAGTTTATATGGAACGATAAGTGTAAAGCGACATTTAATGAGTTAAAGCAGAAGCTTACTTCCGCACCCGTTCTTACCGTCCCAATGGAAGTGAGGGATTAAAGATATACACTGATGCTAGTCGAGAAGGTCTGAGAGCTGTTCTGATGTAGGACTGAAAGGTTATGGCTTATGCCAGTCGTTAGTTGATGACCCATGAAGCCAATTATGCTGCACATGATTTGGAATTGCTTGCCATCTTTTTTTATATGAAGCTTTGGAGGCATCATCTTTTGGTAACTAAGTTTGAGGTCTTTATGGATAATCAGTCTTTGAAATATATTTTCACCCAAAAGAATTTGAATCCGAGATAAGTTAGGTGGCTTGAGTTCCTTGCTTCTTATGACCTCGGCATCAACCATACCCCAGGGAAAGCCAACCGATGCTTTGAGCTAAAAGATGGCGATGTTGTGTCAGCTTGTTATTTCTTCTCCTCTTATGGATCATATTGTTGCTAAGCAGAATGAGGATAGGATACTTAGGCTTATTAAGGAGAGTGTCCATACTAAGGTTGGTGGTAGTAGCCCAGATGGTAGTGGAGCTCAGATCGATGATAAAGGTATTTTGAGGATTAATAACCGGATTTGTGTCCCGAATGTCGACGGATTGAGGCAAGAGCTACTTTAGGAAAATCATCGATTCAGACTTTCTATTCATCCTGGTGTGATGAAGATATATACAGATATGAAGCGTTTGCATTAGTGGAGTGGTATGAAGCATGATATCTCTCTTTTTGTTAGTAGATGTGCGACTTGTCAATAGGTTAAGGCTGATCATCAGAATACCGCTGGATTACTGCAACCCCTTGATATTCCCAATTGGAAATGGGAATAGGTTTCTATGGATTTTATTGATGGATTACTGAGGATTAAGAGGGGGTAATGAGAGTATTTGGGTTATTGTAGATAGATTGACCAAGTCAGCTCATTTCATTCCGGTTAGGCCTAACCATTCTGCTTCTAATTTGGCTGAGATTTATATGAGGGAGATTGTTCGTCTCCATGGTGTTCCGGTCAGCATTGTTTGTGATAGAAATCTCATCTTTACCGGTCAGTTTTGGAAAGATTTTCAGGAATCTTTAGGTACTCGTCTGAATCTTAGCATTGCTTACCATCTGTAGACCGACGGTCAAATGGAAAGAGTGAATCAGATTCTGGAAGATCTTCATGCTTGTGTTCTCTATTACGGAGGATCTTGGGAAGATTATCTCCATATCATTGAATTCACCTATCATTGAATTCCATATCTTAATCTTTTGTTTAATCTTGTTTTAAATATTTATCTATCATATTCTATCTTTTGAATTCAGGCTAATATTGCAATGGCTCCATTTGCTGATCTTTACGGATGACCTTGCAAATCTCCATCTTATTGGATTAAATCCGGTAATTGTTTGTTTCTTGTTCCTGATATGATTGTTGAGGCTTCGGAGAAAGTTGAGGAATGCTCAGTATAGGTAGAAGAAGTATGCTGAAAGGCGTAGGAGGAGTCTATAGTTTTCTGTTGGTGATCATGTTTTCCTTAAGATCTCTCCGTTGAAGAATGTGATTCGGTTTGGTCGAAAAGGGAAGCTTACTTACAGATTCATTGGTCCTTTCCGTATTTTATAGAGAGTTGGTTCTTTAGCTTACCATTTGGGTTTGCCTAAGAAGCTTTCTGGAGTGCATAATGTATTCCATGTTTCGCATCTTCATCGGTATCTTCATGATCCATCTTTGATTGTTCAACCTTCTAGACTCGAGAGTTAGGATGTTGAGCCCAACCTTACTATCGAGAGAATGCCACTTCATATTATCGATAGAGACACGAAGCAGCTGAGAAGGAAATCTGTCAGCCTGGTCAAAGTGCATAGGAGTACTGATGATCGGGATTGTACTTGGGAGACGGAGGAGAGCATACACGCTTTGAATCCGAAATTGTTTATTCTAGGTACTATTTGCTATTCTATCTTAATTTCTTTATTTTCGGCACTTCGTTAATTTTCGAGGATGAATAGCTTTGAGTGGAGGAGAGTGTAACAACCCGTAAATTCAGAAAATATTTTATTGGAATTTTATTTGAAAACTTTGAATTTAAAATCATTTAAAATTGATATGATATTTATTTTGAGTTGTGGGGTGAATTATTTTTCCAAATAAAAATAAAATAATTTTTTTCTTCTGAATTTCAAATGTTTGTAAAAAATGGTCAATGTTTGACTCCTGTTGACAATTTTAAAATTTGAATTTTAAACTTTTAACCTTTTTATTATGAAGCTGTATTTGATGCTATTATTTTCCCTACTTTTCGTTGTAAAATTCTGATTTATACTTTTCAAACTGTAATTTTTCAACGTATTTCACACGGTTATTTTCCATAAATTATTTTCACATTTTATTTTGATTTTAGGTTGAATTTATTTTGTAATTAGCTTATTTATTTTGGGAAGACAAATAGGCTTGGCATGCTAAAGGTCTCATAAATTGTTGTTCGGAATGAGAAGCCGTTCAATTTAATTGCACGTTCCCTTTTGTACCCGTTCACACTACTTTATGCGTTCAAAATTTTGCCTGACCTCTCACCTTTTCTAGTGCATTTCTTTTCATTCACATTTTAATTTGCCTAGCCTCTTCACTTTTTTCATTCCTCATTTCTTCATTTCTCCTTTCTCACCTTTTATTTTGCACGAAAAAATTACACAGTAAGTTTTAATTATTTCTCTTCTTCTTCTCTTTACATTTTCCACTTCCTTCCTCATATTGGTCGGCCACCATCTAATTCTTACCTCTCCTTCTGCTCCATAGCCGGCCACCATCACATTACTCTACCACCAAATAAAAGCTAGACTGAAGCCTCCACATCACTTTCATGTCATCTCCTCTTCCTTGTCAAAAAACCCTAGGTCGATCACCTCAACACCCCCCTCACCAAAACCATAGCCGAACCTTGCCTGGTCACAGCCCCATCATGATGGAGACTTCATGACTTTTGCCTAATCATGTCATGACCATCACCTTACCAAAAAATTCCAATAGCCGTGACCAAACACCTCTTGCCTTCCTGTACTTACTGTGACCCAAAGCATCAGGTGGCCGAGCCTTGACTGATCAAAACACAGCATAGCCGAGCAACACACATCAGGCCGAACCACCCCTTTATAGCATGACCTATCACCTTCCCTAGCTGTGACTTGTTTCCTTCCTGAACCTTTTCCTTCCTCTTGCTTAGCCATGGCCGAGAAAATTACCATGCAGCTGAACCAAAATTTGTCTGGTGGCCGAACTCACTCTTATGGCTGAACATTGTTGAATGTTGGCAAGCCAGTTTGTGTTTTATGGATTTTATTTTGTGAATTTTATTTTATTTTGGTGTTGAGTTAAAAATCTTTGATGTGTTTTATAAATTTTATTTTGTGTATCTTATTTATTTTGTGTTGAGTAAAAACATTTCAGGTGTTATTTATATGAACTTTATGCGGTGTAAATTATTTTATTTACATATGTTTATTTATGTTTTCTTTTATAAATCTTACTTTTGTATATTTTATTTTATTTTAGGTTGATTAAATTATTTACATATGTGTTTTATTTGTTTTCTAAGATTCGGGTTTGGATTCTCCTTCCATTTGAGTTTTTCGTGATTGTCGTGCTTTTTCAAAGTCGCTTTATTTGTTTGAAACAACGTCTCTAGCTTGAAGGCGAGTTCATCACTCTCGACAAACATACTTATATTGTTGTGAATTAATGTCATTTGAATTGTATCGAAATGTATCTGTATGTTAATAATTTCATCCATGCTTATGATATGTTATCACATGATATTATATGTTATGATCGTATGCTATGCCATGTCATATTATCCTATTTATTTTATTTCATGTTCTCACACTACAAGTTCTCTCACTATGGATTGAATGATACATACCCGAACGGACTTTAGAATAGGGAAAAATCATTATGAGCTGAAATGATAGGCTCGAGCGATTTTTATTTGACTTGAGATTATGGGTTTGAAATGATATAAAACCCAGAAATTTAATTACGGATTGAAATGATACATATCCATGTCACTTTACCATAGGTTAGAAAATTTTATACAGGCTCGTGATTGGTTTTAAAGTAATTTCTAATAACTATTAAGTATTTTGGATTTTAATATATGAATTTTGACTTAAATTAAATTAATGATTTTATAAAAATTTATATATATTTATCTTATATGTAATAACAATGTTAAGTAAACAAATGGTTTTAAAATGTAATTTTGGAATTTTTTTAATTTTAATGTAATAATCCAATTTGACTTAATAATAATATTTTAGTCTAACCTAGTAATATAGATTTTATTGTATGAAATAATATGTTTTAAATAATCAAAATAATGAAAAGTTAAGTTAATAACGTATTTTAACTTAATATAAGAAGTATTGTTTTACTTGGATATTTTGAATAAATTTTATTTAATAAAAATCATGGTTTAATTGATATCTAAATTAATGATTTATTATAACAAAATAAATTTGGTATAATAACTATGTTGAAATTGTAAGCATGTATGTAACACGACGATTTTATATAAACTGTTATAGTGGTAAAGATAATGTTTTAGAAATGTTATGATTTTAAATGTCACATTTTCAAAGTGTTAGGTTTTCTAAATATTATGGGTTTAAAGTGTTAAGTGCATAAATTTTAAAGTATTATGACTTTGAAATTTGAATGTTACTTCAAAGAAATAATGGTATTGGATTTAAATGGTTTTGAAATGAATATGTTTGATATGAAACGTAAAACATTTGAAAATTTATAACCATGGGTTATAATAATGATTGGGTGTTAAAGAGACCGGGATCGGATAATGTCATACTCTTTGCCAATACCGAAAACCACTTTAACAACCGTGTACACGGTGACCATTCTAGAATGAAGTAGGATGGTGGCAACGATCCTATATGAGGTATATACGTAGACCCGACTCTTGTGAGTTGGCATAAGTTGGCTAAAATGAGAGCAATTGACGAGACAAGTGAGGTAGCTCCTCCGATCGAGCACACTTCATCGATACCATTCTATTACTTTGTGATTTATTTGGGTGCACCTTTGATTTGGGAGTGTGGCTCGAGGTAGGAGGTAGCTGCGGCTATGCGCTACCACCTGCCTGGAAGTGTAATTGTTATATCTACCCTAGCATTGCCTAGTTGTGTCGTGTCACCTACCCTATCGAGACCACTACGAGTTTGATTTGTGTCGTAATCCTCCAGTAGCCTCCCAATCATGAGGTAGTACGGTACTGTATAGACTATTGGCACTATAAAACGTGTTAAGGGGGATATGAGTAATGCCTTAATGCTATTTTAATAGTTTACTTTACTTTAGACATTATTATAATAGCGTATATTACTACATTGTAGATATTTTAATGGATCCTTAAAGGATGGGTGATCCTAAGCATCCTTTAAGTTACTGATGTAGTTTATACAGCTCACTTGAGTTGATTTACATTTTATAAGTATGTATGTCCTGAGTCGAGTGTTTTGTGTTTTGCTTTATGCTCGGTTAGTCTGAGTATCATAGCTTTGGATTAATCTTTGGAGCTAGAGATCTGCTGGAGCTTTAGCTATCTATCTTTATTTTCTATTTCAGTTATCTCCGTTCATCTTTGCTTATGTATTAGTGGACTTGTGTACTTTTTATTTCTAGTTATTTACTTTCAGACTCTGTATGTGTATCTATTTTGGGACTTTGTATCTAGTAGCTTCATTAACTACTATGTTTATTTTATTTTCGCTGTGAGTTATTCTGATGTTCTGTGTCCGTGATTCTATGATTGATTGATCTAAATTTTATTAACATCTATTGTTTTGAATTATTCAAGTCTGACATGTGTGGTTTTATTGTCAATTTGAATGGTCGGAAATAGTGGGATGTTACAGTTGGTATCAGAGCTTTGGTTTTAGGCAAACCATAGCCTGCGAGTACAAACTCATTAGAGATAGGGTACAAATACCCTAGAATGAGTAAAATCAATCTTAGAATCATTCTTTGCGAGTGAATGTATTTTCAAGTATAAAATGGTTTTCAAATGATTTTCAAATATTATTTTGGGTATGAAATTTTCTTGTTTTAAAATCGAATTCCTTTCTCCTAGAATTTCCTTATTTTCGAATCCACCTTGTTTAATAGAATTCTTTGATAAGGATTTCCATTTTAGTTGAATCCTTCCTCTTATCTTTTCCTTTATCTTTGTCCTAATATTCATTCTTGATTTTTCCAGGATGAATCGTAGGAATGCCAGAGGTCAAGGTCGTGGTGTTACCCTGGTTCCAGCACCTGTTGCACCCAGTAGGTTCACCACTTTCTGTAAGGAGTTCACTCAGCTTGGTGGTACCAAGTTTTCTAGATCAGAGACCATCATTGAGGCTCAGCAATGCCTGAGGAGTTTGGAGAGGATTTTTGCTAGTTTGGAGATCACCAATGCTCAGAAGCATCAGTTAGCAGCATGGCAGTTGCAGGAGTTTGCCTTCGATTGGTGGTAGTCTGTTGTAGCTAACATTATTGAGGCAAATATTTCTTGGGAGCAGTTTAGGTATTTTCTTGGGTTGGTTTTTGAGTTGGTTCAGTATCTCTTTGGAATCTTTCTTAAGTTTGGATATCTTATTTCAGGGATGCTTTTGTGGCAAAGTGGATGCCCAAAAAAGGGACGTCTCAGCTATACTGAGAGTTTATGGATCTTAAGCAAGGAAATATGTCATTTTCTGAGTATAAGCGGAAGTTCAATGAACTCCTAGGAGTCCATCTGATATCCCTAGCTTTCTGGCTTTGCTGGTTATTATCGGAGATCTGTTAAGATTTTGCTCGGATTGCTGCACCTCTCACTTCTTTAACTCATAAGAATGTTAAGTTTATATGGAATGATAAGTGTAAAGCCGCATTTAATGAGTTAAAGCAGAAGCTTACATCCCCACCAGTTCTTACCGGTCCCAATGGAAGTGAGGGATTAACGGTATACACTGATGCTAGTCGAAAAGGTTTGGGAGTTGTTCTGATGTAGGATGGGAAGGTTATTGCTTATGCCAGTCATCAGTTGAAGACCCATGAAGCAAATTATGCTGCCCATGATTTGGAATTGCTTGCCATCGTTTTTTCTTTGATGCTTTGGAGGCATCGTCTTTTCGGAACTAAGTTTGAGGTCTTTATCGATCATCAGTCTTGAAGTATATTTTCATCCAGAAGGATTTGAATCAGAGACAAGTTAGGTGGCTTGAGTTCCTTGCTTCTTATGAACTCAACATCAACTGTACCGTAGGGAAAGCCAACCAATGCTTTGAGCCGAAAGAAGGCAATGTTTTGCCAGCTTGTTATTTCTTCTCCTCTTATGGATCGTATTTTTGCTAAGCAGAATGAGGATAGGATGCTTAGGCTTTTTAAGGAGAATGTCCGTAGTAAGGTTGGTGGTAGTAGCCCAGATGGTAGTGGAGCTCAGATCGATGGTAGAGGTATTTTGAGGATTAATAACCGGGTTTGTGTCCCGAATGTCGACAGATTGCGGCAAAAGCTACTATGGGAAAATCATCGATCCAAACTTTCTATTCATCCTAGTGTGACGAAGATGTATCAGGATATGAAGTGGTTATATTGGTGGAGTGGTATGAAGCGTGATATCTCTTTTTTTATTAGTAGATGTGCGACTTGTCAGCGGGTTAAGGCTGATCATCAGAAGACCGCTGGATTATTGAAACCCCTTGATATAGCCAATGGGAAATGGGAACAGGTTTATATGGATTTTATTGATGGATTACCGAGGACTAAGAGGGGGTAATGAGAATATTTGGGTTATTGTGGATAGATTGACCAAGTCAGCTCATTTCATTTCGGTTAGGTCTAACTGTTCTGCTTCTAGTTTGGCTGAGATTTATATGAAAGAATTGTTCATCTCCATGGTGTTTCGATCAGCATTGTTTGTGATAGAGATCCCATCTTTACCGGTCAGTTTTGGAAAGCTTTATAAAAATCTTTACGTACTCGTCTGAATCTGAGCACTGTTACCATCCGTAGACCGACGGTCAAACGAAAAGAATGAATCAGATTCTGAAAGATCTTCTTCGTGCTTGTGTTCTTTATTATGGAGGATCTTGGGAAGATCATCTCCATCTCGTTGAATTCACCTATAACAACAATTATCAGGTATATCTTAATATTTTGTTTAATCTTGTTTTAAATATTTATCTATCCTGTTCTACCTTTTGAATTCAAGCTAGTATTGCAATGTCTCCATTTGCAGCTCTTTACGGATGACCTTGCAAATTTCCATCTTGTTGGATTGAATCCGGCAATCATTTGGTTCTTGGTCCTGATATGATTCTTGAGGCTTCGAAGAAAGTTGAGGAGATTAGGAGAAAGATGAGAATTGATTAGGGTAGGCAGAAGAAGTATGTTGATAGGCGTAGGAGGAGTCTAGAGTTTTCTGTTGGTGATCATGTTTTCCTTGAGATCTCTCCGTTGAAGAATGTGATTCGGTTTGGTCGGAAGGGGAAGCTTGCTCCCAGATTCATTGGTCCTTTTCATATTTTAGGGAGACTTGGCTTTAGCTTACCGTTTGGGTTTTCCTAAGAAGCTTTCTGGAGTGCATAATGTATACCATGTTTCGCATCTTCGTCGGTATCTTCAAGATCCATCTTTGATAGTTCAGCCTTCTAGACTCGAGAGTTTGGATGTTGAGCCCAACCTTACTGTTCGTATTATCGATAGAGATACGAAGTAGCTGAGAAGGAAATTTATCGGCTTGGTCAAAGTGCAGTGGAGTACTGATGATTGGGATTGTACTTGGGAGACGGAGGAGAGCATACGTGCTTCGAATCTGGAACTGTTTATTCTAGGTACTATTTGTTGTTCTATCTTAATTTCTATGTTTTCGGTGCTTCATTCCTTTCCAAGGATTAAAAGCTTTGAGTAGGGGAGAGTGTAACAACCCGTAAATTCAAAAAATATTTTATTGGAATTTAATTTGAAAACATTGAATTTAAAATCATTTAAAATTAATAAATTGGGATGTTGATATTTATTTTGAGTTTTTGTGTGAATTATTTTTCCAAATAAAAATAAAATAATTTTTTTTCTTCTGAATTTCAAATGTTGGTCAGAAATGTTCAACGTTTGACTTCCTGTTGACAATTTTAAAATTTGAGTTTTAAACTTTTATTCTTTTTATTATGAAGCGGTATTTGATGCTATTATTTTCTCTAGATTTCATTGTAAAATTGTGATTTGTACTTTTCAAACTGTAATTTTTCAGCGTATTTCACTTGGTTATTTTTCGTAAATTATTTTCACATTTCATTTTTATTTTGGGTTGAACTGATTTTATAATTAGCTTATTTATTTTGGGTAGACAAATAGGCTTGCATGCTAAAAGTCTCACAAATTGTTGTTTGGAATGAGAAGCCGTTCAATTTAGTTGCACGTTCCCTTTTGTACCCGTTCACACTATTTTATGAATTTAAAAGTTTGCCTGAACTATTACGTTTTCTAGTGCATTTCTTTCCGTTCACATTTTAATTTATCCAGCCTCTTCACTTTTTCCATTCCTCATTTCTCCTTTCTCACTTTTTCTTCTGCACAAAAAAATTACACAGTAAGTTTTAATTATTTTTCTTCTTCTTCTCTTTACATTTTCTACTTCCTTCCTCATTTTGTTCGACCACCATCTAATTCTTACCTCTCCTCCTTCTCCTCCATAGCCAGCCACCATCACATTACTCCACCACCAAATAAAAGCTAGACTGAAGCCTCCACATCACCTTCATGTCATCTCCTCTTCCTTGTCAAAAAACCCGAGGCCGATCACTTCAACACCCCCCTCACCAAAACCTAGCCGAACCTTGCCTGGTCACAACCCCATCATAACCGAGACTTCATGACTTTTTCCTAATCATGCCATGACTATCACCTTACCAAAAACTTCCCATAGTCGTGACCAAACACCTCTTGCCTTCCTCTGTCCTTACTGTGACCCAAAGCATCAGGTGGCCGAGCCTTGACTGATCAAAACACAGCATAGCCGAGCAACACACATCAGGCCGAACCACCCCTTCATGGCATGACCTATCACCTTTCCTAGCGGTGACCTGTTGCCTTCCTGAACCATTTCCTTCCTCTTGCCTAGCCATGGCCGAGAAAATTACCATGCAGCTGAACCAAAATTTGTCTGGTGGCCGAACTCACTCTTATGGATGAACATTGTTGAATGTTGGCTAGCCAGTTTGTGTTTTATGAATTTCATTTTGTGCATTTTATTTTATTTTGGTGTTGAGTTGAAAATCTTTGATGTGCTTTATAAATGTTATTTTGTGTATCTTATTTATTTTGTGTTGAGTAAAAACATTTCAGGTGTTTCTGTATGAACTTTATTTGGTGTAAATTATTTTATTTACATATGTTTATTTATGTTTTCTTTTATAAATCTTACTTTTGTATATTTTATTTTATTTTGGGTTGAGTAAATTCTTTACATATGTGTTTTATTTGTTTTCTATGATTCAGGTTTGGATTCTCCTTCCTATTGAGTTGTTTGTGATTGTCATGCTTTTTCGAAGTCGCTTTGTTTGTTTGAAACATTGTCTCTAGCTAGAAGGTGAGTTCATCTCTCTCGATAAATATACTTATATTGTTCTGAATTAATGTCATTTGAATTATGTAGAAATGTATGTGTATGTTAACAATTTCATCTATGCTTATGATATGTTATCACATGATATTATGCTGTTATGATCATATGTTATGCCATGTTATATTATCCTGTTTATTTTATTTCTTGCTCTCACACTGCAAGTTCTCTCACGATGGATTGAAATGATACATACCCGAATGAACTTTAGAATAGAGAAAAATCATTATGAGCTGCAATGACAGGCTCGAGCGATTTTTATTTGACTTGGGATTGCAGCTTTGAAATGATATAAAACCTGGGAAATTAATTACGGATTGAAATGATACATATCTGTATCACTTGACCATAGGTTGGAAAACTTTATACAGGCCCGTGGTTGGTTTTAAAGAAATTTTCTAAAAATTATTAAGCATTTTGGATTTTAATGTATGAATTTTGACTTAAATTAAATTAATGATTTTATAAAAATTTCTATATATTTATCTTATACATACTAAAAATGTTAAGTAAACAAATGGTTTTAAACTGTAATTTTGGAATTTAATTTTTTAATTTTTTTGATTTTAATGTAATAATCCAATTTGACTTAATAATAATATTTTAGTCTAACCTTGTAATATAAATTTTATTGTATGAAATAATATGTTCTAAATAATTAAAATAATTAAAAGTTAAGTTAATAATGTATTTTAACTTAATATAAGAAATACTTTTTTTTTGGATACTTTGAATAAATTTTATTTAACAAAAATCATTGTTTAATTAATATCCAAATAAATGATTTATTATAACAAAATAGATTTGGCATAATAACTATGTTGAAATAGTAAGCCTATATATAACATGGCGATTTCATATAAACTGTTATAGTGGTAAAGATGATGTTTTGGAAATGCTATGATTTTAAAGATCACATTTTCAAAGTGTTAGGGTTTCTAAATATTATGGGTTTAAAGTGTTAAGTGCATAAATTTTAAAGTATTACGACTTTGAAATTTGAATGTTACTTTAAAGAAATAATGGTATTGGATTTAAATGGTTTTGAAATGAATATGTTTGATATGAAATGTAAACCATTTGAAAACTTATAACCATGGGTTATAATAATTATTGATTGTTAAAGAGACCGGGATCGGATATTATCATACTCTCTGCCAATACCGAAAGCCATTTTAACGACCGTGTACGTGGTGGAGATTCCAGAATGAAGTAGGATGGTGGCGATGATCCTTCATGAGGTATATACGTGGACCTGACTCCCTTGAGTTGGCATAAGTTGGCTAAAACATGAGCATTTGACGGGCCATGTAAGGTAGCTCCTCCTACCGAACACACTTTATAGATACCATTCTATTACTTTATGATTGATTTGGATGCACCTTCGATTTGGGAGTGTGGCTCGAGGTGGGTGGTAGCTGCGGCTATGCGTTACCACCAGTCCGGAAGTGTAATTGATATATCTACCCTGGCATTGCCTAGTTGTGCCATGTCACCTACCCGATCGAGACCACTATGAGTTTGATTTTTGTCGTACCTATGGAGTATCCTCTAATAGCCTCTCGATCAGGAGATATTACAGTACTATATAGACCATTGGCACTATAAAACGTGTTAAGGGGGATAAGGGTAACGCCTTAATGCTATTTTAATAGTTTACTTTACTTTAGACATTATTATAATAGCGTATATTACTACATAGTAGATAGTATAACGGATCCTTAAAGGAAGGGCGATCCTAAGCATCCTTCAAGTTACTGATGCATTTTATACAGTTCACTTTAGTTGATATACCATTTTATAAGTATGTATGTCCTGACTTGAGTGTTTTGTGTTTTTCTTTACGCTCAGGTTAGCCTGAGTATCACAGCTTTGGATCCATCTTTGAAGCTAGAGATCTGCTGGGGCTTTAGTTATCTATCTTTATTTTCTATTTCAGTTATTTTCGTTCAGCTTTGCTTATGTATTTGTGTACTTTTGTACTTTATATTTCTAGTTATTTGCTTTCAGACTCTGTATTGTGTATCTGTTTTGAGACTGTATCTAGTAGCTTCATAAACTACTATGCTTATTTTATTTCCGCTGCGAGTTATTTTGATATTCTATGTCCATGATTCTGTGATTGATTTTATTTGATCCAAATTTTATTAACATCCGTTGTTTTGAATTATTCAAGTCTGACATGTGCGGTTTTATTGACAATTTGAATGGTCCGAAATAGTGGAATTTTACACAAATTGCTCAAGATATGAAAAACCAAAGGCACTACTTCTACTATATTCTCAAGATTAATAAGTAGCAAGTCGCCCTTGCACTTCAAAGAACTCCATCTTCGATTCCGTCATCTTTAAGATGTCTCCATACAAATGCTTATGCCGGTTTGAAGTAGTTTTCGAATAAATCACTTTATTTGATTCCGGTCTCTCCGAACCGACAACGATAGTTTCAAAACTAACCACAATTTGATAATCAGCTGTTTAACTATCAAATAAACAAAAGAACTCCACCAGAGATTTAATTTCATATGGAAACTAACCACGGTTAAGCACATAAGCAACCACTACGCCTCTTTAATTAATTTTTTTCATTAACTAAAATCTCTTTTCAAATGTTCGCACCAAAAACCTTTTACGAAATATATATTCACAAACGCTCTCTACTCTCTTCAATACTTGAAAATATTGATATACTTATCTCAACTGTATAAGTATACTCACAAAAAATTTCATTTTCAATACTTATAAAACTTTTCCGTATAACTTATATCAACAGTATAGGTATGTTCACAAAACACTATATTTCTAGTACTTAGAAAATATACACATATACTTATGTCAACGGTATAAGTAGAATCACAAATCTTAAGAAATATTTCTCTTTCAATATGATACTCGTTTGGATTAAAACGAATGTCATTTAAAATGTTGATAATAATAAAACCAAAGCCCTTTCGATGTAAGTAAACAAATCATATGGAAATTAGACCAAATATACTTACCACCACTTTCCAATTTCAAACTTGTATTATCCCTCGATTAACAATGTAGGCATTCAAGTTGGGGTACTATTACCTACCAAACCTTGACTCGACGACATTCTTAATTCTCAAGATAGAGACAAGTTTTCGTACCTCGGGATTTGGTATTAAGTACGGAAAAAATACTTTCCGTACCACCATAATTTAAAACGATCATTTATGGAAATCAAATCCCATTCCTTTTACAAATTTCCATCTTAAGATTCTCTTTTACGTTTACTAACTCCTTTTATAAATTTTGAAGTTCATTTATAAAACTCCTTTTATACATCTCCAGATTCATTTATAAAACTCATTCCATAAATATCCCTTTATATAACTCCAAATTATAGTTCTCAAATACTTACTACAAATCTTTTGTTTGAAGATAGGACTTAATACTTTCCATAAAATCTAAACATTTCAAATATCACTATAAATTCACAAATGTGATTTACTTTCCAATTTAATGCGGTGATATAATTTTTTTGTTTTATAAACACCATTTCAAATCCATTCATTTATACAAATGTTTTCTATAAGACGTTTCACAAATATTTACTCCAAAATATTTCTATCTTCTTTTAAAGTAGAATCACTCGTTTACAAAAGATAAATTCCCCTTTATTTTCCATATAAATAAACATCCTTTATTATTTTAAATTTTGTATAAAATAAATAATCCTCAAAATACTTTTAAAACATTTTCAAAGGGGTTGAAGTAAATTAGAGAAGTTAAAAAACCATTTTAAATAAAATGTCACAGAAAATTCCAAAAAATTGTATTTAAAATCATCCTCCAAATCTAAACCTTTTTTCAAACCAAAACAAGAATTATTAATATTTCAAATATACTATAATGAGGCAAATAGCTACCGTAACACTTAACCGATTCTACTACTACCTTTTTTATAAAAAGGGGTTCAACTTTTAACATATATTAATGTCATATCCAAAGTGGTCAAACTACCAAACTTCTAGCATTCAACAATTTATACAAAATATATAACATAAATGAAAAACAACAATGGTGAGGAATCTGGATTCCTTTACATTTTTCCTTGTTTACCATTTTATGTGTCATTTGCTTCACAAAGCAGGATTTTAACCAAACCAAACAAATAAACCATTCAAGCACAAAAACATTTATTTATATATACCGTATATCATATGATGTTCATCCAAAGAAGGGATAATTCACCAAAATTCCAATTGATGCTTAAGCATTCATGTTTGATCTAAAATCAAAATGCATTCGATTTTAGCTCAAAATTCTACTTGCTCAAAACTCAATGAAATTAATTCAAATGCATAGATAACATTCCTATGAACACGATGCAAAAGACCGCATCTCAATTGAACCTCGTAAGAAGAAGTTATTCATTTTATTAGTTTTCGAATTAATTAAAACAATTAATTACGCTAATTACTTTATTAAATTAATCACCTACCTAACTCCTTTTCTTCCCTTAACCTATGCACATTCTTTTACATGCACACCCCATGGCTGCAACTACCATCATCGATTACTCCTCAATCTCTCAATAAAATTGCACACCCCCTTCACTAACGCGTCCCCTTCCATAATCCCTATGCCATGCACCCCATTGCTTTATGCTTAGCCGTCCATAGGAGAATGCAACCTAAAGGTCGACGTCTTGATAAAGGAATTATCACTTTCGCCCATACTATGCTACACCTTCCTAAAATCTCACCACTGAAGCTTCTCGACAGGACCAACGCCATCGCCTATTTGTGCCTAAATCCCTAAAAATCTCTAACCCTAGTTCGCAATGGCCACGTCAATCCTCCTCAAACACAACTGCACCCAACCAAACTCCATAGATTAGAAGCCCCTCATCAATACAAACTCAACTCGTCTAATTTCATATATTTTTTGTTGAGTATATTATTTGATTTTGATTTTTTAATGAGGAAAGTTGATTTTCTTTTTACCATAAATAAAAGAGGAGGGGGAAAAGAAAAGGTGATAATAATGAAGAAAAGTCTAAGTGCGGGCTTGTGTTTATTTTTCAAGTTTTTGGCACTTCACTAAACAGAAGTTCGATCGCATACGGATCGCGAACAATTGAAATAAAAATACGTCCATGCACAAAAATGCGACATGATATCAAAACAACTGTAAAATACACCGGTTATCTTATTCTATGAAATTTTGAAAATACCATTGTTTACCACAAAATATGTCAAACAATAATTTTAATGTTTATCAAACTAAAAATTATGGAAAAACTCCTATAAATTAAAATATAAACATGTCAATAAAAATCGAGATGTTTTATTAACAACTGATTTTCTTACTATTTATTAAATTTAAATTAAACTTGAATATTTGAATATTTAAATAAATTGAATATTCCCATTCAAAATGTTAAAATTTCTGGGTCGTTACAGGTGGTGTGATAATTTAGTCAATTTATCGCTTACTTGGTTTCAGTAAAATCCAATCTTATTTTATTAAGTGTTACTCAGTAGAAACGATTATTTACATAAATTCTCTTCATCAAAACTATATCACTTTGGAATTATGGAATTTGGTAAAGGTTAAAACTCTAATACCGTCCATATTCAACTCTGTAGTCCAAACACAAAGTCCATGGTTCAATATAAACAATTATTATTAATTGAATTGCCCTGATAAGAGACTTTGACTTTGTGTTGACTTCAATTGACCATGATACTAACCTTATTAACGAAGATGACAAATCCTCTCTTGAATTGTGTTTCACTTCCAATGCTTCCACTCGACCCAACTACAGTAGTCAATGGACTTCATGCCACGATTTAACTATAGTCAAAATCGAACTTCTATTTTAAAGATCAATGGTATTCTCAAGTCAAGAGAACTATGTAATTTTGTCAAATCAATATTTTCTGTTTGATCTTAGTTATATTAACCAACAGAAAACTTTCAAATGAGTCATTCCATAGTTATCCAATAATTATAAGTACATAACCCTTTGATACCCTCAAAAGTCATGAGTAATACACTAACCAACATTTGGAGAGTGTTACGTACTCTAGTCTCAACGGGTGCATCGATATCCAGTCTCGATACATCTTGACTAGGAATAGTTAAAACAACATGTTTAATTTTATGGTGATAAATTACTTATAGTTACAACACTTTGTTACTACTACCACAAAACATACCATTTATGGATTTTTTTATTAAATTTATTTTTAATTAAATTAACTAACATAACATTATATTAACAATATAATAGAAAGAAAATACCTTTTATTTTGAACAAAATTGGTTATCGAGTTAGATATATATAACAAGTTACATAGTTGCCCTTTAGGCATACTCCTAAATTTATCAAAAGTATCATTCTATAAGCATCGGAATTGAATAGGTCTTTTGATAGAAATATCAAATAGTTTAATTTTTAGTCAAAATATAGAGGAAACGTGTGTCCATAAGAAAGAACCACTAAATGGTACATAGATATTTCTAGACTATGAGTTTGCTTAACGATTCGCTCAAAGAGATCGTCGCTGCGAGGCAAAGGATATTGGGTTTTTCCTCGTCAGTTTGCTTAGCTCTTTGTAATCAATGTAAAGCCTAAGGTAATAGCCAGCTTTAATGGAAAAGATGACAGGTGCCCCTAATCTGAAATACTTCTTTAAATATAACCTCTCTAATAACTCTAAGACTTTCTTATCCAATTCCCTTCTTTCTTTCGAAGCTATATCCCCAAGTAGCATCATTATGGGTCATTCACAAGATTGATTCAAAACTTAATCTTTCTTTAGGGTGGAAGACTGGAAATTTCAGTAAAGACATCTGGAAAACCTTACATTATGGGGATCAAAGATAGATCATCATGTAGCACACCGAGAGAACACAGATAACTAGTCTTCCAGGAATCATCATGCCTACAACAAACAATAAGGTTCTCCCCTCACTACAAGAAAATTTGCTTTTAGTTGCATTAATTGGTAGCATTTAAAACCATATGCAACCGTTGGACCTTTTTTAATATAACAATAAACAATTGAACGCTGCAAATGGGTTCCCGCCAACAATTCATGAAAATTTGGCTAAATTTTTCCGTGACCGCTCATAGGTTATTTTAACACTAATATTTTTCCCCGCTTTTCAAAAACGTACGATGGAAAAAAATATTATTCCAAACCCTCAAAACCCTCGTCTTCATCCCTAAAATTCCTCATCTTCGTCTACCAAAATCACCTCTTATAAAATCTTCTTCTGCCTTCATGCTAACCACCGCTTTCCACCTCCCATCTTCACAGGCCGGCCTTTGCCAAAGCAAAAAAAGCAACTGCTTTATGCCACAAAATAAGTTAGGGCACCAAATAGCACTTACTATGTTAGTAATGAAAGCCGCTGCGTAAATAAAAATTAGGCATCACGAATCGTAATGCATCCATGAACCCATGAGCAAAAGGCGGTGTTCAGGAAGTTTGGTGGCATGGCAACGATTTGGTAACAACAAAATAGGCTTTTCTGATTTTACAAAGCATGAAAGCAGGCAAACGCTCAAGCATTCTCCTTCGATCTGAATCCATTCATTATTTATATCTTATAGGTTTCTGTGTATTTGTATTTTCATTTTTTTATTTGATAAGAAATAAAACTAAGAAGTTTATTGTTGCAGGGGATTCTCTTCCGCTTGTATTATGGAGTAATGGGCTATTTCCTGGTGACTGCAAATATGAACAGGCATTAAATGAAATAAACAAAGCAAGAAGAGGGAGAAATTGGGCATTTGTTCATGTATATCCTAAAGCAAATAAGATAGCTGAAGAGAAGACGGTTAGAGGAGCACAACTGTGTCAAACATGTCACATATGGGATCATCAAGGTAACTTAATTTGATAACATGTCACAACTGTGTCAAACATGTCACAAATTGGTTTACATGGAAATTGTTTTTGTGCAGTGTTATAACTAAAGTATTCAGGTTTATTTTAGCTATTTATGTCTTCATTATTTTATTTAATGTCAAATTATCTATTTATTTACTAAACAGTTCCAATCCCAGAATTGATGAACTAGTGATACATTTTTCAAGCATTAGAGCCCTGTATGTTTCTAATTTTTTCCTTTTATTTTTAAAAAAAAGACAAACCTTTTCTCAAAATGGTGAATTGCAATAGGCAGTGGAGATTATGTTGTTGGATGGAGTTTTTGAAGTTGATTGTGGGGTGGATTGATCAGTATCAGTGAGGCGGTTGTTGATTCGAGGACTGGGCAGTGCAGTTGTGATGATCGGAAGAGGTGGTTAGAAGAATGTTGTGAGATGCAGACTAATGTATGAACTATAGGCAAATGGTTGGGCTTGAAGAGAGGTGGTTTCAGAAATTGTTATGGTTGTGAACGATTTGAGGCAGTGCAGTGGTTAGTTGAATGTGCTGCTATGAAGAAATGCTTGCAGTTGATATGCAGAGGTAAGTTGTGATTGCTTGTAGATATCTAAAGTATGGTTTATGGTATATGAATATTGATTTTTTTGGGTGAGTGTTGCAGTAAGTAGCTAGGACAGAGATGATAAATGAAATAGGGGAATTGCTATGGAATTGATAAATGAAGTAGTGAGGACAGTGATGATGGGTGGCAGTAACTTGATGATATGGTTGTAAGTGATAGGATGACGAAGGCTTGGCAAAAGTTAATGGAGAAAGTGGTTGAGTGTGCAGTGAGTACTGGCGGTGGTTGGAGGTTGGTAAGATGATGGGGTCCGGAACTGTGATAGTGATTTTTTGAAGGCAGAGCATTTTTTTAGGTAGTGAATTTTGGATAGATGTCGGTGGAGTATGTATGAAGTGGCAGGCTTGGATGAAGAAGTGGTGGACTGGACAATGTTTGTGTGAGGTTTGTGACAAGGCAGGTAGTAGAGTGGTGAATTGTTTGTTAGAGGGTGAACTGTGTTTGGTTGTTATAGGCAGTGTTGATGACAATTTGATGGTTATGCAGATTGGCTGGGGTGATGTCAGTGGAGATCACTGTGCACTGCAATTTGTTTGCAAATAGTGTTGAGGCACCAGAAGTAGATTTTGATGACAGTAGTTGATCTGTTTGCAGTTTTGTTGTATAGGACGATGGAGTTTGAGAACTTGGTTGTGGTGGAAGTATGAAGAAGTGATGATTGTTTAACGTTTTGAATACATGACGTTGGAAACATAGTAAATATTATAATACCGCTTGTTACTTAATAGTGGTTCTTGACGTAATGCAGTGGTTCTTGACGTGATTCATTTTTAATGTCATATTTTTATCAAAAATCCGTTAATTTTTGTAGAGGTGATAACTTATCTTCAATTTTATTTTCATCTAATATTATCGTATTTCGACATTCCATATCTGTGACGCCCCACCTCTATACCCACGCTAGCCAAGAACATTACGGTGAATGCTGTCAACTAGCACGGAGAATAAGGCTGTTGAGGAGCGACCATCCGTGTAATTTCTTTGCGCGAGCACCGATATGTCAGATAGTATAACATGCAATACTTTATCAAGAGGAAATCCGACATACCGACAAAAACTCAAAGCTACTACACAGTGGCTATAATATCTTCGGAAAACAAATATAGAAATAAATATAACATAAATCAGTCACAGACAATTCATATCACAAAGGCGGAATAAGATATGAATATTACACATAAAAGTGTACATCAGAGTAGTGGTCAGAAAGATCCACAATATCACAAGAGAATAGTTACATGAACTACACAAAAGAATAAGTATACATAATGGAGTCTATATCTCAAATGTATACAACAAAAACTACTAATCTAAGTAGTTAACCAAAAGTCAGAGAAATCAATCCCAAGAGAGAAGTCATGCTGAAGCACCTGTAACATCTCGGTCTGACCCGAGTATTATTTAATAAGAAAATAATAAACGGATCAGTCTAACTATAAATATCAGATGAAACGATATAGAATCAGAGTTATGACTAAACACATAATAATCACAAGGCCAAGCTGTGATATTTAAGTAGTTGATAATCAATAAGAGATTAATCAATATCACAAGATCTACACAAGAATCAAAGAAGTGTCATACTCTTTATTTCGTTCATCAAACCACAAATATTGACGACAATATCAATGTCAATCACAAAAGTCAATGACGCACGAATTCCAGAAGACTGCACAAGAAATCCAGAAATCACTAAAGTCAATGACACACAAATTCACCAATGCACAAATATCGATAAGGCTTATCAATGGAAATCACTAAAAATTGGTGAAACACAAATTCTAGAAATCATCTCAAGAAATCCAGAAATCACAAAGGGGGGAGGCCTATCACAAACGGGAGCATAAAGCTCACCAACACGTGTATCACAAACGGAACGCTAACTCCATGGTCGCTAACCATCACAAATTGAGCCGAAGCTCCACAAACGGCCCAAAGACCATGGGTTGCTACCCCATCACAAATTGAGTCGAAACTCCACAAAATGGGGTTTAGTCTCCCTCGCAGACAAAGAGACATCGCACATTGCTAGTCTAAATCACAAAGATGATCGTCATGATCGACGAGAAGTGTCAATTACACTAAGCTAGTAAATATATGAGTTTAGCTTCATGTCCCATAACCACTTGCTTAACTTAAATATTTATGAACAAATTGTAGATCTCCACTAGAAAATTGTCACAAGAGATTCAATCGAACAAGTCCAAGAATTAACCGACGAAGTAAACGCAAGCGTTTCATACCACTCGTTTTACTAAGCCGTTTAATTAGATTTCTCATACGAGTGAGGTAAAGGTTTGTATATACTAATAGATTAGAAATCGGTTTGAGAAAACGAGCTTTGTAATAAAATAGTGCTGAAATCATTTGAAGAAAGAGTTTTGATATTTACTACTAGTATAGAAAACCTTTATATTTTTGAAGTGACAAATCACAAAGAAGATTGTAGGAACAATCAATCAGTAAAATTCACATTCGAAGACGTGAATAAAATCCAAAGAAACCGATAAAGAATCCATCGAAATGGATATTCAAAAATCCCTAAAAAGGAGTCATCAAAATCATAATAAATGATAACAACAAATAGGATCATCACGAATCGATTTAAATCGGAATTCTCAAGCGAATAGGCAAATAGGCAAAATACAGCAGTTTCAGACGTCTGAAACAAGTGGCTCAGACGTCTGAATCTGGAAATATAAAAATTTCCAGAACATAATTCAGACGTCTGAATCAAGTGTTTCAGACGTCTGAAATAGGCATATTTTAGCCTATTTCCTTTCTGGTTCTAATTGAACCAATTCAGACGTCTGAAACCATATATTCAGACGTCTGAAACCATATATTCAGACGTCTGAATCTGGGAATAGAAAACTTCCCAGAACAATATTCAGACGTCTGAATATTACGTTTCAGACGTCTGAATCTGGAATTCAGGGCATTCCCTGAACCTAGGCCAAAAATGGCCAAACGAATATCGGAAACGATCGAGCGAGCAAATGGCAACGACTAAGGAATTACGTCGAACGACAACCCAGCCTAAACGGCTCTTCGATACGCCTCAAATATCAATGTCCAAATATCCATAATAGGATTTTCATAAATTAGACCAAAACACCAAAAATTGGAATTTACACAAAATCAATCCAAACCAAAATCAATTGCACAAGAATAAATGTTAGGAATTCATACCTAACAATCGAAGATAAATATAAGCATAGATGTGAGATAAAAATCTCACCTTTTTACCAAAATCAAACAAGAAGAAGCTTGAAAGCAAATGGAGAATCAACCTCTCTTCAACACAACCCAAATGAGCTTGAATCAATGAGTCCTTCTTGTGTTTGGAGCTAGGAATTTGAAGTTGCAAAAAGGAACTAGGGTTTTGGAGTTTTAATTTCCAATCTCTCCCACCATTAATGCTATAAAAACTGAAAAGAGAAAGAAGTGAGGGAGAATGGGGAGGAGGGGTTTAGTTTTTAAGTATGAGTTGGCTAATGGCTAAACCCAAACTCAAACCCAAAGTGAAAAGCAGCAAAAAATCAACTTTCTCCGAACATATCGAAGCTTATACTCAAAAAGGTCGCAAACGGCATTTTAAACTCAATGGGAGTGGTCCCGAGTCCTAATTCGACTGTATGCAAAAAGTAGCTTTTCGGACTAAATTTCGAGTACCGATAAAATATTTAAATAAAATATTTAAATATTAAAATCGACAAATATGTGGGTTGTTACAATATCTAATCTTCTGGATTGATGTTCATATCAAAAACATAAATATATAATATATTGCATCGCTGGCTTAGATGCGCTTGTTAAAAGAAAAATATTTGATGACATTGTTTAAAAATGGCCTATGTTGTTTTTTGTGGTACATATAATTGTACTCACAAATGCTTTCTTAATGTCTTATTCAATCCATGTTCTCATTCATTTGCAGATATATAACCACGAGTATGAGAGCAAGAAGGTTTGCACATACTATCTTGTGTCCTCATTCCCTACTGTTCTTATCATCGATCCCATAACCGGGCAGCAAATGCATGCATGGACTGGATGTATAGAGCCATCAAAATTGATGAATGTAATGTTTGAATAAGACAAAGTTCGATTAATTATACATTCCTCAACAATGATTAATTTATTGGGTTTTCATTCCAGGTTCTACTACAATATTCACTCAAAAACCCGAATGATTGTCTTCAAGCAACTGGTCACAAAACATTTAAAGGAAAGTACTTCTAAAACAGCTGAATATGTTGAGCCAGATATATAGCTATCTAATTGATAGTTGAGTATACATGTGCATATTTTCAAATTGAGCTTTATAATATTCTCTGTATATCATCTTTGTAGCTAGAAAACGATCCAATAATATAAACTGTCTGAATGTGCAGCATAAGATGGCTCAAAAGGTATGTTACTGAATTATATTTTGACACATTTCAGAAAAAAATTTGTCTGAACATACCAAATAACAAACAGGCTTCAGAGCTGAGGGATATAATTTCAAATGATGGATGCATTTATGTATGTGGTGATGCTAAACGAATGGCTAGAGATGTCAATAGAACTCTTCGTACTATAGCTCAGGAACAGGTACCTAACATTTTTTTTCTTGATTTATATGCTTGTTATCATTAAAACTTTGTTAGAAAAAGAAGAAAACAAGTTGAAAAAAGTTTTTCTTTTTACCTACTAGTGTCGACCACTCCTGTTTCAAACTTGAATTTCATCAGGGATCATCGGATGGCTCGAAGGCAGAAAGCATGGTTAAGAGTCTACAGATGGAGGGAAGATATCTGTGCCATATCCGGTAATTGCTGAATTATTTGAAATATGATTGTAGTGCATACAGAAGTAGGTTGATAACTAGTTCCTTAGCTTCCTAAAAAATGTTACCCATAAGTATATGTTCACTTAGAATGCCACAGAGGGTTGATGCATTAACTCCATGGAGAGATATCACTGCAGCAGATGGGAATAAATTGGTCCCAAGAAACCATTTTTTATTTTCATTTTCATTGGTTTCTCCATGTAATCATAATTTTTTATTCCTGTAAAATAACAGGTATTATTATAGCAAACTAAGCAATCTCAATGGACGATACGGTATCACCCACCTTTAGTAAAATGTCCCCAAGCAAAGCTGATACCACCATCACTAGTCATTCTGAAAACAAACTGAAAGGTATATAACTTGTTCATCATAAATGTTTTCAAACATTGATTCTAATACCCTGATAATATTCCTAGATAATCGACTATACAAATTAGTTATATTACTCAATAAATATTGGTGTGGAGCTAGAAAGTGATTGAATTGGTGTTTTGAATGGAGTGCATGGTTGAAGAGGATGGTTGTCGTATGGAAAGTCTAGTGCACTGACTTCACAAACATGATATAAAAGTTGTTGGACGATTACAATGTGCTCACATCAGTGGTTAATACGCAGAGGCATATTTGTTTGAAGTATTATAGTCTAAGGACTTCTATATTTGTCCATTTTTGATTTTTGATACCTTCACCTCACAAATATTTAGTAACATGATTATTATTGTTTACAGGTAGATAAACGTTTGTGAAGAATTCAAGCAGCAGCACTGGTTTTAGGTATGGTAGCAGCACATGTATGTAGTTAGGTTGATTAAAACTGTTATGAAATTATTATGAAACTAGTATGTATGGTAGCAACACTACTTTAGCTGCATGTACTATCATGAAACTATTTATGGTAGTTTGGTTGTGTAAACGTATGGTTAACCTTTTGTCTAGACACTAACGTTATGATATAGTGGTGAATATGTAATTGCTTTTGTTTGTGTTATTGTGGTTCATTGAATGTGTTATTTTTGAATGTGTATGTGTTTATATATTACGTTATTGTATAAGTTTTGAAGCACTTGAATTGGAGGCGAAATCAGATGTAGTCGTGGAATAGCAGCCAATAAAATCGAAACATACGGTGGCGGAGAAAAAACGCCACCAAAAATATTTTTTGTAGCGTTTAACAAGCGCTACAGAATCATTAATTATAGCCACTCGGATAATCTCCGTGGCGTCAAAAAACGCTGTAAAAAATAATAATAAGTGCAACAAAAAAATTAGATAGTAAACGGCACCTTTTCGGTGGCGTTTCTTAAACGCTGTAAAAAAGATATTTAGTAACGTTTAAAAAACACTGCCAAAAATTCATTTATAGTGGCGTTAAAATAAATGCAATAAAAAATCATGGACTTTTAGTCGCATGTTTTCTAACGGCGTTTATCAAAACGCCACCAAAACTTTTTGTAGCATTTTTTGTGTGCTACTAAAAATCAAATTTCTTGTAGTGCCTCCACCATTACTCAATCGTACAACTCTCCTATCACAACCCAAAGTTACCTCATAGAGTGTTATCAGCTCAAATGCGAACCTAATCATTGAACCGACTAACATATTCACTCATAGTTAAATCCCCTTGATTCAAATGAATAAACTTTTCCAATAGCAATCTCTCATGTACTGTGGAGAAGAATTTAACCTCAAACCTCCTTTGAAGTTTTCCCAATTGATGTATCATCATTTACTACTAAAGTAATCACTTCCCACCAATTGTCGACTCTCCTTGAAAATGCCACGAGGCCAACTGCCTCCTATTTGATAAAGTGAGGGGTATGCCTTATGGGCAATTATGTAATTTATTACATATATCTAACTCGATAATCAATCTTGTTTAAAATGAAAGTTGTTTTCTTTCTATTATATACTTGATATAATGCGTTATATATTAATTAATTTAATTAAAAGTATATTTAATAGGAAATCCATTACTAGTATATTTTGTGCTAATAGTTTCCTCCTTTTATAGTTTCTTCTCCTCATTGTATCCGAGATCTGTAATATTATCTACTGTAGTAATAAAATTTCTGTTTTTGCAAGAAATTTCTGTTGCTGTATATTTTTGTTTTCCGCATTCAAGTTTTCTGCTTTCAAGTTTGGGTTTTCAATTTGGTATTAGAGCCTGGCTAACACTAGGTAAGTTATTCTGTTTTAGATCATTCTGTTTTATATTTTCTAAACTCTATCATTCTGTATATGTTCTAGTGAAGCGAAGTAAAAGAAAGAGTACAATTTTTTTTAAATTTTTAGAATGAAAGCTTAAGCTATTCTTTTGAGCATGATTCGTTATGAGTCTGTAGAACTTCTGTAGCAGCCAAAACTTTTTTCGAATTTTAAGTCAATTCTATGACCTATTGTTACTGATTATTACGTATTGGAGTAGGAAACAAACCATTGCTGTGCTCTACTTAAGTGAAGCGACGGTATCGGCTTGTGGTTGTTAATTCGAGGCCTAACCCTACTATAAAACCACGGTATGCTAGGAAAGCATTAAGGGGTATCGTGTCTAGCCGCTTAATCTAGGGTCAAAACTAATCTAATAACTATAGGTTTGAGAATCAAGATTTACTATTCGAATTAAAGCTTTTATCTAATTGCAGATGTTTTGTGTAAACTCATAATTGAATTATGTTCAAAAGACCCTCTTTTATGGGAAATAATAAGATTGTTATTCTCGACACACATAAGTGTCAATTTGATCTAAATACTGAACAATATGAGCATGTTGTTCATATCCCCACTCATAAAAACCCAGTAAACGGGATTCATAATTTTATGATTGATCTACTTCAAGAAATTAAATTAGACATTAAAGATATAAGTAATAAACTACAAAAACAAACAGCAACCTTAGGATTTGGTCGAAATACACCAACAATCCATTCGCTTAACAGCATTCGAATAGTCAAATATACTTCTGAAGAAAATAACAAAATAAATGTTGAAGATATTGATCCCACATACTATAAAAATTATCTTATTCTTCAAGGAAAAGAACTTGCAGGAGAAATCGATAGTATTGAACTTTATTCTTATTATGAAGAGTATTCGACGGCGATAAACTATTTTAAATATAAAGCAAATGAAGAACATTCTTCATTTGAAGATTCTGAACAAGAATTTGAAAGTTCCACAGAATTTGATTATAATTCAGATACATTAGATAAACTTATTTACATCATAAACACTAACGAAGTCGGATCTAGTAGAGGTGCTCTAATTTTACCTCCACAACCTCCTCCGGATAGTGCTTTTGTTATGAGCGATCTTAACTCTGATATAATTGTGGAAGATCAAGAATGGGAAAAAAACACATATAATAGTCCTCATACTGATCCTTACCCTGAAATGCTTAGACATGGTACTAGATCAGATTGGATTAAATTTCACTCTTCTAGATAGCAACTTAAAGATTTTTATAAAGAACAACCCTCTTCAGCATATACCCTAACTTTTAATATAGATAGTCTTCCACATAGAAAAATAAGAAAATATATTATAACATGGCTTTAACATATAAGTGGAACAATCTATTTATTACCTTCGAATATGAATGTAATGGAATACATACGTTACGCCACCAGTTATTGGTCGGGAGATGCTTTAGCTTGGTTACTATACCTTGAAATCCAAATCAATTACAAAGAATTAGGAACATTCAATCTAAACAAGAAGCTCTTGGAGAATTATTAAAATTATTATTAGCAGACTTTACAGGAGAAACTTTCCTAGAAGATACTGATTATGAAAACAATCATTAAAAATACAATTATGTGACATATGTATGTTGGAGGAATTCACTGCAAAATACATAGGCCTACTTTTTCATTTAAAAAATAATGACCAGAAAGTTTTCTGGGTAAAGGGCTTTTTTACAAAAATACCTTATCCATGGAATAACATTATTCAAGAAAGATATGACATTTTAAGACAAAGTAATACCGATGAAAATCATAACACGGGCTTATTAAAAAGGGCATGTATGAATACTATGGAAAGGGTTTGTGAGCAAGCTAGTACACACAAACAAATGAAAAATATAATTAGAAACTCAAAACTGGGATTTTCTTGTTGTACCAAGTACACTGAAGATATTAACACACGGTTTGGATGTTCTCCTGAATTTGAAAGAAAGAGGACAAGAAATTTCAAAAGAAGAACAAAACCAAAATATCGAATCACTAGGAAAAAATGGAAGCCAGAATATAAGAAAAAATATAGAAAAGAAAACAAGTTTTCAAAGAAAAAGTTTATTAAAAAGAAAATTTTCCGTAAAGGGTGCAAATGTTTCAAATGTAATAAAGAAGGACATTATGCTAATGAATGTCCTACGAATATACAAAATATCGTTATATCAAATATCGAAGAATATGGTATTAATGTTGGCATTATATAGGATATATTTAGTGATGCTAATTCGTCTGTTTATGAAATTGAATCAGTTTATTCTGACACTACTGAAAATGAAGATGAAATTAATAATTCCTTTGATAATTTTAAAATAAACATGATTACAATCAATCAGACACATAACCAAATAAAAATTATTCCGTTAACCATATATGCTATACTTCCCAAAAAGGAAAAAGTAAATTCTCTAGGTTATACATTATATCCAGCAAAATGCGCTAGATTAAGAAGGTACTTCACAACCGAAGTATTCTTAGATCTACTAATAAAAATCCCACTCGGATATTATGGACAAATTTATAATATACCTAAACATACTAAAGAAGATATTTTTATAACTCATGGATTAATAGAACATATTTCTAAAAATAAGGCTTCTATACTATTTAAAAGTACTAGTATGGAAGATAAAGACTATATTATAGAGCAAGGAGATCCAATAGGATTACTCGTTATACATAAATATGAAGATCTTCCAATTGTAAAAGAAGAAATACACGATCACGATACATTTACCACATTAAGTGGTTCTACATCCCGATCATCAAGAAATAAAGAGACAGAATCATATCAAGAATATAGGATATACATGAACACTTTTACGTCTGAAGAAACATCTAACCCACAAATGCAAGATAGCACAGGAGAACAATTTGAGGTCACAGACGAAGATTTAGAAAAACTAAAAGAGGCAATCCCTTATTCTGACAAAAAAGATATTTATAAACCTTTAACTTTTAAATCTAGATTTTTAAATCAACATACATATATATTTGAACGTATGTAAGGAAATGTAGAGTTAAAGGGAGAAGAAGATTTTACTTCCATAAGCCTTTTAAATAAAAATAAAATAGAAAAACTAAAAGCCAAATATCCAAAAATGAAATACCTTCATATAGGTCTAGTACAACTAAAAATAACAGGATTGTTTAGATCCGGGATTGATACTCTAATAATGATAGTCTGTATGGTTGAAAGAATTATCAATAATCCTTTAAATAGTATTATTGGAGGAGCTAAGTCAAATTTATCAAACAGATTATATGGAGAATATACATCCCGATTTTCGTATAATTCTTGATGATCAAAATATAGAAAAGGCTTGTACATTATCGGTAAATTTACAAAATATAGAACGTCTATCAGGATCCAAAGTTCTTGGCATACAATGGGAACATTGTATGGCCTTGAATGATACTGCTACATTCAAATCAATTACACCCAAACAATTTATTAAACTATTCGAAGTCGGATTAAGAAAAACAATTCAACCCAGATTGATTGACATAAGACATTTAAAATTCGATAATGAAATTCAAGTTTTTGTGAAATCACTTAAACCAAGAATTGAATTACCTACAGAATATTTTATAACATTAGGAAATACCATTTCCACCATAACCAAAAATAATGAAGAAAATACAAATTCACCCAACACGTTAAAAATAACTCAATCATACAATAAAATGTCTGATGTTGAATTAACTCCTTATATATTAAGAAGTATCGGTCATCACATGAGCTTTAAACAAGAAAATCTAATAGAAGGAAGATCAATGAGAATACTTGAAGAACAAAAAGAACAGGAATCAAACCAAATGGTTATAAAGGTTCCTACAGAAAATATAAAACATCGTGATTAAATCCATAGATCTTAAAAGAAAGGCACAATTACATATATATCTTCCAATAACGATATGTATCCCTGAATATCAAGAATTCACGGTACATGCGTTACTGGATTCTGGTGCAGAAGCCAGTTTATTACAAGAAGTATTTATTCCCCAGCAACTCTGGGTACCTTTAGACAAAAAATGAATGTTAAATGATTTTATGGGAAGACAAGTCCCTGTTACTCATAAAGCTAAAAACTTACAGGTACAAATACCTGATATACATGGAAATAATAAAATATACAACTTTGACTTTGCATTACTACCAAAGGAATTTGATAGTGATTGCATCCTTGGAATGGACAATTTAAGACATCTCCCTCCATTCAACAAATACTATTTTGAATTAGATGGCATTCTTGTGCCTTGAGTAACGCTACCCGCTACAATTGCACCACATTATACTCCAGCAGTATAGTGTGGTGAAAAACCTGTTACATTAATTGTACATGTAAAAACACCGAAAATAATACAACCAAAAATTTGTACATACAATATACCAACCACCAATGAATTTGAAATATTAATACATAATATGTTAGAACCCCTTTATTCAGACAATCCACTAAAATGGTTTGACAAAGCACCAAGGTATTGTAAAATTGAATTAATGGAACAATACAAAGATGCCAAAGTCCGAGTTAACAGTGTCATGGTATCACCATCTGATAAAGTAGAATTTGCGAAACAAATAAAAGACCTATTAAATTTAAAATTAATACAGAAAAGTTTCAGTACCCACTCATCCCCAGCTTTCTTAATGAGAAATCATGCTGAAATTAAAAGAGGAAAAGCTAGAATCGTAATAAACTATAGAAAACTCAATAGCTATAGAAAATTTGATGGATATTTTATTCCTTCTGCTGAACATCTAACAAAACAAATCCAAGGAGCAAAATATTATAGTAAATTTGATGCAAAATCGGGTTTTTGGCAATTAAAACTTGCTGATAAACAGTGCATAGAGCTAACTGCCTTTAGTTGCCCATAACGACATTTTGAATGGTTAGTTATGCCTTTTGGATTAAAAAAACGCACCACAAATATTTCAAAAATGGACAAATTCTATGTTCGGACATTTACCTTTTGTATCTGTCTATATAGACGACATCCTTGTTTTCTCTAATTCTGCAGAAGAACATAAACAACATCTTCTAGCAGTTTTCAAATACTACTTCAAAACGGTGTTATTTTAAGTCCTAAAAAAATTGAATTATTTAAAAAAGAAATAGATTTTCTTGAAAAAAGAATTAAAAATGGACAAATAGAATTACAACAACACATTTATAAAAATTAAAGATTTTCTCGATACATTTAAAACATTAAAAGAACTCCAAAGTTTCTTAGGATTATTAAACTATCGTAGAAAATTGATTCCTAATTTATCTGCTAAGACCCAAAATTTACAGAAAAAGCTTACTGATGAACAAGCAAAATATAAACAGCATAATGGAGAATAACCAAGAAGATGGAACACAGACAAAATTCATATTACCTTACAAAAGCAAGAAGAAGAAGATATACATAAAATTAAAGACCTAATAAAGGATCAAAAGATCCTATATTTTCCTTCAGATGAGGAATTACTTACACTACAAACTGATGCTTCTGACAATTTTTGGGCAGGAGTATTAATTGCCAAACAAAAAGAAGTTGTAGCATATTCCTCTGGAAAGTATAGTAAACCCCAGATCAAATACGCTACCTATGACAAAGAATTACTAGCTATTAAATTAGCAATCAAAAGTTTACGAATCTATCTTTTGCATAGACAGTTTATAATAGAAACAGATAACAAATCTGTTGCTCAACTCTTAAAAAAGAAAACTGTAAACAATCCAGAAGAAAACCTTCGGAGAATTTAGATTAGCTATGTATTTCGAAATTTATGACTATGATGTCAAATACATTCCAGGCTACACTAACTTTGATGTTGATCTTCTTACCAGGTTATGAAAAATGGATGAAGATGGCATAAAAAGAATCAAAGAATTATTAGAAACCATGAAAAGACAAGAAGATTTCCAACAAGTGAAATCATCTAAAAAAGCTAAACAAACCTCCAAAGAGGCTTCATCTTCGTAGGAATCCAAAGAAACCAATGCTCCCACAGGAGTAAATGAAGAAAAGGTCCAACAAACCAAAACCACTCAAACAAACAAAGACAAGGCAACACCTTCCAATACAATTCAGAAATTTGTTCCAATGAACAAAGGAAAAGCAGTTGCTCCCACAGGAGTACAAAGACCATACATCTCAGCGGTGGTCAAAGATTGGTACAACTTAGACATGAAAGCAACGAATCCTAATTTATATGACAATTTCAATGGATGCTTTAAAGCCATCCAATCTGCAGACCATAGAGCTGCAAATTTTTGGTTAACTCAACTAGAAAAAGCTTATTTGGGATTAAAGCATACGATATCCCAGAAAGAGAAAAAATTGCAAGAAACTCGAAAAATAATGTCTAAATTATCACGGCATTCTTTTACATCTAGATCTGAAGCTCTAGATTTGAAAGAAGCAGAGTTGTTCACTGATAACACAATTGAACATAGCCATTTGAAAACAATATTTTCTCAAATGCAAACATCTGATCTCGTAAATCTAAGAATTCAAGATTTTCTAGAATTACTTAGACTTTATGAGATAGATAACACAAAAACCAAAGAGATGGAAGCTGAAATAACAGTCCAGGATATGATCTCCTTATATCAGCAACATCTCATCGATGAAAGTAATCTTCTTCTATTCTTCAAAAAGTTAGAAGACGTAGAGTTAATTAAAGTCTTAAAAAATGAAGAGTTAATTCTCAATAACAACAGAAGACCACGGCTTATAGCTTGTTTTTCTGAAAAACAAAAGTATCAAAAACATATCAAAAAGGGATTAGTGCATGAAATTTATGTCAACACAAGCCATCCTGAAGAATATTCAGGTTATATTCCAAAAATATGTACAGAAAAACTTGCTGAACATTTAAGCAGATTTTTTACTATGTTCATGTTCAAAATTTGGAGCGTTTGGAAAGAAAGACAGTACATACGTCTTTGTCCCTCTATCCAATTGTGGGAATTACATAGGGTAACCGAAAACCCTCAACATGAATTTGTTAAATTCAATCGCAAAGAGTTTGATGAAGAAAATGAAAGAATCCTAGCAGCGCAAGAGTTCTTCTCAGAGGCCATTAACAAATGCGAAATTGGATCACACTCTGCCACTGAAGGAAAAACGGTATTACTGTTGGACTACCCATTAGCTTTCGAACCATCAACAGACAGAATAATGAAGGTTTAGCGTTTTTTAGACAGTCTCAAAATTGGCCCAGTTGGCACAATGGCTCAATAAGAATACTTTGAAGAACAAGTAGAAAAGGAAACACTTAGAAAAGATTCTATAATGAGAGATACAATGGGTACCGGCCCTTTCGATGATGAATCTCTGGCTAATCTAGAAATTCAAAATTAAATCAGAAGCATGGTGGACCAGCATCCATAATAAAAGGACAAAGAACCTAACCTTTACACTAGGGTGGTATATCACCGCTTAGCCTTTCCAGCTCATCCTCTGCAAAGATTAAACTAAAGGACACATCCTCAGCCTAAAAGGGACACATATTAGCCCTATAATGGACAGATATCCAGCCTAAGTAATAATAAATAAAGAAGAGAAGACACTATAAAAGGAGGGAACTACTCTGAAGAAAGATCATCAAAAAAAAATTCTTCACTTTCGTTTCTTCTCTTCATTGTATCCAAGCTCTGTAATATTATCTACTATAGTGATAAAATTTATGTTTCTGCAAGAAGTTTCTGTTGTTGTATATTTTTGCTTTCCGCATTCAAGTTTTCTGCTTTCAAGTTTGGGTTCAAAGTCTCTGGCTAGAGCAATTCGGTTAATAATAATTGTTATTATTAAACTAAGGACTTTGTGTTTGATTATAGAGTTGAATATGGACAATATTGGAATTTTGACCATTATCAAATTCCATAAGTTTAAAGTGATAGTTTTGACAAAGAGAACCGGTGTAATTAATTAACACTATTAGGTAATGCTTAATAAAGTAAAATTGGATTTTAACCATAACTAAGCAAGCAATAAATTTGGCTATAATGTCACACACTACTTACTAAGTGACTTGTGAACGTTAATATTTAAAATGTTCGATATTAAGCATTAACCAAATTTGCACCTAAGAGTCACAAAACATTGAATAATCCTTTTACAACCTAATTTAATTATACAAAGTAATTAAATTAATTAATATTTGTCAGATATTATTTATAAAATTTCATTTGATGTATTCTGAACGATATTTTTTGATTAAAATGAGTGATCCCCTATATGGATGAGAGCACTCATGTAATTGTATTCCACACTTAAAAAAGGAGCTACTGACAAGCCTGGTAAGTGGCTCTTCCCCATGAACTCGTACAAATAAAACAATTATAAAAACCCTCCCAAAAAACCAAGAAAAATACTTAAAAGCAAATATATAAAGGAAAAGAGAAAGAAATATGTCAAAGTCCAGAGGCAGCATCGGAGATGAGGCCTCAATGAGATAGAGGCCCCATCAACTATCCGAAAGGAGATGTAGAGGACCCAGCAGCATATCGATACTCAACACATCCATTGGATGCGGATGCCTATCTATAATAACCAAATCCACGAAACTTAAAAAACTCAACAAACAATGTGAGGCTAGAACGCATACATGCATACATGCATACATACATACATATATATAAGTTGCTTATATACATACATACATATGCATACATACATACATACATACATATATATATATATATATGAAAGAGGGGAATAAACATGTACTAAAACAGAGATAAGACCACGACATGTAAACTACAGAAGATTAAAAGGATAAAGGACAAAAACTATGAGCAAGAGCTAGTTCTTAATAAAGGTTGGGGTTCGGGATGAAAGTATGTGCAATCGTCTACGAGAAGACGCTTATGGCATTATTATTTCTATTATTAGTAACAATTCTCTCACGTAAGGCTTCAATACGATATTTTACCTTTTAAGAAACTCCTTAAAGTCGTCGATATTAGCTAATTATAGGTATTGCTCGAAATCCAATTACGAAATAAAGCGCTTATGTCGGTTAAGTTATTTGTAGTTGAAGAATTACTATTGTTGAAAAAACTTTGATTTCTTTCAAATCAAACGTACCAAGCAACAATAGTGAAAATAATGCCTAGTAAGAAATGTCGACTGGGGGTAAAATATAGTCTCAACATATCCCAATAAGACTCACAACAAGAAATATTAAAATCGGAAATTCTAAGAATCTTAAAAGTGTGGGCTTGGTCAATTGACAATCACAGTACAAGTGCGCAGTTGTTTTTGGGTTCATGTTGTTGAAAATACATTTTTTGTTGATATGCACATTCTTCCTTTTTACAGATGGTAGAAAATACATTTTTTGTCTCCTATATAATATTAACCACATATGTAACTTAGATTTAAGGGGTACACTCGCTTTCCACATAGATTTAAAAATATTAGATTTAACTCTTGAGAAATTTAGAAATTTGTAAAATGAATTGGATGTAAATTTGTTAGACCTATCCCAACACCAAATTTTAATATCTTCATTATCGTCGATACTGTATTATTCTAATTTGTCACATAGAAGAGCGAGCTGGTAGAAATCGGTTCCTTCTAGTGATCGATTAAAGCTGAAATCCCTAGAAAACTTCATGTTAGGTCATAGACTTTTAAAAGGGACATTTCACTAGAAGGACAAACTTTACAGTCCAATTAGTTTTTAGGACACACATCCACAGAAATTAATTTCAAGGCCAAAGTCAGCAGAATGATTACTTTTAAGGACAAAGTCAGCAGTGCAATTACTTTCGAGGACATAATTTCATTGGTTTTTAGGCCTTAGAAACTAACTATTTTGCATTTTGTCCTTAAAAGTAATTATTTCAGCTATGTGTCCTAGAAACTAATTGCACTTGCTAAAGAGACCCTTGTGGCTAATTTCCACCTTTTAAAATTGAAATGTTTTTAAAATTGCAAATGTCGTAAAGATTGGAAAAATCAACCTTACGAGGAATAATGGAGATCCAGCACTCATGCTAGAACAATGTGTTATTCCCTGAGTGTACAATGTTACAAAGACCTAGTTTAAAATTGTTTAAACCTTTTTAAACTGATTTCCAAAATTGTTGCAAATTATTGTGATTGTTAGACGTTAATTACTGTAGGTTATGAGAGCCACCATAAAATTGGTTAGAAATTAAATCTTTCCATATTAGGTTATCGTAGTAGTATTGAACTTCCATAACCATTTCCCTAACAAAAGAAATGTTGAGGCTGTCTAGATTAATTTTTACTAACCCTCCTTGCTCTTTTGATTTACAAATCAAATCCTAACTAGCAAGACACCTTAAACTACCATTGGGTTTATCCCAGGCCATAGAAAATCACTCGTAATCTTATTTTATTTATCCATTACCTATTTTGGAAAGAGATAGAACGACATCCAATAAACAGACAATGCTGATAAAACAGAGTTGATTAGAACAGCTCTACCTGCCCTTGATAAAAATTCAACGTTCCATCTACAAAGTCTTTGGTTGATTTTATCAATGATAATTAGCCAGTCATCGTGCCAAATTTTGGTTGGTCTTATTAAAAACCCTAAGTAATCTATGGGAAAGTTCATAGTTTTATGATTTAATGTGTCGACGACCTAGTATTTTGAACGATATTAAACAATGTATTTATAGTAATTATAAATATATTGATCGATATACGATATCGGTATGTGTTTAAATAAGATTTAAAATTGCACCAAATATTATTCGGACTTGGACAGTATTAGAGGCCCATGTGGGCATGTTATTTTCGGTTGTAGAAGAGCATGAATAGGCTAGCCATATGATGGCAAAGAGAGAGGATTTAAATGGTTAAAAGAGTGGAAATAGTAAGAGAGAGATATTAGGATATGATCTACTTTTCACTCTTTTGACTTCCTATTTATAAGCCATCTCTTTACATTATTACTTTTAGACTTTTGCTCTCCTCTCTCCCTAATATTTTCGGCTAGCTAAACCCTTCTGTAAGCCCCTAAAATCCAAGTACAAAGTCATATCAAAACACTTTGATCCAATCGTTGATGGTAAGACAATTCGGGAGCAAGCGACTTCTGATTTGTGAATGGATTCGAGGGCATCAATTCAATGTTTCAATGCATATGAAAAGGCTTTAATGAAAGCCAAATATCTGTTTTAATTATATTATAATTATTTGCTATAACATTTATATAATAGAATGTTAGATTATATTATGAATCTTGTATATTGAAATGCTGTCACAAATCGGTTGGTTGTGTATATTATTGCATCTATATAAAATCAAAAAATTGTATGCTACTGGTTAGATGCCGACGACCTGCAAATTTTATATGTGTGTGTATAAAATTAAATATTTAATTAATTAAAATCCATATTTGAAAGATTAACATTATATATCATAAGTTTTAAATTTGGATTAGTTGTATTCATGTATAAAATGCATTCGACGATAAATATAAAATGTTTTGAATAAATATAAATATATTTAATTATTTATCTAACCTAAAATTGTTTATGTAATCTAAAATACTTGTATATATATTTTTATTACAAATAACAAAATTTATGTAAAAATATCACATAACATATATTATATATATAACTTTCTGAAATAATATCTTTATATTTTAATTTTATCTTTTTTACATGGTTTTTTACTTTTAAAATGATTTAACAATGCAAAACTGAAAAAAATTATATATGTTTAGTCGAGAGCAAAATTTGCAAAAATATAATTTTAATATATTTAATAATAATATATATATATATAATTATATAATTATATATATTTACGTGTACTGTATAATTAATCTAAAATAAAGTAAAATATTATTTTAATAAATTATTCACGGCTTTCATGTTATATTATATATATGTGCGTGTGTGTGTGTGCGCGTGTGTGTGTACATACGTACGAACATATGTACATATGTATGTATATGTTAAAATACTAATACGTTTATTAATTTAGAGATTTAATTATTTTATATATATATATACACACACATTGTTTAAAAGTAACCTTTAATATAGTGGAAATTAGCCACTACGTATATGTGTATGTGTATATATACACGTATGTGTGTACGTGTATATATGTATATGTGTGTGTATATTTATTTTTATATTATATTTTTCCTATATATATATGATTATGATACAAACTTATGCTTATTTAGACAACGAACCGAATTCAAGAAGAGAAAACATATCCATTGCGGTGTAAATCCCAACATCTATGCATGGGTAAACCATGTACACATTGTTATGTTACATATGCACGTACATACATATGTGTATAAGACACACACACACACACATATATATATATATATTAATACAAATTGTATATAAAAAAAACTTTTTTAGCAAAGCTAGCGAGGTTGACTGATCCTCTACCAGCTTTTATTGCAATTAAACAAAAAAGACATAAAACAAGCTTTATGTCGGAAGAAAGAAAGGAATAGAAAAGGCAAGAAAGCACAGAAACAATGCAAAACATGGACATGCACAACGTTTTCTCAAGCTCGAGATACATGAACAGAAGCCGCAAACAAGCGGTAACCATACATGTAAACAGAAGCAGCAAAGATAACACAAAAAGGTGCACATGCATGAAAAAAAGAAAGCCAAGGCATGCACCAAATGCATAAGCAAAACATGCAAATGCAAACCAAATCGAAATCACCAAAAAAAACATGCAGACTATTGGGAAATTTCTATAGGAAGAAGAAAGGAGGGAGAAACTTTTTGATTTACTAAAGGAGATTGAGAGAATATTTTATAAAGAAGGAAATAGCTTTATTTTCTTTGCACTTTTATTCTTTTTTCTTGCTTACAAATACTTTTTTTGCATAAAATTACATTTACTTGCTTGCTTCAAATGAGAGAAATCATTCCTATTTATAGTGTGATACAATATCTAGATTTTTCTTCAATCTTCCGTTTTCAAGAATTTTCTTCAATCTTCCGTTTTCAAGAATTTTCTTGACTAAGCATATTCTGAAATACTCCAAATTACATATCTAGTAAGTCCAGATTTTTTTCTATTTTTATTTTGACATTTCCTACAAAGATTATAATTGTCACAATAATTGTCGTTTCCTAAAACCAAGTTTATTTCCAACACAGATGCACGTAAACAGCAGCAGATTCACAAACACCCAAACCTAAATCAGGTGCAAGCACAACCCATCAGAGAGACACCAAGTCGAAACAGACCCAGAAACTAATCACATACCCATGGACTAGGACCAATGATTCGAATGATGATCGGTGAAGCTATGCACACTTCCCCTTAATCCCGAAGCAATCGAACCCATCAGCTTGTTCCACAGGAGCACAGAAGACATGCTCTTATCATGAAACACTCGCCTGTTCCGCTCTTCCCGTGCAATGTACAGATATTTCTTGAGAGAAAAAATACAATATCCCATTTCTTCTCCTTCCACTAGCTTGCCTTTCGAAGGATATGTCAGTCTGAGATCGTTACGCCAGAGATTCCATTCACACCTGATTTTTGCATAAGTGTGATTTACATACTTTTCTGGAAATCACAGTTACAAAAATAGGTGATCAACATGTTCAGGGACCAAATTGCGAAACACACACAACAGGTCCACAGCCATCCCAAAAGAATGAAGCTTACCCCTCGTCATTAGAGCATCATTGATTGTCTTCCCTAGCATTAAATTATCCTTACTAGAATTATGATTCGTCCAGACAACCTTGCTCCAATCATCAACATGCATGTTATTAATATTATGGAGAAGCACATAAACAACACCAATGCTATATTGTCTACCATTCCAGTAAAGGGTTTCACTTTGGCTGATTTGAACTGGGAGGTTAGAAATTTTGTTCCATGGGGAATTAACTCTCCGAATGGTGGAGTGAGGGGAATTAAACCTGCCATGGTGTAAGAAGTCAACCGCTCTTACATTAAGACCAATCATGGTTTGATGAATGTCTTGTAGAGATAAATCTCTCGATAAAATAAGGTCGTACTCAGCCTAAGGGTCAGACCAAAACCTCAGCAGACTGGATGAGGTCATAGAACATTTGATATAAGGGAGGAGAGCTTCCCAAAGACCAAGAATGCTACGCCAAATCCAACTGCTTCCCTATTGGATTTCCATCGACCAAAAGTCTTTATTTTGAATATGATACCTCCAAGTCCACTCCACCCAAAGGCTACTCTTCCTCGACAAAATTACGTTGACATGAGAACTGATAGCAGCCTTACTCCAAGCATGCAGGTTGATGATGCCAAGGCCACCGCTATCACGTGGTCTCTTAAGTCTGGAAAAAGAGGTCGGAATCAACTTTCTAGCAAATATAGTCCCAGCACAGAAAAACGTTATTAGAGCTCCACTAATCATACAAAACAGCTTCTTTGGAAGAATGTTGGTCCCAGCCTAGAAGACCGTCATCGAATGGCCACAGAATTAATAAGTACAAGCCTAACTACCTGGGAAAGCATTCTAGTTGGCCAAGCAATCAATCTGCAGGTGATCTTATTATATAGAGGCAAACAGTCAACCTTGGATACCCTAGTAGTGCAAAGAGGTAGCCCTAAATATTTCATGTTAGCAGACATTGGCAGGAGGCCCGACATCAGCACCAAATCATTACTTAAGGAGGGGACCAAACCTGAAATGATGATATGGGATTTTGATGTGTTCAGTTTTAGCCCAGTGGCCATGAAGAAAACTTCCAATACTTCAAGAATACAGGAGACAGACCGCGCTGAAGTCTTCGTAAATATCATTATATCATCTGCTAAAAAGAGAGATGTTTTAAGATCCTTGCATTTGGGGTGGAAATGAATTTTCTTTTCATCAAACTTACTTCTTAGCAAGCTAGCAAGAGCTTCCATAACAATTATAAATATATAAGATGAAATTGGGTTTCCCTGGCGCAAACCCTGTGTACTTTTGAAATATCCAGAGGCTGTACCATTGTAGTTGAGAGAGAACGTAGCGGTGGACAAACATATGTACAACCAGGCTACAAAAATCTTAGTAAAGCCCATCAATGACATGATACAAACAATAGAGGCCAAATGAATGCTATCATACGCCTTGCTTAAGTCAAGCTTCAGCACTGCTCTAGGAGAAACTTGGCTTCTACTATACCCATTTATTAGCTCGTGAGCCATCATAACATTATCTAGGATGTTTCTATTAAGTATCAATGTAGACTGGTTCACAGAAATGATCATAGGAAGAACCTGCACAAGTCTAGAGGCAAGAATTTTAGATATGCATTTATACACGATGTTATAGCAAGAAATAGGCCTAAAGGATGATCATCAATAGGAGGAGTAATGTTAGGGATAAGAACAAGGTTAGTAGAGTTTACTTCTCCCAACAGTTTGAATTTAAAAAAGAAGTTGTGGACCGCAACAAAAAAATCATTACGAACCAGACCCCAGCTAGTTTTGAAGAACACGACATTAAACCCATCAGGGCCTCCGCATGATTTAGCCTTTATAGAAAAAAGAGCCTTTTTAATTTCGTCATCGGTAACACGTTCAACAAGTATGGAGTAGAGGGACCTATTCAACTGAGGCAAAGTAATTTGATTGAGAATATCAAGTTCAGGCTCAAAATTTATTGCATTGCCCAGGTGATCTAGAGAAGTATGACAGCAGGTACTGGTCAATATCCTCCTTAGTCATAAGCAATATCCCGGAGTCATCCCAAAAAGCGGAGATCTGCTCCCTCGCTTGCTTGTCTTTGATGGAGGCATGAAAGAAAGCGTGTTTTTATCACCCTCATTTGTCCACTTTTGATGAAATTGCTGCCTTCTCATGCTGGCCTCCTTATCAAGGGCATCAAAAAGTTAATGAAAGAGATCGGACTCATGCTTGATCAACATAGATTTGGAAGGATCAGATTCCAAGAGGACTTAAGCCTGCAACAGGTGGGCTTTTAGATAATTAGATAGGACAGAGCCATCACCATACTCACTCTTAGCCCACTTCCTTAGCATGTTCTTAGTTGTCTTCAGTTTCCTTCGAAGAATATACAAAGGGTTACCAAAAAATTGAGATGACCAAGCAGTAGCAATTATGTTATGATATTTTGGGTCAGGCACCCAAGCATTATCAAATTTGAAGGCTCTTTTTCCTTTACATGACTGCATTCCAAAAGAGAGAAGTAAGGGACAGTGATCTGAAAGAATTGGATGAGGCAAGAAGGTAGATAAGGAAGGCCAAGCAAAGAGGGCTTTATGATTACAAAAAGAGTGATCTATATGCGTGAAAGTCCTGCAGCCAGAACGGCTCCTGTTGTTCCAAGAGAATGGAACACCAGTACGAGCAACTGGGAGGAGATCAGAATCGAAGACAGCAGTATTGAGGGGAAGAATGTCCTTAGGCATGAGAGGGATACCACCCTGCTTGTCATTTAAGGTGAAACAACTGTTGAAGTCCCCAAGCACAAGCCATGGATGCGAGTCCTGGCGAAATGAAGGCAGTAAGTTGAGCACATTTTTCCTTGAAGCAGCAGCATTATTAGCATAAATAATAGTCAGATAGAAGGTCACTTGAAACGGTCGGTAGATAGCATGGAGATGAATAAGTTGAGAGTTGGTAAGGATTGTGCTGAGGGTAAATAAAGAGGGATCATGAATAATCATAATACGACCATAAGGAGCCGCATTTAAGTTGTGGATCATGCTCCAGTTTGGATTAATATACTTGGCAGCTTTGATGGTTAAGGGGGAGAGAGTTTAGTTTCCAATAGCATGAAAATTGATATGCTATAATCATGAATTAAAGCTCTAACTTAATCAAGCTTAACAGGGTTATGAGCCCCCCTCATATTCCAGGAAGCTATTTGGTGTGTCATTGAGTAAACTATAACAATTGATGGCTGATCCCTATCGTACTCCTTGTTGGAGGATCGGTTCTCACTGATTTAATCTTGGCAAGCAAATTGGATGCTCTAAGGGAAAGGGGACTGGCAGAAGGCACAAAGGGAACAGATAGTGGAAGGGGGAGGACCACCCTGGAATGGACCCCACAAAAGAGTATGGTGAAGAATCAGATTGGAAAGGAGGAGGCATGGTAGGAGAGGAGGGTAATGAGAATAGGATTAACAGGAAAAGAAGTAGAACATAACTGCTGCACATGCTTTTGTAATTCGAGATAGAATAATTCTTCATATGACAGAGTAACATTGGTTACAGGTAGCACTTGTGGTAAAGGAGAGCAGATGGTAATAGCTGGATTGACTGTGAATGAGGATGAAATAATGCCACTCTCAGTTGTACATGTATCAGCAGCGTGCACATCAATATGCACACAAGTTTCAGTGTTTTGAAAAGGATTTCTAGCTTGTGTTACAGCTAACAACGGGAGTAAAGGAACAACCTCTCCTCCTCAATGTCAGTACAGGATTCAGCATTTGGATCATCATCATTACTTTCATGTTGTAGAGAGTCTAAAGGGTTGGGGTGCACGACTACTTCGGGCACACAACCAAGTTTTGTGGGAATGACTTCGGGAAAAATGTGTATATCAGGAGTAAGAGCAGAATCAAGGCTTACTTCGAGCAGATAGGATGAAATGTTGGGCCAACTTCGGGAACAACATGATCCTTACCACTATGCTTAATCCCAGTGTCAGACACTACATTGAAACCATACTTCAACACCCTTTCCTTTCTCAGAGGCACTTTTTTCCACGCTTTCCCTTTTGACTTTCAACTTCATTGACGACAACACGGTTAGAAGCAACAGATTTATTGACAGTAAGGGATTTGTTACCCACAGCTTGAATTCTTCCAATCTCTCCTGACAGTATTTCATTTCAAAACCGTACATCCTTGCACAACATGCCCAGACTCTTTGCACACATTACAAATCAGAGGCTTCCATAGATACTCAACATTCACAACTTGCTCCGAGCCATCTAGCAATCGCATCGGGAAAGCTTCCGGCAAATCAAATTTAGCAGTAACTTCAACCATACACTTCGCATAACCAATTCTTTCAAGTTTTTCAGTTGAACCATCCATGCACATGAATTTACCTAGTCGAGTAGCTAACCAATTGATTAGGATGTGAGACCAACAGTAAAGTGGAATATTCGAAAGCTTTAGCCAAACAGGAGCTGACTTAATGGTGCTATCACTGTTGCCAATTGCAGGATCCCAAGGTTTGACGATGAAGAGCTTGTTTCTCATCATGATAGGATCTGCCTGTATAACCTTCCTTCTATCCTCCTTAGAGGACAGATAAAAGAGGAACAGTTAACAAATCAACCGTTCCTTTAAATTTCCACACCTTCTTCAGGTGATTCAAGACTACCAAGTACAGCAGTGGCTTGTTGAGGAAGAACCCGACAAGATGATTTCCCCATATAGCAGAGCTTGCTTGCACAACCACAATAGGTGGGACAATTGCTTCTCCCTCAAACACAAAAGGAATGTTAATCGAAATGTAATTCCCAACGTTGCGAGGCTTCAACTTGAAGAGGGAAGTCCAAGGAGTCGAAGAAGAGGCACCGCGAGGCGTAGGAGGGGCGGACGAGGAGGAAGGAAAGCCAGGGAGAACAGACAGGGAAGAAGGAGGCAAAGAAAGAATGGAGGAACCAGGAAGCATGACAGAGAAAGGCAAGGGAGGAGGAGGTGGATTGGGAGGGGGAGGGATGGTGGAAGCAGAAGGCGCAGTGTACGAAAAGTACAGGGGGATGGGAGAGGTAGGGAGAAGCGGGAAATAAGAAAAAGGTGGTACGAACACTACCATGAAAAAGGAAGAAAAAATTTGTTTATGAATTTAAATAGAATATTGATTTTATTTAAAAGTGTATAAAAAGTAGACTATATAATGCCATTAAAGATCAAATAATGGAAAAAAATTTAAAATTTACCTATTCACCTCGTAGCGTGCTGGTCCGGCTCCAACACTATTGATGTCACTTAGACCTAATAAGCTGAAGATCTTCTTATAGAAATTTAACTATGCCTTGGTTATTGAATAGGTTTTGGTACCCGCATAAGGATTTCCACCCAAACTTGAGAAATCCTTATAGAGCTTCAATTTTTTGAGTTTTGGGGTTTACAGCTTTTAGAAACGGACGACGTTGAATGTTTATGGGCGGCATGTGTCATTGTGATTAATTATCAGGTGAAGAAATAAAAGAGGTATTAAATAACATGTTTATTTGTTAAACTAGTTTAAAATTTCATATGGTATTAGGAAGCACTTTTTTGGGTGCATTTATCAAAATATTTATTTAAATTGGATAATAAAATTCAATTGAAAATGATGTGAATTAACCACTTAAATATCCAAATTTCTGTTCAATTGTGTTATGTTCAAAAAACCTTTTTGTTTTTAATTTGTTAAATCTATCCTCTACCATTTTGTAAATATGTATATTATTTATATACAGGTATTTATATTATATATAGACACACAAACATATATGATATTCATCATGCCCCTTATATATATAAACAAATCTATGTAATAGAATTAGATATTTTAAAAATAGGAGAACATCTGGTGAAAAAGGTAAGATGAAAATAAAATTTGTCATTGGATCGAGATCTAACTAAATCGGGATTAAAAGGAAACTAAATTGATACTATATAGATTTCCTCCTTTGTAAATATTACTTAATAATAGGTTCGATATCTATATAGAAAGAATACAATGTTTAATCGCAACAAAAATTCTTGTTTTTAAAAATTGCAGATCTAAGAACATACATTCAATATGAAAATAAGATTATTACAAACTATTATCATAATTAATATTTTGCTTCAATAGCATAATTAAATTTCTTTAAACATTGCATTTATACATATACACAGATGTGAAATTTATAATTTAAGATTTAAATTTCAAATATGTATAAATGACCAAATAATAAGAAATTGATATATTAATTAAAAAACAAAATTATCATAACTAAAAGATTCAGCTTAATATTGATTTACAATTTTGGATAACATGAAAATTAAAGCATATGAATATGTACACAACTTAATTAATTCAAACATTAAATCCATAATTATAAATGAATTCAGCTATGAAAAAAATTAAATTTTGCGGCAAAACAAATCTATAATAACCAATAATTTTAGATCCAAAAACAAATATTAATACACAAAAAATAAATAATTTTTTTTACAATTAAATGACAATGCATAGGAGGTTTTAAAATTGACTCAATAAGTGGCAATTCAATATACATATATGTGAATTTGGTCGGGGTTAAACTTCATGGATGAATAAAAATAAAAGAAGATTGAACCTAAAATTTTTGCCCTTTGTAGTAACTTGATTTGAGATTGCTCCTCGGATCTGTCCACACCCAACTTAGCAAGAGAATGATGAATCACCTGCCTTTTAATTTTCTTTGGCGTATTTTTGATTTGAAGTTTTTTTTATTTAAGGGTAATGATGGCCATGCTTTTGGGAGAGAGGAGGAAGAAAATTTTTTGTAAAAAAATGAAATAAAGAGATCTATTTTTTATGAAGAGAATGGAACCTTTCCAATTCTTCTAATCAAAACTTCCTTGTTTATTTCTGTTTTGAAATTTCAACCCCCCTTGCCCCTTCTATGTGGTCGGCTCTATCAAGCTCCCTTTATAGTGCAAAGTTTTCGAAACCTTCAGGCAATTGTTTATTTTTTAAACCCCGTTTTAAAGGTATGTCGATCTTATATTGTTATATGCAATAATACCAACAATATCCAAAATATCAAATAAATTAATAATAATCAACATTTTCAATTATTAATTAATTTAACCAATTTATAACATTTCATAAATTAATTAAATCATGTGTTTTTTGAAGAAATCGCAAATGCAATTGTGTGACTCTGAGATGCAAATTTAGCGGTGATTAATATTGAACAATTTAAATATTAATGTTCACACACCATCTTAGCTAGTAGTTCAAAAGTATAGTCAAATTTAATGCATATAGATCTTTTTGGGATAATCCATTTCACTATTTCTTATGCCGCACCGATTAGTAACGTTAATTTACACACATTATCTTTATCAATACTATATATCTTTAAGATTTATAGAATTTGGTTTTGGCCAAAATTTCAGTATCATTCATATGCAACTCGGTTAGTTCATAAACAAAGTCCTTGGTTAAATAATAACATTTATTATTAATTGTTACTCTAGCTAAAGATTTTTACTTTGAGTTGACTACAGTTGACTGTGACACTAACCTCACATAGCCGAGGAGACAAATTCTCTACTGAATAATGTTTCACTTCTAATGCTTCAACTCAGACCCATCTATAGTCACTCAATGGAATGTCATGTTGTAATTGAAATATAATCAAAGTGGATTATTCACATTGAAGTTTCAAAGTATTCTCAAATCAAGAGAACTATAATCTACAGTTGACTTTGAGATTTCCTATTTAACAAGGTTGTTATTAACCAACTGGAAACTCTTTGGTGAGTCATTCCAAATTATCTAATAATCACTAATACATAACCGCTTAGTGCCCTCAACGGCCATGAGTAATACATTGCCCAACATTTGGAGAGAGTTACATACTCTGATGTCAATAGATGTATCGATATTCTTTTGATAGAGTTAGTGTATGCCCTAAAGGAAATTATGTAACTTCTTACATACATCTAACTCGATAACAAATCTTAGTCAAAAATAAAATGTATTTTCTTTCTATTATATACTTGATATAATATGTTATATTAATATATTAATTTAATTAGAAGTATATTTAATAGAAAATCTATAAATGGTATGTTTTGTGATAGTAGTTACAATGCGTTGTAACCATGAGTGATTTACTACAATAAATAACATATCAATTTAAATATTCCTAGTCAAGATGTATCGAGATTATATATTGATGCATTCGTTGAGACTAGAGTATGTAATTCTCTCTAAATGTTGGACAGTGTATTACTCATGACTGTCGGGGGGCACTAAGGGGCTACGTACTGATGGTTATTGGATAACTATAGAATGACTTACTTGATTGTTTTCTGTTGGTTAATATAACTAAGGTCAAACAGAAAATATTGATATGATAATTTTACATAGTTCTCTTGGATTGAGAATACTATTGATCTTCAATATGGAAGCTCCACTTTGATTACTGTTAAATCGTGGCACAGCGTCCACCGAATGACTATAGTTGGGTTGAGTGAAAGCATTGGAAGTGAACACCATTCGAGAGAGGACTCGTCTCCTCAATTATATGGGGTTAGTATCACAATCAACTTAAGTCAACTCAAAGTCAAAGTCTCTGGCCAAAGCAGTCTCGTTAATAATTATTACTATCGAACCAAGGACTTTGTGTTTGGACTATATAGTTGAATATGGACGATATTTTAATTTTAACAGTTATCAAATTCATAATCCAAGGTGATATAGTTTTGATGAAGGTAATTGATGTAAATAATAGCCACAACAAGGTATTGCTGAACAAAGTAAAATGGATTTTATCGAAACCAAGCAAGCAATAAATTTGGCCAAAATGTCACACCACCTGCTAAGTGACGTATAAATGTTAATATTCGAATAGTCAATATTAATCGCTGACCAAATTTACACATAAAAAGTCACACAAATGAATCGTTGAATACACCTTGACCACATGATTTAATTAGTTTATAATAGTTATTAATTAATTAAATTAATTAATGTTTATGAAATATTAATTATAAATTGATTTGATGAAAAAATATTATTAAATATATTTATAATAGTTATAAATATATTAATCGATATGCGTACGATATCGATATGCATTTAAATTAGATTTAATTGTAATATTATTTGTTCGGGATTTAAATGGGTTTAAAGCCCGTATAGGGGGCCACAATTGACTAGCAAAGGGGTAGTTATAAGATGGCTAGAGAGGGCTAGGATTTGAATGGACAAGAAGAAAGAAATGGTAAGAGAGAAATGTGGACCTTGATCCTAACATATCTCTCCATTCTCACCTCTATAAATGCATCTCAACCCACTCTCATTTCTAACTTTTTGAATCCTTCAATCACCTCAATTCTGGCTGATTTTATCATCCCCTCTCCTCCATTCTTCCAAGCTCAAATCAAATAAAATTAAATACCATTTGATAGCTGATGGTCTGTAATTCCGATGATAGCACCTTCGGAATTAGAATTTGTTTCAAGAGTTCATTTCAAAGCTTCAAGGTGTAAGTCTTTGGCATTGGTGTAAGGTAATGATCTGATCTATATTTATATATAATTGATTTATTATTTAAATGTTATGTTTTGTTATATTAGTTAGTTGAAGATTCTAGTATATCGGTATATCTTCATAATTGGATTTGTTGTATATTTATATGCTTAAATATGTATATTTATATTAAAAAATTATGCACATATATTTGTACAAGAAAATTTATGACATATACTTGCTTATAATATGCATGGCACAAAAAACAATTTTTTGTTTTATTTAATTTAATACACATTATTTAATTATATATAAGCTTAGGAATTTAAATACTATATAATATTCTATACAAAATATGGTTTATAATTTTATATAAATAGTTTAATACTTAAAATATTTTTGGAAAAAATAAATTATTTTTTAATATATATATTATGTAAATATGATTAAAATCAATTAATTGTAACAACATATATATATATATATATATATTGTATAAAATATGTTATACATTTTTAAAATTAAATTAGTACTTAACAAGCTTTCATTAGAAAAAATTAATATAATTTAATTATTTATATTAGTCGAAATTAAAAATTGATTTTTAAATTATAAAATTTATATAAAATATTAAAATATCGCTCATATTTTTATTGAAATTTTAAAGTTAAAATTATACTTTGAAGACTAATATTATTTAATTTTAAACTAATTTTCATGTTGATATTTCACATATATATATATATATATATATATATATATATATATATAAATTTATGTCCCTGGGCAAAGCTAGTTGGTCCAGGGTGCTTAACGACCATGGAACGAAGTTGCTTGAGGTAGTGGGTTCGAGTCTTGGCAAACTGAGCAGTGTTTCCCTTTAGATTAGAGTGGTTATTCTTTGTCAAAAACCGAATAAAAAAAGTTGGAGGATTGAAACTCTAGGTTGGACTAGCTAAAATGGGGGCCACACCTCCTGGCTCTACTCTCCAGAGTAGAGTTTTAACAAATTAAATTAAATTTATAAAAATAGAAAAAAAAAATTAGTGCGCATTTTCAGATGTATATATATTGATATACATATTTTGTATGTTTTATTGAAGCATTAATGTATTTATATTTATTATATTATTTTGTACATATGTATACATGTGTTTAATGTATAATTACATTAAAAAAATTATATATATATAGTTTTTAGTATTACAACAAATAATAATAATAATATCAGTTAAAATTTTAATATAAATATTAATGTTTTAAAATACACTTATATAATTGTATATGTATTATAAATTCCATGTATATATTTATATATTTATACATTTATATTAATTAATCAAAATAAAATATTCTTTGCACACACACACATGTGTGTGTGTGTGTTTAATTTTGAATACATAAGTTAAAGTATATAAACATACATCTGGATGATATATCTATATATAAGATGAACTATCATGTCTGTTGCGGTGTAAATCCCTGCATATATATACGGGCACGTTAAACCTTACACGAGTTACTATGTTACACATGCACACACACAAATATGTGTATATGATACATACATATATAATAATAATATTATTAATAATTACATAATGTAAAACTATATTATAAATTTAAATGAAACGATGATTTTATTTAAAAGTATTTTAGAAATATTGTAAATAAATTAGACTTCATAGGCCTAATAAAGATCCAAAATGGTAAAAAAAAAATCCACTCATTTCTTCTGTTGTGGACTCGGCCCGGTTCCTACAATGGTATCAGAGCTCAGTAGCCTATGGGGTCTAAATTAGTCAGGTTAAGGTTAACTAATTAAGCTCACTGTCCAGATACTATGGTGTCTAGAAAGGTAGTGTCGAATGATTAGGTTTAGGTAACCTAGTACTCTACCCTGCATGGCTATCGGCCTGGTCCGAATAAATATGTAAGCCCAAAGGTTGTCCCTAATATAAAAGGCCTAATTTTGAATTAGGCCTTGAGCTAATTTTCAAAATTGCTTGAAAATTGAAATAAAAGTTTTTAAAATTAAAGTAAGATATACACATATTATAAAATTATATTATAATAAGAAACTTTCAAAATGTTTGAAATTAATAAAAATTAATTTTGAATTTTAAAATTTATTAATAAGATAATAAAATATATTAATTAAATGAGTTATTAATTAGCAAATATGTATATATATTATATGATATATGTTATGTTGGTTTAAATGTTAAAATAACATAAGTATACATGTATATATATAAAATGAATTTCAAATTAATATAATTTAATTAAAAATGTTTAATTAAATAAATTAATTGAAGAGTAATTAAGTAAAATATATATATATATATATATCTGTGTGTGTTATACTATAATAGTATTATATATAAATGTTATATAAGAATAGTATAAAATTAATTAAAGAATTAATTAATTAGAATTAATTAAATATAGTTTGATTAATATCAGATTACACATAAGTTTATTGTATAAGTAAATTAAAATATAAAAGTTATATAATAATAATAATTATATAATATGAATGTATAAATTAAAAGTGGAACATTAAGAAACCTTAAATAGACATAAGGATTAAATACGTGATAAATGTATGTATACTGTGATTGCTGATATGTCTGACACTTGAATCACAAGGGTATTTCATAAGAAATACACTATTCCATAAGTCGATATCACTCAATATAATATATTGAAGATTATGAAGTTTAATAAAGTTATCATCTACCATTTATATATTAATAGATTACTTGCATACTCCTTAGTTGTTGAGCTTTCCTCAAGCTGGGGATGTTATGTGTAGTACTATTGATATATAAAATATACGAAGTAAGATACTTTTACATATTTGTTGAGCTTTCCTTAAGGTATGTACTATATACTTAGGCCATCGTGAAATTATGTACATGAGTGAATAATCTCTCTTTATTTGTTGAGTTTTTCTTAAGGTAAAGATGAAATTAGGACAAAGAACCATGGTTAGGAGTTGTATATGACACAACCGATAAGTAGTTATCCATTGTATATGGGAGTATGATTTGTTGAGCTTTTCTCAAAATCAAAATCCCAAGATATACGAGTCCAAACACTCACTAGCAAAGTCGAAAGACTTCTATGTTTCATCTTAGTGTTTGGTGGACATAAAAGACTAATGGAAGCATTATTCGAAAAATGAAATGGCAACATTTAACCTTTCTAATATTGTAAGAACATCTTCTGTGTATAACTAAAATAATCTACTTCAATAAATTTGTGAATTAAATAAAATTAATAAATTATTTATCAATTAAAATATACAAAGGAACTGAATTAAATATTGACAAAGAAATATTAAATATACTTACTGATAAATGCTGCTTGCATGTTAATTTTCAATACACATGCAAGCACCTGATTTTATAACTACTAAATACATTCATAATTTGGTAGCTTGCGTGTTATTTTGTCGAGATCATGTATTGCATTCTATGAGTTTCTATGAATATTTGATCAATACACCATCGCATATAAGTGTTATATGGGGAACGGTCATAGTTCGTAATATAAGATACTTCGATGAAATTAGTTCATTTGAAATAAGCCACTAAACAATACTATGAGATCAAGTATTCAATTTGGTTGATTACTGATATAAATGAAGACGATAATAGAGAATGAAACTCAAAATTATTTTCTCATTTTATTACTTCGGCCTACTTATACATATATAGTTGGGTTTACAAGAAAACTGGGCCGAACCTGCTAGGACGAACAATTACGGTCCAAGAAACTAAGCAAGTAGAAAATAGAAACCAAATACACAAGTATGCAGCTGTCTGTACATTATTTACACAGCTATATGTACATTATTTACAACCCATATGTATATCCTTCTGATAACACCCCCCTCAAGTTGGTGCATAGATATTTATCATGCCCAACTTGTCACACAAATATTTGATTTTGGCTCCGTTTAAAGCTTTTGTAAAGATGTCAGCGAGTTGTTCTTCAGTTTTTACATGCTTCGTAACAACAAGTCCTTGTTGTATTTTTTCTCTCTCAAAATGACAGTCTACTTCGATATGTTTAGTTCTTTCATGAAACACTGGGTTTAACGCAATGTGCATAGCAGCTTGATTATCACAATTCAGTATGACTGGCTTCACAATTTCGAGTCCAACTTCACACATAAGATGATCTATCCACATTATTTCACAAACTGTTTGGGCCATAGCTCTATACTCAGATTCAACACTTGATCTCGAAACTACATTTTGCATTTTACTCTTCTATGAAATCAAATTTCTACCTACAAATATGCAAAACCAGAGGTAGATTTTCTGTCTACCTTAGACCCTGCCCAATCAGCATCACAAAAACACTCAATTTGTGCATGTCCATGATTTTTGTACATTATTCCACGTCCAACAGTCCCTTTGAGATAGCCTAGAACTTTTTTTAATGCACTCCAATGATGGATAGTAGGAGATGACATAAATTGGCTTATTACACTTACAGAGAAAGAGATATCAGGTCGTGTAAAGGTCAGGTAATTCAACTTTCCTACTAGCCTTCTATATCTATTTGGATCTTTGAATAATTCACCACCTTCCATGATATTGTTATTCGGTAACTAAAATAAGAATAAACAAACCATTCAAGTAACAAAACAAAGAAACAAAGTTGTAAATAAATATGCAAAGTAAAACAAAACTAAAGCAAAGTACAATACTGCATGAACATAAACAAAGCAAGTAGAAGAAGTATGCAGCCGAAATACAAGGCAATACAAAGCCATAAGACTAAAGTAAATCTATGAACAAAAGAATAGAATAAGGAAACTATAGAGACATAAAGTACATCAGCCCTTAATGCCATCATCTCTAAGTACACTTTCCTGTACATCAGCCGAGTAAAGTAGTATGTAGGCAAAAGAAAAATGTAAGTATATGAAATAGCTTGCAAATGAAAACATGAAGGACCTATACAATTAATTGCATGTCCTTAGCCACTAGAATGTTATACATCAGCCACCAAAACATATCTATCACCTATACAAACAATATAAAATACCCTGTACAAAGTGATATCCCTGTGAACTCACTCTACATATAGCAATCTTTATCAGTTCGTTCATTTGAACTGGATACCTCAAGAAAATAATGTCAACTTAAACTTAAACAAAGATCACAAACAATCAACTAAAACCAGAAGAATCAAAGAAGGGGTTTCAGCTTATTTTGTTTTACAAGCCTGTTTCAAAACTGCAAGCAAATCTAAACAACAAAGCAAGCTTTGTTCATCTTCTTGAATCTGTGAGTAATTTCATATTTTAAAATAATCTAAGTTTTAAATTTAGTTGTATGATGAATATCAGAAATTGTGTTGTGTGGAAATATATGTATTTCATTGAATTTTTGATGAGATAAAGCCTGCACATATTTTTATCTGGATGTTGCTCTGTTATAAATCTCAGAAGTCTGAGTTACTTCAAGAAAAATCATATTTGTTCAACCTATTGATTGTTAGAACAAAACATATAAACAAAATATGTTTGGGTAAGTATAAAGTGGATTTTAAAATTTATTTCATGCTAAATAAAGTGGTCTGCTCTGGAAAAAAAAAACATAAGAACAGTTAAAATTCAACATAAGTGACATTTTCGAACATCTTGAATTGTCAATTCAAATTTGCAAACAGATTTCTAAATCAAAAATAGGATTTTTAAAGCTCAAATCATATTTTTTAGTAATGGTATGAATTGGCATTTCTGGGTTGATCATTTTGGGAAATTTTGGTTGTCTCGGGCAATACGCTTGAAGGGGAAGGTCGGGGTTTCTTCCGGTGATAGTAGAATGACCGGTGAGTGGAGGAAAAATGGTGGATGGGCATGCAGATGACAATGGCGATGGCGGTTGAGCTGGAAAGTTCCTAAACCTAGTTTTAACTAGGTTACATTTTTTTTGATCGGCACGCGTCCACCAGTGGATCGAGTGCTTCGGGGGTTTGGGAATTCGTAGATGGATGGTAGGCGAAGTCGTGGCCGGTGGTGGTGGTTTTCTGGTGGTCGGAGGAGCAGAGGCGAGCTGTTGACAGGTTTGGGATGTGTTGGGTCTAGCGTTTCCAGGTTTCGACCTTGCACTCGAATTTCAATTTCGAGCGAACGATGGATTTTCGATGACCGGAAACTGATGTAGGGAGGTTCGTCGACTTGTCTCGATGACCGGCAAGGGACCGGAGGTGAAGGCGGCACGATGCACGTGCATCGTGCATTTTGGAGGGGCTGACGATTTTGAGGGCGTGCAGCTTTTATTCACTCGGGTTTTTGGAGTATTGACTCGATGCAGAAGCGATGGAGTTTATTTTTTTTCTCGAAGTAAATTGTTTGCATTGGGTTACTTTGGCATGCTACAGGTTTTTATAAAAAAAAAACCTGTCATGTTTTTTTTTGGGTTTGTTTCTTGGGGGGGACTCGGGTCAGACGAGTATTGACTCGAAGCGATGTAGTTTAAAATAAAATAAAAAGTAAAGATATAAATAAAAAATAGAGATTTAAACTTAATTTTAAATCTGGATTCAAATTTGAATCTGAATCTTAGTTTTGAAGTACAAGAAATTTGAAGAAAAAAATTTAAATTGTTTTAAATAATTTGAATGATAAATGTTCTTTACATTTATTTTTAAGGATTATAAATTAAATTTAGATTTGATTAATGTTTAAATGGTTAATCATTTTGGATCTTAAATTCAAAATGGAATTTAAATTTGGATTTAAAAGTGTAATGTTTTAAATATACACTTAAACGTTAATTAAAGCCTAAGTAAAGGAAATGAATTATATTAAGGATAATTAAGGTTTTTAGTAATTTAATTAATAAGGTAATTAAAAAATGATTTATTTAATTTATAATTAGATTAATTTATAATTTGAAATAATGATTTAATCTAAGAAATTTTCTTAAGAAACTAAATTAAGAAATGCTATTAGTTAATGAGGATAATTAATTATGAATTATTAAGTAACAAAATTAACGTGATAAATTTTGGTAACAAATTAGATTAATTAATTGAATCAATTGTAAATTGTTAATTACTTAATGAAAGTAATTAAGGGGTTAATTACTAATAAGTAATTAAATTTGGATATTTTGATTTATTAAAGTTAATTAATTATGTAATTGGGTTAAAAGGTTGATTTAATTAATATGATTAATTAAGAATAATTTAATTTATGTTTGAGAAATAAATTTATATCAAAAGATTTGTAATTAATAAATCATTATTAGATAATTAATTCATAATTAATAAATTTACTTGGAAATAAATTGAATGATTAGGATTAAACAATTAATTAATCCTACTTATAAACGACTATTGAATACTTGACCTTACTTATGAATGATTGTATTGTATGAGATGCCTTGAATTGATTTTCCTATCTGATCTATGATATGTTATTCTGTAAATTGTGGTATGTATAATTTATTCATTTATTGATGATACATCTGTATATTATTTGTGAATCTTTGAATGACGATAAGCGTTATAGTTTATATCGCTTATCAACTATATTCTGTGTTTTGATCTATGATGATTTAATGATGTTGCACTATCGTGTTAAACCCCTATACCACACTTATACACACACCAATATGGATTTCACGAGGAAATTGTTTAAGTCACAGATTTTGAAATGACTTTAAAGGCTGAATATTTAAATTCAAATGTATTGGAAATGGATTGGATTTAAAGTGAAAAGTTTTTTTGAAATGGAATTTCAAAGATGAAATTTATTTTTAATAACTTAATTGAGTTTTGAAATTTAAATATTTTGATTTAAATTTGAATTCAATATTTGAAATTGAATTCTATGATTTGGAAACTAGGATATAAAGAAAAGTTATTCAACTTATAAATGAGTTATATGGGTTTTTAAACCATTTTAAATGTATTGATTTGGAAATTTGAATTTAAATTCAAGGGCTTTAACTCGTGTAAATATAATTGAATTTTTCTGAAACGAAAACTGTTTGTTTTCAAATAATAAAAGCTTTCACATAAGAAATGAACATCCAATTTGTGTTAAAAAGAATTTCAAGTTTGAAAATGAAGTCAATTTCCAAGTTATGAAAACGATTTGAAAGCTATAAGTTGAATCTTGATTTAAAGATTCAACAAGTTAATCGATTTGAAAGCTATAAGTTAAATCTTTGATTTAAGGATTTAAATGAATTAATCCAATTGGAATGGAAATTGTTTTGAAGTCTATGAATTGATCTTTGTGAAATAAATCTTTTTGTAATATAAAGATTTGAAATGGTAATTGGCTTAAACCATTTGAAAAGGAAAATTTTTGGGGTTTTAAGTTGTGACTTAATTGAAATCCCAATATCCATATGTTTTTGAAATACTGCGCTCAATGTTCGGCTTAGCCGGGAGAGGACCTTTGTATCATACATCCCATTCCGAATATGTGATATGTCATTATGAATTGCATATGAAGACCGGTGTTGAAGACCGGATATTTTCGAAAAAGAAAGGACAACTCGTCGAATGTCTTTGCATCGACTGGTCCCCGGTATAGAGACTCCATATGTGATGGGAAGTCCGAACGCGATTAGTGACTATCCGGATTGCAAGGACTTCTTTTGAAGTGCCTTCGATTCTGTTCGAACCCGGAACAGACTTGTATGGATTGTATGTCTGACATTACAAATTGAGATATAAAGATGATTTCTTTCAAATATATTTCTGTTGGTGGCGGAGAATTTATTCTCTTAGCTTAACACCTTATCTGAGACGTACGCGCTCATAGCTTATGTAGTTGATGGTTATCAGCAATATATTCCCAATTTGGTAATGTGACATGCTGAGTGTTGCTGTGAAATGATCATTGTTTGATCATTTGTGATATGATCATTTGTTTGATCATTTATCTTTGTGATCATCACTTTGATCATTTGTTGACCCAAAGCATGGCTTTGTACCAAAGCATGGCTTTGTACCAAAGCATGGCTTTGTGGACGAGACTTCGTCGGACCTCACACCCCGAAATGGTCGAAACAGGAAAGATGCGGCAAGGTTATTGGGGGTAGCACCCCTTAGGGTATGTGCATTTCCTTCTGGATAGAAGTGGTATCATGGTATGGAGCCCAGATACTTAACTTATGTTGATATCGCAGATATATATATATGTATTACTTTGTGATTTGTTGCTGGGGCCCCGGTTAAAGGTTGGTTACAACCGGAAGATGGCATACTCGTGTCAGTAGTTACCCGGTTAGGGGTAACCCGGCCTTGTGTTGGCAGAGATCCGGTTAGGTTCTCGGGAACGTCCTTCCAGAGGCATTCTCATGTGGCAACGGGAAGTTCCTTGGCCTGACCATTTGTTGGAAATCCAAAGAAACAATACGATCTTGTACGGTTTTATTGTATAACCTGCCATGGAATGTGGCGGTAACCTGCTATTGAACATGGTAGCTATAGTAGGCATAAGTGCGGAATGCCTATGCTGGCTAAGATTTATATCTTTACTTTCAAAATGAATTTTGCCTACACTATGCACTAATAATAATATCAAATGTTTCTTTTTAATGCGTATCAAGCATCTTTGACTATCATAAGGAGAAATCTCCTCCGATTCTATGTTTGCATTGTGTGTGTGTGCGGGAGGCCTTATGGTAGTCTCATTTCTAAAAAGCATTGCGAATCTATTTTAAAATATTTCTTTGTTTGTTTTTAAAGATAAACTATTTTTGTTGCTCACACCAGTCCCATGACTGATCCGGAGTTTATTGTTTCTTTCCTAAACTCTGGGTGCTCAAAATTTTCTACACGAGCAGTTCAGAGTTGGGTTTTTCAGATAGCTAGTTCAGTCTTTGGATGTGGACGAGACTTGCTTGTCTTTGCGTACTGTGATGTTGAACGAGCTGCTGCTGCTGGAGTTCTCGTTTGAAGACTATCTTAGAGTTATATTGTTCCGCTGCTATTTCTTGTATCATATCTTTGATGTATATTGATATTCATTGTATCACTTTGTTGTATCAGATATTGTATCTGTGTCGTATATCAATGTATTATTCTTCTTTTCCGCTGTGTTGTTTACTTAATGTTGTTATAAGCTTCGACGACTCGGATTTGAACGGTCGAATTTACGGCATTCGAGTACGATGTAAAGTATGGATGTCGATTTTCAAGCACGAAAAATTCGTATCGTTACATTTGGTATCAGCGCTAAGGTAAAACTTTAGCTCAGGAGTATAACACATTAAGTAGCTCATTAGAGATAGGGTGAAGTATACCTAGAATGAGTAATCCCTAAGATATCTGTTCGAATGCCTCAGTAAATTCTCTTGCTATCCACTAATAGTGAGTATGAGTGTAAGAAGAGAACGAGATAGGGGACAGGGAAATACGACTATAATTGGTCAATACTCTGTAACAACAGTGGAAACAACTTTCTTCTTAATCTCCTTTGATTCGATTCTAAATTTCTTTTGATTGCTTCGAGATAGCTCCAGGAAGAAGTTTTCGATGTGATGGTGGCCCTATGAATCATTGTAGAAAATTTTTAATTCGTATCTTCATCAATTTCTTATCATTTTTTCGTTTTAAAATTTAATGAATTTGAAATTTAGAATTGAAATTTTGAATAAATTGGAAATTTTAAATTGAGTTAAATTGATTAATGGAATATGAAGGATAATTTGAATTGAATCGATAAAATGATTTTGTTTAAAACTAAGTTTAAAATTCTATTGAAATTTCTTGTGAATATCAAAGTCCGAAGAGGGACAAATTGGTATATATTTTGAGATATTCTGACTTGAATTTGGAATCCATATCTTGTGTTTGAGGAATTATAGGAGATCGTATTTATCTATCTCTGTGTTATTTTCGTGCTTGCGAATTTCGAGGACGAAATTCTTTTAAGGGGGGAAGTCTGTAACGACCCCGGATTTAAATTGAGTATGAATTGACAATTAATTTCATTTCTGAATAAAATTTTGAAGTAATTGGTAATTAATATAAATTTTAATATAAATTTGGAATTTATCGAGAATTAAATTGGATATTTGAAAATAAACATATAAAAAAAATAGTGAATGAATGCGAAATGTAACTTAAAACAATTAACATTACGTTATAAAATCAATGCACATTAATAAAACAAAATATAAGCAAAATGATAGGTATGTAAGTATGAAACAAGTAACAAGTACAAACAAATAAAAGAAGAAAGTATATTTGTACATGAAGAAAAGAGGCAACCTGGCAAAATAAAAATAAGAATAAACAAACCATTCAAGTAACAAAACAAAGAAACAAAGTTGTAAATAAATATGCAAAGTAAAACAAAACTAAAGCAAAGTACAATACTGCATGAACATAAACAAAGCAAGTAGAAGAAGTATGCAGCGGAAATACAAGGCAATACAAAGCCATAAGACTAAAGTAAATCTATGAACAAAAGAATAGAATAAGGCAACTATAGAGACATAAAGTACATCAGCCCTTAATGCCATCATCTCTAAGTACACTTTCCTGTACATCAGCCGAGTAAAGTAGTATGTAGGCAAAAGAAAAATGTAAGTATATGAAATAGCTTGCAAATGAAAACATGAAGGACCTATGCAATTAATGCCATGCCCTTAGCCACTAGAATGTTATACATCAGCCACCATAACATATCTATCACCTGTACAAACAATATAAAATACCCTGTACAAAGTGATATCCCTGTGAACTCACTCTACATATAGCAATCTTCATCAGTTCGTTCATTTGAACTGGATACCTCAAGAAAATAATGTCAACTTAAACTTAAACAAAGATCACAAACAATCAACTAAAACCAGAAGAATCAAAGAAGGGGTTTCAGCTTATTTTGTTTTACAAGCCTGTTTCAAAACTGCAAGCAAATCTAAACAACAAAGCAAGCTTTGTTCATCTTCTTGAATCTGTGAGTAATTTCATATTTTAAAATAATCTAAGTTTTAAATTTAGTTGTATGATGAATATCAGAAATTGTGTTGTGTGGAAATATATGTATTTCATTGAATTTTTGATGAGATAAAGCCTGCACATATTTTTATCTGGATGTTGCTCTGTTATAAATCTCAGAAGTCTGAGTTACTTCAAAAAAAATCATATTTGTTCAACCTATTGATTGTTAGAACAAAACATATAAACAAAATATGTTTGGGTAAGTATAAAGTGGATTTTAAAATTTATTTCATGCTAAATAAAGTGGTCTGCTCTGGAAAAAAAAACATAAGAACGGTTAAAATTTAACATAAGTGACATTTTCAAACATCTTGAATTGTCAATTCAAATTTGCAAACAGATTTCTAAATCAAAAATAGGATTTTTAAAGCACAAATCATATTTTTTTAGCAATGGTATGAATTGGCATTTCTGGGTTGATCATTTTGGGAAGTTTTGGTTGTCTCGGGCAATACGCTTGAAGGGGAAGGTCGGGGTTTCTTCCGGTGATAGTAGAATGACCGGTGAGTGGAGGAAAAATGGTGGATGGGCATGCAGATGACAGTGGCGATGGCTGTTGAGCTGGAAAGTTCCTAAACCTAGTTTTAACTAGGTTACATTTTTTTTTGATCGGCACACGTCCTCCAGTGGATCGAGTGCTTCGGGGGTTTGGGAATTCGTAGATGGATGGTAGGCGAAGTCGTGGCCGGTGGTGGTGGTTTTCTGGTGGTCGGAGGAGCAGAGGCGAGCTGTTGACAGGTTTGGGATGTGTTGGGTCTAGCGTTTCCAGGTTTCGACCTTGCACTCGAATTTCAATTTCGAGCGAACGATGGATTTTCGATGACCGGAAACTGATGTAGGGAGGTTCGTTGACTTGTCTCGATGACCGGTAAGGGACCGGAGGTGAAGGCGGCACGGTGCACGTGCACCGTGCATTTTGGAGGGGCTGACGATTTTGAGGGTGTGCAGCTTTTATTCACTCGGGTTTTTGGAGTATTGACTCGATGCAGAAGCGATGGAGTTTATTTTTTTTCTCGAAGTAAATTGTTAGCATTGGGTTACTTTGGCATGCTATAGGTTTTTATAAAAAAAAATCTTGTCATGTTTTTTTATTGGGTTTGTTTCTCAGGGGGGACTCGGGTCAGACGAGTATTGACTCGAAGCGATGGAGTTTAAAATAAAATAAAAAGTAAAGCTATAAATAAAAAATAGAGATTTAAACTTAATTTTAAATCTGGATTCAGATTTGAATCTGAATCTTAGTTTTGAAGTAAAAGAAATTTGAAGAAAAAAAAAATTTAAATTGTTTTAAATAATTTGAATGATAAATGTTCTTTACATTTATTTTTAAGGATTATAAATTAAATTTAAATTTGATTAATGTTTAAATGGTTAATCATTTTGGATCTTAAATTCAAAATGGAATTTAAATTTGGATTTAAAAGTGTAATGTTTTAAATATACACTTAAAAGTTAATTAAAGCCTAAGTAAAGGAAATGAATTATATTAAGGATAATTAAGGTTTTTAGTAATTTAATTAATAAGGTAATTAAAGAATGATTTATTTAATTTATAAATTAGATTAATTTATAATTTGAAATAATGATTTAATATAAGAAATTTTTCTTAAGAAAGTAAATTAAGAAATGCTATTAGTTAATGAGGATAATTAATTATGAATTATTAAGTAACAAAATTAATGTGATAAATTTTGGTAACAAATTAGATTAATTAATTGAATCAATTGTAAATTGTTAATTACTTAATGAAAGCAATTAAGGGTTTAATTACTAATAAGTAATTAAATTTGGATATTTTAATTTATTAAAGTTAATTAGTTATTTAATTGGGTTAAAAGGTTGATTTAATTAATATGATTAATTAAGAATAATTTAATTTATGTTTGAGAAATAAATTTATATCAAAAGATTTGTAATTAATAAATCATTATTAGATAATTAATTCATAATTAATAAATTTACTTGGAAATAAATTGAATGATTAGGATTAAACGATTAATTAATCCTACTTATAAATGACTATTGAATACTTGACCTTACTTATGAATGATTGTATTGTATGAGATGCCTTGAATTGATTGTCCTATCTGATCTGCGATATGTTATTCTGTAAATTGTGGTATGTATAATTTATTCATTTATTGATGATACATCTATATATTATCTGTGAATCTTTGAATGACGATAAGCGTTATAGTTTATATCGCTTATCAACTATATTCTGTGTTTTGATCTATGATGATTGAATGATGTTGCACTATTGTGTTAAACCCCTGGACCACACTTATACACACACCAATATGGATTTCACGAGGAAATTGTTTAAGTCATAGATTTTGAAATGACTTTAAAGGCTGAATATTTAAATTCAAATGTTTTGGAAATGGATTGGATTTAAAGTGAAAAGTTTTTTTGAAATGGAATTTCAAAGATGAAATTTATTTTTAATAACTTAATTGAGTTTTGGAATTTAAATATTTTGATTTAAATTTGAATTCAATATTTAAAATTGAATTCTATGATTTGGAAACTAGGATATAAAGATAAGTTATTCAACTTATAAATGAGTTATATGGGTTTTTAAACCATTTTAAATGTATTGATTTGGAAATTTGAATTTAAATTCAAGGGCTTTAACGCGTGTAAATATAATTGAATTTTTTTGAAACGAAAACTGTTTGTTTTCAAATAATAAAAGCTTTCACATAAGAAATGAACGTCCAATTTGTGTTAAAAAGAATTTCAAGTTTGAAAATGAAGTTAATTTCCAAGTTATGAAAACGATTTGAAAGCTATAAGTTGAATCTTGATTTAAAGATTCAACAAGTTAATCGATTTGAAAGCTATAAGTTAAATCTTTGATTTAAGGATTTAAATGAATTAATCCAATTGGAATGGAAATTGTTTTGAAGTCTATGAATTGATCTTTGTGAAATAAATCTTTTTGTAATATAAACATTTGAAATGGTAATTGGCTTAAACCATTTGAAAAGGAAAGTTTTTGGGGTTTTAAGTTGTGACTTAATTGAAATCCCAATATCCATATGTTTTTGAAATACTGCGCTCACTGTTCGGTTTAGCCGGGAGAGGACCTTTGTGTCATAGATCCCATTCCAAATTTGTGATATGTCGTTATGAATTGCATATGAAGACCGGTGTTGAAGATCGGATATTTTCGAAAACGAAAGGACAACTCGTCGAATGTCTTTGCATCGACTGGTCCCCGGTATAGAGACTCCATATGTGATGGGAAGTCTGAACGCGATTAGTGAATATCCGGATTGCAAGGACTTCTTTTGAAGTGCCTTCGATTCTGTTCGAACCCGGAACAGACTTGTATGGATTGTATGTCTGGCACTACAAATTGAGATATAAAGCTGATTTCTTTCAAATATATTTCTGTTGGTGGTGGAGAATTTATTCTCTTAGCTTAACACCCTTCTCTGAGATGTACGCGCTCAGAGGTTATGTAGTTGATGGTTATCAGTAATATATTCCCAATTTGGTAATGTGACATGTTGAGTGTTGCTGTGAAATGATCATTGTTTGATCATTTGTGATATGATCATTTGTTTGATCATTTATCTTTGTGATCATTACTTTGATCATTTGTTGACCCAAAGCATGGCTTTGTACCAAAGCGTGGCTTTGTGGACAAGACTTCGTCGGACCTCACACCCCGAAATGGTCGAAACGGGAAAGATGCGGCAAGGTTATTTGGGGTAGCACCACTTAGGGTATGTGCATTTCCTTCTGGATAGAAGTGGTATCATGGTATGGAGCCCAGATACTTAACTTATGTTGATATCGCAGATATATATATGTATTACTTTGTGATTTGTTGCTGGAGCCCCAGTTAAAGGTTGGTTACAACCGGGAGATGGCATACTCGTGTCAGTAGTTACACAGTTAGGGGTAACCCGGCCTTATGTTGGCAGAGATCCGGTTAGGTTCTCGGGAACGTCCTTCCAGAGGCGTTCTCATGTGGCAATGGGAAGTTCCTTGGCCTGACCATTTGTTGGAAATCCAAAGAAACAATACGATCTTGTACGGTTTTAGTTGTATAACCTGCCATGGAATGTGGCGGTAACCTGCTATTGAACATGGTAACTATAGTAGGCATAAGTGCGGAATGCCTATGCTGGCTAAGATTTATATCTTTACTTTCGAAATGAATTTTGCCTACACTATGCACTAGTAATAATATCAAATGTTTCTTTCTAATGTGTATCAAGCATCTTTGACTATCATAAGGAGAAATCTCCTCCGATTCTGCGTTTGTGTTGTGTGTGTGTGCGGGAGGCCTTATGGTAGTCTCATTTCTAAAAAGCATTGCGAATCTATTTTAAAATATTTCTTTGTTTGTTTTTAAAGATAAACTGTTTTTGTTGCTCACACCAGTCCCATGAATGATCCGGGGTTTATTGTTTCTTTCCTAAACTCTGGATGCTCAAAATTTTCTACACGAGCAGTTCAGAGTTGGGTTTTTCAGATAGCTAGTTCAGTCTTTGGATGTGGACGAGACTTGCTAGTCTTTGCGTACCGTGATGTTGAACGAGCTGCTGCTGCTGGAGTTCTCTTTTGAAGACTATCTTAGAGTTATACTGTTCCGCTGCTATTTCTTGTATCATATCTCTGATGTATATTGATATTCATTGTATCACTCTTTTGTATCAGATATTGTATCTGTGTCGTATATCAATGTATTATTCTTCTTTTCCGTTGTGTTGTTTACTTAATGTTGTTATAAGCTCCGGCGACTCGGATTTGAATGGTCGAATCTACGGCATTCGAGTACGATGTAAAGTATGGATATCGATTTTCGAGCGCGAAAAATTCGTAACGTTACACAAGATACTTATTTAGAGAGGGACAAAAACATCTATAACCTTTTTGAAAACGAGAGTAACCAAGAAATATTCACTTCACTGCTTTTGGATCAAGTTTCGACATTTGTGGTCTAACATCTCGAACAAAACATGTACAACCAAATATTTTTGGTTTTACTGGATATATTGTTTTATTTGGAAAAAGGATTTTATATGGAATATCACCATTCAGAACAGTTGATGGCGTACGATTTATGAGGAAACATGTTGTTGATACAGCATCAGCCCAAAATTGTTTGGGTACATTCATATGAAATAACAAAGCACGGGTAGTCTCAATAAGGTGTCTGTTTTTCCTTTCAGCTACCCCATTTTGAGGTGTTGTATCTACACAAGATGTTTCATGAAGTATTCCATTTTGATTCATGTAAGTTTGAAATTGATTTGAGGTACATTCCTTTGCATTATCACTTCTCAAAGTTCGAATAGAAACATTGAATTGATTTTGAATTTTAGCACAAAATGAACAAAATATTGAATACAACTCAGAATGATTTTTCATAAGAAATAACCAAGTTACATGAGAAAAATCATCTAAAAATGTAACAAAGTATCTAAATCCAGGTTTAGAAAGGACTGTTGCAGGTCCCCAAATATCGGAATGAACAAGCTCAAAAGGACAGTCAACTCTTTTATTTACTCTTGGACTCAAATTAACTCGATGATGCTTAGCATATTGACATGACTCACAATCTAGTGATTGAACAGAACTAAATTGTGGACATAGCTTCTTTAAAAATGAAAGAGAAGGATGACCTAATTGACAGTGAGTTTTTAATACTTGTGAAATACTTGAACAAGTACCAGATTTTTTATCAACAAAAGGAGTATCAAGAACATACAATACCTTTGACTCATGTCCTTTACCAATAATTTGTTGCGTCATAAGATCCTGAAATATACAATGAGATAGGAAAAATGAGATGGAACAGTTTAGCTTCTGAGTTAACTGCCTCACTGATAGCAAATTGAATGCAAGCTTGGGTATATATAAAGCAGATATTAGTGGAAAAGGTGAATGGTTTGAACTAATTGTTCCAAACCCTTGAACATTATAGGAAGAACCATCAGCTAAAGTAGCATTATGAGTGGAAGTTTGTGATCGAAGATTTGTGAAGAGAAGACAATTACCTGTCATATGATCTGTTGCACCCGAATCAAGCACCCATTGAGTTTTGCCTGAACTCATAGACCTACTATTGTTTGCAATAGTAGAGACAATTGGTGTAGTTGATGTAGATTTGTTCATACTATTCTGATATTCAGTGAATTTTGCATATTCTTCAGCAGATACAAGAACAGTTTGATTAGCTTGATCTTGTGTTTTTTCCACATGAGCTACCTGTGCATTCGAATTTCCAAGTTGCCTTTGCTTGTTTTGTAATTTCCAGCATTCAAACTTTGTATGCCCCGGTTTCTTACAGTATGCACATGAATTTGTATTCACTATGTGATTTCCAGATACACCTTTATCTCTCTTGTGCATATTTTGTTCCCGTTTCCATGGTACATATCTATTATTCGAACTTATTAGAGTACTGTTATTTTGAGCAGAAGTAGTTGTGTTTGAACTTGAAATTTCATTTCGAAGTATCCTTCTAAAAACATCATTTAACGAGGTTACATCAGATCCAGATAAAACTTGTGCTTTAGTCGATTCAAATTCAGATGGAAGCCCTGCTAGAAAACTCAAAATAGCCATTTGCTCTCTTTTTTTTTGTTGTACTTTCACATCTGCACTAATAGGTAGCAGCATATTAAACTCTTCATAAGTCTTCTTAAATGCCATAAAATAGTTCATAAGAGATTGATCTTGTTTCTCAACCCGATAAAATGATTTACATATTTCATACATTCGATTCAAGTTTCCCTTTACAGAGTATAAAAACTCCAAATAATCCATAAGTTCCTTAACAAATTCACAATGATTAACCAGACTAATGATATCACTATCAATTGTATTTCGAATCTGAAGAAACAATCGAGCATCATCTCGAAACCAAGTCACGGCTTCTTTGTCTGATGGATCTTCTTTCGGCGGATCTTCACTCAGATGATTATCCTTATCAATGCTTCTTAGGTATAATCGAATTGTTTTACTCCAATCAAAATAATTTGATTCACTTAATTTGTGCTCTATTATCTTTGATATCATCGGTACAACATCCATGACTGATTTAACTTCTCCCATAGCCCAAAAAAGAGACAGAGAGATGTAGATCTGAAATTTGAATTTAACCGCGCTCTGATACCATGATATAAATGAAGACGAGAATAGAGAATGAAACTCAAAATTATTTTCTCATTTTATTACTTCGGCCTACATACACATATATAGTTAGGTTTACAAGAAAACTGGGCCGAACCTGCTAGGCCAAACAATTACGGTCCGAGAAACTAAGCAAATAGAAAATAGAAACCAAATACACAAGTATGCAGCTATCTGTACATTATTTACACAGCTATATGTACATTATTTACAACCCATATGTATATCCTTCTGATAACAATTACAAAAGGATCGTATTGTGTTAAATGTAAACTATTCCAAAACTACAAGAAAGATCTAAGAATTCGATTACTGAACTGTCAGTTTAATCAGTTTGCATAAGTGCAACATATTTATGCCATTGAAAGTTAAGGATAATCATATGCGCTTTTTTAAAGAATTCGTTATGATATTGTAGTAGGGGTTTTATTTTGAATGGTTTGACCATTTAGAAAGGAAAACGAATGTATAAGAGTAAATATGAGTTAAGGTACAGTTGGGATGAAAAGAGTGAATGGTCATTTCCGCTTTATAAAGAAACATCGAAAACGAGATCTGCAAAATAATAATTGATACTTAAAACTGAAATGAGAAATATAATTTTATTTTGAAAGGTATTTTCAAATATAAAATTATTTTCAATGATATTTATTTCTTTGAATTTAAGATACTAGATCCAAAAATTCATGACTGTAGTTACAGTAAATGAAATAAACAGCCTATATTAAGTGATTGAATGGAGCTTCGTACTTCATACACTATCATAGTAATGGCGGAAATAGTGGGAGTATTCCATATAACACTTATTGATTACATCAAGTTACTAAAATTATTTTTGTAAAAATTATCATATATTATTTATGAAATAATATATGTTCTTTGACGATGACTAAAGCATGGGCATAGTATTGTTTCAATGAGAATATTATGAATATTTGTTGTGAAATAAAATTGTAGCGGAGGTTTTTGATGCTTTAGAAAACACAAAAGTATCTACAATTATTTACAATTATTTTGGAAATATAAACTAAGCCGTAGTTTTGAGAAATAATTTTTATTATATGATTATGAATAATATGATACTGGTTAATATATATCAAACTATTAAGGGCCATGCACCCATGTAGTGGGAACTTCGTAAGTATTAATGAACTATTTAGATTGATATATAGATGTATGCAGTCGCAAATTTATTAATACCAAAATGGTTCCACATACTTCATTATAGTCACCAATGAGTCATCGCCGACAAGGACATGTGTATTTGATACACATGTGGCATGTCTATTGTGATGACCCAAATCTTCAGACCGTAGAAATCGACATTAATACATCCTCGTTATTCACGTGTTGCAAATCCAAGTGCCGGAGAGGTGGATTATCAAGGGTAAGAAATAAAATAAAGACAGAACAGCATCTCACACGATTGGAATAACATATATTATTTCTATATATATATATATATCTTTACAATGGAAACTTTAAATAAATTTATCAGAGTTAACATGGACAGTTACAAATATCTATCCTTACAAATGTGGAATACAATTATAGAAGTGTGGTGGAAATAAGGTAATAGCCTGCCGAAGAATCTTCTAACTCCAAGCTTCAAGCTCCATCCAGATTTCTTTTCACAAACCTGACCACTAGGCTGCCCGGGGAAATTAGGCCTCAGATTTTAAGGGATAAAAAAATAAACTTCAGGTCAGTCATGGGACTGGTATGAGAAACTCAAAATACGCATTTTTGAAAACAAAGGTATCACATAAGACCTCGCCGCACATAAACAAGAAACGAGTTTTTACCTTATGATAACCAAAATCATTTGCTACGTAAAATCATTGTATAATATTTTTAATAACATTCTTTTGAAAATACTTTTCAAATAAACTTATGAACTTTAGCCGAAATTGTTACATTATTAAATTCCAACATACTAGCTACAAATCAGATTCTACAATCAAGTCCGAAGGTGCTTATTGGAGAATGGATTTCCATACAATGGCAGCTAAGAAACTACCTTCCGTATATTACACCTCTATAGGGATGTACTGAGGATCAACATCTTCGAAACCTCTGCACCTAGCAAGACCAGCCTACCCACAGACCCACCTTGTGGTGGATAGAATCAAATATGACATCACTCTGGTCTTAATCGACCTATCCGTGGCCACAACATACACCACATTAATTTAAAACCCAACGTTATAACGGGAATAAATACATCTAGAAGGGTGATGACCATACCCTTATGGGTGTGGCCCATATAGCCTTACAGCATGCCTGTTTAAGCCATTACTGGTTGATGAGGCCAGAGGCAGCGATTACCTTTCACATAACACATTCCACTTTGAATGCCACATTGTCATTCCTTAATTACACAATTGTTTTCTACAAACTATAACTTCTGATCTCGTATGTCTCAGGAAAAGGGTGTTAAGCTAAGAGAAGTTGTCGTCTCCACCACCAATCAGATGATACATTCATAGAGATCAATTTTGGATCAGTTTTGAACGAGATATGGTCAAATGAAAAAGAGGCATTCTCGGATTTACAAAAATCATACCCGAAAATGAGTCAAATTCTAGCTGAATTTTGGATGTGTTACTCAAAGAACTATAAAAAGTGGTAAAAGGAAAAGTTCTTGCAAATAATTTTCTCTACAATTTACAAAAATTCACTCGATTTTTTTAGTTATGAGGAAGACATGACCAAAAGAAGAGAGGGCATTCTCAGAACTAAAATTCTAGGCCCAAAAATGCAGTGAAAAGAAGTGGGCTTTGAGCATGTCTAAGCTTAGAATAGGAAGAAGTGGTAAAGTAGAAAATTGTAGCCACTGAAATTTTGAATGGTTTGGAAAAAAAGAATTACAACATTCCATTCAGTTATGAAGGAGATATGGCGGAATGAAGAAGATGCAAAAGGAGAGGTATTTATAGCCAAGGTTCTTCTCCAAGATATCATGATATTTTGGTCATCCTACATCACCACTCTTATGTCACCTATAATGGCTAAAATGACTCCCTCCCATGTTGTGTACTTGGTGTGTAAGAAGGTTGGCATTGAGTTTGCTTAAGTGGTAAGGATGTAAAAAATATCTTAGATATTTTGTATATTTACTTTAAGTAAATTCATAAATGTAAAGGGTAAATTCTTATGTATCGGTTCATATGCATATGACATGTATATATGTATATGTATATGTATATGCTTGTTGTATATAACTTCAAAAGAGAACGAACAATGTTACGATCACTTTGAACAACTTTCATTCGATAAACCGTTGAAAACTGAGAAACCGATTGTTAGTCGCATTTTCACTTCTTAGTTAACATACATATATATGTAGACAAATTTGAAAATAAATTTATTATCATTATTAATTAATTAAAATTATCACATTTGATTTATAAAACCATTTAAGTTAATATTAACAATTATTTATAAAAATTGTTATTTTACCGATAAAGCGATACGAATTTTCTCATATTCTCAAAATCAAATATATATCTTTATAGACCCATTATAATTGATTTATTATCACTTTATAGCCATTTAAAATGAATTATTATCATTTTATAACAATTATTTGAATAACTGTAATAACTATTAAATCATTAAATCTCAGTTTAAATTCTTAAATTAATATTTAAATAAAGGGCAGCACCGATGATGTCATAAACACATTTAATTTCCAAAAATAAAATAAATTATTTTATTTTATATTATTGTTCAATTATAAAAATAAGTGTATGTATCCAGCTCCGTGCACAATGTTTTATGATTATAGAGGTGTTTATCGATAAAACGGTTTCGGCCATTGTATCGGAATATTTCCGAAGGAAATATTTTTATGGACATTTTTTCAAAATAAGTTCATTATTATTATTTATCACTTAAAACTTGATTAAATATGAAAAATAATCTATATTTGTTAAAATAATTTAAATATCTTTGATTAAAGTGATCAAAATTCGGGTCGTTACATACTTTCCCCCTTAATAGAATATCATCCCCGAAATTACCCAAAACAAAAACCCAAAGGTTTTGAACAAAATATTAATTATTGAACTTACACCCATACGATGTACATTGACCATCCGTACACAATATCTGATTCGATCTTCTATTCAAATTCATAACTCTACTTCCAAACTAGTATTAATCCCCCAATCCTTTAGCGTGGACCCGATCGAGCCTTTCGATCGGACATTTTTAGTTTTCTTGCATAGCTCTCAACTGTGACAGAAAACTCAAGTATCCAACCACAAAACCTTATCGACGTTCTTCGTCAAGAATCAAGTGAAAAATCCTTTTTCGGACTAGTGTAAACATCTCAATGTTCCGTACTCGAATCTTAGATTAAAATCGTATGACAAAATGATTTACGTACAACATACGTACTTAATAGCTTCCCCTAAAATCTTTACGAAAACATTTCATAAAACCCTTTTTTTAATTCAAACATTTTTATAAAGATGCTTCTTTAGATATAATCATTTTAAAAGATTTATTCACCAAAAAATTTCTATCTTCTTTCTGAAGAAACCATTTCAATTAAAGTGATATGTTATCTTTTATTTCAAAATTCATAATAAACTCCTTATATTATGATTTATACGCTTTAATTAATATTTAAATGAAACATCTTTGCATCTAATGAAACTTCTTTCATTAGTCAAACTTACTTTATTAATTAATACTCCTTTATTAATTAAACCTCCCTTTATAAATTAGTTATTCACTTATACTAGTTTCAATACTTAAAGTATTCATATACTTATTCAAATGTTTTAAGTACATTTACAAATTACTTAACAAATTTTACTTATTTTAAAATATAATCAAAGTGATTAAAACAATATTGTTATAGTGAACTCCTTTTCATACAAAATTTTCTATCTTTCTAGAAAAGATTCCAATACTTGTTATTGTCTTTAAAATTCCATTGTTAAAGATTAAATATATCTATAAGATTTCTTCTGAAATGTAATTTAAGGGTTTAAGAACAAATGTTGCTAAAATATCGTTCACGAAAAACCCAAAACCATTCATTAATAACTTTAATCGTTTCTTTTAAAGACCAAAGCATACCCATGCTTATCAATTAAGATAATACACTTTGATAAAAACTAACAACCACTAATTAATTTATTAATAAATGATTCACATTATCCTTTTCAACATTTTAGAAAACTATATAGATCGAGTAAATCAAAAATGATACCAAGGAACTGGGTACCACCAATATTATCGCTTATTTCCTTAACAAGAAGGGTAATACCTAAGAGAAGCGTCTACTATCCGAACACATCCCCTGCCCATTTTTATTTACTTTCGAGCCACTCGAACCAATTAATCATTAGATTCTTTTTCGTTTTCAAAATCCCATTTTAGAAATAATACTATTATTATTCCTTTTCTAAAAATTATTTGAAATTCCTTTTAAAAATACCGGAATTTAAATTCTCAAAAATTCTTTTATAAAGCACATATTAGAAATCCATTTTATAAAATCGCTTATGTAAAATGTAGTCATAGTAATTATTTATCTTAAATAAATTCAACTTTTAAACCAACATTATTATTTATTGAATACCCCATAGTCAAATTGTGAAACTAAATTCACGAGGTGTTCATATTTAAACTTTTAAGTTAAACAACCAACCAATCAATGATAATAACCGAGTATTACCATTCAAATAGCTATATTATTTGAAAAATATTCTAGGTAAAATTATTTCATTTACAAATTTCCAAAACCAAAATCATTTGTATATATCATTAACAAATACGCGCTCATGTAATACTCTCAATTCATTATAGGATGTCACTTATCTTATCTCTAATGAGTTACTCATCCTAGGGTATTACTAACCCTATCTGATGAGACTTCACCCCCACCAGGCTCTGGTGTTCGCTCAACCTAAGCTCTGATACCAAATGTAACGACCCGAATCTTCATCCTACGGAAGTCGACACTAATACATTCTCGATATTCCGTAAATCCAAGTGTCGGAGAGGCGGATTATCAAGGGTAAGAAAGAAAATAAAGACAGAACAAAATATCACACGATTGAAATAACATATATAATTTCAATATATTTATATATATATCTTTGCAATGAAAACTTTAAATACATTTATCAGAGTTAACATGGATAGTTATAAATATCTGTCCTTACAAATGCGGAATAAAATAGTACAGAAGTGTGGTGGAAATAAGGTAATAGCCTACTGAAGAATTTTCTAACTCCATGCTTTGAGCTCCAGCCAGATTTCTTCTAACAAATCTGACTACTAGGTTGTCAGGGGAAATTAGGGCACCCGGATTTTAAGGGATAAGATAAATAAACTCTGGGTTAGTCATGAAACTGGTGTGAGAAATTCAAAGTACGCATTTTTGAAAACAAAGGTACCTCGTAAGGCCTCGTAGCACATAAACACATAACTGGTTTTTACCTTATGATAACCCAAAACATTTACTTTGTAAAATCATTGTATATTATTTTTAATGACATTATTTTGAAAATACTTTTCAAATAAACTTATGAATCTTAGCCAAAATTGTTACATTATTAAATTCCAGCATACTAGCTACAAAGTAGGTTCTACAATCAAGTCCAAAGGTACTTTTGGAGAATGGATTTCCATATAATGGCAGGTAAGGAACTACCATTCATACAGTACACCTTTAGAGGTATGTACCGAGGATCGACATCTTCGAAACCTCTGCACCTGACAAGATCGTGCTCCTCACCGACCCGCCTGGTGGTGGATAGAACCAAATATGAAATCACCCCAGTTGTAACCGACCTATCTGTGGCCATAGCATACACAACAGTAATTTAAAACCCAACGTTATAACAGGAATAAATATATCTAGAAGGGTGATGACCATACCCTTATGAGAGTGACCCACATAGCCTTACGAGATGCCCTGTTTAAATTATTACGGGTTGATGAGGCATGAGGTAACAATTGCCTTTCACATAACACATTCCACTTTGAATGCCACACTGCTATTCCTTAATTACACAACTGATTTCTACAATCGTATAACTCCTGAGCTCATATATCTCAGGAAAAGGGTTTTAAACTAGGAGAAGTTGCCATCTCTGCCAGTAATCAGATGATACGTTCATAGAGATCAATCAATGTAATTACAAATGCAACATCAGACATTCATCCATACAAGTTGTCTAGGAATAGGACAAACCATTGTCACTCTCCCACTACATCATGTCGAGAGTTACCCCTAGCGAGAAGTCCTTGCAACCCGAAGATTTTTCATATTTTTAAACAATTTTAAAATGTCATTTTAAAAGAAATTCCTTTATGGATTACGAATTACAAAACCATGATTTTTCCAAAAACCTTTTTACTCGAATTTCAAAATCTACTTATCGAAATCTCGATCTTATTTCTCTATTTGAAAACTATAGATATAATAGTTTGGAAAATTCTTATCTCAAAGAATTCTGAGCTATATTCCATTCTATGTACTCTTTTCACTATTATGGTGCGAAATTGCGAACTGCCGTTACGCGACGCGCCTATTTTGACTCTATTTTCAATATTCATTTAAACGTTGACAAAACACTTTTAAATGTTTATAAAATATTTTTAATTATATTAAACCATTTTCAAGAGGTTTAAACATTCCATATACACCATTTCGTTCAATAATGGAAAGTGATTTCCAATGTTCTATCGACATGTATTAACGTGACTTGCATATATATTCAATAACTATATTAAACAACCATCATCAACAATCATATCCAAACATATGTAACTATAGTTTAGGATTTTTCTCACTCTTAGTTATATGATGATAATTATTATTTTTCAAACATTCATGAACCAAACATCCAAACATCATTAGCGTCCAAATAGTTATGTTAAACATTTATTACTACTTATAATGGTTTAAAGTTAGAGTTCTCACATTGATTTTCTATTGGAAAAAGGGTTATAGCTTCACTAACTCGTGATCCTAGCTCACAAACCCCAACACCTTCCCTCTTAGTGTGCTCGACCATTCCATGCCAAAAGTGGTTCTAGGCCAAGCATGGGGAATAAGGTGTAGGACTTTGGATTCTTATTGAATTTACCAAAAACTAGACCTAAAAATAGGTCATTTTCTCTCGGGTTTTCTTTGACATTCTACTCTCTTAATTTAGAAATGTATTCAACATGGAAGTTGTAGGAAATCCTTTTCTATACGGTTTCAAAAAAAAGAATCATCCAATTTGGATTAGTTTTGAATGAGATATGGTCAAATGAAGAAAAGGCATTCTCGGATTTACAAAAATCATACTCGAAAATGGGTCAACTTCCAGCTAAATTTTGGTCGTGTTACTCAAAGAACTATGAAAAGGTTCTTGCAAATTATTTTCTTTACAATTTAAAAAAAAAGAACCACTTGATTTTGTTTTGTTATGAGGAAGACATGACCAAAAGAAGAGAGGGCATTCTCGGAACTAAAATTCTGGGCCCGAAAATGTAGTGCAAAGAAGTGGGTTTTAAGCATGTCTAAGCTTAGAATAGGAAGAAGTAGTCAAGTAGAAAATTTTAGCAAATGAAATTTGAATGGTTTGAAAAAAAATTACAACATTCCGTTCAGTTATGAAGGAGATATGTTGGAATGAAGAAGATGCAAAAGGCGAGGTATTTATAGCCAAGGTTCTTCTCCAAAATATCATGATATTTTGGCCACCCTATATCACCATTCCATCACCACTCTTATGTAACCTCTAATGGATGAAATGACTCCACCTATGTGTGTGTACTTGGTGTGGAAGAAGGTTGACATTGAGTTTTCTTAAGTGGTAAGGATGTAACAAATATCTTAGATATTTTGTATATTTACTTTAAGTAAATTCATAAATGTAAATGGTAAATTCTTATGTATAGGTTCATGTGCATATGACATGTATATGTGCATATGTATATGTATATGCTTGTTATATATATGTGCATAAGAGAACGAACAATGTTGCGATCACTTCGAACGACTTTCGTTTTATAAACCGTTGAAAATTGAGAAATCGATTATCAGTCACATTTTCATTTCTTAATTAACGTTCATATATATATATATATAATTGAAAATAAATTTATAATAATTATTAATTAATTAAAACTATCTCATTTTAATTATAAAACCATTTAAATTAATATTAACAATTATTTACAAAAATTGTTATTTTACCGATAAAGCGATACGAATTTTCTTATATTCTCCAAATCAAATATATATCTTTATAACCCATTATAATTGATTTATTATCACTTTATAACCATTTAAAATGAATTATTATCATTTGAAACAATTATTTAAATAAGTATAATAATTATTAAATCTCAATTTAAATTCTTAAATTAATATTTAAATAAAGGGCAGCACTGATGATGTCCTAAACACATTTAATTCCCAAAGATAAAATAAATTATTTTACTTTATATTTTTGTTCAATTTTAAAAATAAGTGTATGTATCCATCTCCGTGTATGACGTATTATGATTATAGGGCTGTTTGTCGATAAAACTCTTTTGGCCATTTTATCGGAATATTTTCAAAGGAAAATTTTTTGTGGACATTTTTCCTAGATAAGTTCATTATTATTATTTATCACTTAAAACTTGATTAGCTATGAAAAATATTCTATATTATAATATTAAAATAATTTAAATATCTTTAATTAATGTGATCATAATTCAGGTCACTATGTCTATGATAGTATAAATTGGAAGTAAGTAAAATAATATGCAATAGAAAATTGATTCAATTTTATCAAATAGGTGAGTATATTGGAAAGAGTTCCACATGTACCTAAAAATGAATAAAGATTCAATCTCAAAAGTCACTCCTCCCTATGATACACAATGATGTATTGATAAGGAGTAATTGAACATTGTTGGACAAAATACGATTAATTGTGAGCGAAGTATATTTAACTTCTTTAAGATCGTGTACTTCAGAGTAGTACACAAGGTTAAAAATTATTTTATCTAAATAATAGTTTACAAAATCATATAAGATAAGGGTTTATAAGAAACCTCAAAATATCCTAGGCCAAGGAGTTGGCAGGTTGTGCGATTCGAAAGACTACATGTAATAATTGTTCATAAGGGATGTTTTATGAATTTCCCCAAAAGGAGTTTGAGAACGACTGTCATTGGATGACCTACTTATGTTTTGAATATAAGTTTTGTAAACTAAAACAAATCAGTTTAATATGTAAGACAATTCATAAGGTGTTTATAAATACCTATTATGCACTGAGAAACAACTGCTGTTCCAATAAATACCAACTTCATAGTGAAGAAATTTATTTGAGAAATGATTGATAGTAAAATGGGTTTAGATATGATCCATGGATAAAACATACTATGAGAGATGAAATGAAATTAACCAAACCTAAATGAACACAACATTAGAATGTCTAACATATATACTCATATACTAAAGGGAAACTATGAGTTTCTTCTTAATGTCAAGCATAGATAATCCTCAGTTGTCAATTAAGACATCAAGAGTATCGACTATATGATTTGGAATGATGCACAAGTATGAAAAGGATTCTATATACATTATCAAAATATGATTTTGGTAGTTGTACCTAAATGGACATGATCCATCGACCACGAATGAGTCTTTAAGAGCAAGACAAATGTAGTTGGTATATAACGAGCAACGTTAATAAGAATAACATCATAAATTTCGATTATTGAAATTAGCATAACAGGTTCATTATTCAATGGACCCGAGTTAGTTCAAATTTAGTCACAAAATTATATCTTGGTATAACTTAGTGTTTGGTACACACGTGTTGAGATGGAATATTATAAAACAATGATTTAGAATGGATTGTTTGTACATAACAACCAAAGTATCTTAAAGCCAGTGGAAGCGATATTGAGTTTGTTAGATTTTAGGATATGATCCAAGGAATGGTACGAAAATATCATTTTATAAGCATCGGAATTGAATAAGTATTTTGATAGAAATATCAAATAGTTTAATTTCTAATTTAAATGCAGAGGAAGCATGTGTCCATAAGAAAAATCCACTAAAAGGTACATAGATATTTCTAAACTATAAGTAAACAACATTCAGTTGATTGCTAATGATGTACCTATGTTAAAATCAGTAATAGTTTGGTTGTTTGATACTCGATATTGGATTTGTAAATTATATCTTTAATATAAGTATAAAGGATGTTGGGAATGTCCCAAACGATATGCAAAGACATCTTATTAAACGTTTAATAAGGAACATGTAAGATGGATTCCTTAAGTATTGACAATAGGAGTTATCATACATGTTGAATTGTCTTGAATATCGTAATTTTCTTATGTATTTGATAAATGAAGCAAATATCAAATCCAAATTTCGATCACTAAATGGTAGTTTAGAGTGTTCTCGAGTATTTACAAAATGCTAGAGAATTATTTACGGAAACAATGAACTCTTTATGAAAAAATGTTCGGACTCAAACTTCACAAGTGCTATCGAGTATAATATGCTGATATTAAATTCATGTTCGAACCTTAATTGAGAAGCATTAAGTTGGAAGTGTTCTAAACGTAAAGGTTGGGGCTGATTCAACAAAAGGCTAAGTACATCGCCTTGCATAGCGCCACAGTAAAAGAAATGTATATAAATATAAATGCACAAATTTATAACCGATCAAGGGGTGATTCAAAATATTATGAATAATACATCATTATTATATAATAATAATATAATAACAAGAGCTCACTAGAAGTCGATAAACATACTCCAAATAGTTCCACACGATAAAGGTAGTTTATAACCATCATAAAAAGTTGATTGACATAGTAGTTAATTAAACCGACATAGCAGATCCATTCATGAAGGGTCTAACTCGATCAATTCTCATCAAACTGATTAAAAGGAATAGATAGAGATTCCATAATTGACCCTAAGTGCAAGTGGGGGATTGATAGATTTAGGGGTATGCTCTAGGGGTAATTATGTAATTTGTTACATATATCTAACTCGATAACCAATCTTTTTCGAAATAAAAGGTGTTTTATTTCTATTATACACTTGATGTAACATCTTATATTAATTAATTAATTTAATTAAAAGTATATTTAATAGAAAAATCTATGAACAGTGTGTTTTGTGGTAGTAGTTATATAGTGTTGTAACCATAAGTAATTTATCATGATGAAATTAAATATTCCTAGTCAAGATGTATCGAGATTGGATATCGATGCATCCTTGAGACCAGAGTATGTAACGCTCTCCAAATGTTGGACAGTGTATTACTCATGACTGCTTGGGGAATCAAGAGGTTACATATGGATAGTTTTTGTATGGAATGACTCAATTTATATTTTTTTGTTGATTAATATAACTAAGGTCAAACATAAGATATTAATGCGACAAAATTACGTAGTTCTCTTGACTTGAGAATACTATTAATCTTTAATGTGGAAGCTCCACTTTGATTATAGTTAAATCATGGCACGACGTTCATCGAACGACTATAGTTGGGTCGAGTGAAAGCATTGGAAGAGAAACACTATTCAAGAGAGGATTCGTCTTCTCGGTTATATGGATTGGTATCACGGTCAACTGAAGTCAACTCAAAGTCAAAGACTTTGGCCAAAATAGTTCGGTTAATAATAATTGTCATTATTGAACCAAAGACTTTGCATTTGGACTATAGAGTTGAATATGGACGATATTGGAATTTCGACCATTACCAAATTCCATAAGTCTAAAGTGATAAATTTTTGACAAAGAGAATTGGTGTAATAATAGTCACAATAGGGTAACGCTTAATAAAGTAAAATTAGATTTTAGCGAAACCCAATAACCGATAAATTTGGATAAAATATCACATCACCTACTAAGTGATGTGTGAACATCAATATTCGAATAGTTCAATATTAATCACTAACCAAATTTTCACCTATACAGTCACACAACCGAATCACTTAATACTCCATGTCCATATGATTTAATTAGTTTATAACTTTTATACATTAAACAATATTTCTGAAATGTTAGCAATAAAAAATTGATTTTATGAACAAATATTATTAAATATGTTTATGATAGTTATAACGTACTTTTGATATAGCTGAACTTGATGGGGTGATTGTTCCTCATATAGAAGTATTGCAAGTGGGTGTAGATTACTGGTTTGACTATCTGGTTGGTTTCTTCCTTTTGTAACATCCCATAATATTTAATAAGAAATTAAATAATTAAAATAAGGTTAAAAATGGAGAATTTGTAAATGTCATAATTTGACCATGGGTGTTGCACCATTGCATCCATGGCAATTATCCGATCAATTTCCATATATAATATATTGAAATTGGAGTTCAAATGGAGAAGTTATGGACATCTAAAGTTTTCGTATTTGAAACTTAAATATTTGAATTTAAATTTAAAAGTTGGAATTTTGAAATTTAAAAACTGGCAGAGAATTTGAGGGGTTAAACGTGTGGAAAATTAACCTGTAATTAAGAGATATTGAGTAATAAATCGATAATTAACGTAATAAATAAATATGTAGAAAATAAAGGGGACTGGTCGATCGGAATTCCCAAGCAATCGACCGGTTGGGTTCTGGAACGAACAATTCGTGCAGCCAAAATGACCTAGATTTAATATTTTTGAACTCGACGGCTCTTATTCCTTCACCTCGATAATTATACCCCCCACCCACTTTTCTTTATAGAATTCTATAGCAACGCCGAGCTTTGTCAAGATCATTTCTCCTAGGGTTTCAAAAAACAGCAAACATCAGGTAAGTAATTCTAATTTCTAATCTCCATTTCAAATTAAATCCTCAATCTTCTTCCCTCTATCTTCTGATTTCTTGAATCTAATATATCTATATATATACATATAATTTATTTGTTGTATGTTCAAAAAGGGGGAGGTCAATCAAAGATTTAGAAGCAGTTTAATTTGGATCTAATCTTAAATCAAATGGAGTTTCTATAAGTGGAATTTCAACCTTTCTCATTCTAATATTTGTACCATGTTGATTTAGATCTGAAATATGCCTTAGGAATTTCTATAAACATAAAACGCTAAAATAATAAAAACCTAGAATTTTCTTAAGTAAATATCAATCTTCGTATATGTGGGAATTATAATTGTTTTTGGTGTTAATATGTTAGAATTTCGTTAATTGTTTGGAATTGGATAATCTATGTGTAACATTCTCTATCTAGAGACCCAAAACTAAGCGCTACAGATGCTACAGTCATTTATAGTATTAACTTTCGGCGACTAAATATGGCTATGTTAATGATATTAATAATATCAGAAGCACTTGAATATGAAACAAAACACAGATTTCAAAACTACTTTTACTTCATTACATTTCAAAACCAATTGTTTCACATTCACAAAAACATAATCCCAAATCGTTCCCAGGCACAAATAAAAAATATTCATTACAAATTATACCAAGATCGATACATGAAGATATCCACTTGGATGATTAGAGTCATATGTTCATAATGGACCTAATGCAGTCACAGCCAAAATATATCAAAACATAACAAGAACTGCAATCTTAAATAGCTATCTGTTTGCCTCCTTTATGTCTCCCATAGCCTTATTCGTCATCCTACTAAAACCTGAAAAAGGCCTTAATCTCTCAGCCTACTCAAATTAATTTTGAGCACCCGAGAGTTTAAGGAAAAGACATAAACTTCGAGTCGGACATAAAGCCTGGTATGAATAAAACTATACATCCCAGTTAAACATGTTAAGTGAGACCATACCGCTTAACGGAATGGGTTTCCCCTCACTAACATTCTTCTAAAACATATCTTTTGCTAAACCGTTCATAAAACCATATACCATGCCTCTGCATCCATAATGGTTAAAACATATATTTATAAAACATTATGGTGATATGCATACTTGAAAACAATTAGGATTTCTCCATCCTCTATTAGAGTTTAATTATATCAAAGAGGGACAACCTATTCCACATTCATTTTGTTTAAGTTGATGTAGATTATCCATCTCACATCACATAGTTTTCCTAGGATGACTATGAATGTGAACCCATCATTTTGGCACTTGATTCATGCTAGCCCAATGAATCTAATTATTTCATGTTATCCCCATGAATTTAATGGCCTCATTTTAGCCCCATGAGTTTATTTATATCATGTTAGCACCATGATTCTATTTGAATTTTCCATTTGGCTCTTGCTAGCTTCATGAATCTATTTATATTATGTCAGCCCCATGATTCTATTTGAATTTTCCATTTGACTCATGCTATCCCCATGAATCTATTTATGTCATGTTAGCCTCATGATTCTGTTTGAATTTGCCATTTGACTCATACTACCCCCATGAATCTATTTCTATCATGTTAGCCCCATGATTTACCAATTTCCGCCAGTATCCTTAACTTAGGCCATATTCATTTATTGTTTCCATTGGTACCCTCAAAACCCTTAGAAATCATAACCTTTCGAAGCCATTAAAACTCAACCCTTCGAAACCATTGAACCTCAAACCTTTCAAACCAATTGAATTTCAAACCTTTCGAACGCAATAAAACCTTAGATATCCTATTTTAAAAACACTTGGTACATTGCCTTGGAAAACCTTTGGAAACACTTCCATTAAAAACCTTTCGAAATCATTTAGAAACAAAAACCTTTTGACTCAATCGAAAGCTTGGCTTTCGACCTCTTCGAAAGCTTTGATTTCAACCCTTTTTAAAACCATTTAGTAAACAAATCCTTCGAAAGCGTTAGCCTTCTAATAACTTTTGAAAACTTTCTGGGTTCAATTTAAAACAGGTGGAGATCCTTCTTTTAATACCTTTCAACTTCATTGGAAGCAACCTTTCGGCTAAGTCAAAAGTTCTACTTCGAAAGCTTTAAAGCATCTTTTAAAAAAACTCTTTCGAAAGCTTTGGCTTATAGTTTAATTTATAAAACAAGGGTAAATCACCTAAGTCGAACGCTTCCTTTCGAAAGCATGGAGAAGCGGCTAGTTTTTAAAACAAGTAAACATTTCGAAATAAATCAGAGAAAACCCTTTGACTTTGCCGGAAGGTTCAAAACAAAACATTTATATAAAGCGGCAGTAACCTTTCGACTATGACGGAAGGTTTTAAAACAAAGTAGCGGTGGTAACCTTTCAACTATGTCGAAAGGTTTAAAACCTTTCTTTTAAACATTTTGAACTGGTCGAAAGCAACCAAATCAAAAGCTCTAATTCGAAAGCATAGCAGGTGAAAGCTTTTAGTTTATAAAACAAACATACCTCAACCTCTTTGGCCATCAGCCTTTCGACTAGGAACCTTTCGACTCTGTCCAATATATTACGTACCAAGTGGCTTGAGACCATATGCATTGGTTTGACCTTATCGAAAGCTTTGAGCCTCTCGACCTTGTCCGAAAGTTTGGGTCGGAAGGTTTACTGCTGTAATAGGCTGAAACATGCTAAAAGTATGATTTCTTTGTTTTAAACTAATAAGGATAACTTTTTAACTAACCTACCTTTGTTTCTCAAATACTCAATTGTTAACAAATTCTTTTCAGAAATGTGCTGCCACTATTTTCAAAATTAATAATCATTTTATTTTACAAAATGCCCATTCTCCTTAATTAAATATATAAAACATTTAAGTCTCATACCTTAAATAATTTTATATATTTATCAAAACACTTAAAGAAAAATCTTAAAAAAAATCCCAAAAAATCTATTTTAATATGTTTCCTAACATATAAAAATTTTCAACCCCAAATGATTATTATTTTAGCCAAAAATAATTTATAACCCAATAAACAATTTCCTCCACTAGAAAATTAATATAAAATTTACCATGATTTGGAAATTTATGAAAATTGGAACTCGTCTCTAAAATATCATTTCTGACCTATATTTAAATTGTAAAGGTATTTGGATGTCATCAAATAGGGTTTTCATGTCAAGCATATCAGAAAACAAGTATAAACATGCATATTCACCAACCAATAAATATATATAGCTTTAATCATCAAAACATGGCATATACTTGCAAAAACATTTTGGATCTTAGTCTTAACACCAAAAAACAAAATAAAATGGGATGTAGTAATTATTCACCTTAGCTTTGAGATTATAGATGTGAGATTTGATGTTGATTTAGTAGATTATCCTCCTTCTCTTGAATCCTAGCTTTAATCTTCTTCATGAGAATGAAAATGGTGGTCGGCCTTAGTTTTTTTAGTTTGAGTAATATGAAAATAAACATGAATTTCTATCTCCTAAGGTTTTAGGGCATAAGCTCTGCCTATTTTCCATATTTCCGTTATTATTTCCTAACACTTTGTTTAGGTTATTTTATTTTAATTAACACACTATCATTGCACAGCTACCCTTGGCTAAAAAAATCTCAATCCATTAATCTCCACATTATTTTATTTAATTTAACCAATTAATTATCCTAAATAATGTTATGAAAATATTGGGTGTTATAGGCTTCCCACCTTAAAGAATTTCGTCCTTGAAATTACGATAAGGTACACAACAAAACAATCAAAGGTAAAGCATACCATCAAACAAGTCAGGATAAGTATTCCTAATCCTGCTCTCTGTCTCATAAGTATATTCTCTGGTATTGTCACTCTATTGAACCTTCACTAATTTGACTATCTTGTTCCTCAATTTCTTCTCATCTCTAGCCACAATTTGAATCGGCTTTCTAACTATGGTCAAATCCGGTTCCACTACTAAATCTTCTAAAATTATAGGTGCTATAGTAGTTTCCGGGTCTTTAACACATTTCCTATGATGAGAAACATGAAAAACATTATGGACTCCAGCCAAACTACTTGGCAACTTTACTCTATAAGCGAGTGTCCCGATCCTCTCTACAATACAAAAAGGACCAATGAATCTAGGTGCTAACTTTCCTGATTTCTCAAATCTATTCACACCCTTCATAAGTGAAACCATAATAAACACATAGTCTCTGACAGAAAATTCCAAATATTTCCTTCTTCTATCAGCATGACTTTTCTGCCTAGATTGAGCTTCCTTCATTCTCGCTTGGATTAACTCAATCTACTCTGTAGCTTCCTTCATCAAACCGGACTAAGAACCAATCTATCCCCGGTCTCTAACCAACATACGGGAGACTTGCATCATCTTTCATACAAAGTTTCAAACGGTGCCATCCTAATACTAGTCTGATAACTAATGTTATACGAGAACTCGACTTGATGAAGATGGTCCTCCCATGATCCCTCGAAATCCAATACATAAGCTCTTAACAAATCCTTCAAAATTTTGTTAACTCTTTCCATTTTCCCATCAGTTTGCGGATGGTAAGAGGTACTAAGGTTGAGCTTGGTTCCTAAAACTTCCTGTAGACTTTTCTAGAACTCGCTAATAAACAAAGAATCTCTATCGCTGATAATACTACTGGAAATTCCATGCAGTCTAACTACATTCTTCATAAACAACTTCACCAAACTAGGTGTCGTCCTAGTTGACCTTACCAGAATAAAATGGACACTCTTAGTCAGTCTATCTACAATGACCCACATGCTTTCATTTCCTCTACTAGATCTTGGCAACCCATTAAAATCCATAGAGATAGAATCTCATTTCCACAATGGAAAATCTAATGGTTGAAGCAATCCACTAGGCTTCTTGTGTTCAACCTTTGTCCATTAGCAATTCAAGCACTGCTTAACACACAAACCAATGTCCTGTTTCATACCTTCCTAGAAGAAACTTCTCTTCATATCCTGATACATCTTTGTTCCTCCTAGATGGATAGTGAACTTCGAATGATGGCACTTATCCAAAACTTCCTTCCTCATGTTTTCTACATTCGAAACACACAACCTCCCTTTCTTTCTTAACCATCCATTTTGGTCAAGACTGAAATCCTTTAGGTCATCGCTCTCCAATCCTTCCCTTAACTTTTGACCCGTTCGACCAAAATTGGATCTTCCTCTTGCTTAGAAGCTATCTTCTCAATCTTTACGGTCTAACTTCTAAACAAGATAATACAGCACTTCCGGTACTAGATCCTTCCCAAGATCTAAATTGCACACTACAAGTTGACAATGCTTCCAAATCTTTCCACTCAACAATCATAGCCAGTACTGCATTCTGATGTTTCCGCTGAGTGCATCTGCCACCTTGTTTCCATTTTGGGGTGTATACTCAATTCCAAAATCATAAGCAGCAATAAACTCCAACCATCTCTGTTGTCTCATGTTCATCTCTTTCTGAGAGACAAGTACTTCAACAACTTATGATCAGTATAAAGCTCAAATCACTCTCCCAGAAGATAATGCCTCCGTACCTTCAAAGCAAATACGACGGCAGCTAACTCCAAGTCATGCGTTGGATACTTAAGTTCATGTGGTCTAAGCTGTCTAGAAGCATAAGCAATCACTTTACCTCTTTGCATCAACACAGCTCCCAACCCAGTTTCGCATGCATCAGTATAAATAACCAAGTCTTGATTCGCCTCCGAAACCACTAACACCGGCGCATCAATCAATAAGTGTTTCAAGGTCTGGAATGCTTCCTCACACTTATCAATCCATACAAAACTTCACATCTTTTTGTGTAAGCTTAGTCATCGGTGCAACTATTCACGAAAAATCCTTGATAAATCTTCGATAATACCCAACCAATCCAAGAAAGCTCTTAATCTCGGTCACCGTCTCGGGTCTCTTCCAACTATTCACTGCCTCAATCTTAATTGGATCTACAGACAACCCTTTCTCTAAGACGACATGACCAAGAAACTTCACTTCCTTCTTCCAAAAATAACATTTCGAAAACTTAGCCTTCAACTGATGCTCCTTCAACGTTTCGAGCACAACTCTAAGTTGAACTTCATGCTCCTTCTCATCCTTAGAGTATACCAAAATTTCATCTATGAAGACCAACACAAATCTGTCCAAGTGCTCTTGGAAGATCCTATTCATCAAATCCACAAAGAATGTCGGTGCATTAGTCAGTCCGAACGGCATAAGTAACCATCTGTACGATCCATATCTTGTCCTAAATGCCGTCAAAGGAATGTTATCCTCTACCACTCTAAGCTGATGTATTCCTATCGCCAAATCTAGTTTAGAGAATACTTTGGCTTCACTTAACTGATCGAACAAATCTTCAATTCTCGGCAATGGATATCGGTTCTTCATTGTCTTCTCATTCAACTTATGATAATCAATACACAGCTTTAACGATCCATCCGGCTTCTTAGCAAATACAGCGGCAGTTCCCCATGGCGAACTACTTGGTCGGATAAAACTCTTGCCTTCCAAATCCACCAATTGCACCTTCAACTCTTTCATCTCGGTGGATGTCATCCTGCTCGGTGTCCTACTTATCGGTTCTGTTCCAGGCACTAAATCAATCCGAAAATCAATAGCTCGTTCCGGTGGCAACCCAGTCACCGGCTCAAACACATCTGCGAATTCTCTAACTACAAAGACTCGATGCAATTCATCCTCCAACTCCATAGTACCCAATAAAGCATTCATTTCACAACTAGGGTTCTCTACGGTATAAACTATATGATCCCTACAATCCAGGTGACTAAGTGATATTTTCCTATCATGGAAAAATATCTTAGCATCATTTACTTAACCAATCCATCCCAAGGATAATCCCAAATCCCCCAAAGTCAAACACATGCAAACAGCACTCAAAAGTATAGCCTAGAAAATCAAACTCTAAATAGTCACACCTCATTCCAAGTGCTACATACCCTCCTATCGGATTTGCAACCCTTAAGGAAGTAACTAGATATGAGGGTTCAAGGTTAAGCTTATCTACCAAACATCGAGAAATAAAAGAATGAGATGCTCTGGTTTCAAACAATTCCCTAGTATGTCATGGATCAAAAGCGTACCTTCCATCACAGATTTTCCTTTCTTAGCAGTAATTGGTTTAGAAGATGATGATTCCAAATTAAAGACCTTTCCTTTTCCCACCTTGGCGGCATCAGGACATTTTTTCTTGTAATGCCCCATTTGGTTGCAATTATAGCATTGCACATTCTGCTTCCCCACAACCAACTTTCCATCTCCCGAACGGCACTCATTAGCATAATGACCCTTCTTATCACACTTGTAGCAAACTATATCTGCTTTCCCTTTCTTGGTGACTCCTTCTCTCTGAGAACCCTTCTTCTTGAAGAGCTTCCTTTTCTTCCCTTGAGGACCATGGAATTCAACGGACTTCTCCTTAGCCTAAACAGCAAGCATTTCCTCATGGCGAATAGCCATTTCCACTACCACATTAAAAGGATCTTGGATATGGGCCAGAGTCATTCTGCCAAGCTCTGGCCTCAATCATCTAATGAATCGCTCATTCTTTCTGACATCTATGTCAACCAAAGCATGACCATATCAAGATAGCTCATCAAACCTAGCAGCATATTCGACCACATACATTTGTCCTTGGACAAGATCCATAAACTTCCTCATTAATGCCAACTTGGCCACCTCAGACAAGAACCTCTGCTCAAATCTCCTCCTGAATTCAGCCCAAGTCAACTCTTCCTCTGGCACTTCGGCCGTCACAATGTTCTACCAATGAAGCGCAAACCCTTGCAACTGTCTCGAGGCTATCCTTCTCTTCTCTACATCATTCAAGCCTAGATCCATAAAATTCCTTTCATAGTTCAACAGTCAGTTCTCCACTTCAACAACATCTTCCGTTCCAACAAACGGCATTCCCTCCAAACAGATGTAGTCTCTACCCAGCTTAGCACAGTTATACCCAGCTGGAACTACAGGATTTGCTCCACTAAAATTTCCAGTAGCATTACCTCAGACAACTCTGGTTGCAATTCCAGCCTGCATCATGTTTACAAAGAACTGATACATTGCTTCCATGTCCATCTAGGGAACTCCTGCACCAGCAGTTTCAGCCTGTGCCTAACTTGGACCTCTTCTAGCATTTGGTTAGGCATTTCCATTAGTAGTGATGGTCTCTCCTCCAATATTAAATCTGTCTCTTCTTCCTTCCATATTTGTATTCAAACCTCATGAGATAAATATGAATAGCCTAACTAAGACAGAGTCTAGAGATATTGCGTGTACTTATATATATATATATATATATATATATATATATATAGCAAATACAAGTACGTTACTATAGCGTTATCTCATACCCCGGTCATAACTCTAATTTCTAAGGATTATGTTATCAAAATATTTTTAGTTAAAGTACTTCATTATCCATGCTCTGATACCAAGTTGTAACATCCCCTATCTAGAGGCCCAAAATTAAGCGCTACTGATGTTGTAGTCACCTATTGTATTAGCTTCCGACGACTAAATACGGCCATGTTAATGATATCAATAATATCAAAAACACTTGAATATGAAACAAAACACAGATTTCAAAGTAACTTTAACTTCATTACATTTCAAAACCAATTGTTTCACATTCACAACACATAATCCCAAATCGTTCCCTGGCACGGATAAAATTTATTTATTACAAATTACACCAAAAGCGATATATGAAGATACCCCCTTATATGATCAGAGTCATTTGTCCATAATGGACCTAATATAATCATAGAAAAATACATCAAAACATAAAGCACTGCAATCCTAAATCGCTATCCGTTTGCCTCCTGCATGTCTTTGTTAGCCTTGTTCGTCATCCTACTAAAACATGAAAAAGGCATTAATCCCTCAGCCTACTCAAATTAATTTTGAGCACCAGAGAGTTTAAGGGGAAAACATAAACTTCAAATCAGGCATATAACCTGGTATGAATAATACTACACATCCCGGTTAAACATGTTAAGTGAGACCATGCCGCTTAGCGGAACGGGTTTCACCTTACTAACATTCTTTTAAAACATATATTTTTCTAAACCTTTCATAAAACCATATACTGTGCCCCTGCATCCACAATGGTTAAGACATATAATTATAAAACATTACGGTGATATGCATACACGAAAACAATTAGGATCTCCCCATCCCCAATTAGTGTTTAATTATATCAAGGAGGGACAACTAATCCCACATTCATTTTGTTTAAGTTGATGTAGACTATTCATCTCACATTACATAGTTTTTCTAGGATGACTATGAACCCATCATTTTGCCACTTGATTCATGCTAGCCCCATGAATCTAATTATTTCATGTTAGCTTCATGAATTTAATGGTCACATGTTAGCCCCATAAGTATATTTATATCATGTTAGCCCCATGATTCTATTTGAATTTTCCATTTGACGCATGCTAGCCCTATGAATCTTTTTATGTCATGTTAGCCCTATGATTCTATTTGAACTTTCTATTTGACTCATGCTAGCCCCATGAATCTATTTGTGTCATGTTATCCCCATGATTCTGTTTGAATTTGCCATTTGACTCATGCTAGCCCCATGAATTTATTGTATCATGTTAGCCCTATGATTAACCTATTTCCATTAGTATCCCTAACTTAGGTCTTATTCATTTAATGTTTCCATTAGTACCCTCAAAACCCTTAGAAATCAAAACCTTTTGAAACCATTGAAACTAAACCCTTCAAAACCATTGAACCTGAAACCTTTTGAAACCGTTGAATTTTAAACCTTTCGAAAGCAATAAAACCTTAGACATCCTATTCTAAAAAGACTTGGTACATTGCCTTGGAAAACCTTTAGAAACCCTTCCATTAAAAACCTTCCAAAATCATTTAGAAACAAAAACCTTTCGACGACATCGAAAGCTTGGCTTTCAACCCCTTTGAAAGCTTCGCTTTCGACCCCTTTTAAAACCATTCAGTAAACAAAACTTTTCGAAAGTGTTAACCTTCTAAAACCTTTCGCAAACTTTTCGGGTTCAATTTAAAACAGGTGGAAATCCTTCTTTTAAAACCTTTCGCCTTCATTGGAAGCAACCTTTCGGCTAAGTTGAAAGTTCTGCTTTGAAAGCTTTAAAGCTTCTTTTAAAACAATTCTTTCAAAAGCTTTGGCTTATAGTCTAATTTATAAAACAAGGGAAAATCACCTAAGTCGAAAGCTTCCTTTTGGAAGCATGGAGAAGCGGCTTATTTTTAAGACAAATAAACATTTCAAAATCAATCAAAGCAAACCCTTCGAATTTATCGGAAGGTTCAAAACAAAACATTTATATAAAGCGGTAGTAACCTTTTCGACTATGACAGATGGTTTCAAAACAAAGCAGCAGCGGTAACTTTTCAACAATGTCGAAAGGTTTTTCAACAGTGTCGAAAGGTTTAAAACCTTTCTTTTAAACATTTTGACCTGGTCGAAAGCAACCAAATCGAAAGCTCTAATTCGAAAGCATAGCAGGTGAAAGCTTTTGGTTTATAAAACAAACATACCCCAACGTCTTTGGCCATCAACCTTTTGACTAAGAACCTTTCGACTCTGTCCAATACATTATGTACCAAGCAGCTTGATACCATATGCATTGGTTTGACCTTATCGAAAGCTTTGAGGCTCTCAACCTTGTTGGAAAGTCCGGGTCGAAAGGTTTACTGCTGCAATAGGCTGAAACATGCTAAAAGTATGATTTCTTTATTTTTAAATTAAAAAGGATAACTTTTTAACTAATCTGCCTTTGTTTCTCAAATTCTCATTGCTTAACAAATTCTTTTCAGAAATATGCTGCCACTATTTTCAAAATTAATAATCATTTTATTTTACAAAATGCCCTTTCTCCTTAATAAATATATAATACATTTAAGTCCCATATCTTAAATAATTTTATATATTCATCAAAACACTTAGGAGAAATCTGGAAAAATCCCAGAAAATCTATTTTAATATGTTGCCTAACATTCAAAAATTTCAACCCCAAATGATTTTTTAATTAACACACTATCATGCCACGGCTACCCTTGGCTAAAACAAATCTCAATCCATTAAACTCCACATTATTTTATTTAATTAACCAATTAAATATCCTAAATAATGTTATGAAAATATGGGGTGTTACACTATGGTCCATTCAACCCATTCTCTTATGTTTTAATTTGTGGTGTTATAGGATTCTAAAAGGGAATTAGAAATGGTGTGTAAAGAATAAATTAGATTGTTCGTAGTTTTTATTGCCTATTTCTTTTATTTAAATAAATAAAGAATTCCTTTCTCACTCCAAAATAATGTATGTAAAGTTGAACTGAACATATGCGATCTAATTTGTGAGATCTGTTTCTTTAAAAAAGAAAAGTGATTCTGATACATTAATTGGAACAAATTTTAGATATTCTGTTTTTGTACAAGTATATTTTATTTGGATAGGGGTAGTAGCTATTCTTGTTGGAATTATAAATTTATATGGGATTGATATTTCAAATTATCTTGTAAGCGAATTATTATCGAGTTATTGAAATGTAATGATTAGATCTTAAATCTCGCACATACATATATATAATATTAGCGTATTGATTATTAAAAATTAAGAAAATAATAATTATAGCATACTGAACGTATTGATTAGCATTAATATAATAGTTAAATAGCATTAAGTGCATAGGAAGGTGGTTAATGATAATTATGGGAATTAATCCATAATCAAAGGTGGAATTAGGAGTTACCTTATATGGCCTCAATTATAAATTGCAAAGAATAGTGTATATATACAGTTAGTATATATGTGTGTGTGTATGAAGTATGATTAAGTTATAGAGATGTAAAGTCAATCTATAGTTGCTTAGAAGCCTGCTTAGTAAAATCTGGCTACCAGCATTGTAATATTGGGGACTGATGTGGGACATCACCTATAATGAATAACTTCGGTGGGCATGAGATTAGTCTCAAATTCAATGGCTAAGTCTGTCCAGTCAATCTGGCTACTAGTACCTATGAATATCAGTCTAATTTGAGATGTCATGGTTTGGGTTATGGGTCATATTTACGCTACTGATACGATAGAAGGAATCTTTAGCAGGGGTCCACTTTGGGTAAAAGGTATTTAAATGGCTATTGTAGGTCATGCCTCTTTCCTTAGGAGAAGTACTAAGTGGTGTAATGGAGTTCTTTACGATGTCAGTTAGTGAGAACCATGTATAGACTCGCCTTGGGTTAGGTCTTAAATGATGGGGACCTGCCTATTCTATAAGTATTAAATGGTCAGAGTATGCCTATTCCCAATAAAAAGATATCAAGTGGTAAAGGTTCTCTCTCGCGTCGTTAACGATAGTTGCGCTAGTGTTTTGTACTTGGACTAGAAATGGGTTAGGTATTAAATGACATGGGCATGCCTATCTTATTGGTATTAAATGGTGAGTCCGCCTAATCCCTAATAAAGGGTATTTATTGGTTATGATGCTTTCTCTTGCATCATCAATGCTAATTGCATTGGAGTTTTGAGATTGGATTGGAAAGGCCTTTTAGTCTATAGTTAAAGTTATTAGTATTTATAGCCACCACTATTTAGGGTGACCGTAACATTTGGTATAGTTTAAATACGTAAGACATATTTTCTTACCTAATTGATACTGCCCAAATACAACTATGGCAAAGCTTAAGATTCTCATTTAATCAAATATTTGTTGTTTTGACTCACTCCTCATTATAACACACATGTTAGAGGAGTAAACGCTGATTTTAAGGACGAAGACAGTTATCTATATATTTATGCTTTTAAAATATTTGTAATGTACCTAATTCTGAAAATTATGTTATTATGGAATATTGTATTATGGAGGTTTTATGTAGGCATGTTGTGATATTGATAACCTTTATACTTCTAAAATTGTTTTCTTTTGTGAAATGGGTGCTTGTTTCATAAATTATATTTTGTTCCATTTCGCTGTGTGATTTTAAAAGTATAGATAAATAGCTCTGTGTACTGTCTATTGTTTAATGTTTTATCAACCTAATAACTCGCCTTGAGATGGACTTAAGGTTCAATGAGCTTTTATTGGGTTGAAATTTGATCTTTTTCAGTGCATGTTGTTACATTTGGTATCAGAGCATAAGTTACCAAATACGACAATCGAAAGTCCTATGTTGATAGGAAAAGAAAGGAATTGGTGTTTTAGTAGGGAATATGGTATTCGTCAAAGTTTCCTCTCTTAGAAAGGATACGAGAATAGGTACTTCCAGGAAGTGGGCGCTAAGGTTTGTTGGGCCTTTTCCATTTTAGATATATAAGGTGGGGGAAACTTGCTTAATGGGTGGAGCTTTTGAACTAGTTAATGGGAATCCATGGCGTCATTCATTTTCCACACTTGAGGAAATGTCTACGGAAATGCCTAGGGAAAATCATATGGGAAACCGAAGAAAAGATGGAGGTTTCTCATCCTAATCTTTTCTTTGGCAAACTTTTCTCCCTAAAATTTATTATTTATTTGCATCATGGTTGCGAGATTAAATGGTGGGAGATGGTTGCTATACTTTTTACTATTATGTTTTCATTCATTTATAATTTCGTGTATATTTAGGATGCTTGCATACATGCCTATATGTCACGATCTTGCATTCATACTAGGATTGAGCTCACGTATAGTATGTTTGCATACATAATCACATTGCATTTTTGGCTGAGTTCATGGTTGTGTAGATTACTGTAGATAATTTGGTTGTATAACATGGTCGTTAAGTGCTCATTACACTATCATCCCTTGTTGATTTCGGGGGCGAAATCCTTTTTAAGGGTAGAGTGTAACACCTCGTAAAATTTAATAAGAAATTTAATACTTAAAACAAGGTTAAAAATGAAAATTTTGCAAATGTCCAAATTTGGCATAGGAGATGCACCATTGTGCCTGTGGCAATTTTTTAATTAATTTCCATATATAATATGTTGGAATCGGAGTTCAAACGGAAAAGCTATAGATGTTTGAAGTTTTCGAATTTGAAACTTAAATATTTAAATATAAATTTAAAAGTTTGAATTTTGAAATTCAAAAACTGGCAGAGAATTTGAGGGGTTAAATGGTGGAATGTTAACCTATAATTAAGGGATAAATTGAGAAAGAAATCAACAATTAACGTACTAAATAAATATGCAGAAAACAAAGGGGACTGGTCAACCGCAATTCCCAAGCGGTCGATCTCTAGTGGTCGACCGTTGGGGGTAAGTGGTCATCCGGTGGGGTCCTGAAATGGACAGTTCATGTAGCCTGAACGGCTCAAATTTAATATTTTTAAATTCGAAGGCTCTCTTTCCTCTTCACCTCTATAAATGGATCCCTAGGCCCCCGTACTTTTCAAAGTATATAGCAACGCCAAGACTCTATCAAAATCATTTCTCTTAGGATTTCAGAAAATGTAAACTTCAAGTAAGTAATTCTAGTTTCTAATCTCTATTTCAAATTAAATCCTCAATCCTTCTTCCCTCCATCTTATGATTTCTAAAACCTAATATATTTATATATGTATGTATGTATGTATGTATGTATGTATGTATGTATGTATGTACGTATGTACGTACGTACACACACGTATGCACAATCTATTTGTTGTACGTTAAAAATGGGGAGATCTACCATAGGTTTAGAAGCAGTTTAGTTCAGATCTAACCTTAAATCAAAGGGATTTTCTATGAGTGGAATTTCAATCTTTCTCATTCTAGTATTTGTGTTTCACTATTTTAGTTCTGAAATATGCCTTGGGAAATTCTATAAATGCAAAACCCGAAAACAATAGATCCCTAGAATTTCCTTAAGTAAATATCAATCTTCATATGTGTGGGAATTATAATTGTTTTTTGTGTTAATGTATTTAGTTAATTGTTTGGAATTGGATAATCTATGGTCCATTCAACCTATTTCTCTTTTGTTCTAAATTATAGTGTTAAAGGATTCTAAAGGAAACAAATTAGAAGTAGCATGTAAAGTATGAACTAGATTGTTCGTAGTTTGCACCGCCTATTTCTATCACTTAAATAAATAAAGAATTACTTTATCAATTTGAAATAATATATGTAAATGTTGAATTGAACAAAGGCGATCCAATTTGTGAGATCTATTTCTTTAAAACAAAAAAGTGATTCTAATACATTAATATGGAACATAATGATTGTAGATAATCCAATTTTGTATAAGTCTATTTTATTTGGCTATGGATAGTAGCTATTCTTGTTGGAATTGTTAATTTGTATGAGACTGATACTTCAAACTATCTTGTAAGCGAATTATTATCAAATCATTGAAACGTAATGATTAGATCTTAGATCTTTTTTTTGAAATTGGGTAAGAATTTTATAAAGGCATTTCATCCCTAGATTAAAAGCCTAAGCCAATGGCCCAAGTCATACGTACAAATGAGTCCGACAAACAAACATAGCACTCGATCTTTCCAAAAATAAAATCAATGAAAACAACTACTCCTTCTTCATTATTCATGGCGGCTGGAGCTGAACAAGGTAACTGGTACGTGGGATATTTGCCAATGGATAGCTCTGATCCTCTTCTCCAGTTCGAGCTCCATCTCGTTCTCATGAGGTAAATGCCCAGTTTTTAATTCTTCTTTGCACCAATCGCATGTCATTTATTGCTAGTTTACTGACCTCTATACAATTTCTTTGTTTGTTCTGAAACAAACGACGATTTCTTTCCTTCTACACGCTCCAAACAATTACAATGATGGCTATGCTGTTCAATTTGGTTTCCATGTCTTCGCCGTGTCCCCTCTGAATCAGGTAACTGATTTCTTCCTCTAGTAAAATTGGTTGAGATGATGAGTTTGTATGGGTTTTACACATTTCCCACGCCTCTGTCAAGAATTTGCAGGAGAATAAGAGATGTTCATGAGTTTCTTCTTCTTGATTACATAATACACATTTATTTTCTGTTATAATCCCTCATTTTACGAGTCTATCCTTGTTGGGCAATCTTTTGAGAACTGCTTATAAAGTAGTAAAGGCCATTTTCGGGATGTTGGCACGATTCCAAACAATTTTGCTCCATACAACCTTATTGTCTCGATGACTTACCTCATTCCAAGCTAATTTAGTAGTAAATTCACTCCCAATAGGCTTCCACACCCAAATACCATTTTCTCTGCCGCTAAAGATTGGCATAAATTGAATTTTTTCCTTGATGTCTTAATTTATTGGTAGCAAGGAGAAATTCCATTCATTATTGTTAATTGTATCTGTCACTTGTTTATCTGGACATCCATAATTAGAAAAGGTATTAAGTCCTAGGATATCAATCAAGGATTCACCTAGTATCCAAGGATCCTTCCACAAATCAGTCTCTCTGCCTGTAGCAATTTCTCTTACACGGCATGAAGCCAGTGTTCTTCTTACCCTCATGATTGCTTTCCAGTTTGCAGATGCATTGTTGTCTATCTGCATGCACCAGAAATTGCCTCTAATATATCTTTTCCTCATCCAGTTCCCCCACAGTCATTTTCCTTTAATGATTCTCCAGGCTTGCTTTAGAGTGTAAACCTTCCTCATGTCTTTATTCTTCTAAGGCCCACACCTCCTTCCTCTTTAGATCTGCGTAAGTTCTTAAATTTAATTTTATGCATGCCACCTTTCCATATAAAGTCTGCACAAACTTTTTCTATTTTCTGTATTGAGGCATCAAGTAACTGGAATGTTTGTATCCAGAAGTTGACCTTGGAATGAATAACCATGTGCACCAGTCAATTCTGCCTGCTAGTGATAAGAGTCTGGAACTCCATCCCTGCAATCTATCCCTAATCGAAGAGATCAAAACTGCACTTCTCTGTCAGTAATCTTATTGGAGGATAGAGGAACGCCTAAGTATTTAACAGGGAGTATGCCTTCTTTCACGTTTAAGTAGTCCAAAATTTCACTTCTCGTGTTGCATGTTTTATTGAAGTAACATTTGGTTTTTTTCTCATTCATTTTAAGACCTGTTAATCTCTCTAGAATGCAGAAAATGTCTTTTACATCAATAGCCGATGTATAGCTGGACTTTACACATATGAGCATGTCATCTGCATAGAGTAAGTGGGTCACGATAGGCTGAAAATTATATATAGGCTGAACTAATTTGTTGTATGTTGCCAGCTCCATCTGTAATGAAAAATATTCCATGGCAATTGCAAATAAGTAAGGGGAAAGAAGACCACCCTGCCTGATACCTCTATTGGAACCTATAAAACCTTTTGGTATGCCATTAATCAGAATTAGGAAGGTTGGTGTAGAGATACATTCTGTTATTATGTTCACAAATTTTGAGGGGAATCCCATAGCCTTTGGCATATGGATGATAAAATTTATATTTATTTTATCATATGCTTTGTGAAGATCCACCTTAAGACAGAGTTTGTCTGCACCTAGTTTGTTGAAGTTTCTAATCAATTCATGTGCCATCGATGAGTTTTTAGAAATGCTTCTGCCTTTGATGAACGAACTTTGACATTCTGATATAAGGTCAGGTAAAATGAGTTTTATTCTGTTGCATAGAATCTTGCTTTGAATTTTGTATACCACATTACAACAAGCTATAGGGCGGTAATCTTTAATTTTTGCTGGGTTATCCTTCTTAGGAATAAGGTATATAAATGTGTGATTAATTTCTTTCACAAATTTGCCACTTTGGAAAATATCCTGCATTTCTAATAAGATGTCATCTTTTAGGTTTTCCCAATGAATGAGGAAGAGTTTGGATCCTAGACCATCTGGACTTCGGCGGGAGTCAATATGTACGGAGTGCAAAGCTTCCCAAACCTCATTCACGGAGATGTTCTTGGACAACAACCGTTTCCTTTTGGAGTTTATCGGCCTTTTGCATTGGATTTCGGGCAAGTTGTTGTTAACTTCTCCATTGAACATGTCACTATAATATTTTATAGCTTGTTCTTCTATCACAAAGCCGCTATTAAGAGCATTACCATCTTGGTCAATTAGATGATAATTATTACTAGTGTTGTGCCTGACTTCCATTTTAGTGTAGAAAAATTTAGTACACTCATCCCCATCAGTTAACCATATTTCTTTAGCTTTCTACTTAAGTTCAATGGCATTTATTCTAAGAGCCTCTTTTAGTCTGTTTTGGTTTTGTAATATTGTTTCCATGTTTCATTAGTAGACTCACCATTAACAATTAAAGATAATATTTCTTCACATTGTTTCTGCACAGTATTGATCTGGTCATCTTCTTTAATTTTTTTTTCTTTCCATTCTTTTAGATTAATCTTAATAGTCTTTTTTTTTGAGAGAATAATCTTAAGAATCTGCACAAGTTTGTAGCATTGAGTACCCTCCTCCCGAGGAATGTCTTTGATATGAGTGGCCTCAGTATATCCTTCTAATTCATGCCATTGATTGGATTATCTAAAAGGCTTGCCTTTCTCATTCTCTTTTAAGCTTATAAGTATGGAACAATGATCACTAGTGGAAGGGGGAAGTATATTAACTCTAGTATTAAATAATTTATTTATGCATGCTACATTCACTAGTGCTCTATCAAGTTTGCGAGATATTTTCTTACATTCCCCACTTCTCCATGTATATTTTAAGCCACAGTGGATAGGTTCCAACAATCCAGCTCCATTGACGCAGTTGTTAAACTCTTCCAATTGGGAAACTCTGACGGTAAGTCCTCCTTTTTTTCCTCAGCTTTATGTATAGAATTAAAATCTCCCAAGACAATCCAAGGCTCATTGATCTTTCTGCTAATATCTATGATAGTTTTCCAGAGATGGATACGGTGGGAAGCTAAATTACTAGCATACACACAGCTTAGAATAAGTTTAACCCCAAGTTAATTGCATTTACAGTTATATGTTGATCATCTTTATCCATAAGTTTGACATTCCATATTTTTTTGTTCCATAAAAAGAGTATTCGACCTTTACCACCAGCATCATTATTATGAAAATAGTCCCACTCAGAGTTTAGTGAGTCAGTAAAAAAATTAAGATTATCATCAAAAAGTTTATTTTCTAAGATACTCAAGATAGAAGGAGAATAATTTCTCCTGAGTTTTAAGAGGTCTAAACGTCTTGTTTCACTGTTCAGACATCTTACGTTCTAACTAATTATGGACATTCGATATAGGAGGGCGACTCCTCAATTTCATAGGAGACACCTCGCGACTTATGTTTGCCTTGTCTTTTGCCTCTATTTTCTTAAATTGCATTGCATATCTTTGGTTAGACTTTGTGTATTTATTTTTGCTATCCACCTCAGATTCAGATCCTGAGTTCATTTTGTCAAGTACAACATGATTAATTTCTTCCTCTTCTTTTGATGTTACAGATGTATTCCTTGCTATCGATTAGATCTTAAATCTTACGCATATATATATATAATATTAATGTATTGGTTATTAACAACGTAATAATTATAGTGTATTGAACGTTTTGATCAACATTAATAGAACAGTTGAATTGCATTAATTGTGGTTAATAATAATTATGGAAATTGATCCATAATTAATGGAAGAATAAGGAGTTACCATATATGGCATTAATTATTAATTGTGAAGGATATTGTATATAGACGGTTAGTATGTATATGTATGAAGTATGAATAAGTTATAGGGATGTGAGCTCAGTCTAAAGCTATATAAAAGCCTGCCCAACTAAATCTGGTTATCATCATTGTAACTTTGGGGACTGATATGGGACATCGCCTGTAATAAATAACCTCAGTTGACGTGAGGTTAGTCCCAAATTCTGTAAGGTAAGTCTACCCAATCAATCTGGCTATCAGTACCTACGAATAGTCGGACTAATCTGAGATGTCACGGTTTGGGTTATGAGTCATAATTACGTTATTGATACGATAAAAGGAATTTTAACAGAGGTCTTCTTTGGGTTAAAGGTATTAAGTGGCTATTGTAGGTCCTACCTTTTCCTTAGGAGAAATATAAGTGGCCTAATGTGGTTCTTTATGATGTTAATTAGTGAAAACCATATACGGACCCACCTTAGGTTAGGTCTTAAATTACGGGGACCTGGCTATCATATAAGTATTAAATGGTCAAAGTTTGCCTAATTCCTAATAAAAAGGTATTAAGTGGTTAGGGTTCTTTCTCACATTATTAACGATAGTTGCGTTAGAGTTTTGTAGTTAGGCTGGAAATGGGTTGGGTATTAAACGGTAGGGAACTGCCTATCTTATATGTATTAAATGGTGAGTCCGCCTAATCCCCAATAAAGGATATTTATTTGTTTGGATGCTTTCTCTTGCATCATCGATGTTAGTTGGAATTTTGAGATTGGACTAAAAAGGTCTTCGGGCCTACAGTTAAAATTATTAGTATTTGTAGCCACCACTATTTAGGGTGACTATTACATTTAGTATAGTTTAAATACATAAGGCATGTTTTATTATCTAAATGATATTGCCCTAATACGATTATGGTAAAGCTTGAGATTCTTATTTCACCAGACATTTGTTGTTTTGACCCACTCCTCATTACAACACACAGGTTGGAGGAAGCAATGCTGATTTTAAGGACGAAGGTGGAGATAAAGATTTGTGACAGTTATATATCTATTTACGCTTTTAAAATATTTCTAATGTACCTAGTTCAAAAAGTTATGTTATTAGGAATATTGTATTGTGGAGGTTTTATGTAGACATGTTGTGATATTTGATAATTTGTATATTTCTAAAATGGCTTTCTTTCATGGAATAGGTACTTGTTTCAGATATTATATTTTATTACATTCCCCCATGTGATTCTGAAAGCATAAATAGTTAACTCTGTGTATTGTGTATTCTTTAAAGTTTTATCAACCTAACAGCTCACTTTGAGATGGACTTACGGTTCGATGTGCTTTTATTGGATCGAAATTAGGTCTGTTTCAAGGCGGGTTGTTAAACCTTTACTCTAATCCACCTTATCATCTAGTCAAAGAATGGCATCGGTATGCATGGAAACTCCATGGTGGGCTTCAGGTGCATTTCGATAACTCAATGTTCTATTTGAAATTTTTGAGAACTGATGAAAGACATCGTGTGCTTGAGGCTGACCCGATCCTCATTGAAGGGAAGTCTTTCTTTATTACATTTGGAGTCCTTCAATGGACATGGCTAAGGAACATGTATTGTCTATATCTATTTTGGTGCACTTCTAAAAATTCCATGATTTTTGCAACCCATGATTGGGCTTGACTAGTTAGCCAGCCTTGTTGATAATGTAAAATGTTTTGATGCTAAATTTGTAGCCTTGAAAAGATTTGTGTATGATAAGGCTTTGATTAAACTCACTCATGTTAAGTCATTGCCTTCAAAACTTAGGGTAAGAATTGTAGATGATCACGAGGCAGAGGTGGAAGTTCATTGGTCACACGGTTGAGGTTAGTAAGTTTGGTCACACGGCTGAGGTTAGTAAGTTCGGGGCACTAAGTTTGCAACGGGAAATACATGCTAAGATTCCTTTACCATGACCTCCTATTAGGAAGTGGATTCCTAAGCCTAGGACACTTCCCCTCTAGTTGAGGTTTTAGATATAGTTCCTTCCTTAGATCCCCCTCATTCTGGTATTGTTCTGCCTTCTGTTGTCTCAATGCCACATGATACGATTGTCACAGATATAACTCCTATTGTTTAACGTCCAATTTATTGGTAACATGGTGAGAGTTTTTGGTTCATGAAGCTTCCAAAATGAGATACAGATCATCTATTGAGAGTTTCCATATGTTTTTCGGAGGTGATGGTGAAGATCATACTTTGTTGCACCATGTTCAAGGGGATGATTTGATTTTGGCTTTTGAAGGTGAAGACGGTGATTTTAATAAGGTAGTCTTAGAGGATGGCACGTAGTATAGGAAGTATTTGTACACTTGTCATTCTGAGAATTATATGCCTGACCTTGCAACGCTTTTTTTAGGTATATGCATGTCTAGGGGTCTTTCTCTACTGATGACAACAATAGTGATGACGGGGACTAGTTGTCCTTATTAGTTAGTAGCTTAGGTGATTATGCCTATCTCATATTTTCTTTTTTCTTTTTTCCTTTATTATCTGTTCTAGAGCATGTCATGAACACCTATTCTTAATGGTTATTAATATAAGTGGACGACCCACTCCAAAGCCGACCAGCCTTGCTAATAAAAAAAGTTATAAATATATTAATCGATTACGATATCGATACATGTTTAAATTATATTTAAATGCAATATTATCTATTCGGCCTTTAAATAAGTTTGAAGCCCATATAGGGCTTTTTGTTTCGGCCATAATAGAACAGCAAAGGGGCAACCATATTATGGCTAGAGAGGGCTTGGGTTTAAATGGATAAGAGGAAAGAAAAAGTAAGAGAGAAATGTGGATCTTGATCCCAACATATCTCTCCATTCTCACCTCTGTAAAAGCATCTGAAACCATTCCCATTTCTAGCTTTTTGAAGCCTCTAATCCGCTCACTTCAGGCTGAAATCATCATCCCATTTCCTCCATTCTTCCAAGCTCAAATAAAATAAAATACTATTTGATATCCGATAGTTTGTAAGTCGGGAGATAGCACCTTCAGAATGAGAATTTGATTTCTGGAGTTATTTCAACGCTTCAAGGTGTAAGTCTTTGGCATTGGTGTATGGTAATGATCTGACCTATATTCATATACAATTAATTTATTATTTAAATATTATATTATGTTATATTAGTTAGGTGGCGATTCTAGTATATCGGTATATAATCACAACTAGATTAGTTGTATGTTTATATGCTTACATATATATATATACACTTAAACAAATTTGTGACATATACTTGCCTATAATATTAAAGACACAAAATAAAAAAATAATTTTAAATTAATTTAATACACATTGTTTGATTACATATAAGATTTGCAATATAAATACTACATATTACACTATGCAAAATATGATTTTATAATTTTATATAAAAAATTTAATATTTGAAATATTTCTACAAAAATAAAATAATTTTAATGTATGCATATATTATTATATAAAAATTATTTAAATCAATTAATTATTTAAATCAATTAATTATGTAAATTAATATATCAACATAATATACAAATTTTATAAAAGACATTTTATATTTTATAAAATTAAATTAGTACCCAACAAGCTTTCATTTGAAAAAAATGAATCTTTTTATATAATTTAATTATTTTAATATTAATCAAAATTAAATTGAATTCAAAATTAATTTTTAAATTATAAAATATTCAAATATTAAAATTTCCCTCGGATTTTTACTGAAATTTTAAAATTAAAAATTATAATTTGAAAAATAATTTTATTTAATTTAAAGTAATTTTCGTACGAAAATTTAATATATATATATGTATATTAAAATTTAAAAAAAAACATTTTTATTATAGTGCGCACTATCAGGTGTATAAATATTTATATACGTGTTCTTTAGGTTTTATTTAAGAATTAATTTATTTATATTCATTATTAATTTATTTATATATATGTATTCATGTATTTAATATATATACGTTTAATATTATACATACATACATATATATAACTTATATAAGTGTGTGTGTTTGTGTGTGTATTTTATAAATTCCATGTATGTATTTTTATATTTATACATTTATGTAAATTAATTAAAATAAAATATGTTTATATACATACATACATACATACATATATATATGTAATATTTTGAATACATAAGCTAAAGTATATAAACATACATTTAGACAATATATTTTTATAGTAGACGAGTTAACATGTCCGTTGCGACGTAAATCCCGGCATTTGTACATAGACATGTTAAACCTTGCATGAGTTGCTATGTTGCACATGCACATACATATATGTGTATATGATACACACACATATATAATAATATTAATTGCATAATATAAAAATATATTATAAATATAAATATAAATAAAATAACGCTTTTATATAAAAGTAATTTAGAAATGTTAAAATAAATTAGACTTCATAAGTCCAATAAATATCCAAAATAGTATTTCTTTTTCAAACTCACCTATTTCTTCTTCTGCTGGCTGGCATAGTTCTAACATCTTTCTCAAAACCTTGACTACGAATATTTAAAATAACATATTATTTTATATTGTGATAATTTTTTCGTGATTACAACTCAATGTAATAATTATCATATAACATATTAGTTAAGTGTAACGACCCACCGCACTGACCGCCTCTAGTCGGTAATTAAACCAACTCGAAATGTTCAAAATGACGGATTGTTGTTCAGTTTATAAAGTTTAAACAGAATCAGCCACAGAATCACAGAATAATCATAATATTATTCATAAATGAATTTTTCTTACATACATATATCAGAGTTTGTACAATGCATTAAATTTTTATACAGCGGAACAATTTATTTTCATTAAGTACAAGAAAATTTTCTAGAAAAACTTTAGTGAAGTGCTTTCCCCAACTCTCTCTAACTTCGCGGCCTGAAAATCTTCAAGCTGTAAAAATACTCGGTCTGACCCGAGTATTATATTCAAAAGAAAATAATACACAGGTCAGTCTAATTCAAACTCAGTTATTAGTGCATAGAAGCAATAATAATCAAACAACAATTAGACGACAGTCAAATATAATTTACCTATCTGATCCTTTTACAAGAAATCGGATAACGGTAAATATAACACTTAACGGTGTTAAACATCAATTCAGTAGATTCAGATTATCAATGAGATAGATGAAGGGATTATTGATGAAGATCATTTAGAAAACAATCAAAATTTGCCTAAACGGCAATTAACTACAAAATCATCAAAATCGATTCAAAATATATTGAATTGACAACATAAAATAATTTTCATCAAAAAAGAAAACATCAATTTAAACATTAAAATTTGGTAGGGCTGCAGTACACACACGCGTGCGCTGCCTCGCCACAACAACTTGTGAAATAAAACAAGTTTCCAAACAACTTATTACTGCATTTTTTTAACAAGTGCAAAATTTTCATAAAAATGAAACTGCGGCCATTACTTGGACACAAGGGCAAACTGCCACGAGAATGCAGTCACCACAAGATCACAATGCAACAAACTGTCTCGAAGCAAATTAGTCGAGACTATTAAAATTTAGTAAAATCAGAAGCAAGCTAAAAATCAATACATCAAGAACCAATACATAGCTGTGCACAATGAAGACACTGCAGATAAACAGGCAAGTGAACTCAAACTTATAACTCAATTTCAAGCTGCATAAACATGTATATATAAACATGCTATCAGCAATTACTAAATGCAGAGGTCAAATCACAACTATCATGATTCAACACAACTGCCAAGCCACTCGATATCATGGAAAATAGCATATGCAGTGATACATAAAGCACATGATCACTAAAGCAACCAAAAGCGAACTAGGCATATGTACTCAAACCAAAAGAACTCAGTGACAAGCAAAATGCAATGTAACAATGTCTAGCATACATATGAATCAATTTTATATGTACAACAAACACCCAAACAAAGCAACTTGAACTCGCAACTCAAAATGCAAGTCGAAGCTGTAAACAAATCCAATTCAAAATTTTCAAAGCAGTGGCCATACACATATTTATATATACATACAAGAATGTATGTATACAAATGATTAGCCATCGAAGTGCAGTATAACTACAAAGAAGACAGTGGCAGCTGTTCAGATGAAAATGAGCTAAAGTGAAGATCACAAAGCATAACAACTGCATAGGACTGCAAGAACATGATACAGATGCAATGTAGAACTGCACATAGCAGTGAGGCACAAATGAAAATGCAATATAGACTGCAGACAAACAAAAGAATGATACAGGGCAACATGTACTCAAGTGGACTTATCAATATGTGCTCAGTGGCATGCCTACAAATATACAATGCAAGTAGATCCAGTGAGGTGTTCGATGCGGTATAAGAGAAGGTTCAAAGTCATATGCAGTGAAACCATAAATGCACAATGGAACAAATAGATGAAACTGGACCCAATTTACTCAATGTAAACTAGAACATGACAACACATGAGAGTGTACAGCAAGGTCGAATGATCTCATGTGGATAATGCAGGCAAGAACAAAACAAGCATCTGTCCTCATTAGTTAAAAACAAATCACAAATTGGTAGGATCTGTTCTTATTAGTTTTAAAAAGACAAATATCAAATACAACAGTATCCAACTTCAAAGATACAACAGTGAAGGAAACTGCATCATAGCAGTATGAAGAAAAAAAAAATGCAGACAAATCATACAACTATATACATACATGAATGTATGTATACAGTTGATTAGCCCCGAAAGTACAGAGCAACTAGGGGATGAATACAACATAATTACTAACATACTAGCATCAACTATCACCAAAATTTTCACAAGCATACAATTTCTTTACCAAAGTAATTCTTAACTGTCAAAGAATCACTGAAAGTCATTTGGTAATCACAATCCCCAAATCAATGTCGTTTTTAAATAAATGACGGTTTTGAACAAGATCGAACAGTGGGCAGAAATGCCAAATCCACATAATACAATTCGAGTAAATCACAGTGGACGTTAATCATATAACGCATATATATATATATACACACACACATAAATGTGTGTATACACATAGTAGTGAAGATATAATGACCAAAAATAGCATGGTAAGGGTCGAACAAGACCAACATCAATTTCCAGAAATTCGAACAAGCTAAAATCATCAACATCAAGTTTTACTGTCGAAAACAACTGCAGTGCAAAACCATGGCTGTTGAGCAAGCACATGGATTCACAGATAAATTCCAAGTAAAGAGAATCAAGGCCGAAGCCAAACACAACAATCAATTTCCAGAAAACAAAATCGTGAGCATCAATAAATCGAGCAACTAAAATCAGTAATTTAAACAATTTAATACGAACGAAAATCACATGAAACTAAACTCTATAACTTGAGGCTAAATTAGATGTGAGTAAGAATATTTTACTCACCTCAGATCGAAGAGCACGCGAACGAATTGGGGCATGCGAGCGAGATTGAAGTCGAAGCCCTAATTTCTGAAGGCGAACGAAGAGGAATCGAGACGAGAGAAGAACGCGACCGCCATTTTTATTTTCTTTCGTGTGAATTTTGAAGTGATGGAGGAATGGGTATCGGCATGTTTTTAAAGAGAAAGGGCGTGAAGAAAGGCAGATTTTTAGGCACGTTTTTAGGATCTGGTTGGTGAAAAAGTATGGCAGTGTAAAATTTTATATTATGTTTTCTTTTCCCTTTTTTTTTATTTCATTTTAAATTAAATTTTTTTATAAATTTATTTTCTTTAGTAAACTTTGTTAAATTTTGTTGTTAGAATTTCAACTAAGTGTATTTATTTATTTTATTTTTGTCTTGATAAAATTTTATTATATTTTATTTAAGTAAATGAAAAATGTTATTGAGACTAACCACAAATTTATTAATTTAAATAGCAAAAATTCTTAAATCCAAATTATTTTTCTAAATCATTAATTCAAATTTAAAATATAAGTTCAATATTAAATTTCAACTTCAAAGTCAAAATTAAATTTTCTATTCAACTTTAAATAGATTAAATTCAAAAATTTAATCGTCAAATTTCGTAGTTTTATTGGAATTCAATTTAAATTTATCTCAAATATTTAAAATTAATTAAATATCTTCATTTTTAAATTGTTAAAAATTCAGGATCGTTACAATCTCCCCTACTTAAAAGAATTTCGTCCCGAAATTATAAGTTAGGAAAAACGTTTGCTAAAATCTCACCGATATTTATATCCTACATAATTTTACCAAGTTTCAAACTCATAAATAAATATAGGATTCATTCCATTTATTTCATTTCACTAGTTTTGTTCATCAATTTTAATAATCAAGACACAAAAGTCTTTTACCAAATTTTAGACTTACAAAACTCAGATTTTTAAACTTTAAATCTTTCATGCTAAATATTTGCATAATATATCTTATCCAAAGCTGTGTGCTTTCAAAATATTCAAAAAGATCTTCTTCCTTAATTCATTAAGTTAGAATTGTGTAATTCTAATTTCAGATTATTGATTTTCTATTCAAAGTTTTGAAAATACTTGATAACTCGACGTTTAACAAGTCCATCGTCGTTCTCACAGACTTTAGGCATACGCTGGCCAGGCGCAAGACTAAAAATCTCCAAGTACTAAACATACTTGCTTCAACTCCCAGTGAAAATACTTTTTTAAAAATTCTTTCAAAAATGGATATGGAAAGTCCGTTCCCCCATGGATCACAGTTTACCCGGCGGTTACGCTACTATCTCAGTAGAATCACTTGTAATCTTAGATTTCTCATCACTCTCGAATTTCGCCATGGTTATCGCCTTAGATCGCGGTCCACACGGCGGTTACGCTACTATCTCAGTAGAATCGCTCGTAGCCTTAGGCATCACCCCCCTCGAATTTCGCTTCGGTTTCCAGATCGCAGTTTACTCGGCGGTTGCGCCACTATCTCAGTGGAATCGCTTGTAACTGTAGGCATCACACCCCACGAATTACGCCAGCATCAATCACATAATCCCAAACACGATGATCCATCGTGGGGGATATCATATCAGTCCCATTGGACATTCCACTAATGGAATTCTACGTAGCTACGATTTACAATGGACACTCCACCGAGTTCCAATCACTTTCACATATAATAAATGGAAGGTACATTTCCATATCCTCAGTTTTTTAGAAAACATATGTCATATACATATAGTACTTCATTTCACATTTCGTACATATCATATCTATGTAAACCTACACAGGATTTTCATAATAATGACTTTCCAAACTGATAGTTTTCGATTATATTCACATATATAAGTTACGAAAACTCAATTCACATTCACTACAAATAGAGGATTCCAAATTTTCCATCACGTTTAAAATTTTCCTCTAAATCGATTTGAAAATTTAAGGTTATCTCAAACCTAATTCACATTCACAATCCAATTCATTATCGACTTCACATTCGATTTGGATTTCACGTTACATCGTCAATTCTCAACACATAATTGATGTCTATCGATATATAACCTCTAAGCTCGTACGTCTCAGAGAAGGGTGTTAAGCTAAAGGAATAAATTCTCCGCCACCACAGATATATATTTAATAGAGATCAAATGATATGTCATCAATTCACAATGCTAGACATACAATCCCAATCGACTATCCAAAATTCAAAGTTGAACTTATATCGTTTTTGGTGTCAAAGTTAAACTCAATTTAACTCAAGATTCAATCTTTGAAAAATTTCCAAGTTGAACTAATTGTTCTAATTTCTCAAAATAATATCTTTACAAGATATATAATTTTCACATTTAGCCATTTGAAACTAATTTCAAATATTCATTTCTCAATTTATCTTTAAAAGATAAAATTTCAAACCTTTCATTTCATATTGGAAAACATTCCCATACTTATTCAATAATAAGTAATTTACAAATCTTTTATTTTCAACACTTTGAAAAATATTCAATATACTTGAATCAAAATTAAGTATATATTTCACTCTTTAAGGAAATCATTCTTTTAAACACATTTATTTGAGTTAAAACGAATGTTGCGTAAAACATCGTTACGACAACTCAAAATCACTAGTATAGGGATTCGGATTTAAGATAGATATATAAATCCCAATACTATAAACAACATTTCCTTCCGGAAACCATTTACTATAACAACAGTGTTATAGTCCACCATTTCCTTATTTCTCGAAATGCCTATTTCAACAATTGAATGTTGAAATCTATGTATTCGATAGTTAATGCATTTTAAAACATCTTTAAAACTATTAACTTTTTCAACTTCAACTTAATTCATAGTTTGAATTCTTCATACTTTTCATAGTATTAGTTTTAAATCGATTTCAAACTTTCCAATATTAAGTTTTCCACTTAATCTAATTCTCCACACGTTTAAATTTTAAATTCATCACTGAATCTATTAAACCTATAATGGATTATCATGTTGACAACTTCAAATTTGAAATTTAAATTCTATTTGAACTTTACATTTACTTTTTATTTCAAAAATAGTCAACTAGTTCTTTAGTAAATTGTTCATCAATTTAGTTCCATTAAATTCATATTTCCACATTAACCATTTTTAGACATTAGTCTAAACTTGAAATATAAACTTTACATCAAAATTAGTTTGATTCATTCAGTTAAATCAACAATTAAATTTCATTTCATAATATCACTTCCCTAAAACATATCCGTTTTATTCAATAATATATTCACTGTCCAAAATCGTGAATATGCTTTGTCAACCAATTTCATCATTTCTACAACTTATTTTCATTTTTAAAGGATTACCCACTGTCCAAAATCGTGGATATATCTCCTTTAATAAGTTATAACAAATTACTTATCAAATTCAATTGATTTCGAATTTATAAACAATCTTCATAAATTCCATTTCTATTTATAAAACTTCAATTTATAAATCTTCTTATTAATTCAATTCAATTCAATTTATATAACTCGGTTATATATCCAAAATTCATATTATAAGTTAAATACTTATAATTCATTTATTCACTAAATAATTCTTCACCACATTTGAAATCAATTTCAAAAGAATTCAAAGTCAAATTCTCGAGTTATAATTCAATAATTCTCTTGGTTATAACCAAATTAACATATCCTTTTATTTCCCAATTATTACTTGAAATATTCAAGTTATTCGATTTAAACCAATTTAAACCAATTCATTAATTCACTTAACTCATATTTCATTTTTCATAAATCTCAATAATTCGATAATGAGCTTCCGAACGATTGAAACTCAAATCTAATGAGACCTCACCGAATATAAACTATCGCACTTAAATTTAGAGAGGGGAAATTTCAAAATAATTCTAATTTTCAAAATACCTTTTACTTTAAAGAAAACAACTTTAAACTTCTTTAAATTTGAAAACACTTTCTTTTAAAGTGGTCCTAGTAACTATTCATATTAAACATCATAAACTGAGCTTTGAGTAAACCAAAGCTCTGATACCACTTTTGTAACGACCCGCCGCCCTGACCGCCTCTAGTCGGTAATTAAACCAACTCGAAACGTTCAAAATGACGGATTGTTGTTCAGTTTATAAAGTTTAAACAGAATCAGCCACAGAATCACAGAATAATCATAATATTATTCATAAATGAATTTTTCTTACATACATATATCAGAGTTTGTACAATGCATTAAATTTTTATACAGCGGAACAATTTATTTTCATTAAGTACAAGAAAATTTTCTAGAAAAACTTTAGTGAAGTGCTTTCCCCAACTCTCTCTAACTTCGCGGCCTGAAAATCTTCAAGCTGTAAAAATACTCGGTCTGACCCGAGTATTATATTCAAAAGAAAATAATACACAGGTCAGTCTAATTCAAACTCAGTTATTAGTGCATAGAAGCAATAATAATCAAACAACAATTAGACGACAGTCAAATATAATTTACCTATCTGATCCTTTTACAAGAAATCGGATAACGGTAAATATAACACTTAACGGTGTTAAACATCAATTCAGTAGATTCAGATTATCAATGAGATAGATGAAGGGATTATTGATGAAGATCATTTAGAAAACAATCAAAATTTGCCTAAACGGCAATTAACTACAAAATCATCAAAATCGATTCAAAATATATTGAATTGACAACATAAAATAATTTTCATCAAAAAAGAAAACATCAATTTAAACATTAAAATTTGGTAGGGCTGCAGTACACACACGCGTGCGCTGCCTCGCCACAACAACTTGTGAAATAAAACAAGTTTCCAAACAACTTATTACTGCATTTTTTTAACAAGTGCAAAATTTTCATAAAAATGAAACTGCGGCCATTACTTGGACACAAGGGCAAACTGCCACGAGAATGCAGTCACCACAAGATCACAATGCAACAAACTGTCTCGAAGCAAATTAGTCGAGACTATTAAAATTTAGTAAAATCAGAAGCAAGCTAAAAATCAATACATCAAGAACCAATACATAGCTGTGCACAATGAAGACACTGCAGATAAACAGGCAAGTGAACTCAAACTTATAACTCAATTTCAAGCTGCATAAACATGTATATATAAACATGCTATCAGCAATTACTAAATGCAGAGGTCAAATCACAACTATCATGATTCAACACAACTGCCAAGCCACTCGATATCATGGAAAATAGCATATGCAGTGATACATAAAGCACATGATCACTAAAGCAACCAAAAGCGAACTAGGCATATGTACTCAAACCAAAAGAACTCAGTGACAAGCAAAATGCAATGTAACAATGTCTAGCATACATATGAATCAATTTTATATGTACAACAAACACCCAAACAAAGCAACTTGAACTCGCAACTCAAAATGCAAGTCGAAGCTGTAAACAAATCCAATTCAAAATTTTCAAAGCAGTGGCCATACACATATTTATATATACATACAAGAATGTATGTATACAAATGATTAGCCATCGAAGTGCAGTATAACTACAAAGAAGACAGTGGCAGCTGTTCAGATGAAAATGAGCTAAAGTGAAGATCACAAAGCATAACAACTGCATAGGACTGCAAGAACATGATACAGATGCAATGTAGAACTGCACATAGCAGTGAGGCACAAATGAAAATGCAATATAGACTGCAGACAAACAAAAGAATGATACAGGGCAACATGTACTCAAGTGGACTTATCAATATGTGCTCAGTGGCATGCCTACAAATATACAATGCAAGTAGATCCAGTGAGGTGTTCGATGCGGTATAAGAGAAGGTTCAAAGTCATATGCAGTGAAACCATAAATGCACAATGGAACAAATAGATGAAACTGGACCCAATTTACTCAATGTAAACTAGAACATGACAACACATGAGAGTGTACAGCAAGGTCGAATGATCTCATGTGGATAATGCAGGCAAGAACAAAACAAGCATCTGTCCTCATTAGTTAAAAACAAATCACAAATTGGTAGGATCTGTTCTTATTAGTTTTAAAAAGACAAATATCAAATACAACAGTATCCAACTTCAAAGATACAACAGTGAAGGAAACTGCATCATAGCAGTATGAAGAAAAAAAAAATGCAGACAAATCATACAACTATATACATACATGAATGTATGTATACAGTTGATTAGCCCCGAAAGTACAGAGCAACTAGGGGATGAATACAACATAATTACTAACATACTAGCATCAACTATCACCAAAATTTTCACAAGCATACAATTTCTTTACCAAAGTAATTCTTAACTGTCAAAGAATCACTGAAAGTCATTTGGTAATCACAATCCCCAAATCAATGTCGTTTTTAAATAAATGACGGTTTTGAACAAGATCGAACAGTGGGCAGAAATGCCAAATCCACATAATACAATTCGAGTAAATCACAGTGGACGTTAATCATATAACGCATATATATATATATATACACACACACATAAATGTGTGTATACACATAGTAGTGAAGATATAATGACCAAAAATAGCATGGTAAGGGTCGAACAAGACCAACATCAATTTCCAGAAATTCGAACAAGCTAAAATCATCAACATCAAGTTTTACTGTCGAAAACAACTGCAGTGCAAAACCATGGCTGTTGAGCAAGCACATGGATTCACAGATAAATTCCAAGTAAAGAGAATCAAGGCCGAAGCCAAACACAACAATCAATTTCCAGAAAACAAAATCGTGAGCATCAATAAATCGAGCAACTAAAATCAGTAATTTAAACAATTTAATACGAACGAAAATCACATGAAACTAAACTCTATAACTTGAGGCTAAATTAGATGTGAGTAAGAATATTTTACTCACCTCAGATCGAAGAGCACGCGAACGAATTGGGGCATGCGAGCGAGATTGAAGTCGAAGCCCTAATTTCTGAAGGCGAACGAAGAGGAATCGAGACGAGAGAAGAACGCGACCGCCATTTTTATTTTCTTTCGTGTGAATTTTGAAGTGATGGAGGAATGGGTATCGGCATGTTTTTAAAGAGAAAGGGCGTGAAGAAAGGCAGATTTTTAGGCACGTTTTTAGGATCTGGTTGGTGAAAAAGTATGGCAGTGTAAAATTTTATATTATGTTTTCTTTTCCCTTTTTTTTTATTTCATTTTAAATTAAATTTTTTTATAAATTTATTTTCTTTAGTAAACTTTGTTAAATTTTGTTGTTAGAATTTCAACTAAGTGTATTTATTTATTTTATTTTTGTCTTGATAAAATTTTATTATATTTTATTTAAGTAAATGAAAAATGTTATTGAGACTAACCACAAATTTATTAATTTAAATAGCAAAAATTCTTAAATCCAAATTATTTTTCTAAATCATTAATTCAAATTTAAAATATAAGTTCAATATTAAATTTCAACTTCAAAGTCAAAATTAAATTTTCTATTCAACTTTAAATAGATTAAATTCAAAAATTTAATCGTCAAATTTCGTAGTTTTATTGGAATTCAATTTAAATTTATCTCAAATATTTAAAATTAATTAAATATCTTCATTTTTAAATTGTTAAAAATTCAGGATCGTTACAATCTCCCCTACTTAAAAGAATTTCGTCCCGAAATTATAAGTTAGGAAAAACGTTTGCTAAAATCTCACCGATATTTATATCCTACATAATTTTACCAAGTTTCAAACTCATAAATAAATATAGGATTCATTCCATTTATTTCATTTCACTAGTTTTGTTCATCAATTTTAATAATCAAGACACAAAAGTCTTTTACCAAATTTTAGACTTACAAAACTCAGATTTTTAAACTTTAAATCTTTCATGCTAAATATTTGCATAATATATCTTATCCAAAGCTGTGTGCTTTCAAAATATTCAAAAAGATCTTCTTCCTTAATTCATTAAGTTAGAATTGTGTAATTCTAATTTCAGATTATTGATTTTCTATTCAAAGTTTTGAAAATACTTGATAACTCGACGTTTAACAAGTCCATCGTCGTTCTCACAGACTTTAGGCATACGCTGGCCAGGCGCAAGACTAAAAATCTCCAAGTACTAAACATACTTGCTTCAACTCCCAGTGAAAATACTTTTTTAAAAATTCTTTCAAAAATGGATATGGAAAGTCCGTTCCCCCATGGATCACAGTTTACCCGGCGGTTACGCTACTATCTCAGTAGAATCACTTGTAATCTTAGATTTCTCATCACTCTCGAATTTCGCCATGGTTATCGCCTTAGATCGCGGTCCACACGGCGGTTACGCTACTATCTCAGTAGAATCGCTCGTAGCCTTAGGCATCACCCCCCTCGAATTTCGCTTCGGTTTCCAGATCGCAGTTTACTCGGCGGTTGCGCCACTATCTCAGTGGAATCGCTTGTAACTGTAGGCATCACACCCCACGAATTACGCCAGCATCAATCACATAATCCCAAACACGATGATCCATCGTGGGGGATATCATATCAGTCCCATTGGACATTCCACTAATGGAATTCTACGTAGCTACGATTTACAATGGACACTCCACCGAGTTCCAATCACTTTCACATATAATAAATGGAAGGTACATTTCCATATCCTCAGTTTTTTAGAAAACATATGTCATATACATATAGTACTTCATTTCACATTTCGTACATATCATATCTATGTAAACCTACACAGGATTTTCATAATAATGACTTTCCAAACTGATAGTTTTCGATTATATTCACATATATAAGTTACGAAAACTCAATTCACATTCACTACAAATAGAGGATTCCAAATTTTCCATCACGTTTAAAATTTTCCTCTAAATCGATTTGAAAATTTAAGGTTATCTCAAACCTAATTCACATTCACAATCCAATTCATTATCGACTTCACATTCGATTTGGATTTCACGTTACATCGTCAATTCTCAACACATAATTGATGTCTATCGATATATAACCTCTAAGCTCGTACGTCTCAGAGAAGGGTGTTAAGCTAAAGGAATAAATTCTCCGCCACCACAGATATATATTTAATAGAGATCAAATGATATGTCATCAATTCACAATGCTAGACATACAATCCCAATCGACTATCCAAAATTCAAAGTTGAACTTATATCGTTTTTGGTGTCAAAGTTAAACTCAATTTAACTCAAGATTCAATCTTTGAAAAATTTCCAAGTTGAACTAATTGTTCTAATTTCTCAAAATAATATCTTTACAAGATATATAATTTTCACATTTAGCCATTTGAAACTAATTTCAAATATTCATTTCTCAATTTATCTTTAAAAGATAAAATTTCAAACCTTTCATTTCATATTGGAAAACATTCCCATACTTATTCAATAATAAGTAATTTACAAATCTTTTATTTTCAACACTTTGAAAAATATTCAATATACTTGAATCAAAATTAAGTATATATTTCACTCTTTAAGGAAATCATTCTTTTAAACACATTTATTTGAGTTAAAACGAATGTTGCGTAAAACATCGTTACGACAACTCAAAATCACTAGTATAGGGATTCGGATTTAAGATAGATATATAAATCCCAATACTATAAACAACATTTCCTTCCGGAAACCATTTACTATAACAACAGTGTTATAGTCCACCATTTCCTTATTTCTCGAAATGCCTATTTCAACAATTGAATGTTGAAATCTATGTATTCGATAGTTAATGCATTTTAAAACATCTTTAAAACTATTAACTTTTTCAACTTCAACTTAATTCATAGTTTGAATTCTTCATACTTTTCATAGTATTAGTTTTAAATCGATTTCAAACTTTCCAATATTAAGTTTTCCACTTAATCTAATTCTCCACACGTTTAAATTTTAAATTCATCACTGAATCTATTAAACCTATAATGGATTATCATGTTGACAACTTCAAATTTGAAATTTAAATTCTATTTGAACTTTACATTTACTTTTTATTTCAAAAATAGTCAACTAGTTCTTTAGTAAATTGTTCATCAATTTAGTTCCATTAAATTCATATTTCCACATTAACCATTTTTAGACATTAGTCTAAACTTGAAATATAAACTTTACATCAAAATTAGTTTGATTCATTCAGTTAAATCAACAATTAAATTTCATTTCATAATATCACTTCCCTAAAACATATCCGTTTTATTCAATAATATATTCACTGTCCAAAATCGTGAATATGCTTTGTCAACCAATTTCATCATTTCTACAACTTATTTTCATTTTTAAAGGATTACCCACTGTCCAAAATCGTGGATATATCTCCTTTAATAAGTTATAACAAATTACTTATCAAATTCAATTGATTTCGAATTTATAAACAATCTTCATAAATTCCATTTCTATTTATAAAACTTCAATTTATAAATCTTCTTATTAATTCAATTCAATTCAATTTATATAACTCGGTTATATATCCAAAATTCATATTATAAGTTAAATACTTATAATTCATTTATTCACTAAATAATTCTTCACCACATTTGAAATCAATTTCAAAAGAATTCAAAGTCAAATTCTCGAGTTATAATTCAATAATTCTCTTGGTTATAACCAAATTAACATATCCTTTTATTTCCCAATTATTACTTGAAATATTCAAGTTATTCGATTTAAACCAATTTAAACCAATTCATTAATTCACTTAACTCATATTTCATTTTTCATAAATCTCAATAATTCGATAATGAGCTTCCGAACGATTGAAACTCAAATCTAATGAGACCTCACCGAATATAAACTATCGCACTTAAATTTAGAGAGGGGAAATTTCAAAATAATTCTAATTTTCAAAATACCTTTTACTTTAAAGAAAACAACTTTAAACTTCTTTAAATTTGAAAACACTTTCTTTTAAAGTGGTCCTAGTAACTATTCATATTAAACATCATAAACTGAGCTTTGAGTAAACCAAAGCTCTGATACCACTTTTGTAACGACCCGCCGCCCTGACCGCCTCTAGTCGGTAATTAAACCAACTCGAAACGTTCAAAATGACGGATTGTTGTTCAGTTTATAAAGTTTAAACAGAATCAGCCACAGAATCACAGAATAATCATAATATTATTCATAAATGAATTTTTCTTACATACATATATCAGAGTTTGTACAATGCATTAAATTTTTATACAGCGGAACAATTTATTTTCATTAAGTACAAGAAAATTTTCTAGAAAAACTTTAGTGAAGTGCTTTCCCCAACTCTCTCTAACTTCGCGGCCTGAAAATCTTCAAGCTGTAAAAATACTCGGTCTGACCCGAGTATTATATTCAAAAGAAAATAATACACAGGTCAGTCTAATTCAAACTCAGTTATTAGTGCATAGAAGCAATAATAATCAAACAACAATTAGACGACAGTCAAATATAATTTACCTATCTGATCCTTTTACAAGAAATCGGATAACGGTAAATATAACACTTAACGGTGTTAAACATCAATTCAGTAGATTCAGATTATCAATGAGATAGATGAAGGGATTATTGATGAAGATCATTTAGAAAACAATCAAAATTTGCCTAAACGGCAATTAACTACAAAATCATCAAAATCGATTCAAAATATATTGAATTGACAACATAAAATAATTTTCATCAAAAAAGAAAACATCAATTTAAACATTAAAATTTGGTAGGGCTGCAGTACACACACGCGTGCGCTGCCTCGCCACAACAACTTGTGAAATAAAACAAGTTTCCAAACAACTTATTACTGCATTTTTTTAACAAGTGCAAAATTTTCATAAAAATGAAACTGCGGCCATTACTTGGACACAAGGGCAAACTGCCACGAGAATGCAGTCACCATAAGATCACAATGCAACAAACTGTCTCGAAGCAAATTAGTCGAGACTATTAAAATTCAGTAAAATCAGAAGCAAGCTAAAAATCAATACATCAAGAACCAATACATAGCTGTGCACAATGAAGACACTGCAGATAAACAGGCAAGTGAACTCAAACTTATAACTCAATTTCAAGCTGCATAAACATGTATATATAAACATGCTATCAGCAATTACTAAATGCAGAGGTCAAATCACAACTATCATGATTCAACACAACTGCCAAGCCACTCGATATCATGGAAAATAGCATATGCAGTGATACATAAAGCACATGATCACTAAAGCAACCAAAAGCGAACTAGGCATATGTACTCAAACCAAAAGAACTCAGTGACAAGCAAAATGCAATGTAACAATGTCTAGCATACATATGAATCAATTTCATATGTACAACAAACACCCAAACAAAGCAACTTGAACTCGTAACTCAAAATGCAAGTCGAAGCTGTAAACAAATCCAATTCAAAATTTTCAAAGCAGTGGCCATACACATATTTATATATACATACAAGAATGTATGTATACAAATGATTAGCCATCGAAGTGCAGTATAACTACAAAGAAGACAGTGGCAGCTGTTCAGATGAAAATGAGCTAAAGTGAAGATCACAAAGCATAACAACTGCATAGGACTGCAAGAACATGATACAGATGCAATGTAGAACTACACATAGCAGTGAGGCACAAATGAAAATGCAATATAGACTGCAGACAAACAAAAGAATGATACAGGGCAACATGTACTCAAGTGGACTTATCAATATGTGCTCAGTGGCATGCCTACAAATATACAATGTAAGTAGATCCAGTGAGGTGTTCGATGCGGTATAAGAGAAGGTTCAAAGTCATATGCAGTGAAACCATAAATGCACAATGGAACAAATAGATGAAACTGGACCCAATTTACTCAATGTAAACTAGAACATGACAACACATGAGAGTGTACAGCAAGGTCGAATGATCTCATGTGGATAATGCAGGCAAGAACAAAACAAGCATCTGTCCTCATTAGTTAAAAACAAATCACAAATTGGTAGGATCTGTTCTTATTAGTTTTAAAAAGACAAATATCAAATACAACAGTATCCAACTTCAAAGATACAACAGTGAAGGAAACTGCATCATAGCAGTATGAAGAAAAAAAAAATGCAGACAAATCATACAACTATATACATACATGAATGTATGTATACAGTTGATTAGCCCCGAAAGTACAGAGCAACTAGGGGATGAATACAACATAATTACTAACATACTAGCATCAACTATCACCAAAATTTTCACAAGCATACAATTTCTTTACCAAAGTAATTCTTAACCGTCAAAGAATCACTGAAAGTCATTTGGTAATCACAATCCCCAAATCAATGTCGTTTTTAAATAAATGACGGTTTTGAACAAGATCGAACAGTGGGCAGAAATGCCAAATCCACATAATACAATTCGAGTAAATCACAGTGGACGTTAATCATATAACGCATATATATATATATATACACACACATAAATGTGTGTATACACATAGTAGTGAAGATATAATGACCAAAAATAGCATGGTAAGGGTCGAACAAGACCAACATCAATTTCCAGAAATTCGAACAAGCTAAAATCATCAACATCAAGTTTTACTGTCGAAAACAACTGCAGTGCAAAACCATGGCTGTTGAGCAAGCACATGGATTCACAAATAAATTCCAAGTAAAGAGAATCAAGGCCGAAGCCAAACACAACAATCAATTTCCAGAAAACAAAATCGTGAGCATCAATAAATCGAGCAACTAAAATCAGTAATTTAAACAATTTAATACGAATGAAAATCACATGAAACTAAACTCTATAACTTGAGGCTAAATTAGATGTGAGTAAGAATATTTTACTCACCTCAGATCGAAGAGCACGCGAACGAATTGGGGCACGCGAGCGAGATTGAAGTCGAAGCCCTAATTTCTGAAGGCGAACGAAGAGGAATCGAGACGAGAGAAGAACGCGGCCGCCATTTTTATTTTCTTTCGTGTGAATTTTGAAGTGATGGAGGAATGGGTATCGGCATGTTTTTAAAGAGAAAGGGCGTGAAGAAAGGCAGATTTTTAGGCACGTTTTTAGGATCTGGTTGGTGAAAAAGTATGGCAGTGTAAAATTTTATATTATGTTTTCTTTTCCCTTTTTTTTTATTTCATTTTAAATTAAATTTTGTTATAAATTTATTTTCTTTAGTAAACTTTGTTAAATTTTGTTGTTAGAATTTCAACTAAGTGTATTTATTTATTTTATTTTTGTCTTGATAAAATTTTATTATATTTTATTTAAGTAAATGAAAAATGTTATTGAGACTAACCACAAATTTATTAATTTAAATAGCAAAAATTCTTAAATCCAAATTATTTTTTTAAATCATTAATTCAAATTTAAAATATAAGTTCAATATTAAATTTCAACTTAAAAGTCAAAATTAAATTTTCTATTCAACTTTAAATAGATTAAATTCAAAAATTTAATCGTCAAATTTCGTAGTTTTATTGGAATTCAATTTAAATTTATCTCAAATATTTAAAATTAATTAAATATCTTCATTTTTAAATTGTTAAAAATTCAGGATCCTTACATTAAGGATTTTCGATTTTTTACACTTCATTTAATTACTTAATCAACATATCAAAATATGACAGCATAAAATAGAAAATAAATACATTTTATTTCGAATGAGATTTTATTACAAAGTTAATAATTTACAGTATTGCCCCTATTGCATATCCATAACTCTCTCAATATCCCTAACTCTCTTAATATCCCTAACTCTCTCAATAACAAATGACACCTTTTGACATACGTTTACCGTAACAATCTTATTTTTCAATTTTGTATCCCATTTTAAGTCCCTAGCTACCATGGCTTCATCTTGCTATGATTTCAAGATTGACACTTTACATCTAAGATCTCATTCACCAGACTACTCCAAACAGTATTGAATGAGATAATTCCATTAGAATTGGAGTTACTCAATGACACAACCTATGTTGTCAATGTTACAACCCGCATATTTATCGATTGTATATTTAAATATTTTATCGTTTGTCGGATTTTGGTCCGAAAAGCTACTTTTTGCAAACAGTCGAATTAGGACTCGAGACCACTTCCATTGAGTTCAAAATGCCGTTTGCGACCTTTTTGAGTATAAGCTTCGATATGTTTGGAGATAGTTGATTTTTGCTACTTTTTCCCGCTTATGACTTTGGTTTGGACTGCACCCTTATTAGCTCAGCCCAACCCCCCTTCTCTTCATAACTTCTCCTCTTTGCTTAAACACTCAAGCTTTAGCAACAATGGTGGAAGAGATGGGAAATGGAAATTCCTAAGCCCTAGATTTCTTTGCAAATCCAACTTCTAGCTCCAAATTCAAGAGAACCCATTGGTAAGCTTTCTCTTCATCTTCTCCAACTCATTCTCTCTTTGATTTCAGAAATTTCCTAAACCTAATTTAGGAAATGTTTCTCTTTTAAGCTTAGATTGAAGCTTCTTGAGTTGTTATTGAAGAGGAATTGATCTTAGCTTGTTTTTAAAGCTTCTTCTTCATTTGTTTGGGATTCAAAGGTGAGATTTTTATCTCACATCTTAGTCTATAATTATCTTCGATTGTTAGGTATGAATTCCTAACACTTATTCTTGTGCAATTGATTTTGGTTTGGATTGATTTTGTGTATATTCCAATTTTTGGTGTTTTGGCCTAATTTATGAAAATCCTATTATGGATATTTGAACATTGATATTTGAGGCGTATCGAAGAGCCGTTTAGGCTGGGTTGTCGCTCGACGTAATTCCTTAGTCGTCGTCGCTCGATCGATCGCTTCCGGTATCCGTTTGGCCATTTTTGGCCTAGGTTCAGAGAATGCCCTGAACCCTTCATTCAGACGTCTGAAACATGATATTCAGACGTCTGAAACGTGATATTCAGACGTCTGAATATTGTTCTGGGAAGATTTCTATTCCCAGATTCAGACGTCTGAATTGGTTCATTTGAAACCAGAAAGGAAATAGGCTAAAAAGTGCCTATTTCAGACATCTGATTTCAAGGATTCAGACGTCTGAATTCTGTCTTTGGAAAATATTTATTTTCCAGATTCAGACATTTGAATCCTTGGTTTCAGACGTCTGAATCTGCACTCTTTTTGCCTATTTGCCTATTCGCTCGAAAATTCCAATTTAAATCGATTCGTGATGATCCTATTTGTTGTTATCATTTATTATGCCTTTGATGACTCCTTTTTAGGGATTTTTGAATATCCATTTCGATGGATTCTTTATCGGTTTCTTTGGATTTTATTCACATCTTCGTATGTGAATTTTAGTGATTGATTGTTCCAACAATCTTCTTTGTGATTTGTCACTTTAAAAATATAAAGGTTTTCTATACTAGTAGTAAATATCAAAACTCTTTCTTCAAATGATTTCAACACTATTTTATTACAAAGCTCCTTTTCTCAAACCGATTTTTAATCTATTAGTATATACAAACCTTTACCTCACTCGTATGAGAAATCTAATTAAACGGCTTAGTAAAACGAGTGGTATGAAACGCTTGCGTTTACTTCGTCGGTTAATTCTTGGACTTGTTCGATTGAATCTCTTGTGACAATTTTCTAGTGGAAATCTACAATTTGTTCGTAAATATTTAAGTTAAGCTAGTGGTTATGGGACATGAATCTAAGCTCATATATTTACTACCTTACTGTAATTGACACTTCTCTTTGATCATGACGATCATTTTAGGATTTAGACTAGCAATTGTGCGATGTCTTTTTGATTCGGTTCATCGGACGTTACGCTGTATGACGTCGTTGTTCCGTTTTAATTATGATTTGGTTCATCGGACGTTACGCTGTACGACGTCGTTGTTCCATTTTACTGTGTATTGGTTCATCGGACGTTACGCTGTACGACGTCGTTGTTCCGTTTTAATTGTGATTTGGTTCATCGGACGTTACGCTGTACGACGTCGTTGTTCCATTTTACTGTGTATTGGTTCATCGGATGTTACGCTGTACGACGTCGTTATTCCTTTTTATTCTGCTTTGGTTCATTGGATGTCACGCTGTACGATGTCGTTGTTCCCTTTTATTGTGATTTTGTTCATCGGATGTCACGCTGTACGACATCGTTGTTCCCTTTTATTGTGCTTTGGTTCATCGAATGTCACGATGTACGACATCGTTGTTCCCTTTGATTGTGATTTGGTTCATCGGGTGTCACGCTGTACGACGTCGTTGTTCCCTTTGATTGTGCTTTGGTTCATCGGATGTCACGCTGTACGACGTCGTTGTTCCTTTTTATTGTGTTTCTGGATCATCGGACGTCACGCTGTACGATGTCGATGCTTCTAATTATTTGATTTCTGGATTTCGTGTGTTGAATTCTGGAATTTATGTTTCACCAACTTTTACGATTGGCATTGATATATATGTCATTTATTGTGGCTTGGTGAATGAAATTAGGAGTATGACATTCCTTTTTATCTTTGAGAAGATCTTTGCGATATTGATTAATCTCTTATTGATTTTTCAATTATTTATTTATCACAGCTTGGCATTGTGATTATTATACGTTTAGTCATATCTCTTATTCTATATCATTTCTTCTGATTAGCTAGACTGATCCGTTTATTATTTTCTTCTTAAATAATACTCGGGTCAGACTGAGATGTTACAGGTGCTTCTGCTTGACTTCACTTCTAGGATTATCTCCTTGACTTTTGGCTAACTACACTAGTTTAGTAGTTTTTGTTGTATACATGTAACGACCCGTAAATTTTCGATAATTAAAACAGCTAATTTAATAAGATTTCGTGATTTAGTGTTAGAAAAAAATTTGTGATTCGTTTGGTATAATAATAACTGAAAGGAATTGCAATAATAATTATCCAAGTAATGAAAAATAAATGCGACTTAGTAAATTCTTTTGCAGTCGATAGTCGAATAGGGTGATAAATGTTGAATTCATTTGGTATAAGAGAGTAGTTGATTGATGAGTAAAATCTATTTAAAATCAAATATTGAATATTGAACACGTAAATTGTTTAAATTAAATATTTAAAACTAATTGAATAATTGAATAACTGTAAAATGAAAATAGTGTTCTAAATTTTGAAATGGTTTTAAAAGTTGAATCTTATAAGTTCAATTTCAATATTTCAAAAGATAATGAATTATTGGATAAGCGAAATTGTCTAAATTAAATATTTGGAATTTATTGGATAAATTAAATAACGGGTTTAATATGATTAAAAATGATTTGAAAATTTTTATTTTATCATATTAAAGTTATAGTGATGTTATAGAACTTTTAAAACTGAATTTAAAATTTATTTGTGAAAATTGAATATTTTAATATTTAATTATCGCCTGAAAAATAGCCAATTTTTGAACAGTCTCAGAATTGGACGAAACTAGTTCTATTGGATCCGTAATAGTTAGTTATTATCGGATTTCAATTTTCGTAGCAATCGGAGTTGTCGTTTGACCGTGGCAGCTCGAAACGCGTTGAAATTGTTTAATATTAATTTGGCGAGTTAAAAAATAGTCATTTTTCAAACGGTCTCGGATTTCGACGAAACTAGTTTCATTGGATCCGTAATGTTATATTATTGTAAGGTTTCAAATTTTAAGTCAAACGGATTTACCGTTTGTCCGGGGCAAGCCAAAACGCATAGAAATTCGGTTAATCGGTTTAATGTAAAATTGATCGTTTATTTCCGTAACTCTCACATATGATCGAATTAGGCCTTGAAACTAGTTCCATTACGTCCGAAATGGGGGTAAAACCTTATAAACGCCTGGCGGCACGTCTCGATTGGAGTTCGGATGATTTTGGACCTACCTATATAAATACGCACGCAAACCGAGGCAGTTTTATTATTATTTTAATCCAGAAACCCTAATTGACTTCAGCCCTAGCCGCCATTTCCTGAATCAATGGCCACGAAATTCGAAACTTCTTCCTCATTTTCCTCTCAATCTACAAACAATTAGCAAAAGTCGTCAACTACAAAGTTGTAGAGCACGATGAAAGCTTCAAATCCATACGGAGATGATCGAAAACGGAGCCACGGATCAACGGGAAATCACGTTCAAAGCTGCTGCGTTTTTCACGTTTTTCGAGGCGAGATGAGGGGCCGAGCTTCGAGCTGCTCCAGGCGTTGGTGGCTCTGGTGATAGGCTTCATGATGGCGCTTCCTGATCGACTTCTGGACGCTCGTGGTGGCCGCGATTTGTAGCCCTAGTTTGGCTTGGATGGGTTCTTAGTCGCGTGTGTTCCTGGAGCAAGTAACGTGAACGTGAGGAAGAAGAGGGGTGCGGCCCAGATCTGCTATGCAGGAAATCAACGGTGACGATTGGGTGGGTTTTAAAAATTTAATTAAGCTGTAATTAATTTATATAAAAATTCGTGTTAACTTTAAACCATCATAACTTTTTCATACGAGGTCGAAAACGCACGAAACTTTTTGCGTTGGAATCGTATCGACGAGGACTACGCAATGGAACTGGATTGGAATCATTTGGAGCTAGAGAAAATTTTGAGTTAAATCGAACGTCGTTCGATTTGATTTAAAATCGTAAAATCAAGGTGAGTGTTTTATAACGCTCACACCGTACTAAATATTTTTATGCTAGTTAAATTTGATATTATGAAGTGTTATGATTTTATTTGTCGTTGTTTGGTAAAAATTTAATTGTCATATAGCTTGTCATTTGCATTAACCGTTGAAAAATTAAATTGACAGTTAAATTGAAATTAAAATTGAATTGCGATTAAATTACCTGACATTGATAACTATGAAACTGCCATGAATTGTATTGTTTATTGGATGATGTATTTTGATGGATGCTATTGGTTGATAATTGAATGTTTGGATGTTTATTTGCTTATATAGATCCTGTTATTCATACATATGATACTGAGATTAATTTAAGTAATGTATACTCATTCCTGACATTTAATTGAAAAAAAAATTACTTGGCCATAGGATAGAAAATTATATACGGACACCGAATTGGCTAAATTAATAATTTTAAAATCGTCGATTTGAAATTTATTTATATGTTTTGTTTAAAAGTTACAAATAGACATAAATTTATAGAAATCGAATTTGTCGAAAAATTGAGTTGGAATGTCGAAATAAATTTTGGTTAAAAGAAATTGGTAAATAATTTAAGTTGTGACTAAAAAAATTTTTTTTGGATATGATTGAATTTCAAAAATCTATTTATTTTAAAGATTGAACATTATTTCGAGCTTTGAATATTACTAAGTAAAAGTGATATGAAAATGATATTTTGAAATCGAGTTTGGAATTGAATCATATTTGGAATTTGGATTTAAACTTAAATATTGTTGGAAATTTTGTTAAGTGTTATAAATTGATATTTTGAGAAATCAAGCTCCAAATCGATATAAATTGAAATTGAATTAATTAAAGGTGAATGTAGAATTGAATTGATTTGAAGTAAAAGTTGACATTGTTTTGAATTGAAATCGAAATTGAATCGGTAGAATGGAAATTGAAATTGATTTGAATTGGGAAGTTATAATTGAAATGGATTGATTTTGAAGCTGTTTTAATTTGTTTTCCAAATTACTCTGTTATATAAACCATTTTGAATACTTAAACTATTTTAATCTATTTTAAATCTACTTAACCCAATTTAAATTATTTTAAACGAATTTATCTATTTTAAATCCATTTTAAAGATTTTAAGTGTTTTTAACTATTTTAATTATTTAAAACTACTTTTAAACTACTTAAAACTATTTTTCTAAAATCCTAAGCTGGTCAATAAGGTGAAATGTTTATATTTAAATCTTGAATTTAAATATGAAATCTGATATTTTGAAAGATACGATGATATTTGAATGGATTTGATTTTTGAAGCGAATATGATATTTTGATATCAATTATGAATCGATTTGAAATATAAAGAGCCAAAGGTGTAATAATACGTAGTTATTAAAGAGACCGGGATCGGATATGGACATACTCTCTGTCGATACCGAAACCACTTTAATAACTATTATACGCGGAGTGATGATCCAGAATGAAGTGGATGGTTTGGTGAACGCGTTGACTGAAGAAAGAGAACGATTATTGGATGACCCCTGACATGACTAAAACAGGAGCCGCGCCGGGCCATTGAGGTTCGCCACCTCTAGCGGACACACTTCTTCGATACCATATCTATTACATTTGTGATGCGATTTGGGTGCACCCCTTGATTTAGGAGTGTTGTTTCGCGGTGTTGGGGTAGCTGCTGGCTATGCCCAACATCAGTCCGGATCACGCAACTACTAGTATCCTAGTTGGTATTGCCTCATGTACCTTGTCATACTGATTATCCTATTCGCGACCACTACGTTTTGATTTGTACCTTGAGTATATGGATTGCCCTCTGGTGACTTCCGGTTTTGGGGAAACTACGGTCTTGTATATGCTTTTGGGAATATAAAAATGTGTTAAGGGGGATTATGGTAACGCCTTAACGCTATTTTGATACTTTATATTACTGATAGGCATTATCTACTTAGCGTATATTACTACATAGTATATAGTTTCACGGATCCTTGAGAGATGGAAAATCCCGTAACATCTCTTGAGTTATTGCACGCACGTTGACACTGGATAGGAGATGTCAAACCCCGTAAACATCTCTGACGCCGTTACACTCATATTTATTTACGATTGACTTAACTTACATGAGGATATTTAGTCCTGACTCGAGTGTTTGTCTTTTCATTACGCTCGGGTCAGTCCTGAGTTTTCAGATTTTTGAGGATCTATTGCTGGAGGATGAAGACGAAGATTTGGTATATTATGTACTACTATTATATCCATTCCATTCCGCTGCATTGTTGTATGATATTTGCTGTGTATGTAACTCTGATAAATGTTGTATAATAATAATCAAATGTATTCATTTCAAATGTATTCATTTAATTAACAGCTTCATGAACTGTTATTTTATTATTATACTTTAGCCTTCCGCTATGAGATTCTGTGTTGTTTCATTTCCTTTATTTCCCTTCCTTTTCTTTTCTTAATTACCCCAATAACTATCTGCCCTTTTAATGGTTTGGAATCGACATGGGTATTTGATCGTCGGTTTAAACTGTCCAAAAAGGCGGGTCGTTACAGTTGGTATCAGAGCTTTGGTTTAGCGATAAACCTTGGCTCTAGTGGGGAATAACTCATTGAAATAGAGGTAAACTATATGAATGAGTTGAGTGTATATGAGAGAGCGTACTTGTTATTTGATATAAAATGGTTTTATATTGTGTTAATTTGTTCCGTTGAGTATTTATGAATTCTGGTTGATACTTGGGACGCCAAGGCGTCGATAGGAATTTCTAAACACTCGAATAGGACAAACCAACACAATATCGTTTTGGAATATATTTTATATAAAGAATTATTTGAATATTTATTCATTTTGATTGAATTGATTGTTAGGAGATGATAATATTAGATTATTATCGTTATTGTTTGATCAGTCAATATTTACAACAATTGATTAAATAACAATGGATTTAGGAAAATGAAATCTTGTAGACACAATTGATAATGAATATAAATGAATTTTAACTTGGATTTGGGAATTTAAATTTCGGTGTTTGAAATTGACTTACAAGAATTTAAAAAATATAATATGAGTATTATATGATAGTATAATTGAGTTGAAATTGTTTTCGAAGGATTTTTTTTTATGATAAGTGTTATATTCCCTTCTCTTGACGCTGGAAAATGATTTCGGTGATGAGTGCACGCATCATCGGCGTTTATTTTCGAGAGTCCGAGTGGGGGAGACCACTTAATAGCTTGTCTAAACTTTGTTTTGATTCAAATTTTATTTTATTTTGTACTCTCTATAGTATGATTTGTTATATAGATTATATAAGTATATATTATTTCAAAACTTGATTTGAAATGAAACCGGGATTGGAATTCTTAAGTCCTTTAATAATTAATGATTTTTTTTTAAAGGATTGAAATGAATTTAGACTTGAACCATTAAGGAACTTCTGAATTGTGAAATGAGAAATGAACCTAAGAGCTAAGTGAAAATATCAAGTGAGGTAGAAATCCTTAGAATTAGGAAATTATGAACTTAAAATAAAAGTGAAACTGTAAAACTCGCGTAGTATTAAAATTCATTCTATAGCATAGATATAACTTACCAAAATATTTAAGAAGTTCAAAAATGTTATATGAATTGTTAATTGGATAATATACAAGTATAAGTTTGAATAATGGAATATGCATTTAATAAATGGTTTGCAAATATAAATAAAATTGTTAGTAAATAATTGGAATTTAAATTAACATTTAAAGGTGATTCACAATTATGTTAATATAAAATGGAAATACTATATGTGAATGTAAATGTGAAAAAAAATTATAGTGCAATTTAAGTAATGACTTAAGAATTCATAAATTGAAAATTCAACTTTAAATGGAAAGAAGTTGTATGTTGTTTAACTACATTCTATTTGCATAACTATAACTTACCAAATACTTAAAAGGTTTAAAATGCTAATAAGGATAAGTAGAGAAATAATATACCAGTGAGAGAGTGAAAAATAAAATGTGAAGATCTAATTGATAGTTGTAAATATAAAAGAAATTTAAGCGGTAAAATGAATGATATATATAAGTGAATGAATAAAATTTAAAATTAATGAAATATAAATTTGGTAAATGGAAACTGATTAAATTTGAATATAACTAAATGTTTATAAGCTTGGAAGTGTATGAAATTAAAGTTGACTTGGAAATGTATAATTGATTTAGTGTAGATTTTGGATGGATGTTAATGTTTGATATGCATTGGTTGTTAGATGGATGATAATTGATTAAGTAGAATTCATTAGTGTTAATGGAATTGAATAAAGGGAATAAAATTTTAAAATAATAAAATTCAAATTCGAAGCATAGTGAAATTAAATATAATGGAATTCAATTTAAATTGAAGCAAATTGACTTTAATTTAAAATATGAATGAAACAAACTTGAATAAATCGGAAACAAATTGAATGTAAACCTATTGTGTGGATGAATAAGAAAATAAATAGCTTTGTGTTTATGATTGTTCTTTAGAAAATTTGATGTTTTGATGGTTTGTACTTTGAAATAATAAAAGCAAAATTTTGGAAGGAAAAAAAAAAAAAAAAAAAAAAAAAATCCAAAATGGTCCAATACATGCTGAAATGAAAACAACCATAACTTTTAAATGGCTGAACGGAATTCGACGATTTTGGACTTTCCGAAAAGCTTAGAAACTATAGCACAACTTTTATTTAGAGTGTCTTGAGAAATTCCATCGTCTACTAGGTTAAAAACTTGAATGTTACTCGCTGTCCTGTGTAAAAAAAAAAAAAAAAAAAAAAAAAAAAAAATCTGAAGCATACAACCATAGTATTTTCGCCATATCTTTTGACTGGTTTATCGGATTTTGATGATCTTGCCCTTTATGGAAAGCTAAGAACTTAAGCTAAAACTTTTGTTTTAAGTGTTTTGTGTTTTGATGTGGTTTAGAAGGTCGGAAATGTGGGTGAACGTCGCGGACCTGCGCAAACACTGCCCAGGCTGAAGCGTATCCCCTAAGTAAAACTGCCATAACTTTTGAACGGATGATCCGAATTCGATGATTTTGGACATTCCGGAAAACCTGAAATGAATGCAATAACTTTTGTTTAGATTCTGTTGTCAAATTTTACAGTTTAGGTGACCTAAAGCTAAGATTTGTTTGCTGTCCAGAAATTGAAATCTCAGTTTTGAAGCTAAATATGTTATATATATGTTGTGTAGGTTAAATATATCGATCTATCTTTATATGCATGGTTCTAACTTAGTTATTGAGCATTTTAGTAGGTAGCAAAGGGGTTGCGCTTCGTTGTGGAGTTCGCTTCTACGCTAAACGCATAATGTAAGTAAAATGCTAATAAATGCTAAATAAAAGGTACGCTTACGGTTTTATATGATATTGGTGATATTTATATGTTGTTTCCCCACATATGGGATGCCTCATCATTGAGATGAGATGTATATTTGTGATATATATGCTATTATACTTTTTTCCGATCGAGCCGCGCAAAGGAGACTCTGCCGAAATTTTCCGTAAATCCAAGTGTTAGAAAATTTTTCAAGTTTTAAAATTTTATAACTTGTTTTGATAACTAACTTTTAAATTTAGAAAGCCGTTCGGAGTAACATTGTGGAAGCATAGTTATGACTTTATAAATGGAATTTCATTGTTTTATAAGTTGGTAACTTTGATAAAATATATCTGATGTTGAATTCTATACTTAGTTTCTTTTCCCTTCTTTTTCCTTTTCGGGGACGAAAAGTTTTGAGTGGGGGAGAGTGTAACAACCCGTAAATTTTCGATAATTAAAACAGCTAATTTAATAAGATTTCGTGATTTAGTGTTAGAAAAAAATTTGTGATTCGTTTGGTATAATAATAACTGAAAGGAATTGCAATAATAATTATCCAAGTAATGAAAAATAAATGCGACTTAGTAAATTCTTTTGCAGTCGATAGTCGAATAGGGTGATAAATGTTGAATTCATTTGGTATAAGAGAGTAGTTGATTGATGAGTAAAATCTATTTAAAATCAAATATTGAATATTGAACACGTAAATTGTTTAAATTAAATATTTAAAACTAATTGAATAATTGAATAACTGTAAAATGAAAATAGTGTTCTAAATTTTGAAATGGTTTTAAAAGTTGAATCTTATAAGTTCAATTTCAATATTTCAAAAGATAATGAATTATTGGATAAGCGAAATTGTCTAAATTAAATATTTGGAATTTATTGGATAAATTAAATAACGGGTTTAATATGATTAAAAATGATTTGAAAATTTTTATTTTATCATATTAAAGTTATAGTGATGTTATAGAACTTTTAAAACTGAATTTAAAATTTATTTGTGAAAATTGAATATTTTAATATTTAATTATCGCCTGAAAAATAGCCAATTTTTGAACAGTCTCAGAATTGGACGAAACTAGTTCTATTGGATCCGTAATAGTTAGTTATTATCGGATTTCAATTTTCGTAGCAATCGGAGTTGTCGTTGACCGTGGCAGCTCGAAACGCGTTGAAATTGTTTAATATTAATTTGGCGAGTTAAAAAATAGTCATTTTTCAAACGGTCTCGGATTTCAACGAAACTAGTTTCATTGGATCCGTAATGTTATATTATTGTAAGGTTTCAAATTTTAAGTCAAACGGATTTACCGTTTGTCCGGGGCAAGCCAAAACGCATAGAAATTCGGTTAATCGGTTTAATGTAAAATTGATCGTTTATTTCCGTAACTCTCACATATGATCGAATTAGGCCTTGAAACTAGTTCCATTGCGTCCGAAATGGGGGTAAAACCTTATAAACGCCTGGCGGCACGTCTCGATTGGAGTTCGGATGATTTTGGACCTACCTATATAAATACGCACGCAAACCGAGGCAGTTTTATTATTATTTTAATCCAGAAACCCTAATTGACTTCAGCCCTAGCCGCCATTTCCTAAATCAATGGCCACGAAATTCGAAACTTCTTCCTCATTTTCCTCTCAATCTACAAACAATTAGCAAAAGTCGTCAACTACAAAGTTGTAGAGCACGATGAAAGCTTCAAATCCATACGGAGATGATCGAAAACGGAGCCACGGATCAACGGGAAATCACGTTCAAAGCTGCTGCGTTTTTCACGTTTTTCGAGGCGAGATGAGGGGCCGAGCTTCGAGCTGCTCCAGGCGTTGGTGGCTCTGGTGATAGGCTTCATGATGGCGCTTCCTGATCGACTTCTGGACGCTCGTGGTGGCCGCGATTTGTAGCCCTAGTTTGGCTTGGATGGGTTCTTAGTCGCGTGTGTTCCTGGAGCAAGTAACGTGAACGTGAGGAAGAAGAGGGGTGCGGCCCAGATCTGCTATGCAGGAAATCAACGGTGATGATTGGGTGGGTTTTAAAAATTTAATTAAGCTGTAATTAATTTATATAAAAATTCGTGTTAACTTTAAACCATCATAACTTTTTCATACGAGGTCGAAAACGCACGAAACTTTTTGCGTTGGAATCGTATCGACGAGGACTACGCAATGGAACTGGATTGGAATCATTTGGAGCTAGAAAAAATTTTGAGTTAAATCGAACGTCGTTCGATTTGATTTAAAATCGTAAAATCAAGGTGAGTGTTTTATAACGCTCACACCGTACTAAATATTTTTATGCTAGTTAAATTTGATATTATGAAGTGTTATGATTTTATTTGTCGTTGTTTGGTAAAAATTTAATTGTCATATAGCTTGTCATTTGCATTAACCGTTGAAAAATTAAATTGACAGTTAAATTGAAATTAAAATTGAATTGCGATTAAATTACCTGACATTGATAACTATGAAACTGCCATGAATTGTATTGTTTATTGGATGATGTATTTTGATGGATGCTATTGGTTGATAATTGAATGTTTGGATGTTTATTTGCTTATATAGATCCTGTTATGCATACATATGATACTGAGATTAATTTAAGTAATGTATACTCATTCCTGACATTTAATTGAAAAAAAAATTACTTGGCCATAGGATAGAAAATTATATACGGACACCGAATTGGCTAAATTAATAATTTTAAAATCGTCGATTTGAAATTTATTTATATGTTTTGTTTAAAAGTTACAAATAGACATAAATTTATAGAAATCGAATTTGTCGAAAAATTGAGTTGGAATGTTGAAATAAATTTTGGTTAAAAGAAATTGGTAAATAATTTAAGTTGTGACTAAAAAAAAATTTGGATATGATTGAATTTCAAAAATCTATTTATTTTAAAGATTGAACATTATTTCGAGCTTTGAATATTACTAAGTAAAAGTGATATGAAAATGATATTTTGAAATCGAGTTTGGAATTGAATCATATTTGGAATTTGGATTTAAACTTGAATATTGTTGGAAATTTTGTTAAGTGTTATAAATTGATATTTTGAGAAATCAAGCTCCAAATCGATATAAATTGAAATTGAATTAATTAAAGGTGAATGTAGAATTGAATTGATTTGAAGTAAAAGTTGACATTGTTTTGAATTGAAACCGAAATTGAATCGGTAGAATGGAAATTGAAATTGATTTGAATTGGGAAGTTATAATTGAAATGGATTGATTTTGAAGCTGTTTTAATTTGTTTTCCAAATTACTCTGTTATATAAACCATTTTGAATACTTAAACTATTTTAATCTATTTTAAATCTACTTAACCCAATTTAAATTATTTTAAACGAATTTATCTATTTTAAATCCATTTTAAAGATTTTAAGTGTTTTTAACTATTTTAATTATTTAAAACTACTTTTAAACTACTTAAAACTATTTTTCTAAAATCCTAAGCTGGTCAATAAGGTGAAATGTTTATATTTAAATCTTGAATTTAAATATGAAATCTGATATTTTGAAAGATACGATGATATTTGAATGGATTTGATTTTTGAAGCGAATATGATATTTTGATATCAATTATGAATCGATTTGAAATATAAAGAGCCAAAGGTGTAATAATACGTAGTTATTAAAGAGACCGGGATCGGATATGGACATACTCTCTGTCGATACCGAAACCACTTTAATAACTATTATACGCGGAGTGATGATCCAGAATGAAGTGGATGGTTTGGTGAACGCGTTGACTGAAGAAAGAGAACGATTATTGGATGACCCCTGACATGACTAAAACAGGAGCCGCGCCGGGCCATTGAGGTTCGCCACCTCTAGCGGACACACTTCTTCGATACCATATCTATTACATTTGTGATGCGATTTGGGTGCACCCCTTGATTTGGGAGTGTTGTTTCGCGGTGTTGGGGTAGCTGCTGGCTATGCCCAACATCAGTCCGGATCACGCAACTACTAGTATCCTAGTTGGTATTGCCTCATGTACCTTGTCATACTGATTATCCTATTCGCGACCACTACGTTTTGATTTGTACCTTGAGTATATGGATTGCCCTCTGGTGACTTCCGGTTTTGGGGAAACTACGGTCTTGTATATGCTTTTGGGAATATAAAAATGTGTTAAGGGGGATTATGGTAACGCCTTAACGCTATTTTGATACTTTATATTACTGATAGGCATTATCTACTTAGCGTATATTACTACATGGTATATAGTTTCACGGATCCTTGAGAGATGGAAAATCCCGTAACATCTCTTGAGTTATTGCACGCACGTTGACACTGGATAGGAGATGTCAAACCCCGTAAACATCTCTGACGCCGTTACACTCATATTTATTTACGATTGACTTAACTTACATGAGGATATTTAGTCCTGACTCGAGTGTTTGTCTTTTCATTACGCTCGGGTCAGTCCTGAGTTTTCAGATTTTTGAGGATCTATTGCTGGAGGATGAAGACGAAGATTTGGTATATTATGTACTACTATTATATTCATTCCATTCCGCTGCATTGTTGTATGATATTTGCTGTGTATGTAACTCTGATAAATGTTGTATAATAATAATCAAATGTATTCATTTCAAATGTATTCATTTAATTAACAGCTTCATGAACTGTTATTTTATTATTATACTTTAGCCTTCCGCTGTGAGATTCTGTGTTGTTTCATTTCCTTTATTTCCCTTCCTTTTCTTTTCTTAATTACCCCAATAACTATCTGCCCTTTTAATGGTTTGGAATCGACATGGGTATTTGATCGTCGGTTTAAACTGTCCAAAGAGGCGGGTCGTTACAATACACTTGAGATATAGACTCTATGATGTATACTAATTCTTTTGTCTAGCACTTGTATCTATTCTTTTTGATATTGTGGATCTTGTTTGACCACTACTCTGATGTACACTTTCATGTGTTATATTCATATCTATTTCCGCCTTTGTGATATGAATTGTCTGTGACTGATTTATGTTATGTTTATTTCTATATTTTTTTCTGAAGATATTTTAGCCACTGTGTAGTAGCTTTGAGTTTGTGTCGGTATGTCAGATTTCCCTCTTGATAAGAAATGCAGTTATACTATCTGACATATCAATGCTCGCGCAAAGCAATTACACGGATGGTCGCTCCTCAACAGCCTTATTCTCCGTGCTAGTTGACAGCATTCACCGTAATGTTCTTGTCTAGCGTGGGTATAGAGGTGGGGCGTCACAGTCAACCTCTTTGAAAGTGGACTCGTCGATAAAAAAGCTTGTAATCCATAATCAAATTTGACATCCATACTTGTTAACTGATTTATTACATCATGAAATTCGTTCAAATGCTCTGCTATAGACTTTTTCCCATCAAGCCTCAACTGAACCAATTTTAGAACAAGAAAAGCCATGCTAGTAAGACTTTTCAACTCATATAAAGGTACCAATTTATTCCACAAAGCCTTCACGGATTCACAGCTAGCCATATGGTGGAAAACTGAATCATCAAGGTACTAGCAAATCAATACAATTTCCTTCTTGTCCATCTTCTTCCATTTTCAATCTTTTATATTTGATGCCTCATCTCATCACCTTCAATCGGCCCATGAAGATAACTGAGGCATAATACATCCTCAATTTTAGACTTCAAAATTATCCCATTTCTTCCATTCAAAAGGGAAACCTTCAAGAAGGAAATTATATCTGACATCTTAATAATTATCTAAATTCAAAATACCCTTAGTTTGGCGATGAGCTAGCTCTGAAACCAATTTGTTAGGATATTTGTTGCACAAAACCTAACAAATGATATATATTTTTCGGAAGCTTCCCAATGATCTTATATCAATCACTTCACAAAGTAGATAATATTGGATAAAAATAATTATATGTAAACGAAGTTGATAAAACTTCCAAACGCACAAACCAATCAAAAAGACCCAGCACACAAGATCTCATCAAACTACCATTTGTATTAATTCTAAAACAATTATTTACAATTAACCAACTAAATAAAAGTAAATAAAATAAAAAATAGAATCAATAGCCTATTTGAGAATAGAATCTTGATCTTTATGACAATGACTTCTTAGTGTTTGGAGAAGAGGAACAAAGATGGAAGAAGTGAGAAACATCAACTACTTTTCTTCACATTTTTCTACACTTCTTTGACCAAGAACAAAGGCTATATATATCATGGAAATTAGGACCCACCTCTTATTTTCAAACATTATACTAAAAGACATATTTGTAATGTAGACTATACATTTTCGCTGAAAATAATGATAAAGATTTTTTCTTGTAACACCTTTTTAGTGTAACAACTCGCCTTTTCGAACCCTAGAAGTCGACACTAATACATCCATGGTATTGACGTGTCGAACAACTAAGTACCGAAAAGACAGATTGTTAAGGAAAATAAAGGATATAGAAGATAATAAGAAACTAAACAATCATAGAATCCCACAATGTAATGGAATAACATATATTAATCAACATAATTCCTTACAAAGTCATTTCCAAAATGATACATCAGAGTTATACTAGTACAGTTCTACCCTTGGACAGTTATAACAGCCCATCTCTACCTAACCGATATAAGAAACATACAGCGGAAACAAGATAATAACTAGCTATCGATGAAGCCTCTTGCTCCAACTCCTCCAAAATGCGTCCGTGGGAAAACCTAAACTACTTGGATGCCCATAAAAATTTGAGCACCCAACAGTTTTAGGGAAAGAAAATTAAACTTCAGGTCGGACATGGGTCTGGTGTGAGTAAACTCAAAAAACTGAATTATTATGTTTAAAACCCTTTTAAATCAAAGGTATCTAATAAGACCTTATCACATATAAACACCGATAGGTTTTGATTTACTATAACAAAAACACTTTTTATAGAAAATCCAGTGATATTATGATAATGTCTACAGATTCAAAGTAAATATATAAAATAGCTGAAATGCTTGCATCTCACATTCCAACATATTTAGGCACAACTAAAAATGTACGGCACTTATTGGAGAATGAATTCTATACAATAATTGGGCTACTGGGGCACCGCCCGTCAAGGTGTACCTCTAAATAAATAACACCGAGGACCTCGCCGGGATCCCCTGCCAACACAGCACCGGCCTACCCCTGAACTTGGATAGTACCGAATATGACACCCCTCGTTAATAGGCCATGAAGCATACAAATGAGAGATAATATCAATTTAGATAGGGATGATCATACCCTAATTGAGACCGACCCACTTAGCCCAACTACATCTATTCTGTTTTAATCCTTCCCGGTTAATGAGGCTTGAGGCTACGTTTTACATTTTATATAGCACCTCCCACTTGGAATGCTACACTGCCTTCAGGAATCAATGCAATGCTAGCATTCATCCATACAAGTTCGTTTTAGGTCTGAACGAATCCAAAGACACTACCTCCACTACACCCATTTTGGAACCCTTAGGTTTAGTAGCAAATAGCCCTTGCACTTCAAAACTCCATCTTCAACTCCATACTCCTCAAGATGTCTTTGGGTCGAAACGCTTGAGTTGGATCGAAGTAGTTTTCAGATAACATATCCGATCCCGTCTCTTTGAAACAACCTTCAATAATTTTTGGTAAACTCAACCCCGGTTCTTTAGGAAATAAACAGAAAAGATAAGAATGAAGATCACCTCCTAACCATTAGTGGATGGATTTTCTTATCATTTATCCTTGAAGAACGAATTGAATTTACGCGTATAGTATAACACCATCGATGGTAACTGTACCATATAATTTCCATGTTTCTCTACATATTTTCAAAGTTACATTTTGGTCCAGATTTTGATAGTTGGATATTTAGCTATCAAATAAACAAACATTCAACATTAATTTGATTCCATATGGGATCCACTAATCCTTTATTAATTAATTTTTAATTAATAAAATCACTTGATGAACTTGAGCAGAAGATCTTTACACGACACTATTTTCAAAACCTTTACTTTCCCTTTGTACGTAGGAAACATTTATACATATCTTAGCGGTATAAGTATATTATTGAAACATTTGGAAAATTCTCTCTTTTGCAAATTCCTTTTGAAAAACACTACGTACTTTAACTCAATCCACTTATCCTTTATAACAATTTCCTTTTTAAAAACTCACTTCATGATTCAAATATCTTATTATTTTCTAAAGTCAATTTATAAAAACACTTTTATAAGTCTAAAACCCAATTCACAAAACCTCTTTGAAAACCTCTAAAATCATTTATAAAACATTTCCCCATCTAAAAATCCTTTGATAAATATTCTTTAAGAAAAATCCTTTACAAAATATCTTTTGCACCTCATCCTTTTAAATCACTTTAAATAAACCATTTTACCTAGTAAAACCCATTTTTATAAACAAGTTATTATTTATAAATACCTCTATACAATAATAATATAACCATAAAAATTATTTATAAACCTTAACCCCAAAATGATTAAAAAATAGGAGCTAATTTAAAACCATATTTTAAATTTTCAAAAAGAGGCTTAGCAAACCCAATGTTAGTAATTTAATTTTCCATTTAAGATCACTTTCACTTTCAAGTCATTACCCATTTAATTACATAACCAAACATATATGTAAACACACTTCATATCCAAACCAGGGAATAACATGTCAATACAACTCAACTAGTATATACATCTCCAAATAATATAATAGCAGGATGGTGATTTTTCTTGCTAAATAGATATCCAACAATCAAACAATTAACGTATAGCAAAATGGGTATTTATTCCGCTAACATATATATCCATGCAATCAAATAATTAACTTATAGCAGAATGAGGATTTGTTCTGCTATCAAATGCCCATACAGTCAAACAATCAATTTATACCAGCATGGAGATTTATTTTGCTATCAAATGTACACAAATCAAACAATCAATCATAACTCATTCATGGGCATTTTTCTACTTAATAGCACTCACATTTGAATTCCATGAGTTCAAAACCATCTCTAAAAAAAGTACCTTAAAACAATTTGATTCTGGAGACATAGGATTTAAGACTTAAAACACACTTTAAAATAATTAATTACAAGATAAACTCTTTTAAATCACAAGTAACCTTTATTATATTTGAACTTAATTTAATTATAAATTAATAATTAATTATACCTTTAATGAATAAATTATTTATAAATTAAACCCTTAATTAATCCTTTATTAACTATTAAGTAGTAATTTAAAACCTTTATTAATAACTAACAATTAATTAATATTAATTATTTAATTAATTAATCTTTTAATTAAACCTTTAATAGTAAATTAAACCTTAAATAAATAATTTATTTTAAATTAAAACCTAAGTTAACTTATAATTAAAATAATTAAACACTTGACTAATAATTTATTAAATAATTAACCTTGTACTTAATTAAATTAAAAATAAATCCTATACTTAACTCATAATTATTGAAAATTAATCTTGCCTAATCAAAAATTAATTAAAATTAATCTTACCTTAAAACATAATTAATTAGTAGTTAATCTTCACTTAATTATAATTAATAAACTCTATTTAATATTTAATTAATTATCAAAGCTTAATTAAAAATTAATATTAAATTATTAATTAATTTTATAAAACACCATTATTAAGTTTATAAAACATTTTCAAACACTTTTAAGTATGAAAACTAAATTTTCGAAAATCCGATTTTTTTTATCGAAACAACATCCATAGCGACTACCACTAGGGATGCAGTAACTTGAGTTTGTTTTTACAAGTTACTAACTTTCCAATTCTCCACCTCTAACTTTGTTCATTTTAAACCATAAGGAAAAGTTTAAAACTAAAACAAAGTTCAACTTCAAATTTTTAAAAACTTAAATACTTTAAAACCATTTCCTTTTAAAGAATCCAAATCTCCTTTTAATATCTCATTGTTAACTTATAAACATACCACATCATAACCTAGTTCACATTCATATTATATCTAAACTTACAACAAATATCAAATCCAAAGTTTATAAACTATATCATAACTAAAGTTTACAAATTTACAACAATACTAAGGTAGACTTCATTTCAAGTCCACTTTTTCCATCTCGAACCATCCATATCCACAAAAATAAAGAACAAACATATAAAAACCAAAAATGTTTCACACACATCATAAAGCAATTTATGCAACATATATCAAGTTAAAAATTTGAAATTAAAACTAACGTTTACTCACCGAAAGCTTGGAAACCACACAAAAATCACTCGAAAATAGGTCATTTTCTCACTGATTTTTTGATCATGTTACTCTCGAAATTTGAACAAGTCGCTAAAAAGAAATTTTTAGGAATTCTTTCCTTTACATTTGAGTAAAGGAATCACTTAATTAAGATTTGTTTTGAGAAAGATATGGTCAAAAGAAGGAGTGGTATTTTCAGCCTTGATAATGAGTCAGAAAATGAGCTAGAAAGAAACGAAATTTTGATCCAAAATTTTTTGAATTTTGAAAAGTAGTTCAAATGAAAGTTGTAGCCATTGGAATTCGATATGGTTTAAAATAAAATAAAATCTTGATTTGGAGTAGTATTGAGGAAGTTATGGCTGAATGAAATGTGAGTGAAAATGAAGAAGAAAGAGTTTTAAAACAAGGTTAGAAAATAATTAAAAAAAATTAAATTTAAATTTTATAATTTTAAAATAGGAAGCCATGACTAAGTTTTCAAAAATCTTTGAAGAAATAAGTAAAGAAAATGGAAATGAATGAAAAATGATGGAAATGTTAGAAAAATATTATATATATTAAGTGCATACATCAAATTACCAAACTACTATCGTACTTTGCCCTCTCTCTCCGTATGCCACCTCACCGCCTCCATCCATCTCACCTACTAGCCACCCTTCCATCAAATCCATGTTAACATGCCATTAATGCCTTAGTCCTTTGCGTTTTTAAAGGAATCTTTATATTTAAATACTTTTTTAGGAAAAATGTCACATCACTACTTATATAAACTTATTTAAATGTATATATATTTATGTATATATGTAATTATAAATAATAAATGTGTAAATGTGCCTGAATATATTCTCATTAGAGTTCACAATGTTAGTGACAACTTTTAGCCAACGAAAAATCAAAATTTCGAAAAACGAATTCCAGTCACATTTTCAATTTTTCTTCGAACTACATATTTTGTCAACCAATTTTGAACACTATTTCACCATCATTATTAATTATTAAAAAAATTTGTTTCATTACAATACCTATATATTGAATATTTAAAATTAATTAAATATTCACAAATTAAAGTAGTGAAATTTCGGGTCGGGACATTCTCACCTTCTTAAAACAATTTCTTCCTCGAAATTACACCTCGCCCTAACCTAGAAAACACTTAACTCTATACATCAATTCCTAGATGTACATAGATCATTATTAGACAAAATATGATTCGATCATTACTCGAATACATAACTTAATTTTCGAACTAGGATGCTCACCCGATTTTCTAGTGCAGACTCTGATCAGGCTCCCTGATTAGGAACCTATGTTCTCCTTACATAGTTTTAACCATGATAGAAAACACTGGTCCCATACCAAAAATCCTCATCAAGTGCTCGTTATCAAAATCGAGTAATAGATCCTTATCCGGAATGGGGTGAAACACCTCAAAGCCATGTACTCGAATCTTAGATCAAACTATATGAAAATGAGAAATGATCTACATCCAACTTACGCACTTACTTAATTGGTTCTCCCAAATACCAATTCTATTTCCACTAAATTATTTATGAAAACATTTCATAAAACTAAATTTAGGTTCAACTTGGATACTACTTCACAACATCCTAAGAGTATATACCCATATTGATCCAACTATTCCATTTTGCACTTATTTCCCTAAGAAAACTCAAGATCAAAATACTCGGGTTTTATTTCAAAAACTTTTTGAAATGAAACTTTTACATATTAATCATAGAAAGTTTATACATATAGCTCGAGTAACTCCAAAATGGTACCAAGGAACTGGGTACTACCAAACAGTATTATACATTCCCTTACCAAGAAGGGTAATGCTCAAGAGAAGTGTTTACAATCCGAACACATCTCTTCCCCATAATTAAACTATTTTCGTGTCACTCGAACTAGTTAACTTTGAAGTATTACTTTTATTTCAAAATGCCATTTTTGAAACAATGTATTTCATTTTTCGAATAGAACATTTATTACCAACTTGTTTTAGATTCGTTCGGGTTGAACTTGATTTGATTGTACAACAATAAAGAGAATAATTTACTAAGTGCACTACAACATTCACCTAGGCAAACATGCGATCGTCACTTAGAAGATTATTCCGATGATCATAAAACAACTGAGACTCTTCCTCTTGAACCAATCCCAAAAAAACATCGCATTCTTAACATTTCATTCCCAAAATTCTTAACCCAATTTTATTTTTCAAATAATACTACTATTATCTTTCAAAACCTTGAAAATCATTTTTTAAAACAACCTGGATTTTATCCTCAAGTTTTTAACTTAAATTCTTTTTTATTAAAAGACACCTTCTTATACATTCAGTTTACAAATCAACTTTTATAAATCATTTTCCAAATATTTATTACAAAATATTCAAACCTTTTTTAAAAACAATCTCTTATTAAATCAAATTTCAATTCAATATTAACATCGAACACCTTATAGTCAAATCGTGAAACTTAATTCACAAGGTGTTTGCTTCAATGTTTTCCTCTATTCCTATCTACCCAGCCCAAATCATAAAAAGTAAAGCTACCTATACAGACTAACAATAGTCAATGCTCAACTGGACAAGCATGATTAACAAAATCCTAATTGATAATAATAGAATTATTATTATCTCTTGACAAAAAACACCTCAACTAACTATGCCATACTATACTACACTATTTTGAAAACCATTCTTTATATATAAAATATATCCTAGGTAAAATTATTTCATTTACCAAATTTCAAAACAATATTGTGTCGGATAGCCTTGTTCAAGTTTTTAGAGATCCCTATCAATAACATTAGCTACTCGTATTGACAAGAATCTATAACCCACTCAACAGACCAATCAACATAATATAAAATATTTTTATATCACTAACAAATACACGCTCTTACACACAAACGCTCACTCAAAGTCATAACAAGGCATTCTATTATCTATCTCTTAATAAGTTGCTCCATCAAAGCTAAGGTACTCATTTAATCTTGGGCTCCGATACCACAATGTAAAGGTCTAGTCTTTTCAACCATCAATAGTGACAACCGATAGGCTTTTCAACCATCCCGGCACCACCATAGCATTACAATGGTACCTCGAGTCTTCTTTTATGGCCAGCCTCGAGATTGTAAGCACCTAGCAAACTAACCCATCAAGGCCTTATACAACCTCTTCGATACGTATAGGGGTAAAAATCTCTTGCTCGCCACAAAATAGAAAGCGGGAACCCCCTACCATGTTAATCGAACAAATGGAAACAGATCCGATCCTGGTTTCTTTGAAAGAACCTTCAATAATTTCTGGTAAACTTGACCCCGGTTCTTTAGGAATTAAACAGACGGGATAAGAACAGAGATCACCTCCTAACCGTTAGTGGATGGATTTCCTTATCATTTATCATATAAGAATAAAATGAATTACACATACAATATAACACCACCGACGGTAACTGTAGCATATAATATTCGTGTTCTAGATATTTCCAAAGTTATGTTTTGGTCCAGATTTTGAAAGACGGTTATTTAACTATCAAACAAACAAACATTCAACATTGATTTGATTCCATACAGGATCCACTAAGCCTTTATTAATTAATCTTTAATTAATAAAATCACTTTATGAAACTTGATCAAAAGATCTTTACACAACACTATTTCCAAAAACCTTACTTTCCCTTTATACTTCGCAAACATTTATACTTATCTTAGAGTATAAGTATATTATCAAAAAATTTGGAAAATTCTCTCTTTTTAAATTCCTTTTGAAAAACATTGCCTACTATAACCCAATCCACTAATCCGTTATTAAAGTTTCCTTTTTAAAAGCCCACTTCATGATTCAAATAACTTATAAATTTCCAAACTTAATTTATAAAAACACCTTTATAAGTCTACAACCTAATTTAGAAAACCTCTTTACAAACCTCTAAAATCATTTATAAAACATTTTCCCATTTAAAACTCCTTTGATAAATCTTCTTTAAGAAAAATCCTTTACAAAATATCTTTTGCAATGCATCCTTTTAAATCACTCTAACTCGGCAAAACCCATTTTTATAAACAAGTTATTATTTATAAATATTTTTGTACAATAATAATATAACTTTAAAAATTATTTATAAACCTTAACCCAAATTGATTAAAGAATAGGAGCTAATTTAAAACCATACTTTTCAAAAAGAGGTTTAGCAAATCCAATGATATTAATTTAAGTTACCATTTAACATCATTTTCACTTTCAAGTCACTTAACCATTTATTTGCATAAGTTAACATATATGTAAGTACACTTCATTTCTAAATCAGGGAATAACATGTCAATACAACTCAACTAGCATATACATGTCCAAATAATATAATAGCAGGATGGTGATTTGTCCTACTAAATAGATGTCCAACAATCAAACGATTAACTTATAGCAGAATATGGATTTATTCGGATAACATATATGTCCATACAATCAAACAATTAACTTATAGCAAAATGGAGATTTATTTTGCTAATATATGTCCATAATAATCAAATCAATTACGTTATAGCAGAATGAGGATTTATTCTACTATCAAATGTCCACATAATCAAACAATCAATTTATACCAGAATAGAGATTTATTCTACTATCAAATGTCCACACAATCAAACAATCAATCATAACTTATTCACAGGCATTTTTCTACTTAATAGTACCCACATTTGAATTCCTTGAGTTCAAAACCATCTCTGAAAAAGAATTACCTTTAAAACAATTTGATTCTTAGAGCTAAAGGATTTAAAACATAAAACACCCTTTAAGATGACTAATTAAAAGATAAACTCTTATTAAATCATAATTAATCTTTTTTAAATTTGAATTTAATTTAATTATAAACTAATAATTAATCAATCCTTTATTAAATAAATTATTTATAAATTAAACCCTTAATTAATCCATTATTAATTATCAAATAATAATTTAAAACCTTTATTAGTAATTAACAATTAATCAATATCAATCAATTAATTAATTAATCTTTTAATTAAAACTTAAATAATAAATTAAACCTTAAATAAATAATTTATTTTAATTAAAACCTTAATCAACTTATAATTAAAATAATTAAACAATTGACTAATAATTTATTTAATAATTACATTATACTTAATTGATTAAAAATAATTCCTATATTTAACTCATAATTAATTAAAAATTAATCTTGCCTAATCAAAAATTAATTAAATTTAATCATACTTTAAAACATAATTAATTAGTAGTTAATCTTCACTTAATTATAACTAATAAAACCTGTTTAATACTTAATTAATTATTAAAACTTAATTAATTAAAATTAATTATTAAATTATTAATTAATTTTATAAAACACCATTATTAAGTTTATAAAACATCTTCAAAATGCATTTATGTATGAAAACTAAATTTTCAAAAATCTAATATATTTTTTATCGAAACTGCATCCATAGTGACTATCGCTATAGATGTAGTAACTTGAGTTTGTTTTTCCAAGTTACTAAGTTTTCAATTCTCTACTTATAACTTTGTTTCATTTTAAACCATAAGTAAAAGTTTAGAAATTAAAACAAAGTTCAACTGTAAAGTTTTAAAAACTCAAAAGCTTTAAACGCATTTCCTTCCAAAAATCCAAATCTCCTTTTAACATCTCAATATTAACTTATAAACCTACCACATCATAACCAAGTTCACATTCATATCATACCCAAACTTACAACGAAAATCAAATCCAAAGTTTATAAACTATATCATAACCAAAGTTTACAAATTTACAACAATACTAAGGTAGACTTCATTCCAAGTCCACTTTTTCCATCTCGAGTCATCTATATCCACACAAAAAAATAAGCATATACAAACTCAAACATATTTCACACACATCATAAAGTAATTTATGTAACATATATCAAGTTAAAAACTTTGAAATTAAAACTAACGTTTACTCACCGAAAGCTTGGAAAACCAGACAAAAATCACTTGAAAATAGGTCATCTTCTCACTAATTTTTGATCATGGTACTCTCAATATTTGGACAAGTCATGAAAAAAATTAGGAAATTCTTTTCTCTACAATTTGAAAAAAAGAACCAATTAATTTCGATTTGTTTTGAGAGAGATATGGTCAAAAGGAGAAGTGGTATTTTCGGCCTTGATAATATGTGTCCGAAAGTAAGTCAGACAAAAATGAAATTTAGACCCAAAATATTCAAAATTTGAAAAAGTCGTTCCATTGAAAGTTGCAGTTAATGGAATTCTATATGGTTTGGAAAAAAAATGAAAATCTTGATTTGGAGTGGTATGTAGGAAGTTATGATCGAATGAAATATGAGTAAAAATGGAGAAGAACGAGTTTTAAAACAAGGTTTGAAAACATTTAAAACAAAATAATTTTTTAATTTATATTTCATAATTTTAAATAGGAAGCCATTGCTAAGTTTTTAAAAAGCTTTAAAGAAGAAAGAAGTAAAGAAAATGGAAATGGAATGAATGAAAAATGATGGAAGTGTTAGGAAAATGTTATATACATTAAGTGCATACATCAAATTACCAAACTACCATCGAACTTTGCCCTCCTCTCTCCTTATGCCACCTCACCACCTCCTACCACCTCACGCAAATCCCCCTTAGCCGCCGTTCCATTAAATCAACGCCAACATGCAATTAATGCCTTAGTCCTTTGGTTTTTAAATGAATTTTTATATTTAAATTCGTTTTTCTTTCTTTTAGAAAAATGTCACATCGCTACTTATATAAACTTATTTAAATTCATATACATATATTTATGTATATATGTAATTCTGACTAATAAATGTATAAATCTTTGTGAATATATTCTCATTAGATTTCACAACGTTTGTGACAACTTCTAGCCGATGAAAAGTCGAAATTTCGAAAAAAGAATTCCGGTCACATTTTCATTTTTTCTTCGAACTATATATTTTGTAAACCAATTTTGAAAACCATTTAACCATCATTATTAATCATTAAAAAGATTTTTATTTTCATTATAAAACCTATATATTGAAGATTTAAAATTAATTAAATATTCGCAAATCAAAGTTGTGAAATTCCGGATCGTTACATTTAGGAAGGGACAGAATTGAATTTTGAAACTTTGAAGGGTGTTTGGAAAAACATCCCATATTTATAACAATCAATTATTTTGAGCCCAAGTCACCATGCATATGGTAATGAATAAATTGATTAATATAATTAGTCATATCCATATATGCCTGCTAATTAGGGAAAGTCTATTTACTCTTTCCTTTTTCTTAATATTTATTTCATTTTCTAAACATGATTATGCATTACATAAAGGTTTTATTTAGTCAAAATAATTAAAATTGAGCTACTTTGTTATGATAAATTTCAAACACTTATATGCATGAGATTGGCTCCATATTTTCAATACATAACAATCGACAACACATGAGATAGTTAATGAGCCCATAGGTAAAATACTTCACCAGTTCATTTGAATAATATATTTATTTGAAGGCTAATTCTAGTTTAACCCTTGTTATTGCTGTTTATCCCCTCAGAACACAGAAAAAACCCTTGAACCCACTTTGTTACTGAGTAATCCCAAAATATTTCCCACTCTTTCTCATTCTACCCCACCCTCCATTCATACGTACTTTTTCCCATTCATTCAAACCCTAGCTCACTCTAACTCATGCACACAGTCGCTCAGGGAGGGAGGATTAAAGGTCACATTAGGTATCGCCTCAAACCCTAATCACCGTCTCAGTTACAGTTACACAGGGAGGGAGGGTCGATGTTTGTACCCTGTCGTGGAGTTGCAAGGCAAAAAAAAGGTGTGGTGTTGACTTTTTACCACGCAGCGACACTACGTGATAAAAATACGAATCACGCAGCAACACTACGTGATAAAAATAATCACACAACAAGGCTACATGGTTCTTATTATTACCTGGCTTTGTTGTCGTGTGGTAAAAATAAGAACTACGTTGTAATAACCCGATATTTTCAACCATTCGCATCCACACATGTCGGACATGAATTGCTCAAAATACCGAATTGTAAAATAAATTTGGCAAATCTCAGAATATAGAGCAAATAAATAAATCACAGAATCACAGACATAGAGTAATATAATGCAGCGGAAGTAAAGAAATAGTAGTTCATGAAGCTACTATATAATATACATCAGAGTTAAGCAAGATACAACAGAAGTCTCAATATGATAATCAAGTAAAATCAGAATACATCACTGGAATCAACTGGATAACTGAAATGGAATAGATAGCTTCATCTTCAAGCAAAGCTCCAACTTCGAAGGTGAGTCTCAAAAGCTGTGTCACTCAGTTTGACCCCGAGCGTAAAGCAAAACACAAAACACTCGAGTCAGGACATACATACTTATACAATGTAAACCAACTCAAGTGAACTACAATAAAATGTACAAGTAACTTAAAGGATGCTTGGGACCGTCCATCCTCTAAGGATCCGTTAAACTATATACTATGTAGTAATATTTTGCTATTATAGTAATGTCTATAGTAAAATAAACTTGCTTTAAAATGGCGTTAAGGAGTTACCTAATCTCCCCCTTAACACAATAATAGTCCCAGTAGTCCATCCAGTATCAGCGCATCTCCAGATCGGGAGACTACCCTAAATACTCCACGGGCTACGGGAGAAAACCAAACTCGTACAAGGCATGTTAGGGTAGGTGACACGGCACACAAGGCAATGCCAGGATAGATATACCAATTGCGCACACGGGCTGGTGGTAACGCGTAGCAGCAACTACCGCCCACCTCGAGCCACACTCCCAAATCAAAAATCAAAAGTAGCCACCAAATCCATCTCAAAGTTAGAATATAATATCGAAGGAGTGTGTCCAATAAGAGGGGCTACCTCCTTGGCCCAAGATCGCTCCTGTTTTAGCCACCTTAAGCCAACTCACGGGAGTCGGGTCCACGTTCATACCTCAAAGGATGTCACCACCATCCTACTTCATTCTGGAATCTCCACTGCGTACACGGTTGTTAAAGTGATTTTCTAAGTTGGCAGAGAGTACGACAACTTCTGATCCCGGTCTCTTTAGCAACCAAACATTATTATTACCCATGGATATTTATTTGAAAATCATTTCTATTCCAAACCATTTAAAATCAAATACTATTACTTTCCAAAATAATATCCATTCTCAAAATGGTAATATTTCCAAATCCATATACTTCTCAAATTTAATATTCATTTCAAAACTAAATATTATATTATTTCATTTCAAAAACCAATCCAATACCTCATTTCCATTTCAAACCCAAAGTAATAATATATATACCATTTAACTTAAACTCAAATTTCCAAATCACTGAATATTTCCTTCCATTTACTAAACTTGAAGTATTCCTTTAAATCATCTTAACCCAAACCACTTGGTAAGGTCATATTCTTAAATCTTCCATTTCCAATAAGTTCCAAATTTATATATTTAAAGACAATTCTTAATTAAATACATTTCCAAAGCCATATTACTTTCAAGTTATAACAACTCTGAAACCAAACATTTTGAAACACATTTATTTAGACCATCTAAATAATGTTAATATCTACCAAACAAGATTCATTTAACCATTTAAATTCAATGTCAAATAATATTTATTTCAAAGTTGTAGCATTTATAAGTTTATTCATTCAATTATAAACTTTCCAAAACATTGTATATTTCAGCTACATTAAAATTTCAATTTTTTAGCCAATTCAACTTATAAAAATCATATTTCCCACTTTAAAATATTCATTCGGATATCATTTAACTTATGATTTAATAAAATAAAATTTTATAAATAAATATCCAAATTAAACTATAATTCATTTATTAAGTCAAAAACACATTCTTTTACTTCTTTTGTTTCAACAAATAACTTACCACTTTATTTTGAAATACCAACTTCATAAATAAGACTAAATTCTCATTTACTTACTTAACTTAACAATTTCAATTAAAATCAAATTTCCAATTATCAAGTTAAGTCATATTTTGAAAATACATTTTTCCACTCAAATCATAATTCCAATTTCCAAACATTCCATTTCATAAACAAAGTAATTTATCGTAGTAAATATAACAGTAAATTTCTTTGCAAATTTATTCATTTAGGCATCAATAAAACTATGATTTCTGGCTAAATACATTTATTACAAAATGTGCAATTAAAACTGTATTTCATTTTATCAATTCAAAGGACATCATTTATTATCTTTACTACTAATAAAGAAAATTCATTACACTAATTTGCATGGCGTCTTTTTGAAGTTCCAAAAATACCCTTTCCAGTTTCACGTCCACGCATGTTTTGACGTTCACGCTCTTACGGTCACACCCGCACTCATGCCTTCTGTTCCTATTCTCCTCTCCCAAAACTTAATTTTGTTAGCCCCCAAATTCGCCCAAAAAATCTCCAATCCCTTCATTCTTGATTCAGTTCTTCTCCAGATTCGACCTCCCTCACCATCTACAGCAAATTCCCTCATCATCCATGGCAACTTCCCTCAAGATATGTAGCATCCACGGCAACTTCCTACCCATCGCCGAATCTTCAGCGACCTTCCTATTCATCGTCGATTCCATTCATCCCATGGTAGGCGACTGAATTAGGCGGAGGAGATAGCTTACTGCTCCCCGATAAGACAGCTCAGGCGGTAATCGATTTCTCTTACCAACTATTTTCTGTCCAAGGTATACTTCTATACAATGTATAGATTTTGACTAAAATATTCACACACGTGGATTACTGTCACTTTTTGGCATCGTCAAACACTATCTACTGAAGTAATTTATCATATGCCTAGGATGTTGTATGATAAACATAAACACAGATGTCTCTCATTATTTTTGTACATATGAACTTTATCAGTTGGATGACATGACGCTCTTTCTTAGTTTATACAAATAAGTGAATATAACATAATGTTTCTCCTATTCGAATTAAATTGTTCTCATTTTTTGAAATATTTCGGTTTCATTTAGATATCATTGATAACATTGCTAATATTTTCTATACTCATTTATATGACTTCGTATAATTATGAAGCATGCTATTACTGTAAGAGCAAGCTGAAGTTTCATTATGACTAGACTAGAAGTAATTATATAATAAGTTTTTGGTTTCCTTTACCGTATTTTTGCATTTTCCAACGAAGTGGGTTCATCATTCAATTATTTTGCAAGTCCTTTCAAGTTATATATTGCCTGTTGACAGAATCAATATACTATATTTAGCTTATCTTTTGCCATTCCAACATTTTTTTACCTTTATATTCACAATTAACGAATTCCACAAAGTTTTATTTAGGGAGCATAAATGAATCAGCTATATGTATCACATGTTGAAAGCTGGATCACATTCATGTATTGAATTATCCATTGCTGAGGTAACCACTAATGCCTAGGGACAATCCCTTTGGCGCTGCAAGGCTCTTAGCTCTAATTGCCCCATTGCTGCAACTGTAAATTCATAATATTTCCAATACTCATATGAATTAGGTATTTTTTATGAATTATGAAATTGTAAAATGATGTCTTTGAGTACAACGGAATCAAGAAACGTGCACATTAGTGGAATTAATTTGTTGAGCAGCGAGACATTTCATATTATTCAGAAGCAACTATGTTAACAGTGCTAGCAGTGAACATTCAATCAACTAGAAACAGTCCTAACATAGATGAAATTCTCATTCAAAAGTTGATTTATGTGGATATTCTTGGAGTGTGAAAACTTAATATGACCGTGTATCAATGGGTGAAGGCTTGACCAACACGTGGATCGAGAAAGTTAAATGTGGCCCATGATATGGGATCAGGTGATCTTTTTCAGAAATCATATACATATTTATCGAATGTGTTAAAAGAGATGCTAAAGGTTTATGTTTAAATAAATATGCATATATAACACTAAGTACCAAAAATACATGTTAACTGGCATATGTACTAATGCAGCATTGGAAGTCTTGAAGGCTCACCGCATGAAGATGGAGTGCGGAATATTATAGTGAAATCTGTAATTTTCAAAGGGACGCAGAATGGACTGAGAACAAAGACGCGGGGAAGCTGAACCATGGGTTCATTAATGGAGTTACATTATAACATGCTATGATGAGGAACGTACAAAATCCAACTATGATCTCTACTGCACCGGTGATAAAAATGGTCCACAACAGGTACATGTTTATTAAAGAAATTTATACCGATGATAAGAATAACAGAATCAAGGTTAGGATAAACGGGTTTCTTCTATGGACATACAGGGGTCATCGACTAACCCAATAACGATTAAGTTTGAATGTAGTCCTATGAATCCGTTTATTAGAAATAACGTCATCTAAATAAGCAGTTAAGCTATTTGATTTTATTTTCATAATATTACCTTCATTGTATGGCACTGAAACTGTACAACCATGTGTATACATATATATACATATACATATATACATATATATGTATACATATACATATATATACACATATGTATGTATGTATGTATTTTTTTAGCGTATGTAAGTAACGTAAGTAGCAACGTTACACAACTGTGATTTAATTTATCTTTATCTTTACTACTAATAATAAGAATTCAATGGATTGATATCAACCATGTCTTTTTGAAATACCCATTATATGCTTTACACTTTTAGTTCACCGTACCTCTTCTATCGGCTTTTACAACCTTACCAAAACTAAAAAAACCATTGCTATTATTTTCATCTCTTTATAGTTCCACAACCAGAAACTAGGGTTAACTCACGAATTTCCAAATCTGCCATCCTCTCCACCTTCCATTCAATCTTTGATCATCGATTGATTGATTATCGACTAAGGATTGTCCGTTAAACTGTGGTTTTTGATATAACATCTTCGAAAACTTCGATTATGGAATAAGCACACAATTAAGTTGGATTTTTTGATTCAGCGTCGATAGAGAATTAAGCTTGGTCATCCTTCATGCGACATTATTTGCTTTCAATCTAAGGTAAGTATTGTTTATTTTCATTACTTCCTTCAAATTTGGAGTGGTATTTAGGTTCCTTAACAATTTATCTTTTATAACTAAATTCAAGGTTAAGTTTTTTTTTCCTATTTTATTGATATCAATCTCTTTTGATATTAAGTGACAATTTTGGGCTTTTTTATTGATTTTCCCGGAGTTATCTCAATGGATAACTTCTGTAATTACATTCTATTTTCATTTATCTAAGTGTTCCTATATTTGTTAACTGAAAATAGATTCACTCAACAAATAAAATAGTTGCCTGCTTTGAAGTATTTCATCCCCTTTACTTACATGTGCATGTGTGTAAGCTGCCTGAGCATCAAGATCTAATTTTTCTTTTAGGTTACATACTTGCATTTGCATGGATATAAGTTAGTTGCTGTATTTGTGGCAATTTCAGTACTCCGTATTATTTGATGGATCAATAAATACAAACTGGAATACTTTTAAATCATAACTAAAACTGAGCCTAATACATGAGGAGAAATTGATAGATTTTAAAATTGACTCTATTTGATATCTAAGAAGTTTGAATGGTTTTCAGTACTAATCCACCAAGTGCTTTTGAGACAAAATTCATGTCGGCTATATTATAGAAGTTATTAGAATCTTCATAAGGTTTAACAATTAACTCATCAAATGATATACTAAATAAATTGGTTGCATATGCAAATAAGCTTTTAGACGAATATGCATTTGAGAAAAATGAATATGTGTTACAACATGGTAAATGAACTCTGTTATGACACCTTTTTTTTACAAATAGACCCTCTTCCATATATTGTAAATATTTAGATTATAGCTCGACTGATTCTCTATGTTATAACACTATTAATTCACTGTGTTATAACACAATTCGTATTCTTCCATGTATTATCTTGCTACATAAGTCGAAGACTTGAATGGATTTAAGGCATTAATGTTTGTGTTTGACTTTAAGGCTTAAAAGAATCAAGACATTAAACAATGTTGTTTAAATTCAATACCTGAATGAATTTAATGCTTGGAATTCAAAGTTAGGATGCCAGTCCATATGAAATTGCATGGACAACAAATATTTAAACTTTACAATTCCTATATAATATAAGGAAATAAGAGATCTTCATAAATTTGTCCATGATTTATAATCCAAGATAGTTTAATGAGAAAACTTAATCAAGATAAAACTTATTCAAGGAAGTTCTTAAATTTCTTTTTTTGGTTTAGCTAAATATGCATTACAATGTTACGTACTTCCTTATTTGATTTTCCATGCACCTTTAAATGGAACTAAAAGTAAAATTATTTTCCATGTTCCATAGATTAATTAGAAATGTATTTATTTCGAGCAATTTTCCACTAAATTTCTAAGGCATTATAGAATTAGAGATTCTACAATTGTGTTTATTTTTTTCAATATTAATTTATGCAGACTGCAGCCATTTTCAACGTTCAAATAAAATATGTATTTTTGGTATTACAGTAAGATTATTTCAATGCACCAACCAAAAGACATGTTATCATAGATGTACTGTTATAACATTGACATTAACAAAAATATGTATTTCAGTTTATGATATTCAAATTTTATTATGTTTTCAAGTTACCTCTGTCTGCTAGGAACTATGGCATCGAATAGTTGCTATCAGCATTTTAATGTGGTTCTCTTTCATGCCGCTGTTACTTATTGGTGACGTGACAGTGATAATTCATCATGTTATATACTCCACTTGATTATATATACAATTTTTTTTTACACATGATCATTTCTTTGTACTAACTACATAGTTTAATTTAATTTTTTTGGAGCGAAAAATAATGTACACGACACAAATTATAATGTAGACAACACAAACTATAACCCTACTAAACTTTTGATAAAGGAAAACCATTACCTTGACCGTTTTAGAGTTAGTAAAATGTTATTAATTTTGGTTTATTAGTTGAATCACCAAACTAATAATATACCACGATGATTTTGATCAACCTGCTTTGAAAATGTAATGAGGTATAAAATTGCCTAAATTCACTTTTCATTGGCGCAACTGCTGTTTGCTTTATACCTAAAAAAATGGTGAAGCCATGACTTTTGTATGGTTCAGCGACTGTTTGCTTTATACCTAAAAAAACTATGAAAAAAAATAAATTGGGAGATTTGAATAAAGATCTGTAATATTTTTAATGAATTGGGATATGAGGAAGGAAAACATATTTTATATCCCATCTTTTATGACTTCGGCTCACCATGGTAAATAAAAAATAGTGGTTACCCTTACAATGTCAGTCCATTAACTATGTTTCAGGTATCCTTTTTTATAGTTGTAGTTGCCTGCAAGACATCTGTTTGTGTTTTAAAAAATATGCCTGAAAGTGTTAATAGCCAAGTTATTGTACTGTCTCATGTAGGTGTTACCGACAAAATTACCAGTTGAATCTGTAAAATTTATAGATGGAAGAAGTGTCATCTTTATTAAGAGTGAAGCACCTAATGCAAAATCAAGAGGGTTGGTTAAATCTGGCCTGCTTTCTGAACCTTGCAAAGGAGTGGGAGATTGTTTTGGTCCAAAAAAAAATGAAGTAGGTTTCTTTCATTATGGAGAGGAAACAGGTCCATCTTTTTCTTAAGTTTCCTTTTCATATTTGTTATTCTTTTCACTTGATTAATCATATTCAGCATTATCTGCATTAGTTAACATGGATCAGATGAACTCATGTTGTAGGTACAAAGATTCATCTTCAAGGCTACTTCAGGAAAATGGTCGAGATCAGTATTTGGCTACTGCACTTTATTTCTTCTACACCTGCACTTTATTCTCAGGGTTGTAATCGAGTATACAATGCAAGCGCTTCATTCCATTGGTTTTGATGCGTCAATATACTGCTCCGTTTTGCCAGCGCAGCAACTACTGTTGGTACTAATGGAGTATCGTGATTGTTGCAGAACCAAATTCTCAAACCCTCGACTCGACATAGAAACTGCAACAGCTACTATTTCCAATGATGCACAACCGACCACCAAGCTAAGAACTGATGTGACCCTGTTCACTGTTTTCACTGAGGCTGGTGCGGTCATAACAATTCGGTTGCACCCTTAGGATCCAAAAAGCCAAATGTGGAATGTGAATCTCATCATCATCAATGCTTCCGCTTCTAGCCCCGAATTCGATCTTCAGTTCAATTACTACATCCAGATTCTAGAACTACAAACTCTTATCTATTCGCCACTCATTCCCTCTATAGCTTTTTTGATCTTTCAGATGGATACAACCCTTCTCAATGTGTTCAACTGCTTTGCTATGACCTCCCCTAAACCACATCAGCAAAAGTAAAATACCCTGGTTTATTTTGTTTCATGTGTTGTGCATGTAGGGAAACAAAAGGAAAAAACAGTGACCAAGTTAGGGGGTGCAAAGCTGTAAGCAGATTGAAGCAATTGCCTTTGATAACATGTGTTTTTAAGTACATTTTTATGACATTTTAAGTATTTGCTCCAGAGTTTGTATTTTTAAGCATTTATGTAAACGATCATGAATGATATTCGATCATAGGATATCTTTTGTTATTATAATAAACAAATAGCGGGTATATTGTCTGTACATTAAGGCTTTGTAATGTGCTTTTAATGGGATTTCTCTCTTTATCACTGTTCTAAATATCGCATGTTGAGTAATTTTAGCTATGGTAATATGAGTTATTCGAGGATCGAGTTTTTGTATAAAATACTAATAATACTATGTCATATTATCATCAAATAGAAATATATGGTTTACATGATACATTGCTTAAAAGTAAAAATATATATTAGCTCCAATAGCGTTTATATTTTTTGAAACACATTACATTTTATTGCTTTATAATGAATATTGATATTTAGTCCGTCAATAAATAGTTTCGTATGCTGTTTAATTTTAATGAAGGTTACACACTTAACCAGTAAGTAACAAGTGGTCATTACAAATATTTGAAACTCATATACATTCCATGCCTTTTGTTTTGATATAGATAGAGAACCTTGAAACTTATAAGAGATGTCAGCTAAGGACACTGCGAGCTAGGATTCGATAAAACCCACCGAATAAAGAGATGCTGAAGAAGGAAAAAGAGAAAGTGATGATACTTTACCATATTTTTTTTGATGTTGGTGAGTATGATGAATGGATGTTGCAAGGGTGGAAAGGGCGTATTAGTTTCAAATAGTTTTTTTGAAGAGGATTCGAATTGCTTTATTGCTATAACTAAAGAGAAAAGTATGCACGAAACATATACAAAAGTCTATCGGCTAAAACAAAAATATAGGCAAATGTTACTTCACACGGTAATTAGAAATATGTGTATTAGTTATAGTACACGGTTTATATTTATGGTCATTTATTGGTTTTTTCTCCTTTCTATTTCAAGGTGCATGAATCTCATCGGCTTGATTCACAAAACACAAATAATTTGGAGTGTGGAAGTAGAAACTTTGAACATCTATAAGAAACAACCAACTTCTTGACGCTGTAATACAAGCTAGGGAAAGACATTTTATTTATTAACTTGGGCAGTAACATGTGACCAGTTTTATTTGTGTTTTGGTTTACATCTAATAGTTATTAATCATACCTATTGTGTTGCTATTTTATAGTATTGCTATACTATCCTTTAGGCCTCTCATCTTAATCATTAATAGATGTATCCTTCGTTATTGTATTAATCTCATTTTCTTTTTCTACGGTATACGTTGTTCGATCAATTAGACAAAAAACATTTTGCCAAAGAAGCATATGCATCAAAAAGGAATGGAGCTACAAATTCAGAAAAGATCAGTAATACTGAAAATTATTTTCTCATATGCAAAATATTCATATTCTAAGTTTTTTCAATTTATTATCATTCAATATTTAACAGAATTAATGAAAATATACAAGAAATATTATTTTTGAAATTATATAATTAAACATTTGCCACATCTCGGTTTATCCATTGTCAATTATATTTGAATATCTGCTTGCACAAATTCAGCAGTACTTTAGTAAGCAATTGTGTGTATATGTATATATCAATGTTCTAAGAGGTAAAGGCTTAAACGAGATTTCTTTTTGGTTCTAAGGCAACGCTTAAGTTTCGAGGTTGAGGCAAAACTTTTTCATGTAAATGTTATACACAAACATACTACAAAATTAAATATACAATAATATGCGTTGAACATTTAAATAAGAAACATTAAACACTCAAAGCGGTTCTAACAAAATACAATAATTACATGTAGAACATGTAATCAAAAAATTTCTATTTTATACATCATTTATTAATAGACATATAAACATGGTTTACTTTGAAATTTGTATAAAACTGTAACATCCCGCCTTTTCGCACACTTTAAACGACACACGCGCCGATTCAAAGCATACGCAAGGGAGGAGTGTTATGGGGTAAATAAGAAAAATAGAGAAGAAATAAAACGAAAATAGAATCTCACAGCGGAAGGATAAAATATAATAACAAGTATACAGTTCATAAACAGTTTACAAAAGCTTGATTTTTCTTATACAATGAATATCAGAGTTACACATACCAAATACAACAATGCAGCGGAATAGAAAGAGTGTGTAGTGCAATACTATATATAAAATAATACTGAATCTTCGTCTTCGTCCTCCAAAGCTAAAACCTGCTATCCTGAAACGCTCGGACTGACCCGAGCGAATTTGAAAAGACAAAAACACTCGAGTCAGACTAGAATATCTTATGTGAGTTAAATAAACAGAAATAAATATGAGTACAGTAACTCAAGAGATGCTCGGGATTTACATCTCCTAAGGATCCGTTAAACTATTTACTATGTAGTATATTGCGTTATTATAATAGTGTCTATTTATAAAATAAACTTACTTTTTAATAGCGTTAAGGGGTTACCCATATAGCCCTTAACACGTAATAGTCCCAGTAGTCCATCCAATATCATAGTCCCTCCTGATCGGGAAGCCACTAGAGGATACCACACGGGCTACGGGAGAAAACCAAACTCGTACAAGGCGCGATAGGGTAGGTGACACGGCACAACTAGGCAATGCCAGGGTAGATATACCAATTACGCTTCCGGGCCGATGGTAACGCGAAGCCGCAGCAACCGCCCACCTCGAAACAACTCCCCAAATCAAAAAAATAGAAGTGGCCACTGAATCAATCCAAAGTCATAGTATAATATCGAAGAGGAGTGTCCGATCAGAGGAATGACCTCATTAACCCGTCGATCGCTCCTGTTTTAGCCACCTTATGCCAACTCACGGGAGTCGGGTCCACGTATTTACCTTACAGGAATCGTCGCCACCAACCTACTTCATTCTGGAATCTCCACCGCGTACACGGTTAGTCAAAGTGGTTTTCGGTATCGACAGAGAGTATGTCCATATCCGATCCCGGTCTCTTTGCCAATCCATCGTTATTATAACACCGCGGTTCTTTAAAACAGTTTATACTTTTAAAACCAGAATATAATCCATTTCAAAACCATAATATCACGATATCATTCCAAAACCCAAGACCATATTTTACCACTTATCCCAAATATAATTCCTTTCCAATAATAAAAAGGCTTTAACTTCATAATATCTGAAAATCGAATATTTTCAAAGCATAATATTTTTGGAAATCCATAATTTCAAACCATAACTTTTAAAACTCAAATGGTTTGGATATTCAACGGTATATGAATTTCAAAGGCTTAACTTTACTGTCACTTTGTAAAGAAATAAGTTATATGGCTTTATGGAAATATTTCTTTATCTAAAGTTAAAACCATAATTTAGATATCACCCTTAAGTTCCAAAACCATTTCAATTTCCATATATATAAATCCATTGGAGTATTAATATTCAAAAACTAAAATTGAAATATATTCTTTCAACCAATTAAATGTTTTATTGTTTAGTTTGAGTATTCACATAAATCCTTAAACAACTCCAATTTCTAGTAATAAAACATATGTATTTTTCGATTCCAATTATATTAGAATATTTTTCCAATTCAAATTCATATTAGAATATTCATTTCAATTTATCTTGGGAAAAATCCAATTATAAATATCATATCTTAAATTTCCAAACTTAACATTTAAACATATGATATAAATTTATCCAACTCCATTTTCTAAATTTCTTCCATTTTACTAAGGGAATTTATACACCTTTTTATTTCAAAATTTCCAACTTTTCATGTACATAAATACGGAAGAAAAATATTTATACAGTATAAAATTTAAGATTATTATAAACCGTATTCCATCCAAACCATAGAAATCACATTAAAATAGTTATATATAGACCGCGGTGCCTGTATAAAATTTTCTATCCTATGGTCAAGTGATACGGATATTTATCATTTCAATCCGCAATTTAAAAATAAAACTTTGCGGTTTTATCATTTCAAACCACAATCCCGAAAAATGAAATATGCATGATAAATTTGCAATTTTAATGATATGCAATAAACATTCATTCATCAACAACATCCATCATCCAATCGCAACCATCAACCAATTTCAATCAATAACAGTATATATCTATGAACATATACAACAGGTAATAACTGTCAGTTTTTTTCCAAATTAAATTTATCAACTATTTATCTAACAGTTTACTCAATAATAATTTACATAACTGTTAACTAGCAGTTCTTATGCAAACAATAATTTCTAACAGCCAATTAATATGCAATCAATCAATTTAAATTAACAGCTAAATTCAAAAAATGCAATTCAACAGATATGGATGAAATAACATGCCCAAAAGCTCATAAATAAATTTCTATTCATTTCTAAAATTTATTTAACAAACATAAAAGCTTCTAGTAATTGTGAGTGGGTTAAAACACTCACCTTTTGAATTTAAATCGAATTCAAACCCGATTTAAACCCAAAAATTCGCCCGTCTCAGAATTCGTCCAAACCAGCGTCATCGAGTCCGGAATTAAATTACGATCCTAACAAAAAAAAACCGTTCGTAAAACGGGTATCGTATGAAAAAGTTATTTGGTTTTATCGAGTTGAAATTCAAATATAAATTAATAAAAAGGAACATAATCACCTCAACAAACAAAACACGTCAGCACTGAGATCCAATCACGTTTCTCCTTCTCGTGAGACTCAGGCTGTTCGAACGCAAACCCTAAGTTGACTGAGCCGCCACCATCATCGAATTTGCTCACCTCCCACGGCCATCTTCAGGCTGATCAGAGCACGGCAATCGAAACCCTAGGTCAGGCCGCCCCCACCTCGAGCAGTCGCGAAGCCTCCGGTCGCCCCTCCTGTTACGCGACCGCCGCGCCTCTTGAGCCAATTCCTGGCGAACTCGCTTAGCATCTAGGTGAATTGGTACCAGATCCAAGACCTGCACGTCACCAGCTCCGCAACGATGCCTCCCGATCGACGATTGGGCAAAGATCCACCGTTGGATCGACCAAGATTCCAAACGAACGGCCGAGAAAGAACTGCAGATTCTGGACAAACGACGCCTCGAAATCAGAAACGAATTGCACCAGAATATTACGCATATCGAAAACATTGACATATATTTTTTTTTGGATTTTTAGGAGGACTTTGATTTTTCACTTTGTTTTGCAATTTGAAATTTGATCTGAGATGTATACATTGAGGAAGAAAGAGGGCTGAAGGCAATGAACGTACAGACAAAGACAATAAGGAGGAGGCTAGGGTTTATGATAGCATATATATAGGTTGGGCTGGGTTAGAATGGATGGGCTAGATAGATGAACGTACGGAACAAACAAAGGCCCAAAAAGCTCGTTCTGACTCCGGAACGAAATTCGTCAAACCTATATATCGAGATAGGTATTTTAAAATATTCTGAACGCGATGGAAAAAGTTTCGTGACCAAATTTGATCGTATGAAGAAGTTATGCTGAAAACAAGATTTTCAAATTGATTTCAAATTGATTTTAATAAAATTGATTTCAAGGCGTTTCGCGTCCGTACGATCAAACGACAAGTCCGATCGATACGAAAATTGAAACCTTATAATAATTCACCGATACGGATCCGATGAAACTGGTTTCGTCGAAATCCGAGTCCGTGACAAAAATGGCTATTTTTAATATTTATTAAATCAATTTACTAAATCACAAAAATCAAATTTTATTATTCAACTCCCAATATTGGCCAAATTTCATTATTTATATAGTTCAATCAATTCCAAATTATTTACCAAGCTTGGATGTGAATTAAAACCTATAAATGTCTCAATTTGAAGTGTTAATTTCTGCATTTTTTTATTATTATTTGGGAATTATAAATTATATTCTAAACTCACTTATTAAAGCTTATATCTTATACTCTCAATCAAAATCCAATTAGATAAATAGATTTGATTTCCATTCCAATTCATTTGATTTCAAATAAACTTTTTACCATAAATAAAATTCCAAATTATTAATAACTTTATCCCCATTTCCTTTATTTTCTTAACTATTATCAATTCCAACCTTAATGAGTTCAACCTTAAAATTGTTGATTGATTTTATTAAATTCACTTCCTTTCTATTATCCAAAGTTATTGATGTCAACTAACATTAGTTTAGGATTTCACTCCAATGTTTGAAATTTTCATTTTACTTTAATAACGTAATAATTTACGTTTAATTCCATTTATATATGTAGTAAGTACCATTTGTTGGATTTAATATTCAGATTATAAATAAAGTCTTGCTTTCTAAAGTTGTATCAACTATGGTCCAACTAACTTGAATTAGCCTTAACTTAAATTTATGGACTCAACTATTGCAACAAATCCAAATAAACAATAAGGCTTGATTCCTATATTAACTTCTTGTTTTCAATTAACTTTATATCCACATGATTTCAATGTATAATTGACACTTTTATATCCACTTGATTTCACCATTTCATCTTTTATTTATTAAATCCACTATAGCCAAATGTATGAATTTAACATACATAAATATTTTCAATCTCAACTTAAATTCATTTAACGTAATCCTAAACGTTTAAATTTTCTTAATGGCAGAAATCCAATTACCTCCATTCTTTTATTCACATAGATAAAATCTGGTTTTAAAACTTTACTATAACCCATAGTCTCATTTTATTAGGAATATACACTACCTGTAAAGTAAATTTTTCTCAGCAAAGATCTTACACACTATGTTCCGTAAAATTAGATTTCACAAATTTAGCTACTGCATTTTCTAGTTTAAGTAACATAAAGGTTATATACCTTGAAATCATTCTAAATTTCCCAACTCAATTTACAAGAAACAAGAATAGGTAACATATAATAGTCGTTTACTCCAAATTCTAGTCACCTAAATAGGCTTTTACTACATGCAAATAAATGTTACTATTTATTTTCATAGTACAAATCTCAATAATTATTCCATTTAAATTTGCTTAGGCCATTTATAGTCCACTATACATATCTACATAAATGGGCAATTTATTCTATTTTATTAAGTATCAATCCTATTTAGTCCTGTTATATTTTTATGCATTCTTCTCTTTTACTTTACAAAATGGAATAACCCTTTAAACTCATCCCTTAATAACAAAACCGTTATAAATCCAATAAATTCCCAAAAATCGAAGTTTGTACACATTTTCACAACTATCATGATTTCTTACAACGTTGAATTTATTAAATGACCATTTATTAAAGTTAAATTCCTTTAATTGAATCAATGCTTATTATTATATATATTTCATTCTTACCATTATAAATTTATTAACGTATTTACACATTTCTATCTTTCAAATATTAATAACCCAAACTGATTACAAACACTGTTTCTATAAATTTTCATAAATTTGTTCCACTATACTTTTGTTTACATAAAATAAATTCTATGTTACTATTAGTTTTCTTTTTTCTTTACTACAGACATAAATCATTACTATCTACACTAATTACATCTTTATATTGATGAATACCATTAAAGTAAATATTCATATTAACTTTTACAGATTCAACTTAAATTTGTTTCTTAAAATTACTTCAAATCAAGTTGTGACAATTTACATTGTCCACCTCTATTATTATAAAATATTGTAGTTACACTAAATTGCAATTACTACAACTATACCAAATCTCTGCATTTTATTCTTAAACAAATAAGAACTTATATAAATCTATTCTATTAAACATCATAATTTTAACGGGTCGTTACAATCTCCCCCACTCAAAACTTTTCGTCCCCGAAAAGGAAAAGAAGGGAGGAGGAAGAATAACAGTGCATTTTACTTCAAATATTAACTTATATTTTACTGGATTAATTTCCTTTAATGAAATATACTTGATTTATAATCAATCATATCCTTTAATACTTGTATTATTAAAGTTGGGAAAATATGTTTAGCAAAATTCTAAGTCCAAAATTCACGGAAAATTTTGGCAGAGTCTCCTTTGTACGGAGGGACTCTTAGAGAAAATATAATATCCAAATATACAAATACATTACATATATATCCCAAAATAAAATATCCCACACGGGAAAATATATAAAATAGCGCTTTAAACGTAATCCGGAAACGTACCTATTTGTCGGGCAATACGCTTTTATTATTTTGGAACCAAAAGCCGTAGCAGTTGCTTCCATTACCTGTATTCACTTATATAGTCTGAAAAATTAAATATTTAATTTACAGTGACATGTTTAGTTGGATTCAATCATTCGTATCCTATTAATGCAACAACCATAATCTTTTTAACAAACAGCACACATCACAAACAACAAACAATCATTAAATCAAACAACAATTAGTTGTTCGGGTTCAAATTTTGAAGTTGTACAAATGAAGAATAACTATCAAGTACATCCATTGCTCAACAGCCTTGGATGGAACAAAGATAGATTATTTGTAAATCTAACAACTCCATAATTCCTTACCCAGCAACATACATCAACCAACAATTCAAATCAACACCAAAATATCTCATTATACATTTATTTCATAATTCAGTGTTTTGATTTTTCTTTCCTTCATTTATGAGGGATTTCTTTGTTTCTTACAAGTTTATTTTCCAATTATCACCAAATTCATTATATTTGTATTTCCTTTTTATTACTTAAGTTTCCTTTTATTACTTAAGTCTATAAAATAAATTCTCATTAATAACAACAAATATTTTGAATATCTTCACTTGTAAGATTTCCCTTGAATTCTCATTAATAACATTCATTAATTATGAATTGCAGTCATTAAAATTTTCCTACTTTCCATTATATTAGAATAGGGGAGATAAAACATACTTAAGTGAATACTCATATAATAAATTCTTATTTAGAATTTCATTTTATATACTTAGGTCCATATCATCTATTAATAATTCTTAACTCTTTTTCAGTAACATTTCAATTATAACCTAAGTTTATACCATTAAATTCTTATTATAACAGTAATCTATTGAATACTTCATTTTTCCTAAATTCCTACTTGTAAAATATTCAATTCCAGTTTCTCGTTTAACACTTCAACTTTTATAATTGGGTAAGTTATTTATGTTAAGGAAATTGCAATTGAACTTATACAAGTTAAACCTCCATTCCTTTAATTAAATTTAACGTTTATCCATATTACCCTTTGTCTCATATGTATGCAAATTCCTCTTTATAGCTTTGCAGTTATTCTCTTATTTCAATTAGAGGTCTCAATTCATTTATTTCTTAACTTTTATTTCACTAACAAATTTTAAACAATTAATTAACGGAAAAATTTAGAATTAAATACCGGGTTAAATTTCAATTTATTTCAAAATAATAGATAAATAAGTTCTTACAACTCAATATCTCTAATTATAGTTAGAACAATAAAAGAAAATTTTAGAAATTTCAAAATAAATCTGCAGTAGAAATTTCTACAGTGGCCTTTCCCCTTCGAAACTCGAAAATGAAAGTCGATGATGCGGCCGTCATCACCGAATTTATTTTCCAGCGACAGAGAGGAAAGTACAGAATTTAAATTTTTCCAAAATCTCCTTTAAAACAATTCTTCCAATTTATACGAAATATTTATATAAGAAAATACTTATAAACCAAATCAATAAATTTCACAAATTCTTTGAAAGCAGATTTGGAAAAATCCCGGACTTAAGTTCTAAAATCTCCAATTTGATTTATCATAATTTCAACTTAGCTTCAGTTATTATAGATATTTTTATTTTCTAACACCCAATCTATAGCAACCAAATATATATATATCTTTATAAAACTATTTTTATATATAGAAAATATAATAGGCAAAATTATTTCATTCACCTATATTAAAAACAAATATTATGTCGGTCTGTCCTATTAAGTGTTTAGAAATCCCTATTGATGACATAGCGTCCCATGCATCAACCAGAATTTATAAATACAAAGCGGAACAGATTAACACAATATAAAAATCTTTTATAAATACTAACAAGTACGCTCTCTCATATATATACACTCAGCGACTCCCATAGGATATTTCTACCCTATTAACAAAGAGTCAAACTCCACAAAGCCAAGGTTTATCGCTAAACCAAAGCTCTGATACCAACTGTAACATCCCGCCTTTTCGCACACTTTAAACGACACACGCGCCGATTCAAAGCATACGCAAGGGAGGAGTGTTATGGGGTAAATAAGAAAAATAGAGAAGAAATAAAACGAAAATAGAATCTCACAGCGGAAGGATAAAATATAATAACAAGTATACAGTTCATAAACAGTTTACAAAAGCTTGATTTTTCTTATACAATGAATATCAGAGTTACACATACCAAATACAACAATGCAGCGGAATAGAAAGAGTGTGTAGTGCAATACTATATATAAAATAATACTGAATCTTCGTCTTCGTCCTCCAAAGCTAAAACCTGCTATCCTGAAACGCTCGGACTGACCCGAGCGAATTTGAAAAGACAAAAACACTCGAGTCAGACTAGAATATCTTATGTGAGTTAAATAAACAGAAATAAATATGAGTACAGTAACTCAAGAGATGCTCGGGATTTACATCTCCTAAGGATCCGTTAAACTATTTACTATGTAGTATATTGCGTTATTATAATAGTGTCTATTTATAAAATAAACTTACTTTTTAATAGCGTTAAGGGGTTACCCATATAGCCCTTAACACGTAATAGTCCCAGTAGTCCATCCAATATCATAGTCCCTCCTGATCGGGAAGCCACTAGAGGATACCACACGGGCTACGGGAGAAAACCAAACTCGTACAAGGCGCGATAGGGTAGGTGACACGGCACAACTAGGCAATGCCAGGGTAGATATACCAATTACGCTTCCGGGCCGATGGTAACGCGAAGCCGCAGCAACCGCCCACCTCGAAACAACTCCCCAAATCAAAAAAATAGAAGTGGCCACTGAATCAATCCAAAGTCATAGTATAATATCGAAGAGGAGTGTCCGATCAGAGGAATGACCTCATTAACCCGTCGATCGCTCCTGTTTTAGCCACCTTATGCCAACTCACGGGAGTCGGGTCCACGTATTTACCTTACAGGAATCGTCGCCACCAACCTACTTCATTCTGGAATCTCCACCGCGTACACGGTTAGTCAAAGTGGTTTTCGGTATCGACAGAGAGTATGTCCATATCCGATCCCGGTCTCTTTGCCAATCCATCGTTATTATAACACCGCGGTTCTTTAAAACAGTTTATACTTTTAAAACCAGAATATAATCCATTTCAAAACCATAATATCACGATATCATTCCAAAACCCAAGACCATATTTTACCACTTATCCCAAATATAATTCCTTTCCAATAATAAAAAGGCTTTAACTTCATAATATCTGAAAATCGAATATTTTCAAAGCATAATATTTTTGGAAATCCATAATTTCAAACCATAACTTTTAAAACTCAAATGGTTTGGATATTCAACGGTATATGAATTTCAAAGGCTTAACTTTACTGTCACTTTGTAAAGAAATAAGTTATATGGCTTTATGGAAATATTTCTTTATCTAAAGTTAAAACCATAATTTAGATATCACCCTTAAGTTCCAAAACCATTTCAATTTCCATATATATAAATCCATTGGAGTATTAATATTCAAAAACTAAAATTGAAATATATTCTTTCAACCAATTAAATGTTTTATTGTTTAGTTTGAGTATTCACATAAATCCTTAAACAACTCCAATTTCTAGTAATAAAACATATGTATTTTTCGATTCCAATTATATTAGAATATTTTTCCAATTCAAATTCATATTAGAATATTCATTTCAATTTATCTTGGGAAAAATCCAATTATAAATATCATATCTTAAATTTCCAAACTTAACATTTAAACATATGATATAAATTTATCCAACTCCATTTTCTAAATTTCTTCCATTTTACTAAGGGAATTTATACACCTTTTTATTTCAAAATTTCCAACTTTTCATGTACATAAATACGGAAGAAAAATATTTATACAGTATAAAATTTAAGATTATTATAAACCGTATTCCATCCAAACCATAGAAATCACATTAAAATAGTTATATATAGACCGCGGTGCCTGTATAAAATTTTCTATCCTATGGTCAAGTGATACGGATATTTATCATTTCAATCCGCAATTTAAAAATAAAACTTTGCGGTTTTATCATTTCAAACCACAATCCCGAAAAATGAAATATGCATGATAAATTTGCAATTTTAATGATATGCAATAAACATTCATTCATCAACAACATCCATCATCCAATCGCAACCATCAACCAATTTCAATCAATAACAGTATATATCTATGAACATATACAACAGGTAATAACTGTCAGTTTTTTTCCAAATTAAATTTATCAACTATTTATCTAACAGTTTACTCAATAATAATTTACATAACTGTTAACTAGCAGTTCTTATGCAAACAATAATTTCTAACAGCCAATTAATATGCAATCAATCAATTTAAATTAACAGCTAAATTCAAAAAATGCAATTCAACAGATATGGATGAAATAACATGCCCAAAAGCTCATAAATAAATTTCTATTCATTTCTAAAATTTATTTAACAAACATAAAAGCTTCTAGTAATTGTGAGTGGGTTAAAACACTCACCTTTTGAATTTAAATCGAATTCAAACCCGATTTAAACCCAAAAATTCGCCCGTCTCAGAATTCGTCCAAACCAGCGTCATCGAGTCCGGAATTAAATTACGATCCTAACAAAAAAAACCGTTCGTAAAACGGGTATCGTATGAAAAAGTTATTTGGTTTTATCGAGTTGAAATTCAAATATAAATTAATAAAAAGGAACATAATCACCTCAACAAACAAAACACGTCAGCACTGAGATCCAATCACGTTTCTCCTTCTCGTGAGACTCAGGCTGTTCGAACGCAAACCCTAAGTTGACTGAGCCGCCACCATCATCGAATTTGCTCACCTCCCACGGCCATCTTCAGGCTGATCAGAGCACGGCAATCGAAACCCTAGGTCAGGCCGCCCCCACCTCGAGCAGTCGCGAAGCCTCCGGTCGCCCCTCCTGTTACGCGACCGCCGCGCCTCTTGAGCCAATTCCTGGCGAACTCGCTTAGCATCTAGGTGAATTGGTACCAGATCCAAGACCTGCACGTCACCAGCTCCGCAACGATGCCTCCCGATCGACGATTGGGCAAAGATCCACCGTTGGATCGACCAAGATTCCAAACGAACGGCCGAGAAAGAACTGCAGATTCTGGACAAACGACGCCTCGAAATCAGAAACGAATTGCACCAGAATATTACGCATATCGAAAACATTGACATATATTTTTTTTTGGATTTTTAGGAGGACTTTGATTTTTCACTTTGTTTTGCAATTTGAAATTTGATCTGAGATGTATACATTGAGGAAGAAAGAGGGCTGAAGGCAATGAACGTACAGACAAAGACAATAAGGAGGAGGCTAGGGTTTATGATAGCATATATATAGGTTGGGCTGGGTTAGAATGGATGGGCTAGATAGATGAACGTACGGAACAAACAAAGGCCCAAAAAGCTCGTTCTGACTCCGGAACGAAATTCGTCAAACCTATATATCGAGATAGGTATTTTAAAATATTCTGAACGCGATGGAAAAAGTTTCGTGACCAAATTTGATCGTATGAAGAAGTTATGCTGAAAACAAGATTTTCAAATTGATTTCAAATTGATTTTAATAAAATTGATTTCAAGGCGTTTCGCGTCCGTACGATCAAACGACAAGTCCGATCGATACGAAAATTGAAACCTTATAATAATTCACCGATACGGATCCGATGAAACTGGTTTCGTCGAAATCCGAGTCCGTGACAAAAATGGCTATTTTTAATATTTATTAAATCAATTTACTAAATCACAAAAATCAAATTTTATTATTCAACTCCCAATATTGGCCAAATTTCATTATTTATATAGTTCAATCAATTCCAAATTATTTACCAAGCTTGGATGTGAATTAAAACCTATAAATGTCTCAATTTGAAGTGTTAATTTCTGCATTTTTTTATTATTATTTGGGAATTATAAATTATATTCTAAACTCACTTATTAAAGCTTATATCTTATACTCTCAATCAAAATCCAATTAGATAAATAGATTTGATTTCCATTCCAATTCATTTGATTTCAAATAAACTTTTTACCATAAATAAAATTCCAAATTATTAATAACTTTATCCCCATTTCCTTTATTTTCTTAACTATTATCAATTCCAACCTTAATGAGTTCAACCTTAAAATTGTTGATTGATTTTATTAAATTCACTTCCTTTCTATTATCCAAAGTTATTGATGTCAACTAACATTAGTTTAGGATTTCACTCCAATGTTTGAAATTTTCATTTTACTTTAATAACGTAATAATTTACGTTTAATTCCATTTATATATGTAGTAAGTACCATTTGTTGGATTTAATATTCAGATTATAAATAAAGTCTTGCTTTCTAAAGTTGTATCAACTATGGTCCAACTAACTTGAATTAGCCTTAACTTAAATTTATGGACTCAACTATTGCAACAAATCCAAATAAACAATAAGGCTTGATTCCTATATTAACTTCTTGTTTTCAATTAACTTTATATCCACATGATTTCAATGTATAATTGACACTTTTATATCCACTTGATTTCACCATTTCATCTTTTATTTATTAAATCCACTATAGCCAAATGTATGAATTTAACATACATAAATATTTTCAATCTCAACTTAAATTCATTTAACGTAATCCTAAACGTTTAAATTTTCTTAATGGCAGAAATCCAATTACCTCCATTCTTTTATTCACATAGATAAAATCTGGTTTTAAAACTTTACTATAACCCATAGTCTCATTTTATTAGGAATATACACTACCTGTAAAGTAAATTTTTCTCAGCAAAGATCTTACACACTATGTTCCGTAAAATTAGATTTCACAAATTTAGCTACTGCATTTTCTAGTTTAAGTAACATAAAGGTTATATACCTTGAAATCATTCTAAATTTCCCAACTCAATTTACAAGAAACAAGAATAGGTAACATATAATAGTCGTTTACTCCAAATTCTAGTCACCTAAATAGGCTTTTACTACATGCAAATAAATGTTACTATTTATTTTCATAGTACAAATCTCAATAATTATTCCATTTAAATTTGCTTAGGCCATTTATAGTCCACTATACATATCTACATAAATGGGCAATTTATTCTATTTTATTAAGTATCAATCCTATTTAGTCCTGTTATATTTTTATGCATTCTTCTCTTTTACTTTACAAAATGGAATAACCCTTTAAACTCATCCCTTAATAACAAAACCGTTATAAATCCAATAAATTCCCAAAAATCGAAGTTTGTACACATTTTCACAACTATCATGATTTCTTACAACGTTGAATTTATTAAATGACCATTTATTAAAGTTAAATTCCTTTAATTGAATCAATGCTTATTATTATATATATTTCATTCTTACCATTATAAATTTATTAACGTATTTACACATTTCTATCTTTCAAATATTAATAACCCAAACTGATTACAAACACTGTTTCTATAAATTTTCATAAATTTGTTCCACTATACTTTTGTTTACATAAAATAAATTCTATGTTACTATTAGTTTTCTTTTTTCTTTACTACAGACATAAATCATTACTATCTACACTAATTACATCTTTATATTGATGAATACCATTAAAGTAAATATTCATATTAACTTTTACAGATTCAACTTAAATTTGTTTCTTAAAATTACTTCAAATCAAGTTGTGACAATTTACATTGTCCACCTCTATTATTATAAAATATTGTAGTTACACTAAATTGCAATTACTACAACTATACCAAATCTCTGCATTTTATTCTTAAACAAATAAGAACTTATATAAATCTATTCTATTAAACATCATAATTTTAACGGGTCGTTACAAAAACTTATTGTAATTTCATCAACTTATAAGTTGATTGCTTTAATTGTTTTGTGGATTGAATTATGAAGACTCAACTACTTTTTTGATATAAAGCTGGATAGTAGTTTATTTTCGCTTCTTTTTTTTCATTTGAAAAAAATATATTTTTATAAACAAGAGTCTAATGTCAGAACCACGGATAGAAGTTCATATGTACAACAAAAGCCACGGTGAAAGTTTTATGCATTGAATTCTCCCTATTACTAGACTAAATAGAAGAGATGAAGCCATGTTGTTAAATGATGATGCATATAATATGTTTCCATATTAGCTAAAAGAGCATATCAATGTAGAAGTACAAGTATCATTTCCATTTCCAGTATTATAAAATAAACTAAAACAAAAGAAACGAATAATAAAACTTTGGTGTTATTAAAAAAAATTGGTCCATGGCTGTTCTTCAGTTGTTTTGACCTCCTCAAATGCTTCTTTAGGTTCAGTTTATGTAGATAATTATACTTTCAAATTTACTTTTAGAGGTATAACTATAAATGCATGCATATTGTGATTTGCAGGCCTACCTGGGCGTGCATATACACTCGTTTCATAAAATAAAAATTAATTGCAATTACCAGGTTAGACTTTAAATTCCATATTAATTAACTTTAATTATTAAGTTATTTATCACAATTAAAGCTCTTTAAATTGCCATTAAAAAAATTAAAGATTTTTAAATTACAATCTAAACCAATCTTCAACTTATAAAATTTTAACTTGCTAAAAGCCAGTATCTCTTTATATTTTAAATCATTAAATCAAATTTCAAGGTAAAATTTCATATTTTCTAAATATTCAAAATACGTAATAAATTTTTAGGAAAATATTACCTTAAAAATATTAACTATGGGCCTGTATAATATTTTCTAACCTAGGTCAAGTGATACATATATATATCATTTCAATCCGTAATTTAAAAGAAAATCCAGGTTCTATCATTTCAAACCCGCAATCCCAAGTAAAATAAATGCAATAAAAATCATTAAAATCACTCGAGCCTATCATTTCAGCCCATAGTGATTTTTCTTATTCTAAAGTCCGTTCGGGTATGTATCATTTCAACCCATAGTGATAGGGAACTTGCAGTGTCAAATACAGTAAATAAAATGAACAGTATAGCATATAGTAACATATTAGATGATGAAACAAATATATAAACAGAATTTAACATCATATAACATATCATAGGCATATATGGACATAGCATATAAATTTATACAATTCACTTGTCATCATTTCACAATAATATAAGTACATATGTCTAGAGTGATAAAACTCACCTTTTTAAAGCTTGAATTGACAAATTTAGAATAAAAATCCAAACTCCGCAAAGTACAAAAAAGCACGACAAAGCACAATGTAAAGTTGAGTGGATGAAGAGTCAGATCCAAATCTTGTATGCAAACAAATATTACATACATAAGAATATGACTCAATACAAAAGAATAGAGGTTAAACAAATAGAAAAATAACGAATCAAAGTGGCATAACTTGCCTTAATCAATCAATGGCTTGGCTACGACACATATGGGTTCAACCATCATCTTGTGTTGCTTGGTCATGATGGTTAGAGGTGTGCTCGGAGAAGATGGAGGCCGAGCCTAAATTAAAGAAAGACAAAGAAAACAAAATTTAAAAAAAAGGAGAAAGAAGAAGGAAGCCATGACTTTAGATCTTGGATATTTTTTTCTTCACGCAAATGAATAAGATGTGGAGATGAGAAATTTTGTACATGAAAAAAATAGATGGCGGCTAGGTTTCAGTAAATACACATCCAAAAGAAATAAACTGCAAGAAATAAAGAGGCAAGACAATAAAAGGCAGGAGTTTGAATGGTTTGGGAAATAAAAAGGCAACAAATAACTTGATGTATTTATTGATTTTTTTTTTTCCTTTGTTTGCACGCAATGAAATGAGGAGTTTGTGGAACAATTTGTACGTGAATTATGAGAAGAATTCATGGCTATGAATGTGGGAAGTAATTGGCTATGCAAATGGAAAGGCAAGGGAAAAGAAAAAGGCAACAAATAAACAAAACAAGTAACCTATATCTCTTGAAATTTCTAAGCCATTATTAAAAATAAAATCAATCAAAAATCAAATAAATATATTCAAAGTTTATACAAATAAAGTAGAGAAAAAAAATAGAGAAACAAACATAGGGAAATAAAATATAGAAAGTCATTGCGTGTAAACACTGTATTTTATCTAATTTAAAAAGTATAAGTTTAGGTCCCCAATAAATCCATATATTTGATTTCTCAATTTTGTTATTGAATCAACTATTAACTTATCCTCTTATGGGCAATATTAACATTGGTGTATATACTAATACATTAATAACTTCCCAATTCATCTAAATTTCAATTTACATAGTAGTTAATTTCATTTTTCCTACAATAATCCATTTTATTTTAGATTACATTCCAATCAAATAAAAATTGCTTCCAATAATTTGATTTAGTTTAATTGCCATCTTTATACTAGGTCTATTATTACCCTATATACCTAGTTACATTAGTTTTATATTCCATTACACTAGTCTACTCCTATTTTCATCTTAAATTTGTATTAAATGATACATTTCTAAATGTGAAATCTAGTCAATTGTACCCATTAATTAAGGTTTAAAACCAATTAATTAATTTGACCTAGTTCCATTCCTTTTACCAATTTATTACTTTATAAATAAATTTACGTTTCTATTTAATTCATACATTCACACCTCCCGTTACTTCTTTAATTCTCATTAATGACATTAAAGATCTCCTATTTATTTTATAGACTAAATAGGCAACTTATAATAGTTGTTACCATTACCCTTTAATTTACACTTAAGTTTATTATATTCAACTAATTATTGTAATTACCTACCTAATATTGAATTCATTCAATTACTATTAGTTATACTAATTCATTTATTTATACACCACTTACCCTTATTTACTAATATTCAAATCAGGAAATCTTCCTCAAGGAGAATTTTTAGGGCTTTTTTTAGATGTAGGACAGCCCGCTAATTATTTTCTCACAAGGACACACGAACGTATTTTCCTTCCAGCCCACTTTCGCACGCTTCTTCTTCTTCTTCTTCCTTTCGATCAATCTTTTTTGGTCATTTCAATTTCGTTCTTCTGAAAATTATAGTTCATCTATCATATTTTTCTCATGCGCGTTTGTCGATCTCGTTCTTTTCATATTTCTACTGTGTTCTCGTTTTTCTTCAAAGTTTTCATAAAATGTTGTTTGGGTTGTATATAAAATTGTGATAGAGTGGAAAAGTATCATATTTTAGGTTCAGCTTTTGGGTTTCATTTTTATTTTTTCTTATTATCATTTTTTTATTACCAGTAACTAGGTATCAGTTTTGTATATGGTAGGTATCAGTTTTGTGAAATTGAATAATTAATGTTCTACTTTGAACATATTTTTACTAATGTTTATTTATTATTATTTTGGCAGTGGGGATAACAGTCTTTTTGTTTGTTTGTGTTGAATAATAACACTTTTAGCACTCGATTGTCTATTGATTGCTCTTTGTATGATTTGAAGAATGAGATATACGCTTGTGATGATTGAAAAAGTATCATTGATTGGGTTGTATATAAGCTTGTGATAGAGTGGAAAAGTATCATATCTTAGGATCAGTTTTCTGGTATCATTTTTATTTTATTTTTAGTATCATTTTTTTGATTATCAGTAGCTAGGTATCAGTTTTGTATACCTTAGGTATTAGTTTTCTGAAATGGAAAAACTAGTGTTCTAAACTGAACATGTTTTTACTAATGTTTTTTTTTTGGCAGTGGTGATGATGTGGCGCATGTAGACCATCAGTTAAGTCTAAAGGAGGATTTTCATATTTTCAGAACAGCATAACAGAGTGGCGAGTGCAAAGCAGCTTAGTCATAATAAATGGAATTGTCAAGCTTCGAAGAGGATATGATTTGATTTTTCATTTTGAATTTGTTCAGATTAATAAGTGGATGTGTGACTTGTTTTGGTGGTTTATTGTAATTGAACCTTTTGTTATTAATTTGTATTCAGTATAGCATATTATCAAATTGATTTTAATTTCAAGTATTTAGTATAAGTGATAGTATCAGTTTTAGTATCAGTTAAATGTTTTTACAGTATCAGTTCTAGTGTTTGTTTTTACAAGTAAGAGCAGCTTTGTTTTAAGAACATAACATCATTACTTCATAAGTATCAAATTGCAACAGAACATCATTACTTCACAAGTATAAATTTCAACAGAATTACATTACTTTACAAGTATTAATTGTGAAACGCCACAATGTGAATTCAATTCTTTTCTTTTCTTTCTTCTTCTAAGCTTGATATGTATTTAGATAGACTCCAGCAATGTTCATCATTTGTCAATATTGCATGTACAATCTTTTCTCTTGTGGATAATATTTCCTTCTTTTCAAGTTTTATTAGTATTCTGCTTTTGTTCAGTGAAACGATGAATATCATTATAAATATTCCATAGTTAAGACTGTCGAAACCAAAATGTAATGTAAGTATCAGTTTGCATAAGTTGTATTATCAGGTTTACAATTAATACAAAACATTGAATTTCAGGGATAATGGTACAAGCATATAGTATGCTTTGAATTAAAATATTTAACAGTTTTACTAGCACACTTAGTATCGATTTGTGTATGAATTTTTGCGTTTGTGGCTATTACTTTAAGATATATTTGCTAAATATTTTGTTTTATTATTTATTATGTAGTTATCATTTTTGTTTTTGTAGGTGTCAGTTTTGTTTCTGTAGGTATCACTTTCTTTCATGTAGGTATCAGTTTTGTTTCTGTAGGTATCAGTTTTGTTTCTGTAGGTATCAGTTTCTTTTATGTAGATATCAATTTTCTTCCAGTAGTAACTGTTTATTTCTGAACTAACTGTTTTTGAAATTAAGAGATAATATTTTTCAATATTTTGTTATGAATCAAATTCAATTAAATATAAAAGGCATACAATGATGTATAGAATTATGTATGAAATGTTATAATGCAAAAACACAGATAGTTTGAATAATGAGCAACTTTCAAATGATTCCGACTAGTAGTTTCAATTGTATTGTTCATTTTGTTGTCAGTAGATATCATTTTAACCAAAAAAACTTACGTGTCTTCTGCTTGTTGTGCACACTTTATTTGATGCATATCATCTAGTTTCACCTCCGTGCCTGCTATGTTATTGCTTTTCTAGATTTCTTTGAGCATTTCTTCTATTTTTTGTCTCTAATAAAGACAAAATGCTAAAAAGCTAGATCATATTCACCTTTTTTTTTATCTGTAATAAGTAATTTTTTAAAAGAAAGAGAAATCTCATACCAATTGCTCATACCAATTTTATAGCTTCTTTTAAACTGATGTGGATTAACAAAATCATCATCATCCTATTATTTCAAAATAAAGACAATAAGTAATTTTTGGAACAAATTATGTTAAAATGTAACAATAGGCTGTGTATTAGCTGCAGTGAAATATCTTCAGTCAAATATGTAACGATTTCAAGTTTGCAGTAATTAGGTATCAGTTTGTATTAAGTAGGTATCAGTTTTATGTAAATATGTATCATTTTTTTCAAGTAGGTTGCTCTACCTTTCTGCATGTACAACAAATTGCTTCTCTGACTTCACTGTCCAAAAACCCAACTCATCTGCCACGACCAGACTCCAATCTACCTTCCTCGACCAACACAATCATCGCCAACAACTCGCGACCTCAACCTCGACCAAACCGCGACCTAACCAAAATTTTCTCCTCACCTCAAACACAGACTCAAAGAAATTGAAAATTGTAATTTTGGTTTTGGGAAAGTGATTTTGGTTTTGGAGAGATCGTGGAAATTGATTTTTCTTCTGAGCAATTGAACGAGAAATTGATTTGGTTTTATTTAATTTTATTTTAAAAGAAAGTTCGTCAAATTCTGAGTGAAAGCGAGGAGGAGGAGACGAACATAATTCTTTGTTTTGTTTTAGTTTGTATCTAGGCTTTGGACTTTGTCCTTACGGTAAAAGTTTTTTACGCGTGTCCTTGTGAGCAATTATTTATTTTATTCTTTCCTTTAAAATTATTTCTCCTATTCAAATTTATACTCAAATATAACAGTTACTACTAAATTAGTAGGCCAATTAAATAGTAACTTACAACCGTTACTATTACTTTAAGTCACATTAATGAATTCATTATTGTTTACAAATCAAATGTTACAATTACTTAATTAACACTGATTTACTTTAATTTATATTAATCATATATTATTTCATTAATGATTCAACATTCACATTTGTGATTTCATTGTTCACAACACATGTTAACTTCTTATATACCCAATCTTATTCAAGAGTCATTTATTTCATATTATTCCTTTTATAAATTTAAATGTTTGCATTAGTTTTCTTACATTAATTTATAGCCAAGTATACCAATTTTCATTACTTCACTAAATTGTAATTTCATTTCAGTTGTTACTAATTAGTTCTAATTACCATCATTCAACTTTGATTAATAAGGTTTTTTTTCTATTAAATTACCAAAACTTAACAGATTAAATTATTGAAAATTTTACGGGTCGTTACACTCTCCCTCACTCAAAACTTTTCGTCCCCGAAAAGGAAAAGAAGGAAAAATAAAAAATTGAGCAATCAATATATCTTATTCAAAATACTAACTTTATAAACAAATAAATTTACAAAGTTAATTGATTTGAATAAAATATACCGATTTATTTATAAATTCATTCAACGCCATTTTATATTGTAAGTTACTCAATTAACCTTTTTATTCTATTTAGCTCAATTAATCCTTTTTACAACTAAAATTTAAGCGTATAATATTTATTATAAACACTCAAATTTTATTTATAAAAATCCCTTTTATATTGTATATTATCCAATTACATTGTTAACTTCTAATAATAAAGGTAAGTTATATTGGAATGTAATAGAATATTATACAAATAAAATTTTCTAATTCAATTATCTCAAGCTTAAACATTTATTCAAATTTTTTTTTATTGTATATTTGCCATTATCCTTTAAGACAAAGGTTAAGAATTAGATTTTCGACTAACTTCAAACGATTTTAGAGATAAATAAATATACACAATATATATCAAATCAAATTTTAGAAATCCAAATCCATTTAATTCTCCAAAGCAAGACTGTAGCAAAACTACAGAATGGTCTCTTCACTTCGAAACTCGAAAATGAAAGTCGATGATGCTGCAGTCATCAGCGAAATTATTTTCCAGCGACAAAGAAAAGAGCACCGATTTAACTTAAAATTCTTTGAAATACTTTAAATAATACTCTCTTAAAACTTTAAACCCAAAGTTTGAAACTGTCGGAAATTAAATTCAAGTTTCTTGTTTTAAATTCATTTAAATTTCCAAATTAATTTATAACCATGTTTTGTAGTCCAATTATTTATATATGAAACCAAAGCCAATGGTTACAAGCTATATAAAAAGTCAAATATTCTTTCTTAACACCCAATTCAATTAACTATCAAATTTCAGAAAATTATACTTATATATATATTTGAAAATACTCTAAATAATATACCTTTTAAAACTTTTAAAACCAAAGTTTGAAAACAATATGGTGTCAGTTTGCTATGTTCAAGTGTTTTGGAGATCTAATCGATAGTGTTGATCAGACGAATCGATCGGAAATCCAAATTAACATCAACAACCCAAACAACACCATATATATTAAAACATTTTAATTATAGATTTACAATGTATAGAAATAAATTTCAAAATAAGGATAGGGATTCAAATTTTATGGATCAAATCAAAGAGAATTCTAATTTGAAGATAAGTTGGAACCAAAAGATAAGATGATAAATAGCAGAGTAGGGAGATGGATAAGCTTATATAAATCACGGGCAACCTTAACCGAATCAACCTTGATTTAAAGAATAAGATCGATGTAGAATTCTAGGTAAATCTATATTCGATCTCAAAAGATAGAATTCGGGATAACAAAAGATATTAGCATCTAAACCGAGGATATATATATATAAATCTCCGGTGAATCAATGCTAATTGTAAAGGAGTTTCACCCTTTTACAAGTCATTCGGAGATTGGCGAGACTGCCAATTCATTATAAAGATCATCCGTAGTGGAGTTATGGGATAGTCCAAAATCAAAAGAAGATGAATAGTGGGGGACAAGAACGAAATTTGGAACTGGAGGGAACGTTCCAAAATTCAAAGGAAACTGAGTCAAAAGGAAGAGATTCACACTCGAATGAAGGTGATTCTGTAAATAAATTTACCATATATGTTAAGTTTTGCCTAGAGCCAAAGCTCTAATACCAAATGTAACGACCCGATATTTTCAACCATTCGCATCCGCACATGTCGGACTTGAATTGCTTAAAATACCGAATTGTAAAATAAATTTGGCAAATCTCAAAATATACAGCAAATAAATAAATTATAGAATCACCGACATAGAGTAATATAATGCGGCGGAAGTAAAGAAATAGTAGTTCATGAAGCTACTATATAATATACATCAGAGTTAAGCAAGATACAACAGAAATCTCAATATGATAATCAAGTAAAATCAAAATACAGCACTGGAATCAACTGGATAACTAAAATGGAATAGATAGCTGGATCTTCAAGCAAAACTCCAACTTTGAAGGGGAGTCTCAAAAGTTGTATCACTCAGTCTGACCCGAGCGTAAAGCAAAACACAAAACACTCGAGTCAGGACATACATACTTATACAATGTAAACCAACTCAAGTGAACTGCAATAAAATATACGAGTAACTTAAAGCATGCTTGGGACCATCCATCCTCTAAGGTTCCGTTAAACTATTTACTATGTAGTAATATTTCGCTATTATAGTAATGTCTGTAGTAAAATAAACTTACTTTTAAATAGCGTTAAAGAGTTACCCAATCTCCCCCTTAACACAATAATAGTCTCAGCAGTCTATCCAGTATCAGCGCATCTCCATATTGGGAGACTACCCTAAATACTCCACGGGCTAGGGGAGAAAACCAAACTCGTACAAGGCGCGCCAGGGTAGGTGACACGGCACACACGGCAATGTCAGGGTAGATATACCAATTACGCACATGGGTTGGTCGTAACGTGTAGCAGCTACTACCGCCCACCTCGAGCCACACCCCCAAATCAAAAATCAATAGTGGCCACCAAATCAATCTCAAAGTCAGAATATAATATCGAAGGAGTGTGTCCGATAAGAGGGGCTACCTCCTTGGCCCGAGATCGCTCCTGTTTTAGCCACCTTAAGCCAACTCATGGGAGTCGGGTCCACGTTCATACCTCAAAGGACGTCGCCACCATCCTACTTCATTCTGGAATCTCCACCGCGTACACGGTTGTTAAAGTGGTTTTCGAAGTTGGCAGAGAGTATGACAACTTTCGATCCTGGTCTCTTTAACAACCAAACGTTATTACTACCATGGATATTTATTTGAAAATCATTTCTATTCCAAACCATTTAAAATCAAATACTATTACTTTCCAAAATAATATCCATTCTCAAAATGGTAATATTTCTAAATCCATATACTTCTCAAATTTAATATTCATTTCAAAACTAAATATTATATATTTCATTTCAAAAACCAAATCAATATATCATTTCCATTTCAAACCTAAAGTAATAATATATATACCATTTAACTAAAACTCAAATTTCCAAATCACTGAATATTTCCTTCAATTTAATAAACTTGAAGTATTCCTTTAAATCATCTTAACCCAAACCACTTTATAAGGTCATATTCTTAAATCTTCCATTTCCAATAAGTTCCATATTTATATATTTAAAGACAATTCTTAATTAAATACATTTCCAAAAGTTTTCATTTCCAAAGCCATATCACTTTCAAGTTATAACAACTCTGAAACCAAACATTTTGAAACGCGTTTATTTAGACCATCTAAATGATGTTAATATCTACCAAATAAGATTCGTTTAACCATTTAAATTCAATGTCAAATAATATTTGTAACAACCTGCATATTTTACGATTGAATATTTAAATATTTTATTTTAATATTTCATCGTTGGTCAAATTTTAGTCCAAAAAGTTACTTTTTGCATGCGGTCGAATTAGGACTCGGAACCACTTCCATTGAGTTCAAAACGCCGTTTGCGATCATTTTGAGTATAAACTTTGATATGTTTGGAGTTAGTGGAATTTTGCCACTTTTTCACTTTGGGCTTTAGGTTTGGTTTAGCCCATTAGCCTAAACTATTAATTCTATCTCAACCCCTTTCCCTTCATAACTTCACTTTTATTTCCTAACACTCAAGCTTCATCAAAAATGGAGGTAGGAATGGGAAATTAAAACTCCAAGCTCAAGTTCATTTGCAAATCCAACATCTAACTCCAAATTCAAAGAGAAGCCATTGATTCTTCCATTGCTCTCAAGCTCCTTTTTCATTGATTTTGTGTAAAGGTGAGATTTTTATCTCACATCTTTGTCTATAACTAACTTTGATTGTTAGGTATGAATTCCTAACACTTATTCATGTGCATTTGCTTTTGGTTTGGATTGAATTGGTGAAAATCCTAATTTTTAGTGTTTTGGGTTCAAATCATTAAAACTCCAATCTTTGATGTTTGAACACGTTTTTGGGGATGCATCGAGGAGCCAATACGACCGGGTAGCCTATAGGCATAATCCCCTAGCGTTCGTGCTCGATCGGCTGCAAATTGAGAGAGATTTTGGCATTTTTGTTGCTTAGGTCGTTCGGCCTGCACATAGGATTCTCGGCCAGCAGATTAGGTCGGCCTGCATTTAGGTCGCTACCCTATAGGTCGCGTCATGCTTAAGTCGTTGCTCGGCCTTATACCCCTTAGGTCGTTAGGTTGTTGCTCGGCCTTGTACCCCTTACGTCGTTAGGTCATTGCTCGGCCTTGTACCCCTTAGGTCGTTGCTCGGCCATGTTATATCACGCAACTTAGGTCGTTCGGACTTCTCACACGCCTTAGGTCGTTAGGTCTCTTGTGTTAGGTCATTCGGCCCATTAAGTCGCGCATGCAACAAGTTGCAACCCCTTAGGTCGCTCACCACTTTAAGTCGCTCTGCCCTTTGGTCGCTTGCCATGCTTTAAGTCACACCATCCCTTAGGTCGCTCGGCCTGCACTTATGCCGCTACCACTTAGGTCGCTCAGCTGCTAGGTCGCGCCGTGTTGAGTCGCAAGGATATTCCCACTTAGAAGAATTTGGAATCGAATTCATTGGATTTCATTCACGTCTTCGTATGTGAATTTTTGTGATTGATCATTTCTACGATCATTTTTGTGATTTGTCATTTTAAAAATATACAAACCTTTACCTCACTCGTACGAGAAATCTAATTAAACGGCTTTGTAAAACAAGTGGTATGAAACGCTTGCGTTTACTTCGTCGGTTAATTCTTGGACTTGTTCGATTGAATCTCTTGTGACAATTTTCTAATGGAAACTTACAATTTGTTCGTAAATATTTAAGTTAAGCTAGTGGTTATGGGACATGAAGCTAAGCTTATATATTTACTAGCTTACTGTAATTGACACTTCTTGATGATCGTTGATGATCATTTTTGTGATTTAGACTAGCAAATGTGCGATGTCTCTTTGTCTACGAGGGAGACTAAACCCCATTTCTGTGGAGCTTTGGCTCAATTTGGTGGGGTAGCGACCCATTGTCTTCGGGCCGTTTTGTGGAGCTTCGGCTCAAAATTAATGGTTAGCAACCATGGAATAGCGTTCCATTTTGTGATACACGTGTTGGTGAGTTTTCATGCTCCCGTTTTGTGATAGACCTCCCCCTTTTTGTGATTTCTGGATTTCCATTGATGATTTCTAGAATTTGTGTTTCATCAATTTTTGTGATTTACATTGATATGTTTTATCAATATTTGTGCATTGGTGAATTTGTATGTCATTAACTTTTTGTGAATAAAAATATAGAGTATGACATTCCTTTTGATCTTTGAGAAGATTCTTGTGATATTGATTAATCTATTGTTGATTTTCAATTACATACTTATCACAGTATGGCTTTATGGATATCGTATGTTTACGTCATATCTCTTATTCTATATCATTTTATCTGATATTTATAGCTAGACTGATCCGTTTATTAATTTTTTATTAAATAATACTCGGATCAGACCGAGATGTTACAGGTGCTTCTGCTTGGCTTCACATCTGGGATTATCACCCTGACTTTTGGCTAACTACTTAGATTAGTAGTTTTTGTTGTATACATTTGAGATATAGACTCATTGAAGTATCCATATTCTTTTTTCTAGCACTTGTAGCTATTCATTTGTGATATTGTGGATCTTGTTTGACCACTGCTCTGATGAACACTTTTATGTGTTATATATTCATATATATTTCCGCCTTTGTGATATGGATGTCTGTGACTGATTTGTGTTATGTTTATTTCTATATTTGTTTCCAAAGAATATATATAGCCACCGTGTAGTAGCTTTGAGTTTGTATCGGTATGTCGGATTTCTTCCTGTAACCAGATGCATGTTGTACTATCTGACATATCGGTGCTCGCATAAAGCAATTACGCAGATGGTCGCTCCTCAACAGCCTTATTCTCCGCGCTAGTTGACGGCATTACCCCGTAGTGTACTTGGCTAGAGTGGTTATAGAGGTGGGGCGTCACAGCTTGGTATCAGAGCAAATCTTCGGAACAATGTAGAAAAATCTAGCAAGGATCACCGTCCTAAGTCCATCTTAGGAGTCGTGCTTTAGGATTTAATTCGAGTCTTCGTACCGATTCATCCTATTTTCTTTATGATTCCTTGTTTATCTATCAAGATTGCTTGATATTCATTTGGTGAATAACCTTATCCTTCTTCTTTCTTTCTTTCAAAAGGAAGAGAAATGGTTAGACCTGGCCGTCCCAGCGTCGGTCAATCTAGTGCTACTCCCAAGATGGAATATTTATGTCTGCCCAGCAGCTTCTTGATCTAGTAAGGAATGCTCAAGCAACCGGATCTTATCCGGAGTCTACTCACCCTAAGTCTGGATTTGCACGCTTGTGCAACGATTATACCAATTTGGGTGGGAAGCCATTCAAAGGTTCTGAAACCATTTCTGAAGTCCAGGCTTGGCTGAGAACGTGCGATCGAATCTTTTCTCGCGTGAATCTTATTAGTCTTCACTGTGTTCAGGTGGCCTCTAGTATGCTCCAAGAAAGAGCATTAGATTGGTATGAGCTTCTGGTTTCTGAAATAAATGAAGCGGATCTTACTTGGGAGAAATTCCGGGAATGCTTCGAATTAAAATTTGTGCCAGAAGCTGAGAAGGTGACTTTGGCTCGTCGTTTCATAGACCTTGTTCAAGGTGAATCTTCCGTGATAGACAATGCCGCATCATTCGAGTCACTTTCTAAATATGGGGTCGAGTACATAAACACCCCATTGAAGAAAAACCAAAGATTTGTCTATGGCTTGAATAAAAATTCCAAGAAGCCATTACTTCTAAAGTTAGAAGTTTCTTTTGATCAACTCGTTGATATCGCTCTTCGACTTGAAGAGGCAGATAAAGAAAGTGACGTTGAAGTTATGGGTGCCAAACCAAACTTCAACAACAAGAAAAGGCCTAGTAAGTTCAAAGGTCCTTATCCCAACAAGAATGGGAAGCAAGCAACTTCGGTGGCAAAGACTTCTACCTCTGGTAGTGGGCAATGTTACAACTATGGTTCTAAAGACCATTATGCGAACAAGTGTTCAAAGCCTGCGAACAAGTGTTCAAAGCCTCGTGCTTGTCGCTATTGCAAAAGCCCGGATCATTATTTATCTTCTTGTCCCAAATTTCAAAACAAGAAGGAGGGAAAGCTTAATGTTCCTCAAGCCCCTGGCAGAACATCTCGTGGTAAAGGTATTTCCCATTCTATCCTTGATGGCATTATTTTATTTTGTGATCATCCTATTCGAGTTCTTTTTGATACGGGTGCGTCCCACTCTTTTATTTCAAAAGAACTTGTTGATACTTTTTCTTTGGATGTTTTGTGTTTAATGACTTCTTTGAGAATTGCGAATCCTGTTGGTGGATCCGCAACAATCAGTTTATTGTGTAAAGATGTCGAGATTATTTTGCGTGATTTTTCTTTCCGAGCCGATTTGCATGTTATGCGCTACTTAGGCTTTGGAATGATTTTGGGAATGGATTAGCTTAACCGCTATGAAGCCCAAATCCTATGTCCTGAGCGGACTATTCATCTTCGACATCCTCAATCTGTTAAGCAGATTTCTATTAACCTTAAAGATTCGGATTCCAGCTTGGTTGCATCTTTATATTCTTTAAATCCTCATGATGACGATAATGATGATGAGGAAGATATTATTTCTCTTATTCAAGTTGTTCGTGAATTTTTCGACATATTTGAGCCCGTTTTAGGATTACCACTTAAGCGAGCAATTGAGTTCAGAATTAATCTCATCCCTGAAGCTCAACCTATCACTCGTCCTCCTTATCGTATGTTCAATAAAGAAAATGAGGAGATGCGCAAACAATTATCCGAATTGGAGACGAAGCAATTTATTCGCTCTAGTTCCTCGCCTTGGGGAGCTTCAGCTATTTTCGTGAAGAAATCTGATGGTACACTTAGGCTTTGCGTTGACTACCGCAAGCTTAATGATCTTACTATCAAAAATAAATATCGTTTACCTCGAATTAATGATCTATTCGATCAACTTATTGGTGCTAGAGTCTTTTCACAATTAGATTTAGCTACCGGTTTTCATCAGCTCCGTATTGCGGAGGACAGTATTCCTTTGACATCGTCCGTACTCGTTATGGATCTTATGAATGGCTTGTTATGCCATTTGGTTTAACCAATGCTCCGGCTTATTTTGTTGACCTCATGAATAGAGTATTCAAAGACTTCCTCGATCGGTTTGTTCTCATCTTTATTGATAATATTCTTGTGTAATCTAAAACCGAGAAGGAGCATGAAAAGCGTCTTAGGATTGTGTTGGAAACTCTTAGGAGCAATCAATTAAAAGAAAATTTTTCTAAATGCCACTTTTGGCAATCTCGTGTGAAGTTTCTCGGTCATATTATTTCCGAATCCGGAATTTCTGTGGATCCTTCAAAAATTGAAGCGATTCAAAATTGGAAGAGACCGGAGAGTGTGACGGAAATTCGTAGTTTCCTTGGATTGGCAGGCTATTACCGTCGTTTAATAGAAGACTTCTCAAAAATTTTCGTGCCTCTTACTAGTTTGACAAAGAAGGGAGTTAAATACATTTGGTCGGACAAATGTGAAGCTTCTTTTCAGAAATTAAAAGAACTCCTTTCCGATGCTCCTATTCTTGTGATTCCCGAGGGAAACCAAGATTTTATTGTTTATACCGATGCTAGTCGCGTTGGTTTGGGTGTCGTTCTTATGCAAAGGGAACGTGTTATTGATTATGCTTCTAGGCAATTAAAGCCTGCCGAGACTAGATATGCCACTCATGATTTAGAGCTCGCGGCTATTGTTTTCGCCCTTCATATTTGGCGTCATTATATTTTGGAAGAAAAATTTATTCTTCACACCGATCATAAATCTTTGAAGTATCTATTTTCTCAAAAGGAACTTAATTTGCGTCAACAACATTGGCTCGAATTTCTTGCAGCTTATGATCTTGATATTCTTTATACTCCCGAAAAGGGAAACCGAGTTGCGGATTCACTTAGTCATAAGCAACAAGCGGTTGTCTCTATGATGATATCCGAATGGAATGATCTCGGAATTCTATCCACTTGTGAGATACGAGATCGTGTTTTCGATTTATGTTCATCTCTTGTTTTGTGTAGCCTTGAGGCTCATCCTTCTCTTTTAGACCGCATTCTTGAAGCTCAAAAGCTAGATCCCGAATTAGCTCTTCTTGGCCAAAATTTTAGGGATAAAATTAATGTTGAAGGTTTGAAAGACTTTGATATTGATTCTCGTGGCGGTATTCGAAAATTTGGTAGACTTATCGTGTCAAATATCAGTGGTCTTCGTAAAGACATTTTAGAAGATTCTCATCGTTCTAAATTTACCATTAATCCCGGTAGTAGTAAAATGTACGCGGACATGAAGCGTCTTTATTATTGGGAGGGAATGAAATCTGATATTGCTAACTTTGTTAAGTGTTGCATGACTTGCCAACTCATTAAGGCCGAACATCAAAAGCCCGGTGGGTTATTGCAACCTTTAGAAATTCCAATTTGGAAGTAGGACCAAATTTCCATAGATTTTATAGATGGCCTTCCCTGTTCACGTTCGGGTCATGATAGCTTATGAGTGATAGTCGATAGACTTACTAAATCCGCCTATTTTATTCCAGTTCGGTCCAATCAAACCGTTTCTCTTTTGGCCAAACTCTTTATCAAAGAAATTGTTAAATTGCATGGAGTTCCTACTTCTATTGTTAGTGATCGTGATCCATTGTTTACTAGTGGATTTTGGAAGAGTCTTCAAAAAGCTTTGGGAACGAAGCTTAATTTTAGCACCGCTTATCATCCCCAGTCCGATGGACAAACCGAGCGTGTGAATCAAACTCTTGAAGATCTTCTTCGAGCATGTGTTCTTGACTTTGGTGGAAGTTGGGAAGATCATATTTCTTTGTTGAGTTTTCCTATAATAATAGCTTCCAATCTAGTATTGGTATGGCTCCTTTCGAGGCGCTCTATGGAAGGCCATGCCGATCTCCTTCTTGTTGGCTTGAGGCCGGTGAGAAGCTGGTTTTAGGTCCAGATTTTATTCGTGATTCCACAGAGAAGATTGACCTTATTCGCCATAGGATGAAAGAAGCCCAGAGTAGACAAAAATCCTATGCTGATAACCGGAGAAGGAAATTAGAATTTTCTGTGGGAGATCTTGTGTTTATTCGTGTTTCACCTATGAAGAGTGTTGTACGTTTCAGTCGATCGGGAAAGTTAGCACCTCGATATATTGGTCCATTTCCCATCACCGAACGTGTTGGTTCTGTGGCTTATCACCTTTTATTACCGGCTCAATTTTCTGCTATTCATGACGTGTTTCACGTTTCTCAATTACAGAAATGCCTTCAAGATTCCGATTCTATTCTTGAGCCCGGTGTTGTGGAAGAAATTGAAGTTTCACCTAATTTAACTTATGAGCAACATCCTATTCGTATAATTGCTTTGGAGATCAAACGCCTTCGAAATAAAGATGTTCCGCTTGTTAAAGTCCAATGGTCCTCAAATCCTAAGGATCGCTCTTGGGAATCTAGAGAATTCATCGAGCGAACACATCCGGACTTACTTTCTCGTGCTCTTTGAGGTGAATTTCTTGTTTCAAATTTCTTTTGTGTTGATATGCTTCCATGGTTGTTACCTTATATTTTCTTCTTAAATATTACGAGGACGTAATTTCTTTAAGGAGGGGAGTCTGTAACAACCCGCATATTTTGCGATTGAATATTTAAATATTTTATTTTAATATTTCATCGTTAGTCGGATTTTAGTCCGAAAAGTTACTTTTTGCATACGGTCGAATTAGGACTCGGAACCACTTCCATTGAGTTCAAAACGCCATTTGCGATCTTTTTGAGTATAAACTTTGATATGTTTGCAGTTAGTGGAATTTTGCCACTTTTTCACTTTGGGCTTTAGGTTTGGTTTAGCCCATTAGCCTAAACTATTAATTCTAGCTCAACCCCCTTCCCTTCATAACTTCACTTTCATTTCCTAACACTCAAGCTTCATTAAAAATGGAGGAAGGAATGGGAAATTAAAACTCCAAACTCAAGTTCATTTGCAAATCCAACATCTAACTCCAAATTCAAAGAGAAGCCATTGATTCTTCCATTGCTCTCAAGCTCCTTTTTCATTGATTTTGTGTAAAGATGAGATTTTTATCTCACATCTTTGTCTATAACTATCTTTGATTGTTAGGTATGAATTTCTAACACTTATTCATGTGCATTTGCTTTTGGTTTGGATTGAATTGGTGAAAATCCCAATTTTTAGTGTTTTGGGTTCAAATCTTTAAAACACTAATCTTTGATGTTTGAACATGTTTTTGGGGATGCATCGAGGAGCCAATACGACCGGGTAGCCTATAGGCATAATCCCCTAGCGTTCGTGCTCGATCGGTTGCAAATTGAGAGAGATTTTGGCATTTTTGTTGCTTAAGTCGTTCAACCTGCACATAGGATTCTCGGCCTGCATATTAGGTCGGCTTGCATTTAGGTCGCTCTCTTATAGGTCGCGCCATGCTTAAGTCATTGCTCGGCCTTATACCCCTTAGATCATTAGGTCGTTGCTCGGTCTTATACCCCTTAGGTCGTTAGGTCGTTGCTCGGCCTTGTACCTCTTAGGTCGTTAGGTCGTTGCTCGGCCTTGTACCCCTTAGGTCGTTAGGTCGTTGTCGGCCATGTTATATCACGCAACTTAGGTCGCTCGGACTTCTCACACGCCTTAGGTCGTTAGGTCGCTTGTGTTAGGTTGTTCGGCCCATTAAGTCGCGCCTGCAATAAGTTGCAACCCCTTAGGTCGCTCACCACCTTAAGTCGCTCTACCCTTAGGTCGCTTTCCATGCTTTAAGTCACACCATCCCTTAGGTCGCTCGGCCTGCACTTATGCCGCTACCACTTAGGTCGCTCAGCTGCTAGGTCGCGCCGTGTTGAGTCGCAAGGGTATTCCCACTTTGAAGAATTTGGAATCGAATTCCTTGGATCTCATTCACGTCTTCGTATGTGAATTTTTGTGATTGATCGTTTCTACGATCATTTTTTTGATTTGTCATTTTAAAAATACACAAACCTTTACCTCACTCGTACGAGAAATCTAATTAAACGGCTTTGTAAAACAAGTGGTATGAAACGCTTGCGTTTACTTCGTCGGTTAATTCTTGGACTTGTTCGATTGAATCTCTTGTGACAATTTTCTAGTGGAAACTTACAATTTATTCGTAAATATTTAAGTTAAGCTAGTGATTATGGGACATGAAGCTAAGCTTATATATTTACTAGCTTACTGTAATTGACACTTCTTGATGATCGTTGATGATCATTTTTGTGATTTAGACTGGAAAATGTGAGATGTCTCTTTGTCTACGAGGGAGGCTAAACCTCGTTTCTGTGGAGCTTCGGCTCAATTTGGTGGGGTAGCGACCCATTGTCTTCGGGCCGTTTTGTGGAGCTTCGGCTCAAAATTAATGGTTAGCAACCATGGAATAGCGTTCCATTTTGTGATAACGTGTTGGTGAGTTTTCATGCTCCCGTTTTGTGATAGACCTCCCCCCTTTTGTGATTACTGGATTTCCATTGATGATTTTTAGAATTTGTATTTCACCAATTTTCGTGATTTACATTGATATGTTTTATCAATATTTGTGCATTGGTGAATTTGTGTGTCATTAACTTTTTGTGAATAAAAATATAGAGTATGACATTCCTTTTGATCTTTGAGAAGATTCTTGTGATATTGATTAATCTCTTGTTGATTTTCAATTACATACTTATCACAGTATGGCTTTATGGATATCATATGTTTACGTCATATCTCTTATTCTATATCATTTTATCTAATATTTATAGCTAGACTGATCCGTTTATTATTTTCTTATTAAATAATACTCGGGTCAGACCGAGATGTTACAGGTGCTTCTTCTTGACTTCACATCTGGGATTATCACCTTGACTTTTGGCTAACTACTTAGATTAGTAGTTTTTGTTGTATACATTTGAGATATAGACTCATTGAAGTATCCATATTATTTTGTCTAGCACTTGTAGCTATTCTTTTGTGATATTGTGGATCTTGTTTGACCAGTGCTCTAATGAACACTTTTACGTGTTATATATTCATATATATTTCCGCCTTTGTGATATGGATGTCTGCGACTGATTTGTGTTATGTTTATTTCTATATTTGTTTCCAAAGAATATATATAGCCACCGTGTAGTAGCTTTGAGTTTGTATCGGTATGTCGGATTTCCTCCTGTAACCAGATGCATGTTGTACTATCTGATATATCGGTGCTCGCACAAAGCAATTACGCGGATGGTCGCTCCTCAACAGCCTTATTCTACGCGCTAGTTGACGGCATTACCCCGTAGTGTCCTTGGCTAGAGTCGGTATAGAGGTGGGGCGTCACAATATTCATTTCAAAGTTTTGGCATTTATAAGTTTATTCATTCAATTATAGACTTTCCAAAACGTTGTATATTTCAGCTACATTAAAATTTCAATTTTTTAACCAATTCAACTTATAAAAATCACATTTCCCACTTCAAAATATTCATTTGGATATCATTTAACTTATGATTTAATAAAATAAAATTTTATCAATAAATATCCAAATTAAACTATAATTCATTTATTAAGTCAAAACACATTCTTTTACTTCTTTTGTTTCACCAAATAACTTACCACTTTATTTTACCCACTTCATAAATAAGATTAAATTCTCATTTACTCACTTAACTTAACAATTTCAATTAAAACCAAATTTCCAATTATCAAGTTAAGTCATATTTTGAAAATACACTTTTCCACTCAAATCATAATTATTCAATTTCCAAACATTCCATTTCATAAATAAAGTAATTTATCATAGTAAATATAATAGTAAATTTCTTTGCAAATTTATTCATTTTGGCATCAATTAAACTATGATTTCAGGCTAAATACATTTATTACAAAATGTGCAATTAAAACTGTATTTCATTTTATCAATTCAAAGGACATCATTTATTATTTCATAAAATAAAAATTGATTGCAATTACTAGGTTAGACTTTAAATTCTATATTAATTAACTTTAATTATTAAGTTATTTATCGCAATTAAAGCTTTTTAAATTACCATTAAAACAAAATAAAGATTTTGAAATTACAATCTAAACCAATCATCAACTTATAAAATTTTAACTTGCTAAAAGCCAATATCTCTTTATATTTTAAATCATTAAATCAAATTTCAAGGTAAAATTTCATATTTTCTAAATAATCAAAATACTTAATAAATTTTTAGGAAAATATTACCTTAAAAATATTAACCATGGGCCTATATAATATTTTCTAACCTAGGTCAAGTGATACGGATATATATCATTTCAATCCGTAATTTAAAAGAAAATTCGGGTTCTATCATTCAAACCCGCAATCCCAAGTAAAATAAATACAATAAAAATCAATAAAATCACTCGAGCCTATCATTTCAGCCCATAGTGATTTTCCTTATTATAAAGTCCATTTGGGTGTGTATCATTTCAACCCATAGTGATAAGGAACTTGCAGTGTGAGATACAGTAAATAAAATGAACAGTAAAACATATAATAACATATTAGATGATGCAACAAATATATAAATGGCATTTAACATCATATAACATATCACAGGCATATATGGACATAGCATATAAGTTTATACAATTCACTTGTCATCATTTCACAATAATATAAGTACATATGTCTAGAGTGATAAAACTCACCTTTTTAAAGCTAGAATTGACAAATTCAGAATAAAAATCCAAACTCCGCAAAGTACGAAAAAGCACGACAAAGTACAATGCAAACTTGAGTGGATGAAGAGGCAGATCTAAATCTTGTATGCAAACAAATATGTAATACATAAGAAAATGATTCAATACAAAAGAATAGAGGTTAAAACAATGGAAAAATAACGAATCAAAGTGGCATAACTTGCCTTAATCAATCAATGGCTTGGCTACACCACATTTGGGTTCGACCATCATCTTGTGTTGCTTGGTCACGATGGTTAGAGGTGTGCTAGGAGAAGATGGAGGCCGAGCCTAACTTGAAGGAAGACAAAGAAAACAAAATGAAAAAAAAAAGAAAGAAGAAGGAAGCCATGACTTTAGATCTTGGATATTTTTTCTTCACATAAATGAATAAGATGAGGAGATGAGAAACTTTGTATGTGAAAAAAAATAGATGGCGGCTAGGTTTTAGTAAATACACGTCCAAACGAAATAAACGGCAAGAAATAAAGAGGCTAGGCAGTAAAAGGCAGGAGTTTGAATGGTTTGGGAAATAAAAAGGCAACAAATAACTTGATGTATTTATTAATTTTTATTCCTTTGTTTGCATGCAATGAAAACAGTAGTTTGAGGAACAATATGTACGTGAATTATGAGAAGAATTCATCGCTATGAAGTTGGGAAGTAATAGGCTATGCAAATGGAAAGGTAAGTGAAAAGAAAAAGGCAACAAGTAAACAAAACAAGTAACCTATATCTCTTGAAATTTCTAAGCAATTATTAAAAATAAAATCAATCAAAAATCAAATAAATATATTCAAAGTTTATACAAATAAAATAGAAAAAAAAATTAGAGAAACAAACATAGGGAAATAAAATATAGAAAGTCATTGCGTGTAAACACTGTATTTTATCTAATTTAAAAGGTATAAGTTTAGGTCCCCAATAAATCCATATATTTGATTTCTCAATTTTGTTATTGAATCAATTATTAACTTATCCTCTTATGGGTGATATTAACATTAGTTTATATACTAATACATTAGTAACTTCCCAATTCATCCAAATTCCAGTTTACATAGTAATTAATTTCATTTACCTATAATAGTCCATTTTATTATAGATTACATTCCAATTAAATAAAAATTGCTTCCAATAATTTGATTTGGTTTAATTGCCATCTTTATACTAGGTTCATTATTACCCTATATACCTAGTTACATTAGTTTTATATTCTATTACACTAGTCTACTCCTATTTTCATCCTAAATTTGTATTAAATGTTACATTTCTAAATGTGAAATCTTGTCAATTGTACCCACCAATTAAGGTTTAAAACCAATTAATTAATTTAACTTAGTTCCATTTCTTTTACCAATTTATTACTTTATAAATAAATTGACGTTTCTATTAAATTCATACATTCACATCTTCCTTTGCTACATTAATTCTCATTAATGACATTAAAGATTTCGTATTTATTTTATAGACTAAATAGGCAACTTATAATAGCTGTTACCATTACCCTTTAATTTACACTTAAGTTTATTATATTCAACTAATTATTATAATTACCTACCTAATATTGAATTCATTCAATTACTATTAATTATACTAATTCATTTATTTATACACCACTTACCCTAATTTACTTATATTCAAATTTATACTCAAATATAACAGTTACTACTAAATTAATATGCCAATTAAATAGTAACTTACAACCGTTACTATTACTTTAAGTCACATTAATGAATTCATTATTGTTTACAAATCAAATATTACACTTACTTAATTAACACTGATTTACTTCAATTTATATTAATCATATATTATCTCATTAATGATTCAACATTCACACTTGTAATTTCATTGTCCACAACAAATGTTATCATTCTTAGATACCCAATCTTTATTCAAAAGTCAACTATTTCATATTATTCCTTTTATAAATTTAAATGTTTGCATTAGTTTTCTTATATTAATTTATAGCCAGGTATACCAATTTTCATTACTTTACTAAATTGTAATTTCATTTCAATTGTTGCTAATTAGTTCTAATTACCATCATTCAATTTTAAATTGATAAGGTTTTTTTTTCATATTAAATTACCAAAACTTGTTAACTTAACATATTAAATTATTGAAAATTTTACGGGTCGTTACACACGTAGCCTTGAAGCATTACTCGTATTTTACCACATAGAAAAAAGACTTGTTAAAAACAGCTAGCACACTTTATAAATATGAATATTTAGGGATAGATCGAAAATGAATGACTGCTTCTGAAAGACGTAGAAGAATGGAAATTAGACTAAAGGGTGGAAGTAGTTTGCTTGAAAATGAGGACACAAATATAAATGCAAGTGTTGACGGCAATGAAGAGTAGATCGAAAATGTTGTACGATCAGAGGGGAAGGGGGGTAGAGGGCGAAGTGAACAAAAATAGTGAAAAGGGCAATGACATAGATTCAGGAGAGGGGGAAGACACAGATGACGATGCCGAGACAAATGGCGATGTCGAGATTAAAGACGAAGTCAAACAAGTAGCAAACAATTATGGTGGACCAAGATATAGTGATGTGATCAAATGTTATGATAGTCATATTGCTTTGATAATATGAACTAGCGAGCTATTTTAATTTATAGATTATGTGATCATTTTTTAATAACAATGCATTACAGTCATTATAGTGATGTAAATTTAATTTAATGTAGGAACGATCACCCCTTACGTGCGTTAAATATGCACAAAAGTTGGCAGAGTGGCTGATTCTAGAAAATGTTACCAAGTTCAGAAATATTATTGAATCGTCTAGTTTGTTCCCTACTATTAACACATGCTCACTGTTGTAAAGGTCCTTTTAAGTCTCTACCTAGGTTCCACCTAGCTGCTAGGCGAGGCTTATTGCCTAGTGATTTTCCTAAGCTTGCCTATACAAGGTTTACTATCTCATATAAGAATCAAAACATGCATTTAGGTACCAGTCAGGTATTATTTAAGGTTCAATGCCACATATAAGCATAAATGTGCTAGTTTTAGACGATCTTGCCTCCTTGGCTACTCCTACGCATATTCAAATTACTAAAATTCCAATTTATATCAATCGACACTAAACAAAACATTAAATATTTATCCAAAATACATAAGTTACCAAAATTCCTAGCTCCGATTAATCCCCACCTAAACGATTAATTCCTAATCCGTACCACCTGCCTAAATTCCGCCTAGCGATTTTTACAACCTTACATGTGTTATAGGAGAGCTAACAAAAATCAGATATCAGCTTTTATGGAACTTGATATCCAAAGACTAATACCTTCCATATGTCATTTTGTGAGATTACTATAACCCTTGACGATGAGCATCTTTATTACACAATCCAGTGGAAGGCAAACCAATACAAAGTCTTTCATTTGATATGGAGCAAGCAGATATGATTATTTCTAAATATCTAGGCCTAAATGTGGTAGAAGCAAGGTTGGAAATGAATGAAAGAGTTGGCTATAAATTAAGTATGTCCATGTTATTTGAGAAGTTCAATGTTGTTAGTGATGATTGGACTGATAGAGATATTAGACGAGCTGCTTGTGCTTATCTCTTGTTCTTGCTTGGCAACACTTTGTTTACTAATAAAAGTAAGTCACATGTGCATATGTCACTTTTAGATCTATTCAAAGATTTAAATATTGTCAATACTTATTCATGAGGTTCAGCAGCTTTGGCATTTCTGTATAGGCAAGTCGGATTAGCTAGTCGCGATATTGTTAAGCAGATTGTAAGTTATCTTTATTTATTGGAAACATGGATATTTGAGCCATTTTCATGCTTCCATCCTTTGACAAAACAATACTTTGAAAATTTACCCTATGCTGCTCGATGGACTCCACCTTCAGAGAGAAATTTATTGGTCATAGATATACGTATATTTGTTGATAATATGTAGATTGATCGGTTAATTATCTTCATTTTACTCTGACAGTAGTAAAGTAATAAAGTTCGACAAAATTGTTAACTATTCCCTTTTCACTTCTTCATAGGTTATTTTCAATCCATACATTTATGCATATGCCTTTCATCCATTTTATGACATTGCTTGTAATATTGGTTGCATACTTTTCCTCAAAATTATGGAATCATATCATCCAAACAAAGTATCGAGACAGTTTGGCAGAGTCCAGAACCTTCCTATACCTCATGTTCCTTCGATCACTACGAGTGCTCGACGAGGAACAACATCGACTACATACACTCGTGTTTATTACCAGTGTTTAGAAAGTATATGGGAGCATTAATACCATCATGTTATTGTGGAAGGACATCGACCAATACCACTCAGTCAAACTTATTTTAGTTGAACGGATGATTATATTCAGTGGTATAGAGATCATAGTGTACCATGGGTTCTAAATCCAGTCATGTTACATGATACTATCATGATTGGACCATCACATTATAAGCCAACTTATGACAAATTGTATATGGTAAATTTAATTTTATATTCCATTTACATTTGAGTTATAATCAATATATTATAAAGTTTAAATATTTTTTTGTTTATTGTAGACTTTAAATGATGTGCATGGGTTGTTGGATGAAGAAAACATTCAAGGTAATCCAAACGCAAATGGTAGTGCTAGAATTGCTTATGGATGCTACTTCCGTGGGCACAAATAGAAGATGGTATTATGTAGTGTTTTATTGGTATTATGTACTATAACTGTAACGACCCATAATTTTTAATGGTTTTATTTACGTAATTAATTGAATTTTTTGAAATTTTAAATAATAAAATTTGGAAATAAAAATTTAACATTTAGAATTCGTCTAGTTAAACATAGCAGATGGTAAATTTTCATCTGATAATATGAAAGTTCATTTAATTGTGTAAATCTATTTCAATTAAATCAGTTAATATTTGATAATAATAAAATGTTTTTCAAACCTGAATATTTTTCTATAGAAAATTTGTAAATCATCTTTTGAATGAGATATCATATTTTGTTTCTCCAAATTTGGACTGTGATTGCTCCGTTATCTTAATTCTGGCGTTTTAGTAGCGTTTTCGGTACCGGATATCGTTTTTGATAGAATGGTCCTATCACTGATATTTGTGTGCCTTTTTTGATCTTCTCGTCGTGCTGATCTTCGCAGCATATTCATTTGCATATTTCGCAGTCAGAGAGATGGCGAAAATCTACGGAACGATTCTCGTTAGTTCCGTAATTTGGCTTTGGTTTTGCAGTGACCATTCGTTTCTTTCCGTGTGTAAACCAACAGTCATTGGTTATTAATATTTTCATGAATTCAAGTTGTCTTTCTATTTCCAAGGGTTTCTTTTAATTATCTGATTCATTTATTCAACATGGTCCCTGACTTTTACGTTCCATTGATTAGTTAATTCATTTTCAAATTGTTGTTCGTTTAGCTTTTGCTTCCTCTTCCCTTCTTACTTTTATTTTTGCCTTGAGAAAAACAAATATACTTTAGGCCGATCATTTTCTTTCCTCCTCCTTCTCGTTCATCTCCAACCTTTAGCCTTCCTCCTTCTCTCTCTACTCGCGGCCGCACTCTTTCCCACTCGCCCGCCCCACCTTCAGCCCTTCACGATTTCATGCTCAGTCACCTTCTTTTGCTCGGCCGCCACTTTAGCCGAGAATGCATCACCACTGAGCATGGCAGATCCACCTTCCCACCACCTCGAGTCGAATTTTGTCGCTCCGCCAGTTTTGCTCCATCTCCTCATCCCATAGTTTCTAGCCGAAGCTACTTTGCAAGTGGGATAAAAATCGATGGGTATGTATACAAGTTATGTAATTACCATATAACATGTGTTTGTATATGCAGATTTTTTTGATAGATATATGACCTGTGATTTATATTATATGGTAAATTTTATTTTGATGTCAAGTATGGTATATTATAAAATATATATTGGAAAACCTGTTTTATATATATTAGTTAATACATATTTTGTTGAGTTTGTGATATACAGATGGTTACAGTATGAGTTGTTATATATAACAGTTTGTTCATAGTATATATACAACAGCCTGGTCAATATAATATATATGTTATGTACATATGTTGTTTAGATTTTGTGGTTTGTATAAATTATCATCTTCTGATTTTAATATAGTATATATTTAGGCTAGATTAGTTTGTATTTGTATGGGTATGGGCTAAAGTAAGCTTTTATATATATAAATTTGCAGTAGCTTTGATATATGCATACATATATAGTAAAGTGAATTTATATATATATATATATATATATATATATATATATATTGCATGAAAATTTTTATACGTGAAGAAAAATTAAAATTTCGAACTGATATGTTGCAAAGTTTATATACATATATAAGTCTGCTTACATTTGAGTTTCACTATATATATATATATATATATATATATATATATATATATATATATATTTAGACATCGTGATTTCAAAAAAAAAATCTACTGATTTTTATATTATACCTTTGCAAGGTGAGTTGTTTATAATATATATAAAATACATACAGATATATACATATCATATAAAGGTAATACTGTTTTAAGTATGCAAGGTTCGTAGCTTTCGTATTTTTTTATTTTTTTTTATAGTACATAACTATAGTTAAAGGTTGTTTACATATATTAGTTGCTAGTATTGTATAGGTTACAACTGGATTGTTGGGCCACAGACATATGTATGCTTATATAAGAAATACAAATCGGTTTGTTATACATATGGTTAATTTTAAAATATATGTGTTTCAAATTTAGCAGAGATTGTGTAATATATATATATATATATATATAGATTTTGATAATACAATTGGTTTAAATATCTACATGTAATTTTTCTTTATACATACATACATACATACATATATATATATATATATATATATATATATATATTACATTCCAGTTATCAAGCCGATTCTGATTAGTTCTCATCGATTTTCCATTGTCAGCTTTGTCCATCATGCCTGTTTTTTTAGCCGAATCATGTCCATCTAGCGCTGCTTGGAATTCGTAGCTCATTTCGTTGTTTATCCTTTAGCCTCGAAAGGTAAGCAATCACTCACGATTAACATTCTAATATTTATTAAATTTGATTTCAATTGAAACGAAAATTAAAATATGTTGTTGTTGGTTATTTACATTGATATATATATATATGATATTATCTGTATCTGTTTACCTTGACATATGACACCATTATTTGTTATTCATATTGATGATATATGTCTGTTATATTATTATCATATCTGTTATCACTCTGTAAGTTTCTTATTAGTATAGAATTCATTATGGGTTGAAATGATACATACCCGAACAATTTGTAAAATAGGAGAAAATTGTTATCGGTTGAAATGATAAACCCGAGCGATTTTCATTAAATTGAATTTAGGATTGCGGGTTGAAATGATATACACCCGTATATATTTGAATTGCGGATTGAAATGATAAATATCTGTATCACTTGACCATAGGATAAAAAATTATATACATGCACCGTTGGCCTATATATAAATCTTTTGAAAACGATTTCTATGGGTTTGAAAAGAAATATATGGTTTAATAAATATTGATTTCAAGATATTATAAATACATGTATTTTATAAAGTTTAGATTCTTGATTTTAAATGTATATTTTTGAAAATTTTAAAACTATAAGTTGTTTTTGAAATTATAAATTTTAAGAATTTACTTATAATTTTACTATTTTAAAACATGTATAAATTATTTTTATTATAAAAATAAGTTTGATAATAAGATTTAATTTAATAAAGTTTGATTTAATTTATATATAATAGGTTTAAATATTATTTAAAATTTTATTCTTAAATGAAGAGTTTATAATAATTTTAATAAATTAAGGTTGGGAAGATAGATTTGAAATTGATTTGAAATGGTATTTAATTAAGAATTTATTTAATTAAATGATTTGAAACTTATGGAATTTGAGATTTTTAAAGGATACGATTTTATAACTTGATTTTGGTTTAAAGTGATTAATGAATGAATCAAGTATAAATAAATTGAAGGAAAAATTCAGTTATTTGAAATTTGGGTTTTTATTTAAATGATATTGGATTTATTAAGTAAATATTTCAATACTAAATAATGAAGTTAAATTCAGATTTATATGAAATTATCGAATTTACTTTTGAAATTGTGGAATATATAAAGATTTGAAATATATTGAAATTGAAATGGTTTATTTTGTGGTTAAAAATTTGTTTTTGAAATTGATATAATTTGGAATAGTTTATTGAGAAACTGAATTGGATTGAAATTGATGATTTTGAGATTTGATTAAATTTGAATTTTGAAATTTGAGTTGATTTGGAATTAATTTGTGAAATTTGAGGAAGCTATTTTATTATATAAAGTATTTTTAAATTATTTTAAACGATTTATATATTTTACTTTATAAATTATTTTCATATAAACTATTTTTAATACACTAACTATTTTAGTATAAACTATTTGACTTATAACTAATTTATATAAACTATTTTACTTTATAAACTATTTTATTATATATATTACTTTAATATCTAAACCGGTTAAGTGGGAAGTATTATGATTTGTAAATTATGATTTCCAAAGTGTTATAATTTCAAGTGTTTTAGTTTCATAGTGTTATAACTTTGAAGTGTTATGATTTTTGGAAATGGGTATATTTGAAATGAAAATGATATCGTATTGATATAATAACGTTTGGTTGTTAAAGAGACCGGGATCGAAAGTTGTCATACTCTCTGCTAACTTCGAAAACCATTTTAACAAACGTGTATGCGGTGAAGATTCCAGAATGAAGTAGGATGGTGGCAACGATCCTATACGAGATATATATGTGGACCCAACTCCCTGAGTTGGCTTAAGGTGGCTAAAATAGGAGCAATCGACGGGCCAAGTGAGGTAGCTCCTCCGATCAGACACATTCCTTCGATACTATATTCTGACTTTGTGATTGATTCAGTGGCCACACTTGATTTTTTTTTATTTGGGAGTGTGTTCCGAGGTGGGCGGTAGTGGCTGTTATGCGTTACCACCAGTCTGGAATTGTAATTGGTATATTTACCCTGACATTGCCTAACTGTGCCGTGTCACCTACCATATTGAGCCCACTACAAGTTTATTTTGTACCATACCTATGGAGTGCCCTCTGACGACGTCTAGTACATGGGAGATTACGGTACTGTATAGAATATGAGAATATATAAAATGTGTTAAGGGGGATATGTGTAACGCCTTAACGCTATTTTAATAGTTTACTTTACTTTAGACATTATTATAATAGCGTATATTACTACATAGTAGAGAGTTTAACGGATCCTTAGAGGATGGTTATCCCAAACATATTCCTTTGAGTTACTTGTATTTCAGTTGATATTTCACTTGAGTTGGATTTGTTGATATAAGAATGTTAATCCTGACTCGAGTGTTTTGTGTTTTGCTTTACGCTTGGGTCAGACTGAGTGTACCAGCATTTGAGACTCACCTTTAGAGTTGGAGCTTCGCTTGGAGATCCATCTATCGATTCTGCTCTCAGTTATTCGGTTGATCCCAGTGATGTATTCAGATTTTGTATTTGGCTATTGTATTGAGACATCTATGTATTCGAGACCTCTGTTGTATCTTATTTAACTATGTTATATATATCTTCATGAACTACTATTCTTTTGTTTCCGCTGTATTATTATCATATTACTCTGTGTTTGTGATTCTATGATTAATTTTATTTACTGTATATGCTGAGTTTTGCCAAATATAGATTACATGTGCTGATGCGAATGGTTGAAAATACCAGGATGTTACAATAAAGGTATTATGTAATGATACACTTTGTTTTTTGGAAAGCTATGTTGTATTGGTAAGCTATGCGGTATTATGTATCGGTATTATGTGATGTAATGATATTATGTACTGTTTGTGGTGTTATATTTGGTTCACAATTTCTGTTAGATGTTGGGTTTTGACAATTTTTTTTAGAAAAATTACAGTCACCTTGCAGGAGCACTGCGTGGACCAGCTTAAAACCATGCGTAGGCAATACATGGACAGTGTTCAAATGACGTAGAGTCCGTATGACCTGGTACTCAAATCACGTAGCCTTGCTGCATGGTAAAAATACCAATCATGTAGCTTTGCTGCATGATTAAAATACCATCCACGTAGTGCCATTGCGTTGTTATGCGAAAGAAAGAAAATTATAGAACATAGAAGACTTAGGTGTAGCAAATGAAGGATAGATTATAGTAACAACTAAAGAATAGATCACCATTAACTAGTTCAAACTACATTGTTTCATTCCAAGCGACATTGGTTTAAAGTACATAGGTTTAAAGTGCATAAGTTTAAAGTCTAGAGCCATAGTAGAAATAAAACCGCTCAAAATTTTGAACTCCTTAATGTAAAAAACATGTTTCACTCTAGTTAAACTTTGCTCAAACAAATTCTTTAATTCGGTGAAGGATAACTCTAGCGATGAATGCATTTTAGCCCAAGCTCGTTCGAAGTTGCATTGACAAGCAGCCAAGTGTTTTTTCAACTTCGAATGAGCTAATTCGGCCCGACATTTTACTAACAAATGTTTAGGAAAAAAACTTAAATAAACAAATTAAGTCCATATTTATGTATACTAAAAATTAAAAAAATAAATATTACCCATTCGATATAAAATTCCCGAAATGCATGTACCCGTCAGTCCATATTTGAACAAAACAATCCTTATACGGATCTAGCCATTGCTCGTAAACATATTTAAATAACAAACCATATTAGCCATACTTTTCATGCAACAAACGTAAATTTTCATTGTGCACAATACTCTTTTTGAGCAAACAAGTTCGTTCCAATCACCCAAGAAAGATTTCTTCTCTACAACGTCCGTTTCTTTGATATTCCTCTTCTTCCCTATAAAAGTAGGTATGTTATTCTTGATATGCCACTTACATAACATATGAGCGAAATTTGGAAAAACTAACCCAATGACATTGACCAATGCCAACTTTCAATCAGTTATGAATAAATTAGGCATTCCCATATCATAATCGACCATAATAGACTTCAAACGTTTCAAAGCCCAAATATAATTTTCCTCAATTTCTACAACTAGTAAGCAATGGCAATGCAAAATGTTTGATCTATAGAGGTTACATTGATTATTTCGAGTAATGACATCTTATACCTATTAGTTTTGTATGTACAATATAATATGATAACTCGAGCAAAATTTCATGAAATACCAAACTAATCAGATGTGCCCAAAAGATATCTTTGATAATATTGCTTCCATCCAAAGTTTTTCTATGCCATTCAAAGTAGCCACACTCTTTAGTTTACTACGTAAATATTACACTTGAGAGCGTCCACCTCGTTTGATTGCATTGTGTTTGCATTATGTTACATACGGTTTTAATTGCAGTACAATTTGACGGATCGTTTCTTTTTAATGCATGTAGAATTTCCTTAGCTTTAATCATATTTTTGTGCATTTCAATCATTACCATAATCTCTTTTTCGCTTAACCTTCTTGCATATGAATGACCATCGCTGCGCTTTAGCTCAGAATGATTATGGACTTCATTCAAAAGCCTCAAACTCCAATTGTCCAAAGAAGAAAGTTTCACACCTTTTAGCTTAAATGGACAATTACATTTTTTTGGTTCCCGTCAATCTTTAATTACTAGGATCTTTAATTTTATTTCTCTTATAAACACAACTATGTTTACAAGCAAACATTATTCTCGGTTTCCTACCAGAAGCACCGGTATCCGATTTCATTATAATGATTACAAAACCAAGACTTTGTCGGTGTTATGAACCCAATCAATCAATTGCCGACGAGATGGTTAAATCTGTTAAAAAATAATAATCGTATGTTATAAATTCATTAGTATAGTCAAACAAGGTTTCACTATTAACATCTTCGTCACTCGTGTATTCTATAAGGTGTATCAATAAAATAAAATAAAAGTGAGATGACATTCAATTAATGTAGAAAAAACATGGTAAAATAGGGAATCGCACAGAGTAGCTGTGACATTGTGTATTTCTTCACGCAATGCCACTACGTGATTCATCACACTATGACGTTATGCGTGATTTGATCCACAATCACGCATTACGTACGCGTGGTGTAGTAAAGAACCACACATACCCCATCTGAGATTATGGTATAAATCCCACAGTTGACCTTTTGCGAACAGAAACAGTTTCAACAAGTAAATATACAAAAAGATTGTAGGTTTACAGCTTCATAATTCCGTAGACTCGCTGTATCATAATCAAAATCCATTGTACAGTTCAAGATTTTGAATTCCAGGCTTGAATTCTTGGAGTAAGAGTTTAGTGATAAAAAAGAAGAGAAGAAGAAAGGAAGGGAATGAAAATGACCAAGGGCAAAAATAGAAAAAAGGGGTTACTTAGCAAAATAGGAAGTTGAAATAGATTAGTCTTGTTTGTATTGAATAATAAGAAGACGGATTATATTCTTAAACTAAAAATCACCTGATATGCACCATTAATGTTGCTAAAAGAATCCATTACTAAATTACCCTTCATTTTAATTACATTTTTAGTCCTTTTCTTATAACACATCAAACTAGAACATTAAAATTAATTATATTTGATCAAATCTATATATTTTTTATGAAGAAGTTAATGAAATTTTTACCATGAAACCAAAAGTATCAATTAAGATAACTTTTAAAACTATCTATTTTAATTTTATAAAGTGCTTACTGTTTTTTTTTTTCTAAATTAAAGTTGATTTTGTTGAAACTGAGTGGTTTTTTAAAAGAACTGAAAAAAATCACAATATTAATATAAAAAAATTAAAGTTTATTTTAATCAATTTTAACTTAATTTTGTGGTAGAAATTTCTAGTTTCATATAAATAAGTTTTTAATTTTAAAGAAAGAAGATGACGAAGATGAAAACTATGGCCGTTTTGTAAAAGAAACGATGTATGCGAAGTAATTTTTAGTGTATATTAACTTACTACCTTTTATACCTTTTATTGTGTATATTAATAGATTATTAATGTACAAGTAGAATTAGCTTAATAAGAAAAATGATGTGAATTTACCACTCAAATAATAACGTTACTCAAATAATAACATGAACCTCGTTTCCAGATTCCGATTAATTGTATTCTATGTTTAAAACGCCTTTTCGTTGAATTTTAATTGTGAAATTTGTCCTTCGCTATTTTGAAACTTCAATGCAGTCAGTGTAACAAAGCTCATTGCCACTTGTCTCAAATTTTTTACTTTTGATTGATAATGGCAATACAATCATCAAAGTTCAACATCCATCACAATTTTGTCAAAAATTCAAGTTATCTAGCCTCACTTATCCAACGATCAATCGATTCGGATTCACCGCGCAAAGGGCAAATCCTTCATACCCACGTAATCAAATCCAGCATTGCTCCAAATACCAACATCTGTATCAAATTGATCATTTTGCACATCAAATGCGGTTCCTTATACAATGCACGCAAGTTGTTTGATCAAATGCCAAACCCAACTTTGTCTGCTTACAACTACATGATATCTGGGTATTTTAGAGCAGGCCTATACAACGATCCTCTTCTACTAATCAGGAACCTTTCATTTTCTGATTTAAGGCCAGATGGCTTCACCTTATCTATGGCCTTAAAAATCTCCTCTGTGGTTTGTTCATCAAATTTAGCAAAAATGGTTCATGCACAGTTCTTAAAACTCGGTATATTTGCAGATGAAGTATTGTATTCAGCACTAATCGATTCCTATGTGAAGAACTCGAACCTAAGATACGCTAGAAGCGTTTTTGAACTGATGCCGGATAAAAATCTTGTATGTTCAACTGCATTGCTTGTTGGGTATATGAACGAGCAATCTTTTGAGGACGCCGAAGAAATATTCAATTCCATCAATGTAAAGGATGTAGTGCTGTACAATGCAATGATCGAAGGCTATAGCAAATCCTTCAGCACAACCATGATGTCTCTTGATATGTATAAAGAAATGCAGTATTTTGGTTTCAAACCGACCATTTCATCGTTTGTTAGTGTAATCGGAGCGTGCTCTCTTATGCCATCCCTTGAATTTGGGAAACAAGTTCATGCTCAAATTATAAAGTTGAATCATTTATCTCTTGTTAAGTGTGGGAGTGCTCTTATCGACATGTATTCAAAGTGTGGAAGAGTAGATGATGCAAGAATAATATTTGATCATATGAATGAGAAAAACGTTATATCATGGACCTCGATGATCGATGGATATGGAAAGAATGGAATGACAAACGATGCTCTTTCTCTTTTCGAAAAGATGAAAAGCTATAAAGTCAGGCCGAATCACATAACTGTTCTTAGTATTCTATCCACATGTGGCCATGCAGGTTTAGACTCGTCTGGTAGAGAAATATTCAGAAATATGGATAAAGAATTTGGATTGAAGCCAAAAATGGAGCATTATGCATGCATGGTTGATCTAATTGGTAGAACTGGAAATTTAGGTGAAGCTTACGAATTTATTCGAGATCTTCCTGAAAAGCCGAATTATGATGTTTGGGGTGCATTGCTTGGGGTAGCAAGGCTGCATGGAGATGTAAATATGGCAAAAATAGCTTCGGAAAAAGTTTTTGAATTAAGCGGCAATAAGAGACCAGGGGCTTATATGGCTTTATCGAACACACTCGCTAGTGTTGGAAATTGGGATGATGTGAATGGTGTTAGAGAAATGATGAAAAAAAGAAGAATTTCTAAAGATGCAGGCTGTAGTTGGTGAATCATAAATTCTTGGTTTTTCTTTGGCTTTTCTAAACTATTTTTCTTCTTTTACAATTATTTTACACTTCTTGATTCAATTGTTTTGACTGGGTTGTGATTTTATGTAAGTTGAATTTGGCCACGCCTTTTTGTACTACAAGGGATGAATGAAAGGCAAATGAGAGAGAACGGGTGCACATAACTTATCCCAAATGTGTGGCTGTGTGAGCATAATCACTTATATTCAACCAATCGCCATACTCTTATTATCATAAATAAAATATAAGCAGTCCAGTACATAACAAAAACTAAAAAAAAAGGAGGAAGTTAAATAAACTTCACTCAGTTCCTATCCATGGCTTCTACGGCACTTTCAACTGCATCACAAGTACTTCTCAGCTTCTCCTTTATACATATTTTTCTCTTTAAATATGTTTACATATAAGTACATGTATTTGCCTGTATTGATGAATTAATATTTGCAGCTAAGTTCATGCAAAAATGGAATGTTTGCAACATCACATGCATTATTTGGCAAGCCAGCAGCAAAGGGATTGGGTTTAACTTCAAAGGGAGAGAAGAAAATGAAGGTTTTGTGCATGGCCACAAGCATTTCTGCAGATAGAGTGCCAGATATGGGGAAGAGAGTGACCATGAATTATCTTTTATTGGGTGCACTTGGTTTGCCTACTGTTGGGATGTTGCTCCCTTATACTTCTTTCTTTGTTCCACCAGGGTAATATTTCGTACACAGACATATTTATATATATTCATATATGTGTGTAATTCATCTATCTGCTTCTAGCTATACTACTGTATAAGGACTGGTTTGTTCCTAATGGAAAAACCAAGGTGAATCTAAATTTATTATTTCTTTTCCAATCATCATGTTATTCTATACCACATGAAGTATCATATATAAACACTATGCTTTCCTTTCCTTTTCTTCTTTCGATCAAATTATAATGCATAATTGTTGAGGGATTAGAATGGACAGTGCAATAGCAATAAGAGCAAGAATATCATCTTTCATGATCTTTTTTTTCCTTTTTCTTTTTCACAAATGTGAGATGCATAAGTGGGATGAATTGCATCTTGATGATACTAAATCGAATCAACTACGAATAAAACTTTCTGATCTATCATATCAATTTCTGATCTATCAATACAACATAACAAACAAACAAAATAATGATTTGATCTGAAATACTTATCAGTAAGTTTTTATTCCTTTTTCCATAGCTAATGATGGTTTATTTCATGGGGATGATTATAATATCTCATTTTGATCAAATTGCAATGCATATTGCAATGTATTTAAATGAAAAGTGCAATAAAAGTGGGAGAATATTGACTTCCACAATCCAATCTTTTTCTCTGCAATAACTTAACTTGGTATCTAATTCCATAAAAATGATAAATTTGATTCCTATAAATTCATGAGACGAATCGTATCTTGATGATATCAAATCAGATCGTTATTGTGAATAGATATTTATGATCTGACAAGTGAATTTGTCATTGGGAACTGAATATAGTACAATATAATAGGGAGAACTTTTATCCGAAAAAAAGGGAGAGAAAAAAAACATTTTTGATTAGATTAAAAAGTATGTACACTAGGTTTTTACCTTTTTGTTCATAGCTAATGATGGTTTATTTCACGAGGATGAAGAGATTTTTTTATTTTTATTTTCATTTTCATTACTTTTTTACAAAATGCAGCTCAGGAGGTGATGGTGGAGGTATCCCTGCTAAAGATGCACTTGGTAACGATATAATTGCAGCTGAATGGCTCAAAACTCACGGTCCTAATGACAGAACACTAACCCAGGGACTTAAGGTACAATATGCACAAATTCATCACATATGTTAGATCAATAACATTAGAGCATCTCCGACAGTGAGTATACATATTACAGTACTGTAATTTAAACCCCAAATCACTTCTACCAGTCAATTTTAATGCGTAATACTACAAAAACCGAGGTCAATCTCACTGACGCCTGTTCAAATTCTATTTAGATGCTCATTGAATATGCATCCAACTTATAATCTGTTTAGTCACTGTTAGGGAAAAATCCTAATTGCGGGTGTAATATTACAAATCTGAATTTGTAATCATAATCAGCAGTTGGACATGCTTTTTAAGTGTTAATCTATACATATAGATATGTATATACATGAATGAGCTAATCACATGTAAATGCTAAATACACCATGACAGGGAGATCCTACATACCTCGTTGTAGAGAGTGACAGAACTCTAGCAACATACGGCATTAACGCTGTGTGCACCCATCTCGGTTGTGTTGTACCGTTCAACAATGCCGAAAACAAATTCATCTGCCCCTGCCATGGCTCTCAGTACAATAATCAAGGAAAGGTTGTTAGAGGACCTGCACCTTTGGTACGTATTTATCGTTTTTATTTGCATGCATCATGCATCCATACATACACACACATACATACATACATACATACACACACACACACACACACACACACACACACACACACATATATATACACATAGACATATACATACATACATACATACATACATACATACATACATACATACATACATACATACATATATATATATATATATATATATATATATATATATATGTATACACACACACACATAGATAGATCTTGCTCTAATTTCCATCATCCATGTAATAGCCAAAAAATATCAATAATCAATACACATTTTGTTAAATTTTGTATTTTATTTTGTGTTCCAATAGCTGCTCTCCACGCACACACAGTGCAACATTTAATGACACCTCAAATAGTGCAGCACCCCAAATACTACTTGATTTCCACCACAATAAACATATTGTATCTTTTTATATTCATTTTAAACACGAATAACTTCTTGTGCATATGTGTTATGCAAATGCAGTCCCTGGCATTGGCTCATGCTGATATTGATGATGGCAAGGTTCTTTTTGTGCCATGGACTGAAACCGACTTCAGAACCGGGGAGGCACCATGGTGGGCTTAATTATTCATTAGTAGTTGGTGTAACTATACAGTATATTTATACAGCACTGTACTGTATTGTTCTTGTTTGTTTATATATAAGAAACTTCATTTCTGATCGTTGAAGATCGATTTTATCATGAACTTGATTATTCGTAGTAAGAATGTAATCGACTTACTGACCCAACTTCCTTAAGGAAGCCCAACAACAAATCTGATCCGTGAAGCCCAAACTCTCCACATAATTGAAGAACGCTTTCCTCTGTGTTACGGTAAAGAAAACTAAGATGGCTTGTGTACCTGGTGTTGATCCGGGTTTTTGTACCGGTAAAGGACCACGTGTTAGACTAGCGCCGTATGTGGCAACTTTTTGAAGAAATTAATTAACAAAAAGTGAGGGGAGAGAAGGGGTGTATTGCAATTTTCCTTGTTGTATTGTGTTTTATGGTTTGGTCCAGACTTTTTTTTGAAATTCGAGGAAAAACCTGAAAATCTTAGTAGAATGGTGCAAAGGACAAATTAAACTTTGTTTTTTGCGTTCTAGCCCGGGGTATATTTAAATAAGTTTTTTTGTTGATTTTTAGTGTTGTGGTCAATACGTTAATAGCTTTAAGTGGCATTGGTTGATATTGAACACTTCAATTGTGTAGTATGGATCACCTCATGCTAAGTTAAAATTATATTTTCCATTACCATCTTTAGGTCGCATGATTTTTCATTTAAATATTCTATTTTGGATAAATCTAACGTTAAAATTATATTTTTAGATCATTTTCAAATATTTTTCTCATGCTTATTTTGATAAGTTTTTTTTCTTCTCTATCCATGTAAATACTATGTCATTTCCTCATTGTTGCATTGATTTGTATTTTTGGTTTGTTCTTTATTCTCTTAGCACATAAGATAGAGCTAGCGTATCTTCGTATTACCTGTTAATTTGATATGTTATGTCCTTTTCAGTATCTTAATCTTTGTACTTTTGTATCGTTGAACATAAATATTTAAACGTATCGTTTTTCTAATCATCTAACTTCATATTTTACCGTATTGTTACCCTAGTTACTTTACTAAATTTATTTCGAGATATAGTGTCTGACTTCATATTTACCTTATTATCGTTATCCTAGTTACTTTACTAAATTACTTCAAGATGTAGTGTTGTGATACGTTTGCGTCTAGTTGGACTCGTCAGACACATCTGACATTAGATTCACTAAATACACCGTTTGAGTTAACCGTTGAAAAAGCAATGACTGACATCAAACAGTTCAGACGCGGCAGGAGGTGTCAAGTTGATTTTCCAATCTTTTGGTTTAATGCATTTCTCCATTTTTTGCTCAAATTTTTCTTTATATATATCTAATCTAATATTGATAAAGAGAATTCAATGAATATAATTTTCACGATATCTTTTTGAAATTCTAAAAGTACACTTTATCAATAATTAACGTAATCTCGTGATTCATTTGCAACCTCAAGTAGGTTCCCGATCACCATTCATTTTCTGACTATTCATCAACGGAATTCCACTATCAATTTGCAATCAATACAACCAGCAAAACTGTTTGAAATAAAAGAATTATGACCACTAAAGCTTTTGCACTTACAGTCATCCGCCTAAATGTTTATTAAATAAAAATAAATATTTCTATAGATGCACGTACGTGCAATTTATACTAGCATTAATAACGACATTGTCATATGCCAATATCATGAACCATGAACTATTCTCTTGAATTTCTTTTGTTAATTTGGTCAATATCAATGAAAATAGATATTAACTTAGAACTGATGCTTGAACATGTATAGCTAATATAGGTAAATAATGTATCTAAATAACAACAAATAAGGATTTAATACTCAAGAAAGTGTCTATAATAGACCATTAAAAGCATTTGATAGAACTACCGGAAATGATCATCGAATACCATGAGAAAAATTGCATTTTTAGTGCACAAGTCTAAGGTTTTATCAGCACGCATATACGCTCGATCAGTCAGTAGCCATGTTAGTTAAGCATTGGTTACTTTAGTCCTTGATTTCCAACTACCATGAGTTTCACGTCTGTGAACTTTGATTCCTACAGTTCTTGAATAAATATGTACTCGTCCGCCTACTATGAACTCATACAAAGTTCCATGTCCTTTAGATCAACCTCATGCTTTTAATAGCTCGAATATGACAAACTTCGGTCCGAAAATACAAAAATCTTGAGTTGATTTTTTCTTAATTTTCTATGATGGACTTCAATCCGAAAATGTAAAAGTCTTGAGTTAATTTTTCCTTAATTTTCTATGATCATAGTGTTGAATTTGATACCTCAAAATTCCAACTCGAAGGAAGAGGCAAAGGAGGAAGTCACGAAGTCGCGGTGCTTGAGATTCATGATGGTTTTGTTCGGTGAAGTGAAGCTAGGGCTTCGTTCGGTAAAGAAAAGAGAAGCACTGGCATGAAGAGAAGTGGAAGTGTCGGACGAGAAATCTCGTTCAGTATTGCTTGGTTTGTCGCTCCATGTTTAAGAAGCGATGGTGTTTCGTTCGGCATCGAGGAGGACCGGACGAGATTTCTCATCCGGTGGTAATGATCCGATGGTTGGTGCTTTCATTCAATGAAGCTAAGAGCTTTGGAAGTGGAGCGGTGAAGTGATGAAGACCGAACCAAAGTTTTCGTTCGGCGAAAGAAATTTCCTTCGTCGCTCCATGTGATGCCGAACGAAATATCTCGTTCGGTATTTGAGCATGCCGATCCAACTGAAGTTGGAGGTGCCGGTCCAGACTTGAAGTGCACTGTGCCGAACCATATTGATATGGGCTTTACCGGTCGCGATAGATGCCAAACCAAACATCAGGGCTGCTATATAGCAGCTACCTCTCCTCATATCTTCACTATATATATAGTTGAGCTTCTGAACAATAATGGTAGTCATCCTAGAGAGCTGAAACTCTACAGAATTTTGCCTGTATTGTAAATTATTCTTATATATAACCTCCAAAAGTGAATCAATCTTGTAATTCTAATCTTTCAGTGATTAATAAAATCTCATATCCCCAAGTGGACGTACAATGTCTCGCGGTAATGGAACAACTATAAATACTGGTGTTATTTATTTTTCTACATTGCATTGAACCGTGACTGTCTATCTTGGTGTTTATCTCTAATTTCTTCGTCTCACTACAATCACGATCCAGTTGTTTTTCGACGCGTCGGGTTTTTTTTTCCTTTAGACAGATCATCTGAAGGAATTTTCTCCAACAGTCTGGTATTAGAGCTGCAAGGTTGATTGAAGAGTGTTAGACGCTATGGTAGAAGATGAAGCGACTCCAGTTATTACAAAATCATATACTAGAGAGATGTATATCGCGTTAGGATCACAATTAGCAATTGAGAAATGGAATGGGGATAAAGACTTCGAGAAGTGAAAATGAAGGATGAAGGTTGTTCTAATGATGAATGAAGTTCATCCAGTAGTGTTTGCCCCTAAGAAGTTGACGAATGACATCTCAGTCACGGAAAAGAAGGAGATGGAAAATGGATATTTACTACTTTACAACTAGTCATGGGAGAGAATGTCATTTCAGAGATTAGCAGTGAGACCACTGTTAGGGGCATTTGGACCAAGCTAGAGAATCTCTACTTGAAGAAATCTCTAACTAACCTTCTGATATTTCTAAAGACATTTTTCACCGTACGGATGAGAGAGGGTACTTCAGTAAATGTACATCTTAATTTCTTTGATGATCTTGTGATACAGATGAAGACTATTGACTTGAAGATGGTTGAGAAGCAAATGACAATGATTTTTTTATGTTCACTTCTGAAGCAATACATAGGTTTCGCTAATAGCCTTATCTTCACTAGAGACACATGGCAGTAGAAGATGTGAAGTCAGACCTTCTATCTGAGGGCTTGAGAGATCAGATGATGGAGATAAGTGAAAGTAGTAGAAGTAGAAGTAGTAATCACGGCCTGTTTGTTGAAAGAGGTAGAAAAAATAAGAAGAATTGGCACTCTAGAGGGCATTCCAAGTCTAGGAAGTCCGGTAATGGCAGGAGAGGAAAGTCTAAGGACGGGAAGTGATTTATCTGCAAGAAACTTGGTCATTGGAGAAAGGATTGTCCAGATTTGAAGAAAAAGGAAAAAGACAGATCTTTATCATTTGCGGTGGAGAAGTCTGTATCTGACGATGTGTTATCTGCAACAGTATCGGATGTCTTAGACCATTAGGTGCTGGACTCCGGGGCGTCTTTCCATATGACGTCTAGTAAGGATTACTTCAGTTCTTTCGTTGGACGAGAGTGAAGCTCTAGTTTTATGGGTAATGATTCTAGCTGTAGAGTAATGAGTGAAGGTACAGTGAGGATCAGAATGTTTGACAGAGTGATACGCACTTTGACAGGTGCTCGGTATGTTCCAGGTCTTCGGAAGTCCTTAATATCTTTAGGACAATTGGCATCTTTGGGATGCAATGTAACTATCTAGAAGGATAGTCTGAAGGTTTCAAGAGGTGCACTAGTTCTTATGAAAGAAGATGTGTTTTGAAATCTGTATTTGTTAAAAGGAACCACGGTTCTTAAAGAGTCATGTGTTGGAGTAGATAGTTCTCATGCATTGGATGCCACAAAGCTTTGGCATATCATGTTGGGTCATATTTTAAAGAAGTGCTTAGAGTTGCTTCGGAAGCGGAAGACGATCAAAGGAGGAAGCTTCGACAAGATGGACTTTTCCAGGAGTGTGTGTCAGGCAAGCAAACTAAAGTATCTTTTGGAGTTGAATTCCATAGATGGAGGCGAGTACTTGAGTACGTGCATAAAATATTTATGGACCAGTTGCTATTACTTCTCTTGGAGGAGAAAAGTATTTTATCTCTTTTTATTGATGTTTTCTCTCACAAAGTATGAGTGTATGAGATGAATGCCAAATTAGAAAGTTTTGAGAAGTTCAAAGACTGAAAAGCGCTTGTTGAAAACCAATCTGGTTGAAGGTGCTGAGATCTGATAATGGCGATGAATTTGTCTCTAGGGGGTTCCTTAACTTTTGTAGAAACAAAGCATTCAGAGACATTTCACTATACTCAGCGATCCGCAATCCAATGGGGTTGCAGAAAGGATGAATATGACTCTTCTAGAGAAGGACGTTGCTTGAGATTGACGGTGGACGTGTCTGGAGGCTTTTGGGATGAGGCATTATCAACTGCGGTGTATATCATAAATATAATTTTGTGCTCAGCCATAGATGGTAAGATTCCAGAGGTAAAGTAGTGTATCTTGGTTACTTTGGAATTTTTGGTTGTACTGTGTACATTCACCATACAGGTGATGACAAGTTGGAGGCTAGAGCATACAAGAGCATACTAATGGGATACACCGATGGTATCAATGGATATCGAATTTGGAACCTTATGTGAGAAATGCGGATTACGGATCTTAAGGCTAGAATTAACACTAGAGGGGGGGAGTGAACAGTGTTTTAAGGAATTACTAAATCCTTTTGAGTTTATGTTAATTTGAACACAAATGTATGCAATATTCAGACACAGATATGATCACAGAATCAAACACAGATGTAGAAATAAAGTAAAAGCAATAAAGGAAAGAACATATCGGATTTTATACTGGTTCGGAGTTACCCTACATCCAGTCCCGCACACAAGTACGAATTTCCTTTCAAAAGCAATTGTTACAATTACAACTCTCGATTTCAAGGCCACGAGGTACACCACACCAGATTCACAATCCTCTGCGTAGAGATACTTGATTTCACGGGCAACAAGTTCACCCAATTGATTTCACAAGCTACAATCACACCTTTTTTCGCTTGATTGATTTCACAGGCTACAGTCACACCTTTTCTCGCTTAATTTATTACGAAGAAGCCTATAACTCTGAATAGCACTAAGATCTTGTTGAGATAGCGATAGAGAATCAAATCAGAGATGATCTAGTTAGATTCAATGGTGATTTCGGTAGAGTAATGGTAAAAATATATGTAAAGAAATGTGGAAGAAGAAGAGGAGTGAAATCAGAGAAAAATTATATATAAATTCGTTTAAAACTGCCCCTATTTATAGTAGAATAACAGCCATGTCCATTGACGAAAGGATATGACGAATAGACACTTCTTTTGAAATTCAAAATTTTGAAATCAACTGCTACCTTATCGACAATGGTATATAGGGGTTGTCGACAGGCTTATGCAATTTTTGGTAATTTATTTTTCTTTGAAAATAACTTCTATCTTGTATTAAAACTATTTTAAACTTTATAAATATACTTAACTATAGTTAACATACATAAATAAATATAGAGAATAATATTTTGATATATATAAAATTTTACTATAATTTTATATTCAAATCTAAGTATATATATTAAAAGTTAAATATATTATTATTAAAAGATAGTTTAAAACCAAGGATAATTTGATTTTGAAAATAAAGATTATTTTGAGGCTAAAAGTATTTTAAAACCAGGATAGATGTTTTTTATTCTTTTAAAAGGAAGGTTTTGAAATCATTTTGAAAACAAGATATAATTTTGTAAAAACATTTTAATAAAAGTTAGTGGATACAAAAACAATGTTCCACTAGATTTTTTGTAGGTTCCATCCCTTTAACAGGCTCGAAGTGGATTCCATTCCACGAATAAATTGGATTTTAAGACGCTGGTGCTTTTCTAAGAGTTTTAACAAAATTCCAAATTAAATTACTTATTATTGAAATCTTGAACTCTTGATAATCTTAATACTCATGAGTCTTCAATCTTGATATCTTGAATCTCTATACTGTACAGTCTTCATTCTTAGTACCTGCATGGTTAAATCCTGTATATACATATATATCTAAACTATAACGTTAGTATTCATTTTATAATCTTATTCTAAGATTGTTGTCATCAAAACCATCTCGTCAAGGACTAACAATCTCCCTCTTTTTGATGATGACAACCTTTGTTTATAAAATACTACTTCTATCCTAATAAATCCCCTTAAAACTAATAACTCCCCCTTAATCTATGCCTAACTATCCTATTTTATACTTCTCCCCCTTTATCATCAACAAAAACTAACTCCAAACTATATAACTCCTCCTTATTCTAATACTATATGAAATGTGATTATAATGATAGTGTTATCATAAATAATCATCGCTTAATTCTAAAAATAAAACTTAGTCCTTAATAACTAACTATCCTAACTAAGAATCCATATATGATCATACTTATAATAGTGATAATTCAAATATAAGAACACAAATCATTTATTAACTATTTATTGTTATATTTAAATTTGCATAGAAGACGGAGAACATATAACAATAAGAAAAGAGAAAGGAAGCTAATGTGTGTCCTTGAAAATGGGAGATCTATGAACCGAACAAATTGGGCAGTGGAAACAAAAACTTCCACGTTGTTCGACTAGATTTCCATTCTTGTCAAAGCACATTTCGCCAATGCAAACGACTTCATCAATCAAGATTGGATTAGCGTGATTGTCCATTAGAAACTTTTGCAAATTTCAAAGGATTTTGCCTTACCGTTCTTGTTCTTTGGCCATTCTAAGTTGCACTACTTGAATTTCAATCATTAGTTGCAGTGCATCCTTTAAGGAATCCTCTATTTTTATTATTCGTGCGAGCGTAGTTCATTGAAATGGTCCAGTAGAAGGAGAAGGGAACAAAAATATTTAATTTTTGCTTGATTTGGAAGAGGAGGCCATTGTTTTATTGTTTTCAGAAGTTAGAACAGAGAGAAAATAGAAAGAATGAACAAAATTTCGAAATAAGAAGAATATATGACCACTTATTTGAATTTTGATGGTAAAATTTCAAAAATAAAAAAATCGTTACATGTCGACATGGGTAGGAGGGAGTTGTCGACATGGTACTTATATTTTTACTATTTTATTTATTTTTAACTTAATTTTTAATTATACTTTGTTATTTAGATTCTATATTTCAGTTATTGAACAAATACCTAATTCTCTTCTTAATTTAGTAAATATAGATTCATTTAAGGGTTTTATTAAGATACCAGCAATTTGGTTCTCGGAATTGATATAATCGAGAGTAATTACTTCCTTACTTATATTATCTCTGAGAAAATAATGTCTGATATCAATATGTTTAGTTCGAGCATGATGAGTAGTATTTTTGGATAAATCTATTGCACTAATATTATCACAATAAATTGGTGATTTTGAGATACTTAAACCAAAATCTTTTAGAGTTTGTTGCATACATGTTACTTGAGAACAAGCCAAAGCAGCAGAAATATACTCTGCTTCGGTTGTTGATACAGAAACTGTGTTTTGCTTTTTACTAAATCAGGAAATCAGAGAATGCCCCAAAAAGTGACAAGTTCCACTTGTACTTTTTCGGTCTGATTTACAACCAGCATAATCAGCATCACAGTAAGATATTAATTCAAAAGATTCATTTTTAGGATAAAATAAGTCATAATCAAAGGTGTGTTTAACATATCTTATGATACGTTTTACAGCTTTTAAGTGGGTCTCTTTAGGTTGGGATTGATATCTTGCACAGAGACAAACACTGTGCATAATATCAGGTCTACTAGCAGTGATATAGAGTAGTGATCCAATCATTCCTCTATATAATTTTTGATCTACATCTTTCGAGAGATCTTCTTTACTTAGGTACTCATTGGTTGCCATGGGGGTGGGTTTTCCACTTGTAGTAGCCAAACCAAATTTACTAACTAGGTCTTTAGCATATTTTTCTTGACTAATAAAGATACCATTATCTAATTGTTTTATTTGTAATCCTAGAAAGAAGTTTAATTCACCCATATGACTCATCTCAAACTATTTTGTCATTATTTTAGAAAATTCTTTATTCATTTCAAAATTAGTCGATCTAAAAATGATATCATCTACGTAAACTTGTACTAGTTGAATATCATTTTTATTTCTTTTAATAAAAAGAGTATTATCTACTTTACCAATTTCAAAGTTTGATTGTAATAAGTAAGATCTTAGTCTATCATACCATGCTCTAGGAGCTTGTTTTAGACCATATAGAGCTTTCTTAAGTTTGCAAACATGATTTGGTAATTTTTCATTTTCAAAAAGCGGTGGTTGTTCAACATATACTTCCGCTTTTACAAATTCATTTAATAATGCACTTTAACATTCATTTGATATAATTTGAAATTATTATGATTTGCGAAAGCAAGCAGAATCCTAATGGTTTCTAATCTTGCTATGGGAGCAAAGGTTTCATCAAAATCTATTCCTTCTTCTTGACAATAACCTTGAGCGACTAACCGTGCTTTATTTCTAACAACCTCTCCTCGTTCATTCATTTTATTTTTATAAACTCATTTAGTTCCAATTATAGTTTTATTTTCAGGTCTAGGAACAAGTTCTCAAACATCATTTCTAGTGAATTGAATTAGTTATTCTTGCATAGCCAAAATCCATGAATCATCAGTTGATGCTTCTTTTGGATTTTTGGGTTCAATAGTTGATATAAAGGCTACATTGCTTATTTTACTTAGTTTATTTCTAGTTGTAACAACAGATTGCATATCTCCAAGTATATTTTCTATGGGATGATCTTTTAAAAGTTTAATCTTTTTATTAGGATGATTAATTTCACTATTAGTTTCAGTTGACTCTTGATTTTGAGTGATTCAATCCTCTTCATCATTTGTATCTTAAAATTTTTTGAAACTTTCATCGAATGAAACATGCATTGTTTCTTCTATTGTGTTAGTTCTTAAATTAAACACTCTGTATGCTTTACTTCTGTTAGAATATCTGATAAAGATACCTTTGTCGGATTTAGAATCAAATTTATCTAAATTATCTTTTGTATTTAAAATAAAACATTTACTTTCAAAAATTCTAAAATAAGATACTTTAGGTTTCTTTGAGTGAAGAAGTTCATAAGATGTCTTATCAGTTAAAGGTCTTATTAAAATTCTATTTAAAATATAATAGGCGGTAGCAACTGCTTCTGTCCAAAAATACATTGGTAATTTACTATCTGAAAGCATAGTTCTCGCACACTCTTGAATCGTCCTATTTTTACGTTCTACTACTCCGTTTTGTTGAAGAGTTCTTGAAAATGAAAAATTGTGAGTTATTCCCTTTTTATTGCAGAATTCCTCAAATTTTTCATTTTCAAATTCACCACCGTGATCACTACGGATGGTTATAATTTTTAGAGAAAGTTGGTTTTGAATCCTTTTTGTAAAGTTCTTAAAATATTCAAAAGTATCACTTTTATGTTTAAAAAATATTGTCCATGTAAATCTAGAATAATCATCTACTATTACAAAAACATATTTACTACGATTTATTGATAGAATTTAAAATGGACCAAATAAATCTAGATGAAGTAATTCAAGAGGTTTTGAGGTTGTAATCATATCTTTTAATTTAAAGGAACTTTTTCTAAGTTTTCCTAATTGACATGCATCACATAAACTATCAACTTTAAAGTTCATTTTAGGAAGACCTCTTACTAGATCATGTTTTGACAGTCTAGATAAGAGTTTGAAATTCAAATACCCAAATCTCTTATGCCAAATCCACGGGTCACTTGTATTTGCCAAAAGACACAGGTTATCATTTGAAATTTTCATACTAAGAATATAAATATTCTTTTTCCTAATTCCCTCAAATATTATGGTTGACTTATTATCTTCAATGTGACACTTATCTTTTTCAAATTTAATTTTATATCTTTTATCGCAAAGTTGATTAATACTTAGCAAATTATGTTTCAGATTTTTAACCAGCAAAAAATTAGTAATAATAGGAGTTTCAAAGTTACCGATTTTGCCGATGCCAATCACATATCCTTTTGAGTTGTCTCCAAAGTTAACCAGTCCTCCATCTTTGTATATTATATCATTCAGCATATCTGGATTACCAGTCATGTGTCTAGAGCATCCACTATCGAGTATCCATTTATTCATTTTGATCTGCACAATTTGTCCATTGTGAATTGATTCCTCAACACCCATAAAGCTGTTTCCTGCACATCATACAATTTTGGTAGACAACTTGAATTTGAATATTTATTATATGCAGACTCAAGAGACAATGATGATCTGAATATTTCTAAAATAGTATTAAAAAGTTTTTTAAACATAGCCATTTTAAAAGCTTTTTCAAAAATCATATTATGAAACTTTGAAAACCTTGCTCTGATACCAAATGTAAGAAATGCGAATTACGGATCTTAAGGCTAGAATTAACACTAGAGAGGGGTGAATAGTGTTTTAAGGAATTACTAAATCTTTTTGAGTTTATATTAATTTGAACACAAATGTATGCAATATTCAGACACATATACGATCACAGAATCAAACATAGATACAGAAATAAAGTAAAAGCAATAAAGGAAAGAACACACTGGATTTTATACTGATTCGGAGTCACGCTACATCCAGTCTCGTGCGCAAGTACGGATTTTCTTTCAAAAGCAATTGTTACAATTACAACCCACGATTTCAAGGACACGAGATACACCACTCCAGATTTACAATCCTCTTGGTAGAGATACTTAATTTCACGGGCAACAAGTTCACCCAATTGATTTCAAAGGCTACAATCACACCTTTTCTCGCTTGATTGATTTCACAGGCTACAATCACACCTTTTCTCGCTTAATTTATTACAAAGAAGCCTATAACTCTGAATAACACTGAGATCTTGTTGAGATAGTGATAGAGAATTAAACCAGAGATGATCTAGTTAGATTCAATGGTGATTTTGGTAGAGTAATGGTAAAAATACATGTAAAGAAATGTGGAAGAAGATGAGGAGTGTAATCAGAGAAAAATTGTATATAAATTCGTTTAAAATTACCCCTATTTATAATAGAACAATAGCTATGTCCATTCGTGAAAGGATATGACGAATAGACACTTCTTTTGAAATTCAAAATCTTGAAATCAACTGCTACCTTGTCGACAAGGGTATATAGGGGTTGTCGACAGGCCTATGCAATTTTTGGTAATTTATTTTTCTTTGAAAATAACTTCTATCTTGTATTAAAACTATTTTAAACTTTATAAATATAGTTAGCTATAGTTAAGATACATAAATAAATATAGAGAACAATATTTTGATATATATAAAAATTTACTATAATTTTATATTTAAATCTAAGTATAAATATTAAAAGTTAAATATATTATTATTAAAAGATAGTTTAAAACCAAGAGTAATTTGATTTTGAAAATAAAGATTATTTTGAGGCTAAAAGTATTTAAAACAAGGATAAATGTTTTTGATTCTTTTAAAAGGAAGGTTTTGAAATCATTTTGAAAACAAGATATAATTTTGTAAAAACATTTTAATAAAAGTTAGTGGTTACAAAAACAATGTTCCACTAGATTTTTCGTAGGTTCCATCCTACTTAGGGTTCCATCCCTTTAACATGCTCAAAGTAGATTCCATTCCACGAATAAATTGGATTTTAAGATGCCAGTGCTATTCTAGGAGTTTTAAGAAGATTCCTAATTAAATTACTTATTATTGAAATCTTGAACTCTTGATAATCTTGATACTCATGAGTCTTCAATCTTGATATCTTGAATCTCTATATTGTACAGTCTTCATTCTTAGTACCTGTATGGTTAAATCCTGCATATACATATATATCTAAACTATCATGTTAGTATTTATTTTATAATCTTATTCTAAGGTTGTTGTCATCAAAACCATTTCTCAAGGACTAACACCTTGTTGATCGGAAGATTGTTCATTCCAAACATGTTACTTTTGATGAGTCTGCTATGTTCAATCCAAAGAAGAAGTTACCTACCACATCAGAAGATCTTGAGAGGCTTAAGAAGATGGAAGAAGTTCTCATGTTCCAACCAAATAGTAGAGTTGTTGTTGATGCTGTCGAGGAAAACGCTGTTGATGAAACATCACAGGATAGTCCATAGGTACCTTCTAGTAGTGCTGGTGATGTGCATGAATCTAAAGGAAGTTTGGTTCAAGGTGGATATGAAAGGATTTTAGGCAAAGAAGTACCTACTCGGGTCAGTCGTAGGACTATTAAGCCGTCCGAAAGGTACGGTGATTGGCAGTTTACGAATCTTGGCCTTGGTGATCAGTTTGACTATGCCCTAGATGTGGTTCATGAGGAGCTGCTTGACCTTGATGAAGCTTTGAAGTCATGTGACAGTTCTAAGTGGATGTGTACTATTGAAGAGGAGTTAAAGTCGTTGAAGAAGAACAAGACTTGGGATTTGGTATCACCTCCTCAAGGAAGTCGAGCCATAGGTTGCAAGTGGATGTTCAAGATTAAGGATGATGGGAGATACAAGGCTAGACTAGTTGCCAAAGAATTTTCACAAGGAAAGGGATTGGAGTATGATGAGATATTCTCTTCAATAGTGAGGCATACGTCCATCCGTATTTTGCACGCTATCGTCGCAGCTCATGAATGGAAGCTAGAGCAACTGGACGTGAAAATCGCTTTCTTGTACAGAGATTTAGATGAGGCCATCTACACGAAGCAGCCAGAAGAATTTGTTGTAGATGAGAAAGAAATTTGGGTTTGAAATTGAAGAAGTCATTGTATGGACTTATGTAGTAACATAGACAATGGTACAAGAGGTTTGACTCTTTTATGCTTTTACTTGGTTTTGATCATAGCATTAAAGACACTTATGTGTACTTCAAACATTTAAAGAATGGTAGATGAGTGTACCTACTCTTGTACATGGATGATATGTTGATTGCTTCCAAGGATAAGGTTGAAATCGATAGTTTAAAGCGAAATCTAAAAGCGGAATTCGAAATGAAAGACCTTGGAGAAGCAAAGAAAATTTTAAGTACGGAAATCCAAAAGGATAGAAAGCTAAGACTTTTGAGCCTCACTCAAAAGGAGTACATTCGAAAGGTGCTTGCTTGGTTTAGCATGGAATGGGCAAAGATAATCAACACACCCGGAAAAGGACAGATTGGGAAGCAATGAAGGCTCTCCGATCTCGAAAAAGGACAAGGCTTATATGATGAAGGTCTCTTATGCAAGTGCAGTTGGCAGCTTGACGTATGCCATGATCTGCACTAGGCCTGACATTGCACAGGCTGTTGGATTGGTGAGTAGTTTCATGGCTAATCCAGGAAAGACATATTGGGAAGCAGTGAAGTGTATCTTCAGATACCTTAGAGGAACTCCAAATTATGGACTTGTCTTTGGCGGCAGAGGAATAGATTTCAGCTTGGTTGGATTTTATGATTCCGACTATGCCGGTGATAGAGATCGAAGGAAGTTAACATCTGGATATGTATTCACCATCGGTTGGAAAATTCCATATTCCCGACGGTTATAACCGTTAGTAAATATGTTGTAGGTTTTGTCACGTGCCTATTTGTTAATAGTTGTAACCGTGATAAAACGACAATTCTAGTGTTGTGATAGTAACCCACCAAGCAGCTTGTATTTGGATGTATTGAGTTTGCCACATGCTAGTTTTTGCTTCATTTCTTTATAGTATTCGGATTGTTCCATATTCTTCCTATGCATCCAGCTACTCTCTACTGTGGATATAGCTTGACAGTGTGGCTGCTCACAATTGAACTCCTCAGGTATTCCAGACAATGTGTATGCTATGGTATTTTCCTTACCCTTCCTGTATTCTACTTTTAGCCAATCATTTACCCTGGATTCCCGTAGTGAGCCTTTGTATTAGTGGATGCTTTAAACTTTGATGATCGGTTTTTATCGTGAACCTTCTGCCAATAAGATATAGTAACCATTTTTTTGTAGCAAGTGTTAATTCTAGCAGTTCCTTTTTATATGCAGACAACAACAAATTCTTCCCATTCAAAGCTTGACTAAGGTATGTTATAGGTCTGTCAATTTGAGTCAAAACAGCCCCTATGCCAACCCCAATTGCATCACATTCGATGATGAACTACTTACTGAAATGGGGCATGGCTAGAACTGGTGGGTTCATGCGACAATGCTTCAGCTTGTTGAATGCTTCTGTGGCTTGCTCATTCATCCAAATGCATTTTCTAATAAGTTGGTAAATGGTTTTGCTATGGTTTCATAATGCTTGATAAACCTTCTGTAATATCCAGTAAGGCCAAGAAACCCTCTCAATCCCCCTTATATTTTTTGGTCGAGGCCAATCCTCAACTGCTTTAATCTTTTCTGGATCAGCCCTTATTCCTTTATTAGAGATAATATGCCCAAGATATGTGACTTGTTATTTGGCAAATGAGCACTTTGTTATTTTAATAACTAGCTAATTTTTCTTAAGAACCTGTAAAGTTAGCTGAAGGTGTTGCATATGCTCAGACTAGGTCTGGCTATAGATTAGTATGTCATCAAAGAACACTAATAGAAATTTCCTTAAATAAGCTTTAAATACATCATTCATTAGTGCTTGAAAGGTTGATGGTGCATTGGATAAACCAAATGGCATAACAAGAAACTCATAATGACCCTCATGGGTTTTAGAAGTAGTTTTGTGTATATCATCATGATGCATTCTCACGTGTTGATACCCTGATTTCAGATCAAATTTAGTAAAATAATGAGAGCCTTATAATTCATTCAGTAAATAATCAACAAGAGCTATAGGGAGCTTGCCTTTGATGGTATGACTGTTGAGCACTCTATAGTCTACGCACATTCTTCATGTCCCATTTTTTTCTTCTGACCATGACCACCGGAGATGAATATTTGCTAGTGCTCGGTTGTATTGTCCCGGTTTCTAGCATCTCTTTTATAAGCTTTTCCAGTTCATTTTTTATATGATATGAATATCTGTATGGCCTTAGACAAACAGGCTTGGCATTGGGGTTTAGTGGAATCTTATGGTCACGCTTGCGGTTGGGTGGTAAAATGGCAGCAATAGTTGTAACGGTGGGGTACCTTGCTAGTATTTGTTGAATTTCTTCGGGAATTCCTGAGCTACAATGGTTAGGACCAACTTGTATTTCTTTTGAGCATAATAGTAAGAATAATTGTCCTTTAGAACTTTCTTTAATAATATTCTTTCCATCAGTCATCTTGTTATTGTCCTTGATTCCTTGCCAGATAAACAGTTTCCATTGAAATTTGAAATTAATCCGTAGCTTAGCAAAGTTAAAGGAGGCTTCACCATATTCCTTCATCCACTGAGCACCAAGGACTAACTGGCACTCTTCCAAAGGTATTAACAACTAATTAATTGGCATTTGGCATTCTTGATATTTAAATATGATTCCCTTACATGCTCCCCTTCCTTGTATTTTCTCACCATTGGCTACTTGCCCTACATATACTGGAGTCTCTTGCACTAGTAATTCCATTTTCTTGTCCATGTCCGAGTTAACAAAACTATGTGTAGAACTTGAGTCAATAAGGACAGTAAATGCATTTCCATTAAGGTAACCATGCACCCTGATAGTAGAAAGGGCGGGTATACTGCACATGGCACTGAGTGTAATTGCATAGGTTTCTTCGTTATTATCTTCTGCTGTTGGGAGATCTTCTTGGGAATTTGATTTGTCACTATCTTCTTGATCCACATCTAAATCATGTAGAGACATGACCCTTTCTACAATGTACACTTGTTTATTCTTGCACATACGGTCGGGATGCCAATTTTTATTACATCCAAAACAAAGATTCTTTCTCCTTCTGTCAATAAATTATTGAGGTGTTAGACCCTTACTCTTAGCAAATGATTCTTTAGAACTTGTCCCACTGCTCACTGTCGGTATTATGTGAAGTGGTTCTTGATGATTTACTGAACTTGTTTTTCTTCTTCTTGTCTCTTTTGCACTAAAAGACCTTAGCCAAACTCATAGCTTATTTAAAAGTCAAGAAGATGAAGGGCTATCACATCATATTTGATATCTTCTTTAAGTCGATCAATAAATTTTTCCAACAAGAACTGATTGGGCAAAGCTTCACACATTCTATGAAAATGCTCAAATTAGGTAAGGTAGGATTTCATTGTTGAGGTTTATTTCAAATTGGAAATTGCTTCATAGGGTGTCTAGAATTCTTTTGGGGAAAATCTTACTAAAATTTCTTTTTTAAATACAGCTCATGTCTCATAGTTCTTGATTTTCTTAGTGAGCCAATTATACCATTTGTGTATCGTGTCTCTTAAATGAAATGAACATGTAGGTACCCATTTATTTTTTGGAGTGCTGTGATAACGAAAAAGATGCTCAACATGATTGATCCATTCCACAACTTCTTCGTCGTCGTTGTAGGTAGAAAAGTCTAGATTTATGGTGGTGTTTTAGAGTAATTTTGGTGGGAGTTGAGGGTTGAGAAAGATGCCTGCTGAATTTTTGATCATATCATTATTGTGGTGATGGTTATTTCTTGGTTGGTGGAAGTGATGTGATCCAGATGAGAGATTTTCTTGGATCGGGCTGGGTGGGTTTCTGTGTGCAGGAGGAATGTAGGTGGTTCGAGGTGGTGGTTGATGGTTTCTGAGCTCCTTTAACTCTTTTGATATGCAATTTATTACCTCACTTACGCAATCCATCTTCACACTGAGTTCTTGGGTGACTTCTTGCAAATTCTAGTGAGATTCTTGAGCTCCCTTACAGCCAGGGCGATCTTGACATCGATTTGATCTTGTCTTGTTCCTTCTACATTTTATTCCCCTATCTTATCTAGGTTTCATCATCAGAAATCTCAGGTTGTTCTGCAATGTTACGCCAGGCTTTGCACTTCTTGTTTTGGTCATTTTGTTGTACCAGTTTTCAGGGTTGGAGGAGCAGCTTAACCGGGTTTTGGGTTCAAGAATGAAGAATTAGGTGTAATAAAAAGTGGGTAGGAATAGAGAGGGTTACATGAGTGATTTTTTGTGTGTTTAATGAAGAACATTATAGGGAGGAAGAAGAATGACAAAAAGATTACTGAGAGAAATTTAACAGAAAATAAAAATGAGAAATTTATTCATTTAACTCTTCACACATTTACAAGTTGAATTCCATTAGTATTTGTACATGCCAATGATGACCTTTTTAGATTATTACATAATCAGATCATTACATAAATTTAGCAAGCCTTAAAACTCCAACAAGAACAACTCTTTTTAAACATACACAACCGTGCACCCCTGTGCACGTGTGCACATGCACATGTGATCTAATGAGAACTGGGTGTTACTGACTGGACGAATGGACCTGACTGGTCAAGTCGTGACATCTGGTGAGGTGGGTTGATCAGTTCCGCCGCTTGATTATCTATGGTGGTTGAAGTGTCAATTCGAATGAAGGTGTTTGTTAAAATTCCTCCATCTTTCCAGTTCTTTCCCAACATGTTCGACACTTTAGTTAAAGGCACAACATGAACCATGGAAGCAACTGCTTAGATTAGACTAGAGCCGTCAAAATTCAACCCGACCATTTAACCTAACCCTTTTGGTCCAATTTTAATACGGCAGGGTCCAAGCTAATTGAATCATTTTTAGTAGTGGGTCGATACCCGTTCAGCTCACAAAAAATATGATAGAACCCGCTTGACCCTTTTACTAGTCCAAAACCACACCCTAATTTCAATTTCATCTCTCATTTCCTAACATAAGGTCGTCTGACTCTCTACTTACATTCCTAATCTGTCTCGCTCGATTTCTCTTTCTCTCTCGTTTCTTCAAAATCTCGCACGATTTAGCTTTCAAAGTTGAAAGCTCCAATCAATCAAAGGTGTGATATTTTTATTTGAAAATTTATTTATGGTCACTAGTTATAAATTTATCAATAAGAATATTTAGTGCTGTCAATTTTATTAATTAGTGCCCTAATATTACTGTATTTTGATAGACTGTATTTGAAAATACTTTAATGCAACATCCCGTTGCCCAACCTCTCGGTTCCATGGGTGAAATCAGCTATATTGCCTCATCTGGTCAATACAACACCCTGGTTTGTGTAAAACAGTTCTTATGTATCTTGTCGACAATAGAATCATAGATATAAAGTCATGTTTGAATGAAGTCTCAAGTTGTTTGAATGAAGTCGTGATTTGTAGAATTTTGTTTTACTCTGATTATATTAAGTTTAACATTTTTCTAAGAACAACGTATATTATAGCTACATCCTTGACCGACACTTCTCTATTATGGCGCTGGTTGGTTGGGTTTCTAATGCATCAAGGGTTTCAGTACCAAGCATGAAACTCTTTGGGAGCTTTTATGGTTCTCAGTAGTTGCTAAATTGTCGATTACTACAATGAATTTATCTCTCATGCTCAACTCAGTTGGATTTTATCGGGTTTGATAGTTCTTCCTGCGCAGTAGTATGTTTTCACTATAATGGTAATAACTAGGGATTTTTCTTAATATTTTCAGTTCTCAAAATTAATTATTATGCCAGTTGTTTGCTTGATGCAGTGGTTTCTTAATAAGCATTACGTACAAAAGTAATAGTTTCTGTAGCTATTTTGGCTTTCAGCGTTGGGGTTTGCACTGTTACTAATGTGAATATGAACTGTTTCCTTTGTGCCTGTGTTGCTATGTTTTGTACATTCCTACAACTGGTTGTGAGTGTGCCTAATTTCCATATAAATCTAAATACTAATAACTAAATACTGTTATCTAACTACTTAAAACTTTGTTCTTATTTGGTTTGCTAACTTGATTGCCTAACAAAATCCCAATACTTGTTAGGCGGTAACTCAGGCTTCAGTCAGTACTATATTTTTACACATGTCTAATAACCATCTTATAAATTTTATCCTATAACACTAAAGGTACATAATGGTCTATAACCTCGATCACATTCTTTAATCATTAACCCGCTCAATACTTTGATAGTTTGCATCATTCTGAAATCTGAATAATTGACCTGATATCATCCTCTGTTCACTCATTCGCATCACCAGTCCAAGATATCCTCTAAATCATCAAACAAAGATTCCTCCTGCATTTCATTCAAAAATAACTATTATCAAAGTATGTATCGTTAAAAGCTATGTATGTAATGTAGCATTCTTTAACACTCACTTGGTTTATCACAAGTACTTGACAGTGAGCCGTCAGAATGCCATCAGCCGAATTGCTTTCTGCTTGTAGTTCAATAGTTGGTATAAGGCTCAAATGATGTGGCACAAGTAGATTGCCCATGTTTGGAATGGTGATGGTACTTGGTTTGGCACATCTGCTGCTTCTTCATGTGTCGTTGTTAGAGAACCACATATTATCACAAAACCAATTGGTTAATGTGATGGAGAATCTCTTAGTATTTATGTAGAATTCATATTGTAAATTCCCCGATCTGCGACTAATCTCAATACGCCCCCGCACGTGTTGGGTATGATGATCCAAACACGTAGACATTCATTGAGGGTGATGTGTGATACAATTAAACTCGCTCTGATACCATGTTACTCAAAAAATTTTTTAAAAGTGTCATTAATGTATTCCGTACCATTGTCACACTGAAAAGTCTTAATATTACGTTCAAATTGTGTCTTGACTAAAGTATGAAACACTAAGAAAAGTTGTTTGACCTGAGATTTTTTTTGCAATAGGAAAGGTTCGTAAAAATTTACTACAGTCATCAAGAAAAAGAACATAATAACAATGGCCGGAAGTACTAACAATAGGAGAAGTCCAAAGATCACTATGAATAATATCAAACGGAAAAAAGTATATGACACTGAATCATAAAAAGGTAGCTTAGAATGTTTTCCAAGAGGACAAGAAGAACAAAAAGTTTTACAAACCTTATTGCAATCAACAAACTTTTTACTACAAAGAGACTTAAGAATAGTATCGCCAGGATGACCTAAACGATTGTGTCAAATATTCGAAGGCAAGTAGTAAAAGCAGAACGATTGTTGGAAGAAATGGATTGAGAGTTGGAGAAAGTGGATATAAGTCCTCAGTGCTATCACATCTCATTAGTCTGTTCCCCGTCTGTAAGTCATTAACAGAGAAACCAAAAAGGTCAAAAGAGATAGAAACCATATTATCTGTGGTAAATTTTCGAACAGAGACCGGATTTTTAATGAGCCTAAGAGCATGTAACACATTGTTTAGGGTAAATGGTGGATAAGGTGGAGGCAATGTAGTGCGACCGTGACCAATAATTGAAATTAAATGACCACTACCAACAACAATGTTATGATGCTTATTGCTTTAATTGACAATAAGACTTGGGAATTAGTGCCTAGACCGTCTAACGTTAATGTTATTCGGTCTATGTGGATTTTTCGTCATAAATATAAATCTGACGGCTCTTTTGAGCGTTATAAAGCCCGTCTTGTAGGTAATGGAAATACACAGCAATAGGGCATTGATTGTGATGAAATGTTTAGCCCCGTGGTTAAACCGGTCACCATTAGAGCGGTTCTCAGCGTTGCTCTTTCTAAATCTTGGCCCACTAATCAAATGGATGTCAAGAATGCTTTCTTGCATGGTCACCATTTGAATAATTAGCTTATTACATTTTTTGTTTGTGCTTGTTTTTTCTCATAATCAGTTTGATTCATATATACGAATTAGTACCTATACCCGCTGCACCTTAAACTGTCGCCTAAGTTGACCATTGATTGTTTATTTTATGAATTTACCATTCAGAAAAAAATAGTGATGTCATAAAATAAAAAGTTACTATCAATATGCTGCATCACTCCTTGATGATATGCACTGTTTTATCTATTTACGTAATTTTTTGACCAAAGCAATTTTATTACTTTTAAAAGTCTGATAACAAACGCATCACATTACCTTTCGTTTTATTTTTCTTTCTTTCTTTTTTTTGTCTGCTATTTGAACATTTTGAAAATTGCATGTTAATCGAAGTTTAAAATGCTAATGGCAATGAAGTTCTTGTTGTGACTAGTTCTGGTACTTTACTTGTTCAAATAATCCCTGGTCTTTAGGACCATGTGTTTTTACTGCTTCATGTTATCGTGTACCACGTACTACGTGGTTGCTTTTTCAGTTTTCCTTTTGTATGGCTATATATGCCACTTCCTGCAAGTAATAAAGCAAGCATTCTCAGTTTCTCTCAATTTTATATTCCTACCGTTAACAAATCTGGTATCAGAGCATAATGGCAGAGAATAATTTTCTTCAACCAGCCATTCCCAAGTTTGATGGTTTTTACGACCATTGGGCTATGCTTATGGAGAATCTTCTTCGCTCAAAAGATTACTGGTCCATGATTGAAGTAGGAATCCCTACAGCAGCAGCAGCTGGAGTAGAAGAAACTGAGGCTCAAAGAAAAGTGAGAGAGGATGCCAAAATGAAGGATTTAAAAGTCAAAAACTACTTGTTCCAAGCTATTGACAAAACTATTATGGAGACGATTTTGGACAAGGAGACTACAAAAGGAATATGGGATTCCATGAAGCAGAAATATCAAGGATCCACGAAAGTCAAACGAGCACAGTTGCAAGCACTTAGAAGAGAATTTGAGATTCTTGGAATGAAAGAGGGTGAGAAGGTGAATGAATATTTTGCTCGCACGCTCGCCATTGCTAATAAAATGAAGGCACATGGTGGGAAAATGGAACAGTTGGTGATAGTTGAGAAGATATTAAGATCGATGACATCTAAGTTTGACTATGTTGTATGCTCGATTGAAGAATCCAACAATATCACAACAATGACTATTGATGAACTACAAAGCAGTCTCTTGGTGCACGAACAGCGAATGCTTGCACATGAAGTTGGAAGTGCAGATGAAAAGGTGTTAAAGGTGGCTTTTTAGGACAAATTAGCAGTAAGAAGCGGTGATACTTCTATGAACAGAGTAAGAGGTCGTGGAAGCTTTCGAGGGCGCGGTAGAGGAAGAGGAATGTTAGGTTTTAATAAAGCCTTAGTTGAATGCTACAATTGCCACAAACTAGGGCACTATCAATATGAATGCCCTAGTAGAGAAAAGAGTGCAAATTATGTGGAGCTTAATGAAGATGAGGAACTTTTGCTAATGGCTCATGTGGAAATGAATAATGCGAGTCGATAGGACGTATGGTTTCTAGATAGTGGATGTAGCAACCATATGACTGGACAGAAGAAATGGTTTGCCTCTTACGATGAGAACTTTCGACATTCTGTCAAACTCGGCAACAACACAAGATTGATAGTGACAGGGAAGGGAAACATCAAGATGGAAGTTGATGGTTTAACTCAGGTAATTAGTGATGTATATTTTATTCCTGAGTTGAAAAATAACTTGCTCAGCATAGGTCAACTACAAGAGAAGATCTTAGCAATACTAATACTGAAAGGAGCTTGTAAGGTCTATCATCCAAGCAAAGGACTCATTATGCAAACTTTGATGACTGCAAATCGGATGTTTGTTCTTCTTGCAAACATGGTGTTTAGTAATTCCTCCATCTGCTTACAAGCAACTACAGATGACATTACGTATCTATGGCATCGTCGATATGGCCATTTAAGTTACAATGGTCTTAGAACCTTGCATTATAAAAGGATGGTGAAGGGACTTCTAGAAATTCAATCTCCTGCAAAAACGTGTGAAGACTGCTTGGTGGGAAAGCAAAAAAGAGAGTCATTTCCAAAGAAGAGCACATGGAGAGCCACACACAAGCTGTAGTTAGTAATGCTGATATATGCAGGCCAATTACACCTATTTCGAATGGAAATAAAAGGTACATCCTTACTTTTATTGATGATTACATCAAGAAAATGTGGACTTATTTTCTTAGTGAGAAGTCAGAAGCTTTCACTATGTTTAAATACTACAAGGTTCTAGTTGAAAAAGAAGCAGGTTGCTCCATTTGCTGTTTCAGAACTGATAGAGGAGGGGAGTTCACCTCTTTCGAGTTCAATGAATTTTGCAGATCTCATGGAATAAAAAGACAGCTAACAACTGCATACACTCCCCAGCAAAATGGATTTGCTGAGCGAAGAAAAAGAACAGTCATGAATTTGGTGCGAAGCATTTTATCCGAGAAGAAGATTCCTAAGTGTTTTTGGGCAGAGGCGGTGAATTGGATCACACATGTTCTCAATAGAAGTCCAACACAAGTGATGCAGGAGACAACTCCCAAAGAGGCCTGGAGCAAAGTTAAACCAAATGTTGATTATTTCAGAGTTTTTAGTTGTATTGGTCATGTACATGTTCCTGCTGCTAAACGAACAAAATTGGATGACCGAAGTTGCAAATGCGTTTTCCTTGGTGTTAGTGAAGAATCAAAAGCATACAAAATGTACAATCCAACTTCAGGAAAGATTATTGTAAGTAGAGATGTTGTATTTGAAGAGAACGAGAGCTGGAACTGGGGGAGGAGCATGGAGGGAGTAAAATTAGATTTGCCGACGAGTGAAGATAGTGAGGAAGATGATAAAGACAAGCATAATGATGACAATGAAGGAGACGGTGGGGATGATGATGGTAATGCATAAGGAAACATAGAGCATGCGCTGTCCAATTCATCAACAAACCCTTCCGATCAAAATACTTCATCAACTCTAGATGTTGAGAAAAGGTCAAAAAGAGATAGAAGATAACCTGCCTACTTACATGAATATGTGCCTGGAGAAGGTCTAGGGCTGTCCGATGAAGAAGGAGAACTGCATAGTGCCGTTGCATTCTATGCGAATGAAGATCATGTTACATATGATGAAGCAGTCAAGTACGCAAGGTGGAGAGATGCAATGAAGTCGAAAATCAGTGCCATCGAAAGAAACAATACTTGGGAGTTTACAGTCTTGCCTGAAGGAGTGAACGCAGTTGGAGTCAAATGGATCTTTAAAACAAAATACAATGAATTTGGAGAAGTGGAGAAGTGTAAGGCTCGTTTGGTGGCAAATGGATATGCTCAAGAATTTGGCATAGATTATACAGAGGTGTATGCTCCTGTAGCTCGTTGGGACACCATTAGAATGATTTTGGCTTTAACTGCGCAGAAGGGGTGGTGTATTTATCAACAAGATGTAAAAAGTGCTTTTTTTCATGGAGATATCACTGAAGCAGTTTACATCGAGCAGCCTCAGGGATTTGTGAAAAAATGAGAAGAAGGAAAAGTCTACAAGCTCAAGAAGGCTTTGTATGGTCTTAAACAGTCTCCAAGGGAATGGTTTAGCAAAATTGAAGCTTATTTCATCAAGGAGGGATTCGAAAAATGTGACTTTGAACATACACTTTTCATTAAATGGGAAGGAGGTAAAATGTTGATTGTTAGTCTATATGTGGACGATTTAATTTTCACTGGAAACTGCGAAAGTATGTTTGTCAAATTCAAAAACTCTATGAAATATGAATTTGATATGACGGATTTGGGAAAGATGCGATATTTTCTAGGAGTAGAGGTGATACAATCTGTAGAAGGAATTTACATATGCCAGAGAAAATTTGCAAAAGAAGTGTTGAAGAAGTTTGGGATGGCTAGAAGTAATGGTGTGAGTAATCCAATAGTTCCTGGTGTCAAGATAACTAAGAATGAGGAAGGAAATAAAGTTGATACCACTGCATACAAGCAAATGGTGGAAAGCCTAATATATTTGACAATGACGAGGTGGATCTAATGTATGTTGTATGTCTTGCTAGCAGGTTTATGGCAGCTCCAACTGAGATGCATTCACAGGTTGTTAAGAGGGTGCTTCGATACTTGAAGAGTACCACTGAGTGTGGCATATTTTACAAGAGAAATGGGAATGCAAAGCTGACAGCCTATACAGACAGCGATTATGCGGGGGATTTGAACGATCGGAAAAGCACATCTAGTTATATCTTCTCGCTGAGTGGTGGTGCAGTGTCTTGGGCTTCTAAGAAGCAATCTGTGGTGTCCTTGTCAACTACCGAGGCTGAATATATAGCTGCTGTGTCTTGTTCCACTCAAGGAATATGGTTGAAAAGAGTGCTTGATAAGCTTGGTCTCTGTCAAAATAATTGCATTACCATCTTATGTGATAATAGTTCTACAATCATGCTTTCGAGAAATCCAGTCTTACATGGTCGTAGCAAACATATTGATGTTCGTTTTCATTTCTTGCGTGAACTCACTAAGGATGGAAAAGTGGAGTTGGTTTATTGTGGCACTAAGGATCAGATGGCAGACATTATGACTAAACCACTAAAGCTGGATGTGTTTGTTAAGCTAAGAGAGAAGTTTGGGGTCTGTGTTGTTCCTAGTTTAAACTGATTACTTACAGCAGTCAGTTTAGGGGAGGATATGTTGTGACTAGTTTTGGTACTTTACTTGTTCAAATAATCTCTGGTCTTTGGGACCATGTATTTTTACTGCTTCCTGTTATCGTGTACCACGTACGACGTGGTTGCTTTTTCAATTTTCCTTTTGTATGGCTATATATATGCCACTTCCTGCAAGTAATAAAGCAAGCATTCTCAGTTTCTCTCAATTTTATATTCCTACTGTTAACAGTTCTCAGTGATGAGCACAACATTTCTATTAACACTCATTAGGGATATGGTTATATATTAGTTGTAAGGAATATGGCAGTAAATTTTCTCATGCAATCTTAATGAGCATGAGTTGTTATGTGCATTCTAACTAAAGTTTTGTAAATGAGCAGTTTAAGTAAGTTAGTTTATCTGCAATTGAATTGGTTGTGTAGGCAGTAATAAATATAGCCATCCTTTTATTTGTTTTCCAATTGCTTACTTAACTGGTACTTTTTTTTTTGCAGTAATACAATTTACCAACCCGCTTGTTTAATGGTTACTCAGTTTTTCTGTCACTCTGTGTTTGCTCTTGCTAATTTTCCTTTTGCGCTGCGTATGAGAGGGGAAATTGAGAATGATGTCATTAGCTGCTTTACGATTTATATTTAAGAAGAATATGTAATTTGGCGTTTTAGTAGCATCATTCGATGTTAGTTTTAAAACTTATTTAAGTGTAGTTTTTGCAATATTCTTGCTGTTTTCATGACACTAAGAGTTGTTTCTGTGAAAACTATTGGCATATGTAGTTTTTATTATGTATTGCAATTCAAAACATTCTTTTATGCATGCAGTTTTTATTATGCGTTGTAAATTAAAACATTTTTATGTTACATTAGACATTTATTATGTGTGCAGTTTTATTATACCTAAGGATGTTTTATGTATGCAGTTTAATGATATTATATTTATGTATGCAGTTTTAATGTTTTTCAAATATTCAAGTTTTAGATGGGTTATATGGGTTAATCCTAGGGTCGGGTCGTCAGGTCAATTTTGATCCGACTCATTATGATCCGACCCATTTGACGGACCTAGATTAGACGATGAAAAAGGAGTGGCTGAAATATCGCATTTGTGGCAAGTTAACATACTTACAACAGCAAAGAAGAATATATTGAAGCAGGGAAAAAATCCGGTGCTGGGGACGCTTTCAAACTCGCAGAAAATCATCTTTTCTTTTTACTGTATATACGCTTTAGGAAAAAAAGGCAACTGATTATTGTCATTGGGTTAGAAATTTATTCTGTTCCTGTAGATGAAGTTTGGGTTCCGATGTGTATGTATACGTGTGTGTACACACATACTCAGTATATATGCAACTGTAGCTAACGTTTTTAGAATTTTCTGGGTTTATAAACTTTGATATGCTGGTTTTCTAATGTTTGAACATCTTGATTTGTGTATTACATTTGCTATGTTGGAAATTGCAGTTTGTGCAGACTATTTATTGACCATGCAATTTAAGAGTCATAAATCATGATTAAATTGGCTAATAACGTGAGTGGATTGACAAAGATGGTCATCCCATCTTCGTGTGTGTGTGTTTATGCAAGCATGAATGTATACCTTTATGATAAAATAAAACGAGCATATATAACCTTTGATCTGCCATTGGTGATGTTTGGCAAAACTAAAATTCAGTAGAAATTAGAGAACAAGCAGAGATACCAAGTCGGTAACTCATCAACATAATCTCGATTTTAGCCTAAAAATTCGAGTATAAATACATCCTCATTTAACAAACATAACTGGAATTGGCAGGTTTATAATGCATCCACTTAACAAAGAGAAACTGCAATATATATAATAACATACTTGTACAGAAAGGTAAAGTAGATGCCCAAACCCAAAAGTCACCGGAGAAGTATCAACTACTGACACATATATACTTCAACTCTTGAAATACATGTTAATCATATACAATTCAAATGAAAAAAATGTGAGGGATGTGAGAAATGGTGTTGCGAAGTGGGCCACCCTCTTCATACTTCTCCTTCAATTTTGGACATTCTTTTATCCAAATGGTGTGCAGGGAAACGGGCAAATTCGGCAGCGATTCAATATCGAGGCAGTGGCCTATACGCAAACTACGCAATGACGAGAGCTTCTCCAAATTTGGTAGGGCTGCACAATCTATTAAAAATAGACAGTGTGAGGGAGGAAAATTAATTGATAAATTAAAAATTAAATATGGAGGAAGGATCTTTGTAAACCTTCTACAGTAAGGTCTTTAATGGAACTGAAGGCTTGTTGCTGAACAAGTTCAAGGACCAATAATGGTTCATCTGTCATAATATAGTCTACATGCGGAAGACGATTGGCAATATCTCCTTCTACAACTCCTTCCACCACTGATGGTTCTTCTCTCTTTAGCATTGGGCATTTTCTTATATATAATTTTACTAAGGATGTGCAGCGCTGCAAATTTCCTAGACTAGCAAGCTTTGGACAATTTTCAATCCACAAATCATACACGGTAGGACTCAAGTTAGTAAGGGCTTGTAAGTTGGGAAATTCTTTTAACCAAAACCATCCAAGATTGGTAAGGGCCGACAAAGCACAAAAAGTGGGAGGCTTGTTAGACGTTGATGGTAGCGTCAAATTTGGACAATCTTCAATGGTCAAATGAGTCACAGTAGGACTCAAGTTAGTACGGGCTTGTAACTTTGGACACTTAATCAACGTGAGGGTATGAATAGTGTCACTAAGAGGAGGAAGTTGCATCAATTCATGGCAGTTTTCAACTTCTAAGCTTTGTAGACAAGGAGGAAGAAACGGAACTATTTTAAGACTTGTGCAGGACTCAAGCCTTAAAGTTTGAAGACGTGGAAGCCAATTCTCTTTCCCCATCCATTTTGGAAACTTAACACCTTGATAACCATTAATCTTTAGTTGTTTAAGGTTCCGATGGGGTTCAAGTCCTTCCAAAACTTTTTCACATGTGTTAATGCTACTTGGTGTGCCGCTCCATACAAAAATTAACTCATCTATTTTATGTTTTTGATTTAGCATCGCCTCCTCGGCTCTCTCTTTGCATTTAACATTTTCTAGATTTAGAATTGAGAGTGATCCACCAAGAGGTAAGTTTCTTAATGATATCAGTCCGTTAAAACCATCAACATAAAAAATTTCCAAATTTTGTAGCAATGTTAGTTTTTCTATGTTGATCATCTTTGAATTATGATATAGATAATCCAAAAGGTAACCTCCATTATGAAATTGTAAAGTATGCAAATTAGTTAAATTATTGAAACCTTGAGGCAGAGTATTAGCTGGCAGATATTTGTAATCTTCTTGATTTGTGATCAAAATAAAAAACTGTAGCAGGTATAGCTTAGCGAAGGATACAAATAGCTTGTTCTTATATGACATATGCAAATACCGGAGGTGCTTAAGTTTATCAATACGAGGATCACTCAATACTTCCATGTAATGACATTCACCGACATACAATGCTCGCAGTTTAGTTAGATTTTGAAATATGTCTGTTTTGCTTTCGAAAATATTAACGGAACGAACATGCCCCAAAACGATCAAACTACGCAAATTTCTCAAATTGAATATGTCAGATATCACTAGTATGGTAGACTGGTCCATGCTTACCAAGTTTTCCGTTATGCATAAGGACAGATGAATGCAAGATGTAGGAACATTCAGTGCGTCATATTGCTCCACCCTATGACATTGTTTCTTTGAAACCATTTCTGCTAAATCATGAAGTAAATCATGTATGACGAAACCACCATATCTTGGTGATATTTCGAAAAAAGAATAGGATAGCAACTCCTCAATATATTTATGCTCTACTGTCACACCTGCCAACTCACTTGTGTTTTCGATAAATCCTTGCGCGATCCACAAAGAAATCAAATGTGGTTCCCACTGATTAACGTTAAATTCAAATGTGTAACCTTTAGGAAACAAGCTACAATACGCAAAACATCGTTGCAGATGCAAAGGCAGACATTGATAGCTAAATAAAAGGAGATCCATGGTATCCTTCAATATGTCTTCTTGTTGAAGAACTTTTTCCCATTCATTAGCACTTCTTTTATTGCGTAATGAACTCCCCGCGACCTTTTGTGCCAGAGGAGAACGTTTTACCATGCCTATGATCTAATTCCTTATATATTTCAACTCTTGATGATCTTCAATAGTAATTTCTTCATTATCATCAAATGCATAATACTTCAGTATTGACCAACAGTCTTCATCTTTCAATTCATCTAAAAGGATGATAGGTTTTACATTCAAGTCTTTTGCTGCTTTTTCCATCCGAGTTGTTAAGATAATCTTGCTTCCTTTCACCCCGACTTGATTCAAAGGACTCAGCACTATATCCAATCTTGCCGCGTCATCTTCCCAAACATCATCCAAAACTAAAAGAAATTTCTTGTTCGAAACCGAATCTTTTAGTTTTTTCTGGAGATCGTCTAGGCTACTTATTTCAGCACATTCTTTTCCTTCTGCCGACTCTATTGTTTCTATGATAAGTCTTCGCTCATCAATACCACGTGTAACATGTACCCACATCCTTAGATCAAAATAATTCACAGTTGTATTTTCATTATAGACGTGCTGAGCGGTAGTAGTTTTACCGGCCCCTCCCAATCCTCTTATGGCAATTATGGGTACATTTTTTGTCCTAGAGTTTAAGTCGGCATGAGACTCGTCTAGCAATAACTTAATGATCGTATCACATTGATCCTCTGTTCCATAGAAAGGAGCCGAAAGAGTTGAGGTTTTTGGAGTCACAGTATTAGCTTGTGGTTGTGTTGTGCCTTTTCTAGACATGACAAATGGATATATTTTTTCAACTTGTTCAATAGACTTCAACAGTTTTTCTACACCAATCCTCAAAGATGATTTGGGAAGAATAGGTCCCAACTTTTTTGAGAATTAGATATGAATTTCTTCATGGGATTAGAAGAAGAAGAAGAAGAAGAGCTAACCTGTTTTTCGAGTTGGTTATATTCATAGAGATCAAGTAGATCTTCCAGCTCTAAAGCAGCGGTTTGCAGCTTCTCCAGTAATGGTGTGGACTTTACTAGATCATCGGACTTTGCTTCTCTGATCAACGCTTCAATTTTGTAACCAACAAAAACATTCAGATGTTCCATTTCATCAGGAGTTACGTCACCTCCAAAGTTTGAAGCAAGCTTGCTTATAACACGAGATAGGCCTGAGAGAGCCAACTCTGTTCCTACTGATGCTGCAACCTCCATTTTTGAATTACGCAAAGAAAGATTGAAATTAAAAGTAGGGAGGAAGGAGATGAGTATAATGCATTAAGTATAATAGTGAAGGCCCTTGATATAGTGAGCTTAAGGCTCAATTATTGGAACAAAATAACAATGATATTCAACGCGGCTTGGTAGGAATGAGTTCTATCCGGTCCATCATCTAATCATGTTCACTGTTCAATGAAACGTAAGGACATCTCCAGTCCATGCTGAATATTCAGAGCCTTGAATATTCAGCCATGAATGGGGCTGAGTACTTCAACGATCAGGCGCCCATTAAATGGGCGCCTTATGTTAGGCTTCCATAAATGGAAGCCTGACGCCCTCCAAAATTGGAGGGCTTGGACGTCCATTTTATGAGCGTCAGGGCTTGGGCGTCCAAATCCAGTTCAGGATTCTGAACCCAATCGTGAACGTTCAGCTGAATTTGTTCTCTTAATTTGATGACCGAAGATTTATTTTTTGCTTATTCACTGAATTTCAGTACCACTGGAGATGTCTAAATCTGAGGTCTCGAGCTCTGCTAACATAAGCCGCCTCATAATAATTCATTCAAATTTTATTAATTGAGACTTGGCACCCGACGGAAGCATCTTTGCTGACGTCGGACATATAGTTTGACTGGACTGGTGAATGGATTCAAAGGTTACTACAAAAAATCAACTTACTAAAATAATAAAACAATTTTCATATGAATTACGAATAATAATATGCATTAGCTTTTACTGAAATAAAAAGATGTTGGAAAGAAGGTGGCCAAAATCAAGCCACATCATCTTGATAAAGAGTAAACAAACAAAAAAATTTTAGTAACTTTAGCATTCTTGTGCAAGAATACACATATAAAAAAAGGAAAATATTTTTTAAAGGACAATTAATTTAAAAAGTCTATTCATAAAAACACACGCAAATAATTTTCTTCCAAAGTCAATTCGGTACGTTAAAATATTTCTTCATCTCCTTCATTCGTCTTACTGTTTGATTTTCAAATACACTTTTTCCTTCACGACATAAAATAGAAATTACAAAAAAATGACAAACGAAACCACAGAAAAATCGCTACCTCTATCTCAATCGCATACTTCAGGCGATCAAAAACAAGTAGAGTTTCAACACGAATCTGATACCTTGTCCCCTCCATCTGATAGTCGACAAAAACCTAATACACTAGCGCATAATTCTGATAATCAGCTCGAATCTGAAAACGTAGGACCTCAATCTGAGAATCGAGCCAAAACTGTAAACCTAGCACGTGAATCTGATATTCAGCACGAACCTGATACCCTACCTCTTCAGTTTGAAAGTCCGCACAAAAACGATACCGTACAACCGCATTCTGAAACTCAGCACAAATCTGATACCGTAGAACCTCTATCTGATACCTTAGCAGCTGAATCTGATACCCTACCTTCTGAATCTCAAAGTCGACACAAAAGTGATACCCTACAACATCATTTCGAAACTCATCATGAATCTAATACCCTAGAAGCTCTATCTGATACTCAGCATGAATCTGATACCCTAACAGCTGTATCCGATACTCATCATGAAGCAAATATCTTAGCTCCAGTAGAGACACCGCAGAAATCTGCAAAGTTAAGACTATTAAAATGACCAATGGAAGAAGAAATACAAAAAAAGAACAAAAAAGAGACATGAAGAAAACAGAGTAGAAGAAAAGGTAAATGATACTATGAAATGAAGCATAACAAAACTATTGTAGATTGATTATGATACTATTGAACTTATTTTAAAGAAAAATGAAGAAAGCATGCAGGAAATAACAGCAGGTGACAAATCAACTGTAGAACAGGTGCAAAAAAGAAAACTAAAATCGAAGAAAAAAAATGAGAAAACAATTCATCAGCAAATTCAACAGCTAACTGATACCATTAAGTTATGAAACTAATAATATTAGATCATTAGATGTATTTTAATAGTGTTAATATGTTAAACATAAAAAAGCTGAAACAAATAAGGGAAAACAAATAGCAGTCGAGGAATCCGAAGATGAATAAGTCAATAAGGTAGAATTTCAAACCATATCACTTATAAAGATTTTCATGTTCAAAAAGTAATACCCATAGTTTGTTTGGTAGAAGAAGAAGCTTAGTTGGTTAAAAAATAGATTTTATTGTCATTCGTTACAAAATTGATACTAATATATTGAAAATATGATACCCAACATCTGTTAGAATTAACGTGCTACTTTGTATTCGGAGAAATTAATTTCAGCACGACACATAAAAACTGATACCAAAATCCCGCAATAGTGATAACTATTGTCTAATTGTGTGTAGCTGATTCATTTTAGTTTACAAATTATTTCACCATCTTTTTTCTAGAAAAACTAATACTAAATTCTTACAAAATGGCACCCATTGTATAATATGTTTTAGTTCATATTTCAATATTGCAATTTTTCAATAAAATGATACCTATATTTCACAAAATGATACCCACAATATAACAAACCGATACCTATATTTCATAAAATGATACCTATTGTTTGTTTAGTTGAAGACAAAACTTTGTAATTTTAAAAATAATTTTTCAAAGTTTGTAACAAAATTGATATAGTTATATTCATAAAATGATACCCACTATCATTGGTGGAATTTGCTGCTCCGTAATTGAAAGTATTTCTATCACAAATATAAAACTGACACTAATGTTATGCAAAACTGATACCTACTATTTGTTTTTATGGACATGATATCTTAAAATTGATATGCTGTTTGTTTGAACCAAACCGATACATACACCTTACAAACATGATACTTAGTTTATCTTTCTTTGAACTTTATACTTTTAATTATACAAATTACTTTCATCGTAATTTGTAACAAAGTTAACACAAATATAAGCTAAAAATGATACATGCAATATGTTTCTTTTGTAGTTATTATGTAGCAATTTTAGAAGTATTTCAACCATAATTTTTAAGAAATTGATACCTACATTTAGCAAAAATGATACCAAATTTTTGTTAGATAAAAATATCATGTTTTATCTCATGTTTATGGAAACTTATATCGTTATACCATGTTATCTATTGTTATGTTTCAATGTTGTTTGTTTCACTAACAACTTAATGCCACTTTTCATGAAATAAGATGATGATGATTTTGTGAATCCATGTCGTAAAAGCATGCATGCAACATTAAAAGAATCAAACAAGCGGATAGAAAAATCTGAAGATGTTAAGTCAGAAACTGCGTATAGATGTGGCTTACAAGCTATCTTCAAGATAATGAAACTAGTCAAAGAAAAAAATGGGCTGAGCAAAAAACAATTCGACATCTTAATGAAAACACCATTTTACAACTTCTTCAAAGTCATCTATGAAGAAAGAATAACAATGAAAGAGTGCAAAAAAAGCATCAACACAACTTGGATGCTTTATACAACTTCTACTGTGTGGAAACTGATACCTCTGTCTTTGCAGAAGACAAAATGAAGGTCACTGCCAGATATATAAGCTTGCTTTTTAGTCTGCCATTAAAAGGGATAAACATAGAACCAACAAAAAAATTGAGGAGCAAAACCATTCCACCAGACTGCAAATAATTTGCAAGTAGAGCACATGTACTTACATAACAAGAAATGTTGTGGAAAGAAGAATAAAACAAGAAATATCAGAAAGGAAAAAAGAAAACGAAGAAGATCCGCCTTTGTTGATAATAATGCAAATACTATTGACATTTTTCTTTCCCAACAACTAACAAAAACTGAGATGGGGAATTCTATCTTATTTGATTGATAGTGAAACAATGCAAACTGTCTCATGGCTAGAAACAATAGAGAAATTCTTTTAGTAAATTTGTCAATAAATTTATCTTCAAGCCAAGAAACAAGTCAGGATGTTCCATGCTTCCATTGATAAGATGTGTTATGCAAAATATTATTAATTGGAAAAAAATGTTATGTTCAATATTCTTACCTAATCATATCATTAAATGTTTACAGTATTGCATCTGTGAGAAAATGAACCTCATCCAACCTAAAAGGCAGCTTGCTGAAGATTTACCTAGATTTGCACAATGGGATGTAAGAAAGCATAAAGACATTGATGTGAAACAATTTTTGAATGATGTAAAAGTTGGCAAGGTAAGTTAAAATTCAATTTTACTTACACTAATTAATATCAGTTTACATTTTATGTTCTCTCTGTGTGTAGTATCAGTTTCAACATTTAGAATAATTTTTTGTCTCTTCATAATATCAGATGTGCCTCTTTGCAGTATCACTTTAGCTTCTGATTAGTATTAGTTTCAATGTGTAGCTTAAATTTTGTTTCCATAGTATCAATTTTTCCTCAGTATACTATATCTTGTCATTTGGCACAGTATCAGTTATGATACACAATAATACTTGGTATCATTTTTAACACTGCACACAATCAATTAGTAAGTGTACATAGTATCAATTTCATTACTATTATATTTTCTTCTATTAAACTAATCACTTACTAATGTCAGTTATAACATATAAGTTACAACATACTATCATAAAACATTTGCATTTAAATTTTAAAACAAAATTTCTATTTCAATCACACAGGTAAAAGAAATAAGCACTATTCTTCCACATGAACACAAGCTACTCCAAACAGCATTAACACATAGAGAATCAAGCAACAAAAGAAATGAGAACCAACGGAAAAAAAAGAAAAATTGAAGAAGCTGAACAGAGTACTCGATCTTTTGAAGATTATGTAAGCCTTAATGTTTTGCAAATGCACATTAAAGATTTGGAAGAAGAAGAAGGTAAGAAAACAAAGAAGCAATAATTGGATAAAGAAAAGAAGTTAAGGATAAAGGTAGAAAAGGAAAATTTGAAACTGAAAAGAATAGCTGAGAGAACTCAAATCATAACTAGAAGAAAATGAAAAGAAAAACTCAGAAGTTGAACTAGAGAACCTGGCATTCCAAAGAAAGCATGCCAAATCCACAAATCATGAGAGGCAACTGCTTCTAAGATGATAGTTGTTTTTTTCCTTTGCCATTATATGCTCCATGAAAAGCTTTTGGACAGTTCTTCCACTCCCAATGCATACAATCTAGACTTCCAAGCATGTCAGGCCAGCCTTTGCTTTCATGCATTTCACGCAAGCGCATTACATCTGCCTCGTTTGGAGAACGAAGATATTCAGTCCCATAAATGTCCACAACTGATTGACAGAAGTGATCTAGGTTTTCCAACGCCGTACTCTTTGCAATACGATATGCACCGTCAAGGGCATCGACGAGTGTTCTGTATGCTAACATCCTCAAAGCTACAGTCATCTTTTGATGTCCACTCAAACCTTGTTTTTTTGCAGCGTCCTGCTTGTAAACAAAATAATAATTATTCTGCTGAATATTTTCGAGAATTCTTAAAAACAATGGACGACTCATTCTGAATCGTCGTCTAAACATCTCTGGATCGTAAGTTGGATCACGGGCAAAGTAATCTTGCATAAGTGTTTTGTGAAATGCTTACTGGTTACGGTTGATGTATTTCCGACCCACAACTGAGCCACCGTGTTTTCCAAAAGTTGAACCGTATGTTTTATGATATATCTCCATCAGTTCCTCCTCCTCTTATTGATGTGCTAACGCATACGCTTTTTCTTCAGAGTCACTGTCGCAAAGAAATATAGCTTTTAGTAAATTTTCAGACATTGTTATTGAGGTTAGTTGTTTGATTTTTAAATTTTTTGTTAGATTGAATTGTGATGAACAAGTATGAGATCCGTATAGTTATATATATATTGAGAGTGGAGACAAGTGTGCGGTCATATCAAACACTGTAGCCACGTTCCGCTGTCGGCCTAAGCTAATATCTTTATTGAATGGAGATAAGGCAGCTCAGTGTGCAGTCAAATCACATACTATAGCCATGTTCATTTGCCGGCCAAGATTCCCTGCTTTCTTTAGTAAAGACAAGGCGGCTAAGTGTGCGGTCATATCATACACTGTAGCCACGTTCCTTTGTCGGCCTCAGCTAATATCTTTATTGAGTGGAGACAAGATGGCTTAGTTTGCAGTCAAATCACATACCGTAGCCACGTTCATTTGCCGTCCAAGATTCCCTGCTTTCTTGAGTGGAGACAAGGGGGCTCAGTGTGTGGTCATATCATACACTGTAGCCACGTTCCGCTGTCGGCCTCAACTAATATCTTTATTGAGTGGCGACAAGGTGGCTCAGTGTGTAGTCAAATCACATAGCGTAGCCACGTTCATTTGTTGGCCAAGATTCCCTGCTTTCTTTAGTGGAGACAAGGTGACTCGGTGTGCGGTCATATCATACACTATAGCCACATTCTGCTGCCGGCTATAGCTAATATCTTTATCGAGTGGAGACTAGGAACATCCATTATATAAATCCACAAATCGTTATCTGTTTAAATCATTTAAAAACTTAACATTATACAAACTACAATGTCCAACATGACATTTACGTCTCATGAATTGAAGCTACGTATGCAGTACTAAATATAAACCGATGAGATGTGCGACAATCAGGAGTTAATGATAATTCAATTTTGGGACACTTTGGCTGAACTTTACAATAACGACGTAGGCTGTCGAGTCAGACGTATGGCTCAAGAAGTCAGGACTGCATACAGAAACTTTACTAAGGCATGCACGCGTTACACAAAGGTTATTAATGAGGTAGTATCAAAAAATTTGTTCGAGACTACACGTTCGACTTATGACGGTCGATACAATTTAAAATACCACACTCCATTCATTGGCCATGATGCGTACTTCATACGCCAAAATTGGCTAGAAAGACTTGGATGGCCTTAAGATAACAGTATTACTAGTTGATTATGTAACGGTCATTACTGTATTATTTATTTGGAGATGTTTTAATGTGTACTTGGTTAAGTAATATTGTGTTGTATGAAGAATATTTTAATGTATAGAGAGCTTTCTGATTTGTCTTTTCAAATAATAATGTCTGTTGTTGTTGTCAGATCAAAAAGCGTTGGTATCACATCAATTAAACAGACATGTTTGTTTATATATGCGCTTTCTGATTTACTTCTTCATCATTCATAATCATTTTCTTCCTCGATCACAACAACAACTTCTTCATCGCAATGCCTTCTTGGCCTTCTTCTATCGATTCAGATGCAGGTTACGTGCCTACGAAAGTCCACATACTGATGAGGATTGGCTTATCAATTATCAAGAGCAACACTATGAAGATGTCCGCGGTCAATTTCCAGACCTTGATCAGCTGAGACTTTAGGAGGTGTTTGAACCACCATACGAACAACAGGTTGTTCATCAGGCATATGAGCAACTCGATAACCGGGTTCAAGTTGTTCAACCTCCCACTGAGCAAGAAGTTGATTGTACCAGTTTGTTGTCACTGCAGGTATGGAGTCGAAGTTGTAGTACGTGCGGATGGAGAAAATATTGATCATCGAATCCAGCTATGTCAATTCAGCCCGAATGGTTGCAATTACGCGAAATGGTTGGATGATCCTTTATGTCCAAGAGGCATAACATATGCAACACTACACCAAAAAGGTGTATTTGTAACGAATATAGTCGTTACAAATGAAATTTATAACAGATATAGTCGTGAGCGGTACAGGCGTGAGGTATGTCGTTACAAATATTTATAACGGCCTCTACCCGTTATTAGATATATCACTTACCAACAGACTTTGTCGTTAGAAATATAAATTTTTGTAACGGAAAAGTTTGTTATTAGTTGCATCGGTTTGTAACGGGTATTTTTCGTTACTTAGTTTCCCTTTCATGGTAGAAGAAGGGGTTGTCATTCTAAATTATCACGACCTTGTCCGTTACAAATTTCATCATTAGTAACGCACTTGTTCGCTACAAATTTCATCAATAGTAACGACTATGCTCATTATGAATTTCGTCTCTAGTAACGAATATGTTCGTTACAGCTACCAAACCATGTAGAGCTGCATTTTTGCTAGCATTTACACTACAGAATTGTCTATTATAATACAGTAGGTACATACATATCAAAAATTACAGAATTTCGATAACAATAAGCAATTACATATCCAAACATACAACTTAAATTGCACAAATATTTGACAACAAACTAAAGGAAGATTCGAAATTTCACAAGTTCATCATACATAACTAAAGAGTATGAAATCAAAATATTACAAGTTCTAACATTACTTCAAAATAAATTCTAGATCCTACAAAATACGAACACGACACTCAGGCAAAATAACAAAACCTCCATCAATTATATCAAATAGCTTGTAGTTACCATTTTGTGGTGCTTCATAAATAGGTGCTTCTGGATCAAACACTTTCTCCGTCCATACAACTCTTTCCCTATTCATCACCTCTCTATAGTGGCATATTTTCGGTGTCCCAAGATGGCCCTTAGCAACCTCTTTCAACTCTTCTGACAATAAGACTACAGATTGCCTATCTCTTATGGAAGATCCAATAGCACCATTGGATTGAACACCCAAGCTAGCTCTAGGACTATCATGCTGACTGTTGGAAGCAACTTCATTTCTTGGTGTCGCATTCCCTCCAAACTGATTCATAAATTGTAACAAACTTTGTTGCATACTCATCATAGTCGAATGCATCGATCTTCTTCGGTTAGTCTATTTTGATTGTTCTCCATCTTTGCTTTCCATTTTCTATCTTCATCTTCCTTGAAATTAGCTATTGCTTTTGATGCTTGTGTAAGCTTCACTTGCTTCATAGTCGATGTAGAGCTAATTGCACGACAATAGTTTTTTCTTTTCTCCTTTCCAAACACTTCAGCAATGGGATCATTCTCAAAATCTTCAAAACTTCTACTTCCATTGCTACCATTGACACTAGAGTTTTCCTTTTGTCTTTCCTCCGCTGCTTTAACTAATGCTTGCATAATACCCAAATAAATTATAAACAAAAGTTGAACTTGAAAATATTTTGCATATTAAATAAAGTAAAAGCATAAACTAAAGAATATACTATCAATATCTTGCATATTGGTTGATAGAAAATGATGAACATGTGAATACTGTAAAAAAAAATTCCTGTCAAATTATGAATACTGTAAAACAAAATATGGAGGAGATAAACTATAATGCATAAGATAAACTATAAAAGCAAGTTCAATCATATAAACAACTTTTTTCTATGGGAATATGAACTATAGTGGTATGTTGCCATTATTTAATTAAGACTTAAACTGCCTGAGCTTGCGAAAGTCGCAAGCTTGAGCTTGCATATATTCAAATAGTAATCTCTGTCATAACTCTGAAATTTTAATACGTTGGAAAATTTATGAGCATCGATTTGCATATCTTGTATTTAGAGAAATAGCAGCGAGTAAGCGTGTTCTAACCTACAATTAGTTTTCATATCATTGGGCAGCTTGTATGTGTTTTTGCCTAACTTCTACTGTTAGTATGCTAATACAGTTGAATGTGTGATGAATTTAACAAGTTGAATTCGCTCTTCATTAACTTATCTACACTGATTATGCCAACTATCAAAGACTTTGCAACTTCTAACAATGTTAATCTATTATATCTCAATAATATTAGAACACAATCATCCATGTAAAGTTTGATGTACTTCAGCTGGTGTCTATTATTTGAATTAATATTATAAGAAAATACTATAACTAAAGTCACTTGTAAATGCAGATAATATGTGTAAAATATCTTTGGAAGCCAGATATATGTGTGCACTACAAAGTTTTTGGTCACAAAAGTATGGACTGCCAAAAATGCCTCCTTCCGATGAGGTAGCAGTCACTGGAAAAGGAAAAGATGAGATGTATCAAGAGAAGACATTTGCTGATAATGAAAAGAAAAACAAAAGAGCTCCTCCAAGTGTTGTTCAGAAGAGAGTGTGGAAAAAGACCAAAACAGGAAAAAGAAAGTTCATAGCAATGAAAAGAAAAGAAACAAGTGATGTTAACTGTGCAGTTGCCAGTAATAATAATACAAATACTGAAATGGAAGTTACTCTATTGAGCAGATCAAAAACCATAAATTTGAATGACAACAAATCTGATAAAGAGAAAATGAAAGCAAAAAAAATGACAAATAAATTTCCTGCCTTGGATATGATAGAGGAAGGAGAAATCTATGAGGATGAAGAGATATGATTGATGTAAGTGCAAATACAATTGATGTAGAAAATGTGGGAGACACTGAAATACAAAATAATGCAACTGATGGAGTTAATGTAAAAGAAGGAAATAACATAATGCAAATCGCTGAGATGATAGTGTAAGACAGTGCTAATAAGAATAGTGCAATTGATATCAATAAATGATATGATGGAATACATGCAATAGCAGTTATTCCCATTTCTACGGTACAACCAAGCATGCAAATAATAAATAAAACTGGCATAAGTGACCATAATGAAACAAACAAAGCTCCTACAACATGCACATTTGGTGCACCAAACCAAGCTTGCCTGCCCCAAAATTTTCCTTACTCAATCAATTACTATCAAGCTACTGAAGTTGTGAAAATTCACTCAAATAAAACTGTTCCCTCTTCCTCCTTGTCACCTTAGTTGCCAACCCCTGTCCCTCTTCCTTATCTATCTGCTCATCTCCTAAATGTGCACATTGTATCGCCATGATCTCCTACCACTAAAATTCAATCTGGTATGTCGTCAATAGGTAACAACAATATCTTTTCTCCTACTTCCAATCCTATCATAACAATACCTTATCATTCTACATCAAATATGGAAAACTTTTCTCCTGCCATATCCCAAACCTCACATCCCTGCTACAAATCTATCTCCCTCTCCAAAAAAATCGAAGAATAAACACAACTTAAAAAAAGAAGCCAACCTTCGTGATTGGAGCCACAATAGAAAAAAGAAGAAAAAGACTTCTAAAAGAAGTCAAAAAATCAATCTCAATCTCCATCTCAACTTTCTCCTACTGAATCAGAGTATGAATCAGACCCATCCTTGATAGCATACCCTGGTATGGCCCCCTCTTCATCATTAAGAAGAACTAGAAGCTTGTCCAGGAAAACCCCTCAGCTTAATCAATGATAAACAATATTGTGGCATGAATATCGGGGGTGCTTATAAAAGATGCAAAACTGCAAACTGTTTTCATCAAGTGCATTTTTATTTTTTCATTGTTCAACTTAATTAATTAGCATTTGTAGATTTCAAACCTGATAGTTATTTTTCAACATCAAAATGAAGCATAAATAAGTCTTAAACTGTAAACTTCATGATACAAAAAACTGAAGGGTGATCAAAACTGTAAACTCAAGAACATGGTAATTATTATACCTCTGTATTATTAAGAGAAGTGCATATTCTTAAATCTAATTCTCAAACCAATGGGCAATACTTACAGTTACCGATACAGTCTTGAATAGATGTTGAAGTACTTACAAATTTTTCGCAGCACATGGAATCACCTTTCCCGTTTTTCTACTTGTATGAGCCACTTTCCATGCCACTGTACGTGTGATCTTCTGTCCTGGATTCTCAGCTGCCTGCATTTGAATAATTTCATAAAGTATATTTTTGTAACTGAAATATTAATCTAAAAAATGTTTTTTACATACCAATTCTTCATATAGTCTAAGATAAGGTTTCCTTCCCAGTGTATGAGTTAGAGTACTTTTGGCCTTATTTTCGGAATTTGTCTTGCATTGTTTCATTTTTCTTGTCACTATATTCGATGTCAACAAACCTCTGCCACCATATCAAGGTCATCAGGACGACTATTAAGTGCAACATGTTTGGGCATGAGTTGTCCATCTTTTTTGAGGAATCTCTGACGTACCGTTGCTTTGAATGTTCGATAACGTTGTGAAAACTTATTCTCCAATATTGGTCTAGCTACCATGGGGTCGATATTCAAGTCAAATTCTTTCTGTTGAAATAAAAAAATCAGATAACGTACCATTAGTGCTTTCCACAGGCTGTCTTTGAAAACAGCATCTACATCATTCCATCCTTCATAACCAATCGGAATGAGAGAACGAAGCAAAACACCACAATGAGAGGCCCATTTTTTTGCATCACTGCCTTTTTCACCTTCTAAGTCCATAATTATTGAATACTTTTTATTTGGAGGGGGAGGAGGAACATCAACTTCCTCTGCGTCATTTGTATGTAGTGACGTGTCAGTACAATTGCCTGACATTCTACAATTCAAATAATTTAAAGACGATGAATGCATATTAAAGCATAAAAGAAAATTTGTAGGATAATCGCTCATCTAAGATGGAGAACATAGCAAAAGCTTAATCCATGTTTATTTATTGTCCATACCAATTCATATTTGTAAAAGGTATCAATTATACACAAAAAGATTAAATCATAGCATTAATATGATGCGTTCAAGACAAGTGTAATAACTTCAAAAATATTCAACAATAGAGAAACATACCCAAGTGTATAGTAATCAACACAACATTGTAACAAGTAAACAAAATAATTATTGTTCAATCAAGTGTGTCTATTTTGATTCAATTCATTTCAACAATGCAGTTAAATTAGGCTGCTCCTTCAAAATAGATTGAAAGCTCATTGGCATCTCATAATCATCCATGCTATCAGTCATGCGCTTAAGCGAGTGTTGTACGATGGACCAATTAGGATCATGCATGTCGCTTATGTAAAAGACTTGACTTGCTTCGGACGATAGAATGACGGGCTCGTCATATTCTCCACTACTGCTTTTCAATTTCCTTAGATTCACCATTAAAAAATTGGAGTCACTACAAATCTTACAGCTATTTGATTTATCTGTTACATTGATCCAATCACAGTAGAATACTACATGTTGAGATTCATAATAATCAACTTCAATAATCTCTTTGATAACACCATACCATGTAGTATCATCATCCATAGGATTTAAATCTTTCGCACTTGCAACAAATGTTGTAATCGCATTCATGCAAACACCACTATTTTGGGTTGATAATGTGTTATCATAATGTTGTGGAGAGAATATATAACCATTGATTCTATACTTAAGATGAGTTTTAGCTTCCCATTGTGGTCCACTAACATAACGCCACACCATTAAATCCATGCTTTTTTCTTCAATTAGCTGTTAAATCCAGTGAAATATATTAAACACTATTATTTTTATTATTAAACTATGAACTAGGAAGCAAGTTCGACAAACCTTATTGTGCAACCAATCAATAAATTCAGATTGTACTACCACTTCCACCTTTGTCTGTAGTCTTTTTTTACCACGCTAAGCATCTTCTAAGGACAACCGATACTCGCTACAAATTATAAGTAATATTCTCAATAAATATAATGATATACCTTACGAATTGCACAAAAAAAACAAACCTATAATAATCATCTAGATCTGGTATGTCAATTCTGAAAAGTATCCATCTTCGAATCTATGTACGTTGCACATTAGATAACTTGATATTTTTGCCTTCCATAATTGAACATTCGTATATATCATTGTCGTTCTCATCCAAAAATGACGCTTGTGTAGAACTATGATGACCCATACATGGATTTGGCATATATTCCATTGCATATCTAATAGATTCTGAAACAAGATACGCTTCGAAAATTGAGCCTTCCACATATCGCTTGTTACTTGGTATGTTCTTACACTCCTTCATAGCTCCAGTCAAGAAACAAAAAATACATTACCTTATATATATATATATATCTTTAAATATAAAACAAGTAATTTTATAAAGATGTATCGTACCTCTCAAACGGATACATCCATATATAATTAACAGGTCCACAAGGTAATGCTTGCTCAGCTAAATGCAACATTAGATGTATGCTTATATCAAAGAAGTGAGCAGGAAAGTAGTGAACCAACACACATAACGCCTCTGAAATCATATCTTTAGCAGCTTGGACATGCTCTCGAACTAAAACCTTCGAACAAATAATTTTGAAGTATAAACATACTTGCAAAATTGCACGTCTTAAGTCGTGACATTTTGGATAGGCATGTTGAACCATGATTGGAAGAAAATATTGAAGAATGATATGATAATCATATGATTTTCTAATGCTCAAGCTAGGTGGTTGAACGTTGACTAAATTGCCTATATTTGTTGAAAAGCATGATGGAAGCTTTGCACCTTTTAAGACTTGGCAGCATTGAATTTTGTAAGTCTTATCAAATGCAAACTTGGAAGATTGTTTCCTATCAAAAAACAAGTTAATAAGATGCTCCACTACATTCTTTTCAGTATGCATCACATCAATCGTATGTCGCACTTTATGACTACTCCAATACTCTAAGGTAAAAAGAATCGACTTCTTATACCACGCTGGTCTTTCTTCATTGTCATTCTCATTTACAAAATGATCTTCATCACCATCATCAAATTCTTTACGTTTTAATTTTTTTTACCTGGTACATATTTGATATGAGCAAGCTTTTCCAAAAATGCCGATCCTACCAATCGTGTGGGAGGTTCCTTATGCTCTACATCTTTGTAACATCCATGTTTCAATGCTCTATATCGATGACCATTATTCAAAAATCTTCTATGCTTTGTATAAAAAATCTTATTACCAATACGTTCTGACTCGGTCTCAGTAGCAAAACCGGACATGCTTTGTAACCATGTGTCACAAAACCGGATAAATTTTCAAATGCTGGTAAGTCATGAATTCTCCATAAAAGCATCGCTCTCAGTGTAAATTGCTCTTTCTTATCCATGTCAAATGCAGGCACTCCTATCCAAAGCTGCTTTAACTCATCCATAAGAGGTTCTAAGTATACATCAATGCCTTGGCTTGGTGCTCTAGGTCCAGGAATCAACAAACATAACATTTGAAAATCGGGTTTCATACATAATGAAGGGGGCAAATTATATGGGATCATGTACACGGGCCAACAACTATAACTATTAGATTGAGCTCCACTAGAATTAAATCCACCAGTAGCAATGCCAAGCCAAACATTTCTTCCGTTAGTAGCAAAATCCGGCCATCTAATTTAAGCGATCTCCATTCAGCCGAATCAATAGGATGGCGCATGGAGTCCCAATAAAGCTTTGCTTCACTATGCCATAACATTTTTCGGGCTATCCAAGGTACAGTGTACAACCTTGTTAATCTAGGAATAATGGAAAAATATTTCAAAACTTTTCTTGGTTGTTTTGTGACTTTGACTATTTTCTCATGTTCTTTAACTTTAAATCTCGAAGTATTACAGTGCGGACATTCCAATGCATCTTCATACCCCTTCCAAAATAATATACAATCATTTTCATAAGCATGTATTCCTTTTACATTCATTCCTAGATCTTTTAATATTTTTTTCATTGTAGGGTACTTATCGGGTAGTGTATTTTTCTTTGGAAGCCATAGTTTCAACCTCTTCAACAACTCAGTCATACTGTTTCCCGACCAATTGAATTCTTTTTTCAAGCCATGAAGCTCTATGAGGACACTTAATGTTGTAAGACCATCTTCACAAGAAGGATATAATTTTTCAGTTGCTTTTCTTTTGTATTCATTATACTTTTTTTCATGGTTTCGACCAAAAGTTGCTTGTGTACCATGAGATAATCCATATACATCATCAACAAGATTTCCAAGATCACCTTCTATTGGGTTTTCCTCTTGAAATTGATGAGACACGAAATCCTCATTGACAACATGGGGTGTAGGATTGACTATTACTTCAATGCCATTACTTTCTCCATGAAAAAACCATTCATCGTATGCTGGATCCATACCATAAAGAATTAAGTGCTTCTCAACTATTTCAAAAGGCAACTTTTTAGAATTTCTACACTTTATACAAGGACAACAACATATTTCAAGATCAGGTGGTGAATAACGCTTCACGAAATTCATAAAATATCGAACACCTTGTATATATTCGTTTGTGTTGCTATGTCGAATTCTAATCCAATCTCTCGAGGTAGGTTATGACATTAGCAAAAACTCGTGGATCACCTAATTCATTATGAAAATAAAGATTATTGATTCAATGTCGTTTCTTATATGAATGGAGCAAAAGCACATATAATAAAATATTACGGAAAAAAATGACACAACGATTCAAATTCAGTCAAAGTTCTCAAAATAAGATTCAAATTCAGAATTATCATTATATACACATTTATATTTCTGGTAAAATATTATAATTTATACATTTAAAACAGCCATTTTGCATCTTTCCTTTTACAATTGCATATAAACTTCTCTATTATGTTTTCTGCTGCCAAATAGTGTATACTATTATCATTTTGGCATATAAATAAACATTTAGAGTGGAGTAATTGTTCCATTGCCCCACAAATGCTAGACATAATATAATATGATGTCAAAGAGCAGCATTCAACAACAAATCTAAACTGGAGAGTCAATGCAACATGTCTTGCATTACTTTATATTCTACTAAAAAAATTAATCTTGCATTACGTTAAGATAACCTGTGCTGTTATAAATTAATCTTGCATTACTTTAAGGAAAGGGAGAATGTTGCGGTTATTAGCCCCTACCATGGTCACATGCATCCGTAAGCATTTTGGTCAATTCTTTTAAAACTAATCTGATGTAGTACTGTCAAACTGTTACACAACTTTCAAACATATTAGATAATGGTAAACTGTGAGATAAGAGCATGGTAAACTTTCAAACATATTAGATCTTCAACTACCTTGTTTTTAGCATAATTTAGATCATTTCACACAAGCATTCTTATTCCTTGTTATTCTACCATGCTCTTATCTAGAATGTTGAGTTTTTTTTCTCCATTATTCTCTGTTTAGCATAATTTTAAACTGTTACACAACTTTCAAACATCATTTCTAAGTTGTTAACCTACCATGCTCTTATCATTAAGGAAAGGGAGTTTCCTATTCATTGTTTCATATTTTATGATAGTGTACTTATTCTATAATTTATACATCAACTTTAGTATAGCAGGGATCAAGTAATTACTATGTGGCAACAAATGGACAATGATATCAAAAACTATCACTAACTAAAGCTATAATTTGAAGTGTAATGGCATGAAAATTAAAGAGCTGATACTAAATTCCAGAAATAACAAAGAACTGAAAATGAAACAAAGAACTAAACAGAATTGAATAGCTGGAAGTGTAATTGCATGTAGATAACAAGCATGAAATGATAAACTACAGCTAGAAAAGAAAAATAAAGAACTAAACTAAGATTAACTAACCAAAGCTAGGCTATGAACAAGAATTAAAGTAAAGAGTCTAAAGACTAGTATTGGAATTGCAAGAAATAGGAAATCAAATTGACATGAATTATAACACCAGATTTTTTTCTCTCTCTCTTTTACAATGCAACAACAGTCCCTATTTATACACTTTGATAACAACCAACCAAGCTTAACAATTTCCCAATTTATTTTAAAGAATGCTGTAACAACCCTATTTTTGGTATTAGAAAATTTTAGTTATAATAAAATACTCGAATTTGATTTTTGATAATTAGCATTTTGGAGATAAGATTCAACTAATTGAAGTTTATTTAATAACAGATTTTTGTTTCAACAAATTAAACTGATTAATAAAATAAATTTCAGTAGATAAATTAAACTGGATACTATACATGAAAAATCATTTTATGCCAAATCTAATTCAAGGTTCTCGCATATAAGAAATTTTATAATGTTTAAAACTTTGTTAGGCATGTTCGTCATTGACAGTTGCTTAAAATTTCGTACTCCCATAAACCATCAACGACTATAATGTGTAATCAGAAACCATCAACTAATAGTAGTTAGCTTTATCAACGAATGTGTTATAGTGGACAATAAAGCACAATAAAGCTAAATCCAAGTCAGAAACCATCGTTGATTCAAAATTATTTATTCGAAGGTTTTGTGTAATCCAAGTCAGAAACCGAATCGAATTACTAGAAAGCACAATAAAGCTAAATCCAAGTCAGAATTCCCATTAAATCGAATGTCCAAAATTAAAATGCAATCAAGAAATAAGCGAAGAAATCAAAACGTTTTAATAGTTCAAACTCAAGCAACTAACAGTAGGAAATCAACAGATTTTAATAAAAACTAAAAGCGATGATACCTTTAGTTGATTTAGCCCTTGATTTTGCTAGAGAAGGTTTTGCGATTAGAAAAGTAAAAGCGATCCTGAAGCGCGAATTTGGGGAGGAGATGGGGATTTGGCGGAAAGTGAAAATAATTTGGAGATTTGGCGGCCAAAGAAAGTGGGAAGCGTAATGAGCTTAAGCGTTGTGAGTCCAAATGTTATTTTCCATCTTTTACCCTTTTGTTTTCAATTTATTTTCATTTTTACCAAATTTTATAACGGTGTAAAGCGGTGATAAACTATTTACAGCTCCTTTTACAATGGCTTTGAAAGTTTTATAACGGGATTTAAGTGTTATTATTTTATAACGACATTTGATTGTTAGTAACTCAGAAATATTTTTGTTGGGAATTTCATGTTTTGGTTTAGTGCAAACGAGCTAGAACAGGAGATAAGACGTCTTAGACTATCTTTATAGAAGTTGTAGTTTAATCGTCACGTCTAGTTTCTTCATGTTTGTGTTCTATTATACTATCTTGTTTTTTATCAGTGTTCTATGTTCGTATATCTTCAATTCTAATGTCACTAGTAGTTGCTTTATGTTTGTATGTCAGTAGTCGGTGCTTATGAGTAGGTTAAGATAGCAATCTACCATGTTTGTATGTTTGCAATTGTAATAGGTTTAGTAAATTAATTTACATCAGTATACTCAAACATATAGAATTCACAGTATATTCAAACATAGAGAATTCACAGTATATACTCAAACATTATCGTCCTAAATCAAAAAAAGTGAAATTAGATAAACATAAAGAATACACAGTATACTCAAACAATGATATAAATACATAAGCTATAGGTACTGCAACATATAATATAACATCCACTGTGCATAAACTAAAAAGTATACAACTAAAGGGATGCAACATCGTCGTCGTCATCAGCATCATCACCATCATCCCCATCACCATCACCATCGTCACCATCATCATCATCATCCCCATCACCATCCTCCGCCTCGTCCTCATCATCCCCTTCGTCCTCATCCCCATCGTCCTTATCCCCATCGTCATCTTCCCCATCATGCTCATCTAAACCACCAGTGTCATACCCACTGGGACCAGCATCAACTCCCCCATGTGGTCCGAAAGGCTCATATACAGCAAGTCTAGCTGATAGCTGATCAATCTGTGCTTCTAGCCACTACAACATTCAGGGCTTTTAACAGCGTTCAAAAAATGCTATAAAAGGCTTTAGTAGCGTTTTCCATGACGTTGTATATCAACATGCAGTTAAAGTCGGGGATCTAACATAACATTAGACAAAATGCTATTAAAGCAAGCTTTCAATAGCGTTTATGATATGCTATTAAACACTTTTTCATAGCGTTTTTCCAGAGCTAAGAGTAACTTTTTATAGCATTTTGATCAATGCTGAGAAATTTTTTTATAGCGTTTACAGCCCATTTTTGACAGCATTTGAAGAGTGTTGTTAAAGGATCTAACCGCGTTTTTGTGAATGCCGTATAGCGACGTGTCATGGTTCATTCATGGCCTATTATAGCATAAAGCAAACGCTATTGTATATTTTCTACAACACAACAAAAACGCTGTTGTAGGTTTTCTATAGCATATAAAAAATGTCATTACAAATTTTCTGTACTGTTCAAAAACACGCTATTTTCTTTACCCCACTCTGAGTTTACAATAGTCTATCTATACATTAGAACATCTAATAACAAAATATATTTACCTCAATTGATGTACATTCAATCAACTCAAACAACAATAATATAAAACTTTTGATAATAAAAACATATTATATATTATACACAAACAGAATTACACCAAATTCAATATTGTATACAGTATTCCATTATCGATATTTTTAAACATACATGATATTAGTACCATTATGACTCTATAAAAGAAAATACCTAAATATCATGATCGTAAAATGTCCATGTTTGTCATCTTCAAACATCCAATTCCCTAAAAGAAAAGGAGAGAGCGTTTAAAGCATATGTACGAAAACATACATAAAAGGATATATGAGTAAGGCTTAAACAGAAACATACACATTGAACATATTGACATGCTTAATGTCGATACACTTTCTACATAATCTTATGTCAAATATATAATGCTATCACAGTTAAGGATTGTTTATATTACTTATTATACACAATTCAAACTCAAATTAGTATAAATACATGTTGACCTTATATATCTACCAGTCATGTTTTATGGTTGAACTTAATTAATTTTTATGAATTTATTTAGTTATTATAGACTTAGTTAACTTTTATAAACTTATTAGTTATTATAAAAATAAATTAACTTAGTTATTAAATGAGAATGAAATTGCAAGCAAGTTAAAAATACATACATGATTGATAAATTAATCATTTTTATTTACATCGATTGATAAGGTAAGGCGAAGTTTCCTTCATATGTACTTCTACAATAAATAATGTATTTTGTTTCCACGGCTATTTTAGTGCTCTTACTGGGGGTATCAAGGCTAGGATTTCCACAACATATTAGCTATTTACAGTTATACTGTGTGTATATGTAACGATAATGAAAACTTTGGTGATAACTACACACACACACCCTCTAAGGAGCTAAGGCAGCAATGCGACATTTCTTGATTAAAACATTTTTGTGGTCTCATAAAAAACAATAGCACAACAAAATGTCACTCATCCAAGAGAATTATGATCAAATTATTATTTTTCATCAAAACGTATAGGATGAATAACTATATATTTCAGAAATAATGTGATAGCAATACCTGGAATCGGTTGATTCACATTTGTATATTTCTGTAAACAGCCTCAACTCATGGTCACTTTTTGTCAACCTTTGGATGTGGAAAACAACACATATATTTTCAAAAGAACTTTCCTTTAGCAGAACCGAGTTTGAGTGTGGCAAAAATGACCGTTATAAAATCATGAATAAAATGAAAGTATCAAAACTTTACTGCATATAAGGATTTCATCAAAACAACTTCTAGAATTTGGAAGCCTAAAAACTAGTTAATTTTATAAACTGACTTAATTTTTTTAAACTTAATAAATTTTTATAAACTTAGTTATTTTTTGAAAAGTTGCTTAACTTTTATAAAATTTAGTTAATCAGATACCTTTATAAATTTAGTTAAATTTAATAAAACCTAGTCAACTTGTTTTAATGTATAAAACATAGTTAATTTGTATAATTTTTATAAAACTTGGTGAAATTAGTCAACTTTATAAATTTATACAATTTTTATAAACTAATTTACTTTGTTATATATATATATATATATATATATATATATGTTTACAACTATTTTTGTATTACTGGAATTCTGAAAAATCCAATAATACCTCCTTTACATGATTAGAAAAATCCAACTATTTAAGTTGTTTTTTTGGATGTTGTAGTTGCTTGAGACTACATGGTGTGGAAGTGCAATGTCAGGGTTCAACACGAACAATATCAATTGACAATGGAAGTGGTTGTCAATTATATTTGAGCACAGATTCATTGAAGGCCTCTATAACCACTACTAAATCAAGTGAGGTTAATATGTTAGCTCCAAGTGCTGAAGGTGACAGTGATTAGGTGGAGATACTTATTGGTTCAATAACTAGAATGAATAATAGTTCAATAATCGAAAAACTGCATGTTAATACCTATGTGCAGTCAATACTTATTTAACTTGTTTAAGGGGACTCCAACTTAGTTTCAATTGTTCGTTATTCTTTGTTGAGTTTTAAAATTTTCTTTCAGACTCCAACAAAACAAACATTTAACCATTTCTATTTCAACCACAAATGCAGAAGACAATAAGAAAACAATACCAAACTGAAAAAGATTATGCCAGTGCAAGGAAAAGACCACAACTGATATACAAAATGAAAACTAGAGTTAATACCATAGAGTACTTTCTGATTTATGACGAAAAATTCAAATATAAGATCATCTTTTACCATATGAAAGTTTGACTAAAAATTAAAGTACTTTTTTATATTTATGGAACAAAGTAAAGAGAGAGAAAGAGAGGAAAAAACAAACATCAAACTCAACCAAAGGGTATGAGGACAAGAACCTGTTATAGGTATCCCAAAAGTAATTCATCTCATCATGAATCCATCTGTTATGGAATTGACACGTCCAAGTAAAGCCTAGGCATTAAAACACACAAATTTGAGCCATTAAAGCAACATCTACAATTTTTAACATCTATCAAGATTATAAGAATCAAAAACTTGTTTATCCAATTACCTCAGAAGAATGTTTTAGCAACATAAATTTGATGTTCTGATCCTGTTTATGAAATAGTGCAACATATATAGAACCTTGGCTTGACATGATTGTAAACTAATATTGCAGCAACAACATATTGAAGTGAATCTGCATGATAGTGTCAAGGCAATGAAGAGAGTGTTGCTGAATAAGCAACTACATATTGATCTGCCGCAACCGGAGAGCTATGTATTTATTTACAAGTAGAACCGATGCATGATGAGTATACAGTGAGGTCTTTTGGTGTTCAGCCAGATGACATGATAGGGATGTCTGATGGAAGTATTGAGTCCTGCAAGAAGTACGTGCCACAGTAATCATATATCTCAGTTTTCATTTTACATAAATAACGTGCTAATGTTTGATTAGTGTGAAATCTTGCAGAATTTCATGAAGTCACTAACAGTAGAGTTGGTAATCAATATGTACTTTACTATATTTCCTACTGTCTTCGCGAATTGATTTCTCTTTTAGCTAAAATTTCCAAAGTTGGTTTTATTTATTTATTTTTCATCATTATACAATCCAATCAATGAAGTCACCGTCGTATCGATTGTTTACCTTTAATAGAATTAAATGTCATTTATCATCATAAAATATTTTATTAGATTACAATAAAGATCAATTCAAAATTAGTACAAGAAAATGAAAAAACTATTTTTTACCAATCGTGAGAGTAAAAATATCCATTTGCAATTTGTTTTGAGACATGCTAGAAATATATCTTGTACTGCTTTCGGTGAGATGAAAAAGATGAACAAACTAATATTAACCTTGGTAATGGGTTCATCCTGAAAGTAGTCCATATAATGTCGGTCAATAGCACCAACTCATATATTCTTCCAATCCTCGAGCACGAATACACCAAATTTTGCTTAATTCAGATATCACGGTTGTTCCATGTTCTATGTCGTGTGATTTAATTGCAAATGTATGAAATTTCTCTATTAAAGAGTACATGCATACATGCATGCATGCATGCATAGATATGTACTATGTTGTGTGATTCAGTTTCCTAGTATTATACTGCCAGCGTTGTTCTATATGCAAACACTGTTCAAGCAAACAACCGGCTCATTTCAGAACTATGCCCAAGTTACGCTCATTTCGGAAATGCCCATAAGCAGTGCTTGGTTCAGAACTAAGTGCTTTCATTCAAACCGAGTGCTTGCCTTCAGTTCAAGCGCTCAATTTAAAACTAACTTTTTGCACTTAGATCAAGCGCTCGGTTCAGAACTGAGCTCGTTCGTGCTATATCAAGTGCTGGGTCTAGAACTGAGGGACCGGGCCCAAGACTTCCATATTATAACTCTTGCATATGCTACTTGCATGCTCAGTTTTTAAACTGACTGCATGCTAGCTCAAATTGTTATGAAACTAGGGTGGCTGTGTTTCAATGCTCCATGTGTTGTGGTCACATTAAAGACCTGTAGATTCTACCGAGCTTCCTAAAATTAAGGAACTTCTTGATATAGTAGATTAAAATTCATGTATTTATGTATCTCTTATGATTTATACTTTATTTGCTTTCAAATAAAGTTTAAAAGAAGATTTTAATATCAGTTTATTTTATACATTCATATTTTCTTTTAGCCTTTGTTAACAGTTTTATATGTCACTATTGGAGTGTAATCATTAACGTAGTAAAAATGAATTTGACCTAATGGTGCTTGGTTGCAATAAAATTTGTTTTATCAACGTGATCAAGTTCTTGGATGTATACTTGAAGCAACAACACAAGTTATAACATACCTTTGGATTAACAAGATGATAATCATCTAAATGATGATATTCCTATCTGCATCCTTGATATAGTTTCAGACTGGGTATCAAACACTCCTAAAAAATGTGCCTACGTGAAACAAGATAAAATATAAACAACCCTCAAAATAGAAAATATACTAACCTCTGTAATTCTTCAAATTAAAGCAATCAAAATACAAAATAACAAAAACAAATGTCTTATTATAGTTAAAAATAAGACAGATTTGTTAAAAAATTGGCTTTCAATTGTAATAAAGTAAAATCATCTAGTTTTGTACACTGACAATGATGCACACAGAGACGAATATGTACAAAAAAACAAGTTATTATTAGGTCACATAAGATGTACCCCTGGTATTTTAAAATTCATATACAATGTTAAATTATCATCAATAGAGAAAATATAATTTAACATGTTTAAATTTCACAATTATAGTTGCCTATAATAATTTTAATTATTAAATTTTAGTTTTTCTTAATTTACTTCCATTACAATGAGCAAATGAGTTATTTTCTCCCATGGTGCATAAAGTCGTCGAAGATTAAAAATATAGATTATTTAATGGAAAATATTGCTGCATTTATCTTCAAGCATTTTTAAGTGTGTGTGTACACACATATACTTTCACAGTTTTGAGTATATAATTTGAAGGATTTAGATACCTGAAACATATAAAAATTTACTACTTGCTAAATTACTTCTTCATTAGCTGGATGTGAAATAAATTTTATGGAAATATAAGCAAAATTAAAAATACCGTGTAATTACTGGACTAAGAAAAGAGCTTACATATGTAAATATAATAAAATGCTTGAAGTAGGTGTTAAATGTGCCTGTTTCTTGAGACTATCAATCTTCTAAAAATGTGAACGGTATATATGTGCATGTACACGAAACAGTCTCTTATGAATTGTCTTTACAACTGCTTTGAAATTCTAAGGAAACGGTGTTCCTATAAATAGAGATCAAGTGATCGATTTAATGAATTTCAGACTCAAACATAGAAATTTGGATTTTTTATGAAAGCTACCTAGTTTCCATGTGAATATGGATTCATCATCAAGCTGAACTTCAATCCAGTCCATTAAGTTGCCAAATACAGGAATGTAAGCATATTCGACAATGAAATAGAAATTTGAAGACTTGGTAAATGCATAGTGATACTCAATTTTATAAGAACATATCCTAGAAGCATGACTAATTTAACAAGATTCTATTATTAATAATGGATGAACAAATTTTCAGTTGCATAAACAATGGGGTAGTTTATACATTCTTAGTTAAATTTGCCGGCATTAGGATCATTAAAGCATAAGAGCTCATTTTTTAGGATTTTAGAGGTAGACTACTAACCACAAAGAATGGAAATTGATTTTCAAACCATTGTTGTTCTACTTAATGCTTTTTAATCCTGTTATATAATGATTGTCCAACATTTTTCAAAATAATAGAATAAAATAAAACAATATATCATTATGCATACTTTGGCCCTGTAGTCGTTATAGGACAACTCTCGGAAGTGTAGAATTCAGTAAGTGTGCCATATAGAAGATTCATCTGATTGAAGAATCTACGGCTGTAAAAGTAAAAATAAACTATTTTTATGTTTTGGATCTATTTCTAAAGAGAGCATAAGAATGAATATGCCTAACATTTGTATGACATAATACCTCAATCTGAAAATGTTTGCTTTGCAATAGTGAAATATAATAATTATATACGTGTACATATACACATATGTGTGTATATATATCTTTGATAAACACACACATATATACATTAAATACCTTTTTTTAAAGCTGATAGTCAGGTCTGATCACACGTCAAATTACACCAGCACCACCCAGTCATTCAGCCAAAGTCAACTTGCACCAGCACCATCAACCGGGTCGCTAACACACCTCAGACCTTCGTCTCGCAATCAGGTCACTCATTTAGTAAGTGCACTCAAGATCTCAACTACCAGCTTTTATGTCCACACCTTGCTGTATTGCCTCGTTAATTTCAACATCAGATCTTCTCCATGTACAGTTATATGTACATCTATCGTATACATGTAGATCTACCTAGATTCTAGTACCAATACACCTGCCGTGACAACCCACATAAGCACACCAAATTCCTCACAATTCATCATCATGTACACCATCTCGGACAAGCACCATTCCGAGATGGTATTCCTTACATGTGGCCCACCTGCTCCATTGATACTCAGGACAACGGATGCACCAAAGCATTACAATCGCTACGAAATGCACATACACGACATTAGGCATTTCGTTCCATGCTTGAAGCAGCATGCCAATTATGAACTATAAAATGTAATGCAACAGGCCAATAGATGGGTGTGGACATAAACTCGAACTAGATTGTGCAAATAATCAAATTAAAGTGGACATTCTATGACGAGTCTAAATTGTAGTCAAGTTTGTCCTTTAAAAATGGATATTTATGCAAACTTATAAAGAAAATCCAAATAAACATGGAAAATTATAACTTTAGCTTATTAATGACATTGGATATTTGAAAAGTATGCAAAAGGATAAATTTAAACAAAATAAAAAGAGAAAAATGGACATATGCTTTGACAATTTAGCTTAAATGCTATTTTTTAATTTCTATATATAAATGAAACTTTGAAGTGTGTTAATTGTAAATATAATATCCAGAACAACATGGTTTAAATTAAAAAATCATAACCGTAGCTATATAATAAGGTAAATTAGTAATATGGAGATTAATAATAAATTTCCTATGTAGATATATTATTAAATATCAATCTATGGTATCTAGACCCATTAATAAGTACTGCTTCTCACATCCATAAATACAAATTGGTCTAACCCACCATGAATTTTAACCGACCTATGCCTAAGGCTAACAACATGCTGAAACCATTCATGGAAAAATAGGATTATGTCCTCGAAAAAAATAAAGTCATTAAACACAAGGCACTGCCTAAGTCATTGATGCTAGCTGATGGTGAAGAGGATTGCTACAATAAAGGATTTTTGAAAAAAAGTTATACATTAGTTAGTCCATAAACGTAAATGAAGTAGCAATAGAGACAAGGAAATTGTTGGAATTAAGACAAAAAGCAGGGTATAATACCTTAAAATAAAATTGAAATTCAAACAGTAAACAAAACCTGAATAACAATCAAAGTTCGATGTGAATAAATTTCAAACATAGATTCAAATTAGAAGTAAAAGAATACTTTGAATTTGAAATAAATATTTTACCTGATTTGGAGGTGGAACCTAGACGCAAATGAGAGATTGAGGATGTTAGAGTTTACGAAGAGGTATAGGGTTTAGGTACGATATTGCGGAGAGTGAGATTAGGGATTGGATTTTGAGGGCCGGATTTCTTCTGGAGGTTTTGTTGAAGTATAGAGAGAGGAGCCACCTTTTTTTCCTTAGTAAAAATATATCACCGCCAACCATGTGAAATTAGCCCGCCTTTCAATAACTACATTCAATTTTTTTCCATTTATCTGCACTTGGCTACTGAATGCTGTACCGAACTGCAGTCAAAGGCACATATTTTTGTAGTCAGCATCTGTGTATGCTGCATGTACATATCATGCATGGTGTGGGTATTTGCAAGAGTCATATCGCGAAACACACCAAATGAAACTCTAGCCTGGTCCAATCTAGCAACATACTACATAAAGATGATATTTGACATAGATAAGAAACTAAGCATAAAATAAAGAGAAAATGACAATAAACAACAAACATACCTCATATGGAGGATATAACCCGACTGAAGGCACACCAGGATAGTCGAGGTGATCTGGAAAGACTAAAGGCTGCTCAATCAGAGTACCTGTCACATCATATGCTCTAAAAGTAGTATAAGGCTCCAACTGCATCGGAGTCTGCGAGAACTGTGACGAAATCGGGTCAAATGAAACCTAAGGAACTTGAACTCTACCAGCTGCAATATGAGGTCCTATATGATCAGAGTTAACCCCACGAACATAATCTGGTACGATGAATCTACGGGGTGCTACTCTAGCCCAATAAGCATCGTAATCTCCATCGATGAAGAAAGTACTACTATCCACCCACCCAGCCTATCGTAAAGCATCTAGGTACTGATCTCCAATCACCCTATGTCTTCCAAATATGTCCTCATAAGATAAAGGATCATATGGTATACGACGATCATCCGTACTTTGATAAGCACACCTCTCTCCCAAATATCACATAGGGATAAATGCAGGTGTATACAAAGCAACCCAACGTCTAGATAGTGAATACGCAACCATCAAGGGTTGGTCGTCCGCCATAAAACCTGCATCTGGTAGATGAGTCCAATATGAGGCCTAAGGTGTCTAAATGATGTTACCCCGATTACGCATATCAAGCTGTGACTTAGCCTCCATCAAGTAACGCTGTATACCTAAGGGAACATGATGTACATACCGCATAGTCTCCCATCATCTCATCTTAGGGAAGTAATGCTCAGCAGCTTGACTAGCCATGTCCTGGATGCGGGGATGCATGTTTGCCGTGTACTCATAGTACCATAACGGCAAAATATACCAAAAAGCATGCATCTGCTTGACATCTCCAAGCGCAAATGAATCTAGAGCGGTATAAAGGATGCCTAATATCGCTTATCCCCAATCAATAGTATGCAGTTGGTCTAATCTGGCAAGAAATGCTAAATAGCCTAGTCTAACCGTACCTTTTTGGTTAGAAAAAAAGGTCGAACCAAACAAGTACAGCAAAAATGCTCTAGTAACTGCATCCATCATATCGGCTCTAGCTATATAAGTGGTGATGTACTGTTGGAGGTAAGTCAACTTAACAAAACCACTAGTGACGCATGTAACATCTATCAGTGGTAGAAAAACAGTAAACAGATTGGGGGACTCGTATAAATCATCAAATGGAAAAGGTCGAAGACCATGCGTCCAATCTCATTGCCAGTGAACATGTAGAAATTAACTGGGGTAATACCAAGCTCAAATCTGAAAAATGAAATGTATGCGTGGTGGGCCACCATCTCTCAGCTAATGCCTGAATGAGAGGTTGATCAAAGGACTGGACATGCCTAATTAACAAAAAAAGACTAAAAGGGCTAGCCTATAGCCTCTCAATAATAGGACCGGGAAGAGAGTCATAAAACTGAGTAATGCACGTAGCCCAACTACCCCGACAATAAATGTAATGGTCCTATAGATAATTTATGAATTAATAATTTTGGATAGAGTAACAATTATTTAATATGATTATGATGTACATATAAAAATAACCAGATATATTAATGTGCAATTTATACCTGTACGGTTGTTAAAGCGGTTTTGGCTCTGTGCCGATAACCATCTGGAAGCTCGTGTAGTAGACGATCTGGTGAAACTCCAGGTGGCGGCGGAACGTGTAATGGTCTAGCTTGCTCTGCTGGATGTCTGTGAACCGTTCTTTGAGCAATTTTGGTTGGACACGGCGGCATTTCGTTTAGTTTTTCTAATAGTTTTTTTAAAAAAAAAACGAAAATTTGAGAAGAATGTGCGGAGGGGGAGTGGATGGCGAGGGGTATATAGGGAGGGGGAGGCAGACGCCCATTTTATGGGCACTTGATGCCAGACGCCCCTGGGTGCCCCCTCCCCATTCAGGGTTGAATATTCAGCCCACTGAATACAACCCTGAATCCACTAGAGTTTCCCTTGGATTTTCATATTTTCTACAATGATTTATTGCTATGAAATTAAACATTAATTACTATGCATAAAGTCTTCAATTACAACCACTTGCCTTTTCCCCAAACCCTTACGTTTTCCCCAACTTCAATCTGAAAACTAAATTGAGGCCGTGAATTGGAGGGTCGCTTCTTGTTGAAACCGTCGCCCTCCTTAATATATTTATAGTCATCGCACCAATGTTCCTTTCCATATTCTTCATCACGTCCGCATTGTCTGCTAATTTCTTTAAAGAGATTTCAATTCATCCAATTTTTGCTTAGTACGCTTGCTAATTTCAATCTTTTCATATGTTTTCATCGATTTTCATTCATCATCAATTCACCATCGATACCTATCAATTTACAGTTGGATTTGCTTGCAAAGGTATAATTTAATTTATTTCATCATTGTTTCCATTTCTATTTTATTATATACTACAAAGTAGGTTTACCATAATATTATTTTAATATGCTGCAAAAGAAATTCTCTAAACTTTCATTGTTCATTAGCTTTTCCAATTTTCATATCATTTATGTTCATTTGGTTTTTTTAGGAAGATGATTGTGCAGTGCGAAACTACACAATTTATGTTCATTTGTTATAATTGCAATGGTGATTTCCTTTATTTTCATTATTCAATTGATTGTATGTAGTGCATATTTTATATCTAATGTCTTTCAAGTTCAATTTAGTTGGTACGAGGTAGTTATTTATATTTATAACCTAGAACACGAATGGTTTGTGCTTTTTCTTCCAGAACTAGTTATGTCTTCTAATGAATAAATATCAGCATTTTAGCACTAAACTATGCATTATAAAACTTTCTAATTAAGGCAGACATTAATATTATAGAGACGCAGAAGTGTTGAGCTAAAATAAATGTCATAATATGAGTTTACATATCAATTTCTTTTGTTTCATCTTCATTTAAACTTTCATTCTTTCATTTCTTAAATCAAAAAACAATATATTTTATTTTTTAAAATTCTTGGTAACTGAATAATGGTAAACTTTTATCTAAAAAAACAAAGTATTATAAGCTCCATGTTTCCTTAAATACCATTACATGACAAGTTTAGCTATGTCTAAAGATGCTATTTTTATACATCACAATATATGGAGCTATTAATATTCTAACTAACATGGTTTTACCATTAACTATAGCTCAATGTGTATACGAAATTGATACAAGTTCAAAGTTTGTAGACTATAGTTATCATAATGTGTTTTTGAAAAGACAGATAATGTTAGGGTAGATTTCGCACAAATGACAGTAAATTGTTGAAATTCCGGTCCGCACATCCCTACGTGGGGGCAACATATGAGTTTGGTCAACATCTATTAACAAAAGGAATCCCTTGTTGTTACATGTGACCAAACTCATATATATATACCACACCATCTTTATTATTTTTCATGATGTGGGACTATTCTTTTTTTTAAATGCGCCCATTACCCACACATATTGCCCCCAATATAAATAACCTCAAATAAATCTGGAAGAAATAATATAGTGCTATAGTACAACAAAACAAAAAACAAAAGAATAAAACAAAAAATCACATAAGAAAATAAATAGAGAGTTCGCATATGGATTTATAATAGTTCCACTATCGTGAGATAGTGTACAACCTCTTTGGGGAGAGGAGATTTTATTATTATAAGAAAAGAGAGTTTTACAAGATTGATAATGGAGGCTAAGAAGAAGAGTAAGAAATACACCTTGAGATTATTATTCTACTCATGGTAATCTCCGTCCTGATATGGAGATTATTATTTCGTGTTGAAGTAATTGATTTATGGTCATAAATCAATGCCTCATCAATTCTCCTATTCATGTGGAAAACGTTTATCCATTTGATTTTTTAGTTTTCCTTAATTTATATGCGTCTGATAAGATTCCTTCTTTAAACATCTAATTAGGGAATTAATTGTTACTTCAATCATTCAAAATAATTCTTCTTCTTATGTAGGTAATTTATTGCTGTAACGACCCACCTTTTCAACACTCAAAAGTCAACACTAATATATCCACAATATTCACGTGCTGAGCATCTAAGTGCTGTAAAGACATATTGTTGGGGTGAAAGAAAATAGAAGACACAATAGAATCTCACATCGTAATGAGTAAATTATAATATACACAGTGATCTTTACAAAAGAAAACTGTAATACACACACACACATCAATCAGAGTGCTAATCTCTCATCAGCCAGATAGTTATAACAACATGTCCTTACAATTGCTGATAAATACAAAACCAAACAATACAGTGAAAATAAAAAGATACGCGACGGGGCATCCAACTTGTTTGCTGAAGCTCCAAAATATCTAGAAGTAAATTCAAAACATACTCGGGCTAACCCGAGCATTAAAAGAAAATATATTTATAAAACCCTTTGGAAAATAAAGGTATATCGTGAGACTAGGTTTCACATAAACACGGACGAGTTTTTACTTACGATAACTATAACATTTTTATAGAAAATCCTGTGATATTATAACAATGTCTAGGGTTTAAAATAAATATTGAATCATAGTCGAAATTGTTACATTAAATAAATTCCAGTATAATAGGTATACAATCAAGTCCGAAGGCTCATATTGGAAAATGGATTCCAACTATGAAAGTGTAAGGGTCTACCCACCGAATCAATACACCTCTAGGTAAAATGTACTGGAGGCTACAACCCATTGCACCCCATCTACTCAGGACCGGCCATACCGTTTACTGGAATGCGTCGAATATGATCACTCATTGGTTGATCAATAACCATAATGGGTCTCGAAGCATACATCGATATCAATCTAGAGAAGGGACGATCTACTCTAATGGAAGCGACCCACATAGCCAACATTCATCCATACAAGTTCGTTTTGAGTCCGAACAAAACCAAAGGCACTACTTCCACTACATCAATTTTTGAATCACCCTCAGGATTAGTAGCAAGCAACCCATGTACATCCAAGAACTCTGTCTTTGAAACCATCATTAAGATGTCTCTAGTTCAGACACTTATGCTGGTTCAAAGTGGTTTTCGGATAACATATATGATCCCGGTCTCTCCGAACCGACAACGATAGTTTAAAACAGGCCAACATTTGATATTCGGTTATTTAACTATCAAATTACAAACAATTCAACCAGAGATTTAATTTCCAAAGGAAAATAATGATGGTTAAGCACAAAGCACTTATTAGCCTCTTTAATTAATCCTTTCATTAAATAAAATCGCTTTGTAAATACTTGTATCGAAATACTTTTACAAAGATGTATTCATAAACCCTTATACTCCTTTCAATACTTGGAAAAATATCCATGTACTTATTTTCAACGGTATAAGTATATTCACAAAAACACTACACTTTCCCTACATAGAAAATGTATTCATATGTTTATCTCAATGGTATAAGTATGTTCACAAAACATTATGAAAGATTTCTTGTTTCCAAATCATATCAAAGGATTAAAATAAATATTGTTTTAAAAGAAATGGAGATAAGGATAAACCCAAATAATATTCCTTTGATGCTAAGCATAGAACGAAGGTCCACACCACCAAATTAAGAAGGTTAATTTAGGAAAATACAATCTCAATTTCTTTTATAAATTCCTTCAATAAATCCTTTTTAATAAATCTCTTTCATTTATGAACATCTCCTTCATGAAATTTCCAAATCTATTTATAAAATTATTTATAAATCTCCAAGTTTATTTATAAAACACTTTTATGAATATCCAAAGCCATTTATAAAACTGTTTTACAATATCCAAAATCATTTGTAAAACTCCTTTTATAAATATCCAAAATCATTTATAAAACTCCTTTACACATCTCTAAAACAATTTCTAAAACCCTTTTGTAAGTATAAGCTCTAAATTCATTTTAGAATTCCTTTCATAAAATATGATTTATAAATTTCTTTATATATATATATATATAACACAAAATTACAGTCCCCTTTTTATAAATTTCCAAACTTATTGCAATTCTTTACGGATTCTAGATTCATTTATAACTTCCTTAATGAATTTCTAAATAAAATTACAAACTCTGTTTTTATAAAACAAAAACTCTAAATATAACCACAACTCCAATGTATAATTATAAAACTCTTATACTTTCCGTAACTGGGTCATTCCATATATTTAATTCACAAACGAAATTATTTGTTCCAATTTATCAAAGTGATATTTGTTTCCTTTTTACAGGATATTATTTGTAAAACTCTTCTATTATTTACAAACCACTTTTTATAAATCTAACCTCCACTTGTAAAATAATATTTATAAATCTACTCCTTTATACAACATTTCATATAAACAATTCGCGAATGTTATTTCAAGTATATTTACCTCCTTATAACTGCAAAATCCCTTTAAAATAAAAGATATCCTTTTTCATTTCCCTTTTTAAAATAAAAATTCATTGCTACTATAATTTCTGTAAAAACCAATATTGCAAAATAATTATATAAAACATTTGCTTATATATATATTAGAAAAGAATAACTAAGAAGTTGAAATAAATTAGAAAAGTTTTAAAAACTCATTTAATCAAAATATCGCAGAAATTCCTAAATAGTCATATTAAAAATCATTTTTCACCAAATCAACAATTAATAGTATTTCAAACATATACTATATAAAGCCAATAGTTACTATAGCACTTAACCAATGCTATAACTACCTTTTTTTACTAAAAAGGGTTAACTTCTCACAAGTGTCAATGTCACATCCAATACGGCCACACAGTCAAATTTCAGCATCTAACAATATATTTAACAGAAATATAACTGTAATAAAGCAACATGAATATAACTGAAAATTAATAATCACAAGAGGTGAATTTAGCTCATCGAAATTCCAGTAGAGGCCGAGCATTCTAGCTTGAATTAAAATCGAATGACATCCATTTTATCCCAAATTTCCACTTGCCCCAAATTCCACCAAACCAATTCCATCGCGTAGCTTTTTACATTACGAGCGCAATGCAACAAAATTTGCCTCGATTTGACCTCGTATTTGCAAGGTAGAAATATTATAAGTTATCGATTTAAATTACAAATTTTAAACCTAATTTACCCATCTTAATCTCTCCCTCCCAAACACTAATCACTCCCAATGCCTGCACGCAAGATACCCCAAAATGTCGTGCCTTCCACCTCCCTTTCTACCTCGATACTCCACGAAAGCACCTTCCACAAACTCTGACGAACTCTCTTTCCGGAACTCCATCACTCGGCCACATCAATTTTCACTTGGCCACTACCCTTGAATCTTGACCCCAGGCATTCATCGCGTCTAAGAAAATGAAGCACGACCCAAACCAAGATCGGCCTCCACCAAAATCCTCCTAGAGATGCGCCTTAACATAATGGATTCATCGCAGCCCCTCTCGAGCCACAACTCTGCCTCCAACTCCTCTAGTGTCAAACCCTAGTTTTGCTTAAACCTATGCTTACCACCACATTCTCCATCTCACAACTGAACAAGTATGAAGTAGATCTCCCCATTTCAGATCCACAGATCCTTGCTTTGAATTATTTTCATGGAGTATATTCTTAGATTTGGTTTTAAAGTTTTGAAATTTTCTTTATTCTTATTGATTTTGAAGTTTACAAGAAGCGATGAATGAAAACATGTAAAAAGAAAAGAAAGCAAGTGTGTTCAATAAACTAAGTGTTTGTTTTAGTTTATAATTCAATTTACGGCATCTTGCCACGTAGACTTTCATTCGTATATCAGCTTCGATTGACGAAAAAAATACGGTCGAGCTCAAAACAACTATGCGACCTCAAAACAATAATAATACACACTAGTTATCTAATACTATAAAATCAGAAGAAAAAACCTGTCATTTGCCAAAAAATCATCAAACGATAATTTAAATATTTTTCAAATATTAAAATTATGGACAATTCAAATAAATTAAATTAAAAATATGTCAATAAGAATCGAGTCGTTGTAATAAAAATAATTTTCCATATTATTTATTTGAACCATTTACTACTACAAATAATTTAAAAAATAAATCCACCATTATTATTTATTAAATGAAAAGAAGTTAAATAAAGCTATTTCATCCATTAAATTAGTATTTAATTAAGAATCCAGTTATTTGAAATACTATTCAAATATTAATTCATCATTCAAATATTTTAGACAATCACATATTTGAATTCAAGTTATAAACTTTTGAAACCAATTATTTCGATATTTAAATTTAATTAAATATTCAAAATCAAGCGACAAAAACTCTGGTTGTCACAGTTGCTCTCTTTAATGTTATAAAGGAGGCAATATATTTGAGTACTTACTCAAATATCTTCCATATCTGCTAAAAATGGGAATATTGTATCACTGATATCAACAATATCTTTCAGATCTTCTTTAGTGTGGAAATATTGTATCATCAAATCTAACATTATTTCGCCACAAGCCTACAGACTCCACCTACATCCTCTTACTCCAATTAACTCTCGGAAAAGACACCACCGGTACTTCCACAACGAGCTTTGGCATGGCCATCATGCATTGCACTTTGCCAATGAACTACGGCAAGGTCACCGGCCACCAACATAGTGTTGAAAGTACCCTCTCCATATAGGACCTATCAATCTCCAAAACAAATACCTTCGTCTACCAACTCACTCTCCCCTTATGCCACCAATAGGCACCTAGTACTTGAGTAGGCGAATCAAGTTCAAGTAATGCTCGAACTTTTCAACAGGCAAGTACTTAGTGAACATGTCTGATGTGTTCTCGATGTGAATCTTATGAAGATGTACCTACTTTTCTTCATTCATAGAGACAAAGAAAGACTCTCTTAACTTTATGTACTTTGTCCTTGAACTAAATGCTAGATTCTCAGCCAGAGGTATTGCGCTTTGACTGTCGCAATTTACTACTATACTCTCATAAACAAAGCCTAAATCACACAACAACAGTTTCAAGTAAAATGCTTTCATAGCTGCGTCTATAGCAGCTATCAATTTCGCCTCTGTAGTAGACAAGGAAATTATAGTCTGCAACCTCGCTTTCTAACTAATAGCCGTCTTTTCAAGTGTAAAGACATAAACTAAGGTTGACTACCTTCGATCACTATCTCTGACATAATCAAAATCTCAAAATCCGACCAAGCTGAAATCTTTCTCCCTGCCATCAAAAACAGGCCCATTATCTTTTGTTCCTTTAAGATATCTCAAAACGTACTTCACTGCTTCCTAATGTAATTACCTAGATTTTCCATATAGCGACTAACCAAACCAACTGCCTATGCAATATCCGGTCTTATGCAGATCATAACATACATCAAGCTTCCAACCACACTAGCATACAGTGCCCTTCTCCATATAAGCTTTATCTTCATCTGAGATGAAGAGCTCTTCTCTGAAAGTTGTACGTGCAAAGACATGAGATTACTGATTGCCTTTGCCTTCTCCATGCTAGATCGAGCAAGCATTTTTTGCATATATTCTTTATGTGCTAATCTCAACAACTTTAGCTTTCTCTCTCTTTTTATTTCCATCCCTAAATTCTTCTTCGCTCTACCAAGATCTTTTATCTCGAATTCCGTTTTTAGCTTCAGTTTTAACTTGTTAATTTCAACTTTGTCCTTGGAAGCGATTACCATATTGTCCACATACAAGAGTAATATGTCCAGTTACCATCATCCATATGCTTAAAATAAAAACAAGCATCTTTAATTCTTCTATCAAAACCAAGAGTAAGCATACAAGAATCAAATCTCTTGTACCGTTGCCTAGGTGACTGCCTTAAACCATATAGAGACTTCTTCAGCTTGCAAACTCATTCCTTTTTTCCATTCTATATAGATCTTTCTGATTGCTTCATATAGATGGTCTCTTCTAAGTCTTCACGCAAAAAGGTTGTCTTTACATCTAATTTTTCCAACTCCATCTCATGAGTTGCAACTATAGCTAGCAATATCCGGATAGAGGTGTGTCTAACAACCAGAGCAAACAACTCATCATACTTCATTCCCTTTCTCTATGAAATCCTTTTGCAACAAGTCTAGTCTTGTATCTCTCATCGTCTTTCACCTTATTTATCCACTTTCATCCTATGGCTTAGCTTCCTTGAAGGGGTGGTACCAATTTCCAAGTCTGATTCTTCTCCAATGAATTCATCTCCTCCTCCATAGCATGCATCCATTTCGAGCTGGCACTCGAACTCATAACTTCTTCAAAGTTGAATGGCTCATCTTGCACTATATGTAGTGCGTAGTCAAACTGATCATCAAGGATAAGATTTGCATAATTCCAGTCTCCATCCATATTTGGCAGTTTTCTAGCTTTAGAACTAGCCGAAATAGGTGTAACTTTGCCTGAGTCTCTATCAACACCATCTGGAGCTGAATCTTCTTTAGCTTCATAACCATCACCATCATTACTAGAGGAATTTTATGGGCCTTCATGTGATGTTTTAACGACTGGAATTACTCTGTTTTCTTTTGCAGATTTGACTCTACTACTAGGCTAATATGTGGGAATAGCTTCCATATCCTTAGGCCTTTTAGCTTTTGAATCAATTCAACTAGGTGGATTCCACTTCCGCTTGAACATAGCAGAATCATCAAACATGAGATATCTAGAGTGCACTACCTTCCTGGTTCCAAATGCGATACCCTCAGATGCTTTCTATATAGCCCAAAATTATACCTTTATATGCTCTAGCCTCCAACTTGTCATTTCCTGTATGGTGAACATACACATGGCCACCAAATATACGAAAATAACTGAAATGTATAGATGCACCTTTCCACCTTTCCTCTGGTGTCTTCTCATCAATGGTCGAGCATGGAATTCGATTGATAATATACACTACAATCGATAAAGCTTCAACCTAAAAGCCTCTAGATAAACCCGTCATCAATTTCAAACAACGAGCTTTCTCCAGTAGAGTCTCATTCCATGCTGCTTGCAGAATTTTATTAACTCCTTAGAAATAAACTCACGCCATTGTCGGATCTCAACACCTTCAACTTCCTTTTGACTTCATCTACCAGTGCTTTCAAACTTTTGAACTTCTCAAATGACTCCGACTTAGCTTACATCATGAACATCTAAACCTTCCGAGAGTAGTCGCCTATAAAATAGATAAAATACTTATATCCTCCAATAAAAGCAATGAATGTTGGTCTCCAAACATCCCAATGGACATACTCTACTACTCATTTGGACTCATGTCTACTGACACCGAAAGAAAACTTTATCTGTTTCCCTAATACACACTCTTGGAAATATTTAAATGGTTGAAGCTTTCATTCTTGATTATCTTCCTTATATGAAGAAACTCCAAGCTCTTCTTTGAAACATGACCCATTCTGAGATGCCAAAGTCTGGTTGCATCCAAAGCTCATGAATTATCAACTCCAACACACGACACTCCAAAAACTGTAGATACTTTTAGCAGATAAAGATTCCGGGCCATTACTCCTCTCATCAATACAAGAACACCACGTGTCACCTTTAAGCTATCCAACTCTATCGTAATCCTGCAACCCAAAGATGCTAACTGACCCGGAGACAAAAAAGAATCCCTTAAACTGGGAACATATTGGACTCTAGTGATAGTGCACACCACACATCATGCATGTGAATATTCACTGGTCCTTCTCTTAATTACTAGCAAGTAGCATCGTTTTCCATTAATATAATCCTTCCCTCCTTATCTTCATAAGAACAAAAATAATCCTTCCTAGGTGTCATGTCGAAAGGCGCTCCTAAATCCAGCACCTAATGGTTATGATACTTCGGAAACAGATGCAGTCGCACATCATTAGAAATAACCTTCTCCACCGCAATAGATGAAGAATCATTCTCTTCTTTTCCCTTCCTCAAATATGGACAATCTTTCTTTCAGTGGTCATGCTTCTTACAATGATGACACCCGTTGTCTTTAGACTTGTCTCTCCAACCACTTCCGAGCTTTGTTGACTTATAACGCCCTCTGAAATTCTTCTTCTTCATCTTTTTTCCTCTCTCTATGACCAATCCTTGACTACTACTTACTTCTCCACTTTCGCTCATAAGCTTCATTTGATCTCTTATTTCTTCACTCAGGAGTCCCAACTTCACATCTTCTTATGTCAACGTGCTTCTTTCATAGATTAAGTTGTTAGAGAATACCGTGTATCACTCTGAAAGATAACACAATACCACCATTGCCTTTTTCTCATCGTCTACATTTAAATCAACAGTTTTCATCTTCATCGTCAAGTCATCGACGAAGTTAAGATGTGTTTTCAATGACGTACCTTCCTGCATCTTGTAAGTGAAGAAAGTCTTCAACAAAATTAGCATATTCGTTTGCGACTTCTTCATGTGGAGGTCCTCCAATTTCTTTCATAAGCCGCGAAGGTAGTTTCACTACTAATCTCTGGGATGACGTTCTAACCTATAGCCAATTGAAGGGCAGTAAAAGCTTATTCTTCCATTTTCTTCCTTTCCAATTTTGAGATATCTACTGGCAATGATTCTGCATCAAGCAAAACCTAATGAATATGATTTCTTCTCAATACCATCTTCATCTTCCACTTTCACCTTTCAAAATCATTATCTTCATTCCACTTCTCTTTAGCCAGTTGTGAACCGCATATTGCATATGAAACCCTAGTGTAGGGTACACACCGTTGGGTAGGTCTAACTTCACTTCCATCTCTAGATCCTACCATCTTATCGATCATCTTCTAGCCCTAGGCTTTAACGACAACCTCCAATGTTCTGATACCATACTGTTTTTGTAGATTTTACAAAATGAATATAAATCAATCCGAACAAATGCGGAAAAAATAAGATCGTGATGTAGTGTGATAAAACAATCAAAAACAAAAGAATAAAGCATCAAAATCATAGAAGAAAGTAAATAGAGAATTCACACAGATTTATAGCGGTTCCACTATCGTGAGATAGTGTACACCCACTTTGGGGAGATGAGATTTTATTATTCTAAGAAAAGGGAATTTTACAAGATTTATAATGGAGGCTAAGAAGAAGAATAAGAAATACAACGTGAGATTATTATTCTACTCATATTAATCTCTATCTTTATATAGAAATATTACTTGGAGTTGAAGTAATTGATTTATGATTTCATCAATTCTCCTATTCATACTAGATACGTTTATCCATATGATTTTTCAATTTCCCCAATTTATATACGCCCAATAAGATTCCTTCTTTGATTAGCTAATTAGGGAATTAAGATTACTTCAACCTTCAAAATAATTCTTTTTCTCATATAGGTAATTTATTACTCTCTTTAATGCTATAAAAGAGGCAATATATTTGAGTAATTATCTCAAATATCTTCCAAATTTTCTGCAACCAGAAATATTATATCACTGAAATCAATAATATCTTCCAAATTTTCTTAGTATGAAAATATTATACCACCAAATCTAACAGATAACTTATTCTTTGAAATAATGAAAAATAGAGACAACTTACTTAATTACAAGAAGCTAATTATATCTAGCTTTGGAGTTAATCATCGTAGATATGAGCCAGTGAAGTTATAATACGGTTTTGAGCTAGAATTCATACGTGCAATGGACATGAACTATTATACTGCATAATATTTTACAGTTCAAATTAATGCATTATATCTTATAGTTGGATTTGAGTAATTTCCTCACTCTATTACTAAAAAGAATATATTAATTGTATCTCAATTTTTGCATTTATTTTGGCTTATAGGAAAATTGTTATATGTTCTGTTTACAAACATCAGTGTCTGAACGTATGATATATTATTTTGTTGTCTTCAAATTCTTTATTTTCATTAACTCATATGTCTGTTAATGCAGGTGATTAGGCTATAGCTTTACTAATCCTTATCTGCGTTTTACCATTATTAAGATCGCAGTTATTTTAAGTTGAATGGTGTGGCTTTTTCCTACAAGGCATGTCAAATCAATGAATAAAGTTTGTCAATATGTATTATGTGTGATTTTTCCCCTACTACTTATAGTTGGGTAAACGTCTTAGCCTCTTAGTTTTTCATATTTTCTATTTATATAATGATTTTATTACTATGAAATTAAACATTTATTAGTTGACTAAATCATATATGATTTTTAGCTACATTTTATTTTTCATTAATCATTTTATTTTCACATTATTATACTTACTTGACATCGTATTATTGTTACATGCATCAATGTGTATCATAATTATGGAATCCTTATGTAACATGCTTAACAAAAATTGTCCTAACAAATTATGTTTGTGATAATTGACAATTTCTACAACATGCCCCCATTCCTAATCTTGAATATTTGGCTCTTTTTTTGGTATATGAAGAAAATGGCTTTTTTCACTAAGCTACTAAGAATCTTGCAAAACACATATTTTCTACAAATACTAATGCTTACAAAAAATATGAATTACATTTTGTTTAGCCAAACATTGAGTGTTAGCGAATGAGGTTTCGTTATACCATTTTTTTTTAGAAAAACATAAAAATTAAAGGGATAAAGAAAATATTACAAGTTATAAGAATTTTCAAAGAAAGAGGAAATAAGTTTCTAAAAGTTTCAAAACAAACAAGATGGTCATCAAAATAATTCTATTTATGGACCTAATAACGAAAGAACTTTAAGAGATAAAACCCATATCAAATCGAGTTGGGTTAAAGTATGTGAACAGATTAAAAATGGGGGTACAAGAATGAGTCCTTACACGAGTATCATGGACAAGTTTGAAGCAAGAATAAGCGATCTTTAGGTAATTATCCATAAGCATATAATGATAGAAGTCTTTAAGTAGTTATACACACACTTTTAATGACTGTAATATTCAGAAAATTCAAATAATTTGAAATTTAGACATTAGAAAAAAAAGGAAGTTAATCCAAGTTTGGGTTCCTTTCCGTCTAACAGTTCTAGGCATACACAAAAGTTGTTGAATGATGATAAAAAAACCAAACAAGATCTTGATATAAATTTGAAAAAAATCTTATATTGTATATGTAACAACCCTAGCTTTAGTAAACATCGCTGCTCAAAGATGGAATGGCTACTGATACAACTTGCAGTCTGGCACACTAGCTACATCAACAATTCGATATGAACCTCCCATTCCTTAATCCAACCAATTCTGACAATATGAAATCAAAGAAGAGACTTACAAGCGAACAAGAAATGTATGAAGCAGCTAGGATGATAATATGTTTAAATATGAGTTGCATGATTATGGGGCATTAAATAGCCGGTGAGAGCATATTTAGTTTTTTAGAAGAAACCATATGTAAAGAAACACAGTATATATTTCAACCAATTAATTACATATACATACATATATATTATTGACAGGGATAGAAATGCTATTTATTACGAGTCCTAGTAGCATGCGCTCTATGCATGTAAGGGAAAATTTTCATATAAATAACATATGTTTCACAAATGTACGATAAAATATTCCATACAAAAGACTTGCAACGCGTGATTTGCAGGCACAACTAAAAATGATTAGTTAAACGAACATGCATGAAGCTAAACTTTTAAATATAAAATAATTGATAACATGAAGATTTATTCCACTTTATCACATTGTTATTCTCCCAATTTATAATTAGAAACATAGAATAAACCTAACATAAAATATTGTTAAAATTTGTGTTAAACATCATAAAAAGGGCCATAACTAAGCGGAAAATGGTACTTATATATACGTTTTTTAAATATATATATATATAGCTATGTGTGTGTACAAGAATGAATTATATTTTCAAAACAAAAAGCCTAGAAAATAAGGGTTTGTTGGGCTTCAAAATTTGAGTTTTGTGTTTAGCGTTTTCAGTATGTAGTTCAAAAGACATAAGAGAAGAAGAAGAGAGGAAAACAATCGATTTTAAAAATGGTTTTAACATATAAAATTGAAAATGATTTTTTTTTTTTTGTAACTAGCTTATTTCCATTTTAATCAGTCTATCATGTCCTTTTCCATCTCCCCATCTTCTTGTATTATAAATGCATCTTGTTTGTTAATTATTTGATTCTGTAAACAGATAGTATTATACTCTCCAACTTCTTTACTAAAATTGTATGCCATATATTTAGTTTTAGAACTACTAAGTTTCAAACCTTCTAACTCTAATGAATTTATCTGTTTTTCTATTTTTTGTTTTACAAAGTGTCTAGTACGATATCATTGGCAGACATCAAGCGGCATGATATATCCTTTCTGAGTTTCTTTGTTGCGTCATCCAAGACTAATGTAAATAAATAAGGGCTTAAAACCGATACACGATGCATTCATACTTCTGTTGGAAACTTGCTTGTCTCACCACGTGTAGATAATGTCTTAAGTTTTACCGTGTGTGTTGGAATTTGTTTGTTCTTATAACTTGTCAAATTTTAAAACTTGTCAAATTATGTCTTTTAGTACCCATTATATGATTTTTCAAGAATTCTGAATACCATACATGCAGGTAGGGTCATATTATAAATAACAACAAATCGGTCACAAAATTATATTGATATACCCACACAAAAACAAAAGGTTGCATTGACTATAATTTTTCAATTACAATTGTTCAAGTTGAGATTTCATAGATTGAAATCTTTGCATAATGGCTTCACTATCTGTTTCTCTGAAAATGTCTTTCTCAATATGCGTAACCAAATAAGCATTAAGCCAATCGTCTTTCATACGACTAAGCAATCGTTTCTAAACAATTTTCATAATAGAGAAAGCTCTTCCAACGGTTGCAGTCCCTACTAGCAAGGTTAATGCCAAGATAATGAGTTTGTTGGATTGACTACATATCTTTTCTTTCAATCATTTTCTTTGCAAGAGTAGCAATATCTTTAATAGCCAAAAACTCATCATTTGAAAGAATATCCATAACGTAAGTTTTAAGCTGATTCTCAAGTAGCACAATATTATAAGTAGAAAATCCTTCGGATAAAATCAAGCAACATTAAGTAACTTTGTAGTGTTGAAACCAGAGTATGAGTCGATTGGATTAAGACTTCCTATACACAAAAGCAACCCCCTGGTTTTCTCTGTAAAATGGTTGTTTAGTTCTGAAAGTTGTAAATCTATAACGGTGTTGCAAACTTCAACTCATATATGATGTAAATTTGTAATTTTTTTTAGCTCTACGTCTTGAACGTTTATGAGTTACATACTCATCATCCATGTTAGGTACAACAATTTCATTTAATGAACATAATAAAAACACTCCCTCTAACAAAGATCCTCATTTCTCATCGTTACTTCTCATCTCTTGTAGGCTTTTTTTTATACTTTTACCAAATTAATGTATTTTCAATCTCTTGATCTTTTTTTTTGCAATGTTAACGACAAGTCATTAGTTTAGGATATTCTTCATCAAGTGCATGATAAACACAAAATCATATGAATGCATTATCTCTAGCAAAATTTGTGCATCAACCTTTTTTTTTGAACTAACACCATCATCCATAATAATTTTTAGCACCTCATGCACATATGAGAACGTGGTAATTAGTCTAATAAGTGTACCATAGTGTGTCCACATCGAGTGTCGCCTAACAAGTATTAAAAAAAAATTCTTGATTCAACCCTATTCTAGTAAAAATCCTCCTTTAGTCAATGCTTCAAGCATGCCCGTCAAATTTATCGAGTGGGGACATAATGAGTTAGGTCAAAATTGACCCGATCCATTTTGTGATCTGACCCATTTACTATATTTAGCAAAAGAGAACCCATTTCATATCAAGGTCGACCAGTTTAACCCACATAAGAAAACATCCAATATTCTATGAAATAAAAGAGAAAAATATAGTTGCATATACAGCAGTACATGACGCATTGTAAAAACCGAATCAAATAGCTTCAATATAACATTGATATTGCACAAACATATCATGAAATACCATAAATGGAGTTGAAAGTGCAAAAGTATAACATTGAGACCGTTTAAATTGCCAGAATACTTAATAAAATCATTAAGTAACATCTCAAAGTGCAAGTAGGAAACATGTGCAACGTGTATGGTACAAGTGAGAAAGAATTTCAACAAAACAAACAAATCGTATATCATAGAATCAAATTATCAGTTGCAGATCAAATTTTCTGTCCCTGCATAGAATTTAACACATAAAGAAACATAAGGAAGACGCTCGGAATAAATGGTGAAACTTTCAAATAGCATAATATTATACAAGAGTTAAAGACCGTTGCAAAATTTTGTTAAAATTTTCGAAAGTATAGCACAAACTGCAAAGAAAATGAAGTTACCTAATGCACCTCATAATTTAATTGCCTGGAAAACATGATAACTCAGACTGAAATTTTAATGAAAGCGTAAAAGATTTATGAAACTGTGATTTTGACCTTGATGATGTTTTTAGATGAAATGGTTTTGAATTGAAAGAGAGAAAATCGATGTATAATTCTTATGTTACTTTGATACATTTGTGCACTGTATTTATACAGGCAGAATACGAAAGCAAATATTGTTAACACTGAAAGATATATCTGGTCTTGTTATGATGGAGTATTGTAGGGCTCCTACAATACTTATGTATTGTTTGATATTTAATATTGGTTCTCCCCTGTATTTGGATAGTTGTTGATGACTGATCATTGGTGTAGGCTGAGATTTTGCACCATCCATTTTTGCTTTAATCAGCAACTCATTGATATATTTCTTTTGGCTTAAAAATATTTCTGAATCTAACTTTCTCTTCACTTCTATTCCCAGGAAGTAATTTAGTTCACCTAGATCCTTAATTGAGAATTGCTTGTCGAGATATTGTATGATGCCTTTGATTTCATTCACATCATTACCTGTTATAATTAAATCATCGACATATATCAGTATGTAAACAATAACACTACTATTAATTTTGATGAATAAGGAGTTGTATGATTTGGTAGATTGATAGCCCAAGTGAACTAATGTGGCTTTCAATCTATCAAATCATACTCTAGGGGCTTGCTTTAATCCATATATGGCTTTATTTAGCTTGCACACAAAATTGATGCCTTGCTTGTATCCTTGTGGCTGCTCCATGTAGATTTCTTCCTGCAGAACACCATTCAGAAATGCATTATTTACATCTAACTGTCTCAAGTTCCAGCTATTATTTAAAGCAATTGTGAGAACTATTTTGATGGTTGTTGGTTTCACCACTGGTAAGAAAGTCTCACTGAAATCAAAGCCATATTCTTGTGTGTACCTTTTGGCGACAAGCCTTGATTTATGCCTGGACACAGTCCCATTTGGATTTCTTTTCAATTTATAAGTCCATTTGCATGCTATGATGTTTTTGTTGCTTGGTGGATGAACAAGACTCCATGTATTATTTTTCACTAATGCCTGATACTCTTCATCCATTGCGGCTTTTCAGTTTTTATCTTTAAATGCTTGTTCAAATGTTTGTGGCTCCGTGATGCATACAGTTGCGGTATAAACCTTTGGTTTATAAATCCCACTCTTTGATTTGGTTATCATATGATGGCCAGTTCTGGTCTGTAGTTCAGCATCAGATGACTCTGAATTGCTGTCCTGATTTGCAGTATCATCTGGTTGATCTTCATGACTATTTTGATCTTGATTGCTTGATTCTACAGGTGACTGAGGTGTAGCAAGCTGACCAACTGCATCATGACCTGGTCCAGATAACATAGTGTATTGTGATCCAGTGGTTCCTGTTCTTTTCTCAATTTCATCAGCATGCCATATATGTGGCATTACTGGTATGTTTGGTAAGGAAGCCTTTGGATTGTAAACTTTATGTGTAAAACTACATGTCTGCTTATAAATATTCTTCCTGTTTCATCTAAACACTTGTATCTTTTCTGTTTGATTGGATAACCTATAAAAGTACATAGTTGAGATCTAAAGTTTAGTTTATGACAATTATATGGTCTCAGATAGGGAAAACACAAACATCCAAAAGTTTTTAAATTTTGATAGTCTGATTTGACTCCTGAAAACTTTTCTAAAGGACTTATTCCATTCAGTACTTTGGTTGGAAGTCTATTGATTAAATAAACAACAATACTGAAGAAATCTGGCCAGAATTTTAAAGGTAATGATGCTTGTGCTAGTAAGGTCAGACCAGTCTCAACAATGTGTCTGTGTTTTGTTTCAACCAGGTCATTTTTTTCAGATGTGTAGGGGCATGTGATTCTATGAACTATACCATTATCTAGAAAGTATTTACTAAGAGACTTGTATTCAATACCCCCATCACTCTGAATGATCTTAACTTTATGATTGGTCTGCTTTTTAACTTGAGTGATAATATATAGAACAACATTATAAGTTTTTGCCTTCGATTTTAAGAAATATATCCAAGTATACCTTGTACATGCATCAACAAAGGACATATAATACTTATACCCATAATCTGAGCAGATAGGTGCTGGGCCCCACAAATCTGTTGAAATCAGTTCAAGAGGTACTTTGTATTCTGTTACAGAATCTGCAGAAGCTAATTTGTAGCTTTTGCCCATTTGACAATAAGAACATATATAAGGCAAAGTTATATCATCAAAATAAATTTTATTTTCTTTAAGAACCTGTTTTACAATACTTGTACATGGATGACCTAATTTGCAGTGCTAAAGATCAAAACTATTTTTACTGGTTTCACATGACTGCAATTCACTGTTATTACAATTTGTCGTTCTTTGATTTGAACCTTTGCTATTAGTCAGGGTGAAGTTGTATAGACCATTTACTGCATTACCCTGCAAGAGTATTTCCTTAGTTAGTATATCTTTAACTAAGCAATAATTTGGGTAAAATTCAAAATAAACATTATTATCATGAGAAAATTGAGAAACACTCAAAAGGTTTTTCTTTATACTGGGTACTCTTAATAGATTATTGAGATATAATCGTCTTTCACCTTTGATATAGGCATTACCAGTGTGTGTGATCTCAATTGCTTTTCCATTTCCCATAATAATAGACTGTTTACCCCTGTATTCTCTGCTGCCCAGATTTAAATTCTCTAAGTGGTTTGTTAAATGATTTGTGGCCCCTGAATCTGGATACCATGACTCATCTTGGATGTGATCTGTTTTAGCAATTTCATTCAGATTTTGATTTCTGTTTCCATTGAATTGTTTGCTTGAATCTTACTGCACTTGTGCCATGTTTGCACTGTAATTACCATTTCTATGATTGTTTGATCCCTGGCCTGGCACATAATTTGCATTAAATCTGAAGTAGCATTTTACAGCTGTGTGTCCAACTTTTTCACATATCTGACATTGTGGCTTGCTATTGCATTGAATCTTCCTCTGCCTCTTCCCCTGGCAGTCTGACCCCCCTCTGTGATTGTTGATCTGTTCTTACTATTTGAAGCATAGTTAATAGACATGTCTGCATCTGAGGGTTTCTTGTAGTCTAGCCTTCCTTCATGAGCCAAGAGTATAGAATGAACATAATCAATAGAGGGCAGAGTTTCTTGTGATGCAATAACTCCACCACTGCCTCATATTCATTACTTAACCCACTCAATATTGTTAAAACATGCTCTATATTGGACATCTTATGTCCTGCTGCCTCAAGTAGATCACATGTATTCTTGATCTTGGAGAGATATTCTTTCATGGATTGACTGTCTTTCCTTATATTGTGTAACTTCTGTTTGTAATGCATTATTCTGGCTGCTGACTGTGTATTGAAGATCCTTTCAACTATAGTCCAAATTTCATTTGCTGTTTTGCACCCTATAACTTGTGGTAACAACTTTACACTAATTGAAGAAAGCAACCAAGAACTTATTAAACTGTCTTGCCTTTGAAATTTAACATATTCCTCATTACTCACAGTTTTGTTTTCTTGATTTGTGATAAACTAGGGTGGAGTGGCTATCAGGCCAAGAATGTACCCATCAAGACCATATTCTCTGGCAGCAGTTTCGACTTGCACTTTCCAAAGAAGATAATTGTCATCTTCAAGTTGTGCAGTGATAAGATTGGAGTGTGGGCTAATTACAGTTTTGATCAAACTGTCGGTGACATCCATTGATTGCAGTGAAGTGCTAGTATCATTACCTGATGTTGCACTATTTCCTTCAGCCATGAAGAAACTTCTTTAAAATAGAATTGAGAAAAATCAGAAAGGTGAATTGTGAAGTAATCAAGAAATTCTTCTTTGAACAGATATGTTGCAACCGAGCAATATGATGAGGCTTCTCTAATTACTTCTGGTATGTCACTTACTTTTTTTTGATTGATGAGTTTCTGTTCTCTTCCCTGTCTGGATTTCTGATTTTTCGTGATTCTTGAATTTGTTCATGTGAGTATGCTGCAGCCGATTGTTAGATCTTGGAAAGGCAGTAGTTCCTTGAACAGATTCCTTACCCAAGTGATGATAGAAATATTCTGATGGGTAAAACTGATCCAAATGATGAGATTTCTCTGATGGATCAGTTCTTGTATAAAAGCTGTTAAGCCTGTAGATGATTATGTCCTGCTCTGATAGCAAGATAGAATTTTATTCAATTTGATGTTTTCAGAAATCGTATTGAAAGAGAATTGATGTATATATCTTTATTGATGCAACTGAATTGATACAAAAATGATTCTTGCAAATTTGGTTGCTGAGAGCCGGCTTTTATATATTGAAATACAAAAGAGTGATAATGGGCCTTATATTCTCAGCCCAATACATAATAATTGATAGAAAAGGTAATATATTCAGTAGCCGACACTTATAGCTTCATTTACTACAACATTTCTATTAACACTCATATATATTAGTTGTAAGGAATATGACAGTAAATTTTCTCATGCAATCTTAATGGGCATGAGTTGTTATGTGCATTCTAACTAAAGTTTTGTAAATGAGCAGTTTCAGTAAGTTAGTTTCTCTGCAATTGAATTGGTTGTGTAGGCAGTAATAAATATAGCCATCCTTTTATTTGTTTTCCAATTGCTTACTTAACTGGTTACTTTTTTTTTTTTTTGCAGTAATACAATTTACCAACCTGCTTGTTTAATGGTTACTCAGTTTTTCTGTCACTCTGTGTTTGCTCTTGCTAATTTTCGTTTTGCGCTGCGTATGAGAGGGGAAATTGAGAATGTTGTCATTAGCTGCTTTACGATTTATATTTGAGAAGAATATGTAATTTGGTGCTTTAGTAGCATCATTCGATGTTAGTTTTAAAACTTATTTAAGTGTAGTTTTTTGCAATATTCTTGCTGTTTTCATGACACACAGAGTTGTTTTTGTGAAAACTATTGGCGTATGCAGTTTTTATTATGTATTCCAATTCAAAACGTTTTTTTATGTATGCAGTTTTTATTATGCGTTGTAAATTAAAACATTTTTATGTTACATTAGACATTTATTATGTGTGCAGTTTTATTATACTTAAGGATGTTTTATGTATGCAGTTTAATGATATTATATTTATGTATGCAGTTTTAATGTTTTTCAAATATTCAAGTGGCTGGTCTTTACTACCTTCTTCGTGTTGGATCAGCGATTAGTTGTTGTCAGGTTGTCCATGGTTCAGCATCTTCCCAGCGTCACCACTAAATAAAATTGCTTCATCATCGCCTTGGTCATACTAGTTTCTCCTATATGCATTGCATATTCTCTTCATTATTTATTTCATCGGATAATTTTGCGTGTGAAGTTTGTCAATTAGCTAAACACACTAGAGTTCCTTTTTCCCTTCCATTCATATCATGCTTCAAAACTTTTTTCTCTTATTCATAGTGATGTATGGGGACCTTCAAGAACTACTTCTATTTCAAATAAAAGGCGGTTTATTATATTTATTGATGATCATTCTCGTGTTTATTGGATATTTCTTTTACGTGAAAAATCCAAAGTTGTGCATATGTTTGAGCAATTTTATAACAATTTTCACTCAATTTGACTTGCATATCCAAATTCTTCGAATTGATAATGGAACTGAATTTTTTAATACCACTTTAAATAATTTTTGTTCAGATAAAGGGATCATCCATCAAAGTTCTTGTGTCGATACACCGCAATAAAATGGTGTATCTGAAAGAAAAATCGGCATCCACTAGAGGTTGCTCGTGCACTGCTTTTTACTAGTAATTTGCCTTAAACACTATTGGGAGATGCAATTTCAACCGCCAACTATTTAATTAATCGGTTACCATCTTGACAAGTTTTAAAATTTAAAGCTCCAATTCGAATACCAAGTAGGTAACTCATCAACATAATCTCGATTTTAGCCTAAAAATTCGAATATAAATACATCTTCATTTAACAAACATAACTGGAACTGGCAGGTTTATAACATACCTGTACAGAAAGGTACAGTAGATGCCCAAACCCAAAAGTCACCGGAGAAGCATCAACTACTGACACATATATACTTCAACTCTTGAAATACATGTTAATCACATACAATCCAAATTCGAATTATGAAAGACAATGCGAGGGATGTGAGAAATGGTGTTGCGAAGTGGGCCACCCTCTTCATACTTCTCCTTCAATTTTGGACATTCATGTATCCAAATGGATTGCAGGGAAACGGGCAAATTCGGCAGCGATTCAATATTGGGGCAGCGGTTTATATGCAAACTATGCAATGACGAGAGCTTCTTCAAATTTGGGAGGGCTGCAGCACAATCTATTAAATATAGACAGAGTGAGGGAGGAAAATTAACTGATAAATTGAAAATTAAATATGGAGGAAGGACCTTTGTAAACCTGTTACAGTAAGGGATTTAATGGAACTGAAGGCTTGTTGCTGAACAAGTTCAAGGACCAATAATGGTTCATCTGTTTCAATATGTTCTACCTGTGGAAGACGGTTGGCAATATCTCCTTCTACAACTCCTTCTACCACTGACGGTTCTTCTCTCTTTAGCATTGGACATTTTCTTATAAGTAAGTATGTGCAGCGCTGCAAATTTCCTAGACTAGCAAGCTTTGGACAATTTTCAATCCACAAATCATACACGGTAGGACTCAAGTTAGTAAGGGCTTGTAAGTTGGGAAATTCTTTTAAACATAAGTATTCAAGATTGGTAAGGGCCGACAAATCACAAAAAGTGGGAGGCTTGTTAGACGTTGATGGTAGCGTCAAATTTGGACAATCTTCAATAGTCAAATTAATCACAGTAGGACTCAAGTTAGCAAGGGCTTGTAACTTTGGACACTTAATCAACGTGAGGGTAAGAAGAGTGTCACTAAGAGGAGGAAGTTGCATCAATTCATGGCAGTTTTCAACTTTTAAGCTTTGTAGACGAGGAGGAAGAAACGGAACTATTTTAAGACTTGTGCAGGACTCAAGCCTTAAAATTTGAAGACGTGGAAGCCAATTCTCTTTCCCCATCCATTTTGGAAACTTAACACCTTGATAACCCTTAATCTTTAGTTGTTTAAGGTTCCGATGGGGTTCAAGTCCTTCCAAAACTTTTTCACACGTGTTAATGCTACTTGGTGTGTCGCTCCATACAAAATTTAACTCATCTATTTTATGTTTTTGATTTAGCATCGCCTCCTCGGCTCTCTCTTTGCATTTAACATTTTCTAGATTTAGAATTGAGAGTGATCCACCAAGAGGTAAGTTTCTTAATGATATCAGTCCGTTAAAACCATCAACATAAAAATTTTCCAAATTTTGTAGCAATGTCAGTTTTTCTATGTTGATCATCTTTGAATTATAATATAGATAATCCAAAAGGTAACCTCCATTATGAAATTGTAAAGTATGCAAATTAGTTAAATTATTGAAACCTTGAGGCAGAGTATTAGCTGGCAGATATTTGTAATCTTCTTGATTTGTGATCAAAATAAAAAACTGTAGCAGGTATAGCTTAGCGAAGGATACAGATAGCTTGGTATTATATGGCATATGCAAATACCGGAGGTGCTTAAGTTTATCAATACGAGGATCACTCAATACTTCCATGTAATGACATTCACCGACATACAATGCTCGCAGTTTAGTTAGATTTTGAAATATGTCTTTTTTGCTTTCGAAAATATTAACGGAACGAACATGCCCCAAAACGATCAAACTACGCAAATTTCTCAAATTGAATATGTCAGATATCGCTAATATGGTAGACTGATCCATGCTTACCAAGTCTTCCGTTATGCATAAGGACAGATGAATGCAAGATGTAGGAACATTCAGTGTGTCATATTGCTCCACCCTATGACATTGTTTCTTTGAAACCATTTCTGCTAAATCATGAAGTAAATCATGTATGATGAAACGGCCATATCCTGGTGATATTTCGAAAAAAGAATAGGATAGCAACTCCTCGATATATTTATGACCTACTGTCACACCTGCCAACTCACTTGTGTTTTCGATAAATCCTTGCGCGATCCACAAAGAAATCAAATGTGGTTCCCACTGATTAACGTTAAATTTAAATTCGTAACCTTTAGGAAACAAGCTACAGTACGCAAAACATCGTTGTAGATGCAAAGGCAGACATTGATAACTAAATAAAAGGAGATCCATGGTATCCTTCAATATGTCTTCTTGTTGAAGAACTTTTTCCCATTCATTAGCACTTCTTTTATTGAGTAATGAACTCCCCACGACCTTTAGTGCCAGAGGAGAATGTTTTACCTTGCTTATAATCTGATTCCCTATATATTTCAACTCTCGATGATCTTCAATAGTAATTTCTTCATTATCACCAAATGCATAATACTTCAGTATTGACCAACAGTCTTCATCTTTCAATTCATCTAAAAGGATAATATGTTTTGCATTCAAGTCTTTTGCTGCTTTTTCCATCCGAGTTGTTAAGATAATCTTGCTTCCTTTCACCCCGACTTGATTCAAAGGACTCAGCACTATATCCAATCTTGCCGCTTCATCTTCCCAAACATCATCCAAAACTAAAAGAAATTTCTTGTTCGAAACCGAATCTTTTAGTTTTTTCTGGAGAACGTCTAGGCTACTTATTTCAGCACATTCTTTTCCTTCTGCCGACTCTATTGTTTCTATGATAAGTCTTCGCTCATCAATACCACGTGTAACATGTACCCACATCCTTAGATCAAAATAATTCACAGTTGTATTTTCATTATAGACGTGCTGAGCGGTAGTCGTTTTACCGGCCCCTCCCAATCCTCTTATGGCAATTATCGGTACATATTTTCTCCTAGAGTTTAAGTGGGCATGAGACTCGTCTAGCAATAACTTAATGATCGTATCACATTGATCCTCTCTTCCATAGAATGGAGACGAAAGAGTTGAGGTTTTTGGAGTCACAGTATTAGCTTGTGGTTGTGTTGTGCCTTTTCTAGACATGACAAATGGATATATGTTTTCAGCTTGTTCAATAGACTTCAACAGTTTTTCTACACCAATCCTCAAAGGTGATTTGGGAAGAATAGGTCCCAACTTTTTTTTAGAATTAGATATGAATTTCTTCATGGGATTAGAAGAAGAAGAAGAAGAGCTAACCTGTTTTTCGAGTTGGTTATATTCATAGAGATCAAGTAGATCTTCCAGCTCTAAAGCAGCGGCTTGCAGCTTCTCCAGTAATGGTGCGGACTTTACTAGATCATCGGATTTTGCTTCTCTGATCAACGCTTCAATTTTGTAACCAACAAAAACATTCAGATGTTCCATTTCATCAGGAGTTACATCACCTCCAAAGTTTGAAGCAAGCTTGCTTATAACACGAGTTAGGCCTGAGAGAGCCAACTCTGTTCCTACTGATGCTGCAACCTCCATTTTTGAATTACGCAAAGAAAGATTGAAATTAAAAGTAGGGAGGAAGGAGATGAGTATGTTGCATTAAGTATAATCGTAAAGGCCCTTGATATAGTGAGCTTAAGGCTCAATTGTTGGAACAAAATAACAGTGACATTCAACGCGGCTTGGTAGGAATGAGTTCTATCCCGTCCCTCATCTTATCACGTTCACTGTTCAATGAAATGTAAGTCTGAGGTCTCAAGCTCTGCTAACATAAGCCGCCTCATAATAATTCGTTCAAATTTTATTAATTGAGACTTGGCACCTGACGTCTAAAATGCGACGCATCTTTGCTGACGTCGGACATATAGTTTGTCTGGACTGGTGAATGGATTCAAAGGTTACTGCAAAAAATCAACTTGCTAAAATAATAATACAATTTTCATATGAATTACGAATAATAATATGCGCTAGCTTTTACTGAAATAAAAAGATGTTGGAAAGAAGGTGGCCAAAATCAAGCCACATCATCTTCATAAAGAGTAAAAAAAAAAAAAAAAAAAAAAAAAAAAAATCCTAGTAACTTTAGCATTCTTGTGCAAGAATACACAAATAAAAAAAGGGAAAATATTTTTTAAAGGACAATTAATTTAAAAAGTCTATTCATAAAAACACGCGCAAATAATTTTCTTCCAAAGTCCATTCGTACGTTAAAGCATTTCTTCATCTCCTTCATTCGTCTTCCTGTTCGATTTTGAAATACACTTTTTCCTTCACGACACGAAATAGAAATTACAAAAAAAGGGCAAAGAAATCCACAGAAAATCGCTACCTCCATCTCAATCGCATACTTCAGGCGATCAAAAACAAGTAGAGTTTCAACACAAATCTGATACCTTATCCCCTTAATCTGATAGTCGACAAAAACCTAATACACTAGCGCATAATTCTGATAATCAACTCGAATCTGAAAACGTAGAACCTCAATCTGAGAATCGAGCCGAAACTGAAAACCTAGCACGTGAATCTGATATTCAGCACGAACCTGATACCCTACCTCTTCAGTTTGAAAGTCCACACAAAAATGATACCGTACAACCGCATTCTGAAACTCAGCACAAATCTGATACCATAGAACCTCTATCTGATACCTTAGCCGTTGAATCTGATACCCTACCTTCTGAATCTCAAAGTCGGCACAAAACTGATACCCTACAACCTTATTCCGAAACTCATCACGAATCTAATACCCTAGAAGCTCTATCTGATACTCAGCATGAATCTGATACCCCAACAGCTGTATTTGATACTCATCATGAAGCAAATATCTTAGCTCCAATAGAGACGCAGCAGAAATCTGCAAAGTTAAGACTATTAAAACGACCAATGGAAGAAGAAATACAAATAAAAGAACAAAAAGGAGACATGAAGAAAACAGAGCAGAAGAAAAGGTAAATGATACTATGAAATGAAGTATAACAAAACTATTGTAGATGATTATGATACTATTGAACTTATTTTACAGAAAAATGAAGAAAGCATGCAGGAAATAACAGCAGGTGACAAATCAACTGTAGAAAGGTGCAAAAAAAAGAATCAAGATCGAAGAAAAAAAATGAGAAAACAATTCAACAACAAATTCAACAGCTAACTGATACCATTAAGTTATAAAACTAATAATATTAGATCATTAGATGTATTTTATTAGTGTTAATATGTTAAACATAAAAAAGCTAAAACAAATAAGGGAAAACAAATAGCAGTTGAGGAATCCGAAGATGAACAAGTCAATAAGGTAGAATTACAAGCCATATCACTTATAAAGATTTTCATGTTCAAAAAGTAATACCTATAGTTTGTTTGGTAGAAGAAAAAGCTTAGTTGCTTAAAAAATAGATTTTATTGTCATTCGTTACAAAACTGATACTAATATATTGAAAATATGATACCCAATATTTGTTAGAATTAACGTGCTATTTTGTATTCGAAGAAATTAATTTCAGCTCGACACATAAAAACTGATACCAACATCCCACAATAGTGATACCTATTGTCTAATTGTGTGTAGCTGATTCATTTTAGTTTACAAATTATTTCACCATATTTTTTCTAGAAAGACTAATACTAAATTCTTACAAAATGGCACCCATTGTATATTATGTTTTAGTTCATATTTCAATGTTGCAATTTTTCAATAAAATGATACCTATATTTATCAAAATGATACCCATAATATAACAAACCAGTACCTATATTTCATAAAATGATACCTATTGTTTGTTTAGTTGAAGACAAAACTTTGTAAGTTTAAAAATAATTTTTCAAAGTTTGTAACAAAATTGATATAGTTATATCCATAAAACGATAACCACTATCATTGGTGGAATTTGCTGCTCCGTAATTGAAATTATTTCTATCACAAATATAAAACTGACACTAATGTTATGCAAAACGTATACATGCTATTTGAAAGAATATCCATAACGTAAGTTTTAAGCTGATTCTCAAGTAGCACAATATTATAAGTAGAAAATCCTTCGGATAAAATCAAGCAACATTAAGTAACTTTGTAGTGTTGAAACCAGAGTATGAGTCGATTGGATTAAGACTTCCTATACACAAAAGCAACCCCCTGGTTTTCTCTGTAAAATGGTTGTTTAGTTCTGAAAGTTGTAAATCTATAACGGTGTTGCAAACTTCAACTCATATATGATGTAAATTTGTAATTTTTTTTAGCTCTACGTCTTGAACGTTTATGAGTTACATACTCATCATCCATGTTAGGTACAACAATTTCATTTAATGAACATAATAAAAACACTCCCTCTAACAAAGATCCTCATTTCTCATCGTTACTTCTCATCTCTTGTAGGCTTTTTTTTATACTTTTACCAAATTAATGTATTTTCAATCTCTTGATCTTTTTTTTTGCAATGTTAACGACAAGTCATTAGTTTAGGATATTCTTCATCAAGTGCATGATAAACACAAAATCATATGAATGCATTATCTCTAGCAAAATTTGTGCATCAACCTTTTTTTTTGAACTAACACCATCATCCATAATAATTTTTAGCACCTCATGCACATATGAGAACGTGGTAATTAGTCTAATAAGTGTACCATAGTGTGTCCACATCGAGTGTCGCCTAACAAGTATTAAAAAAAATTCTTGATTCAACCCTATTCTAGTAAAAATCCTCCTTTAGTCAATGCTTCAAGCATGCCCGTCAAATTTATCGAGTGGGGACATAATGAGTTAGGTCAAAATTGAACCGATCCATTTTGTGATCTGACCCATTTACTATATTTAGCAAAAGAGAACCCATTTCATATCAAGGTCGACCAGTTTAACCCACATAAGAAAACATCCAATATTCTATGAAATAAAAGAGAAAAATATAGTTGCATATACAGCAGTACATGACGCATTGTAAAAACCGAATCAAATAGCTTCAATATAACATTGATATTGCACAAACATATCATGAAATACCATAAATGGAGTTGAAAGTGCAAAAGTATAACATTGAGACCGTTTAAATTGCCAGAATACTTAATAAAATCATTAAGTAACATCTCAAAGTGCAAGTAGGAAACATGTGCAACGTGTATGGTACAAGTGAGAAAGAATTTCAACAAAACAAACAAATCGTATATCATAGAATCAAATTATCAGTTGCAGATCAAATTTTCTGTCCCTGCATAGAATTTAACACATAAAGAAACATAAGGAAGACGCTCGGAATAAATGGTGAAACTTTCAAATAGCATAATATTATACAAGAGTTAAAGACCGTTGCAAAATTTTGTTAAAATTTTCGAAAGTATAGCACAAACTGCAAAGAAAATGAAGTTACCTAATGCACCTCATAATTTAATTGCCTGGAAAACATGATAACTCAGACTGAAATTTTAATGAAAGCGTAAAAGATTTATGAAACTGTGATTTTGACCTTGATGATGTTTTTAGATGAAATGGTTTTGAATTGAAAGAGAGAAAATCGATGTATAATTCTTATGTTACTTTGATACATTTGTGCACTGTATTTATACAGGCAGAATACGAAAGCAAATATTGTTAACACTGAAAGATATATCTGGTCTTGTTATGATGGAGTATTGTAGGGCTCCTACAATACTTATGTATTGTTTGATATTTAATATTGGTTCTCCCCTGTATTTGGATAGTTGTTGATGACTGATCATTGGTGTAGGCTGAGATTTTGCACCATCCATTTTTGCTTTAATCAGCAACTCATTGATATATTTCTTTTGGCTTAAAAATATTTCTGAATCTAACTTTCTCTTCACTTCTATTCCCAGGAAGTAATTTAGTTCACCTAGATCCTTAATTGAGAATTGCTTGTCGAGATATTGTATGATGCCTTTGATTTCATTCACATCATTACCTGTTATAATTAAATCATCGACATATATCAGTATGTAAACAATAACACTACTATTAATTTTGATGAATAAGGAGTTGTATGATTTGGTAGATTGATAGCCCAAGTGAACTAATGTGGCTTTCAATCTATCAAATCATACTCTAGGGGCTTGCTTTAATCCATATATGGCTTTATTTAGCTTGCACACAAAATTGATGCCTTGCTTGTATCCTTGTGGCTGCTCCATGTAGATTTCTTCCTGCAGAACACCATTCAGAAATGCATTATTTACATCTAACTGTCTCAAGTTCCAGCTATTATTTAAAGCAATTGTGAGAACTATTTTGATGGTTGTTGGTTTCACCACTGGTAAGAAAGTCTCACTGAAATCAAAGCCATATTCTTGTGTGTACCTTTTGGCGACAAGCCTTGATTTATGCCTGGACACAGTCCCATTTGGATTTCTTTTCAATTTATAAGTCCATTTGCATGCTATGATGTTTTTGTTGCTTGGTGGATGAACAAGACTCCATGTATTATTTTTCACTAATGCCTGATACTCTTCATCCATTGCGGCTTTTCAGTTTTTATCTTTAAATGCTTGTTCAAATGTTTGTGGCTCCGTGATGCATACAGTTGCGGTATAAACCTTTGGTTTATAAATCCCACTCTTTGATTTGGTTATCATATGATGGCCAGTTCTGGTCTGTAGTTCAGCATCAGATGACTCTGAATTGCTGTCCTGATTTGCAGTATCATCTGGTTGATCTTCATGACTATTTTGATCTTGATTGCTTGATTCTACAATTGACTGAGGTGTAGCAAGCTGACCAACTGCATCATGACCTGGTCCAGATAACATAGTGTATTGTGATCCAGTGGTTCCTGTTCTTTTCTCAATTTCATCAGCATGCCATATATGTGGCATTACTGGTATGTTTGGTAAGGAAGCCTTTGGATTGTAAACTTTATGTGTAAAACTACATGTCTGCTTATAAATATTCTTCCTGTTTCATCTAAACACTTGTATCTTTTCTGTTTGATTGGATAACCTATAAAAGTACATAGTTGAGATCTAAAGTTTAGTTTATGACAATTATATGGTCTCAGATAGGGAAAACACAAACATCCAAAAGTTTTTAAATTTTGATAGTCTGATTTGACTCCTGAAAACTTTTCTAAAGGACTTATTCCATTCAGTACTTTGGTTGGAAGTCTATTGATTAAATAAACAACAATACTGAAGAAATCTGGCCAGAATTTTAAAGGTAATGATGCTTGTGCTAGTAAGGTCAGACCAGTCTCAACAATGTGTCTGTGTTTTGTTTCAACCAGGTCATTTTTTTCAGATGTGTAGGGGCATGTGATTCTATGAACTATACCATTATCTAGAAAGTATTTACTAAGAGACTTGTATTCAATACCCCCATCACTCTGAATGATCTTAACTTTATGATTGGTCTGCTTTTTAACTTGAGTGATAATATATAGAACAACATTATAAGTTTTTGCCTTCGATTTTAAGAAATATATCCAAGTATACCTTGTAAATGCATCAACAAAGGACATATAATACTTATACCCATAATCTGAGCAGATAGGTGCTGGGCCCCACAAATCTGTTGAAATCAGTTCAAGAGGTACTTTGTATTCTGTTACAGAATCTGCAGAAGCTAATTTGTAGCTTTTGCCCATTTGACAATAAGAACATATATAAGGCAAAGTTATATCATCAAAATAAATTTTATTTTCTTTAAGAACCTGTTTTACAATACTTGTACATGGATGACCTAATTTGCAGTGCCAAAGATCAAAACTATTTTTACTGGTTTCACATGACTGCAATTCACTGTTATTACAATTTGTCGTTCTTTGATTTGAACCTTTGCTATTAGTCAGGGTGAAGTTGTATAGACCATTTACTGCATTACCCTGCAAGAGTATTTCCTTAGTTAGTATATCTTTAACTAAGCAATAATTTGGGTAAAATTCAAAATAAACATTATTATCATGAGAAAATTGAGAAACACTCAAAAGGTTTTTCTTTATACTGGGTACTCTTAATAGATTATTGAGATATAATCGTCTTTCACCTTTGATATAGGCATTACCAGTGTGTGTGATCTCAATTGCTTTTCCATTTCCCATAATAATAGACTGTTTACCCCTGTATTCTCTGCTGCCCAGATTTAAATTCTCTAAGTGGTTTGTTAAATGATTTGTGGCCCCTGAATCTGGATACCATGACTCATCTTGGATGTGATCTGTTTTAGCAATTTCATTCAGATTTTGATTTCTGTTTCCATTGAATTGTTTGCTTGAATCTTACTGTACTTGTGCCATGTTTGCACTGTAATTACCATTTCTATGATTGTTTGATCCCTGGCCTGGCACATAATTTGCATTAAATCTGAAGTAGCATTTTACAGCTGTGTGTCCAACTTTTTCACATATCTGACATTGTGGCTTGCTATTGCATTGAATCTTCCTCTGCCTCTTCCCCTGGCAGTCTGACCCCCCTCTGTGATTGTTGATCTGTTCTTACTATTTGAAGCATAGTTAATAGACATGTCTGCATCTGAGGGTTTCTTGTAGTCTAGCCTTCCTTCATGAGCCAAGAGTATAGAATGAACATAATCAATAGAGGGCAGAGTTTCTTGTGATGCAATAACTCCACCACTGCCTCATATTCATTACTTAACCCACTCAATATTGTTAAAACATGCTCTATATTGGACATCTTATGTCATGCTGCCTCAAGTAGATCACATGTATTCTTGATCTTGGAGAGATATTCTTTCATGGATTGACTGTCTTTCCTTATATTGTGTAACTTCTATTTGTAATGCATTATTCTGGCTGCTGACTGTGTATTGAAGATCCTTTCAACTATAGTCCAAATTTCATTTGCTGTTTTGCACCCTATAACTTGTGGTAACAACTTTACACTAATTGAAGAAAGCAACCAAGAACTTATTAAACTGTCTTGCCTTTGAAATTTAACATATTCCTCATTACTCACAGTTTTGTTTTCTTGATTTGTGATAAACTAGGGTGGAGTGGCTATCAGGCCAAGAATGTACCCATCAAGACCATATTCTCTGGCAGCAGTTTCGACTTGCACTTTCCAAAGAAGATAATTGTCATCTTCAAGTTGTGCAGTGATAAGATTGGAGTGTGGGCTAATTACAGTTTTGATCAAACTGTCGGTGACATCCATTGATTGCAGTGAAGTGCTAGTATCATTACCTGATGTTGCACTATTTCCTTCAGCCATGAAGAAACTTCTTTAAAATAGAATTGAGAAAAATCAGAAAGGTGAATTGTGAAGTAATCAAGAAATTCTTCTTTGAACAGATATGTTGCAACCGAGCAATATGATGAGGCTTCTCTAATTACTTCTGGTATGTCACTTACTTTTTTTTGATTGATGAGTTTCTGTTCTCTTCCCTGTCTGGATTTCTGATTTTTCGTGATTCTTGAATTTGTTCATGTGAATATGCTGCAGCCGATTGTTAGATCTTGGAAAGGCAGTAGTTCCTTGAACAGATTCCTTACCCAAGTGATGATAGAAATATTCTGATGGGTAAAACTGATCCAAATGATGAGATTTCTCTGATGGATCAGTTCTTGTATAAAAGCTGTTAAGCCTGTAGATGATTATGTCCTGCTCTGATAGCAAGATAGAATTTTATTCAATTTGATGTTTTCAGAAATCGTATTGAAAGAGAATTGATGTATATATCTTTATTGATGCAACTGAATTGATACAAAAATGATTCTTGCAAATTTGGTTGCTGAGAGCCGGCTTTTATATATTGAAATACAAAAGAGTGATAATGGGCCTTATATTCTCAGCCCAATACATAATAATTGATAGAAAAGGTAATATATTCAGTAGCCGACACTTATAGCTTCATTTACTACAACATTTCTATTAACACTCATATATATTAGTTGTAAGGAATATGACAGTAAATTTTCTCATGCAATCTTAATGGGCATGAGTTGTTATGTGCATTCTAACTAAAGTTTTGTAAATGAGCAGTTTCAGTAAGTTAGTTTCTCTGCAATTGAATTGGTTGTGTAGGCAGTAATAAATATAGCCATCCTTTTATTTGTTTTCCAATTGCTTACTTAACTGGTTACTTTTTTTTTTTTGCAGTAATACAATTTACCAACCTGCTTGTTTAATGGTTACTCAGTTTTTCTGTCACTCTGTGTTTGCTCTTGCTAATTTTCGTTTTGCGCTGCGTATGAGAGGGGAAATTGAGAATGTTGTCATTAGCTGCTTTACGATTTATATTTGAGAAGAATATGTAATTTGGTGCTTTAGTAGCATCATTCGATGTTAGTTTTAAAACTTATTTAAGTGTAGTTTTTTGCAATATTCTTGCTGTTTTCATGACACACAGAGTTGTTTTTGTGAAAACTATTGGCGTATGCAGTTTTTATTATGTATTCCAATTCAAAACGTTTTTTTATGTATGCAGTTTTTATTATGCGTTGTAAATTAAAACATTTTTATGTTACATTAGACATTTATTATGTGTGCAGTTTTATTATACTTAAGGATGTTTTATGTATGCAGTTTAATGATATTATATTTATGTATGCAGTTTTAATGTTTTTCAAATATTCAAGTGGCTGGTCTTTACTACCTTCTTCGTGTTGGATCAGCGATTAGTTGTTGTCAGGTTGTCCATGGTTCAGCATCTTCCCAGCGTCACCACTAAATAAAATTGCTTCATCATCGCCTTGGTCATACTAGTTTCTCCTATATGCATTGCATATTCTCTTCATTATTTATTTCATCGGATAATTTTGCGTGTGAAGTTTGTCAATTAGCTAAACACACTAGAGTTCCTTTTTCCCTTCCATTCATATCATGCTTCAAAACTTTTTTCTCTTATTCATAGTGATGTATGGGGACCTTCAAGAACTACTTCTATTTCAAATAAAAGGCGGTTTATTATATTTATTGATGATCATTCTCGTGTTTATTGGATATTTCTTTTACGTGAAAAATCCAAAGTTGTGCATATGTTTGAGCAATTTTATAACAATTTTCACTCAATTTGACTTGCATATCCAAATTCTTCGAATTGATAATGGAACTGAATTTTTTAATACCACTTTAAATAATTTTTGTTCAGATAAAGGGATCATCCATCAAAGTTCTTGTGTCGATACACCGCAATAAAATGGTGTATCTGAAAGAAAAATCGGCATCCACTAGAGGTTGCTCGTGCACTGCTTTTTACTAGTAATTTGCCTTAAACACTATTGGGAGATGCAATTTCAACCGCCAACTATTTAATTAATCGGTTACCATCTTGACAAGTTTTAAAATTTAAAGCTCCAATTCGAATACCAAGTAGGTAACTCATCAACATAATCTCGATTTTAGCCTAAAAATTCGAATATAAATACATCTTCATTTAACAAACATAACTGGAACTGGCAGGTTTATAACATACCTGTACAGAAAGGTACAGTAGATGCCCAAACCCAAAAGTCACCGGAGAAGCATCAACTACTGACACATATATACTTCAACTCTTGAAATACATGTTAATCACATACAATCCAAATTCGAATTATGAAAGACAATGCGAGGGATGTGAGAAATGGTGTTGCGAAGTGGGCCACCCTCTTCATACTTCTCCTTCAATTTTGGACATTCATGTATCCAAATGGATTGCAGGGAAACGGGCAAATTCGGCAGCGATTCAATATTGGGGCAGCGGTTTATATGCAAACTATGCAATGACGAGAGCTTCTTCAAATTTGGGAGGGCTGCAGCACAATCTATTAAATATAGACAGAGTGAGGGAGGAAAATTAACTGATAAATTGAAAATTAAATATGGAGGAAGGACCTTTGTAAACCTGTTACAGTAAGGGATTTAATGGAACTGAAGGCTTGTTGCTGAACAAGTTCAAGGACCAATAATGGTTCATCTGTTTCAATATGTTCTACCTGTGGAAGACGGTTGGCAATATCTCCTTCTACAACTCCTTCTACCACTGACGGTTCTTCTCTCTTTAGCATTGGACATTTTCTTATAAGTAAGTATGTGCAGCGCTGCAAATTTCCTAGACTAGCAAGCTTTGGACAATTTTCAATCCACAAATCATACACGGTAGGACTCAAGTTAGTAAGGGCTTGTAAGTTGGGAAATTCTTTTAAACATAAGTATTCAAGATTGGTAAGGGCCGACAAATCACAAAAAGTGGGAGGCTTGTTAGACGTTGATGGTAGCGTCAAATTTGGACAATCTTCAATAGTCAAATTAATCACAGTAGGACTCAAGTTAGCAAGGGCTTGTAACTTTGGACACTTAATCAACGTGAGGGTAAGAAGAGTGTCACTAAGAGGAGGAAGTTGCATCAATTCATGGCAGTTTTCAACTTTTAAGCTTTGTAGACGAGGAGGAAGAAACGGAACTATTTTAAGACTTGTGCAGGACTCAAGCCTTAAAATTTGAAGACGTGGAAGCCAATTCTCTTTCCCCATCCATTTTGGAAACTTAACACCTTGATAACCCTTAATCTTTAGTTGTTTAAGGTTCCGATGGGGTTCAAGTCCTTCCAAAACTTTTTCACACGTGTTAATGCTACTTGGTGTGTCGCTCCATACAAAATTTAACTCATCTATTTTATGTTTTTGATTTAGCATCGCCTCCTCGGCTCTCTCTTTGCATTTAACATTTTCTAGATTTAGAATTGAGAATGATCCACCAAGAGGTAAGTTTCTTAATGATATCAGTCCGTTAAAACCATCAACATAAAAATTTTCCAAATTTTGTAGCAATGTCAGTTTTTCTATGTTGATCATCTTTGAATTATAATATAGATAATCCAAAAGGTAACCTCCATTATGAAATTGTAAAGTATGCAAATTAGTTAAATTATTGAAACCTTGAGGCAGAGTATTAGCTGGCAGATATTTGTAATCTTCTTGATTTGTGATCAAAATAAAAAACTGTAGCAGGTATAGCTTAGCGAAGGATACAGATAGCTTGGTATTATATGGCATATGCAAATACCGGAGGTGCTTAAGTTTATCAATACGAGGATCACTCAATACTTCCATGTAATGACATTCACCGACATACAATGCTCGCAGTTTAGTTAGATTTTGAAATATGTCTTTTTTGCTTTCGAAAATATTAACGGAACGAACATGCCCCAAAACGATCAAACTACGCAAATTTCTCAAATTGAATATGTCAGATATCGCTAATATGGTAGACTGATCCATGCTTACCAAGTCTTCCGTTATGCATAAGGACAGATGAATGCAAGATGTAGGAACATTCAGTGTGTCATATTGCTCCACCCTATGACATTGTTTCTTTGAAACCATTTCTGCTAAATCATGAAGTAAATCATGTATGATGAAACGGCCATATCCTGGTGATATTTCGAAAAAAGAATAGGATAGCAACTCCTCGATATATTTATGACCTACTGTCACACCTGCCAACTCACTTGTGTTTTCGATAAATCCTTGCGCGATCCACAAAGAAATCAAATGTGGTTCCCACTGATTAACGTTAAATTTAAATTCGTAACCTTTAGGAAACAAGCTACAGTACGCAAAACATCGTTGTAGATGCAAAGGCAGACATTGATAACTAAATAAAAGGAGATCCATGGTATCCTTCAATATGTCTTCTTGTTGAAGAACTTTTTCCCATTCATTAGCACTTCTTTTATTGAGTAATGAACTCCCCACGACCTTTAGTGCCAGAGGAGAATGTTTTTTTTTTTTTTTTTTTTGAAAAGGTACTTTATTAATAATAGAAAGCATATACTTCCTTGATATGCCTCATTAAAACCTTACAACCCCCCTAACCTATATGGGTGCCTTGTAAGGAAAAAGAGTACATATCAATTCCATATATTAACAGTACAAGGAGACAAAATGAAGCTAAGCAGTCAAACAGATAGAGGAGGAACTACAAGTAGAAAAAATCTCAAAACCATCCGTACGAACTGCTAACTTCAGAGGTCTAAACAGCTAACTCCTACCTAAAACTCTTAATCACCAAAACAACCCAAGAACAAAACCGCACCGATCAGGAGACCAATCATAATTGGACACGCAGAAAGAGCTTGGAAAAAGAAAATTAGTTCGATCCCAAAACTCTGAATCAATTTTAGCTTCAGCCATGGAGGTGGGTGAGGATTATGAGCTTCTTCCAAAAGATTGACGAAGTATAGTTCCTCAAAATGCTCGTTCGTACCACAGATACTTACTTCAAGGAGGTCGAAAGGCCTCATGCAGATCTGACACCATAAAAAGATTAGACAAGATAAGTTTTTCTTCCTCGTTTAGCTTGTGGATCTGAATCTTTTGTAGCATTAGGTGTTTGCTTTGAATGAGAATTTGTTTAATTTTCACTTCTACTGGTTCATTTATTCCATCAAACACCCGTTTGTTGCGTTCGCACCATATATTCCAGATGATGTTGGTACATATAATGCTTGTAATACATGAAATATTTGGTTGCATTTTGCCCTGAGCTTCTTGAATATCAGCCAGAAGTTTGCAAATTTCGTAACTATTTCCCTGAAAGATGTTGAGTTTAGGGATGATGTTATCTATAATTCTTCTTGAGTACGTGCATTGGAAGAAGAGGTGGTCTCTGTTTTCTTTGTCATTGTCACATAGAACACATTTTTGGTCTACCATAGTAGACCATTTGCTAATCTTATCTTTTGTCTGCAATTTGTCTTTGAAGGCCAAAAGAGAACAAATTGACATTTTAGAAGCGCAACCTTTATCCCAAATGAGCTTAGTCCAATCGTGTTCAACGTATTTATTTCTAAATTCCTGCCAGGCTGACTTAAGAGAGAAATTGCCTTGTTTGCTGGGTAGCCACCACCAAAAATCTTGTTGAATATGGTTGTGTATGTTAATTTGTTTAATAACAGTATGAGATTGAGTTGGAATACTATTGAGGTTTTGCTTCCACTTTTTATTATGAATGAGTTCAGAAACTGTTTTATGGCAACCCCTCAAAGTATACATACTGTTCCATCCATATTTATCAATTAAGGAGGAGCCTTGAATCCATGGATCGAACCAGATGTCAGTTGTGTCTCCATTCACAATTTTTCTGTCAATATGGCCTTTGCACCATTGTCTGGCTCTAAGTATGGTTTTCCAAGTGTGGGAAGCGTTATTGTTCATTCTGATAGTCCAAAAATTAATATTATTACAGTATCTGTTATGCATCCATCTTGCCCACAAGGAATTACCATTAATATAATTCCATAGCAGTTTAGTTGCTGAGGCTGTAGCTAAATCTTCAATTCTCCTAATTCCCAAGCCCCCTTCTCTTTTTGTTTTGCATACTTCATTCCAGCTCAATTTATGTGATTTAGATTTCCATAAGAAGTTTGCACATAAAGAATTGATCTTATGAATGATTGTTGCAGGGAATTGTGCTATCTGTATCCAAAATTGCAGCATGGGGTGGATAACTGACTTGATCAGTTCAACTCTACCACTGATATTGAGGAATCTGGTTTGCCAATTATTAAATTTTTTGTTGATTTTATCAATCAACCATCCAAAGTCCCTTGTTTTCAATGCATTATTGGAGAGTAGGATTCCCAAGTAGGTAATTGGCAAATTATCAATTTTGAAATTGATAATTTCTTCAATTTCCTTTTTATCCCTGGCACCTTTACTGAAAAAGATTTTTGATTTTTCAGTATTTAGTTCCAGTCCTGCAAATTTCCTCATCTTTTGTAGAATGTTATGGATAGTAGTTGCATTTTTGGTAGTAGCTTTTGCTAAAATGAGGATGTCATCAGCATAGAGTAGATGAGTAATTAATGGTTCTACTTGATAAATTGGGCTGATATTTCCTTTGAAGTATTCAATGTCCAAGTTAATAGTGAGATATTCCATGGCTATAGAAAAAAGATATGGCGACAGAGGGTCACCTTGTCTGATTCCTCTCGAGCTGTTGATAAAATCATGTGGGGCACCCTCTACTAAAACTGAAAATGATGGAGTAGAGATACACTCGTATATAAGATTAGCAAAGGAGATTGGGAATCCCATCGATTTCAGCATATGATGAATAAATTCTCTATTGATCTTGTCATAGGCCTTGTGCAAATCAATTTTTAAGCAAAAATTATTCGAATTTTTCCTGTTAAAACTCCTGACCATCTCATAGGCAAGAAGAGAGTTTTCTGATATAAGCCTGTTTGGGATAAAAGCATTTTGGTTAAATGATATAAGCTCATTCATGTATATTTTCATCCTATTGCACAGAAGATTAGAGAGAATTTTATATGTAATATTACATAAAGAGATAGGTCGAAAATCAGTCATCTTTGATGCTTCTGGAATTTTTGGAATGAGGCAAATGAAAGTGTGGTTAATTTCTCTGATTATTTTGCCAGAATGGAGAATATCATTCATAGCTTTCCAAATATCCATTTTAATTTTATCCCAATGAACTTTAAAGAATTTAGAATTGAGGCCATCTGGTCCGGGAGAGCTATTTTCATTAATTTGGAAAACTGCCTCTTTAATTTCCTCCAATGAAAAAGGATTGCCTAATTGATTCTTTGTATTGTCTGATAAAATTTTCTTGCAAATAATTTTTGGAAATTGATTTTGATTATGAGGCAGTTGAAAAAGATCTGAGAAATATAGAGAGGCTTCATGAGCAATTTTTTCTGATGTTGAAACCCACATTCCCTGTTGATTAATCGTAAAATGATTTTTACGACATGCTTTGTAATCTGCAATTTTATTGAAAAAAAATTCAGTTGGTCTGTCTCCCATCGTGAGCCAGTTGAATTTCATTTTCTGTTCGTTGTCAATGGCCAATTTCCTCATCATATAATGTAACTTATCACAGTTATTAGAGTATATTTGCAGCAGATTATTATCAGATGGGTTAGTCAGAATTTGTTTATAAGTTTTATTGTTATGATCTTTCAAACTATTCAACTCTTTCTGCAAGTTTGTTTGATTATGAGCCCATTTCTTCAAATTATGCTTTACCTGTTTCAGTTTGCAGAGGAGGGAGTACAGGGGATATCCATCGAAATGAGATTCCAGAGCCTCATTGACTACTGAGGAATAGTCAGAGTAGCAGTGCCAGGAATTTTTGTATTTAAATGGTATGTTTTTCTTTTGTGAATTCTGGACATGTAAGATGATAGAGATCTGTGTGTGGTCACTTATTGAATGATTACCAAAATGTATGCCAAAGTTGTTAAATTGGTTGATCCAAATGTAGTTAACAAAAACTCTGTCAATCTTACTATGAATAGAGAATAAGTTACCTCCTCTCCACGTGTAGAAATTTCCCGAGAATTCAGGTTCCACAAGTTTAGAAGAATTAATACAGTCCAAAAAACTTGAGTCCCCATTAGAGCTCATAATACCTCTGTTTATCCTTTCATTATTATATAGGATAGTGTTAAAATCACCAGCCACTAACCACGGCAGATTAATAAACTTGGATAAAGTTTTGATGTCTTCCCAAAGATACTTACGACCTTCTTCGTCGTTAAAGGCATAGGAAACTGTACACACCATACTTGTATTAGAAGCATTATGAAGAATACAAGTAATGGATTGGTCCGAAGTATGGAGAACAATAGTGGTCCAGATATTTGAGTCCCAAATAATCATGATTCTACTTTTTCGATCATCTGAAGCGTTGTGTGACATTTTCCAATTATTATCTAATTTGTACATAAACTTTTCAATTGAATTAGAAGAGAGCTTGTTTTCTAGAATACCAATAAAGGAATATTTATTCGTTTTCGCAATGTCAATAATTTCTAATTGTTTGTAGAGGGCATTCATCCCCCGAATGTTCCAAATTAGGAACTCCATTAACAGTTTATATTAGGCTCGCTACTATCTTCCATGGGGGTAGCTTTCCCCAAGTTCTTTGTTTTTTTGGATTTCTTATTTTTGTTTTTTAATTGACTAACAAGATTTGACCATTCAGGGTTTTCAACCACTTCAGAGTTCAATGATGCTTTAAACTCAAAAGGCACTTCCTCTGATCTTGTTTTACGCGAAGGCTTGTTTCTGATAATGTGTGAAGATTCCATAGTCTCTGTCTCTTGTTTATAATCTGATTCCCTATATATTTCAACTCTCGATGATCTTCAATAGTAATTTCTTCATTATCACCAAATGCATAATACTTCAGTATTGACCAACAGTCTTCATCTTTCAATTCATCTAAAAGGATAATATGTTTTGCATTCAAGTCTTTTGCTGCTTTTTCCATCCGAGTTGTTAAGATAATCTTGCTTCCTTTCACCCCGACTTGATTCAAAGGACTCAGCACTATATCCAATCTTGCCGCTTCATCTTCCCAAACATCATCCAAAACTAAAAGAAATTTCTTGTTCGAAACCGAATCTTTTAGTTTTTTCTGGAGAACGTCTAGGCTACTTATTTCAGCACATTCTTTTCCTTCTGCCGACTCTATTGTTTCTATGATAAGTCTTCGCTCATCAATACCACGTGTAACATGTACCCACATCCTTAGATCAAAATAATTCACAGTTGTATTTTCATTATAGACGTGCTGAGCGGTAGTCGTTTTACCGGCCCCTCCCAATCCTCTTATGGCAATTATCGGTACATATTTTCTCCTAGAGTTTAAGTGGGCATGAGACTCGTCTAGCAATAACTTAATGATCGTATCACATTGATCCTCTCTTCCATAGAAAGGAGACGAAAGAGTTGAGGTTTTTGGAGTCACAGTATTAGCTTGTGGTTGTGTTGTGCCTTTTCTAGACATGACAAATGGATATATTTTTTCAGCTTGTTCAATAGACTTCAACAGTTTTTCTACACCAATCCTCAAAGGTGATTTGGGAAGAATAGGTCCCAACTTTTTTTTAGAATTAGATATGAATTTCTTCATGGGATTAGAAGAAGAAGAAGAAGAGCTAACCTGTTTTTCGAGTTGGTTATATTCATAGAGATCAAGTAGATCTTCCAGCTCTAAAGCAGCGGCTTGCAGCTTCTCCAGTAATGGTGCGGACTTTACTAGATCATCGGATTTTGCTTCTCTGATCAACGCTTCAATTTTGTAACCAACAAAAACATTCAGATGTTCCATTTCATCAGGAGTTACGTCACCTCCAAAGTTTGAAGCAAGCTTGCTTATAACACGAGATAGGCCTGAGAGAGCCAACTCTGTTCCTACTGATGCTGCAACCTCCATTTTTGAATTACGCAAAGAAAGATTGAAATTAAAAGTAGGGAGGAAGGAGATGAGTATGATGCATTAAGTATAATCGTAAAGGCCCTTGATATAGTGAGCTTCAGTGTAACGACCCTGAATTTTTAAAAGTGATTTTTGAAAAGATAAAATATTTTTGGAATTGATCCATTTAAATAAATAAACGTTATATAATTTTAGAAGTTATAAAATTATGATTTTTGTGAAATATAGTTAAAAGATTGTAACGACGCTGAATTTTTATTTATTAAAATTTGAATATTTAATTTATTTTAAATATTAATGAGTGAATTTATAAATCAAATAAATTTTTATTTGAATTTTTGGATTTAATTGGATAATTAAATCGATAATTTAATATGTTAAATTATGGAAATAATTAAAAATTGAGTTAAAAATGATTGAAGATAATTTGTAAAATTTTATTTTATCATATTGGAGTTATAGAAATATTTTAGAACTTTTAAAATTGAATTAAAAGTTTATTTGTGAAAATTGAATATTTTAATATTTAAATCGACTAGTGAAAATAGTCAATTTTTGAACAGTCTCAGAATTGAACGAAACCAGTTTCATTGGATCCGTAATAGTTATTTATTACCGGATTTCAATTTTCGTGTCAATCGGAGTTATCGTTTGATCGTGGCAGCTCGAAACGCATCGAATTATTTTTAATTTAAATTTGGCGAGTGAAAATAGCCATTTTTCAAAAAGTCTCGGATTTCGACGAAACCAGTTTCATCGGATCCGTAATGTGATATTATTGTAAGATTTCAAATTTCAAGTCAATTGGATTTACCGTTTGTCCGGTACAAATTAAAACGCCTAGAAATCGGTTTAAATCGGTTTAATTTAAATTGAGCGTTTTCAGCCATAACTCGCACATACTTCCGAATTAGCTTCCGAAACCTATTCCATTGTGTCCGGAACGCGGGATAAACCCTAGGTACGCTGGTTACGGCGTCTAAATCGGAGTTCGGAATTTCCGGGATGAATAGTGTCGCTCGTTCCTTATAAATAGACCCCTTGCCTTCATAAATTGATAAAAAAAAAATAACCCTAAACCTAATTTGCCCTAGCCGCCTCCACCTGATAAATGGCCAGCATTTTCCCACCTTTCTCCCTTGATTTCTTCCAATCCATCAGCAATTAGATGAATCTTTCAACTAGAAAGATGTAGAGCACATCAAGATCTACAATATCAACGGCTATGATCGTGTTTGGAGCTTCGGATTGGCGACAAATCTCGCCCAAAGGCCTGTAGTTCATTCTCGTGTCGCATTCTACAGGGATGGCCGAGTTCTATAGGCTTGGGGCCGAAGATAGCTAAGGTCGTGGGCTTCGAAATGGCGGAGGTGTGATGGGATTTAGTTGAGCGTGGTGGCCGAGCTGTTTAACCCTAATTTTAGCTTATGGGTTTTGTTATGCGTGTGTGCTCTGGACATTTGCGTGCGTATGAAGAAGGAGGAGGATGATGGGGACGGTCCAGATGTGGGGTTGTGTGATCCTAGGGCCTAGATTGCTTATGGTAAAAATTATAAAGGATAGTGTAAAATTTAGTTATAAAAATTGTGTACAAACTTGTAAAATGCATAACTTTTTCATACGAGGTCGAAAAAATGCAAACTCAGTTGCGTTGGAATCGTATGGACGAGCACTACGCGATGGAGTTGGTTTGGAGTCGTTTGGAGTTAGTGAGAATTTCGGGTAAAATTAAACGCGTGTTTAATTTTATTCGAAATAAAAGCTAAAACGGAAATTAAAATCAAGGTGAGAACTTCTCACTCAATCGAATAGGTTTCGATTTTATTTTAAATAGTTAGATTTAAAATATTTGAATGCATGTTTGAATGATGACTGTAAATTATTGATTGTTAAAATAGACATTATACGCCGTTAGTAAGCGGATGTTATTTATTAAAAACATATACCGCGAATATTTCATAAACAGTGAAATTGGTATTATATATAATATCAATATATATATATATATTGGCATATGTATATATTGCAGTTGTTGATTTCCCGCATTTTTTGTTTAGCGGATGAGACCCTATTACGCCGTTAGTAAGCGGATAATATTTATTAAAAACATGTACCGCGATAATTTCGTACTGGAGCGAAATTGGTATTGTGCTAATGTTTTTGGATGTAGGAAAACAGGTTGGAGGGATCCAACTGGATTCCTCAACAGTTTTTATTTGATTTCAGATATTTGGATATTTGATGGATTTTCATATTGATATATGATATCGTTGTAGTCGTGATTGACTATTTGGTGTGTAGCATCATTGAACCAAATTTTGGGATTTTAAAATGATTTTAAAGTGATTTTTGAGAATATACTATATTTTTGGAATTGATCCATTTTAAATAAATGAACGTTATAATTTTTAAAGTTATAAAAATTATAATTTTTGAGAAATACAGTTAAAAGCTGATTTTTGAGAAATATGAACTAAAGATTTTATAAAATAGTTTAGATTGGATTTTTGAATATATTATAAAAGTTTAAATATAGGATTTATAAAATTTGATTATTTTATAAATCGAAGTGGTGAAATTTTAAAGGAATTTAAAGACGTTTTAAAGAATAATATAAATTGATTTATATTAAGAGATTTATAAATGGATATTTATAAATTGAAATATTGACATTATAAAACGAGTTTTTTATAAGTGTTTGAATGATTTGTAAATGAATTTCATTAATGAATGAAATTTATAGAATTATATAACGGTGAAGTTATAAATGGAATTTTATAAACAATAGGTTTATAAAATTTGTAAAGTTCAAAGGAACGATTTTTGCAAATAAATAAATTATAAGTGTTTGACTTATAATTTGGACTTTTGGTTTATAATTAAGATTATAAATCGAATAGGTAAATAAAGAAGATTTATAAAGGAAGTTGTTATGAAATAAATAGAAATGGAATTTATAGACGTTGTTTTATAAATTCGCAAACGACTTATTTTGATAAGTTAATTGTTATAACTTAGGAATAGAGTTATATTCACATTTTGAATAGTGAATAATCCTTTGAATTAAAATGAATAAAAGGATGGATTTGTTAAAGAAGTATATTCACGTTTTTAAATAGTGAATAATACGTTAAAGAAAATGTTTAGAATGTGATGTTTTAAACAGAATTAAAACGATCTAACGATGTTTTAAAGGTGTTGAGATTCGAAAACATAGATTTCAACATTTATTGTTGAAATAGATGTTTCGAGAAATAAAAGAAAATGGTGGACTATAACACTGTTGTTATAGTAAATGATTTCCGAAAGGAAATGATTTGTGTAGTATTAGGATTTATATATCTATTTTAAATTCGAATCCCTATACTAGTGATTTTGGGTTGTCGTAACGATGTTTTACGCAACATTCGTTTTGACCCAAATAAATATGTTAAGAGAATGTTTTCCTTAATAGAATGAAATATATACTTAATTCGATTTAAGTATATTGAATATTTTCCAATGTTGAAAATAAAAAGGATTTGTGAATTACTTATAATTGAATAAGTATGGAATTGTTTTTCCAATATGAAGTGAATAATTCGAATTTATCTTTTTGAAGATAAATTGAAATGAATAAATTGAAATCATATGCATGAATATTTTGAAATATAAATTCATTATGGAATTTATATGTGAAGTGGAATTTGTTTGAAAATAAATATTGATTTATTTTTGAAGTGTTGAAATTGTATATCTTGTGAAGATATTTTGAAAAATAAATAATTTGAAAAATTATTTGGAATCTGGTGATGTATGCATATCCATTGATAGTTCAATAGCCGACTATCAATATTTCCCTTTGAATGGGTATTTGATGTGATTTGATTGAATTTGAATGCACACTTATTTTTGAATAAGCGCTCACTATTCGGGTTAACCGGGAAAGGACCATGGGGTCGTATAACCCATTCCGAATATGTGATACGTCGTGAATTGCATTTGAAGATCGGTGTTGAAGACCGGTATTTGCGAGAGCGATAGGATGACCTATCGATTGTCTCTGCACTGGGTCGCACCTGGTATAGAGATTCCATAAGTGATGGGAAATCCGATCAGGATTGTGAATATCCGGATTGCAAGGACTTCTTTGTAAGTGCCTTCGGTTTTGTTCGATCCCGGAACAGACTTGTATGGATTGTATGTCTGACATTACAAGTTGAGATATAAAGCCGATTTCTTTCAAATATATTTCTGTTGGTGGCGGAGAATTTATTCTTTGCTTAACACCCTTCTTTGAGACGTATGTGCTCAAAGGTTATATAGTTGAAGTTATCAGCGATATATTCCCAATTTGGTAATGTGACATGCTGAGTGATGCTGAAATGATCATTGTGTTGATTATTTGTGATAGGATCGTTTATTTGATCGTCTATCCTTGTGATCATTGTGTTGATCATTTGTGGACCCAAAGCATGGCTTTTGTATAAAGTATGTTTTTGTGGACGTGAATTCGTCGAGCCTCACACCCCGTGAATGGTCAAAACAGGAAAGAAGCAGCAAGGTTATGAGGGGTAGCACCCTTTAGGATGTGTCCATTTCCTTCTGGAAAAGGGTGGTATCATGGTATGGAGCCCAGATACTTACTCATGTTGAAAACACTTTATGATTGTGTGAATTGATTACGAGCGCTCGGTTGATAAAGGTCCCAAAGGACCGGGGGATGGCATATTCGGTCAGTTGTTACTCAGTTAGGAGTAACCCGGCCTTGTGTTGGTAGAGATCCGGTTTGGTTCTCGGGGATGTCCATCCAGAGGCATTCTCATGTGGCAATGGGAAGTTCCTTGGCCTGACCATTTGTTGGAAATCCAATTCCCAATACGAAACTTGTACGGTATTAGTTGTAGAACCTGCTATTCACTTATGGTGGTCACCACTGTTTGGATAGTAGCTATAGTAGGCATACGATAATGGTCGTATGTTGGCTAAGATTTATATTCTACTTTCGAAATGAATTTGTTATACACTATGCACTAATAATAATATCAAATATTATTTTAAATGCGTATCAAGCATCTTTGACTATCATAAGGAGAAATCTCCTCCGATTCTGCGTTTGCATGTGTGTGTGTGCGGGAGGCCTTATGGTAGTCTCATTTTTAAAAGCATTGCGAATTGATTTAAAAATATTCCTCTATTTTGATTTTAAAGTAAATAAACTGTTTTGAGTTCTCACACCAGTCACATGACTGACTCGGAGTTTATTGTTTTCCTTCCTAAACTCTGGGTGCCCACCAATTTCCACACGGGCAGTCAAGAGTTAAGGTTTATCAGGATATTCTGGATATTCAGGAGTTGCTGGAGGCAAGCTGGATGGCATGGCGTATTACTTATATAGTATTTCTTTTTCCGCTGCACTGTTTATTGTTGTATGTTGTTGTACACTCTGATGATATGATGTAATGAAATGTAATGTAATAACTGATATAGTTCTTTGTTTAAAGATTATTCATTTATTATTATATGTTGTTCCGCTGCGAATTGTGAGATTCTGTTATTGTTCTGTTGTTTCCTTTCTGTCCGTTCTATTTTTAAAATTCTTCTATCTTCTATTTTTCAAATTCTCTGTTTTCTTTCTCTGTTTTCTAAAAATTGTCTATCTTCTTTCCTCTCCATTTCCTATCTCTTCTCTCTTCTTTCTTTTTCTTTTCTCAAATTCTTTTTTTAAAAACCCCATAACTATTCGGTTTTTCGGCAACGAAAATCCGCGTACGTTACAATTTGGTATCGGAGCATATGGTTAAGCGACAACCATGGTTCTGTTGGGTATAATTCATTAGAGATAGAGTCAGTAGTACTCTAGAATGAGTTTGAGTGTAATAATAGCTATGAGAGCGTATTTGTTAGTGAATATGAAATTGTTTTATATTGTGATGATTGGTTTATTGAGTGGCATATGAACCTTCGTCAGCACAGTATGTACAACTATGCCGAAGGGGTTTCTAAACGCTTGAATAGAACAATTCGACACGATATTGTTTTAAATTGAGTAAATGAAATAATTTTACCTTGATTATATTTTATATATAAAGGAATAATTTTTCAGAGTTATTAAATTGTATATAAGTTGATTGTTTAGTTGTTTGAATAATCTAAATAAAAGAATAATTGTATAAGTAAAAGAATTATAAGAATTGAATTATAATTAAAGTAATTTACAATTGAGAAATAAACTTATATATATAAGAAGTGAAACTTTATGAATATATTTATGAATATGACTTGTAAATAAAAATGAATGTTAATCAATTAAATGTAAATAGTTGATGTGAAATAATGAATATAAGTGTTAATTCATTTAAAATCTAATGTTATTACAAGTTGAAAGATTGTATGAATATAAGCAAAGGAATTTGGTTGTAATTGATATACATTGGTTGTTATATGATTGTTAGTTGATTGTATATAATTCATTAAGTATTAATGAAATTGAGTTAATGAAATGAAAGCTATGTAATTGAATTCAAATAGAAAGTAAATAAATTTGAATAGAATTGAATGTGAATAGGATTTGATTAGTGAATGCAAACTAATTAAAATTGAGAATGAATGTTGATAAAATCCAATGTAAATAAATCAAATGTGATTTGAATTGAAAACCCTTTCATTGAATATTAATGAGAATATGAATGAATATTTATTGGTTATGGATGTTAGTTGGATGATAGTTGGTTGATGGTTGAATATATATTGCTATTGAATGCATTTGTTGTTTGTTTCATTTGCTATGTTGACATATATAGTTATTATGTTACTATATGTTGTATATCGATACTATTTCCATGCATGCATGATTCTCATGTTGTTTGTTAAGTGATTAGTAGGTGCGGATTGCGTTTGCTTCGCATTTGGAGCTCGCTTTTGCGCTATATTAGCCGTATATGCTCGCTAATAAAATATAAGGTACATATCTCGGATTACATACCGTACTTTTACATTTTTTTCCCTTCGGGATGCCTCATTACTTGATGAGATGTATATTTGTGATATATATACTGTCATTTTTTTTTCGGATCGAGCCGCGCAAAGGAGACTATGGCGAATTTTTCCGAAAATTTAAGGCGTTAGAAAAATTTGAGAAAATTTGGGAAAATTTTGAAAACTTTAACTTTGATTTTAGAATTGAAAGTTAAATGATATCATTGTTTTTGAAAAGATAACTAAGTATGATTTGAAAACTTAGTAAAGTATTGTAAGAAGTTTAACTATGAATTTTGTGAAAATTAATGGATTCTGTACTTTTCTTACTTGTAATTTCGAGGACGAAATTCTTTTAAGGGGGAAAGATTGTAACGACCCTGAATTTTTATTTATTAAAATTTGAATATTTAATTTATTTTAAATATTAATGAGTGAATTTATAAATCAAATAAATTTTTATTTGAATTTTTGGATTTAATTGGATAATTAAATCGATAATTTAATATGTTAAATTATGGAAATAATTAAAAATTGAGTTAAAAATGATTGACGATAATTTGTAAAATTTTATTTTATCATATTGGAGTTATAGAAATATTTTAGAACTTTTAAAATTGAATTAAAAGTTTATTTGTGAAAATTGAATATTTTAATATTTAAATCGACTAGTGAAAATAGTCAATTTTTGAACAGTCTCAGAATTGAACGAAACCAGTTTCATTGGATCCGTAATAGTTAGTTATTACCGGATTTCAATTTTTGTGTCAATCGGAGTTATCGTTTGATCGTGGCAGCTCGAAACGCATCGAATTATTTTTAATTTAAATTTGGCGAGTGAAAATAGCCATTTTTCAAAAAGTCTCGGATTTCGACGAAACCAGTTTCATCGGATCCGTAATGTGATATTATTGTAAGATTTCAAATTTCAAGTCAATTGGATTTACCGTTTGTCCGGTACAAATTAAAACGCCTAGAAATCGGTTTAAATCGGTTTAATTTAAATTGAGCGTTTCAGCCATAACTCGCACATACTTCCGAATTAGCTTCCGAAACCTGTTCCATTGTGTCCGGAACGCGGGATAAACCCTAGGTACGCTGGTTACGGCGTCTAAATCGGAGTTCGGAATTTCCGGGATGAATAGTGTCGCTCGTTCCTTATAAATAGACCCCTTGCCTTCATAAATTGATAAAAAAAAATAACCCTAAACCTAATTTGCCCTAGCCGCCTCCACCTGATAAATGGCCAGCATTTTCCCACCTTTCTCCCTTGATTTCTTCCAATCCATCAGCAATTAGATGAATCTTTCAACTAGAAAGATGTAGAGCACATCAAGATCTACAATATCAACGGCTATGATCGTGTTTGGAGCTTCGGATTGGCGACAAATCTCGCCCAAAGGCCTGTAGTTCATTCTCGTGTCGCATGCTACAGGGATGGCCGAGTTCTATAGGCTTGGGGCCGAAGATAGCTAAGGTCGTGGGCTTCGAAATGGCGGAGGTGTGATGGGATTTAGTTGAGCGTGGTGGCCGAGCTGTTTAACCCTAATTTTAGCTTATGGGTTTTGTTATGCGTGTGTGCTCTGGACATTTGCGTGCGTATGAAGAAGGAGGAGGATGATGGGGACGGTCCAGATGTGGGGTTGTGTGATCCTAGGGCCTAGATTGCTTATGGTAAAAATTATAAAGGATAGTGTAAAATTTAGTTATAAAAATTGTGTACAAACTTGTAAAATGCATAACTTTTTCATACGAGGTCGAAAAAATGCAAACTCAGTTGCGTTGGAATCGTATGGACGAGCACTACGCGATGGAGTTGGTTTGGAGTCGTTTGGAGTTAGTGAGAATTTCGGGTAAAATTAAACGCGTGTTTAATTTTATTCGAAATAAAAGCTAAAACGGAAATTAAAATCAAGGTGAGAACTTCTCACTCAATCGAATAGGTTTCGATTTTATTTTAAATAGTTAGATTTAAAATATTTGAATGCATGTTTGAATGATGACTGTAAATTATTGATTGTTAAAATAGACATTATACGCCGTTAGTAAGCGGATGTTATTTATTAAAAACATATACCGCGAATATTTCATAAACAGTGAAATTGGTATTATATATAATATCAATATATATATATATATTGGCATATGTATATATTGCAGTTGTTGATTTCCCGCATTTTTTGTTTAGCGGATGAGACCCTATTACGCCGTTAGTAAGCGGATAATATTTATTAAAAACATGTACCGCGATAATTTCGTACTGGAGCGAAATTGGTATTGTGCTAATGTTTTTGGATGCAGGAAAACAGGTTGGAGGGATCCAACTGGATTCCTCAACAGTTTTTATTTGATTTCAGATATTTGGATATTTGATGGATTTTCATATTGATATATGATATCGTTGTAGTCGTGATTGACTATTTGGTGTGTAGCATCATTGAACCAAATTTTGGGATTTTAAAATGATTTTAAAGTGATTTTTGAGAATATACTATATTTTTGGAATTGATCCATTTTAAATAAATGAACGTTATAATTTTTAAAGTTATAAAAATTATAATTTTTGAGAAATACAGTTAAAAGCTGATTTTTGAGAAATATGAACTAAAGATTTTATAAAATAGTTTAGATTGGATTTTTGAATATATTATAAAAGTTTAAATATAGGATTTATAAAATTTGATTATTTTATAAATCGAAGTGGTGAAATTTTAAAGGAATTTAAAGACGTTTTAAAGAATAATATAAATTGATTTATATTAAGAGATTTATAAATGGATATTTATAAATTGAAATATTGACATTATAAAACGAGTTTTTTATAAGTGTTTGAATGATTTGTAAATGAATTTCATTAATGAATGAAATTTATAGAATTATATAACGGTGAAGTTATAAATGGAATTTTATAAACAATAGGTTTATAAAATTTGTAAAGTTCAAAGGAACGATTTTTGCAAATAAATAAATTATAAGTGTTTGACTTATAATTTGGACTTTTGGTTTATAATTAAGATTATAAATCGAATAGGTAAATAAAGAAGATTTATAAAGGAAGTTGTTATGAAATAAATAGAAATGGAATTTATAGACGTTGTTTTATAAATTCGCAAACGACTTATTTTGATAAGTTAATTGTTATAACTTAGGAATAGAGTTATATTCACATTTTGAATAGTGAATAATCCTTTGAATTAAAATGAATAAAAGGATGGATTTGTTAAAGAAGTATATTCACGTTTTTAAATAGTGAATAATACGTTAAAGAAAATGTTTAGAATGTGATGTTTTAAACAGAATTAAAACGATCTAACGATGTTTTAAAGGTGTTGAGATTCGAAAACATAGATTTCAACATTTATTGTTGAAATAGATGTTTCGAGAAATAAAAGGAAATGGTGGACTATAACACTGTTGTTATAGTAAATGATTTCCGAAAGGAAATGATTTGTGTAGTATTAGGATTTATATATCTATTTTAAATTCGAATCCCTATACTAGTGATTTTGGGTTGTCGTAACGATGTTTTACGCAACATTCGTTTTGACCCAAATAAATATGTTAAGAGAATGTTTTCCTTAATAGAATGAAATATATACTTAATTCGATTTAAGTATATTGAATATTTTCCAATGTTGAAAATAAAAAGATTTGTGAATTACTTATAATTGAATAAGTATGGAATTGTTTTTCCAATATGAAGTGAATAATTCGAATTTATCTTTTTGAAGATAAATTGAAATGAATAAATTGAAATCATATGCATGAATATTTTGAAATATAAATTCATTATGGAATTTATATGTGAAGTGGAATTTGTTTGAAAATAAATATTGATTTATTTTTGAAGTGTTGAAATTGTATATCTTGTGAAGATATTTTGGAAAATAAATAATTTGGAAAATTATTTGGAATCTGGTGATGTATGCATATCCATTGATAGTTCAATAGCCGACTATCAATATTTCCCTTTGAATGGGTATTTGATGTGATTTGATTGAATTTGAATGCACACTTATTTTTGAATAAGCGCTCACTATTCGGGTTAACCGGGAAAGGACCATGGGGTCGTATAACCCATTCCGAATATGTGATACGTCGTGAATTGCATTTGAAGATCGGTGTTGAAGACCGGTATTTGCGAGAGCGATAGGATGACCTATCGATTGTCTCTGCACTGGGTCGCACCTGGTATAGAGATTCCATAAGTGATGGGAAATCCGATCAGGATTGTGAATATCCGGATTGCAAGGACTTCTTTGTAAGTGCCTTCGGTTTTGTTCGATCCCGGAACAGACTTGTATGGATTGTATGTCTGACATTACAAGTTGAGATATAAAGCCGATTTCTTTCAAATATATTTCTGTTGGTGGCGGAGAATTTATTCTTTGCTTAACACCCTTCTTTGAGACGTATGTGCTCAAAGGTTATATAGTTGAAGTTATCAGCGATATATTCCCAATTTGGTAATGTGACATGCTGAGTGATGCTGAAATGATCATTGTGTTGATTATTTGTGATAGGATCGTTTATTTGATCGTCTATCCTTGTGATCATTGTGTTGATCATTTGTGGACCCAAAGCATGGCTTTTGTATAAAGTATGTTTTTGTGGACGTGAATTCGTCGAGCCTCACACCCCGTGAATGGTCAAAACAGGAAAGAAGCAGCAAGGTTATGAGGGGTAGCACCCTTTAGGATGTGTCCATTTCCTTCTGGAAAAGGGTGGTATCATGGTATGGAGCCCAGATACTTACTCATGTTGAAAACACTTTATGATTGTGTGAATTGATTACGAGCGCTCGGTTGATAAAGGTCCCAAAGGACCGGGGGATGGCATATTCGGTCAGTTGTTACTCAGTTAGGAGTAACCCGGCCTTGTGTTGGTAGAGATCCGGTTTGGTTCTCGGGGATGTCCATCCAGAGGCATTCTCATGTGGCAATGGGAAGTTCCTTGGCCTGACCATTTGTTGGAAATCCAATTCCCAATACGAAACTTGTACGGTATTAGTTGTAGAACCTGCTATTCACTTATGGTGGTCACCACTGTTTGGATAGTAGCTATAGTAGGCATACGATAATGGTCGTATGTTGGCTAAGATTTATATTCTACTTTCGAAATGAATTTGTTATACACTATGCACTAATAATAATATCAAATATTATTTTAAATGCGTATCAAGCATCTTTGACTATCATAAGGAGAAATCTCCTCCGATTCTGCGTTTGCATGTGTGTGTGTGCGGGAGGCCTTATGGTAGTCTCATTTTTAAAAGCATTGCGAATTGATTTAAAAATATTCCTCTATTTTGATTTTAAAGTAAATAAACTGTTTTGAGTTCTCACACCAGTCACATGACTGACTCGGAGTTTATTGTTTTCCTTCCTAAACTCTGGGTGCCCACCAATTTCCACACGGGCAGTCAAGAGTTAAGGTTTATCAGGATATTCTGGATATTCAGGAGTTGCTGGAGGCAAGCTGGATGGCATGGCGTATTACTTATATAGTATTTCTTTTTCCGCTGCACTGTTTATTGTTGTATGTTGTTGTACACTCTGATGATATGATGTAATGAAATGTAATGTAATAACTGATATAGTTCTTTGTTTAAAGATTATTCATTTATTATTATATGTTGTTCCGCTGCGAATTGTGAGATTCTGTTATTGTTCTGTTGTTTTCTGTTCCGTTCTATTTTGTTCTATTTTCTATTCTCCATTTTTCTATATTTTCAAATTTTCTATCCTCTTTCCTCTCCATTTTCTATCTTCTCTCTTCTTCTCTTTTCTTTTCTTAAATTCTTTTTAAAAACCCATAACTTTCCGGTTTTCGGCCTTCGATTTCTCGGCAGTCGATAAAGTGAGTGTCGATGTTGAATTTTCGAAAGTCGAAAATTTTCGGGGCGTTACATTCAGGCTCAATTATTGGAACAAAATAACAGTGATATTCAACGCGGCTTGGTAGGAATGAGTTCTATCCGGTCCCTCATCTTATCATGTTCACTGTTCAATGAAATGTAAGTCTGAGGTCTCGAGCTCTGCTAACATAAGCCGCCTCGTAATAATTCGTTCAAATTTTATTAATTAAGACTTGGCACCTGACGTCTAAAATGCGACGCATCTTTGCTGACGTCGGACATATAGTTTAGCATTCTTGTGCAAGAATACACATATAAAAAAAGGGGAAATATTTTTTAAAGGACAATTAATTTAAAAAGTCTATTCATAAAAACACGCGCAAATAATTTTTTCCAAAGTCCATTCGTACGTTAAAACATTTCTTCATCTCCTTCATTCGTCTTCGTGTTCGATTTTCAAATACATTTTTTCCTTCACGACACAAAATAGAAATTACAAAAAAGGGCAAACGAAACCACAGAAAATCGCTACCTCCATCTCAATCGCATACTTCAGGTGATCAAAAACAAGTAGAGTTTCAACACGAATTTGATATCTTATCCCCTCAATCTGGTAGTCGACAAAAACCTAATACACTAGCGCATAATTCTGATAATCAGCTCGAATCTGAAAACGTAGAACCTCAATCTGAGAATCGAGCCGAAACTGAAAACCTAGCACGTGAATCTGATATTCAGCACGAACCTGATACCCTACCTCTTCAGTTTGAAAGTCCACATAAAAATGATATTGTACAACCGCATTCTGAAACTCAACACAAATCTGATACCGTAGAACCTCTATCTGATACCTTAGCAGCTGAATCTGATAACCTACATTCTGAATCTCAAAGCCGGCACAAAACTGATACCCTACAACCTCATTCCGAAACTCATCACGAATCTAATACCCTAGAAGCTCTATCTGATACTCAGCATGAATCTAGTACCCTAACAGCTGTATCTGATACTCATCATGAAGCAAATATCTTAGCTCCAGTAGAGACGCAACAGAAATCTGCAAAGTTAAGACTATTAAAACGACCAATGGAAGAAGAAATACAAAAAAAGAACAAAAAGGAGACACGAAGAAAACAGAGCAGAAGAAAAGGTAAATAATACTATGAAATGAAGCATAACAAAACTATTGTAGATGATCATGATACTATTGAACTTATTTTATAGAAAAATGAAGAAAGCATGCAGGAAATAACAGCAGGTGACAAATCAACTGTAGAAACGTGCAAAAAAGAGAATTAAGATCGAAGAAGAAAAAAAGAAAACAATTCAGCAGCAAATTCAACAGCTAACTGATACCATTAAGTTATGAAACTAATAATATTAGATCATTAGATGTATTTTAATAGTGTTAATATGTTAAACAGAAAAAAGCTAAAACAAATAAGGGAAAACAAATAGCAGTTGAGGAATCCGAAGATGAACAAGTCAATAAGGTAGAATTACAAGCCATATCACTTATAAAGATTTTCATGTTCAAAAAGTAATACCTATAGTTTGTTTGGTAGAAGAAAAAGCTTAGTTGGTTAAAAAATAGATTTTATTGTCATTCTTTACAAAACTGACACTAATATATTGAAAATATGATACCCAACATCTTTTAGAATTAACGTGCTACTTTGTATTCGGAGAAATTAATTTCAGCGCGACACATAAAAACTGATACCAACATCCCGCAATAGTGATACCTATTGTCTAATTGTGTGTAGCTGATTCATTTTAGTTTACAAATGATTTCACCATCTTTTTTCTAGAAAAACTAATACTAAATTCTTACAAAATGGCACCCATTGTATAATATGTTTTAGTTCATATTTCAATGTTGTAATTTTTCAATAAAATGATATGTGACGACCCAGAATTTTGAACATTCGAAATCGAAATATTTAATTGATTTTAAATATTTGAAAAGTTATTCTAACTTGAATTTCGAATATAAATATGAATTTGGCAATTAAATTATTGAATTTAATTTATTAATGATGGGTAAAAATTTGAATTTTCAATTTTAAGCTTGTTAAAAATAATTTAATGGCTTAGAAAATTTATATTGACAATACTAAAGATAATGCAAGCTTCAGAATTGAATTTGAAGGTGAATTGTTCAGTTTTGAATTTTTATTGTTTAAATCGATATTTAAAAATAGCCTTCCGAGGTACAGTCTCGGATTTCGACGAAAACAGTTCCGTCGGATCCGTAATGGTTAGTTATTATCGGATTCCAATTTTCGTAGCAATCGGAGTTGTCGTTTGACCCTGGCAGCTCAAAATGCATAGAAGCTGTTTTAATCGATTTAATTTAAAAATCGATCGTTTACTTCCGTAACTTGCGCATATGATCGAATTTGCCTCCGAAACACGTTCCATTGTGTTCGAAATACGGATAAAACATTATAAATGCCTGGCGGCACGCCTCGATTGCAGATCGGGATTTTAAGTTGTATATAACAAGATATTTTAGAAATTTTAGAATATAATAAAATTTGAAAGTCAAACTAGTCAAACTTATTAACCATGCTCGAGACGTTTCCAGTATTCATCTTTCTTAAGAAGTTATCCTCATAAAAAAAATCGTGACTTCTCTTTGCTTAGTTTTGATTTCAAAAATAGAAATTAACTCAAAACAAATAAAAAATGGCGCAAGTTATAAAAATCGAAACAATTAAATTCAGTCGATTCACTTCAATTTTCTTCCTTCAATTTTAAATCGAAATGGCGGTTTCTTTTTTCCACCTCTAATTCACGAAAATCAAATCGTTCGTGTAACGACCCGGAATTTTGGGCAATATCAATTTAATAATCTGTATTAATAATTTAATTGATTTGATAATTTTCTTTATAATTTTAATTTAAAATTGGCTAATTTAATCTTTTAAAGGTTAATAAATATTTAATCTGGCAATATTGATAAGATTTGTTTGTCAAAGCAAATTTAAAGATTAATTCATTTGTTTTCAAAATATAAGATAATTGTTTGTTTTTAAAATATGATAGTTTATAAAGGATTTAATTAAAGTTTTCCTTTTGTTTTCTTTAAAAATGTTTATTATAAAATGGTTATAAATGTATATGTAAATGTTTTAGATTCTTAAATCTATGTATAAAAAATTATTTATATTTTAATTAGTTTTAAAATATTTTCTTTTAAAGATAAATTTATATTTACATATACAAGTATTTATTTATAAAGTTAAAATTAATGTGTAAGTTTATATTACATTTAAATTAAATGAAAATTAATTAAAAATAATCAAAGACATGTGTAACATATTAACATCCCTTAATAACACTTGTTAAGCAATTAAACAATTAAGACGACAAATGTAAGTTTAATGAACATGTGGCACTATTTTATTTTTAATTTGTAAAAAAATGTTTTAAGAAGAAAATTTGTTTTCTCAAACATTTTTATTCCTTTGTTTCACTTCTTTCACAAATTAATGGCAACTAGTAAACTACTTTCTTAAATCTGAATTTCAAAACCACAAAAGCAAAATCGAATCCGAGTCAAAAATTGCAAAAAAACAAGCTCTTCGTTTCAACTAAAGCTGCAACCTGCAAACTTCAATCAACCTGCATTTCAATGGAACTAAGATCAACAGCAAGTCGGATCTGTTTCAAAACTTTAAAAACATCAATTAGGAAGCATGCAAAGATTTTCTTCAGCAAAGTGAAATCAAAACACTTTTCAGAATAAAGATTCAAAAACTTGCTCTGCTTCACTGCAATATTGAAGCGGTGAGTAATCAATTTAAAAACAGATTTGGTTTAATTTATGGTTCAATAATAATGCATGCAAATGAATTCTTGCTTTGATAATGAATATTTGATTATGTGAATGCATGATTATTATAAGTACTTAGTGCCTGTAAATTTGAATTTAAACTCTGTCGTTTAAGCAGGATTTGATTTTCATCTTTTAAATCCAAAATTCTTCAAAACTATAACTTGTTTGAACTTGTTATATGAATGAAAAGTGTATGTTATAGTTTGATAGTAATTTTAAAATTAGTTTCATATTTTTTTTTTAAAGCTATAGGTGTGTATAAATAGGAAATTTACATTAAAACTAAACTTTAGTTAAAAATCAATCATTCTAATTTTGTTTTGGAAGGGCATGATTGTGTTTATAGTATGAAATCATGAATTTAGGAGAAGAAATCATAATTTTTAGTTGGGTATTTTGTATGTATTTTGGGTTTGTGTGTTTTTGGGAGTTTTGATGATTGCCGATTATCTATACATTAATTTGGTTTGAAACTTGGATCGAAGCTTGTGCATAGATTGTTGGTTATGGTAAAAATGAAAAATAATTTTTCAATTGAGTGAATTGTTGGAAATTGAAGGAATTAGGGTTTAAGGATTGCTTTCGGCTGGGCTTAACTGTAGTGGACTTGGCGACGTGATTGTTGAACAGGAGGTGATCGCGACGTGGGGGTAAGATAGTTCGTGACGTGGCGGTTCTATGGTGGCGTCGGCAAGGTTCATCGGTGTCGTGGTGATCGACCGTAGGAGGTTTTGGGTTTCGAGTAGCTGCAGTAGTTCGAGTACGAAATTTTGATTCGTGAACGTATTCTCGAATCTGGGTTTACGTTTGCGTTCGTGGGTGGTTGGGTGATCGTCGGCAATATGCGCTACCAACTACGGCGGCCGGAGTTGATGGTGTATGTGCACGAGTTTGGCCGTGTACGCTGGGTAGTTTGAAGATTTGGGGATGACGAGATCAACTCGAAGTAGCTCGCGTTTTTAATCGTCGATGACTCGAAGTTGAGGGGAGCAATTCGTCTGGGTTTTTAACTCGGGAGAGTCTCGTGTTTTTTTTGCAGTGTTTTCTCGAGTTTGGTTGATTGGTTCTGGGTAATGTAAATGCAGATTTTACTTGATTGTATAAAATAAGTAAAAATCAAGTTTAAGTTATAAAACAAGTTTATAAAGGAAGTGAAAAATAAAGTTAAACTTGTTGTTTTAGAGTGAAAGTAAATCAAACATTTAAAAGTGATAATTGAATTTATTTTCAAAAATTAAAATGTTTCAAGATGATTGTTTTTTAAAATAATTATCTAATTAAATTTTGAAGTTCAATTTAAATGAGTGTTTTGAATTTAAGGTATTAAATCGAAGTTTAAAGAAATTTTTAAGTAATGATTTTAAAAACTAAAGTTTCAGATTTTATTTAAAATAAATAAGTTTAACTTAGATAATTATTGTATTTTTAGATTTTGAAATTTGTTTCTAAATGCCTTATTTTCAAACAAGGTTACTGATATGATTTGGAAAACCAAGTTTAATAATTTGTCTTTGAATTAATAAGATTTAAATAATTCAAATAATTTATTTATGGAAATAAATAAGGTTAAATTATTTGGATAATTAACTTAAGAATACTTATTTAATATGATTTGTTAATAAGTTAAGTTTGATTAAGATTTATGCTTTTCTTAATTTATTAAAGATTTTCTTTAATATTAGAAGTTAATTAATTAATTGTTTAATTAATTTTAAATAATTAGTTAACTATTTATTTAGTTTTTAATAATCATTTAATTATGGATTAATTAAGTATTATTACTTAATGAAGTAATTAGTGGTTAATAACAGAATGTAATTAAGAATGATAATTACTTATGGAAGTAGTTAATAGGAAATTACTCATGGGAGTAATTAGTTAAAGTGATTAATGGAATCACTTAATGTTATCAATTAAAGAATTGATTAATATAATTGTTGAGATTAATTAATTAATTAATTAAGGATTATTTAATAATGGAATTAATTATTTGTTAAGTAATTAATTAAGAGAGTAATCAAGATTTATTAATGGAAGTAATTAGGAGATAATTACTTATGTAAGTAATTAAGAGTTAATTTCTTAATTAATTTTAGTTGATTTATTAATGAGATTAATTAATAAATGAGATTAATTTAAGATTAATTACTAAAGGTAATTAATTAAAATGTAATTGATTAATAAAGTAATTAATTAAGGATTATTTATTAATAATTACTTAATGAAGTAATTAAAGATTTATTAATTAGATTAATTAATTAAGGGTTAATATAATTAATTAGGAAGCTAATTAATTAAGATAAGTAATTACAAGTTAATAACAGAATGTAATTAAGAATGATAATTACTTATGGAAGTAGTTAATAGGAAATTACTCATGGGAGTAATTAGTTAAAGTGATTAATGGAATCACTTAATGTTATCAATTAAAGAATTGATTAATATAATTGTTGAGATTAATTAATTAATTAATTAAGGATTATTTAATAATGGAATTAATTATTTGTTAAGTAATTAATTAAGAGAGTAATCAAGATTTATTAATGGAAGTAATTAGGAGATAATTACTTATGTAAGTAATTAAGAGTTAATTTCTTAATTAATTTTAGTTGATTAATTAATGAGATTAATTAATAAATGAGATTAATTTAAGATTAATTACTAAAGGTAATTAATTAAAATGTAATTGATTAATAAAGTAATTAATTAAGGATTATTTATTAATAATTACTTAATGAAGTAATTAAAGATTTATTAATTAGATTAATTAATTAAGGGTTAATATAATTAATTAGGAAGCTAATTAATTAAGATAAGTAATTACAAGTTAATAACAGAATGTAATTAAGAATGATAATTACTTATGGAAGTAGTTAATAGGAAATTACTCATGGGAGTAATTAGTTAAAGTGATTAATGGAATCACTTAATGTTATCAATTAAAGAATTGATTAATATAATTGTTGAGATTAATTAATTAATTAATTAAGGATTATTTAATAATGGAATTAATTATTTGTTAAGTAATTAATTAAGAGAGTAATCAAGATTTATTAATGGAAGTAATTAGGAGATAATTACTTATGTAAGTAATTAAGAGTTAATTTCTTAATTAATTTTAGTTGATTAATTAATGAGATTAATTAATAAATGAGATTAATTTAAGATTAATTACTAAAGGTAATTAATTAAAATGTAATTGATTAATAAAGTAATTAATTAAGGATTATTTATTAATAATTACTTAATGAAGTAATTAAAGATTTATTAATTAGATTAATTAATTAAGGGTTAATATAATTAATTAGGAAGCTAATTAATTAAGATAAGTAATTACAAGTTATTAATTACTGTTTATGATTAATAAGATAATTAATTACAAGTTAATTATTTAATTAATTAAAGCAGTTATTAATTAATAAGGATCATTAGTTAATATAATTAATGAAATTAATCATGATTAGTAAAAGTAATTAATTAAAGTATGATTAATTAATTGTAATTAGTTGAGGTTTAATGTGATTAATTATAGTTAATTAATTAATGAAGAATCATTAATTATTGTAATTAGTGATAGTAATTAAAGGTTAATTACTGAATATGGTTAAGAATAATTACTTGAATGTAATTAAAGTATAATTAAACAAGGGAGATTAATTAAGGAAGATCATTAAGAGATGATTTATTTATTTAGAATAAATAAATGAAGAAGGATTTTGGTAATCAAATTGATTTAAGAGTTAATCAATTCTGCTTAATGGATGATTGATTGATCTTGGATGGTTGATATTGGATGTTGAATGATATTGGGTGATTGGTTGATATTGGATGATTTGGATATTACTGATATTTGTGATATGCTGCTTTATAAGATGAATGTTGGTATGAATTATCTGTTATGATTCATCTATCTGTTTATATCATCCTGAATATAAGTTAACTGTTTAAAACCCTTAAGAACAACTTGGACATTAAAATGGCGTTTGGTTTCGGTGAGACCGGGATCGGGTTTCCATATTTGGATATCCGAAAACCACATCGATTCCAATTAAACGTTAGGTCGTGAATCCAAGTGTAGTAAGTGAAGACTCGAGGTGTAAGAACTATACGTCAGTATAACTCTGTGGGTGATTCCGTAATGAGTTGATGGAATAGTACTTATAGGTTCGAGATGGTGATTTAGAGTGCAAGGGCATGGTCGTTGACTCTGAGGGTGATTCCAAAATGAGTGCAACGAGATAGTGCCTTCGGTTTCGTTCGAACCCGGAACGAACTTATATGCATTGAATGCTTTCAGCACATCGTCAGGCGGACGATGAGCATTCTAAGTGATGTGTCCTATAAAGGTAATCGCAGCCTCAAGCCTCATCAACCGAGAATGGCTAAAACATGGGAGGTGCAGCAAGTCTTCGTGGGTAGCCCCCACTTGAGAGTGAGATTTACCCCTGTCTAGAGGTCCATTTCTATTTCGGCTGTGTGGTTGGTCGCGCCAACTGCGGGGTGGTCTTGTTCGGGACTGTTCAGTAAGGAATGGTTCCGGCCTTGTGTTGCAGGGGAGCGGACGTACTTCTCGGTACGTTGATCTAGGCCACGTACTGTGACGGACGGTACCCCAGTAGCCTTGCCATTGATGGAATCGAAAATCCAATAAGTGCCTGTACGGTTTTGATTGTACCCAACTATGTTGGAACGTGAGATGTAAGCATTCCAGCTATTTCTGTATTTTATTTTGAAAACCCTAGACACTATTATAATATCACTGGATTTCCTATCAAATGTTTTGGTTAGCGTAAGATAAAAACTTTTTCATGTTTATGTGTGGGAAGTCTTACGTGATACCTTTTCTTTCCAAAGGTTTTTTTAAAGTTAAGCAATTTTAAACCGTTTACTCACACCAGACCCCTGTCTGACCCGAGTGTTTATTTTTTATTTTATTAAACTCTTGGGTACTCATATTATGTATGAGTAGTCAAGTGATTCAGGTTAGTTTGACGAATTCTGAAGAAGTTTTGGAGCAGGAGGCTTCCACGTGTAGATATATTATGGTTCCGCTGTGTCTGTTTGGTATCTGTATCTTGTGTTCTATGGTTGTATGGTTAGACAAATGTTTATAACTGTCTAATATGTGATATATAAGTTGTGTACTCTGATGTAATATGATACTATGTAATATTTTATGTGATATGTTATATTTTATTCGTTCCGCTGTGAGTTCTCTGATATTGTTATCTTTCTTCTTTCTCTTTCTTTTCTTCTTCTATCCCTTTCTTTCTTCATCGGCAACGCGTCTTCCTGGTAGATGGAGGGCGGGTCGCTACAGTTCGAAAGAAAAAAATCGATCAAGATGGTTTGTTCAAGCCGAGTAAATGAAGGCACGATGATTCCTGGGGGCGCGCGTTCAACGAGGCAAAGGGCGGCGATGGATTTCAGGTCGCGATAGTTGTATCGTGCGCGCGCGTGAAATTGATGGTGGCGATTAGGCTTTGGAGGCGCACGCGCGCGCTCGCTCGCGCATGAGAGAGTTTTGGGGGATGCGGCAGCGACGTCGATGTGGGGATTGATGGCAGCAGTGTCGAGCTTGGTAGCGGTGATTTCGAAGGGTCTCGCGTTTGTCATTCTAGCTAGGGGCGTCGATTTGATTTACTGGGCTGTCTAATACAATGAAGAAATCAAGTCGGAATGGAAAATGGATTGCATGCACTATTTAAGGTGAGATCTTCCCACTCAAAATTTAAATAATTGAAAATTTTAGTTATTGATTGATGATTGAATTATGATTGTTAAAATTGATTGACTGTGTGTTTGGGTGATTGATTTCCCACATTATATAGCGGATGAGACCCTATTGCGCCGCATAATAGTGGATGATATTTTATAAATCCCGTATACCGCGATATTCCACCTCGAAGTGGAATGGGTATTTAATTATTGTGCTAACGTCCGTGGATGCAGGGAAACAGGTTGGAGGGATCCAACTGGATTCCTCACAAATAGTAATTTTTATTTATATTCTGTGATATATCTCATTGATAAATTTGTTTATCTATGAATCTGTGTATATAGATAAGCATTATGGATTATACCACTCATCGATGTTGATATGATTGAATCTGTGATGGTTGATGTTATACACTATTGCGTTAAACCCTTAGACTACACTATACACACACGAATATGGATTGCACGTGGAAATTGGTTAAGTCACAATTTTTTTTTGAAATAATTTTAGAATTGAATTTTTGAATCCAAATGGTTTTGGAAATTAATCGGATTTAAAGGGGAAAAACTTTTGAAAAGAAATTTCAAAGTAAAAAGTTATTTTTGAAAAACATAATTTAGTTTTAAATTTTGTTTTAAATTTGAATTGAAATTTTGAAATTGAATTCTATGTTGTGAACTTATGATTTCAAAAAGATTATATAGGTTTACATGAACTTGAACCATTTATAAAGTGTTGTTTTGGGAATTTAAATTAACCCAAAGATTTTAACTTGTATAAATGAAATCGGATTTTTCCAAAATAAAAACTACTTGTTTTCAAACGATATAAGTTTTCATATAAGAAATGAATTCCCAATTTGTATTAAAGGAAGTTCAAGTTGAATTGAAAATGGTTTTCCAAGTTATGAATGAATATTTGAAAACGAGTTTTTTCCTTCAGTTTATTCACTTTTTTTAAGTCCAAATAGGTATTAAATAAAGTAACAATTTTTCTTTCAATTGCCAAACATTCTTAGTTATTCAATATGCATTGTGGATATATTAATTTTTATCGCCTAAATTACCAGCTTCAAAGTTTTCAATGTCCTTATTGGCATTGCTAGATGAACATTAAGTGGTAGCTAAATTTGTAATGCACCCTATCGAATGTATACCGATGAAGTTGAGAAATTTCGGTACTAAATTGACACGGCAGCAAAATAAAAGGCAACGGATCTCATGTTGTTTCGTGGAACGACGATGACGATCAGCTTGAGTAGACATGTTTGTTAAATGCAATTAATATAGCATAAAGAAATGCATATATGATTTGAAGAATTAAATATACATATACATAAAAGCAAGTAAAGCAACATGAACTGAAGACTATATATCCGAACATAACTAAATATACAAGAGTGATTTTAAGTAAAAATTCATATTAGTAGAAAAAACCAAACGAGTACATTAATGAAAGCATGCTACTAGTCAAATATACGTGCTACCAATCAACATTATCGTCATAGCATTTAAAAAGCCAGAAATTCTAATAACTCTAAAAATAAAAGAATAAACAGTCAGGCCATACAAAACCGCAACAGCTAATAAAAAGATGTAACCAAAATAATGCAAAGTATTTAAAAAATGCACATCTGACAAATCATAATATATTCATTACTAAGGTACAACAAATTAATTTCACTAAACAACAAAGATAGGAAGAAATGCGCTGTATCAAACCAATAGAAACAATAGTATGAAAAACTTTGCCAAAATTTCATGCCAACAATAAATTATGCATAAAATGGGTATAAACATTGGTAAATTTACATCATCGAGCGTAATGGGTGAGGACATTTGAAATCCGTTCTGTAAGTAAATATCAGGAAAACTTGTAGTTACCTAATACCGTTGGAGTGAACTATGAACATCTTACTATCTTACCTCAAATTTGTTTACCTTAAATTAGCTGAATTTGATAGAGGATAGATGTGTGCAGTAGAAAACCAATATGGAGTACGCAAATTGTAAAATAAGATACAAATTGGAATATGGAAATTACCTAAAACAGATTGTAAAATAAGATACAAATTGGAATATACAAATTGTTGGTTTCTCTTAACAGCCGAGAAGAAATATGTTCAAACACAGACAGTTAGAGATGATCTAACTGCATGCGATCTTACTGCTCAGAAACAACTTCAAACTAAAGGACACTCTTTTCTACCTTCTACTTGTATTCTAAAATCAAGAAGATTGATATGGTCATCTAAATTAATCCAAAATCAACCCAATCCCACAACCGAACAATCTAAAAATACATGTAAAATTTAATCCAAAATCATTAATCATAACCAAATGATGGAAAATCAAAATATAAACCTGAAAAAAAATAAAAATCGGATATACGCGATTAAGTGAGAATACCTCGAACCCCTAGAAGAGCGATTATGTGAGATTATACGCGATTTGAGTGACAAGAAGAGTGAACTGCTGCTAATATTGGTTGGGTGAAATTAGGGCGCAGGATCCACAGCGGGCTAATTTCTGCGTTCTTTTTTTAGAAGCGAACGGCAGGGTTATGGAGACGGAACCCGCAGGGGTTAATTTTTTTTTTTTGTTAATATTGGAACGGTCAATATTGCCACGGCTAGCAATCACGGTAGCTTATTTTTCCAGGCTCAAAATAATGGAAAAATTGCAACGACCCAAAACCGTGGTAATTTTCACGTTGGGTTGTGGCAAAATGGACAGTATGATATATTGCAACGCGGAGAAGCCAATGACATTGTTTTGTGACAGTAAATGTGGCGATGCAGATTGGAAAGGAATGTAGAGCACACAAGATACCATGTCACGTTCTTTGAAAGTTTCATCTCATCAGAGAAATCGTTGAGAAGAAAGAGGTTGTGATACAAAAAATAAATACAAAGGACGACATACCAAATCCATTCATGAAGGGTTTAACTCAGTCGGTTCTCGTCATGCTAATTAAAGGGATGCGGTTAAAATTCCATAAGTGGCCTCAAATGCAAATGAGAGATTGATAGATGTAGGTGTATGTCCTAGAGGCAATTCGGTAATTTATTATAAATTATAAACTTTGTAATAAAATCTCGTTTGTGGTAAAAGGTATTTTCTTCCTGTTATATACATGTTGTAATGTGTTACAATTAATTAATTATTCATTTTAAGTATATTTAACAGAAAATTCACAAATGGTTTGTTTTGTGATAATAATTATAATTGCTGTAATCATGAGTGTTTTACCACAAATATAACAAACATATCAATTTAATATTCATAGTTAAGATATATCGAGATTGGATATCAATGCATCCATTGAGGGTAAAGTACGTAACGCTCTACAAAGGTTGGACGGTGTATTACTCATGACTGGTGGGTGCGCCAAAGGGTTATGTACTGATAGTTATTGAAAATCTATGGAATGACCCACTCATTAGTTTTCTGTTGGTTCATATGACAAAGGCCAAATAGAAATATCAATGTGGCAATATTATACAGCTCTATTGACTTGAGAATACTACGGACGATGAAAAATTATATCGATTAAAAAACCATCAAAAATATTATCTTTATAAAACCGCAAGCGCACAGCGTACAACCGTAGTACGTATGCGAGTACAGATCGACCCATGGGAAAAGAATTCAATTATAATATTATTCAATCAAATTAGTCCAAGATTTTGAAATTGTTTTAAACTAAGAAAATTGTAGAAAAAATAGAGCAAAAGTGAATAAAACTATGAGATTAAGGAGCAATTTAGAGTCAAATCCACTTTCAATCATTCATATATATATCAATACAAAATTCATCTATAATTTCTCATTTAAATTTTAAGAAGAAATGATTGATGTGTTTATTATAAGTCATACTTATTCGTGTTATTAATTAGCACAACTTAAACCATCAAACTCTAACACACCATTCAAACCTACTTATCTACACTCATGAAAATGACATGAAATCAAAAATAAAATTTATTTTAAACATGATATATTTACTATAAACTAGAAACATAGATCATCAAATTTTGATTCTGGTTTGATTTTCATCATCAAAATCACTTAGGCAAATGATCAAATAGTTTATGTTTATATTGGATTAAGCACAGCCTATTGAGATGTCAACATAGACTATCAAATTCACTAAAAAAACATAAACTATCGTCATTCGTAATTTCCATTAAGCACAAAAGAGAGATTACAAATGCAACCATGTTATGTTGATTTAGCATGATTCATGAGAGCTTTATTACCCTTAAATTGAAGGGGTTTAGCTTCTCATATTTGAATTCATATCAACACAAAATGACTTAAGCATAAAAAACAAGGAAAACGAGAGCTAATTAAAAGAAAAGAGTGCTAGCTACTTGCATGAAATAAAATTAAACTAATTGCAAGAATTAAATTAATGCCACTGACATGAAATAAAAGAAGTATAAACTAAATAAAAGTGCTTAAAATAAAAAAAAACATAAGAGAATAGAATATGTAAACAAAAGTTATCATTGATTTTGTGACTACAACATGTATAAAAGAGAAAATCCAATTACAAGAAACATAAGCAGTATTTATACGTGCTTAAAACTTTAATTCCATTTCTAGAGGACTACCAAAAATGTCTTTGAGATTGTGTAATCTTCAAGTAATCATTAGGGAATTAATTAATTTCCACTAACATGCATTTAAATATCCATTAATATATGCATGTGCTTTAAATTATGGTCCACTAATTAGGGGGTATAAGGGCTCCTCAATGTTGCATGAATTTTTTTATTTCCTTTCTTCATTTGCTTTCAACATATGTGCATGCATAGATCCATGAAGCTCCATCTAATTTGCACTCAATTTCCTACAAATAAAAATAAAAATTTGCAAATAAATTTTCTCAAAATTAATTCATACACAAATTATCATTTTCCCCCCAAATGAAGATGAATGAATGATGATTTGAAAATAATTTACATTTTGGTTTAAACATATAAAATACCATAACATGCTCATTTATTTTAATAAAAGAAGATTAGATATGGAAGTAAAAATATACACTTTTACATGCACATCAAATATTATTGACCTTCAACATGGAAAGTCTTCTTTGATTATAGTAAAATCATGGCACTACGTCCATCAAACAATTGTACTTGGGTTGAATGGAAGCATTGAAAATGAAACATTATTCAATAGATGATTCATCTTCTCGGTAATATGAGGTTAATATCACAGTCAACAGAAATTAACTCAAAGTCAAAATCTATGACCATGGTAGTCTGGCTAATAATAATTGTTATTACTAAACCAAGGACTTTGTGTTTCGACTATAAAGTTGAATACTGATGATAATGGAATTTTGACCATTACCAAATTCCATATGTCCTAATGTGATATAGTTTTGACGAAGAGAATTGGTGTAAATAATTGTTGCTACCCGGTAATGCTTAAATAAAGTAAACTAATTTTTACCAAAGCTATGTAAGCGATTAATTTGGTCACAATGTCCTTGCTGAGTGACATGTGAACGTTAATATTTGAACTGCTCGATATTAATCGCTGACCGTATTTACAGCTAAGAGTCACGCAACCTAAATGTTGAATACTCTTATTATCATCAAGTTTAATTAATTATAATTTTTATTAATTAACTAATATTTATGAAATACTAATTATAAAATTTATTTGTCTTGATCAATATTAAATAATGTGTATATGATAGTTATAGACATACATATCCATATACGATATCTATATGCATTTGAATTGGATGTAATTGTATATTTTTGTTTGAGTAAGCATGAAGCAATTAGGAGGCCCAAAAGGGGCACGTCCTGGTCGATTATAGGAGGCTAACGATGGCTTGAATAATGTTTCAAATTAAGGTGATGGTAAGAGAAAAAGGAGGATCCAAATCCCTTTTTGCTCCTTAGCTTGTATGTTATATACTCATCTCAAATCCTATTTTATGCTTCCTAATTTTTGCATCCATACTCCCTACATCACGCCAGCCACTCTTTCCCTCCTTCTCCTAATTTTCAAGCCATTAAAACAAAAATTAAATACATATTAGAAGATCAGTGGTTGTTGCACTCAGATTAGTAGCTCTTTTTGGATTATGGATTTTGACTCAAGGAGTTATTCCATTCGACGCTTTAAGGTGTTTCATCTAGGCTATGGACAAGGTAAATTCTATATTTAGATATACATTTACATATATATAATTTTTTCATCTGTCATTATCTGCTTACATAGTACTTGAATTATCACGAATCTATATATATTGGTGCTCCCTTCGTTGGACGAAATTATACACGTATAACAAATTTATGTATATATTTATATACATATTGCTCCGGCTATATATATATATATATATATATATATATAATTTGAATAATAATAATATTAAAATGATTTTAAAATATAAAATTGATTTTAATACAAACATTATTATTACATAAAGTATGTTTTATATTTTATTAACATGTATACATTATTTAAATTTTTAAAAAAAAAATATATGTAGGTACTTTAAAATCCAAAAAAAGATATTTTTTTATTAAATTTAAATATTATATATATATATAATGCCATAAAATATATGTACAAGTTAAGAATTTTTTTCAAAAATTTAAATGAAAAATTGTATTGATTTTCATACACAAATAAATGTGAAAAGAAATTAAGACAATTTTAAAACCGAAAAAAGGATTTTTTTTTTTATGGTCGAATATATATGTACATTTAAGTATTTGTGTACTAATTTACAATAAAACATATATATATATATATAAGTTATATATATACTATTTCTATATATATATTATATGCATATATTTTACTTATTTTTTAAATGTATACACATATATATTAAACATATTTATTTAAAATTAATATAATAATTTGAATTTGAAAAAAAAAATGATTTATTTTGCAGATCTAGATTTAAATTCAAATTTGAATATGAAATTCGTAATTATTTATATTAAATTTATAATTATTTTATACTATAATATAAACTATGTATATTTGTAGATATATTTATATAAACTTGTACATTTTAAATACTACTTTATAATAATATTATGCACATATATAATAGGCGACACATATGTATATGGAGGGGCTAACATGTTCATTGTGGTGTAAATCCCAACACTTATACATGAACATGTTAAACCATATACACCATTTATGTTGCACGTGCACACATATGTGTATATGATATATATATATATATATATATATATATATATTATAAATATAACATTAATATAAAACTTTACAGCGAATTAAATAAAATATTGATATTATTTCAAAGAAATTTAAATAAGATCGAAATAAATTTAGACTTTATAGGCCTAATAAGATTCAAAATGAAATAATTTTTTTTAATTTACCAACTGCGCGTGGACCCAGATCCAACACTTCTGAGTTTTCTTTTCTTAAGGATTAAAATAACATCAGCATAATTAAACCTACCCAACTGAAACTTCCCAGTGTATAGTTCATCGAAAAGATGCATGATGTTGTTTTAAATAGAGTGCCAAACTTTTTGATAGAAAATCATCGAGAAGCCATCAAGACCAGCGGCTTTATCACTGGCCAGGCCCATTAAGGCAGTTTGGATTTCCTCTTCCATGAAGCGAGCTTTTAATTCGTGTCGAAAGGGGTCTAAGTTAGGGTATAAAGGGCGAAAAATCCAACTTAATTAGGATGATGAGGAGTGATTATTGCAGCCCATTAATCCATTTCGGGATTAGGGTAAATGACAACCATCTCGAGTAGCCACTAATAATAATTTCTCTTTTCTAAACATTTCCAAATCTCCGTTAACCTTAATCATACCTAAATCCTTCATTTGTTCACTTTAGTTAGCCTTATTAAGTGTTTAGTGAGTAATTAGCAAAGGGGTTCAAGGGGATTTTGGGATTTGCTGATTTGGGGTGCATAGGGATCCATGAAAGTGTTGTTCATCTTGGATTTGCTTGAATGATCGTGCTATTATGGATCTAGATGAGTGATTTGACTCCTATCACTTTACCATACTTGTCAATATGGTCAAAAAGGATGTTTTTAAATGATTTTCGAACTTTAAAACATGGTCAGTATTAGACCTAAACATACCCTTGATTTATAAGCGAACTTAAATGTGTTTTAACATGGTTTTAAATCGGAGTCTATGTGTGTTTTATGGGTAGGCCAATTCTGAAATTGTTAGATCTATGCCTTGATTTGAGTGAATATGTGCTTTGATGTTGTTATGTGTTTTATACGATGTATGTATGCTACACGTTGTTGTAGGTATGTTTGTATGCTTGTTTTGGTTGAAATGTTGTTAGATAGGAGACTCAAAGTTAGAATGTTCCATCCGATTTGGATCTGGTGCATATTCAACGTTTGCACACATGATGGAGGCTCCATTTAGTGGGATAAATGTTAAAAATTTATTTGAGTTGTAAAGGAGTTGTTTGGAAGAAGAAAAATGGTGAAAGGATGATCAATCTTATGGATACGATCCGACCGATCCAGACTCCTCCAAATGAAGTGCGATCGACAAGGGTCGCCAAGGAAGTATGTTTCAAATTTCAATTTTGATTGGAGATGAGGCGTTCAATTTAAGACCCATATTTTAGGATTTTAAAATTTAAAATCAATTTTGAACTAATTTAATATTCGAATTTTACACACATATATTGTAGTTACAACTAGGGTATAGCCAAGAACGTAGGATAATGGTAGATCAGGGAGAGACCAGCGAAACGGTTACAGATTAGCACAAATCGAAATCCAATAATAAAGCTGATGATCTGCATGACCACGACAATCCAGAACGAAATGCTACTTCATCTTCAAGATCATATGCAGAAGCGGTTAGAAACAAAAGCTTGGTAGTTATGGATTTGAAGTATATTCAACCAAGTGTTGAAGACAAACATGAATTTGCTTTCTTGCCAGATGGAATAGCTAAATGTTCTACAACTAAATGGGAAAACACAATAGTCTGCTATGTTTATGGAATTCGGCCTATATATTACCAGTTCAAAAATTATGTTCAAAGAGTATGGCGAGTTGAAAAGAAAATTTTCAAATGGGAAGTTTACAGTTTAGGTTTATTCTTATTACATCTTCCTACATCTAATGTTGTCATGAATATTCATATACATATGAGTCTCGCTATATTGTTCTTAAGAAGTTGGCTCCAGGCATGAACTTGATCAAGGATAAGCTTCGACGGCTGCCAATATGGGAAAATTTAGCAATCTCCATCTCGAGCATTGTAGTGAAGCTCTCAGCGTAATAAGCAGTGTGATAGGGCATCATATTAATCCAGACGGAATCACTGCAAGTATGGAAAGGATAAATTATGCTCGTATATTAATAAATGTAACAACTGCATATGCCTTTCCTTCACAAGTAGCTGTAAAGGACAATGGGGTGATACATGTTATGTTCAAGTGGAATATGATTTCAAGTCTTATGTATGCACTAAGTGGGATATATTTGGGCATTAAACAGAAAAATGTGGCTTACAAGCTCCACGTTTCAACCAGGCAGCAAAAGACACTAGTGAACATAATCAAGCATAGAGCTAGCAGTCTACTGTGTCTCAAAAGGGTGATAGTTAATGGCATTAACACTATTCTCTGGACTGACACACGGATTAACTGTACTAGCCTAGTTGATAATATTGGATGGGATAGACATCATTTAAGTAAACATAAAAATGTTCCAGTCTCTTATATAGTGCAAGATGGACAGTGGGATACAAGAACACAATAGAAACCAGAGAATGTGCTTCTATTATAAATCAAATTCCTATACAACAGAATGGACTCTATGATTAGTGGGAGTGGTGTGGTCAAAAAAGCTTCTCTATTTTCAAAAACATGGCAAAAATGCAAACATACTTCAGATCAAATCCCTTGGTCCAGTTATTTGGAATAATATTAATAGCACAAAAAATGTCACATTGTGCTTATAGAGCAGTTCTGGGTTGTTTAAATACCAAAGACAAAATAAAACTATGGCAACCTCAGATTGATACTTTATGTGTTCTGTGTGGTGAGCAAAATGAATCGATTCAACGTATATTTTGAGCAGTGCTAAATGCACCGCAATATAGACTTCATTTTACGCAGTCTCTCTTTTACCCAACAAAATATTTTTACTGGATTAGAAATACCCACGTATCACCCATACCATCGATTGAACTTCCCTCCTCTCAAACTCCGAAAACCAAACTTCGCTCCTCTCAAACCTATAACACTGAACCTCGATCCCCCTCAAATTCAGATTTTACCACCACCAACGTTCTCCAAATCCCACTATCAAACCCTAACCGAGTACTTCAATAATCGAACTCAATGACGCCTAAAAAGCAGGTTGTGTCGAAGAAGAAAAAGCCATCTCAATCGTCTGAAGGGCCATCGTCTCCACCGCCGACCACGTCAAACCAAGGTAATTATAAAATCAACTCTTTGCTTCGTAAGGCAGTGTGAAAAACCTAAACCCTAAACCCTTTTTTTATGAATTTTTCTTTCAATCGGCAGTGTGTAATTATTACGAATCAATTATTAGAAAAACCCTTACATCCGAGTGTTAATTTTGTTAGTGTTGTGTTCAAAGATTCATACGACGGTGTGGAATTTTTCATATGTTTGATTTGTTCGGCCTTGTACTGCCGTATGATGATTTGTTATGCATAGTAAATTAGAATTGAGTTAAAAAGGTTCAGCATGAAATTAAATCTGGTTATACTAAATTTGGTTATCGACGTACATACAGTTATAGTATACAAATTTTGCCACATGCTTGTACATGAAGGAATTGAAACTCATCTTTATTTGTTTGAAAGTTTATATTTTCGTAATAATTATCACTCCACCATATATGTGTTTGAAAGTAAGAGAGCACTAGTAATACACTCCATAGAATTATGTAAGTGGACTTCTGATTTGTCACAAGTTCAAATCTCAATCTATATTTGCCTGTATGCACTATATTTTTAATGAGTTTTATGAATTCATGTAGTAGAAGTATGACTGCAGTTTGAACATTTGTTATACAATATTTTTGTATTTTGCCATAAGATAGAATTTTTTTTATTAACGCTTCTTTCGGAAATGTTATTTAGGTGAGCTTGGAAAAAGAAAGTTGACTGCTTCTGCTAGACGTGAGATGAAGAAGACTAAACAAGGTAAAACAGTTGTTTCTGAACCGATGAATGTAGAGCAGTCGGCTGAAGATGACGATGAAGACAAAATCGAGCCTTTGGATGTAGAGCAGTCACGTGAAGATCACGTTGAAGAAGAAATAAAGCCTTTGAATGTAGGTAGTGGAGGTCCGAAATCTAAAGAGGTGTTGAAAAGCTTTGATAACCACATTCAAAAAAAATATTGGAAAATGAAGTCTCGGGAAGATGAGCATGGGCCATTGAAACGTGTTTCTCGTTAGCGCAAAATGTTTGAATGGAATTTGGAAGATGAGTCGAAGAAAGTTGTGCAAAGAGTAAAAAATTCAGATTTGTACAATATTATTAAACAGTCGTATAAGTGGATGGACGCAGCTACGATTTCTGCATTTGTGGAGCGATGATAACCAGTGACAAACACATTTCATATGCCTTTCGGGGAAATGACCGTGACATTAGAAGATGTAAACAGAATCCTTGGAGTACGAATAGCGGGTACGTGTACGTATAAGGAAGATGGTGGTCGGGAAGTTTCGTATGATGATGTTACTTGACTTGCAGTGGACCAATTAGGAATTGAAAGGGACAAAGTTAAAGCGGAAACTAATGGTACGTATGGAATACGTATGCATTGGATAATGGAGAGTTGTAAAGGGAAAGCATCTATCGAGGGAGCTACTGATGTAGATTACGATAGAGTTGCACGAGTATATTTGTTGCACACTTTGGGTTGTACCATGTTTTCTGACAAGTTAGGAATGAAAACATCACTTTACTATATGAATTGCTTATTATATTTGAATACCGTGAATGAACAAGTTTGGGGAATGGCCGTATTTGCTTATTTATATCGTCAGTTGGGGTATGTTTCTCGGTCTAGTGCCAAACAAATAAGTGGTGGTTTATCTCTTCTGATGGTGGTCCACTTGTCCTAAATTATTTTCTTTCGTTATTTCTTTGACATTCATTTTTTCGAAACTTATGCTGTAAATTTCAGACTTGGATATATGATCGTTTTCCAATGCTACAAAGATCGGCGCTTAATGAATCTTTTCAACCAAATGATCCATTATTGGCAAAATGGAAGGTTCTGAAATTTGGTGTTGATCCTGCCCAATCTATGATTCACATTAGAGAGCAGTTTGATGAATTAGAAGCGGATGATGTAGGTTTCCTCATTGACTTGATTTCGTATGTTAGATTTACGGTATAATAATATTGTTGAGTTGAAAATTTTGTCTATTTCTTGCTTTATCAACATAGATATGTTGGGATCCTTATAAAGATATTCGGGAGTACAACCAAATTGACGAAGTTGTTTTCTACAATGGTATTATGCTTTGTTTTGACATTGCTGAACCATACTATCCTGATAGGTTCTACGTCAATTTGGTCGGGTGAAATACATACCAAAAGCTCCAATGACGCTAGTATCTTGGATAAGAGGATCACAATCGAACCAATACAAAGTTCGATATGATACGGGTCATTGGTACGCACAGAATTGGCGTGATCATGTGCTTCATGTAGATTCTCGTTCAACCGCGGTAACACATCCTTACGACTGCACAAATGACTACTTGAGTTGATTTCGTCGAATTTCACATCCATATATCTGGAGTCGTAGAATGAAGCGAAGGAAAAAAACAAATACTGAAGTTGAAGATTTGGTATGTATCATTGACTTTTAAATCATTTCATTTACCATTGACTTTCGTATGATTTCTAATTTCATATACGTTTTACAGAAGAAGGCAATAAGAAAGGCTATTGGACTACATGACAAAATATCAACGATAATGAAAAAGATGCTGCGGTGTTGCGTGGAGTCTATGTAAAAGACAAACGTATTTTATCTTTTGCTTTGAAAGACCCTTGTTGTTTAGACACTTCAGAGCCATGGTCAAAGCAAAAACATGACCCCCAACCCAAGAAAAAAAGTGTTCCGGGACAGTGACATGGTTAGTGTTTTATTTTGTGATGAATGAAGCTTCGTATTTTGGTTTGTAAAGGGTTGTACATGGTTTTAAATCTCCTATATATCGTCCGAGATCTCCTCCGAGATCTTCTTTTCACACTTAAACGAGACGAGACGTCAAATCTCCTCCATATCTCTCTCGACACTCATCTCGTCCGAGATATTCAAATCTCACCCGATATATGGATCAAAATCTCAATTCGAGATCTCACCTGAAATTATACATTTTTCTTATTTTCCATAATATTTTTTATTTTCATATTGATTCAAAAGAAACTACTTAATCCAATTATAATTTACCAACTTCTTAAACATATTCTTTACTTTTTATCTTAATGAGTCATAGCGAAAGGTTTCACTTCTTTATTATGTTCAAATAAAAAGATATTATTCAATCATTACCAAATCAAATAAACTAATCAAGCTACTACTCTTTTATAAATATTTCTGTTTCCATGTAAATCAAGTATGTTACCATTTTTATTTTTATGACGAAAGTCATAACCGTTAGATAAATTTTTAACACATCAATTTTAGACACATAAGTATATCCGAGATATTCTCGAGATGCATTATAAGACCGAGATGTCAATCCGAGATGTACACCCGATATTTACTCATCTCGTCCGAGATCTCCCTCGATACGAGATAACTTGTGTAAAAATTCCGAGACGAAATGTGCCCGAAATCCGATATTTAAAACCTTGGGGTTGTATAACACTGTGTAATGGTAGATGGTCACGTCATTTTGTGAACTAGATGTTGTTAATGTTTTATTTTGTATACTGGATGGTATAACAATTTGTAATGGTGTAATGTGTAATGGTGGATTGATGATTATTAATGTTCAACATGCTTGTGTTATATGGTTATGTGTTTGCTTGTTATTTGTATATTTGCTTGCCTGTTATTTGTTTATTTGTTTGTTTGCTAGATGGTTATTTGTTTGCTTGCTATATGTAGTTGTGTTTGCTTGGTCAATATAATTTGTTATACTTTGTGTCCTTATAAAAAAAAGTTTTACAATTCATATGGTAGACTGGTGCCGTGCAAGATGAATTTTCCAAGGGAAAAATTAGTTTTGCAGTTCATATGGCAGTATGAAATAATTAATGTCCTTGAGTCATACAGCTTTAAATAGTCGTACGGTTGTATGAAACCGAACAGTAGGTTTAAAATTTCCTTGTTGACTGTTTGATTAATTCGGCGGTATGAAATCGACAAAGTCTTCTATACATACGACTTTATACCACCGCATGGTAGTATAGAGCCGAAGAGTTGGAGTATAATTTTTTTGTAGAAATGGGACTATTTGGATTCATACAGCCGTACGACGGTTCAAAGCCCTATGGGTAATAGAATTTGACGATTACATACTGCCGATTGAGACAAGGATCATCCAAAAATCTAGTAACTCCCACAGTCCGGTTTTATACTGTCGTTCTGCCGTATAAAGTCGTATAGATAGAAGACTTTGACAATTTCATACTACCGCATGGATCAAATAACAACTTCAAAAAAATTTAATCCCACTGTCCGGCTACATGTCGCCGTTTGGCTATACAACGCCGTATGGGTATTCAGACAATTTCATATTGCCGTATGAACCAATTACACAAACCAAATTTTTGGAATCTCGATGTCCGGTTCCATACTGCCGTTCGGCGATACAACATCGTATGGTTTGAAGATTTTGACAATTTCATAATGCCATATGAACCAATTACCCAAACAAATTTTTTGAAATCCAACTGTCCGGTTCCATACTGCCATCCGATGATACATCGTCGTATGATTTGAAGACTTTGACAATTTCATAATGTCGTACGAACCAATTACCCAAACAATTTTTTTTGAATCATACTGTCTAGTTTCATACTACCGTCCGGCTATACAAAGTCGTATGATTTGAAGACTTCGACAATTTCATAATGCCGTATGAACCAATTACCCAAACAATTTTTTTTGAATCCCACTGGTTCCGTACTGCCATCCGGCTTTACAACGTTCTATGATTTGAAGACCTTGACAATTTCATAATGCCATATGAACCAATTACTCAAACAAATTTTTTTGAATCCCAGTGTCCGTTTCTGTACTGTCGTACGGCAGTATGAAGCCGAATTTATGAAAGATCTTGAGAATTTTATACTACCGCTCGAAGCAATCACCCAACAACAATTTTGTACATCCTACTGTTTGGTTCCGTACGGCTGTACGAAGTCGTACGTAGTGAAGAGTTTGACGGTTTCATACTACCATATGAACTGGTAACCAATTTTTTCTTAAGTAAATGCACTTGGAACAGCACCAGACTACCGTACGAAGTGTACAAACTGGTTTTTCATAACTAAACAAATCAAATCTAATTAACTAAGAAAAGCACTCAATGAACATTGAAATTATTAGAAATATAATGTCAATTTAACTCATGGTCAGTACACAAAAGAAATGGAAGTCCAAAAATGACCGTTGCACAAAATACTTTATCATCACAAAAAAGTACATCAAAAATCAGTTGGATAATCGGTTGTACAAACACCGTTAGTTTTGATACTTGAGAAAAGTTCTCGTTCACTGACCAGCAACTTAGACCATTCAAGAGCGGATGTAGTTGCAAAGTGAGGCCATAGAGATGCAATAGGTGTTATAGGAGAGTTCTTCTGCAGACGCAAAATCACAAAGTGGCAGTCATTCATGTAAGCTATGGAAATAATCTTTGGAGAATGATCAAGAGGACCTTGTTCATGAGGAATAAATGTGAGACATTGGTGTTTTGAAATATGGACCAGAACTGAATTAAACGGATTTGCGATCATATACCCCATAGTTGGCATTTCCATCCAGTGATTACTGTCGCAATTGGCTTCAAAATAATTTAATCGAACCTCCGTTTCATTCAACGTTCTTCATCTAAGCATGTACGATGTACATTCCAATTTTTATCAAGATCTAATAATACTTGCTTTCTAATGTCGGCAAAAGTAGCTTCAAATTCATCAAACTGTCTGGGAATATATCTAAACCCACAATTTCTGTCCATTAAAACATCTTCAACCTCCAAAACAAATGGATGAAAAAAATCCGGAAGTACCGTCTGGTACAGAAAACTATTATCTTTCATCTTTAGAGTTAACTTCTTCATCCCAATACTAGACTCTGATTGTTGTTCGTCCATTGACTTTACATACTCAAAAGCAGATGGATTACGTTTTGTGCTAGTCAAACTTTTGGCTTCATTTGATTTGAATTTTTTTCCTTTTGCGCCTTTTGGCCGACCTTTGGGTTTTACGTATTTTAGTTCAACCAAACTTGTTGTGATCGGTTGACCAATTTCTTTCATCTTCATCAAGATAACCTTTTGTTCATCCTCCGTTGCATTGTCAAACTACTGTTTAAGCGCTGCATGTTCTGAAGTACAACAAAATTCATTTGACTTCTCTACATATATAATCGTATCCAACTTCCGCCAATGTTCAACGATCTTTCTTAGTGGTATAGGTTGTTGTTCAGTATGTGGTATATGTAATTCGCGTGAACATGGCAGACCATAAATGGTTCTATTCAAATGATCGCATTCGAAATTAAACATATTCTCGACCTCTTTTAACATACGATCCATAGCAAATAACGAAACCCGATAACGAAGGTATGTGAATAAAAGAATTTGACAGCTATGCTTTGTAGTTCCTAGACTTTTTTCAAATGTTGCTTGTATCTCCGAATGTTGCAGTAACAACAAATTATCCATTTTTTTCTAGATTTCTACAAATTCCGCCATTGACGTCCCCAAATATTTTTTAGGCAGTGCATGAAAAACTTCGGCTCCATTATACGTTATATTATTACAATGCTTTACTTTATTCGTCCAAGGAAAACAAAATTTTCCCTTTAGAGGTAACCACGATAATATAATTTACTTGGTCCAGGATTTCTTTCCAATCCTCTACAAATATCTTCAAGAACTCATCGAATTCTTCTACTGAAGAAAAGCGAACAACATACATCCAATCTGATGCAAAAAATTCATACATTTCATTTGTTTGGAATTTTGGTTTGCAATATGCTTTAACACTATTCTCCATATGAAAAAAACCCCAAAGAAGTTGAGCTGTGTTAGGAAAGACAATACCAAGTGCAGTAATCAATGAACTCTCCTTATCCGTAACCACAACATCGGGGAATTTATTTTCATGGTACATTAACTTCAAGTTTTCTAATGCCCATCGATAGCTATCTTCCCGCTCTTGAGACAAAACACAGTACGCTATAGTAAAAGTTCTATTCGTAGAAGTCATGCCGACCATCTCCAACAAAGACATTCTATATCGATTTGCTTTGTACGTACAATCGAGTAGTAAAACCGAAGGAAAACATCTGCATAATGTAGTCGATTCGAGATGAGCCCACATAAAATTAACAATCCTGTCATTCCTTTCATCTTTTCTCACCCAATATGCAAAATGGTTTTCTATTAAAAATTTCATTAATTGTTTAATGAAAGATCGACCTTCCATCTCCGCAATACTCATTTTCGCTTTGGCATTATATATGGACTTCAACGTCGAAACGTTTTCAGGAAAAGTCTTCTTAATATTAACAAGAACATCTCTAGCTCTAACGCCTGCAAAAATCATATCCACCATTACTTTTTTGTCCTCTTTTGTCAACCTTTCAGCATAAGCATGGCCAACTAACGAGTTAGGAAATTGATGGTTATGAATACCATTAGGTACTTCCACGTACCATGTATCAAAGCCTTAATATGAACCCTTGATGAGAAATGAACATTCACATTTTTTTTGTGGCGCTCATGGACGTTTCTTTTGGTTTGTTAGATTTTCATCTTTCTTTGATTTATTCTTTCTATATTTTCCTGCTCTCTCACATGATAAATGAATTCTTGGTTTTCTAGGACCTCCAACTTTATCGAATTAGGTAATGACAAAAACAATGTTGATAGACCTTGCCTTCTATTGACACCAATGCACGAATGCGTCTCGAGAAGTGAATAACTACAACACAATCAACTTATAATTAATAATGTTCTATAGTGAAATGATGAACATATAAAATATCTAACAAACCTCATCTGTTACAAATTTATCAGTCACGTCAACAAATATTTTTGACCGTTATCTTCTTCGTGTACTTCATTTTCTATATTTTCTTCACCTCCAACACTTCGGTAGCATAGCGGTTTAATATTGGCAACAAAATCCTATATTTAATTTCTACACTTTCTTATATTTAAGAATTTTATAAATTATATTCTCAAAACCCATACTTTAGATTTTTAATCTTTATATTCTCAACTTTCACTTAAAATAAAGATGCCATAAACATTAGTTCCTGATTCACATCATTATTCTTTAAGTCTAATTTAAATCTCAATAACGCAGTATTTAACGTTAGAATCCATTTTATTATGCATAAATTACAAATTTTACTGACCCAAATTTTCTTCTTTTCATTCCATATCGATTGTCAATCCTATAAGAAAAATTAACATTAGGTTCATACTTATTGCAAATAACTCCAATTTCTTCCAAATAATAATTACATAACTATTAAATATTAAATCCATTTAATTGTAATAAATTCAATTGATTGCAATTAATTTCCAAATAAATTTGGATCTTTATTTGGTTATACAAAAAAAATCCGTTATCGCTTACCTAACAAAGTTATTATTACTTAAGATCTCATTGCATCCACATTTTCATTTCCTGGTTTCTTTACTTTATTCTACATAAATTATTATGAATGAGATTTTTCTTGGTTACATCTTATTTGTATTTAACATTACTCATTCACCAATTCATTTCACTTTAACTGCGGTAAATTGACGGATAAATTGAATTTGATTCCCAAAATTTAAATTAACAAGCAACAAGAATAGGTAACACACAATAGTCGCTACGCTAAATTCTAGTCACCTAAATAAGCTTTTATTACTTTACAAAATGGAATAACTTTTAAACTCATAAATGTAATACCAAAACCGTTATAAATCCAATAAATTTCCAAATCGAAGTTTGTACACATTTTACACAACTATTATGATTTCTCACAGAACGTTGAATTTATTAAATGACCATTTATTATAATTTAATTCCCTTAATTGAATCAAATGCTTATAATTTTTACATTCTTACCATTCCTTCCCATTATAAATTCATTAACGGATTTACAAATCTCTATCTTCCAAACATTAAATAACTAAACTGATTACAACCACTGTTCTTATCAAATTTTCATAAATTTGTTCAAATCTATACTCTTTTTCCATATAAATAAATTTTATGTTACTACTAGATTTTTTTATCCACTACAGCCATTAAATTTTTTACTATCTACACTTATTACATCTTTGTATTAATGAATCTCATTCAAGTTAATATTTATATTAATATTCACAAATTCAACATTTATATGTTTCTTAAAATTAACTTTCAACCAAATGTGCCAATTTACATTTCATTTCCATTCAATATATATTCATTTTATTCCGTTCATTCGGGTACTGCATTGAAATATATTTATTCTCTAATACTAACGTTATTATCATTAAATTATGATTGGATTCCAAGTTTTTATTCAATACCTTGAACAATAACTTACATATTAACTAAATCCTTCTTCTACTTAATTCAAATTGGATTATGTTCCAATTCCTATAACCTAGGTCTTGAGTCACCATTGACATAATTAAATTTATCGTTTATTTCAATCTTCATTTATAATTTAAAGTTCTACTAAACTAAATTACAAAACTTATGAACTTTAACAAATTTAATCCACCAATTAAATTTTTCTGATGTTTATATATTGCAATTAAATTCAGTTATTATTTCATTAATACCATTTTAATCAACTAATTATGACTTATAACCACAAACACAAATTTCCGTTATTTCAATCTATGTCATATAAACATTTTAAATTATTTACTTTTAATTACAGTTACTAACTAACCCCTACATTTACTCCATTAAAAATCCTAAGACTTCTATTTCAATTTAAATTAGATTAGAAAACATATCAAATTGATTCATTTAATATCATTGAATTTAACGGGTCGTTACAAAACGCATTTGCGATCATATACCCCATAGTTGGCATTTCAATCCAGTGATTATTGTCGCAATTGGCTTCAAAATAATTTAACCGAACCTTCGTTTCTTTCAACATTCTTCATCTAAGCATGTACGATGTACATTCCAATTTTTATCAAGATCTAATAATACTTGCTTTCTAATGTCGGCGAAAGTAGCTTCAAATTCATCAAACTGTCTGGGAATATATCTAAACCCACAATTTCTGTCCATTAAAACATCTTCAACCTCCAAAATAAATGGATGAAAAAAATCCGGAATTTCCGTCTGGTACAGAAAACTATTATCTTTCCTCTTTAGAGTTAACTTCTTCATCCCAACACTAGACTGTGATTGTTGTTCGTCCATTGACTTTACATACTCAAAAGCAGATGGATTACGTTTTGTGCTAGTCAAACTTTTGGCTTCATTTGATTTGAATTTTTTTTCCTTTTGCACCTTTTGGCCGACCTTTGGGTTTTTACGTATTTTAGTCCAACCAAACTTGTTGTGATCGGTTGACCAATTTCTTTCATCTTCATCAAGATAACCTTTTGTTCATCCTCCGTTGCATTGTCAAACTACTGTTTAAGCGCTGCATGTTCTGAAGTACAACAAAATTCATTTGACTTCTCTACATATATAATCGTATCCAACTTCCGCCAATGTTCATCGATCATTCTTAGTGGTGTAGGCTGTTGTTCAGTATGTGGTATATGTAATTTGTGTGAGCATGGCAGACCATAAATGGTTCTATTCAAATGATCGCATTCGAAATTAAACATATTCTCGACCTCTTTTAACATACGACCTATAGCAAATAACGAAACCCAATAACGAAGGCATGTGAATAAAGGAATTTGACAGCTATGTTTTGTAGTTCCTAGACTTTTTTCAAATGTTGCTTGTATCTTCGAATGTTGCAGTAACAACAAATTATCCATTTTTTTCCAGATTTCTACAAATTCCGCCATTGACGTCCCCAAATATTTTTTAGGCAGTGCATGAAAAACTTCAGCTCTATTATACTATACGTTGTATTATTACGATGCTTTACTTTATTCGTCAAAGGAAAACAAAATTTTCCCTTTAGAGGTAACCAATTCTCGATGATATAATTTACTTGGTCCAGAATTTCTTTCCAATCCTCTAAAAATATCTTCAAGAACTCATCGAATTCTTCTACTAAAGAAAAGCGAACAACATACATCCAATCTGATGCAAAAAATTCATACATTTCATTTGTTTGGAATTTTGGTTTGCAATATGCTTTAACACTATTCTCCATATGAAAAAAACCCAAAGAAGTTGAGTTGTGTTAGGAAAGACAATACTAAGTGCAGTAATCAATGAACTCTCCTTATCCGTAACCACAACATCGAGGAATTTATTTGCATGGTACATTAACTTCAAGATTTCTAATGCCCATCGATAGCTATCTTCCCACTCTTGAGACAAAACACAGTACGCTATAGTAAAAGTCCTATTCATAGAAGTCATGCCGACCATCTCCAACAAAGACATTCTATATCGATTTGCTTTGTACGTACAATTGAGTAGTAAAACCGAAGGAAAACATTTGCACAATGTAGTCGATTCGGGATGAGCCCACATAAAATTAATAATCCTGTCATTCCTTTCATCTTTTCTCACCCAATATGCAAAATGGTTTTCTATTAAAAATTTCATTAATTGTTTAATGAAAGATCGACCTTCCATCTCCGCAATACTCATTTTCGCTTTGGCATTATATATGGACTTCAACGTCGAAACGTTTTCAGGAAAAGTCTTCTTAATATTAACAAGAACATCTCTAGCTCTAACGCCTGCAAAAATCATATCCAACATTACTTTTTTCTCCTCTTTTGTCAACCTTCCAGCATAAGCATGGCCAACTAACGAGTTAGGAAATTGATGGTTATGAATACCATTAGCTACTTCCACGTACCATGTGTCAAAGCCTTGATATGAACCCTTGATGAGAAATGAACATTCACATTTTTTTTGTGGCGCTCATGGACGTTTCTTTTGGTTTGTTAGATTTTCATCTTTCTTTGATTTATTCTTTCTATATTTTCCAGCTCTCTCACATGATAAATGAATTCTTGGTTTTTTAGGACCTCCAACTTTATCGAATTTGGTAATGACAAAAACAATGTTGATAGACCTTGCCTTCTATTGATACCAATGCACGAATGCGTCTCGAGAAGTGAATAACTACAACACAATCAACTTATAATTAATAATATTCTATAGTGAAATGATGAACACATAAAATATCTAACAAACCTCATCCGTTACAAATTTATCAGTCACGTCAACAAATATTTTTGACCGTTATCTTCTTCGTGTACTTCATTTTCTATATTTTCTTCACCTCCAACACTTCGGTAGCATAGCGGTTTAATATTGGCAACAAAATCCTATGTTATGCATAACCAAATTAACATATAGCATAAAGTCCAGAATTTTAACATAAATTGTTTTACCTCATTATCTTCTTCGTTTATTTCATTTTGTACATATTCTTCACCTCTAATACTTCGGTAACATAAATGTTTAATATCGTCAACAACAATCATATACGAAGTTTTAGAATAAAAAAAATTAGGGTATTCGTAACCAAATAATGCAATAATCAAGAACGTAAGAAAACCAATGCAAGAAACAAAATAGACGGTATAAAATAAATATAAAATCATACCATATTTGAAATATTTTATTCAGCCATGGAAAAGCAAACTCAAATGAAGAAGTAAAAGAAATTTGTCCATAAATCGTTTCTGGTTCGGATCGACAGTAGAAGACAAGGAACGAACGGTCTTCTACTACTGATCGTTCATATTATTTAAAAGAAAAAAAGAACGGTCGAACGGCTTCGTACTGCCGATCATTCGTATTATTAAAAGAAAACAAAACTCTCTTGAACAGAGTCGTACTGCCGATCGAACTGCGTGATTTGAAAAAAAAAACTTTCTCTTCATTTTACCACTATGAACGACATCCTACTGCCCGATTGAAAACACTATTTTAAAAAAAATATGCTACTCCGAACAGCTTAATATTGCCGTCTAGTAGTATGCTACCATCAGCCTTTGGTAAAATGTAGCACCGTTCTATTTTTATTTTTTTTCTAGTAAAATGAAGTCTATATTGCTGTGCATTTAGCACTGCTTTGTATTTTTCAATTGCTCATCCAGTGAATTCATGTGGACATTATTAAAAATGAAATTAAATCTACTGGATAATAAAGATACTCCCATCGATATAGAAGGTGAAATAGCTACCATAAACCAACGTTTCACCAACAAAGATCAGATCTCCCAATTGGCTTCTTGTTGCCTGATGACATCGAGTTTTCCATCTACGGGATGAAAGGAATAAACGAATCTTTTAGAGTCAGAGATTGAATAAAATTAAGCATGCTAAATTGATTCAGATGGATGTTACTTATCTTATTAACAGATCCAAGGCAAGAACGCATTGATCAGCCCAAAATGTTGAAAATTTGACAAAGATGGGGTGTGGAACTAAACAACGCAGGCTATGCCATGGATTTGTGGAACCAGCTCAAAGCTTCGAAGCTCTAAAGATGGCGTATCTCTCGCACACCCTGTTTTGGAAGGATAGTTAATGGGCTGGGCTTCGCTTTTAATGTGCCCCGTTGTATTATATTCTGTTTGTCATTTGTACTTACTTGTACATGTATATCATAAATTACCACGAAACATAATTTTCAAATAAATTTGGGAGATAATTCTTCCTGAGCAAACGATAAACGCTTCGATTAGTGACAAACTGAGGCCGATTTCAATTGTTTCTCTCTACCCATAACTAGTGTCGATTTGGATCTCTGGGTCCCAGATCTAAATTGAGGTTGAGATGCCAAACCAGGGTTCATGGTTTTTCATTCCGACATTGGACAATAACATAGAATGTTTTCCAAATCTCAACATAGAGTAGACACTTTAGGGATAACAAACTTTATTAATATCAGTAGCGCTTGCAATGGTAATCGAGACCCTAAAACTGGTGTAACCGTTTATGTATAGGAATCAAAAAACTTGAAAACAGTATTCCTCCTTCTTACATTGTTGTGGAGTTCCTCTCTCCGAGAGAGTTCCTATGTAGATATGTTATTTGGGTTCGAATCTAATTTAGAAAACATGCATAAATCATACATACCTATACTATAAATCAAAACTCTGGTCAACGCGGTCAAAATGAAGCATTTTTCTAATTGCCAAAAATCTCTCTTTCGGTCCACGACAGTTAAAATAAAATGATGGTATGATTGTCTTTTTTCGTCCACCATGTCCCCAAAACGGTTGCCAGAATCCACTTTCCCAGTTATCTCTTCCTCCTTAACCTTCCAAATTCGAAGACAAAAAAATGTTCATTAACTCAAACTTCCAATTTTCGCACACTGACAAATCAAACAATTTCCTCCGATGTAGCCGCCTTCAAAAGCGATTTTGATATTGGTAGAGTGGAGCAGTTTGAGAAGACCATTTGTCTAACTCCTTCTCCCCGTTTTCGATTCGGTAAGGCAGTCGACTTTGTACGTTGTTCTCATATAACATCGATGATAAACTCTTCCTTCTAATCGATTTTAATTTACGCTTTCTTTTTCTAAATGGTAACTGCAGTATGAACAACGATAATGAAATGCGCCAGTGTTGATTTGATGAAGTCACGTCCACTCCTCCCAAATTGAAGTCGGATCCGAGAACAAGGCCAGTAAACGAATTCTAAGGTCGGTAAAAATGTTACCTTACCGTCATCATATTACAATTTCAGTTACTGATGTCGCGATTCTTTTTTTGGGTAGGCATGATAATCTTAACAATTCGATAATGATGTTCACCGCGGTTGATTTACTGCACCAGAGGCCAACTTCTCAGACGCAATTATTCCTCGCCTCCTCTTTCCAGTTCGACAGATTGGAAAATATATTAGAAGTTAGCTTCGATGCCGAAAGTTGGCTTCTTTTCTATTTTCTGATTAATAACTTGCATATGGAATTCTACGGCAGACTGAGTTGAAGCATGACAGTGAAGGGTTTGGGTATGGCGTCTTTTCTATTTTCCTTTTACTTTTAGAAATAGTTTGTCTTCTTCCTTTGATAACTGAATAGATGGATTTTATCTAAAATAGATTTTTGATCTGAAAGTTCATAAGTTATTACTTTACCTTTCCTGACTGTTACGATATATTGATGCAGAAAGCATAGATATATGTTGACTGATATTTGATACCTTTTATTTTCAGTATCAGCATCGTTGTTTCACATTTCAATTTCTTTAAATTTTTGCTGATCAAAGGATGAGCACCACTCCTTGATATGAAAACATACTCAAATCCAGTACTTGGCATACGATTTTGAAGAAGATCGATTTTGATTTTATCCTTTGTTATGTGAAGTTAAAGGATAATACTATATTAATTTGCTACTTGACACTTTTAGCAATTAACACTGCAAACAATTATATGAGTTGCATTATCCTAATGCTGATTCAGTAACATGTTATCATTTTGTTCTTACATGTGTATCCAAATGCATTCTGGGTCTACAATGACATCTTTAGACTTGATTAATCATCAAGAGAAGTAACTGAAGTACTCCATAGATAAAGTAGTTTGGGATCAGTACAAAAGGCGTTTGACGTCAATTACAATTTTCAATTTCATATTTTATACAATGGGCTTATCATTTTCTTCAAGATTGCTGAAATCTACTATCCCAAAAAAGGGTTCTGCAATAGTTAAGAGTTAGTCAGATCTTGAAGCCATTGTTCCAATGCAGAAATGCATAAATTTTCGTTATTTCTTTAAGAAATAAATAATAGTGCATTATAGGGTTTTGTAAGTGTTATTCTATCCATTTTTTAATTAGAAATTCATGTATTTTTTGTTCAAAAATGCGTGTTTTTGGTTTGACTTCATGATTGCATTACCCTACATTCTCTTATATTTCTATGATATTGTGTTTAGATTTAAGAAATTTGTTACTTAATTTCGTCCACTGTACATGCAAGTTGTACATATCTACCATGTCGTTTTTAATTTGCTTACATGTCCGTTTGACTGCTAGAGGAAATTAATCGGGTTATGCTATCAACTACATTAATTTAATTATATGTGTTAAATCCAGTAATTAGATTGTGAGTTCTAAAATCTCTTTCTCAAAATTTCGATTCAGCGATCTTTTGTTTTAGTTTATGCATGAGAATTATGCATTATTTTTTGATTAATTCATATGTTCTTTATTTTTGAAGTTTCGATTGAACAGTTTTTTGTTTTTTTATTTTTGCACCAACAAACCCAAACTGTGCATGCTAAACTAATCTTTGTTAGATCCACTACTCTTGATTTGTTCTGAAAGTTATTGATAAAACTTTTGGATTTCAGACTTCGATGCTTACCCATTTTGAGGGTTGAAAAAACTTAATTCAGTGAGTCAACTGAATCACAACTATTAATTTCGTTCATCATTACAACAATTTACAGTTTTAATTCTTAGTTTTGTCAATTAATTTTTTTTCTATACAATTTTATCTTCAAATTGCGATAAACACCATTGTTTACGATTACAGTCATTACCAAAGGGTAAGTTTATAGGTAAAAACAATGTATGTTCACTGATAGAGAATTGATGTTCTTTGGAATTCAAAGATTACAGAGATGCAGCAAGTTCTTAATATTTATGAATTATTTGTAATAAATAACTTTGGTTTTCGATCATGTTGCACTATTTATTTAGGGATTGGAAGAAGGCGAAAGGGATTATGATTGATAAGACAAGAAGTTGATATGCATTATTTTGATTTGGAATGCATGATGTTTATGTGCCATGACTTACGGTAGTAGGTAAACTGCAAATAACCTTTTAATTTATATAGCAGGATAGTACTTGGTTTAAGGTGACACATTGATCACTTCAAGCAGCAAATATCAGTTGAATTGAAATTAGGTTGAAGTTAATGGCTTTATAATTCTTAAACAACGAAGCTTATACTCCTTAGTTAACTATATTTGCTACCAATGTGCCTATGTATTATGCTATACAATTTTCAATTCCATGCTGATTTCGTGCGAAGCATAGGTTTTTATTTCATTTTGGGTATCAGATTATAAATATTTGTGTATATACATTAGGTTGCTTATATTTGTGTACAGGGATGAAAGATTCACAAGAGGTTGCACTTGAGTATATTCCAAAACATAAGGTCGTATATCAAGTATGGGTCTCATATTATTTTCTTTCTACTTTGAATCATTATATTGGTGTGTACATATATTTATCTAAATATTTTATGATTAAAGGTTGGTCCTCTTTCCTTTTCATTTCAAGCCCTACATCTTTCATATTTAGGACATGGGTGTATCAAGTATATATATAGTTTCCCAAGGCTTTGGTTCTGCATTAGTTTTCTTTTGATGAGTTAATAGTCAATTTAAACTATAATTTTACTAATATATTATTGCTTTGATACATCATGAGGTTCTACCTAAGTATATGGACTGTTGAAAAAGGATGAATGCAAACACAAAGCATATGATCATGTCAATTTTGAATATTTTATATAGCAAGATTTCTTATTTGGAACATATTATGATACGGGTTATGTAAACTCACAAAACTGTTAATTTGTGCAGGTATCCGAGCTATTGGATAGTCATAATAGTAAGCATTTTAATCTTCATAATTAGCATCAGTTTCTTTGGATATATAGTTTTTACAAATTGAATATGAATTTTCATACTTATATAGGAGCAACACCTTAACCAGTCTGAGGATGCAAGTCGGGCACATGTGAAGAGTCATTTGTAGGTAAGTGGTAGATAAAAGTGGTTTATAAATTTCACATTTTTGGTAGGATGTATCTCAAATTTTTGGCTTTGTTGACATGTAAAAAAATATTGTTTTTTACCACTGTAAATGTAGATTACATGGTTGTCGTAAATTTATAATCCAAAAGTCCTAGATAACTTTGCACTTCATAACAATCTTAATAAAATTTACAGAATATTGATGCTTTTCTTGGACAAGAAACCAAGATTACTGTACACTTTATTACTACAGGACAAATAATCATAAACGAAAAGAGTTCAATTATATTTATCCAAAGTTCATGCCTTATTTATTAACACAATTAGACTTCTCCATGTCATACATTTTTATACTTTAGTACAAATATATTGTAAAGAAAAAAAAACTTCATTCGGACATTATTCATAATACATTATTATCCCATCTTTTTCCTTGGTCTTTTATTCATGTGTTTACTGTAACGTGAGCATGTATTGATACGTGCTTATACAAAAGTCACTTGAATCATCCTTCCGAGCACTGCACTAAAAAGGTACTAATGGTGGTTCAACATATGCAAAACACATGTGACGATCTATCAAATGTTTCTATCAAATTAGTTATTATATGTTCTCAATTTACTGGCCACACCTGTTATTTCATACCGGTAGTTAAACGCTACATATCATACATGACAAATATACGGTATTATGTGTGCTTGCTATAGGTTCTGAAATCTATTAAAATTTGAGTAAATAAATTATTTTGAAATCGGTTATTGAGTCGATGTTGTAATCCAGTTCGTGCGTTAGATGATGACAATTACATACCTAATGTAGTGGACCATGTTTTCATCATCCATATAGTTAACACGCTGTTTGATAAGTTTTTAATATTTACATAATATTAGAACATGAGAATAAATATCCGTCCATTTAATTATTTATGCACTGGAATATGTTTTCACCCTACTATGACAAGAACATTCTGCAATATATTGCAGGTTAGTGGTGATAAAGGAGCAGATTTCGGGTTGTCTAAGACAGGACCTTCTTTAGAACTGACATGTAAGCACAGCTGTGAAAGGCAGTTTTGGGTACTTGGACCCTGAATATTTCAGGTCACATCAACTGACTGATAAGTCTGATGTGTATTCTTTTGGGGTTGTACATTTTGAGGTGCTGTGTGCAAGGCCAGCTTTGAGTCCTACGCTTCCAAGGGATCAGCTGAACTTAGCAGAATGGGCAATGAGTTGGAATAGGAAAGGGCAGGTGGAGAAGATAGTTGATATGAATATCGTAGACACAGTAAGTCCCGCATCGTTGAAGAAGTTTGCGGAGGCAGCAGAGAAGTGTGTGGCAGAGTGTGGAGTCGATAGGCCGGGTATGGGGGATGTGCTATGGAATTTGGAGTATGCTTTGCAGTTGCAGGAGGCTTCTGTAGGGGAAGGCGTTGATGATGGTGTTGGAAGTAGTGCAAGGCATATTATTCTGGACAGTACAGAGCTTGATGAAGATGATCATGATGAACCAGATTGCAGTGCTGAAATGCCTGAGCCGTTGATTCATGGAAGGTGATCAACCTGAAAAAAAAACTGTAGATGGATGTTGGTTTGTATGTATGGACAAAATCTGATTTATTTTTATTTCTGTCTTTAAAAGTTGATAGTTTGGTTGTTTGCTAACTCTTAGTTTGACTATGAGGATTAACAGTTGTAAAAAAAATTATGTTACGATTGATACTGTCTTGGTTATAACATTTTGTAAAAGGATGAGCTTTTTTCCTGTGTTTGCCGTTGTTTTAAAAAAGTATCACTTCTGTGTTGCACATCTGAAGTTAATTCTACTATGTGATCATCAACGTACTGAGAAGACATTAGGACTAATTTAAACTTATGCTGAGTCCGCATTTTAATCATCAACGTGTACTTTACTTTTGATAAATGAAATATCGGTTTCACACGATTGTTTCATGTCTATTACAAAATGATGTTTACCGAACACCAAAACTTTGTTTTTTGGTTGATGAATATGAGAATCATGCTTTCTTACTCCTTCTGTAAGATTTTAAATGCTTTACTTTTTCCATCTTTCATCATTACAATCGACATGGTAGTTTTGGATAATGGTTAATGACTGTATTCATATGTCTGTATATGTGAACTGTTATCCGTGATTATATGAAAGATAACTCTATATATAATACCAATGGAATCACCTTTACTCACAGACAGCACAGTATTATATTCAAGTCCACTCTTTTATCGGACATAACAATAAATAATTTGACTACGCATATCATTTTCAGCAATACAGTTATGTTAAACTCATATGCTATCTCGACAATACGCATACCTAACATGTCGTACTCACGGACTTAATTAACAATACTTCATTTTTCCACTTCACATGCCGTACTTTTACTATAATTATTACTCTACACCAATGGGTACAGATATGTTCTTCACAATTGTTTTATTACTCTATTTAAATAACTAAGGGATTTTTTATACGACCACAACTGAGTAATATCTGCAATTATAATCATTTTCTCCATTTTACTGTTTTTTGGTCATATATTCAGCTACAGCTTCTACAAAACATAAAACTGGGTTAACAAAAATTTTCACCTTTACTACTCAAACTCACTTTCAGTTGACATAAAAAATACCTTATAAAACGTTTTAACTCCGCCATCAACTTACTTCTGATGCCGGTCGCAAGCCTGGAACAAGGAGGAGAGAAAACGGTTACGACAACTACACTTACTACCTACAATTTACTGTCAAATAGTTTTTTAGCTGCAATAGGTCATTTTATTTCCCTCTCCTTACAAAATGCTATCATATCTATTTCTGATCACCTACTATATGTAACGAAGAACATATTCTATTTCCGTTGCAAATCAAAGTTATTCTCTAAGGTTTTCATAAACATGCGTGAATAATTCATTACGCCATACGTTTATTACTTTTCTTTCTGTCCACACAATGTCAGTCTAATATAATGCTTCTTCCCATGTTCGATACAAATTTTCTACGTCCATGCCCATCGGATGTGGATGCATTTTGCAAGTCAATATCCAAAACATTCAACAATACGTGTACGTCACACTCATTATATCACATTCAACAACCCTCACAGACATTGCTTTTTAACACCAGTTCCTTCTGTGCACGTGCATTGCACGTGCCAACCTACTCGTATAAATAAACAATTACATAAATGTAGCATTTTCTCCTATAAATACAAAATCATTGACTCTTGCAGGGGATTTTCTTTTTCGGTTGGACTAATCTTTTTTTGGCTCTTCTTCATTATTACTCTTTCCTTCCACCATTAATTTTCTACGATGGATGTTATGCAAGAGTGCATGATGAGGAGACAAGAAGAGATGATGCATAATTTCCTTAGTTAAATTGGATAGGCTGAAGCAGGAGCTAATAGCAAATTGGATCAAGAAATTGGAGTAGCAAGAGCTAAAGGAAATCAGAACCACGAGCATGAAGTTGAAGCCAACGGGTGGGATAATGGAACGGAGCGGCTCGGGGTAGTCCTCGACTAGCATGGAGGGATCAACACCGATTCCCTATGGCAAAAGGGCATGCCTCCAAGTCAGGTTGGATCAGTTCATGGTAGGCCAGCGGTCGACATTGTGCGATCTGGTGCGAATCAGAGTGTAGATGCGCATGCAGAGGAGTATGTTTTGGGATTCCCTCACAGAGATGGGGGTAGGCTGGAAATAATGATTGAAGGCTACTTTTGGCTGGCTATGACATGTTTGCGGAAATGATCAAATAAGCTATGATAGGAGGATTAGTGAGCAGGGATCTGGAAGATGTGAATAGGAGTCCATTAACTTCTAACATCGGGCATGCTAGGAATCCACTAGAGTTCAAACTACCGACACCGAGGACATATTACGGAAAATCGGACCCTATCGTTTATTTGATTAGGTACATAAGGCATATGGAGGTGATTGGGGCATCAAAGGAAGTGATGGCGCGGTATTTTCCCTTGTACTTGGCAAATATAACTGCAATGTGCTTTAGGCAATTAGAGAATAGTTCTAATGATACTTGGACGGAGTTGGTTGATAAATTTATGAGGCACTTTCAGGTCCACATCACAAGAACCAAGAGCGTAATATCGTTGGCAACACTAAAGCAAAAGACAGGAGAATTCTTGAGGAGTTTCTTAACACGGTTTAATATGGTAGTTGCTTTGATGGATCTGTTGGATTCATCGATGGTTTTAATGGCGGTAGTATCCGGGATTGCTGACGACATAGATTTCAATGTTTTATTGGAGCAAGATCCACCAATGGATCTCAGAGAATTTTTCCAAGAAGCAAAAAGGTTCTTGTGGCAGGAGGATGCTAAAGCAGGTAGAGAAGAGGTAAATGCAGAAAGGGATGGAGGACCGTCCAGGGAAGGTTCAGGCAAAAATGAAGCGGAAAGTGATTGATATCTTTGAAAGATCGAAGCAACAAACGAGAGAGAACAATAATTCTCTTCCTATACCGATTTGAACGATGCTTTGGAAAGAATTTATTTGGATACTCGAGGACGCCTTTTGTATCGACGGATGGCAAGGAGAGAGCCCATCGAGCATGAGCAGGCATCATGAAAATACTATATATTCCATGCGCTGGATGGACACACTACCAACGATTATAGGCACTCGAAGGATACAGTTGAGGAACATGTCACGGATGGCAGGCTACCACAATATATAAGGACTCGGATTGCGGCGGTGGAACATGAGCAACCACCATCTGTATTAAGTCGAAATGGTCTTGGATCGAGGTCACAAATTGTCATCTCTTGATCATGATGGCATAAACTAGATAAATAATAAACTCGACAATAAGATTACTAAGTCACTTACACATGTACGAGATCAAGGTTGGTCCTTAGGCATGCTATGAGGTGAGGTAAACCGTCATGCTTGGGCAGTGTAACGATCCCGGATTTTGAATAAGTTTAAATTAATAATTAATTAAATTTTTGAATAAAAATTGTGAAACAATTGGTAATTGATATAACCTATTAGTTGAATTAGGGATTGCTTTTAACTAATGTATTTGAATTCAATCGAATTGGGATTTATAAATAATGTAAAGTTCAAAATATACTTCTAAAGTAATATCAATAAATAAATGAATGTTAAGTACATTTGAAAAAGATCTGCATAGTCCATAAATTAAGATAAGAAGGATGTAATACAACAAGTATGTTGCTGTGTAAAACATAAACAAAAGAAATACAAATAGAATTGTATGGGGAAAAAATGCAAGGCAAATATCTATGTACAGAATATAATATTGTATGTGAATTAGGCAAGTTTAGAAGTCATTTCAGCAAACAAAGAAAGAATATAAATACAAAACAATGTAACAAAAGAAGAAAGTAAATAATAACAACTTTATATCTATATGCATAAAGTAAAGACAAACTAGGCAAGAATAAGTCAATACAAAATAACACAAACAAATATATGTATATGCCTGTAAGATTGATGCAAAGTTAAAAACAAAGTAAAAATAAAATATCTATAACACAAAGAAAATAAAGACAAAGCAATAAATGCATGAATCTTAAGCACACAAAAATATAGATTATCAGCCACCATGTATATCATATCAGCTGAGTCAAACAATGTAAAGAAGAAAAAAAAAACTAAAGTACTTACAACAGCAAGTGAAGAAAACAAATATATATATATATATATATATATATATATATATATATATATGAAAGCTTACAAAACAAGACAACAAACAAATACAAAATATAAGCATGAAGACATAAGTACCTTGGCATTAAATGCCATCTATTCAAAATTGCTTTCAGCCAACAAAGAAGAAAAATCTCTCGTACAATAATATCATTACCTATATACTTCATTTTTCTATATATATATATATATATATATATATATCAATTTTCATTCAGTTCATCCATAAGCTAAGAAAAAAATCTGAGACAATATCATTCAAAACTTAAAAAAAATTCAATTTAAAAAGCAACAAACAACAATGCAACTTAAACCAGAGAATCAAGGAATAAGAGTTTCCAACTTGCAAAAATTCCAAGCTGTATCAAAGGAAAACAGGCTCTGTCATTTTTTTGTTTTCTCTGGAGACCACGGTGAGTAACTTCACTTTTAAAAGTTTAAGTGGGTAATTTTGGTTACATGCTAGTCAATTTGAAAAGAATATATATCTTATGATGTCTGTTGTGAATATATGTATGTCTGGCATGTATGTTGCTTTCATCAGAGTGTTCTCTGTTTTTATCTTCCAGTATACAAGTTTTGATTTGAAAATTTAAATCTTGTGATCTTGTCTCTGTTTAAATTTAAGTTTCAAATGAAACTTGTTTGCTTAACTTTAAGCTTTAGTTTTTAATTTATATTTCTTTTTATTGTATTCCGTTGAAAATAACGACTGAATTCTGTTCGTAAGAACAAAGAGAAGCAGATCTATTCTATACCCGATAAGTACCAATACGCAATGGGAGCATTAGTCCTATTTTAGGGGAATGAATGTATGGATCCTTTTTATTATTCGAACGATCTATCTCTTCATTAGGATTTTTATTTCTTTCAGAATAATTATTATTTTGACTTTGGGAATCAAATCTACTGAGCAAGTTTAAAATAAGTCAAAATTTAAGTATCATAATCTATCATTTCAGGATTTGGATTTGAATCATTATACAAAATTATGATTTTTAAAACAAATACTTTGATTTTTCCTCAAGTATGTTAAGAGCAGATCCTTGTTGAACCAAAATTGCTTTTAAATCAATTCCCAGAGATCGCACGAATTTTAGATGTTAAAATTTTATGTGAAGCAAGTTTGAACATCATGGATTTTAGGAAAATTGGTGAATAAATTTTCTAATAAATGAATTGAGTGAACAAATCGAATTTAGGGTTTTTCGACTGTGTTTTATCGAACTAGTTCTCAGGGCATTTGCGATTTCGTCATGGCTTCTGACTCGATCGCGAAGGTGGGGATGGAGGCTAGAAGGTGTGACGAAGCTTTGAGAAAGCGGGCAGGTAATATCGAGGTCGGAGGCGTCGGGGAGGAGATGTTTTTCTGGCCATGGTTGTTTCCTGATTGGTCGAGAATGCTTCATTTTCGACTCGTTGGGTTTTCGTGCGATCTGGGTTTGCCTTCATGTTCATGTAGCTTCGTGGGGTTGTTGGGGATAGTCGCGACGATCGCCAGAGGCCGGAGCCATTGGTGCAAGTGCACCGTGTGCACGTCTTGTCTGGGGACGTTGGGTTTAAGTGATAGCTCGGGTTTGTCTCATGCGAATGAGGAAATAACTCGAAGCAGACGAGAGTATTGGAAGACTCGGGGCAGGCTCGTGATTTTTGGTATGCGAACTCGAGTTATGCAAGTGTTAATCAGGTTTTAGTTAATAGTAAATGTTTGTAAAAAAAAGAAGTGTTCCAGGATTTTAAAATAAAGAGCTTGAGTTTACAAATGTTTCAAAATTTAATGGCAAGATTTTGTATATGGAAATCAAGTTTTCCAGAGTGTTTAATTAAATATATTTTCAATTTTAAAATGTTTAAGGTTGTTGACTTTAAGAGTAATTAACTAATTAATTTTGAATTGTAATTCTAAAAGTGTTTTCAATTTAGTATATTAGATCAAAGTTTTTAAGAAATTCAAACAAGTTTTAAATAAAAATGTTTCAAGTTATAAAGTTACATTCAAAAGTAATTAGTGGTAATGAATGTAATTACGAGATAATTAATTAGGGTTAAGTGATTTATTAATTGAATACTTAATTAATGTAATTTAGTTTAGGTAAATTAATTTGTCTAATTAATTAACGATAATCACTTATTAGTTAATTAGATAGTTACTTGGTGAAGTAATTAATGTATAATTACTGAATGTATTTAAGGATGGATAATTACTTATGGGATTAAATAAATGGAAGTGATTAAGGGTAATCACTTGAGGTTATTAATTAAAGGGTTAATTAATATAATTGATTTGAAGTTTAATTAATTGAAGAGTTAATTAATTTATTGAATGATTAAGGTTCATTAATTAAGAGGAAGTAATTAATTGAAGGAGTAATTTAAGGTTTAATTTCTTAAAATAATTAATTAAGGGGTTAATTAATTAGGTAACTAGTTTAAAAGTTAACCTAATTAATATGATTAATTAAGAATGATTTAATTAATTAAGGTGATTGATTAATTTATTTATATCAAATGATTTGAAATTAATTAATCAGGATTGGATATTTTTATTCATAAGTAATTAATTTACTTGGAAATAAATTGAATTAATTAGGATTAATCCTTCTTATAAATGATTATTAAATGCTTGACCTTACTTATGAATGATTGCATTGTATGAGATGCCTTGAATTGATTGTCCTATCTGATCTGTGATATTTTGTTCCGTGGATTGAGCTGTGTATAATTTATTCATGTATTTACATTTGTATATTATCTGTGAATCTATGAATAGACGATAAGCGTTATAGTTTATATCGCTTATCAACTATATTTTTGTGTTCTGATCTATGATAATTGAATGATGTTGCACTATTGTGTTAAACTCCTGGACCACACTTATACACATACAAATATGGATTTCACGGGAAAATCAATTAAGTCACCGATTTTGAAATAGTTTAAAAGTTGAATATTTAAAACCAAATGGTTTTGGAAATGTTTTGGGATTAAAGTGAAAAGCTTTTGAAATGGAATTTCAAAGATGAAATTTATTTGGAACAACTTGATTAAGTTTTGAAATTTGAATAATTTGATTTAAATTGGAATTCAATATTTGAAATTAAATTCTATATTCAGTATTTATGATATAAAATGGTATACAAGTTTATACGCGTTTTAAACCATTTTAAAGTGTTGTTTTTTTGGGAATTTGAATTAACCAAAGATTTTAACTTGTATAAATGAGATCGGATTTCTCCGAAACGAAAACTACTTGTTTTCAAAATAATAATAGCTTTCATTTTAAAGAAAGGATTTCCAAATTGTGTTGAAAAGTTTCAAGTCTGAAATGGAATTGAGATGTTTTGAAAGCTATGAAATGAGTTAATCCAACTTGAATTGGAATTGTTTTTGAAAGGCTATAAATGAATTTTTGGAAACGATTATGAAAACAATTTGAAAGCTATAAGTTAAACCTTTAATTTTAAAGATTAATGGGTTAATCCAATTGAAATGGAAATTGATTTGGGAAATCTATGAATGGATCTTTGTGAACTGGGTGAACTTTGTGAAAAAAATCTTTTTGTTTAAAAGATTTGAAAATGGTAATTTGTTTAAACCATTTGAAGGAAAGTTTTGAATTATTAAGTTGTGACTTAATTGAAATCCCATATCCATATGTTTTAAATGTTGCGCTCACTATTCGGTTTAGCAGGGGGAGGACCTTTGTGTCATATAACCTATTCCGAATATGTGATTCGATGTATATGGATAGCATTTGAAGGCCGGTGGGGAAGACCAGGTATTTGTGAGAACGATAGGATAACCTATCGATTGTCTCTGCACCGAGTAGCTATGGTATAGAGATTCCATAAGTGGTGGAAAGTCCGATCGGGATTGTGAATACAGGGATTGCAAGGACTTCTTTGGAAGTGCCTTCGGTTCTGTTCGAACCCGGAACAGACTTGTATGGTTGTATGTATGACACTACACTTTGAGATATAAAGAAGATTTCTTTCAAATACGTATCTGTGGTGGCGGAGAATTTATTCTCTTAGCTTAACCCCTTCTCTGAGACGTACGAGCTCAGAGGTTATGTATTTTTGAAGGTTATCAGCGATATACTCCCAATTTGATAGTGTGGCATGCTGAGTGCTGCTATGTGTTGATGATCATTTGTTGATCATTTGTGATCAGAGCATGGCTTTTGTATAAAGCGTAGCTTTGTGGACGAGACTGCATCAGGACCTCACACTCCGGAAATGGTCGAAACAGGAAAGATGTGGCAAGGTTATGAGGGTCGCGCCCTTTAGGGTGTGTCATTCCCTTCTGGTAAAGGGTGATATTAGGTATGGAGCCCTGATATTTAACCTATGTGGTTGCTCCATTCTCATTTACTGTGTGGTTGTTGCTTAGAGGCGCCTCGGATAAAGGTCCCAAAGGACCGGGGAGTGGCATGCTCGAGTAGTAGTTACCTAGTTACAGAGGTAACCCGGCCTTGTGTTGGCAGAGATCCGGTTAGGTTCTTGAGACGTCCCGCCAGAGGCGATCCCATGTGGCAATAGGAAGTTCCTTAGCCTGACCATTTGTTGAAAAATCCAAAGAAACAATACGAGCCTTGTACGGTTTTAGTTGTATAACCTGCCATGGAATGTGACGGTAACCTGCTATTGAACATGGTAGCTATAGTAGGCATAGTTCGGAATGTCTATGCTGGCTAAAATTTATATTCTACTTTCAAAAGGCTTTTCTGCACTTTGCACTTATAGTAATAATATCAAAGAAATTCGCGTATCAAGCATGTTTGACTATCATAAGAAGAAATCTCCTCCAATTCTGCGTTTGCATTGTGTGTGTGGTGGGAGGTCTTTTGGTAGTTTCATTTTCTAAAAGCATTGCGAATTGACTTTAAAATTCTCTTGCTATTTGTTTTTAAAGATAAACTGTTTTTGTTGCTCACACCAGTCCCATGACTGATCCGGAGTTTATTGTTCCTTTCCTAAACTTTGGGTGCTCACTATTTTCCACACGAGCAGTCTAGAGTTGGGTTTTTCAGATAGTTAGGTTCAGTGGATTATCTGGAGCTAGTTCAGTCTTTGGACATGACTGACCTTGCGTATCTTTGTGCATCGTTATTGGGAGTTCAAGCTATTTTTGGATTGGTTCTTGGAGATGGAGTTGCAGTTTTGGAGTTCTCTCTTGAAGGCTACCTTAGAGTTATTGTTCTGTTGCTGGTGTTATCTATTTTCTTTTCCGCTGCTATTTTGTTGTATCATATCTCTGATGTATATTGATATCTATTGTACCATCTGTGTATCAGATATTGTATCAATATTGTATATCAATGTATTATTCATTATTTCTTCCGCTATGTTGTTTACTTAATTGTGTTATAAGCTCCGGCGACCCGAATTTGAAAGGTCGAATATACCGCATTCGAGTACGATGTAAAGTATGGATGTCGATTTTCGAACGTGACAAATCCGGCCGTTACATTTGGTATCAAATCTAAGGTTGAACTTTAGCTCAGACGTATAACACATTAAGTAGCTCATTAGAGATAAGGTGAAGTATACGTTAGAATGAGCAATCCCTAAGATATCTGTTCGAATGTCTCAGTAATTCTCTTACTATCCACTGATAGTAGATATGAGTGCAAGAAGAGAACGAGATAGGGGACAGGGGAATACGACTACAAATGGTCAATACCCTGCAACAGTGGAAATAACTTTCTTTCTCAGTTTTCTTTGTTTCGTTTTCAAATTCTTTTGATTGCTTCGTACCGGCTATAAAAAGAAGTTTCGGTGTGATGATGGCTATATGAATCGTCGTAGGAAAATGTAACAACCCGGAATTTTCAAACCCGAAAACTCCAGATAGTTATGAAAAAGAAGAAAGAGGTAGAAGAAGAAGAACTAAAAACAAACTTCAGAATCTCACATTGCAGCGGAATAAAATATAATATACAGAATACAGTTTAAATATAAGAAATCTGTACTGTATACATATACATACATACCATCATCAGAGTACATCAATCAGTCATACATGACAACTAACATAAGATCATACACAGCGGAAATGATAGGCAAATACGTAGATACGCTCTGTCATCAGCTCGTCTCCTGAGCTCTAACATAAAACCTGAATCCTGTTTAACTCGGTCTGACCCGAGCATCATATAAAACAACACCCGAGTCAGTCTGGAATACCAGCATGAGAAAATCACACTCAATTGGATTATTAAAGTTTGAAAAATCTTTTGAAAACAAAAGCATCTCGTAAGACCATGCCACAAATAAATATGTCGGGTTTTTACCTTACGATAGCTAAAATAAAATTTATAGAAATTCTCTGATATTATAATAGGGTCTATATACAAATACTTATAAAATAGCTGAAATTGTTACATGATTAAATTCCAGCTACTAGCCACAGAGTGGGTAATGCAAACAAAACTCGTACAAGGCTCGTAGCGAGAATGGATTTCCATCAATGGCTGGGCTACTGGGGTACCGCCCGTCACAGTACCTGGCCTAGATCAGAGTACCGAGGATTACTCCCTTCATCCCCTACAACACAAGGCCGGAACCATTCCTTACTGAACAGTCCCGAACAAGAAAAACCCCATGGTTGGCGCGACCAACCACCAACTAAGCCGAATAAAAAGGGACATCTAGACAGGGGAAATATCTTGTCCTGCTTGGGCATGACCCACCTTACCTTGCTGCACACCCCCTGTTTTAGCCATTCCCGGTTGATGAGGCTTGAGGTTAAACGTTACCTTTTTAAGAACGCATCACTTAGAATGCTCATCGTCCACCTGACGATGTTTTGAAAGCATTCAATCCATACAAGTTGCCCTGGGTCTGGACAAACCGAATCACCGTCTTCAACTCTTCACGGTCTTCATTCGTAATCGTTCAAATCGGATCGAAGTGGTTTTCGGATAATTAAATCCGATCCCGGACTCTTCGAAATAATCAGCGCATTGTCCAATATTGATAGTCGGTTATTTAACTATCAATTCATCATACACAAGCAACCATCAAATAATTTCCACAATTATTTACCCCAATTATCATACAGATAACATTCCCATCCAACCTATTTGGAATAAATTTTCAAAGTCCTTTATTCCCATGAAATCACTTAACTGATTTCTCATACATACTCAATTTGATTTGGCCTTTGAAAATATTTCTTATTTTCTTATTCCTTTCTCAAAAATCAATTTATACTTTGCTTATAAATTTACATACTCAGTTTCTCCACTTTATAAGATTTCTTCTAAATCTTCTCCCATTTAAATTAATTTGCTTACCTTCACAAGAGGATTTTAATTGGATTTTTAAAAACATTTTGAAAACATATAGATTTATAAAATAAGAAGTAATATTAAATATTTAAATCTATACCTACTTATTTATAAGTTTCAAATCTGGTTTTAGAAAACTTAGAGTTTATAATAAATAATAGCTAAAACTTCAAAATAACTAATTCGAAAATATTTTACATTCAAATAATAGTTTATAAAAAGATTTATATAGTATAGTAATTTAAAATATTCCTTTTAAAATAAATTATAATTTTAGAAAATCCAATATCCATTTATAAATGCCTCTTGTCCACATTCACCTTTGGAAATATCCTGCTATTTCCATTCAACCAATTTCATATCTCATTTATAAATTCCATTCATGAATTTATAAAATCCCTTTGGATTTCATATATTATAAGATAGTTTGATTAAAAATCCCATCTTTATAATTTATTTCTTTCTATAAAGTTCCATATTGTCCCATTCAATAAATTCCATTCATTATTAAATAAAATCTCCTTTTTGACTCTTAACAGAATTTCTTATTCATAATTCTTAATAGCATCGTCTTTATTTCCTAATAAATTTTCTTTTTCTTTTCTTATTAATATTTCTTTTTATTTCCTTAATAGACCTCCCTTCCCATTTCTTAATATGATTCCATTTCTTTAATCCACTTATCGATTACAATATTCCTTCAAGTATAAATTTATAATTTAAATTTCCAAAACTCAACTTTATCACATTAAGGTTTAACTTAAGTAGAAAACATACTTTTATTTCTTTTCTTCATTCTCACTTAAAGTAGATTCAAATTTCAAATAAATATTTTCTATTTGAGATTTATTTAACTTCTTCAAAATTAATTTATCAACGGTAATAGAAATTTCAAATTTTCAACTTCTCTGTTATTCAACAGTTGATAATTCAATTATCTATAAAACCACCCAACTCAATATATCATCCTGTCACAGAACAGCATATATATATATAAAATAAATAGTTTTGAGGAATCCTGTTGGATCCCTCCAACCTGTTTCCCTGCATCCACAGATGTTAGCACAATAAAATAACAATTTCACTTCAATGTGAAATATTGCAATATATGGGTTATAATATTAACCAGTGAATGAAATAAAATCAACCAATCAATCACATCCAATAATTTAAATTTAACATTTCAATTTAATTTAGGTATCCAAATGAGTGAGAAAATCTCACCTTTGCTTTTAAGTTGCAATCCTTCCCAATCAAGATTCGTTTCCATATTTTTTTTTTGACCTTGAATAACAATTGTACGAATTTTATTAATATGTGAACGATCGAATAATAAATTTATTCTTTAATCAAATAATTTAAATTAACTGGTGATATAATTTTAAACAAATACTTTTTAAACACAAGGTATTTTCACTTACTGGTTTGTCTAAATTAATCAAATGAGTTTAATAAATATACAAATCAACCTAAGTAATCATTATTATTATTATTATTATTATTTTCAATCTGTGTATATATATATATATATATATATATATATATATATATATAAATCCATAGATGTTTAAAAATCGAATTTTCACAAACTTTAAACATTTCTATATATACCACTTACCTTATTCTCTGACTAAAAATCCTATTTTAAACTTTACTGTTTGATTCTATTTTAATTTCGAAAACAAACAGGTAATCCATACCTCACTGCCATCAGATCCGAGATCACTGTTTCCCCCAATTCCATTCGACTCACCACGTCACTTGAATAGCACGCGAAGCCGCCGACGCACTTCACCTATAGCCGCATAGCATCGCACCATCACTTGCGTGCGCGAGCACCACTGCATCCCCCCAGAACGATGCGGCCTCCAACACCGCAATCCACGCCACCGCTGCCTAGAGACAGCAGCCTCTACGCGCGCAACAAGTCGCGCTCTCCCCCCCCCCCCAATTCGCGAACGACATCCATCGCGTGCGCCAACTCGCGAACGACGCCCCCCTTTTGCCTCGATGACGAACTCCAATTCGCTTCGCCCCTACGCGAGCCCCCCTCCCCCAGCGAGTAGAACGAGATTCGCTCGTCTTCCATTTTTTTTTAATTGCCGTGAATAGGTTTTGAGGAGAAAAGGAAAGGATTGGGATTTCGGAGTTTATATTCAAGGAAGAAGGGTTTTGCTCGCGATTATAGGAAGATAGCGGTCATGATTTTTGATTTTGGGTTACTGAACGAAGACATAAACGAGAAGCATCGTGAATTAAAGAGCTAAAGGAAGCGTCTTTGAGAAGCTGAAAGGAAATACGGCTATGATTTGATGTAGGATATTTTTAATTTTTTAAATGATTAATTGTATTCGAAGCGTTTACCTCCCGTACGATCACATGATCACTCCAAAATTTACGAAATTTGAAATCCGGCAATAATTCAATATTGCGGATCCAACGGAACTGGTTTCGTTGAATTCCGAGACTGTGCCTCGGAAGGCTACTTTCAGCTGTCTATTTAAACAATGTAAATTTAAAATTTAAAAAAACGACAGTTAAATTAAATTTTAACCCATCTATTATTTCCAGTGTTATCAATATAAATTTTATAAGCCGTTGAAATATTTTTAACATGCTTACTACTCCAAATTTTATATTTTACGCAATATCCGATTGTCACTTTAATAATTAATTCAATAGGCCGTTATACTTTAAATTTTGAATTCCTTTTATCATATAAAACCAAACTGTTCATATAAAAATCAAATTAAAGTTCAAATTAGATATTTAAATTCAATTTAAATATTATAAATTAGCCGTCAAAAATCCGGGTCGTTACAGAAAATCTTTCTTAATTAATCTCTCTTAAGGGTGCTAGTGACCAATTTTGGTGCTAACAATATTTATCATTTGATTTTCCATTTTCTCCAATTTACATGCGCCCGACAAGATTCCTTCTTTGATTAGCTAATTGGAGAATTAAAATTACTTCAACCTTCCAAAATAATTCTTTTTTCCATATAGGTAATTTATTTCTCTCTTTAATGCTATAAAAGAGGCAATATATTTGAGTAATTATCACAAATATCTTTCAAATTTTCTGCAATTGGAAATACTATACCACTGAAATCAATAATATCTTTCAAATTTTCTTTAGTATGAAAATATTATACCACCAAATCTAACAGATAACTTATTCTTTGAAATAATGAAAAATAGAGCTAACTTACTTAATTATGAGTAGCTAATTATATCTAGCTTTAGTGTCAATCATCGTAGATATGAGCCGGTGAAGTTATAATACGGTTTTGAGCTAGAATTCATATATGCAATTGACTTGAACTATTATATTGCATAATATTTTGTAGTTCAAATTAATGCATTATATCTTATAGTTGGATTTGAGTAATTTCCTCACTCTATTACTAGAAAGTATTAATTGTATCCCAATTTGTGCATTTATTTTGGCTTAGAGGAAAATTGTTGTATGTTCCCTTTACAAACATTAGGGTTTACATGTATGATATATTATTTTGTTGTCTTCAAATTCTTTATTTTCATTAACTCATATGTCTGTTAATTTAGGTGATTAGGCTTTAGCTTTACTAATTCTTATCCGCGTTTTACCATTATTGAGATCGCAGTTTGTTTAAGTTTAATGGCATGGCCTTTTCCTGCAAGGCATGTCAAATCAATGAATAAAGTTTGTCAATATGTATTATGTGTGATTTTTCCCCTACTACTTATAGTAGAGTAAATGTCTTAGCCTCTTAGTTTTTCATATTTTCTATTTATATAATGATTTTATTCCTATGAAATTAAACATTTATTAGTTGACTAGATGATATATGATTTTTTGCTACATTTTATTTTTCATTAATCGTTTTATTTTCACATTATTATACTTAATTGATATCGCATTATTGTTACATGCATCAATGTGTATCATAATTATGGAATCCTTATGTAACATGCTTAACAAAAAATTGTCCTAACAAATTATGTTTGTGATAATTGACAATTTCTACAACATTCTCCCATTCTTAATCTTGAATATTTGGCTTTTTTGTTATGTGAAGAAAATGGCTTTTTTCATTAAGCTACTTGCAAAACACATTATTTTCTACAAATATTAATGCTTACAATAATATGAATTAAATTTTGTTTAGCCAAACATTGAGTGTTAGCGAACGAGGTTTCATAATACCATTTTCTTTTAGAAAAACATAAAACTCAAAGGGATAAAGAAAATATTACAGGTTACAAGAATTTTCAAAGAAAGAGGAAATAAGGTTCTAAAAATTTCAAAACCAAACAAGATGGTCATCAAAATAATTATACTTATGGACCTAATAATGAAAGAACTTTGAGAGATAAAACCATATCAAATCGAGTTGGGTTAAAGTAGGGGTACAAGAATGAGTCCTTACATGAGTATCATGGACAAGTTTGAAGCAAGAATAATAGCGACCTTTATGTAATTATCCATAAGCATATAATGATAGAAGTCTTTAGGTAGTTATGCACATGCTTTTAATGACTGTAATCTTTAGAAAATTCGAATAATTCAAAAATTTAGACATTGGAACAAAAAAGGAAGTTAATCCAAGTTTGGGTTCCTTTCCGTCTAACCGTTCTAGGCATACACAAAAGTTGTTAAATGATGATGAAAAACCAAACAAGATCTTGATATAAATTCGAAAAAAATCTTATATTGATATGTAACAACCCTAGCTTTAGTAAACATCACTGCTCAAAGATGGAATGGCTACTAATACAACTTGCAGTCTAGCACACTAGCTACATCAGCAATCCTATACGAACCTCCCATGCCTTAATCTAACCAATTCTGACAATATGAAATCAAAGAAGAGACTGACAAGCGAATAAGAAATGTATTAAGCAGCTAGATTGATAACATGTTTAAAATATGAGTTACACGATTATGAGGCATCTAATAGTCGGTGAGAGCATATTTAGTGTTAATTTTGAATTAGTTTTACACAGTATATATTTCAACCAATTAATTACATATGCATACATATACATTATTGATAGTGATAGAAATGCTATTTATTACGAGTCCTAGCTGCATGCGCTCTATGCATGCAAGGGAAAATTTTCATACAAATAACATATGTTTCACAAATGTAGGATAAAATATTCCATAGAAAAGACATGCAACCCGTGATTTGTAGGCACAACTCAAAATGATTAGTACAAACGACACGCATGAAGCTAAAATTTTAAATATAAAATAATTTATAACATGAAGATTTATTCCGCTTTATCACATTGTTATTCTCCCAATTTATAAGTAGAAACATAGAATAATCCAAACATAAAATATTGTTTAAAATTTGTCTCAAACATCATAAAAAGGGCCATAACTAAGTGGAAAATGGTACTTACGTATGTACGTTATATATATATATAGCTACGTGTGTGTGTATAAGAATGAATTAAAATTTATTGAGTCTGGGTTTATTATGTTCAACTTACATTGTATTTTATCTTTATCCCAAAACTTTAGTGGTTTTTCTCCTATGATTTCTATTTTTTCTAATTTAGAAATCAGTTGGTCAATATCATCCTTTGTTAGTAATAATTTACTAATATCTTGTGGACTTATCATTTGTAAATCTTTTGTTAAGTCTTTTCTTTTGTAACTATAATTCTTTGTTAGAAGAAAATCATAATTATTTTGCTCAAGTTAAACGGTTGTTTTATGTGTATGTTTTATGTTTTTGCATTGGCCAGGAATTGGGCAGTTGCAATTTTCTAATTTATCTAGGTTTGGTGGTGAAGGTGTTGATGGTTTATTCCCACCACGCTTCTCGAGCGCTAATTCTGATAATATGGGTGTAAGCGTTGTTTTCTTAGAAATTTGTATATAATCTTTATTAAATGAAAAACTACCATTATCATTTAATAAAAAATCTAATCTGGGGATTAGTTTGATATCTTGTAGGTTTAATTCTAAGACCCAAAGTTGTTTTATATTAGATAATGTACTAAGAAGAAGTACAAACGCACAAACTCAATTAGAAGAAATAATTGATCTTAACAGGGATATTGAAATATTTTCAAATAACCAACTAAATACATTAAATCCTAGAGAAATATACAGGATTGGTATATTTACGGTAATAACAGGATTATACAGACACCACAGAGAACAGATGTTTGCTGTTCCAGATGGGAACCAACAGATAATAAGTCTTGTGACTCCAGAAGCCATAAACCAACTTAAAATACAAAAATATAAAATGATCCACCTAGGACTTATTGTTTAAAATTTGTCTCAAACATCATAAAAAGGGCCATAACTAAGTGGAAAATGGTACTTACGTATGTACGTTTTATATATATATATATATATATAGCTACGTGTGTGTGTATAAGAATGAATTAAAATTTCTTGTTCGTCTTACCAAATTTTAAGTGTTTACTCTTAGATTGATTCATGTTTCGATTGGTACTTCATTTTTTCCTCCCATGCTCATGGTTTGGTTTTCATGGAAATGAAACTTTCAATTTTCAATTATTTCATGGTAGAGGATGTCATTTACTCTATTTATTATTTTATAAGGAAATTATAACATAACACAACTGAAGAAATGTTCAATTACAATTAATTAAATTCATATTATTTTAACTTTATACTGAAAGTTTATTCACATGGTAATCAAAAATTCACTATGGACAAATTTATAGGATATGCATTCAAGTTTTGGAATTAACGATTGCTGTAATAGGCAGTTGGGATTGTAGATTTTTTCAAATATATAGCATGTTTCTAATTAAATATATAGTATATTTCGTAAGGTTTCGAAATTTATCGAATGTAAGCATAAATCGAGGGAAACAAATTTTGAAATTTACAACTGCTAGAAATCTAAAAGTTTGTCGTAAATTTGGACTATTTAAAAGTGGAAAGAATCATCTAGAGATTTGCACTATTTTTTAGGCCAACCAATTTAATATTGGCTAATTAGAGCTTGCTATATTTTTTGTGGAATTTAAAAGATAAAAAAATCATTTGGAGTTTTCTTATTTACCTATTCTTTAAGCTAGCTAATTAAATATCGGCTAATTAGAGCATTTAATATTTGGATTAAGAATTTTTTTGAATAAGTAAATCTCTAACCATTTAAAACATTTCATACATTTTAAGGTTCTTTTTGGTATTTCATGATCAAAACAAAAGTTGCATTTCCATTCCTACTATTAGTAAAGATGATTCCTTCTATATGAACATGGTTACTTGAGGTTTGCATTCATTAATTAATATTGATTGAATTTAATTTAGATTATATGGTATTAAATGTAATGTTTGAAGTAAATAATACTACAGAGTGTTTGTTGAACCTAAGAACTTAAGTGAGGTACGAGTACTTGAGTTTTATATAATTTGACATATTTATGTCTTGAGAATTTGACAACCACTTTGTATGCTTAAGGTTTTCAAATGATTCCCAACAACCATAACATTGTGTGAAAAATGGTGCCTTACATGTTTGAGGCTAAATATTATAATTATGCAACATGGCTTTGGTATAAGACAAAGATTTTAAAAAAAGGATATCAATATTAGTGTAAAATTTGAAAGAAGTGAAAGGGATAGAGGAGTTTGTATTGCAACAGTTACAAGAGTTTATTCGTTTTCCAAATATGAACTAACTCATATCATACTCCCTCTATCCACTTTTATCAAGCTTAGATGTTATGTTCTTAACTCTAATATTCTTTATTTTAAAATATGCTAATACTTAGATCTGGACCAACTTTAACTTGAATTAGCACTAATAAGTATTTTAACATACTTTAACTTAGTGGTATGTGTATCTATACATATACAGACACAGAAAGAGAGAAAGACCCGTGCATATACACGTCTAATGTGTAAACTAAATACTTGGTCAAAGTTTCCAAAATGGAGCTTTTCAGGGCTTTCCAAAATGCCCGCATTCGTATAGCATGCGAAGTCTATACAATGGTGGTTTCATAATTTATGAGATGCAGTGGTGGAGGCATAATGGTATAAAAGCAACCTCAATTTGTCAAAGGTGAAAAATGCCTATTTGACTTCAAAAATTGAGTTTGTATTTTCAATATGTACATTAAAATGTATGAGAGAGGAGGAATGGAAAATCGTAACTATTACAAAAGAGGGGAGAAGGTAGAGGAAGAATTTTTTTAGTATCTTTACAAAAGCAAAAAAAAAATCATTTTTAATTTCATATGTTAAAACCATTTTTAAAATCGAACATTTTCCTCTCTTCTTCCCCTCATATGTCTTCTAAAGTACATACTGAAAACACTAAACGTAAAACTCAAATTTTGAAGCCCAACAAACCCTTATTTTATAGGTTTTTGGTTTTGATTTATTTGTACCATATTTGGTTTAATTTACATATATTTCATCTATAAATATTACATAAGTGGAATTATAAATCTTTATATCGGGTTTCATTGATTGTGTACAACCAATTTGAAGATTAGGAAACTTTTAAGTATCAATTGCTTTTTCATATTCATGTTTTAGATTCCAGAACCAAAAGTGTGCTTATTTAAACAAAAGTGTATGCAGTGTCTTCTATTTGCAACGTAATAGAAACGTGTTTGGTTCGCTTTATCTGTTATCATTGTGAGTTTATGAATTCCACACATATTAATAATTTAAATTATAATGATAACAACAAAAATAATAATAACTGATTATGTTTTCAAATTTTACTTTGCAGATCATTACCATATTATAGTGTGGTCGTGCTCTTTCTATTCAGTGTTTGTATTCTACTAAGAAAGATTTAGAAAATTTGTGTTGTATTAATTTAGCCAAAGATCTTGATAACGGTCCAAGAGGATTTAGTTTGACTGTTCATATATTCACACATACTAACTTGTATATAATACAAGTCTAAACCTATTTATACAATTTTTCTTCGTTTCACTCGACTTTAGTTATATTATCCATGATTTGTTGGTTTAGCTATTCATATGTACAGAAATTCTAACTTTATATTTATATATGTACAGCTAAATTATTTAAGAGGTGTTGATTTTAGCCTTTAAATATCATATTTATTTACTTCTAAATACCTCCTTGATAATAAAACAGAATTTGGCTTTATGTACGATGTATGTTTAGACACATATAATATAAATTTTTTAGTATATGTACTTAATACTTTAGTAATGAAATGTTGGCATGACATAAATATTAGTTGGACCTATTTATTGCATTTTTTTACCTGATAATTTAAACCATGATAATATCGAAGTCCCTAACTGTCGTATTTTAATATGTTTTTTACAATCACATAAATAGGATTTGGTAACCAATTTGTAGTCGAGTTCTTTGTATTTTTGTAAAACAATTGGGCATTTTGCAGGTTAAATTTACAAAGATAGCCAAATCATAAGTATTTGGTGATATGTACTTCTATTAGAAAGGATAAATTTAAAGGTTGCATTTCTATGGAAGATACGACTATAAAAGGAGGAGTGTTTTTTGATTCACGGAAGATATATTGTATTTATTTTTTGGTTTGTTTTTGAAATTTTGTGTGTGTGATATTGTTAGATGGTTTAAATTAGTATTGTTTTGAATTTTTAGAGGTGAATGGTGGAATTATGTAACTGTTTTACAAATAGAGGCTGTTTAAAATTATTTGTAATTGTTCGAAAAGACGATTAATAGAAAACTTTGGGTATGTTTTGTTTTTTCAAAGCAATAATTTAGGGTATAATTAACATATGAGTAAATACGGTTTGTGAATTTAACATTAATTTAGGGTATTATTAACATATGAGTAAATACGGTTTGTGAATTTAACATTTTGTGTTTTGGGGGAATTAATTTAAAGGACAAAAATTTGTATATTTGTTGTCTCAAGGACACAACCTTAATATTTTTACCGCAAGTACAAACATTCTTCTAAAAATTATTCATAAGGACAAATATTTTCTAAAATTATGCATAAGAACAACAAAACTGCTACCAAGCTAAAACTGATACCTAAAAACTGCTACCAATAACTACAAACTGATACCTAAAAAGTGCTATCAATAACTAAAAACTGATACCTACATAAAGTTGTCCTTTAGGATAAAATATTGAAGGTCTGTCCTTGAGGCTAAAAAGCTGTGAAATTTTGTCCTTGGCAATAATTTTCTGTTGTGTTTTTTGGTAAAATGACATGATCTTACAAGGTGAAACTCAATTTTTGTGGGCTTTCTTATATATATGTATAGATATGGAAGCTGTCAAATAACACCATGTGAGTAATATTTTATGTTATACTTTATATTTATGTCTTCTCTACATTTAAATATATCCTTAATTTTATTAAACGTTTTAGTTATCTGCCGTATGTGTAGCACAGATTTGGACTAGTGTTGATATATTATAAAATATCGATTCAGACTTTTCAAAACAAACCTTAGAAAATGAATTAATGTACAATAAAATATTTGTCTTAAAAAATATACTATAAATATTTATTTAAAATAACACAAAAATATCTTCTGCAACTTGACTAAAGTTTTTTTTTTTAAATAATAAAATAATTCATCATGATTTTACCTGATTGCGTGGTATAATCAATTTCATAGACAACATAATAAAAGAACACAATAATAACTCGAAACTCACCATAACTAAAGAATCAAATAAACGGAAAACAAATAAATTATTTTTACAATCATAGAAAATGGAAGAAACTAAAATTGGAAAATTCTCTTTGAGCATTATGATACCTTAGAAGTTGCAAGCTAACGTGATAGAAACACCAAAATATATTAGAGCTGATTAGGTCGGATATATTTTAGAAGTGAATTTCGAATCTTAATAAGATTCAAAATTTATATCATTTAATATTGAAAAAACTTATTTTGTGAAATAAGTGTGTTACAAAAAGCATACAGAAAAGTATTCAATGATACCATTGCTAAAGAACACCTTAAATGATTACAACACATGCCACATATTACCCAAAAAATTAAAAAAGGGACCCAAGAAAGAGTAAGCCTAATTCTCATATTGTTTTCTTCTTCACTCAAATTCGTCAAACCTTTACTTGAATCCATCATGTTTTTATGAATGAGGAAATCGATAAGCGTGGCCAGCCAAAGCCCCCAACGATATTGCGACCAACACCGAAAGTAATCTCAGCAGTCGACTATGTAGTTTATTTTTTATTTTGATCACATTATTTGACCTCTTATACAGCCGGATGGTGATAAATCATTGAACCATGATGCATTTGGTCAGTGAAATGAAACCATGGAAATCATTCCATATAACATCAACTAATTGTTCGAAGAATTGTTCTCTCCCTCCATGGATTAGTGATATAAAACTGAAAATTTAATCAATTTGGATAATGTGATTTTGAAATTTTAGTAATTTTTGGGCTTTTAATGGTTTTGGAGCATGGAATATTGGAGAACTATAGAGAAAAAAACGCATATAATAAAAAAAGACTTACGGCGATTAACGACAAAGTGAAGAAATTAAAATTGGTATTAAGTAGCATGTTAATTTATTAAGTTTGATTAAAATTTCTAATGTGTTATAAAATAGAAGGAGATAAGAAGCCATTAGAGAAGGAGAAATGAGAAAAATGTTATTCACTCAGATATTAGTCATACATTTACATTATATAGACTTCTTCATATATCAGCCTTGGAGTATATTATTGAACATATCTCATGATGTTGAATTAAATAAAATATAACAAACATTGTATAGCATATCGCAATTTATAATATAACAACACTCCCCCTTAAATATGTGTCTTCAAAATCTTGAATGCTCTGCTAACTTGAACTTGTCACTTTAAAACATATATGATCATTTCTCCCCCTTATTATTATTATCTTGCTTGCATATATCCATTTAACTGATATAGATATTGTCTGTTGCTTCATTAAAATCTCTGTTATAAAATCCAATGGGAAAAATCTTGAATGTGGAAAAGAATACGACTCGTAAAAGAATAGAAATCATAAAATTATATTCCTTCTAAAGAGTTTGATACTTCGGAATCAAAATAATGCATCATTAAAACCTTACTAAGAAAAAATCCAATGGAAAAAATCTTAGTGAAGGAAAAAGAGTACAATGGCATATTTATGTTCTCATTTCTTCAAATGAAGTTTGATACTTCTAGATCAAACTAATGCCTCGTTAAAAATTACTAAGAAAAACCCTATGGGAAAATTATTAGTGAAGGAAAAACAGTACAATATAGTATGACATATTTCAATAATTTACAGCATCAAATAGAGTCTGATACTTTTAGATCAATATAATATTTCATTAAAAAACTTACAAAGGAAAACCCGATGAGAAAAACCTTAGTCATGGATAAAAATACAATTTGACCTAAATAACATATTTGAGATGTTATTTCTTGAAAAGATGTTTGATTCTTGTAGACCAAGATAATGCCTCGTTAAAACCTTAGTAAGAAAACCCAGTGGGAAAAATCTTAAATAGAAAAAGAGTACAATAACTTATTTTCAAATGTTACTAGGGAGTTGATACTTCTGGATCAAGATAATGCCTCATTAAAACCTTACTAATAAAAAACCCAGCGGGAAAAATCTTAGTTAAAGAAATAGAGTGCATTATAAAATACTTATGAATGCCCTCCGATTTAAAAATTTCCTCTAAATTCGTATTCGTCTTTTGATAACTCAAATTGGTTATGAATACTTCTGGATCCATTAATGTGTATCTCATTAATAATACAATTTATTAATAGTTTCCTTCGACACAATCAAAATTTCCAACATTGTTTCTTTCAAATATGATTTGCATTTTATGCATTTTGTATGCTACTTCTATGAGAAAAACACTTCACGTGCTTTCATTTTTGTGCTTCAAATCAGTTTTGCGTGATGCAAATATACATCTTTGATGAATATTAAAAAATTTCAATACGACAATACTAAAAAGCAGGAAATAATCTACTCATCTTGAAGTATATCAAGATTTTCATTACAACAATACTTAAAAGAAGGATATAATTTACACTTCATGACTTTTGCATTCTTTATAACTACAAAAGTTATATATATTCTTCAGGAATTTGTATGCTTTATTAAATTTTTGCATACCGCAACTACCACTTCAATAAATATTAAGAGTTTCATTACAACAATACTTAAAAATAGAAAGTAATCTACTCATCATGAATTATGCCAAGATTTTCATTACAACAATACTTAAAAGTTGTAATCTACGCTCCTTGTTCTTTACCTTTTTTATAACCATTAAAGTTATTTATATTCTTCGGGAATTTCTATACTTTCATCATTTAGCATGATTTAAACAATGTTTATAACTAAAAGGTATTTTAAGTGTTTCAAACACTTTCACTACTCCAATCAATTCAATTATCTCTAAAAATATCATGCCTATGACACTTAACATGTCGTTGACACTATATGTGCTTTAGTAATTTTAGTGTGCTTTATATACATGTTTCGAATTATAATTTATGGACTATAGGTCCACATTTCTCATTTAGGAGAATTTCATGATGGCCAATCATGTTTTTCTTTAATCCAGGATTTTTAATCCATTTATAAACATAAGCGCTTTATTATTTACAAATTTATCATCGATGACTATTTATTGTGACTTATGCACATGATTTATTGATATCTCTTTATTTATCATGTTTTAGGTACCTAAACCACTTCTAGGGTTATTTAACAATCATGTCATGGATCTCTTTTAGAGCACGCTTAAGTGTTTCCTCAAGAACACTCACCTTCTTTATTGGCATCTTTATTACTTACTTCAAAAATATTTGAGTTTGATCCTTCAGGGATTCAAATATATATTGGAGAAAGTCTACTAGGGATATTATTGATAATTTATTCAAGTTACTTAATATTTTACATCATTGTATATTTTAACAAACATTTGACACTGATGATCAAAATGAACTTGTATCCCTTTATTCTCCCCCTCAATGTTGACAAACATTGTCACATTAAGTAATAAGATTCTCATTTTGATCCATTATCACATTGCTACTAGCAAATACATTATATGTATATCAGTTATAGAAGGATAACCCTTTTATTAGTTAATAAGATGCATTCAATTGATGTTGTTTATTAGATTTTGTTCTCATTCATTGATCTAGCCAATTGGAGGAATTTACATATTGTATAGGTCATTTGAACACACATACGACTTCAGATCATTCAACATTTATGTTGATTGAATTTTTAATCACTAAATTATATAAATACATGATCTATAAGATGAGCTCATAAAAAACATCAGGTTGTTAGCTGAATATTTACATATATAATAAATTTTCATATTCTTTCTCATTTGAGTTAGTGATTTTTTTGGAACAAACTATTACAAGGATTCAAACTATTAATTTCTATTTATAAATCAATGTCAATGTGAATCCTTCAAAACTGTATGATAATGTTCAAAACATTTGGTTTGGAACTATATCGAACTTCCGGTTCGAACAAAATATATACACAACTTTAAGCTATTAAGTTTTGTCCCTCAATTATATCTCAAGCATCGGTTTTGAACATTAATTATGATTACTTATCAAAAAATAATTTATAATTGCATATAAATATTTCTACACATCTCTTTTGAGAGTTGTGCAAAAAAAATTACAGCAAAGATAATAATAAGAGTGTCTTCTGGATACTTGGAATGTTACGGATATAAATCTCCTCAAGACCGTATGTATAGCTTCCATGAAAATTATGATATGAAATATAGACTCTCTTCCAGAAAATATTTAAAGATATTTCTTTAAGAAATGATTGTGCATATAATATTTCTTAGGAAATAATAACTAGGAACATGACATTTATGGTATAATTTGACATATCAACATAGAACAATGTATTCTTGAGATACTCTCAAACCTTTTGGATCTAATCTAAACTAAATTAGGATCCTTCATAATCAAATTTATGTACACTTATTTGGTTTAATAAAATTACCAAATATATAAAAAAAATATCTCTTCTAGAGATATGTTATCATTTCCAAATTTATTAATCTCTTCTAGAGATATTTTAATATCACCACTTCTGCAGTGAACTTATCTCTTCTAAAGATATATATATATATATATATATATATATATGCACTATTGGAATGTCATATCAATATACAATATTTCTTTTATATAAATTACATAATTACTACTTTTACAGTAGTTTAAAATATCTCTGCTGGACATTTTGGTGTAATACTTTTGAAATGGCCTATCAAACTTTAAATACACTAACAAAATTAATTCACCGAATGAAAGTAAGATGCAAGAGATAAAACCACTACTTTTGGAGTGTAATATTGGTATACAATATCATTTTTTGTGGATAAATTATTGTTAATACTTCAAAAAATTTATATGGTTATTCCTTTAGGGAATATAATGTTTTCGTTTAAGGAATTGCAATGTGATAAAAATAAAATTCCTATAACATCTCTTCTGGGATGTTGGATTTTGCAATATAAATATAAATAAATCTCTAAAACATCTCTTCAAGAGATTATTATACACACTGTAACGACCCGAAAATTTTAATGGTTTTAATAAGATAATTTATTGAAATTTTAAACAGTAAAATATGAAAATAAAATTTTATTATTTGAAATACGTCTATTTAAACATAGCAATTGGAAATTTTTCATCTGATAATATCGAAGTTTATGTTTTTGTATAATTCTATTTCAATTTAAATCAGTTAATAACAGTTGAATTTAAAAGTATTTCGAAACCTAAATATGTCTACATGAAAAAATTCATTTAGAACACTCTGAATCAGACTGCGAAATTCGTTTCGCGAAATTCAGATGTTTCCAGCTCCGTTTAGATTTTTCCATACGGAATAGCAACGTATATCGGTGTTCGTATTGACTTTTTATAGGAAGGTCCTGACACAGATATTTTTGTTTCCTCTTGTCTGTCTCATCGTGCTGATCTCTGCTTTATATTTATTTTTATATTTTCAGGTCCGATACGTGACGGAAATGTTGATAACGGTCCGTTGTAACGGTACCACTTTTTAACTTTTCACTTTCCTTCGGTTTCAAATATTGAAATGTGCTACACAAACAAATATTAATTGCTCTAATTTTTATTGTCTGAATCAACATATAACCGTTTCCATTTCTCTGACTTTTATTTATATTCTCTCACCTTTTCATCTGTCTACCTTCATTCTCACCATTGTTTGAAAACCCATTTCTTCATTTTATATCTCAAATTCTAGATCTCTTATTCCCTTCTTTCTTTTACTTGTACCCAAAAAATCCCCTTCCTCTACCAACCCGAGAACCCATTCCACGTGTACCACCGCCCCATCAACTCATGACAGCCTTTGCCTCTCCCCTTTCTCCTCAGCATGCAGCCACTCTTCCCGAGCAACCAAAGTCGACCTCAACCGCATATATATCGAGGTGATATTGTTTACTTTTGTATCTGTTTGCTTGGGAAATATCTATTAATATGTATGGCCGTATATTCTTATTTTATTTTTATTTTTTTATTTTTTATATAACAGAGTGCATATATATTTGATTTTGTACATATATAATTTCAGCATTTATATTGTTTGGAGTAGTTTAATGGATATGGTATACAATGCTTGTATATATTAGTTATATAAGCCATGACAACTAATGTCTACAACATGTTTACCTATGTTTGTATATATGTCAGGTATATATATTTATTTATATGTATTAATTTGTTCGCATGTACATTGTTAACTTAAGGGGATAAATATAGATATGATCAGTTTACTTATATATATATATATATATATATATATATATATTGATACTTTGATTAGAATATGAATTATAGTGTATACATGTATATATTGGGTTATAGGTATGGTTTGGAAGTTTAAATGTGTCGGCGTTATACTGTTATATATTTACTGTAACGATCCCGATTTTTAATTAAATTTAAATTGATAATAAAAATAAATTTTTGAATAAAATTGTAAATTAATTTGAATTTTTCAAGATTAAATAAGATATTTTATTTTGACATTGATTTTTAAAATTCAATTGGGGCTTTGAAATTGGGTATTTAATATCTTATAAATAAAAAGTAACATCCCAAAATTTATCAATTTAAATTAGTAACATATTTAAACTCTTGGGATTTAATTTGGAAAATAAATTGAAAAATCTCAAACAAATAAAATAAGATGTTTGGTTAAATGTATGTAAAGAGATTTCAAATAGAATCTTGGTTTTGTAATTCAGAAGAAAACCTTATATTTCTTAGGAACTAATTTATATGTGGATATATATATATATATATTTATTTATTTATTTATTTATTGGTGATGAATAATTTGATTTTAGATCATTTGTCTTTAAAATTCTACATGTACAAAATAAAATGTATGAATGCAAATGTAAGTAAAAATAATTGGAATGGATGTATAATGATTTGAAACAAGATTTAATAAAAGTTTTATAACATACATATCTTTTGGAAATATAAGTATAAAATAGATATGACCTGTTTTATAAATTGAAATAAAATAAGGTTTGAAACACAAAATCTAAATAATTCAAATAAGGGGTTTAAAAAAACATGTTTCATAAAATTAGAATAAAACAAGGACCAAACAAAATTTATAAAATAATTTAGAAGAGGGACATAAACATAAAAATGCTAAATGAAGACAAGTGTAGAGCATTCATTATGAAATTAAACAAGTGTCAAAATGGTTTTATAAAAATAAAAAAAATATCAGGCCATTCAACTTCTCAAATTTGAAAATCTATTCTTCCTCAAAACCAGAAAATTTATCAAACATCTTTAACCTGAAATTCAGAAACAAAAACCAGGTTAAAGCTTCAAACCTGAAGCAAGCCCAGAAAAGAAAAGAAAAAAAATCTGAAATGCAAACATCTTCTTGAATTCAAAGCTTAAAGCCTGAGAATTATCTCAAACATCAAGGTAAGAATTTCAACTCCATATCTCAGGGAAGTTTAATGCTTCAGAATAAACTAAATTAGTAATCAAAAATCAAGATTTAACATTAAATTTTCAAACTGTAGATCAAAGAAACCAAGCTCCAGTTTTCTTCAAGAAGCAGAGCAGAGTTCCTATGAATTAAATTTAAGGCAAGTAAATTCTTTTTAAATTTTAAGTTTGGATTTGTTGATCAGTAATAAAGCAAGAACTAAGAAAGTTTATATCAATCAGTTGCAAAAAAAAAAAAATCAAGTTTTCAAATACTAGATCAAAACTCAGTCTTCAAGCAGCAGACCAAAGTCTTTCTCCATTGCATTAAAAAAAACTGTAAGTAAGTTTAAATTTTAGTTGTTGTTGTGAAATTAATCATGTGAATCCATCAGAAAACTAAGCAAAACTTATATCAATTAAGTTGCAGATAAAAATTTCAAGATTCAAAGTAGAAAAGAAAACAAATACCGAGGCTTTCAATTTTTAAACCAGACAGGAAGCTTTTCTGTTCAAAATTTGTCAGGTGAGCAAACTTACCTCTTTGATTTGAATTTTGACATGGTGTGGTGATTTATGTGTGATGAAAAGCTGTTAATCTATGTGCATGTATACAAATATGTATACAAATACTTGTGCATGACTGGTTTAAAGGCAATATTTGCCTCTGTAGATTACAGGCTTCCAAACCTGTCTTCAAAACAAAAGTGAAGTTAAACTGCTTCTTCTCTGATCATTTTTAGCTAATGATGTCAAAACAAAATATGTTTGGAAATACCATAACTAGATTTTAAAAAATGTATTTCAAATTTAATATGAAGGAGTTGCTGTCTGAAAGGAGAAAGAACAGCGTAAATCCAGGTTTATCAAATTTTTAATTTGCATGAATTCAAATTTGAATTACATCATCTAAATCCATTTCGAAAACAATGATTTTTAAAACAAAAATCAGGATTTTTAATTTTGAAGAAGGTCGAATTTGTTAAATGAAAGGAAATGGGTTTTGTGGAAAATTCTGGTGATCAACACGATGTTGAGCCTCGGGATTGTGTCAGTAGGTGTTGGAACAATGGTTTATCTCGAGAAAAATGAAAAAAGAATTTATAATTCATTATGGAAGGCGATTGGGATCGATCTAGGGTTTTACCCTATATTTTGTCGATTGAATTCGTGAAGCATCATCGTGGTCGACATAGCGCTTTGGTCGATCGGACCAGGGAGGATGAGTGGGTTATCATCTGGCGAAGCTCTGGAAGCAATCGCGCGTTTTTCGGTGGTATGAAGCAACGACGCGTGATGGTTTTCTTCGATCAAGTTTTTTGTTCCAAGCGCTTTAAATTGTTCGAATTCGATTGATTGTGATGTTTGGTGATTTGGGTGTTCGTGGCGACTCAGGGGATCATCGGCGATCTGTTGGCATCGGCAGAGTTGACCATAACGTCATCGTTGATTCGTGCACGTGCACGTGGTATCCTCGATGTCAGGAATAGTTGAAGGTTAGAGAAGACGAAGTAGCTCTCGAGTATTTTCTGCTTTGGGCTCGTTTTCATCGTTACAGGTCTTAAGTACAACAGTTTTAGAGTTACAGAATAAATTCTTATTTAAGCAAAGTTTAAAGTTTATTTAAAATAAATAAGTTTCCAAAGAAAAATAAAATAAAATAAACCAAGTTTTAAATCAAATGTTAAACAAGTTTTAAACCAAAGTTTTTAAGAAAATATTAACTAAGTTCCTAAAAATAAAGTATTCAGCAAGCTTCCAAGGATTGAATTCCTAAGTTAAATTGTTTTTAACTTGTTTGATTTATATAATTTTGTATTAAGTCAATTATCAAATATAATTAAATGAAAGATTAATTATTTAATGTATTAAAGTATTAAAGGATAGTTAATTAAATGGATAATTTATCAAGGTGATCAATTAAACAAGGTGATTTATTTAATCATTTAATAACTAGGGGTTAATCACTTTGTGTGATTAATTAAGGTGATTTATTAATGGATAATCATTGAATGTAATTAAAGTGATTAATCAATCGAAGGGAAATTAATTTGGGTAATTAATTTTAAGATAAAAAAGGTTATCTTTTAATTTAATTAAGAGATTAATGATTTGTTAATATAAGCAACTAAGGGATAATAAATTAAGAATAATTATTTAATGATTAAAGGTTAATTGATGATTAAAGGTGAATAATTGATGATTAAAGGTGAATTAATATATGACTAAAAGTTAATTAATTAGGCAAAAAAGTTAATTACTTAATTAAGGGTTGATTAATTATGTAATTAGCTTAAAAATTTATTTAATTAATGTGATTAATTAAGGACTAATTAATAAATTAAGGGTAATTAATTAAGATGGATAATTAAGGATTAATTTATTAATAAATTAATACTAAATGATTTGTAATTAGTGAATCAGGATTGAGTAATTAATTCATAAGTATTTAATTTAATTGAAAATTAAATTGAATAAATTTAGGATTAAACAATTAATTAATCTTGTTTATAAATAATTATTGAATGCTTGGATTGCTTATGGATGTTTGAATTGCACAAAATGCTTTGTATTGTTTAATACCCCTGATGTGTGCTATTATGTGATATGAATTGTATGTTTAAGCTATGATCTGTGACTCATTTATCTATGATGCATTTATATCATTCATCTGTGATCTGTGAATAAATGATAAGCGTTATAGATTATACCGCTTATCAATATCGATGTGCTTGAATATGTGATGTGACGATTGATAATGTTGCACTATTGGGTAAAACCCCTGGACTACACCTTACACGCACAAATATGGTTTGCACGAGGAAATCAGTTTAAGTCACAGATATTTTGAAATTGTTTTAAAATTGAATTCTATGAATTCAAATAGTTTTGGTAATATATTGTGTTTAAATAAAAATGCTTTTGAAATGGAATCTCAAGGATAAAAGTTATTTTTGAACAACTTGATTTATTTTTGAAATTTGATTTTTAATTAAATTCCATTTATGATTTAAAGGGTTATACAAGTTTATTTGGGTTTTAAACCATTTTAAAAGTGTTGTTTTGAGAAGTTGAATTTAGCCCAAAGATTTTAACTTGTATAAATATAATTGGATTTTTCTGAAACGAAAACTATTTGTTTTCAAATAATAAAAGCTTTCACATAAGAAATGAACTTCTAATTGGTGTTAAAAGGATTTCAAGTCTAAAATGGAAATAGTCTTCCAAGTTATAAATAAATCTTTTGAAACGAGTTTAAAAGCTATAAATTAAATCTTTAATTTAAATATTTAATTGAGTTAATCCAAATTGAAATGGAAAGTGTTTTGAAATCTATAAATAGATCTTTGTGAAACTAGGTGAACTTTTTGAAACGAATCCTTTTGTTTTAAAGATTTGAAATGGTAATTTGTTTAACCATTTGAAAGAAAAGCTTTGGATTTTTAAAAGTTGTGACTTAACTGAAATCTCATATCCATATGTTTTCAAATATTGCGCTCACTATTCGGTTTAGCCGGGAGAGGACCTTGTGCCATATAACCCATTCCGAATAGTGATACGACGTTATGGATTGCAATTGAAGACCGTTGTTGAAGACCGGGTGCCTTAAAGAACGTTAGGATAACCTATCGACTGTCTCTGCACCGAGTAGCTACGGTATAGAGATTCCTTAAGTGATGGGAAGTCCGATCGGGATTGTGGATACCCGAATTGCAAGGGCTTCTTCAGAAGTGCCCTCGGTTCTGTTCGAACCCGGAACAGACTTGTATGGTTGTATATCAGACATTACACTTTGACATATTATACTGATCTCTATCAAATACATTTCTGCTTGGTGGAAGAGAATTTATTCTCTTAGCTTAACACCATTCTCTGAGACGTACGAGCTCAGAGGTTATGTAGTTTATGGTTATCAGTGATATACTCCCAATTTGGTAGTGTGGCATGCTGATTGCTGTTGTGTATCATTTGTTGATCAAAGCATGGCTTTTGTATAAAGCGTAGCTTTGTGGACGAGATTGCATCAGGACCACACACGCCGAAAATGGTCGAAACAGGAAAAATGCGGCAAGGTTATGAGGGTCGCTCCCTTTAGGGTGTGTCATTCCCTTCTGGAAAAGGGTGGTATCATGGTATGGAGCCCAGATACTTACTCATATGGACACTGCAGATCTATTACTTTATGATTGCTTTGTGGTTTAGAGGCGCCTCAGATAAAGGTCCCAAAGGACCGGGGGATGGCATGCTCGAGTAGTAGTTACCTAGTTACATAGGTAACCCGGCCTTGTGTTGGCAGAGATCCGGTTAGGTTCTCGGGACGTCCCGCCAGAGGCGTACCCATGGACAATAGGAAGTTCCTTAGCCCGACTATTTGTTGGAAATCCAATCAAAATAATACGTGCCTTGTACGATTTTAGTTGTAGAACCTGCCATCTAAAATGGCAGCTATAGTAGGCATAATATCATGGTATCTATGCTGGCTAGGATTTATATTATATTTTCGAAATGGATTTTCTACATTATGCACTAGTAATAATATCAAAGAAATTTTCTCGTATTAAGCATATTTGACTATCATAAGGAGAAATCTCCTCCAAGTCTGCGTTTGCATTGTGTGTGTGGCGGAAGGCCTTATGGTAGTTTCATTTTATAAAAAGCATTACGGATTTCAAATTTAAATTCTTTTGTTTGTTTTTAAAAGACCAAATGTTTTTGTTTGCTCATACCAGTCCCATGACAGACCTGGAGTTTATTGTTCCTTTCCTAAACTCTGGGTGCCCACTATTTTCCCACACGGGCAGTCTAGAGTTGGGTTTTTCAGATAGTCAGGTTTGTAGATTATCTAGAGCTAGTTCAGTCTTTGGATCAGGACTGCACTTGCTTATCTTTGTGCATAGTTATTGGGAGTTCGAGCTATTTCTGGATTGGTGCTTTGGAGATGGAGATTACCGATACTGGAGTTCTTTCTTGAAGACCATATTAGAGATTTTGTTCTGCTGCTGGTGTTATCTTTTTCTTTTCGCTGCTATTGTCTTATATCATATCTCTGATGTATATTGATATTCATTGTATCATCATATTGCATCAAATGTTGTATATCAATGTATTATTCATTTCTTCCGCTGTGTTGTACTTAATGTGTTATAAGCTCCGACAAACCAGATTCGACGTTTGGATCTGCGACATTTAAATAGGAGTGTCATATTCGGTGCCGATTTTCAAAGGTCGAGTCAGGGTCGTTACATTTACGGTGATATACAGTTTTGATTTTTGTTAATATATATACACTACGGTCCATATTGTTATATATTAGTTCCAGATAATAGTTTATATATATAAGTATAACATTTTGACAGTTTATATAAACGAACAAAGTTTAAGTTATACATGTATAACTATATATTAGTTAGTTATAGGTGTTGTTTATAAAGATATATCTTGGCATGTACTTGTTTATATACAATATATAGGTCATATTTTTTTACATGATACTATGTTACAATTCAAATGCTTATTACCTGATTCGTATATACGTAATGGATGTTTATATATTGCATTATATTCTACTATACTAGGACATATACATACGTATAGTCTGAATTATATTAGTTTATATAGATTTTATAGTTTGTTAGCTATATATGTTAAGAATTTTTGATCACATTGGTTTACCTATCATATTTTCATATTTATATATATTGGTCTTTTTTCATTTATCTTATTTTATATATACATTTTACATATATATTGAGTTCAACTTATATGTGTCCTAATATATATTATTTATAGGTTTTTTTATTTAGTATCTACTGGAAAATGTGTATATATATGTATATGGATTCTATTTTAATGTGTGGGTTTTATTATATAAAGTGATAATTTATATATTGAAATAAAGAAAATTTATTTTGATTTTGAATGTATGTGTATATATATATATAATAATAATAATAATGTATATATTTTCAGTCTACGTCAAAACTGATTGTCTTGTTCTCATCGATTTTGTTCTCATCGATTCTTATCTATCAGCTACATTAGTCGAATTCGTGCAAATCTTGATTTTCCTTGAAAGTCGTGCTTGCATTTCATAACACCATTTCATTATCCATCCTCTCTAACCTCGAAAGGTGAGCAATCACTCACGATTAACGTTCTTATATTTTTTAAATTTGATTTCAATTGAAACGACAATTGAAATATGCTGCTTTTTGTTATTTACATTGCTTTATATATGCTATCATCTGTATTTCTTCACATGTGACATCTGACACCATTATTTTCTATTTATATTGATGATATATGCATGTTATATTCATACCTTTTATCACTCTACAAGTTCCCAGTTAGTATAGAATTCCCTATAGGTTCAAATGATACATACCCGAACAATCTGTAGAATTGGAGAAAATCGTTATGGGTTGAAATGATAGACCTAAGCGATTTTCATTGAATTGAATTTGAAATTACGATTTGAAATGATATGTACCCGTATATATTCAAATTACGGATTGAAATGATAAATATCTGTATCACTTGTCCATAGGATAGAAAATTATACACAGACACCGTTGGTCTATATGTGAATATTTTAAAATGATTTCTATGGTTTTGAATGGAAATATATATGGTCTTGTTTAAGTATTTATTTAAAAAAATATTTTAAAAATAGATTTTTATAATGACTCTATAAGTTAAGGTTAGAAAGATAAATTTGAATTTATTCGAAATTGTGTTTAATTATGGATTCTGTTTAATTAAATTGATTTCAAATTTATTAAATTTGAGGGTTTAAGATATTATTTTATAACTTTATTTTGATTTAGGTAATTAAATGAATATTTCACGTTTAAATAAAATAGAGGAAATATTTGGAAAAATGTAATTTAAGGTTAGTTAAATATTATTGAATTTATTAAGTGGATATTTCAAGACTAAATAATAATGAAGTTAAATCAAGATCTATATGAAACTGTAATTAAGTTTTGAAGATATTGGATAGTTAAAGATTTGAACTATATTGAAAATTTAATGGTTTATTTTGTGGTTCAAAATCTGTATTTGAAATCGATATAATTTGAAATTGTTTATTTAGAAACTGAATTGAATTGAAATTGATGAATTGAGATTGAATTTAAATTTGAATCGATTTGTGAAAATTGAGGAAATTAAAAATATTTTACTTTATAAATTATTAATATATATATATGTTATTTTAATATAAAACTATTTTTAATATAAACTATTTTAATATACTAATTATTTTAAAATAAACTATTTTTAAAGTGTTTTGGGTTTTGAAAATTTTGTAACTTTGGAAGTGTTATAATTTGAAAATAGATATATTTGAAAGGGAAATGATATTTTTGTTTTGAAATATAAATTATTTTGAAATGACCACGGTGTTATAATGATGTTTGGTTGTTAATAACGTATATTTCTACATAGTAGATAATCCCACGGATCCTTAGAGGATGGTTATCCCAAACATCCTTTAAGTTAATTGTATTTCGGTTGATAGTTCACTTGAGTTGGATTTATGGATATAAGAATGTTAATTCTGACTCGAGTGTTTTGTGTTTTGCTTTACGCTCGGGTCAAACTGAGTGACATAGCATTTGAGACTCACCTTTGGAGTTTGGAGCTTCGCTTAGAGATTTAACTATCAATTCAACTTTCAGCCTTTCTCGTTGATTTGTCCAGAGATGTCATCAGTGATCGGTCTGTATTTGAGATATTCTATTATATTTTATTTCCAATTCTATTGTACATACAGCAGCTTCATGAACTACTGTTTATCTATTCCGCTGCATTATTATTATATTACTCTGTGTTTGTAATTCTGTGATTGATTTATTTACTGTATATACTGAGTTTTTTCAAATTTAAATTAACAATATGATATTTTGAGCAATTCAAGTCCGACATGTGCGGATGCGAATGGTTGAAAATACTAGGATGTTACAGTTGGTATCAGAGCGAGGTTTTAGGAAAACTTAGCATACGTAGTAGATTTAATTACAGAATTACTTTCGTTCATGCTTGAATCTTTTCCTCTTTGATTCGGTTTCCTTTGAATTTTGGAATGCTCCCACTTGTTTTGAAATCCATTCTTGTCTTCCCCTATTTGAATTCTTTTGATTCTGGAGTATCTCATAACTCCACTTCGAATGATCTCTATAAAAATCAGTGATCCCGCCAATCTTCAAATGATTTGTAAAGGGGTGAAACTCCTTCACAATTGCCATTGATTCACTGGAGATTTCTATATCCTTGGTTTTGATGCCACTATCTCTTGTGATCAAATGTTGATTTTCCTCGGAATTCTACATCGACCTTGTTCTTGAAGTCACGGTTGACCTGGTTAAGGTTGCCTGTGATTTAAGCAAGTCTATCCATCTTCTATTGTGTAATTTAATTATCTCATCTTCATTCGAGCCTATCTTCGAATCAGAATTCTGTTTGATTAGAGTTCCTCTAATTTGAATCTCTATCCTTGTTTTGAAATCCATTCTTGAATCATCCTTCGAAAAATTGTCGTTTGTTTGTATCTTAGAAATTGTTTTATATATCAAAATTATTATTTTGATAAGTATGATTATATTCTATATATAAATATGAAAATGTTTTCAATAAGGATTATATATCTTTTAAAAAGAGAATTTGAAGTTTCGAAAGGATTTGAAATTTGAAGATTATATAAGTAATTGATTTATATAAAAATAATTTATAACTGAAGGGTTTCAAATTTAAAATTCGAGAAATTGAACTCCAATATTTTGAAATTGGTTTTAAGATTTTGAAAATATATATTAATACGATTTGAAAGTATTATCCGAGTAAGAAATGTTTCAAATGACTTCAAATGAGTTCCAATTATTTCAAATTATTTTAAAAGAGGTTTTCAAGAAAATGGAAGTCCAGAGCTCACTTGTGTCGTAGGAAAATAATTTCGGTGATGAGTGCACGCATCATCGACATTGATTTTCGAGTTTAAGAGTGGGGGAGAGGCCACTTTAGTAGCTTTTCTATGCGATTGATTTTGTTAAACAAATTTTGATTTCAAATTCTGAAGTATGATTTGATATTCGAAAGATATATGTATATATATTTGAAACGATTTGAAGCAAGCCCGGTGTTCAGTCCTCGGGTTTCGAATTTGATTTGGTATAACCCTATTTATTGAAATTGATTTACCTATTTGTTGCTGATTTCCAACTCTTAGGTTGTAAATTTGATTTCTCCTACTATTTTGAATGTTCGAACACTTCCAAATCGTGGTTTAATTTTCAAATCTAGAAATTTCGAAAAGTATAAATTATTTGATAAAGTATATAAGTTTAGTTTTGTATGTTTAAGTATGAAGTAATATGATTTAAATAAGTTTGAAACCTTTTTGTTAAGTAAATGAATAAGACTATTTTGAATTATACTAATATGGAATTTAGTTTTGAAATGTTTGAATAAAATTTAGTTTTAAATGTTTTAACTTAGTAACATCCTTTATAAAACTATATATATATATATATATATATATATATATATAGAACAATAATTTTCAAAAGGTAAATTGGATCTTTCAAATAGAAATAAACAGTTTAAAGGTTTTAAAGGGATGGTTCTAAACTTGGTAATCATTCTTGTGTATAATTGATTTTGAGAAAGTATTTGGTTTTGAAAATAGACTGGAATTTAAAACCCAGTATTTATATGGTGATTTTGGAAATGAATTTGTTTGACGTAAATTATGTTGATTTGGAAGCTAGGATTATTTTCTAAGCCTATTATTTTGAAAACTTTGAAAATAAAGATATTTAATTTGGAAGAAATAATTTGGTAAAATCGTATATGATTTTGAAACTGAACTGATGTTGAAACGAATTGAAATTGAGAACCTTATTTTTCTAAATACTTGATTTGGGAGTTATCGAACTTACATAAAATTGATTTGTATAAGTATGAAGTTGATTCGAAGACTATTGATTTGGAAAGGTACTCAATTTGAAAGGTGAAATCTTATATAATCGAAGTCTATATATGTGTGATTTGATATACTATTGATTTTGGAAAGCATTCGATTTGAAAATGAAATCTTATATAGTATGATATTTGAAATTGATTTGAAAATAAAGATATGGAAAGTGCCTTCTGCTTGATATCCGATTTGTGGCCACATTGTGGAATCATTCTATCGATATTATTCTCTCTGATTTGGGTTTTTCGGACATGATACTCGAGTGTCCTTTGAATTCCATGGCGTTACCCATGGTCGTTTTAGTAGGGTAATCCGCAAAGCAGAGATTGCTTAAAGGTTACGGATGTTTCCTGGAGGATCTAGGCGTAACCATTGTGTATCCGCGGTCTAAAAGTTTTGTTATCGTAGCGTAATCCGCAAGGCATAAATTACTTAAAGGGTACGGATGTTTCCTGTGGGATCCAGGCGTAACCATTGTGTATCCATGGTTTACAAGTTTTTGTTATCGTAGCGTAATCCACAAGGCAGAGAGTGCTTAAAGGGTACGGATGTTTCCTGGGGGATCTAGGGGTAACCATTGTGTATCCGCGATCTAAAGTTTTTTTGTTATCATGGCGAAATTCGTGAGGCAGTGATTGCTTAAAAGGTACGGATGTTTCCTGGGGGATCTAGGCGTAACCATTATGTATCTACGATCCATGATTTGATTCAGTTGATTTGTTTGGATTGTACTTTCCATATCTGTTTTGAAAGTTTTTCGAGTATTTTCACTGGGTATTGAAACGGGTCTACTAAGTACTTGAAGAATTCTAGCTTTGCGCCTGATCAACGCATGGCCAGTCTGCAAGAACGAGGATAAACCTGTTAAGACATCGAGTTATAAAAGTATTTTTGGAAGGAAAATTTGTTTCAATATAAAGGTATTTTATTACAAAAGTATTTTTCAACAAAGAAATTCTGTATTAATATTTGAAACTGAAATTATTATGGTTATAAATTAAATATTCATGTCTGATACTATTCTTTTGAATCTACCTTATCTGCTCAGCTTTATTTATTCACCTATATTCTATTTTTCCGAAACTACCTTCTTTTCCTTTTTGAATATACCCTTTTAAAATATTTTTTATTTATATACTACATGGTTTAATAGAAAATTATTAGTGTTATAAATATTTTAGAAGTTATTAATTCAATAAAACATATTTAAAGTAGATGATTATTGATTTATTAATAATATTTGAAAAGTATCTTGAGATAAAATTAATAAATTTATGATTTATGGATTTAATGTTTTCGAATAGCTTCTTTGTAAATATAAGTAATGATGTAAATAATTGTTTTCAAATAGTTTTCATATATTTATAAAGTTGTTATTTAAGCATATAAATGGTATTTATAAAGGAAGCAAGAAATTTTACAAATGGGTTTGAAAAATGTTAAAGTATTAAAGATAATTGAATTGCAAATGAAGTTTTCAAATGAATATTTCAAATAACATATATATAGCTTTAAATTAATTGTTTATCCTTGTCTTGCAATCTATTTTCTTTCTGGTTGTTTCTATTCCCCTACCTTCTTCCTTTTCGGGGATGAAAAGTTTTGAGTGGGGGAGAGTGTAACGATCCGCAAAATTTTAATGGTTTTAATAAGATAATTAACTGAAATTTTGTGAAATTTTAAACAATAAAATTTGAAAATAAAAATTTATTATTTGGAATACGTCTATTTGAACATAGCAACTGGAAAATTTTCATCTGATAATATTGAAGTTTATTTTCTTGTGTAATTCTATTTCAATTTAAATCAATTAATAACCGTTGAATTTAAAAGTATTTTGAAACATAAATATGTCTACATGAGAAAATTTATTTATAACACTCTGAATCAGACTGCGAAATTTGTTTTGCGAAATTCAGACGTTTCTAGCTTCGTTTGGATTTTTTCGTACAGAATAGCAACGTACGTCGGTATCTGTATGGACTTTTGATAGGAAGGTCCTGACATAGATATTTCCGTTTCCTCTTGTTCGTCTCGTCATGCAGATCTCTACAGTATATTTTTTTCTGTATTTTGAGGTCTGATACGTGATGGAAATGTTGATAACGGTCCGTTGTAACGGTACCACTTTTTAACTTTTCACTTTCCTTCGGTTTCAAATATTGAAACGTGCTACACACACAAATATTAATTGGTCTAATTATTATTTTCTAAATCAACGTATGGCCGTTGCCATTTCTCTGACTTTTATATATATTCTCTCACATTTTCATCTGTCTGCCTTCATTCTCACCATTACTGTTTGAAAACCCCTTTCTTCATTTTATATCTCAAATGCCAGATCTCCTATTCCCTTTTTTCTTTTACCTATACCCAAAATCTCCCCTTCCTCTACCAACCCGAGAACGCACTCCACATGTACCACGTCCCCATCAACTCATGACAGCCTTTGCCTCTACCCTTTCTCCTCCGCATGCAGCCACTCTTCCCAAGCTCAGCCCTATGCGACTGAGACGACCCGACTTTCTACTCCCAGAAAATCGCATCATCCTTAAGAAAGAAAGGGATAGTGTGAAGACCCGCAAATCCGTACTCCTTGAATATACACTAATCTCCATAGATTAACTCAAGATGAACTGAAATACGAATTCTCAATGTTTAAGAAAAAGAATAAGGTAGAAGAAGAGACATAAGACAGAAAATAGAGAGAAAAGAAAATGGAACGGAAAGAAAACAGCAGAACAATATCAGAATCTCACAATCGCAGCGGACAACATATAATACATAAATGAATAATCTTTAAACAAAAAAAACTATATCAGTTATTACATTTTATACATTACATTATCAGAGTGTACAACAACAAACAACAAACAACAGAAAAGAAATACTATATACTAATAATATGCCATGCCATACATCTTGCATCCAGCAACTCCTGAATTCCAGAATATCCTGATAAACCTTAACTCTTGACTGCCCGTGTGGAAATTGGTGGGCACCCAGAGTTTAGGAAGGAAAACAATAAACTCTGAGTCAGTCATGTGACTGGTGTGAGAACTCAAAACAGTTTATTTATCTTTAAAATCAAAATAGAGGAATATTTCTAAAGTCAATTCGCAATGCTTTTAAAAATGAGACTACCATAAGGCCTCCCGCACACACACACATGCAAACGCAGAATCGGAGGAGATTTCTCCTTATGATAGTCAAAGATGCTTGATACGCATTAAAAAGAAACATTTGATATTATTACTAGTGTATAGTGTAGAAAATATTTCGAAAGTAAAGATATAAATCTTAGCCAGCATAGGCATTCCGCACTTATGCCTACTATAGCTACCATGTTCAATAGCAGGTTACCGCCACATTCCATGGCAGGTTATACAACTAAAACCGTACAAGATCATATTGTTTCTTTGGATTTCCAACGAATGGTCAGGCCAAGGAACTTCCCATTGCCACATGAGAACGCCTCTGGAAGGACGTCCCCGAGAACCAAACCGGATCTCTGCCAACACAAGGCCGGGTTACCCCTAACTGGGTAACAACTGACACGAGTATGCCATCCCCCGGTCCTTTGGGACCTTTAATCGAGCGCTCGTAATCAACATCACACAATCATAAATAAAGTGTTTCAACATGAGTAAGTATCTGGGCTCCATACCAAGATACCACCCTTTTCCAGAAGGAAATGCACATACCCTAAAGGGAGCTACCCCTCATAACCTTGCCGCATCTTTCCTGTTTTGACCATTCCGGGGTGTGAGGCTCGACGAAGTCTCGTCCACAAAGCCACGCTTTATACAAAAGCTGTGCTTTGGGTCAACAAATGATCATAGAAATGATCACAAAGATAAACGATCAAACAAATGATCCTATCACAAATGATCAACACAATGATCATTTCACAGCAACACTCAGCATGTCACATTACCAAATTGGGAATATATTGCTGATAACCTTCAACTGCCTAACCTCTGAGCTCGTACATCTCAAAGAAGGGTGTTAAGCTAAGAGAATAAATTCTCCGCCACCAACAGAAATATATTTGAAAGAAATCTGCTTTATATCTCAATTTGTAACGTCAGACATACAATCCATACAAGTCTGTTCTAGGCTCGAACAGAACCGAAGGCACTTACAAAGAAGTCCGTGCAATCCGGATATCCGCAATCCTAATCGGATTCCCCATCACATATGGAGAACTCTATACCGGAGCAACTCGGTGCAGAGTCAATCGACAGGTCATCCTATCGCTCTCGCAAATACCCGGTCTTCAACACCGATCATCAATGCTATCCATTACATCGTATCACTATTCGGAATGGGTAATCCGAATAACGAACACAATAATTTAAAAATAAGTGTGGCATTCAAATTCAGCAAATCACAACAAATACCTTTCAAAGGTAAATATTGATAGTCGGTTATTGAACTGTCAATGGATATGCACACATCACCAGATTCCAAATAATTTTCTAAATTATTTATTTCCCAAAAATATCTTTACAAGATATATAATTTTCACACTTCAAAAATAAATCAATATTTACTTTTAAACAAATTCCGCCTTTCTTTTATAAATTCCATAGTGAATTTATATTTCAAAATATTTATGAATAAACGATTTCAATTATTCATTTTCAATTTATCTTCAAAAAGATAAATTCTCTAAACTTTTCATTTCACGTTGGAAAAACATTTCCATACTTATTTATTCATAAGTAATTCACAAATTCTATTTATTTTCAACCTTTGGAAAATATTCAATATACTTAAATCGAAATTAAGTATATATTTCATTCTTTAAGGAAATCATTCTCTTAAACATATTTATTTGGGCCAAAACGAATGTTGCGTAAAACATCGTTACGACATCCCAAAATCACTAGTATAGGGATTTGAAATTAATATAGATATATAAATCCCAATACTATACAAAACATTTCCTTTCGAAACCATTTACTATAACAACAGTGTTATAGTCCACCATTTCCTTCTATTTCTCGAAAACGTCTATTTCAACAATGAATGTTGAAATCTATGGTTTCGAATCTTAACACCTTTTGAAAACATCGTTAGATCGTTTTAATCCTATTTAAAATATCATATCCAAAACATTTTCTTTAACATATTATTCACTATTCAAAAACGTGAATATACTACGTTAACCAATTTCATCATTTCTATTCATTTTACTTTAAAGGATTATTCACTGTCTAAAACGTGAATATAACTCCATAAATAAGTTATAAAAATTAACTTATCAAAATAAGTCGTTGCGAATTTATAAAATAATGTTTATAAATTCCATTTCGATTTATTTTATATCAACTCCTTTCTATAAATCTCCTTTATTAACCTATTCAATTTCATATCCCAATGATATACTAAAAGTTCATATTATAAGTTAAATGCTTATAAAACGATTATTTTACAAAATCGTTCTTTTTAAGACTTTCCAAATTATAAATCTTATAACTTATAAGATTCATTTATTTAACCAAATCTATTCTTCAAATAACTTTACAAATTTTATAAACCTACTGCTTATAAAATTCCATTTCTATTTCACCGTTTATAATTCTATAAATTTCATTCATTTATGAAATTTATTCACAATTCATTCTAACACTTATAAAACTCATTTTATAATTCCAATACTTTTAATTTTACAAATATCAGTTTTATAAACCTTTTATATAAATCAATTTATATTATTATTTAAAACGTCTTTAAACTCCTTTATAATTTCATCATTTTGATTTATAAAATAATCAAACTTATAAATCCTATATTTAAACTTTTATAATAAATTCAAAAATCCCAATTTAAACTATTTATAAAACCATTAACCCATATTTTTCTCAAAAATCAACTTTTAACTATATTTCTCAAAAATCATAATTTTTATAACATTAAAATTATACGTTTATTTATTTAAAATGAATCAATTCCAAAAATATTTTATAAACGTATACCTTCAAAAATCACTTTAAAAATCATTTTAAAATTCCAAAATTTGGCCCAATGATGCTACACACCAAAAAGTCAATCACGACAACAACGATATCATATATCGATATGATAATCAACGAATATCAAAATATCCAAAATCAAATAAATACTGTTGAGGAATCCAGTTGGATCCCTCCAACCTGTTTTCCTGCATCTAAAGATGTTAGCACAATACCAATTCCGTTCCAGTACGAAATTATCGCGGTATATGGGATTTAAAATATTATTCGCTTAATAGACGGTGCAATAGGGTCTCATCCACTATATACTGTGGGAAATCAAATCCAAGTACATAAATAATACCAATTTCACTGTTTATGAAATATTCGCAGTATATGTTTTTAATAAATAACATCCGCTTACTAACGGCGCATAATGTCTATTTTAACAATTAATAGATAACAATCATCATTCAACATGTATTCAAGATAAATCTAACTATTTAAAATAAAATCGAAGCCGATTCGATTAAGTGAGAAGTTCTCACCTTGATTTCAATTTCGTTTTAGCGATTTATTTCGAATAAAATTAAACGGACGTTTAATTTTACCCGAAATTCTCACTAACTCCAAACGACTCCAATCAAATTCCATAGCGTAGTGCTCGTCCATACGATTCCAACGCAACTGGTTTCGCACGTTTTTGACCTCGTATGAAAAAGTTATGATTTTTACAAGTTTATACGAATTTTATATTCATAATTTACAACATATATTTATATTTAAAACCCTAACTTGCCACAGCCCTAGGATCTCCAGCACTTTGCATCATGACTGCACGTCCCCCCTTGCCCTTCTTCTTCGTTCACGCGTTCTACAGGCCGACAACATGAACCCATCATACATAATTAGGGTTTAAATTATGCTACCACCTCGTCGCGTTTGAAGGTGATCAGGGAGCATCAACACGTGCGCGCCACTCCTCCCCACCCACGGCCAGAATGCGGCCCCACTCGGTCGCGCCTATGGCACGAAATTCGAGAACGAACGCGCGACCTTCCAAACGAAACTGCAATCGATCCAATGCGTGAAACCCCATCTCGACCGTATGGATCTGAAGATCTTTTCGAGCACTACAAGTTTGCTGTTGAATACTTTGCTTGATTGTGAATGGATCGAAAGTTATTGAAGAGAAAAGATTGCAAGATTTTCGGCCAATGATTTCTTATGGAGGCGGCCTGAACATTTAACCTAGGGTTTTATAATTTTCTTATTTTTGTGAATTTAAGGTCTATTTATAGAAGTTTGAACGACACTATTCATTCCGGAATTTCCAAACTCCGATTTACGCACGGTGACCAGAATTTCTAGGGTTTACCCCACGTTCCGGACACAATGGAACAGGTTTCGAAAGCTAATTCGGTCATCTGTGCGAGTTATGGCAATAAACGTTCAATTTGAATTAAACCGATTTAAACGATTTTCTAGGCGTTTTAGCTTGCACCGGACAAACGATAAATCCGATTAACACGAAATTTGAAACCATACAATAATATAACATTACGGATCCGATGAAACTAGTTTCGTCGAAATCCGAGACTTTTTGAAAAATGACTATTTTAACTCGCCAAATTAATATTAAAACAATTTCGATGCGTTTCGAGCTGCCACGATCAAACGATAACTCTGATTGCTACGAAAATTGAAATCCGGTAATAACTAACTATTACGGATCCAATGAAACTAGTTTCGTCCAATTCTGAGACTGTTCAAAAAATGGCTAATTTCACTAGTCGATTAAATATTAAAATATTCAATTTTCACAAATAAACTCTTAATTCGATTTTAAAAGTTCTAAAATATCGTTCTAACTCCAATATGATAAAATAAAATTTTACAAATCATTTCCAATCATATTTAACTCAATTTTCAATTATTTCCATAATTTAATATATTAAATTATCGATTTAATTATTCAATTAAATCCGATTATTCGAAATAAAATTTATTCGACTTATAAATTTCACTTATTAATATTTAAAATTAATTAAATATTCAAATTTTAATTAATTAAAATTCTGGGTCGTTACATACTTCCCCCCTTAAAAGAATTTCGTCCTCAAAATTACCAAGTAAGAAAAATTACAGAATTTATTAACTTTCCCAAAAATCCATAGTTAGACTTCTTACGATAACTTTACTAAGTTTTCAAATCATACTTAGTTATCTTTTCAAAACAAATACTATTGTTTGACTTTCAATTCCAAAATCAAAGTTAGGTTTTCACAAATTTTTCAATTTTTCTCAAAAATATTCTAACGCCTTAAATTTTCAGAAAAATTTGCCAGAGTCTCCTTTGCGCGGCTCGATCCGAAGAAAAAATGACAGTATATATATCACAAATATACATCTCGCCAAGTAATGAGGCATCCCGCAGGGAAAAAAGTATAAAAGTACGATATGTAATCCGAGATATGTACCTTATTTATTATTAGCGAGCATAAACGGCTAATATAGCGCGAAAGCGAGCTCCAAATGCGAAGCAAACGCGATACGCACCTACTAAACACTCAACCAATAGATGAGAAACATGTATATAGACAATAGTATCGATATACAACATATAGCAATATAATAACTATATATGCCAACATAGCAAATGTAATAAAAGCAATAAATTCAACCATCAACCAACTAGCATCCAACTAGCATTCATAACCAATAAATATTCATTCATATTCTCATTAATATTCAATGAAATGGTTTTCAATTTAATCACATTTGATTCATTAACAGTGGATGCTTTTACTAACATTCATTTTCAATTAGTTTATATTCACTAATTCATATTCAAGTTGGTTCACTTCCAAATCAAATTCAATTCTATTTAAGATTCACTTAACTTCCAATTGAATTTCAATTACTTTAGCTTCCAATTTCATTAATTCAATTTCACTAATACTTAATGAATTATATACAATCAACTAACAACCATATATCAACCAATGTATATTAATTATAACCAAATTCCTTTGCTATATTCATTCAATTTGGTTTAACACCTTTACTTTCAATTGGTTTAATTAAATTGATTTTCATTCAATTATTCAACTTCTAATAACATTAGACTTTTAATGAATTAACACTTACATTCATTATTTCATATCAACTTAATTCACATTTAATTGATTAATATTCAATCCATTAATCCAATTCAATTTCTAAAGTTGAATTTCATTACATAACTCAAGTTCATATTTATCACTTAACTTTATTAATTTACTTTGATACCGAAATCAACTTCATTCAACATCTCTTAAGTTATACTTCCATTTTATAAACATCACTTGGTTTTACTTAACTTAAATTCCTACTTATAAATAAATTCAGATTCCAATTCTAAGTAAATTTCCATTTAACTTTAAATTCATTTTTATTTACAACTCATATTCATAAATATATTCATATAGTTTCACTTCTTATATATATAAGTTTATTTCACAATTGTAAATCACTTTAATTATAATTCAATTCTTATAATTCTTTTGCTTATACAATTATTCTTTTATCTAGATTATTCAAACACCTTATTCAACAACCAAACAATCAACTTATGTACTTTAATAATTATGAAAAATTATCCCTTTATATATAAAATATAATCAAGATAAAATTATTTCATTTACCCAATTTTAAAACAATACTGTGTCGAATTGTTCTATTCAAGTGTTTATAAACCCCTTCGGCATAGTTTTGCAGACCGTGCTGACGAAGGTTCATATACCACTCAATAAACCAATCATCACAATATAAAACAATTTTATATTCACTAACAAATACACTCTCATATCTATTATTACACTCAAACTCATTCTAGAGTACTACTGACTCTATCTCTAATGAGTAATACCCAATAGAACCATGGTTGTCGCTTAACCATATGCTCTGATACCACCTGTGAAGACCCGCAAATCCGTACTCCTTGAATATACACTAATCTCCATAGATTAACTCAAGATGAACAGAAATACGAATTCTCAATGTTTAAGAAAAAGAATAAGGTAGAAGAAGAGACAGAAGATAGAAAATAGAACGGAAAGAAAACAGCAGAACAATATCAGAATCTCACAATCGCAGCGGACAACATATAATACATAAATGAATAATCTTTAAACAAAGAACTATATCAGTTATTACATTTTATACATTACATTATCAGAGTGTACAACAACAAACAACAAACAACAGAAAAGAAATACTATATACTAATAATATGCCATGCCATCCATCTTGCATCCAGCAACTCCTGAATTCCAGAATATCCTGATAAACCTTAACTCTTGACTGCCCGTGTGGAAATTGGTGGGCACCCAGAGTTTAGGAAGGAAAACAATAAACTCTGAGTCAGTCATGTGACTGGTGTGGGAACTCAAAACAGTTTATTTATCTTTAAAATCAAAATAGAGGAATATTTCTAAAGTCAATTCGCAATGCTTTTAAAAATGAGACTACCATAAGGCCTCCCGCACACACACACATGCAAACGCAGAATCGGAGGAGATTTCTCCTTATGATAGTCAAAGATGCTTGATACGCATTAAAAAGAAACATTTGATATTATTACTAGTGTATAGTGTAGAAAATATTTCGAAAGTAAAGATATAAATCTTAGCCAGCATAGGCATTCCGCACTTATGCCTACTATAGCTACCATGTTCAATAGCAGGTTACCGCCACATTCCATGGCAGGTTATACAACTAAAACCGTACAAGATCGTATTGTTTCTTTGGATTTCCAACGAATGGTCAGGCCAAGGAACTTCCTATTGCCACATGAGAACGCCTCTGGAAGGACGTCCCCGAGAACCAAACCGGATCTCTACCAACACAAGGCCAGGTTACCCCTAACTGGGTAACAACTGACACGAGTATGCCATCCCCCGGTCCTTTGGGACCTTTAACCGAGCGCTCGTAATCAACATCACACAATCATAAATAAAGTGTTTCAACATGAGTAAGTATCTGGGCTCCATACCATGATACCACCCTTTTCCAAAAGGAAATGCACATACCCTAAAGGGAGCTACCCCTCATAACCTTGCCGCATCTTTCCTGTTTTGACCATTCCGGGGTGTGAGGCTCGACGAAGTCTCGTCCACAAAGCCACGCTTTATACAAAAGCTGTGCTTTGGGTCAACAAATGATCATAAAAATGATCACAAAGATAAACGATCAAACAAATGATCCTATCACAAATGATCAACACAATGATCATTTCACAGCAACACTCAGCATGTCACATTACCTAATTGGGAATATATTGCTGATAACCTTCAACTACATAACCTCTGAGCTCGTACGTCTCAGAGAAGGGTGTTAAGCTAAGAGAATAAATTCTCCGCCACCAACAGAAATATATTTGAAAGAAATCTGCTTTATATCTCAATTTGTAACGTCAGACATACAATCCATACAAGTCTGTTCCGGGCTCGAACAGAACCGAAGGCACTTACAAAGAAGTCCTTGCAATCCGGATATCCGCAATCCTGATCGGATTCCCCATCACATATGGAGAACTCTATACCGGAGCAACTCGGTGCAGAGTCAATCGACAGGTCATCCTATCGCTCTCGCAAATACCCGGTCTTCAACACCGGTCATCAATGCTATCCATTACATCGTATCACTATTCGGAATGGGTAATCCGAATAACGAGCGCAATAATTTAAAAATAAGTGTGGCATTCAAATTCAGCAAATCACAACAAATACCTTTCAAAGGTAAATATTGATAGTCGGTTATTGAACTATCAATGGATATGCACACATCACCAGATTCCAAATAATTTTCTAAATTATTTATTTCCCAAAAATATCTTTACAAGATATATAATTTTCACACTTCAAAAATAAATCAATATTTATTTTTAAACAAATTCTCCCTTTCTTTTATAAATTCCATAGTGAATTTATATTTCAAAATATTTATGAATAAACGATTTCAATTATTCATTTTCAATTTATCTTCAAAAAGATAAATTCTCTAAACTTTTCATTTCACGTTGGAAAAACATTTCCATACTTATTTATTCATAAGTAATTCACAAATTCTATTTATTTTCAACCTTTGGAAAATATTCAATATACTTAAATCGAAATTAAGTATATATTTCATTCTTTAAGGAAATCATTCTCTTAAACATATTTATTTGGGCCAAAACGAATGTTGCATAAAACATCGTTACGACATCCCAAAATCACTAGTATAGGGATTCGAAATTAAAATAGATATATAAATCCCAATACTATACAAAACATTTCCTTTCGGAAACCATTTACTATAACAACAGTGTTATAGTCCACCATTTCCTTCTATTTCTCGAAAACGTCTATTTCAACAATGAATGTTGAAATCTATGGTTTCGAATCTTAACACCTTTTGAAAACATCGTTAGATCGTTTTAATCCTATTTAAAATGTCATATCCAAAATATTTTCTTTAACATATTATTCACTATTCAAAAACGTGAATATACTACGTTAACCAATTTCATCATTTCTATTCATTTTACTTTAAAGGATTATTCACTGTCTAAAACGTGAATATAACTCCATAAATAAGTTATAAAAATTAACTTATCAAAATAAGTCGTTGCGAATTTATAAAACAATGTTTATAAATTCCATTTCTATTTATTTTATATCAACTCCTTTCTATAAATCTCCTTTATTAACCTATTCAATTTCATATCCCAATGATATACTAAAAGTTCATATTATAAGTTAAATGCTTATAAAACGATTATTTTTCAAAATCGTTCTTTTTAAGACTTTCCAAATTATAAATCTTATAACTTATAAGATTCATTTATTTAACCAAATCTATTCCTCAAATAACTTTACAAATTTTATAAACCTACTACTTATAAAATTCCATTTCTATTTCACCGTTTATAATTCTATAAATTTCATTCATTTATGAAATTTATTCACAATTCATTCTAACACTTATAAAACTCATTTTATAATTCCAATACTTTTAATTTTACAAATATCAGTTTTATAAACCTTTTATATAAATCAATTTATATTACTATTTAAAACGTCTTTAAACTCCTTTATAATTTCATCATTTTGATTTATAAAATAATCAAACTTATAAATCCTATATTTAAACTTTTATAATAAATTCAAAAATCCCAATTTAAACTATTTATAAAACCATTAAACCATATTTTTCTCAAAAATCAACTTTTAACTATATTTCTCAAAAATCATAATTTTTATAACATTAAAATTATACGTTTATTTATTTAAAATGAATCAATTCCAAAAATATTTTATAAATGTATACTTTCAAAAATCACTTTAAAAATCATTTTAAAATTCCAAAATTTGGCCCAATGATGCTACACACCAAAAAGTCAATCACGACAACAACGATATTATATATCGATACGATAATCAACGAATATCAAAATATCCAAAATCAAATAAATACTGTTGAGGAATCCAGTTGGATCCCTCCAACCTGTTTTCCTGCATCCAAAGATATTAGCACAATACCAATTCCGTTCCAGTACGAAATTATCGCGGTATATGGGATTTAAAATATTATCCGCTTAATAGACGGCGCAATAGGGTCTCATCCGCTATATACTGTGGGAAATCAAATCCAAGTACATAAATAATACCAATTTCACTGTTTAGGAAATATTCGCGGTATATGTTTTTAATAAATGACATCCGCTTACTAACGGCGCATAATGTCTATTTTAACAATCAATAGATAACAATCATCATTCAACATGCATTCAAGAATTTTAAATCTAACTATTTAAAATAAAATCGAAGCCGATTCGATTGAGTGAGAAGTTCTCACCTTGATTTCAATTTCGTTTTAGCGATTTATTTCGAATAAAATTAAACGGACGTTTAATTTTACCCGAAATTCTCACTAACTCCAAGCGACTCCAATCAAATTCCATAGCATAGTGCTCGTCCATACGATTCCAACGCAACTGGTTTCGCACGTTTTCGACCTCGTATGAAAAAGTTATGATTTTTACAAGTTTATACGAATTTTATATTCATAATTTACAACATATATTTATATTTAAAACCCTAACTTGCCACAGCCCTAGGATCTCCAGCACTTTGCATCATGACCGCACGTCCCCCCTTGCCCTTCTTCTTCGTTCACGCGTTCTACAGGCCGACAACATGAACCCATCATACATAATTAGGGTTTAAATTATGCTACCACCTCGTCGCGTTTGAAGGTGATCAGGGAGCATCAACACGTGCGCGCCACTCCTCCCCACCCACGGCCAGAATGCGGCCCCACTCGGTCGCGCCTATGGCATGAAATTCGAGAACGAACGCGCGACCTTCCAAACAAACTGCAATCGATCCAATGCGTGAAACCCCATCTCGACCGTATGGATCTGAAGATCTTGTCGAGCACTACAAGTTTGCTGTTGAATACTTTACTTTATTGTGAATAGATCGAAAGTTATTGAAGAGAAAAGATTGCAAGATTTACGGCCATTGATTTCTTATGGAGGCGGCCTGAACATTTAACCTAGGGTTTTATAATTTTCTTATTTTTGTGAATTTAAGGTCTATTTATAGAAGTTTGAACGACACTATTCATTCCGGAATTTCCAAACTCCGATTTACGCACGGTGACCAGCGTTTCTAGGGTTTACCCCGCATTCCAGACACAATGGAACAGGTTTCGAAAGCTGATTCGGTCATCTGTGCGAGTTATGGCAATAAACGTTCAATTTGAATTAAACCGATTTAAACGATTTTCTAGGCATTTTAGCTTGCACCGGACAAACGATAAATCCGATTAACACGAAATTTGAAACCATACAATAATATCACATTATGGATCCGGTGAAACTAGTTTCGTCGAAATCCGAGACTTTTTGAAAAATGACTATTTTAACTCGCCAAATTAATATTAAAACAATTTCGATGCGTTTCGAGATGCCACGATCAAACGATAACTCCGATTGCTACGAAAATTGAAATCCGGTAATAACTAACTATTACGGATCCAATGAAACTAGTTTCGTCCAATTCTGAGACTGTTCAAAAAATGGCTAATTTCATTAGTCGATTAAATATTAAAATATTCAATTTTCACAAATAAACCCTTAATTCGATTTTAAAAGTTCTAAAATATCGTTCTAACTCCAATATGATAAAATAAAATTTTACAAATCAATTTCAATCATATTTAACTCAATTTTCAATTATTTCCATAATTTAATATATTAAATTATCGATTTAATTATTCAATCAAATCCGATTATTCGAAATAAAATTTATTCGACTTATAAATTTCACTTATTAATATTTAAAATTAATTAAATATTCAAATTTTAATTAATTAAAATTCTGGGTCGTTACAGATAGAAAAAGAAAAGAAAGAAGAGAAAGAAGAAACAACACAAGAATCTTAACAGCGGAACGAATAAATTATATTAATAGCATAGTATTACATAGTACACAACAGTTATCAGAGTTACACAGACAATACAACACATACTAGACAGTTATAAACACCTGTCTAGTTATTACAACTCAAAACACAATACAGAAAACACTCAGAGATACCAACACAGCGGAACACACTATATAATTATAACACAGAAGCCTCCTGCTCCATTTGCTCCTCCATAATTCGTCAAAGCTAACCTGAATCCCTTGGCTACTCGTAAAAATTTGAGTACCCAAGAGTTTATGAAAAACAAAAATAAACTCCGGGTCAGACATGGGTCGGGTGTGAGTAACAGGTTAAAGTTGCTTAACTTTGAAAAACCTTTGAAAAGAAAAAGGTATCACGTAAGACTTCCCACACATAAACATGGAAAAGTTTTTACCTTACGCTAACCAAAACATTTGATAGGAAATCCGATGATATTATAATAGTGTCTAGGATTTTCAAGTAAAATACAGAAATAGCTGGAATGCTTACATCTCACGTTCCAACATAGTTGGGCACAACTAATACGCACGACACTTATTGGATTTTGGATTCCATCAAAGTAGGGCTACTGGGGTATCGCCCCTCACAGTACGTGGCCTAGATCACCGTACCGAGGAGTACGCTCGCTCCCCTGCAACACAAGACTGGAACCATTCCTTACTGAACAGTTCCGAACAAGACCACCCCGCAGTTGTGATCAGCAACCGCACCACTAAGCCGAAATAAAGGGACATCTAGACAGGGGTAAATCTCGCTCTCAAGTGGGGGCTACCCACGAAGCCTTGCTGCACCTTCCCTGTTTTAGCATTCCCGGTTGATGAGGCTTGAAGCTACGATTACCTTTATAGGACATATCACTTAGAATGCTCATCGTCCACCTGACGATGTTCTGAAAGCATTCAATCCATACAAGTTCGTTCCGGGTTCGAACGAAACCGAAGGCATTATCTCGTTACACTCATTTTGGAATCACCCTTAGAGTTAACGATGATAACCCTTGCACTCTGAATCTTCATCTCGAATCTGAAAGTACTACCCGTCAAACTCATCACGGAATCACCCTCAGAGTTATACTGACGAATAGTTCTAACACCTCGAGTCTTCACTTGCACTCCACTTGGATTCACGACCTAACGTTAATTTGGATCGATGTGGTTTTCGGATATCCAAATATGGAAACCCGATCCCGGTCTCACCAAATCCAAAGCGTGTCTTTTAAGGTCAAGTTGTTTTAGAGCTTAAAACAATTTAATTCAGTATCTATATACACACAAATAGATAATTCATATCATAACAATGGATAATCAATATTATTATCACCAACAGATAATCCATATCATAATGCAACCAATGCATTCATATCATATAACATTATTCATCTCATAGCTGAGATTAAAAACCATACATGGAAACCAATATCAATCATTCATACATAAGCAATGATCCAATGATCACACCATCTATAATTAATTTAAAATGAATTAAATTAATTACTTAATCTCTAACTAATTTAAAATGAATTAAATTACTTACTTCATCATTATAATCCTGCTTAAATTAACCATTAATTGGTTACAAATCAATTAAATAATCACCATCCTATTACTCATCTTAATTAATCATTGCAGATTAATAATTCATAATAATAAGTAATTAGTCTTTCAATTAATTATACAAGTTAATTATACTTAACCCTTACAGTAACTAACTTTTAAATTACTTAGGTAATTAATTAACTAAAGTTAATTACATTAATCCTTTATTAATTAATTACTTCATTTATTAATTATTCCTTAATTAATCAATTCTAAATTACATCATTAATCATTAATTAATGATTTCTAATTACATTTTAATTTATCTCTCCATTTAAATTAATCACATTAAGTAATTAATCTCAATTAAACCACATATATTAATCATCCTTGATTAATAATATCCAGTAATTAACTACCCTTAATTACTTATTCCATAAATTAATTACCCTTAATTAATTATCCCAATTAATCCCTTGATTAATTATAAAGTAATTAAATCCAAATTACTTTCATCATTAAACATCTTTTATTACATCCAGTAATTATCAACTAATTACTTCCCTAAGTAATTACAATTCCATTAATTACATAAAGTAATTATTCATCAAACCATCAAGTGTTTAAAATTAATTAAACTTAATTAATTAATCTAAACAAATCACATTAACCAAATTAATTACATTAAGTAATTAATTCATAGTTACTTCCATAAAGTAATTAAACTTAAACAAATGATTATTATTAATTAATTAATCTAATTAATTATTAAAAATTAATCACATTAATTAATTGTTAAATAATCTTAAGTTAATGACCTTCATTAACATTTCTTAATTACTTAATTAAGTAATTAACTTATATTAACCATCATTAATTACAAATTAATTAATATTTAATTATGATTTAATTAATCTCTAATTATAAATTAATTAAGTGTTAATTACAAACTTAATTAATCATTAATCACTTGATTAATAAATCTTAATCATTAATTAAAATTTAATTAACAATCCTTAATTATAGATTAATTAACCTTAATTAATTAATCTTAAGTCTTTAATTAATTAACTTAAAAATTATTAATTACTTAATTAAACATCCATATTATTTATTAATTAATATTCCATTTAAATTAATTTAATAATTTAAATAAAATCCAATTTCTTAAGTTCTAATCTTAATTTAAGAAACATTTTTCCTTATATAAAGTATTTTAAAACAAATTGTTTCCAAATTAATTTTAAACTTCACTTTATATTTCATCATTTTTTTAAACTTTAAGATTTAAAATGAACACAATTTATTTAACAAGGTTTTAAACAAATTTAAAATCCTTTTATCTCACATGTTCAAGAACATACCATTTTATAAACTAAAGGTTTAAAAGATTATAAAACAAATTTATTTCAAACAAATTCAATTAAAAAATTCCTTTTTAAATTTCAAACTGAAATACAGTTTAAATCTTTATTCCAGATTTAATCTTAAAACTTTAAAGCTTTACTTATATTTCCATCTTCATTTTTAAATTCAAAGTATTTAACCTTTTCTAAAATAGTTAAACAAATTTAAATTAAATAAAAACACATTTTATTTTAAAAACTGACATTTAAAATCAAATTCCAGGTTTTTAAAACTGGATTTAAACTTATTTTAATTTTTTTATTTCATAAATTAAAACTCATAGTTTAAATTCAAAACCAATGTTCCTTTATACTTTAAAAGTTTGAAATCTAAATTAAAATTCCCAGATTTAAATTAAATTCAAACTCAGATTCATCTACCTGAACTTCATATTTCAGTTTTCAGATTTAAACTTTGTTTTAAATTCTCAGTTGCATTATAAATTTAAAAACAGAAAAACAGTTTTCTGTCTTGATTTAAACAACTTGAATTTCTGAATTCAAAAATATTTCAAAATCCAAGATTTAAACTATTGATTTCATATTTAAATTTCAGGTTTAAAAATCCCAGTTTGAACTTCAACTTACAATTTTAAACTATACATTAAAATTTAAAAACAGAAAACAGTTTTCTGCTTTGGTTTAAAATCAAACTAGAGTTTAAAAGAATTTAAAATTTATTTCAAAGATCCAAAATTTAAATTAATTGAATTCAACTTCAATTCCAGGTTCAAACTTAGTTTCAGATTTTAGTTTGCATTTTAAATTTTACTTCAAATTTAAAAATAAGAGAACAGGTTCTGTTGGTTTATTAAAACCTGAAACAATTACAAAAACCCGAGCTCCCCATATTTTACTTCGAGTCAGAAACAACACTGCTTCGAGTCATAACTCAATTCTCCCGAGTCCATCACGAGGTCCAAAACCCTGTAACCCAATAATCATCACCGACATGCACACCACCTTACTGTACACCCATTCATCAACTCTGGCCATCACTGGCCACCATCAACGGTCATCTCCCATCGGCCAGCTACCCCAAAACTCCCTTCAAACATCAGATCCTTTGGAATTCAACTCGAATTCGAGTTTAAGACCCAAAAACTGGAACTACAGACAGTACACTCATCCCCAACCTGTCAACACCATTCCCACGCGCCTCCGACCACCATCGCCACTCAAACTTCGGCGACGACTTCGTCAATCCATCAACCTCCAATCTCTAAAACCCCAAAACACTCGAACAAGTAAACTTGCCGAAATGATCCAATTTTCCAGCCATACAGAAAATAGGGTTTAAAACTGCAAAACTCAATTACAACCTCAAAATCAAAATTTGCCCCTCAATCCAAAATTTTCCCATAATCTATGATAGCTCCACCCTCTCCAGGAACAACCTCAGCACTTCAAATCTCTGGTGGCAACAGGGATGCCCCATAACGCATACCACAGTCAAGTAGAAACTGTTCTCTAAATATAGTATTAAAAATTATAATTTTTGATTTAAAATTCATAATTTTGTATGAAGGTTTGATTCATAATCCTGAAGCTACAATTCATTGTACTTGAATATTTCACGGTTTTAAGTTTATTCATCTGTTACTTATTTTCCAGTAAGTTCCTATTTATATTTTATTTTTTTACTTGAATAAAATCTTAAGGTCTAATCTTTGAAGCCAACATATATATCTTGTTTAAATCCTACAATTTAATAGAAACTAATTAAAGATATAAGAATTTAATTAAAAACTTGTACCAGGGAACAAAAACTGAACATAGCAAATTTTAACAGCATGCATATAAATGCAATCACATATCAAACAGTAAATTTTAAACATATGAAACATTTATTTATTTATTTTAGCATGCAACAAATTTTTAACCTTCTAAATTTTTTTAGAAAAGTTACTCGCCTTTTAATTATGCAGGCAGAGCACGATCTTCAGATTTGAAAAACTCTTGAATTTTTGAAAAGCTTTGCCTTGCATGACTTAAATCTGAAGTGCTTGAACTTGAATGCTTTGAAACTTGCTTGTAGTTGCAAATTCCCAGATAAAATGCAGGGTTCTTGCTTTCAGATTGAATAAGATGCAGACCTCTATCTTTAATTTTTTGCATGCAGGTAAGCTTACATTATTTCCAGATTTTTAGAAGAGTTTGGATGCAGGATGCAATTGAACAGATTTTTGATTTACAAGAATTTGAAATGCATTTGATTCTCAGATTTGCATGCAGGAAAATATTTAATGAACAGATTGCTACGCATTTGATTTTGCATGTTACAGATCGAAGATGGTTTCAGTTTTGTATGAGGAGTGATTTCTGATTTTTCTTGAAGAAATGAACATTTGTACTATGAAATGAAGATTGTTTTAGAGTGAGATATTTCAGCTGAAAGAAAATTTCTTTACTTATGAAATGAAAATGAGGAAAAGAATAGGAAAGGAAGAAGTATGAGTTTATATAACTTATTTTATGATTTAGTTAAAATCAAAGAAAAAGGAAAATACAAATTTGACACTTGCACCAAATTTTAACATTTGTCACATATCTTAATTAATAAATGAACACATGTTAGATTAGATTCTAAGATGTTTACATTTGTCACTTTAAGTGATTAGTATTTTGATTAAGTGTTAATGAAAGTTCAACTTAATTAATTAGTTCTTAATACTTTTTATATATAGATAATAATTTTTAAAGAATAAATCAAGTATTGTTATAAATAAAAACAATATACAAATGAATCAATTGAAAATAATATTTTAAATCATTTAAATAGATTTATAAAAGAAGTTATAACTTACTTGTAATTTAAATGAATACATGTTTCTTATTTTAAATTGTATTTTAAATTTCATATTAAATTAACAAATCACATTTTTATAAATCAATATCTTAAAAAGAATAAAACAAACACTGTTATACCTTTATTTTAATCTAAATTAATATTCAAACTTAAGTCAAAATATTTTAAACAAATAAAACATTTATTAACTTATTGAAAAATCAATTCACTAATTAATATTTATTAAAGAAGATTATTGAATTAATTCAAATATATTTACAGAAATTATCAAATCAATTTAAATTTTAAACACAGATTATTAAATTGGTATTGTCCAAAATTACGGGATATCACAGCGACCATCCACCCGAGCCACCAAAGTCGACCTCAGCCGCATATATTTCGAGGTGATATATATTGTTTACTTTTGTCTCTGTCTGCTTGGGAAATATCTATCAACATGTATGGCCATATATTCTAATTTTATTTTTTTATATTTTTTTATATAGCAGAGTGCATACATATTTGATTTTGTGCATATATAATTTCAGCATTTATATTGTTTGGAGTAGTTTAATGTATATGGTATACAATGCTTGTATATATTAGTTATATAAGCCATGACAACTAATGTCTACAATATGTTTACCTATGTTTGTACATATGTTAGGTCTATATATTAATTTATATGTATTAATCTGTTCGCATGTCCATTGTTAACTTAAGGGGATAAATATAGATATGATCAGTTTACTTATATATATATATATATATATATTTACATTGGTACTTTGATTAGAATTTGAATTATAGTGTGTACATATAAATTGGGTTACAGTAGGTATGATCTGGAAGTTTAAACGTGTCAGCGTTATACTGTTATATATTACAGTGATATACAGTTTTGATTTTTGTTAATTTACATATATATATATATATTATGGTCCATACTGTTATATATTAGTTCCAGATAACAGTTTATATACATAAGTATAATATTTTGACAGTTTATATAAATGAATAAAGTTTAAGTTATATATGTATAGCTATATATCTGTTAGTTATGGGTGTTGTTTATGAAGATATATCTTAGTATGTACTTGTTTATATACAATATATAAGTCATATTTTTTTAATGATACCGTATTACAATTCAAATGCTTATTACTTGTTTCGTATGTATGTAATGGATGTTTATATATTGCATTATATTCTATTATACTAGGACATATACATACGTGTAGTTTGTATTATTTTAGTTTATATAGATTTTATAGTTTGTTAGCTATATATGTTAAGAATTTTTGATCACATTGGTTTACATATCATATCATAAGTCTGCATATTTATATATATTGGGCTTGGTTCATTTATCTTATTTTATATATACACTTCACATATATATATTGAGTTCAACTTATATGTGTCCTAATATATATTATTTATAGGTATTTATATTTAGTATCAATATGAAAATGTGTATATATATGTATATGGATTCTATTTTAATGCGTGGGTTTTATTATATAAAGTGATAGTTTATATATTGAAATAAAGCAAATTTGTTTTGATTTTGAATGTGTATATATATATAATATAATAATAATGTATATACTTTCAGTTTATATTAAAACTGATTGTCTTGTTCTCATCGATTCTTATCTATCAGCTCCATCCGTCGAATTCGTGCCAATCTTGATTTGCCTTGAAAGTCATGCTTGCATTTCGTAACACAATTTCATTGTCCATCCTCTCTAACCTCGAAAGCTGAGCAATCACTCACGATTAACGTTCTTATATTTATTAAATTTGATTTCAATTGAAACGACAATTGAAATATGCTGCTGTTAGTTATTTACATTGCTTTGTATATGTTATCATCTGTATCTGTTCACATGTGACATCTGACACCATTATCTGCTATTTATATTGATGATATATACCTGTTATATTCATACCTGTTATCACTCTGCAAGTTCCCTGTTAGTATAGAATTCCTTATGGGTTGAAATGATACATACCCGAACGATTTGTAGAATTGGAGAAAATCGTTTTGGGTTGAAATGATAGACCCAAGCGATTTTCATTAAATTGAATTTGGGATTACGGTTTGAAATGATATATACCCGTATATATTTAAATTACGGATTGAAATGATAAATATCCGTATCACTTAACCATAGGATAGAAAATTATATACGGACACCGTTGGTCTATATATAAATATTTTAAAATGATGTCAATGGTTTTGAAAGGAAATATATATGGTTTTGTTTAAGTATTTATTTAAAAAAATTATTTTAAAAATAGATTTTTATAATGAATCTATAAGTTAAGGTTAGAAAGATAAATTTGAATTTATTCGAAATTGTATTTAATTAAGGATTCTGTTTAATTAAATCGATTTGAAACTTATTAAATTTGAGGATTTAAGATATGATTTTATTACTTGATTTTGATTTAAGTAATTAAATGAATATTTCACTTTTATATAAATTGGAGGAAATATTTAGAAAAATGTAATTTAAGGTTATTTAAAAAATATTGAATTTATTAAGTGGATATTTCAAGACTAAATAATAATAAAGTTAAATCAAGATCTATATGAAACTATAGATTTAGTTTTGAAGATATTGGATATTTAAAGCTTTGAAATACATTGAAAATTTAATGGTTTATTTTGTGATTCAAAATCTGTAATTGAAATCGATATAATTTGTAATTGTTTATTTAGAAACTGAATTGAATTGAAATTGATGAATTGAGATTAAATTTTAATTTTAATTTGGAATTCGGGTTGATTTGAATCGATTTGTGAAATTTGAGGAAATTATAAATATTTTACTTTATAAATTATTTAATATATATATGTTATTTTAATATAAAACTATTTTTAATATAAACTATTTTTATATAGTAATTATTTTAATATAAACTATTTTGAAAGTGTTTTGGGTTTCAAAAATGTTGTAACTTTGAAAGTGTTATAATTTGGAAATAGATATATTTGAAAGGGAAATGATATTTTGGTTTTGAAGTATAAATTATTTTAAAATGACCATGGTGTTATAATGACGTTTGGTTGTTACTAGCGTATACCTTTACTACTAACAAAGAGAATTCTATGAATATAATTACACGGAGTCTTTTTGAAATACCAAATATGACCTTCGCTCTCCACATTGTCCTCCAGATCTTTTCGTCCATTTTCACACCTCCTCACTCCTTCCTCAATGTAAAAACCCTAATTCCCTTTCCCGTTCTCACTGTTTCTATATCTAAACTAACAACCGATGATTAGCAATCTCATCTCATGCACGTCTCTGCCGATATTAGTCCTGCAATTGCAACGCCCATTACCAATTAACTACAATCAGCAACTGTCAAAGGTTTCTCACATGCCCTAATTCCCTTTCCCATTCTCCCCAATTCCAACCCTAAACTACCGATCGACGATTAACAATCTGCTCCCGCCTCCATCGACATATATTCCTGAAATTGCAACCGACGTTTGGGAATCTGATACCCTAGCTCGATAACTACGATCAGCAATTTGTCGAAGGTCTATCACCTACCGACGGTTAACCTCAGCCATCGCTGTGCCCATTCCCATCGGACTTCAACCACATGTGCTCGAAGGTATTTTAATTCCGATCTATTGCATTTACTATTTTCTATAATTAAATGGTACGAACTGTTCCGTACTCATCCATCAACAGTTTACTAAATAGAAATTATGTGATAATACATATTTGATTGCTTTGTGGCAGCCTATGGGCTACAGCAGCACCCTGTTGGGTTACTATGCTGATGGGGTTGATAAAGAGCTTTTGTATTTGTAAAATATTGTCACCTGGATTAATTAAGTTGTGGATGAAATTGATTTTGTGTACATTTGAACAATGCTAGGGATCATCTACAATTTTGTTTTTGTAAATAAGTAAAATATGCAGAGAGATAGGCTGCCTAATGAAGTAACTTAATTAGTTATTACAAATTCTAGATAATAGGGACTGCATTACACAGTCTAGGTGATGGTCTACTTCACACTAGAATAATTTCAATCACAGTAATGATGTAGCTCCGTATTTTGACATTATCTAGGATTTCATTAGATTGTCTAAATTTGTAGAGATATAGGCTTAATTTCATATTGCTATAGGTCGTTCAACATATGCTAAACCACCTTAACTGATTAATAATCTAAATTATGCACAATTTTGAAATTTGTGTAACATTCATAACCAAATTATTTTATTTCAGTTTTTTTAGCCTTTTTAAATTGACTCGGTATAGACAGTAATGATATCTATTGTGATGTCTAATTTGGAATATTTCCTCAAATGTATGTAGGTATATATGACTGTTAAAACCAAGGTAAATGAGGTAGTGGATATTTTTAACGCATGACATGACAAAAAAATAAAATAATAAAAAATAGTCTGATCTTCCTCCTCGGCCACCCCTTCTCCCTCCTGATCTTCCTCTAAGGCCACCACTGTCTCCTCTGCCTCCTCTTCCTCCACTATACCTACCCTCTCCTCTACTCTCAGCCCTTGCCTTGTCTCATCCATTACTAAATAGTATCCATCCAGATTTCTGATACATTCAACTCCAATGCTTTATTAATACTCTTTATATCCTGGAAATCCATATATGCAATTCTATACCCCCAATAATATCACATGTTATCTATATTTGTTAGTCTATATGTTGGTTGGAACACCAATCATAGTTATCTCAAATTTTCGTTTACCACAACATGAAACTTAAGTAGGTAACACGATATGAAGTGGGATTATAACAAAATAAATACAGTATAACCCTTTGTATCATCATCGATAATTAACAATTGACGGCAATAGTGTGACTTAATGCTATCGGCGATAGTATTTTATTTGACCGACATTTTGTAGTGATCTCCAAATCCTTTTTCGAGTCTTAACTAGATCAACGGTCATTGGTTTCATATAGTAGATAAAAATGTTTTAGATAAAACATTGTTACGATTTTATACAAAATTGTAAATGTTAATGTACTAACCCTTTGGAACCGCCTATTTCATAATCTTTAGGAATTGAACAGTGAGTAATCTGTCCACATGATCCAAAATGCTATTTGAGAGATTCTCGAATCTGCAATAAGAGGAAATAAAAAGATTAAATATATGTGCCAGCAAAATAAATAAGCTACCATAATAAAGAAAAGTAACATTACCAAATTCTCATCTTGAGAACTATCAAAGCCTTTAATAAAAAGTGTTAAACTTTGACCCTGACTTTGCCCACCCTTTTGATTAGAGTAATTGTCCCTCCTGCAATATTATAGCAAAACATTACCGAGGTAGAAACCTTAAGGAAAAAATAGAAATTTGTATGGAAGTGGGAAGAGAGTATCATATTGATAATAAAAAAAATCAGAAGGAACAATACAATTTTGGCAAATGAGAATAGATTAAAGATTGAATTTAATAGTTCGGTTACATACATTACAATTTTAGAAAATCATTGATTATTTTAGTTTGTTCTATTTATTTTATAACATGACTTATTTGTTTACTGTAAATGAATATAGTTGATTCATTTAAGTCGTTGCTTATGGGAAAAAATGCTGAATTGTTATCTTTCATTATTTGATGGATGATTGATGCATGCTTGGATACTGTAAATTTGAATTAATAATTGTCATTAAAACTTCTATTTCCCTTCTATAAAATTTAGGTATAAACAAACTGAAAATATAGATGTAAATATATCTTTATGGCCACTTTTATTATACATACAAGAAAGCTTTATTTATGATACCCTTGGGTATAACTTTGAAGCGTATAATTTTGTTTTCAAGTTTGTAATTATGTAATATAGTAACTTCATATATTTTTTCAACAGTTTATATGTATAATTATGTGTTCATATTTTTACCAAATACCAAATTACAGTAATTAATCATTAAAACTACATGATCATTTAGTATTTGCTCAATCGATCAAGATATACGGTTCAATGAATTTAAGAAATTACATAACTGATTAATATTTATTTATACTTGGTTGCTATATAATTTATTTCTCTTAGAAAAGTTTACGCAAATCATATTATTTTCTTTTTTAAGTTTGTTTTATTAAACAAAAACAACAATTATCAAATTTACCCTTTCTCATTTGCACTTTACATTGTTAATTACTAATAATAATGTGTTGAATCAATGGCTCACATATGTTATTTTTATTTCCTTTCTTGGCTTTGTTATTGTTGTAACTGGTAATGGTTGATGCCGAATTTCATTATCATGATGCTGAATTGTTCTATAGTGTTCACAACTTTTCTAATTCAACTGTGCAGAACAATGATGGATCATTGCTGTTTTTTACAAACAACTACCATGGTCTGCATTTTATAGTGGGTTTTAACCTAACTGACATATCATTTGTTTTAGAGAACCATTGCTGGATGGTTGCATTATCAGTGAAACTGGTTGATGATAGCTTTAGGTCAGAAGGTGCTATCTTTGTATTAGGTATTAATTTTTTAATTCTTAACAAACTCCGGTTTCACACCCTAAGTTGATTAGTTTATTTCCTGAACTGACCAAATTCTTTTAATAACTGAAATAAAAGATTTTTTTTCCCTTATATGTTTTGTTAGTATAAGATGTTGATGTACATTGTGCACGTGTAGTAAAATTGTGTTCTATTCTGTGTCAACAGTTTTCCGTGTTGTCTGTGTAAGTCCGCTGAAAACAGTTGGCTATGTTAGCAATCGGTTGAGTTTATAGTTCATTCTATTGAATGGTGCTTGATGATTGCAGTAATTAACTTAAATAGTGGTGGTGAAAATTTTCACTGACCACACTACTGATCCGAATTCCTTACTTTGTGCAAGTACCTGACATAGCATAGTATTATAAAGTGTTATGGAACTGGGTGGATATTTACATGGTTATCCGTCTGCATATATGTCTGAATTTACGAGTTTTGGACTTATTTAATCCTTTCCTTTACAAATTTGATGTTCAGAAGTAGAGTGTTTGTATTTTTTATGACCTACCATATGTTTATGTATACGGTTTTACGTAATTCTGTGGTGGTTGAAATGTGAACTGTAATATGCTGCTGTTACTTACTCATGGTTATCGCTCTGGTTATATTAAAATGTTGCATTTTTATTTTTTGGTTAATGTAGAAGTGTTTTCATTGTTTAGTGCGAATGTAGAAAATGCAGCTATTGCTTAGGTCGACTACTGTATCCATTGATTATCAAGGACTTGGAACAAAGTATATATGAAAAAATTCAAAAGAAGGGGATGAAAAATATTTGTGTAGGTAAACTGACTGATTGTTTATGAAAAGTAAAACCGAAACTATTAAGTGAATATAAATAGACTTTCAGTTTTTTTTATTTTCAAACATATTATTATAACCTTGCATGACATCAGGGACGGCTCAACCACTTGGGCTGCCCTAGGCAACCCATGTATCAAGTGGCAAAAAATTCAAAAGAAAATCGTCCAGGGGCAGAATTGAACTCATGACATCAATGTTGAAAAACTCACCTACAACCACTACACCAACACAAGCTTCACACATAAATAGCACAGTATCAGAATTAGAAATGTTGCCCTCGTTATGTTGCCTCCACCTTCCACCCCACCAGTATGTTGCCCCCACCCGGGGGGTTGCCCTAGGCTGCCGTCTGACTAGCCTTGCCCTGAAACCGGGACTGCATGACATTGAATTATATTCTAATATTTCTAATTACTATCCATAGTGATATGTAAAAGAGAACTTTTGTGTTACGCTGTGTTTTTTTTCTACACAATAACATGTAGTCGACTAATAGATGAAAAAAATTGGTACTGTTGTCGCTTCGAATTCTGCATACCAGACCTTATACAAACTAATTTGCAAAACTTTTGGTACAAATACATATGCGATATTCCACATTGTCAATGAATTATAAGACTTAATATTCTTTGTCTCTTGGTTTTATTGCTCATGTACGCTAAACTTGCATGTAAATGTATGCGTGAATGTTTAGTTTGTGGACTAATGTGCAAATGAGAGAACTGGTATATACTAATATTCTTTTATATTATGCAAATACTAGGTCAAGCCGGTCAAATTGAAGCCTTTTTAGAAGTTCCTAAAACATCCTTTGCCATTACTGATGAAGAATTTAATGCATTGGAAGGTTGAGGCTAATTTTGTCTTTTTTGCCCTCACGTTTTGTTTATGCGTTGAAAGGTTGAGGCTAATTTTGTCTTTTTCCCCATGTTTTGTTTTTATTTTCCAAAACTACCATTATCCTTGACTCCATGTCCCAATCATTCAAGCTCTTCTCCCCTATAAAATCTCGAAAAATGAAATTTTCAGTCTTTATTGAGTCTATGCCATAAATCATTGCAGTTAATTTGTCTTCTTCTTCATTCACAGAAACCCTTCTTTCGTCCTTTTTCATTATTCATTGAAACCCAATTTTGTTCACTTCGGAAAACACATTCGATTCGCTTTTAAAATTTTAGAGTAAGATCTTCAATTGCTAAAAATTCAGTTTTCAATTATTTTTATGTTCGATCTTCTATTGGCAGGGAGGTGGAGGATCCAAAATCACAAGAGGCTGATCTATGCTATTAATTTCTTCATATAAGTGATCTTTTTGACATAGTGGATTTGTAGATTATTTTAACTCTTTCTTTTTTTAAAGTAATTAGGGATTCATATGATGGAACTTGAAGTCGGTTTACCAAATATGCTCGATTGCAGAACATGTTTTAGCATTGTATTTAACACTTATAGTTAGCATAGCTATTTTTTTGGTTTAACTAACATCATTACATGTAATTTATTGCCTGTTGTCTCTGTTATGCTTCAATAGCTGCTAATATATCAGTCATGAACCATGCCTTATGGATCATAATTAGTTTTTCCACCCTATCATTTAATTGTCACCAATTTTTTTAACTGTTATTAATAACTTGGGCAAAAAGTCACCTAACCTGAGAATTTTGAGTGATTAAATGGCTCCATGTTCATCCTTCTTCAATTAAATATAGAACAAATTATCCGAGCTATCAAAATTTAGAAGACCGGTTTGTCTAGAATTCAATATATGTTTCTTTAATGGTAGTCTTAGTAATGTCTTCTTTTATTTATAGTTTTACTTCTTAGTAAAATAAAATCTTCCTGTAATCATGGTATTTCTTAACGTGTTACATTCTTTGTTTTAAGCTTGGGACGTTGGTAATGATGTTGTTTAGACGGCAAACACAAGGAGTTTAATGTGTATACATTTTTTAGTTCATCTTAGCTTTGATATGGTAGCTAACAAGTATTGATGGGAACATGAACAATACAACGATAATGTTTTTTATGCCTGTGTGTAAATACATTGGAAGAAAGCACTTCATATATATATATAATATTGTATTATGCTCAAATTTCTTCCACATATCATAATATGTGTTTTGTAGCAGTTTAAAGATAAATCTTAGGAAGCTATATTGCCGTTGTTCGTCAAGAGCAATTGCAGGTTAGTGCTTACATAAGATGAAATCGCTATATGGGCATCTATGAATGCATGAAATTATATATTTTTTAATCTTTTTTTAATATATTTTTCATGTTGTGAAAGAGAGTATATAAAACTGGATTAACACCTGACCAGGTATTAATATTGTGCTTCAGATTAAAGATTAATCCTTTTGGTTTTGAAAATATATGATTTTTTTGACACATTAGTCGTCCAAATTATGAACTTCACTTTTTGATTGAATTTGACATATATTCAGTTTGCACATATCATTAGAACCGAATAATTGTAGGATCAACAAGCATATGGAATATGCTATAATTAGCTTCATAATGAGCACTAATTGACTATTCACTTATGATTCTTAATCCCATGCTCTAAAGAAAGTTGTCCACGCTACATATTATTTTTCCATGGCGACTTATTATTATTTTGTTCCACAATATTTATTACTGAATCCCATTTTTATATGACATGCTTTGTGCTTACAAATAATATGCTTCCACCTATGATAGCATTTGAGTACATTCTAATTTTGTAGGAGGTTCGTTTGGAAACAAAGACTATTGGAGAAAGGGGTGAAGATCTTGCGGATGAGAGCACTTGAAGAGTTTGTATTTGGGGAAGAAGATATCCATATCATGTAGTAGGCATGTGTTGAAGAAAAGAACCAGTTTCTATGAGATCACATGAAAGCGTTTACCTATGAACATGGTATCTAACCATTGTTCAACTTACTTCTTGTTTTGACATAGGTGTTGTCTTAGTAAGCTTGAGTAATTAACCATGACCATAAAACTTTGGTTATAAAGACCACCTAATTGATACTTTTTTTTTTGAAAAGAGGTACTTGACTAATAATGGTGCATAGGTGAACTCAGCCTAAACCCCACTTTTCAAATGAATTTAAGACAAATGATCAGCATTTAGGTATGTATTTTAACAAATGAAATTTTTGCTATACTTCTTTAAATGAATACTGATTGAATTATGAGTTATCATAGATGTATAACTTCAAAAAATGATCATGTTTCCAAAACTTTTGTATTTCTCTCATTGAATTGGTGATTGAAAATTATAAAAAATGAGCCTATCAAAATCTTCACTGGATTTGCATATATAAGTTCTGTAAAAAGCAGGAAAACATTGCACTTAATTTTGCCACATTAGAATAGGCACTAAACACATTTGCATCATGCTATGTCAATTGTTTCTAACATTATTGTAAAAATGTTTATTTACAGAAATTGGTAAATGTGATCTTCCAACAAGGGTTTGACGAATTCGCTACAGGGGAGAAGAAAGTGATCGCATGCGTGCCAATTATTTTTGTAGTGTTATTAGTACTGTTTTGCATGTGATCAAAGTGCAACCAAATTGACCTTTGCCCGCTACCTTTTCTTATCCTTGTTGTTTTTCTTAGTGGAGAATGATGTGTTGTAGTTTTGTTCATATATGTAATTTTTTTGTTAGATTTTTTTTGGGGAATTAATTTAAAAGGATAAAGATTTGTATATTTTTTGCATGAAGGACACGACCTCGATATTTTTACCACAAGGACAAACATTCTTATAAAAATTATTCATAAGGACAAAAAAAATTCAAAATTATTCATAAGGGCAACAAAACTGCTACCGAGCAAAAAACTGATACCTAAAAACTACTACCGATAACTACAAACTGATATCTAAAAACTGGTATTAATAACTAAAAACTGATACCTACAGAAAGTTGTCCTTAAGGATAAAATATTGAAGGTCTGTCCTTGAGACTAAAAAGCTGAGAAATTTTTTCCTTAACAACAATTTCCTTTTTTTTTATGAAGACGATTCAGTGGTACTTTTATTATTAATTCATTTTGTACTTGATATTATATGTTCGCATGTGCATTATACGGTCTTCTGTTACCAACAAAAAAATTGAATACTGGGTTTGCTCGAACGATCGTATAATAAAGGATGCTATAATTTTTGGCATTGTATCTCCTCTGATCTTAAACGTCGTTATGTTAATTACTTCTAAAGTTGACGGTTGAAGGAAAAATTTACGAATAAAATAGAATTCACTCTTTAGATGGATTAAAAGCTGAGCATTACTTGGCAGAGATAAGGAATAAGAGGATGGTATCCTATGCACCATTATTGGACTGTTGTGAATTATTTATATATAATATACCTATGTTAGATAACCTCTGTTGTTGTATTCAAAATAGTACTCTGATGGGCCCTTCTGTTGTTGCATATTACTGTTTATACTAAAATTCTTAATGTGTATTGTGTTTTTTCGCAGGTTAAGGAAAACATATCACTTCTGGAGTATTGCTAGCTAGGAACTAAATACGTAGACATTGTTACATCTTTTCAAACAACATATCACATATCTAACCCACATCCATTGTCCATGCTTTGGTCATACTAGCATACATTCATGTGGTTGAGAATGGTCAATTTTTTTTGGATAATACCACTTCTTCATGGCACCACATGTTTGGATAATCAGCTATGGTGGAAATTAAATGCAAGGGAGTGTGAAATGAATTTTTTTTTGTTCATTGAAGGTAAATGATTCATGTTTTCTCACTTTATTTATAGCGTCATTTCATAATGCACTTTTTATTTCTAAACAAAATGGTATGTTTTAAATCTTAGTTGAAGATGATGAGTAACAACATTTCAAAAATGTTCTGGCTGACTATTGTGTATTTTGTATAAAATTATGGTTGAAAAACGTGCAGTGCACCATTTTTTATAGTCAGTTGGTTCAAAGGCCGAAACAGTCAGCATATGCATCCAAAAATACCCAATAAAATGATGCATCAACATAGGAATAAGAATTCTAAGTGTGATGGTGAACCGTGGATGTTAGTAGAATAGTGTTGTAGTATAGGTAAATCGGGTATTACAAAATGCATCTAAAAAATCGACAGTGCATGGTCAGTTAGTCAGTGGTAAAAAAATATATGCAGTATATATTCTTTTATTCTCCTGCCTGTGCACTTATTTTGTTATAAACCACATGTACTGTTATTTTAATATAAATAAATAAAATATAGAAGAAGATGAATCTATAACAGCGTTTAAACTATAGAGAAGATGGTCTTCAAGTGCACAAATGTTCATCGTATATTGTCCTAAAGCTTCTTGTAATTTCTTCAAGTTATGCAGTCCCGCTGCTCCTTATTTTATGAAATCTGTGTACGCAGATAAGAGTGTAACATTTGCAATGGTAATTATGAAAATGGTACATACAACATAGTTTTATCTTCCAGTTAATAGTAAGCACATATTTTGTTTTTAAACAATGTATATATCGAAACAAACTATTGTTATCCTTATTAGATATTACGTCAGGGCCTTCAGCTTTGCTCTTTTCTGTACAGTTATTCTTCCCACATTGGTTGGTGGTGTGTGTGGTTGCATCCGCCAAACCTAATTTGGTGCAGAGAAAGTAATATATGAGAATCTCTTAGTAAATATCCCTCATAATGCTCCTTCAGAAATCAAACCAAAAAAATTTGAGTTATTTAATTAATAAATTTAACGATGTAGTAGTACTGTTTGTAGTGAAAACGAGGCTAGAGCATTTCCACTATAGCTGATTATCCAAACATGTGTGGTTTCAGAGGGTAGAAATTAAAGATTGTATTAAAGATGCACTTGGCAAATATAAAATCATTGTATTCTCGTTTTATATGTGAAAATAAATATGAAATAAGCCACCATCAAATTATGACAATACTACTATATAGCCTTCTACTCATCAATGCTTTATAATGCCTAGACGTGGTCCATGCCTGAAAAATAAACTGAATTTATGGACATTATGGCATGAATGGAGAAACTGTACTATAGTTGTAAACAAAATATTATACATGATTTAAAACATGAACATTGTGAATACATGCAGGCCCACCTTGGCGTGCATACATACTCGTTTCTACATAGTAGATAGTCCCACGGATCCTTAGAGGATGGTTATCCCAAACATCCTTTAAGTAATTGTATTTCGGTTGATATTTCACTTGAGTTGGATTTATGGATGTAAGAATGTAAATCCCGACTCGAGTGTTTTGTGTTTTGCTTTATGCTCGGGTCAGACTGAGTGACACAGCATTTGAGACTCACCTTTGGAGTTTGGAGCTTCGCTTAGAGATCCAACTATCGATTCAGCTTTCAGTCGTTCCCGTTGATTTGTCCAGAGATGTCATCAGTCTGTATTTGAGATATTCTGTTGTATTTTATGTCAAACTCTGTTGTTTATACAGTAGCTTCATGAACTACTATTTATCTATTCCGCTGCATTATTATTATATTACTATGTGTCTGTGATTCTGTGATTGATTTATTTACTGTATATGCTGAGTTTTCCAAATTTAAATTAACAATCTGATATTTTAAGCAATTCAAGTCCGACATGTGCGGATGCGAATGGTTAAAAATACTGGAATGTTACATACACACACACATCCGATAATGTTTGAAATATCATATAACATGATATCTTCAGGATAGTGGTTAATATAATGTAAACGTGAAGATATAAAATATAACTCATTTGGAGATTTTTGTAATCTCTTGAATGCAGCATCATTATCTCATATTATGATTTATTAATTTCCTTTAACTTCTTCAAGAAGTACAGCCTTATCATTTTACACAATTTCAATAGAGCTTCAAACTTCTAATTCATGAACTTCAAGTTCATTAATTTGTTATGAACTTCAGGTTCTCAAATTTTGTGTAAACTTTTTTTAGAAGCTTGTACATTTTGAATTTTTTTTTAAAATACTAATAAGAATTCGAACTTGTAAACTTTATTAGAAAGACTTTTCATAATTCAAGACTTCAAGTCTTGTACTTGAGTTATACAACTTCTATTAAAATAATTTCTTTGCATGACTTCAATTTATTGTTAAACCTATTTCTTCCATTACATTAGACATTACTTGTCACAATAAATACATCAAATAGTAATTCATATGTATTCTTATTCCAAACATAAAACATATAATATCATTTAATTTACAATAACCAATGCATTTAATGCATTTATGACAATAAATAATTTAATTTATTACCATAAAACCTGCAATTAAATTATTTATGATAAAAATAACTATAATTAACCTTGATATAACTACTGTCACAGCAAAATGATTTCATTACAAATATATGAACGACTTGAACAAACAGTACTTAAAGTAACAAAATTTCGTCTCAAATCTAGGTTCGACCTTACTCAATAAGAAAATTAAAATAAATATCTTAAAGTGAAAGTTTATTTCCCAATAATCAGAATTTCTAGATAAACAAAATTATCATCTCAGATTTATCCATATCATTCGCAATCATAAACAACTATACATCTCAGATCCAAATTATTTCCCTTACAAGAAAATTAACTTCATAATTTTTTACCAAATATATCAAAACAAATATGTAAATCTTCAAATCAACGCAAGTTATTTCAAAAATTTAGGGAATTAAGATTATTTGTCAAAAATAAAAACATTTCAGAATTTTAGTTAATTACAAAAACCATATACAGATCATTTAGATCTTGCTTTCTACATGAGAAGCTACCTTTTGGTCTAGGAAAATCAATTTTACTTCATACCAAAGCCAAGATTATCAAAAAAATCTTTTATACATAGATCAAATAGATCTAAAATTTGAGTAAAATATTATAAGAATTCAATGACTTATAAATAAGTCAATTCAAAACTTACTCAAAAAATCAAAAAATCATAATGAAATCAAAGATGAGTGGATCTAATACCACATGTTAGAAATTTTGAATCAATTCAAACTGAATTATTTATCAAGTAAAAATTCTAAAAGAATAAATAAAATTGATTTCAACTAGAAGATATGTAAAAATAAGTAATCGCGGAAGTCATATCTGATTTCTATAATTAAATAAGAGAAAAGAATGGATAAACATGAAGAAGAATAGATTTGATGATTGAAATATATAGATCTCAAAGATATATCATTTGAGCATGATATCAAGATCTATAAAAGATCTAAAAAATTTAGAACATACGATGTACAAGGGAATGAGATCCAAAAAATTGTATCTATGATTTAATGAGATCTAAGAAGATAAATCGGATCTGAAAAAGATAAGATCAATATAATTAAATCTGAAAAATTGCTTACCATCTTGCAAGCTATAATTAGATCTGAAAAACAAAGTAGATCTGAACTTCTAGATTATCACAATTCAAATCTATGGAAAAAAAATTGTTTAGAAATCGTGTTGATAACATGTTATAAAATAGAAGGAGATCAGAAGCCATTAAAGAAGAAGAAATGAGAAAAAAGTTATTCACTCAGATATTAGTTATACATGTACATTATATAGACTTCTTTCTACATATATATATATATATATATATATATATATATATATATATATATATATATATGCCTTGGAGCATAGTATTGAACCTATCTCATGATGTGGGACTAAACGAAATATAACAAACATTGTATAACATATTCCACTTTATAATATTACAACATATGGTATTAGGCAGCATTTTTCTAGATGCTTTTAGCTCCACAGGATATTAGGCCGTAATTGATTTAACACTACTGCATTTTAAGTTCCGTTAAACAAATGGGCCGGACTTTACATCTTAATAAATTCTTCAATCTCCAACTCTCTTTAGAAAATAAAAATAAAAATTTCACCTGCAAAAATTGATTCATTCTCTCTCGCTCTAAATTCTCAACTCACTCTATACCCTAATATCACGTATCAATAAACATTATCGACTTTGTCGGTTTCTTTCTCGCACAGCTTTTTGAATCCGGGTTTGATTCGGTAGGCTTCTAGTGAATCATGAAGTGAAAATAAGGGTTCCATTTTACTTTTTCTTTATGTATGTATGTAAGATTGATTGTTGGGTGTGAAGAGTCATGTTGATCGTAAGCAAAGGCACATTAGTTTGTCGGCCGCTACAGTGTTCAAGAATAAGAACGAATGTCTTTTCCTTTTGTTTATTACTGAATTTGAGTTTGTTATTATTTTGTATAAGTTACCAAGTTTAGAGTAATTGAAGCTCCAATTTACGTAGTTGTTCTTGTACTAGCCCAGTTAAAGTTTCAAACTTATCCTAGTTATGTTTAGCTCCATAAATTTCCTATTTATTTAGTATATTATTATCACACATATGTAAATAGCTTGTTTCCATTTTAATAGTCTATCATGTCCTTTTCCATCTCCCCATCTTCTTGTATTATAAATGCATTTGTTTGTTAATTATTTGATTCTGTAAACAGATGGTATTATAATCTCCAACTTCTTTACTAAAATTGTGTGCCATATATTTAGTTTTAGAACTACTAAGGTTCAAACCTTCTAACTCTAAAAAATTTATCTGTTTTTCTATTTTTTTTTTAAAGAAAGATACTTTATAAATAATAGATGGCATATACTTCCATGACATGCCTCGTTAAAACTTTGCAACCCCCCTAATCTAAATGGACGGCTTGCAAGAAAAAAGAGTACATATCATGTCCATATATTAACAATACAACAATCTGATAGCTTGCAACCAAGATGTCAAATAGATGGAGGAGTAAATAGAGATAGATACACTTAAAACCATTTATACAAGCATTGGGGCTATAATAAAAAAACAAACTACAAAAAAGGCAACAAAATACAAACTAAACACATGCCAATACAAACTAAAATAATAATTAAATGGAACATCTCTCCACCGTCAGCAAATAAGCATCGAATATCTTCTGGAAGGACCAAAAGGAGAGAAAACAACTTTACCAAGTCTAGATCTAAAACTACAATAATGGCAGCCGACTTTACAAAATCTTCACGAGAAAGCCAATCATCCATCTGATATCTAAGAGAGGGAGCGACTTTAAAATCAAGGAGGATGGAAATCTAGCTTTGGATATCATTGGCAGACATTAAGCAGCATGATATATCCTTTCTGAGTTTCTTTGTTGTGTCATCCAAGACTAATGTAAATAAATAAGGGCTTAAAACCGATCCTCGATGCATTCCTACTTGTTAGCACCAAAATTGGCCACTAACAACCTTGAGTAGAGTTATGTAGGGAGATTAATGAAGATAGTAAATTAGAACAGAAGAATAGTGTAATTCAATGTAAAAAGAACAATAAAAACGAGAACACCAGATTTATAGTGGTTTGGCATAATTTCCTACATCCACTTTGAGTTTAATCTTTATTGCTTTCTCAAATACTTGAATACAGATACAATCCGTAAATCAATCACTTGAATACAAGTTTGAATTTTAAAAAGAGGAGAGTATAAAAAATGGCAGGGTCTCCCCAGTGTTCCTGGAAAAGGGTCCTTTTCACTGTGCCCCTGCCCTTCTATTTATAGACGAAGATGGGTTGGACTTCCCTCATGGACTCAAGGCCGATGTAACTTGGACCATATAGGGCGACCTCAAGCTGGTTGGTCTATTCTTGTCGAACCGTACCTAAATGCCAGAATATGTCGACTGCATCAAACCCGTATATCTTCAGGCTCTTCTTGGTCAGAATCTTGTCTAGTGCTAATGATAATATCTTCAACTGTCATTTTGTAGCCGGGCCAAGGTGCCGGTTAACAGTACTTCTACTGGAAACTTGCTTGCCTCACCATGTGTAGATACTGTCTTAAGTTTTATATGTGTATTGGAATTTGTTTGTTCTTAAAATTTGTCAAATTATGTCCTTTAGTATCCCATTATATGATTTTTCAAGAATTCTGAATACCATACATGCAGGTGCGAATCCAGGATTATGTTTGAGAGGGGTCATATTATAAATAACAACAAATCGGTCACAAAATTATATTGATATACCAATGTTTTTGTTCTATTTTTCCACACAAAAACAAAAGGTTACATTGACTATAAATTGTCAATTACAATTGTTCACGTCAAGATTTCATAGATTGAAATCTTTGCATAATGGCTTCACTATCAAATTCTCTGTAAATGCCTTTCTCAATATACGTAATCAAATAAGCATTAAGCCAATCGTCTTCCATACGACTAAGCAATCGTTTCTAAACAATTTTCATAACAGAGAAAGCTCTTTCAACGGTTGTAGTCACTACTGGTAAGGTTAATGCCAACACAATGAGTTTGTTGGATTGACTACATATCTTTTCTTTGAACAATTTTCTTTGCAAGAGTAACAATATCTTTAATAGCCAAAAACTCATCATTTGAAGGCATATCCATAACATAAGTTTTAAGTTGATTCTCAAGTACCACGATATTACAAGTATAAAATCCTTCGGATAAAATCGAGCAAAATTAAGTAATTTTGTAGTGTTGAAACCAAAGCATGAGTCGATTGGATTAAGACTTCCTATATACAAAAGCAACTCACTAGTTTTCTCTATAAAACGGTTGTTTAGTTCTGAAAGTTGTAAATCTATAACGGTGTTGCTAACTTCAACTCATATATGATGTAAATTTGTAATTTTTTTAGCTCTATGTCTTGAACGTTTATGAGTTACATACTCATCATCCATGTTAGGTACAACAATTTCATTTAATGAACAAAATAAAAACACTTCCTCTAACAAAGATTCTCATTTCTCATCGTTACTTCTCATCTCTTGTAGGCTTTTTTTATACTTTTACCAAATTAATGTATTTTCAATCTCTTGATCTTTTTTTGCAATGTTAATGACAAGTCATTAGTTTAGGATATTCTTCCTCAAGTGCATGATAAACACAAAATCATATGAATGCATTATCTCTAGCAAAACTTGTGCATTAACCTTTTGTTTTGAACTAACACTGTCATCCATAATAATTTTTAGCACCTCACGCACGGACGAGAACGTGGTAATTAGTCTAATAAGTGTACCATAGTGTGATCCACATCTAGTGTCGCTTAACAAGTGAAACTTTTTCCTTGATTCAACCCTATTCTAGTAAAAATCCTCCTTTAGCCAATGCTTCAAGCATGCCTGTCAAATTTATCGAGTGGGGACATAATGAGTTAGGTCAAAATTGACCCGATCCATTTTGTGATCTGACCCATTTACTATATTTATCAAAAGAGAAATATAACCCAACCCATTTCATAACAGGATCGACCAATTTAACCCACATAAGAAAACATCCAATATTCTATGAAATAAAAGAGAAAAATATAGTTGCACATACAACAGTACATGGCGCATTGTAAAAACAGAATCAAATAGCTTCATTATAACATTGATATTGCATAAATATATCATGAAATACCATAAATGGCGCTGAAAGTGCAAAAGTATAACATTGGGACTGTTTAAATTGCCAGAGTACTTAATAAAATCATTAAGTAACATCTGAAAGTGCAAGTAGGAAACATGTGCAACGTGTATAATACAAGTGAGACAGAATTTCAACAAAACAAACAAATCGTATATCATAGAATCAAATTATTAGTTGCAGATCAAATTTTTTGTCCCTACATAAAATTTAACGCATAAAGAAACATAAGGAAGATGCTCAAAATAAATGGTGAAACTTTCAAATAGCATAATATTATAGAGGTAAAGACCGTTGCAAAATTTTGTTAAAATTTCTGAAAGTATAGCATAAACTGCAAAGAAAATGAAGTTACCTAATGCACCTCATAATTTAATTGTCTGGAAAACATGATAACTCAGACTAAAACTTTAATGAAAGAGTAAAAGATTTATGAAACTGTGATTTTGATTTTGATGATGTTTTTAGATGAAATGGTTTTGAATTGAAAAGAGAGAAAATTGATGTATATTTCTTATGTTACTTTGATACATTTGTGCACTGTATTCATACAGGTAGAATACGAAAGCAAATATTACATTTGTGCCGAACAAATACAAGGCCTGCTAACTTATATTACAACCCGTATTGCTTTGTTATAAAAGAATGGTATTTGTAGTATTCTCGAAGTCACTTTCTAACTCTTCTCCTCAAAGCGATTAGGGTTAGGTTTTCAGATCTGAACCGCCTCTCAAAATTTCTTCGATTTACTCTGCAAAGACTTCAATTTCCTTGTGCTTTTAAGATCTGAGAGAAAGAGCATGGCTTTAATGGCTTCAAGCTCCTATATTGTTGAGTCTTTGAGCTTCGACGCCTCGATTTGCTGGTGGTTGTTACTTGAGACTTCATCAAGTTTGCTAGAGCTTTCTTCAATCTTTAATTCTTGTCTGAGTCGAACAAAACTTCTTGATGAAAGTGGTTTTGTTAAGACATCGGCAATCTGGTAAGTCGCAGGTATGTGGTTCACTTGTAATTCCCTTTTAAGATCTTCTCTCTTACGAAGTACTAGTCGATCCCTATGTGCTTTGTCCTTGAATGAAGTATCGGGTTTGCTAATAAGTATACGGTGCTACGATTGTCACACCATAGATTTGATTTGTTGTTTGTACTTCGTGCATTAGAGATTGAATCCACATGACTTTGGTTGTTGCACTTGCAATACTTTGACATTCTGCTTCTATGCTTGATCTAGATATTGTACATTGTTTCTTTGAGCACTATGAAACCAGATTGTCACCGATATATATACAGTATCCTGCTGTTGATTTCCTATCATCTGGATCAGAGGCCTAGTCAGCGTCTACATAACCAGTTATGTTTAGATGCTTGCTTTTCTTTAGTTGAATGCCATAATTTGATATTCCTTTTAGATACCTTAATATCCTTTTGACCGCTTTCCAGTGTTGATCTAGAGGCCCCTGCATAAATTGAAAATTTTTATTAACACTAAATGAGACATCGGGTCTAGTTATGGTGACATATTGTAATGCACCAACTAGACTTCTATACTGCTTATCATTAAATATGGCTTCTCCCATGTTTTGGGATAAACGTTGACTGGTTATCATTGGTGTTGGTTGCGGATTAACACTTCTCATTTTGGATCTGCTCAGTAATTTCCTGATGTATTTGGTTTGATATAGCATGATTTCTGTATTAGATTTTCTTTTGACCTCAATGCCTAGAAAGTAGTTTATGTGGCCAAGATCCTTGATTGAAAATTGATTGTCCAGAACTTGAATGATTTTATTGATTTCTGCTTCACTGTTCCTTGTTAGAATCAAATCATCAACATATGTTAGTATGTAATTGATAATTTCATCACTGAATTTTGTGAACAATGAGTTGTCTGACTTAGTTGACTGAAACCCCATATCACGTAGAGTGGTTTTTAACTTATCAAACCACACTCTCGGTGCTTGTTTGAGCCCATATATAACTTTATTCTGTTTGCACACATGGTTTCTGTCTTGTTGGAAGCCTAATGGTTGCTCCATATACACCTCTCCCTTTAATTCACCATTAAGAAAAGCATTATTCACATCAAGTTGCCTAATATTCCAACCTTTGTATAAATCTATAGTAAGTATAATCCTGATTGTAGTTGGTTTAACTACTGGAGAGAATGTTTCACAGAAATCAAAACCATGTTCTTGTGTGTATTCCTTTGCCTCTAGCCTTGTCTTATATCTTGCTACTGTGCCATCTGGATTTTTCTTTAACTTGTATGTCCACTTGCATCCAACAATGTTTTTATTCTCTGGTGGCTGAACAAGACTCCATGTCTTGTTTTTGATTAGGGCATTGTATTCATCATTCATTGTAGCCTTCTAGTTTCTATCCTTGATTGCATGGTCAAATGTTTCTCGTTCACTTGATATTATTGTTGTATATGTCACTGGTTTGAATATACCACTCTTTGACCCTGTGATCACGTGATGTTCAGTTCTGACTTGAGTTGCACTATGTGGTGAATCATTATGTTGATCTGAATTGTTGTCTGACTCATAATTCTAAGTGTTTGAATCATGCTGACTTGTTCTTTCTATTGGATTTGTTGTATCTGCAGATGGACTGGATGACTGTGCCTGAGATGGTTCTGGAAACATTGTGTGTTGTGGAGCAGAGTCCATTGTGTCCCTTTCACCTTCTTTATGGATACATTCAGTAGGATCCAAAGGTATAGGAGGTACATAAATTTTTGGATTATAAATTTTTCCTGTAGTCTTTATACTCAAATAAGAATAAGGAAAAGCATGCTCATTGAACACAACATGTCTACTTATAAATATTTTGTCATTGCTATCAATACACTTGTAGCCTTTCTGGTTTGAAGCATATCCTATAGAAGTGCATGGTGTTGATCTAAAATTCAATTTGTGTGTGTTGTATGGTCTTGTGTAAGGGAAACATAGACGTCCAAAGGTTTTTAAAGATTGATAATCTGATTTCATTTTGAACAATTATTCTAGTGGGCTTTCCCCTTTTAGTACTTTAGTTTGTATCCTATTGATTAGATAAACTGCAGTACTAAAAGAGTTAAGCTAGAATTTTAGAGGTAACTTTGCTTAAGCACGAAGAGTTAAACTAGATTCCACTGTATGTCTGTGTTTCCTTTCCACTAAATCATTTTGTTCATATGTGTAGGGACATGTAACTCTGTGGACTATTCTCTTTTCACTAAAATAACCATTGAGTGTCTTAAATTCTGTACCACCATAAGTCTGTATCATTTTGACTTGATGAGTGGTTTGTTTTTCAACTTGTGTGATAAAGTGTATTACTGCATGGTGTGTTTCAGATTTTTCTTTCAAAAAATATATTTAAGTAAGTCTAGAGAAAGCATCAACAAATGATATATAATACCTATACCCATAATCTAAGTTGGTAGGAGCTGGACCCCAATGGTCAGTAGCTACTAACTCTAATGGCTTATCATATTTGCTTGATGAGTCGGCAAATGCCAATTTATTACTTTTACCTAGTTGACAATAAGTACATATATAGGGTAACATGACATAATCAAAGGAAAAAAATCTAAAACTTTCTTCACAATATTTATATTGGGATGACCAAGTTTAAAATACCATACATCAAAGTTACTCAACTTCTTCTTTGGTTGAGAAAGTTCAGAGAAATTACAACTTTATGAGATTTTATTTGTACTGAAATTTCTAGGGTCAACAAGATTAAATCTGTATAAGCCTTTTACTGCTTCACCCTACAACAAAATTTCTTTTGTAAGTATGTCTTTGACTAAGCAATAGTTAGGATAAAATTCGAAATATACATTGTTGTCACTTGCAAACTGAGATACACTCAGAAGATTTTTCTTTGTCTGTGGTACCATCAGTAAATTATTGAGATATAGTTTTCTTTCATCTTTGATGCAAGCAACTCCAGTTTGTGTAATTTTGATTGGCTCACCATTTTCCATGTGTATGGATTTATTACCTTTATACTCTTTGTTCCCAAGATTCAGATTGTCCACACTGTTGATAATGTGGTTGTGTAACGATATCGATTTTTCGTTGCCGAAAAACCGAAATGTTAGGGTTTAAGAATAAGAAAACGAGAGAGAAGGAGGTGGAAGAAGAGAAAATAAAGAGAAAAGAAAATAGAACGGAACAGAACAGAAAACAACAGAACAATAACAAAATCTCACAATTCGCAGCGGAACAACATATAATAATAAATGAATAATCTTTAAACAAAGAACTATATCAGTTATTACATTTTTTTTACACTACATTACATCATATCATAAGAGTGTACAACATCATACAATAAACAGCGGAAAAGAAATACTATATACTTAGTAATACGCCATGCCATCCATCTTGTCTCCAGCAACTCCAGAATATCCAGAATATCCTGATAAACCTTAACTCATGACTGCCCGTGTGGAAATTGGTGGGCACTCAGAGTTTAGGAAGGAAAACAATAAACTCCGAATCAGTCATGTGACTGGTGTGAGAACTCAAAACAGTTTATTTATCTTAAAATCAAAATAGAGGAATATTTTTTTTAAAGCCAATTCGCAATGCTTTTAAAAATGAGACTACCATAAGGCCTCCCGCACACACACACAATGCAAACGCAGAATCGGAGGAGATTTCTCCTTATGATAGTCAAAGATGCTTGATACGCATTTAAAAAGAACATTTTATATTATTACTAGTGCATAGTGTAGGAAAAATTCATTTCGAAAGTAGAATATAAATCTTAGCCAGCATAGACATTTCGAACTATGCCTACTATAGCTAACTATGTTCAATAGCAGGTTACCGCCACATTCCATAGCAGGTTATACAACTAAAACCGTACAAGTCTCGTATTGTTTCTTTGGATTTCCAACGAATGATCAGGCCAAGGAACTTCCCATTGCCACATGAGAACGCCTCTGGATGGACGTCCCCGAGAACCAAACCGGATCTCTACCAACACAAGGCCGGGTTACCCCTAACTGAGTAACAATTGATCGAATATGCCATCCCCCGGTCCTTTGGGACCTTTCACCGAGCGCTCGTAATCAATTCACACAATCATAAAGTGTTTTCAACATGAGTAAGTATCTGGGCTCCATACCATGATACCACCCTTTTCCATAAGGAAATGCACATATCCTAAAGGGCGCTACCCCTCATAACCCTGCCGCATCTTTCCTGTTTTGACCATTCCGGGGTGTGAGGCTCGACGAAGTCACGTCCACAAAAACATACTTTATACAAAAGCCATGCTTTGGGTCAACAAATGATCATAGAAATGATCACCAGGATAGACGATCAAATAAATGATCCTATCACAAATAATCAACACAATGATCATTTCACAGCAACACTCAGCATGTCACATTACCAAATTGGGAATATATCGCTGATAACCTTCAACTACATAACCTCTGAGCTCGTACGTCTCAGAGAAGGGTGTTAAGCTAAGAGAATAAATTCTCCGCCACCAACAGAAATATATTTGAAAGAAATCTGCTTTATATCTCAATTTGTAACGTCAGACATACAATCCATACAAGTCTGTTCTGGGTTCGAACAGAACCGAAGGCACTTCTTACGAAGCCCTTGCAATCCGGGTATTCACAATCCCGATCGAATTTCCCATCACTTAGGGAATCTCTATACCAGGAGCTACCCAGTGCAGAGACAATCGATAGATCATCCTATCGCTTTCGCAAATACCCGATCTTCAACACCGGTCATCAATGCTATCCATTACGTCGTATCACTATTCGGAATGGGTAATCCGAATAACGAGCGCAATAATTTAAAAATAAGTGTAGCATTCAAATTCAGCAAATCACAACAAATACCTTTCAAAGGTAAATATTGATAGTCGGTTATTTAACTATCAATGGATATGCACACATCACCAGATTCCAAATAATTTTCCAAATTATTTATTTCCCAAAAATATCTTTACAAGATATATAATTTCAATACTTCAAAAATAAATCAATATTTATTTTTAAACAAATTCCCCTTTCTTTTATAAATTCCATAGTGAAATTACATTCCAAAATATCCATGCATATACGATTTCAATTATTCATTTCAATTTATCTTCAAAAAGATAAATTCTCTAATATTCACTTTATATTGGAAAACATTTCCATACTTATTTAATAAGTAATTCATGAACCTATTTATTTTCAACACTTGGAAAATATTCAATATACTTAAATCGAGATTAAGTATATATTTCATTCTTTAAGGAAATCATTCTCTTAAACATATTTATTTGGGCCAAAACGAATGTTACGTAAAACATCGTTACGACAACCCAAAATCACTAGTATAGGGATTCGAAATTAAAATAGATATATAAATCCCAATACTATACAAAACATTTCCTTTCGGAAATCATTTACTATAACAATAGTGTTATAGTCCACCATTTCCTTTTATTTCTCGAAAACGTCTATTTATTTTATAACAACTCCTTTTATAAATTCCTTTATTAACCTATTCAATTTATAATTCAATTATAAAACAAAGGTTCATATTATAAGTGAAATACTTATAATTTGTTCGTTTGCAAAATCGTCCCTTTGAACTTCATAATTATAAATCTTATAACTTATAAGATTCATTTATTTATCCAAAACCATTATTTTAATAACTTCACAAATTTTATAAACCTACTGCTTATAAAATTCCATTTATAACTTCACCGTTTATAATTCTATAAATTTCATTCATTTATGAAATTCATTCACAATTTATTCTAACACTTATAAAAACTCGTTTTATAATTCAAAATATTCTAATTTATAAATATCCATTTTATAAATCTTTTATACAAATCAATTTGTATTATTATTCTAAAACGTCTTTAAACTTCTTTATAATTTCACTATTTTGATTTATAAAATAATCAAATTTTATAAATCCTATATTTTCAACTTTTTATAATAGATTCAAAAATCCCGATTAAACTATTTTATAAAATCATTAAACTCGATATTTTCAAAAATCAACCTTTAACTATATTTCTCAAAAATCATAATTTTTATAACATTAAAATTATACGTTTATTTATTTAAAATGGATAAATTCCCAAAAATATTTTATAAACGTATACTTTCAAAAATCACTTTGAAATCCCTTTTAAAATTCCAAAATTTGGTCCAATGATGCTACATACCAAATGGTCAATCACGACAACAACGATATCATATATCGATATGATAATCAACGAATATCAAAATATCCATAATCAAATAAATACTGTTGAGGAATCCAGTTGGATCCCTCCAACCTGTTTTCCTGCATCCACAAACATTAGCACAATACCAATTCCGCTCCAGTACGGAATTATCGCGGTATATGGGATTTAAAATATTATCCGCTTAATAGACGGCGCAATAGGGTCTCATCCGCTATACAAATGCAGGAAATCAATAACTCCAATATATACATATGCCAATATATATATATATATATATATATTGCTATTATATATAATACCAATTTCACTGTTTATGAAATATTCGCGGTATATGTTTTTAATAAATAACATCCGCTTACTAACGGCGCATAATGTCTATTTTAACAATCAATAGATAACAATCAACATTCAAACATGCATTCAAGTATTTTAAATCTAACTATTTAAAATAAAATCGAAACTGATTCGATTGAGTGAGAAGTTCTCACCTTGATTTCAATTTCGTTTTAGCGATTTATTTCGAATAAAATTAAACGGACGTTTAATTTTACCCAAAATTCTCACTAACTCCAAACGACTCCAATCCAATTCCATAGCGTAGTGCTCGTCCATACGATTCCAACGCAACTGGTTTCGTGCGTTTTCGACCTCGTATGAAAAAGATATGATTTTTCAAAGTTTCACGAATTTTATAACTATAATTTACAACCTAAATTAACTATTTTCACCTAGCCTTCAATCTAAGCCGTTAGATCACGATCCAAGGCCGCACGTTCACCATCTCCCCCAAACTCATGTACAGGAACAAACCGAACCCACCAATCACTAACTAGGGCTTCAATTTGCAACCACCACAAGCCACTTCACATCGATCAGGAGCTTCCACCTCGAAGAGCACGACACGAGCAACACTCGGCCAAGACATGGTGGCACTCGGCTTCCCCCTCCTCCTCGAAATGCGTGCGCAAACTGCAGAGAACGCGGGCTTATTTCCACCTCCACGCGACACTAAACCTCATCATATTCGTATGGATCCAAAGCTCGTTGCGTGCTCTCCGTTTTTCATTTAGAAAGTATTCAAAAATATTGAATGGATTGGAAGAGATTAAGGAATGAAAATTGGAGATTTCTGGCCTTCGGTTTCTATGGTGGCGGCCGGCTAGGGTTTTAGTTATATTTTTTTTTTTTAGAGAGAGAGGGGCTATTTATAGGAAATTTTTGAACACTATTCATCCGGGAATTCCGAACTACGATTTACGCGCCGTAACTAGCGTTTCTAGGGTTTACCCCGCGTTCCGGACACAATGGAATAGGTTTCGAAAGCTAATTCGGACATCTGTGCGAGTTATGGCTATAAACGTTCAATTTGAATTAAACCGGTTTAAACGATTTTCTAGGCGTTTTAATTTATACCGGACAAACGGTAAATCCTATTGACACGAAATTTGAAACCTTACAATAATATCACATTATGGATCCGATGAAACTGGTTTCGTCGAAATCCGATACTTTTTTAAAAATGGCTATTTTAACTCGCTAAATTAATATTAAAAATAAATTCGATGCGTTTCGAGCTGCCACGATCAAACGACAACTCCGATTGACACGAAAATTGAAATCCGGTAATAACTAACTATTACGGATCCAATGGAACTGGTTTCGTCCAATTCTGAGACTGTTCAAAAATTAACAAATTTTACTAGTCGATTAAATATTAAAATATTCAATTTTCACAAATTAACTTTTAATTCGATTTTAAAAGTTCTAAAATATCATTCTAACTTCAATATGATAAAATAAAATTTTACAAATCATTTTAAATCATATTTAACTCAATTTTCAATTATTTCCATAATTTAACATATTAAATTATCGATTTAATTATCCAATTAAATCCAATTATTCGAATTAAAATTTATTCGACTTATAAATTCACTTATTTATATTTAAAATTAATTAAATATTCAAATTTTAATTACTAAAAATCCCGGGTCGTTACAATCTTCCCCACTTAAAAGAATTTCGTCCTCGAAATTATCAAGTAAGAAAAGTTATAGAATTTATTAACTTTCCATAATTCATAGCCAAACTTCTTATAATAACTTTACTAAGTTTTGAAATCATACTTAGTTATCTTTTCAAAAACAATTACTATCGTTTAACTTTCAATTCCAACTCAAAGTTAAAGTTTTCAAAATTTTTCAATTTTCTCAAATTTTTTCTAACGCCTTAAATTTTTGGAAAAATTTGCCATAGTCTCCTTTGCGCGGCTCGATCCGGAAAAAAAATGACAGTATATATATCACAAATATACATCTCATCAAGTAATGAGGCATCCCGAAGGGAAAAAGTATAAAAGTACGGTATGTAATCCGAGATATGTACCTTATATTTTATTAGCAAGCATATACGGCTAATATAGCGCGAAAGCGAGCTCCAAATGCGAAGCAAACACGATCCGCACCTACTAAACACTCAACAAACAACATGAGAACCATGTATATAGACAATAGTATCAATATACAACATATAGCAACATAATAACTATATATGCCAACATATCAAATGTAGTAAAAGCAATATATTCAACCATCAACCAACTATCATCCAAAAATTCATAACCAATAAATATTCATTCATATTCTCATTAATATTCAATGAAATGGTTTTCAATTTAAATCACATTTGATTCATTTACAGTGGATGTTTTTACTAACATTCATTTTCAATTAGTTTATATTCACTAATTCATATTCAAGTTGGTTCACTTCCAAATCAAATTCAATTCTATTTAAGATTCACTTAACTTCCAATTGAATTTCAATTACTTTAGCTTCCAATTTCCATTAACTCAATTTCATTAACACTTAATGAATTATATACAATCAACTAACAATCACATAACAATCAATGTATATTAATTACAACCAAATTACTTTGCTTACAATTTGTTTAATTAAATTGATTTTCATTCAACTATTCAACTTTCGATAACATTAGATTTTAATGAATTAACACTTACATTCATTATTTCATATCAATTATTTTCATTCAATTGATTAACATTTAATTCATTAATTCAATTCAATTACAAAAGTTGAATTTCATTTATATAACTCAAGTTCATATTTATCACTTAATTTTATTAATTTACTTTGATACTAATATCAACTTCATTCAACATCTCTTAAGTTATATTCATATAGTTTCACTTCGCATATATATAAGTTTATTTCATAATTGTAAATCACTTTAATTATAATTCTTTTCTTATAATTCTTTTTACTTATACAATTATTCTTCAATTTAGATTATTCAAACAACTTAGCAATCAACTTATATACACTTTAATAATTCTGAAAAATTATTCCTTTATATATATATAAAAATATAATCAAGGTAAAATTATTCCATTTACCCAATTTAAAACAATACTGTGTCGAATTGTTCTATTCAAGTGTTTAGAAACCCCTTCGGCATAGTTGTCGAGACCGTGCTGACGAAGGTTCATATACCACTCAATAAACCAATCATCACAATATAAAACAATTTTATATATTCACTAACAAATACGCTCTCATAGCTATTATTACACTCAAACTCATTCTAGAGTACTACTGACTCTATCTCTAATGAGTACTACCCAACAGAACCATGGTTGTCGCTTAACCATATGCTCTGATACCAAATGTAACGATATCGATTTTTCGTTGCCGAAAACCCGAAATGTTAGGGTTTAAGAAGAAGAAAACGAGAGAGAAGGAGGTGGAAGAAGAGAAAATAGAGAGAAAAGAAAATAGAAAATAGAACGGAACAGAACAGAAAACAACAGAACAATAACAGAATCTCACAATTCGCAGCGGAACAACATATAATAATAAATGAATAATCTTTAAACAAAGAACTATATCAGTTATTACATTTTTTTTACACTACATTACATCATATCATAAGAGTGTACAACATCATACAATAAACAGCGGAAAAGAAATACTATATACTTAGTAATACGCCATGCCATCCATCTTGTCTCCAGCAACTCCAGAATATCCAGAATATCCTGATAAACCTTAACTCTTGACTGCCCGTGTGGAAATTGGTGGGCACTCAGAGTTTAGGAAGGAAAACAATAAACTCCGAATCAGTCATGTGACTGGTGTGAGAACTCAAAACAGTTTATTTATCTTAAAATCAAAATAGAGGAATATTTTTTTTAAAGCCAATTCGCAATGCTTTTAAAAATGAGACTACCATAAGGCCTCCCGCACACACACACAATGCAAACGCAGAATCGGAGGAGATTTCTCCTTATGATAGTCAAAGATGCTTGATACGCATTTAAAAAGAATATTTTATATTATTACTAGTGCATAGTGTAGGAAAAATTCATTTCGAAAGTAGAATATAAATCTTAGCCAGCATAGACATTTCGAACTATGCCTACTATAGCTAACTATGTTCAATAGCAGGTTACCGCCACATTCCATAGCAGGTTATACAACTAAAACCGTACAAGTCTCGTATTGTTTCTTTGGATTTCCAACGAATGATCAGGCCAAGGAACTTCCCATTGCCACATGAGAACGCCTCTGAATGGACGTCCCCGAGAACCAAACCGGATCTCTGCCAACACAAGGCCAGGTTACCCCTAACTGAGTAACAACGGACCGAATATGCCATCCCCCGGTCCTTTGGGACCTTTCACCGAGCGCTCGTAATCAATTCACACAATCATAAAGTGTTTTCAACATGAGTAAGTATCTGGGCTCCATACCATGATACCACCCTTTTCCAGAAGGAAATGCACATATCCTAAAGGGCGCTACCCCTCATAACCCTGCCGCATCTTTCCTGTTTTGACCATTCCGGGGTGTGAGGCTCGACGAAGTCACGTCCACAAAAACATACTTTATACAAAATCCATGATTTGGGTCAACAAATGATCATAGAAATGATCACTAGGATAGACGATCAAATAAATGATCCTATCACAAATAATCAACACAATGATCATTTCACAGCAACACTCAGCATGTCACATTACCAAATTGGGAATATATCGCTGATAACCTTCAACTACATAACCTCTGAGCTCGTACGTCTCAGAGAAGGGTGTTAAGCTAAGAGAATAAATTCTCCGCCACCAACAGAAATATATTTGAAAGAAATCTGCTTTATATCTCAATTTGTAACGTCAGACATACAATCCATACAAGTCTGTTCTGGGTTCGAACAGAACCGAAGGCACTTCTTACGAAGCCCTTGCAATCCGGGTATTCACAATCCCGATCGAATTTCCCATCACTTAGGGAATCTCTATACCAGGAGCTACCCAGTGCAGAGACAATCATAGATCATCCTATCGCTTTCGCAAATACCCGGTCTTCAACACCGGTCATCAATGCTATCCATTACGTCGTATCACTATTCGGAATGGGTAATCCGAATAACGAGCGCAATAATTTAAAAATAAGTGTAGCATTCAAATTCAGCAAATCACAACAAATACCTTTCAAAGGTAAATATTGATAGTCGGTTATTTAACTATCAATGGATATGCACACATCACCAGATTCCAAATAATTTTCCAAATTATTTATTTCCCAAAAATATCTTTACAAGATATATAATTTCAATACTTCAAAAATAAATCAATATTTATTTTTAAACAAATTCCCCTTTCTTTTATAAATTCCATAGTGAAATTACATTCCAAAATATCCATGCATATACGATTTCAATTATTCATTTCAATTTATCTTCAAAAAGATAAATTCTCTAATATTCACTTTATATTGGAAAACATTTCCATACTTATTTAATAAGTAATTCATGAACCTATTTATTTTCAACACTTGGAAAATATTAAATATACTTAAATCGAGATTAAGTATATATTTGATTCTTTAAGGAAATCATTCTCTTAAACATATTTATTTGGGCCAAAACGAATGTTACGTAAAACATCGTTACGACAACCCAAAATCACTAGTATAGGGATTCGAAATTAAAATAGATATATAAATCCCAATACTATACAAAACATTTCCTTTCGGAAATCATTTACTATAACAATAGTGTTATAGTCCACCATTTCCTTTTATTTCTCGAAAACGTCTATTTCAACAATAGATGTTGAAATCCATGGTTTCGAATCTCAACACATTTTAAAACATCGTTAGATCGTTTTAATTCAATTTAAAATATCACATTCTAAACATTTTCTTTAACATATTATTCACTATTCAAAAACGTGAATATACTACGTTAACAATTTTCATCCTTTTATACATTTCATTTTAAAGGATTATTCACAGTCAAAAATGTGAATATAACTCCATTAATAGGTTTCAACAATTTACTTCTTAAAATAAGTCATTTGCGAATTTATAAAACAACATTTATAAATTCCTTTTCTATTTATTTTATAACAACTCCTTTTATAAATTCCTTTATTAACCTATTCAATTTATAATTCAATTATAAAACAAAGGTTCATATTATAAGTGAAATACTTATAATTTATTCGTTTGCAAAATCGTCCCTTTGAACTTCATAATTATAAATCTTATAACTTATAAGATTCATTTATTTATCCAAAACCATTATTTTAATAACTTCACAAATTTTATAAACCTACTGCTTATAAAATTCCATTTATAACTTCACCGTTTATAATTCTATAAATTTCATTCATTTATGAAATTCATTCACAATTTATTCTAACACTTATAAAAACTCGTTTTATAATTCAAAATATTCTAATTTATAAATATCCATTTTATAAATCTTTTATACAAATCAATTTGTATTATTATTCTAAAACGTCTTTAAACTTCTTTATAATTTCACTATTTTGATTTATAAAATAATCAAATTTTATAAATCCTATATTTTCAACTTTTTATAATAGATTCAAAAATCCCGATTAAACTATTTTATAAAATCCTTAAACTCCATATTTTCAAAAATCAACCTTTAACTATATTTCTCAAAAATCATAATTTTTATAACATTAAAATTATACGTTTATTTATTTAAAATGGATAAATTCCCAAAAATATTTTATAAACGTATACTTTCAAAAATCACTTTGAAATCCCTTTTAAAATTCCAAAATTTGGTCCAATGATGCTACATACCAAATAGTCAATCACGACAACAACGATATCATATATCGATATGATAATCAACGAATATCAAAATATCCATAATCAAATAAATACTGTTGAGGAATCCAGTTGGATCCCTCCAACCTGTTTTCCTGCATCCACAAACATTAGCACAATACCAATTCCGCTCCAGTATGGAATTATCGCGGTATATGGGATTTAAAATATTATCCGCTTAATAGACGGCGCAATAGGGTCTCATCCGCTAGACAAATGCGGGAAATCAATAACTCCAATATATACATATGCCAATATATATATATTTCTATTATATATAATACCAATTTCACTGTTTATGAAATATTCGCGGTATATGTTTTTAATAAATAACATCCGCTTACTAACGGCGCATAATGTCTATTTTAACAATTAATAGATAACAATCAACATTCAAACATGCATTCAAGTATTTTAAATCTAACTATTTAAAATAAAATCGAAACTGATTCGATTGAGTGAGAAGTTCTCACCTTGATTTCAATTTCGTTTTAGCGATTTATTTCGAATAAAATTAAACGGACGTTTAATTTTACCCGAAATTCTCACTAACTCCAAACGACTCCAATCCAATTCCATAGCGTAGTGCTCGTCCATACGATTCCAACGCAACTGGTTTCGCGCGTTTTCGACCTCGTATGAAAAAGATATGAATTTTCAAAGTTTCACGAATTTTATAACTATAATTTACAACCTAAATTAACTATTTTCACCTAGCCTTCAATCTAAGCCGTTAGATCACGATCCAAGGCCGCACGTTCACCATCTCCCCCAAACTCACGTACAGGAACAAACCGAACCCACCAATCACTAACTAGGGCTTCAATTTGCAACCTCCACAAGCACTTCACATCGATCAGGAGCTTCCACCTCGAAGAGCACGACACGAGCAACACTCGGCCAAGACATGGTGGCACTCGGCTTCCCCCTCCTCCTCGAAATGCGTGCGCAAACTGCAGAGAACGCGGGCTTATTTCCACCTCCACGCGACACTAAACCTCATCATATCCGTATGGATCCAAAGCTCGTTGCGTGCTCTCCGTTTTTCATTTAGAAAGTATTCAAAAATATTGAATGGATTGGAAGAGATTAAGGAATGAAAATTGAAGATTTCTGGCCTTCGGTTTCTATGGTGGCGGCCGGCTAGGGTTTTAGTTATATTTTTTTTTTAGAGAGAGAGGGGCTATTTATAGGAAATTTTTGAACACTATTCATCCGGGAATTCCGAACTCCGATTTACGCGCCGTAACCAGCGTTTCTAGGATTTACCCCGCGTTCCGGACACAATGGAACAGGTTTCGAAAGCTAATTCGGACATCTGTGCGAGTTATGGCTATAAACGTTCAATTTGAATTAAACCGATTTAAACGATTTTCTAGGCGTTTTAATTTGTACCGGACAAACGGTAAATCCTATTGATACGAAATTTGAAACCTTACAATAATATCACATTACGGATCCGATGAAACTGGTTTCGTCGAAATCCGAGACTTTTTGAAAAATGGCTATTTTAACTCGCTAAATTAATATTAAAAATAAATTCGATGCGTTTCGAGCTGCCACGATCAAACGACAACTCCGATTGACACGGAAATTGAAATCCGGTAATAACTAACTATTACAGATCCAATGGAACTGGTTTCGTCCAATTCTGAGACTGTTCAAAAATTGACAAATTTTACTAGTCGATTAAATATTAAAATATTCAATTTTCACAAATTAACTTTTAATTCGATTTTAAAATTTCTAAAATATCGTTCTAACTTCAATATGATAAAATAAAATTTTACAAATCATTTTCAATCATATTTAACTCAATTTTCAATTATTTCCATAATTTAACATATTAAATTATCGATTTAATTATCCAATTAAATCCAATTATTCGAATTAAAATTTATTCGACTTATAAATTCACTTATTTATATTTAAAATTAATTAAATATTCAAATTTTAATTACTAAAAATCCTGGGTCGTTACAGGTTGGTTGCTCCAGAATCTGGATACTAACTCGCATCATATGCCTATTCGGGCGGCTTGTCTCACTTTGACTATTTGTTTTGTTACTGCATGACCGATTACTTGTTTCTTGTTGTGCCTGAGCCATATTGACACTGAGGTTGTTGTTTCTCTGATTTGTTGAATTCTAATTTGGAGTGTAGTTAAGATTGAGTCTAAAGTAACAATTTAGGGCAGCGTGCCCAACTTTTTCACATATCTGGCATCTTGATCTATTGTTGTTGTTGTACCTTCCTCTACCTCTGCCCCTAGCTAGAGGATTTGGTTTGTTGTTGAATTGATTCTTGTTTTTGTAGTTTGATGCATAATTGACTGACATATCTGAAGCTATGGGTCTCTTGAATTCTAATCTTCCTTTATGGGCAAGAAGTATGGAATGCACATCCTCAATGGATGGAGTAATTCTTTGAGATGATATAACAGTCACAACAACATCATACTCTTCACTTAAGCCACTTAAGATGATCAATACCTATTTAGTAAACAGTACTTTGGGACCAGCTGCTTCAAGCAGATCACATGATGTTTTAATTTTTGCAAGATACTCTCCCATAGTTTGATTTTCTTTCTTGGTACTATGCATATGTCTTTTGTCATTCATTACCTTTGCTGCTGATTGAGAATTAAAGATTCTATCAACTGTTGACTATATCTCATTTGTTGTTTTGCTCCCAATAACTTGTGGCAATAGTTTAACGCTTATGGATGATAAAAGCCATGATAAACTATATTGTCTTTGACATTTTGCAAATTCTAGATTGCTAACCGTCTTGATTTCTTCATTAGTGATGAAACTTAGTGGGGCAACATGAGTGCCAAGCAGGAAGCATTCTAAGCCATAGCCTCTTATGGCTGTTTCCACCTGCATCTTCCAGAGAAGATAATTGTCTTCTTCTAATTGTGCTGTGACTAATTGACTTTGAGGGCTACTGACAGTTTTGATCAGACTTTCAGTGGCTATTTTGTAGGATCGATTTCACCCTAGAGGGGGGTGAATAGGGTTATACTAGAAATTAGATAGTCCCTCGCTTACACACGTAAACTCGATATACCCGCTATGACTATCCTAACCCTACGCTCAAAACCTTGCCACAACTCAGGCACCGAGTTGCGAATTCTCAAACTACGTCACGTAGTTTGTCCCCTAGTCACACGACTAGAAAATTAAACGGTTTAAAAATAAAGATACAAATTAAAAACAATTTAAATAATAAAGCCCTAATTTAAATATACTAAAGCCCAATCCTTTTCTTTGTTTAGCCGGCCCAAACTAGATTATCTCGGAGAAAAAATTTGCCGGCCCTTTCTTCTTTGCGCTGCTTTTCTATGAAAAATAATGGCTTCGTTATTTTATTCCTTTGCTCCAAAATTAGGGCTTATGGTATAATCGAAGTCGCCGACTCTAGAAGCTTCGATCGAGATAGATATATTCCAGTTCCTTGCGTTCGTCGATCGTTTGTCTCTTTGAATTTCTATCGGCTACTTCAATTCGATCAAGTTCGAATTACAATTGGTATGTTAATTTTTGCCTTTTCTTTTACTGGTTTTGGCTCGCTTGAACTTGATCTTGATTCGAGTTGAATGATTATTGTTCTCTGTTTAGTTCGAACTCGAATACCTTTGTTGCCGATGATGATTGGGTTTTTATATAGGTCGAATTCCTATTTTCTCGTTCATATGAAATCATTTGAATTTGTCAATGATTTATCTCGGCCACTTGATTATTTTGAACGATGGTGATTTCTCTGACTTAATCAATTCACTTGAATAACACGGTTTTGAACTCTGATTTGGTTCAATTCCTCGATTGCTTGGTTATCACGGCACTGTTTGATTTCGTTCTTGTTGTATTCGGCTTTGACTTGATTTTTAAAACTGCTGTTACATTTGGCTTCGGTCATTTTTGAAAATTCTTTCTTGATTTTGCTCGGCCTGTACTTGTGCATTTGCATAATGTATATATATGTGTTAGCTTTGGATTTGGTCACTTGATCATCTCTGTTGATTGCTCTGTTGTATTTTCATTTTGATGTCGAACTTGCTTGATATGAAATTCTGGTGGCATTGCATATGTACTTGTAGTGGTTTGTCGAAATCATAGTGGCATTTGGTCCAGACTTGAGTTCCCTGTAAAGCTGTAGTTTTCATTGTTGTGGCCTAGTCGATGCATTGAGTTGTATCACTAGTCTTTGCATTTGTACATATGATGGCATTCTGGTTTATCACATGCTGCTTGCTTTTGTCTCGGCATGTACCTTTGCATTTCATACATATGTATATGCTCACTCATGTAGTTTTGAATGTGGTATGTGCCTTGTCTGGTTCACATGGTTCCTTCATGTTGTTGAATGTTTTGATGTGCACAGTTGTGTCACTTGTGTATACTGTGTCATTTATGTTGGTTTGATTTCATTCTGGTGCCTTGTCTTTGTATATGGCCATTGCATTTGTGTTCATGTATACAGTTTACTTGAGTCTGGTCATTGTTGGCAACTATTGCTGTTGTATATGTTGACTTCGGCACTTATTTGGATCTGTAGTGGCATTGTGCTCGAGTACTTGTAGTCTGGTCTATTGAGTTTAATCATCCACTGTGCACATTGTAGCCTTGGTCTTTGTTGTTGTAGCATGCACTCTGTTTATGGCCACTGGTTCATTTTGATTTGATTTTGGTCGCTGTTGTGCATGGCTTGAAGTCTGGTGCTTCATCATTGACTCAGTTTTGTCTCGACCTATTGTTTCGTATTTGCACCTGTGTTGAATCCAGCTTAAACGCTCAGGTTTGACCTTGTGTGCCTGTGTCGAGATTTTATTTATATTACATTTGAGTTGAACCCGGCTTTTCATTTGGGTTTGACCTGTGCTCACCTATCCATGTAAATCAATCAAGTGTATATCGATGTGCATGGCCTTGTGGCATGTACAGTGATACACTGTGCATGTCACCTTGTTCGTGTGTGATGAATTCAAATGTAAATGATGACGAACAACCCAAATAACTGAGGCAAATAATATTTTCAAAATCCATATTTTATTTTATATTGCAAAATATTTCTTTTTCAATTTTACTGCGTTAGTGAATATTTTTGCAGATTGCTCAGTTGCTGGATTCAAACTGGAAAGAAGTTGAAGATAAAAATACGAGTGTGAGTGATATGTAGTGAGGTTCTAAATGTAGAAAAGAATTGTGATGTAATCAGAAATTGTATTGTAATTGAATTTGTATAGTTATAGTGAGAGCTTGAAATTGTACTATTCAAAATTGTAATAAATATTTGTTTGAATAAAATATTCGTTTGAATTCAAATTCAGTGTTATTTATTTTATTCAACAAATATTTATTTATTCTGTGAAAATAAAATAGTATATTAACAAATAAATTTAAATGAATGTATATATGTTTATTATCATCAAACAAAAATCATATAAACGCATATTCAACAATCTCCCCCTTTTGATGATAACAAACATATATTTAAGATTTTGAATTATGTTAAATGTATTTGATCATTCAATTTGCTCCCCATATTTGAATGCTCCCTCTCTACACAATACTCCCCCTGCATACAAATAAAAATATGCAAATGAGTCTAGATGCAAATGGAAAAATTATTTGACATTTGCTTGATTTTATTTGACAAAATCTTAACTTTTCTCTCCCCCTTTTGTTATCAGCAAAAGAGTAATAGTAATAGAAAATTAAAAATATAGTGATAGTCATTAATACGACATTAAAACTCAATTGAGTATAAATATTAATTTCAATAAAAAATCAAACAAAAATCATAAATACTTTAATTGACGCATATTCCACTTTAGAATGATAGGAATGATTTCATCAAATAAAACCATATAGTTGTGTCTATTTGTGGTATATTTATTTCAGGAAATTTGAATATCTACTAACCATGCATAACCGTTAGGACTTTTAAATGAGATTAGTAGTATTCACAATTTTTATTTTTATTTTAAAAATGAATTCAAGTATCTTCTAACCACGCATAACCGTGAGGACTTTTAAATGGGATTAGAATCAACTTGTCTATTTAATCAATTAATTTTGATATGCGTTCCATACATGCATAACCGTGAGGACTTTTAAATGAGCATGGAAGCACATAATCAAAAATCCAAGTAATTCACCCATGCATAACCGTGAGGACTTTTAAATGAGAGTGAATACTTTGGATATTTTTTTTATTGCTAAAAATATAATAAATTGAAGCACAAATGATTTCCCGTTTAAAATACCACATATTGACCTACTATATTGGATTTTGATGAGTGATGGTCGATAAAAAAAATGATAGAAATAGAAATGGTCATGGAATATTTATCAACAAAAAGTTTTTATAACTCTTGTTTAAATTTCTAAAGAAATTTTCTAATTATACTTTATCAAGTCATAATATATGATTAATATCAACACTCATCTTATTTTCAATCACTATATATCTTTTCAGATAATTAGTAGGGAGTCAGATTAGTCAATGTAATCATTTAAAATCAAATTCAAAGATAATTATAAATCAATTTTTCTAAAAATGACCAATCTGAAAACAAGGTCAAAAATGATTTTCTAGAAGGGGTTTTATAAGAAAATTTTCTGTTATTTGAAAATTATTTGAATTGAAAAATTATGCAGATATTTTCTTTGAATGAATGATGCAGTTACTAAATGTCTAAAAAAATCACGTTCCACTAGTAATTTTTCTATCAACTAGATTACCAGTGTAATCTGCATCTGAATTTAAATTTCACTCAATATTCACTCGTTGGATGTCAAAGACCAGATTGTGAAATTTCAACAAATTATCTCATAATTATTTTCAACAATTTTTAAATGAAAATCTCTTGGATTTGAATTAAAACCGTGTTAACTATCAAACACATATCATAGTGTCAATCTTAGAAGCCGTAGAATAAACAGTTATATTCATGAGTAATCAACAGTCATTAAAACATCATTATTATTTCAAAAACAATTTCTTGAAGTTTCAACAATTTCATAAAGTTTCAACAATTTCAATAATTTCTTAAAATCCTTTTTATAGCATCAGTAATCAATCAACATCATAATTTGACCAAACAGATTAAGTTCAATGATGAAAAGATGGTTGGTCAACTTTTAAGCATAAATCATAAATCATAGATAAGAACAAGTCATGTAGGATCATATCAAGTAAGTCAGAATCAGTCAACCATCATAATAACTCCAAGTAATTCTATTTAAAGATGATTGGTCAATATTTTGAAAAGTCAGAATCAAAATCATCATTATTTCATCACCACATTATTGGCTGATTTAATTCAGAATACGGTGTAGATTATCACATTTAATATATCATTCAAATAAATATACCTTTACCTGTTTTTACCTTTACGATATTTTTCGTTGTTGTCCATTGTGATTCTATCACCTTTATACTAGGCTAAGGAACTTTGCTTTGTCGCCCGTTGTGCTTCTAGAACAGCCAAAAACCAGAGAACACTGTTGTTGTTCCTTAGCCTGCCATGACACCTACACGGGAAAAGATTTACGTGACCTATTTGTTTTTATAGGTCCATGATTGTTAGTGGCAGAAAATTTCGAAAAACAATTTTGTGAAGACCCAAAACTATTTATAATTGTTCCCTTTGGCACCCAAATTTGTTCAACTTTGAGAGATTTTATATTTGTGCCTTTTGAAACCCAAATCGGTATAGTTTTCACATGTTTGGGTCTATACCAATAATTATTGTGATTGTGTCCATATTTTTTACAAATTGTGCACATAGAATAACTTGATTAATATTGCATTCAACAATTTTCGGTTTATTATATCCAAGTCCTTGTCTAACCGTATTAACAGTTTGCTTTCCTAATAGAATATTCAACGATTTTTCACTTTTTGAAAATTTATCTAAAGTCGTTGACAAATTTTGGACTTGTGTTTTGAGAGATTCATTTTCGTTTAACAATTGTGTGCACCTTTTAATAGAATTCTCTCTTCTAGTATTTTCATTTTCTTTTAAAATCAGAATTTCATTTTCAAGTGATTTTATATTGATTTCTAATTTTTTAATTTCTTCTTCGAATGTTGGACACTTATCACACTTAGGGATCCTACTCTGATAGGTTTTGACTAATTGGTCAAGTTGTTCATTTAATTCTATCAGAGAGTCTTTTTGTGATTCAAGTTTAGCATATTTTTCCCTAAGTCGTTCAAAACAGCCGTTTACTTCATGAAAATATATAAGCAACTCAGAATGAGTAAGTTTTGATACCTCACTTGGCTCATCATCATCACTGTCAGTTATATCACCTCGAAGGCACAAATTTGCTTTTTCACTTTCACTGCCAGTGCTTTGATCATCCTTGTCTATTTCATCCCAAGTGGCTGCAAAACTTTTCTTTTTCTGTTTCTTTCCATGGCTGAATTTAATTTGTGGACACTCGGGCTTGATATGACCGGGTTTGTTGCAATTATAACAAATGATCTTCTGTTCTTCTGAGTGGTCAAGTGCTTTGCCTATTCTGCTTTTCAATTCCTGATTTCGAGCTGGATTTTCGTATTTGCGATTCCACTTTTTAAATTTCCTTATTAACAGCTCTAGTTCTTCTGCACCTTCATCATCGTCATCGTCATCACTTTTAGTTGTTCCTTTGAGAGCTATCGATTTCTTTCGAGTATCTCCTCCTTCACGCTCTTCTTTGAATTTTATCTCTAGCTCATATGTGGTGAGATTTCCGATGAGTTCTTCAACTTTGAGTTGTTTTAAATCTTTCGATTCTTGAATGGCAGTCACTTTGGCTTCAAAACTTCGTGGAAGGACTCTGAGGATTTTTCGGACTATCTCCAACTCTGTGTACGTTTTTCCAAGAGCTTTGGATTTGTATACGATATTGGAAAGTCGTCCGTACATCTCTTTGACATTTTCTTCCTTCGCCATTGTAAAGTTCTCATATTCGCTGCATAGCATAGCAAGGCGGGATTTTTTGACTTGAGATGTTCCTTCGTGAGTCACTTCGAGTGTGTGCCATATTTCCTGCGCAGTTAGACAATGTGAGACACGATTAAACTCAAATTGATCCAATGAACAGATAATAGAATTCATAGCTTTAGCATTAGTATTTTGTAATTTATTTTCCAGTTCTGTCCATTGTTCCTTTGGTTTCTCTATTTCCTGATTATCTACAGTTATAGTTGGTATTCTATAAGATGTCTCAACAATATTCCATGCATCAATGGTTTTCAGAAAAATTTCCATCCTATTTTTCCAGTAAGCATATTCACCATTGAACATTGGTGGTCTAACTATCGACTGACCCTCTGCAAAAGCATTATTAAAAGAAGCCATTTTTAAAAATTCAAATTTTTAAAACAAAACCTGATTTTTTGAAAAAACGGATTTTTAAAACAAATGATGACTTCTATTCCTAGCTCCGATACCACTTGTAGGATCGATTTCACCCTAGAGGGAGGGTGAATATGGTGATAGTGTTAATTACAAAAATTATTGCGGAAGTGTATATTAATTTTAACACAGATCACAGCAGAATAAACACAGCACAGATAATATCAGAATAATAAAAGCAGAAGAGAACAACACAGAATTTACCCAGCTTCGGCAAAACCCTGCCTACGTGCTGCCCGCAAGGTTTCTACTAGAAATTAGATAGTCCCTCGCTCACACACGTAAACTCGCTATACCCGCTATTGACTATCCTAACTCTACGCTCAAAACTTTGCCACAACTCAGGCACCGAGTTGCGAATTCTCAAACTACGTCACGTAGTTTGTCCCCTAGTCACACGACTAGAAAATTAAACGGTTTAAAAATAAAGATACAAATTAAAAACAATTTAAATAATAAAGCCCTAATTTAAATATACTAAATCCCAATCCTTTTCTTTGTTTAGCCGGCCCAAACTAGATTATCTCGGAGAAAAAAATTTGCCGGCCCTTTCTTCATTGTGCTGCTTTTCCATGAAAAATAATGGCTTCGTTATTTTATTCCTTTGCTCCAAAATTAGGGCTTCTGGTATAATCGAAGTCGCCGACTCTAGTAGCTTCGATCGAGATAAATATATTCCAGTTCCTTGCGTTCGTCAATCGTTTGTCTCTTTGAATTTCTATCGGCTACTTCAATTCGATCAAGTTCGAATTACAATTGGTATGTTAATTTTTGCCTTTTCTTTTACTGGTTTTGGCTTGCTTGAACTTGATCTTGATTCGAGTTGAATGATTATTGTTCTCTGTTTAGTTCGAACTCGAATACCTTTGTTGCGGATGATGATTGGGTTTTTATATAGGTCGAATTCCTATTTTCTCGTTCGTATAAAATCATTTGAATTTGTCAATGATTTATCTCGGCCACTTGATTATTTTGAATGATGGTGATTTCTCTGACTTAATCAATTCACTTGAATAACACGGTTTTGAACTCTGACTTGGTTCGATTCCTCGATTGCTTGGTTATCACGGCACTGTTTGATTTCGTTCTTGTTGTACTCGACTTTGACTTGATTTTTAAAACTGCTGTTACATTTGGCTTCGGTCATTTTTGAAAATTCTTTCTTGATTTTGCTCGGCCTGTACTTGTGCATTTGCATCATGTATATATATGTGTTAGCTTTGGATTTGGTCACTTGATCATCTCTGTTGATTGCCCTGTTGTATTTTCATCCTGATGCCGAACTTGCTTGATATGAAATTCTGGTGGCATTGCATATGTACTTGTAGTGGTTTGTCGAAATCACAGTGGCATTTGGTCCAGACTTGAGTTCCCTGTAAAGCTGCAGTTTTCATTGTTGTGGCCTGGTCGATGCATTGAGTTGTATCACTGGTCTTTGCATTTGTACATATGATGGCATTCTGGTTTATTACATGCTGCTTGCTTTTGTCTCGGCCTGTACCTTTGCATTTCATACATATGTATATGCTCATTCATGTAGTTTTGAATGTGGTATGTGCCTTGTCTGGTTCACATGGTTCCTTCATGTTGTTGAATGTTTTGATGTGCACAGTTGTGTCACTTGTGTATACTGTGTCATTTATGTTGGTTTGATTTCATTCTGGTGCCTTGTCTTTGTGTATGGCCATTGCATTTGTGTTCATGTATACAGTTTACTTGAGTCTGGTCATTGTTGGCAACTATTGCTGTTGTATATGTTGACTTCGGCACTTATTTGGATCTGTAGTGGCATTGTGCTCGAGTACTTGTAGTCTGGTTCATTGAGTTTGATCATCCACTGTGCACATTGTAGCCTTGGTCTTTGTTGTTGTAGCATGCACTCTGTTTATGGCCACTGGTTCATTTTGATTTGATTTTGGTCGCTGTTGTGCATGGCTTGAAGTCTGGTGCTTCATCGTTGACTCAGTTTTGTCTCGACCTATTGTTTCGTATTTGCACCTGTGTTGAATCCAGCTTAAACGCTCGGTTTGAACTTGTGTCCCTGTGTCGAGATTTTATTTATATTGCATTTGAGTTGAACCCGGCTTTTCATTTGGATTTGACCTATGCTCACCTGTCCCTGTAAATCAATTAAGTGTATATCGGTGTGCACGGTCTTGTGGCATGTACAGTGATACACTGTGCATGTCAGCTTGTTCGTGTGTGATGAATTCAAATGTAAATGATGACGAACAACCCAAATAACTGAGGCAAATAATATTTTCAAAATCCATATTTTATTTTATATTGCAAAAATATTTCTTTTTCAATTTTACTGCGTTAGTGAATATTTTTGCAGATTGCTCAAATGCTGGATTCAAACTGGAAAGAAGTTGAAGATAAAAATACGAGTGTGAGTGATATGTAGTGAGGTTCTAAATGTAGAAAAGAATTGTGATGTAATCGGAAATTGTATTGTCATTGAATTTGTATAGTTATAATGAGAGCTTGAAATTGTACTATTCAAAATTGTAATAAATATTTGTTTGAATAAAATATTCGTTTGAATTCAAATTCAGTGTTATTTATTTTATTCAACAAATATTTATTTAATCTGTGAAAATAAAATAGTATATTAACAAATACATTTAAATGAATGTATATATGTTTATTATCATCAAACAAAAATCATATAAGCGCATATTCAACATATTTGATCTGAGTTACTGGTTTCGGATGATTCAGAACTGATAACCATGATGATAAATCAAGAAGCAATAGAGTGAAACAGAATTGAGGGCAAGGAAATGCAAGAATGGATACTATGCTTCAGAAAAAAATTCAAGAACAGAAAGAAATGATCTCAAAGGTCAGGTAAGTGCACCCACTGATCCAAATGATTGCTTTTTTTTATGATGGGTTTTTCAGGCAAGGCACTGCCTCTTTGATTGACTTTCTTGTGTTGAATTTTGCTGATTTTCTTGGTTTTTGTTCTTGAACTGAATTTGATTCTGCTTTCCTGAAAGAAAGCCTGTTGCAGCCTGAGTTGCTTCTAAAAACTTATGGTGGGGCACTTGTTTTCTTTTGTGAAAGCACACTCAAATTTCAATCTCAGATGATGAGATTTTGATACTCTGGATTTATCCAATGATGATCTCTGATGAATCTTACTGTCTTAGATTTGCGTGTATGCCGTTTGGCTGAGGCTCTGATACCATAAAAGATTTATGAAACTGTGATTTTGATATTGATCGGATGAAATGGTTTTGAATTGAAAGAGAGAAAATTGATGTATATTTCTGATGTTACTTTGATACATTTGTGCACTGTATTTATACAAGCAAAAAACGGAAGCAAATATTACATTTGGGCAGAGCAAATACAAGGCCTGCTAACTTATATTATAACCCGTATTGCTCTGTGATAAAAGAATGGTATCTGCAGTATTCTCGAAGTCGCTTTCTAACTGGTAAGGCATGATGCCTTTCCTCTGCTGCTTGAAAGCTGAGTTTTTCTATCATGCACGTCTAACTTAGCGATTCTAATGAAGAAACACCGCCGCCTGGTTAAACTTTAAATGCATGGCTATCTCAGCAATCGGCACAGCAACAATGTATGTGCATTTTGTAAGTACTTGACATGTATGAGCAATGGCATACGTAGTTAAACATGAAGTTTTCCATCTATCTCTCTTGTTTTTTAATTGCATAATTAACTCTATAAACACTGTGGCAACCAATACAACAACTATATAAATTACCAATATTATTCTTTTGTCAAAGCATTTAAGAGCAGATAAGATAAATGAAACGGAAAGAGAATATAAATTACCATATCCAAGAATTGCTCATCCTAACATATACAGTGCTTTTAGCATAATTAACGTGATGAATATAAAAAACTAAAGGTTAGTTGTTTGGAAATTACACTCTTTTATGATATGACTACAACTAGAGCGTAGTTGTTACATAAAACATTTTTTCATAACAAAGCTGGATGTAGGTAGATGTTTCAGTATATTTCAATTACATAACAAAAAAGTGATGCATGTCTCAATTTTTTATGTTGTTATAAGAAAAACCCATATCAAAATTAATATGTATATTTGCTTCTCATTTTTGAAAAGAAGAAAACACAAGGTGTCTTACACTTTTCTGACAGAAAATGCAAGGTTATTTGCACTTTTCTGATTTTGAAATTTTGTTTGAAAGTTTAAAAGCGTAAGTTAGCGACTTGCGCTTTCTATCAGAAAAAGCGCAAGCTAATGTGAACTTTCTAATTTTGAATTTTTTTTGAAATGTTTGAAAGTTTGAAAAATATTGAAGATTTTGAAATGGGTAAGTTAACTTGCGTTTTCTATCGGGAAAGTGCAAACTAATTTGTGTTTTATGATTTGAATTGTTTTTTGAAATCTTCAAAATTTTCAAAAATTTTGAATTTTCAGAAAAGCGCACGTTAACTAGTATTTTCTACGAGGAAAGGACAAACTAGTTTGTGCTTTACGATTTAGAAAAATTAAAGACCTAATTTACGTACTCGTTGCTACGTTGATTTTTCTCGTAACAGTATCGAAAATAAAAACTTTCTTTACAAAGCCCCATAACATAATATGATAGCTGAATCATTTTTGCTATCATGTTGGAAAACTGTTAAATATATCAAAACATATATTTTATAATACGATCAATGGTGTGGAAATCGACTAATATTTAAGTTCTATGCTTTCACAACTCTAAAAGTCGATCAGCTTCGAATCAGGACAATTATATCGAAAAGAAATATGTCACATGTTGTATAACATAACAACACGAAATATGACAACAGTATATAAAATAACCACCATGCCGTAACAAGCAAAAGAAAGCACGCACAAAATTGTATAATCTTTTACTTCATGCATTGAAAAGTTTCTCCCTTCATAACTAAGGAAAATAAATGTCAATACATAATCTGTTTTTCCTTGCATATATATCTAATAAATAGGAACCTATAGGCTATAACCATCTCTCGACTAGTTTCTGAAGAATCTAACCCTCAATATAAACGAATATAAATTTCCGTACATTGCCAACCTATACAAACCTCAACTAAATTGTCGTTCATTTATAGCATTAATGGTACCACAGTGTCAATTGCTGTCATAAAAAAGAATTAACAAAAATGATTATTGAACTGATAAAATAATCAACAAAAAAAACTGATAAAACTACTTATATAGCTTTGACAGACAAGAAAACTGATAAAACAATCAAAAAGAACTAAAAAAAAATAAGGAAAAAAAAGATGAAACTGTTGTACACAAATCTACCATACAAACAATAAACAAAAGCAAGCAGCAGTCAAATAGGCTTAGTTTCGTATGAAAATATAAAAATTCATACTTTTTTCCGTTTTTACCAAGCTTCAACTCCCCAAAGAATTCTCGAATTGGAAGAACGTATTGCAGATTGTTGTAATCTTCCTTCAAGATGATATATAATCGATTGAATTTCAACGAAAAATCTATTAGAGGTTCTTTATAGTGAATGCGATATTGTGTCATATTGCAAAAATAAGTTATTATTCATGCTTATATACTACTTTCCTCAAACCCATATTAGCTTCTAGGGTCAGGTGATTTTGTGTGAAGGAGAGAACCTATATGGTTATGATTAACACACATGCATGCACCACCCATCCCGTACCAAACTGGATGCGGTCCAATAAGGCTGGATCGTGTTATATTCTTCCTGCACAAAAGTGAACAGTAGAATGAACACGCATTTTTCAACAGAAACGACCATTGCAGCTAATTGAATGGATGCCCCTTTATTCAAACAGAAATAAGCGTTGCGAATTCGAAAATTGTTGCAAACGAAGAGATGCGACCTTACCGCTGTGAACTGCTGTTGCAGATTTGAACAAACATGGAACAGAGAGACGCGACTTTTACCAACGGATATAGTCGTTGCAAAATTCGCCTACAAAAGGAGCAGGAAACCTGATCATTCTGTAACTCCTTTTTTTTTCTCTTCTTCCTCTTCGTTTCTGAAACCTCTAAAATCCAAGCGGTCATGCGTATCACACAGAAGATCATACACATCACAATCTCGAGCGGATCACGTCTATTGTATCTTGGGAGACTTTGAATAAAGTCTTAAGGAAATTGTTACGGCAAGCCTCAGACGAAATTTCCTTCTTCATCCGGTTAGATTCTTGTTTGTTTATATATACACACACATTATTCTGTAATCTTTCCGTTTCGAAGTTGTATTGTTTCTACAAAGTAGTACAACGATTCTTTATCGCGATAGTTTAACACAGTACTTTGTTGTTGTTATTGCTATAGTTTGTTGTTGTAAATTCATTACAACAATAGTTATTGTTCAAAATTACTGACATATAATTACAAAGTAGTGGAAATCTGATTTGTAAACTTATATGATGAGTTTATAAGTGATTCATCTCTGCTTTTAATCGTATAATAAAATCAATGTCGAAGAAAAAAGTTTTAGGAACGTGAATTAGATTTATGGTTTTAACCGGGTTAGATATTAGACGGAGTCGATTTAGTTTTTAGGTGGGTAGAATGAGTTTTGACACGTTATATAAAAATAAAAAAATAGGTCTGACCTAATTGGGTAAAGATTATGTTATATGGGTTGAGTTAAATGGTCATTGTGCATTTTGACAGGCCAACCTTTTCATATTGTCTAGCTAAGAGAAAATCTTTTTTATTGCAAGACTCTCCAACAGTATTCATTATTCTTGAAGTTATTTCAGAAAGAAACTCCACTTGAGCATGATTTTTTCAACATAAACAAGAGCCAATTGAAGATGATGGGTAAAACTATGGATATAAAATGTAAAAGGAGTTCCATTTAAAATAAGTGCTTTTAAACCTGCAAGTTCACCTTGCATGTTAGCAGCTTCATCATATCGTTGACCACGCAAACTTGATATATATGCTTAACTTATGAAAAGGTAATATATTTTCAATAGAATTCTGGAGAGATAAAGATGTTGTATTAGCTACATGTTCAACGCCAATGAAGCGCTCAACTATCATTCCTTTTTTGTTTACATATCTCAAAACAACGACCATTTGTTCCTTTATTGATATGTCACAAGATTCATCGACCAATGGAGTAATCGTTGAGTTGCCAATGTCCATGGTAATAGCGTTAGTTGTTTCAATAACGACAGTAATACATAGGTCCTTTTGAATATTAGACGAAATCGATGGAGAATTTCCAGTAGCGTTTTCAAATGATGAACTCTTAATTTCTTGATTATGGTTGGCAAGAAAGCAAAATAACTCTAAGTAATTTTCTCTATTGGTTGATGACTTAGATTCATTATGACCACAAAATGGCAAACCTTGTTGGTAGCGAACCCAATCTACAGCAGCAACCAATTGACTTCTATATGCAAATTTGCATTTACTTACATTACTAGTAAATAAAGATGAAATATTTGTTGTAAACTTTTGGCTCAAGAGATCTAAACATTGTTTTGTCGCTCGGTTTTGCGCACTATTATGTTTTCCAAATATAGATCAAGTTTTTTTTCTTTCCAGTTTAGAAAACCAACGTCAACAAATACATCGCCACCACCTTGGTTCATTTTAGGCTTGAAAAAATAACAATAAAAATAATACACTGAATCTTTGGCTATACCATGTTAGAATTCTCAAATATAGTGAATGAGATATATCCCACATCGTCAAAAATAGGTCCATTTTCTTGTTTATATAATGTACTCTCAATCCCTATATTGGCCCTTAGGGTCAGGTAATTTTGTGCAAGGGGAGGACCTATATAGCCATGGACTAACACACGCGCGAGCGTCGTTGTTCGACCGACCGACCGCGGGTGCTGGTGTGGGTTCAATAAGAATGGACTGTGTCATATATTTTTGCTACCTAAAAAATGAATTGATTTTAAAACATAAGTGTGTTTAAATATATACGGATTTTCCAACGGTTGTGACCGTTGCAAACTGATGAACAGACGCGATTTTTTTCAGATAACCGTTATAACGAACAACAACAGTTTTGAACTATTGCAAACGAACGGACGCGGCTGTTGCAAACAGCAACAGTTTTTGGCATTGCAAATGAAAGGAAGTGCATGTTGCGAACAGTAACACTTTTGGCGTTGCAAATGAAGGAATGCTACTTTTCTCAACGGGTGTAGCCATTGGAAATTCGGCTATAAATAAGGAGGAAACCTGATCACTTTCCTCACTTAATTTTAAAAACCAAGTTATCTCTTCTTTTTCTTCATTTCTTGAAATCATATACTACAACAAAACAGCCATTTTACAACGGGCAATGCCCGTTGTAATATGGATTTCGCAACGGGCATGCGCACGTTGTATTAGGCCTCGTTGTAATAGGTCGACCATATTTTACAACGGACAATGAACGTTGTAATACACCTTTTTACAACGATCATCGGCCCTTGCAATAAGATCTATGACAACAATTAAAGCCCGTTGTAATAGACTATAATACAACTGGCATAGCCCGTTGTAATACATGATATTGCAACGGCTTCTAACCGTTGCAAAATAAATGCAAATTTTTAAAAAAAATTACAGCAAAATCCATGCAATACATCCATACCAATAATGAATAATTTAACAAGTAGTAAATATTATCATAAAACAATCAAAATCACATACGAAAAGAGTAAAAGCTAGAGTCATAAAATTCCAACACATTCCAAAAAGTTAGATAAGTTTACATCGACATAGTTCTAATATACACATGACAACTAGTTTCATAACAACCAAGGCCAGGCACATCCTCATTCCTCAGTCACCTCTGTACCATAGCCTCTGCAATCCAAACACTCCTCTGCATCCACCCAATCCCCTCTGACTGCATTCACCACATTCCCATCTTCATTCACAACAGCAGACTCAACCATACACAAAAACAGTCTGCATACATCTTCATCACTTCACAAAAAAAGACAAAACCACCACCTAATTTACTGCTCACAACATCACTTCTTTATAAACATCCATCACTACCCACTACTTCATTGCCTACTGCCATTCACTGCTCTGGCCACAAAACTGCCATCACTTCGCCCACTCTCCAAACTATTGTTGCCTGACTGTGCACCATAACTTCAACCATTCTACAAAACTGTCAATTGCCACACAACTGTCTATCTCCTTCACATTTCTGCACTGTGCAAATTCAACCATCAGCCACATAGAAACTGTCTCGGCCTCCCGACCATCATACTTCCAGCCACTACATACTACATTGCTTCATACCCCTCAAACTACTTACAATCCCACTGCCTTTTCACAAACCAAACTGTGCACGTGCATTCATCTGCCACCATCACATACATCTCCATACGACAACTACAACATCAACTACAAACTGCTTACTCACCACATACCACTATGACTTCATCTCCCCCACTGACATCATCACTTGCTGCACACCAAACTGAAATACAAAACTGCTCCACCATGTACATCTCAACAGTGCCTCAAACATCCACCACTCCACTGTGCTGCATTACATCACCATCATCATTTACCAAAATGGACTCCAAACACTCCACTGCCTAGCCATACAACACAACATCATACACATAATTCATACATATTGCCTGCTGACATCAACTTGCAAGAAATTAAACTTCACCTGAAAACATCAGTTAGCCTAGCCAACTTCGAATACACTACAACTCCACATTCAAACACGCAACAACCAAACATCTTCTGCACTTCAACATACATCTCCTCTGCTACTTGCTTCCACCATATCTCATCAGGCAGCTGTGTATGTATGAAGAGGTTGTATGCAAGTATGGCCAGAGAGGTTGTGGCACAGGGGGTTGAAATGTGGTAGAAGAGGATAGGTGATGGCAGAGCTGTTTGTAATTGAACATGCAAATTGTAAAACTGAGAAATGCAAAGTGTAGCCTTAATTGAAATGCTTTTTTTGTAAAATCAGTACAAATGCATGTAACAGAATAAGAACAACAGAAACAAATTGTAATGGCTGCAACAGTTTCTATCTTGTTGAACCAATGGGCATAGACTAAAATAAAATTGATCTTGTTGGTTTCTACAGTAGAGTTAAGAAGACGAATGAAATATTGGATTTGAAGTTTATCTTTTGCCACGTTGAACAACTGTCTTAAATTTTTGCCCTTGTTTCATCTGAAAATAAGACCAAGAGCATCCGCGAACAATCCATATTGTTACTTAAGAAAATTTTGAACCATATTGTTACAGTTCAAGTATGTATAAGCATGTTTTGTATTATAGGCTAAATGGAATGCACTTTGAAGCCTATGTCTTATTAACAATTTACTTTTTTTTTAATATATAAATGTAGTTTCATGGGAATTCCTGACAAATTACTATAATGAAGCAAATTACTTAAATCAACACTTTGCTTTGCCCTTAAATTAAATCTGTGATGACACTCTTCTTACGGATCTTTCAGTCAGTCTCTATACTCATTATCACCTTTTCGTATTCGCCATACTAGCGTGAAAATGCCTTCAACATCAGTTATCTTATCAAAATTAATACTGCTTTATTTGGAGCGTAAGAAATAAACTAATCACCATATAAAATGTATCTACTTCATTATTATGGACAAATATAAGAAACTAACTCCTATTAGTTCTGAACATGTATCAGTTACACGTCACTATATTTGTTAATCTTCATTTTTACAGTGAAATCAATAATCGTCACATCCTAACATAACACTTAGGAAATTACAAAATAATTGACTATAAGTATGAAATGAGAAGAAAAAGGCTATTAAGCACGTGAGTATAAAATAGGGCTAGAAATTAGTACCGCTATCAGATCCGGTCTTGTTGACACCCATAGTCTCAAAGCATATTGTTTTGTGTACAAACTTAAAGAAAGGAGTATAACGTACGGCTAAATCGAGTATCTGTTTTAAACATTTTTTTATGATTTCCAAATAAGTAACTCTACAACAATTTAATTTTGCGGTAACACTTCTGTTTAAACGTAATATTGCTATCAAGAAGCACTGCTTACTTGAATTAGAAACTTATTCGATATATGGATATCATAAAATTAATTTTACGTAAAAGGTTCATGTGTCTTGCTCCACCGAAACATTAGATTAGCTTATCCAACACTAATTTGATCGTAAGAGTTGAATAAAATGCTGATAGAAATTCAGTATCCATTTGTATTACTCATTATAACATGATCAAATGTTTTAGTGTTGAAAGTCACCTATAAATTCCACCAAATCCAAGTATACTGTATAATTTTATCCTAAATCATTCGATAAAAGTGTGTCTATTCAAATCTACATAGATGTTTTGAGTGATGATAGTGGATTCAAGTCCTCAATTTCATGTAATTAATTCATTGGCATGTGATCACCATTCATTAATTCAATAAACATGTTACTCGTGTATTTGTAAAAAATAATTAAATTTGACAAACCAACTTGAAAAATGGTAGTTGATGACTGGAGTTTGAGGAAGGAAAAAACCAATAATCAAACCACTTTCTATAGACAATTCATCTGAATGCTCAACCACATCAAAGCATGAATCCCCAACAGCCGCTACCACCACGCCATCAGCCAAACCCACAACTTGAACACACGCAACCAGAAATCACCACAATTCAACCTCCGACAACACGATTTCCCCAATCACCTCACTGCACCCAAGACTTCACCGCCCTTCAACCAAATCAATTCGACAATCGCCTTGAACCCGCCTCGACTTGAAACCGCCAACCACCAAGCATCTCTGTTCGAACCCGAAACCACGACAAATTCATCAGTTTTGGCTGTGGATTTTTAAAATTTCAAATTGGATTGTATTGACAATCAGTTGATTTGTGTTGGTATTAAAATCTCGAGTGTTCAGAGGTATTTGGAACTAATTAGTGAAGTTTTGGGATAATAGCGATTTGGGAATTAGGAGGGAGGGAGGAGGGAGAGAATAGAAGGACCAGCGTAGGAGTTTTAGGGATTTGGGAATTAGGGTTTGGGAGGAGGAGAGGATCAGTAATAAATAAAAAAACGAACGAGCCAAAATAAATAAAAAAACGAACGAGCCAAAATTTCATAGCTGGACCCAAAAAAATTTGGCCACTGTAAATTTTTTATATATTACAACGGCCAATAGTGAACGTTGTAAAATTAACATTTATTACAACAGGCTAGAAAGGACTGTTGTAATAGCATTCTATTACAACGGGCTATCATTGTCCGTTGTAAAAAGAGCGTTATATAGGGCATCTATTACAACGGGCCTGAGTGGACTGTTGTAATAGCCTTCTATTACAACGGACAGCCAATGCCCGTTGTAAAAAGGACGTTGTATTAGGGTATTTTTGTTGTAGTGATAATCAGTCCTATCACACAGAAGATCATCCATATCACGGTCTCGAGCAGCTTACGTCTGTTGTATCTTGGAAGACTTTGAATAAAGTCTTAAGGAAATTGTTACGACAAGCCTCAGAAAAAATTTTCTTCTTCAACCGGTTAGATTTCTAGTTGATTTATATATTTATATATATATATATATATATATATATATATATATATCATTTTCGCTTCTACGTTGTACTATTTATTTAAATAGTATAACGTTTGATTTATCGCTATAGTTATTATTACTATAGTTGTTAGTTTGTTGTTGTAATTAATTACAACATACTTATTGTTAAAAATAGCTAATACAGAATTCTAAAATAGTGGAAATCTGATTTGTAAACTTGTGAGACGAGTTTATTATTGGTTAGTCTCTATTTTGGTATACTAGACGTATAACATCTTAAGACTTACCTGTTTTCACTAAAACAGAGATGACAACAGTTGAACTATCAACAAAGGCTACTACTCACAACCGGCCTGATCTGTAACATTCCTGAATTTTGAACAAGTTTAATTTGACAATTTATTTAATTTTGAAAATATAATTGTGGATTTAATTACGAATTTATTAGAAAATTTCTATTTTTGAATTATAAATAGAATTGAATTGGGAATTTAAGATTAAAAATATAATTGTGTTTAAATTTTCAAAATTAATAAAGATGTATTTTTTTTTCATATAAATATATTTTAAGATAGAATATTTGAAAATAAAATTGAGATTATCTTTTGAAAATTTGAATGAATAAATATATCTATTGTAAATAAAATTTATTAATTTGACATCAAATGGAATGTAAAGATATATTTAAAAAGGTATTTGATTATTTATTCATTTATAAGTACAAATTTATTCTATATTAAATTTTGAATTTGAATTAAAAATGTAAAAAATTAGATTTGAATATAAAATTTGATTTGATTAAAAGATTTAAACCATTGGAACATAAAAAAAAAATGTTATATTCAAATAAAACATGAACATGATTTGTAAGTTAAAAATAAAACAAGGTTTAAAAACAATTTGTAAATAAATTTATGAAAAGGGACTTTACATAATTTTGTTTAAACATAACAAATGTAAGAAAACTAACAAATGAAATTACAAATGTCAAACAAAGTTAAACAAGTGGCAAACCCATATTTATTCTAAAATAAAATTTAATTAGAATGTAATTAAAAGAAAAACAAATTCTTTTCTTATCTTTTCAAGTCCTGTTAACAAAATTACAAGAACAGAAATTAAATTTAAAACAAGTCTTTTTCTCAAGAAAACAAACCTGGGAATGAATTCATCTCAGAAATCAAAGCAAAGAAATTCAAAGAGAAATCAAAAACTTTCAAACTACAATCTGAAGCAAGTTACAGATCAAAATTCAACAAACAAAAAAAAATTCAAACTGCAGACTTATGAAAGTGTAGAGCTGCAGTTTGACAGTGCAGAATTTCTGGGAAACAATCTAAAGGCAAGTGAATTTCATTCTTTTTAAAATTTGAATTAAATGTTAGTAATCAGAAAATGAAACAAAGGTTTAAACAACTTTATCAAATCTAAGTTGCAGGGAAATTTAAGATCAAAGACAAAACCATTTCCAGTTTCAAGTTCCAGACAAGAAAGCTCTCTGTTCAAAAATTAAACTGTAAGTAAAAAAATCAAAATTGTTGGTTATTGTTAAGGAATGTTAGTAAATACAATAGGAAATTAAGCAAAGATCTGTATTTATGAATTTGCAGATCTAAACTTCAGGAATTAAAGTAAAAAAAAAAAAAAAAAAAAAAAATGTTTGTTTGAACATGTTTAAGCTTCTAAAATAAATCTAAGTACAATTAACTTAAGAATTCTAAAAAAAAAAAAAAGGAAAAAAAAAAAACTGGTTTTGAAGGTTGCAGGTCTGCACATCCATCTGTTGCATTAAGTGGATTAGGAATTTGAGAGGTTGAGTAGGGAGTGTAGAGGTAGATATGGCCAAGGTTGTGTCGATGATGGTGGCTGGAGGTGGTATTACTAGGTGATGACAGGTTGGTCTTGGTTGCAGTGGAACTCAGGTGAACTATGGGGTGTGCAGGGTTTTTGACCCGAAGTAGAACTCGGGTATTTCTGTATTTGACTCGAAGTAATTTTGTATGTTGCTCGGGTAGTTTGCTATAGGTATAACTGAGAGTATTTGCAGTTTTTTGGAGATTCAAACTTTAGTGCTGTTTTGATTTAAGTGAGATTTAAATCTGAATTCAAATGGAGTTTGAGTTCAAGGTTTTAAAAATGGAATTTTTAGATTTTAAATAAGTTTTAATTCTGTTTCAAATTAAATTTTAAAATAGTTTTCAGGTTTAAACCTGAGAGGTTGGCAGTTTTAAATTTTTGAATAAATTCATATTTTAAGTTGAAACTTGAATCAGGTAATACTTGAATCTGAATTCAAATATAGTTTTGAGTTCAAAAGTTTTTTTTTAAAAATGAAATCTTAAAATCAAATTCAGTTTTAAATCAAAATTTAAAACAGTTGCAGGTTTTAAACCAAAGGATTATGCAGTTTTAATTTTTAAATGAATCTTTTTTTAGTTGGGTTTTGATTCAAGCATAGGTTGTAACTGAATTCAAATGTAGTTGTGAATTCAAAGTTTTTAAAATGAAAATCTAAATTTAAACAAGTTTTAAATTCAGATTTGAAGACAAGTCTAAAACAGTTTCAGGTTTGTTTTTTTTAAAAACCAGAATTAGATTTAAAAACAGTTTTGTAAGTTTTAAAAAGTATGAACAGATTTAAATGTTGAAGTAAAACTTAAATTTGTTTTTTTGAATTCAGATTTAAAAACTGGGTTTTTTTTTAAGTTTCTCTGAAAACCAGTTTTGAATTCAACAGTTTGTAAATTTAAAAATGAATGAACATGTTCATATGTTTAAAAGTGAATTTGAAAATGAAATTTGATTTCAAATAAGTTTTAAAACTTGAAAGAATTTGTTTCCTTTAGTATTTGAATTAAAATATGAAATGTTTAATTTAATTTTGGAAATTGAAATAATCAATTTAAATCTTTCTTTATATTTAGATAATGAATGTTCTTTAACATTCATTTTGTTATAAGGTTTATAATTATTTTAATTTGAATTAATGTTTAATGATTAAACATTTTAAATATCAAATTTTTAAATTGAATTTGAATTTAAATTTAGAAATGTATTGTTTTAATACATTTTGAATTTAAATGGGTCAATTAATAAGTAATTAAATTAGTTGAATAATTAAGGATTTCACTTAATTATTTGATTTTTAAATAATGATTTAGATTAATATTAATTAGAAATGATTTATTAATCTAATTCAAATTTTCTTAAGTATAAAATTTATTGAATGTTGTTACTAATGGGTGATAATTATCTAGGGATAATTTAGTAATTAATTAATGCAATTAATTTTGATAATTGACTAGATTAATTAATTGAATATAATTAATTGTAATTGGTTAAGTATAATTAATTGTTGAAATTAATTAAGGAATAATAAATCTATTTATTAAGGACAATTAATTTTAACTAAGATTTAATTAACCAATAATTAAAAGTTTATTATTTAAAGTAATTAATTGAGGAATAGGTAATCAAGATTAATTAATTACAATTAAAGGATAATTAATTAAGATAATTGATTTAATAAATGATTAATAAATAAAGGTGGTTAAAACTTAATTAATTATAGTTAATGATAATTAATCATTAATTTAAAGATTATAAATAGAAGTAATTATGTGAATAACAAATTCATAACCACACGGTTTATTCATCTTAATTAAAGGTGTTTGATTGTTATTGGATGTTCTGTGATGGATTGATATATTTGATATGTGATGTGATGCTATGTGATACTTTGTGCTAATCTGCTATATTTGTGATGAATATACTGTCGTATGAATATGAAACCCTTTGACCCGTAAAACGACATTTGAATTTCGATGCGACAGGAAGTCGGATTTCAGTTTGGTTATCCGAACCCACATCGAATTGTAATGATTTAATCTGTGCTGATTGATGATGTTGCACTTCTATTGTGTAAAACCCCCCAACCACACTTATACACACACAAATATGGATTGCACGTGGAAATTTGGTTAAGTCACAGATTTTTGAAATTGTTTTAAAATTGAATTTTTTTTCCAAAATAGTTTTGGAATTAGAATTGAAGCTTTTGAAAATGAGTTTTCAAAAATAAAAGTTATTTGAATAACTTGATTGAGTTTTGAAATGTAAATAAATTAATTTAAATTTGAATTCAATATTTGAAATTGAATTCTATGACTTGGAAACTATTGTTTAAAAAGGGTATTCAACTTATAAATGGGTTTATATGGGTTTTTAAACCATTTTAAAGGTGATGTTTTGAAATTTAAATTCAACTCAAGATTTCAACTTGTATAAATTAGATTTGCTTTCTCATAAGAAATGGACTTTCAAGTTGTGTTAAAAGGATTTTCAAGTCTAAAAATGAAAATGGTTTTCCAAGTTATAGATAAATCTTTGGAAACATGTTTTGAAAGCTATAAATCTTTAATTTAAAGATTTAATTGGGTTAATCCAATTGAAATGGGGATTGTTTTGAAATCTATGAATAGATCTTTGTGAAACTGGGTGAAACTTTGTGAAATAAATCTTTTTGTTTAAAAAATTTAAATGGTAATTTGATAACCATTTGAAAGAAAAGTTTTGGATTTTATAAGTTGTGACTTAGCTAAAATCCCATATCCATATGTTTTAAAATATGGCGCTCACTATTCGGTTTAGCCGGGAGAGGACCTTGTGTCATATAGCCCATTCCGAATAGTGATACGACGTTATGGATAGCATTTGAAGACCGGTGGTGAAGACCGGGTATTTTGAGAACGATAGGATAACCTATCGATTGACTCTGCACTGAGTTGCTCCGGTATAGAGTTCTCCTTAGTGATGTGAAGTCCGATCGGGATTGTGGATACCCGGATTTGCAAGGGCTTCTTCGGAAGTGCCTTCGGTTCTGTTCGAACCCGGAACAGACTTGTATGGTTGTATGTCCGACATTACACTTTGAGATGTTATCTGATCTCTATCAAATACATTTCTGCTTGGTGGCGGAGAATTTATTCTCTTAGCTTAACACCCTTCTCTGAGACGTACGAGCTCAGAGGTTATGTAGTTGATATTTATCAGTGATATTCCCAATTTGGTAATGTGGCATGCTGAGTGCTGCTGTGTGATGATCATTGGTTGATCATTTGTGATATGATCATTTGTTTGATCATTTATCTTTGTGATCATTGCTTTGGTCATCTGTTGACCCAAAGCATGGCTTTGTTGCACAAAGCGTAGCTTTGTGGACGAGACTGCATCAGGACCTCACACCCCGGAAATGGTCGAAACAGGAAAGATGCGGCAAGGTTATGAGGGTCGCGCCCTTTAGGGTATGTCATTCCCTTCTGGTAAAGGGTGGTATCATGGTATGGAGCCCAGATACTTACTCATGTTGATACACTATACCTATTACTGTGTGGTGTTGTTGTTGCGAGCGCTCGGATAAAGGTCCCAAAGGACCGGGGGATGGCATATTCGTGTAGTAGTTACCTAGTTACAGAGGTAACCCGGCCTTGTGTTGGCAGAGATCTAACCGTAACGTTAGTTCTCGGGACGTCCCGCCAGAGGCGTACCCAGGTGGCAATAGGAAGTTCCTTAGCCTGACCATTTGTTGGAAATTCATTCATCCAATACGTGCCTTGTACGGTTTTAGTTGTAGAACCTGCCATTTAACATGGCAGCTATAGTAGGCATAGCATCATGGTACCTATGCTGGCTAGGATTTATATTCTACTTTCGAAATTGTTTTCTACACTATGCACTAGTAATAATATCAAAAATGATTTGATTTTCGCATAGTAAGCATCTTTGACTATCATAAGGAGAAATCTCCTCCAATTCTGCGTTTGCATTGTGTGTGTGGCGGGAGGCCTTATGGTAGTTTCATTTTCCAAAAAGCATTGCGGGTTTCAAATTTAAATTCTTTAGTTTGTTTTAAAGACCAAATGTTTTTGTTTGCTCATACCAGTCCCACGACTGACCTGGAGTTTATTGTTCCTTTCCTAAACTCTGGGTGCCCACTATTTCCCACACGGGCAGTCTAGAGTTGGGGTTTTCAGATAATCAGTAGTAGGTGTAGATTCGATAGCTTTCAGCCTTAGGATTTGGCAATGACAATTGGATCGAGTTGCTTCTCTTCATCTTGATTTGGGAGTTCTCGCTATTTCTGGATTGATGCCTTGGAGATGGAGTTACACTGGAGTTCTTTCTTGAAGACTATATTGAAGATATTGTTCCGCTGCTGTTGTTATCTTTTATTTCCGCTACTATTCTTTGTATCTCTGATATATATTGATGTTCATTGTACCATTCATGTTGTATCAGTTATTGTATCAAATGTTATATATATCAAATGTATTATTCATTTCTTCCGCTGTGTTATTTACTTAATGTGTTATAAGCTCCGGCGAACCAGGTTCGACGTTTGGATCTGCGGCATTTGAATACGAGTGTCGTATTCGGTGCCGATTTTCGAAGGTCGAGTCAGGATCGTTACAAGTGGTATCAGAGCTGATGGTTAAAACCTTAGCTCAGGAGTATAACACATTAAGTAACTCATTAGAGATAGGGTGAAGTAAACCCTAGAATGAGTATATCCCTAAGATATCTGTTCGAACGCCTCAGTAAATTCTCTTACTATCCACTGATAGTGAGTATGAGTGCGAGAAGAGGACGAGATAGGGGACAGGGGAGTACCACTATAAATGGTCAATACCCTGCAACAGTGGGAATATCTTTTCTCTATCAATCTCCTTTGATTCGATTTCGAATTCTTTTGATTGCTTCGTAGCTGCTCCAGAAAGAAGTTTCGGTGTGATGATGGCCATACGTATTGTTGTAGGAAATTCTTATTTCGTATCATCATCGGTTTCTTATCAGCTTTTCGATCTAAACTCTAATGAATTTGAAATTGAAAATATTAAATAAATTGGAAATTTTAAATTAGTAAATTGGTTAACTAATATGAAGATTTGATCCATCTATCTATTCTCTGGGATCCGATATATTCTACGAACGATTAGTTATCCCTTCAAACTAATCAATGCCCTTGCATATTCGTAGACCGGTGGACCCAAATATCTTGTGTAATGATTATATGAGTTTGTTCTCATATTGTCGATATTCTGATTTGGTAAGCCCAATGCAGAATAGATACCCAATTTGATTTGAAAACTGTTTCTCTATCTTTGTGCATCTATTCTTTGTTGTCTCTCTCTTTTAAATTTCGAGGACGAAATTCTTTTAAGGGGGGGAATCTGTAACATTCCTGAATTTTGAACAAGTTTAATTTGACAATTTATTTAATTTTGAAAATATAATTGTGGATTTAATTACGAATTTATTAGAAAATTTCTATTTTTGAATTATAAATAGAATTGAATTGGGAATTTAAGATTAAAAATATAATTGTGTTTAAATTTTCAAAATTAATAAAGATGTATTTTTTTTTCATATAAATATATTTTAAGATAGAATATTTGAAAATAAAATTGAGATTATCTTTTGAAAATTTGAATGAATAAATATATCTATTGTAAATAAAATTTATTAATTTGACATCAAATGGAATGTAAAGATATATTTAAAAAGGTATTTGATTATTTATTCATTTATAAGTACAAATTTATTCTATATTAAATTTTGAATTTGAATTAAAAATGTAAAAAATTAGATTTGAATATAAAATTTGATTTGATTAAAAGATTTAAACCATTGGAACATAAAAAAAAAATGTTATATTCAAATAAAACATGAACATGATTTGTAAGTTAAAAATAAAACAAGGTTTAAAAACAATTTGTAAATAAATTTATGAAAAGGGACTTTACATAATTTTGTTTAAACATAACAAATGTAAGAAAACTAACAAATGAAATTACAAATGTCAAACAAAGTTAAACAAGTGGCAAACCCATATTTATTCTAAAATAAAATTTAATTAGAATGTAATTAAAAGAAAAACAAATTCTTTTCTTATCTTTTCAAGTCCTGTTAACAAAATTACAAGAACAGAAATTAAATTTAAAACAAGTCTTTTTCTCAAGAAAACAAACCTGGGAATGAATTCATCTCAGAAATCAAAGCAAAGAAATTCAAAGAGAAATCAAAAACTTTCAAACTACAATCTGAAGCAAGTTACAGATCAAAATTCAACAAACAAAAAAAAATTCAAACTGCAGACTTATGAAAGTGTAGAGCTGCAGTTTGACAGTGCAGAATTTCTGGGAAACAATCTAAAGGCAAGTGAATTTCATTCTTTTTAAAATTTGAATTAAATGTTAGTAATCAGAAAATGAAACAAAGGTTTAAACAACTTTATCAAATCTAAGTTGCAGGGAAATTTAAGATCAAAGACAAAACCATTTCCAGTTTCAAGTTCCAGACAAGAAAGCTCTCTGTTCAAAAATTAAACTGTAAGTAAAAAAATCAAAATTGTTGGTTATTGTTAAGGAATGTTAGTAAATACAATAGGAAATTAAGCAAAGATCTGTATTTATGAATTTGCAGATCTAAACTTCAGGAATTAAAGTAAAAAAAAAAAAAAAAAAAAAAAAATGTTTGTTTGAACATGTTTAAGCTTCTAAAATAAATCTAAGTACAATTAACTTAAGAATTCTAAAAAAAAAAAAAAGGAAAAAAAAAAACTGGTTTTGAAGGTTGCAGGTCTGCACATCCATCTGTTGCATTAAGTGGATTAGGAATTTGAGAGGTTGAGTAGGGAGTGTAGAGGTAGATATGGCCAAGGTTGTGTCGATGATGGTGGCTGGAGGTGGTATTACTAGGTGATGACAGGTTGGTCTTGGTTGCAGTGGAACTCAGGTGAACTATGGGGTGTGCAGGGTTTTTGACCCGAAGTAGAACTCGGGTATTTCTGTATTTGACTCGAAGTAATTTTGTATGTTGCTCGGGTAGTTTGCTATAGGTATAACTGAGAGTATTTGCAGTTTTTTGGAGATTCAAACTTTAGTGCTGTTTTGATTTAAGTGAGATTTAAATCTGAATTCAAATGGAGTTTGAGTTCAAGGTTTTAAAAATGGAATTTTTAGATTTTAAATAAGTTTTAATTCTGTTTCAAATTAAATTTTAAAATAGTTTTCAGGTTTAAACCTGAGAGGTTGGCAGTTTTAAATTTTTGAATAAATTCATATTTTAAGTTGAAACTTGAATCAGGTAATACTTGAATCTGAATTCAAATATAGTTTTGAGTTCAAAATTTTTTTTTTAAAAATGAAATCTTAAAATCAAATTCAGTTTTAAATCAAAATTTAAAACAGTTGCAGGTTTTAAACCAAAGGATTATGCAGTTTTAATTTTTAAATGAATCTTTTTTTAGTTGGGTTTTGATTCAAGCATAGGTTGTAACTGAATTCAAATGTAGTTGTGAATTCAAAGTTTTTAAAATGAAAATCTAAATTTAAACAAGTTTTAAATTCAGATTTGAAGACAAGTCTAAAACAGTTTCAGGTTTGTTTTTTTTAAAAACCAGAATTAGATTTAAAAACAGTTTTGTAAGTTTTAAAAAGTATGAACAGATTTAAATGTTGAAGTAAAACTTAAATTTGTTTTTTTGAATTCAGATTTAAAAACTGGGTTTTTTTTTAAGTTTCTCTGAAAACCAGTTTTGAATTCAACAGTTTGTAAATTTAAAAATGAATGAACATGTTCATATGTTTAAAAGTGAATTTGAAAATGAAATTTGATTTCAAATAAGTTTTAAAACTTGAAAGAATTTGTTTCCTTTAGTATTTGAATTAAAATATGAAATGTTTAATTTAATTTTGGAAATTGAAATAATCAATTTAAATCTTTCTTTATATTTAGATAATGAATGTTCTTTAACATTCATTTTGTTATAAGGTTTATAATTATTTTAATTTGAATTAATGTTTAATGATTAAACATTTTAAATATCAAATTTTTAAATTGAATTTGAATTTAAATTTAGAAATGTATTGTTTTAATACATTTTGAATTTAAATGGGTCAATTAATAAGTAATTAAATTAGTTGAATAATTAAGGATTTCACTTAATTATTTGATTTTTAAATAATGATTTAGATTAATATTAATTAGAAATGATTTATTAATCTAATTCAAATTTTCTTAAGTATAAAATTTATTGAATGTTGTTACTAATGGGTGATAATTATCTAGGGATAATTTAGTAATTAATTAATGCAATTAATTTTGATAATTGACTAGATTAATTAATTGAATATAATTAATTGTAATTGGTTAAGTATAATTAATTGTTGAAATTAATTAAGGAATAATAAATCTATTTATTAAGGACAATTAATTTTAACTAAGATTTAATTAACCAATAATTAAAAGTTTATTATTTAAAGTAATTAATTGAGGAATAGGTAATCAAGATTAATTAATTACAATTAAAGGATAATTAATTAAGATAATTGATTTAATAAATGATTAATAAATAAAGGTGGTTAAAACTTAATTAATTATAGTTAATGATAATTAATCATTAATTTAAAGATTATAAATAGAAGTAATTATGTGAATAACAAATTCATAACCACACGGTTTATTCATCTTAATTAAAGGTGTTTGATTGTTATTGGATGTTCTGTGATGGATTGATATATTAGATATGTGATGTGATGCTATGTGATACTTTGTGCTAATCTGCTATATTTGTGATGAATATACTGTCGTATGAATATGAAACCCTTTGACCCGTAAAACGACATTTGAATTTCGATGCGACAGGAAGTCGGATTTCAGTTTGGTTATCCGAACCCACATCGAATTGTAATGATTTAATCTGTGCTGATTGATGATGTTGCACTTCTATTGTGTAAAACCCCCCAACCACACTTATACACACACAAATATGGATTGCACGTGGAAATTTGGTTAAGTCACAGATTTTTGAAATTGTTTTAAAATTGAATTTTTTTTCCAAAATAGTTTTGGAATTAGAATTGAAGCTTTTGAAAATGAGTTTTCAAAAATAAAAGTTATTTGAATAACTTGATTGAGTTTTGAAATGTAAATAAATTAATTTAAATTTGAATTCAATATTTGAAATTGAATTCTATGACTTGGAAACTATTGTTTAAAAAGGGTATTCAACTTATAAATGGGTTTATATGGGTTTTTAAACCATTTTAAAGGTGATGTTTTGAAATTTAAATTCAACTCAAGATTTCAACTTGTATAAATTAGATTTGCTTTCTCATAAGAAATGGACTTTCAAGTTGTGTTAAAAGGATTTTCAAGTCTAAAAATGAAAATGGTTTTCCAAGTTATAGATAAATCTTTGGAAACATGTTTTGAAAGCTATAAATCTTTAATTTAAAGATTTAATTGGGTTAATCCAATTGAAATGGGGATTGTTTTGAAATCTATGAATAGATCTTTGTGAAACTGGGTGAAACTTTGTGAAATAAATCTTTTTGTTTAAAAAATTTAAATGGTAATTTGATAACCATTTGAAAGAAAAGTTTTGGATTTTATAAGTTGTGACTTAGCTAAAATCCCATATCCATATGTTTTAAAATATGGCGCTCACTATTCGGTTTAGCCGGGAGAGGACCTTGTGTCATATAGCCCATTCCGAATAGTGATACGACGTTATGGATAGCATTTGAAGACCGGTGGTGAAGACCGGGTATTTTGAGAACGATAGGATAACCTATCGATTGACTCTGCACTGAGTTGCTCCGGTATAGAGTTCTCCTTAGTGATGTGAAGTCCGATCGGGATTGTGGATACCCGGATTTGCAAGGGCTTCTTCGGAAGTGCCTTCGGTTCTGTTCGAACCCGGAACAGACTTGTATGGTTGTATGTCCGACATTACACTTTGAGATGTTATCTGATCTCTATCAAATACATTTCTGCTTGGTGGCGGAGAATTTATTCTCTTAGCTTAACACCCTTCTCTGAGACGTACGAGCTCAGAGGTTATGTAGTTGATATTTATCAGTGATATTCCCAATTTGGTAATGTGGCATGCTGAGTGCTGCTGTGTGATGATCATTGGTTGATCATTTGTGATATGATCATTTGTTTGATCATTTATCTTTGTGATCATTGCTTTGGTCATCTGTTGACCCAAAGCATGGCTTTGTTGCACAAAGCGTAGCTTTGTGGACGAGACTGCATCAGGACCTCACACCCCGGAAATGGTCGAAACAGGAAAGATGCGGCAAGGTTATGAGGGTCGCGCCCTTTAGGGTATGTCATTCCCTTCTGGTAAAGGGTGGTATCATGGTATGGAGCCCAGATACTTACTCATGTTGATACACTATACCTATTACTGTGTGGTGTTGTTGTTGCGAGCGCTCGGATAAAGGTCCCAAAGGACCGGGGGATGGCATATTCGTGTAGTAGTTACCTAGTTACAGAGGTAACCCGGCCTTGTGTTGGCAGAGATCTAACCGTAACGTTAGTTCTCGGGACGTCCCGCCAGAGGCGTACCCAGGTGGCAATAGGAAGTTCCTTAGCCTGACCATTTGTTGGAAATTCATTCATCCAATACGTGCCTTGTACGGTTTTAGTTGTAGAACCTGCCATTTAACATGGCAGCTATAGTAGGCATAGCATCATGGTACCTATGCTGGCTAGGATTTATATTCTACTTTCGAAATTGTTTTCTACACTATGCACTAGTAATAATATCAAAAATGATTTGATTTTCGCATAGTAAGCATCTTTGACTATCATAAGGAGAAATCTCCTCCAATTCTGCGTTTGCATTGTGTGTGTGGCGGGAGGCCTTATGGTAGTTTCATTTTCCAAAAAGCATTGCGGGTTTCAAATTTAAATTCTTTAGTTTGTTTTAAAGACCAAATGTTTTTGTTTGCTCATACCAGTCCCACGACTGACCTGGAGTTTATTGTTCCTTTCCTAAACTCTGGGTGCCCACTATTTCCCACACGGGCAGTCTAGAGTTGGGGTTTTCAGATAATCAGTAGTAGGTGTAGATTCGATAGCTTTCAGCCTTAGGATTTGGCAATGACAATTGGATCGAGTTGCTTCTCTTCATCTTGATTTGGGAGTTCTCGCTATTTCTGGATTGATGCCTTAGAGATGGAGTTACACTGGAGTTCTTTCTTGAAGACTATATTGAAGATATTGTTCCGCTGCTGTTGTTATCTTTTATTTCCGCTACTATTCTTTGTATCTCTGATATATATTGATGTTCATTGTACCATTCATGTTGTATCAGTTATTGTATCAAATGTTATATATATCAAATGTATTATTCATTTCTTCCGCTGTGTTATTTACTTAATGTGTTATAAGCTCCGGCGAACCAGGTTCGACGTTTGGATCTGCGGCATTTGAATACGAGTGTCGTATTCGGTGCCGATTTTCGAAGGTCGAGTCAGGATCGTTATATGATCCGTTCAAAGGAGATAGTGATGACTTCATAACATGGAAAAATCAAATGTTGTTTTATCTCACCACGCTAGGGCTCCAGAAATGCATCGTGGAGGATGAACCAAAGCCTAAAGACGGACAAACTAGAGAAAAAATGCAGCTGCTTTTCTCAGAATTGACTCGTGTAAGCATTCAGACTTCCTGTGTCGAAACTACATTCTGAATTATCTGGATAAAGTACTATATAAAGTATATCAGCCACACCAGACAGCAAAATCTTTATGGACTGCACTTGCATATAAATACAAAACGCAGAATGTCAGTTTGAAGAAGTTCATCGTAGATAAGTTCATGGAATACAAAATGGTTGACTCCAAATCCGTAACTAGTCAAGTGCAAGAATTCCAACTCATAATTCATGAACTTGAAGCAGAAGGACATAAAACTGGAGAATCCTTCCTTGTTGAAGCGATAACAGGGAAATTACCACCATCCTGAAAAGACTACCGCAATTATCTTAAACATAAGAAAAATGAGATTTCCTTAGAAGATCTTATTGTCAGACTAAAAATATAGGCTGATAACCGCGGAGTGACAAAACAAAGCGAAGAGGCATTTGTGGAAGAAGACTAAAAATTCTGTAGTTTTCATGATCGAAGACAGTGGCACAGTAATCCTCAAATTTACTTTTGGAAAAACTATCAAGTTGAATGACGTGCTCCACGTTCCAGACATACGCAAGAATTTCATCTCTGGTCCAATTCTACCAAAGAAAGGATTCAAAATAGTCTTCGAGTCAGACAAGATGGTTCGGTCTAAAGCTGGAATGTCTATAGGAAGTGGATATTTATGTGATGGCCTATTTAAGGCAAATGTAGCCGTTGTCGGCAATAAAACTATGTATTCTGATTATGTTATTAATAAAATTGAAGTTTCTTATTTGCTTGAGCATGAAATTTTACTATGACATGATAGATTAGGACACATAAATTTTCGAAAAATGAAAAAACTATCAAACTTGAGATTAATTTCGAAATTCCAAGTAGATAAAAACTACAAATATGAGACATGCGTAGAAGCAAAAATAGTCAAAAAATCATTTCGTACAGTTGATAGAAGCACTGAACCACTAGGTTTGGTTCATACTGATTTATGTGATTTCAAATCATTACCTACAAGAGGTGGAAAAATGTACTTTATTACCTTTATTGACGATCATACACGATATTAATATGTATATCTTTTAAATAGCAAGGATGAAGCAATTACATCATTTATGAAGTACAAAGCTGAGGTAGAAAATCAATTAAATAAAAAGATCAAGATATTGAGATCTGATCGAGGTGGAGAATATGAATCACCATTTGAACAATTCTTTGCCGAAAATGGTATAATTCATCAAACAACAGCACCATATTCACCACAATAAAATGGTGTAGCCGAGAGAAAGAATAGAACATTAAAAGATATGATTAATGCGATGCTCTTAACTTCTAGCCTACCGACGAACTTGTGGGGGGAAGCCTTAAATATGTCTAATCACATATTAAACAAGGTTCCTCACAATAAACCATGAACAATTCCATATGAGCTATGGAAAGGACACATACCAAGTATTAAATACATCAAAGTGTGGGGGTGCTTGGCAAAAGTTCCAGTTCCGCCTCCCAAGAAAGTCAAACTTGGACCAAAAACAGTAGATTGTTACTATTTAGGGCCGCCTAAAATAGTAGTGCCTATAGATTTTTGGTATTCAAGTCTAGTATAACTAATATTCATGTAAATACAACCATAGAATTAAGAGACGTCTCATTCTTTGAAGATGTGTTTCCACACAAAAGAAATGAAGGAAATAATGTCCCCAAAAGGACAAGAGAAGAATTGAGTAAATCACATGAAGATGAAACTCATCGTGAAACTGAAGAAGTTGAACCAAGAAGAAGCGTAAGGGTAAGAACTTCCAAGACATTTGGTTGGAATTTTTAACATATGTTAGAACACGAACCTCAAACGTACAAGGAAGCAATGTCATCTTCTAAATCCTCATGTTGGAAAGAAGCAATCCAAACTGAAATTGATTCAATTCTGAGTAATAAAACTTAAGAAATAGTTGATCTTCCACATGTAATAAAACCAATTGGTTGTAAATGGATCTTCAAAAATAAGATGAAACCAGATGGCTTCATCGACAAATACAAACCAAGATTGGTAGCCAAAGGATATCATCAAAAAGAAGGTGTAGACTTCTTCGATACCTATTCACCAGTAACACGAATAACCTCTATAAGAATATTAATAGCAATTGCATTCATCTATAATCTACAGATTCATCAAATGGATGTAAAGGCGACATTTTTAAATGGAAATCTCGATGAGGAGATTTACATGGAGAAACCTGAAGGTTTTATATCCAAAGGGAATGAAAACAAAGTTTGTAGATTAGTCAAATCATTATAAGGACTAAAACAAGCTTCAAAATAATGGTAAACAAAATTTGATAGTGTCATGATGAAAAATGGTTTTCGTATAAATGAATGTGATAAATGTATTTATTACAAACAAATTGGACAATCATACGTGATGATTTGTCTATACGTAGATGATATGCTAATCTTCAGTCCAAATACTAAGGTAATAGAGATCACTAAGCAGATGTTAATTAGCAATTTCGGTATGAAAGACTTAGGAGTTGCAGATGTTATTTTGGGAATCAAAATAATAAGAATACCTAACGGAATTGAATTATCTCAGTCACATTATGTAGAAAAAGTGATTGAAAAATTTCAAAATTTTGGAATTAAAGGAGTACGAACGCCGTATAATCCATCGGAAGTACTGCATAAAAACACTCATGAGTGTAATGCAATTGGAATACTCTCGTGTAATAGGATGTCTCATGTATCTCATGAATTGCACAAGACCAGATATAACTTATGCAGTATGTCGATTAAGCAGGTATACAAGTAACCCAGGGAAGGAACGCTGGAAAGCACTAATGAGAGTGCTTGGATATTTAAAAAATACCAAAAACTATTTCTTACATTATGGAAAATATCCTGTCGTCTTAGAAGGACATAGTGATGCAAACTGAATTGTTGATTCAGAGGAATCAAAATCAACGAGTGGTTATGTCTTTACCTTAGCAGGGGCGGCAGTGTCATGTAAATCTACTAAAGAGACACGCATAGCTCAATCCACTATGGAATCGGAGTTCATCGCTTTAGATAAAGCATGCGAAAAAGCAGAATGGCTTCGTCACTTTTTAGAAGATATTCCGTTTTGGCCTAAACCCGTACCGGCCATATGCATACACTGTGATAACCAAACAGCATTAAATAGAGCTCAAAACTTTGTGTATAATGGAAAGTCACGACACATTCGTCGACCCTATAACACAGTTAGGTAGTTACTCTCAAATGGAACTATTTCCATAGATTATGTGAGAACAAATGATAACCTAGCGGATCCATTTACTAAAGGTTTATCAAGAGAGAAAATTTACTACGCATCGAGGGGAATGAGTTTAAAAGCCTAAACCAACAAGAGTTATCTTATATGGAAACCTATCCTAGCGACTGGAGATCCCACGGACTAGGATCAATAGGCAAACCAGTTCTGAATAACTCAAGACGTAATGCATTCGTTTGGACTTAGTCCTACTTCATTCCTATGATGCACAATATAAATGCATGCCTACAGAAGTATTAAAAGGATAAAACTATATTTTTTAATGATGACCATATCTTGAAAATAATAAGTGGGGTATGTATAGGATACTCTTAATAGTTGTGATCACCTATGTTAGTGTGAGCTGGGTCGGCTCTATGAGAATATTAAAGGCTTTTATTCTCTATAAACACTCGTAGAACCACAAATTGTTCAGGACCAAAATTAACACAACCAAGAGATTGAATGTGAAGGGAAATTATGCTTTGTAAAGCTTATTGTCTGGTTATACAATAACGGCTGACGGTTCAAAATGAAACAATTCACCGATTAGCCAAGTATATCCGATAAGTTTTAACCATAGAAAGTTCAAAGCGAAATGTCTACATATCCTCGATATAACATTATTTTCATATGAACTGTATGATATTACACTTTGTGTGGGGGAGGCATATATCGTCATTCTTGTGGGGGATTGTTAGAATTCTCAAAAATAGTGAATGAGATATATCCCACATCGTCAAAAATAAGTCCATTTTCTTGTTTATATAATGTACTCTCAATCCTTATATTGGCCTTTAGGATCAGGTAATTTTGTACGAGGGGGAGGACCTATATGGTCATGGACTAACACGCGCGCCGCCACCCGCCCGCTCGACCGAACCGGGCCGGGTCGGGTGTGGGTCCAATAAGGTTGGGCTGTGTCATATATTTTTGCTACCTAAAAAATGACTGATTTTAAAACAGAAGTGTGTTTAAATAGATACAGATTTTCCAACGGTTGTGACCGTTACAGACTGACGAAGAGACACGATTTTTTTCAGATGACCGTTACAATGAAGAACAACAGTTCTGAACCGTTGCAAACGAACGGACGTGGCTGTTGCAAACAGCAACAGTTTTTGGCGTTGTAAATGAAAGGAAGTGCCTGTTGCGAACAGTAACACTTTTGGCGTAGCAAATGAAGGGACGCTACTTTTCTCAACGGGTGTAGCCATTGGGAGTTCGGCTATAAATAAGAAGGAAACCTGATCACTTTCCTCGCTTAATTTTAAAAACCGAGTTATCTCTTTTTTATCTTCATTTCTTAAAATCATAATCAGTCCTATCACACAGAAGATCATACACATCACGATATCGAGCAGCTTGCGTCTGTTGTATCTTGGGAGACTTTGAATAAAGTCTTAAGGAAATTGTTACGACAAGCCTAGACAAAATTTTCTTCTTCAACCGGTTAGATTTCTAGTTGATTTATATATCTCTGTGTGTGTGTATATATATATATATCATTTTCGTTTCTACGTTGTACTATTTACTTAAATAGTATAATGTTTGATTTATCGCTATATTTATTATTACCATAGTTTTTAGTTTGTTGTTGTAATTAATTGCAACATATTTATTGTTAAAAATAGCTAATAAAGAATTTCAAAGTAGTGGAAATCTGATTTGTAAACTTGTGAGATGAATATATTATTGATTAGTCTCTGTTTTGGTGTACTAGACGTATAACATACCATACTCCAACCAATTAGCATATTGTGCAAACCAATCCTTATTGAATCTTCTCAATTCATTCATCATGACTGTTTGAGGAAAATCATGATGGAAAGGTTGACAAGGACCATTTTGTAAGTATGATCGTCGAACACAAACTCTATCGTTTGGATTATAATTCCATATAGAACATCGTAAGTCTGGGTTTGAAGGAAGATTTTCATAATCGACCTCAACACGATTCTCATAATTGATGGTGGATGAATCAAAACCGATCAAAAAAATAGGTTTCGGTTAGGATGTAAATAAGAAAGAATCAAATTAACAATCAAAAGCATAAACTAAAGCAAAACCGATCAAGGATCTAAATCGAAATCTGTATTTCCTAAGCTTTGGTCAAAAATCGAGAGTCGAGATTCAAAAACCCTAGCTTTGATTGAGAGTCAAAAGTTGAGAGTCGAGAGCAAATTACTTGAGTGGTTTTTTTTTCCTTCAGCAGCGCTATTTCCTTTTTGCCCTAACTTTGGTCGAGAGGAATACGTGAATGGAAGATGTGCGTCTACAGTGATATGGGCTATTGTTAAAAATCTAGTTAACTGATATTGGGTTGCTATTAAGCTTTTGGGCTGAAATTATATCATTTAGTTTAAATGGTGATCTAGCTTTTGTCCGAGTGATGGCGAAATTATATGATTTGGTTAAGTGATATTGTGCTGAAATTAAACTTTTTTCGTAATGCTTTCGAAGCAATAAATTTATATATAGCTTCAAGAATTAAATTTTGAATGCAATAAGTTATAATGTTGTATTTTGTTTTCTTATAGACTATATTTTATATTTATTTACAAAGATAATTATTACATTTCCATTAACGAACCATTGAAAAATGAAATCGTGATAGGAACCGATATCAAACCGAAACTTCCGAAATTTTCAAAAATACTAGAAACTAATAAATTTTCAAATGGCCAATACCTAGTTCTCGAACCTTGACGTTTTGTTTCAATAAACTAAACAAATATATGTGTAATTATATGAAAATTTAATAACGACATTCGAAACCGAAACTAGAATCGAAATTTCCAAAATTTAAGAATTACATCAAAATTCTTAAAATTACAAAAGATCGAAATCGAGATCGAAACCGAGATCTCGAATCTTGGGCACAACATTAGTTTTATAAATGCATTTAAAATGCTATTACTTAATATTCATTTAATACATCTAATTTTGAATAGATTCTTGAGTAAAAGTTTTATTGCATTTATTTACAAAGTTTCAGAGGTTGTGATTGGGTGGACGCACTACAATATCAAACTTCTAATAGAGGTGATTTACTCTCCAATCCATGTTCATACACTTGCATTTGTGGAATACGCATCTGTATTTTAAGAATTTGTACATGTGAATTCATAAATGCACATATACGAATATAAAATTTACATATGTGCATTCCATAAATCTTCCACTCCAAAATGGTGTCTATATTTATAATAACTTCTTCCACTCCAAAATGATGTATATATTTGTAATGACTTTCAATCAAGGTCTATTTTTGTGATAAGTTTTATTTTTATTATACATACATACGTATAAGAAGTAGGTAGGAATAGAGAGGGTTACAGGAGTGAATGTCTGTGTGTTTAACGAAGAACATTATAAGGAGGAGGAAGAATGGCAGAAAGATTACTGAGAGAAATTTAACAGAAATTAAAAACGAGAAATTTATCCATTTAACTCTTCACACATTTATAGGTTGAATTCCATTACTATTTATACATGCCAATGATAACCTTTTCAGATTATAATCAGATCATTACATAAATTTAGCAGGCCTTAAACCCCAATAAGAACAACTCTTTTTAAACATACACAACCGTGCACCCCTGTGCACGTGTGCACATACACACGCGATCTAATGAGAACTGGGTGTTACTGACTGGACGAATGGATCTGACTGGTCAAGTTATGACATCTGGTGAGGTGAGTTGATCAGTTCCGCCACTTGATTATCTCCGATGGCTGAAGTGTCAATTCGAATGAAGGTGTTTGTTAAAATTCCTCCATCTTCCCAATTCTTTCCCAACATGTTCGACACCTTAGTTAGAGGCATAACAGGAACCATGGAAGCAAGTACTTAGATTAGACTAGGGCTGTCAAAATTCAATCCGACCATTTAACCCAACCTTGTAGCCCAATTTTAATAGAGCTGGGTTGAGGCTAATTAAATCATTTTTGTACTCGGACGATAGCTCAGAAAATATGATAGAACCTGTTTGACCCTTTTACTCTTCCAAAACTCAAACGCTAATTTCAATTTCATCTGTCGTTTCCTAACTAACATGAGGTCGGTTGACTCTCTCCCTAAATTCCTAATCCGTCTCGCTCGATTTCTCTTTCCGTCTCGTTTCTTCAAAATCTCGCATGATTTAGCTTTCAAGTTGAAAGCTCCAATCAATCAAAGGTATGATTATTTATGGTCACTAATTATAAATTTATCTATAAGAATATTTTGTATTGTCAATTTTCTTAATCAGTGCCCTAACATTACTGTATTTTGATAGACTGTATTTGAAAATACTTTAATGCAACATCCCGTTGCCCTACCTCTCGGTTCCATGGGTGAAACCAGCTATATTGCCCCATCTGGTCAATACAACATCCTGGTTAGTGTAAAACAGTTCTTATGTATTTTGTCGACATTAGAATCTTAGATATAAAGTCATGTTTGAATGAAGTCTCAAGTTGTTTGAATGAAGTCGTGATTTGTAGAATTTTGTTTTACGCTGAATATATTAAGTTTAATATTTTTCTAAGAACAACGTATATTATAGCCACATCCTTGACTGACACTTTTCTATTATGGCGCTGGTTAGTTGGGTTTCTAATGCATCAAGGGTTTCAGTACCAAGCAGGAAACTCTTTGGGAGCTTTTATGGCTCTCAGTAGTTGCTAAATTGTCGATCACTACAATGAATTTATCTCTCATGCTCAACTCAGTTGGATTTTATCGGGTTTGATAGTTCTTCCTGCGCAATAGTATGTTTTCACTATAATGGTAATAACTAGGGATTTTTCTTAATATTTTCAGTTCTCAAAATTAATTCTTATGCCAGTTGTTTGCTTGATGAGTGGTTTGTTAATAAGCATTACGTACAAAAGTAATCAAACCGACCGTTAGGGAGGTTTGCTTACTGTCACTAGTCAAAATCAATTTTGCTGAAACCAAAAAAACACCGCCCCCTGTTTCGTTTTTATTCCTCGTATGCTTTTCTTCCCCAAGACGGCGTATTCACCTACGAAAGTTTCGCTTCCGTTTTCGTCAATACAACATACAAAACCTGCTTTTTCTTCCTCAATTTTTCTCTTCTTGACCGCGTATTCACCTACGAAACTTTCGCTTCCGTTTTTGTCAATAAAACCAACAAAACCCTAAATAAGAAAAAATTCATCTCCCTGCCTCCGACTTCGACCAAACAGCCTATGTATTTTAGAGGTACGCCATACGAATCTGTATGCTTCAATTCTGATTCGAAAGATTCGAAGATTTATAGCATTGAATATGCCGATCAACCTGCTCAATCATAAACCTTTTATTTGAATTACGCTTTTATATGATTTATCGTTGAAAGGCCTTTTCTACTCGATTAAATATCTGATTCACGATTATGATGCTACTAATATCTTTATGCTTACGGAAGGGATATCTTGTTTATTATTTTTATCATTATCACAGCTATACTTTAAATTGGTGGTTTCTAATGTATTCATGATGTATATGATTAATCTATATCTATAGCTAATACTCATAGCTTACATCCGTTTGAATATGCCATAAAGCCATTTATATTAGCAAACAAAATGAATTCTATAATAATGCAAAAAAACATCTGTATTTTCGTTTGTCTTAAGATGTATAAATTTTAACCAACCGTGTTTTGTGTTTTAAAAATTAAGTAAAGCATAATGATTTGGTTTGGCCATTTGACATTGTAGGATGCAAAGTCAACTTGTATGCAATGGATGTAGGAGTGTTCTCGTGTACCCTAGAGGAGCAACTAATGTTTGTTGTGCAATATGTAACATAATTACTTCGGTGCCACCTCCAGGTATTCTTAGATTTTATAATAACTTGTGTTAAATCAGTGTTGATGCTTACGGTGTATTGTCTCGGCTCTAAGCTATAAAAGACTTAAGCTCAGGATATGATAAAAAACGTGAATATAACCATCTGTATGCAATGTCCAGTCATTTTAGTTTGTTGTTTTTTTTCCTTTTTTTCGTACATATATGTCTAACGATAATATAACCAAATATTTGAAAGTAGGAGTCAACCTTTTCATTTTAGAAACTGTATTATCGTATGATTTATCATAGCAGGTTTGGACATAATTTAGAGGGCCTTGGTGTTATGTTGAATATCTATTGAGACTTGTGAAATTCATGATGGTACACACACATCATATGTTCCATTGCTGATAGTATCAAAAAACTTATATGATGGTCATCATCATTTATCATTCTCTTTCCAAAGGCTCCTGTTTGAGTTGAGTTTGGAGTAGCAAATTGTATGTACTATTGCCTCTGGAGAGACCGTATTTGAAACTCGATCATCAAATTCAAGTGCCCATAGAAACTGAATCCGACGATGCGTTAATAAAGCTCAAATTAGGCTCTTATATTTAAAGTAAACCGTGTCTCATATGGTTGAGCAGGTTGGATACTATCCTTGTTCAAATGGGTCTGGCTTTAACCATTCCTAAAGCCAGGCAATTAATTTCTCATAAACATATTGTAGTCAATGGTCTAGTTTTGAAAATGCCAAGGTATCGTTGCAAACCCGGTGATATTATTTCAGTCGAGGATGGACAAGGATCTATGCTTACCAGCAGCACTTAGTGATGCAATAATTGGTGAGTTGCTAAGCATAATTGGTGAAGGCATTCCTCTTTTGCTATCATCGAACAAATTGGTCGGTGCTTGTGGCAGACCTGACCTTTTCTTTCCTCCATTACTCTCTCTTAAGGCATCTAGAACTTTGCTTCCAAGACCCATTTTAGAAGACACATCTTACAGCTCCACCTCCAAGTCAAGCTCCACCTCCAAAACAAAACGAGCATGCCCTTCCATTAATAATGGAAGCAATGGATGGAGTTACATGGAAGCAAGAGAGGACTCTAAAGATACAGTGAACTAGGCTATTTATTGCCTGGTAATTGTTTGATTCAATGTTTTATCTATTATTCTTTGGAATTTAATATGAGCACTAAATTAGCTAATGAATAAGAAGTCTAAATTTGGGTTAGAAGAGGAAGGGATGTTGTATATTAAGCATTACTTTATTGGTTATCTAAAGACGAAGCTAGCTCATTATTTTATACATTTTTGTATGATTATTACCATATTAGTAAGCTTAAAGGGTTAGTGGTGTTAGCTGGATATAAATTCCTGTTGCACAATCACATGTGCCAAACAAATATGGTAACACCACTCTTGTCCAAGATTAACATGTCTACTAGTCAAATAGAGATAGAAATCTAGAAAAACGAAGTTCTGTCAAAAAAGATCCCAAAGCATAATATTTCGATGTAGCGAAAGTCTCATGTTTAAATATTCATGCAACTTTTCGAAGTTTGATAATTGTTTTTCACTAATATGCAACGTTTGGGTTTAACCGATTGTATGAGAAACAAGTGGATCATGGCTTAGGTTGGTTTTAAGGATGAATTAGTAGTACTTAATGTTTGATTATTTTGTGAAATAACAAGCTTCATATTTGACCTCTTTTTAATAACAAGCTCTGGAATGAAAACTTTGCTGATGTTTATCAAAATTCATACTAATTCTTTCTGTTAGTGTTCAAACTTCTTTCCTGGATGAAAAAAGTGTAATTTATCATTTATGAAAATAACTAAGACAGCCTCATTTTGATTTCTAATTACCTTTTTCGAAGCATATTTAAAATTGCAAATTACTTTCGAGCACTTCTTCCTTGTGATTCTAAATAAATGAGATTATTTAGGAAAATATGAATAATCATCCTTATATTTTTAATGTACACTCAGTTAGATTCTGTGTCATGATTAGATTCGGCATAACATAGAAGGTTGGTGTGACTGATGTACCATTAGTTCAATTTTAGTGGTAAAATCCATATTTTCCGCTGTAATTGATGTAACAACCAGGTATTTTCAACCATTCGCATCCATTATAAGTGCATAGGCAGACGCTCATGCCGGAATTGAATTGCTCAAAATACCGTGTTGTAAATAAAATTTTGGCAAACCTCAGAATATACAGTAAATAAAAATCACAGATCTCAGACACAGAGTATATAAAAATGCAGCGGAAAAAAAAGAGATAGTAGTTCATGAAACTACTATATAAAATATAAGATACATCAGAGTTAAATAAGATACAACAGAAGAGTAACAGGATACATCAGGTACAAATCAGATACATCAATGAACCACTGGATACTGAAACAAAATAGATGGCGGGATCTTCAAGGAAAGCTCCAACGCCGAAGGCGAACCTTGAATGCTAACTCAATCAATCTGACCCGAGCGTAAAGCAAAATACAAAACCCTCGAGTCAGGACATAAATACTTATAAACTGTAAATCAACTCAAGTGAACAGTAACAAAATGCATCAGTAACTTAAAGGATGCTTGGGGCCGCCCATTCTCTAAGGATCCGTTAAACTATTTACTATGTAGTAATATACGCTATATACGGTAGTGTCTAATCAGTAAAGTATAATCATATAGAAAATAGCGTTAAGGGGATGGTGAACCTTAACGCGGTCGGATCTTTAAAACCAAAATCGTAGTGGGCTCGATATAAGGATATGACACGGCACGCAAGGAAATGCCAGGGTGGATACACCGTTTGCACTCCCGGACCGGTGGTGACGGCAAGCCAGCAGCTTTCGCCCACCTCGAACAATACCCCCGAATCAAAATGGCGCCACATATCGAATCACAAAAGTAATAGAATGGTTTCCCATGGAGCATGCTCGATGAAAGGGTGCGACCCTTTGTGTAGCCCGGTATAGCTCCTGTTTAAGTCATATATGCCAACTCACGGGAGTTGGGTCCACGCAATATACCTCGAGAACGTCGCCACCATCCTACTTCATTCTGGAATCTCCACCGCGTACACAGTTGTTAAAGTGGTTTTCGATATTGGCCGGCTATAAGACAATATCCGATCCCGGACTCTTTAACAACCAATCGTTATTATAACCCGTAGTTATAACTTTAAAACAATATTTTATACTTCAAAATAAATATCCTTTTCAATCCAAATCTTTATCAAAATAAAGATTAAATCATTTCCAAAACCATTTCAATATATCATCGTAAAATATCTTTCAATTCAAATATTTATCAAAATAAATATCAAGTCATTTCTAACCATTTCAATATATTAAATTTTCATACCCTTTCAACATTACCTTTCAAATCATTTTAATATATCAAAATATCATAACCTTTCAAAGCTTCAGTTCCAAAATATCATATCTTTCAGAACTTCTTTTTAAATCATGTTAATATCAAAATGTCCTATGTTTCAAACTCCGTTTTTCAAATCATTTAATATCAAAAATATCATATCTTCCAAAACTTCGTTTCAAATCATTTTAATATATCAAAATATCATATCCTTTCAAAACTTCGTTTCAAATCATTTTAATATATCAAAATATCGTATCTTTTCAAACTTCATTTATTTCAAATCATTATTCATTTTATTAAATCTAAAATACCATTTCAATTCATATTTCAAAACAGTTTATATTCCAAAAATTCTTTTTTATCATTTCAATGAAGTTATTATGCTTAATAATTAAATTATTAAATTTTCAGAAATTTCAACTTCCAAAGCTCATTTATTCACTTAAGTTTATCAAAACAGTGAAAATTCACTTTTCGCATCATTTAGAAAACTCTACGGAAAGTTCATTCAAAACAGTTCAATTTAACAAAAGACGGCATTTTAAAATGTTATAATAGGTTTACTTAAATTCGAATAACTTAGTTAAATTCAAAATTATAGCACTTACAAAGATTGCTATAATAGCTTTTAATTCAACTTAGCTTTTTAGTTCATTATCATCAACTACAGCGTTTACAAATGCTGTAATATCATTTACATTGTAATTAATAGCGTTTCAAAAAAATGTAGTCAATTAACTTCAAATATTCAATAAAATTTCTCAACCAATTATATTTTTATTAAAACATTTTTAACTTGTAAAATCATACATTTTCACATTTATAACATCATTTAATTTTCCTCAAGTTCATGATTTTATAAAGTTAAATTTCCATTTAAAAATCAAGATTTAATAATAATTCACTTATTAAAATGCAATGTTGAATTTTTAAAATCCATTACATTAAATTTCAACTTAACACTTAAGTTCAAATTCTCAAATATAACTTAGTTTTATTTTTATTTACTTAACTAAAAGTTCACCTTTACGTCAATTTCATAAATTTCCAGTTTTAGTTATATTTTAAAATTGCAACTTACAATATTCATTCATTTCACGTTTCACCTTTATTAAAATCATTAATATGATAAAAAAATCACTTTAAATTCATTTAAATTCAAATTATCATAAAATTATCATAATTTCATATTCAATTAAATTTCCAATTATAATTAAATCAAAATTTCCAAAATAACTCACGTTCAAAATTTCTAACTTTTTCATTAATTCATTTCACTTACAATTATTCAGAAAATCAATAATAATTTACAAAAATCCTCTTTTTTTTAAATTTAAAATCAAAATATTATAATAATTAAATTTCTAAAATATTTAAAATTTTAGAAAAACATATTTTAACTACGGGCTTGTATATAATTTTCTACACTAGGTAAAGTGATATAGGTAATATATCATTTCAACCCGTAATTTACAAAGAAAATCCGGGTTTTATCATTTCAAACCCGCAATCCCAATTTAAAATAAATTAAATAAAATAACTCAGGCCTATCATTTCAGCCCATAGTGCTTCTATTCTAACAGGGAACTTGCAGTGTGATCATATACAGGAATAATATAAACAATGTCAATATCACAATATACGGTCATATATCAGATGTCAGGTGAAAATTAACAGTTTTAACATGGTAATAACATGGCATAGCATATCATATGATCATCATTAACTTGCATAAACATTTTATATTACTAAACACTTGTCATCAATTCACTTTTCATAAGTATAAATGTCAGAGTGAGAAAGACTCACTTTTTCAAGCTGAAGACCAAAACAACAAACACAAGTGCGATTCCAAAAGCACGACAAACACGATATAGCATGACTTTTCATTTGAATGAATAGGGAGCCTTGATATTTGTCTTGTAAACAATAACCAAAACAAGACAATATACACATAAATATTCAACGCAAAACAATGTTGAAACAATGAAAATACGAAGCAACAAAGGAATATATTACTTGACCTTGCTTTAACCATTCAAATGCTTGGCCTAGGAGGTTCTTGGGTTCATCCATGATGATGATATAGCTCAGGTTTGGCACCATAACTCACGGCTAGAAGGAGTATGGAGTGGTAGGGTTATAACATGAAGCATACAATTGGTCAAGGCAACATATATGAAGTTTTTGAGCACAACAAGGCTCGGCCTTGGGTCAAGTGGGGCTTGGCCATACTTGTACAGGTTTGGACAGTAGATGGAGGGGTGTGGGGAGGTCTTGAAAAGGTGGTGGTAGCGGCCTATGGTGGTGGCCAAGGTGGTGGATGAAGATATGAAGTAATAAGGTGGCTATCATGAATGTTTCAAGGCTTTATGCATTGTTTTTGTGGAGTTTTGGTTCATGGAGTCTTGGCCATGTCAATTTCAGATCTGGACAGAGGCTAAGACGAAGTGTAGTGGTGGTAGCAAGGTGGTGGTCGTGGCTAGAGGTGGTGGCCATGGTGAAGTATGAAGGTGGTGAAGTAACAGTGGTGGCTAGGGCATTGTTTTGGACATTATTTGCAATTTTGTGGAGTTTTATCACCAAGGGAGGTGTGGCCATGGATGGATCTGAAATGATGGTTGGAGATGATGCCAAGGAAGAGTGGTAGGGGATGGTGGAGAGTTTGGTGGTGATGGTGGGTGGTAGAGGCCAATCCAGAAAGCATAGAAAACTAGGCAAAATACATAGAAAATGAGAAGAAAAAGGTAGAAAAAGATGTAGCCATTACCAGATTTTTTTCTCAAGATGGAGGCCAAGATTTTTAGGGTTTTGGGGCTTGAAAATTCGTGAATAATATGAGGGAATCGGCTGCAAAGGATGAGGAAAGAAATGGCTAAGATAAATTGATGTATTAATTGCAAAAAGAAACGGATAAAACGTCTTTACGTTTCAGGCTTTTAAGATCTCTTAACTTTCTAAACCTTTTGCATTTCCTTTTCTTTTTAATTTTATAAAAAATAAAATAAACTCAGAAATGTTATTTAAAACCGAAACTAAGTAGTAATAAAATAAAATAAGTAATTTGTTTTAAGTAAAATAGAAAAAGGAAATAAGAAATTGCTTAAAAATAGCAACCCTGACATAAAAATTACAAGAAAATCTCCAATGACTTTGGAAAATTTATTACTTCACAAAAAAAAATATTATAACACAAAATTTGAATTAAAGATGGTTTTAAAACATTTTCAAGGTAAAATAATAATTTAATTTTTATTAAATAGAAAGTTAAATAAAGAAAAATGCAGTAAATACCAACTAGGCTTTATAAATTGAAATAAATTCAAATAAACTTTAGAAAAATTATATTATCATTTTAAAAATACTTAAAAGTCAAAATATACATAATATAACATATTATCACATATTAAAATAAAATATAACAAAGAAGAAGTAATTTATACAATTTAAAATAGTCATTGTTAAATAACCTTATATATGCACAATATTGTAAAGGGTATAACTTTCACAATTTACATCCGATTTCAACGAAACGAAAAGTGGTGTTATTAGAATTTTATGTACTTTCATAATACAAGAAAAAAATTAAAATTTTAAACTTTTAAAATTTTAAGTTGAAAGTCACAGTTTGACTATTTTGACCAAAATCAGCATTTCAGGCAAATATTCAACTTACACAAGTTTTGAATTATAACTCATATAAAAATCAAGATTATATTTAAATAATAAATTCAATCATTTCAAATAAGTAAAACAAGTTTTTAAATCAAAATCTTACATTAAAAATAATTAAAATATACAATAAAATAATTACAAAATACAGGGTTGTTACACTCTCCCCCACTCAAAACTTTTCGTCCCCGAAAAGGAATGAGGTATGGAAGGGCACAGAAAAGATAGAGTGAAATAGGATTAAGATAAAATGACAAGAAGATTGAAGTTATACCTGATAACTGTTGTTATAGGTAAGTTTAACAAGGTGGAGGTGATCTTTCCAAGATCTTCCAGAATCAAGAACACAAGCACGAAAAAGGTGGATTCAAAATGATTACCAAAGGTCTATCAAGATTATAGAAAGATTTCTAAACAGAAAGATTATAGAAAGATGCCTATACCGGTTTATAGCAAGATAAGGATAATAAGGACAACCAAAAGATAGTTTGAAAAACAAAATAAGGAAATAAATTTGAAAGCATGGAAATTTCAACTTAAATAGAGAATAAATCTTTACACAAGTTAAATAAATCTTAACTACCCCAAATTTCATTATCTTATTATCCAATCATCTTAAATTAACAATTTTTAAAACCATGTGTTTGAAAAATAATCATTTATTACACTCACATTGTACTTAATAAATTTAATTCTTCTTTATTCCTAATTAAACTTAAATTTATTCCTCTCAATATATTCGTCGCTGATGTTAAATATACTTACACTTATTATAACTGCTATATTTTATTCTTAGTTCTTCTAACATTGTTTTATTGTAAGTTATTCAATTACCCTTTATTATTCTTTAACTCTGTTAATCGTTTTATAACTTAAAATTTAAGTGTATAGCATTTATTATAACCACTCAAATTTTATTTATACATCTTTTTTTATATTGTATATTAGCCAATTACATTTTTAACTTCTGAAACTTTGGTAAGTTATATTTGAATGCAATTGTATTATACAAACAAACCTTCCAATTAAATCATTTCATGCTTGATATTCATCCAAAATTTTGATAGATTGATTTTTTTTCTTTTTCGAATTATTCTTTAAAATAAAATTTAAGAATTAAATTTCCGATTTCTTCAAACCATTTAGAGATAAGTAATAATATATATACATATATAATATGTCAAATCAAATTTCAACCATATATCTATATATATATATGTATTATAAATCAAGTCATATTTTAGAAATTCAAATCAAATTAATTTCCCAAAACAAAGTTGTAGCAAGACTACAGAACAGTCTCCTAACTTCGAAACTCGAAAATGAACGTCGATGATGTCGCGATTATCACCGAAGTTATTTTCCAGCGACAAAGAGAAAAGCACTAATTTTAAACCTTTAAAAATTCTTTGAAAACAAATTCTATTCAAAATACTTCAAATAATATAACCTTTTAAAACTTTAAACCAAAGTTCGAAATAATTGGGATGTAAATCCTCAAATTCTTGTTTTAAATTCATTTCATTAAGTTCCATAAATTTACTTATATATCAAAATTTATTTCATTAACCATATTTTTTTTTAAATATATTGTGTCTGTTTGTTCTGTCAAAGTGTTTTGGAAAACCTATCGATGGCGCTGATCAGACGTATCGATCATAAACCCAACTCAACATCAACAACTCAAACAACACAATATATAAAACATTTTAAATTTTAAATACTAGTTTACAAATACACTATACATGAATATATTTTCAAAGAAGGATAGAGATTCAAATTTTTTTGATTAACACAAATCAAAGGAGATTATGATTTAAAAATAAGTTGGAAACAAGGATGACATGATTAAATAACAGAATAGGAAGATGGATAAGCTTATATAAATCACGGGCAAGCTTAACCGGGTCAACCGTGACTTAAAGAATAAGATCGATGTGGATTTTCTAGGGTAAATCTACATTCGACCTCAAGAGTTAGAGTTTGGAATAACAAAAGATATTAGCATCTAAACCAAGGATAGATAAGAATCTCTGGTGAATCGATGCTAATTGTAAAGGAGTTTTCCCCTTTTTTCAATTCAATTTGAAATTGGCGTAACCACCGACTCACTAGAAAGATCATTCGAAGCGGAGTTATGGAATGCTCCAGAGTAAAAAGAAGATGAATAGTGAGGGATACGAATGGATTTTGGAACTGTAGGGAACGTTCCAAAATTCAAAGGAATCGAGTCAAAAGAAAACGATTCAACTCGAATGAAAGTGATTCTGTAATTACATCTACTCCATATGCTGAGTTTTGCCTAGAGCTACCAAAGCTCTGATACCAACTGTAACTACCAGGTATTTTCAACCATTCGCATCCATTATAAGTGCATAGGCAGACGCTCATGCCGGAATTGAATTGCTCAAAATACCGTGTTGTAAATAAAATTTTGGCAAACCTCAGAATATACAGTAAATAAAAATCACAGATCTCAGACACAGAGTATATAAAAATGCAGCGGAAGAAAAAGAGATCGTAGTTCATGAAGCTACTATATAAAATATAAGATACATCAGAGTTACATAAGATACAACAGAAGAGTAACAGGATACATCAGGTACAAATCAGATACATCACTAAACCACTGGATACTGAAACAAAATAGATGGCTGGATCTTCAAGGAAAGCTCCAACGCCGAAGGTGAATCTCGAATGCTAACTCAATCAATCTGACCCGAGCGTAAAGCAAAATACAAAACCCTCGAGTCAGGACATAAATACTTATAAACTGTAAATCAACTCAAGTGAACAGTAACAAAATGCATCAGTAACTTAAAGGATGCTTGGGGCCGCCCATTCTCTAAGGATCCGTTAAACTATTTACTATGTAGTAATATACGCTATATACGGTAGTGTCTAATCAGTAAAGTATAATCATATAGAAAATAGCGTTAAGGGGATGGTGAACCTTAACGCGGTCGGATCTTTAAAACCAAAATCGTAGTGGGCTCGATATAAGGATATGACACGGCACGCAAGGAAATGCCAGGGTGGATACACCGTTTGCACTCCCGGACCGGTGGTGACGGCAAGCCAGCAGCTTTCGCCCACCTCGAACAATACCCCCGAATCAAAATGGCGCCACATATCGAATCACAAAAGTAATAGAATGGTTTCCGATGGAGCATGCTTGATGAAAGGGTGCGACCCTTTGTGTAGCCCGGTATAGCTCCTGTTTAAGTCATATATGCCAACTCACGGGAGTTGGGTCCACGTAATATACCTCGAGAACGTCGCCACCATCCTACTTCATTCTGGAATCTCCACCGCGTACACAGTTGTTAAAGTGGTTTTCGGTATTGGCCGGCTATAAGACAATATCCGATCCCGGTCTCTTTAACAACCAATCGTTATTATAACCTGTAGTTATAACTTTAAAACAATATTTTATACTTCAAAATAAAATATCCTTTTCAATCCAAATCTTTATCAAAATAAAGATTAAATCATTTCCAAAACCAATTCAATATATTATCGTAAAATATCTTTCAATTCAAATATTTATCAAAATAAATATCAAGTCATTTCTAACCATTTCAATATATTAAATTTTCATACCCTTTCAACACTACCTTTCAAATCATTTTAATATATCAAAATATCATAACCTTTCAAAGCTTCAGTTCCAAAATATCATATCTTTCAGAACTTCTTTTTAAATCATGTTAATATCAAAATGTCCTATCTTTCAAACTCCTTTTTCAAATCATTTAATATCAAAAATATCATATCTTCCAAAACTTCGTTTCAAATCATTTTAATATATCAAAATATCATATCCTTTCAAAACTTCGTTTCAAATCATTTTAATATATCAAAATATCGTATCTTTTCAAACTTCATTTATTTCAAATCATTATTCATTTTATTAAATCTAAAATACCATTTCAATTCATATTTCAAAACAGTTTATATTCCAAAAATTCTTTTTTATCATTTCAATGAAGTTATTATGCTTAATAATTAAATTATTAAACTTCCAAAAATTTCAACTTCCAAAGTTCATTTATTCACTTAAGTTTATCAAAACAGTGAAAATTCACTTTTCGCATCATTTAGAAAACTCTACGGAAAGTTCATTCAAAACAGTTCAATTTAACAAAAGACGGCATTTTAAAATGTTATAATAGGTTTACTTAAATTCGAATAACTTAGTTAAATTCAAAAATTATAGCACTTACAAAGATTGCTATAATAGCTTTTAATTCAACTTAGCTTTTTAGTTCATTATCATCAACTACAGCGTTTACAAATGCTGTAATATCATTTACATTGTAATTAATAGTATTTCAAAAAAATGCAGTCAATTAACTTCAAATATTCAATAAAATTTCTCAACCAATTATATTTTTATTAAAACATTTTTAACTTATAAAATCATACATTTTCATATTTATAACATCATTTAATTTTCCTCAAGTTCATGATTTTATAAAGTTAAATTTCCATTCAAAAATCAAGATTTAATAATAATTCAATTATTAAAATGCAATGTTGAATTTTTAAAATCCATTACATTAAATTAACTTAACACTAAAGTTCAAATTCTCAAATATAACTTAGTTTTATTTTTATTTACTTAACTAAAAGTTCACCTTTACGTCAATTTCATAAATTTCCAGTTTTAGTTATATTTCAAAATTTCAACTTACAATATTCATTCATTTCACGTTTCACCTTTATTAAAATCATTAATATGATATAAAAATCACATTAAATTCATTTAAATTCAAACTATCATAAATTTATCATAATGTCATATTCAATTAAATTTCCAATTATAATTAAATCAAAATTTCCAAAATAACTCACGTTCAAAATTTCTAACTTTTTCATTAATTCATTTCACTTACAATTATTCAGAAAATCAATAATAATTTACAAAAATCCTCTTTTTTTTTAAAATTTAAAATCAAAATATTATAATAATTAAATTTCTAAAATATTTAAAATTTTAGAAAAACATATTTTAACTACGGGCTTGTATATAATTTTCTACGCTAGGTAAAGTGATACAGGTAATATATCATTTCAACCCGTAATTTACAAAGAAAATCCGGGTTTTATCATTTCAAACCCGCAATCCCAAGTTAAAATAAATTAAATAAAATAACTCAGGCCTATCATTTCAGCCCATAGTGCTTCTATTCTAACAGGGAACTTGCAGTGTGATCATATACATGAATAATATAAACAATGTCAATATCACAATATACGGTCATATATCAGATGTCAGGTGAAAATTAACAGTTTTAACATGGTAATAAGATGGCATAGCATATCATATGATCATCATTAACTTGCATAAACATTTTATATTACTAAACACTTGTCATCAATTCACTTTTCATAAGTATAAATGTCAGAGTGAGAAAGACTCACTTTTTCAAGCTGAAGACCAAAACAACAAACACAAGTGCAATTCCAAAAGCACGACAAGCACGATGTAGCATGACTTTTCATTTGAATGAATGGGGAGCCTTGATATTTGTCTTGTAAACAATAACCAAAACAAGACAATATACACATAAATATTCAACGCAAAACAATGTTGAAACAATGAAAATACGAAGCAACAAAGGAATATATTACTTGACCTTGCTTTAACCATTCAAATGCTTGGCCTAGGAGGTTCTTAGTTTCATCCATGATGATGATATAGCTCAGGTTTGGCACCATAACTCACGGTTAGAAGGAGTATGGAGTGGTAGGGTTATAACATGAAGCATACAATTGGTCAAGGCAACATATATGAAGTTTTTGAGCACAACAAGGCTCGGCCTTGGGTCAAGTGGGGCTTGGCCATACTTGTACAGGTTTGGACAGTAGATGGAGGGGTGTGGGGAGGTCTGGAAAAGGTGGTGGTAGCGGCCTATGGTGGTGGCCAAGGTGGTGGATGAAGATATGAAGTGATAAGGTGGCTATCATGAATGTTTCAAGGCTTTATGCATTGTTTTTGTGGAGTTTTGGTTCATGGAGTCTTGGCCATGTCAATTTCAGATCTGGACAGAGGCTAAGACGAAGTGTAGTGGTGGTAGCAAGGTGGTGGTCGTGGCTAGAGGTGGTGGCCATGGTGAAGTATGAAGGTGGTGAAGTAACAGTGGTGGCTAGGGCATTGTTTTGGACATTATTTGCAATTTTGTGGAGTTTTGTCACCAAGGGAGGTGTGGCCATGGATGGATCTGAAATGATGGTTGGAGATGATGCCAAGGAAGAGTGGTAGGGGATGGTGGAGAGTATGGTGGTGATGGTGGGTGTTAGAGGCCAATCCAGAAAGCATAGAAAACTAGGTAAAATACAAAGAAAATGAGAAGAAAAAGGTAGAAAAAGATGTACCCATTACCAGATTTTTTTCTCAAGATGGAGGCCAAGATTTTTAGGGTTTTGGAGCTTGAAAATTCGTGAATAATATGAGGGAGTCGGCTGCAAAGGATGAGGAAAGAAATGGCTAAGATAAATTGATGTATTAATTGCAAAAAGAAACGGATAAAACGTCTTTACGTTTCAGGCTTTTAAGATCTCTTAAATTTCTAAACCTTTTGCATTTCATTTTCTTTTTAATTTTATAAAAAACAAAATAAACTCAGAAATTTTATTTAAAACCAAAACTAAGTAATAATAAAATAAAATAAGTAATTTATTTTAAGTAAAATAGAAAAAGAAAATAAGAAATTGCTTAAAAATAGCAACCCTGACATAAAAATTACAAGAAAATCTCCAATGACTTTGGAAAATTTATTACTTCACAAAAAAAAATATTATAACACAAAATTTGAATTAAAGATGGTTTTGAAACATTTTCAAGGTAAAATAATAATTTAATTTTTATTAAATAGAAAGTTAAATAAAGAAAAATGCAGTAAATACCAACTAGGCTTTATAAATTGAAATAAATTCAAATAAACTTTAGAAAAATTATATTATCATTTTAAAAATACTTAAAAGTCAAAATATACATAATATAACATATTATCACATATTAAAATAAAATATAACAAAGAAGAAGTAATTTATACAATTTAAAATAGTCATTGTTAAATAACCTTATATACGCACAATATTGTAAAGGGTATAACTTTCACAATTTACATCCGATTTCAACGAAACGAAAAGTAGTGTTCTTAGAATTTTATGTACTTTCATAATACAAGAAAAAAAATTAAAATTTTAAACTTTTAAAATTTTAAGTTGAAAGTCACAGTTTGACTATTTTGACCAAAATCAGCATTTCAGGCAAATATTCAACTTACACAAGTTTGGAATTATAACTCATATAAAAATCAAGATTATATTTAAATAATAAATTTAATCATTTCAAATAAGTAAAATAAGTTTTTAAATCAAAATCTTACATTAAAAATAATTAAAATATACAATAAAATAATTACAAAATACAGGGTTGTTACACTCTCCCCCACTCAAAACTTTTCGTCCCCGAAAAGGAATGAGGTATGGAAGGGCACAGAAAAGATAGAGTGAAATAGGATTAAGATAAGATGACAAGAAGATTGAAGTTATACCTGATAACTGTTGTTATAGGTAAGTTTAACAAGGTGGAGGTGATCTTTCCAAGATTCTCCAGAATCAAGAACACAAGCACGAAAAAGGTGGATTCAAAATGATTACCAAAGGTCTATCAAGATTATAGAAAGATTTCTAAACAGAAAGATTATAGAAAGATGCCTATACCAGTCTATAGCAAGATAAGGATAATAAGGACAACCAAAAGATAGTTTGAAAAACAAAATAAGGAAATAAATTTGAAAGCATGGAAATTTCAACTTAAATAGAGAATAAATCTTTACACAAGTTAAATGAATCTTAACTACACCAAATTTCATTATCTTATTATCCAATCATCTTAAATTAACAATTTTTAAAACCATGGGTTTGAAAAATAATCATTTATTACACTCACATTGTACTTAATAAATTCAATTCTTCTTTATTCCTAATTAAACTTAAATTTATTCCTCTCAATATATTCATCACTGATGTTAAAAATACTTACACTTATTATAACTGCTATATTTTATTCTTAGTTCTTCTAACATTGTTTTATTATAAGTTATTCAATTACCCTTTATTATTCTTTAACTCTGTTAATCGTTTTATAACTTAAAATTTAAGTGTATAGCATTTATTATAACCACTCAAATTTTATTTATACATCTTTTTTTATATTGTATATTATCCAATTACATTTTTAACTTCTGAAACTTTGGTAAGTTATATTTGAATGCAATTGTATTATACAAACAAACCTTCCAATTAAATCATTTCATGCTTGATATTCATCCAAAATTTTGATAGATTGATTTTTTTTTTGGAATTATTCTTTAAAATAAAATTTAAGAATTAAATTTCCAATTTCTTCAAACCATTTAGAGATAAGTAATAATATATATACATATATAATATGTCAAATCAAATTTCAATCATATATCTATATATATATATATTATAAATCAAGTCATATTTTAGAAATTCAAATCAAATTAATTTCCCAAAACAAAGCTGTAGCAAGACTACAGAACAGTCTCCTAACTTCGAAACTCGAAAATGAACGTCGATGATGTCGCGATCATCACCGAAGTTATTTTCCAGCGACAAAGAGAAAAGCACTAATTTTAAACCTTTAAAAATTCTTTGAAAACAAATTCTTTTCAAAATACTTCAAATAATATAACCTTTTAAAACTTTAAACCAAAGTTCGAAATAATCGGGATTTAAATCCTCAAATTCTTGTTTTAAATTCATTTCATTAAGTTCCATAAATTTACTTATATATCAAATTTTATTTCATTAACCATATTTTTTTTAAATATATTGTGTCCGTTTGTTCTGTCATAGTGTTTTGGAAATCTTATCGATAGCGCTGATCAGACGTATCGATCAGAAACCCAACTCAACATCAACAACTCAAACAACACAATATATAAAACATTTTAAATTTTAAATACTAGTTTACAAATACACTATACATGAATAGATTTTCAAAGAAGGATAGAGATTCAAATTTTTTTGATTAACACAAATCAAAGAAGATTATGATTAAAAAATAAGTTGGAAACAAGGATGACATGATTAAATAACAGAATAGGAAGATGGATAAGCTTATATAAATCACGGGCAACCTTAACCGGGTCAACCGTGACTTAAATAATAAGATCGATGTGGATTTTCTAGGGTAAATCTACATTCGACCTCAAGAGTTAGAGTTTGGAATAACAAAAGATATTAGCATCTAAACCAAGGATAGATAAAAATCTCTGGTGAATCGATGCTAATTGTAAAGGAGTTTTCCCCTTTTTTCAATTCAATTTGAAATTGGCGTAACCACCGACTCACTAGAAAGATCATTCGAAGCGGAGTTATGGAATGCTCCAGAGTCAAAAGAAGATGAATAGTGAGGGATACGAATGGATTTTGGAACTGTAGGGAACGTTCCAAAATTCAAAGGAATCGAGTCAAAAGAAAAAGATTCAACTCGAATGAAAGTGATTCTGTAATTACATCTACTCCATATGCTGAGCTTTGCCTAGAGCTACCAAAGCTCTGATACCAACTGTAACAACCAGGTATTTTCAACCATTCGCATCCATTATAAGTGCATAGGCAGACGCTCATGCCGGAATTGAATTGCTCAAAATACCGTGTTGTAAATAAAATTTTGGCAAACCTCAGAATATACAGTAAATAAAAATCACAGATCTCAGACACAGAGTATAAAAAAATGCAGTGGAAGAAAAAGAGATGGTAGTTCATGAAGCTACTATATAAAATATAAGATACAACAGAGTTAAATAAGATACAACAGAAGAGTAACTGGATACATCAGGTACAAATCAGATACATCACTGAACCACTGGATACTGAAACAAAATAGATGGCTGGATCTTCAAGGAAAGCTCCAACGCCGAAGGTGAATCTCGAATGCTAACTCAATCAATCTGACCCGAGCGTAAAGCAAAATACAAAACCCTCGAGTCAGGACATAAATACTTATAAACTGTAAATCAACTCAAGTGAACAGTAACAAAATGCATCAGTAACTTAAAGGATGCTTGGGGCCGCCCATTCTCTAAGGATCCGTTAAACTATTTACTATGTAGTAATATACGCTATATACGGTAGTGTCTAATCAGTAAAGTATAATCATATAGAAAATAGCGTTAAGGGGATGGTGAACCTTAACGCGGTCGGATCTTTAAAACCAAAATCGTAGTGGGCTCGATATAAGGATATGACACGACACGCAAGGAAATGCCAGGGTGGATACACCGTTTGCACTCCCGGACCGGTGGTGACGGCAAGCCAGCAGCTTTCGCCCACCTCGAACAATACCCCCGAATCAAAATGGCGCCACATATCGAATCACAAAAGTAATAGAATGGTTTCCGATGGAGCATGCTCGATGAAAGGGTGCGACCCTTTGTGTAGCCCGGTATAGCTCCTGTTTAAGTCATATATGCCAACTCACGGGAGTTGGGTCCACGTAATATACCTCGAGAACGTCGCCACCATCCTACTTCATTCTGGAATCTCCACCGCGTACACAGTTGTTAAAGTGGTTTTCGGTATTGGCCGGCTATAAGACAATATCCGATCCCGGTCTCTTTAACAACCAATCGTTATTATAACCTGTAGTTATAACTTTAAAACAATATTTTATACTTCAAAATAAAATATCTTTTTCAATCCAAATCTTTATCAAAATAAAGATTAAATCATTTCCAAAACCAATTCAATATATCATCGTAAAATATCTTTCAATTCAAATATTTATCAAAATAAATATCAAGTCATTTCTAACCATTTCAATATATTAAATTTTCATACCCTTTCAACACTACCTTTCAAATCATTTTAATATATCAAAATATCATAACCTTTCAAAGCTTCAGTTCCAAAATATCATATCTTTCAGAACTTCTTTTTAAATCATGTTATATCAAAATGTCCTATCTTTCAAACTCCTTTTTCAAATCATTTAATATCAAAAATATCATATCTTCCAAAACTTCGTTTCAAATCATTTTAATATATCAAAATATCATATCCTTTCAAAACTTCGTTTCAAATCATTTTAATATATCAAAATATCGTATCTTTTCAAACTTCATTTATTTCAAATCATTATTCATTTTATTAAATCTAAAATACCATTTCAATTCATATTTCAAAACAGTTTATATTCCAAAAATTCTTTTTTATCATTTCAATGAAGTTATTATGCTTAATAATTAAATTATTAAATTTCCAAAAATTTCAACTTCCAAAGTTCATTTATTCACTTAAGTTTATCAAAACAGTGAAAATTCACTTTTCGCATCATTTAGAAAACTCTACGGAAAGTTCATTCAAAACAGTTCAATTTAACAAAAGACGGCATTTTAAAATGTTATAATAGGTTTACTTAAATTTGAATAACTTAGTTAAATTCAAAAATTATAGCACTTACAAAGATTGCTATAATAGCTTTTAATTCAACTTAGCTTTTTAGTTCATTATCATCAACTACAGCGTTTACAAATGCTGTAATATCATTTACATTGTAATTAATAGTATTTCAAAAAAATGCAGTCAATTAACTTCAAATATTCAATAAAATTTCTCAACCAATTATATTTTTATTAAAACATTTTTAACTTATAAAATCATACATTTTCACATTTATAACATCATTTAATTTTCCTCAAGTTCATGATTTTATAAAGTTAAATTTCCATTCAAAAATCAAGATTTAATAATAATTCACTTATTAAAATGCAATGTTGAATTTTTAAAATCCATTACATTAAATTTCAACTTAACACTTAAGTTCAAATTCTCAAATATAACTTAGTTTTATTTTTATTTACTTAACTAAAAGTTCACCTTTACGTCAATTTCATAAATTTCCAGTTTTAGTTATATTTCAAAATTTCAACTTACAATATTCATTCATTTCACGTTTCACCTTTATTAAAATCATTAATATGATATAAAAATCACTTTAAATTCATTTAAATTCAAATTATCATAAATTTATCATAATTTCATATTCAATTAAATTTCCAATTATAATTAAATCAAAATTTCCAAAATAACCCACGTTCAAAATTTCTAACTTTTTCATTAATTCATTTCACTTACAATTATTCAGAAAATCAATAATAATTTACAAAAATCCTCTTTTTTTAAAAATTTAAAATCAAAATATTATAATAATTAAATTTCTAAATATTTAAAATTTTAGAAAAACATATTTTAACTACGGGCTTGTATATAATTTTCTACGCTAGGTAAAGTGATACACGTAATATATCATTTCAACCCGTAATTTACAAAGAAAATCCGGGTTTTATCATTTCAAACCCGCAATCCCAAGTTAAAATAAATTAAATAAAATAACTCAGGCCTATCATTTCAGCCCATAGTGCTTCTATTCTAACAGAGAACTTGCAGTGTGATCATATACATGAATAATATAAACAATGTCAATATCACAATATACGGTCATATATCAGATGTCAGGTGAAAATTAACAGTTTTAACATGGTAATAAGATGACATAGCATATCATATGATCATCATTAACTTGCATAAACATTTTATATTACTAAACACTTGTCATCAATTCACTTTTCATAAGTATAAATGTCAGAGTGAGAAAGACTCACTTTTTCAAGCTGAAGACCAAAACAACAAACACAAGTGCGATTCCAAAAGCACGACAAGCACGATATAGCATGACTTTTCATTTGAATGAATGGGGAGCCTTGATATTTGTCTTGTAAACAATAACCAAAACAAGACAATATACACATAAATATTCAACGCAAAACAATGTTGAAACAATGAAAATACGAAGCAACAAAGGAATAGATTACTTGACCTTGCTTTAACCATTCAAATGCTTGGCCTAGGAGGTTCTTGGGTTCATCCATGATGATGATATAGCTCAGGTTTGGCACCATAACTCACGGCTAGAAGGAGTATGGAGTGGTAGGATTATAACATGAAGCATACAATTGGTCAAGGCAACATATATGAAGTTTTTGAGCACAACAAGGCTCGGCCTTGGGTCAAGTGGGGCTTGGCCATACTTGTACAGGTTTGGAAAGGTGGTGGTAGCGGCCTATGGTGGTGGCCAAGGTGGTGGATGAAGATATGAAGTGATAAGGTGGCTATCATGAATGTTTCAAGGCTTTATGCATTGTTTTTGTGGAGTTTTGGTTCATGGAGTCTTGGCCATGTCAATTTCAGATTTGGACAGAGGCTAAGACGAAGTGTAGTGGTGGTAGCAAGGTGGTGGTCGTGGCTAGAGGTGGTGGCCATGGTGAAGTATGAAGGTGGTGAAGTAACAGTGGTGGCTAGGGCATTGTTTTGGACATTATTTGCAATTTTGTGGAGTTTTGTCACCAAGGGAGGTGTGGCCATGGATGGATCTGAAATGATGGTTGGAGATGATGCCAAGGAAGAGTGGTAGGGGATGGTGGAGAGTATGGTGGTGATGGTGGGTGGTAGAGGCCAATCCAGAAAGCATAGAAAACTAGGCAAAATACATAGAAAATGAGAAGAAAAAGGTAGAAAAAGATGTAGCCATTACCAGATTTTTTTCTCAAGATTGAGGCCATGATTTTTAGGGTTTTCGAGCTTGAAAATTCGTGAATAATATGAGGGAGTCGGCTGCAAAGGATGAGGAAAGGAATGACTAAGATAAATTGATGTATTAATTGCAAAAAGAAACGGATAAAACGTCTTTACGTTTCAGGCTTTTAAGATCTCTTAACTTTCTAAACCTTTTGCATTTCCTTTTCTGTTTAATTTTATAAAAAACAAAATAAACTCAGAAATGTTATTTAAAACCAAAACTAAGTAATAATAAAATAAAATAAGTAATTTATTTTAAGTAAAATAGAAAAAGGAAATAAGAAATTGCTTAAAAATAGCAACCCTGACATAAAAATTACAAGAAAATCTCCAATGACTTTGGAAAATTTATCACTTCACAAAAAAAAAAATGTTATAACACAAAATTTGAATTAAAGATGGTTTTAAAACATTTTCAAGGTAAAATAATAATTTAATTTTTATTAAATAGAAAGTTAAATAAAGAAAAATGCAGTAAATACCAACTAGGCTTTATAAATTGAAATAAATTCAAATAAACTTTAGAAAAATTATATTATCATTTCAAAAATACTTAAAAGTCAAAATATACATAATATAACATATTATCACATATTAAAATAAAATATAACAAAGAAGAAGTAATTTATACAATTTAAAATAGTCATTGTTAAATAACCCTATATACGCACAATATTGTAAAGGGTATAACTTTCACAATTTACATCCGATTTCAACGAAACGAAAAGTGGTGTTCTTAGAATTTTATGTACTTTCATAATAAAAGAAAAAAATTAAATTTTTAAACTTTTAAAATTTTAAGTTGAAAGTCACAGTTTGACTATTTTGACCAAAATCAGCATTTCAGGCAAATATTCAACTTACACAAGTTTGGAATTATAACTCATATAAAAATCAAGATTATATTTAAATATTAAATTTAATCATTTCAAATAAGTAAAATAAGTTTTTAAATCAAAATCTTACATTAAAAATAATTAAAATATACAATAAAATAATTACAAAATACAGGATTGTTACAATTGATGCATGAGAATCTTCTTCAAGACTCTTTATTTGTAACATATATTAAAAAAAGGATTTTTTTTTTCGATTTGGCCTCGTTTTAAAAGTAATTATCGCAAACAGCCTCGTTTTAAAACTAATATCAAATATAGCCCTGTTTTGAACACCTCAGCGGTAACTGACCAAAATGCACTGGCGACTTTTCAAAAGTCGCCAGTGTAATATATTTTTGTGGCGACTTTTGAAAAGTCGCCAGTGTTTTTTTTTTCAAAAAAAAATTTACACTGGCTTCTTTCCAAAAGTCGCCAATGTGTTTTTTGAAATTTTTTTTTTTACACTGGCGACTTTTGAAAAGTCGCCAGTGCATTTTGGCCAGCTCAGCGCTGAGCTGGCCAAAACAGGGCTATATTTAATATTAGTTTTAAGACTGGGCTATTTGCGATAATTACTTTTAAAACGAGGCCAAAGCGAAAAAAATCCTTAAAAAAATATTCGACTCTCCACTGTCATGCTTGGGCAGGAACTAGAGGCATATGTCAATCTAGAATATATCATGTCATGTATTCTCACTATGTCTGGTTATTCAGTTATGTCTGAGTGTGACTCCTCATCTGTGAAGGTATCCATCACCTGTGAATGTTGTAAATGATTGTACACACATGCACACACACACACAGCATATTTGCTTTTAGATAAGTTGAAAATACCATATTACTGTTTTAATCAGCCTAAGAATTAAAAAAATTCAAGAAGTAGGGCAACAAGTGGATAAAATGGATGCTAATTTTTTTGTTATAAAACTCCATGTTATGTATGGTTTAACTCTTTACATCTTACCATGGCATTATTTTTCTTCGTTTCAGCATTTTAAACTGAAATATAAAATGCATGTGGATATAATTTAAGACCGGCAATTATTGTATTTGTGTTTGAATATTGACATAAATATCTTATGAGATAATATTGTTATCTCCAAAACTGAAAATTTTGTTTTATGAGTAGTACTAATATGAAGATAAATAAATATAGTTCTGCAGTCAAAGTATGTCATCTGAGACATTTTTTCTTTGTAGGGTTTCTAACTTTAAATACATCACAACTTCACAATTGATTCTACATCAATTGCCACTACAATCATTCTAATTTATTAAAATTATTAAAACAAACACTTATTTATCTCTAATGATTTACTATACTTACTATTCCCTGTGTAGTTTTGAAGCTATCATTTATTTTGTTGGACTGGAAGCTATAGGAGAAAGTCTTTGCTTTTGCGACGGGACACACTATTTCTCAAAAGTATATTTATTAACAAGAACATTTATTTGAGTCATTGTATCTTGATAATATTCTTGCTGCTCTTAGTTTTTCTCTTGCTGCAAGAGGTGTCTTTTTGGGTATTTGAGAAGCAAGTTTTTCTTTACTATGAGGGTCCAAATTCGCAAGTGTTTCACGAGGAACCATAGAACTTTTGTCTTTCGAAATTGCTTAAGTAATTTGAGTGAGTTGTTTCCAGAAGAAGACTGGGAACAGTTGTAGATAATCTTGTTAAAAAAAATTCTTCCTGAATTCGAGTGTTGATTAAATGTATGAGAAGATTTCGAGGCGATTACAAGTTTAACCTGAAATGGTCAGCCAACTGAACTTTGGAAGATATGAAACAACCAATGTCAAAATATCAAATGTCATAGAGAATGGTTTATTTACATTGTAAAAATAAACTTGATCTCATCACCAATGTCAAAACCTCCCTACTAGCATTATTTTGTATAGTTCTACAAAGGTATATACGTCGTAAACTTCGTATTAACCTTAATCCCAATAAATCAGAATCATTTGTCTGTACTGCAAACAATGTAGGTGTAAAACTATGTTGACACGCAAATCAAGTTCATATGGATATTGCGACACATTAGCCTTAAATATATGATTTTTTTTCCAGTTGAACGAATCTAAAATTTTCCTAATTCATGTACATGTGTTATTGGATAAAATGCATTACAGTGGAGTAGCACAATCCAAAAAATGTAACCTGAGAACTCCAAGAGGTACCGCAATTAACTTTTGTAAAATAAGTTATTTCCAACATTGTGTAATTGTTACAAGTTCGAATGCACCATTCAAAAATTATCATGTAAAAAATGGGTTCAACTCTGCCACAACAATTCCTGTTGGTTAAAATCTCATCATATCCAAAAAATTCCCCAACTTGATAAAAGCAATGTGAAAGGGATTTATGACGGGAATTTTTATTGCATACACACACATACATAACTTATATACATAACATATATACACACATACATATATATATATATGTGTGTGTATGAGTGTATGTATGTATGTGGAGAGGGGATTCTCATCAAAATTTAGTTTTCAACTATTGCCTTATTTATATATATCAAAATTTTCAATTAAATAAAAGTTAATTTTCAAGATCACTGAACGTAATCTTGTATGAATGTCAAGCATTTTTGAAATTAGTCATCATACCAAAAAGTGAATATGACCTTGCAATTTTATTCAATATGTTCTGCATGCTTATTTTATTTATCAAATGCTATCCACGACGTTATGATAATTTTGATGTAGTTGCGCTCTAGTTCTATGTGATAATTTTTCAATTACTTTCTTTTTTTTAAATGCAGTTAATTTTTCATCAAATTAATAATAAAGAAAAAAAATTAACAAATACGTTTTTCTTTGATATCAAATATCACAACGGTCGGTTTACCCACCGTTGTGCGGTTATACTAGTAGTTTCTGTAGCTATTTTAGCTTTTCAGTGTTGGGATTGCACTGTTACTAATGTGAATATGAACTGTTTCCTTTGTGTCTGTGTTGCTATGTTTTGTACATTCCTACAACTGATTGTGAGTATGCCTAATTTCCATATAAATCTAAATACTGATAACTAAGTACTGTTATCTAACTACTTAAAACTTTGTTCTTATTTGGTTTGCTAACTTGATTGCCTAACAAAATCCCAATACTTGTTAGGTGGTAACTCAGGTTTCACTCAGTACTATATTTTTACACATGTCTAATAACCATCTCATAAATTTTATCCTATAACACTAAAGGTACATAATGGTCTATAACCTCGATCACATTCTTTAATCATTAACCCGCTCAATACTTTGATAGTTTGCATCATTCTGAAATCTGAATAATTGACCTGATATCATCCTCTGTTCACTCATTCGCATCACCAGTCCAAGATATCCTCTAAATCATCAAACAAAGATTCCTCCTGCATTTCATTCAAAAATAACTATTATCAAAGTATGTATCATTAAAAGCTATGTATGTAATGTAGCATTCTTTAACGCTCACTTGGTTTATCACAGATACTTGACAGTGAGCCGTCAGAATGCCATCATCCGAATTGCTTTCTGCTTGTAGTTCAATAGTTGGTATAAGGCTCAAATGATGTGGCACAAGTAGATTGCCCATGTTTGGAATGGTGTTGGTACTTGGTTTGGCACATCTGTTGCTTCTTCATTTCTTCATGTGTCGTCTTATTTGTTTTCCTCTTTTTTTTGAATAAACAACAGAGAACAAACTTACCCTGCAACTCAGAGAGTTTATAAAGGTATATATTTTTGTCAAACTTGCTATCATATTACTCCATGCACCGCAAAAACTAGTGAACCAATGAAGAGGTTAAAATGAACCTGCAGATGAAGCGATTCACACTTTCTTCTTCAACGACACTGTATCATGAATAATCCAATCTGCCCCAATCCCTTTTTTCTTGATGCATGCTTGTTTGTCCTTTTTAATAATCAATAACCAAATCTGAATAATTAGCTTATTACATTTTTTGTGTTTGTGCTTGTTTTTTCTAATAATCAGTTTGATCCATATATACGTATTAGTACCCATACCCGCTGCACCTTAAACTGTCGCCTAGGTTGACCATTGATTATTTGTTTTATGAATTTACCATTCAGAAAAAAATAACGATGTCATAAAATATAAAGTTACTATCAATATGCTGCATCACTCCTTGATGATACACACTGTTTTTATCTATTTACGTAATTTTTTGACCAAAGCAATTTTATTACTTTTAAAAGTCTGATAACAAACGCATCACATTACCTTTTGTTTTCTTTTCTTTCTTTCTTTTTTTTGTCTGCTATTTGAACATTTTGAAAATTGCATGTTAATCAAAGTTTAAAATGCTAATAGCAATGAAGTTCTTAGTGATGAGCACAACATTTCTATTAACACTCATTATGGTTATGGTTATATATTAGTTGTAAGGAATATGGCAGTAAATTTTCTCATGCAATCTTAATGAGCATGAGTTGTTATGTGCATTCTAACTAAAGTTTTGTAAATGAGCAGTTTAAGTAAGTTAGTTTCTCTGCAGTTGAAGTGGTTGTGTAGGCAGTAATAAATATAGCCATCCTTTTATTTGTTTTCCAATTGCTTACTTAACTGGTTACTTTTTTTGCAGTTATACAATTTACCAACCCGCATGCTTAATGGTTACTCAGTTTTTCTGTCACTCTGTGTTTGCTCTTGCTAATCTTCCTTTTGCGCTGCGTATGAGAGGGGAAATTGAGAATGTTGTCATTAGCTGCTTTACGATTTATATTTGAGAAGAATATGTAATTTGGTGCTTTAGTAGCATCATTCGATGTTAGTTTTAAAACTTATTTAGTGTAGTTTTTGCAATGTTCTTGCTGTTTTCATGACACATAGAGTTGTTTCTGTGAAAACTATTGGCATATGCAGTTTTTATTATCTATTGCAATTCAAAACATTTTTTTATGTATGCAGTTTTTATTATGCGATGTAAATTAAAACATTTTTACGTTACATTAGACATTTATTATGTGTGCAGTTTTATTATACTTAAGGATGTTTTATGTATGCAGTTTAATGATATTATATTTATGTATGCAGTTTTAATGTTTTTCAAATATTCAAGTGGCTGGTCTTTACTACCTTCTTCGTGTTGGATCAGCGATTAGTTGTTGTCAGGTTGTCCATGATTCAGCATCTTCCCAGCGTCACCACTAAATAAAATTGCTTCATCATCGCCTTGGTCATACTAGTTTCTCCTATATGCATCGCATATTCTCTTCATTATTTATTTCATCGGATAATTTTGCGTGTGAAGTTTGTCAATTAGCTAAACACACTAGAGTTCCTTTTTCCCTTCATTCATATCATGCTTCAAAACTTTTTTCTCTTATTCATAGTGATGTATGGGGACCTTCAAGAACTACTTCTATTTCAAATAAAAGGCGGTTTATTACATTTATTGATGATCATTCTCGTGTTTATTGGATATTTCTTTTACGTGAAAAATCTAAAGTTGTGCATATGTTTGAGCAATTTTATAACAATTTTCACTCAATTTGACTCGCATATCCAAATTCTTCGAACTGATAATGGAACTGAATTTTTTAATTCCACTTTAAATAATTTTTGTTCAGATAAAGGGATCATCCATCAAAGTTCTTGTGTCGATACACCGCAATAAAATGGTGTATCTGAAAGAAAAATCGGCATCCACTAGAGGTTGCTCGTGCACTGCTTTTTACTAGTAATTTGCCTTAAACACTATTGGGGAGATGCAATTTCAACCGCCAACTATTTAATTAATCGGTTACCATCTTGAGTTTTAAAATTTAAAGCTCCAATTCGAATACCAAGTCGGTAACTCATCAACATAATCTCGATTTTAGCCTAAAAATTCGAATATAAATACATCCTCATTTAACAAACATAACTGGAACTGGCAGGTTTATAATGCATCCGCTTAACAAAGAGAAACTGCAATATATATAATAACATACCTGTACAGAAAGGTACAGTAGATGCCCAAACCCAAAAGTCACCGGAGAAGTATCAACTACTGACACATATATACTTCAACTCTTGAAATACATGTTAATCACATACAATCCAAATTCGAATTATGAAAGACAATGCGAGGGATGTGAGAAATGGTGTTGCGAAGTGGGCCACCCTCTTCATACTTATCCTTCAATTTTGGACATTCATGTATCCAAATGGATTGCAGGGAAACGGGCAAATTCGGCAGCGATTCAATATCGGGGTAGCGGTTTATATGCAAACTATGCAATGACGAGAGGTTCTCCAAATTTGGTAGGGCTGCAGCACAATCTATTAAATATAGACAGAGTGAGGGAGGAAAATTAATTGATAAATTGAAAATTAAATATGGAGGAAGGACCTTTGTAAACCTGTTACAGTAAGGGATTTAATGGAACTGAAGGCTTGTTGCTGAACAAGTTCAAGGACCAATAATGGTTCATCTGTTTCAATATGTTCTACCTGTGGAAGACGGTTGGCAATATCTCCTTCTACAACTCCTTCCACCACTGACGGTTCTTCTCTCTTTAGCATTGGACATCTTCTTATAAGTAAGTATGTGCAGCGCTGCAAATTTCCTAGACTAGCAAGCTTTGGACAATTTTCAATCCACAAATCATACACGGTAGGACTCAAGTTAGTAAGGGCTTGTAAGTTGGGAAATTCTTTTAAACATAAGTATTCAAGATTGGTAAGGGCCGACAAATCACAAAAAGTGGGAGGCTTGTTAGACGTTGATGGTAGCGTCAAATTTGGACAATCTTGAATAGTCAAATTAATCACAGTAGGACTCAAGTTAGCAAGGGCTTGTAACTTTGGACACTTAATCAACGTGAGGGTAAGAAGAGTGTCACTAAGAGGAGGAAGTTGCATCAATTCATGGCAGTTTTCAACTTTTAAGCTTTGTAGACGAGGAGGAAGAAACGGAACTATTTTAAGACTTGTGCAGGACTCAAGCCTTAAAATTTGAAGACGTGGAAGCCAATTCTCTTTCCCCATCCATTTTGGAAACTTAACACCTTGATAACCCTTAATCTTTAGTTGTTTAAGGTTCCGATGGGGTTCAAGTCCTTCCAAAACTTTTTCACACGTGTTAATGCTACTTGGTGTGTCGCTCCATACAAAATTTAACTCATCTATTTTATGTTTTTGATTTAGCATCGCCTCCTCGGCTCTCTCTTTGCATTTAACATTTTCTAGATTTAGAATTGAGAGTGATCCACCAAGAGGTAAGTTTCTTAATGATATCAGTCCGTTAAAACCATCAACATAAAAATTTTCCAAATTTTGTAGCAATGTCAGTTTTTCTATGTTGATCATCTTTGAATTATAATATAGATAATCCAAAAGGTAACCTCCATTATGAAATTGTAAAGTATGCAAATTAGTTAAATTATTGAAACCTTGAGGCAGAGTATTAGCTGGCAGATATTTGTAATCTTCTTGATTAGTGATCAAAATAAAAAACTGTAGCAGGTATAGCTTAGCGAAGGATACAGATAGCTTGGTATTATATGGCATATGCAAATACCGGAGGTGCTTAAGTTTATCAATACGAGGATCACTCAATACTTCCATGTAATGACATTCACCGACATACAATGCTCGCAGTTTAGTTAGATTTTGAAATATGTCATTTTTGCTTTCGAAAATATTAACGGAACGAACATGCCCCAAAACGATCAAACTACGCAAATTTCTCAAATTGAATATGTCAGATATCGCTAATATGGTAGACTGATCCATGCTTACCAAGTTTTCCGTTATGCATAAGGACAGATGAATGCAAGATGTAGGAACATTCAGTGTGTCATATTGCTCCACCCTATGACATTGTTTCTTTGAAACCATTTCTGCTAAATCATGAAGTAAATCATGTATGATGAAACGGCCATATCCTGGTGATATTTCGAAAAAAGAATAGGATAGCAACTCCTCGATATATTTATGACCTACTGTCACACCTGCCAACTCACTTGTGTTTTCGATAAATCCTTGCGCGATCCACAAAGAAATCAAATGTGGTTCCCACTGATTAACGTTAAATTTAAATTCGTAACCTTTAGGAAACAAGCTACAGTACGCAAAACATCGTTGTAGATGCAAAGGCAGACATTGATAACTAAATAAAAGGAGATCCATGGTATCCTTCAATATGTCTTCTTGTTGAAGAACCTTTTCCCATTCATTAGCACTTCTTTTATTGAGTAATGAACTCCCCACGACCTTTAGTGCCAGAGGAGAATGTTTTACCTTGCTTATAATCTGATTCCCTATATATTTCAACTCTCGATGATCTTCAATAGTAATTTCTTCATTATCACCAAATGCATAATACTTCAGTATTGACCAACAGTCTTCATCTTTCAATTCATCTAAAAGGATGATATGTTTTGCGTTCAAGTCTTTTGCTGCTTTTTCCATCCGAGTTGTTAAGATAATCTTGCTTCCTTTCACCCCGACTTGATTCAAAGGACTCAGCACTATATCCAATCTTGCCGCGTCATCTTCCCAAACATCATCCAAAACTAAAAGAAATTTATTTTTCGAAACCGAATCTTTTAGTTTTTTCTGAAGCACGTCTAGGCTGCTTATTTGAGCACATTCTTTTTCTTCTGCCGACTCTATTGTTTCTTTGATAAGTCTTCGCTCATCAAAACCACGTGTAACATGTACCCACATCCTTAGATCAAAATAATTTACAATTCTATTTTCATTATAGACGTGCTGAGCGGTAGTAGTTTTACCGGCCCCTCCCAATCCTCTTATGGCAATTATGGGTACATTTTTTGTCCTAGAGTTTAAGTGGGCGTGAGACTCGTCTAGCAATAACTTAATGATCGCATCACATTGATCCTCTCTTCCATAGAAAGGAGACGAAAGAGTTGAGGTTTTTGGAGTCACAGTATTAGCTTGTGGTTGTGTTGTGCCTTTTCTAGACATGACAAATGGATATATTTTTTCAACTTGTTCAATAGACTTCAACAGTTTTTCTACACCAATCCTCAAAGGTGATTTGGGAAGAATAGGCCCCAACTTTTTTTTAGAATTGGATATGAATTTCTTCATGGGATTAGAAGAAGAAGAAGAAGAAGAGCTAACCTGTTTTTCGAGTTGGTTATATTCATAGAGATCAAGTAGATCTTCCAGCTCTAAAGCAGCGGCTTGCAGCTTCTCCAGTAATGGTGCGGACTTTACTAGATCATCGGACTTTGCTTCTCTGATCAACGCTTCAATTTTGTAACCAACAAAAACATTCAGATGTTCCATTTCATCAGGAGTTACGTCACCTCCAAAGTTTGAAGCAAGCTTGCTTATAACACGAGATAGGCCTGAGAGAGCCAACTCTGTTCCTACTGATGCTGCAACCTCCATTTTTGAATTACGCAAAGAAAGATTGAAATTAAAAGTAGGGAGGAAGGAGATGAGTATGTTGCATTAAGTATAATCGTAAAGGCCCTTGATATAGTGAGCTTAAGGCTCAATTGTTGGAACAAAATAACAGTGACATTCAACGCGGCTTGGTAGGAATGAGTTCTATCCCGTCCCTCATCTTATCATGTTCACTGTTCAATGAAATGTAAGTCTGAGGTCTCAAGCTCTGCTAACATAAGCCGCCTCATAATAATTCGTTCAAATTTTATTAATTGAGACTTGGCACCTGACGTCTAAAATGCGACGCATCTTTGCTGACGTCGGACATATAGTTTGTCTGGACTGGTGAATGGATTCAAAGGTTACTGCAAAAAATCAACTTGCTAAAATAATAATACAATTTTCATATGAATTACGAATAATAATATGCGCTAGCTTTTACTGAAATAAAAAGATGTTGGAAAGAAGGTGGCCAAAATCAAGCCACATCATCTTCATAAAGAGTAAAAAAAAAAAAAAAAAAAAAAAAAAAATCCTAGTAACTTTAGCATTCTTGTGCAAGAATACACAAATAAAAAAAGGGGAAATATTTTTTAAAGGACAATTAATTTAAAAAGTCTATTCATAAAAACACGCGCAAATAATTTTCTTCCAAAGTCCATTCGTACGTTAAAGCATTTCTTCATCTCCTTCATTCGTCTTCCTGTTCGATTTTGAAATACACTTTTTCCTTCACGACACGAAATAGAAATTACAAAAAAAGGGCAAAGAAATCCACAGAAAATCGCTACCTCCATCTCAATCGCATACTTCAGGCGATCAAAAACAAGTAGAGTTTCAACACAAATCTGATACCTTATCCCCTTAATCTGATAGTCGACAAAAACCTAATACACTAGCGCATAATTCTGATAATCAACTCGAATCTGAAAACGTAGAACCTCAATCTGAGAATCGAGCCGAAACTGAAAACCTAGCACGTGAATCTGATATTCAGCACGAACCTGATACCCTACCTCTTCAGTTTGAAAGTCCACACAAAAATGATACCGTACAACCGCATTCTGAAACTCAGCACAAATCTGATACCATAGAACCTCTATCTGATACCTTAGCCGTTGAATCTGATACCCTACCTTCTGAATCTCAAAGTCGGCACAAAACTGATACCCTACAACCTTATTCCGAAACTCATCACGAATCTAATACCCTAGAAGCTCTATCTGATACTCAGCATGAATCCGATACCCCAACAGCTGTATTTGATACTCATCATGAAGCAAATATCTTAGCTCCAATAGAGACGCAGCAGAAATCTGCAAAGTTAAGACTATTAAAACGACCAATGGAAGAAGAAATACAAATAAAAGAACAAAAAGGAGACATGAAGAAAACAGAGCAGAAGAAAAGGTAAATGATACTATGAAATGAAGTATAACAAAACTATTGTAGATGATTATGATACTATTGAACTTATTTTACAGAAAAATGAAGAAAGCATGCAGGAAATAACAGCAGGTGACAAATCAACTGTAGAAAGGTGCAAAAAAAAGAATTAAGATCGAAGAAAAAAAATGAGAAAACAATTCAACAACAAATTCAACAGCTAACTGATACCATTAAGTTATAAAACTAATAATATTAGATCATTAGATGTATTTTATTAGTGTTAATATGTTAAACATAGAAAGCTAAAACAAATAAGGGAAAACAAATAGCAGTTGAGGAATCCGAAGATGAACAAGTCAATAAGGTAGAATTACAAGCCATATCACTTATAAAGATTTTCATGTTCAAAAAGTAATACCTATAATTTGTTTGGTAGAAGAAAAAGCTTAGTTGCTTAAAAAATAGATTTTATTGTCATTCGTTACAAAACCGATACTAATATATTGAAAATATGATACCCAATATTTGTTAGAATTAACGTGCTATTTTGTATTCGAAGAAATTAATTTCAGCTCGACACATAAAAACTGATACCAACATCCCACAATAGTGATACCTATTGTCTAATTGTGTGTAGCTGATTCATTTTAGTTTACAAATTATTTCACCATCTTTTTTCTAGAAAGACTAATACTAAATTCTTACAAAATGGCACCCATTGTATATTATGTTTTAGTTCATATTTCAATGTTGCAATTTTTCAATAAAATGATACCTATATTTATCAAAATGATACCCATAATATAACAAACCAGTACCTATATTTCATAAAACGATACCTATTGTTTGTTTAGTTGAAGACAAAACTTTGTAAGTTTAAAAATAATTTTTCAAAGTTTGTAACAAAATTGATATAGTTATATCCATAAAACGATAACCACTATCATTGGTGGAATTTGCTGCTCCGTAATTGAAATTATTTCTATCACAAATATAAAACTGACACTAATGTTATGCAAAACATATACATGCTATTTGTTTTTATGGACATGATATCTTAAAATTGATATACTGTTTTTTTGAACCAAATTGATACATACACCTTACAAACATGATATTCAGTTTATCTTTCTTTGAACTTTATACTTTCAATCATATAAATTACTTTCATCGTAATTTGTAACAAAGTTAACACAAATATAAGCTAAAAATGATACATGCAATATGTTTCTTTTGTACTTATTATGTAGCAATTTTAGAAGTATTTCAACCATAATTTTTAAGAAATTGATACCTACATTTAGCAAAAATGATACCAAATTTTTGTTAGATAAAAATATCATGTTTTATCTCATGTTTATGGAAACTTATATCGTTATATCATGTTATATATTTTTATGTTTCAATGTTGTTTGTTTCACTGACAACTTAATGCCAATTTTTCATGAAATAAGATGATGATGATTTTGTGAATCCATGTCGTAAAAGCATGCATGCGACATCAAAAGAATCAAACAAGAGGATAGAAAAATCTGAAGATGCTAAGTCAGAAACTACGTATAGATGTGGCTTACAAGCTATCTTCAAGATAATGAAACTGGTCAAAGAAAAAAATGGACTGAGCGAAAAACAATTCGACATCTTAAAGAAAACACCAATTTACAACTTCTTCAAAGTCATCTATGAAGAAAGAATAACAATGAAAGAGTGCAAAAAGCATCAACACAACTTGAATGCTTTATACAACTGCTACTGTGTGGAAACTGATACCTCCGTCTTTGGAGAAGACAAAATGAAGGTCACTGCCAGAGATATAAGCTTGATTTTTAGTCTGCCATTAAAAGGGATAAACATAAAACCAACAAAAAAAATTGACGAGCAAAACCATTCCACAAGACTGCAAAGAATTTTCAAGTAGAGCACATGTACTTACATAACAAGAAATGTTGTGGAAAGAAGAATAAAACAAGAAATATCAAAAAGGAAAAAAGAAAACGAAGAAGATCCGCATTTGTTGATAATAATGCAAGTACTATTGACGTTTTTCTTTCCCAACAACTAACAAAAACTGAGATGGGGAATTCTATCATATTTGATTGATAGTGAAACAATGCAGATTGTCTCATGGCCAGAAACAATAGAGAATTTTTTTAGTAAATTTGTCAAAAAGTTTATCTCCAAGCCAAAAAACATGTCTGGATGTTCCATGCTTCCATTGATAAGATGTGTTATGCAAAATATTATTAATTGAAAAAAAAAATGTTATGTTCAATATTCTTGCCTAATCATATCATTAAATGTTTACAATATTGCATATGTGAGAAAATGAACCTCATCCAACCTAAAAGGCACTTGCTGAAGATTGACCTAGATTTGCACAATGAGATGTAAGAAAGCTTAAAGATATTGTTGTACTGAAACAATTTTTGAATGATGTAAAAGTTGGCAAGTAAAGTTAAAATTCAATTTTACTTACACTAATTAATATCAGTTTACATTTTATGTTCTGTCTGTGTGTAGTATTAGCTTCAACATTTAGAATATTTTTTTGTCTCTTCATAATATCAGATGTGCCTCTTTGCAGTATCACTTTAGCTTCTGATTAGTATTAGTTTCAATGTGTAGCTTAAATTTTGTATTCATAGATTCAGTTTTTCCTCGGTATAGTATATTTGTCATTTTGCACAGTATCAGTTATGATACACAATAATACTTGGTATTATTTTTAACACTGCACACAATCAATTAGTAAGTGTACGTAGTATCAATTTCATTACTATTATATTTTCTTCTATTAAACTAATCACTTACTAATGTCAGTTATAACATATAAGTTACAACATGCTATCATAAAACATTTTCATTTAAATTTTAAAACAAAATTTCTATTTCAATCACACAGGTAAAAGAAATAAGCACTATTCTACCACATGAACCACAAGCTACTCCAAACAGCATTAACACTTGGAGAATCAAGCAACAAAAGAAAAGAGAACCGACGGAAAAAAAGAAAATTTGAAGAAGCTGAACAGAGGTCTCGATCTTTTGAAGATTATGTAAGCCTTAATGTTTTGCAAATGCACATTAAAGATTTGGAAGAAGAAGAAGGTAAGAAAACAAAGAAGCAATTGGATATAGAAAAGAAGTTAAGGATAAAGGTAGAAAAGGAAAATTTGAAACTGAAAAGAACAGCTGAGAGAACTTAAATCATAACTAGAAGAAAATGAAAAGAAAAATTCAGAAGTTGAACTAGAGAGTAAGCACGTGGAAGATGAACCTGACAACATTCTAGATGAACATGCACATGTAGAAACAGAAATAGAAAACAGAGAAAAGAAATCCACAGCTGAAAACAATGAAGAAGAGAATGAAGACAAAAATGCTGAGTCTCATATGGAAAAAGTTAACACAACAACGGAAATAAACGAAGATGCATATTTAGATATAGACGCCCAAAATAAAGAAAAAAATTTCACAGCTGAAAAGAATGAAAAAGAAATTCCAGAGTGTCAACAAGAACCTACACAGTGTCAAGAAAAAATAACAGACATGGACAAGTACATGATTTTTTATTATTAATAATAACACTGTTTGATTCGAATTCATGCTTGCTTATGTTATAAATAATTTTGAGTATAAGTTAAAAATAAACGATACCTAAATGTATTAAAAAATGATATCTACGTTCCGTTTCTTATAACTTGACGGTCTGTAAATTGAACTATTTATGTTGACCATCATCATTTAGTAGAAAACTGATATCAAAATAGTGTAGAATTTATATGTAGTAGCTGTTTGATTAGAACTCATGGTTGGTTATTTTATAAACAATTTTCACTATTAAATAAATCAAAACTGATACCTATATGTATGAAAAACTAATACCAAGTTTCTATTTGAAAAACTGATATCAATGCAAAAGCGATACTCATAAACTGCCACTATTAATATTACTGATACTAATAATATTATATTCACTCACCAATAACAAAAACTGACAGCTTCTTATTGTTAATATATATCTTCAACTGGAAAAAAATATATAGAAGAAGTTGAAGACACAACTGCTGACACTAATACAGAACAAGTCCAGCAAACAACTGAAAAACAAAGTGCATGCATGGAGATCGAAACAACAACTGAAATGCATGAAAATGTGCTCCGACCAAATGAAGATACAGCTATGGACACAAAAGAAAAAAGTGAAGACATGCTGAAAAAAACAAATGAAACAATGTTGTAAACAAATGAAGATAAAATGGCGCAAAAATAAATAGAAGGGGCTCAAAAATTGAAAGAAGATACCAGTATAGAGAGCAAAGTTGCATGGTACAGTGATGTAATCATAGATCTAACACCTCCATCTTTCAATCTTAATATCACATAATAGTTGTAAGAGGGCATAACAGAAAAGGAAAAAGAAAACAAACCGGCAAAACCTCCTAGTCGGAAAAGGAAACAAACAGTTCAAAAACTAGTTTCTTATGTGAAAACAATAAAAACAAGAGAAAGAAAAATAAACCCAGCTTTGAATATGGTCAGAGAATGAAAAAAACAGGGAAAAAATAAAAAACTAAAGAAAATAAAAATGATGAAAAACTTGAAGAAAATGAAAATGATGAAAAAGAAAGTGCAGAAGAGTCAATCCCAATGCCAATTCAAGTAATAGAGCAACACTTTCGAATTTAGGACTAGGACACTGCAGCAAAACCTTGGCATACATGAATATAGAATAACAAAACAAAATCTATTTTTTTTGCTATGACATCATCACAAGAGTAAGTTTACAAAAACATATACTAATGCTACATATTAAAATAATATTGTATAGTTGATATGTATCTTATTTTTTTTAAACAGAGATGTAGCATGGACAGAGAAAGACACAATTAGAGGAGGATATACAATAACAAAAAAAGTAATGCGACAACTTCTTGAAGGAAATGCCACAAATGGATCGGCATACACTTTTTTTGCTTAATAATACTGCTACCAATAAAAATAATACAAAAAATAATGTCTAATAACTATTTCCAATGCTATTTATACCAAAATTGATACCTATACATAACCAAAAATGATACCCAACTGCTATTTGTTATAAAGTGATGGTATATTAGGTGAATTATTTATTAACCATCATGTTTGACAAAATAAATCCAAAATAGTGCAAAATTAATTCCTAGTAATAGTTGATTTAAATTCATGCTTATTTTTGTTTTCTCGCAGCAGTTGATTTAATACCATGTGCAAAATTGATACTAAGTCAGTGCAAAAATGATATCCAGAAGCTGTTTCATCATATTTCATGCTTAATTATTCTTGTACTTTGTAATATATATTACCACTATTAATTAAATTAAAGATACTAATTATTATCGAATATTTCTTCACCAATAAAAAAACTAACATTTTCCTGTTGTTAATATAGATAATTGACAGGTATTTATCTAAATGCGGGCTAGAAGAGCACAACTATGCATTCACAACAATAATGATGGTAAATAAAACTTTAATATGCAATAATATCAAAAATGCAACATATATTGAATTCTAACTTATTTTTTTTAACAGCAACCTATAGTTTTCAATGTACATGGAATTATAAAACCTTTAGTGCTGCCTTTTCTTGAACAAACAGTGGATGATGAATACACAGATGTTATATATTTCCCCGCATTTTGAATACCATTGGACACTAGTAGCTTTGATATACCCAACAATGCAACGGAGTCATCTAGATTTTATACGTCCTAGAAGGAATTCTAATGAAAGAACCAACCCCATTCTAAAGCATGCAATGATATTGGTATGATATATTTTTGTTATGAAAAAAAGTAATATAATTGAACAAATCGAACATTAGCTAACTTTGGATCATTTTGTCTTCAATAGAGAAATAAAGTTGAAGAAATGCTTAAAAAACTTTGGAAAAAGAAAAAAATACAGGATAAGGAGGTGAAGGCAAATGAAGTGCATCAGATACCATGTGCACAGCAAGGATCGGACACGTAAGTTATTTATGTTGTTCAAAATGATACCTACTGACTGTTAAACTAATATTGCGAATTTTCTTATAAACTGATACATAGATACTGCAAATTATAGACAAAAACTGATACTCAAAATTACCTACTGACAAAAACTACTGACTGCTAAACTGATGCCTAGAAACTGAAAATTATAAACAAAAACTGATACCTTGATACTGAAAATGATACTTAGTGACTGCTAAACTGATACTACAAATTACAAACAAAAACGAATACCTAGATACACAAAACCGATACTGCAAATTTTCTTTTAAACGGGCTTGACTATGGTATGTACGAGATGATATTCATCATATCAATGAATAGAAGCCAAATACCACTCAAAATAGCCTTTGAACAAATGCTGAAATCTAGAGCAAGAATTGCACATGAGACATTGACTGACAAAGAGCACTGCTAGTGCTTAGCCAAGTTCATCAAGTTTGGAAGAAGAAAGATAAATGAACAAATCAACCAGCTTGCTAAAAGTGCTACTATTTTCACATGAACTGTTGTACATTTTAGATATTTTGTTATATGTAATTAAATTAAATTTCTATTTTAATGTTGATACAATTAATGCTTGATATTAGTATAATATGTTGTACAAGCTATGAACATATTTCTGGTGATGTAAAAGTTAGATTTCGTTACCTTCTATCACAGTTTATATTTTGTTAACAAATGTTGTTTTAAAAAGCATTGACTCCGGAATATATATCATGATTTACATTGCATCACTGAACAGAAACATGATTCCAAGAAAGATCCAACAACACACTGTTATCAAAACTAGAGCATAACTGGCAATAGACATATTGATAGATGGCAAGCACTGTTGGAATGTAGGTGATAACCTGTCAAGCAAAGAAGAAGGTGCGGAAATTGGGAATTTTGTGTGTTAGGTAACTCATTGTGTTGTTTCACAATTTAATTTGGTACTTGTGAAGTAATGATGTTCTGTTGCAATTTGATACCTGTGAAGTAACGATGTTCTGTTCTTAAAACAATGTTGATCTTACTTGTAAAAACAACACTGATCTGCTGGAATGATATGTTGTAGTTGATGTTCTTTTCTTTTCTTGTTATTTATATTATAAAAAATATTATATATTCTATGTTCTATTATGCAACTATTGATCCTACATAATATTATCAGTTTTATGATGCAACTATCAATTGTATAATGATATTATCAGATTTCATATCATATTTCAATACAAAACAGTAACTGGGTATCAATTCTAATAACTAATAGTATTAGTTTTGCTGAAACTGACACTCAACATACTTTATGAAACAACAATTAGTGTTGGTGCCAGTTTTTGCTAACACTAGATATCATTCTAATTATTTACTGATACTGGTGTCAGTTCTAGCACGTATTTTTTTTTTGGAAAAGGTACTTTATTAACAGAAGAAAGAAAAGCATATATTTCCATGATATGCCTCATTAAAACCTTACAATCCCCCTAACCTAAACGGGTACCTTACAAGGAAAAAGAGTACATATCATTTCCATATATTAACAATACAGGATCATGATTATTGAAACCAAGTTGTTGAACAGATGGAGGAGTAAACTAAACATATAACAACACTCAAAACCATCCGTAAAATCATCTTGATCAATAATCATTTTAATAAATAGGAAAAGAAAACAAAAACACGGGATCAGCTAGGAGGCTACACGTGTAGAAGGGCGGCATCTCCAACATGTTGATGAAGAAGTCTATCACATGGGATAATCAGAACTCGGGAGAGAGAAAGCAAAAACACAGATCTAAAGCAAAAATGGGAGAAAAAAGGTCCGACAGAATTCCCAAAACTCTAGAACTTCCGATTCTTCGAACATTGGTCAGGGCAAGGAAAAGGGGGAGTCGAATGCAGAAGCAATAAGGACGAGACCGTGAAGACCTTCATGGAGGTTGCTGGTGCTTGTTAAAATACTCTTCGAAGTTCAGATTCTTCAAGATAAGTCTCGCTTCCGAGTTTATCACTTGGTTTTTCAGAATATATTGCAGAAGAATTCTAACATCTTGTAAGATTAGGGTGGTTCTGACATCCTCCGACATCTCGATTCCTCTGAAGATTCTGTTATTCCTTTCGCACCATATGTTCCAGATCAGGGAAGTGAAAGTTAAGTTGGTAATTTGTCTTAGTATAATGTCCTTATCTTGTCTTTGTCTGATACAATCCAGAATTTGATAAATATCGCAATATTGTTTGCAGTCTACCCTGATTTTCTGTATAATGTTGTCTAGAATTCTTCTCGAGTATGGGCACTGAAAAAATAAGTGGTCTCTGTTCTCTAATGCAGTTGAACAAAGAGTACATTGTTGGTCTATATTATGATTCCATCTGCTCACACGCTCCAAAGTATTTAGTTTATTTTGAATAGCCATGAGTGCACAAACAGACATTTTAGGCGCACACCCCTTATCCCAAATAATTTTGGTCCAGAAGTGTTCTATGTGTTTGTTTCTGACTTGATTCCATGCAGATTTCATTGAGCATTGTTCATTGCAATTTAGGTTCCAGACCCAATAATCCTTTTCTTTGTGTGTTTGGATGTTGATATTATGGATGATATCATGAAATTGAGGAGGGATATTGTTTATGTTTTGATTCCAGTTATTATTAGAGATTAGCATAGAGACTTTTGCATTATACTGATTGACCCCATCCATGTCCCTCCTACCAACTATATTAATCAAAGTGGATCCATTGATCCAAGGATCTAGCCATAAGTTTGTGGTTTCTCCATTGACAATATTCCTATTAATTAGACCATTACACCACTGTCTAGCACGGAGTATTGTTTTCCAAATGAATGAATCAGATGGTTTTGTCATAGCAGACCAGAAGTTATTTTTTTATTATATCTATTTTTAGTCCATTTAGCCCATAGCGATTCACCATTGATAAATTTCCATAAGAGGTTAACAGCCACTGCTTTAGATAAATCTTCGATTTTCCTTATACCAAAGCCTCCTTCACTCTTAGTTTTGCATAAATCTTCCCAGCACGTGTTATGAGATTTAGATTTCCATAGAAAATTGGCACAAAATGAATTTATTCTTTGTATAACAGTTAGAGGAAAGTGAGTAAATTGCAGCCAAAATTGAATCATGGGATGAATGACATTCTTAATCAATTCAGCTCTTCCACTAATATTAGCATTTTGCTCTGCCATTGGCTGAATTTTTTATTTATCTTATCTATCAGCAATCCGAAATCCCTTGCTCTTAGTTTATTATATGATAAAGGGATGCCCAAATAAGTTATTGGCAGGCTACCAATACTTAAATTTAAAATGCTAGCTATTTGATTTTTGTTTGTGGCACCTTTACTAAGAAATAACGTAGATTTATTGCTGTTTAATTCCAATCCTGCAATACAATTTAACTCTTGAAAGATATGTTGATACACTTGGCATTTTCAATAGATGCTTTGGATATGATCACGATGTCATCTGCATATATCAGATGAGTAATCATCGGTTCTGTTGGATATATGGGTTTTATATTACCTTTGAAAAATTCCATGTCAAACTTTATAGTTAGCAGTTCCATAGCAATGGCAAATAGATACGGGGAAAGGGGATCACCTTGCCTAAGGCCTCTTGAACTATTAATGAACCCATAAGGTGAACCTTCTACTAAAACCGTAAAAGTTGGGGTAGAGATACAATCATATATGAGAGCCACAAATTGGGGAGGGAAATTCATCGATATCAGCATATGATGAATAAATTCTCTATTGATTCTATCATACGCCTTATGCAGGTTAATTTTCAGACATAAGTTGTTAGAATTTTTCGTGTTAAAACTTCTGATCATTTCGTAGGCCATAAGAGAATTTTCAGTGATAACTCTACCAGGAAAAAAAGCGTTCTGGTTGTAAGAGATAAGGTTATCTAGATATCTTTTCATACGATTACAGAGAAGATTTGCTAGAATTTTATACGACACATTGCACAAAGATATCGGTCTGAAGTCAGTCATATCTATTGCATTTGGTGTTTTAGGTATCACACATATAAACGTGTGATTGATCTCTTTAATGATTTTCCCAGAATGAAGAATACCATTCATAGCATTGTATACATCATATTTGATTTGTTCCCAGTGGAGTTTGTAAAATTTGGAATTAATGCCATCAGGTCCAGGGGAGCTATTGTCATTTATTTGAAAGATTGCATTTTTCACTTCCTCTAACTGAAAGGGTCTGCATAAATCATATTTTGCATTTTCTGACAATATTTTCTTGCAAGTTATGTCTGGAAATTAAAATGTGATATTCGGCGTATTGAAAAGATCTGAGAAGTAGTTTATAGCTAAAAGAGATATACTTTCTGATGCTGAAGACCAAGACCCATTATCATTAAGAATAAGGTTATTTCTCCTACCTGATTTCATAGGTTTGATTTTGGAGAAAAAAAAATATGTTGGCTTATCTCCTTTCCTTAGACAATTAATTTTCATTCTTTGTAAATTTTCAAATGCAATACATCTCATAATTTCATGAATTTGAGAGTTTTTACCAATATATTCTTCTGAAAGATTGATATTAAGAGGATCTCGGACTAATTGATTGTAGATGTAGTTTGCTTCCTCTTTTAATTTTTCCAGTTGAGAATATATGTTGATTTTTTTTGATGTCCAGGCTTTCAATGCATTCTTAGCATTTTTAATTTTACAGAGGAGATTGTAAAGATGATTACCTGTGTCTTCGTGCTCCAATGCCAACTGAATAGTTTGCTGGTATCCTTTTTGAAGATGCCACGCATTGTTGTATTTGAAAGGTATGGGATTTCTATTTCTTTTTATCTGAGCAAATTTAACCATGATAGGGGTGTGATCGCTAATGGAGTGATTGCCAAAATTTATACCGAAATGGCTCAATTTATCTGTCCATAACTTATTTACAAAAACCCTGTCAATTTTACTGTGTATAGAGAAATTGAGACCTCCTCTCCAAGTGTAATGGTTTCCTGAAAAATTTGGTTCAATGAGATTAGATTTATTAATACAGTCCAAGAAATTCTGTTCACCTCTTTCATTATGGATGCCATTATTTAATCTGTTAGTAGGGGTTAAAGTAGCATTAAAATCTCCTGCCAATATCCAAGGAAGATTGACTTTCAAAGATTGATCAATGATATAATTCCATAGTTCTTGTCTCCTCAATTCCTCATTAAATGCATAGATGGATGTACATATCATGCTAAAACCACTCGCATTATGTAGGATACAAGAGATATACTGTTTATTCGTGTGGCATATAATGTTAGACCACTGAGTCGAATCCCAAAGAATAAAAATGCGACTTTTTTGGTCATCTAAAATGTTATGAGAGAACTTCCATTTTGGGTGTATCTTATTTGTAAATTTATCAATGCTATCTAAAGATAGTTTATTCTCTAGAATACTAATAAAAGAAAATCTATTACTGTTTATAAGAGAGATAATTTCCAGTTGTTTGACAGGGGCATTCATACCCCTTATGTTCCAGAAGAGGAACGCCATCTATTGAGAATTTTCAGAATTGCTACTATTTTCTAGGGGAGTAGCATTCCCCTGTAATTTTGCTTTCTTCGAATTTTTATTTTTTCCTTTTAGCTGACTAACCATGGATATCCAAGCAGGGTTGTCTACCACGTCAGGTTGTGCTATGGCTTTGAATTCGAATGGGGCCTCGTCAGTCCTGATTTTTCTTGTGTGGCACTGTTTGGAGTTGGATGTAGAAATGGAGTTTTTGTCTAGAGAATCAACTCCTGTATCCATGTCAGAGCATGTCGCATTACTGTTGTTTGACTGAATATTTGTACTTTCTGTGATTGTGTCCCTTGTTTGTAACCTTTTGTTATTTTCTTTGTTCGAAACAGTTTGAGTTGCATTTGTAGTAACAATCGGACCGACTGTATTTGGTTGGATTATTGTATCTTCTACTGAACTGTTCTGACCTGTTATATTTATGTCTGTCTTACTATGTTGTTGTTCAGTGGGTTTTTGTGGTCCTGCATGATCTGGAACCATATTAGAGTTGAACTAAAAAATTTGAGTTTCTTGGTTTTTGCTTTCGTCTTGTCTCAAATTATTTCCATCGGAATCAATAACCATGTCAGCATCTCCTTCAGGTGTGTATTTCTCATTTGTTTTTGGTTTCCAAGCTTTATGAAATTGGCAGTGAGTTTTAGTGTGTCCAAAACTTGAACAATTTGTACATATCGATGGTTTCCATTCGTATACCACTTCTTGCCATATCAGTTTGTCATCTTCAGTTATAATAGGAATTTTGCAAGGGAAATTAAAGGAGTTTTTGATTTCAATTAAAACTCTTGCGTAAGCAATTTTGATAATACCTTCCGTGAACTTATCCAGTCTAATTGGGGCGCCTAACACCGAAGCAATACGGTTAATCCCTTCCTCTGTCCAGTAGTCTAGGGGAAGATTAGGAAGACGAATCCATATTGGAATTGAATGAAGAAGCTCTTTGTTGAGTTGCATTCCCAAAGACCATCTCTTCATCATCATCAATTTTTTGTTATAATAATATGGTCCTCCTTCCAGAATTTTATTACAATCTTGTTTACTATTGAATTTTATCACATAGAATCCATTTTCTTTTGAATAAATCGAGAATTCATCCGCTGGTTTCCAGACTCTATGAATATAGTCTTTGAAAAATGGATAGTATGGCTTAGGGCCGACAACGTATACCACCATTGCATTATCCCATTGTTTTTTTGCTTTTAGCACGACCTCATCAGACATTTTGGCACATTGAACTGAATTCAATTCATGCGGTTGGTAGAATTTTAGTGGGATATCAGTAGGTATGTTATTACCCTTAACCACTTCACTCCACGCCCGAGTAGCAGTGGTAGAGAAATTCCATCTATTAGAGCAGATCTGAGACCAGATTCGGGCAAATGGCTGTCGTTATTAATAGAGATGCGATGATTGAGATTTTTTTTGTCGATTAGGGTTTTTCACTGTTTGTTGAGGAGTTTCTTTTGTCATGCTACCAGATTTTGGTTGAATTGAATTATACATCACTCTTTTCCATTTACGAGATACCACAGTTGTAAAGCCATCATTATCACCTGGAGGTGGATCTGCTGTGGATAAAGGGGGAATCCGGGCGGAGTTTCCATGACAGGAGACAATGGGGATCAGGAGGACGACTAGGTTGGGGATCAGACGACAAAGTGGCGAACATCAGGGGAGGCGAATAAACGAAGGCGATTGTAGCAGGTTTGGAAAATAAAATTTTAAACAATGTTCTAGCACGTATTATAATATATGAAACTGATACTAAAGTCCTTTATATCCAATCAAACAACCATTATCTCCAACCAATAGATAGCATGTATCAATTCAATCATCTTCTTCAATCAATTAGACAATGATTATCAGATCCCATATACTATGCTATCAACTTTGTTATAAATAAGTAAAATATACAAAATTGAACAAAACTGATATTACACAACGAAAAAATGATACCATATTTTATACCAACAGAATACGAAAAATGATACTAAACAGCTGATACTAACAGTATGCAACATATATCTAAACTAATGATCGAAAATAAGTAAATAAATAAACACTAGAACTGATACTATAAAAACATATAACTGATACTAAAAGTGATATTATCATTTATACTAAATAGATGAAATTAAAATCAATTTGATAATATGCTATACTGAATACAAATTACCAGCAAGGTTCAATGCAATAAACCACCAAAACAAGTCACACATCCACTTATTAATCTGAACAAATTCAAAATGTAAAATCAGATCATATCCTCTTCAAAGCTTGACAATTCTGTTTATTATGACGAAACTGCTTGCACTCGCCACATCTATTTTGCTTGTTCTGAAAATATAAAATCCTCCTTTGCGCTTGATTGATGGTCTACCAGCGCCACATTTCTTCTTTGGTGGCTTGATAACATCTTGAATGCTACCATCAATGATAGGCCTATCATAATTTGCAATAGGATTTATAGCATTGGCATAAGAACATCGATAAGCATCAACAGTGAAATAATACTCAACAAAATCATATACAGACAACTTAGACTTGTTCATACACTTTATAGCATGAGCATAAGGAAATCCTGTAATTTTCCATTAGTTGCGACTACAAACCCATTCCTTCTAATCAACACAATGAGAGTTCGAAGATTTCACTTCAAAAGCAAAACCAGAAAATTTATATACAACCCATACAAAACCTTTTTCAATCAATTCACCTAAATGTAACTTCATAGAAAGGTAAAGAGTTGTTTCCACAAATGAAACTCTTCTCTCCTTCTAGCCATTTGTTCTATAATCTTAAGACGAATACCATCTAAACACGAAGTTATAGGCAATGCTCGTTCATCTAAAATCCAATTATTAAAACTTTATGCAACATTCAAACTATATTCACCATAACGTTTTCCTGGAAAAAATAAATCCACCAACTTATTAGAAGGCTTATCCTTTAAAAAATTCACACCAGTAACACCACCAATTTGACAGAACTTAGAATGTGCTCCTTCAAAACCATATAGATTAGAAGCTCTAGAGCACATTTTGAATAGATCAACAATAGACACTTGCATTTTTGGCTTTTATCGCTGAAAGAAGATTTTGTACCATATGCAAATAGCAATAACTGTGATAAGCTGAAGCAAAAACATCACAAACGTCTGAAAGCAAACCTTGGCGGCGATCTGACATAAAAACCAAATTACGATCTTCTTGAAGCATTTGTTTTAAATGATTCGAAAACCATGTCCAATTATCCACATTTTCTAGAGAAACTACACTCATAGCTAAAGGGAAGAAACCTGCAAATGCAAAAATAATTAGCAAAAAACTAAAACTAATTATGACCATAAATCTAAAACTATTCATGAAACTGATGCCATCATTAAAAAACCTGATACCGAAAACCTGATATGACTATTATGAAAATATTGTTAACCACGACATTATGCACATTAATCTTCATTCTAACACAACAAAACAATGCACATTAACATATATTATGATACAAATGAAATTCCAATACTACACAACTATATATGATACCATATATTAACATACATGAACCTGATACTAACATTATATGCAAACCGATACTAATCACCTGCTAAGCATTATGAAACGATGATACCAAATACAAACTTACAATTCAATACAATGCAAATTCTGTGCTAGAAACTTGCTAACTATAAACTACATATCTTAAAACTGATATCAACATAATACAAATTATGGTAACAAATTCATATTATTTCTAATACCTATAGTGAATTTTGTTTTAATTGGAGCGGAAGCGAATTATTTGATCAGAATCTAGTATTACCTATTTAGATACCAACGGAACTTAAAAAATTCAATTATGCAGTCTCACAGAAATAATAGCAGAAGTAAGAGACACAGAATATTTAACGTGGTTCGGATATGAATATCCTACGTCCACGGAGATCCAACAACTTCTTTTATTTCATTAAAGAAAAGAGTACAAAAGAGAGGGAAGAATAACGGTGAATACACTCATACACTTGCTTGCACACTTTTCATGAAGATGACATTCCTTCATTTAAATAAACTTGATAATGAAGGGTTGCTTAGAGATTAATAAAATCAATTTCCTGATTATCCAAATATCTTTTCAAATTGCATGATTTGATTTTAGTACAAATAAATGGCGTAATCTTGATTTCCATATCTTTCCTTTGATTGATTTATTCTCCATGCCTAATCATTTTTTTTTCATATAGCAAATATATTGACTAATTAATTGATTGACTAATTAATTAGTTTCCTTCAAAATATCCTTCCATATACTAGCCAAATTAATTGATTTGAATGAATCAATTAATCAATTTTTTTTCTCTTTAACAAATATTTGAATCATCCAATTTTAACAATCCACCTTGATTCAAATATAACAATCTTTCTTTATCACCTTATCATCAAGCAATCGACATATAAGTTGTTGGATCTAACGCCCCATGGCGCTCAATTAACAGGTATCAAATTGATCAAGTTTGAGCAATGCTCAAACTTGTCCTTTGGAAGTGAGTTAGTCATCATATATGAAGGATTATCTAAATTACTCGCTTTCAACAATTTGATCTTGCTTCGTTCTTCCTCAAGCATAAGAAAGAAACCTCTAACATCAACGTGCTTCGTTCGTGAACTATAAGCTTGATTTTCTACAAGATGAATCACACTCTGACTATCTAAAAACAGCTCTACTGTCCGCTGCACCATTGAAAGATCATCCAACAACTGAAGTAAGTATAATCCTTCCTTTGTTGCTTCCACAATCGATATCAACTCTGCTTCAGTAGTCGATAAAGCTACGATAGATTGCAGCTTTGATCTCCATGAAATCAAGCCTATGCCAAGTGTAAAAACATAGCATGATACTGACTTCCTAGAATCTCTATCTCCAGCATAATCAGAATCACAGTATCCTTTAAGAAAGATGTCACCATCCACTCCACCAAATAACAAGCCCACCGAAGAAGTGCCTCGAAGATATCTAAGAATCCACTTCACGGCTTGCCAATGCTCTTTGCCTGGGTTAGACATATATCGACTCACAACACCCACTACATGAGCCTCTGGTCTTGTGCACACCATCGCATACATAAGACTACCAACATCACTAGAATAAGGTATGTTAGTCGTATACCTCTTGTCTTCTACCGATGAGGGAGATAAGTCTTTTGACAACTTAAAATGAGAGCCTTATGGAGTGCCAACCGGTTTGGTTTTCTCCATTCCAAATCGAGCAAGGACTTTTTCAATGTACTGCGCTTGAGTGAGCCTTAACTCTCTCGACTTCCTATCCCTGCTTATCTCCATACCCAATATTCTTTATGCCTTTCCAAAATCCTTTATGTCAAACTCTCTACTGAGCTCCGCTTTCAACTCCTTAATTCTGACCATACTCCGAGATGCAATCGGCATATCATCAACATATAACAATAAATAAATCATATCACCATCACATCTCCTGAAATAAACACACTGGTCTTTGAAACTTTTGGAGTATCCTTGTGAAAGTATAAACTTATCAAACCTCTTGTACCATAGTCTAGAAGACTGCTTTAGTCCATATAGAGATTTATTGAGTTTGCAAACATAGTCAGGTCTGCTACTATCAATGAACCCTTCCGGCTGCTTTAAATAAATCTCCTCATCCAGCTCACCATGCAAGAATGCAGTTTTGACATCTAGTTGCTCTAATTCCATATCATAATGAGCAACTAATGCCAAAAGAATACGAATAGAAGTATGCCTAACCACTGGAGCAAAGATATCATGATACTCTACCCCCTTCTTCTGAACATACCCCTTTACGACTAATCTTGCCTTGTATCTGAGATTACCATTTTCACCGTCTTTCACTCTATAGATCCACTTGCATCCAATAGCTCTCGTGTCGGTGGGAAGAGGCATCAAATCCCAAGTATGATTTCTTTGCAATGATTCAATCTCCTCCTCCATAGCAACTAACCAACTGAAACTGTTAACTGATGCGATAGCTTCTCTATAATCATAGGCTCATCATGGACAACATTCAAAGCATATGTTGCCATATCATCGAAGTTAATATCTTCGATGCTCAATCCAACAAACTCATCAAACCACTTAGGCTTTCTTCTTTGTTTGACAGGCCTAGGTTCTGAATGAGCTCTACCTTGAGTTTGATCCTCTGTTCCAACACCGGTATTATCCTCATCAACCACGATGTCATCGGAAACACCATCTGAACGTCTATGGAAAGAATCAATAGATGACTTGCTTTGTGTCTGGTATTCTTCACATGTCCTCTCATTGTTATCCGATGAGGAAGGCTCCACCTTCAACATAGCATTCTCATCAAAAGTCACATGCCTGCTCATAATGATCTTTTTGCTAATAGGACATCACAACCTATATCCCTTCACTTCTCTCCTATAACCTAGAAAAATACACTTGCGAGTTCCAGCTTCCCTTTGCTCTCATGCACATAATCTGGGCAACCAAACACTCTAAGAAACGAATAGCTAACAGGCTCTCCTTTCCATACTTCTTCAAGGATCTTCATATCTATGGCAGTAGAAGGTGTGATGTTGATGAGGAAAGCCGCCATAGATAAAGCTTCAACCCAAAATCACTTCTTCAATTTAGCAGTCAGTCTGAGGTATCTTGTTCTCTCCAATAATGTCCGATTCATCCTTTCTGCAACTCCATTAGACCGGGGATCGCCTGGTGTAGTGTAATGCCTCTTAATGCCTTCAGACTCATAATAATCGATGAATTACTGTGATACAAATTCACCGCCATTATCTGAACGGAGAACTTTTAATTTCTTCCCTGACTGCTTCTCAACCATAGATTTTCACTTTCGAAACTTGGCAAAGGTTTCACTCTTTGATTGAAGAAAATATACCCACACTTTACGAGAGAAATCATCTATAAATGAAATGAAATATCTGGCTCCACTTAAAGACTGACAAGGGAAGGGACCCCAGACATCTGTATGAACATACTCCAAGACAGCTTTTGCTTTATGCTCTCTTATACCAAAAGAAATCTTCGTCTGCTTTCCAAGAACACACTCTTCACAAAAACCAAGTTTTGAATGATGAACTCCATAAATTAATCCTCGTTTTCTCAACTCATCCATGCTGCGCTCAACGATGTGACCCATCCGTAAGTGTCATAATCTGGAAGAATCTGAATCAACAGATGTAACAGAAGCTGATTCACCAATTACAGTAGTGCCCTTTAATAGATAAAGATTTTCTGCCCTCACACCTCTCATAACAATCATGAAACCCTTTGATATCTTCATTTTCTCTCCTTCCACTACAATCTTCAAGCCAAGTCCACTCAATGCCCCAACAGAAATCAAGCTCCTCCTCAAATCAGGTACATGTCTAACATCGGTGATCGTACGAATAACACCATCAAACATCCTAATCATCACGCTACCAACACCAACCATACGGCAAGAAGCATCATTTCCCATCATAACTTCTCCTCCATAAATTTAATGGTAAGTGGAAAAGCTGTTCCTATCAGGTGTCATATGATAGGATGCGCCAGAATCAATCAGCCATAAGTTGCTCTTTCCAGAAGAGCCAGAAGCTGTAAATACATCGGTGTTACTTTCTATATCTGATTTCTCTGCTGTAGAAGCTGAGGCTTGCTTTGGATCTTTTCTTCTACCTTCAAGCTTGGGACATTGTGCTATGAAGTGCCCTGGTTTCTTACAATAATGAAAAGTCAAATTCTTAGGCCCCCTAGACTGAGACCATGAAGAATTCCATCCTCCACCTTCCTTCGATCTGCTTTGGCCTCTACCTCTCTAAACAGATAAGCCTTCGGTATCACTATCCAAGCTAGTGCTCGCCAATCTACCTTTTAATACTTCGTTATGAAGACCAGCCTTTACATCAGACGGGCTAATTTTACTGCGGCCATAAATCATGGAATTAACAAAAGCATTATACTCCTTAGGCAAGGAACATAAAGGATCACAGCTTGAGCCGCATCGGTAATATCAACTTCCGCTGCCTTCAGGTTCATAATCAAAGTCGTCAAAACATCTACATGCTCCATGAGATCAGCTCTAGGCTTCATCTTGAACGAATAGAGTTGTTGCTGAAGAATAATCCGATTAGTGGGAAACTTGTCTTGATATGCATCCGATAATGCATCCCATAGTTCCTTCGCCGTCTTCTTTTGAGAGAATTCTCTAAGAACTTCATCTGAAAGGCACAACTGAATTGTTGTGAGAGCTTCATCTTCCATCTCTTTCAAATCAGCTGCATCAATACCTGTCAATTTTTCAGGCACAGAAACAACTTTATAAGTCTTCTCCTTCTTTAATACAGCCTCCATCTTCATCTTCCAAGTACGAAAATCTCCTTTTCCGTCAGAACGTGTTACTCCATAATTGATACCAGATCTACCAACAGACTTACTAAAAGTAGCCATTAATATCCAAACAAGAACAATAACACTAGCTCTGATACCAAACTGTAGTGAATTTTGTATTAATTTGAGCGGAAGCAGATTATTTGATCAGAATCTAGTATTGCCTATTTAGATACCAGTGGAACTTTAAAAATTCAATTATGTTGTCTCATAGAAATAATAGCAGAAGTAAGAGACACAGAAGATTCAACATGGTTCAGATATGAATATCCTACGTCCACGGAGACCCAACAACTTCTTTTATTTCATTAAAGAAAAGAGTACAAAAGAGAGGGAAGAATAATAGTGGATACTCTCATACACTTGCTTGCACACTTTTCATGAAGATGACATTCCTTCATTTAAATAGACTTGATAATGAAGGATTGCTTGGAGATTAAGAAAATCAATTTCCTGATTATCCAAATATCTTTCCAAATTGCATGATTTGATTTTAGTACAAATAGATGGCGTAATCTTGATTTCCATATATTTCCTTTGATTGATTTATTCTCCATGCCTAATCATTTATTTCTTTAAATAGTAAATATATTGACTAATTAATTGATTGACTAATTAATTAGTTTCCTTTAAAATATCCTTCCATATACCTGCCAAATTAATTGATTTGAATGAATCAATTAATCAATTTCTTTCCTCTTTAACAAATATTTGAATCATCCAATTTTAACAATACCAACTATTATGATCTCCATACAAATAAATCAAAACTGAAAAGAAAGACATACCTCGATCACCATTCTTTGCAGTAGCACCCATAAAAACACTAGGACGTCCCTTTAAATGAGTAGCTTCGAAGAATATCATAGGATGACAATGCTTGAAACTAAGTAAACAAGCACCAAAAGCAATAACCAATCTCTCAAATTCATTATTACAAGGACCAACATCCATATCAACATAACTATCTAGATTAAACTTCTTCACTGCTTCCAAATACCAACTCAAATCATTGTAAGATAAAGCATAATTACCATGCAATTCCATTTATGCAAGTTGTTTCCCATGATAAGCATAACCATAAGACAACTGAAAATTGTATTCACTTCTAACATCAACTATTATATCTTTAGGCTTTTTACTAGGACAATCACGAATCTCGTCAATAATCAACGATTTAACAAATGAACTAGATATATGTGGATTATTCACATTTCTAAGACCAGCCCCACAAGAAAGATCAGCAACCATATTTCTTAGAAAAAAATTCTTCAATTCTCCAGAATCACAACCATGGACTGTGAAAAGACAACCATCCTTATATGAAGAGCAAATTGCAGTAAATCTTATAGCACAATTCTTTAAAAATACTAATTCATACCCCTTTTGAATTTGATATATCATCAAAAATTCTCTAAAATGTTCATCTCCTCCAAAACAAAAACCAACAAAATCGAAAATGCATAATGTCGACCCTCTCATCAACATATGTTTTAAATAACTTTTACCATTAACAACATTTGAACACACAAATCAAGTAGAAGATGAAGAAGCACGAACATTAGATGAAATTGAAATAGAAACACCATCAACATTTTCGAATTCAGAACCCTTAACCTTAACAATAAAACCAAAGAAGGAACTTTTCTTGTATAATTGAAAATAAATTATACTCTGAATATTAGAATCAGTATCAGCTAAAATAACTTTGTCCTCAAGTACATAAGAAATCTGAATAGAAGAAGGAGTTAATTGAGACCAACATCGACATATCTCATTCTTCAAATCATACAAAGAGCAATCGATAGACATTATTCAACACAAACAAACAAAGAATACTGTTATAACCACTGCCAAAAAAAACATAAGTAAAAATATGTTCAATTTGGAACATAAGTTTTTCCATTTCACAAAACTGATATGTAACGACCCGTTATTTTGGACCATTCAAATCCACAATAAAACCATACATGTATGACTTGAATAATTCAAAATACCGAATTGTTAATTAAAATTTGGCAAAACTCAGCATATACAGTAAATAAATCAACCACAGAATCATAGACACAGAGTAATATAAAATAATGCAGCGGAATAGATAAATAGTAGTTCACGAAGCTACTATATAAGTATCATAGTTAGAAATAAAAATACAACAGAATATCTCAAATACAGTGAAGTCTCCAGTACGAACAGATGACCTCTTCGAACGAATCAACTGAAAGAGCTAAAAGCTGAATCAATAGTTGGATCCTCAAACGAAGCTCCAAACTCCAAAGGCGAGTCTCAAGTGCTGTATCACTTAGTCTGACCCGAGCGTAAAGCAAAAACACAAAACACTCGAGTCAGGATTAACATTTTTATATCAATAAATCCAACTCAAGTGAAATATCAACTGAAATACAAATAACTTAAGGATGTTTGGGATAACCATCCTCTAAGGGTCCATGGAACTATCTACAAGGTAGAAATATACACTATAACCCCGTGGTCATTCAATTTTATTTATACTTCAAAATCAAAACATCATTTCCCTTTCAAATATATCTATTTCCCAAGATAGTATATATATATATTAAATAATTTATAAAGTAAAGTATTTGAAATTTCCTCAACTACACAAATTGATTCTAATCAACTCAAGTTCCAAATTCCCATTTATTCAAAGCTCAATTCATTAATTCAATTCAGCTCCCAATAACCATTTAAACTTTCGTTATATTCAAAGCTTTAATATTCAATATTTTAAAGTTAAATCTAACAGTTTCATATAGATCTTGATTTAGCTTCATCATTATTATTTAGTCAAGAAATATCCACTTAACAAGTTCGATATCATTTAAATAGCCTTAGATTTCAATTTACAGAATATTTCCTTAAATTTATTTAAACTTAAAATATCCATTTAATCCCTTTTACCAAAACCAAGTTATAAAATCATATCTTAAATCCCGAATTCAATAGTTTCAAATCGATTTAATTGAATATAATTCTTAATTAAATACCATTTCCAATTAATTCGACTTTATCTTCTCAACTCTAGCTTATTCAAAATTTTACCAAATCTAATTTGAAATATAAATTTAACTGAATCCTCAAACATATTATATGTATTAAATCAATCTCAATTAGTTTAAATATTATTATTAGGTCTATACATAAAATTTTCATTTTTATACATATAATATTCTAAGAATCAATCTTTATTAAAACTATATTTTTCTTTCCCAAACCATAGAAATTATTTTCAAAACATTTATATATATATGGACCAACGATGTCTGTATATAATTTTCTACGCTATGGTCAAGGGATATGGATATTTATCATTTCAATCCGAAATTTAAATATACGGGTAGATATCACTTCGACCCGCAATCTCAAATTCAATTTAATTGAAAATCGCTTGGTTTATCATTTCAACCCATAACGAAATTCTCCTATCCAAAAGTATGTTCGGGTATGTATCATTTCAACCCATAGTGAATTCTAAACTACAGGGAACTTGCAGAGTGATAACAGATAATACAATAAAATAACAGGCATATATCATCAATAAGAATATAATATAAACAACAGGATATGATGTCATATCCTACAGGTGAACAGTTACAGAAAATAGCATATATATAACAATTTAAATGACTACAGCATCATATTTCAATTGTCATTTCAATTGAAATCAAATTTAATAAAATACAAGAACGTTAATCGTGAGTGATTACTCACCTTTCGAGGCTAGAGAAGAACGATAATGAGGTCAGTTATGGATCCCAATACAAACTTTGAAGCAAAGCAAAATTGGCACGAATTTGATGACAAAGCTGATAGATAGAAATCGATGAAAAAAAATCAATCGGTTTGATATAAACAGAGTATATATTATATATGTTATTTAAATTTCCTTTAAATCTCAATAAATTTAATTTAAGACGGATATTCAAATAAAATATTCACATTGTTTGAAACTGATATTAAATTTAAAATACATATTAAAACAAAACATCATCATATTATTGAAAAATCAATACTTAAATTTAAACACATATACGTCTTTCCTCTTGATTCAATATTACATTTAAACACAAACACAAAATAAAATATAGGCATAATATATATAAAAATCATCACTTATTTAAAACACGCATTTTAAAATAACATATTTATATATAGTTTACTCAAAATTCAAAGCATATACTGAGAAAATCAATCTATATATATAGACCATACATTTTGAAAGCACTACAGAAAAGAGAAAAAACAAAACATACTTTATATATATAGACTAGAATCGAGATGAAAATTACACGTTTAAATCTTTAGTTTTACAACATAAATCACTAATGCTTTTACAACACTCAGCTGCCATACTAATATATGTTATATTCGAACAGGAATAAAAATCTAATTATATTTTCAAAATATGTATATTACTAATATTTTATAATAACAAATAAATTATAAGACTAACGTATATATACGTCTCTGAAAAGCTTGGCTTAAAATTCACATAAGCATTAAACATAAAAAAAATATGTAGATATAGTTTTATGCTAAAATATCAATTAAATGGATAATGTTATAATGTGAAAATTTGTGAACGCGAGTTAAAATATAAAGATGGATTTGTCAAATATATTGGAAGCAAAGGACAGGGAGGGGAGAAGCAAAGCATGGGAAAAAAATATAAATAAAAAGAAGAAAATGGAGGCCATACCTTCAGAGCTCACACACGCAAGAAGAAATGAAGAAAATGTTGAGATGCAATTGAAAACTATTTGCGTACGAGGCTTATATTTATACACGATTGCATTGATTGAGATGAGAGAATATAGGCAAGAAACAAATTTAAATCAATTATACACGATTGCATTGATTGAGGTGAGAGAATATAGGCAAGAAAGATTTGAGCGAATATTTACAGTGGTTTTGATTGCGTGAATTTAGCAAAATGAAACTGCAAGAAATCTTTGGCAAACATTTTGTACACATTTAAAATTTATTAGGAAGTAAATGCGTTGATTAAAACGCAAGAAATATTTATAAAATGGGAATGTGGTGAAAATTATTTGTGTACAAGGTTGAGTATTTAAATGAAACTAGTATTGATTGCTTGGAGAAACGGCAGGAAATAATTCATGTCAGGAGGAATTTACGCATGATATTTGATTTAAGAGATAATTGCATTGGATAGATTAAATAAAGAAACGTACTAATTAATGGTATAGGAACATTAAGGAAATAAAAGAATTTCGTTTGAATGGTAAGGAAAATCAAAGATTTTGTTCCTATTAATTGTAAAGGAGTAAATGGAAAAGAAGAGACACTTATACACGTGAATTTCAAACAATCTTGAAACGGATTTTGAACTTCTAAAGAAAAATAAATTTGCTTGAAACTGCTACGCAAATTTTTATTCCTATTATAAAAATGAGGAAAAAGGGAAGCGTAGAAATTTACACGTAACTTATCAAAACTAGATTTAAAAGAAATTGAACATCTAGGGAAATGATTTCTTTCCCACTTGTAATGTAAGGCTACAGATAAATTTATTATTTAACGTCAAAATAAATATTATTCCCAATTGAAACCATATTAACTTTTAAATCATTAAATTAACATATAAAATAATGACAACTATCTACTGCTTTATAGTAAATAAAAAAATGTAAATTCACAGAATACAACCTGTTACTTTTATTTCAAAATATCTTTCTTATAATAATTATTATATTTTGAAAACATTTTGAAATAATTTTCTCTTTTAAAACTTATAAATAAAATATCATTATGTTAACTATCAAATTAAATGTTCATTTTAATACATTCTCTTTCCTTAATGGAAAGATTTCAACAAATACAAATATTAGTTTCGTATTAAAATCAAATAAAAATCTAATTCAACTACTTCTTTTTATTAACAATAAATCAAACATTATTTAATAATTTTACATAACTCAACATATCCATTAGTTACCAATTTAGTTCATCTGTTAGAGTTAACTTATTTGAATTACAACAATACAATTAAACTATTGTTTCCTCTTTAATTTTATTCAATAGATCAATATTTACAATTAACAATTATTATTAAATTGTTAATATTTGTTGTTTTTAATTCAAATTGTAAATCTCATATAAACTATTATTATTCCCATCATTTTTGTTTCTACCAAATTTTATTCAATATTTTAAAAAAAATAAGAATTTTAAATTGGTCTAAAATTTCGGATCGTTACCCATTACCCTTTTTTTTCCAGATCTGAACTGCATTGCAAAAATGAAGATGGGAAGAGATTTTGAAACGGTCAGGAAATCAAAGATTTTTATTCCTATTAAATACGGAGACGCAAATGAAAGTGGAAAGTTTTACACGTGAATTGGAGGCAGGGTTTTAATTCTTTTTTTTAAATGCACGTGCTGATTTGATTTTTAACAGCTAAGATATGAAATCAAAGAGTGCGTACAATAGGTGCAATAATTAAAACGAATGTACGTCCAAATTAATTAACAAGTAACGTAATCTAAATTTATATGTTTTCTTATTTATTCACTACTTATATTTAATTATACGTAATCCAAACATTAAATTTTTATTTCAAAATATTATTATTTAAAATTTCTCAAAAATTCAATCAAATACGTTATTAAAACCATTTAAAATTTATGGGTTGTTACATGATACATACCGTATACAAAACTGATACCTAATTATGGATAATCAAAATAAATAAACAAAGACTCTGTAACGACCCGTGTAAATTCGATGCTTAAAATGAATTATATTAATAGGATTTTTATTTTATTTTTTAGAAAGAAACGGAAATCTTATTTATTTATATGAAAGAGAATGTTGAAATTAGATGTATCTAGGTTAATTGAAATTTACAAATTGAATGTTTATTGCAATTAAGTGTAATAGTGGAAATTGTTGCATTTGGATATAAGGTTAGAAATAAGTAAATAAAGGCAATGATTGAATTCATTAATGAAAATAAAATTTTATTTAGTACAATCCTTTTTATTTATTATTGGAAGGTGTTAATTATTAAAAAGGTGAAAATTTGAAAATAGATTCAAATTGTATGTAGATAATAAATTGGAATAATTAAAGTTAGTAATAAATGGAATATCAAAACTATTCATAAAGTGAATATAAGTAGATGTAACAAATGAATAGGAAATGCTAGTTATTCATAAAGTGAAGAAATGGAACCTAGATGGAATAAGAAATTGGATTTAGAATCTTAATTTGTAGATGTGCATATATTTATAAAGGGATTATAAAAGGGTAAAATAACCATATACAAGTATATTAAAGGTTGTAATAGTAGGATACTAGTAAATTCACTCATTTACATATAAAGATAATTAGGTGTGCCTTAATTGTAACTAATAAAATAACGAAAGAAGTAAATGTAATTATTTAGAGTATTAATTTCAATTAGATAAGGATTTTAAGTAATAAGGTTAATGCGAGGTAAGTAATGCTGAATTTAGGTTAATAATAATGAATAGTAATAAATTGAAAATTTGTAGCATATATCATAATTTACCTGCTTCCTTGTTAATGGAATTAGAATGTGTAATAAGTAATAATCAGATAAAGGAATGTTACCCTAATGGAAAAGGAAATAATTAAGTGTTGAGTAAATTATAGGATTGTATTTATTATAAACGTTATTCTAATAATAATGGTTAATTGTGGAATTAATATGGGGAGTATATAAAGAAATAACTAGGGAAGTATACGTTATAAGTTAATTATAACCTAAACTTATGTGCAAGGTTGAAATTGGATCTAATTGGAAACTTATTTAATAAATTGGATTATAGAATGATTATTTTAAGAAAATATTAAGTACTATAATTAGTAGAATGACTTACATTTAAGATTTGAGATAGAGATTTGTCTAAGGAATTATAAAGTTAAGTAAATCAAGGTGATAGAAAAATTTTGAATTATAGAAGGTGAATTTGAATAGTGAGTCAATTGGTTAATTTATAATAGTAGGACTTATTGAGATAAATGAAATCAAATTTTATTTATTATGTTAAATTAAGAATTACGTTGAAATAGGATATTTATGTGATAATTTTTAATCCAAAGGGCAAACCCTTATATTTGAGATTAATGAAAGGAATAAATATAGGTTGATTCAATAAAAAAGGAAGTTTTGGAAATTTATCAACAGTTTTGGATTTTATGGAATTGAATATTTATATTGATTTAATCTTGAATAAATTGACATTTAAAATTTGTTAAATCATTTTAAATATTGAGAAAATAGTACTAAATCAATTGCAATAGATATAAATAAATTTTTACGTTAATGTTAATATAAAGTACTTTTTGAAGATAACGTCAAATTCATTTATGGAGATTTAGTTAAATGGGAACTTTGATTTTGAGAAATAAAAGCTTATTAATGTGACTAAAGGTTAGAGTACGATTATTGTATGTTGCCTATTTTGGTAGCTTGTTAAATTACAATTTTGAAATCAGTTACAATAATTTTTAATTGAGTATTGCGTTAATGTTAATTAAAGTAGTATTTGTAACAATGTTAAGACTTTCGTATTGGATAGTTTGTTGTAATATAATACTTGGAAATAAAGTTATTAACATATTGGAAAACAATTACATTTGATGAAATTAAATGTTGAAATATTACATAGATAAGAATTTAGATGAAATGGATTAATTTATGAAATAAAATGGTAAGTAATTATAATATTGTTATTAATAATAGACGTTATTTTAAGGATAATTAATGTAGTAACGTAAGGTGAAAATGTAAATTAAAAGGGAAACGTAAAATTTAGTTAAGGTAGTAATTTATGAATTGGGAATAAAATTCAAATGTTATATTAGGCTGTAAATCAATTTGGGAATAAAATTTTATTTAATTGGGGTAAATTGATATATACTAATGTTAAATATATACATAAGATGATGATTGATTTAATAAAGAGAATTGAATACGAATGGTATAAAATTTCATTTGAAATAAGATTTTATAATTTATTGAATTTACTTTAATTAAAGGTAAACACTAAAATTTTTGCAATAAATCTTTATTTGTTATGGAGGTTTGGTTAATAAATTTGAAGCTAATTGCAATCAGAAATGATAGGAATGGTAAGTTGACCATTTATTCATAATAAGATCTAGAAATCAAATAAATGGATTATTGGAATTTAAATTTGACAAATTGTGAATTCATTTAAATTCGGATCCATCTGTCTATTCCAACTTCATCTATAAATACCCCGCTAAACCCTAGCCTCCGCCTATTCTCATTTGTCTGCGCGTAAAATTTCATCAGCTCCTTCTCCTCCTCAATGGTAGACAAACAAAGCCTAGATCCAAATAAAAATTCCAAACCAAACCAAAAGCTACAATTCAAACTTCTCAGAAAAATCTGGAAGCAAAACGCATGAGGGAGAGAGGGAAAGAAAGGGGGATGACGTGGCGCTTGAAGGTGTTCTTTTATTTCTATTCTTTTTTTTTTTGAAATTTCAATCACCATTAATGCGTTTAACTTTCTCCTACGAACTCCGTTTCACGGAAGATTTTTTTTTGTTAGGATCGTAATAAAATTCCAGATCTTTTGACACTGGTTTGGACAGATTTGGAGATCGTCGAATTTTTGGATTTAAATCGGATTTTTAATTCGATTTAAATTCAAAAATGAGTGTTTTAACCCACTCACAATTTCTAAAATTTCTTGTGTTTGTTAAATTAATTTTAGATATGGGTAGAAATTTTTTTATGACTGTTTGGCATGTTTTATTCACTATTTCTGTTTAAACGCATTTATTTAATACAACTGTAAATTTATTTATTTATTGCATATAAATTTGACAGTTAGAATTTATTTAATTGCATATTAACTGCCAGTCATAGTTATGTTAAATTTTTATTTCATATTAACTGTCAGTTAAATTTACGTTTATTTTTGCATATAAACTGCCAATTAACAGTTATTAAATTTATTTTGAGTATAAACTGATAATTGATACCATTATTTATCACCTATTATGTATTGATGATTATTTGAAATTGGATGATGACTGTGATAATGGAAGTATGATTTAATGGATGAATGGATGATTAATTTTATTAATTGCAATTTGCTATGCATTTCATTCATTCGGGATTGCGGTTTGAAATGATATATAACCGCATTTTTTTTTCATTTTAAATTGCGGATTGAAATGATAAACATCCGTATCACTTGACCATAGGATAGAAAATTATATACAGGCACCACGGTAAATATATAAAATTATTTTTGAAATGTTTTTCTATGGTTTGTAAAGTTATATATATATGGTTTATGAGATATTGATTTGGTTATTGATAATGGCTATTACATATATATATATATATATATATATATAGTAATTTTCGGTTTTTAAGCTTTGTATAAATTTGATTTGAAGTTTAAATAAAGTTTGATTTTAAGATCAAATAAGATTAAACATTTATTTAAAATTTAATTTCTGGAGTTTTATGACTTAAATGAGAATAGATTTGGAAGATGAATGTTAAGTTAAATTGAAATTTAATAAAAATAAGGATATGATTTTTATAACTTGATTTTTGTGTAAAGTGATTTTAATGAATATCAGGTTGATTAAATGAATATATAATAAATTGAAAGATGATCCAGTTATATGAAGTTAAAGGTTTTCTTAAATTATATTGAATTCATTAAGCAAACATTTCAAGTCTAAATAATAAGTAACTGAATTTGATATATATATATGGAATTGTCAAATGAGTCTGTTTGAAATGGTGAAATATTTAAAGCCTTGAAACATAAGAATTGAAATGGTATTTGGAAGTTTAAATCGATATTTGAAATTGATTTGTGAAATCTAAAGAAGCTATTTTGTTTATAAAAGTAATTTAATATTTAACCATTTAAGAAATGGAAATTTTGTTTCAAAGCTATGTTTTCAAGGTAGTATAATTTGAAAATATTATATTCAAGAGTTTTGATTTCTAAATATTTTACTTTGGAAACCCTATGATTTTGGAAAGAATATATATTGGAAAATAAATGATATCATATTGATTAGGGGTTTTAAGAATAAATGATATCGGGTTTATATGGGTTTTAAATGGATATTTTATTATGGTTTTAAAAGTATAATTTTTTTTAAATAACCGCGGTGTTATAATAACGATTGGTTGGCAAAGTGACCGGGATCGGATATGGACATACTCTCTGTCGATACCGAAAACCACTTTGACTAACCGTGTACGCGGTGGAGATTCCAGAATGAAGTAGGTTGGTGGCGAAGTTTCCTGTAAGGTAAATACGTGGACCCAACTCCCGTGAGTTGGCATAAGGTGGCCAAAACAGGAGCGATTGACGGGTTAATGAGGTAGCGCCTCTGATCGGACACTTCCCTTCGATACTATACTCTGATTTTGGATTGATTCGGTGGCCACCTTCATTTTTGATTTCTTTGATGTGAGGAGTTTGTTCGAGGTGGGCGGCAGCTGCGCGCTGCGCGTTTCCATCGGCCCGGAAGCGTAATTGGTATATCTACCCTGGCATTGCCTAGTTGTGCCGTGTCACCTACCCTACCGCGCCTTTACTACGAGTTTCTATTTGTGTCGTACCTATGGAGTATCCTCTGGTAGCCTCCCGATCAGGAGGTATTACGGTACTGTATAGACTATTGGCATTATTTGTGTTAAGGGCTATATGGGTAACCCCTTAACGCTATTAAAAAGTAAGTTTATTTTACAAATAGACACTATTATAATAGCGCAATATACTATATAGTAAATAGTTTAACGGATCCTTAGGAGATGTAAATCCCGAGCATCTCTTGAGTTACTGCACTCATATTTATTTCTGTTAATTTAACTTACATAAGATCTTTTAGTTCTGACTCGAGTGTTTTGTCTTTTCAATTTGCTCGGGTCAGTCCGAGCGTTTCAGGATTTGAAGATTTAGCTCTAGAGGACGAAGACGAAGATGTATATTATTATTATTTATACTAGTGCACTACACACTGTTCCGCTGCATTGTTGTTGGTATGTGTAACTCTGATATATATTATATGAATGTTTTGTAAACAGATTTATAAACTGTATATTTTATTATTATATTTTATCCTTCCGCTGCGAGATTCTGTTTTCTTTTATTTCTTTCTTATTTTTCTTATTTACCCCATAACAATCCGCCCTTCCGTATGGATTGAATCGGCATGTGTAAATCGTGCGAAATGGCGGGACGTTACAGTTGGTATCAGAGCTTTGGTTTAGCGATAAACCTTAGCTTTGTGGGGGGTTAACTCTTTACTAACAGGGTAGTAATACCCTATGGAGTCGCTGAGTGTTTATATATGAGAGAGCGTATTTGTTAGTGTTATAAAAAGGTTTTAATATTGTGTTGATCTGTTCCGTTTTGTATTTATAAATTCTGGTTGGTGCATGGGACGCTGTGACATCAATAGGAATTTCTAAACACTTAATAGGACAGACCGACATAATATTTGTTTTTAATATAGGTGAATGAAATAATTCTGCCTATTATATTTTCTATATATAAAATAAAATTTTCAAATGATATCTATATTTGATTGCAATATATTGGTTGTTAGGAATAAAATTTATAAATAATAGGTAAATAAGATTAAAAATAAATAAATGTAATTTGGAAATTTAGAACTTAAGTTTCGGGGTTTTTGAAAACTTCTTTCAAATGATTTGGAATATAATAATATTGTTATAAGTATTTTCTGATATAAATATTTAATATAATTTAAAATAAATTGTTTTAAAGAAGATTTTTGGAGAAAATAAGTTTTTTACTTTCCTCTCTGTCGCTGGAAAATAGTTTCGGTGATGAGTGCACGCATCATCGACATTCATTTTCGAGTTTCGAAGTGGGAAGGCCACTGTAGTAATTAACTGCAGAATCGTTAAGAAATTTTATCGTTTTAATTATAATTGGATATATATGTTAAGCGTAGATATCTATCTATTATTTTAAATGATTTAAAATTAAACCCTGTATTTGGTTCTTATGTTCCAGTTAATTAATAGGACAATTAAGTGTAGCAAATTTGAACCTTTAAGTAAAGTAAAAATGGTATTAAATGAAATTGGAAATTTGTAACTTATGAAATAAAGATTACTATTATTGAACTTTAATTTAATTTAAGGAAATAGAACAAACTTGTATAACTTTCAATTATACTCTTAAATAACATATATAACTTACCAAATATTAAAAGTTGAAATGTTTAATAGGAAATGTAATGAAAATTGTACAAGTAAAGGTAGGTAATGAAGTATTCAATGAAATCGCTGTTAAATGAGAATTTAATGTTATAAACTTAAGTTATAATTGAAATTTTACCAAGTAAATATAATTAAAGGTAAGTATGGTAAATAAACGATTATAAACTTAAGTAATTAAAGTGGAAATAAATGAATGTAATATAATAAAGAGAAATTGTAAATTTAAGAAATAGGGTAGAGTTATTTCTGAATATAATTGAAAGAAATAACATGGAAATAAAATTGAATGAAATAAATGAAAATAAAAGATAAACTGTTATATGAATGAAAAGAATCAAACAACTAATGTATGAAATAAAATTTATAATAAGTTAATTTGATTTGTTGATTTAAATTGTTGTTTGTCGTGGTTTGGAGTTGTTGGGTAAGGGAACTTTAATCTTGTTGGAATGGATGAATAATCCATTGGGTTTAATCTAAGACTGTTGAGTAAATGATGCATTTGATGGTTTATTCTTCATTCCGTATAACTTAAAAGTTTTGAACCCGAACAACTATTTGTTTGTTTGATTGAATGGTTGTTTGTATTTGTTGTATATGCTGTTTGTTGAAATTGTTGGTTGTTGTATTGATTTGTTGATAGTGATTGAAACCACTTAAATATTTCACTTTATATAAATTGTTACCTCTTTGGATTTTATAAGTGAAATACAGGTTATGGAAGCAATTGTTACTGCTTTTGGTTCCATAAATTAAGCGTAAATTGCACGACAAATAGGTACGTTTAGAATTACGGTTTATAGCGCTATTTTATACATTTTCCCGTGTAGGGATACGTATTATTTTTGGAAAATATTTGTGTATATTGTTATACTTTGATATTATATTTTCTCCCGAGCCTCTCCGTACAAAGGAGACTCTGCCAAAATTCTCCGTAAAATTTTAGACTTAGAATATTTTAAAAATGTTTTCCGAACTTTACTAATTTAAGTATAAAAAGATATTATGATTATAAAATGGGTATATTTTATTTAAGGTAATAAATTTAGTAAGTTATTGTTTATGAGTTGATATTTTTAATAAGATGTATTGTTATTTAATTCTTCTTTTCCCTTCCTTTCCTTTTCGGGGACGAAAAGTTTTGAGTGGGGGAGAGTGTAACGACCCGTGTAAATTCGATGCTTAAAATGAATTATATTAATAGGATTTTTATTTTATTTTTAGAAAGAAACGAAAATCTTATTTATTTATATGAAAGAGAATGTTGAAATTAGATGTATCTAGGTTAATTGAAATTTACAAATTGAATGTTTATTGCAATTAAGTGTAATAGTGGAAATTGTTGCAATTGGATATAAGGTTAGAAATAAGTAAATAACGGTAAGGATTGAATTCATTAATGAAAATAAAATTTTATTTAGTACAATCCTTTTTATTTATTATTGGAAGGTGTTAATTATTAAAAAGGTGAAAATTTGAAAATAGATTCAAATTGTATGTAGATAATAAATTGGAATAATTAAAGTTAGTAATAAATGGAATATCAAAACTATTCATAAAGTGAATATAAGTAGATGTAACAAATGAATAGGAAATGCTAGTTATTCATAAAGTGAAGAAATGGAACCTAGATGGAATAAGAAATTGGATTTAGAATCTTAATTTGTAGATGTGCATATATTTATAAAGGGATTATAAAAGGGTAAAATAACCATATACAAGTATATTAAAGGTTGTAATAGTAGGATACTAGTAAATTCACTCATTTACCTATAAAGATAATTAGGTATGCCTTAATTGTAACTAATAAAATAACGAAAGAAGTAAATGTAATTATTTAGAGTATTAATTTCAATTGGATAAGGTTTTAAGTAATAAGGTTAATGTGAGGTAAGTAATGCTGAATTTAGGTTAATAATAATGAATAGTAATAAATTGAAAATTTGTAGCATATATCATAATTTACCTACTTCCTTGTTAATGGAATTAGAATGTGTAATAAGTAATAATCAGATAAAGGAATGTTACCCTAATGGAAAAGGAAATAATTAAGTGTTGAGTAAATTATAGGATTGTATTTATTATAAACGTTATTCTAATAATAATGGTTAATTGTGGAATTAATATGGGGAGTATATAAAGAAATAACTAGGGAAGTATACATTATAAGTTAATTATAACCTAAACTTATGTGCAAGGTTGAAATTGGATCTAATTGGAAACTTATTTAATAAATTGGATTATAGAATGATTATTTTAAGAAAATATTAAGTACTATAATTAGTAGAATGACTTACATTTAAGATTTGAGATAGAGATTTGTCTAAGGAATTATAAAGTTAAGTAAATCAAGGTGATAGAAAAATTTTGAATTATAGAAGGTGAATTTGAATAGTGAGTCAATTGGTTAATTTATAATAGTAGGACTTATTGAGATAAATGAAATCAAATTTTATTTATTATGTTAAATTAAGAATTACGTTGAAATAGGATATTTATGTGATAATTTTTAATCCAAAGGGCAAACCCTTATATTTGAGATTAATGAAAGGAATAAATATAGGTTGATTCAATAAAAAAGGAAGTTTTGGAAATTTATCAACAGTTTTGGATTTTATGGAATTGAATATTTATATTGATTTAATCTTGAATAAATTGACATTTAAAATTTGTTAAATCATTTTAAATATTGAGAAAATAGTACTAAATCAATTGCAATAGATATAAATAAATTTTTACGTTAATGTTAATATAAAGTACTTTTTGAAGATAACGTCAAATTCATTTATGGAGATTTAGTTAAATGAGAACTTTGATTTTGAGAAATAAAAGCGTATTAATGTGACTAAAGGTTAGAGTACGATTATTGTATGTTGCCTATTTTGGTAGCTTGTTAATTTACAATTTTGAAATCAGTTACAATAATTTTTAATTGAGTATTGCGTTAATGTTAATTAAAGTAGTATTTGTAACAATGTTAAGACTTTCGTATTGGATAGTTTGTTGTAATATAAGACTTGGAAATAAAGTTATTAACGTATTGGAAAACAATTACATTTGATGAAATTAAATGTTGAAATATTACATAGATAAGAATTTAGATGAAATGGATTAATTTATGAAATAAAATGGTAAGTAATTATAATATTGTTATTAATAATAGACGTTATTTTAAGGATAATTAATGTAGTACCGTAAGGTGAAAATGTAAATTAAAAGGGAAACGTAAAATTTAGTTAAGGTAGTAATTTATGAATTGGGAATAAAATTCAAATGTTATATTAGGCTGTAAATCAATTTGGGAATAAAATTTTATTTAATTGGGCTAAATTGATATATACTAATGTTAAATATATACATAAGATGATGATTGATTTAATAAAGAGAATTGAATACGAATGGTATAAAATTTCATTTGAAATAAGATTTTATAATTTATTGAATTTACTTTAATTAAAGGTAAACACTAAAATTTTTGCAATAAATCTTTATTTGATACGGAGGTTTGGTTAATAAATTTGAAGCTAATTGCAATCAGAAATGATAGGAATGGTAAGTTGACCATTTATTCATAATAAGATCTAAAAATCAAATAAATGGATTATTGGAATTTAAATTTGACAAATTGTGAATTCATTTAAATTCGGATCCATCTGTCTATTCCAACTTCATCTATAAATACCCCGCTAAACCCTAGCCTCCGCCTATTCTCATTTGTCTGCGCGTAAAATTTCATCAACTCCTTCTCCTCCTCAATGGTAGACAAACAAAGCTTAGATCCAAATAAAAATTCCAAACCAAACCAAAAGCTAAAATTCAAACTTTTTAGAAAAATCTGGAAGCAAAACGCATGAGGGAGAGAGGGAAAGAAAGGGGGATGACGTGGCGCTTGAAGGTGTTCTTTTATTTCTATTCTTTTTTTTTTGAAATTTCAATCACCATTAATGCGTATAACTTTCTCCTACGAACTCCGTTTCACGCAAGATTTTTTTTTGTTAGGATCGTAATAAAATTCCAGATCTTTTGACACTGGTTTGGACAGATTTGGAGATCATCGAATTTTTGGATTTAAATCGGATTTTCAATTCGATTTAAATTCAAAAAGTGAGTGTTTTAACCCACTCACAATTTCTAAAATTTCTTGTGTTTGTTAAATTAATTTTAGATATGGGTAGAAATTTTTTTATGACTGCTTGGCATGTTTTATTCACTATTTCTGTTTAAACACATTTATTTAATATAACTGTAAATTTATTTATTTATTGCATATAAATTTGACAGTTAGAATTTATTTAATTGCATATTAACTGCCAGTCATAGTTATGTTAAATTTTTATTTCATATTAACTGTCAGTTAAATTTACGTTTATTTTTGCATATAAACTGCCAATTAACAGTTATTAAATTTATTTTGAGTATAAACTGATAATTGATACCATTATTTATCACCTGTTATGTATTGATGATTGTTTGAAATTGGATGATGACTGTGATAATGGATGTATGATTTGATGGATGAATGGATGATTAATTTTATTAATTGCAAGTTGCTATGCATTTCATTCATTCGGGATTACGGTTTGAAATGATATATAACCGCATTTTTTTTCATTTTAAATTGCGGATTGAAATGATAAACATCCGTATCACTTGACCATAGGATAGAAAATTATATATAGACACCGCGGTAAATATATAAAATTATTTTTGAAATGTTTTTCTATGGTTTGTAAAGTTATATATATATGGTTTATGAGATATTGATTTGGTTATTGATAAAGGCTATTATATATATATAGTAATTTCCGGTTTTTAAGCTTTGTATAAATTTGATTTGAAGTTTAAATAAAGTTTGATTTTAAGATCAAATAAGATTAAACATTTATTTAAAATTTAATTTCTGGAGTTTTATGACTTAAATGAGAATAGATTTGGAAGATGAATGTTAAGTTAAATTGAAATTTAATAAAAATTAGAATTTTTAAAGGATATGATTTTTATAACTTGATTTTTGTGTAAAGTGATTTTAATGAATATCAGGTTGATTAAATGAATATATAATAAATTGAAAGATGATCCAGTTATATGAAGTTAAAGGTTTTCTTAAATTATATTGAATTCATTAAGCAAACATTTCAAGTCTAAATAATAAGTAACTGAATTTGATATATATATGGAATTGTCAAATGAGTCTGTTTGAAATGGTGAAATATTTAAAGCCTTGAAACATAAGAATTGAAATGGTATTTGAAAGTTTAAATCGATATTTGAAATTGATTTGTGAAATCTAAAGAAGCTATTTTGTTTATAAAAGTAATTTAATATTTAACCATTTAAGAAATGGAAATTTTGTTTCAAAGCTATGTTTTCAAGGTAGTATAATTTGGAAATATTATATTCAAGAGTTTTGATTTCTAAATATTTTACTTTGGAAACCCTATGATTTTGGAAAGAATATATATTGGAAAATAAATGATATCGTATTGATTTGGGGTTTTAAGAATAAATGATATCGGGTTTATATGGGCTTTAAATGGATATTTTATTATGGTTTTAGAAGTATAATTTTTTTTAAGTAACCGCGGTGTTATAATAACGATTGGTTGGCAAAGAGACCGGGATTGGATATGGACATACTCTCTGTCGATACCGAAAACCACTTTGACTAACCGTGTACGCGGTGGAGATTCCAGAATGAAGTAGGTTGGTGGCGACGTTTCCTGTAAGGTAAATACGTGGATCCAACTCCCGTGAGTTGGCATAAGGTGGCTAAAACAGGAGCGATTGACGGGTTAATGAGGTAGCGTCTCTGATCGGACACTTCCCTTCGATACTATACTCTGATTTTGGATTGATTCGGTGGCCACCTTCATTTTTGATTTCTTTGATGTGAGGAGTTTGTTCGAGGTGGGCGGCAGCTGCGCGCTGCGCGTTTCCATCGGCCCGGAAGCGTAATTGGTATATCTACCCTGGCATTGCCTAGTTGTGCCGTGTCACCTACCCTACCGCGCCTTTACTACGAGTTTCTATTTGTGTCGTACCTATGGAGTATCCTCTGGTAGCCTCCCGATCAGGAGGTATTACGGTACTGTATAGACTATTGGCATTATTTGTGTTAAGGGCTATATGGGTAACCCCTTAACGCTATTAAAAAGTAAGTTTATTTTACAAATAGACACTATTATAATAGCACAATATACTATATAGTAAATAGTTTAACGGATCCTTAGGAGATGTAAATCCCGAGCATCTCTTGAGTTACTGCACTCATATTTATTTCTGTTAATTTAACTTACATAAGATCTTTTAGTTCTGACTCGAGTGTTTTGTCTTTTCAATTTGCTCGGGTCAGTCCGAGCGTTTCAGGATTTGAAGATTTAGCTCTAGAGGACGAAGACGAAGATGTATATTATTATTATTTATACTAGTGCACTACACACTGTTCCGCTGCATTGTTGTTGGTATGTGTAACTCTGATATATATTATATGAATGTTTTGTAAACAGATTTATAAACTGTATATTTTATTATTATATTTTATCCTTCCGCTGCGAGATTCTGTTTTCTTTTATTTCTTTCTTATTTTTCTTATTTACCCCATAACAATTCGCCCTTCCGTATGGATTGAATCGGCATGTGTAAATCGTTCGAAAAGGCGGGACGTTACAGACTCATACTAAGAAAAAATAAAAATGATACCTAGAAACTGAACCTAAAATATAATACTTTTCCACTCTATCACAACTTTATATAGAGCCCCAAACAATTATACTTTTCCAATCATCCCAACATTAATGCAAGATATACATGACTAATCAACAAAAAATAAAAAATAAATTAAATGTAAAGCACATTAGAATACAATACTGCAAAAAGAAACGAATAAAACAAAAAATACCGTTTCAAAAAAAATATTTGCTGCTGTTTCCAAAAGTTGCCATAGAAGAATGAACAAGTAAACAGAGAAACAAAACCGCATTTAATTTGTAAAAAGGAACACGATTAGAAATCACAAACAACAAAAATTGAATTATGATAGAAAAAGAACAAAAAATAGAATAATAGAAGCATACCTAAATAATCCGATTTGAAGAAGAACGAGATCATAGAAGAATTATGAGAAGAACAAGATCGACATATCCACGAGAGAACAATTTGATCGATGGACTATAATTTTCAGAAGAATGAAAATAAAATGAACGAATTTGATAGATATTTGGATTCCGAGAGAGCTATTGGGTCGCAATAGAAAATTTTGATTGTAAGAAAGAAGAAGAAGAAGCGTGCGATAATGAGCTGGAACGAAAATACGCTACTTTGTCCTTCACAGTAAATTATTAATGGGTTGTCCTACGTCCAAAAAAAGCCCTAAAAATTGTCTTTGAGGAAAATTTCCTGTAAAAAAGTTAGGTTTGTTAGGATTGTTTCCTGTCATATTGCAGCAGCGTAGTGATTCAATAAATCTCAAGTTGACACGCCATCTATGCGCTCTGTTGTTCGAGTAGAAGATGAGCGATGGACGTAAAGCTTAGTTTTAGGCGAAGTTCAAACAGAGAATGAACATCAATCGGCGTTCGTCACATATATTTTGCACAAACAATATTCACATTAAACAATTATTAAAAACAACTAACTGTTTATTAAATGATATTGAAGTTGATTAAATTCGCTGCTTATTTTTTTAACTATAATTGATGTATATGTGTTTATATATGTGTGTGTGCGAATGTTTCGTAAATAAATTTAAAAATAAATTAAGTACTTCTATAATTTATAGAAGCAACAAAATTATACAGTAAATTTTGTTTCATTACAATAAATGAATATTTATATACCAAATAACCTTTAGAAAAACAAGTACAATATTAATTAATAATATAAATTTTAATTTATAGGTAGTTATATTGTGTTTAATTAAAAAGTTATTTTAAAATAATTTTTGAAAGGCTTACACGATTAAATTTAAAAATAAAAAAAAAATCAGCGAAACTAAATTTCAAAGAAATGAGAAATCAAAGAGTAGCTTTTATTCTCAAATATAATGAAGAATTATTATTATTCATTAACTGGTTGTTTGTATAATATAAAAAAGATGCATAAAAACAATTCAAGTATTGAAATTCTTGAAGTACAAAGATCTACAGCAAAAAAAACAAAGTAATCAGATAATTTTACTGTAAATGCATTTAACTTGGTCAATTAAAAAATAAAGTTATACTAAAAACATCTATTTTTCAATGTTTCAAGAAAAGCTAAATGCTTATAGAGCGCATCGGACAAAGGGCATAACAAAGCATTATAATAAAAATACGGGATGTTAAAATTGCAAAGTAGCACCTAGTTGGTTCTCAACGCAGCCTCAACGACGCGCCTGACGGCATAGTATATAACATCTTAACATTTCGCCCAATTTTTTTTGTACATGATGCCCATATCGCATAAGGACGTATAATATTTCAAAAGTAACTCTTTATAAAACCATTATAAGTCAACACCATAATTCAAGCTCACTTGTCAAGCACCTAACATCAAGGCAAGTTTTACAAATTATTACAGCATCACAACATACATGGGCCCATAATAACAAAAATAAAGTTTGAAAATCGCTCAACGAAGCATGTAAAGTTCGAAAAAGAAAATGGTAGCTGGTTCCATGATGGAAGCTGAGTACATCGCTCAATGAAGCATGTAAATAAGCGTTCTAGATGCATAACTTTCTAAACGAGCCCAGTGTGATTCCCAACACTACACCAGAAAAGCCATTTTCCCACGGCTCTAAGCCGTGGCTAAATAATTTTACCACGGTCCAAAACCGTAGCAAAACTAGCAGTGGCAGAAATTTGCCAAGGCCCTGGGCCGTGGAAAAATAAAATATAGCCACGGCTTTGAGCCGTGGCGAAACAAAAATTAGCCACGGCTCATTTTTATTTCACCACGGCTATGAAGCATGGCTAATTTGCATTTAGCCACAGCTCAAAACAATGCCTAAATGCAGTTCCTTGATGCATAGACATTTTGTATGCAGTTTCGAACCACATATGTAGCATATGGAATAAATAACGTAGATACAAAACAAGTAATAGATGACAAACCCAACATTCTACATGATGCACACAATTTATAATACAACTACTATAAGTGCTTAATTACAAACTTACAACTTTCAGTTCATAATACAACTTCATTTCATAGTTAAACCGTCACTTCATAGTAAAACAAGTAAACAACATCTACTATACATTGAAAACACTAAACAACAGGAAAGAAAGAAATGATTCCTAAATTTTCCAAGCATACAACAGTTCGTACTTCATCATAGTAGAACGACTGCAGTTTACAGTGATCAACCACCTCCATATGCGCAAAAGAAGAATGAGAACCCGACCCAACAGTTCAACCTGCAAAAATGACGGTGCACAAAAGTATTTACAGTTTGATAATTTATTTATTCTCTTATTTCTAAGTTTAACTAAAGTATTTGCAGTTTATAATATGATTTTGTTGTTTCCAACAGGTTCCACGATCACTAGTTCCAAGTGAATCAAAAATTTACTATCCAGTTAGTTGTTGTTGTCAAACCATTCAGCTAACATGGTAGTTGTAACTTAAACTATACGTCTGAAACATATAGGTCATGTCTCTAACTTCGGGAACCACAATAGCATGGACAAGTAAATGATACAAGAAAGTCATTATGGATTAATATATTCTTTGTAAATGATATCAGTGATCAATTTTTGCAAGTTTCCTTGTACGCTGAGCTTCACAAAAATGGAATTAAATGCCTAGTTCTAGGACAGCTTGTTTTTCTTTTTAGTGGAGTATGTATGCTCAATTTAGTGCTTTGTCCCACGGTAAGGGTTTATTTTGACTGAAGCGACAAATGCAGTGTCTATACCATTACAATTAATAACTGTCACATACACACAGCCCATCTACTTTTAAGCTCTTTATCTTAGTTCAAAATTGAATTGAATACACACATACACACACACATGTGTGTGGACACATACATACATTTGTACAAATCCCCAATATTGATAACATATTCTCAAAGTCCAATTCAGACCTTAGTCGATGATAATCCATAAGATACAAACAACCATTTTCTCAACTATTACAGCATCCATGCGTCTTAAAATTTTGACTAAAAATGACAGGTTTGCAAATTACTACAAGTAAAAGTCTCAAATAAGAGTTATTGCTTGAGGTAAATGAACAATGATTTGTTGATACTAATTTTGAGGAATTCACGATCTGAATAGTTATTTTTTTTTTATATAATCTTCTAGTAACATTATACTAAATTACACGTCTATCAGGATAAGTTAGACCGTTGAAGCATGTCAATGGTCTCTATCTAGGTCTGTAACACTTCAAACTGAGAGGTAGTATTATGGTCAAAATTTAGAATTATGAAGCTACATAACAAGGCTATAAAGATTTGAAATCATTCCAAAAACTTTTTTAAAAAGGAAATGTAATTCTTAAAAGAATATATTTTACCAGAAACTCCTGAAACATCACTTTCTTAACATCACCGGGGATACTTCTAAAGTTGGGCCAAAAACCGTTAATCCATGCTAACAAATCGACTCGAATAGCATGACATGTAGTCCTGGAAGTGAGCTCATTTCTGAAACATATAAATGTAAAGCATGAATATATATACATTACTCAAAATGTCTATATGAGATATATACTCAAAACATAATCCAGATTAGTTGCAAAATGTGAATACAACAGTTTATGGAAGCAAACTGCACAAATTGAGATGACTTGACACAAATTGAGACGACATGGCACAAATTATATCCGCATCATATAGTAGGAGTCAGATTTTATTTTGAAGTTTGCATATGCAACATACAAATTATAACAAAAATGGTGGAAAATTGTGAATTAAACTAAAACTGAATATAAACTGAATATGGCAAACTAAACATGAGCACATCATGGAATATTTAAAACAAACATGTTTTTGATTTTTGTAACCATACAAAGCTAAGGAACTGAAAATGGACTTAAGAGCTTACACCTATTCGAAACAAAATCAATCACTGCTAAAACTTTGAATGTTGATACTGAAATGATGCTTTTAATAATTATTTGATTCACATCAATGATGAAGTCACTTTTTTTCATTCATCAACATTCTTTCTGTTAATGATGGCACATAAAGTGTGTAGAATTATTCAATAAGCTGTCAGTGCATTAGTCTATAAGCATTAAATATATTTTATTGTTACATAGGTAAGCAGTAAGGTCACATAAATATAAATTTATAAGCATTGCATACATTGAACCAAACCTTATCGCATTATTAGTTTGAAATTTTCTAACTAAGTTTCAAGATCAAAACACAGACCTATTACTTCCAAAATAAAAATTCAAAAAGTTAGAATTCATGAGGTAACATGTGTAATGTCTATGCTTTGCTCACAAGTGTTTGTGTGCATATGTCTGTTTGGTAGTTTGTTTGCCTTATTGTTAACAATCGTTACAACAGCTTTATTTCTCACGAAGCATGATAAAATTCAGAAAAAACAAAACTGTTTTATCACATGCTATACACAATAATAGTCATTGTATACATCCAATAAAATTAAATTTTCAGAAACTAATATGATATCTCCATACAAAATATAGTATGGAAACATGGAGCATTTAAGGCTTGATGATTTATGCGTATACCAAAATCATAAGAACCATTTTGCAAAGAAACACAAACTTAAAAGACTGCATATTCGAAAATCCAAATAAATACCTCAAGCCGTTGCTTTTTTTTATATATGAATGCCATCCCACTTCGCTGGGGCTAGAGACAATACGCAAGCTTGTGCTCCTACGCTGTTTCCTTGCGGCAGCAGCTTGCGCTGCTAATGACAATTTGTTCCACCTTACTGACAAACATTTTAAAAGTTTCAATTTTTTCCTTCAGTTTATTCATTTTTTTTAAGTCCAAATAGGTATTAAATAAAGTAACAAATTTTCTTTCAATTACCAAACATTCTCAGTTATTCAATATGCATTGTGGATATATTAATTTTTATCGCCTAAATTACCAGCTTCAAAGTTTTCAATGTCCTTATTGGCATTGCTAGATGAACATTCTAATTGAACATAATGAAGTGGTAGCTAAATTTGTAATGCACCCTATCGTTATACCGATGAAGTTGAGAAATTTCGGTACTAAATTGACACGGCAGCAAAATAAAAGGCAACGGATCTCATGTTGTTTCGTGGAACGACGATGACGATCAGCTTGAGTAGACATGTTTGTTAAATGCAATTAATATAGCATAAAGAAATACATATACGATTTGAAGAATTAAATATACATATACATAAAAGCAAGTAAAGCAACATGAACTGAAGACTATATATCCGAAGATAACTAAATATACAAGAGCGATTTTAAGTAAAAATTCATATTAGTAGAAAAAACCAAACGAGTACATTAATGAAAGCATGCTACTAGTCAAATATACATGCTACCAATCAACATTATCATCATAGCATTTAAAAAGCCAGAAATTCTAATAACTCTAAAAATAAAAGAATAAACAGTCAGGCCATACAAAACCGCAACTGCTAATATAAAGATGTAACCAAAATAATGCAAAGTATTTAAAAAATGCACATCTGACAAATCATAATATATTCATTACTAAGGTACAACAAATTAATTTCACTAAACAACAAAGATAGGAAGAAATGCGCTGTATCAAACCAATAGAAACAATAGCATGAAAAACTTTGCCAAAATTTCATGCGAACAATAAATTATGCATAAAATGGGTATAAACATTGGTAAATTTACATCATCGAGCGTAATGGGTGAGGACATTTGAAATCCGTTCTATAAGTAAATATCAGGAAAACTTGTAGTTACCTAATACCGTTGGAGTGAACTATGAACATCTTACTATCTTACCTCAAATTTGTTTACCTTAAATTAGCTGAATTTGATAGAGGATAGATGTGTGCAGTAGAAAACCAATATGGAGTACGCAAATTGTAAAATAAGATACAAATTGGAATATGGAAATTACCTAAAACAGATTGTAAAATAAGATACAAATTGGAATATACAAATTGTTGGTTTCTCTTAACAGCCGAGAAGAAATATGTTCAAACACAGACAGTTAGAGATGATCTAACTGCATGCGATCTTACTGCTCAGAAACAACTTCAAACTAAAGGACACTCTTTTCTACCTTCTACTTGTATTCTAAAATCAAGAAGATTGATATGGTCATCTAAATTAATCCAAAATCAACCCAATCCCACAACCGAACAATCTAAAAATACATGTAAAATTTAATCCAAAATCATTAATCATAACCAAATGATGGAAAATCAAAATATAAACCTGAAAATAAATAAAAATCGGATATACGCGATTAAGTGAGAATACCTCGAACCCCTAGAAGAGCGATTATGTGAGATTATACGCGATTTGAGTGAGAAGAAGAGTGAACTGCTGCTAATATTGGTTGGGTGAAATTAGGGCGCAGGATCCACAGCGGGCTAATTTCTGCGTTCTTTTTTTAGAAGCGAACGGCAGGGTTATGGAGACGGAACCCGCGGGGGTTAATTTTTTTTTTTTGGTAATATTGGAACGGTCAATATTGCCATGGCTAGCAATCACGGTAGCTTATTTTTCCAGGCTCAAAATAATGGAAAAATTGCCACGGCTCAAAACCGTGGTAATTTTCGCGTTGGGGTGTGGCAAAATGGACAGTATGATATATTGCAACACGGAGAAGCCAATGACATTGTTTTGTGACAGTAAATGTGGCGATGCAGATTGGAAAGGAATGTAGAGCACACAAGAAACCATGTCACGTTCTTCGAAAGTTTCATCTCATCAGAGAAATCGTTGAGAAGAAAGAGGTTGTGATACAAAAAATAAATACATAGGACGACATACCAAATCCATTCATGAAGGGTTTAACTCAGTCGGTTCTCGTCATGCTAATTAAAGGGATGCGGTTAAAATTCCATAAGTGGCCTCAAATGCAAATGAGAGATTGATAGATATAGGTGTATGTCCTAGAGGCAATTCGGTAATTTATTATAAATTATAAACTTTGTAATAAAATCCCGTTTGTAGTAAAAGGTATTTTCTTCATGTTATATACATGTTGTAATGTGTTATAATTAATTAATTATTCATTTTAAGTATATTTAACAGAAAATCCACAAATGGTTTGTTTTGTGATAATGATTATAATTGTTGTAATCATGAGTGTTTTACCACAAATATAACAAACATATCAATTTAATATTCATAGTTAAGATATATCGAGATTGGATATCGATGCATCCATTGAGGGTAAAGTACGTAACGCTCTACAAAGGTTGGGCAGTGTATTACTCATGACTGGTGGGTGCGCCAAATGGTTATGTACTGATAGTTATTGAAAATCTATGGAATGACCCACTCATTAGTTTTCTGTTGGTTCATATGACTAAGGCCAAATAGAAATATCAATGTGGCAATATTATACAGCTCTATTGACTTGAGAATACTATGGACGATGGAAAATTATAACAATTAAAAAACCATCAAAAATATTATCTTTATAAAACCGCAAGCGCACAGCGTACAACCATAGTACGTATGCGAGTACGGATCGACCCATGGGAAAAGAATTCAATTCTAATATTATTCAATCAAATTAGTCCAAGATTTTGAAATTGTTTTAAACTAAGAAAATTGTAGAAAAAAAACTAGAGCAAAAGTGAATAAAACTATGAGATTAAGGAGCAATTTAGAGCCAAATCCACTTTCAATCATTCATATATATATATATATATATATATATATATATATATATATATATATCAATACAAAATTCATCTATAATTTCTCATTTAAATTTTAAGAAGAAATGATTGATTTGTTTATTATAAGTCACACTTATTCGTGTTATTAATTAGCACAACTTAAACCATCAAACTCTAACACAACATTCAAACCTACTTATCAACACTCGTGAAAATGACATGAAATCAAAAATAAAATTTATTTTAAACATGATCTATTTACTATAAACTAGAAACATAGATCATCAAATTTTGATTCTGGTTTGATTTTCATCATCAAAATCACTTAGGCAAATGATCAAATAGTTTATGTTTATATTGGATTAAGCATAGCCTATTGAGATGTCAACATAGACTATCAAATTCACTAAAAAAACATAAACTATCGTCATTCGTAATTTCCATTAAGCACAAAAGAGAGATTACAAATGCAACCATGTTATGTTGATTTAGCATGATTCGTGAGAGTTTTATTACCCTTAAATTGAAGGGGTTTAGCTTCTCATATTTGAATTCATATCAACACAAAATGACTTAAGCATAAAAAACAAGGAAAACGAGAGCTAATTAAAAGAAAAGAGTGCTAACTACTTGCATGAAATAAAATTAAACTAATTGCAAGAATTAAATTTATGCCACTGACATGAAATAAAAGAAGTATAAACTAAATAAAAGTGCTTAAAATAAAAATAGCATAAGAGAATAGAATATGTAAACAAAAGTTATCATTGATTTTGTGACTACAACATGTATAAAAGAGAAAATCCAATTACATGAAACATAAGCAGTATTTATACGTGCTTAAAACTTTAGAGGACTACCAAAAATGTCTTTGAGATTGTGTAATCTTCAAGTAATGTGATATAGTTTTGACGAAGAGAATTGGTGTAAATAATTGTTGCTACCATGTAATGCTTAAATAAAGTAAAACTAATTTTTACCAAAGCTATGTAAGTGGTAAATTTGGTCATAATGTCACGCCACTTGCTGAGTGACATGTGAACGTTAATATTTGAACTGCTCGATATTAATCGCTGACCGTATTTACAGCTAAGAGTCACGCAACCGAAACGTTGAATACTCTTATTATCATCAAATTTAATTAATTATAATTTTTATTAATTAACTAATATTTATGAAATACTAATTATAAAATTTTATTTGTCTTGATCAATATTAAATAATGTGTATATGATAGTTATAGACATACATATCCATATACGATATCTATATGCATTTGAATTGGATGTAATTGTATATTTTTGTTTGATTAAGCATGAAGCAATTAGGAGGCCCAAAAGGGGCACGTCCTGGTCGATTATAGGAGGCTAACGATGGCTTGAATAATGTTTCAAATTGAGGTGATGGTAAGAGAAAAAGGAGGATCCAAATCCCCTTTTTGCTCCTTAGCTTGTATGTTATATACTCATCTCAAATCCTATTTTATGCTTCCTAATTTTTGCATCCATACTCCCTACATCACGCCAGCCACTCTTTCCCTCCTTCTCCTAATTTTCAAGCCATTAAAACAAAAATTAAATACATATTAGAAGATCAGTGGTTGCTGCACTTTGGATTATGGATTTTGATTCAAGGAGTTATTCCATTCAACGCTTTAAGGTGTTTCATCTAGGCTATGGACAAGGTAAATTCTATATTTAGATATACATTTACATATATATAATTTTTTCATCTGTCGTTATTTGCTTACATAGTACTTGAATTATCACGAATCTATATATATTGGTGCTCCCTTCATTGGACGAAATTATATACGTATAACAAATTTATGTATATATTTATATACATATTGCTCCGGCCATATATATATATATGTGTGTGTGTGTGTGTGTGTGTGTGTGTGTGTATAATTTGAATAATAATAATATTAAAATGATTTTAAAATATAAAATTGATTTTAATACAAACATTATTATTACATAAAGTATGTTTTATATTTTATTAACATGTATACATTATTTAAATTTTTTTTTAAAAATATATGTAGGTACTTTAAAATCCAAAAAAAGATATTTTTTATTAAATTTAAATATTATATATATATATATATATATATATAACGCCATAAAATATATGTACAAGTTAAGAATATTTTTCAAAAATTTAAATGAAAAATTGTATTGATTTTCATACACAAATAAATGTGAAAAGAAATTAAGACAATTTTAAAACCGAAAAAAGGATTTTTTTCTATGGTCGAATATATATGTACATTTAAGTATTTGTGTACTAATTTACAATAAAATACACACATATATATATATATAAGTCATATATATACTATTTCTATATATATATATTATATGCATATGTTTTACTTATTTTTTAAATGTATACACATATATATTAAACATATTTATTTAAAATTAATATAATAATTTGAATTTGAAAAAAAAGTATATGATTTATTTTGCAGATCTAGATTTAAATTTCAAATTTGAATATGAAATTCGTAGTTATTAATATTAGATTTATAATTATTTTATACTATAATATAAACTATGTATATTTATAGATATATTTATATAAACTTGTACATTTTAAAATACTACTTTATAATAATATTATGCACATATATAATAGGCGACACATATGTATATGGAGGGGCTAACATGTTCATTGTGGTGTAAATCTCAACACTTATACATGAACATGTTAAACCATATACACCATTTATGTTGCACGTGCACACATATGTGTATATGATATATATATATATATATATATATATATATATATATATATATATATATTATAAATATAACATTAATATAAAACTTTACAGCGAATTAAATAAAATATTGATATTATTTCAATGAAATTTAAATAAGATCGAAATAAATTTAGACTTCATAGGCCTAATAAGATTCAAAATGAAATAAATTTTTTTAATTTACCAACTGCGCGTTGACCCAGATCCAACACTTCTGAGTTTTCTTTTCTTAAGGATTAAAATAACATCAGCATAATTAAACCTACCCAACTGAAACTTCCCAGTGTATAGTTCATCGAAAAGATGCATGATGTTGTTTTAAATAGAGTGCCAAACTTTTTGATAGAAAATCATCGAGAAGCCATCAAGACCAGCGGCTTTATCACTGGCCAGGCCCATTAAGGCAGTTTGGATTTCCTCTTCCATGAAGCGAGCTTTTAATTCGTGTCGAAAGGGGTCTAAGTTAGGGTATAAAGGGCGAAAAATCCAACTTAATTAGGATGATGAGGAGTGATTATTGCAGCCCATTGATCCATTTCGGGATTAGGGTAAATAACAACCATCTCCAGTAGCCACTAATAATAATTTCTCTTTTCTAAACATTTCCAAATCTCCGTTAACCTTAATCATACCTAAATCCTTCATTTGTTCACTTTAGTTAGCCTTATTAAGTGTTTTGTGAGTAATTAGCAAAGGGGTTCAAGGGGATTTTGGGATTTGCTGATTTGGGGTGCATAGGGATCCATGAAAGTGTTGTTCATCTTGGATTTGCTTGAATGATCGTGCTATTATGGATCTAGATGAGTGATTTGACTCCTATCACTTTACCAAACTTGTCAATATGGTCAAAAAGGATGTTTTTAAACGATTTTCGAACTTTAAAACATGGTTAGTATTAGATCTAAACATACCCTTGATTTATAAGCGAACTTAAATGTGTTTTAAAATGGTTTTAAATCAGAGTCTATGCGTGTTTTATGGGTAGGCCAATTCTGGAATTGTTAGATCTATGCCTTGATTTGAGTGAATATGTGCTTTGATGTTGTTTTGTGTTTTATACGATGTAAGTATGCTACACGTTGTAGGTATGTTTGTATGCTTGTTTTGGTTGAAATGCCGTTAGATAGGAGACTCAAAGTTAGAATGTTCCATCCGATTTGGATCTGGTGCATATTCAACGTTTGCACACATGATGGAGGCTCCATTTAGTGGGATAAATGTTAAAAATTTATTTGAGTTGTAAAGGAGTTGTTTGGAAGAAGAAAAATGGTGAAAGGATGATCAATCTTATGGACACGATCCGACCGATCCAGACTCCTCCAAATGAAGTGCGATCGACAAGGGTCGCCAAGGAAGTATGTTTCAAATTTCAATTTTGATTGGAGTTGAGGCTTTCAATTTAAGACCCATATTTTAGGATTTTAAAATTTAAACTCAATTTTGAACTAATTTAATATTCGAATTTTACACACATATATTGTAGTTACAACTAGGGTATAGTCAAGAACGTAGGATAATGGTAGATCAAGGAGAGACCAACGAAACGGTTACAGATTAGCACAAATCGAAATCCAATAATAAAGCTGATGATCTGCATGATCACGACAATCCAGAACGAAATGCTACTTCATCTTCAAGATCATATGCAGAAGCGGTTAGAAACAAAAGCTTGGTGGTTATGGATTTGAAGTATATTCAACCAAGTGTTGAAGACAAACATGAATTTGCTTTCTTGCCAGATGGAATAGCTAATTGTTCTACAACTAAATGGGAAAACACAATAGTCTGCTATGTTTATGGAATTTGGCCTATATATTACCAGTTCAAAAATTATGTTCAAAGAGTATGGCGAGTTGAAAAGAAAAATTTTAAATGGGAAGTTTACAGTTTAGGTTTATTCTTATTACATCTTCCTACATCTAATGTTGTCATGAATATTCATATACATATGAGTCTCGCTACATTGTTCTTAAGAAGTTGGCTCTAGGCATGAACTTGATCAAGGATAAGCTTCGACGGCTGTCAATATGGGAAAATTTAGCAATCTCCATCTCGAGCATTGGGATAGTGAAGCTCTCAGCGTAATAAGCAGTGTGATAGGGCATCATATTAATCCAGACGGAATCACTGCGAGTATGGAAAGGATAAATTATGCTCGTATATTAATAAATGTAACAACTGCATATGCCTTTCCTTCACAAGTAGCTGTAAAGGACAATGGGGTGATACATGTTATGTTCAAGTGGAATATGATTTCAAGTCTTATGTATGCACTAAGTGGGATATATTTGGGAATTAAACAGAAACATGTGGCTTACAAGCTCCACGTTTCAACCAGGCAGCAAAAGACACTAGTGAACATAATCAAGCATAGAGCTAGCAGTCTACTGTGTATCAAAAGGGTGATAATTAATGGCATTAACACTATTCTCTGGACTGACACATGGATTAACTGTACTAGCCTAGTTGATAATATTGGATGGGATAGACATCATTTAAGTAAACATAAAAATGTTCCAGTCTCTTATATAGTGCAAGATGGACAGTGGGATACAAGAACACAATAGAAACCAGAGAATGTGCTTCTATTATAAATCAAATTCCTATACAACAGAATGGACTCTATGATTAGTGGGAGTGGTGTGGTCAAAAAAGCTTCTCTATTTTCAAAAACATGACAAAAATGCAAACATACTTCAGATCAAATCCCTTGGTCCAGTTATTTGGAATAATATTAATAGCACAAAAAATGTCACATTGTGCTTATAGAGCAGTTCTGGATTGTTTAAATACCAAAGACAAAATAAAACTATGGCAACCTCAGATTGATACTTTATGTGTTCTGTGTGGTGAGCAAAATGAATCGATTCAACGTATTTTTTGAGCAGTGCTAAATGCACCGCAATAGAGACTTCATTTTACGCAGTCTCTCTTTTACCCAACAAAATATTTTTGCTGGCTTAGAAATACTCACGTGTTACTCGTACCATCGATTGAACTTCCCTCCTCTCAAACTCCAAAAACCAAACTTTGCTCCTCTCAAACCCACAACACCGAACTTCGATCCCCCTCAAATTCAGATTTTACCATCACCGACGTTCTCCAAATCCCACTATCAAACCCTAACCGAGTACTTCAATAATCGAACTCAATGACGCCTAAAAAGCAGGTTGTGTCGAAGAAGAAAAAGCCATCTCAATCGTCTGAAGGGCCATCGTCTCCACCGCCGACCACGTCAAACCAAGGTAATCATAAAATTAACTCTTTGCTTCGTAAGGCAGTGTGAAAAACTAAACCCTAAACCCTTTTTTTTTTCTTTCAATCGGCAGTGTGTAATTATTACGAATCAATTATTAGAAAAACCCTTACATCTGAGTGTTAATTTTGTTAGTGTTATGTTCAAAGATTCATACGACGGTGTGGAATATTTCATAAGTTTGATTTGTTCGGCCTTGTACTGCCGTATGATGATTTGCTATGCATAGTAAATTAGAATTGAGTTAAAAAGGTTCAGCATGAAATTAAATTTAGTAATACTAAATTTGGTTATCGACGTACATACAGTTATAGTATACAGATTTTTCCACATGCTTGTACATGAAGGAATTGAAACTCATCTTTATTTGTTTGAAAGTTTATATTTTCGTAATAATTATCACTCCACCATATATGCATTTGAAAGTAAGAGAGCACTAGTAATACACTCCATAGAATTATGTAAGTGAACTTCTGATTTGTCACAAGTTCAAATCTCAATCTATATTTGCCTATATGCACTATATTTTTAATAAGTTTTATGAATTCATGTAATAGAAGTATGGCTGCAGATTGAACATTTGTTATACAATGTTTTTGTATTTTTCCATAAGATGGAATTTTTTTATTAACGCTTCTTTCGGAAATGTTATTTAGGTGAGCTTGGAAAAAGAAAGTTGACTGCTTCTGCTAGACGTGAAATGAAGAAGACTAAACAAGGTAAAACAGTTGTTTCTGAACCGATGAATGTAGAGCAGTCAGCTGAAGATGACGATGAAGACGAAATTGAGCCTTTGGATGTAGAGCAATCACGTGAAGATCACGTTGAAGAAGAAATAAAGCCTTTGAATGTAGGTAGTGGAGGTCTGGAATCTAAAGAGGTGTTGAAAAGCTTTGATAACCACATTCCAAAAAAAATTGGGAAATGAAGTCTCGGGAAAATGAGCATGGGCCATTGAAATGTGTTTCTCATTAGCGCAAAATGTTTGAATGGAATTTGGAAGATAAGTCGAAGAAAGTTGTGCAAAGAGTAAAAAATTCAGGTCTGTACAATATTATTAAACATTCGTATAAGTGGATGGACGCAACTACGATTTCTGCATTTGTGGAGCGATGACAACCAGTGACAAACACATTTCATATGCCTTTCGGGGAAATGACCGTGACATTAGAAGATGTAAACAAAATCCTTGGAGTACGAATAACGGGTACGTGTATATATAAGAAAGATGGTGGTTGGGAAATTTCGTATGATGATGTTACTCGACTTGCAGTGGACCAATTAAGAATTGAAAGGGACAAAGTTAAAGCGGAAACTAATGGTACGTATGGAATACGTATGCATTGGATAATGGAGAGTTGAAAAGGGAAAGCATCTATTGAGGGAGCTACTGATGAAGATTACGACAGAGTTGCACGAGCATATTTGTTGCACACTTTGGGTTGTATCATGTTTTCTGACAAGTCGGGAATGAAAACATCACTTTACTATTTGAATTGCTTAGTATATTTGAATACCATGAATGAACATGCTTGGGGAATGGCCGTATTTGCTTATTTATATCATCAGTTGGGGTATGTTTCTCGGTCTAGTGTGAAACAAATAAGTGGTTGTTTATCTCTTCTGATGGTGGTCCACTTGTCTTGAATTGTTTTCTTTCGTTATTTCTTTGACATTCATTTTTTCGCAACTTATGCTGTAAATTTCAGACTTGGATATATGATCGTTTTCCAATGCTACAAAGATCGGCGCTTAATGAATCTTTTCAACCAAATGATTCATCATTGGCAAAATGGAAGGTTCTGAAATTTGATGGTGATCTTGCCCAATCTATGATTCACATTAGATAGCAGTTGGATGAATTAGAAGTGGATGATGTAGGTTTCCTCATTGACTTGATTTCGTATGTTAGATTTACGGTATAATAATATTGTTGAGTTGAAATATTTGTCTATTTCTTGCTTTATCAACATAGATATGCTGGGATCCTTATAAAGATATTCGGGAGTACAACTAAATTGACGAAGTTATTTTCTATAATGATATTATGCTTTGTTTTGACATTGCTGAACCACACTATCCTGATTGGGTTCTACGTCAATTTCGTCGGGTGAAATACATACCAAAAGCTCCAATGACGCTAGTATCTTGGATGAGAGGATCACAATCGAACCAATACAAAGTTCGATATGATACGGGTCATTGGTACGCCCAGAATTGGCTGATCATGTGCTTCATGTAGATTCTCGTTCAACCGCGGTAACACATCCTCACGACTGCACAAATGACTACTTGAGTTGGTTTCGTCGAATTTCACATCCATATATCTGGAGTCATAGAATGAAGCGAAGGAAAAAAACAAATACTGAAGTTGAAGATTTGGTATGTATCATTGACTTTTAAATTATTTCATTTACCATTGACTTTCGTATGATTTCTAATTTCATATACGTTTTATAGAAGAAGGCAATAAGAAAGGCTATTGGACTACATGACAAAATATCAACGGTAATGAAAAAGATGTTGCGGTGTTGCTGGAGTCTATGTAAAAGACAAACGTATTTTATCTTTTGCTTTGAAAGACCCTAGTTGTTTAGACATTTAAGAGCCAAGGTCAAAGCAAAAACTTGACCCCCAATCCAAGAAAAAAAGTGCTCCGGGACAGTGACATGGTTAGTGTTTATTTTGTGATGAATGAAGCTTCGTATTTTGGTTTGTGAAGGGTTGTATAACACTGTGTAATGGTGGATGGTCACGTCATATTGTGCACTAGATGTTAATGTTTTATTTTGTGTACTGGATGGTATAACAATTTGTAATGGTGTAATGTGTAATGGTGGATGGATGATTATTAATGTTCAACATGCTTGTGTCATATGGTTATGTGTTTGCTTGTTATTTGTATATTTGCTTGCTTGTTATTTGTTTGCTTCCTAGATGGTTATTTGTTTGCTTGCTATATGTAGTTGTGTTTGTTTGGTCAATGTAATTTGTTATACTTTGTTTCCTTATAAAATTTTTTTTTTACAGTCCATAAAGTATAGACTGGTGCCGTGCAAGATGAATTTTCGAAGGGAAAAATTAGTTTTGCAGTTCATACGACAGTATGAAATAATTAATGTCCTTGAGTCATACAGCTTTAAACAGTCGTACGGTTGTATGAAACCGGACAGTAGGTTTAAAATTTCCTTATTGACTGGTTGATTAATTCGGCAGTATGAAATCGGTATAGTATTCTATACATACGACTTTATACCACCGCATGGTAGTATGGAGCCAAAGAGTTTGAGTACAAATTCTTTGTAGAAATGGGACTGTCCGGATTCATACAGCCGTACGACGGTTCTAAGCCCTATGGGTAATAGAACTTGACAATTACATACTGCCGATTGAAACAAGGATCATCCAAAAATCCAGTAACTCCCACAGTTCGGTTTTATACTGCCGTTCGACCGTATAAAGTCGTATAGGCAGAAGACTTTGACAATTTCATACTACCGTAAGGATCAAATAACAAATTCAAAATTTTTTAATCCCACTGTCCGGCTCCATACTGCCGTTTGGCTATACAACGTCGTATGGGTTGAATACTTGGACAATTTCATGTTGCCGTATGAACCAATTACACAAACCAAATTTTTGAAATCCCAATGTCCAGTTCCATACTACCGTTTGGCGATACAACGTCGTATGGTTTGAAGATTTTGACAATTTCAAAATGCCATATGAACCAATTACCAAACAAAAATTTTGAAATTCCACTGTCCGGCTCCATACTGCCATCCGATGATACATCGTCGTATGATTTGAAGACTTGGACAATTTCATAATGCCGTACGAACCAATTACCCAAACAATTTTTTTTGAATCCTACTGTCTAGTTCCATCTATCGTCCGGCTATACAAAGTCGTATGATTTGAAGACTTCGACAATTTCATAATGCCGTATGAACCAATTACCCAAACAAATTTTTTTGAATCCCACCGGTTCCGTACTTCCATCCGGCTTTACAACGTCCTATGATTTGAAGACTTTGACAATTTCATAATGTCATATGAACCAATTACTCAAACAAATTTTTTTGAATCCCAGTGTTCGGTTCTGCACTGTTGTACGGCAGTATGAAGTCGAATTTATGAAAGACTTTGAAAATTTTATACTACCGTTCGAAGCAATCACCCAACAACAATTTTGTACATCCTACTGTTTGGTTCCGTACGGCTGTACGAAGTCATACGTAGTGAAGAGTTTGATGGTTTCATACTACCGTATGAACTGGTAACCAATTTTTTCTTAAGTAAATGCACTTGGAACGGCACTAGACTACCGTGCGAAGTGCACAAACTGGTTTTTCATAAATAAATGAATCAAATCTAATTAACTAAGAAAAGCACTCGACAAACAATGGAATTAATAGAAATATAATGTCAATTTAACTCATGGTCAGTACACAAAAGAAATGGAAGTCCAAAATGACCGTTGCACAAAATACTTGATCATCACAAAATAGTACATCAAAAATCAGTTGGATAATCGGTTGTACAAACATCGTTAGTTTTGATACTTGAGAAAAGTTCTCGTTCACGGACCAGCAACTTAGACCATTCAAGAGCGGATGTGGTTGCAAAGTGAGGCCATAGAGATGCAATAGGTGTTATTGGAGAGTTCTTCTGTAGACGCAAAATCACAAAGTGGCAGTCATTCATGTAAGCTACGGAAATAATCTTTGGAGAATGATCAGGAGGACCTTGTTCATGAGGAATGAATGTGAGACACTGGTGTTTTGAAATATGGACCAGAACTGAATTAAACGTGTTTGCGATCATATACCCCATGGTTGGCATTCCATCCAGTGATTACTGTCGCAATTGGCTTCAAAATAATTTAATCGAACCTTCGTTTCATTCAACATTCTTCATTTAAGCATGTACGATGTACATTCCAATTTTTATCAAGATCTAATAATACTTGCTTTCTAATGTCGGCAAAAGTAGCTTCAAATTCATCAAACTGTCTGGGAATATATCTAAACCCACAATTTCTGTCCATTAAAACATCTTCAACCTCCAAAACAAGTGGATGAAGGAAATCCGGAATTTCCGTCTGGTACAGAAAACTATTATCTTTCCTCTTTGGAGTTAACTTCTTCATTCCAACACTAGACTGTGATTGTTGTTCGTCCATTGACTTTACATACTCAAAAGCAGATGGATTACATTTTGTGCTAGTCAAACTTTTGGCTTCATTTGATTTGAATTTTTTTCCTTTTGTACCTTTTGACCGACCTTTGGGTTTTACGTATTTTAGTTCAACCAAACTTGTTGTGATCGGTTGACCAATTTCTTTCATCTTCATCAAGATAACCTTTTGTTCATCCTCCGTTGCATTGTCAAACTACTGTTTAAGCGCTGCATGTTCTGAAGCACAACAGAATTCATTTGACTTCTCTACATATATAATCGTATCCAACTTCTGTCAATGTTCATCGATCATGCTTAGTGGCATAGGCTGTTGTTCAGTATGTGGTATATGTAATTCGTGTAAGCATGGCAGACCATAAATGGTTCTATTCAAATGATCGCATTCGAAATTAAACATATTCTCGACCTCTTTTAACATACGATCCATAGCAAATAACGAAACCCGATAACAAAGGTATGTGAATAAAGGAATTTGACGGCTATGTTTTGTAGTCCCTAGACTTTTTTCAAATGTTGCTTGTATCTCCGAATGTTGCAGTAACAACAAATTATCCATTTTTTTCAAGATTTCTACAGATTCCGCCATTGACGTCCCCAAATATTTTTTAGGCAGTGCATGAAAAACTTCGGCTCTATTATACGTTGTATTATTACGATGCTTTATTCGTCCAAGGAAAACAAAATTCTCCCTTTAGAAGTAACCAATTCTCGATAATATAATTTACTTGGTCTAGGATTTCTTTCCAATCCTCTAAAAATATCTTCAAGAACTCATTGAATTCTTCTACTGAAGAAGAGCGAACAACATACATCCAATCTGATGCAAAAAATTCATACATTTCATTTGTTTGGAATTTTAGTTTGCAATATGCTTTAACACTATTCTCCATATGAAAAAAAACCCAAAGAAGTTGAGTTGTGTTAGGAAAGACAATACTAAATGCAGTAATCAATGAACTCTCCTTATCTGTAACCACAACATCGGGGAATTTATTTGCATGGTGCATTAACTTCAAGTTTTCTAATGCCCATCGATAGCTATCTTCCCGCTCTTGAGACAAAATACAGTACGCTATAGTAAAAGTCCTATTCGTAGACGTCATGCCGACCATTTCCAACAATGACATTCTAAATCGATTTGTTTTGTACATACAATCGAGTAGTAAAACCGAAGGAAAACATTTGCACAATGTAGTCGATTCGGGATGAGCCCACATAAAATTAACAATCCTGTCATTCCTTTCATCTTTTCTCACTCAATATGCAAAATGGTTTTCTATTAAAAATTTCATTAATTGTTTAATGGCCGATCGACCTTCCATCTCCACAATACTCATTTTCGCTTTGGCATTATATATGGACTTCAACGCCGAAACGTTTTCAGGAAAAGTCTTCTTAATATTAACAAAAACATCTCTAGCTCCAACGCCCGCAAAAATCATATCCACCATTACTTTTTTTTCCTCGTTTGTCAACCTTCCAGCATAAGCATGGCCAACTAACGAGTTAGGAAATTGATGGTTATGAGTACCATTAGCTACTTCCACGTACCATGTATTAAAGCCTTGATATGAATCCTTGATGAGAAATGGACATTCACATTTTTTTGTGGCCCTCATGGACGTTTCTTTTGGTTTGTTAGATTTTCATCTTCCTTTGATCTATTCTTTCTATATTTTCCAGCTCTCTCACAAGATAAATGAATTCTTGGTTTTCTAGGACCTCCAACTTTATCGAATTTGGTAATGACAAAAACAATGTTGATAGACCTTGCCTTCGATTGACACTAATGCACGAATGCGTCTCGAGAAGTGAATAACTACAACACAATCAACTTATAATAATAATGTTCTATAGTGAAATGATGAATACATAAAATATCTAACAAACCTCATCCGTTACAAATTTATCAGTCACGTCAACAAATATTTTTGACCGTTATCTTCTTCGTGTACTTCAATTTCTACATCTTCTTCACCTCCAATACTTCGGTAGCATAGTGGTTTAATATTGGCAACAAAATCATATGTTATGCATAACCAAATTAACATATAGCATATAAGTCCGGAATTTTAACATAAATTGTTTTACCTCATTATCTTCTTCGTTTATTTCATTTTGTACATATTCTTCACCTCTAATACTTCGGTAACATAAATGTTTAATATCATCAACAACAATCATCTACAAAGTTTTAGAATAAAAAAAATAGGGTATTCGTAACCAAATAATGCAATAATTAAGAACGTAAGAAAACCAATGCAAGAAACAAAATAGACGGTATAAAATAAATAAAAAATCATACCATATTTGAAATATTTTATTCAGCCATGGAAAAGCAAACCCAAATGAAAAAGTAAAAGAAATTTGTCCATAAATCGTTCCTGGTTCGGATCGACATTAGAAGACCAAGAACGAACGGTCTTCTACTACCGATCGTTCATATTATTTAAAAGAAAAAAAAATGGTCGAACGGCTTCGTGCTGCCGATCATTCGTATTATTTAAAAAAACTCCCTTGAACAGCGTCGTACTGCCGAACTGGGTAATTTGAAAAAAGAACTTTCTGTTCATTTTACCACTATGAGCGGCGTCCTACTGCCCGATTGAAAACACTATTTTTAAAAAAAAAACCATACTACTCCGAACAGCTTAATACTGCCGTCTGGTAGTATGCTACCACCAGCCTTTGGTAAAATGTAGCACCGTTCTATTTTTATTTTTTTTCTAGTAAAATGAAGTCTATATTGCTGTGCATTTAGCACTGCTTTGTATTTTTCAATTGCTCATCCAGTAAATTCATGTGGACATTATCAAAAATGAAATTAAATCTACTGGATAATAAAGATACTCCCATCGATATAGAAGGTGAAATAGCTACCATAAATCAACGTTTCACCAACAAAGATCAGATCTCCCAATTGGCTTCTTGTTGCCTGATGACATCGAGTTTTCCATCTACGGGATGAAAGGAATAAACGAATCTTTTAGAGTCAGAGATTGAATAAAATTAAGCATGCTAAATTGATTCAGGTGGATGTTGCTTATCTTATTAGCAGATCCAAGGCAAGAACGCATTGATCAGCTCAAAATGTTGAAATTTGACAAAGATGGGGTGTGGAACTAAACAACGCAGGCTATGCCATGGATTTGTGGAACCAGCTCAAAGCTTCGAAGCTCTAAAGATGGCGTATGTCTTGCATACCCTATTTTGGAGTGACAAGGATGGTTAATGGGCTGGGCTTCGCTTTTAATTTTCTCCGTCGTATTATATTCTGTTTGTTATTTGTACTTACTTGTACATGTATATCATAAATTATCACGAAACATAATTTTCAAATAAATTTCAGCACCAAACATAAAAGATAATTATCACGAAGATTATACATATTTATTTATTTATTATTGTTAAAATATATTACAATGCAAACTATACCACTGTGTACACTGCAATTCACGTTGGCGTATTTCCACGTATTCATACAAAGCTATACTTATTCACTAGGCACTGTATGGACCTACCACATACTCGCGCCATAGCCTTCAATGCAGCTTGTGTTTGCAACAATTGGAGCCTTCAAAAGTTACGAGGCCCACATAACCCATAGAGAAAAAAAATACAGTCTTCTTCTTTTACCTGCAACGTTCAATTATCGTAACTGCTTCGGATATTTCCACTCCTCTCTTTTTCTATCTTCTTTGTAAAACTGCTTCATGTGAAAAATTGCCTTTGTATATATGTCAGTTCACGTGACTATTGTCTTCTCAAACGTGAATTTTGCAGCCGCCATCTTCCTCTATGTTGGGAAATAATTCTTCCTGAGCAAACGATAAACACTTCGATTAGTGACAAACTGAGGCCGATTTCAATTGTTTCTCTCTATCCATAACTAATGTCGATTTTCGTCTCTAGGTCCCAGGTCTAAATTGAGGTTGAGATGCCAAACCAGGGTTCATGGTTTTTCATTCCGACATTGGACAATAACATAGAATGTTTTCCAAATCTCAACATAGAGTAGACAGTTTAGGGATATGAAATTTTACATATATAGCCTAGTTTTGAAAAGATATAACAAATATAGCACAGTTCTAAAAGTATTTACAAATATAGATCAATTTTTGTTTTGCTGTTCTATAGCGTTGGCGATTTTTCGAAAATCGCCAACGTACGATTTTTCAAAAATCGCCCAGATGGAATAAATCATATTGCTTTGAGCGATTTTTGAAAAATCGTCAGATGAAACCCTGCTATAAATGCAACCAGCCATCTACCTTCTTCTTCACTATCAACTTTACCAAGCTCATCATCAAATTCCCGAAAGTTTGCAAACCCTACTTCATAGAAAACCCAAAAAAAAAATCCAATTCTCACAAGATACAATCAAAGCTTCTGAATAAGTAAGTGTAATCTTCGGTACAAGGTAATGTATATCGATTTATAATATGTTTACGCTTACTAAAATCCTAATTCGGAGCTGTTGTGTATTGTAACCAATGTTGACGTACTCGCAGCTGAAACAAATATGGATGATTGGGAAATAGACGACGAGACAATGTCGAAATGTTACGTTGATTTTGAAGCTCGAAGGGACATTACGCATCTAAGTGATGTTGAATTTGTTTCGGAAACACAATTTGGGCCGATACGTCAAAAGTTCCATTCGGGAACATCATCTCTCAACACTCGCTTACGTGAAGTTGTAGCGAACCAAAGACCGGGCAGGCAAATTTCTTTTGAAGGTAAAGTACTTAGTCCTTGTAATCCTGTAGGGCCTACGTTGTCATCCGGTGCATATCCAGTTTGCCAATGTGGCAATGAATGCGTGGTTGCCGTAGCCAAAACTGAAACCAATGCTGGACGAAGATTTTACGGTTCTGCTTCTTACGAAGATCACGTGATGAATCATGGCGAAGTGGGGTGCTGTAAATTTATAAAGTGGATCGATCCTCCATTGTGTGCTCGAGGAGTGGAATACGCCCTCGAAATGCAAGCTGAAGTTAGGCGTTTGAAAAAACTAGTTGAAGAAATGAGTAGAAAATGTTAGTAGAGAAGAAAATATCATCTTTAACTTATGGTCGCAATGCAAACATTTGACAAACGGTTTCATATCATGAACTCTATGTTGGGTACTTCATTTATTTTCATGTAGTCGATGGATATTTTCACCTTTCGTAGATCATACGTTTTTAGTTTTGTGTTGTTATTTTTATTTGTTGTTAGTACTCTGTAATTGAGGGATAATCTCACATATTCGTAGAATGTATGTTTGATTTTTTCCGAAATTGATGGTTATATCCAAGTATTTCTCGTCGGACGAATTTATATGATCATATAGAGTTGTTTGGAGGAATCTCTATATCACTTCTATCTTTTAAGTGAAAACAAACAGTTGCCAAAACAGGCAGCCCATTGTTTTGAATCTGACGATTTTTCAAAATTCGCCATGGGCGATTTTTGAAAAATCGCCCTTTGGTATTTTGTTTTGGCGATTTTTGAAAAATTGTCCGCTGTTTCGCCTGTTACAAAACAGACAGGCAGCAAGCCCTCTCCCACTCACTCTACAACTTTCAACCTAACTCCAAAAAACCCATTTCGGGTTTGAGCTCTCTCCCTCCCAAAAATTAATATTTTCTTTGCTTTTCAATCAAATTCGAAGCTCATTCGGACCATGGCTTCAACATCCGGAATAGTGGAGGATATTGGTAATGCACTCATCTCCAATTCTTGATTTAGGGCATTTTTAGGGTTTTCTAGATTTCAATTTTTTGCAAGTTGTTGTGAAAGCTAAGTGTTGTAGATTGCATTACGAGGTGTTTGCAAGTGAATGTTCATTCAATTGCGTGTACTTTAGTGTAGATTGAAGATAATTAAATTTATGATAGTTAAGGGTTGTATGCATTAATCTTTGTGTTGTAGATTACATCGAGATGGAGCCCGGTCCAGTAGACCCGAGCGTGTTGTACTCACAGCCTAGACATCGCACGTCTAGTGAAGCGTATATGATGGTAATTTCCTATGATTTTCGTTTCACAAATTGTGTGAATGCTAATATCTGTACATGTAATGTTAAACATAGCCAAGAAGCAGATTTCACCATCGATCACTCTATTTCTCTCAAGAAAGTCACTTCACATCATCCTAGAGTATTAGAGGAGATTGATCGAGCGGGCTTTTCGACAGTATGCGGTTAGGCTACCTCCAGTTAGATCATCATCTGGTCACAGCTCTTTTCGATAGATGGAGACCGGAGACATCTACATTCCATCTTCCTGTCGGAGAGATGACGATCACATTAGGGGATGTGGCCGTGCTTTTGGTTTGCCTATAGAAGGCAATCCAGTAACAGGTGAGGACCATCATGATTATATTCAGTTGTGCACGAATTTTCTCGGTATTACTCCTCCTCCGCAACAAGTAAGGGGTAACGACATGGTAGAAGTGAAATGGTTTCGACACGTTGTAGCTGATGATATACCTGCCGATGCTACAGAGGTTCAGATACAGCAGCGGGCACGAGCCATTATTCTACACATCATTACATCCCGTTTAATGTGCGATCATTCCAAAAATCGTGTGGACTTGAAATGGCTACCATATTTAGTAAGATCTCGATCAGTGTGCCCAGTACTCATGGGGTAGTGCTGTTTTGGCGTACACCTATATGGAGCTCTCCAATCTCGCTCTTGTGGTGACTAAGCTTGTAGGCGAGTGTTTGACGCTTGTTCAGGTACACGTATAATTTATCTTGCTACTTCGACCAAATTCGAAATATGCTGTAAGTAGCTAAATTGTTTTTTTTCTATAGATTTGGTCATGGACATATCTACCTATCGGACGGATCCAAGTCCGAAATGTTGTCGTCGATCACACACATCCTCTTCGATCTCGGTATAACTTCATGTCCGTTGAAAATTAATTTTGTAATTCGAAATTTGTTTACGCTAAAATATTGTTTCTTTGCTTGTTGACAGATGGGTTGGTCCAAAAAAGACATCTCAGACCCCCCGCCAGAATGTACGCTTTTACCACAATGAGCTAGACGTTCTAGACCCAGCTGCAGTGACTTGGAATCCATACACGCAGGATGTATTGGAGGGTTTTCCGGCTATATGTACGGCTGCTAGATATCTGTGGACTGCCAGGCTTCCACTCATTTGCATTACTCGTTGCGCACACCACCTACCCGATAGGGTCATGCGCCAGTTTGCAATGACGTAGCATATTCCAGAAAATGCGCCATTCTATACCGACGAGTACCATGTCGGGGAAATTGCAAATGCTATGGAGATATGGAATGAGCGTCATTTGTTTACGCAATTTGAAAGAGAGCCGATCGCCCCTCTAGAGACAAATATGCGGTGGTATTGGCATATCACGCGTAGGTATGTTCTTCAGGCACCTGTACAGGCTGTTCCCCATCATCTATACACCCCCCGTGCGGCTCTTGAGATAAACGTTGTAAGTATACTGAACCCCGTTAAGTTAACCATATTTTCGAAAAAAGATAACTAATTGTCTTTGCGTTGTACAGGCCGATGGCATATACAAGGCGTTGGAAACCACCGAAAAGCTCGAACAACGTCTAGATCACGATGCGCATCGAAAGGAATGTGCATAAACATCAAAAACATTCTACGCGCAGTCTTGGAAAGAAATAAATTAGAGAGACCAAGACGTCCTTCCCCCCATACCTCCACCTCCAGCAGACATACCTCCGCCTCAAGGGGAGGCACCGCCGCTCCTACTAACTTACAGACGGCGTCACAGAAGAGGTGAAGGAACTTCGTACGAAGAAGGCCCTTCGACGTCCCAACAACCGGAAGATTTCACCCATGGACCTTCTCAACCACCATGTACATTTGATCCTACCACCGAGATCGAGGAAGAAGAGTACATGTCTCAACGGCCGGAACTTCGTCGTCGCCGTACGCCTATGGAAGTTCGTCGCTTGCGTAGATGATACGTGCATTATATTGTATATGGCTATGTAATTTGAACTGTGTTGTGTATGGTATAATTGTGTATGGTATGAACATGCTTTTGTGTATTGATTGGATATGGCTACTACTGATGTTTTTGTATGGGATGGAAAACACTGATATTTGTATGCATTATTATAGGTGTGGACTTGTTGTTGTTTCTGCAGCAGGTTGTGGAAGGCGATTTTCCAAAAATCGCCCTTGGGCGACTTTCCAAAAATCGCTCTTTTCCTGCTGCAACTACCAGACAGCAGCAGGTTGTTTCATATATAACAAACAAAGCAAGGACCTGCAATATATAACATTTGACAAATTTTCTTACAGCAGCAAACAACATGACATATTAAGTAGACAGTAGAGTTCAATTACATAGAAGTCAAATAATACAAACACATCTACACGGCAGTAACACATCGCTTACGATTATGGCCTAGCACACCGCATTTGGTACACCTGTTTGATTTGCACGACTAGCCTTCATCCATCACATCTTTCATCCTTGTAGACCTTGGCCTTTTGGTTGCCATCTCGCAGTCGGCGGCAATATGTGAGGACCATTTATGCACCCCAAAATCTCCGATCACGCACGGGATGAAACTTCGGCTTATAAGCGGCTTTGTAGGTGTCAACGGAGTACCGGCTTGATGCTAAGTCATGGTGTGCTCTATTAGCCCCACCTGTTTGCGCCAAACAAGCTGCCATTACATGACAGCATGGTATCTTCTGCAGTATCGGAATGTTGCATGTGCACGAGCAGTTGGTGCCGTCGATTATAACTTTGTATTCATCACCAAAGTAGTGAATTACCTGCCATTCGGTTTGACTAAAACGTACTAGTCTGCAGCGACGTGCTTCACTGGCTCTTTCTGCTATTTTGGCTTCCCACTTTGGAGTCAAGCGTGTCGCTAGTTCATCTGCAATTTGGCGACGCTTGCAGAAATATTAAACTGAGCGATAGAATGTTCGTGCAACCAAGGCCTTTATAGGTAGCGATCTAGCACCTTTCAATACACCGTTAAAACTTTCAGAAGCATTAGTTGTCATTACATGAAAGTGTCCTCCATCGTCTTTGCACAAAGCCCAGTTTTCTTCAGAATTTCCCAGACTATGCTCAATCCACTCATGCGCACGTCTACTTGTTGCTTTTATCTCTTCTCTAATTTTCATGTACTCCACTACCTCAGACGCACACGCTGCCGAATAAAATAACCCTGTCAAACGCTTATCTCTGAATCCTGCCGCTTGAAAGTTGGCTTTTATATGTCTTGCACAATAACGATGTTTGTGCGGTTGTCACCATTTTCCGTGTAAAGATTTTGAAATTCCTTTCATCCTATCGGATATGAAAGTAATACAACGACCGCGAACACTATGTATGAATTCTAGCATGCAGGAAAAAAACCAACCTCAAGAATCACATGACTCCGATTCAACTACTGCGTATGCCAAAGGATGGAGACAATCATCTGCATCTATCACGGTTGCAGCAAGCAATGTGCCTTTGTATTTACCGTACAAGTGCATACCGTCAATACATAACAACGATCGACAATGTACAAAACCTGTCGTGCAAGGCCCAAATGCCCAAAAAGCTCGATCGAACACTCTCACTTCATCATGTGTCACGTGACCTATAGAGCCAGGGTTCGTTCTTTTTATCTCATCAAAGAACTGTGGTAAAGTCGAGTACGATTCTGTCCAATCACCATAAATTCTCTCTATTGCTTTGCTTAATGCTCGCCACGCTTTCATGTAACTTATGTTGATGAACAACTGATCGTGCACAAGCACTTCGACTGTACCAGCTGAAATATCCAAATCGGCTTTGACAAAAGACATGATTTTTATTACAAGAAATTTCGAAGTTGCTTGCTAATGGTTGGAATTAACTATTGGGCTGACACAAGTGTGTTCGCTTGGATACTTCCGAATTTCCCACCATCCCGACTCGAATTTTTTCGAAACTATGGAATGTATTCTCCATGGACAATTACCTTCAACGGTGCATATAGCGGTATATTGTATTTTGTTCGACTTTATTGGTTTGTATGAAACAGCATGCAGAATTGACCATTCCGTTAATTGTTGAAGAAACTTTTCTTTTGTCTCAAAAACCATTCCAACACTGAAACCAGCTTGAACGCAAGAGGTTGAAAATCGTTCACCGGAAAATTGAAGATTACCAACAACAGATCTTGCCAACATTTGAGCGGTGCAAAGATCATCATCCAAAGCACTTCCATCTCTGCTTCATCACTATCTACATCATTGTCATCTGCTGCAGGGAAGTCATAGTTCAACGGCTCGTTGTTAACTTGCATTCTTTGTATCCAAGAGTCTTCGTTAACATTCATAGAAGCAACGACCATGCTATCTACATGACGTTCTTCATCCATGGCTGCATTCCCACCAACATCCATATCATTGTCAAAATTTGCATACGGATAATTAGTGGATGGTCCAGCACTCCATTGCGCACCAGAATCAAGTGTCATATACCTAATTCATATATAGAAGTCAACTAACCGACAATAGAGACCAAATGAGACGAAAAATATAACCCAATCTGTAAACATACCTTTGACTCATATCATATAGTTCGTATGGATTAGGATACATTGACTGCGACATATTTGCATTAACATGTCCATCGCTTTCGTCATGCTGAATGTCTTGTTGTTGGAAGCTGTTTAAATTATGGCGTAACATAAGAAAAATTAACTACATAATAGTACATCTACCAGTTCATCGAATTTTTTTACCTTGCAGTCGTATTTGCATCCCTAGGCGGGTTGCAATATATGTTGCTTTGTTGCGTAAATTGTTACGCGTCTTCGTACGGCATAAATCCGTACTGCATAGATGGAGGATGGTTTATTCCATCGTTTGGAAAAGGATTGCTATAGCTAGGAGATACGTAGTCAGTAGATGGATCCGTAGCCTCCAACATATGTGTATCCAATTCCAGTACTCACAACGGGAGATGCCACCTGATATTCTTGTTGTTGCTTTGCTACTTTCCCTACGTATAACTCAATAGATTTTGCAACAGAAGAAAACATTACTTCTACATCATCATCGTTCGCCAATGCTATTACTTTAGAACCCGAGTCCGTAGGCCAGTTAACCATTTGCTCAAGTTCAAATTCTTCTTTATTAATCTTCGTCGTTCTGTACACAGCATCTTTTAATTCTGTCAATTTGCAACTTTTTCGCACTCTTCCTGGTTTACAAATACCGCCAACATATTTACCATTCCTTTGATCATCGACAAGTAGTTCGCCGTCGTAGTAGCAAAGCGTAGGAATCGTATTTCTCGCCATTCTACAGATCAATATATAAATCGTTCAGTACGTATACATTATACCAATTTTCTAACTTAACATAACCAATTACTAAGTTCAACAAAATACAGAAATTAGACAAAAAACTAGGGTTTGGTGAATTTACCTTCAACTAGCTGAAATTTGCTAAGCAACGTGGACTCGATCTACAGATTTACCACCGAACCAAGGTTTTAAAGAATATGAAGAATGATTTCAGAACAGATCTGCCATTAAAGAAGTTTGTTTTAGTTTTGAGGAAATGGTAGAAATGAGAGAGAAATGGAGGGCTGTTTGTGGTTATTTCCATGTCGGCGATTTCTAAAAAATTACATGTTGGCGATTTTCGAAAAATCGCCAACGCTATAGACCAGCACAACGAAAACTGGTCTATATTTGTAAATACTTTTAGAACTGGCCTATATTTGTTATATCTTTTCAAAACTAGGCTATATATGTAAAATTTCCTTAGGGATAACAAACTTTATTAATATCAGTAGCGCTTGTAATGGTAATCAAGACCCTAAAACTGGTGTAACCGTTTATATATAGGAATCAAAAATTTGAAAATAGTATCCCTCCTTCTTACATTGTTGTGGAGTTCCTCTCTACGAGAGAGTTCCTATGTAGATATGTTATTTGGGTTCGAATCTAATTTAGAAAACATGCATAAATCATACATATGTAAATAAGCAACTAAATAAATGAAGCGTTTTCTCCTATAAATACAAAATCACTGACTCTTGCAGGGGATATTCTTTTTCGGTTGGACTAATCTTCTTTTGGCTCTTCTTCATTATTACTCTTTCCTTCCTCCATTAATTTTCTATGATGGATGCTATGCAAGAGTGCATGATGAGGAGACAAGAGGAGATGATGCATAATTTCTTTAGGTAAATTGGATGGACTGAAGCAGGAGCTAATAGCAAATTGGATCAAGCAATTGGAGTAGCAAGAGCTAAAGGAAATCAGAACCACGAGCATGGAGTCGAAGCCAATATGTGGGATAATGGAACGGAGTGGCCAAGGGTAGTCCTCGGCCAGCAAGGAGGGATCAACACCGATTCCCTATGGCAAAAGGGCATGCCCCCAAGTTAGGTTGGATCAGTTCATGGTAGGCCAACGGTCGACATTGTGCGACCTGGTGTGAATCAGAATGTAGATGCGCATGCAGAGGAGTATGTTTTGGGATTCCCTCACAGAGACGGGGGTAGGATGGAAATAATGATTGGAGGCTACTTTTGGATGGCTATGACATGTTTGCGGAAATGATCAAATGTGCTATGAGAGGAGGATTGGTGAGAAGGGATCTGAAAGATGTGAATATGAGTCCATTAACTTCTAACATCAAGCATGCTAGGAATTCACTAGAGTTCAACTGCCGACAACGAGGACATATTACGGAAAATCGGACCCTACCGTTTATTTGATGAGGTACATAAGGCATATGGAGGTGATTGGGGGCATCAGAGGAAGTGATGGCGCGGTGTTTTCCCTTGTACTTGGCAAATATAGCTGCAATGTGGTTTAGGCGATTAGAGAACAGTTCTAATGGTACTTGGATGGGGTTGGTTGATAAATTTATGAGGCCCTTTTAGGTCCACATCACAAGACCCAAGAGTGTAATATCATTGGCAACACTAAAGCAAAAGGTAGGAGAATTCTTGAGGAGTTTCTTAACACGGTTTAATATGGTAGTTGCTTTGATGGATCAGCCGGATCCATCGATGGTTTTAATGGCGGCAGTATCCAAGATTGCCGACGACATAGATTTCAATGTTTCATTGGAGCGAGATCCACCAATGGATCTCATAGAATTTTTCCACAAAGCCAAGAGGTTCTTGTGGCAGGAGGATGCTAAAGCAGGTAGAGAAGAGGTAAATGCAGTAAGGGATGGAGGACCGTCTAGGGAAGGTTTAGGCAAAAACAAAGGAAAGCGGAAAGCGATTGATAGTTTTGACAGATCGAAGCAACAAAAGAGAGAGAACTGTAATTCTCTTCCTATACCGACTTAAACGATACTTTGGAAAGAATTTATTTGGATACTCGAGGACGCCTTCCATACCGAAGGACGGCAAGGAGAGAGCCCATCGAGCATGAGCAGGCATCATGAAAATACTGTATATTCCATGCGTTGGATTGGCACACTACCAACGATTATAGGCACTTGAAGGATTCGGTTGAGGAACATGTCTGGGATGATAGGCTACCACAATATATAAGGACTCGGATTGCGGCGGTGGAACATGAGCAGCCACCATCCGCATTAAGTCGAAATGGTCTTGGATCGAGGTCACAGATTGTCATCTCTTGATCATGATGGCATGAACTAGATAAATAATAAACCCCATAATAAGATGACTAAGTCACTTACATATGTACGAGATCAAGGTTGGTCCTTAGGCGTGAGGTAAACCGTTATGCTTGGGATGGTAGTATCTGGTTTTCTTGTTTTTGTTTTTTCAGCTGTAAGAACTTAAATTTAATGATTTAATGAATGAATTTTGGAATGCTTAAATCTGCATTTAAGAGCAATAAATGAAATAAGTCGTGGTTGTCCCGACTGGAGAGATGGGGCAATAACCGTAAGGTGCGAGTCCCTTTGCCAAAGAGCAACATGATGGGCTCATACATGGATTAAGTCCTCAACTGAGGGATTGAGGTCGGACAATAATACCCCACAGATCACGTTATATTTCGACCGGAGAGATGGAACCAAAGAAGCAAGTAGTAGGCTGCTTCGCCGGAGAGCGACAGGATCGGCCTACTTATCGTTGTGCCCTTTTCGTCGGAGAGTGGGTGGGGTCCAGCAAGGGGTTGGAGAGAGCATGATCGACTTAGGAACGCCATGACATCACTTTACGTTTAGGGACAAAGAACAGGAGTGCAGGAAGTAATATCGCTTTGCCGGAGAGCGACAAGATCAGCTTACTTATCGCTGGTTCCCCTTCCGCTGGAGACTGACCATATGGCGTCCAACAAGCGATCGGAGAGGTTATGATCGGTTCAGAGAGACTATGAACTATTGAGACCTTGGAATTAGCAAACAATCCAGTGAGATCATGGATTTGGTTACTAGCTTTATATTGATATGGATTTGGCTAAGGATTTGGAATGGTTTCGAAATTGGCTATCAACTCAGAGAGGTTGCGGGTTACAGCGTTCATTTGGCAAAAAAATTGGATTCTGGATTAGAAGGTCCAGTTATCAATGGATTATGGACTTCAAACTTATGATAATTCAAATCACACCTTCCTCTCGCAAGGCATGTTTTGGGGGGCATATGTTATTCCGTCTTTTGGCAAGGTCGTGATATCATGGAGTTGGCTAAACGAATTTTGTGATCATCAAGGCAGGAAGCTAGGAGAGATGGTTATCAGGTTCGGACATTAGATATAGGCAAGACTGTGGATGATAGTCAAGCGGATTTAAGTGATTCACATTCAAAAAAGGGCTAAGTATGGATTTTCACTTCCCTTAGGTAGGGGATCAGACCGGATCAATATGGATAGTAATGGATTGGATCACTATGGCTATGGATTACTCAGATTGGCAGTTCAACTCGACGATGATCGCTCAATAACTCAACAAATACCAGTGGAATCAAGCAAACGACTACGAAAATACAAAGAGGGAGTGGAGGGTGATCACCACAGCCGATCGTGCGATGCCACGTGGCCCCCACCACCGATAGGGGCCGATCCCTCTAGGAGGTTCAGATGAGCCCCATTTTTGGCAAGCAGATCCATCTTGGCCTTGGCCTTCTACACGAGGATTTTCAGCTGGATATTTTCGCGTCTTCTCCTATAAATAGATGTTCATTAGCTAATTTCAGGGGATCTTCTTTTTCCGCTGGACTGATCTTCTTTTGGCTCTTCTTCATTAATTCTCTTTCCTTCCTTCATTAATTTTCTAAGGCTAAAACAATATGTATTTGTAACCCTACAATATAAGAAAAAGATTATTGGAGTGGACGTAGACTAGAGTTTGCCGAATCACTATAAAATTTGTGTGTTCATTTACATTTTTGCTATTGAGTCTATGATCTGCTCATTTAATTCTCAGTTTGGAAATTGTGCTTAAATTTGCGGTGTTATCATATTAGTTGTGTGTTTGTGATCAATTTTGGTGCAAACATATGCATATATATAAGTGGTTGATTATTTATATATATATATATGTGTGTGTGTGTGTGTGTGTGTGTGTGTGTGTGTCTATGTGTGTGTATGCACGTGTACGTATATGTTGTATGTGTGTGTATATGTGCGTGTGTGTGTGGTTAGGCCCTTAGCCAGGGGATTAAATGTGCGTAAATGTCTAAATTTTTAATTAGATAAGAGAGTAGACAAATTCTAAAAGAGTTGAAGGTTTGGACTTTATTGATGTATCTGCTCCACATATCTACTATAAATATGACCCTACGGGACTTCATGATAAACATCATAATTTAACTATGATTTCCCATTAAATCAAGTTCTCCCAAAAATATTTTTGCAATTTATTTTTATAGCAAGAGCAGACCTTTCCAGAAGGCAATACTGACAATTTGATGTGTGTTACCTATGTATCATTATCAAAAGATAAAATTTCATATTTATATTTTTATGTATTAATATTTATATTATATAAATGCACATATATTAATTTATGTTTGGCACCAAAAATATTTTTAGAACTGGAAAGTAGTTATAATAAGAAAAATCATTATTGAATATATGAAATACCCCACACCTCTTCGTATACCCAAAGAGTCACACTAATAGATGTGGTGTGTTGTAGGTATAGAAAAACTTTACAGAGACTAAGCTTCACAAGACAAATAAATAAAACAGCGGAAATAGTAACTCATTAGAAATTAAAAACTTCATAAATAAGTCATAACCAAAATATGTCTCAAAATACCAAATACATATGTCTCATGAAAGATACCAACTCGGTCATAATATCAGAGTACATAAATAAAACTATCCCTCTCAAGAGTACCAGTACATTAAGTCCAAGTGAAACAAAAATTAAAAGGAAAAAGAATACATGAAGAAAAACTCCGCAGCTGAATCTCTAATAAAATACAAAATCTACTTTCCTTGCCTCTGTTGGCCTATGGGGGAAAAAGGGAAATAGAGGAGTGGGTGAGACTAAAATTTTGGTGAGTTAAAGTAACTACTAGTATTTTTAAGCAAGATAAAGGTAATAGATTTAGCAACAGTTCTAGTATAAAAGAAATAAAGGAAAAGGATAAAGCTGAAATATGAATACTGTTTAATTGTTTGCTTTGGTTATTTCGATCATTTGCACTTGTCTTAGGTTGCCGCTTTGATTAGGCTGAAATCCTAATCCTACTATAATTAGGCTGAAGTCCTAATTCTACCCTTTCGATCGGCCTTCTATCTCTGTTGTGCCACTGTGAGCTAGTCACATCCTGTGAGTCCCACAACAAAAGACACCTGTTTAGCGCTTGGAACTCAATAGCGACTTATCTCCCTACACTGAGGCCACATGCTCGACCACCGTTAAGCTCGCGCTACCTGTTGCTCCCTCTTTGGACCTCTTATTTACCCTAAACAGCATAAGCATGCCCAGCCTCACCTCCACGTGTTGTGAGACCAACAATTCCTGATTGAAGAGGAATGCTGCCTATACGAGTCCTAACAAACAAAACTAGTTGCGCCCCTTGCCCAAATCCCCTGATTTGAGCTTCTAATTATAGACCACTTGTCTACCCTAAACAACATAAGCATGTCCCAAGGAGAATGCTGCCGGTATAAGTCCTACTTCTTAATTATTAACCACTTATTTATCCTAAACGGCATAAATGTGTCCCACGGGGAATGCTGTCGGTACGGGTCCTACTTCTTTATTTGCTTATTAACTTAGTGTAAATTTTAGAATAAGTCTCTTCTATTATTTCTGCTCTATTTGCTTATTAACTTAAATTAAGTCTTAAAATAAGCCTCTTCTGTTATCTCTGATTATAACAAGCGTGTTATAATTTTGGTTATTAACTTAACCCAAGGTCTAAGTTTAAAAATAAGCTTCTTTTGCTATTTCTTCTATTTTTACTTTTTAGTTATAATTACATGTTATAACTATGCTTGCAAATATCTTAAATTTGTCTGTTTCAGTCTATGTCCAATTTATTACATTTCTTCTTATTTTACATCTAATTTTCTGCAAATTCAATGTTCTTATATTTTAGTCCATATTAGTGAAGTATTATCTTTTAATTATTCCATTAGCGAAAAAAGGGAACTAAAAAGAACTAACATTTACAGAATAAATCCCAATGTGGATTAGATGTAAATAAAATATAAATAACAGTAAATAACTATCAATACTGTAAATAACTGTAGATAATTGAGAAAACTATAATTAACAGTAAATAATTGCAAATAACTGAAATAGAATAGCTAAAAGAAAATATACTGGAAAGTAAGTCTAAAATTTACTTAAAAGTAAACAGTAAATAAACTTGCATAAATGTTATCACAAAATTGTAGAAAAACGACAACTATCGAAAGCCATTTTATTTTAAATTACTTAAAATCTAAAAAAGTTACTTAAACACTCACCTGTGGTCCTTAGCTCTCTTCCTTGGCCTTCCCGGATCCACTTCTATGGTAAAAAATATTTCAATTAAAAGATCTTCTCCTTGGAAAAATATTCCTTTTAGGGTCCAGCCTCATGCAATGAACCCAGATGGAGAAAATCTGAATGAGAAAAATAGCTAGGCCTAGGGTCTTATTTATAGTGTCGCTTGTGGATCTCAGACCGTTGGATTTGAAGATTACATCTGGTGCAACCACGTCATAAGCTCGCTGGGAATAATCAAATGGAAGCATGGATGCACAGGATTTAAAAAAAATCGAAAAACATGTCATCGGTTAGAATATGGACGAATTCACGTCCAAATAGGAAGGCGGGTAGATCGCCAGGTCGACCTTCATATGCCATGGGTGGACCCAGAAATGGGAAAGGTTGACCCTAGGGTCGACCTGACCTTTTTTCTCTTTCGTTTTCTTTCGTTCTCTCGTTTTCTTGTTTAATTCATATCTTCTCCGTTTTAGCTTGGATTTTGACAATCTATATATCGAAATTGACTGGAAAATTACCACGGACATAATGGTGCAATTCCTATGGCTCGATTCTGATAATTTTATAAAGTTATTTTATTATTTCATTAATTCGTTAAATAATTATTATAGCTTAAATTTTGGGTTGTTACATTCTCCCCTCCTTAAGGAATTTCGTCCTCGAAATCTCTAAGGATAGAAGAACGAAATAAATATTTTCATCCAAGTTCTATAACCAAATACTCAACCATTATCTATTACATCCATTATCCTTAAGTTTTTCTAATGCGATTTATGATACATATGCAATTAGTGTAGTGTCAATGTCCCTAACTAATGCAAAAGATTAAGCGGTCTACTGATTCAGTTGACCTCCTTTTTTTGCAATCATGTCCGTATCATGTATCCAAATGAATGCAAATTCTCTAATGATAACTGATAGTTCTATATACGTGCTGTAATCATCATCTAAATGCAACAATCATGTGATAATCATCCATTTATAGCAACCATAAAAATAAAAATGCAAATGAGCGCACATCCATATGCATATGTTCTAGTGTCCTAGTTAGACCGATCCCTAAGAGATAATAGTGCCTAGTGTAAGTATATGTGTCCATTAGTATCCAATAGCAAACACTAGCATCCATCATACATAGCATGATACTACATAATTACTATAGCTTAAATTTTGGGTTGTTACATTCTCCCTTCCTTAAGGAATTTTGTCCCCGAAATCTCTAAGGATAGAAGAACGAAATAAATATTTTCATCCAAGTTCTATAACCAACTACTCAACCATTATCTATTACATCCATTGTCCTTAAGTTTTTCTAATGCGATTTATGATACATATGCAATTAGTGTAGTTTCATTGTCCCTAACTAATGCAAAAGATTAGGCGGTCTACTGATTCAGTTGACCTCCTTTTTGCATTAATGTTCATGTCACGTATCCAAATCAATCCAAATTCTCTAATGATAACGGATAGTTCTATATGCGTACTACAATCATCATCCAAATACAACAATCATGTGATAGTCATCCATTTATAGAAACCATAAAAATAAAAATGCAAATACGCACACATCCATATGAATATGTTCTAATGGCCTACTTAGGCCGATACCTAAGAGATAATAGTGCCTAGTGTAATTATATGCATCCATTAGCATCAACTAGCAAACACTTGTAACCACTAGCATCCATCATACATAACAGGTTATAATAACATGTTTACATCAAATCCTACCATCCACAGGTTAAGTCCTAAGATCTACCCTCCCAAAGGATAATAAAGGAAAGAACCTATTCAAAACTAAAGGTGGAAATAAGAAATTTTAAAACTTATTATCAAAGAGATGCAGATAAGAGGTACGAATCTTCTCTTCAGCTTCCCACGTAGCGTCTTCAACATCATCTCCCCACTACACCTTTACTAACAGAACTTTTTTATTCCTAATCTTCTTGATGTCACTTCCAATGATCATGGTAGGAATACGACGAATCGATGCTTCCTCTCCACTTCAATCTCCTCCAGTTGACTAGGCTCCATAAGCTCTGCTGAGTCATGTAAGCCCTTTTTCAAGTGCGAGACATGAAAAACATCGTGCATTCCTACGAGCCACCGAGGTAGCTTTACTCGATACGCCATCTTACCTACTCTCTCTACAATGGGGAATGGTCCTATGAATCTAGGGGCAAGTTTGCCACTCGATCCAAATCTCCCCACATTCCTCAGCAGAGATACCTTAATGAAAACCAAGTCTCCAACCACAAACTCAATATTCCTCCTCCTCTTATCCACATAAGATTTCTACCTATCTCGAGATGTCTTCATCCTCCTTTTAATCAAATCTATCTTCTCTGAAGTCACCCTAACCATGTCAGAAACAAGCAACAATCTCTTTGTAGACTCTAACCAACATGAAGGTGAATTACACGACTTCCCATAAAGAGCTTCGAAAGTGCTATTCTGATGCTAGCTTGAAAACTGTTATTATACGCGAATTCCACCAAAGGAAGTTGCTCCTCCTAAGTTCCTCCAAAATTAAGAATGCACATCCTCAACAAATCCTCAACCACTCTATTAACTCTCTCCGTTTGGCCATCCGTTTTAGGGCGATAGGCCGTACCCAATCTAAGATGCAGCCCTAAAGCATCTTGTAAGCTTCTCCAAAACTCGCTAGTAAAAAGGGTCTCTATTGCTCACTATGCTAGAGGGAACTCCATGAAGTTGGACTATCTCACGAACATATAAGGATGCCAAAAAAGATGTCATCCTCTTACTCTTAACCAGAATGAAGTGGACGCTCTTAGTTAATCAATCTACAATCACCCAAATGCTAGTATTCCCCTTCCTAGACTGGGGTAAACCATCTATGAAGTCCATCGAAACACTATCTCACTTCCATTCGGGTACATCCAATGGCTTAAGCAATCCTCCAAGCTTCTGCTACTCTGCCTTAACCTTTTGGTACATAAGACACTTAGCTACAAACTCCGCCACGTCCTTCTTCATGCCACTCCAATGAAACATTCTTTTCATGTCCCTATACATCTTATCACCACTCGGATTAATAGTCATTCTAGAATGGTGTGCTTCATCTAGAACTGCTCTCATCAAATCACTACTGTGAGGGACACAAAGTCTTCCATCACTTCTTAACTACCTTTGTTATCTATGGAATAGCTTTGGAGATGTCTAGAGACCTCTCCTCTGCTAATCCTCTCTAAAATATCCATAAGCTCCGAATCCTCTCGTTTCCTCGAGCCAATCTGATCTATGAGGGTAGGCTTAACCTCAAGTGCTGCCAACTATCCCGGGGTAATGTCCATAGAGGGCTTAAAATCAAAGGTGGAAATAAACTCTAGGCTCTTCCACTGTATGAACATAGGACTAAGGGTTGCTTTCTTCCTACTCAAAGCATCTGCAATCATGTTTCCCTTGCTAGGGGTATAAGCTATCTCAAAGTCGTACGATGCCAAAAACTCCATCCATCGCTGCTGCCTCAAGATCACATCCTTCTGTGAGAATAGGTACTTCAATTACTTTTGGTCAGTGAAAAGCTCGAACCTCTTCCGTAGAAAGTAATGCCTCCAAGACTTGAGTGCGAAAACTGTAGCAGTTAACTCCAAATCATAAGTATGGTAGTTCTTCTCATGCATTATCAACTGTCTACTCCCATAACATACTGTAAAAGGCTTAGCTCCATTGGGTAGAACCAACACTGGTGCACTAGTATGGGCTCTCTTTAGCATCATGAAGGAATCCTCACAATCCACGTCCCACATGAATGCTTTATTCTTCTTAGTGAGGTGAGTAAGCAGTGTTAAAATCTTGGCAAAACCTCTGATGAACTTCCTATAATAGCCATCCAATCCTAGGAAGCTTCTAACTTCGGTAGTGTTCTTGGGGGCCTTCCAATCATGTACTGCTACTACTTTAGTGGTATCCACAGCCAAACCTTCCTTTGAGACTACATGCCCCAAGAAATGCACTTCCTTTCGCCAAAAATGACATTTCGAGAACTTTGCTCTCAACTGATGAACGCGAAGTGTATGAAGAACCTCCTCTAGATGAATAGCACGCTCCTCCATATTCTTGGAAAACACCAAAATGTCTTCCACGAATGCTACTGCGAAATTATTTAGGACGTCTCGAAAAACACGGCTCATCAAATCTACAAAATAGGCCGGGGCATTGGTTAGCCCGTATGGCATAACCAACCACTCAAAGAATCCGTCGGGTGTCCAAAATGCTGTCTTATCGATGCTATCATCAACGACTCTAAGTTGATGAAATCCAGTAGCCAAATTAATCTGAGAAAATACCGAAGAGCTAACTATCTGATCGAAAAGATTGTCTATCCTAGGAAGTGGGTAACGGTTCTTCTTGGTGAGCTTATTCAATTGTCTATAGTCTAAGAAAAGTCGAAGGGAACCATCCGCCTTTGTTGCGAAGATGACTGGCGCTCCTCACTCAGATATGCTCCTTCTGATGAAGCCTTTTCCCAATAGCTCACTTATATGCTTACTTAACTCCTTCCTCTCCCTAGGAGCCATATGTCTAACGGGAAATGCCACTGGCTTAGTATTGTCAATAAAATAAATTCTGAAGTTGATCACTCTCTTAGGAGGTAGTCCCCTAACCTCCTCAAAGACGTCCGGGAAATCTCTGATGACCGGAACCGAATCTAACTCTACTGATGACGAATCGAGAGAATAAAGGAAGCTCAACATTACTGACCCATTTGGGTTGCAAGAAACCTCGAGAGTCTTACCGCTACATGTCTGTAGTCTAACGACTCTCTTCTCATGGTCCAATATCGATCCATATGTGGATAGCCAATCATTCCCCAAAATCATCCCATGCCCCGAAAATCCTAATACATAGGCGTCACGGTCAAATTCTATGCCTAGGATAAAAAATTTCAAATCCCTACAAATCATAGATAAATGTGTCGATCCTCCTATAGGGTCTGGAACAACTATGGGGTCCACTATTAAGGAGATATCTAAGTGCAAACAATCAACTAAAGAACTAGAGATGAATGAGTGTGATGCTCTAGAATCGAAAAGGGTCCGAATGGAAAAAACAAAAATAAAAATCAAACCTTCCATTGTCATTTTCCTACCTCTATCCGGTCCGCTGCTGAAAGGTGCTGCATCTAATGCCTGAATCAGTGCTATAAGTGCACACGCTCCCTGCCTCATCTTCTGAGGGCAAAATCTACTAATGTAACCAGGTTGTCCACAATTATAAAACTTTTCATTCATCCCTGCCTTCTTACAGTCCTTTGCATAATGACCAACCATCCCGCAACTATTGCACTTCCCTCCTTTCTTAATATTCTTCTGAGGGCCTTCTCCCTTTCTTCTTATCTTTATTTTTCTTCCACCATTCCTTCTTAGAACCTTCAGTCTTAGGGACCTCATTAGACTCTCCTTTTTTAGCTGCATCAGACATAAGTGCTATCTCCACCAATGACTCATAGGTGGCTTCCATCGGTACGTGAGTCAATAACAACCCTTGAAGGGGCTGATTCAATCTCTTCACGAACTTCATGGCCTTCTTGTGCGGTGTATTCACTAACTCCATCACAAACCGCAACAACTCATTAAATTGGTTGACATACTCCTTTATTGAAAGACTTCCTTGCTTCAAGCTAATAAACATTTCCAACAGCATACTCTTTTCTGCTTGTGACAGAAAATTCCTCTCAAACCTCTCTTGGAATCCAAACCATCCAACGTCTCTTCCTTCCAACTCAACAACCTCCCACCAATAAGAAGCCTCTCCTTTCAGCTGCCAAGATGCAAGCTGAACTCTCTGCAGATCCTCTAGTCCCAATAGCCCAAATATCCTCTCTGTTCTCCCTAATTAAGCTCTCGCCTCCACAAAACCCTCTGTACTGGAAAATGCCTTGCCTCCTGAATTGGCGAAGTCCTTGTATAACTTAGAGAAATTGGCTGCTCCGGGTGGATTGATGGGATTTCCTCCCGCTGGTGCTGGATTGGGCGCTTTCCCTTTCACCTCTGGAGTCGTAGCTTGAAGGTATCTACGAAACCAGCCTGGGACTTGGAAACCCTCAGGAAGATTTGGGCCATCCGCCATTCTATGTAAAGAAAAAGAGAGTTTAGGCTCGAAAGAATCGAAGGAAGATTGAACTGGACTTTGAGGGGATTTTTATAAAACTCTTTTATACTTGAAAAACTATTTCTATAACAAGAGTTTCTTTATGAAAAATACTTTGAAAATATGTTACTTTTCAAAAATAATTTACATTTAAAACAAGTTTTTAGGAATCCTGTAACCTTAGGCTCTGATACTAAGTAAAATACCCTACACCCCTTAGCACACCCAAAGTGGCACACTAAAAGATGTGGTGCGCTGTAAGTATAGCTAAAAACTTTACAAAGACTAAGATTCACAAGACAAATAAATAAATAAAATAGCGGAACAGTAACTCATTAAAAATTAAAAACTTTATAAATAATTCATAACCAAAATATGTCTCAAAATACCAAATACATATGTCCCATGAAAGATACCATCTCAGTCATAATATCAGAGTACATAAATAAAACTATCCCTCTTAAGAGTACTGGTACATTAAGTTCAAGTGAAATGAAAACTAAAAGAAAGAAGAATACATAAAGAAAAACTCCGTAGCTGAATCTCTAAGAAATTTCGAAATCTAATGTCCCTGCCTCTGTTGGTTTATGGGGGAAAAAGGGAAATAGAGGAGTGGCTCAGACTAAAAGTCTGGTGAGTGAAAATAACTACTAGTATTTTTAAGCAAGATTAAGTTTATAGACTTAGCAACAGTTCTAGTACAAAAGAAATAAAGGAAAAGGATAAAGTTGAAATGCAAATACTGTTTAATTGTTTGCTTTGGTTATTTCGATTATTTACACTTGTCTTAGGTTGCCGCTTTGATCAGGCAGAAATTCTAATCCTACTGTAATTAGGCTGAATCCTAATTCTACCATTTCGATCGGCCTTCTATCTCTATTGTGCCACCGTGAGCTAGTCTCATCCCGTGGGTCCCACAGCAAAAGACACCTGTTAAGCACTTGGAACCCAACAGCGACTTACTCCCTGCACCGAGGTCGCACGCTCGACCACCGTTAGGCTCGCGCTACCTATTGCTCCATCTTTGGACCTCTTATTTACCCTAAACAGCATAAGCATGCCTAGCATCATCTCCGTGTGTTGTGAAACCACTAGTTCCTGAATGAAGGGGAATGCTGTCGATACGGGTCCTAGCAAACAAAATCTAGTTGCGCTCCTTGCCCAAATCCTCTAATTTGAGCTTCTAATTATAGACCACTTGTCTATCCTAAACAGCATAAGCGTGTCCCAAGGGAAATGCTGTCGGTACCGTTCCTACTTCTTAATTACTGACCACTTATTTACCCTAAACAACATAAATGTGTCCCAAGGGGAATGCTGCCGGTACGGATCCTACTTCTTTCTTTTCTTATATTAACATAGTGTAAGTTTTAGAGTAAGCCTCTGCTATTATTTCTTCTCTGTTTGCTTGTTAACTTAATAAGTCTTAAAATAAGCCTCTTTTGTTATCTCTGATTATAACTTGCGTGTTATAATTTTGCTTATTAACTTAACTCAAGGTCTGAGTTTAAAAATAAGCTTATTTTGCTATTTCTTCTAGTTTCTCTTTTTAGTTATAATTACATGTTATAACTATGCTTGCAAATATCTTAAATTTTCCTATTTCAGCCTATGTCCAATTTATTACAGTTCTTCTTATTTTACATCTTAGAGAATTATTCCGTTCGCCAAAAAAAGGGAATTAAAAAGAACTACAGAATAAATCCCAACGTAGAATATATGTAAATAAAATAAAAATAACAGTAAATAACGGTAAATACTGTAAATAACTGTAAATAATTAGAAAAACTAAAATTAACAGTAAATAATTGCCAATAACTAAAATAGAATAGCTAAAAAAAATAGGCTAGAAAATAAGTCTAAAATTTACTTAAATGTAAACTATAAATAAACTTACATAAAGGTTATCCCAAAATTATAGAAAAAAATACAACTATTGAAAACTCTATTATTTTAAATTACTTAAAAATCTAAGATAATTACTTAAACACTCATCGATGGTCCTTAGCTCTCTTCCTTGGCCTTTCCAGATCCACTTCAACGGTAAAAAAAATTTTAATTAAAAAGATATTCTCCTTGGAAAAATATTCCTTTTAGGGTCCAGCCTCAGGCAATGAACCCAGATGGAGAAAATCTGAATGAGAAAAATAGCTAGGCCTAGGGCATTATTTATAGTGTCGCTTATGGATCTTAGATCGTTGGATTTGAAGATTACATCTGGTGCAACCACGCTATGGGCTCGCTGGAAACCATCGAATGGAAGCACGGATGCACAAGATTCAAAAGAGACCGAAAAACACATCATCGGTTGGAATCTGGACGAATTCACATCCAAAGAGGAAGGTGGGTCGACCGTCAGGTCGACCTTCATACGCCATGGGTTAACCTATAGGTCGACCCAGCAATGGGGATGGTCGACCCTAGGGTCGACCTTGACCTTTTTTCCCTTTTTCTTTTATTTTCTCGTTTTCTTGTTCAATTCGTATCTTCTCCGTTTTAACTCGGATTTTGACAATCTATATATGGAAATTGACCATAAATACCACCGACACAATGGTGCAACTCTCATGGCTCGATTCTAATAATTTCACAAAGTTATTTAATTATTTAATTAATTCGTTAATTAACTACTATAGCTTTAATTTCGAGTTGTCACATTTTCCACTCCTTAAGGGATTTCGTCCCCGAAATCTCTAAGGATAGAAGAATGAAATAAATGTTTTCATCCAAATTCTACAACCAACTACTCAGCCATCATCCATTGTCCTTAAGTTTTTTTTAATGCGATTTATGATACATATGCAATTAATGTAGTGTCAATGTCCCTAACTAATGCAAAAGATTAGGCGGTCTGCTGATTCAGTTGACCTCCTTTTTTGCAATCATGTTCGTGTCACGTATCCAAATGAATGCAAATTCCCTAATGATAACTGATAGTTCTTTATGCATGCTACAATCATCATCCAAATGCAACAATCATGTGATAATCATCCATTTATAGCAACCATAAAAATAAAAATGCAAATACACACACATCCATATGCATATGTTCTACTGGCCTACTTAGGTCGATCCCTAAGAGATAATAGTGCCTAGTGTAATTATATGCATCCATTAGCAAACTTGTAGTCACTAGCATCCATCATACATAACATGTTATAATAACATGTTACCATCCATAGGTTAAGTTCTAAGATCTACCCTCCCAGAGGATAATAAAGGAAAGAACTATTCAAAACTAAAGGTGGAAATAAGAAATTTTAAAACTTACTATCAAAGAGATGCAGATAAGAGGTATAAATCTTCTCTTCAGCTTCCCACGTAGCATCTTCAACATTATCTCCCCACCACACCTTTACTAATGGAACTTATATATTCCAAAGCTTCTTGATTTCGTTTCCAATGATCTTGGTAGGAATACGATGAACCGATGCTTCTCTCTCCACTTCAACCTCCTCCAGTTGACTGGGCTGCACAAGCTCTGCTGAGTCATGTAAGCACTTTCTCAAGTGCGAGATGTGAAAAACATCGTGCACTCCTGCGAGCCCCTCAGATGCTTCACTTGATACGCCATCTTACCTATTATCTCTACAATGGGGAGCAGTCCTACGAATCAGGGGCAAGCTTCCCACTCGATCCAAATCTCACCACCTTCCTCAGCGGAGATACCTTAATGAAAACCCAGTCTCCAACCTCAAACTCATTATTCCTCCTCCGCTTGTCCGAATAAGATTTCTGCCTATCCTGCTGTCTTCGTCCTCCTTCTAATCAAATCTATCTTCTCTGAAGTCTCCCTAACCATGTCAGGACCAATTAGCAATCACTTCGTAGGCTCCAACCAACATGAAGGTGACTTACACAGCCTCCCATAAAGAGCTTCGAAAGGTGTCATTCTGATGCTAGCTTAAAAACTGTTATTATACATGAATTACACCAAAGGAAGATGCTCCTCTCAAGTTCCTTCAAAATCAAGAACGCACATCCTCAATAAATCCTCAAGCACTCTATTAAATCTCTCCATTTGGCCATCCGTCTGAGGGTGATTGGTTGTACTCAATCTAAACTGCGTCCCTAAAGCCTCTTGCAAGCTTCTCCAAAACACGCTAGTAAAAATAGGGTCTCCATCGCTCACTATGCTAGAGGGAACTCCATGGAGTCGGACTACCTCACAAACATATAAGGATGCCAAAAAAGATGTCGTCCTCTTACTCTTGACCGGAATGAAATGGGCGCTCTTAGTCAATCGATCTACAATCACCCAAGTGCTAGTATTCCCCTTCCTAACTGGGGTAAACCATATATGAAGTCCATCAAAACATTATCCTACTTCCATTCGAGTACATCCAATGGCTGAAGCAATCCTCCGGGATTCCATTGCTCCGCCTTAACCTTTTGACACTCAAGACACTTAGCTACAAACTCTGCCACATTCTTATTCATGCCACTCCAATAAAACATTCTCTTCATGCCCCTATACATCTTATCACCACGTGGATGAATAGTCATTCGAGAATGGTGTGCTTCCTCTAGAACCGCTCTCATCAAACCACTAGTGCGAGGGACACAAAGTCTTCCATCACTCCTTAGCCACCTTTGTTATCTAGGGAATAACGTTGGAGATGTCTAGAGACCTCTCCTCTGCTAATCCTCTCTAAAATATTCATAATCTCTGAATCCTCTCACTTCTTCGAGCCACTCTGATCTATGAGAGTAGGCTTAACCTCAAGTGCTTCCAACAATTCTGAGTTAATGTCCATAGAGAGCTTACAATCAAAGATGGAAATAAACTCTAGGCTCTTCCACGAACATAGGACCAAGGATTACTTTCTTCCTACTCAACACATCCGCAACCACGTTTCACTTGCTAGGGGTATAAGCTATCTCAAAGTCGTACGATGCCAAAATCTCCATCCTTTGCTGTTGCCTCACGATCAAATCCTTCTGTGAGAATAGGTACTTCAATGACTTATCATCAGTGAAAAGCTCGAACCTCTCCCTAGCAAGTAATGTCTCCAAGACTTGAGTGCGAAAACTATAGCAGCTGACTCCAAATCATTGTTATGGTATTTCTTCTCATGCGTCCTCAACTGTCTACTCTCATAACATACCACCCTCCCTTCTTGCATCAACACTGCTCCTAGACCCGTTCCACATGCATCAATGTATACTGTAAAAGGTTTAGCTCCATCGGGTAGAACCAACACTGGTGCACTAGTAAGGGCTCTCTTTAGCATCGTGAAGGAATCCTCACAATCCACGTGAAAGATACATATGTCATAAATAAAACAACGGAAACAATAACTTATTAAAAATTAAAAACTTCATAAATAAGTCATAACCAAAATATGTCTCAAAATACCAAATACATATGTCCCATTAAAGATACAATCTCAGCCATAATATCAGAGTACATAAATAAAACTATCCCTCTCAAGAGTACCAGTACATTAAGTCCAAGTGAAATAAAAACTAAAAGAAAGAAGAATACATGAAGAAAAACTCCGTAGCTGAATCTCTAAGAAAATCCAAAATCTACTATCCCTGCCTCCCCTTGCCTAGAGGAGGAAAAGGAAAATATAGGAGTGGGTCATACTAAAATTATGGTAAGTGAAAGTAACTACTAGTATTTTTAAGAAAGATAAAGAAAATAGACTTAGTAACAGTTCTAGTATAAAATAAATAATGGAAACGGATAAAACTAAAAAACAATTACTGTTTAATTGTTTACTTTGGTTATTTCGATTGTTTACGCTTATCTTAGATTGCCGCTTTGATTAGGCTGAAATCCTAATCCTACTGTAATTAGGCTGAAGTCCTAATTCTACCCTTTCGATCGGCCTTCTATCTCTTTGTGCCACTGTGTGCTAGTCCCATCTTGTGGTTCCCACCGTAAAAGACACCTATTTAGCATTTGGAACTCAATAGCGACTTATGTCCCTGCACCGAGGCCGCACGCTCGACCACCGTTAGGCTTGCGCTACCTGTTGCTCCCTCTTTGGATCTCTTATTTACCCTAAACAACATAGGCGTGCCAGCCTCACCTCCGCGTGTTGTGAGACCATCGGTTCCTAACTGAAGGGGAATGCTACCAATACGGATCCTAACAAACAAAATCTAGTTGTGCCCCTTGCCTAAATCCCCTGATTTGAGCTTCTAATTATAGACCACTTATCTACCCTAAACAGCATAAGCATGTCCCAAGGGGAATGTTGCTGGTACGAGTCCTACTTCTTAATTTTTGATCACTTATTTACCCTAAACAGCATAAATGTGTCCCAAGGGGAATGCTGTCGGTACGGGTCCTACTTCTTTCTTTGCTTATTAACTTAGTGTAATTTTTAGAATAAGCTTCTTCTATTATTTCTACTCTGTTTGCTTATTAACTTAACATAAGTCTTAAAATAAGCCTCTTTTTTTATCTTTGATTATAATATGTGTGTTATAATTTTGCTTATTAATTTAACCCAAGGTCTAAGTTCAAAAAATAAGCTTCTTTTGCCATTTCTTCTATTTTCTCTTTTTAGTTATAATTACATGTTATAACCATGCTTGCAAATATCTTAAATTTGCCTATTTCAGTCTATGTCCAATTTATTACAGTTCTTCTTATTTTACATCTAATTTTCTGCAAATTTATTTTTCTTATATTTTAGTCCATATTAGCGAATTATTTTCTTTTAATTATTCCATTCGCGAAAAAAGGGAATTAAAAGAACTAACATTTACAGAATAAATCCCAATGTAGAATAGATGTAAATAAAATATAAATAACAGTAAATAACTATAAATACTGTAAATACTGTAAATAATTGGGAAAACTATAATTAACAGTAAATAATTGCAAATAACTGAACTAGAATAGCTAAATGGAAATAGATTGGAAAGCAAGTCTAAAATTTACTTAAAAGTAAACTGTAAATAAACTTGCACAAGGTTATCCCAAAATTATAGAAAAACTACAACTATTGGAAACCCTATTATTTTAAATTACTTAAAAATCTAAAATAATTACTTAAACACTCACCTGTGGTCCTTAGCTCTCTTCCTTGGCCTTTCCAGATCCAGTTCTAGGGTATAAAATATTTTAATTAAAAAGATCTTCTCCTTGGAAAAATATTCCCTTTAGCGTCCAGCCTCAGGCAATGAACCCAGATGGAGAAAATCTGAATGAGAAAATAGCTTGGCCTAGTGTCTTATTTATAATGTCGTTTATGGATCTCAGACCGTTGGATTTGAAGATAACATCTAGTGCAACCACGTCATAGGCTTGCTAGTAACTATCGGATGGAAGCACAGATCCACATGATTCAAAAGAAATCGAAAAACACATCATCAGTTGGAATCTGGATGAATTCACGTCCAAATAGGAAGGCGGTTCGACCGCCAAGTCAACCTTCATATGCCATGGGTCGACCTAGTAACGGGGTAGATCGACACTAGGGTCGACCTGACCTATTTTTTCTTCTTTTATTCTCTCATTTTCTTGTTTAATTTGTATCTTCCCCGTTTTAGCTCGAATTTTGACAATCAATATATGGAAAATGACTAGAAAATTACGATGGACACAAGGTGTAACTCCCATGGCTCGATTTTAATAATTTCACAAAGTTATTTTATTATTTAGTTAATTCGTTAATTAATTACTATAACTTAAATTTTGGGTTGTTACAATATATGAGTCAAACACACACACAAGAATATATAATTATACAACACAAAACTATAAAATTATTTACAACTAAGTTATACATACACACACACATACACGTGGTATGTGTACATACGTACGTATGTGTGTGTTATTCATATATGTATATTATATAAACTTGAAATTTAAATTTGAATTATACATATATATATAATTATTATATGAATCTAATAAAAACATTTTAAACTGTTTTGGGCTTAAAATTATTTCCATATTATATATATATATACACTGTAAAATATATTTATAAATAAATGTTTCTATCGATTCATATTTAAAAAAAATTCCCAAAGGCCGAAACTAAATGACATAAAATTTTAATTTTAATTTTTCTATTTATATACAAGTAAAAGATAATATTTTAATTTAAAATTTAAATTAAGAAATATCCTACGTTTTTAATTTGAATTAATAAAATTAGCATTAAAAATCAATTTTATAAATATGTTTGGGCATTATTTATTTATACCAAAAATCACTGATGTTACTTAAATTTAAATTTATGAAATATATATATATATATAATGCAAATTATTGTCATATGTATATGTACAGTTAATAAATCTAAAAAACTGTACACTTTTACCTACATATTTATATCACTAGATATCAATATTATATTATGTACATATTCCTTAGTATATGTTGAAAATATTGATATTATGAGTGATATTGATACGTTATAAAATATCAATTCAAACTTTTATAAACAAACATTAGATATATGAATTGATATACAATAAAATATTTGTTATAAAAAATTTACTCTAAAATATTTATTTACGATAATACAAAAGATCTTGTGCAACTTTACTAAAGCTTATTTTGAAAAAATAATAAAATAATTCACCCTTTTATCTGGTTGCATGGCACACTTGATCCAACAATTACCACACAACCATAGTAATATAAGAAGTATCATAAAATCTAACCAATATTTTATAGACAACAAAATAAAAAACACAACAACTTGAAACTCAACATAAGCAAAGAATCAAATAAATGAAAAACAAACGAATAATTTTTACAATCACAAAAAGCGGAAGAAACTAATTTCAAAAACTCTCTTCGAGCATTATAACACTAAAGAAGTTGCAACTAACATAATAGAAACACCAAATAAATTAGAGTTGATTAGGTGGAATATATTATAGAAGTGAAACATAATCTTACTATGATTCGAATTTTATATCATTTACTATTGGAAAAACTTGTTTTGTGAAATAGTTTTAGGCCGGAATTGATTTAACAAACATGTATTCTAAGCCTTGTTAAACAAATGGGCTGGATTTTACATCCTCATAAATTCTTCAATCTCTTCAGAAAATTAAAATTAAAATTTTAGCCGGAAAAATTGATGCATTCTCTCTCACTCTAAATTTCCAACTCACTCGATACCCTAATTTTATGTATCGATAAATGTTATCGACTTCGTTGGTTTCTTTCTTGCATAGATTTTTGAATCAGGTTTGATTTTGTTAGCTTGTTATGAAACATGAAGTGAAAATGAGGGTTCCATTTTACTTTTTCTTTACGTATGAAAGATTGATTGTTTGGTATGAAGAGTCATGTTGATCGTAAGTGAAGGTACATTTTTTTGTTAGCCATTGAAGCGTTCAAGAATAAGAAGGTATGCCTTTTTCTTTTGTTTATAACTGAATTTGAGTTTGTTAGAGAATTCCCAACCAAGTGTCGGTTGGAAAGTAGCCGATCCCCAAAAGAGGGGTCGATTGAGCTCTTCTGGGTTGTCTTGACATCCCAGAAGGTTGCCAAAGCACCCAGAGGGTTGCTTATTAGCCGGCCAACATAAAGCCAGCTATGCTTTATGTTGGTCGGCTAAGCCAACAACTATTATGTTGCTTTTGGCACTTAGCCGGCTATATAATAGCCGGCTAAGTGCTAAAGACCACATAATAGACCATTTAATCGGCTAAGTACCCATGGCTACACGACCGTTGCCAACTGATCGTTGCGTATTCCTCTCCATCCCCTTTTATATAACTTCCTAATTTCAAAATTTTATTTACACAATTTCAGTTACAATATTTACTCTCGTCAACAAACTTTCTTCAAACAATATCAGTAATGTCAAAAAATTCAAAAGGAAAAAAAATCTCAAAAATCTTCATCTCCTAGATTTCTATCTCATCTATGATTAGATAATCAGAACTCGACTCAATTCAATCAGCATATGTATAATTCTCAACACCGTCAGAATCAGTTCATTCTCAACAAGAGCCAAATTCGTATCAGCCGCAACAAAATATAAATTTCTATTATTCTCAATAGGATTCGAACCAGTACCAAAATTATCAAAATGTGAATTATTCGCAAAGTTGTTCGTTTCAACAAAACTATAAGTATGATCAAAACTATGTATCTCCCAATAACGAACAATGGTCAGTATTGCCTTATCGCTCACAAAATTTATCAAGAAATCTCAATAATCAATTTGGTGACAACATATTTGAAAACCAAGAAACCAAATTCGATGGTAATGAAATAGTCGAAGATGAAGGTGTTTATAGGAATTTTAATTTGTCTTATGCTCAAACTTGGGGAAAACAACCAACAAGAATCAATGTTACTAAATCTGCAAATGTGAAACCAAAAGCTACAAAAATGGATAAATGGTCACAGGACGAGAAAGCTAAATTAGTATTTTGCTGGCTTGAATGTTCTAGAGACAATAAGAAAGATACGACCCAAAGTGAGACTTCCTTTTGGAATTCTGTACGCAATTTCTTTAACCTTCGAAGTCTAAATAGTCTTCCAAGAACGTTTGATTCTTTGAAGCAGTTTTGGAATAGAATAAATGCTGGTTGTCAATGTTGGAAAGAAATAGTAGCCGGCTTGCATTCAAGACAACAAAGTGGGGCAAACGACATAGATCTGGTAATGATTTTACATTTGGACTTCAAATTATCAAGATTTATGTTTTATTCTTCTTATAGTACTTCATCATCTATAGCTAAATAAAGCAAATGTAGTGTATATGCTTGAACATAATAGTCAACCATTCAACTTGCACCATTGCTATGACATATTCGAAAAAGAGCAAAATGAAGTCGAGCACAACAAGAACATTCAGTAATGTGCTTTTTTCCTCGAAAGATGAGTAATGAACCTAGCCCAGGTAGTTTTGGTCCACATGAAGACACCCCCTTCACAACTAATACATGTGGTAGGACACAAGGAAGGTTCAAGGGCAAGAGAAAAACTGCACCCAATTATAGCGCACATTATAAACATATTGTAGAGCATATGGCGGCTGTTGAAGATGCAGAAAAAAAGTATACTTGGAAACAAAAGAAACAAAGCGACTTAAAAGGCCAATGGAAAAACAATGGTGGCATGATGGAAAACAAAAGTTAAGAAATGATAAGTTAGAGTTAAGAAAACAAGAATTAGCTCAACAACAAAGAGCCGATGATATGGCTCTTTTAACTTGCAACTTAAATGAACTCAATCTAGTTCAGAGGATGTACATGGAGAAGCAACATGAGGAGTACCATAGACGTCAAAGGGGGTTGTTGGAAACTAAGTACATGCAATGTATCTTAGCATTACATCGATTATTTGATCTCATAAGTGTTGGTTGTAATGTCATTGTTAGTGTTGTTGTTAATGTGGTTGTCACTGTATTAGTTGGAGCTATTATTATAATTTCAAGCTCATTTTGACCTGGCAATCTTGTTGTTGTTATTACTTTTATTACGTCAACAACAAGTTAGTACAATAGATATAAAAAATTCTAACATAAAAATTAGTACAAAACGTGAACAATAACTTATCATAATAGATATGTGAAACATAACCATCATCTAAACATCACTTCTACTAATGGTTTCCTATATGTTCCCAGTAGTGTTCCACTAGTTCTTCTCTTAAATCAAGATAAGCTTGTGGATTTCGAATATCCTGTACTCTTTGCATGTATTCGGCAAAAGTATTTGGGTCCTTAAAAGCTTTTTTTTGAAATGCTACAGCAACGTCTGGATAGTTTCTCAGTTGAAGCTCGTACCCACTACGTTCTTCTTCAATAATCATATTATGTAAATTATACACAGTATATGATATCAGATAATACTATCGGATCATGGTAGTATACCTCTTTTCTTAATATATGAAACCCACCTTGAAGCCACCAAATGCTCGTTCGACATCTTTCCTCAAACTCTCTTGTTGTTTTGTGAACCTAGTTTCTTTTGCGTTATTTGGTCTTTTGTAAGCTTGCACAAGTGTTTTCCATTTTAGATAGATTCCATCTACCAAATAATAACCCATGGAATGATCTTTGTCTCTAATTTTGTGATTGCACGGAGGTGATATGTCATTATGTAAGTCACTAAATAAATATGACTGTCGTAGAACGTTAATATCATTCAGTGAACCTAGTGCATCAAAAAAAGCATGCCATATATATACAAATCAAATAAAGAACCAGCTTCCAAAACCAAAGTTGTCTTTTTCCAATATTCTGTGTATTGGCCATGTAATGCAACTGGATAGTTTTTCCACCTTTAATGCATGCAATCTAAGCTACCTAACATATCTGGAAATCCACGCTGAAATCCTAATGCTAGCAATTTATCAATGTCTTGAGAGGTTGGGGATCAAAGATATTTTTTACCAAACATACACACAACGGTTTTGCAAAATTCTTTCATACGTAATATTGTCATTGAGTCTCCAATCCACACTTTTCATTTTGCAAATCACCAGAAGTTCCATATGATGTCATGCAAAGTGCAGCCGTAACCTTTTTCGGTGGAGAAATTCCAAGTTCGTTGATTCCATTTCTTATATGGGTGAAAAAAATGTTTGTTCCGGTTAATTTGTCAAGTACCCGATTAAATATATTTTTCGACATACAGAATCTTCATTTAAAATCCGCGTCCTCGTATATGGGGTTTGCTATAAAATAATCCTTGATCAACTGATTATGACCACCAGCGTAGTCATGTTCATAACGCGGGTTTTTTCTTCCCACGCCGCTACCTCCCTGGGACGATGTAGAGCTTTCAGCAATTTCATGGGCCATTAAATCACTTGTTTAGCAAACATTCTTTGTTGAGTAATACAATGTTCAATAAAATCGTCGGACGATCATGAGGATGACAAAGAAGAGGATGAGAAGCACCGCAAACTTTTTAGAGAACTTATTTAATATAGGTAGAAGACCGGCAGTTATTAGTTTGGAATTTTGAATGAGTATGTTATTCGACATCCTTACTTCTATTTATAAGATAATGATGTTTAAAGGATAAGGAAATGTCACAGGATCAAGTCATATGGATTAAAGAATGGTAATGATGTGGTCACATCTCCCCCAACTTACTATGCAGTAAAGTTGGTCGATGTTGGTTAAAGCTGACGGATGTTAGGAGGTCAGGTCTTGTCTGAGCTAAAGCCAATGGACCCACTAGTCATATTAATTAAATTCGGTTGATGTTGATTAAAGCCGACAGATGTCAGTCGACTAGGTATTATCTGAAATAGAGTTAAAGCCAATGGACCCACTGGTCATATCGATTAAAGCTGGTTGATGTTGATTAAAGCTGACAGATGTCAAGAGGTCGGGTCTTGTCTCCAATAGAGCTAAAGACAATGACCTACTGGTCATATCGATTAAAGCCGGTTGATGTTGATTAAAGCTGACGGATGTTAGGAGGTCGGGTTTAGTCTAAAACAGAGTTAAACCCGATGGACCCACTGGTCATATTGATTGAAGCTGGTTGATGTTGATTAAAGCTGCAGTCGGTCAGGTATTTTCTAAAATAGAGCTAAAGCCGATGTACCCACTGGTCATATCGATTAAATCTGGTTGATGTTTATTAAAGCTGCAATCAGTTAGGTATTGTTTGAAACGGAGTTAAAGCTGATGGAGCCACTGGTCATATTGATTAAAGCTGGTTGATATTTATTAAAGCTGACGGATTTCAGGAGGTCGGGTCTTGTCCAAAACAGAGCTAAACCTAATGGACCCACGGGTCAAATCGATTAAAGCTAGTTGATGTTGAATAAAGCTGATGGATGTGGATTGAGAATGACAACATTGTCGGGTCAAATCGGCACTGTATCCACGTGTTACACTACTTTACATGGGCAATGTATTATGCTATATAAGTATCGTTTTGCTTGCCATTCTTCTCTTCATTGTTATCATAGCAGTAGTATGTAAAAATGGTCGATTACAATCATATTTATTTGTCGTACTCATACTCATACGAAGGTCCGTTACAGCATAATATGCCGTTGAATACACCCCCCTCAACCACCGACCGAGTGGTATATTGAAATGGAGGAAATACATAATGCCGGTCTAAGAAAGCATGAGATGGAAGTGCAAGAGTGCATGCAGCTGGAAAATGGTAGACGTCAAAGAGAAGAGCGGCGTAGCCATAATGGATATATAGAACAAAGGAATGAAATACGACACCTAACACCTCGCACAGATCAGGAGGTTAATTCTCGAGGGATCTACTGTACCTGTGGGTTTTTTTATGTATGTTGTTGTAAGTAGCAGAACAGACATCGTTCAGAGGCACTACAGACGACATAATTCTCCTTATGACTATGGACTTTGGCAATGGATTGACGATCCTCTTCCTCATAGCGTAGTAGTTTATGCTAACGAACTTGAAAACCAAATTCAGATGCTTCAAAGGACGTTGGGTTCAATTAACTTATCGGGTGGTCGAAGGCAGTTTTTTTAGTCATCGGTTGTCTTGTTTGTTGTCTTGCTTTGTTTTCATGACGCTGTCGTGTTTTTCTGTTTGTTGTCCTGTTCGTTTTCTATGAAAGCAGTTAATTATCCTCTTCGTTAGTTAAGTCTTGTTGTTAATGTTTTCTTTGGGTTAAATGCTACTATAATGTTAAGTGCATAGTAGATGATGAAAACACAAACCTTACTTGAATTTGAAAGTACATATAAGTTACTAATAGTGCAAAGAACTAGCTGAAGGTAATTAACTTAAAAAACATACTTAGTTAACCAAAACATCATTCAAATTGTCTAATATATCCAACATAGAGATTGTGTGTAGCATGTCCAACAAAATCAACGTGATACTCCCAAAAATAACGGTAATCAAACGTAGCTCGTGTTAACTGAAATAGATCTTCTTCCTTCACTATTTTTATAATGATTCTATATCTTCGACAAGCTCTAGTAAGTGTTACAAAAGTGCTTCGAGTTTCCAAAATCCTTTGAATTAATTACAATCAGGATGACTATTAAAAGTCTCTTTTAGAATGACCCAAAAATCTTGCTTCATCTCCTTCTCCATGTGTCTACGGATGGTTCCTATGTACAATTTGATTAGTACTGAATAATCATCGGTAGTCCATCTTACAGTTGACACTGAGGATCATTGAAGATGTTTGTAATAATTGAAGATGCTGTGAATTTTCATTATAGAACTTTTGTTTAAATAGAAAGCTGATGATCCGTGTCTCGTGAATCAAGTGTCTACTAACCAACCATGTGGCAAGTATCAACAAACGTGAATATAACAAACACAACTGTGTTTGGTCCTTCATATAATGATTTACACATAGCCAAATAAAATAGAAAATCCAAAACTGATACAGTAATGTAAGCACTACTAGTAAGTAAGCATATTGATAATACACTAGTACAAACAATGCTAGTAAAAACAAAACAATGATAATACACTGATATAAACACTGCTAGTGCATACAAACTACTGAAAATACAGTCATGCAAACTCTACTAAAAAATATAAAATAAGGATAATACAATGATACACACACAGATATGACATACAAACAGTAATAGTACATATAACCACCATGGCTCATCAAACTTGTACTCATCATCAAAAAGATGGACTGCATCACCATCATCGTCATCGTCGTCGTTGTTATCATCATCTACTCTGCATGTAGGATGATATCGCTGCTCATCAACTGTAGTAAGCTCGTTAATATGAGGAGTCAACTCATCTATGCTCCATCGATGCTCGACGTACATGACCTGACGGAGTCTCATCTGCATATGAAACAAATCCTCATATGAAAATGCTGTTGGATCCGGATACCGCAAAATCTCAGGCCGTGGAATATCGACATATCTATCAACCCTAGATATTGTCGGTATACCGACTGTCCAACCATAATCTCCTACTTGATAGGGCTGTGGAGCATGATATACCCGATTTCTCTATGTAAGGTCCTGTAAAACAGGGGGCGATACCACTCCGGATGCTTGAGGGCACTACCAAATCAACGGATGCAGCATGAACAAAAGTAGTCGTATGCAAGGGAGTGTGAAACCGACGCCAGAAAGATTCATAATTTAGATTCATGATGATGAAGTAATTAGCGGACCACCACTCCCTTGCATATTGTTGTAAAGCAGCGTTGTCATACAAAAGGTGTATCCATATGTGGATCATCGAGAACAAAATCACCATCTAATGTTTGTCTCCAACTATGCTCACCAAGCAGCCAATAGCATCCTAAGTTGGATGGGGATGAAACCAATGGAAAACGTCTTGTAGAAAGGAATGCAGCATGCACTACGATTGGATCAGTCATAAAAGGCGAACCATCATACGGATGCCAAACTACACTCTCTCGTGTGGTCAATAACTCGATCTGATTTCGAGCCACAATAAAAATATGATGTGTCTCCCCTCCTTGCACCATTCTACAGTTATCTCGGGCCCATGCTCTAACTCGATGAAAGAAAATGAGTAATGTGGAGTCCAATGTCGGATAAGTCATGTTGCGGAAGTACTCATAGTAAGGGTACTGTAAAAGCTCCTAAATACCTGTAATGGATGTGAATCTACACCTAACGACGCACTGATGATCCAAAGAATGATACAAATATGCTAATATCGGAGTCCCCCAATCATATGCCACTGGAATATGAAATGACAACTCTGTTACAGCTGCAACATATCCGATTGGCAATGTGTTCGATGCATTTGTAAAGAATAAGTTCTTCATCATGTAGAGAATAAAAAGTCGAGAAATCTCCAAATGGTTCTCTAAACTACCACCATGTATCAATTTATTAATTGCTTTTCTAATGTAAGAGCATCTAATCTGCAGTTCGGATGGCAGTCCGTCATTTAAATCAAGATGTGGAAGTACACTGGATAAATTGTGGAAGTGATGTTACTCCTCGTCATAAGGTAAGGTCTCCCCCCTTCCAGTGCCTAAACCTGTAAGCATGGCAAAGTCTATCAGTGTAAAATCCAACTCACCGAAACTAAAGTGCAATGTATGAGTGGTCTTACACCAACAGGCGGCTAAATGACCACATAACATCCGAATTTAAAAGATTATCGATAACTATAAAGCAATTTATGATTATTTAATTGCTATATAGTATTAAATAAATAAACAGTAATTACGTAAATATGTACTCAAGAAATCTTCAAATCCTATATTTCATAGAAAAGCATGAATAAAGCCGTCGGCATCTGAAGATTGGATCATTCTATAAAGACATATTACACCAACCCAAGATCCACGGGTGTGCCCACGACGAGCCTAATGTAAAATAGGTTGCATATTCAATTTTTATTGTACAATTTTAGCTAATAAAATTAACTGAAGGCAGGTAACTTACAGAATTTTTAACACATATGCTGACGTGTACTTTGTCATCTGGAAGCATATGAAAATTGATCAAATCCTTGTCGGGTCCCAAATTTTGGTCGATGTGGGGGTCTAGAACCACACTTGCTATATTTCTACTTGCACCTCTTCGTCTAACCACCGTGCTTAGTCGACCTCCAGGGCCCGTTGTCGGTAAGGCTACGCTTTCATCGGCAGGGCATTTTCTACGGCCGTCGGAACATTTCCACTACTGCGACTTCTGCTACCTCGGATTCGGTTCCAAGCTCTTCTTATTTTTTCTACGCTGTGGAGTTTTGTTTACTGGAAAGAAGGAAATGACGGACGGAGGAAGAAGAAAGGAGAATGGATGGGGAAGACATGAGTAACCGACTAATATATAGCCGGTTCCCATTTTCACACTTAGCCGACTAATTTATGCCGGCTAAATATGCGCTGTGGATTGCAATCCACTGCCATTCCCTTAATCGGTTAAAATTAATCCGGATAAGGGAAAGCACAATTGTGCTTTCTTCCTAACTGTTGGAGGTAGGTTTGCATTCAATTGTCTTGAATCGACACATCCTAACCCTTTCAGTTGGGAATGCTCTTATTATTTTAATTTTATATAAGTTACTAAGTTTGGAGTGGTTGAATTCTTGCATGATAGAACTTTAACCTTTTTTTCCTTCATTGTTGCTCCAATTTACGTAATTGTGCCTATACTAGCCAAGTTAAAGCTTCAAACGTATTCTACTCATGTTTAGCTCCATAAATTTCCCATTTATTTAGTATATTCTTATCAAATATATGTCACCACCTTGTTTCCATTTTAATTAACTTATTATGTTCTTTTCCACCTCCCCATCTTATTGTATTGTAAAAGCATCTTATTTGCTAAGCATTTGATTATGTAAACATATGTTATTATACTCTCCAACTTCTTTACTAAAATTGCATGTCATATATTTAGTTCTAGAACAACTAAGTTGCAAACCTTCTAACTCTAATTAATTTTTCAGTTTTCTACGTTTTGTTATGCTAAGTGTCTAGTATGACATCATTTGCAGAAATCAAGCAGCATGATATATCCTTTAACAGTTTCTTTTGTTGTGTCATCCAAGACTAATGTAAATAAATAAGGGCTTAAAACTGGTCCTTGGTGCAAACGTACTTCTATGGAAACATGCTTGTCTCACCATATGTAGATACTGTCTTAAGTTTTATTATGTGTGAATTCTTTTTTTCTTAAAGCTCGTCAGATTATGTCTTTTAGTAACCATTATATGCTCTTTCTAGAATTATGAATACCTTACATAGATCTCTTTGTTTTCTCGTTAAGTTATGTCTTATTAAATGTACAGCCTTCATCGTCGGCATATTTTCATAATTTCAAGTTAGTCATCGAATACCATTGCTTCATTTCTCAATTATTATTCTATTACTGTCACGTAGTTTCAATGTGCGATTCATTAGTTTAACTCATTTGTAATTACCATGATTTTGTATTACTTTTTTATTTTTAAATATTGGAACTATGGTACTCTTTGTCTACATGTACAACATTTTCCTATCTATTATATTTTATTATAAAAGTTTGTAAGTCATTTAATACATTTATTTTTAAACGATTTCCCCTTCTATAGGTATACTGTTCGGACTTATTGCCTTATTATTTCACATATTTTTCATCGCTTCCTCTACCTTTTTACTTATTTTGTATGTTATCCCCATGTTCTCTTTAATTTGTTCTATTGAATCTCTAGGATTCTCTTCGCCTATCAATTATATGAAATAATATTCCCACCTATTTAGTATATGTATATCTTTTATTAGTGTATCATTAATTCAACTCTAAATGCATATTATCTATTCCAAATCCTAAGTGATTACACTGTGTTTTTTGCTAATTTATAGGCGTAATGAGTTGAAGCAGATAGACATAGCTTAATTCCCTTATAGCTTGTTGTATATCTTTGAACCACCGTGTTTCTTTTTTGATAAATTATTTTTCCTCCAATTTATCCAAAAATTTCCCTAGCCTTTTAGTTTATGTTACGTGTAATGTTTTCCAATCACTTATTTATATCACTATTCCGAATTCATTTTATTTCTTTCGTCATATATTTATTAAATATTGTTATTTTTCGAACAAAAACAATTTATTATACTATGTATTTTATTTTTATTTCTCAAATCCAACCCCTTTAATTAATATATTTAATACTGAAGTGCAAAGCTTCATACTAGTTAGGTCCAATGACATTTTTGCAACACTCAATTTTATGAAGATTAACATTCATCCTTAAGCACTAGAAGCATTATCGCACAACATTTAATGTTATAATAGTTCTATAAATGCACTTAAAATGAAATTACTTAATATTCATGTAATACATATATTTGTGAATAGATCCTTGAGTAAGAGTTATATTGAACTTATTTACAAAGCTTCAGAGGTTGTGATTGATTGAACATACTACAACATAAAACTTTTAATCTAGGTGATTTACTCACCAATCTAGGTTTGCATTTGTGGAATATGCTTGTATTTTAAGAATTTGTACATGTGAATCCATAAATGCACATATACAAATATCAAATTTACATATGCACATTCTATAAATTTGTCACCCCAAAATGACATCTAGAAACCGAGTCTATTTATGCAATAAATTTTATGTATAAAGCTTCATTATAATAAATAAGACCTTCTATTGTATGTACTAATGACCTTAAATAAATAAATGTTTATACACTTGTACTATGTTAAAATACAGTTCAAATAAATAAATATGATTACAAAAATATACCTCGTTACACCACCAATTCTAAACAATTAGGGACACTTCTACATTAAAGGAAAATTAATATTTTTCCCTAATGATACATTATTAGAGGCAGAAATTGTATCTCCCTACAGTAATTATTTTAGCTGATAAATGTTACTGCCCTGAAAGTTAACTAAGACGAAAATGAAATAGGCCTCCTTTGCTATCACTGAGAGCAAAAACAAACACCCCTAATCTCCAATATATGCACTTGTGGTGGCAAAAAATTGACGACTCCGAGACAATTTCTGCTCTCCATTTCATACTGGTGAACTCGCTGCTTAGGTTCCAGTTGACAGGATTATTCTACAATATGATCCACAAATTTTAACAATTTTTAGGTATCCATTTCATTTATAATAATGATTTAATCTTCCGATGCGATTATCAACCAAAGCCTAATTGCAAGTCGATTGTTTATGACCACAGAAAATTGATACTGGTGAACCACAATTTTAATTTTCTGATTCGATTCACTGATTATGCAATTTTTATCATCGCTCTGTTGTCCTGATTTGTTTAGCATTATCTTTAGCATCACTTTTATGACCCTACTTGATTGATACTGCAATTCTTTTAATCATAACTATGGTTTTTTGAATATTATGTAATCTTTTAATTTTTGATTTTGCAATATAATTCATTGTAACTAATGATCGTGCTTTAGAAAAAGGACATATATGCTCTTCTTCCATGGTCAATGCACAACTTCACTTTTTTGTCGTTGGATTTCTTTATCATTTGTAAATGGAGTTAATCAATGCATATGAGTTGTATGCTAGATGTTAATTCTACGACTGTATTTATTTTTCAAAATAGTAGTGAATGGATTTCAATCTATGCACGTAAGTTCTATGCATAAATGGTAGTTATTTTACAACTTAGTTTATTTTTTCTATTTCTGTAAATTCAAAATAACACCTGTTGTATTACAATAATTATGCTATAAGGAAAAATATCTGACATTGTATTGCTCTTATACAAGATTAAATAGAAGTATATTAAAAATGCTTGCTGTTGTAGTTTTGTTGTTTTACATATTATACTTTGGATGTCCTTTTGATCTATTTTATTTCTAATTTGCCTATATATTGAGTTTTCTTTAATTCATTAGGTATTTGTTAATGTATGATATCTTCAATAAGAAAAATATACCAGAAGTTCACTGTAATTAATCCGCCAAATAGAGAATTACTCCAGGTTGTAGTAACTACAGTGACTATTACATGGCGATAAATATATGGTACAAAGGTTATGTTGTATAATTGGTGTGTTAAGATATTGTGTCCTAATTCTAGTTTGTATTTTACAAAATAGAATGTCAAAAGTTTAGTGAAATAGTGAATTTTGTACTGATGTTTCTGCAAGTAAAGATACAATTGTATTTGGCTTGAGTATGCGTATATTATGAAACTACATATGCTTCTTAGATGGGTTTATTTTGACTTAGAAATCTGAGCGTTTTGATGGTAAGAGTCATATTATAAAAGACACAAGACACAAATGGTGCAAAAATTTATTGGGGTCACAAGGCATGACGCAACAAACAACACACATCTGTTAAATATACGACCACTGCAACAAAAGACCCTGCTTAGTATTTTTATAAACGCGGTAAATCAACAAGTTTTTTTTTTGAAAAATGGTACTTTATATATAAAAAAGGAAGTATACATATAGGTCCTTAATAAGCCTCGTTAAAACCTTGCAACCCATAACCTAAATGAGTACCTTGCAAACAAAAAGAGTACATATATGTCCATATATTAACAATACAACAGACAAAACAGAGCCTGAATTCCAAGTTGTCAAATAGGTGGAGGAGTAAAACAAGATAAAACACACTCAAAACCATCCATACGAACAACTTGGAAGAAAACAAATAATAAGGATAAATGAAAAAAATACACATGGAGCTAAACAAAAGAATAAAAAAGGGAAGAGAGATCCAGTTCTGATCCTTATGACTTCACAATGCTTCGAACAAGAGAGAGAAAAGAAAACTCCTCCTCTTAACTTCAATGTTGACCAGGTCTGAAAATACAACCGATACACAACTCAAGCAATTGGCAAAAAAAACCTTCAAGACTCGCGATGTTTCAAAGAGAGCGGGAGGCAAGAGGAAGCACCGAGCTCACGGTGGACGAAGATCGGAGTTTGGGTCAACTGCGCCACCAAATTCTGACAAGCTAAGTTCTAATTCACTATTTTTCGACTTATAGTCCCCATTCTGTAGAATAAGATGTTTGCAGTCTTGAGTTGTAAGCCTGAGTCTCACTTGTGCTAGTAGCTCAATATATTTGAAAATGCACTCATTTCGTTCACAACAAATGTGCCAAATCGAAGTAGTAACAGCCACGTTAATGAGATGATTAGCTTTATTTTTCAGATATTGACACAAGATTACTAAAATACCATTGTTTTAATAAGGATTTCCAATGTTAATTCTTAGTTTCTGCATAATCCCATCTAAAATGTGACTCGAATTAGAGCAGTTAAAGAATAAATGATTTCTGTCTTCAAAATAATTCATATAGAGCATACAAGTTTGATTAGTGGCATTATTCCATCTGCTAATCTTGTCTTTAGCATTAAGTTTGTTTAAATTAGCTATAAGAGAGCAGATGGACACTTTTGGGGTACAAAATTTGTCCCAAATAATGCTAGCCCATCTAAATTCTACATGAATGGTTCTAGTATGATTCCAGGCTGATTTCATACTTAATAGACCATTGGAGTTTGGAGTCCAGACCTAAAAATCTTGTTGCTTTTGATCGTGAATTTCTATATTGTATACTGCATTTTGGATTTGAGTAGGAATGAATTCTAAATGATCTTTCCAATTATTACCAGAAATAAGAGCAGACACTTTTCTATTACGACCACCAGACACTGACATGAAATTCCACCCAAATTTATCCACCAAAGAAGAACCATTGAGCCATGGATCGAACCATATATCTGTGTTTTCACCAGTAGCAATTTTTCTTTCTGTTAGACCTGTACACCATAATCTGGCTCTAAGCATGGATTTCCAAGTGTAAGATGCATTGTTACCAATTACAACAGTCTAAAAGTTTTTGTTATTACAATATTTGTTACACATCCATTTTTCCCAAAGACTATCATCTTGTAAATAATTCCATAAAAGTTTCACTGCTATTACTTTAGCTACTTCTTCTATTCTATGAATACCAAAACCACCTTCACTTTTATTTTTACATACATCCTCCCAGCTCATCTTATGGGCATTAGACTTCCATATGAAAGTAGCATAAAGAGAATTAATTCTCTGATAAACAGCCATAGGGAATTGTGTGAATTGCATCCAAAACTGTATCATAGGGAGGATGACATATTTCACCAATTCAACTCTACCGCTATTGTTATGTAATTTATTGTTATAGTGGTTGAATTTTTTTATTTATTTTGTCTATTAACCATCCAAAATCCCTTGTTTTAAGTTTTTTGTTAGACAAAGGGATCCCTAAGTAAATCACTGGAAGAGTTCCAATATTAATATTTAAAATGTTAGCAATCTGCTGCTTGTTATTTGCTCCTTTACTGAAAAAAACAGTGGACTTGTTTTCATTTAGAGCAAGACTAGAAACACCATTTAAAATCTGGAAAATATGTCGTATGCTCTGAGCATTATTAGTGGTAGCTTTAGCCAGAATTAAAATATCATCCGCATATAGTAAATGAGTGATCATTGGTTCAATGCTGTAAATGGGGGTGATATTACCTTTCAAGTACCCCAAATCAAAATTAATTGTGAGGAATTCCATAGCGATAGAAATAAAAATGGTGAGAGGGGATCGCCTTGACGTAATCCCCTTGAGCTCTCAATGAAACCAAAAGGGGATCCATCAATTAGCACCGAAAATGAAGGAGTGGATATACACTCATAAATGAGATCAGCAAATAATGTAGGGAACCCCATAGAAATTAGCATGTGATGAATAAATTCTCTGTTTATTTTTTCATAGGCCTTATGCAAATCAATTTTCAGGCAAAGATTGTTTGAATTTTTCCTATTAAATCCTCTAACCATTTCATACGCAAGTAAGGAATTCTCAGAAATAACTCTACTGGGAATGAATGCATTTTGGTTATATGAAATAAGATCATTCATGTAAACTTCCAACCTATTGCCTAAAAGGTTGGCTAGTATCTTATACGAGACATTGCAAAGAGAAATTGATCTAAAATCAGACATCTCAATCGCATCAGTTTTTTTTGGAATAAGGCAAATAAAAGTATGGTTGATTTCTCTAATTATTTTACCTGATTGGAGAATTCCATTCATAGCACTGCATATGTCTGAATTTGTTTGGTCCTAGTGAATTTTGTAGAATTTAGAGTTGATACCATCTGGTCCAGGGGTACTGTTATCATTGATCTGGAATAAAGCATCTTTGATTTCTTCCATTTGAAATGATTTGCATAAATTTCTTCTAGCATTTTCAGATTGGATTTTCTTACAAATAATGCTTGGAAATTGATTTGTGGCATGAGATGATGAAAACAAATCAGAGAAATATTTAATAGCTTCATTCGCAATTTTTTCTGATGCTGATGACCAAGACCCATCAGGATTTAGCACAAATTTACTCCTTCAATTAGGTGCAGAAAAATTGATCTTACTGTAAAAGTAATTAGTTGGCCTATCCCCTTTAAACAGCCAGTTGAGTTTCATTCTTTGCTCACATTCAGTAGCAATTTTCCTCATGATATAATGAATCTGTTCATTTTTTATTATATAATGCTTAATCAATCTTTGATTCAAAGGTACTTTAACAAGTTCAAAATATAAGTCACTAGCTTCATTTTTTAACTGAACTGTTGCTGCTTGGATACTACTTATATTTTTTTTTCCCATGCTTTTAATGCAGTTTGGTTTGGCAGCTTTCAGCTTGCATAAGAAGGTATGGAGCGGATTACCATGGACATGCAACAGAACACCATGAAGTATTGTGAGATAATCTGAATGAAGATGCCAGGCATTATTATATCTGAAAGGTGCTCATTTCAACTTATTATTATGTAAAAGGAATTTAATAGTAATTGAAGAGTGGTCACTTAAGGAGTGATACCCAAAATTAATACCAAATTGCTTGAAAATATCCATCCAAATAGAGTTAACAAACACACGATCGATCTTACTATGGATAGAAAAGTTCTGCCCCCTTTCCAAGTAATTTTTTTTCCATTAAAATCTGATTCTACTAACTTGGATGAGGAAATACAACCAACAAACTCTTTATCACCCAACGAATTAAATAGACCATTGTTCATTCTATCCTTAGACGATAGGATGACATTAAAATCACCCGCCACAATCCATGGGAGATAAAAATTCGTTGATTGTTCGACAAGATAGTTCCATAAATCTATGCGCTTTATTTCCATATCGAAAGAAAAAACCGTGGTACATATGAGACTAATTCCATTCGCATTATGTAAGATACATGAAATGTATTGTCATTAGAGTGTAGGATAATTGCCGACCATTGTGTTGAATCCCATAATATTAAAATTCTACTATTCTTCCCATTAGTAATGCTATGAGAATATTTCCATTTATTATTAATCTTGGCCATAAATCTATCAATGTTTTCCATTGATAACTTATTCTCAAGAATATCAAAAAAGGAATATCTATTATTGTTAATAAGTTGCAAGATTTCAACCTGTATAGAGGGGGCATTCATACCCTGGATGTTCCAAAAAAGGAACTCAATTTATGAACTAGATTCTGGATTGCTACTGTTAAACGGGGAAGTAGCAGTTCTCGACGTTTTAGCTTTTTTTATCTTTTATTTTTCCCTTTCAGCTGATTAACCACACTGTTCCATGCAGGGTTTTCTATCACATCCGATGAAATAGTAGCTGTAAATTCAAAAGGAGCTTCCTCAGCCATCATTTTCCGAGTAGACTTTAGACCTAGAAGCGGCAGATTATTACGTTGCTCCTCGAAAACTGGACAGGGGAGCAGTTCCGTAGGCCTGTTAGGCATTTCAGAGAAGATACAGTTTGCTCCTTTACTGCTATTAGAGCTAAGCGGCAATTCCATATTAGAATCCTTAGTCAGATGAATTTGATTCATGTTTGTATTAATAGGCAACTGCACCATGTCTGCTTGGACTTTCAGAGTAACATTTGCATGGTTTTCATCCATATTATTGTTATGATCATAATTCTGTCTGTCATTAATTATAAATTCCTGGTTTAGGTTGACAGTATTCGAATGCGTATCAGTGGACATTGAATTAGTTTCCAATGTGGTTTCACTTTGAATATTATTATCTATAATCATATCATTATTATCGATATTCTGGGTCTGAGGAACTATTTATTGTACCCATTCCTTATGAAATTGGCAGTGAGATTCAGAGTGACCAAGACTTGAGCAGTTCGAATAGGTATTCGGTTTCCATTCGTGAGTTACCACTTGTCATATTATTTCTTCCTTTTCGGATAAAATAGGGATTTTGTTCGGAAAAATAATTGAGTTGTTAATTTCATTCAAGACTCTAGCCTACGTTATTTTTATAACACCTTTCGTGAACCTGTCTAGTTTGATAGGGGCTCTCAGGACGGAGGCAATACGACTAATTCCCTCCTCCGTCCAATAATCAAGTGGTAAATTAGAAAAGCGAACCCAAATTGAAATAGAATTGAGGGATTTTTTGTTCAATTGCATACCAAGAGACCATCTCTTCATTGTCATCAACTTTTTATTATAATAGTATGGACCATCCTCTAATACTTTGTCGCAGTCTTGTTTACTGTTAAATTTGATGACATAGAAACCATTCTTCTTAGAATAGATTGAGAATTCCTTTTCAGACTTTCATACTCTAAGAATATAGTCCTTGAAGTATGGATGATATGGTTTAGGTCCAACTACGTATATAACAATGACATTATATTGTTTCCTATCATCCTGAACAACCTCAGCTGACATTTTGGCACACTGCAACGAATTAAATTCACGGAGGAGATAGTACTTTAGCGGAATAGAGATAGAGAACTATTACCCTTGACTACTTCATTCCACGCCCAATTAGATTTGGTGGAGAAATTCCATTTGTTGGCTGCAGTTCCATTGTTTGATTGGGCGGGGCGATTAGGATAACTTTTGGGTTGAGAAAAGGGTTGATTAATGCCTTGCTGTGGAGGAGAACGTACTGAATTGTTCTGAGAAATGTTGTTAGCGGGTTTAGATTTATGGGGCTGATGCAAAACTTTTACTTGACGTTTCCATTTTCTAGAACGTACTTGGGTGAAGCCATCATCTATCTCAACATCGGCATCAGGCTATGGCGTGGGGGGGATCCAGGAGGGGAACTGAGGACGAGGGAGGCGGATCAGCAGGAGGAGGGGAAATTCGACAGTTATTATTGGAGGAAGACATCATTCCTCCATGAGTAGTTGATTGGAATCTCAGATCCGAGAAGGAGACACCAGGTGATAAGGCGATGAAAGGAAGCAAGCATGTGGCGATGGTAGGAAAGCTAAAGAGATTGACTATGTTGAAGGAGGCGATTCATACTAGGGTTTCACGACACAACTAATGATACAAATCAACAAGTTGTAATAAGTCAATGATCTATTATTGCAACTTAAGAAACACTATAAAATACACGTCTTTTTTATAGCGTTTTCAAAATGCTATAAAAAGACTTATTAATGGCGTTCTTAAAACGCTATAGAAAACCCTTTATTATAATGACATGCTGGTATACAGGGGTAATAAAACGCTATTATTAACTATAGTAGCGTCTCATAAACGCTTTATAGGTCTTGATAACATTTTAGAAATGCTATTAAATCTTTATCCTTTAAATACGCTATCAAATCTTTTAAAAGCGTTTTAAAAATCATTTTTGCAGTATATACATATCCATTATCATACTATAATCGGCAAATTTACATAAAAACAATGTATCATTTCACATAATTATATAAATCACATTAAAGGAAAAATAACTAATCACTCAACATTCACATAGAATAATGCATAATATGTCATAATATTTAAATGAACATTACATTAAAAGTGTAAATAATGCAAGTGATAAAAGATCGTCCTACACAAAAGCTTAAATGTGCAAACCAAAAAAGTTGTTACTTCAAAAGAACTCTAAATCACTACTATACCGCAGCATGTTGCCATTTGTATCTAACATAGATAAGTAATTACCTATGAAAAAGAAATCCAACAATTAGCAATTATAACTATACATACCTACATATGTGTGTGTGAAACTTAATTATATAAATTTAATTAATTTATAAGGAAATTAAATAATTTATATGAAACATGATTAACTTAGTTAATTTTTATAAAATTAAATTGATTTATATAAACTTTAGTTAACTTCATAGAATTTAGTTAATTTATATAATCATATGGAAATAATATCAATATCATATGGAATTTCCTGAAATGGATGTAAGTTTTGTTTAAATTACTTTATTCAACAATTGCATGTATATTGTTATAAACTTATTAATTTTTATAAAACTTTAATTAAATTTATAACTCATTTAATTTAAAAAACAAGTTGGCTTATTTAATTATTATAAAACTTAATTAACTTAGTTACTTACTTTAAACTTAGTTAATTTGTTATTGTTATTGTTATTATTATATTATTAATATTATTATATTATTACTATTTCTATTACTATTATTATATTATATCAATATTCTTCTTATAAATTTATTTAATTTTTATAAACTTAGTTAATTTTTAGAAACCTTAGTTATCTTGGTTAATTTTTATAAAAAATAGATAATTTTTATAAAACTTAGTCAACTTTTATACCAATTTAACAAAGATTTCAAAAAAGAGAACATGATTTTTATATAACAAATTTTTATATAACTTATTTAATTTAAAAAAACAGTTAGCTTATTTAATTATTGTAGAACTTAAATAACTTAATTGCTTATTTTAAACTTAGTTGATTTATTATTATTATTATTATACTATTCTATTAGTACTATTATTATTATATTATTATTTTTTCTTTTAAATTTTGTTAATTTTTTTTAAACTTAATTAATTTTATAAACTTAGTTAATTTTTGTAAAAATTAGATAATTGTTATAAAACATAATCAATTTTTTTAACAATTTAACAAAGATTTCAAAATAGAGAACATGATTTTTATAAAACTAAATTAATTTTTATAAACTTTAGTTAATTCAATTAAAAATTTTAAATTTTGTCGATTTTTATAAAACTCAATTAACTTAGTTAATTTTTATATAACTTAATTAATGTTTATATAACTTAGTTAATTTTTATACCTTTTGATTAATTTTTATAAAACTCACTTAATTAACTTAGTTGAGTATTTATAAGACTTAGTTTATAGATTAGTTAAATAGTTGTAGTTAATTTTTATATAACTTAGTTAAATTTTATAAGAATTTGTCAATTTTTATAAACTTTTAGTTAATCTAGTGAAATTTGTGTACAACTTGATAACTTAGTTAACTTTCATAAAAATTAATTACTTTTTATAAATTAAGTAATTTTTTTTAATTTTAGTTATTTTTATATAACTTAGTTATCTTAGTTAATTTTTTATACTAAGTAAATTTTCATAAATTTATTTAAATTTTATAAAATTTTATTGATATTTAGATATTAATTTAATTTTATAAATTTAGTTAATTTTTAGAAAATTATTTAATATTTATAAATTGGTTGACTTAGTTAATTCTTATAAACTTTGTTGATTTTTACAAACATAACGGATTTCGTTAATTCTCGACAACACCTCCTTTGCACAGTTAGTCCTTTTCCGCACACTCCAATTCAATATACATTTACACGACTAATACAAGATCGAATTTATATCATATATAACAAAATATACTTCATAATAGCGTACACATTCAAATGCATAAAAAACATACGTTTTATTAACAATGTAGAAACGGTTGATGTGTCTTTCTTGTTTGGCCATGGATAATTATCTGAAATATCGGCATTTCTAATTTTCTTATGTAGATTTGTATTTCAGGACAACAAAGATCTATATGTGGATGAGGCAACATCTTCTAGAGAAAAGGAACAACAAAGATCGTTGTCGATTATAGGACTGTTTACCCTAAACGAGATAAAGGATGAGATGGTTAATTTATGATATGCACCAAAATAATGACATTCCAATTTCAGGAAATGTTTACTGCATCTGATCATCACATCGATTTAACTATTTATTTTAGCTACTTATTTCATCAGTTTGCATCACTTTTAATTTTCTTTGGTTATAGTGAACAAGGGGGTATATTGGGAATGTATTTTGCTGCTTATGGAAAAGGGGTATATAGGTTTCTGGGTTACAAGTTGAAGTTGCACCAGCAAAAAACTTTAGGTGAGCTAGAGACTAATTTTTTTTGATTTATTGTAGTCTTTTTTTTGCATACTCTGGTGTTGTTATAAGTTCTGTGCACATGTGTATATATTTCTGACATTTGATGTATTGTTATATACTGCATGCTCATATATTGTTTATTTATTATTTTACTTTAAGATGAGCGATTTATATTTATTCTAACCATACTTTGTTTCACTCAATTACGGTTCTATATTATCAAATCAATATATTCAACAGACTGTCAATTTGAAACACCTATTAAGTGCCGTGGATTATCATTTTGAAACATCCACTAAGTTTTGTAGGTTGTCGGTCTAAAACACTCGGTAAGTGTTTCAATATGCATATGGGTGCATAGAATAGTTGAGGAATTGCTGCTGCTGCTATGGGATACGAGTATATGGCATAGCTTGTGCATGCACATCATTTCTTTCAGCATGTATATGGCCAAACTTCCAATAACAAATGCCATATTGATTACACTATCACCAATTATTTTTAAGGTCTAGACAATAAGAATACATGCCATGATTTTTTATGGTAATTAAGAACATAAGCAACATTCGTTATCGGAAGAGACCCTTCAAAAAAAATTATACGGTTGTCGAAAGAGACCCTTCAATCAAAATTAGACCGTTGATAATCTCAAGCTCTAATGCCAAACTATCACCAAATGTAGCATCCATGCCTGCAAAATATCAAAAAAATATATTTTCAATACATTTATTTTCAAAAATAAAGAATAGATGAAAAAACGATTATTATTTTTTGCAGAGCAAGCGGGATTAAAACTGGTCCCCTACCAGATTTATTAGAAAAGAAAACACTACATAGAGAAGACAAAATAAAAAAGGAAAGAACAACAGGGAAAACATAGAAGAAAAACATAGAAATATATAGGAGATCTAGCTGATCCACGGATCAATCTGGTGATCGAGGAAGGTATGCACACTACCCCTCATCCCCATCAATATGTCATGCTTCAAAGCTATCCATAACACCTCATGACTCCTGTTGATTCCATTGAATACCCTCTTATTTCTTTCTTCCCATATTCTTTTCAAAAGCTTCTTTAATGAAAACAAAAAAGGAAAATTGTCCTCATCCCTCAACATAATCGCATAGTCAATGTATGCCCATTGGTCAGCAGAAAAAGAAGATGCAACCACCCTATCTAATCTGATCATCAAATTGTTCCAAAGTTGCAAAACGTACTCACACTCAAAAAAAAAGTGCTGCAAACTCTCTTCATGAGTGTGACATAATTCACACCAGAAAGGGACACACATACCTAACCTAATTAACCTATCTCTGGTAAACAAAGCTTTATTCCTCACCTTCCAAAGCAACAGATTATCACTGTTAGGAGAGTAGCAGCCCAAGTTGCCTTGCTCCACTTTCAATTAGGCACCGAATCCATGCCAAGTAATGCATTGTAAATGCTAGAGATAGCGTGGTCTTTACCATTCCAAAGGACTGTGTCATGATCCCCCATAACATAACTGATGGCATCATATTGTCCCCAGATCGCTCTGACTATCTGGTTATTGGAGTAAGGCAAGACAAGATGACCATTGACAATGTGATCAATAGCCAAGGCATTCAAACTAATAGCAGATTGAAATCTTTGTTGAGACGTGAATATCTGATTAAGTATGATTCCCTTACTAATTCATGGCTCATGCCAGAAACTCCAAGTGCTTCTATCAGAAAGCACGATATGAACATTGGGAAGTAAAGTGCTTCTCAACTTCAAGATGTTTCTCCAAATCCAACTACAAGACCGTGGAGCCTCCAAATTCCAAAAATTGTTTGCTCCGACATTATACATGAGTACCCACCTGAGCCATAAGTTATCCTTCTTCTGCATCAGTGCATCAAGGTGATGACTGTAGGCTGCCTTATTCCAAACTTCAATATTGTTTAAGCCCAAACCCCCTTTTGCTTTAGGATTCTCCATAGTAGAAAAGGAACATGGAAAAGTCCTTCTGCAATGAATGGACCCAAACCATAAGAATCTCATTATGGCGCTTCTCACCATTTTCAAAAGCTTGATTGGAAGAATAAAAGCTCTTGCCCAATAGACCATCAACGATAAGCTAACTGACTTGACAAGAACTAGCCTGCCGGCTTGAGTTAAGAATTTATTCGCCCAATTTCCCATGACAACAGTAATTTTTTGATACAGCGGCAAACAGTCCGCATGGGTAACCCTAGAAGTACAGAGATGCAGGCCATGATAAGTCATGTCATGGTCCATAGTTTGCAATCCGGCTGAGTTGGCCAGGTTATGCTGTTGCATGGTATTTATCCCCGCAAACAGTATACTTGATTTACTATGATTTAGTCTAAGCCCCGTCATTAGGTAAAACTTATGAAGACTCTCATAATGCTGTCAATAGAATGTTGATTCGGTTTGGTAAAGATCATGATATCATCAACGAATAGAAGTGAAGTGATCTGAAGTTCTTTGCACTTGGAGTGATAATGTATCTGCTTATTATCAAACAATGGTTTTAATAAGCAAGTTAAGACTTCCATAACCAAGAGAAATACATAGGATGAAAGAGGGTCCCCTACCTAATTCGTTGGTCAGAACCAAAGTAACCAGAGTTAGACCCATTCAAGAGGAGGGATAGGAAGGGGTAGATGTGCACTCGTATATCCATGCAACAAAGACTTTTGGAAGCCCATAAGAGCCATGATTCTCACAATAGATATCCACTGAACAGTAACATAGGCCTTCCTTAAGTCAAGCTTCAACGTAGCACCTAGAGTTGCATTAGCACGTTTATAACCCTTTAATACTTCATGGGCAAGCATAATGTTACCTTGGATGTTTCTTTTTGGCAAGAAGGCCGCCTGGTTAATAGAAATGACACGAGCGAGAACAGCAACCAATCTCGTGGCATTAATTTTGGAAATGCATTTGTAGACAACATTGCAGCAAGAGATTGGTCTAAAAGAAGAGACAGAAACTGCAGGCAAGCTTTTTGGGATTAGAACTAAGTTCGTAGCATTAACAGATTTGAGAAGTTTAAATTTGCTAAAGAAATTGTTGACAGCCCTGCAGAAATCCCCACCAACAGTATCCCATCCAGTAGTGAAGAAAACCACGTTGAAGCCATCAGGTCCACCACATGAGCTTTTATTCATAGAAAAGAGGGTATTCTTAATTTCTTCATTTGTTACCTTATCCACCAGTTTTAAGGCTTCATCATTATTAACTCTAGGCAGATTAATATTAGACAATAGATCGAGTTCAGGAGAGAAATTATTATCATTTCCAAGTAGGGCAGTGTAATACTTCAGAAAGGCATTGTCAACCATTTCAGGGGAAGTGTATAGGGTACCTTCTTCATCCATGATGGAAGTGATGTTATTTTTTGGGTGCTTTTCCTTTAGGGAGGCATGAAAGAATTTTGTGTTCCTATCCCCATCTACAGCCCACTTGTTTCGAAGTTGTTGTCTTTTCATATCACACTCAGTTGCCAGTGCATTGTTTAGTTCATTGAAAAGAGCAGTTTCCTTTTCAGCGAGGTCAACATTGTCAGGTTCAGCCATCATCAAGTCCTGCGCCTCCTTTAACAGCTCTAAGAGATTGACCGATTTGAGATTGCAATTACCATACTTGAGTCTAGCCCATGCCCTTAAAGCTTCTTTTGTTGCCCTGAGCTTCCTGCAAAAAATATACATTGGATTTCCATAAAAGTTATTATTCATCCAAGCAGTCTGCAAGACAGTTTTGTATTCTGGATCATTAACCCAGGAGTTAAAGAATTTAAAGCCTCTTTTGATTCTTTGTGGCAGCTTCCTAGTGGATATGATGAGGGGGGAATGGTCAGAAAGAACTGGCAGCGGAAGAAATGTGGATATATTGGGCCAAGCAGATAGGGCTTTGAAGTTGACAAATGAATGATCAATGATAGAAAAAGTTTGAACCCCACTCCTAGACCTATTGTTCCAAGAGAAGATAGCACCTGATTTTGGGATAGGAATTAAAGATGAGTCAGAAATAGCAATATTCAACGGTCGAATATCTCTTGGCATGAGAGGAATGCCTCCATGCTTGTCAGTCAAGTTGTAGCAACTGTTGAAATCTCCCAATATAACCCATGGATGCGATTCTTGCCTGAGAGCAGATATTAAATTGAAGAGAAAGATCAGTTGGGTTATGAATCACCATTATTCGTCCATAGCTCGCTTCAGAAAGATTATGAGCAAGGGACCAGGTAGGATTAATGTACTTAGGTGCTGAAATCGTTAGGGGTAGATTTAGCTTAGTTTCAAGGATGGCAAAGATTGACAACTCGTGAGTGGATATTAATTGCTTTACTTGGTCAAGTTTGAGGAAGTTATGTGTTCCTCGAATACTCCATGCACCAAAACTGTGTATCATGGATTAAACAAGTGAGAGTAGTGCTGCTTCTGACATGCTCCTCGTGATGGGAGACTGTGATCTGATTTGTTCTGATTTGTGATTCTTGATTTTATTTATTTTCTTATGCTGACCATTCTTGGAAGAGGCACTGATGACTTCTGATGTATCTTTAGGATCAGGGAGCGAAATCCATCCAGGAATTGATCCTAAAAAGGTGTATGGTTGCTGTGATGGAGTATTTAGTAGAGAAGTAGAGGGGGAAGGGGCAGAAGAGTTTGGAGAGAGAGATGAATGATGGGATGAGAAAATTATGTCAGTTATTTGTTGTTGTAGCATACAGCAGAAAAATTCATTAGAAATAGGCTCTTGTTGTGTTTTGCAATTAAAGTTTGGTTGCAGAGAGGAAAATGAAAACCGTGCATGATTGTGCATGGTTTGTGCAGTTTCTGCCTTATGAGCATTTTCTTGGCTATTCAGTTCAGCTCGGCTATCTTGCTTCAGGAGGTTAATAGCACCAAGCACTAAAAAGTTTGCTTTTTCCGTAGATTGACATTGCATCACCCTTGTATCATCATTTCCAGTAGCATTAAGTTCATTTCCATTTTGCTGATCAGTCATAAGCCCTAAAATTGATTCATTACCCTCTTCTACTAATTCCTCCCTTACATCAACTTCATCACCATTGCTAATTACATTCTCCTCATCATCTACATTACTCAAATTATTTAAAACATCAAGTTTATTGTGGGTCCATATACAATCCTGCAGATTAACAACTCGTCCAATTTCCTCATCAATTTCATTTCCACCCTTATCATCATTACTTCCATTCTCCACTAGATGCTGCTAATAGATTTTGCCCCATCCCCCTCAACAATCACACCAATATCCACGTGCACTGGACTTAACTGAGAATTTCTTTCCACAAATTTAACTTTCTTTTGAGGAACTTTCTTCCAGACTTGTTTACTTTTTATGAATTGCTTTGGTATCCCATGGTTTATCTCCTTCCCTTCTTGGTCCTTCACAAGAGTTACCAAATTCACCTTAATCCCCACTTTATCCACACAAAGCAACGAGCATTGGTTTGTGAAATGGCCAAATTCTTTGCAATCTGTACATATTTTAGGTCTCCATAGGTAGCTAACCCGCACCATCTGAGTAGAACCATCAAGCAATTGCACTGGAAACTCATCAATCAAATCGGCATTTGGCGAGACGTCCACTAAGCATTTAGCAAAACCAATCCTTTACATTCTTTCAGTTGATGAATACATACATAAGAGCCTACCAATTCTCGAGGCAAGCAAGTTAATACCCAACTAAGACCAAGCAAAAATTGGTATATTGGTTAATTTTAACCAAACCGGGGCTGTTTTTATCGTACTGCAGCTGTTGCCTATTGTTGGATCCCAAGCCTTCACAATGAAAATCTTGTTCCTAATGAAAATAGGATCTGATTCAATTATCTTCCTTCTATCCTCAGCACAAGACAGATTGAATAGGAACAAGGTTCCATCAGATTTAACTGTTGATGTTCCCTTTGAGCTTCCAGTGTTTCTTCAGATAGTTGATCACTGTTAAGTAGGATAGCGACATATCTAGAAAGAAACCAACCAGCCAATCTCCCCACACTTCACTACCTGCTTGAATAACAGCACTAGGAGGGACAAGAGCAGTTCCATTGTAGTCAAGAGGAATTTCAACCGGAGAATATTGACCAGCATTGCGTGGCTTAGATTTGAAAAGCGAGGACCAGGAAGAGGAAGAAGAGCCAGTAGTTGGGTTTGAAAGAAGTGGCGGTGGTACAGGTGGGGGTAAGGTAGATGGGGAGTTTGGTACGGGGGCCATAGGAGAAGGAGGAGGAAGAACAGTGGCCGTTAAGGGAGGGACAGTTTGATAGGACAGGGAATAAGAAAGGGGATGGGCCGGGGGATGGGCGGGAGCTACCATGGAAAATCAAAAGGACGTAAAAGACTCTAAACATTATTGAGGGCAATTTTATGGGATTCCAGATAGAATAAAATTTATAGAATATAATGCGAGAGGTTCTTTACAACCTAAATAATTTACGGAAAATAGTTCTTTGTTTGAGAAGACAATTATAGTATATTGAAATCTTTGTTCAACTTACATATCAACTGCCTTCGAAAGTGTGACAGCTTCAAACCTGCATTATGCACTTTAATATGGCTGCATTAATCAATTCTAAAGTATATTGAAATCTTAATAGTAGATTCCTTGTAGCGAGTGATTTCAGTTCTATTTTATCATCTAAGGACCGGATTAACAACGACCTTTTTGACTCTATGGGTGAGAAATTTTTTATTGATTGTATTTCAACTTCTAATTTGGTTAAGCCTGACTTTTCTAGAAATTTCTTCACTTGGAGAGGTGGCCATAACTTCTCTATACATAGTAAAATTGATAGGGTATTTGTTAATTATCAATTGTTGAATAAATTTCAACAATTTGGTAATAACTTTGGAAACCACTCCTTAAGCGATCATTCCCCTATTTTTATCAAACTTCTGCTATATAACAATCGAAAAATAGATTACCTTTCAAATATAACAATTTTTAGAACCTCCAAGAGGGTTGCCACTCTTCTCTTCAGAATGCTATGCTGGCTGAATTCTAGGAAATCCCCTTCACATCCAAAATCTGCGTTGAAAAATTAGATAAAAAATAAAAGCAACATCCACACTATGGTCACTAAATTACAGGATGAAGCTAATGTTCTTTATAATCAGATAGTTCAGAACCCTTTGAATATAAATTTAATAGAGCAATATACCTTGAAGACAGATCAGATCCATACTGTCATGAAAAAAATTGTATTAAAAATGAGTAAAGGATGAAATTAAATTGGTTGAAGCCTTGAAGACAGATCAGATCCATACTCATGAATATCAGCATTAGAAAAATTAGCGTATGAAGCCATTAAGTATTTCTCTGGTTTGTTTTCATCATCACAGGCTACATGTTAATTCCCAGACATTATATGTAAGAAAATCCTATTAGACAAAGCTAGAAACAATTTATGCAGACCATTTCATCTAGAGGAAATAAAATCAGCTCTTTTCTAGATTAGTGACAATAGTTCCCCTGGACCGGATGGTTTAAATTCAAAGTTTTACAAAGTGCATTGGGAACAAACTAAGGATGATTTACGGAATGCTGTGAATGGCATTCTCCAATCCGATAAAATTATAAGAGAAATCAACCACACATTTATATGTCGCATTCCAAAAAAATCAGATGCAACCGATATAGTTGATTTCAGACCAATCTCTATGTGCAATGTCTCATACAAATTTTTAGCCAACCTTTTTTGTAGTAGAATGAAAGATTATATGAATGATCTTATTTCATATAATCAAAATGCTTTCATTCCAGGTAGAATAATTACTGAGAATTCCCTTCTAGCGTATGAAATGGTCAGAGGTTTTAATAGGAAAAATTCTAACAATTTATGTCTGAAAATTGACCTGCACAAAGCCTACGATAAAATAAATAGAGAATTTATTCATCATATGCTAATTGCTATGGGATTTCCTCTATTATTTGCTAATCTTATTTATGAATGCATATCAACTCCTTCGTTCTCAAGTGTTAGTTGATGGATTACCTTTTGGATTCACTGGCAGCTCGAGGGGTCTTAGACAAGGGGATCCTCTCTCGCCATATTTATTTTCAATTGCTATGGAATTTCTAACAATTACGATTGATATGAAGTACTTGAAAGGTAATATCAATCCCATATACAAAATTGAACCTATGATTACACATTTGTTGTATGCGGATGACATTCTTATTTTGGTCAAAGCTACAATTGAAATGCAGTAAGCATACTGAGAATATTCCAAGTACTGAAATCTCTTACTGGTCTTGATGTTAATGAAAATAAATCTACTTTAATTTTTAGCAAAGGAGCTAATAAGCAACAGATTGCTAACATTCTGAATATCAACATTGGTAATCTTCCTATCAATAAAAGAAAATATTGGAAAATAATATTTTGAAGTTATAAAAAGAAAAAATAAACGTGTATAATGTTTGATAATCATTTATAAATAGTTTTGAAGTGTTTCGGACAAGTTCCGTAATAATTCACCAAATGGTCAAAATTTGAGTACTTTCCGTAACGGTAGTACGCAATTCTACGACCCATAACTTCAAACATAAGTGTAGAATGCATTTAAAGTCGGTATTAGAAAATATTTTATCCGTAAAGTTGATATATTTTATTTGAATCTGAAAAATTAAGTTTTTATTTTATAAAACTTAAGCTATGAGTAACTCAATTTTTCGTAGAGGTTACTCTACGGTAATTAACGACAATTTTTGTTAGTGAAGTTTTATAATTCCTAAAAATATAAATTAAATTTATAAATTCATCATTAATATAATAATGAAGTTTTGAATCATAAAAAAGGATTTATACTTACTAAAAGTATAGTTTTGGAAATTGACTTAATAATCACTATTCACCAACGATTTGAAAATCAGATTTTGAAATAAGGAATTTAAAAGTATTTTTTTGACCCAAATCTTTTGCAAATGTTTTCATAATAATTAATTAAGATTTTAAAGATTTATTTGGGAAATTTTCGAAGGACTTCTAAAATTGTCAAATTTTAGGGGTCGAATAAATTGTTTAATAAATAAACAATATTTGAAAATAAACTCAGAGGTGACATTAGACTTCGAGGTATGGAAATGGCCGTTATTTAAAGGATGTAAAATGTAATTGAACCAAGCTTTGAGAGGAAATAGTTCCCTAACTTGGATTGCCTTACTGTTTATAATAAATAACTAAAGTTTGTAATCGAAGACTTAAGTCGCGAATGAGGAATTATCTCTGAATGAGAAGTAAAGTAAATAACAGAAAGATGTATGTGATATACCTAAGAGTAAATCTTGTCCCGCCCGTGAGATCTGAGAAAGAGAACAAAGTAGTTAGAAAGATGGGGAAATCCATCTGACTTGGTTAATTTCTTAGACGATGGGTGGAACAGGTCGAATGTAGATCTGAATGCTTGTCAAAGATCACATACAAGTTTTGACAAGATAAGTGAAAATTTTGGGTAAGGTAGAAAGGAATTGGAACTCAAATTTGTGATGTTAAGTTGGATTATCTTTCTGGTGTCGACCTGATGTTGGTTTAGGCCTTCGGGGTTGCACTTGGAAAATTATTCTCTTAGCATTTTACAATCAAGAACTAATTCTAATGGAAAGCAAGGGTTAAGTAATTAATTGAAGGAGGCTTAACAATTATGTATGAACATATACACATTTTATTACGATAGTTGATATCGAAGGAACCGGGGTCGGATTTGGGTAATCCCTATTCGAAGACCACTTCTAATCAATTTACGACGTTTCGAAAACAGATATGTGATTAAAGAGATTAGGATTCAGAAATCTCCATGGTATTGAAGGCCGAAGATCTTTCATGATAAGTGGATTGCTTGTGGATAACCTTGGGGTTGCTCCCAAGGTAAATGAATAGCGGAATCCCTTGTTGTAGGATCTACGATGATGCAAAGGCTGTGGCTACTGCAATTAGGGATGTAGTGGGGCGGTGCCTTTGGTTCATCCTTTTCCTGGATGACTTGTGTGGACGGATGTCTGACCGAGCATTTCTTATGATCACATACATTGACTTTTACAAACGTACATCTGCTTGGTAGAGGAGAAGGCAACTTCTCTTAGCTTAACATACTTCTCGGAGATGTATAAGCTCATAGGTTGTGTTTTGTGGAAGTCAATTAGTGATTAGCAGATCTGAAAATGTGGTATTCAGAGTGGAATGCGCTACAATGGAAAGGTAACTTACCACTAATTTATTTAGGTCGTCACACCTCGGTCTCGTACATGTGTAAGTGACTTAGAAGTTTTATTGTGGAGTTTATCATTTATTTTGGTTTATGCCATGCAAACAGTGGATGCTCATATTACACTGTCGCAGTCCAAGTCCTTATATACTATGGTAGCCTGCCATCCCCGACGTCTTCCTCAATTATATCCTTCAAATGCCTGCAATCGTTGGTAGTGTTCCCATCCAGCTTATGGAATATGATGTAATTTCCCGATACCCACTCGCACTCGATGGGCTCTCTCATTGTCGGCCTTTGATACGAAAGGCATCCTCAGGTATCCATATAAATCATTTCTAGAGTCTTGTTTAAATTGATATAAGAAGAGAATCTTAGTTCTCTCCTTTGCTGCTTTGATCTGTCAAAGCCATCATCCACTTTTCGCTTTCTTTTGTCCTTTCCCGAGCCATCTCTAGATGGTCCTCCGCCTCTCACTCCGTTAACCTCTTCACTACCAACCTTAGCATCTTCCTATCATTAGAATCACTCCACCTCATGGAAAAATTCTCCAAGATCCTTTTGTGGATCCTGCTGCAGTAAACTTTAAAGTCTGTGTCGTATATACTCCTGATATCGCTTCCATTAAAACCATCAATGTATCTGACTGATCCACTGAAGTAATTACTGCATTGATCCATGTCATGAAATTCCTCTAGGACACTCCTGCCTTTTGTTTTAGCGATGCCAATGTTATTATGCTCTTGTCTGATGATATGGTCGAAAATTGCCTCATAAATTTATCCACCAACTCCATCCAAGTGCCAATAGAACCATTCTGCAATTGCCTAAACCATGTTGCAACTATATCTGCTAAGTACAAGGGAAAACATCACTCCATTACTTCCTCCGATGCCTTTCTGCACTTCCATATGCCTCATGTACCTCAACAAACGAATAGTAGGGTTAAATTTTCCATCATATGCCCCCAGTGCTGGTAACTTAAACTCCGATGGATTCCTAGCGTACCTGATGTTAGGAGTGAACGGACTCCCATTCACATCTTCTATATCCCTATTCACTAATCCTCCTCCCATGGTTCATCTGATCATATCTACAAACCTATCATTATCATCAAAGTTTTCTCCTATCATCATTTCCAACCTGCCCCTGAGTCCACGAGGGAATTTCGAAACATGCTACTCATGATGTGCATTTGCATTCCAATCTTTGCCAAACTGCACGACATCAACCACGAGCATACCACCGACCGATCTAGCATGATCCCGGGCGATTCCACTAAATCCTAAGAGATCGACGTTGACCCCTATAGGGGGATTGGTGCCGATCGGTCCATGTTGACTGAGGGCTTTCCCCGGCTGATCCACTCTATTCCTCTACCTGTTAGCGATGTTTTCCCGTTCCTAAGTCCAGTTTTCTACAGCTCTTGTTACTCCAACTCCATGATATATTTGCAGCTTCTACTACTCCGATCCCTTAGTTTGTTGCTCCAGCTTGTCCCATTTGCCTAAGGAAATTCATGATTATCTCCTCTTGCCTCTTCATCATCCGCTCTTGCATAACATCTATCATAATCTCCATCTCGTTCCTAGTAATGTAGATGGAGGTTTGATTAGCTCCATCTCCAGAGGATGCTTCCTGATTTCCTTCATAGCGACTCCTATCGGTCACCGGTCTCCTTGTAGATTTCCTAACCATTGATCCAAATCTAAGCTCTAAATCTTTTCCAAATCAGCGGGTGCTAGTCCTCTTAGTGAAAGCACCAAAATTTTGATGGTGAAAATGGCCACCGACACATTAATTGGTATGAAAGCACCACGAACCTAATATTCCAATTCAAACAGAGTGATGTAGAGAAATAAACATGAAGAAAATAAAACTAAAATAGTAGAAAGTAAATAGAGAAATATAATTATAGTCGTTCGGCTAACTCCGGCATACGTTCACCCCAAAGAATTTCCTTTTATTGATTTATACCACTGATTATAGTTACAATGGATGAAATTTGAGTAGTAAAAAGGGCAAAGTATAGCCTAGGAAAGAAGATGAAGAGAACCAGAATGAATATCCTTTTCGTGAGCCATGCCTGCTGTACCTATAGGGGAAGCTGATGAAATATCTTGCTCAAAATTTGCATGCAGAAGACCAAGGAGATAGTGGACCTATCCATAAAGTTTTGGCCCATCTGGGCCATTGTGACCGATCAGACTGATCCCTATATGGGGATCAGCATCGATCAATGCTACTGACCTAGTGGGGCTCGATGGTCGTTGGTATGGGTCCTTTCCATTTCTTCTTTGTATTCCTATAGTTATTTGCTTGGTTTCCTATGTGTTCCTTGATTTTCTGAGCGATCTTATTTGTGTTAAATTTCCAATCCGAATGAGCCATATCCATGAGGATCCGATCTGACCGTACTTAACCATACAGATCTAATCTGCTCCCTTGCTTAGGGAAAGTGCAAATCCATACTTAGCCATTTCTAGGATGCCATTCGCTTGAATCCGCTTGACTTTAATCTATATCCTTGTTTATAACCAATTTATGATCCCGATAACCATTTGTTTAGCCAAGTCCATAATATCACGACCTTGTCAAAAGGCGAGATAACAATTTGTTGATCCAATCTGCCAATATTGGATCATCTCTTTGACAAGCTTGAATTCAATAAAGTAAACTTGGTCAAATATACAGACTTTCTAATCCTACTATCTCTTTAATGCTTTGGAAATTGAGATTACATGAAGATAACATTCTAACTCTTTTCATTCTACTAACGTCCTTGGTACGACCACCTAATGCAACCAGTTGAGAGAATTTGCTGCCTTATTTCCTTTTTTGAGCTATACTATATCTCTAGGTCAAGTGTAGCTAGAAATTCAAGCCGTCATTATGGTCACGTATTCAAATCTTTCTGCGAAAATAAACTTTCAGGGACTTATGGTTTGTGTATAATATAAACCTTTCTCCTAACAAATAGCGTCGCTAAAGATTCATAGAAAATACTACAATTGCCAACTCAAAATCATGATTTGCATATTTCACTTCGTGACGTCTGAGTTGCCTAGATGCGTAAGCAACAACTCTATCTCTCTACATCAACACAACGCCAAGTCCTATCCTATATGCATTTGTATAAACTTCCCGATCTTGGTTTCCTTCGAGAATTATCAAAATTGGAGCATTTGAAAGTAGCTCCTTTAATTTTAAATATGATTTTTCACATTTGTCTATCCAAATAAATCTTTTTCCTTTCTTTGTCAATAGAGTGAGTGGAGAAAATTTTCTGGAGAAGTCTTTAATAAATCACATGTAGTGTCTGACTAATCCCAAGAAACTATGAATTTCTATTATTATCTCTAGGCGTTTCCATTTTTGAATTGCCTCTAAATTAAATAGCTTGACTTAAATACCTTTTTCAAATATCCTAAAAAATTGACTTCCTTCTATCAGAAATGACAGTTTAAAATTTTTGCTTTATGTAGATGTTCTCTTAAGGTTACTAATACCATTTTCAAATGAATCATATGCTCTTGTTCCATATTTCAGTAGATGATGATGTTGTCAATGAAAACCAAAATTAATTTATCCAAATAATTTTGAAATACTTGATTCATCAAATCGACAACATAAGCTAGAGCATTTGTCAATCTAAATGGAATTGCTATCCACTCATATGAACCATATCTAATTTGAAACGCAATTTAAGATATAATATCATTTGCCACTCTGAGTTGATGAAAACATATTGCTCGTACAAACTGCGAAAATACTTTACCACTGCTCCATTGATTAAACAAATCATCGAGTAATAAATATTTATTCTTAATCGTAAGATCATTCAACTTTATGTAATCTATATAGAGTCGTAAATATCCATCTGTTTTCTTAACAAACAAAGCGTATGCACCCCATAGAGAGTACTAGGTCTTATGAAATTATTCTTCTGAAGTTATTCCATCTATTTTCTTGATTCCGCCATTTCCTTATGGCACACATGGTTAAGTGGTCTACTAAATGGTTGACATCTAGGAATTATATCAATCCTAAATTCAACCGCTCTTCAAGGTGGTAAACTTATTACTAGTTCAAAAACATAGGTAAAATTCTTGACTACTAGAATCTATCCAATCTTGTTTCCTTGAGATCCAAAGAAGTTAAAGAATATACTAAACTGGAACTCAATGCTTGTACTACAATTATAAATCTTTTTATGTGATCAAGTGTTAAAGAGTAATCACTCACTCAATATAGAATAATTGAGCTTGATAATGCCCGTACCAATCGATTCCAAGTATAATTCTAAAGCTTATAGGCTCCATAATAAATAAATCACAAAAATTATAACTGAATAAATGAATGGAGAGGTCACAACGTTTCATATTCAAAGAAGCATAGCCCCTAACAAGATTAGAAACTCAATGTTAGAACTGGGCCAACACGACGGGCAGCAAAATTTTCTACCATTTTGGATCTTACTGGGCCTACGAAAACTTGATTTATTTAGATCTTATCTAAATTAATTTTAAATAAAACCATTATTTTATTTTATTTGTTAAAAGGTTTTTGTTTTGAAATTATATCTATATAATATAAACATGTGTATCATATGCATATGTGTGTGTACGTGCACGTGCAACATATACAATGTACATGGTTTAACATGCCCATGTCTAAGGACTAAGATTTACACCGTAATGGACGTGTTAGCCCTTCTATGTCATATATGAAGTATAGTATATATATATTAATGTGATATCAAATTTTATTTATACTAGTATAATTATTTATAAGTAAATACATATGTACGACATTTTAAAGTCATAACGTTTGAAATACAAATATATAAATAATTTTGTATTCAATTTAAATTCAAATTTCGAATTTTAAGTCCTAGTCTTGATATTAAAATATATTTTATTTACAAACTTAAATCAATAAGTTATAATTTAATAAAAGAAACACACACACACACATATATATATGTACTTGTTAATGTAAATTAATTTTCTTATTATATAAATATATATACACACATAATAATATTAGCATTTACCTAGTTAAAAAACATATATCAAAATTAATATTTATAAATCAAATATAAAATAACTTTACATGATCAAAATGCAAATGAATAAAATTGCGCACACACGCACACACACATAATTTTGGCCGAAAATATCTTTAACCGAATGTAATTTTTTCCTTGCAGTTTTAAATTTTTTTCTCGCTTATTCTTATAGTTTTAAACATTTGTATCCTTTTTTATTTCCATATGAAACAGACAAAACAATTTTTCTCTCCAAAACATACTTTAATACATATATGTACTTAAAACATTTAAAAAGACACACACACAAACATATACAAATATATATATATATATATATATATATATATATATATATATATGTAAAACAAATGTATTAATATTAATTATTTAAAATAATATATATATACATATGTATAATTTGAATAATACATATATGAAGAATTTGTTTTGAATTGATATATATATATATATATACACATGTTTCATATATATGTTTGTATGTATATGCATGTGTGTACATATATATACATATATATATAAATTTACTACAAAATTACATATAACATATGTGTTTTTTATTTATTTAAAATCTAATTTTGTTTATTTTCAATCAACTTTTTAATTTCAATTTTTTTTCTTTTTAAATCATGGCTGAGATCATATATATGCTTGTATACTTTTTTTTTACTAATAATAGGTGATATATATACACAAACCTGTCTAATTAAAGTATTTAACGGTTTTATAGCAGTTGAGGTACAAAAAGTTATAGCGGGGATGTAGCAGAAAATAGTGAAGGTGCAAAAACTTTATTAGATACAAAACTAAATATTTAAAGTTAATTATTCTCATTCTCACATCATTTGTGTAGGAAAAAGAAATATTGTTTAATCTTGTATAACAAAACTAAAGAATATCATGATTTATGCATTTCAATTTTTTTGACTATAATAGGTTTCTAACTTATATTGATTACTTATGCCTTGAAATTAGGCTTTTAATCTAAATTTGTTGATTTGGTTTAAAAGAGAACCAGTTGTTAACCCGTCTTTTGGCAATGCTGTAGGCATGCGGATTTAACTAAGTCGATTTCTCAGTTATCGAGGATGGAATACGGTAGGTTTGAGTCGACTGGATGGATATGTGTCGCAACACGTTTGGAAGTCGCTACAGGAATAGGAAGTCACTACAGGAACTGGAAGTCGCTATAGGATCAAGAAGTCACTACAGAAAGTCGCTCGGCATGGGAGTCGCTCGGCATGGAAGTCGCTCGGCACAGGAAGTCGCTACAGGAAGTCACAACAGGAACAAGAAGTCGCTACGGGAGCAGGAAGTTGCTCGGCATGGAAGTCGCTCGGCACAGGAAGTCGCTATAGGTACACGAAGTCGCTACAAGAACAAAAAGTCACTATAGGAAGTCGCTATAGGAACACGAAATCGCTATAGGAATAGGAAGTCGCTACAGGAATTCGCTCGTACCATGATTAAGGATGTTGGCATGGCTATGGTCCTGATGGGCCCGGACTACTCAGAAAGCCCAGCAACTCGGGATTTATCTATAAATACAGCATGTGGGGGTTCAGGAAAAGGATCTTCATTTTGTTTCCCTTCTTCTTCCTCATTAAGGCTACTCTGCCATAATTGTTTTGAAAACTCCGGATTGTAACTATAATTGATTCTCATATCAATAAAAAGGAAATTTTTGAAGTGGATGTAGGCCAGAGTCAGCCGGACCACCATAAATCCACTGTCTTTACTGCTTTCTCTTTAATTTTTACTGCTCTTCATATTTATACTCTCTACATACACACTATCTGTTATCTGTGACTATTAGTTGGTGCTTTCATTTATGTTTGGGTTTAGTGACCAATTTTGGCGCTAACATTTTGGTGCTTTCACTGAGAGTTGAACTCAGGAATTTTGGAGCTAGGAACTTGGATTCTAGGAAACAATGGTTAGACCATCAGCAAGGAAGCAAGTGACAGAAAGGAGTAATCAGGAGGGAAGTCAAGAGGCTTCCTCTAGAGCTTTAGCAGGTCAAGCATCCATCTACATCACCAGGGATGAGATGGAAGCGATGCTTAAAACACAGAAGGACATAATGCAGGCTCTTCTCAGACAATTTGCACAAGAAGGAAATGCAGGATCTCAAATCCATGGAGCTGGATTAGAAGCGCTCAACCAGTAAGCAGAGGGAATGGATCAGCAGGGGACAGCCCCCAATCAGCAGACGGCTATCAACCTGGATGGATCTAGACTCAGAGGCATACCACCAGGAAATGCTGGACCAATCCATGGAGGGATACCAAATGACGCTGTGCAACCCGACACCAACAGGACTGTAGGGGTACGTGATGAGAAGTATGTGCCAGGATTCCCTCATGAACTCGAGGGACAGACCGGAGGCAACGGACAAGGATTACAACTTGGCGACAATGATAGATTAGCGGAGAATATGAAAGTCCTTTGCCGGAGAGCCGAGGCCGATGAATATCAAAGTCCTTGGCCGAAGAGCCGAGGCCAAAGAATATAAAAGTCCTTGGCCGAAGAGCCGAGGCCGGAGAATATGAAAGTCCTTAGCCAAAGAGCCGAGGTCGGTGAATATCAAAGTCCTTGGCTGGAGAGCCGAGGCCGGAGAATATGAAAGTCCTTGGCCGGATAGCCGAGGCCAGAGAATATGAAAGTTCTTGGCCGGAGAGCCGGGGCCGGAGAATATAAAAGTCCTTGGACGGAGAGCTAAGGCCAGTGAATATCAAAGTCCTTAGCTGGAGAGCTGAGGCCGGAGAATATGAAAGTCCTTAGCCGGAGAGCCGAGGCTGGTGAATATCAAAGTCCTTGGCTGGAGTGCCGAGATCGGAGAATATGAAAGTCCTTGGACGGAGAGCCGGGACCGGTGAATATCGAAGTCCTTGGCCGAAAGACCGAAGCCGGAGAACTTATAAGCCCTTGACCGAAGAGTCGAGGCTGGAACAGGGTAACACGACTCGGTGAGGTCTACGGATTTAAGGTTAAACCCGGAAAGGTCATGAATTTAATAATATGGTCATGAACGGGATATGGATTTCGGATATCGAATTTGAGGCTATTCAAAACACACCTTCCAATAGCAAGGCATGTTTTGGGGTGGGGGGAAAAGTGTTAACCCGCCTTTTGGCAAGGCTGTAGGCTGGCGGATTTAACTAAGTCGATTTCTCAATTATCGAGGATGGAATGTGGTAGGTTTGATTCGACTGGATGGATAAGTAACGCAGTACGTTTGGAAGCCGCTACAGGAATAGGAAGTCGCTACAAGAACAGGAAGTCGCTACAAGAACAGGAAGTCGCTACAGGAAGTCGCTCGGCATGAAAGTCTCTTGGCATTGAAGTCGCTCGGCATGGAAGTCGTTCAGCATAGGAAGTCGCTACAGGAACAGGAAGTCGCTACAGGAACAGGTTGTCGCTACAGGAAGTCGCTCGGCATAGGAAGTCGCTATAGTAACAGTAAGTCGCTACAGGAACATTAAGTCGCTACAGGAAGTTGCTACAGGAACATGAAGTCGCTACAGGAACAGGAAGTCGCTAAATGAAGTCGCTGTACCATGATGAAGGATGTTGGCTCGGCTATAGTCCTGATGGGCCCGGACTACTCAGAAAGCCCAACAACTCGGGATTTACCTATAAATACAGCATGTGGGGGTTCAAAAAAAGGATCTTCATTCCGTTTCCCTTCTTCTTCCTCATTAAGGCTACTCTGCCATAATTGTTTTGAAAAATCCGGATTGTAATTGTAATTGATTCTCATATCAATAAAAAGAATTTTTTTGGAGTGGATGTAGGGCAGAGTCATCCGAACCACTATAAGTCCACTGTCTTTACTGCTTTCTTTTTAATTTTTACTTCTCTTTATATTTATGCTCTCTACATACACTCTATCTATTATCTGTGACTGTTAGTTGGTGCTTTTATTTATGTTTGGGTGTTAGTGACCAATTTTGGCGCTAACACTAGTCAAATCAACCTTTTTATAATAATGATTCTAAAGCGGATGCTAAAAGCCTTAATTTAGCCATTGTAGCGGAAAGTAGTGGGGATTAAGTCAGATCTACTATTTATTAGGCCTAAACTGAAAAAGCATAGTGGTTAAAGATTGCTATGCATTATTGCAGAGAATTTGCGAGGCTTTAATGGGGCTTTGACTACATAAATACGCACATATTCAAAATGGACAGTTCACAAACATAAGGATTCGTGATAATATATTCGATCTGACTATATATGAATTACATATGGACAAAATATACAATATAAATTGTAAATACGGTTATTACATTACTATATCCCAAAGAATACATCTTGAATGTTGAATTAATGGACTTTGCTTGAATCTTTATTCCAATCTTCTAGAGAAAGCAACCAAACTGAAAGCATCACACATCATTGCACAATTTTTATTTGAATTTGTGTATCAAATGCTTGAAGTAATGGAGGCAGTAGTTGTGAGAAATGCGGATTAAGGATCTTAAGGCTAGGATAAACACTAGAGAGGAGGGGGTGAATAGTGTTTTAGAGAATTGTTAAATCTTTTTGAGTTTTTGTTAATTTAAACACAAATGTATGCAATATTCAGACACAGATATGATCACAGAATCAAACACAAATGCAAATATAAAGTAAAAATAGTAAAGGAAAGAACACACCGGATTTTATACTGGTTCGGAGTTACCCTACATCCAGTCCCGCACAACAAGTACGGATTTCCTTTCAAAAACAATCTTTACAATTACACCCTCGATTTCAAGGCTACAAGGTACACCCTCCAAATCACAATCCTCTGGGTAGAGATACTTGATTTCCCGGGCAACAAGTTCACCCAATTGATTTCCCAAGGCTACAATGACACCTTATCTCGCTTGATTGATTTCCAGGGCTACAATCACACCTTTTCTCTCTACGTTGATTACAAAAAGCCTATAAATCTGAATAACACTGAGGATCTTGTTGAGATAGTGATAGAGAATCAAACCAGAGACAATCTAGTTAGATTCAATGTTGATTTCAGTAGAGTAATGGTAAGAATATGTATACAGAAATGTGGAAGAAGAAGAGGAGTGAAAAACCAGAAAAACTGAATTAAAATTCATTGAAACTAACACCTATTTATAGAGGAACAACAGCCATGTCCATTCGTGAAGAGTTATGAAGAATAGACACTTCTTTTGAAATTTAAATTTTGAACTCAACTGACACCATGTCGACATGGGGTACTTGAGTATGTTGACATCCCAAAGGGATTTTTGGTGTTTTGATTTCTTTGAAAATAACCTTTAATTTATATTAAAACTATTTTAAACTTTATAAATATACTTGACTATAATTAATATACATAAATTATATATATATATATATATATATATATAGAATTTTACTATAATTTTATATTTAAATCTAAATATATAAATATTAAAAAATTAAATATACTTTTATTTTAAAAGATAGTTTAAAAACAAGGATAATTATTTTGAGGCTAAAAGTATTTGAAATCATGATAGATTTTTTTGATGCTTTTAAAAGGAAGGTTTTGAAATCATTTTGAAAGCAAGATATAATTTTGAAAAATCATTTTGAATAAAATGTTAGCGGATACAAAACAATGTTCCACTAGATTTTTCGTAGGTTCCATCCTACTTAGGGTTCCATCCCTTTAACGGGCTTGAAATGGATTCCATTCCACGAATAAATTGGATTTTAAGATGCCAGTGCTTTTCTAGGAGTTTTAAAAAAAAATTCTAATTAAATAAAAATTACTTTAATCCTTGAACTCTTGATAATCTTGGTACTCATGAGTCTTCAATCTTGATATCTTGAATCTTTATACTGTACAGTCTTCATTCTTGTTACCTGTGTGGTTAAATCCTACATATACATATATATCTAAACTTATACTGTTAGTATTTATATTTTATAATCTATTTTAAGGTTGTTGTCATCAAAACCATCATCTCACGGACTAACAATCTCCTCCTTTTTGATGATGACAACCTTTGTTTATAAAATATACTTCTATCCTAATAACTCCCCCATAATCTATGCCTAACTACCCTATTTTATATTTCTCCCCCTTTGTCATCAACAAAGACCATCCTAAAAACATAAAACTATAAAACTCCCCCTTAAAATAATACTAGAACAAAGTATAGTAAATGGAATGTGAAAGACATTAAAATAATTATATTATAATTATTCAATACATAAATATGTATAAGTATATTTCAACACACTCATCAAAACCAATCATGTTAGACAAGTCAAACAAATCAATCAAGTCAAACACGTCAAACAAGTCAATCAAGCCAAACAAGTCAATCAAGTTAAACAAGTCAATCAAGTCAAACAAGTCAAACAAGTCAATTAAGTTAATCAAAACATACCAAACAAATCAAAAACTAATAATCCTATATTATGAGACAATACTACAAACTCCCCCTAAAATAAAATACACTCGTTATGTATACATGTACGCAATATGTAGTTTGTAATGCAGTATGAAATGCATGACATATGCAATGTAGCATGAGATGATATGCAAAATGAAGTGCAACTTGTGATGCAAATGATTATGATATTTCATGCATTGTAATTTATGATAAAATATGCAATGAAATGTGATATGAAATGGGATGCATAATGATATGTAATATGAAATAAAATGATAACTAAGTAAAAATAATAATATGCAGAATGATATGATGATATATATCATGGTAAGAGATATTCATATTATAAGATAAACATAATATATATGTGTGTGCCAAACTATTTAACACTTCAACCAAACAACGGAAATACACACCAATTACTAGACTTAGGTTAAGGAAACTAGTGAATGGGACAGAAAGAGTAGTAAAGACAAGAGTTTAAAGGTAATAAATAGTATTAAAACTATAACATATTCATGAAAGGTAGTAATCAATTAATATCAAAAATCAAATCTAAGAAATATGGACTTAAACTATATATGATAAAATATGGTTTTTATAAAAATTAATACCCTAATTATTTAATTTATTTAAAATAATAATTTTTTAACTTGGTCAATTTTTTTTAAGAATCCAAACTTCCTTGTTTATAAAAAAAACTTAACTTACTAATTAAAACCTTTATATCAAATTATTATTGATTAAAATATTTAGAAACATGTTTGAACATTTTTTTAAAATATCATAATGAAATATTAAAAATAACAAAAATTGAAAAACTAAAATAAACATGTGTTATGTTAAGGCCTCTTTCATTTAAAATTTTAGTTAATTACTAAAAAAGTATCTAAACATTAATTTTAAAATATTCTAATATAAGTTAGAAAACAACTTTTTACAAAAATAGACAAAAATTCTTAATTTAAATATTATTTTTACATAGTTTAAAGTTTCAAGTAGAAAACACATTTTTATAAAAACTTTTAAAAAAAATTTAGACAGGCATATCGAAATTTATACTACGGTGTGTTGATATATGGACCTAAATATCAAAAGTTATAAAAGAGATAAATTTCTACACTTGACTAAATGCATAAATATATATACTCCTAAATGCAACAATAAAGATGAAATAATAGTAAAGCGTACCAATTTTTGCACTCCATTTTTCTAACTTTGTTGTTCTTCCATTGTCGTGAACCACACATTTATATCTCTTAGAATTTAACGATGAGATCTGTTCTATTGCGATGGGCTCGTTTTTCTGATCAGTATAGTATATTCATTTACCGAATTTGAAGACCGTATGAGAAAGATGCAGATGATTTTGTAGATTGACTAACATGGCGCCAAAACTTTGAATTTGAATTTTGAATGAATGGACACTTCAACCACTATAAATAGGCCCAACAATCACCGCTTTTCATAAAAGTTTTTCTTCTCCATCTTCTTCTCGTTTTTTCTACTTACTATCAAACTTCTAGAAGGCATATCTCCTTCGTTTCTTAACAGAATTGGATGAAACTAGCGGTAAATCGAAGAGGAAGGCAAGGAATACGATCTAGTAATATTTTGATGTCAAATTTGGCCGGTATTGTGATACAACACGCCGAACAGTAGAAGAAATGTAGAAAATCCCCTACACAGTTTTTCAATTTTGGATAGCCAACTTCAAACTATCATATCTCACTCAATTTTGATCAAAATTTGATGATCCACCCATAAAAATGACCACTAAAACAAGAAATACAATCTGAAAAAGGAGTGGAAATATAATGCTAAAATCTCTGGATGAAATTTGAAGAATACCTTTGACAGTTTTGCCTTCTTTTTCTCTTTGTTCGCCAAAACTTCATTTTACGTCATTTCTTGAGGGATTCGCACGAAACCAGTGACATTGCGAAGTAGATGGAGAGAAGTACAGTATCATATCAAGTTGTAGATGAGAATCAAAAGCTTTGTATTGATATGGTACCCATTACATTGTCGATTGCCATTATATATCCATTTGTTCTTCTTGATCGATGAATGATTATCTGGTATCATTTAACCAACTGTCATTAGACATAACTCTTTTCCTGCAAAACAACATAACTTTTTAAAGAATCAAGTGACTTTTCAAAATAACTAAATATAGTTTAAACAAAAATATCATGATGATTCTGAGACATATTCATATGAAAATAGTATTAATAATTTTATAAAAAATTGCCATTTTAAAAATTTTCAAAATTCAGATTATGAAAACTTTAAAAATCTTGCTCTGATACCAAATGTGAGAAATACGGATTAAGGATCTTAAGGCTAGGATAAACACTAGAGGGGGGGGGGGGGTGGGTGAATAGTGTTTTAGAGAATTCTTAAATCTTTTTGAGTTTTTGTTAATTTAGACACAAATGTATGCAATATTCAGACATAGATTTGATCACAGAATCAAACACAAATGCAAATATAAAGTAAAAATAGTAAAGGAAAGAACACACCAGATTTTATACTGGTTCGGAGTTACCCTACATCCAGTCCCGCACAACAAGTACGGATTTCCTTTCAAAAGCAATCTTTACAATTACACCCTCGATTTCAAGGCTACGGGGTACACCCTCTAGAATCACAATCCTCTAGGTAGAGATACTTGATTTTTCGGGCAATAAGTTCACCCAATTGATTTCCCAAGGCTACAATGACACCTTATCTCGCTTGATCGATTTCCAAGGCTACAATCATACCTTTTCTCGCTAAGTTGGTTACAAAAAGCCTATAACTCTGAATAGCACTGGGGATCTTGTTGAGATAGTGATAGAGAATCAAACTAGAGATAATCAAGTTAGATTCAATGTTGATTTCGGCAGAGTAATGGTAAGAATATGTATATAGAAATATGGAAGAAGAAGAAGAGGAGCGAAAAACTAGAAAAACTGAATTGAAATTCATTGAAACTAACCCCTATTTATAGAGGAACAACAACCATGTCCATTCGTGAAGAGTTATGACAAATAGACACTTCTTTTGAAATTTAAATTTTGAACTCAACTGACACCATATCGACATGGGGTACTTGAGTATTCGACATCCCAAAGGGATTTTTGGTGTTTTGATTTTCTTTGAAAATAACCTTTATTTTATATTAAAACTATTTTAAACTTTATAAATATACTTGACTATAATTAAAATACATAAATAATATATATATATATAGAATTTTACTAAAATTTTATATTTAAATCTAAATATATAAATATTAAAAAATTAAATATAATTTTAGTTTAAAAGATAGTTTAAAAACAAGGATAATTTGATTTTGAAATTAAAGATTATTTTGAGGCTAAAAGTATTTGAAATCAGGATAGATGTTTTTGATGCTTTTAAAAGAAAGGTTTTGAAATCATTTTGAAAACAAGATATAATTTTGAAAAATCATTTTGAATAAAAAGTTAGCGGATACAAAACAATGACCCACTAGATTTTTCATAGGTTCCATCCTACTTAGGGTTCCATCCCTTTAACGGGCTCGAAGTGGATTCCATTCCACGAATAAATTGGATTTTAAGATGCCGGTGCTTTTCTAGGAGTTCTAACAAAATTTCTAATTAAAGAATAAATTACTTGAATTGTTGAACTCTTGGTAATCTTGATAGTCATGAGTCTTCAATCTTGATATCTTGAATGTTTATACTGTACTGTCTTCATTCTTGTTACCTACATGGTTATATCCTGCATATACATATATATATATCTAAACTTATACTGTTAGTATTTATATTTTATAATCTATTCTAAGGTTGTTGTCATCAAAACCATCATCTCACGGACTAACAGTAGTTAGAGTACTCAATATTTTAGTTATGTGACTCTTTATCTTTGAATTTGATCAGCGATCAATATCTAACAATTCGAATATTAATGTATTCACATTACTTTAGCTAGTAGTGTGAGAATAAACACAAGTCTGAGTGGGATATAAAAGTTCAAATACCCACTACCATAAAGAAATACAACATATATATCCGTTAACCCAAAAAATGGATTCAACACCCTGATTTGAGTGTGAAAGCACCAACTCTATTTCTCATAGCAAACAATATAGAAAATAAATGTAAAAAAGAGCAGAAATAGTAAAGAGACAAGAAGATTTTTATAGTGATTCGACTGTTAATGAAGCCTTTGTCCACTTTATAGTTTTTATTTATTGATTTTTATTACAAGATTGAGTCGAGTTATAATATGATTAAATCTCCTAAGCTAGATCAAGTCACAAGTACTTGGAGGCAACCACAGGACCTTAATTACTCCTTGATGACTATTATGTGGGAGAAGAAGATTAAAGAATAGCAATGGTAGAGTTGTAGCAGCTAGTCCAGAGGATTCCTTTTATGTTACAAGTGAGATTGTATGTAGAAGGGTTGGAGAGCACTTGGGCCAAAGCCGCTTTATCAGAAGCCTATACTCATCATGCAAAAGGAGCCTAGAAAATACGAGCCAAAAATAGCTATCTATTTGGATAGATGCCGATCCAACCAAATTGGTCGGTATCCAAATACTTAGCTAATTTTTGGCTCTAGCATGTTTGATCAGGCTTCTTATTTTGTATTGATGCTTTCTGTGTAATTTCGTAGCTATTTGACCTGTTTTGATGATGGTTGCCTTATGGATTGGATTGAACCTTATCTTAAATCATATGAACCTTTACTTCTTGAAGTAGGCTGCTTGGAATTTTCCCAAACTTGATAGGCGAACATAGTAGATGTATATAGCCATGGTGCAAAAGGTTTGGAGGATACAAGCTTCAATAATTTGGATTAATACCGACCCAATTGGATTGGATCGGTGTTGATCCTAATTCTTAGCCTATTTATGGATAAGTTTTCTTTTCGTCTATCATTTGGTTCTTTTGGATCTTATGGAGAAGTTTTAAGTGATTCTGAATTAGTCTAGATGTTTTAACTCCTATTGAATTCTACTGGATTAAAAACCTGGTTAACATTTTCCCTTCAAGGTATGCTTTTGTAGAAATTAAGGTGTGCTCTAGATTTGATTACCTCTAGGTTTCTGTTTCAAAGAGTTTCATTGATCGTATCAAGCCATCTTAAGAAGTTATCTATGACGTGCCAGTGAACTGTTCGGTTTATATTATGAATCTACATTATTCATGATTACTGAGTGATCTTGACTTAATAATCTTTGGAATGCATATGCATATCGGATAGGTCACGACAGACGAGTTTAGAGCTGTTTAGGCGAATAAATTTGGGTCGCTACCGATCCAATTGGCTCGAATCCATACCGATTCGAATACTTAGCAAATATTTTGATTTTTTTTCCTTATTTATGCTTCATATGACCTGAATCCTTTTGTCCTACTTCATTTTATTTCTATTCGAGCCGATACAATTTTCCTCAAACCTAGCTGTACTGATCTGAAGCTTTCACTGCCATCGATCATCCAGCGCCACCGCCGTCGTGTGCCGCTGCCTCCATAAGTTGCATCCGATGACTTAAGCGGAGTATTGCTGCCAAAATCTTCACCCGTGCGAAACATCACTAATTCGATCCAAAATCCTAGTTCGCCGATCTAATTCAAAAGGACCATGGTGATGATGTTATCGTGTTGATGGTGGTTAGTAGCTAGCTTGTGTTAGTGGCGTACAGGATGGAAGATTTGAGTTGATTGTGATTTTAGGGAAGAAGACAGTAAATTTGGTCTTGATTTCTAAGGATTGAGGATTTGGTTTTGTTCTATGCTTGGCATATTTTGCTATCTTTGTCCTCAAAATCAAAATTGACGTGCCCGTGATTCTACAATTGATTCTGATATAACGCTTGGTTATGGATTGATTTTTGTTTTTAGGCGGTGATAATGGATTACCGTACCATTTCATACATTGCCACTGTTATCCCCATCCAATGAACTAAGATCGACTTATGTTGACAGTTTCATTAGATTTGGACACGTTGACATGTTATCGATTTGTGTTGAATGATTTTTCTACTGTATACCTGGGGTACCTGGAATGGATTGAGCTTTATGTGCCACTTTGGAAAATGGATTTATTCTTGATCATTGATCGATAACGGGTAAGTATATAAAATATAGACTTGATGAATGATACAGATCGTTTCTTTCTTATATGAATGATCTACACAAGCTAGATTGTTCACAATGCTCAAGACACTGGATCCATTCTCACTTAGATTACACATCACACATGCCTCCAGTTGACGCTTGGAATCCATTCGGCTAGTATATGCCAATTATCTTTGGGACTCTAAACGCTAAACACACGAGGGTTTTATAATTTAGAGATTAGCCATACCTGACCGTTAGGAACATAAGCTTTCTTGTATAGAATGACATGCCAATCTTCTTGGCGTAAATCAGGTGGCTATTTTAGAAGCAGAATCATCAAAAATTCCAACTGGGTGTGCTGCTCCCTTGACTTTACAACAATATGGACATCTGATTCCAGTTAGTCCTATTGTCGATCGTACTCCCCTAACTTCAGAGCATGCTTAATCTTCCAGAGAGGGCTTCCATAATTATTACAACAAGGTTGCTATGAGGTATTTGTTTATAGCATGGTATCCCAGAAGATGACGTGTTTTTTCCTTCAAAAGAAGAGTTTTGTCACTGACCATCTTTCGGATATACTGCCTGCCATCGATTTATGTGTATGGATGACGGGATGCCCACATTTAATCATTTCTTGAAGGCGACTTTCCAAGAGATGGTGTTAGCCCCATTCCAGATTCTGCCTAACAGTTATGCTGTGATGACGTGCCCATACGTCTTGTTTATGCAGACATTTAATCGTACTCAAGCTTTAATGCATTGAGGTACCTTCTGCTATTCATGAAGAGAGAAGAAAGCCCATCTCTTTTGTATATAGAAGCTCACCATAGTTGGAAATTGATTTTGGAGCTTTCTAGCAAAATTCCTTCTTTCAAAAACTACTTCTTTTACGTTAAGTGTCTAGATGGATTCAAACTTCTGTGAACAAAAGGGGGTTAAGCTTTTTAGTTATTTCCGACACTTTGTCCATATGGTTACAACTGCTTAACTAATCACATATTTTGTGTAGTTCTTACAAAGATCAATAGGGACTCGGTGCTTAGCACTGTTTTTAATACTTTGAAGGCGTTGACGCTAAGGAGCATTCGGTTAAATTCTTGCTTAATATCACAAAATAAAGTCAAAAAAACCACTGGAAAGTTGCAAAACTCACAAATGCTAGCTTAAGTAAATCAAAGTTGCAAGCTGAAATGCTAAAAATCGTTTACTGTAAACAACTTTCTGTTGTTTAGAAATTTTAAGCAAAATCTATTATGAGTTGCTTCGTTGTGTGATTATATCTTCTTCTTCTTATCATGAAATGCTGCCAAAATTCTTCTGGATTGTAGTTCATATGCTTTAGTTTATGCATGTAAATTTTCGTGTGCAAATTCATCCTAAAAGTAGATGAAACAGTCGCTCAAAAATAGGTTCAAACAAGGCAGAAACTGCCTGTAGCTTTTGCGTGCTACAGATCGACCATCAATGTTCAAAAGTTTATTTTCAAACAAGGCAGAAATGGGAATAAAATTTCTGTCGTTTAGAAATTTTCAAAAACCTTTGAAATTTTCTCTTTATTATAGAGAATATATGTTTTAATAACTTTAAAATAATTATATTCTCTGTAATAAAGAGAAAATTTCAAAGGTTTATTTTCAAAACAATTCAACAAGAACCTCCGCCAGTTCGGGCTATTGCACCCTAGGAGATTTATTGCTAATACTTCTACCTATCCTTAAGCTCAAACCCGTTCCACTACTTTTTCTCATGATTCTAGTGAGAGTGACCAAAGAGAAGATCGTGGCTCGTCCGAGGAATTAGGAGAGGCCCATGAGGATGTCGAGATTCAAACAAGGACCAAGAGTCCACCTAAAAGGGGAAATTAGAGGAGAGAAGAAGAGTTTGTTCATGGGAAGGGCAAGGCTTCGATGGTTGCAAGGAAGGAAGAAGGAGAAATTAGCAGTGATGATGAATTCCTTCTAAGTGATAAAGAAATAAGTTTGGATTTCAGCAAAGGTGATGCTGAATCGAGTGATGAGACCTCAAAGTTAGGTCATGAATAACCCAAGCTAAGCCCCGGACTTCCGAAAGTGCATCTCTAAGAGGACGCTGCCAAAGGTGTTGCCACCAAGATCGAGCAACCGCATAGCTCTCCGATGCGAGATATCACTGAAGAACTTGGGAATTTAAGTGATATTTTTGTGAACATTAGTGATCTCATGGATAGTGACTTTGCTTCGAAAGGACTTCCTTCCCATTCTACTTAAGATACATTTGTGAGCAGTCAAGTCCCGATGTTGGTTGCTTGCAGATCCAGTTTATGAAACTTAATAGGGTGGAAATGTCATGACACACACTTCACTAGGACCACACGCACGTATCCTTTAACTGCTCACCTTGGTGAACTCTATTCCTAAAGCAGTTTCGCTTCTTGTTTCAGCTACCATGGGTCATGGGCTTTACAATGACCTTGAGCATCTCACAGAGTCGTAGCATATGCATAGACAGTCTTTGAGATATTACGCTCCCCGGGAGACAGAAGAAGAGAGAAGGAGAAGAAATGAGTGGGAAGCCGCCGATCGTTGTCGTGCTAAGAGAGATCAGGGCAAAGACAGGAGATGAGGCATGGAGAAGAGAAAGAGCCTCATTGATTGGGAAGGCCCGTCGAAGAAGCCGAAGGGGGATTACGATCCTTTCGAGTGCCATGTTTCCACCCAGCCTCCAGCTTCTACCAGACTGAAAGTTCTGATCTCTTCCACTTTAGTCCCTACTTCTTAGGCCACAATTGCTTCTCGAACTTCTAGGAGAGCACATCTTCCCAGCGATCCCTCCTCGCCTTCAGGAGACATTTCCCAATTTATTTTTGAGAGGAGTGATGTTTGATGGAGACTTGAGATCGATTCACGAAGAATCTTATATGCCCCATGCTTAAGTGCTCCTGGACAATGTAAAATAGGCTACATGATAGGAGCGATTGTGCAAGCAACTTTCAACTGTAAACCGAAGAAACTGCCAATAGATTTTATCTTTCGAGTTTGAAAAAGATGACTACGATAAGCAGTTGGCTGATCGGGACATAGAAATAGAAAATCTAAAAAAGGAGAGGGATGCTACTCCAACGGAGAAGGAAAAGAGCGCCACACTGCTTAAAGAGCTAAAAGAAACCTGTGATCGAACCAAGATTTTGTTTAGGGATCAGCTCAAGAAATGTCATGCAGATAGGCCACAAGAACCGCTCTAAGTGAAGGATGGACAATTAAGACCCAAAAGAAGACTATTACTGAGAAAGCGCAAGAGATCACTTTACTCCACCAGCAGGTTTCGTAATTGGGCCTTAAGAAAAACTAGCTGGAATTAAAGAAGGCCACTATGGATGCCAGCTTCTTAGAACTCCAAAACAAATTTGACAAGCAGATGGAGGGTTTGGACGTTGTGATCTTAAGCTTTTATGTCAACTCCCTACTAAACTATGGAAGCCTCAGCTACTTGGGTCCTAAGTTCCCATGCACACTTGCGGTAGTTTAGGAGGAGGTTCTAATTCGCTTTGGTGAGGCAGGGGACCCTTATACCGAAGAGTACATAATAAAATCATATTTGGATGAGGAGTCCCGAAATGCCTTGGTCGAAGGAAGGGAGAATTTACAGATGCAGAAGGAGTAGGAGACCATTGAAGCTGTTGCCACTACAACCAATTTGGCTGACCCCTTCCCTTTGGGAGCTGGCAAATCATCCACACATCCATGGGGTTCATGTGAGATTACTTTGGTGACTACTAGCGCTACTGGCGCTACTTCTTCGATATTTCCTACGATTCCCGCTTCTGAAGCTTTAGATGGTAGCCAGGCCTCCCCAATTATTGAGCAACCATCAAAGGAGGCGAATGTTGAAGGTTTTGAGATTAAGGCTCGTAGTCGGACTTCCAGCACAGGCAATTCTCTTTCTTCTCCCAAGATGGAAGATTTCAAGTTCACACCGCAAGATGTTAATGAACTGCATGCTTTCCTTTGTGATCTTATAGGTCGGCCTCCTTGCCTGCCGGGCTGCCAACTTCTTAAGGCATCGAGCCTGTTGCCATCTCTACTGCTTCGACACTTGTTTCTTTGGCAGCTCCGAGCTCCGTGCCTGTATCCAGCCCACAACCTGGACAAATTCTAAGCAGATCGCAACATTGCATAATCTGGATGATACCTTAGTATCTCAAGGGTGACTTGACCAAAGTTGATACTTAGGAGTAGACGGACCAGACTAGCCAGCCAGGTAAAGAAAAGAAGACGAAGTAGCAGTTGGTGGTAGTTAAGAACGAGAAGGTGGAAGAGCATAAGAGGTCCTCAAGAAGCTCCCGCAAGTCCTGCAAGTGCCAAACCAAAGGGAAGACTTCTGAAGGAGTTGAAGGTCAGGGAGGAGCTACTGGTGTGGAGTCCACCATCATACCTTGTGGAAATGACATAACGCCTGGTGGAGACTCTGAGAAGAAAACGAAGCTTCCAACTAGAGGTGGAAAAGGGGTGACCACAAGAAACCATGACGGGCTTAGAGCCACATTATGTAGCTTTTCGATTATATTTTTTCTTTTTTGAGTCATATACAAGTGCAGAGTCTGCACTATGATGCCTTTTGCTTTGTAATTTTAGTGGTGTCTGTATTTTACTTTTTCTTGGTCGATGTTGTGTGGGTACGGACCCTGCTATTTGGACATGTACATGAAAGTTTCATAAGTAATGAAAATATTTCCATTTTGACTATAAATTCTCTTGTGTACTTATCTATATTTCATGCACTGTGCCTTTGTATACACTACCGTCATTTATTCAACATGATTTTGCATATACAAGTAGCTAATTGATATTAGAAAGTTAGATTCTTCCATTATTACTACTAAAATTCTTTGTTTGGAGTAATAAAACTATGGAGTATTTTCTATTTTGGTTGAGCGTTGGTTTGTGGCCCCTACTTCACAGGACTACTTACTCCAAAAACATGGTAAAAAACTAGGTGCCCCTGGTAGTATTCCAGATGCCTCAGTTAGGTTTAGATCGCGATTCCTATCTTTGGGAACCTATTACTTAACCATTCTAGGTTTGGGTATCTATAATGCTTCTTAGCGGTCTTGCGATCATCGATTTGCACACTCTTTTCAGCACATACGAATTTCACTAAGTGATTGGTGATGCCGGGGAAACACCGAGTGCTTGTAGTGAAATGTTATTATCTGATTCTGGTACAGTGCTGACATTTAGGCTACAGCGTGCATGTGTTTTGCTTTTAGAAGCATAGTTTTGCTGGCTCTGGAAGCGATGCGTGGCTTTTTGGATGTTAATGTGAGAATTCCTTCTCTTTGGATGCGATTTCGCTGATCCAGGGAGTGGTGTGCGACTTACTAAATGCACACGGTGAAATATGGCTTACTTGAGTGGGATTCCACAACCCAAGAGGCCAAGCCTGCCTTATACAATGCACACGGTGAGTTTAGGCTTGCTCAGATGCAATTCCATGAACCAAGAAGCAGTGCATGGCTTATGGATGCACGATACAGGTTTAGGCCTTCCCGGTGTTGCCGCGGCGACATCGGTTCTTAAATGGCAGGGATCGAGTTCCATCGATCCAACAGTTTAAGTCAATTTTCTTCCGTTGACTAGGCGGTTAGATGGGATATACATAAGCATGGTTCCACTAACCCAAGCAGTGATCAGATGGCTCTGAGTCAATTTGAACCCGTTGACTCGGCAGTTTATGAACACGGTTTTATTGGTTCAGAAAGCAAAGCAATTTTATTAATTAAAATAAAAGCAGGGCAAATTTTGCCTGTTTACAATGCCCTGGTATCTTGGGGTAGCATATTTGTAAAAATAAAAAAATACATAAGGAAATAATAGATAAAGTAATGATGCAGCAATTCGCTAGTCCAAACATGGGGAATTTGGATTCCATCGACTATCGTTAGCTTGAATGTGCCACCCTCTAGTTTCTGGCTGATCACGTAAAGTCCATCCTAGTTTGGTCTGAATGTCCCTGGAATAGGATGGACCCATTTTAGAATAAGGTCTCCTACTTCAAAAGTGCAGTTGCGGACATTTGAGTTGAAATGTCATGCGACCCTTTTCGGGTTAGCGGCGGTCCTCAGCTCGGCTTCTTTCCACTTCTTATTGACCAGATCAAGCGACTTGACCAGGAGCTGCTCATTCTGCATTTGATTGAAATTTCACCTTCAATATGTGGAGACTAACAGTTAAACTGGGATCATTGCTTCTAAACCATATGCTAGGGAAAATGGAAAGTGCTCGGTTGCATATTTGTGTGTTATCGTGTAAGCCCACAGTGCAAGTTCATAACCTAATTTATTTTAGCTTTAGTTAGCCGACTTTTGGTGATGCACTTGATGATCTTGTTTACTGCCTTTACTTGTCCGTTTTCTTATGGTCGTATTACAGCGGAAAAACTTTTCTCGATTCAAAAGCTTTTGTAGAAGTCCTTGAATTCGACGCTCTCGAATTGAGTCACGTTATCCATGATGATGCTTTGTGGAACTCCAAACCTGCAAATAATGTTTTTAGTGACAAAGTTAATAATTTCTTTGTGGTAATATTGGCCAATGATTCTGCTTCAGCCCACTTGGTGAAATAATCAATAGCAATTATTACATATTTGGCTCCTTCTTTAGCTATCAGAAGAATGCCAACCAAATCAATTCCCCAACTCTAGAATGGCCATAGGCTGACCTTTTGAGTTAGTTATTTGGATAGAGTTCTTTTGATCCTATCAAATCCTTGACGTCGATCGCACTGCTTGGCATAATCTACTGCATCATGATTGGCTGTTGGCCAGAAATACCCATACAGAGGATTTTCTTTACTAGGGATGCCCTCCAGTGTGATCTCCACACTCGGCTTTGTGAACTTATCTAATGATCCTTTTGGCTTCGCTATTTGTCACACACTTAACTAAGGGGGTAGAGAATCCATTTTATAGAGTATCCTGTCCTGTATCACAAATTGTAGTGCCTTTTGAATGAACTTTTTCCATTCATTTTTGTCCGCGGGGTGTGTTCCTTTAAGTAGATAGTCCTTGATCGGCGTCATCCACGTTTCTAGTTCTTTGGTCATCTCAAAAATCTAGTTGATGTCCATCTCGCCTATGCTTGGAGCTATCAATGTTTTGACTGGGACCAATCCTATTGATTGAGCTTCTCCAGAACTGGCCATTTTAGCTAAATAGTCCGCCTTTGTGTTTTGTTCCCTTGGGATATGAGTTGTGGTGTGGTGTTCGGTGTCGTTCATCAATTCTTGGACTTTGATAGATACAGGGTGAGATTCTCTCCCCTTGCTTGATATTCACTCTTACTTGATAGACAATTTGCTGAGAATCGTTGTAGATATATATGGATTATATCCAAAGTTCTTTCACAACTTTCAGCCTAACTATCAATGCTTCATATTCTACTTCATTGTTGGTCATAGAGAATTCTAAGCATAAGGCATAGCAAATGGATCATCCGTCGGGAGTCTCGAGCATGACTCTTGCTCCTAAGTAAAAGTTGTTAGTTGCACCGTCAAAGAATAGTCTCTATAGCATCTCCACTTCTCGAGTTCTTTCCTTTTCATTATCCCATATTGTAAATTCAGTAACGAAGTCCATGAATGCTGGTACGTTGATTTCTCTCTGAGGATGGTATGTGATATTATATTGACTCAATTCAGTATTCCATTTTATAAGCCCTCCTGAAGTCTTAAGGTGGTACAATACCTGCTTCAAGGGTTGATCTGTGAGCACCTTGATCGGAGGTATCAGAAGTATGGACGTAAGTTTCTCTACATGACCATGAGGCAATAAGCTAAGTTTTCCAGTTTTGGATAATTCTTCTCGGCTCTAGTGAATCGCTTATTGATGTAGTACACAGGTCATTGAACACTAGCTTCTTCACGTACCAGTATGGCACTCAAAGCGTGATGTGATGCAGCTAAGTAGATGAATAGGTCTTCTCTATCTACAGGCTTGGATATGACCGAAGGAGTTTCCATATGCCGCAATAATTCCTAAAAGGAAGTCTGATAGACTTGATTCTATTTGAAGTTCTTCTTACCCTTCTTTAATGCAACAAAGAATGGTACACACTTGTTGGTCGCTTTAGAGATGAACCGGCTTAGTGCAGCAACTTTTTCATTCAAGCTTTGTAACTCCCTTTTGTTCCTTAGGGCGGTAACTTCCCGCAAAGCTCTGATCTTTTAAGGATTAGCCTCGATTCCTCTAGCACTCACGATGATCCCAAGAATTTTTTGAAAGCTACCCCAAAATGGCATTTGAGTGGTTTGACCTTCATCATATACATACAGAGGATTTCAAACATTTCGACAAAGTTGTCCAAGTGATTTTTTTCTATGCACGATTTCGCCAACGTATCATCTGCGTGGACCTCTAAAGTTTTCCCGATTTGATGCTTGAACATAGTATTCACCATTCGTTGGTAAGTTGCCCCAGCATTCTTTAGGCCAAATGGCAACACTCGATAGCAATATAGTCCAAGATTGGTCATGAAGCTTGTTTACTCTTGATCGGGTTCTTGCATCATAATTTGGTTGTATCCTGAGTAGGCGTCGTAAACGAGAATAGTTCATGTCCCACTATCCCGTCTATAAGTTGGTCGATTCTAGGCAATGGAAAGCTATCTTTTGGGCAAGCTTTAGTTAGATCATAGCAGTCTTTGCAGGTTCACCATTTCCCATTGGATTTCTTTACCTAGACCGGATTAGACACCCATTCAGGATGTGTTGCATCATCGATAAAGCCGTTCGCCATCCGCTTATCCACTTCTTCTTTTAGTGCTTTGGTTCATTTGGGTCCTAGATTGCTTCTACCTCACTGGAGTATACTTGGGATCAATATTAAGAGCATGGCACGCTATCTTCGACGATAACCAACACATATAGAAATGCATCCAAGCAAATATGTCCAGGTTGACGTAGAGGAATTTGATTGGTTCTTATCGCATCTAGGTTCCAAGATGTGACCTAATTTTTACGACCCGAGTTAGATCATCCATGTGGACTAAGACAGGCACCATGAGTTCTACCGATGCTGCATGATCCTCCTTTAAGCTCTTCTTTCTAGGGTCCAATGCCTTATCGAATCAGCTATGATCCCCAACCTAGGGGTGAATCTGTGGTTGCTATGTGGACAGTTCTAGAATGTGGAGAGTTTTCCCCATATTCCTCCTCCTTTCTTTTCTTCTTGATTCACGCAGTTCGGTAATGTAGCATTTGTTGGCAATGCTTTGATATCCTTTTGTTACCTCGACTCCATTTTCTATCGGAAGCTTCATAGCGAGGCACCATTAACTTAGGGCAATCCTAAAGTCTACGAGGGCTGGCCGACCCAAGAAAGCATTTAGGCTGACGTTTTATCGATGATTACAAAGGTCTGGACAAAAACAACTCTACGATCACCTTCCCCAAGTTCCACAGGCAAGTTGACTATTCAAATTGGTCGTTTTGGTTTGTCAGTGAATCCTTGGATTATCGTATGATAAGCGGATACGTCTTTCATACCGATCTTCATCTTGTCAACTGTGTGTCTAAACAAGATGTTGACAAAGATACCACTATCTACCAATACTCGACGGACCACAGCTAAACTAATTCCTACCGTCACGACCATAGTGTCGAGGGTTGGAGCTTTTATTCCTTCAGTATCTCAATTTTGAAATATTTCGTCATTCTAGGTCCTTTGTTGCTTGGTAAGAGTTCCATCTTCAACTGCAAAAAAGAGTCCTTTAGAGCATGTCTTTACGAACTTGCGTATCACTCCATTTTTCCCCAGCTCTTTTGCGTAGGGTGAGGTTCTCCATAGATAGTGTGGATGATATGCGTATGTGTGACGACCTGCAAATCCATACCCTTGAATCGACAATAAACCATACATGTCCGACCCAAAAAGCACAGACTGACAGAAAGTCATGAAAAAGAAAAGAAGAGAGAAGAAGAGAAGAGAAGAAAGAGAGAAGAGAGAACCAAACAAAACAATACAGAATCTCAAATCGCAGTGGAAAACATATAATATCATATCAGTGATCTTTACAAAACAGTAACTGTATATACATACATCAATCAGAGTTCAACAATCAATCACTAGTATCAGCCTGGACAGTTATAATAATCTATCCTTACAATTGCCGATAATATAAACAACAACAACAATAATGCAGCGGATAATAAACAGATACATATATACGAAGACGAAGATCTCCAGCTCTCCTGTTGAAGCTCCAAAACACCAAATCTGAACCTGTAAATATACGTGGTCTAACCCGAGCATTGAAAGGGTAGAACGTCCGGATCAATCTGGTAAACCAGCGTGAGAAACACACTCAACTGAATTTATTAAATTACCAAACTTTTCTTTTCCAAACAAAAGTATCTCGTAAGACACGCCCACACATAAACATGGACATGTTTTTACCTTACGATAACAGAAACATTTCACATCAAATCCTCTTCTATTATAATAGTATCTATTTACAAATAATATTAATCATAGCCGAAATGGTTACCCATATAGCATTTCAGGGCTATTCATTACGCCACTACAAACAAAACCGCAAGCTCGTAGTAGGGTTTGGATTTCAATACAAAAGACCAGGTGAAGGGACTACCTTTCGGCAGTACATCTCTAGAGGAATGTACCGAGGACCATCACAAAGGATCCTCTATGAACACAAGACTGGCCTACCTCTGTAACTACATAGTACCGAATACATCATCCCCCGGTCGTTACCACCTTTTCCGAGGGCCCTCATAGCATACAAACAAAATTAATTTACATCCTGAACGTCATAGCGGGAAAAATATATCTAGAAGAGGATGATCATATCCTAATTAGGAAAGACTCACTTAGCCTTGCTACATCTAACCCTATTTTGGTCATTTCCGGTTGATGAGGCCTAAGGTAACGATTACCTTTCACATATCACATATCACATTATTTTAATGCCATATGGCCATTTCCGTTGACTACTAATTTCCTTCCACAAAAATACAACCCTTCAGCTCATACGTCTCAAGGAGGGTGTTAAGCTAAGAGAAGTTGCCTTCTCCGCCACCACTGATGTACGTTTGTGAAATTAATGTGCTAAATTTTTAGAAATGCAATGTCAGACACTCGTCCATACAAGTTGTCCAGGAATAGAACAAACCGAAGGTACTTTCCTACCACATCCTGTCGGGAAATCCCTAAGATTAGTAGCGAATAGTCCTTGCATTGGATATTTCGTAATGAAGAGACCACTACTACTATATGTATATTGGGATTTTAACCCCAAATGATCACCAAGTAGTCCTCCACTATGAGAATCCTGAATATCAATATCATCACAACCAACATGCACAATCGTCGCATAAATGTTGGTCCGAATTTATTTTCGGATAAACCAATCTCGGTCTCTTTGCACCAACAACGCAAAAATGTTTCTCAACCTCACGTAGAAACTAAGTCTCATAGACTTACCATGCCTCGTACTTTCAACTTGCTATCTTCGGCCAAGAAGGAAGTTCGATAGATTGGAGTAATACTCCACACTACACGAATCAACATCCTCAACGCAAACGATAATCAAGTCTACACAGAAGGCTACGTACTAAGTGTACGACTAAAAAGTTCCCACATTAAGTCGAGGAACTAAAATGGCCAAATTTGATAGTCGGTTATTTAACTATCAAAGCAACAAACAAATATCTAGCACCAAAAGCAATCACTAGGCCTTTTTTAATTAATCTTTTATTAATTAAATCACTTGCCAAATATTCACTTTAAATTATCTTTAAAAAGATATATTCTCAAAACCATTTCAATATTTCAATATTCCAATATTTTGGAAAACATTTCCATATACTTATTTTAGCAATATAAGCATATTCACAAATCTCTTTTAAGAAAAACATTCTCTTAACATACTTATTTGGGTCAAAATGAATGTTGCATAAGACATCGTTATGACAAGCCAAAATCATTAGTATAAGGATTCAATAATTAGATAGATATATAAATCCCATATACTATTCAAAACATCTCCTTTCGAAAATCATTTACTATAACAATAGTGTAATAGTCCATCATTTCCTTACTTCTCGAAAATGTCTATTTCAACAATGAATGTTGAAATCTATGTATTCGATACTTAACACGTTTTAAAACATCTTTAAACCATTTATCTCCATTAAATTATCACTGTTCAAAATATCCATTTAAAAAGATTATTCGCTGTCCAAAATTGTGAATATAATTCTCTTATCCAAATTTAATATTTCTACACATTTATTAGAGGATTATCCACTGTCCAAAATCGTGAATATAATTCCCAACCAAATTCATTACTTCTACACATTTAATTTAAAGGATAATCCACTGTCCAAAATCATGAATATAGTTCCTTTAATAAGCTTTCATATTTAACTTATCAAATCAATTGATTTCAGAATTATAAAACAATGTTTATAAATTCCATTTATATTATATATGCCAAAAGATCTGATTATAAGTTAATTCACTTATAAATCTCTTATTTAAAATTCATTCTTTTATAACTTCATCAATTCTATAAATCTACAAATCTTTTTCACTTATTAGATTCATTTATAACATCATTTTAACACTTATAAAACTCCTTTACAATTCCATCATTTTAATTTATAAGAATTCAATTTTATAAATCTTATATATAAACCATTTCTAATAAATTCAAAAAAAAATCAATTTAAACTATTTACAAAATAGTTAACTCCATATTTCAAAAATCACATTTTGATTATATTTTCACGAAAATCATAATTTTTTATAACAAACTATTATTTATTTAAAATAAATTCATTACCTTAACAATTCAAAAATTAATAAAACATCTATTTTCAAAATCACTTTGAAATCATTTTTAATTTGAAATCATCTTAAAATTCCGAAATATGGCCCAATGCTGCAAAAATGCTAAATAAGGGGATTCACATCAATCACATCAATCCTGGCATCCAAACATCATATACCATATAATAACAGCATATATCACAATATTTGTAAATAAAATCTGGTGAGGAATCTAGTTGGATCCCTCCAACCTGTCATCTGCAACAAATATACATATTAGAAAATATGTACAATGCCTGCTTCGAGGCAGAAGCATGTACAAAAGGTCATCCGCTCATACACGGGAACGTATAAGGTCTCACTTGCTCCGATAGACAGGAATAAATCCAAATGCCAATCAACATATATATATATATATAATATCATATATCACCAAATAATCATCAGCCATCATAAATAAATTTATTTCTCACTTATATAAAAATATCAGCGAGACAAAAAGAGTGAGTTGTACTCACTTTGGTTCCAATAGCAGTTGCGGTGTTTTATTCCGAATAAAACTAAACTGGCGTTTAATTTTACTCAAAATTTTCGCTAGCTCCAATCAACTCCAAACAAGCTCTACAATGTAGTGCTTGTCAATACGGACCTAATGCAACTTATTTCGTCAAAAACGGACCTCGTATGAAGAAGTTATGATATTTAGAAGTTCATACGAATTTATATAATTAAATTTTACAACTTTTTTAATTATTTTAAAACATTACTAAATCGTGGCCGTTGATTTCGTATACAACAGATCTAAGCTGCCCCCCTTCTTTCTTCTTCTCATGTGAAAACCCCAGGCAAGTCAAACCTATAGCCGTCGATTTCTCTTCGAATTATACTCCTCCTCCGTTCATCTAGACAACGATTAAGTTCCGCCAAATCAAAGCCTTATGCGAGCACCACCTTCGGTAGCAACACCATGGAGCTCGGCACCTCCTGTCGACCATGCAATCCCATGAAACACGCAATGAACTCGCCTAGATTTTCTCCTCCTTGCGACGAATCGAAAGATCGCAACCGTATCGATGTGAAGATCTTCCCTAGATCTTCAAATTTGTAGTTGAAAACATCTCGTAATTGTTTACGGGTTGAAAGGAAATTAAGGAGAAAGAATCGAACATTTCTGGCCATTGAACTTAGAAATGGCAGCTAGGGTTTCTGACTTGGATTTGAGTAATTTTCAGAAAATGAGGTCCTTTTATAGAAAATTTTGTGGCACTATTCATCCGAAAATTTTTCGAACTCCAAACGAAGCATGCAGCCTGGCGTTTATAATGTTTCACCCCTATTCCGAACACAATGGAATATATATCGGAAGTTAATTCGATCGTATTTGGAAGATAGGATTTTCAAATCGAATTATTTAAATTAAAATTTACTTAAACAAATTTCTACGCGTTTCAGCTAGCCACGACTAAACCGAAAATCCGATTGACACGAAATTTAAAATCCTAAAATAATATAACATTACGGATCCAATGAAACTAGCTTCGTTGAAATCCGAGATATTGTGAAAAATGACTATTTTTACACGTTAATTAAATATTAAAATATTCAATTTCTATAAATTAACTTTTAAATCAATTTTGAAAGTTTACCAACATAATTCTAATATTGATAGAATTTAATTCAACTTTATAAATCATTTTTACTCACATTAAATCCAAATTCCAATTGTTTACGTAATTTCAAATATAAGATTAACGATTTAATTATCCGATTAAATTACTATATTCGAAATATAAGTTATTCAACTTATAAAATTAACTTGTGAATATTTAGAATCAATTAAATATCCCAATTTCAAATGACTGAAATTCTGGGTCGTTACATTCTCCCACATTTAAAAGAATTTCGTCCCCAAAACTACCAAGTAAGAAAAAGCTACAAAATCCATTTACTTTTCCAAACAAATCTTTCAAATTAGATTACCAAAATCATTTAAACATTTTAACTTTTTTCGAAATCCATTAGTTAAACTTCTTATAAATACTTTTCTAAGTTTTCAAATTGTACTTAGTTATCTTTTCAAACCCAACTAATATCGTTTAACTTTTAACTCAATATCAAAATTTTAGCTATCAAAAATTTTCCAAAATTCTCAAAAAAATTCTAACGCCTTACATTTTAAAAAAATTTCATCATAGCCTCTTTTGCGCGGTTCGATCGTAGTAGGATCACAACATATATATATATATATATATCACAAATATACATCTCATCCTCGAAGATGAGGCATCCCGTAGGAAAAAATATAAAGGCACGATATGTAATTCAAGATATGTACCTTATTATTAGCGAGCATATATGACTAATATAGCGCGAAAGCGAGCTCCAAATGCGAAGCATACGCCATCCGCACCTACTAAACACTCAACAAACGAATGAGAAACATTTATGTAGAAAGTAATATCAACATGCAACATATACCAATACAACAACTATATATGCCAATATAGAAAATGCAATCAAAAGCAACAAATCCAATCATCATACAACTATCATCCAACTATCATCCAACAATCCAATTTCTATCCAATTAATCCATAACCAAATCAATATTCATTCATTTCTCATTAATATTCATTGAATTGGTTTTCAACTTAATCACATTTGATTCATTAACATTGGATTTTACTAACATTCATTTATTCATATTCAATTAGTTTAAATTCACTAATTTATAGTCAAGTTTGTTCACTTCCAATTCAAATCAAATTCAATTCTATTTAAATTCACTTAACTTCCAATTTGGATTCAATTATTTTAGCTTTCAATTTTATTAATTCAATTTCATTAACACTTAATGAATTTCTATACAATAAACTAACATTCATCTAACAACCAATGCACATCTAACATAACCAATCTACTTTAATTTTTTCTCAACACTCATATTTACTTTGCTTACATTCAATTTGGTTTAACACATTTAATTAGCTTTAAATGAATTAACACTTACATCCATTATTCCATCTCAATTCATTTGCATTCAATTGATTAACATTCAATCCATATTTTATTTACTAATCCACTTTTATAATTACAGTTGAATTTCATTATATAACTCAAGTTCACAATCATATTCATCACTTCACTTTATTAAATCGTTGTTAATGTAAATTCCAACTTTATTCAACATCACTTAAGTTATGTTTTATTTAAACTTCATTTACATTTACTTTCCCTATACATATTAAGTTCATCTCTAATTTAATTGAAATTTTATTTAACTCATTTCATTAGCTCATTTCTTTTTCTTTACCTCAGTTACATTTCATTTTCAAAGATCATTTCCTTTTAACTTAACTTAGATTTCATTTCTAAAGTCATTTTATTTAACTTTTACTTAAGTTAAATTTCATATTACTATTCAAATTTAGAATTTGTTTTGCTTAACAAAATTGTTTAACCATTTTAATAATTGGTTTACTTACATTTTCCCATTTTATAAGTTATACAGCTTATTTATTAAACATCCAAATTCATATTATATAATCACTTATCTCTTAAGTTTAATTTCCATTTCATATTATAAATCCAAATTCAATTTACTTATATTTATCAATTACAACTTGGATTTTAAATTCAAATGTGTTCATCACAATAAAACTTCAATTTTCAATTTATTATGGTAGCAAATCAATCACATAGAAACTGGAAAATGATATTGACGATGCAGCGGTCATCAACCTTATTATATTCCAGCAATAGTAGTGAATTTAGTGCTTTATATTCTTTTTAAAAATCCTTTTATATTTATAAATCATGTTTATAAATTCTTTTACTTATATAATTTCACTTTTTCACTTTACTTATGTAAGATTTATTCCAAATTCCTTTTATCTTATTTAGATTTATAATAATATAACATCTTTAATCTTTGAAAAATAACTTCCAAAATCAATGGGATTCAAAATTTCAAATTCTTAGTTTAAATCCATTTTTTTATAACTCATATTTATAAATATATTCATGTAGTTTCATTTCTTACATATAAGATTATTTAATAATTGTAAATCATATTAATTATAATTCCATACTTTATAATTCATTTGCTTATACAATTTATTCTTTTATAATTGTTATTTTTATTAAATTATTCAAACAGCTTTTATTAACTTATATATATTTACATTTTCAAACGACCAAACAATCAATTTATATACACTTTAATAATTCTTGAAAAATTATTCCTTTATATATAAAATATAATCGAGGTAAAATTATTTCATTTACCCAATTTAAAATAATACCATGTCGACTTGCCTCGTTTAAGTGTTTAGAAATCCCTATCGATAACATGGCATCCCACATACCGACCAAAATTCACAAACAACTCAACAGATAAGTAAAAACAACATAAAACAGTTTTATATCACTAACAAATATGTGCTTATATATATAATACACTCAAACTCAATCTAGGGTGCTACTGATCCTATCTATACTGAGTACACATCAAAGCCTAGGAATATACGAAATCTAAGCTCTGATACCACGTGTGATGACTCGCAAATCCATACCCTTGAATCGAAAATAAACCGCACATGTCCGACCCAAAAAGCACAGACTGACGAAAAGTCACGAGAAAGAAAAGAAGAGAGAAGAAGAGAAGAGAAGAAAGAGAGAAGAGAGAACCAAATAGAACAATACAGAATCTCACATCGCAGCGGAAAACATATAATATCATATCAATGATCTTTACAAAATAGAAATTGTATATACATACATCAATCAGAGTTCAACAATCAATCACTAGTTATCAGCCTGGACAGTTATAATTGAAAGAGAGTGCGGCTTAAGGATCTTAAGGCTAATTTAACACTAGAGGGGGGAATAGTGTTTAATGGATTCTAAGACTTATATGGACTAATTTAAAAATTATGATATAAATAAATGCAGAACTTAATCATAGAATAATCATAGAATCAAACATAGATGTAGAAAGTAAATAAAAAGCAGTAAAAGGAAAGAATACACCGGATTTTATACTAGTTTGGAGTTACCCTACGTCCAGTCCTGCACCAAGGAAAACACCTTTTACATATTTTTATTATACCAATGTCGAGATTACATTCCTCAATTTCTAAAGGCTTTGAGGTACCCTCCTGTCTTCGAGTCCGAGGCAAACACTCTTGATTTACGAGACACAAGATCATCCAATTGATTTCCAGGCACAACCACACCTTATAGATAGACTCGATAAACTTTTTGATTACAAATTGATCCTATAACTCTGAATAGCACTTTGATCTTCGAGAGAGGGCAGAGAATCAAACAAGAATGAGATTCTAATTTGATTCACTTGAGAATTCGGCAGAATTTCGGCACGATCTTAAAAATATGAAAATTTTAGAATATGGATTTGTAGAGAAGAAGGAGTGAAGAAAATAAGAAACAGTTAGTTAAAAAATTCGTTTGAGAAGGCTATTTATAGGCCAGTAACGGTCATAACCATTCGTGAAGAGATTTAAACGAATAGACACTTCTTTTGAAAATTGAAACTTTTGAATTTAACGGTCACCATGTCGACATAGGGTATCCCATGATGTCGACATCCCTTAGTTAAAAACAATGTAAAATGTGTTTTGAAAATGGTATTGAAAGGAAAACAAGATGAAATGATTCTAGAGTAAAATAAACTAATTTTCCTATGTTTTAAAATAAAGAAGAGTAGAAAAATATATTTTTAGAATGTATATGTAAATTTGATTTTAAATCTCAAGTATATATATATTATAAAGAATATTTAAAAATCAGAAGATAGTTCTAAAAACAAACGAAGTTTAAAACAAGAGTTTATTTAAAAACAAAAACAAAGAATATTTTAAGGATAAAACGTATTTTTGAAAATCATTTGAAAAGACAATTTTTAAAGCTAAAACATCTTGAAAAGCAGTTTTGAAAATCATCTTGAAAAACCATTTTGAAGTAGTTTTGCAAGCTTCTTTCTACAAAATATTTCATCACATCAGAACTCGAGAACTTGTACAAAACCAGGATGTTCGTAGGTTTGTAAGCCACTTGTCGTAGGTTTGTAAGCTACTTGTCGTGGGTTTGTAAGCCACTAAGAAGGTAGAAATGGGTTCCATCCCAAATGAAATTCAGAATGAAGATTTCCATGCTATTATGAAGTTTTAACAAAACTAGGCACTTATCTTGAAATCTTGATCTTGATACTCGTGAGTCTTCAAACTTGATTTCTTTATTCTTGATCTTTATATTGTACAGTCTTCAATTATCAGTACTGACTTATATATATCCTTCATAATAGCATTCATATATATATCTAGACAATAGTGTTAGTATATAAGTTATAATAAAATAAGTGACAAAGGTTATTCAAAGGCTGTTGAAAGGTTGTTGTCATCAAAACCACTATCTCCAGTTCCTAACAATAATAATCTGTCCTTATAATTGCTGATGATATAAACAACAACAATAATGCAGCATATAATAAACAGATACGTATATACGAAGAAGAAGATCTCCAGCTCTGTTGCCGAGGCTCTGAAAACACCAAATCTAAACTTGTAAATATACTCGCTCTGACCCAAGCATTAAAAGGGAAGAACGCTCGGATCAGTCTGGTAAACTAGCGTGAGAAACACACTCAACTGAATTTGTTAAATTACCAAACTTTTCCATTCCAAACAAAAGTATCTCGTAAGACACGTACAACATAAACATGGACATGTTTTACCATACGATAACTAAAACATTTCATATCAAATCCTCTTATATTATAATAGTTTCTATTTATAAATAATATTAATCATAGCCAAAATGGTTACCCATATAGCATTTTGGGACTATACGTTATGCCATTACAAACAAAACTGCAAGCTCATAGTGGGGTTTGGATTTCCATACAAATGACCAGGTGCAGGGACTACCTATCGGCAGTACATCTCTAAAGGAATGTACCGAGGACCATCACAAAGGATCCTCTACCAACACAAGACCGGCCTATCTCTGTAACTTGATAACATCGAATATATCATCCACCAGTCGTTACCGACCTTTTTCGAGGGCCCATATAACATACAAACCACATTAATTTACATTCCGAACGTCATAGTGGGAAGAAATATATCTAGAAGAGGATGATCATATCCTAAATGGGAATGACCCACTTAGCCTTACTGCATCTAACCCCGTTTTGGTCATTTTTGGTTGATGAGGCCTGAGGTAACAGTTACCTTTCACATATCACATCACTTTGAATGCCACACGGCCATTTCCATTGACTACTAATTGCCATCCACAAAAATATAACCCCTGAGCTCGTACGTCTCAGGGAGGGTGTTATGCTAAGAGAAGTTACCTTCTCCGCCACCATTGATGTATGTTTGTAAAAACTAATGTACGTAATATTTAGAAATGCAATGTCAGACGCTCGTCCACACAAGTTGTCTAGGAACAGGACAAACCGAAGGTACTTTCCTACCACATCCTATCGGGAAATCCCTAGGATTAGTAGCGAATAGTCCTTGCATTGGATATTTCATAATGAAGAGACTACTATTACTATATGTATATTGGGATTTTAACCCTAAATGATCAACAAGTAGTCCTCCACTATGAAAAACCTGAATATCAATATCATCACAACCAACCTGCACAATCGTCGCATAAATGTTGGTCCGAAGTGGTTTTCGAAAAAACGACCCCGGTCTCTTCGCACCAACAACGCAAAAGCGTTTCTTAACCTCATACAGAAACTAAGTCTTATAGACTTACCATGTCTCCAACTTTTAACTGATTATCCTTCGGCCAAGATGGAAGCTCGATAGATTGGAGTAATACTCAGCACTACACGAATCAACATCCTGAACACAAACGATAATTAAGCCTACGAAGAAGGTTACGTACTAAATGTACGACTAAATAGTTCCCACATCAAGTCGAGGAACTAAAATGGCCAAATTTCATAGTCGGTTATTTAACTATCAAAGCAATAAATAAATATCTAGCACCATAAGCAATCACTATGCCTTTTATAATTAATCTTTTATTAATTAAATCACTTGCCAGATATTCATTTCAAATTATCTTTAAAAAGATATATTCTCAATACCATTTCAATATTTTGGGAAACATTTCCATATACTTATTTCGACAGTATAAGCATATTAACAAATCTCTTTATTTTCAACACTTAGAAAATATTACATATACTTAAATCATGATTAAGTATATATTTTATTCTTTAAGAAAAACATTCTCTTAACATACTTATTTGGGTCAAAACGAATCTTGCCTAAAACATCGTTACGATAACCCAAAATCATTAGTATAGGGATTCGATAATTAGATAGATATAAAAATCCCATGTACTATTAAAAACATCTCCTTTCGAAAATCATTTACTATAACAACAATGTTATAGTCCATTTCCTTACTTATCGAAAATGTCTATTTCAACAATGAATGTTGAAAACTATGTATTCGACACTTAACACATTTTAAAACGTATTTAAACCATTTATCTTCATTAAAATATCACTTTCCAAAATATCCATTTAAAAAGATGATTCACTGTCCAAAATCGTGAATATAATTCTCTTATCCAAATTCAATACTTCTACACATTTATTAAAGGATTATCCGCTGTCTAAAATCGTGAATATAATTCCCAACCAAATTCATTACTTCTACACATTTAATTTAATGGATAATTCACTGTCCAAAATCGTGAATATAGTTCCTTTAATAAGCTTTCATATTTAACTTATCAAAATCAATTGATTTCGGAATTATAAAATGATGTTTATAAATTCCATTTATATTTTATATGCCAAAAAATCCGATTATATTTTAATTCACTTATAAATCTAATTTCATCAATTCTATAAAACTAAAAATCTTATTTACTTATAAGATTCATTTATAACTTCATTTTAACACTTATAAAACTCCTTTACAATTCCATCATTTTAATTTATAAGAATTAAATTTTATAAACCTTATATATAAACCATTTTAATAAATTCAAAAAAAATCTCAATTTAAACTATTTACAAAATAGTTAACTCCATATTTCAAAAATCACATTTTGATTGTATTTCACAAAAATCATAATTTTTAGAACATAAAAATTGACTATTATTTATTTAAAATAAATTCATTTCCTTAACAATCCAAAAATTAATAAAACATCTATTTTCAAAATCACTCTGAAATTCTTTTTAATATGAAATAATCACTTTAATAACTTTTAAAGTTTCAAAATATGGCCCAATGCTGCAAAAATGCTAAACAAGGGGATTCACATCAATCACATCAATCCTGGCATCCAAACATCATATATAATTTGATAACAGCATATATCACAATATCTGTAAATAAAATCAACACTGGTGAGGGATCTAGTTGGATCCCTCCAACCTGTCATCTGCAACAAATATACATATTAGAAAATATGTACAATGTCTGTTTCGAGGCAGACACACGTACAAAAGGTCATCCGCTCATACATGGGAACACATAGGGTCTCATCTGCTCTAATAGACAGGAATATATCCAAATACCAATCAATAAATTTATTTATATATATAATATGTCATATATCACTAAATAATCATCAGCCAGCATAAATAAATTTATTTCTCACTTATAAAAATATCAGTGAGGCAGAAAGAGTGAGTTGTACTCACTTTAGTTCCAATAGCAGTCGCAGTGTTTTATTCCGAATAAAGTTAAACAGATGTTTCATTTTACCTGAAATTTTCACTAGCTCCAATCAACTCCAAACTATCTCTAAAACGTAGTGCTCGTCAATATGGACCCAATGCAACTTGTTTCATCAAAAACGGACCTCGTATGAAAATGTTATGATATTTAGAAGTCTATACGAATTTATATAATTAAATTTTAAAACTTTTTTATTATTTTAAAACCTTAGTAAATCATGGCCGTTAATTTCGTACACAATAGTCTGAGCCGCCCCCCTCTTCTTTCTTCTTCTCGCGTGAAAACCCTAGGCAAATCTAACCCATAGCCGCCGATTTCTCTTTGAATTATACTCCTCCTCCATTCATCTAAACAACGATCAAGTTCCACCAAATCAAAGCCCTATGCGAGCACCACCTCCGGCCGCAACACCATGGAGCCGACGCCCCCTATCGGCCATGCAACCCCATAAAAAGTGCAACGAACTAGCCTAGATTTTCAACTCCTCGTGACGAATCGAATGATCGCGACCGTATCAATGTGAAGATTGAGAGGAAATTGAGGAGAAAGAATTGATCATTTCTGGCCATTGAAATCAGAAACGACGGCTAGGGTTTTGACTTAGGGTTTGAGTAATTTTCAGAAAATGAGGTTCTTTTATATAAAATTTCATGACACTGTTCATCCGATAAAATTTCGAACTCCTAAGGAAGCATGCCGCCAGTCGTTTATAATGTTTTACCCCTATCTCGAACACAATGGAATATATATCAGGAGCCAATTCGATCGTATTTGAAAGATAGGTTTTTCGAACCAACTTATTTAAATTAAAATTTACTTAAATAAATTTCTACGCGTTTCAGCTTGCCACGACTAAACCGTAAATCCGATTGACACGAAATTTGAAATCCTACAATATTATAATATTATGGATCCAACAAAACTAGTTTCTTCAAAATCTGAGACAGTGTGAAAAATGACTATTTTTACACGTTAATTAAATATTAAAATATTCAATTTTTATAAATTAACTTTTAAATCAATTTTAAAAGTTTACCAACATCATTCTAATTTAAATAGAATTTAATTCAACTTTATAAATCACTTTTACTCACATTAAATCCAAATCCCAGCTATTTACACAATTTCAAATATTAAATTAATGATTTAATTATCCAATTAAATTGCTATATTTGAAATATAAGTTATTCAACTTATAAAATTAACTTATGAATATTTAAAATATTTTAAATATCCCAATTTCAAATGACTGAAATTCTAGGTCGTTATAGTGTATCCCTCTTTGCCAGTTCCAGCTTAATTTCCTTGAATGTTAGGAGTTTATGGTGCAGTAGGTTGTGTTGGCTTTCTACTTAATATTTCAGTAGCCGATGTCATTCAAAAATCAAATTTTTGTCAAACCCAAAAATCAAAACCCAAGTAAACCAATTGATTAAGTAAAAGGGGAGTAAAAATTTATCGATTCAATGATCTGTGTTGCTTCTAAATTGATGCGAATCTCTAACGCCACCCAAAGTTGATCGAACAGTATCTCTATTGGTGTTCACGTGAACGTCGTAACTCGTCTGATGAATCCAAAGGGATGAGCAGTATTAGCCGCGATGATATGGTATTGCATTTTTAATAAATCAAATTAAAATCTGAATCCCCAAGCTCGTATGTAAATAAGTTTGAGAATGAGGATTTTAATTTCTAATCTAATTAGGCTACTATAAAATTGGAATACCTAATCTCTCTCCCATGAGTTTTGAATAAGTATCAAAAGTTTTGATTTATTCAAGACAAGTGTTTATTTTCCCCTTTTGTAAAACGTTCTAGTTCGTGTGACCCTATATGTTACCACAACATTGGCAATAATTTTAGGGACAATTTGGCATAGGTCCCTAATAAGTTTCAAAATACACAAAAACCCTAGTAAAAAAGTTTGTAAATTAGTCCCTAGAATTAAGTTACCTAATAATGGCATATACTTATGCAATTATTCAGTGAATAATTGCAGACATTTATGCAATTATATAAAAAAATTGCATACATTTCCACAATTATTCACTGAAAAATTGTGGAAATTTCCGAAATTTTTTCAAAAATTTGGGAAAATTCCGCAATTACTCACCAAAAAAATTGCTGAAATTTTCGCAATTAGTCATCGAAAAAATTGCATAAATTTATGCAACTTTTGGATATAATTGCATAAATATCTACAATTATTCAGTGAATAATTGCATAACTATATGCAATTACTTAGTAACTTAGTTCTAGGGACCTAATTTACATACTTTTTTTATTGGGGTTTTTGTGTATTTTGAAACTTATTAGGGACCTGAGCCTAATATTCACTTAATTTTACGCCATATAAAATTATAAACAGTGAGCAGCATCTAGTAATACATCACTACTACCCAAGTAATGATAAGATCGATGATTCAATATAACCTTTTATGTGACCAGTGTCTCAATATAATTTAGTCCTTTTAATCTCTATATCCCCGACTAAACTTGAGGCATAGAACATGTCACCCCCTTCATTATTTAATCTATTTATCTTGATCTATGAGTAGACTATAAAACAAATATGTATTTGAGCGTGGTCATGCATTTCATAGTCCTAGTCAATCAAGAAGCCCGTGGATATCATTCCTTTATATAGGAGAGTTAAATTCCATGTAAGTCATTCATATTTCTCACTCGATTCATGATGTTCCTAATAATATCCTTTATCGTCTACCCTGCTAAAGGTAACTTGTAATGATATCAAAGTACATAAATCCTTATAGAACTATAACGACTTCAGGTCAGAGGACCATTACATCACTATCACTATGAGAATTACTTAAGAGACTTTGTATCATGCTCTATGAAGAACCCTCATGTTGGATTTGCCCAGTATATTTTTCTCTAATATATACCTATGTATTTGATTTAATATCTTGTATATATGACCAACGAGATATAGTCATCAGTCAAATCAACATACTAGTCTCAACATATCATTTTTGTCCTATTCATAATGAAACTCGACCAGGGACGTTTAAGAAGAATGATACGTATAACATTTTGTACAACCTCATGTTAAAGTGTAACAACCCCTATTCCGTTGCCCAAAGCTAAACGCTACATATGCTGCAGTTATCTATAATATTTAACTTTCGGTGAAGAAATAAGGTATTGTTAATGGTATCCATAATATCAGAGACACATGAATATGAAATAAAATTTATAAAAATTTCAAAACAGGTTTTCTCATTACATTCCAAATTAATATTTATATTCAGTTACATAATCCCAAAACGATAACCAGGTTTTGATCAAATATAATTATTACAAATTACGCCAAGTGAAACATATGAGGATGCCTCCTTGGATGATCAGAGTACTAAATAGATAGACATATCTATCATAAATACATCACTACAGAAATAACATTAAATCACTCCTTCATAGCTAGCTTTTCCTCCTGCATGTCTTCGGAAGCTTATTTGTCCAACCTACTAAACCTGAAAAACCTCAAGCCACTCAAATTGAATTTGAGCATCCGAGAGTTTAAGGGGAAACATAAACTTCGAGTCAGGCATAAAGCCTAGTGTATATAACAGTAATATGCCATCTCGGTTAAATGATGTCTAGTGAGACCATGCCGCTTAGCGGAACGGGTTTCCCCTCGCTAGTATCCTTTTTAAATCATATCTTTTGCAATTCAAATCCTATAATAAAACTGATTAACCATAAATAATATAACAGTCATAAACGGATCTGAATAATAATAAACAATCTTGTTTAATCAAAATGGACTACGACTATCTACTAACCTGTGGCTGACTTGGGCCTTACTAGACATTCATTCATCCAACTAACCGTTGGAATCCAACTAAACGGTCTGTCCTAAACTTACCGTTACAAGGGTCAACTGATCCTAATGGTTTTGCGGTCTCACAAATAACCTATCCCTCCTCTTAAAGCATTCCTTTCTATGCATACACATAATTTTAGTTTTACTCTTGACAAAGCCTTACGTAATGGAATCTTGGACTTATATCAGCTAAGGGCTACTAGCTGAGGAGTAGGGCGTGACCCCACACCAGTCCCATCTGGGTTTCTAATATCCGAGTCATTAGTCTAGAGCTAACCGCTCCATTAAATATTCCTTGAAAACATTCTTAAATCATGATTTAACCCTTGAAATCATTTTACAAAACAAGGAAAATTATTCTTTGCTTTACTCAAAATACTTATGCCTATATATATATATATATATGCTTTACCCAAAATAATGTTGATGAAAGTCTTATCATTAAGGTTATCTACCCTTTTGAATAAGTTAAACACTTTAACTTTAAAATGCTAGGCCATATGCTAAAATCTTCCTATCGAATTTATTATTTAAAACCATTAAAAAAAACCCTTTCGAAACCACTTTAAATTCCCCTCTAAATCTATTTGAAAATACCATTCAAAATCATCGAAATATAGCTTTCGAATTGTTGGGAATATAGCCTTTGACTCTGCCGAAAGCCCTCTTTCGATAGTATAAAACCTCTCTTTCGAAAACAAGGGTTCAAATAAAAACATAGCTTCGAAACCATTGAAATTATCCTTTAGAATTAGTTAAAATCATTCCTTTCGAAACAATCAAAATTTGGCTTTCAAAATACTAGTTGGAAAACAAGAAGCTGTCAGATCAGAAGCAAAATGGAGTCTCCTTTCGAAGGCATTGGTTTCCTTTTGAAAATATATGTTGGAAGAAAAATAAAAGTAAGTGTTGGCGAGCTCCTTCGAAGGTTACCCCTTCCCCTTCGAAGGCATTAGGTGTTGACTACAACAAGCTTCTGCTTGTATATAAAAAGGAGGCAACAATGCATTTGCAAAGTATAGGCTCAAAACACACCCTTTCGATTACATTAATCTATGGGTTAAATCGGGGGCTAGGCTTCAAAGGTGGTACCCATTCGAAGACATGCTTTGTAAACTAAGGTTGGTATATATTCGAAAGCATTTATGAAACACACCTTCCCCTTCGCATGTATACCCTTCGAAGTCATTAAAACTTGTCTTCCGAATACACCTAGTATACTACGCACCAACCTTTCAAATTGTTGTCCTGTATATTGAATGGACTCGAAAGCATGTGAACAGAGGTGAGCATGGCTTCGAAGGCCATATGCGCAGGTAGTATGGTGTCGAAAGCAATATAGAAGGTGGCGAAAGGGTAAATACTTATAAAATTGATTTCTAACTTCTTTTGGAAATCCTTTTTCAACTACTCTTTCTATTTGTCAAATTCTTATTGAACAATAAAACTTTTTCTTTCTCTTTTTCCAGAAAATACTGCTGACCCAATAATTTGTTAAAGAAAACATTTAACACATAAGGCTTCTTCTTTATTAATCAATAAATGCGTTTAAGTCCTTTAGCTCTAATAATTTGCAAACTATACTTAAACACTTAGGAAAATCCCCAAAAATCATGATATATCTTACCAAACCTCTTTTCCAACATATTAAAATTTCAGAACCGAAAATATTATTTAATATCCTTAAATAGTTTAAAACCGAATTAATCTATTTTTCAACTTAGAAAATTCATAATAAATCCATATTAACTTGGAAAATTATGATGCTTGAAACCCATCTCTAAAATAATGATTTACCCATCATATCAAAATTTCGAAGCATTTGGAGGTAATATGTTATGTTTTCTAACTTAAATCCATAAATTCATATAAAATCCATCAAAAAGCATATATAACCAATCATATCATCAATATGGCATAATGATTGCAAATAATCGGGTTGAACCTTTAAAACAGAAATACATATCAAAACATGAGATGGAAGTTATTATTCACCTTAGCTTTGATTTGGATATTGAGATTTGAATCTAGATTTGATTTCCTTAAGCTTCTTCCCTTAGATTCTAGGTTTTTCTTCCATGTTCTTTTCTTTTCTAGAGCCGACCATGTAGAATCGTTTTGACCATAGAGGAGGGGGGTGAATAGGGTGTACTAATAAAAAATTAAAATTAATGTGGAAATAAAAACAATAACAGAAAATAATGCAGTGAGATCACACATAAATTTACCCAGCTTCGGCAATAACCTACCTACGTGCTTCCTCCAAGGTTTTTAGTAGATATTAAGTAGTCAGATGCTTACACGTGTAAACTTGTGACACCCACTAACTTGACTAACCTAACTCTATACTCAAAACCCTGCCACAACTCAGCCGTTGAGTTGCGAATTCTCAAACTACACTCCGTAGTTTGTACCCAGTTACACAACTAGATGATTACACAAATTTAAAAGGAAAGTTACAAATGAAAAATAAATAACTAATAAACCCTAAATTAAAAATAGGTCCAATGTAGAATTATAGACCAACCCATAAAAATAACAGTGTGGTAAATAAGTCCGTTCCCTTTTCTTTTGTTAGTGGCCGTTCTTTTTATCATTCTTCTGTAATTAGGGCTTCGTTCGTTTTGAAGTCGCCGCTTGGAAGTTGATCAATTGACTATCGTTCCTTAATTTACTTTGCTGCTTCTTCGATATTTGTTCTTTGTTTTGCTTCGGCTGCTTTAAATATGTCGAGCTCGAATGGTATGGATTAGTACGTGATTTTCTCTTTTTCGATTTTGATTTTGCTCGACTTCAATTCGAGTTTCATGATTTACTTCAAGACTTGCTCTGGTATTTTCTTGAACTCGAATGCCTTTTGCCGATAATGATGTTGGGTTTAAATAGGGAACAAAACCCTAAATTATCGTTCATATACTTCTATTTGAATTCTTCAAACACTTTGTGTCACCATTTTATTACTGATTGAATGTTGGTGATGATATTTCACTTGTTCTTTTATTGATGTGTTACTGCATATACCTCTGATTGCTTGAGTCAGTACCGTTCTTTTTTCTCCTTTGACTTCGGCATTTTGAATTTGTGATAATCTGGACTTAACGAATTTTGATCTGTTCCATTTTCTGAGACTCGAACTCACATGACTTGTTCCAACTGTTCATTTTGATATAACCCACGACTTCATGTAAAACGCTTACTATATCTTTTCGAACCATGACTTGACTTTGTCTGAACTGCTTATGCATTGACCATATATGCGCAAACATATATATGCATATAAGTATACATGTGTATTTCTACTTGCTCTGTTCACCCAAGTGGCTTGCATTCTGACTTTGCTTGTACCTGACCATATGCATACGTATACATATGTCACTTTACTTGCTGCTTCATTGATCTGGTGCATTGTGGTATGACATTTCATTGTCCATGGTTTGTTGCACTAGTTTGTTGTATTGTCATGTTTACTTATGTCATGTTGATTTGTACTTGTGTAGAGCTGCTATCATGTTCTGACCATTGCTTTATTTAAACAGAACTTGATTATTGCATATTGGTTGAGTGTACTTGCATTCTCTGTTGTATATGTACATACATCTGCTTTGTATATGTCTGGTTCCTTGTATTTAAAATATGGTTGCAGTGTGTTCCTGTATACATATCCACCACTTTGTATATGTGTGTTGCTTTCCATTTAACTTGTTTACATTGTGTTAGTGAGCATTACAGTCTGGTGCACTTGATATGATTCTAGTGCACTACCCTAGTCTTATTTCACTGGCTTGTTGAGACTGAGTTCTTGCATGTTATTTGGTCTGATACTTCATGTCGTTATCTTCCTTATTCTTGTGCATTTTGAAGTTGAATCTGGTCTTTTTTGGGTTGTCTTTGAGTTCACCACTGCTTGTCTTTGAACAGATATGTGTGTACATGCATATCCATATACATTTGAACATGTTCACTTGTTTGGGCTGGTTCCTTTGTGCCAATTTTATTGTAGTTGGTTCCTGGTTTCATTTGAGCCTTCATGTGTACATTTGGGTTCATGTGTGGTTCTCTTGACCGACCATTGCATTGTTTGAGCTGCATGCTTTGCAAACTCGAGCATGTTTGGTTTTCATGTAGAGTTGAAATGTTGGTTCACCACTTTGAGTCTCACTGATTTTGAGAGCTCAATCATGTTGTTATGGTGTTGGTTGGAATCTGGCATCAAATATGTCCTTGTCCACTTATTCACATGTGTTCATTTCTTCATTGTGTTCCTATAATCTGGTTTCATGTGGAGCTGCTTTTGTATTGCCGTGTTAGCCATGCACTTGAGATGTTTACTTGAGTGCTTGCAATTTGAAGTTTGGTGTGTGTTTTGATTTTCTTCGAGTTAAATTGCTCCATTCTTGTGTTATTTCGTGAATGTATTTTGTTTTCACTTGAGTAGAATCCAGCATTTTCTTAGGTTTGACCTTGTGCTCACTTGTCCTTGCAATTTTAAGGAGCAAGCGTATATCGGTGTGCATGACCTTGTGGCATGTACAATGATACACTGTGCATGTCACAAGTTGTTTGTTTAAGATGAATTAAAAAATAAAGGATGACGAACAACATAAATAACTGAGGCAAATAATATTTTCAAAACACACACTTTATTTTACACTGAAAAAAAATTTCTTTTTCAATTTTACTACGTCAGTATTTATTTTATAGATAGTTCGAATGCTGGATACAGGCTGAAATAGAGTTGAAGATCAAATACGAGTGTTGAGTGAATATGTAGTGAGGTGTAACATGTAAATTGAAATTGTGTTGTAATTGAAATTTTATTTAGTTGGAAATGTGTAAATGTAGCGAGAGCTCAAATTTGTACTGTTCGAATTTGTAATAATTTGTTTGAATATGAATTTAGAGTTATTTATTTTATGTGACAAATATTTATTTAATAATGTAAAAATAAAATAGTACAACAAAAAATACATTTAAATGAATATATATATATATATATATGTTTATTATCATCAAACAAAAATCATACACTAGCATATTCTACAATCTCCCCCTTTTTATGATAACAACATATATAAAGATTTTGACTTTATTAAATGTATTTGGTCTTGATGCATTCTATTAGCTCCCTCTATTTGAATGCCCCTTCTACAACAAAGCTCCCCCTTCACATATGCATGAAAATAATAAAAAATATGTAAATAAAATTCAATGAACCTAAATAGGAATATGCAAATAAAAAATTTGTTTGAACTTATTTGCCAAATCTTAACTTCTCTCTCCCCCTTTTGTTGTCAGCAAAAGAGTAATAGTGTTAGAAATAGCGATAAAGTTATAGACATTAATACACCATTGATACCTAATTGAGTATAAATATTAAATTTCAGTAAAAAAATCAAACAAAAATCATAAATACTTTGTTAGGTGTATATTCCATTTTAGAGTGATAGGGGTGATGTCGGCATAGAAACCCATATAGTCGTGTTCATTTGTGGTATATTTATAATAAGAATTTGAATACTTACTAACCATGCATAACCTTTAGGACTTTTAAATGAGATTAGTAGTATTCTCAATTTTTTTTAAAAATGAATTTCAAGCATCTTCAAACCATGCATAATCGTGAGGACTTTTAAATGATATTGGAATCAACTTGCCCTATGTAATAATCAACTTTGCTATGTGTTCCATACATGCATAACCTTGAGCACTTTTAAATGAGCGTAAAAGCACATAATCGAAGATTCCAAGTAGTTCACCCATGCATAACCATGAGGACTTTTTGATGAGAGTGAATACTTTTGGATGATTGTATTTTCTGATTTTATTGCTAATTAAAAAATGAAAAATTTCCTATTTAAATACCACATTTTGACATAGTATATTGGATTTTGATGAGTGATGGTCGATAGAAATATGATAGAAATAAAGATGGTCATGGAATTTTTTACCAACCAAAGTTATTCCAAATTAAAGAAATTTACTAAATATACCGTCTCAAGTCATAATATATGATTAATATCAACACTCATCACTTTTTCTGTCATTATTTATCTTTTCGGTAATTAATAGGGAATTAGATCAGTTAATGTAGGCATTTAAGATCAAATCCAAAAATATAAAATCAAATTTCTAAAATGCCTAAACTGAGATGCAGTTGACAAAAGCTATTTTTTGGAAGGGGTTTTAAAAAAATTTCTGCCAAATAAAAATTAGTTGAAATGAAAATTATGTAGATATTTTCTTTGAAAATGTGTTGTGACTAAACGAATGTCGCAACATAAAACACGTTCACTAGTACTTTTTCTATCAACTAGACTACCAGTATAATATGCATCTGAATACCCTTTTAACTCAAAGTTATCATTAGTTGAATACCATAACCCAAACTGTGGGTGTGCAATAGATACCTTATTATCCTTTTTACAGCTTTTAAAAGAGATTCCTTTGGATTTGACTGAAAACGTGCGCATAAACAAAATGAGAAAATAATGTCTCGTCTAGAAGCGGTAAAATAAAGAAGTATACCCATGTGTATCTAGAGTAATCATCAACCAATACAAAACAATATTTTTTACCATCTAAGCTTGCAATATCGTTGGGTCCAAATAGATCCATATGAACGAACTCTAGAATTACTTACACTCGCTGATTGAAATCGTATTATGGTGTAGATTTTAAATATATAATACATTGTTGTTGCCCATTGTGGCACTGTCACCTTTGTACTTATCTAGGGTAAGGAACTTTGATTTGTCATCCATCTTGTGCCTGGAACAACCAGAATCCAGGTACTACTCTTGCTGTTCCTTAGCCTACCAACACACCTACACGAGGAAAGATTTTTGTGACCAATTTGTTTTTACAGGTCCATGATTGCTAGTGATAGAAAATTTTGAAAAATAAGTATAACCAAGACTTTCTATTTTTGTTTCTTTTGGCACCTAGATTTGTTTGACTTTAAGAGATTTTATATTTGTGCCTTTAGGAACCCAAATTGATGTGGTTTTCACTTGTTTGGGTCTATACCAGCAATTGTTTTGATTTTGTCCAATTTTTCCACAAATCATGCACTTGGAGTTGACATGATTAATTTCACTTCTACTCCTTTTAGATTGAGTATACCTAAGTCCTTGTCTAACAGTATTAACAGTTTGTTTCCCTAATAGCATATTTAGTGATCTTTCCCCTTTGGAGAATTTTCCTAAGGTTGTAGACAATTGTTGGACTTATGACTTGAGATATTCATTTTCATTTAATAATAGAGTGCGCTTTTTTATAAAATTTCTTTCCTGGTGTTCTCACTTTCTTTCAAAATCTCAATTTTATTTTCAAGCGATTTGATTTTAGTTTTTGATTTCTATATTTCCTCTTTAAATGATGGAAATTTATCACACTTAGGGCACTTATTTCTATAGTTTTGAACCATTTGATTAAGCTGCATATTTGGTTCCATCAAACTATCCTTCTGTGATTCAATTTTAGCGTACTTCTCCCTATGTCTTCAAAGCAGCCATTTACTTCATGAAAGTATATAAGTAATTGCGAATGAGTAAGTCTTGTTTTACCTCGAAGGCACAAATTTGTTCTTTCACTCTCACTGCTAGTGCTTTTATCATCTTCATCACTTTTATCCCAAATTACTGCAAAACTTATCTTTTTGGTTTCTTTCTTTTGCTGAATTGATTTTGAGTACAATTTGACTTAATATAACCGGGTTTATTGTACTTATGACAAATGATCTCCTACTCTTTTGAGTTGTCTAGAACTTTGACGATTCTACTCTTCAGTTGTTGATTTAGGGCAGGATTTCCATATTTGCATTTCCACTTTTTTAATCTCTTTATTATCAATGCCAGTTCAGCTGCTCCTTCATCATCATCGTCAACATCACTTTCCATTGTCCTTTAGAGCTATTGGTTTCTTTCGCGTATCTCTTCCTTCACATTCTTCCTTGCATTTGATTTCTAGCACATAAGTGGTGAGATTTCCAACGAGTTCTTCAACTTTAACTTGTTTCAGATCCTTTGATTCTTGGATGACAGTCACCTTTTCTTTAAAATTTCGTGGAAGAATTCTAAGGATTATCAGACTATTTCCAGCTCTATGTATGGTCTTCCTAGGGATTTTGATTTGTATACAAGATTAGAAAGTCTCCCATACATTTCTTTAACGCTTTCATCCTTTGCCATTGTGAAGTTCTCATACTCGCTACTTAGCATGGCAAGGCATGATTCTTTAACCTTGAAGGATCCTTCATGAGTCACTTCAAGCGTGTGCCAAATTTCCTACGCAGTTAGACAATGTGAGACACGATTAAATTCAATTTGATCTAATGAACAAATAATAAATTCATAGCTTTAGCATTAGCATTTTGCAATTTATTTTCAAGATCTGTCTATTGATCCATAGGTTTTTCAACTTCTTGATTATCTACCTTTATTGTTAGTATCCATATCCCGTTTCAACAATATTCCATGCATCTATGGTTTTCAGAAAAAATTTCTTTCTATTTTTCCAATAAGCATAATCACCATTAAACATGGGTGGTCTAACTATGGACTGACCTTTTGCAAAAGCATTTTTAAAAGAAGCCATTGAAATAAAATCAAATTATTTAACAGAAAAAAATGAGTTTTGTTCCTAGCTCTTATACCACTTGTAGGATCGTTTTCACCCTAGAGGGAGGGTGTATAGGGTGTACTAATAAAAAATTAAAATTAATGCGGAAATAAAAACAATAACAGAAAAGAATGTAGTAGAGATCACATACAAATTTACCCAGCTTCGGTAATAACCTGCCTACGTGCTGCCCCCAAGGTTTCTACTAGAAATTAAGTAGTTAGACGCTTACACACGTAAACTTGCGACACCCGCTAACTTGACTAACCTAACCCTAAGCTCAAAACTCTTCCACGACTCAGCCACTGAGTTGCGAATTCTCAAACTATGCCTCGTAATTTGTACCTAGTTACATAACTAGATGATTACACAAATTTAAAAGGAAAGTTATAAATGAAAATAAACAACTAACAAAACCCTAAATTTAAAAATTAGCCCAATATAGAATTAAAGACCAGCCCACAAAAATAACAGTGTGGTAAATAAGTCCGTTCCCTTTTCTTTTGTTAGCGGCCTTCTTTTTATCCTTCTTCTGTAATTAGGGCTTCGTTCCTTTTGAAGTTGCCACTTGAAAGTTGATCGATTGACTATCGTTTGTCAATTTACTTTGCTACTTCTTCGATCTTTGTTCTTTGTTTTGCTTCGGCTTCTTCAAATATGTCGAGCTCGAATGGTATGAATTGGTACATGATTTTCTCCTTTTCGATTTCGATTTTGCTTGACTTCGATTCAAGTTTCGTGATTTATTTCAAGACTTGCTCTGGTATTTGCTAGAACTCGAATGCCTTTTGCCGCTGATGATGTTGGGTTTAAATAGGGAACCCTAAATTATAGTTTATATATAAGTATTTGAATTCTTCAAATACTTTGCTTGGCCGTTTGATTACTGATTGAATGTAGGTGATGAAATTTGACTTGTTCTTTTGTTGACGTGTTACTGCATATACCTCTGATTGCTTGAGTTAGTTTCGTTCTTTTTTCTCCTTTGACTTCGGCATTTTGAATTTGTGATAATCTGGACTTGACGAATTTTGATCTATTCCATTTTCTGAGACTCGAACTCTCTAGACTTGTTCCAACTGTTCATTTTGATTAACCCAAAAGGCTTCATGTAAAACGCTGACCATTTCATTTTGAATCATGACTTGACTTTGTCTGAACTGCTTATGGATTGACCATATATGTGTATACCTATATATGCATATATGTATACATGTGCATTTCTATTTGCTCTGTTCACCCAAGTGGCCTATATTCTGACTTTGCTTGTACCTGACCATATGCATACGTATACATATGTCACTTTTCTCGCTGCTTCACTGATCTGGTGCATTGGGGTCTGACATTTAATTGTCCATGGTTTGTTGTACTACTTTGTTGTACTACTTTGTTGTATTGTCATGTTTACCTATGTCATGTTGACTTGTACTTGTGTAGAGGTGCTATCATGTTCTGTCCATTGCTTTATTTAAACTGAACTTAATTATTGCATATTGGTTTAGTGTACTTGTATTCTCTGTTGTATATGTACACACAGCTGCTTTGTACTTGTTTGGTTCCTTGTGTTTAAAATCTGGTTGTAGTGTGTTCCTATGCTACATGTGCACCACTTTGTACATGTGTGTTGCTTTCCATTTAACTTGAGTTAACATTTTGTTCATAAGCATTACAGTCTGGTGCACATGTTATGATTCTGGTGCACTGCTCTAGTCTTGTTTCACTGGCTTGTTGAGACTGAGTGCTTGCATGTTGTTTGGTCTAGTACTTCATGCTATTATCTTTCTTTTTCTTGTGCATTTTGAAGTTGAATGTGGTCTTTTTTGGGTTGTCTTTGAGTTCACGACTGCTTGTCTCTGAACAGATATGTGTATACATGCATATTCATATACATTCGAACATGTTCACTTGTTTGGTCTGGTTCCTTCGTGCCAATTTTATTGTAGTTGGTTCCTAGTTTCATTTGAGTCTTCATGTGTACATTTGGGTTCATGTGTGGTTCTCTTGACTGACCATTGCATCGTTTGAGCTGCATGCTTTGCAAACTCGAGCATGTTCGGTTTTCATGTGGAGTTGAAATGTTGATCTGGTTCACCACTTTGAGTCTCATTGATTTTGAGAGCTCAATCATGTTGTTATGATGTTGGTTGGAATCTGGCATCAAATATGTCCTTGTCCACTTATTAACATGTTTTCATTTCTTCATTGTGTTCTTGTAATCTGGTTTCATGTGGAGCTGCTTTTGTATTGCTGTGTTAGCCATGCACTTGAATTATTTACTTGACTGCTTGCACTTTGAAGTCTAGTGTGTGTGTTGATTAGCTTCGAGTTAAATTGCTTCATTCTTGTGTTATTTTCATGACTGTACTTTGTTTGCACCTGAGTTGAATCCATCATTTGCTTGGGTTTGACCCTCTGCTCACATATCCCTGCAATTTTAACGAGCAAGCGTATATCGATGTGCACGACCTTGTGGCATACACAATGATATATTGTGCATGTCACAAGTTGTTCGTGTAAGATGAATTAAAAAATAAACGATGATGAACAACCCAAATAACTGAGGCAAACAATATTTTCAAAACACACACTTTATTGTACACCACAAAATATTTCTTTTTCAATTTTACTACATCAGTATTTATTTTGCAAATAGTTAGGATGATCATCTGTCTGCGGATGGTAAGCGGTACTCATCTTGAGCTTGATACCTGATGTTTCCTGTATACTCTTCTAGAACTCACTAGTAAATAAGGAATCCCTGTCTCTTACGATACTACTAAGTATTCTATGCAATCTAACTATATTCTTCATGAATAACTTAGCCAAATCCGGTGTTGTTCTAGTCGACTTATCTGGAATGAAATGGGCACTCTTGGTCAAGCTCTTTACTATGACCCATATACTTTCATATCCCCGATTTGACCATGGTAATCCATCTATAAAATTCATAGAGATAGAATCCTACTTTCATACCGGAACTTCCAAAGGTTGAAGTAACCCAGTTGGTTTTTGATGTTAAGCTTTTACCTGTTGATAGTTCAAACACCGCTTCACCCGTAAGCCTGCATCTTTTTTCATTCCCTACTATAAGAAACTTCTCTTCATGTCCTTATACATTTTCGTTCTTCCTCGATGAATAGTGAACTCTGAAGAATGGCATTCTCTAAGAACTTCCTTTCTAATGTTATCCATATTCGGAACACATAGTCTTCCTTTCTTCCTCCACCACCCATTTTGGTCAAGATTGAAACCTTTCACGTCGTCGATCTCCATTCCATTTTTTAACCTTCGGATTTTCTCATCCAACAATGGATCTTCTTCTTGTTTAGAATAAATCCTTTCGATTAACATCAGTCTAACTTCTAAACAAGCTATCATAGAGATTTATGAACTAGAACTTGCCTCCGATCTCCATTGAACTCTAAATGTAGTCTGTGTTTCTAAATCTTTCCACTCAGCGATCATAGCCAATATTGCATTCTGTCGTTTTCAGCTAAGTGCATCTACAACCTTATTTCCTTTTCTTCGTGTGCACTCAATTCTAAAGTCATAAGCAGCTATAAACTCCAACCATCTTTATTGTATCATGTTCAACACCTTTTGAGAGAACAAGTATCTTAATGAATTATGATTCGTATACAACCCGAATCTCTCTCCCAATAGATAATGTCTCCACACCTTCAAAGCAAAAATTACTGCAGCTAATTCCGAATCATGGGTCGGATATCTAACCTCATGCGGTCTAAATTGTCGAGAAGCATAGGCAATCACTTTACCTCTTTGCATCAACAGAGCTCCTAACCAATTCCATATGCATCTGTATATATTACTAAGTCTTGATTTCCGTTCGGAACAACTAACACAGGTGCATTAGTCAACAAATGTTTCAGCTTCCAAAATGCCTTCTCACATTTGTCAGTCCAAACAAACTTCACCACTTTCCCAATTAGCTTAGTCATTTGTGCTCCTATCCACGAAAAATCCCTAATGAATTTCCAATAGTACCCTGCTAATCCCAGAATACTCTTTATCTCAGTCACTGATTATGGTCTCTTCCAGTTATTGACTGCCTCGATCTTAGCTAGATCTACTGACAATCCTTTCCCCGAGACTACATGACCAAGGAAATTCACTTCTTTCTTCCAAAAAGGACACTTCGAAAACTTTGCCTTCATCTGACGTTGCCTCAGTGTCTTGAGCACTATCCTAAGATGAACTTCATGATCCCTTTCATCCTTGGAATAAATCCAAATGTCGTCTATGAACACCAAAACAAATCTATGCAGATGCTCTCAAAAGATCCTATTTATCAAATCCACAAAGAATGCCGACGCATTAGTTAGTCCGAACGGTATCACTAACCATTCGTATGATCCTTATCTAGTCTTAAACGCTGTCAAAGGAAAACTATCCTTTACTACTCTAATTCAATGAAGTCCTATAGCCAAATTTAACTAAGAAAATACTTTGGCTCCACTCAACTGGTCAGAAAAATCTTCAATCTTTGGTAATGGATATTGGTTCTTTATCGTCTTATCATTCAACCAACGATAATCGATGCATTACCTCAACGATCCATCCGGTTTCTTAACAAATACTGCGGCTGCACCCTAAGGCGAACTGCTTGGTCTGATAAAGCTCATACTTTCGAAATCCACCAACTGCATTTTTAACTCCATCTCGGTAGGTGTCATTCTGCTTGGCGCTCCGCTAATAGGTTTTGCTCTTGGAACGAGATCTATCCGAAACTCAATGGTTCATTTTGGAGGTAGTCCTATCACCAGTTCAAAGATACCTGCAAACTCCCATACCACGAAGATTCGATTCAACTCGTCTTCCTCTTTCATCAAACCCAACAAAGCACAAGAATCAAAACTCAGATTTTTCACTGGGTATATGATCTGATCACTGCAACTAGGCTGTCTCAATGATGTCTTCCTATCACAGCAGAATATCTGAGCATTGTATTTACTTAACCAATCCATACCTAAAATATTCTGAAGCCTACCAAATCGAAAACATGCAAATTGAAAAAAAATATTACCTAGTAATTCAAACTCTAACTGGTCATATCTCATCCCAAGCGTTGCATACCCTCCTATAGGATTTGCAACCCTTAAGGACGTAACTAGGTATGTAGGTTCAAGGTTAAGCTTATTTACCAAACAACAGGATATAAAAGAATGTGATGCACCAGTATCAAATAGAATTTTGATTGGTATACCATGAATCAAAAGCATACCTCTTAAAACAACTTTCCCTTTCTCTTCAGCTGCTGGTTTTGAGGTAACTGGTTCCAATGCAAACACCTTGCTCTATCCTTCCCTTGGTGGCTCCTTGCACTAGTTCTTATAATGACCTACCTGATCACCATTATAGCACATGCGTTTATCTTTTCAGTTAATTCCTAATCTATTCGTTTGATTGTTTTGACCTTTGGTTCTGGTTTACCGATGAGATGAGGTAAACTTTGTACTACTTTGAGTGTGGAATTGACTAATGGTTAGTAAACCGTTTAGTGCGAACATGTGGTATGAGACACACGTTAACACTTTGCGGGTTCCTATCCGAGGGGTTTGTGACACATATTGCCAGTTAGTGGTGTCCAGTACTGGGCCTCCGGACCTTCGCCACTACGGTTTGTTTCCTTCGGGTTTGTGCCTTCGAGTTTATTGCCTTCAGGTTTGTGCCTTCGGGTTTATTGCCCTATAGTATCGTTTTTGGAGTTGGTCCTTCGTCGCCGCTTGAGAGATACTTGGGTTTGTCGCCTTCGGGCTTGTGGATCCTGACAGTACTGAGCATGTGCATCCTTTGTTTCTTTGATATTTATATTTCCCTAGCGAATGCATTTTCGAGTAAGGGTAGATGCTACAAGAACTTTGTCGTGGTCAGAAAGATCCATGCGAGAGAAGATGCGCTCGATATTCTTCTTCCCAATGACCTTCTTTTCATCACCGGAGCGACATTCACTAGCGAAATGTCCTTTCTTATCGCACTTGTAACAAACAACCTTAGACTTTCCTTTCTTGGCAGCTCCACCCTTCTGAGCTCCCTTCTTATGGAATAACTTCCTTTTCTTTCCCTGAGAACCCCGATTCTCGACTGGTTTCTCCATTCAGAAAGTAGGAAGCATTTCTTCGTTTCGGATTGCCATCTCTACTACAACTTCACTTGGGTCTCGGAGATGTGACAGTGGCATAGTTTCCCTTGCAAGCTTTGACCTAAGCCCACAGATAAACTTCTCATTTCGTTTAAGCACAGTACCACCATCGCATACCCATATCTAGATAACCCTTCAAATCTGGTAGCATACTCAAGCACGGTCATTTCTCCTTACACTAAATAGTCAAACTTCCTCAATAGAGTAGACTTAGAAAGTTCCAACAGAAACCTCTCCTCAAACCTCCTTTTGAACTCTACCTAAGTCATATTCTCTTCTACTACTCCTGCAGTAAATTGTTCCACTAATACAATGCATCTTCCCGTAACCACCTAGATGCCAACCTCAATCATGAAGCTCTGGTGGTTAATAACTACACGGTGTTAAGCGCTATAGATGCTGCCGTCGTCTATAGTATATAACTTTAGATGATTAAATAAGGTATTGTTAATGGTATCCATAATATTAGAAACACATGAATATGAAATAAAATTTACATAGATTTCAAAACAGATTTTCTCGTTACATTCCAAATTTTTATTTCATATTCAGTTACATAATCCCAAAACGATATCCAGGTTTTGATCAAATATAATTATTAAAAATTACACCAAGAACGATATATGAAGATGCCACCTTAGATGATCAGAGTACTAAATAGATAGACATAGCTATCATAAATACATCACAGCGGAAATAACATTTAATCACTCCTACATAGCTAGCTTTGCCTCCTGCATGTCTTCAGAAGCTTATTCGTCCAACCTACTAAACCTGAAAAACCTCAATCTCAAGCTACTCAAATTGAATTTTGAGCACCCGAGAGTTTAAGGGGAAACATAAACTTCACGTCAGACATAAAGTGTAGTGTGAATAATAATAATATGCCATTTCGATTAAATGATTTCCAGTGAGATCACGCCGTTTAGCGGAACAAGTTTCCCCTCGCTAGTATTATTTTTAAATCATATCTTTTGCAATTCAAATCATGTAATCAAACAGATTAACCATAATAATATAACAGTCATAAATGGATCTGAGTAATAATAAACTATCTCGTTTAATCAAAATGGACTATCTGTCCCAATTGTTGTAGTTTTCTCAGGCTACCTACTAACATATGGCTGACTCGGGCCTTACCAAACATTCATTCATCCAACTTACAGTTGGAAACCAACTTGCCGGTCTGTCCTAAACTTACTGTTCCTAGGGTCAACTGATCCTAATGGTTTTTCGGGCTCACCAATAACCTATCTTCCCTCTTAAAGAATTCCTTTCTACGCGTATGCATAATTTTAGTCTTACTCTTACAAAGCCTTATGCACTGGAATCTTGGACATATATTAGCTAAGGGCTACTAGCTGAAGAGCAGGGCGGGATCCTACACCAGTCTCGTCTGGTTTTCTAATATCTAAGTGTGATGACCCGAATTTTTAAGCAATTTAAATTGGAATATTTAATTGATTTGGAATATTTAAAAGTTTAATTATTAACTTGAATTTCAAATATCAATATTTATTGGATAATTAATTGTTGAATTTAATTATTGAAAATTGGGTAAAATGTGAAATCTGGAATTTTAAGCCTGTTAAAAATAATTTGAAGGCTTGCAAAATTTATATTGATAATACCGAAGATAATAGAAGTTGTAAAATTGGAATTAACAGTGGTTTGTTCAGTTTTAAAATTTTATTGTTTAAATTGAATTTAAAAATAGCCTTCTGGGGCACAGTCTCGGAATTCGACGAAACCAGTTCCATTGGTTCTGTAATATTGAATTATTATCGGATTTCAATTTTCGTAATTTTTGGAGTTGGTGTGTGAGCGTACGATAAGTAGACGCATTGAAATCTATATCGAATTCAATTTAAATTTATATTTATATTGGTCAACATAAGCCTACATTCTTTCCCATCATAACTTTTCCCTTTCACATTCGAAGTACTGTAGCCGACAATCTTCTGAAGCAAGCCGTTTCCCCTCGTTTTAAAATATCACTTCTTTCCCTTCATTTCGTTTCCGCCGAACCTCTAAAAAAATAAATAAGAAGAAATGGCCGAAGCTTTAACAAATCAAAGCAATTAAAAGGAAAAAAATGGGGAATAAGGGGGAAACTCGCGTGCTCGAGAACGCGAGGAAATCGTGTCATCATCATCGATGGCGGCAAGTTGAGTTTTCAAAGGGGTCTAGGGTTTCGCATTACAGATTATGGAAGTCGCAACACTAGGGTTTGGGAGATGAGCTTCGCGATTTAAGCCTCGATTTGGTGTGACAGTGGCATAGCCGTCGTCGTTGATGGTGACTCAGGGAAATGGCTGGCGGCATCAAAGATGCGCATGCGATCGAGGGAGATGGCCGCGAGCGTTGGAATCAAGGACAACCGAAGTCGATGCCGGAGGGGGGGAGCGAAGGGGAGCTTGCCTTTGTTTTCTATGGCCTGGGTCGAGATCAGTGAGGTATCAGTTTTGGGTGTTTAATATAATTTTACTTTATTTAAATATATATATATACAAACTGGAAATAAATATTGGGAAGATTTACAATAACTTGAAGGATTTCTGTTTCAATGTAAAAATAATGAATAAGTATATAAATCATAGATGAATTCTTGACTTACAGTAAAGAAGTATAATATTGATATAAATGTACATAGGTTCGCATAACAATTTTAATATATTTATAGTTTAGGGTTGAAAGGAAAGGAATGTTAAATGTTGAAAGAATGTATATAGATTAGATTATTTTTATAAGATCTATAAATGAAGTTTCAAAAGAAGAAAACAAATATATATATATATATGGGAAAAAGGAAACTTTAAAGTGTTGGATATTTGTAAAATTTGATTTTTGGAATCTATAAATTATTTTAGTATATGGGTTTCAAAGGAAAAGAACTATTATTTACTTTTGGAAAATTAGTTTGAAATAAATAATTGGTTACTCAAATTTTATTTAATGATAATTTATAATTTGATTATTTCAATTATTAATAAAACCCATAAGTTTCTACAAGGTCAGAAAACATGAAGAAAAAACAAGCCTGTTTGGTGTGGATTGCAAAACAAATCAAAGGTGAGTTAATCTCACTCAGTTCATTTAAATTTAAATTTGAATGATTAAATATAAATAATTGTTTAAATGGTTGAAATTCATTGAAGTGTTGTAGTATGGTAATTTTGGAATTGGCATATTATTGTGCTAACGTCTGTGGATGCAGGGAAAACATGTTGGAGGGATCCAACTGGACCCCTCAACATTTATTGTTTAATATTCACTGTTATGAATATTTGGTATTCTGTGATGAATATTATTGATATTTGGAATATTGCATGCTATGGATTGATTGAATTTATTTGGGTATAACGAGTTACCAAAAATTTATAAATTTGGAGTTTGAAAAGACAAACAAAGAATGGAGTTTGAAGTAAAATAATTATAGCAAATAAATTATAAATGAATTAAAAAGGAATGGAAGTGGTATTAAAATACTTATAAATTATTCCGAGTATGGAAAAAAAAGAATTTTGAATAAAATAGAAATAAATGAATTGTAAACTCAAATGATATCAATTAAAGGAATTAAGAATTATCTAAAATTTAAAGTTTAAATCTATTTAAAGGAATAAGAAGTAAATTGAGAAAATCTAAATTGATATTCCAATTAAAAGTATTTTAAATCATAATTAAGGAATAAAATATGAAATTAAAAGATTTTTGAATAAATGAAGTAAATTGGAAATCAATTTGGAAATTGATTTAAGTGTTTGAAATTGAATATTTGGAAGAATAAATTCAAGGTGGGAATTTATTAAAGGAACGAGAAAATTGTCTAAAAATAAATAGTGATTTTTTTTTAAAGGTTGTGGAGAGCAGTATATTTCTCCGGATAGCCAAGTACATTTTCAAAGTAAGTTTTCAAAATAAAATAAAGGTTTTAATGTTGCTTTACACAGTATGCTCTTGGAAATTTATTATTTCTAAATGTGTAAATTCTAAAGTAAATATTTATTCAAATCTATTACCGTAGTAATAATTTATAAGAGTGACTTAGTAATTCTGTTTTAAAGGTGAAAATCTAGTTTATATTTATAAAGTAACCTTATTTTCAAATATTCATATAGTATATATTTTTAATCAATTATTGAAGTAGTTTTAATTTAAATATTTTAAAGTAAAGTCTAAAGTAAGTAATTTGTTAATCTATTATCGTGATAATTATTTAAAGAATGATTTAGAATTTTGTTTAAAGAAGATATCTAATCTATACATATAGGGTAATCTTATTTTAGTTATTTCTAGAGTACTATTTCAAAGTAAGTACTAAAGTAATTTTTCTATATTAAATGTTAATTATATTTTACAATAAAGTGTTTTAAATTATTTTTAAACCTAAAGTTTTGTGCTTGGTAATTCCAGTGGAAATAGAAATACTTGGAATTTATTCTGAGGAAGGCAGATAGTTTTGGAAACTGTTTTCAAAAGAATTTGAAAAGTGAAAATATATCTTATGAAGATATTTTTGGGATAAATAAATAATTTGGGAAATTATTTATTGGTTGATGGTTGTTTGTGAATATTAATTGATAGTTAAATAACCGACTATCAATATTGGCCAAATGCGTTGATCATTTCGAAGAGACCGGGATCGAGATTAATTTCTCGAAAACCACTTCGATCCGGTTTGTACGTTTCATGGAAACGAATTTGGATTCGAAGTCGGAGCAGTGAAGTGCAAGGGCTAGTCGCTACTAATCCTGAGGATATTTCCAAAATGGATGTAGTAGGAATAGTGCCTTCGGATCCGTTCGAACCCGGGACAGACTTGTATGGATGAATGCTTTCGTAAACATCGTCAGGTGGGCGATGGGCATTCTAAGGGACATGTTCTTAAAAAGGTAACGCTTAGCCTCAAGCCTCATCAAATTGGAGTGACTGAAAATCAGGGGTTATGCAGCAAGGCTAGGTGGGTAGCACCCAAGCAGGGTGAGGTCATTCCTGTCTAGATGTCCCTTTTATTTCGGCTTAGTGGGCTGTTGCTGATCCCAACCGCGGGGTGATCTCACTCGGGATTATCCAGTAAGGGGTAGTCCCGGTCTTGTGTTGCAGGGGAGCGGGCGTACTCCTCCGTACGGTGATCTAGGCCCCGTACTGTGACAGGTGGTACCCCAGTGCCTAGTCATTAGTTGGAAATCCATTTTCCCTACAAGCCTTGCACGAGTTTTGTTTGTATTACCCACTTTGTGGCTAGTAGCTGGAATTTAATAATGTAACAATTTCGGCTATTTTATAAGTATTTGTATATAGACCCTATTATAATATCCGAGGATTTCTATAAAAATTGCTTTAGCTATCCTAAGGTAAAAACCCAACATGTTTATTTGTGGCGTGGTCTTACGAGATGCTTTTGTTTTTCAAAGGATTTTTGAAAACTTAATAATCAATTGAGTGTGATTTTCTCACGCTAGTATTCCAGACTGACTCGGGTGTTATTTAACTGTAATGCTCGGGTCAGACCGAGTATTATAGGATACAGGAAATGCTGTGGAGCTCAGGAGACGAGCAGGATGACGATACGTACTCTTGTATTTGTTTATGTATATATTCCGCTGTGTTGAGTAGTTGTGTATCCAGTGTATGATATTGTTGAGCTGTGATTGATGTACTCTGATGATGTAATGTATAAACATATATATTTGATTTCTGAGTAAAGATCATTATTATCTATTATATTTTATTCCGCTGCGATGGTTAGATTCTGATATTGATTTCTATTTTCTTCTTCTACCTCTTCTTCTTTAACCCAGATGATTCGTATTTCTGTACAACTTGAGTTGATTGACGTAGAATAGTGTTGATTCAAGGGGTACGGATTTGCGGGTCGTTACACTAAGTCATTAATCTAAAGCTAATCGCTCTATTAAATTTTCCTTGAAAACATTCTTAAATCATGATCTAACCCTTGAAATCATATTCTACAAAACAAGGAAAGTTATTCTTTACTTTACTCAAAATATTTATGCTTTACCCAAAATAATGTTGACGAAAGTCTTATCATTAAGGTTATCTACCACTTTCGAATCAGTTAAACACTTTAACTTTAAAATGCTAGTCCATAGGCCAAAATATTCCTTTCGAAATCATTGTTTAAAACAATAAACAAAACATTTTCGAAGCCCCTTTAACTTCCCCTCTAAATCTATTTGAAAATACCTTCCAAAATCATCAAAATATAGCTTTTAAATTGCTGTGAATATAGCTTTCGACTCTATCAAAAGCCACCTTTCAATAGTATAAAAACCTCTCTTTCGAAAACATGGGGTTCAAGTAAAAACATACCTTCGAAACCATTAAAAGTATCCTTTCGACTCGGTTAAAATCATTCCTTTTGAAATAGTCAAAATTTGGCTTTCGACGCACTAGTTGGAAAACAAGAAGCTATCAGATCGGAAGCAAAATGGAGTCTCCTTTCGAAGGCATTGGTTTCCTTTCAAAAATATATGTTGGAAGCGAAATAAAACTAAGTGTTTGGGAACTCCTTCGAAGGCTACCCCTTCGAAGGCTTTGGGTGTCGACTACAACAATCTTCTGCTTGTCTATAAAAAGGCAGCAATAATGCATTTGAAATGTATGAGCTCAAAACCTCCCTTTCGACTACATTAATCTATGGGTTAAAGCGGCACCTAAGCTTCGAAAGTGGTACCCCTTCAAAGGCATGCTTTGTAAACTAAGGTAGGTATATATTCGAAAGCATTTATGAAACACACCTTCCCCTTCGCATGTATGCCCTTCGAAGTCATAAAAACTTACCTTTCTAATACACCCAATATACATGCACCAACCTTTCGAATTGATGCCTTGTATATGGAATGGACTCAGAAGCATGTGAAGAGAGGTGGGCATGGCTTTGAAGGCAATATACGCAGGTGGTATGGTTTCGAAAGCAATATGAAGGTGGCGAAAGGGTAAATACTTATAAAATTGATTTCTAACTTCTTTTGGAAATCCTTTTCATCTACTCTTTCTATTTGTCAAATTCTTATTGGAAAATAAAACTTTATCTTTCTCTTTTTCCAAAAAAATACCGCCGAATCCAGTAATTTATTGGAGAAAACATTCAACACATAAGCCCTTCTTCTTTATTAATCAATAAATGTGTTAATTCCTTTAGCTCTAATAATTTGCAAACCATACTTAAACACTTAGGAAAAATTCCCAAAAATCATGATAAATCTTATCAAACCTCTTTTCCAACATACTAAAATTTCAGACTCCAAAATATTGTTTAATATCCTTAAGTAATTTAAAATCAAATTAATCTATTTTTCAACTTAGAAAATTCATAATAAACCCATACTAACTTGGAAAGTTATGATACTTGAAACCCAACTCTAAAATAATGATATACTCATCATATCAAAATTTCGAAGCATTTGGAGGTAATATGATATGTTTTCTAACTTAAACATATCCATAAATTCATATAAAATCCATTAAAAAGCATATATAAACATTCATATCATCAACATGGCATAATGATTGCAAATAATCGGGTTTAACCTTTAAAACCAAAATACATATCAAAACATGAGATAGAAGTTATTATTCACCTTAGCTTTGATTTGGATATTGAGATTTGACTTTAGATTTGATTTCCTTAAGCTTCTTCCCTTAGATTCTAGCTTTTTCTTCCTTGTTTCTACTTTCCTAGAGTCGACCACTCTTTTTGGATTTAAGATTTGAGAATGTAAAATGAATTAGTAAGTGGGAATAAGGGTTTTAAGTTAGGTTAGGTGGCATATTCCCATGATACCCTTAGCCTAAATTCCTAACACTACTAAGTGTTTTGTTCAAGTTATTTACATTCACTAAGGCATGGCTATATTAATTAACTTATCAAATCTCAACATTCCCAATCATTAACATTAATATATTTAATTTATCTAATTAAATATTCTAAATATTGTTATCCAAAATTAGGGTCATTACATTAAGTCATATACTTAAACCATATAATTCACATTATTATTCTAGGTACTTTTAGCATGTTTAACATTTATATTACGCAGTAAATAAAACATAATAAAACCTTTTATCTAGATAAAACATAATGTCAACAATGTTATTTAATCATATCAAATAGATTGCCTCTATGGCACAAACTCGAATAGTCTCCCACTTGCACTAGAGCCAATCACTCATGTATCGTATACCCATGGAACTAGTGTGACTATCGTGCTTCTACTACGACAAAGCCTTAGTGGATCTGCAACCTTATTATCTATCGGCACTTTGCAAATGTGTATATCTCCCCTATCAACAATTTCATGGATGAGATGGTATCTCTTAAGTATGTGTTTGGATCGTTGGTGAGATCTTGGTTCCTTAGCCTGTGCTATAGCTCCATTGTTATTACAATAGAGACCTATTGGATCAATAACGGTTGGAACAATAGTAAGTTCAGTGACGAACTTCTTAATCCAAACAACTTCCTTTTGGTGCTTCAAAAGCAGTAATGTATTCAGCTTGCATTGTAGAACCAGTGACTGTCTCTTGCTTCAAACTTTTCCAGCTTACAACACCACGATTAAGGAAAAACACATAACCTGATTGTGACTTATAGCCATCTTCGTCAACCTAGAAACTAGCTTCTGCGTAACGTTTTATTGCTAATTCCTCTTCACCTCCATATATCAAAACTAAATATTTATTCCTCTTGAGGTACTTTAGGATATTCTTGACTGTTGCCCACTGACTTTCACCTAGATCTAATTGGTATTTGCTTGTCATTCTTGAAGCATATGAGACATCTGGATGTACATAACATTGCATGCATGATAGGCCCAATTACCGAAGCATAAGGGACCTTACTTATGTGTACCATATCATCGTGTGATCTAGGACATTGGGATTTAGAGATTGTTACACCATGTGACATGGGTAAATATCCTCTTTTTGCATCTTGCATGCCGAATCGTTTCAGCATTTTGTCAGTGTATGTACTCTGACTTAGCCAGATCAACTTCCTCGATCTATCTCTATAGATCTTGATACCTAAAATATAGGTTGCCTCCCCTAAGTCTTTCATCGAGAGACATTTTCCTAACCATGTCTTTATAGATTGCAAAGTACTAATGTCATTCCCAATAAGTAATATGTCATTAACATATAATACTAGGAATACAATGTGACTCTCGCTAACCTTCTTTTATACACAAGGTTCATTTCATTCTTAATGAAGCTAAACTTTTTGACTGTTTCATCGAAACAAAGGTTCCAGCTTCGAGAGGCTTGTTTTAATCCATAAATGGATTTGTAGCCTACATACCTTTCCAGCATCCTTTAGAGTGAAAAAACCTTCAGGTTGTTTCATGTAACGACCTGCTATTTTGGACTATTCGCATCCGCACATGTCGGACTTGAATAATTCAAAATACCGAATTGTTAATTTAAAATTTGGCAAATCGCAGATATACAGTAAATAAATAATCACAGACACAGAGTAATAATATGCAGCGGAAGTAAAAGAGATAGTAGTTCATGAAGCTACTATATAAATATATAAGATACATCAGAGTTTACAACAGAAGAGTAATACGATACATCAGATACAAATCAGAATACATTACTGGAATCATCGAATACTGGAAGCAGAATAGATGGCTGGATCTTCAAGCAAAGCTCCAACTCTAAAGATGAGCCTCGAATACTAGTACACTCAGTCTGACCCGAGCGTAAAGCAAAACACAAAACACTCGAGTCAGGATTAATATTCTCATATCAATAAATCCAACTCAAGTGAAATAGCAATCGAAATACAAGTAACTCAAAGGATGTTGGAATCACCATCCTCTAAGGATCAGTTAAACTATCTACTATGTAGTAGTGTACGCTAAATAGATAATGTCTATCAGTAATATAAAGTATCAAAATAGTGTTAAGGCGTTACCATTATCCCCCTTAACACGTTTATATAAGCATCATAGTCTATACAGCACTGTAAACTCCACCGTAAACTGGTGGGATATCAGGGAGTACTCCATAGGTATAACACAAAACAAAGTCGTAGTGGTCGCGTATACAGGGATACAAGTATGACAAGGCACATGAGGCAATACCCAAGGTAGTGAAACTACCGTTCGCCTGATCCGGACTGGTGAGAACGCATCGCCGCAGCGATCGCAACACCGCGAAACAACACTCCTGAAAAGTACGAGGGTGCAACAATCGACAACAAGTAATGAGTAGTAGTTACGAAGAAGTGTGTTCGCTCGAGGTGGCTAACCCCGTTTGGCCCGGCATGGCTCCTGATTTTAGTCATTTCCAATTTGACACAAGTGTCAAGGCTATCCATTATCGTTCTCTTTCTTCAGTCATCACGTACATCATTCCAACCACTTCATTCTGGATCATCACTCCGCGTATAGTTATCAAAGTGGTTTTCGGTTTAGACAGAGAGTATGTCCATAACCGATTCCGGTCTCTTTAATAACTTTCGTAATTATTACACCGATTGGTCGTTTAATAAATTTAAAAACCAAATCAATTTCAATTTCAATTTCAATTAAAATTTATAATCAACATTTCATTCGTCTTTCTAAATCAATTTCCAAAATTTACGTTTCAAAACTTCCAAATCCATTTCAAAGTCTTACAATTCAATTACACTTTTATTTAAACAATTCAAATATTGATTCAAGTTCGCATATATTTCATTCCAAAATCATTTAAATGATTAAATTCAACATTAAAACTAATTCAAATTCATTTATCGATTTCATTCGTTAAGTTACTTTATCATTCAAAACAATTTTACTTAATTCTCAATTCATTAAATCAATTACTTACGTTCATCTTCATTTTATCAAAACTTCAAATTTAACTAAATTAGATTCGTCAAATCAAATTCTTAAATTCCAAGTCTTACATAATTTCAATAAATCGCAATTTATTTCTTATTAAAAAAATTCAACTTCAATTATTTATTTACTTTCTTAGTTACAAATTACAACTCAAATGATAAAGAAACTAAATTTCACATATTCAAAAAGTTCAATTTCACTTATTCATTTACTTAAATAGTTTTTCCAAAAATTAATAAATAAAGAAACCCAATTTCATTTATTAACGAAGTTCAAATTCACTTAATCAAAAGTTCAATTTCTCTTATCAAAGAATTCAATTTTTATTCAATTATCAAATAATTCAATCTTATTCAATTATCAATTAATTTCAACTTAATTCATACTAATTTCAAAATTTAATAATTTCAACTTAATTATAAATTCAAACTCAATTCTTAAATCATTTCAAACTTAATTCAATGAATAATTCCAAACTTAATTGTTAAATAATTCATTTCAAACAACGTTCTTTCATAAGTTATTACATTAATATTTTGTTTCAGATTCCAATATTAACATTTTCCTTTCATCAAAATTTACGTTCCAATTTTATTTCAAAACCTTATTATTCAAATAAAATCTTTATTTTATTTCACATCAAATTATTGACCAATCGGTTTATTTAATTCTCTATCCTAAGTCAAGTTCATTTTGGGTATTTATCATTTCAACCCGATTCCAATTCAATTCACAAATCAAAGCATAGCAAAGGAAACTTGCAGTGTGATAACTGGGATGGTGTCAAAGTAAATAAACAACAATCAAACACAATCCAAAAATCAATTCAAATAATCCCGAAATAATCGTATTAATTCACATTGTTGTTAATGCGAATTAATATAATTATTTCTAGAATCTACATTATCATTTCATGTAGATTAAAGATTATTACATTACGGTTTTTCCACTTGTCGTTCAATTTCAATTTCAAATTTAATACTACACAATTGATCCAATATACGTACAAAGGTTCAAAATATGATTTATCAAATTCTATATGTCAATTAACTTAACAATTAAAATAGGTCATATTATTCAAATTAACTAATCAAATTCAACGCATATGTTAATTCAAAATTTTTAAACTATCCTATGTCAAATTCAATTGCATAATATTTATCACTTTGTACATTACAATTTTGTAACGACCCAGAATTTTTGATAATTAAAATTTGAATATTTAATTAATTTTAAATATTAATAAGTGAATATATAAGTCAAATAAATTTTATTTCGAATAACTGGATTTAATTGAATAATTAAATCGATAATTTAATATGTTAAATTATGGAAATAATTGAAATTTGGGTTAAATATGATTGAAAATGATTTGTAAAATTTTATTTTATCATATTGAAGTTAGAATGATATTTTAGAACTTTTAAAATTGAATTAAAAGTTTATTTGTGAAAATTGAATATTTTAATATTTAATTATCGACTGTAAAATAGCCAATTTTTGAACAGTCTCAGAATTGAACGAAACCAGTTCCATTGGATCCGTAATAGTTAGTTATTATCGGATTTCAATTTTTGTGTCAATCGGAGTTTTCGTTTGATCGTGGCAGCTCGAAACGCATCGAATTGTTTTTAATATTAATTTGGCGAGTTAAAATAGCCATTTTTAAAAAAGTCTCAGATTTTGACGAAACCAGTTTCATCGGATCCGTAATGTGATATTATTGTAAGGTTTCAAATTTCAAGTCAATTGGATTTACCGTTTGTCCGGTACAAATTAAAACGCCTAGATAATCGTTTAAATCGGTTTAATTTAAATTGATCGTTTGTTGCCATATCTCGCACATATGATCGAATTAGCTTCCGAAACCTGTTCCATTATGTCCGGAACGCGGGATAAACCCTAGGAACGTCAGTTTCGGCGCGTAAATCGGAGTTTACAAAATCCGGATGAATAGTGATCGTTTATTCTCTATAAATAGACCATTGAATTCACAAATAAAAAAAAAAGAAAACCCTAGGTTAAACTAAACGCAGCCGCCAGTTACAAATGGAAGGCCGAAATCTTCTCCTCTTCCCCCTCAAATTTCTTCAAATCCGTGTAACGATTCAAGAATCTTTCAACTAGAAACTCGTAGAGCACGTCGCGAACTACCTATCCAACGGTCATGATCGTTTCTAGTGCTTCGGATTGGCGGCAAATCTCGCTCAAAGGCCATGAGTTCGGCCTCGAGATTCGTGATACAGGCGCAACCGAGCTTGCTTGGGTTGGGGCCGAGCATGGAGGGGATGGAGGCGCTTCATTTGGCACTTGTTGATCAAATTATCGTTGAGAGATGATGGTGAAAAATTTAACCCTAATCTATGAATATGGGTTCGGCCTTGATAGCCTGTGCGTGCGTGAAGAGGAAGAAGAAAAGGGGACGTGCGGCCGTGATCTCGTGCGTGGGAATGGACGGTGATGATGGTGATTTGGTTTAAAATTATAAATTAAGTTGTAAATTTATTATATAAAAATTTGTGTAATGTTTAAATATTCATATCTTTTTCATACGAGGTCGAAAACGCGCGAAACCAGTTGCGTTGGAATCTATGGACGAGCACTACGCGATGGAGTTGGATTGGAGTCGTTTGGAGTTAGTGAGAATTTTGGGTAAAATTAAACGTCCGTTTAATTTTATTCGAAATAAATCGCTAAAACGAAATTGAAATCAAGGTGAGAACTTCTCACTCAATCGAATCAGTTTCGATTTTATTTTAAATAGTTAGATTTAAAATATTTGAATGCATGTTTGAATGATGATTGATATCTATTGATTGTTAAAATAGACATTATGCGCCGTTAGTAAGAGGATGTTATTTATTAAAAACATATACCGCGAATATTTCATAAACAGTGAAATTGGTATTATATATAATAGCAATATATATATATATATATATTGGCATATGTATATATTGGAGTTATTGATTTCCCGCATTTGTATAGCGGATGAGACCCTATTGCGCCGTTATTAAGCGGATAATATTTTAAATCCCATATACCGCGATAATTTCGTACTGGAGCGAAATTGGTATTGTGCTAATGATTGTGGATGCAGGAAAACAGGTTGGAGGGATCCAACTGGATTCCTCAACAGTTTTTATTTGATTTCAGATATTTTGATATTTGATGGACTATCATATCGATATATGATGTCGTTGTTGTCGTGATTGACTATTTGGTGTGTAGCATCATTGAACCAAATTTTGGGATTTTAAAATGATTTTAAAGTGATTTTTGAAAGTATACGTTTATAAAATATTTTTCGGAATTTATCCATTTTAAATAAATAAACGTATAATTTTTAATGTTATAAAAAATATGATTTTTGAGAAATATAGTTAAAGGTTGATTTTTGAAAATATGATGCTAATGATTTTATAAAATAGTTAAATTTGGATTTTTGAATTTATTGTGAAAATTTTAAATATAGGATTTATAAAATTTAATTATTTTATAAATCAAAAGGATGAAATTATAAAGAAGTTTAAAGACGTTTTAGAATAATAACACAAATTGATTTGTATAAAAGATTTATAAAATGGATATTTATAAATTAGAATATTTGAATTATAAAACGAGTCTTATAATTGTTAGAATGAATTGTGAATGAATTTCAGAAATGAATGAAATTTATAGAATTATAAACGGTGAAGTTATGAATGGAATTTTATAAGCAGTAGGTTTATAAAATTTGTGAAGTTATTAAAATAATGGTTTTGGATAAATAAATGAATCTTATAAGTTATAAGATTTATAATTATGATGTTCAAAGGAACGATTTTTGCAAACGAATAAATTATAAGTGTTTAACTTATAATATGAATTTTAGTTTATAATTGAGTTATAAATCGAATAGGTTAATAAAGGAATTTATAAAAGGAAGTTGTCATAAAATAAATAGAAAAGGAATTTATAAACGTTGTTTCATAAATTCGCAAACGACTTATTTTGATAATCAAAATTGTTGAAACCTATTAATGGAGTTATATTCACGATTTTGACTGTGAATAATCCTTTGAAATAAAATGAACAAAAGGATGAAATTTGTTAACAAAGTATATTCCCGTTTTTGAATAGTGAATAATATGTTAAAGAAAATGTTTAGAATGTGATATTTTAAATTGAATTAAAACGATCTAACGATGTTTTAAATGTGTTGAGATTCGAAACCATAGATTTCAACATTCATTGTTGAAATAGACGTTTTCGAGAAATAAAAGGAAATGTGGACTATAACACTGTTGTTATAGTAAATGATTTCCGAAAGGAAATGTTTTGTATAATATTGGGATTTATATATCTATTTTAATTTTGAATCCCTATACTAGTGATTTTGGGTTGTCGTAACAATGTTTTACGTAACATTCGTTTTGTCCCAAATAAATATGTTTATGAGAATGATTTCCTTAAAGAATGAAATATATACTTAATCTCGATTTAAGTATATTGAATGTTTTCTAAGTGTTGAAAATAAATAAAATATGTGAATTACTTATGAATAAATAAGTATGGAAATGTTTTCCAATATAAAGTGAATATTTTGAGAATTTATCTTTTTGAAGATAAATTGAAAAGGAATATTGAAATGAATAATTGAAATCGAATATTCATAGATATTTTGGATTATAAATTCACTAAGGAATTTATAAAGGAAAGGGGAATTTGTCTAAAAATAAATATTGATTTATTTTTGAAGTGTTGAAAATATATATCTTGTAAAGATATTTTGGAAAATAAATAATTTGGAAAATTATTTGGAATCTGGTGATGTGTGCATGTCCATTGATAGTTCAATAACCGACTATCAATATTTCCCTTTGAAAAGGTATTTGATGTGATTTGTTTGAATTTGAATGCCACACTTATTTTTGAATAAGCGCTCATTATTCGGGTTAACCGGGAAAGGACCATGGGGTCGTATAACCCATTCCGAATATGTGATACGTCGTTGTGAATTGCATTGAAGATCGGTGTTGAAGACCCGGTATTTGCGAGAGCGATAGGATGACCTATCGATTGACTCTGCACCGAGTTGCTCCGGTATAGAGTTCTCCATATGTGATGGTGAATCCGATCAGGATTGTGAATATCCGGATTGCAAGGACTTCTTTGTAAGTGCCTTCGGTTTTGTTCGAGCCCGGAACAGACTTGTATGGATTGTATGTCTGACATTTCAAATTGAGATATAAAGCCGATTTCATTCAAATATATTTCTGTTGGTGGCGGAGAATTTATTCTTTTAGCTTAACACCCTTCTCTGAGACGTACGAGCTCAGAGGTTATGTAGTTGAAGGTTATCAGCGATATATTCCCAATTTGGTAATGTGACATGCTGAGTGTTGCTGTAAATGATCATTGTGTTGATTATTTGTGATAGGATCATTTATTTGATCGTCTATCCTGGTGATCATTTCTATGATCATTTGTTGACCCAAAGCATGGCTTTTGTATAAAGTATGTTTTTGTGGACGTGACTTCGTCGAGCCTCACACCCCGTGAATGGTCAAAACAGGAAAGATGCAACAAGGTTATGAGGGGTAGCGCCCTTTAGGATGTGTGCATTTCCTTCTGGAAAAGGGTGGTATCATGGTATGGAGCCCAGATACTTACTCATGTTGAAAACACTTTGTTATGATTGTGTGAATTGATTACGAGCGCTCGGTGAAAAGGTCCCAAAGGATCGGGGGATGGCATATTCGGTCAGTTGTTACTCAGTTAGGGGTAACCCGGCCTTGTGTTGGTAGAGATCCGGTTTGGTTCTCGGGGATGTCCATCCAGAGGCATTCTCATGTGGCAATGGGAAGTTCCTTGGCCTGATCATTCGTTGGAAATCCAAAGAAACAATACGAGACTTGTACGGTTTTAGTTGTATAACCTGCTATGGAATGTGGCGGTAACCTGCTATTGAACATAGTTAGCTATAGTAGGCATAGTTCGAAATGTCTATGCTGGCTAAGATTTATATTCTACTTTCGAAATGAATTTTTCCTACACTATGCACTAATAATAATATCAAATGTTCTTTTTAAATGCGTATCAAGCATCTTTGACTATCATAAGGAGAAATCTCCTCCGATTCTGCGTTTGCATTGTGTGTGTGTGCGGGAGGCCTTATGGTAGTCTCATTTTTAAAAGCATTGCGAATTGACTTTAAAAATATTCCTCTATTTTGATTTTAAAGATAAATAAACTGTTTTGAGTTCCCACACCAGTCACATGACTGACTCGGAGTTTATTGTTTTCCTTCCTAAACTCTGGGTGCCCACCAATTTCCACACGGGCAGTCAAGAGTTAGGTTTATCAGGATATTCTGGATATTCAGGAGTTGCTGGAGGCAAGATGGATGGCATGGCGTATTACTAGTTATATAGTATTTCTTTTTCCGCTGCATTGTTTGATGTTGTATATTGTTGTACACTCTGATGATATGATGTAATGAAATGTGATGTAATAACTGATATAGTTCTTTGTTTAAAGATTATTCATTTATTATTATATGTTGTTCCGCTGCGAATTGTGAGATTCGGATGTTGTTCTGTTGTTTTCTGTTCCGTTCTATTTTCTATATTTCTTCTCCCTATTTTCTATCCTTTCTCTCTTCTTCTCCTCCTTTTCTTTTTCTTAAACCATAACATTTCGGGTTTCCGGCCTTCGATTTCTCGACAGTCGATAAAGTGAGTATCGATGTTGAATTTTCGAAAGTCGAAAATTTCCGAAACGTTACATTTGGTATCGGAGCATATGGTTAAGCGACAACCATGGTTCTGTTGGGTATTACTCATTAGAGATAGAGTCAGTAGTACTCTAGAATGAGTTTGAGTGTAATAATAGCTATGAGAGCGTATTTGTTAGTAAATATAAAATTGTTTTATATTGTGATGGTTGGTTTATTGAGTGGCATATGAACTTTCGTCAGCGTGGTCCGCAAGACTATGCCGAAGGAGTTTCTAAACACTTGAATAGAACAATTCGACACAGTATTGTTTTAAATTGGGTAAATGAAATAATTTTACTTGATTATATTTTATATATAAAGGAATAATTTTTCAGAATTAATAAAGTATATAAGTGGATTGTTTAGTTGTTTGAATAATCTAAGTAAAAGAAGAATTGTATAAGCAAAAGGATTATAAGAATTGAATTATAATAAAAGTGATTTACAATTGTGAAATAAACTCATATATATGAGAAGTGAAACTATATGAATATATTTATGAATATGAGTTGTAAATAAAAATGAATTTAAAGATAAATGGAAATTTACTTTAGAATTTGGAATCTGAATTGATTTATAAAATATGAACTTGAGTTTTATAAATGAAATTCAACTTTAGAAATTGAATTGAATTGAATTAATGGGTTGAATAATAATCAATTAAATGTGAATTAAATTGATATGGAATAATGAATGTAAGAGTTAATTCATTAAAATCTAATGTTATTGGAAAGTTGAAAGATTGAATAAAAATCAATTAATTAAACCAATTGAAAGTGATGGTGTTAAACCAATTGATAAGCAAAGTAATTTGGTTGTAATTAATATACATTGGTTGTTATATGGTTGTTAGTTGATTGATTGTATATAATTCATTAAGTGTTAATGAAATTGAAAGTTAAAGTAATTGAAATTCAATTGGAAGTTAAATGAATCTTAAATAGAATTGAATTTGTTTTGGAAGTGAACCAACTTGAATATGAATTAGTGAATATAAACTAATTGAAAATGAATGTTAGTAAAAACATCCACTGTTAATGAATCAAATATGATTTAAATTGAAAACCATTTCATTGAATATTAATGAGAATATGAATGAATATTTCTTGGTTATGAATGATAGTTGGTTGATGTTTGCATTTGTTGTTTGTTTGCATTTGCTATGTTGACATGTATAGTTATTATGTTGCTATATGTTGTATATTGATACTATTATCTAGATACATGTTTCTCATGTTGTTTGTTGAGTGATTAGTAGGTGCGGATCGCGTTTGCTTCGCATTTGGAGCTCGCTTTTGCGCTATATTAGCCGTATATGCTTGCTAATAAAATATAAGATACATATCTCGGATTACATATCGTACTTTTACAAATTTTTCCCTGCGGGATGCCTCATTACTTGATGAGATGTATATTTGTGATATATATACTGTCATTTTTTTTCGAATCGAGCCGCGCAAAGGAGACTATGGCGAATTTTTTCGGAAATTTAAGGCGTTAGAAAAATTTGAGAAAATTGGGATTTTTTTTGAAAACTGTAACTTTGATTTTGGAATTGAAAGTTAAACAATAGTAGTTGTTTCTGAAAAGATAACTAAGTATGATTTGAAAACTTAGTAAAGTATTGTAAGAAGTTTAACTATGGATTTTGGAAAGTTAATAAATTCTGTAACTTTTCTTACTTGTTAATTTCGAGGACGAAATTCTTTTAAGGGGGGAAGATTGTAACGACCCAGAATTTTTGATAATTAAAATTTTAATATTTAATTAATTTTAAATATTAATAAGTGAAAATATAAGTCAAATAAATTTTATTTCGAATAACTGGATTTAATTGAATAATTAAATCGATAATTTAATATGTTAAATTATGGAAATAATTGAAATTTGGGTTAAATATGATTGAAAATGATTTGTAAAATTTTATTTTATCATATTGAAGTTAGAATGATATTTTAGAACTTTCAAAATTGAATTAAAAGTTTATTTGTGAAAATTGAATATTTTAATATTTAATTATCGACTGTAAAATAGCCAATTTTTGAACAGTCTCAGAATTGAACGAAACCAGTTCCATTGGATCCGTAATAGTTAGTTATTATCGGATTTCAATTTTTGTGTCAATCGGAGTTTTCGTTTGATCGTGGCAGCTCGAAACGCATCGAATTGTTTTTAATATTAATTTGGCGAGTTAAAATAGCCATTTTTCAAAAAGTCTCGGATTTTGACGAAACCAGTTTCATCGGATCTATAATGTGATATTATTGTAAGGTTTCAAATTTCAAGTCAATTGGATTTACCGTTTGTCCGGTACAAATTAAAACGCCTAGATAATCGTTTAAATCGGTTTAATTTAAATTGATCGTTTGTTGCCATATCTCGCACATATGATCGAATTAGCTTCCGAAACCTGTTCCATTGTGTCCGGAACGCGGGATAAACCCTAGGAACATCAGTTTCGGCGCGTAAATCGGAGTTTACAAAATCCGGATGAATAGTGATCGTTTATTCTCTATAAATAGACCATTGAATTCACAAATAAAAAAAAACCCCTAGGTCAAACTAAATGCAGCCGCCAGTTACAAATGGAAGGCCAAAATCTTCTCCTCTTCCCCCTCAAATTTCTTCAAATCCGTGCAACGATTCAAGAATCTTTCAACTAGAAACTCGTAGAGCACGTCGCGAACTACCTATCCAACGGTCATGATCGTTTCTAGTGCTTCGGATTGGCGGCAAATCTCGCTCAAAGGCCATGAGTTCGGCCTCGAGATTCGTGATACAGGCGCAACCGAGCTTGCTTGGGTTGGGGCCGAGCATGGAGGGGATGGAGGCGCTTCATTTGGCACTTGTTGATCAAATTATCGTTGAGAGATGATGGTGAAAAATTTAACCCTAATCTATGAATATGGGTTCGGCCTTGATAGCCTGTGCGTGCGTGAAGAGGAAGAAGAAAAGGGGATGTGCGGCCGTGATCTCGTGCGTGGGAATGGACGGTGATGATGGTGATTTGGTTTAAAATTATAAATTAAGTTGTAAATTTATTATATAAAAATTTGTGTAATGTTTAAATATTCATATCTTTTTCATACGAGGTCGAAAACGCACGAAACCAGTTGCGTTGGAATCTATGGACGAGCACTACGCGATGGAGTTGGATTGGAGTCGTTTGGAGTTTGTGAGAATTTTGGGTAAAATTAAACGTCCGTTTAATTTTATTCGAAATAAATCGCTAAAACGAAATTGAAATCAAGGTGAGAACTTCTCACTCAATCGAATCAGTTTCGATTTTATTTTAAATAGTTAGATTTAAAATATTTGAATGCATGTTTGAATGATGATTGATATCTATTGATTGTTAAAATAGACATTATGCGCCGTTAGTAAGCGGATGTTATTTATTAAAAACATATACCGCGAATATTTCATAAACAGTGAAATTGGTATTATATATAATAGCAATATATATATATTGGCATATGTATATATTGGAGTTATTGATTTCCCGCATTTGTATAGCGGATGAGACCCTATTGCGCCGTTATTAAGCGGATAATATTTTAAATCCCATATACCGCGATAATTTCGTACTGGAGCGAAATTGGTATTGTGCTAATGATTGTGGATGCAGGAAAACAGGTTGGAGGGATCCAACTGGATTCCTCAACAGTTTTTATTTGATTTCAGATATTTTGATATTTGATGGACTATCATATCGATATATGATGTCGTTATTGTCGTGATTGACTATTTGGTGTGTAGCATCATCGAACCAAATTTTGGGATTTTAAAATGATTTTAAAGTGATTTTTGAAAGTATACGTTTATAAAATACTTTTCGGAATTTATCCATTTTAAATAAATAAACGTATAATTTTTAATGTTATAAAAAATATGATTTTTGAGAAATATAGTTAAAGGTTGATTTTTGAAAATATGATGCTAATGATTTTATAAAATAGTTAAATTTGGATTTTTGAATTTATTGTGAAAAGTTTAAATATAGGATTTATAAAATTTAATTATTTTATAAATCAAAAGGATGAAATTATAAAGAAGTTTAAAGACGTTTTAGAATAATAACACAAATTGATTTGTATAAAAGATTTATAAAATGGATATTTATAAATTAGAATATTTGAATTATAAAACGAGTCTTATAATTGTTAGAATGAATTGTGAATGAATTTCAGAAATGAATGAAATTTATAGAATTATAAACGGTGAAGTTATGAATGGAATTTTATAAGCAGTAGGTTTATAAAATTTGTGAAGTTATTAAAATAATGGTTTTGGATAAATAAACGAATCTTATAAGTTATAAGATTTATAATTATGATGTTCAAAGGAACGATTTTTGCAAACGAATAAATTATAAGTGTTTAACTTATAATATGAATTTTAGTTTATAATTGAGTTATAAATCGAATAGGTTAATAAAGGAATTTATAAAAGGAAGTTGTCATAAAATAAATAGAAAAGGAATTTATAAACGTTGTTTCATAAATTCGCAAACGACTTATTTTGATAATCAAAATTGTTGAAACCTATTAATGGAGTTATATTCACGATTTTGACTGTGAATAATCCTTTGAAATAAAATGAACAAAAGGATGAAATTTGTTAACAAAGTATATTCCCGTTTTTGAATAGTGAATAATATGTTAAAGAAAATGTTTAGAATGTGATATTTTAAATTGAATTAAAACGATCTAACGATGTTTTAAATGTGTTGAGATTCGAAACCATAGATTTCAACATTCATTGTTGAAATAGACGTTTTCGAGAAATAAAAGGAAATGTGGACTATAACACTGTTGTTATAGTAAATGATTTCCGAAAGGAAATGTTTTGTATAGTATTGGGATTTATATTTCGAATCCCTATACTAGTGATTTTGGGTTGTCGTAACAATGTTTTACGTAACATTCGTTTTGGCCCAAATAAATATGTTTATGAGAATGATTTCCTTAAAGAATGAAATATATACTTAATCTCGATTTAAGTATATTGAATGTTTTCTAAGTGTTGAAAATAAATAAAATCTGTGAATTACTTATGAATAAATAAGTATGGAAACGTTTTCCAATATAAAGTGAATATTTTGAGAATTTATCTTTTTGAAGATAAATTGAAAAGGAATATTGAAATGAATAATTGAAATCGAATATTCATAGATATTTTGGATTATAAATTCACTAAGGAATTTATAAAGGAAAGGGGAATTTGTCTAAAAATAAATATTGATTTATTTTTGAAGTGTTGAAAATATATATCTTGTAAAGATATTTTGGAAAATAAATAATTTGGAAAATTATTTGGAATCTGGTGATGTGTGCATATCCATTGATAGTTCAATAACCGACTATCAATATTTCCCTTTGAAAAGGTATTTGATGTGATTTGTTTGAAATTGAATGCCACACTTATTTTTGAATAAGCGCTCACTATTCGGGTTAACCGGGAAAGGACCATGGGGTCGTATAACCCATTCCGAATATGTGATACGTCGTTGTGAATTGCATTGAAGATCGGTGTTGAAGACCCGGTATTTGCGAGAGCGATAGGATGACCTATCGATTGACTCTGCACCGAGTTGCTCCGGTATAGAGTTCTCCATATGTGATGGTGAATCCGATCAGGGTTGTGAATATCCGGATTGCAAGGACTTCTTTGTAAGTGCCTTCGGTTTTGTTCGAGCCCGGAACAGACTTGTATGGATTGTATGTCTGACATTTCAAATTGAGATATAAAGCCGATTTCATTCAAATATATTTCTGTTGGTGGCGGAGAATTTATTCTTTTAGCTTAACACCCTTCTCTGAGACGTACGAGCTCAGAGGTTATGTAGTTGAAGGTTATCAGCGATATATTCCCAATTTGGTAATGTGACATGCTGAGTGTTGCTGTAAATGATCATTGTGTTGATTATTTGTGATAGGATCATTTATTTGATCGTCTATCCTGGTGATCATTTCTATGATCATTTGTTGACCCAAAGCATGGCTTTTGTATAAAGTATGTTTTTGTGGACGTGACTTCGTCGAGCCTCACACCCCGTGAATGGTCAAAACAGGAAAGATGCAGCAAGGTTATGAGGGGTAGCGCCCTTTAGGATGTGTGCATTTCCTTCTGGAAAAGGGTGGTATCATGGTATGGAGCCCAGATACTTACTCATGTTGAAAACACTTTGTTATGATTGTGTGAATTGATTACGAGCGCTCGGTGAAAAGGTCCCAAAGGACCGGGGGATGGCATATTCGGTCAGTTGTTACTCAGTTAGGGGTAACCCGGCCTTGTGTTGGTAGAGATCCGGTTTGGTTCTCGGGGATGTCCATCCAGAGGCATTCTCATGTGGCAATGGGAAGTTCCTTGGCCTGATCATTCGTTGGAAATCCAAAGAAACAATACGAGACTTGTACGGTTTTAGTTGTATAACCTGCTATGGAATGTGGCGGTAACCTGCTATTGAACATAGTTAGCTATAGTAGGCATAGTTCGAAATGTCTATGCTGGCTAAGATTTATATTCTACTTTCGAAATGAATTTTTCCTACACTATGCACTAATAATAATATCAAATGTTCTTTTTAAATGCGTATCAAGCATCTTTGACTATCATAAGGAGAAATCTCCTTCGATTCTGCGTTTGCATTGTGTGTGTGTGCGGGAGGCCTTATGGTAGTCTCATTTTTAAAAGCATTGCGAATTGACTTTAAAAATATTCCTCTATTTTGATTTTAAAGATAAATAAACTGTTTTGAGTTCCCACACCAGTCACATGACTGACTCAGAGTTTATTGTTTTCCTTCCTAAACTCTGGGTGCCCACCAATTTCCACACGGGCAGTCAAGAGTTAGGTTTATCAGGATATTCTGGATATTCAGGAGTTGCTGGAGGCAAGATGGATGACATGGCGTATTACTAGTTATATAGTATTTCTTTTTCCGCTGCATTGTTTGATGTTGTATATTGTTGTACACTCTGATGATATGATGTAATGAAATGTGATGTAATAACTGATATAGTTCTTTGTTTAAAGATTATTCATTTATTATTATATGTTGTTCCGCTGCGAATTGTGAGATTCTGATGTTGTTCTGTTGTTTTCTGTTCCGTTCTATTTTCTATATTTCTTCTCCCTATTTTCTATCCTTTCTCTCTTCTTCTCCTCCTTTTCTTTTTCTTAAACCATAACATTTCGGGTTTCCGGCCTTCGATTTCTCGACAGTCGATAAAGTGAGTATCGATGTTGAATTTTCGAAAGTCGAAAATTTCCGAAACGTTACATTTGGTATCGGAGCATATGGTTAAGTGAAAACCATGGTTCTGTTGGGTATTACTCATTAGAGATAGAGTCAGTAGTACTCTAGAATGAGTTTGAGTGTAATAATAGCTATGAGAGCGTATTTGTTAGTAAATATAAAATTGTTTTATATTGTGATGGTTGGTTTATTGAGTGGCATATGAACTTTCGTCAGCGTGGTCCGCAAGACTATGCCGAAGGGGTTTCTAAACACTTGAATAGAACAATTCGACGCAGTATTGTTTTAAATTGGGTAAATGAAATAATTTTACTTGATTATATTTTATATATAAAGGAATAATTTTTCAGAATTAATAAAGTATATAAGTGGATTGTTTAGTTGTTTGAATAATCTAAGTAAAAGAAGAATTGTATAAGCAAAAGGATTATAAGAATTGAATTATAATAAAAGTGATTTACAATTGTGAAATAAACTCATATATATGAGAAGTGAAACTATATGAATATATTTATGAATATGAGTTGTAAATAAAAATGAATTTAAAGATAAATGGAAATTTACTTTAGAATTTGGAATCTGAATTGATTTATAAAATATGAACTTGAGTTTTATAAATGAAATTCAACTTTAGAAATTGAATTGAATTGAATTGAATTAATGGATTGAATAATAATCAATTAAATGTGAATTAAATTGATATGGAATAATGAATGTAAGAGTTAATTCATTAAAATCTAATGTTATTGGAAAGTTGAAAGATTGAATAAAAATCAATTAATTAAACCAATTGAAAGTGATGGTGTTAAACCAATTGATAAGCAAAGTAATTTGGTTGTAATTAATATACATTGGTTGTTATATGGTTGTTAGTTGATTGATTGTATATAATTCATTAAGTGTTAATGAAATTGAAAGTTAAAGTAATCGAAATTCAATTGGAAGTTAAATGAATCTTAAATAGAATTGAATTTGTTTTGGAAGTGAACCAACTTGAATATGAATTAGTGAATATAAACTAATTGAAAATGAATGTTAGTAAAAACATCCACTGTTAATGAATCAAATATGATTTAAATTGAAAACCATTTCATTGAATATTAATGAGAATATGAATGAATATTTCTTGGTTATGAATGATAGTTGGTTGATGTTTGCATTTGTTGTTTGTTTGCATTTGCTATGTTGACATGTATAGTTATTATGTTGCTATATGTTGTATATTGATACTATTATCTAGATACATGTTTCTCATGTTGTTTGTTGAGTGATTAGTAGGTGCGGATCGCGTTTGCTTCGCATTTGGAGCTCGCTTTTGCGCTATATTAGCCGTATATGCTTGCTAATAAAATATAAGGTACATATCTCGGATTACATATCGTACTTTTACAAATTTTTTCCTGCGGGATGCCTCATTACTTGATGAGATGTATATTTGTGATATATATACTGTCATTTTTTTCGGATCGAGCCGCGCAAAGGAGATTATGGCGAATTTTTCCGGAAATTTAAGGCGTTAGAAAAATTTGAGAAAATTGGGAATTTTTTTGAAAACTTTAACTTTGATTTTGGAATTGAAAGTTAAACAATAGTAGTTGTTTTTGAAAAGATAACTAAGTATGATTTGAAAACTTAGTAAAGTATTGTAAGAAGTTTAACTATGGATTTTGGAAAGTTAATAAATTCTGTAACTTTTCTTACTTGTTAATTTCGAGGACGAAATTCTTTTAAGGGGGGAAGATTGTAACGACCCAGAATTTTTGATAATTAAAATTTGAATATTTAATTAATTTTAAATATTAATAACTGAATATATAAGTCAAATAAATTTTATTTCGAATAACTGGATTTAATTGAATAATTAAATCGATAATTTAATATGTTAAATTATGGAAATAATTGAAATTTGGGTTAAATATGATTGAAAATGATTTGTAAAATTTTATTTTATCATATTGAAGTTAGAATGATATTTTAGAACTTTTAAAATTGAATTAAAAGTTTATTTGTGAAAATTGAATATTTAATTATCGACTGTAAAATAGCCAATTTTTGAACAGTCTCAGAATTGAACGAAACCAGTTCCATTGGATCCGTAATAGTTAGTTATTATCGGATTTCAATTTTTGTGTCAATCGGAGTTTTCGTTTGATCGTGGCAGCTCGAAACGCATCGAATTGTTTTTAATATTAATTTGGCGAGTAAAAATAGCCATTTTTCAAAAAGTCTCGGATTTCGACGAAACTAGTTTCATCGGATCTATAATGTGATATTATTGTAAGGTTTCAAATTTCAAGTCAATTGGATTTACCGTTTGTCCGGTACAAATTAAAACGCCTAGATAATCGTTTAAATCGGTTTAATTTAAATTGATCGTTTGTTGCCATATCTCGCACATATGATCGAATTAGCTTCCGAAACTTGTTCCATTGTGTCCGGAACGCGGGATAAACCCTAGGAACGTCAGTTTCGGCGCGTAAATCGGAGTTTACAAAATCCGGATGAATAGTGATCGTTTATTCTCTATAAATAGACCATTGAATTCACAAATAAAAAAAAAACCCTAGGTCAAACTAAACGCAGCCGCCAGTTACAAATGGAAGGCCGAAATCTTCTCCTCTTCCCCCTCAAATTTCTTCAAATCCATGCAACGATTCAAGAATCTTTCAACTAGAAACTCGTAGAGCACGTCGCGAACTTCCTATCCAACGGTCATGATCGTTTCTAGTGCTTCGGATTGGCGGCAAATCTCGCTCAAAGGCCATGAGTTCGGCCTCGAGATTCGTGATACAGGCGCAACCGAGCTTGCTTGGGTTGGGGCCGAGCATGGAGGGGATGGAGGCGCTTCATTTGGCACTTGTTGATCAAATTAGCGTTGAGAGATGATGGTGAAAAATTTAACCCTAATCTATGAATATGGGTTCGGCCTTGATAGCCTGTGCGTGCGTGAAGAGGAAGAAGAAAAGGGGACGTGCGGCCGTGATCTCGTGCGTGGGAATGGACGGTGATGATGGTGATTTGGTTTAAAATTATAAATTAAGTTGTAAATTTATTATATAAAAATTTGTGTAATGTTTAAATATTCATATCTTTTTCATACGAGGTCGAAAACGCGCGAAACCAGTTGCGTTGGAATCTATGGACGAGCACTACGCGATGGAGTTGGATTGGAGTCGTTTGGAGTTTGTGAGAATTTTGGGTAAAATTAAACGTCCGTTTAATTTTATTCGAAATAAATCGCTAAAACGAAATTGAAATCAAGGTGAGAACTTCTCACTCAATCGAATCAGTTTCGATTTTATTTTAAATAGTTAGATTTAAAATATTTGAATGCATGTTTGAATGATGATTGATATCTATTGATTGTTAAAATAGACATTATGCGCCGTTAGTAAGTGGATGTTATTTATTAAAAACATATACCGCGAATATTTCATAAACAGTGAAATTGGTATTATATATAATAGCAATATATATATTGGCATATGTATATATTGGAGTTATTGATTTCCCGCATTTGTATAGCGGATGAGACCCTATTGCGCCGTTATTAAGCGGATAATATTTTAAATCCCATATACCGCGATAATTTCGTACTGGAGCGAAATTGGTATTGTGCTAATGATTGTGGATGTAGGAAAACAGGTTGGAGGGATCCAACTGGATTCCTCAACAGTTTTTATTTGATTTCAGATATTTTGATATTTGATGGACTATCATATCGATATATGATGTCGTTGTTGTCGTGATTGACTATTTGGTGTGTAACATCATCGAACCAAATTTTGGGATTTTAAAATGATTTTAAAGTGATTTTTGAAAGTATACGTTTATAAAATATTTTTCGGAATTTATCCATTTTAAATAAATAAACGTATAATTTTTAATGTTATAAAAAATATGATTTTTGAGAAATATAGTTAAAGGTTGATTTTTGAAAATATGATGCTAATGATTTTATAAAATATTTAAATTTGGATTTTTGAATTTATTGTGAAAAGTTTAAATATAGGATTTATAAAATTTAATTATTTTATAAATCAAAAGGATGAAATTATAAAGAAGTTTAAAGACGTTTTAGAATAATAATACAAATTGATTTGTATAAAAGATTTATAAAATGGATATTTATAAATTAGAATATTTGAATTATAAAACGAGTCTTATAATTGTTAGAATGAATTGTGAATGAATTTCAGAAATGAATGAAATTTATAGAATTATAAACGGTGAAGTTATGAATGGAATTTTATAAGCAGTAGGTTTATAAAATTTGTGAAGTTATTAAAATAATGGTTTTGGATAAATAAATGAATCTTATAAGTTATAAGATTTATAATTATGAAGTTCAAAGGAACGATTTTTGCAAACGAATAAATTATAAGTGTTTAACTTATAATATGAATTTTAGTTTATAATTGAGTTATAAATCGAATAGGTTAATAAAGGAATTTATAAAAGGAAGTTGTCATAAAATAAATAGAAAAGGAATTTATAAACGTTGTTTCATAAATTCGCAAACGACTTATTTTGATAATCAAAATTGTTGAAACCTATTAATGGAGTTATATTCACGATTTTGACTGTGAATAATCCTTTGAAATAAAATGAACAAAAGGATGAAATTTGTTAACAAAGTATATTCCCGTTTTTGAATAGTGAATAATATGTTAAAGAAAATGTTTAGAATGTGATATTTTAAATTGAATTAAAACGATCTAACGATGTTTTAAATGTGTTGAGATTCGAAACCATAGATTTCAACATTCATTGTTGAAATAGATGTTTTCGAGAAATAAAAGGAAATGTGGACTATAACACTGTTGTTATAGTAAATGATTTCCGAAAGGAAATGTTTTGTATAGTATTGGGATTTATATATCTATTTTAATTTCGAATCCCTATACTAGTGATTTTGGGTTGTCGTAACAATGTTTTACGTAACATTCGTTTTGGCCCAAATAAATATGTTTATGAGAATGATTTCCTTAAAGAATGAAATATATACTTAATCTCGATTTAAGTATATTGAATGTTTTCTAAGTGTTGAAAATAAATAAAATCTGTGAATTACTTATGAATAAATAAGTATGGAAATGTTTTCCAATATAAAGTGAATATTTTGAGAATTTATCCTTTTGAAGATAAATTGAAAAGGAATATTGAAATGAATAATTGAAATCGAATATTCATAGATATTTTGGATTATAAATTCACTAAGGAATTTATAAAGGAAAGGGGAATTTGTCTAAAAATAAATATTGATTTATTTTTGAAGTGTTGAAAATATATATCTTGTAAAGATATTTTGGAAAATAAATAATTTGGAAAATTATTTGGAATCTGGTGATGTGTGCATATCCATTGATAGTTCAATAACCGACTATCAATATTTCCCTTTGAAAAGGTATTTGATGTGATTTGTTTGAATTTGAATGCCACACTTATTTTTGAATAAGCGCTCACTATTCGGGTTAACGGGGAAAGGACCATGGGGTCGTATAACCCATTCCGAATATGTGATACGTCGTTGTGAATTGCATTGAAGATCGGTGTTGAAGACCCGGTATTTGCGAGAGTGATAGGATGACCTATCGATTGACTCTGCACCGAGTTGCTCCGGTATAGAGTTCTCCATATGTGATGGTGAATCCGATCAGGATTGTGAATATCCGGATTGCAAGGACTTCTTTGTAAGTGCCTTCGGTTTTGTTCGAGCCCGGAACAGACTTGTATGGATTGTATGTCTGACATTTCAAATTGAGATATAAAGCCGATTTCATTCAAATATATTTCTGTTGGTGGCGGAGAATTTATTCTTTTAGCTTAACACCCTTCTCTGAGACGTACGAGCTCAGAGGTTATGTAGTTGAAGGTTATCAGCGATATATTCCCAATTTGGTAATGTGACATGCTGAGTGTTGCTGTAAATGATCATTGTGTTGATTATTTGTGATAGGATCATTTATTTGATCGTCTATCCTGGTGATCATTTCTATGATCATTTGTTGACCCAAAGCATGGCTTTTGTATAAAGTATGTTTTTGTGGACGTGACTTCGTCGAGCCTCACACCCCGTGAATGGTCAAAACAGGAAAGATGCAGCAAGGTTATGAGGGGTAGCGCCCTTTAGGATGTGTGCATTTCCTTCTGGAAAAGGGTGGTATCATGGTATGGAGCCCAGATACTTACTCATGTTGAAAACACTTTGTTATGATTGTGTGAATTGATTACGAGCGCTCGGTGAAAAGGTCCCAAAGGACCGGGGGATGGCATATTCGGTCAGTTGTTACTCAGTTAGGGGTAACCCGGCCTTGTGTTGGTAGAGATCCGGTTTGGTTCTCGGGGATGTCCATCCAGAGGCATTCTCATGTGGCAATGGGAAGTTCCTTGGCCTGATCATTCGTTGGAAATCCAAAGAAATAATACGAGACTTGTACGGTTTTAGTTGTATAACCTGCTATGGAATGTGGCGGTAACCTGCTATTGAACATAGTTAGCTATAGTAGGCATAGTTCGAAATGTCTATGCTGGCTAAGATTTATATTCTACTTTCGAAATGAATTTTTCCTACACTATGCACTAATAATAATATCAAATGTTCTTTTTAAATGCGTATCAAGCATCTTTGACTATCATAAGGAGAAATCTCCTCCGATTCTGCGTTTGCATTGTGTGTGTGTGCGGGAGGCCTTATGGTAGTCTCATTTTTAAAAGCATTGCGAATTGACTTTAAAAATATTCCTCTATTTTGATTTTAAAGATAAATAAACTGTTTTGAGTTCCCACACTAGTCACATGACTGATTCGGAGTTTATTGTTTTCCTTCCTAAACTCTGGGTGCCCACCAATTTCCACACGGGCAGTCAAGAGTTAGGTTTATCAGGATATTCTGGATATTCAGGAGTTGCTGGAGGCAAGATGAATGACATGGCGTATTACTAGTTATATAGTATTTTTTTTTCCGCTGCATTGTTTGATGTTGTATATTGTTGTACACTCTGATGATATGATGTAATGAAATGTGATGTAATAACTGATATAGTTCTTTGTTTAAAGATTATTCATTTATTATTATATGTTGTTCCGCTGCGAATTGTGAGATTCTGATGTTGCTGTTGTTTTCTGTTCTGTTCTATTTTCTATATTTCTTCTCCCTATTTTCTATCCTTTCTCTCTTCTTCTCCTCCTTTTCTTTTTCTTAAACCATAACATTTCGGGTTTCCGGCCTTCGATTTCTCGACAGTCGATAAAGTGAGTATCGATGTTGAATTTTCGAAAGTCGAAAATTTCCGAAACGTTACAAATTTACATCCAATATTAACAGCAAACAATCAATCAATTATCAACAAAACTGGATTGTTATTGCATACATAACAGATAACGGTGTCAGATGTCAAAGGTGAACTGATACATAAATAACAGTGCAATAAATAACAGCAGTATATTTCAATTGTCGTTCCAATTGAAATCAAATTTAATAAATAAAAGAATATTAATCGTGAGTGATTACTCACCTTTCGAGGCTAGAGATGAATGAGAATGAGATAAGTTGCAAATCCAAGAACGAATTCTACAGTAAAGATTGGCACGAATCGACGATCAAGGCTGATAAATAAAATTTTGATAAGCGAATCAGAACCAGCTTGATATAACAAAGCGAAATGTATACTATACTGATTATTATATATTATACTATCTTAACTTGATATATATGCAACTAAACAGATACTACTGTATAAGTTCATTTATAAAAACTCATACTTTTCAACAACCATTTATACATAACGTATAAACTGAGTATACAACTCATATAAATCTATATATATAACCAAACCAATTTATAAACATATCACACCAACATAACTTGTTCAAAACTTTCATATAATTATAAACTTATTTTCTTTATATACTTTAAAATTTGTAAACTGTATAAACATACAACCTATATGATGTAACACTTTACAGTCAGAGATATATGAAGGCCAGGATACAACCAAACATATTATAGAACTATATAAACTATCACATATATTTTTTTTTTCTTTAACTCAATATTGATTCAGACATAACAAATAAAATTTCCAAATATTTTGGTTTACTAAAACTAACTTATCTATATCCATATATAAAATTATATACAGCCAATATATATATCCGCACTCCATAAAACATTGTTATAACATGCATTTCTAAAACCAACTATGTACGTGTACATATATATAGAAAAATCAAAATTAATGAACACATACATATTATTTATAATAAATAACACATGCGTCCCAATACGTCTTATAACAAAATAGTCTATAATTAAAACAACTAAAAGGAACATCTTATTTAACATATTGCTTACCAAATGAAACAGTCTGTAAAAATATAGTCCTTAAAATATATAACTAAAACACCTGTCACAAGGCTATTTAACATGGAAAAGATACATACACTATAGAATATATGTGTAAGCTACCCCTATAAGGCTATTTAGCATGGACTTCTTTGTAAGTGCCTTCGGTTCTGTTCGATCCCGGAACAGACTTGTATGGATAGTATGCCTGACATTACAAATTGAGATATAAAGCTGATTTCTTTCAAATATATTTCTGTTGGTGGCAGAGAATTTATTCTCTTAGCTTAACACCCTTCTCTGAGACGTACGAGCTCAGAGGTTATGTAGTTGAAGGTTATTAGCAACATATTCCCATTTTGGTAATGTGACATGCTGAGTGTTGCTGTGAAATGATCATTGTGTTGATCATTTGTGATAAGATCATTTGTTTGATCGTTTATCTTTGTGATCATCTCTATGACCATTTGTTGACCCAAAGCACGGCTTTTGTATAAAGTGTGTTTTTGTGGACGTGACTTCGTCGAGCCTCACACCCCGAAATGGTCAAAACAGGAAAGATGCAGCAAGGTTATGAGGGGTAGCTCCTTTTAGGGTATGTGCATTTCCTTCTGGAAAAGGGTGGTATCATGGTATGAAGCCCAGATACTTACTCATGTTGAAACACTTTATTTATGATTGTGTGATGTTGGTGACGAGCGCTCGGTTAAAGGTCCCAAAGGACCGGGGGATGGCATACTCGTGTCAGTTGTTACCCAGTTAGGGGTAACCCGGCCTTGTGTTGGCAGAGATCCGGTTTGGTTCTCGGGGACGTCCTTCCAGAGGCGTTCTCATGTGGCAATGGGAAGTTCCTTGGCCTGACCATTCGTTGGAAATCCAAAGAAACAATACGATCTTGTACGGTATTAGTTGTAGAACCTATCATTCACTTATGGTGGCGCCCCACTGTTTGGATGGTAGCTATAGTAGGCATAGTTCGAAATGTCTATGCTGGCTAAGATTTATATCTTTATTTTCGAAATGATTTTTTCTACACTATGCACTAGTAATAATATCAAAAGTTTCTTTTTAATGCGTATCAAGCATCTTTGACTATCATAAGGAGAAATCTCCTCCGATTCTGCGTTTGCATTGTGTGTGTATGCGGGAGGCCTTATGGTAGTCTCATTTTTAAAAGCATTGCAAATTGACTTTAATAAAAATATTCCTCTATTTTTGATTTTAAAAATAAATAAACTGTTTTGAGTTCCCACACCAGTCACATGACTGACTCAGAGTTTATTGTTTTCCTTCCTAAACTCTGGGTGCCCACCAATTTCCACACGGGCAGTCGAGAGTTAAGGTTTATCAGGATATTTTGGAATTCAGGAATTGCTGGAGGCAAGATGGATGGCATGGCGTATTTACTAGTATATAGTATTTCTTTTCCGCTGTTTGTTGTTGTTTGTTGTTGTACACTCTGATGTAATGAAATATAATGAAATGTAATGAAATGTAATGTGATGTAATGCAATAACTGATATAGTTCTTTGTTTAAAAGACTATTCATTTATCTATTATATGTTGTTCCGCTGCGAATTGTGAGATTCTGATGTTTTTGTTTTCTTTCCGTTCTATTTTCTTTTCTCTCTATTTTCTATCTTCTTCAACCTTCTTCTGCCTTTTTCTTTTATTCTTTAAACCCTAAGGGTTCGTATTTTCGTTCATCTTGTGTTAATCACTGGAGATTAGTGTCTATTCAAGGAGTACGGATTTGCGGGTCTTTACAAAGATTTTTTAAGCAGAAAAAAAAGAGGGAAATTTATTTACAATTGTTTTAATTAAAATTTATATATATGCAGGTTTAAGTTAATCTTGATAATTTTTTTTAAAGTAATTGCAGTATTCATTTAAATATTAACTGTGATATATATATATATATATATATATGTATATATGTATATTACAGAGAAAGAAAAGGTAAAATATAAAATAAAAAAAATATGTAAACATTTTACAGTAAAGAATAGATGAAATTTTAAAGAAGTTTTATTTTTATTTTAAGTCAATATTTATTTAATTTATATCTGGAAATATATAAATATACAGTAAAACTTGTACAGTGAAGGATAAGTTATTTTAAAATTTAAATTTTTAGTTAAACAAAGTTATTAAAAGAAATTGATTTAAAGATATTAATTGAAAGTAAAATGTTTAGTTAAATAAATTTATTTAACAGAAATTTGGTTAAAAGGAAAATAATGATAAAGAAGAAAAATTGTTTAATTTAATTGTTTTAGAAATGGTTAGAGAATATTAGTGTAAAAAAAATTAAGTCACAAGTTAATTAAATCTAAATTTATTTTTGTGTTGCTAAGAATAATTTATTAAAAGAAGAAAATTTAGATTGAATAGGTTAATAGATTTGGATAAATAAACGAATCTTATAAGTTGTAAGATTTATAATTATGAAGTTTAAAGGAATGATTTTGTAAACAAATAAATTATAAGCATTTAACTTATAATATGGACTTTTGGTTTATAATTGAGTTATAAATTGAATAGGTTAATAAAGGAGATTTATAAAAAGAAGTTGTTATAAAATAAATAGAAATGGAATTTATAAACATTGCTTTATAAATCCGCAAATGGCTTATTTTGATAAGTAAATTGTTATAACTTATTTATGGAGTTATATTCACGTTTTATACAGTGAATAATCCTTTAAAATAAAATGAATAGAAAGGATGAGATTGGTTAACAAGGTATATTCACGTTTTTGAATAGTGAATAATATGTTAAAGAAAATGTTTAGGATGTGATATTTGAAATAGAATTAAAACGATCTAACGATGTTTTAAAATGTGTTGAGATTCGAAAACATAGATTTCAACATTTATTGTTGAAATAGACGTTTTCGAGAAATAGAAGGAAATGTTGACTATAACACTGTTGTTATAGTAAATGATTTCCGAAAGGAAATGTTTTGTATAGTATTGGGATTTATATATCTATTTTAATTTCGAATCCCTATACTAGTGATTTTGGGTTGTCGTAACGACGTTTTATGCAACATTCGTTTTGGCCCAAATAAATATGTTTAAGAGAATGATTTCCTTAAAGAATGATTTATATACTCAATTTCGATTAGAGTATATTGAATATTTTCCAAGTGTAGAAAATAAAAAGACTTGTGAATTACTTATAAATAAATAAGTATGGAAATGTTTTCCCATATTAAATGAATATTTTGAATTTATCTTTTTGAAGATAAATTGAAAATGAATATTAAAAATTGAATGGAAATCGTATATTCATAAATATTTTGGAATGTAAATTCACTATGGAATTTATAAATGAAAGGGGAAAATTGTTTAAAAATAAATATTGATTTATTTTTGAAATATTGAAAATATATATCTTGTAAAGATATTATTTGGAAAATAAATAATTTGGGAAATTATTTGGAATCTGGTGATGTTGTGCATATCTATTGATAGTTCAATAACCGACTATCAATATTTACCTTTAAATAGGTATTTGTTGTGATTTGCTTGAAATTGAATGCCACACTTATTTTTTTTTAAAATAAGCGCTCACTATTCGGGTTAACCGGGAAAGGACCTTGGGGTCGTATAACCCATTCCGAATATGTGATACGTCGTTATGAATTGCATTTGAAGACTGGTGTTGAAGACCGGATATCTTCGAAAACGAAAGGGTTTCTTGTTGATTGTCTCTGCACTGGCTGATCCCCGGTATAGAGATCTCCATATGTGATGGGAAATTCGGACGTGATTAGAGATTATCCGGATTGCAAGGACTTCTTTGTAAGTGCCTTCGGTTCTGTTCGATCCCGGAACAGACTTGTATGGATAGTATGCCTGCCATTACAAATTGAGATATAAAGCTGATTTCTTTCAAATATATTTCTGTTGGTGGCGGAGAATTTATTCTCTTAGCTTAACACCCTTCTCTGAGACGTACAAGCTCAGAGGTTATGTAGTTGAAGGTTATTAGCTATATATTCCCATTTTGGTAATGTGACATGCTGAGTGTTGTTGTGAAATGATCATTGTGTTGATCATTTGTGATAAGATCATTTGTTTGATCGTTTGTCTTTGTGATCATCTCTATGATCATTTGTTGACCTAAAGCACGGCTTTTGTATAAAGTGTGTTTTTGTGGACGTGACTTCGTCGAGCCTCACACCCCGAAATGGTCAAAACAGGAAAGATGCAGCAAGGTTATGAGGGGTAGCTCCCTTTAGGGTATGTGCATTTCCTTCTGGAAAAGGGTGGTATCATGGTATGAAGCCCAGATACTTACTCATGTTGAAACACTTTATTTATGATTGTGTGATGTTGGTGACGAGCGCTCGGTTAAAGGTCCCAAAGGACCGAGGGATGGCATACTCGTGTCAGTTGTTACCCAGTTAGGGGTAACCCGGCCTTGTGTTGGCAGAGATCCGGTTTGGTTCTCGGTGACGTCCTTCCAGAGGCGTTCTCATGTGGCAATGGGAAGTTCCTTGGCCTGACCATTCGTTGGAAATCCAAAGAAACAATACGATCTTGTACGGCATTAGTTGTAGAACCTATCATTCACTTATGGTGGCGCCCCACTGTTTGGATGGTAGCTATAGTAGGCATAGTTCGAAATGTCTATGCTGGCTAAGATTTATATCTTTATTTTCGAAATGATTTTCTCTACACTATGCACTAGTAATAATATCAAAAGTTTCTTTTTAATGCTTATCAAGCATCTTTGACTATCATAAGGAGAAATCTCCTCCGATTCTGCGTTTGCATTGTGTGTGTGCGGGAGGCCTTATGGTAGTCTCATTTTTAAAAGCATTGCAAATTGACTTTAAAAAAAAATATTCCTCTAATTTTGATTTTAAAGATAAATAAACTGTTTTGAGTTCCCACACCAGTCACATGACTGACTCGGAGTTTATTGTTTTCCTTCCTAAACTCTGGGTGCCCACCAATTTCCACACGGGCAGTCAAGAGTTAAGGTTTATCAGGATATTTTGGAATTCAGGAATTGCTGGAGGCAAGATGGATGGCATGGCGTATTTACTAGTATATAGTATTTCTTTTCCGCTGTTTGTTGTTGTTTGTTGTTGTACACTCTGATGTAATGAAATGTAATGAAATGTAATGTGATGTAATGTAATAACTGATATAGTTCTTTGTTTAAAAGATTATTCATTTATCTATTATATGTTGTTCTGCTGCGAATTGTGAGATTCTGATATTGTTGTTTTCTTTCCGTTCTATTTTCTTTTCTCTCTTTTTTCTATCTTCTTCTACCTTCTTCTGCCTTTTTCTTTTTTTCTTAAAACCCTAAGGGTTCGTATTTTCGTTCATCTTGAGTTAATCATTGAAGATTAGTGTCTATTCAAGGAGTACGGATTTGCGGGTCTTTACATTTGGTATCAGAGCATATGGTTAAGCGACAACCATGGCTCTGTTGGGTATTACTCATTAGAGATAGAGTCAGCAGTACTCTAGAATGGGTTTGAGTGTAATAATAGATATGAGCGCGTATTTGTTAGTGAATATAAAAATTGTTTTTAAATCGGGTAATTAAGATAATTTTGCCAAAAACTATTTTTGTATAGAAAAGAAATGATTTTCTATGAATTATTATAGTATATGGTTGTTAGGAAGTGATAATATTAAATTATTATCATTATTATATGAAATTAAATAAGAAATAAAATGGATTGAATTCAAGTAAACTAACTTGATAAATTATTAATTCATGGACTAATGAATTGGTTAAATTAAAGTTTAGTCGTGAGCTAAATTTGAAGATAAATTTGAATTTGTATATAAATTCCAGTAAGTAAAAGAAATAAATTGAAATTCCCTTTGTTAGTAATTAAGTAAATTCGAGATGAATTGAATATGGAAATTGAAAATGAATAAGTGAATGAACTAATTGAAATGAATTAGTGAATGAAACTAATTTAAAGTAGTAATATGAATTAGTAAATGAAAGTTAATCGTTAGAATTCAATATTTAGAATTGAGAATGGAATTCAAATAGAATTGAAATTGTGAATTGAATTGAAATGTAAAATTGAATGAAATGGATATGTAACTTCAACAGTGAAGTAAAAATGTATAAGAAGCATATGTTGAAAATTTTGTAATAGAATTGGCAAAATGGTTTGAATGTTGGAATTGGATATTATGGCTAGCAGGATATACAGGTATATTAAAAGAAATGGAATTGGGATTTTGATTTCAAAGATAAAATTGAATTGCTCGACAAGAAGGTACGTATTTCAATTTCAGTATGAAATTTGATGATTTTCTTCTCCAGCCACTTGGCTTTCTCTTTTCTTTTGGATTCTGAGGGGCCGTGGTGCCATTTTGTAGTCGTACCGAGCTAGCCGCGCAAAGGAGACGCTGGCGAAATTTTTCGAAAATTTAGGGTGTTAGAAAATTTTTGAGAAAATTTTGAAGGTTTGAAATTTGAATTGTTAGGAGAACAATATTGTTTGAAACTTACAAGTGAAGTTGGAAAGCTAGTTGAAATGATAATGAATCTTTAAAGATTTGTTTTGAAAAATTGATAAACTATTTGAATTTGAAAAAAATAGTTAATGGGATAAGGGCATTCTTCTTAACTTGTGATTTCGGGACGAAACTCTTTTAAGGAGGGAAGATTGTAACGACCCAGAAATTTTGAACAATTTAATTTGAAAATATTTAATTAATTTTAAATATTTGAATGATGATTTGACTTGAATTTCAAATTATCAGAATGAATTTGGCGATTAAATTATAGAATTTAATCTATTGAAAGTTGAATAAAAATTTGAATCTTCAATTTTAAGCTGATTAAAAATATTTCAAAAGCTTGTAAAATTCATATTGGAAATACTGAAGATTTTAGAAGCTTCAGAATTTAATTTGAAACTGCTTTGTTCAGTTTTGAAATTTTAATCGTTTGAATCGATATTAAAAATAGCCGTCCGAGGCACAGTCTCAGAATTCGACGAAACCAGTTCCATTGGGTCCGTAATATTGAATTATTATCGGATTTCGAATTTCGTATTTTTCGGAGTTGATGTGTGAGCACACAGTTAGTAAACGCATTGAAATTTAAGCCGAATTCAATTTTAATTTTAATTTTAATTAGTCAAACATCAGCTGCCTTTTATCAACTCAGGTTACTGTAGCTTCCAAAATTTTTGCCTAAAATCACGATACCAAATCGTGTAAAGCATGGTCGAGCATACTTCATTCAATTTTAAATACTCCTCTCCCCTTTCTCTTCAGTAAAATTAAAACAATGGCCGCGAGAAAAAAATAAAAATAAAAATAAAATCGTCCTTCCTCCATCGTTTTTCCTTTTCCCCAAATCGAATCGTCCTTAATTAAATAACCGCATTCAAGGCATTCGAAGTCGATTCGATCAGAAGAGGGGGGAGCGTTGCCGAGCTCTGTACCTCGTTCGATGCAAGGGGAGGCTCGAAATTTGTGGGTGCGGCAACAACATGGGTTCGCGGGTGGTGATGCTATGGCTCTGGCGGCTCTCGAGCTCGAGATGATTTTGGTGCTGGGAATCGCGACGTCGAAGATGGATGTCAGATTGAATTCGTCAGCAAATTTGAGCGTGGGCGGCTGTGCTCTTCGTTTCGTGTAAGGTATTAGATTTCTTAGTTATCAAATTGAAAATTGATGTGTATAAATATATGTCCAGTGTAGATGAACAGAAAATTTATTTATACAGTAAGGTTTTTTTAAAAAAAAAATGAAATACTGTTTAATATAAGTATAAAACTTTGAAGAAAAAAATAGTGATTTTAAGAGCCGAGCAGTTTATATAAATTTAGATTTCCATTTTAAATATATATATATAGTCAGAAAAAAAAATTAAAAGGAATTAGTTTAATATTAAAAGTAGTGGATTAATTTGTAAAAGGAAATTTGTTAGAAATTCAATTTATTAGGTGAAATAATTTATTATTGGAAAAATGGGTTAAGAATAAATTATTAAGATGTTCAATTAACTTAGTCAATTCTTTTGGTTACTAAAGAAAATTAGTTTAAATTTAATTTTTAGTTAAATCAATTATTAAAGGAGAAATATTGGTTTAAATAAAACCATCAGTTAATTTAACTATTAAAATGAAATCACCGATGAATCGAAATTTATCAAATGAAAATTTATTATTCGATCTGTTCGAATATTAATAAATTGTGTAAATATTTATACAAGGTATAAATCAAGAAAAATCGAGTCAAGAAGGAAATGGATTGCTAATAAAAGCAAAGGTGAGAACTTCTCACTCAAATAAATTTATAAGTTGGATTTGCAGTTATTTATTGATTGCTATTTGGTTGTGGTATTACATATAGTAGGATATATCTATATATATATAGCAATATATATATATATATATATATATATATATATATATTTTGGCATATGTATATATTGCAGTTGATTGATTTCCCGCATTGTATAGCGGATGAGACCCTATTGCGCCGCCTATTAAGCGGATAATATTTTATAAATCCCATATACCGCGATATTCCACCTCGAAGTGGAATTGGTATTGTGCTAATGTCTGTGGATGCAGGGAAACAGGTTGGAGGGATCCAACTGGATTCCTCACAAATATTTATTTGATTCAAATATTGTGATATTTGATTGTTTATCATATCGATATATGATATTTAAAAGTCGTGATTGACTATTTGATGTGTTGCATCATCGAATCCAATTTTGAAGCTTAAAGATAACGATTTTGATTTTTAAGGGATTTCTAAAGTGATTTTTGAAATTATACGTTTATAAAATATTTTTGGAATTAATTCATCTTAAATAAATAAACGTTATAATTTTAATATTATAAAAATTATGATTTTTGAGAAATACAGTTAAAAGTTGATTTTTGAAAATATGGGATTAATGATTTTATAAAATAGTTTAAACTGGGATTTCTGAATTTATTATAAAAAGTTTAAAAAAATAGGATTTATGAAATTTGATTATTTTATAAATCAAAATGATGAATTATAAAGGAGTTTAAAGACATTTTAAAAAGAATAATATAAAAATGATTTATATAAAAGATTTATAAAACTAATATTTTATAAATTAAAGTATTGGAATTATAAAACGAGTTTTTATAAGTGTTAGAATGAATTGTGAATGAATTTCATAAATGAATGAAATTTATAGAATTATAACGGTGAAGTTATAAAGGGAATTTTATAAATAAAATCTATAAAGTTATTTAGGGAATAGATTTGGATAAATAAACGAATCTTATAAGTTGTAAGATTTATAATTGTGAAGTTTAAAGGAATGATTTTGTAAACAAATAAATTATAAGCATTTAACTTATAATATGGACTTTTGGTTTATAATTGAGTTATAAATTGAATAGGTTAACAAAGGAGATTTATAAAAAGAAGTTGTTATAAAATAAATAGAAATGGAATTTATAAACATTGCTTTATAAATCCGCAAATGGCTTATTTTGATAAGTAAATTGTTATAACTTATTTATGGAGTTATATTCACGTTTTATACAGTGAATAATCCTTTAAAATAAAATGAATAGAAAGGATGAGATTGGTTAACAAGGTATATTCACGTTTTTGAATAGTGAATAATATGTTAAAGAAAATGTTTAGGATGTGATATTTGAAATAGAATTAAAACGATCTAACGATGTTTTAAAATGTGTTGAGATTCGAAAACATAGATTTCAACATTTATTGTTAAAATAGACGTTTTCGAGAAATAGAAGGAAATGGTGGACTATAACACTGTTGTTATAGTAAATGATTTCCGAAAGGAAATGTTTTGTATAGTATTGGGATTTATATATCTATTTTAATTTCGAATCCCTATACTAGTGATTTTGGGTTGTCGTAACGTTGTTTTACGCAACATTCGTTTTGGCCCAAATAAATATGTTTAAGAGAATGATTTCCTTAAAGAATGATTTATATACTCAATTTCGATTAGAGTATATTGAATATTTTCCAAGTGTAGAAAATAAAAAGACTTGTGAATTACTTATAAATAAATAAGTATGGAAATGTTTTCCCATATTAAATAAATATTTTGAATTTATATTTTTGAAGATAAATTGAAAATGAATATTAAAAATCGAATGGAAATCGTATATTCATAAATATTTTGGAATGTAAATTCACTATGGAATTTATAAATGAAAGGGGGAAATTGTTTAAAAATAAATATTGATTTATTTTTGAAATATTGAAAATTTATATCTTGTAAAGATATTATTTGGAAAATAAATAATTTGGGAAATTATTTGGAATCTGGTGATGTTGTGCATATCTATTGATAGTTCAATAACCGACTATCAATATTTATCTTTAAATAGGTATTTGTTGTGATTTGCTTGAAATTGAATGCCACACTTATTTTTTTTAAAATAAGCGCTCACTATTCGGGTTAAACGGGAAAGGACCTTGGGGTCGTATAACCCATTCCGAATATGTGATACGTCGTTATGAATTGCATTTGAAGACTGGTGTTGAAGACCGGATATCTTCGAAAACGAAAGGGTTTCTTGTTGATTGTCTCTGCACTGGCTGATCCCCGGTATAGAGATCTCCATATGTGATGGGAAATTCGGACGTGATTAGAGATTATCCGGATTGCAAGGACTTCTTTGTAAGTGCCTTCGGTTCTGTTCGATCCCGGAACAGCTTGTATGAATAGTATGCCTGACATTACAAATTGAGATATAAAGCTGATTTCTTTCAAATATATTTCTGTTGGTGGCGGAGAATTTATTCTCTTAGCTTAACACCCTTCTCTGAGACATACAAGCTCAGAGGTTATGTAGTTGAAGGTTATTAGCAATATTTTCCCATTTTGGTAATGTGACATGCTGAGTGTTGCTGTGAAATGATCATTGTGTTGATCATTTGTGATAAGATCATCTGTTTGATCGTTTATCTTTGTGATCATCTCTATGATCATTTGTTGACCCAAAGCACGGCTTTTGTATAAAGTGTGTTTTTGTGGACGTGACTTCGTCGAGCCTCACACCCCAAAATGGTCAAAACAGGAAAGATGCAGCAAGGTTATGAGGGGTAGCTCCCTTTAGGGTATGTGCATTTCCTTCTGGAAAAGGGTGGTATCATGGTATGGAGCCCAGATACTTGCTCATGTTGAAACACTTTATTTATGATTGTGTGATGTTGGTGACGAGCGCTCGGTTAAAGGTCCCAAAGGACCGGGGGATGGCATACTCGTGTCAGTTGTTACCCAGTTAGGGTTAACCCGGCCTTGTGTTGGCAGAGATCCGGTTTGGTTCTCGGGGACGTCCTTCCAGAGGCGTTCTCATGTGGCAATGGGAAGTTCCTTGGCCTGACCATTCGTTGGAAATCCAAAGAAACAATACGATCTTGTACGGTATTAGTTGTAGAACCTATCATTCACTTATGGTGGTGCCCCACTGTTTGGATGGTAGCTATAGTAGGCATAGTTCGAAATGTCTATGCTGGCTAAGATTTATATCTTTATTTTCGAAATGATTTTTTCTACACTATGCACTAGTAATAATATCAAAAGTTTCTTTTTAATGCGTATCAAGCATCTTTGACTATCATAAGGAGAAATCTCCTGCGATTCTGCGTTTGCATTGTGTGTGTGTGTGCGGGAGGCCTTATGGTAGTCTCATTTTTAAAAGCATTGCGAATTGACTTTAAAAAAAAATATTCCTCTATTTTTGATTTTAAAGATAAATAAACTGTTTTGAGTTCCCACACCAGTCACATGACTGACTCGGAGTTTATTGTTTTCCTTCCTAAACTCTGGGTGCCCACCAATTTCCACACGGGCAGTCAAGAGTTAAGGTTTATCAGGATATTTTGGAATTCAGGAATTGCTGGAGGCAAGATGGATGGCATGGCGTATTTACTAGTATATAGTATTTCTTTTCCGCTGTTTGTTGTTGTTTGTTGTTGTACACTCTGATGTAATGAAATGTAATGAAATGTAATGTGATGTAATGTAATAACAGATATAGTTCTTTGTTCAAAAGATTATTCATTTATCTATTATATGTTGTTCCGCTGCGAATTGTGAGATTCTGATGTTGTTGTTTTCTTTCCGTTCTATTTTCTTTTCTCTCTATTTTCTATCTTCTTCTACCTTCTTCTGCCTTTTTCTTTTTTTCTTAAAACCCTAAGGGTTCGTATTTTCGTTCATCTTGAGTTAATCACTGGAGATTAGTGTCTATTCAAGGAGTACGGATTTGCAGGTCTTTACATTTGGTATCAGAGCATATGGTTAAGCGACAACCATGGCTCTGTTGGGTATTACTCATTAGAGATAGAGTCAGAAGTACTCTAGAATGAGTTTGAGTGTAATAATAGATATGAGCGCGTATTTGTTAGTGAATATAAAAATTGTTTTTAAATCGGGTAAATAAGATAATTTTGCCCAAAACTATTTTTGTATAGAAAAGAAATGATTTTCTATGAATTATTATATTATATGGTTGCATGGTTGTTAGGAAGTGATAATATTAAATTATTATCATTATTATATGAAATTAAATAAGAAATAAAATGGATTGAATTCAAGTAAACTAACTTGATAAATTATTAATTAATGGACTAATGAATTGGTTAAATTAAAGTTTAGTCGTGAGCTAAATTTGAAGATAAATTTGAATTTGTATATAAATTCCAGTAAGTAAAAGAAATAAATTGAAATTCCCTTTGTTAGTAATTAAGTAAATTCGAGATGAATTGAATATGGAAATTGAAAATGAATACGTGAATGTACTAATTGAAATGAATTAGTGAATGAAACTAATTTAAAGTAGTAATATGAATTAGTAAATGAAAGTTAATCGTTAGAATTCAATATTTAGAATTGAGAATTGAATTCAAATAGAATTGAAATTGTGAATTGAATTAAAATGTAAAATTGAATGAAATGGATGTGTAACTTCAACAGTGAGGTAAAAATGTATAAGAAGCATATGTTGAAATTTTTGTAATAGAATTGGCAAAATGGTTTGAATGTTGGAATTGGATATTATGGCTAGCAGGATATACAATTATATTAGAAGAAATGGAATTGGGATTTTGATTTCAAAGATAAAATTGAATTGCTCGACAAAAAGGTACGTATTTCAATTTTAGTATGAAATTTGATGATTTTCTTCTCCAGCCACTTGGCTTTCTCTTTTCTTTTTGATTCTGAGGGGCCGTGGTGCCATTTTGTAGTCGTACCGAGCTAGCCGCGCAAAGGAGACGCTGGCGAAATTTTTCGAAAATTTAGGGTGTTAGAAAAATTTTGAGAAAATTTTGAAGGTTTGAAATTTGAATTTAAATTTGAATTGTTAGGAGAACAATATTGTTTGAAACTTACAAGTGAAGTTGGAAAGCTAGTTGAAATGATAATGAATCTTTAAAGATTTGTTTTGAAAAATTGATAAACTATTTGAATTTGAAAAAAAATAGTTAATGGGATAAGGGCATTCTTCTTAACTTGTAATTTCGGGACGAAATTCTTTTAAGGAGGGAAGATTGTAACGACCCAAAAATTTTGAGCAATTTAATTTGAAAATATTTAATTAATTTTAAATATTTGAATGATGATTTGACTTGAATTTCAAATTATCAGAATGAATTTGGCGATTAAATTATAGAATTTAATCTATTGAAAATTGAATAAAAATTTGAATCTTCAATTTTAAGCTGATTAAAAATATTTCAAAGGCTTGTAAAATTCATATTGGAAATACTGAATATTTTAGAAGCTTCAGAATTTAATTTGAAACTACTTTGTTCAGTTTTGAAATTTTAATCGTTTGAATCGATATTAAAAATAGCCGTCCGAGGCACAGTCTCAGAATTCGACGAAACCAGTTCCATTGGGTCCGTAATATTGAATTATTATCGGATTTCGAATTTCGTATTTTTCGGAGTTGATGTGTGAGCACACGGTTAGTAAACGCATTGAAATTTAAGCCGAATTCAATTTTAATTTTAATTTTAATTAGTCAAACATCAGCTGCCTTTTATCAACTCAGGTTACTGTAGCTTCCAAAAATTTTGCCTAAAATCACGATACCAAATCGTGTAAAGCATGGCCGAGCATACTTCATTCAATTTTAAATACTCCTCTCCCCTTTCTCTTCAGTAAAATAAAACAATGGCCGCGAGAAATAAATAAATAAATAAATAAAATCGTCCTTCCTCCATCGTTTTTCCTTTTCCCCAAATCGAATCGTCCTCAATTAAATAACCGCATTCAAGGCATTCGAAGTCGATTCGATCAGATGAGGGGGGAGCGTTGCCGAGCTCTGTACCTCGTTCGATGCAAGGGGAGGCTCGAAATTTGTGGGTTCGGCAACAACACGGGTTCGCGGGTGGTGATGCTGTGGCTCTGGCGGCTCTCGAGCTCGAGATGATTTTGGTGCTGGGAATCGCGACGTCGAAGATGGATGTCAGATCGAATTCGTCAGCAAATTTGAGCATGGGCGGCTGTGCTCTTCGTTTCGTGTAAGGTATTAGATTTCCTAGTTATCAAATTGAAAATTGATGTGTATAAATATATGTCTAGTGTAGATGAACCGAAAATTTATTTATACAGTAAGGTTTTAAAAAAAAATGAAATACTGTTTAATATAAGTATAAAACTTTGAAGAAAAAAATAGTGATTTTAAGAGCCGAGCAGTTTATATAAATTTAGATTTCCATTTTAAATATATATATATAGTCAGAAAAAAAAATTAAAAGGAATTAGTTTAATATTAAAAGTAGTGGATTAATTTGTAAAAGGAAATTTGTTAGAAATTCAATTTATTAGGTGAAATAATTTATTATTGGAAAAATGGGTTAAGAATAAATTATTAAGATGTTCAATTAACTTAGTCAATTCTTTTGGTTACTAAAGAAAATTAGTTTAAATTTAACTTTTAGTTAACAATTATTAAAGGAGAAATATTGGTTTAAATAAAACCATCAGTTAATTTAACTATTAAAATGAAATCACCGATGAATCGAAATTTATCAAATGAAAATTTATTATTCGATCTGTTCGAATATTAATAAATTGTGTAAATATTTATACAAGGTATAAATCAAGAAAAATCGATTCAAGAACGAAATGGATTGCTAATAAAAGCAAAGGTGAGAACTTCTCACTCAAATAAATTTATAAGTTGGATTTGCAGTTATTTATTGATTGCTATTTGGTTGTGATATTAGATATAGTAGGATATATCTATATATATAGCAATATATATATTGGCATATGTATATATTGCAGTTGATTGATTTCCTGCATTGCATAGCGGATGAGACCCTATTGCGCCACCTATTAAGCGGATAATATTTTATAAATCCCATATACCGCGATATTCCACCTCGAAGTGGAATTGGTATTGTGCTAAAGTCTGTGGATGCAGGGAAACAGGTTGGAGGGATCCAACTGGATTCCTTACAAATATTTATTTGATTCAAATATTGTGATATTTGATTGTTTATCATATCGATATATGATATTTAAAAGTCGTGATTGACTATTTGATGTGTTGCATCATCGAATCCAATTTTGAAGCTTAAAAATAACGATTTTGATTTTTAAGGGATTTCTAAAGTGATTTTTAAAAGTATACGTTTATAAAATATTTTTGGAATTAATTCATCTTAAATAAATAAACGTTATAATTTTAATATTATAAAAATTATGATTTTTGAGAAATACAGTTAAAAGTTGATTTTTGAAAATATGGGATTAATGATTTTATAAAATAGTTTAAACTGGGATTTCTGAATTTATTATAAAAAGTTTAACAAAATAGGATTTATGAAATTTGATTATTTTATAAATCAAAATGATGGATTATAAAGGAGTTTAAAGACATTTTAAAAAGAATAATATAAAAATGATTTATATAAAAGATTTATAAAACTAATATTTTATAAATTAAAGTATTGGAATTATAAAATGAGTTTTTATAAGTGTTAGAATGAATTGTGAATGAATTTCATAAATGAATGAAATTTATAGAATTATAACGGTGAAGTTATAAAGGGAATTTTATAAATAAAATCTATAAAGTTATTTAGGGAATAGATTTGGATAAATAAACGAATCTTATAAGTTGTAAGATTTATAATTATGAAGTTTAAAGGAATGATTTTGTAAACAAATAAATTATAAGCATTTAACTTATAATATGGACTTTTGGTTTATAATTGAGTTATAAATTGAATAGGTTAATAAAGGAGATTTATAAAAAGAAGTTGTTATAAAATAAATAGAAATGGAATTTATAAACATTGCTTTATAAATCCGCAAATGGCTTATTTTGATAAGTAAATTGTTATAACTTATTTATGGAGTTATATTCACGTTTTATATAGTGAATAATCCTTTAAAATAAAATGAATAGAAAGGATGAGATTGGTTAACAAGGTATATTCACGTTTTTGAATAGTGAATAATATGTTAAAGAAAATGTTTAGGATGTGATATTTGAAATAGAATTAAAACGATCTAACGATGTTTTAAAATGTGTTGAGATTCGAAAACATAGATTTCAACATTTATTTTTGAAATAGACGTTTTCGAGAAATAGAAGGAAATGGTGGACTATAACACTGTTGTTATAGTAAATGATTTCCGAAAGGAAATGTTTTGTATAGTATTAGGATTTATATATCTATTTTAATTTCGAATCCCTATACTAGTGATTTTGGGTTGTCGTAACGATGTTTTCGCAACATTCTTTTTGGCCCAAATAAATATGTTTAAGAGAATGATTTCCTTAAAGAATGATTTATATACTTAATTTCGATTAGAGTATATTGAATATTTTCCAAGTGTAGAAAATAAAAATACTTGTGAATTACTTATAAATAAATAAGTATGGAAAGGTTTTTCCATATTAAATGAATATTTTGAATTTATCTTTTTGAAGATAAATTGAAAATGAATATTAAAAATCGAATGGAAATCGTATATTCATAAATATTTTGGAATGTAAATTCACTATGGAATTTATAAATGAAAGGGGGAAATTGTTTAAAAATAAATATTGATTTATTTTTGAAATATTGAAAATATATATCTTGTAAAGATATTATTTGGAAAATAAATAATTTGAGAAATTATTTGGAATCTGGTGATGTTGTGCATATCTATTGATAGTTCAATAACCGACTATCAATATTTACCTTTAAATAGGTATTTGTTGTGATTTGCTTGAAATTGAATGCCACACTTATTTTTTTTAAAATAAGCGTTCACTATTCGGGTTAACCGGGAAAGGACCTTGGGGTCGTATAACCCATTCCGAATATGTGATACGTCGTTATGAATTGCATTTGAAGACCGGTGTTGAAGACCGGATATCTTCGAAAACGAAAGGGTTTCTTGTTGATCGTCTCTGCACTGGCTGATCCCCGGTATAGAGATCTCCATATGTGATGGGAAATTCGGACGTGATTAGAGATTATCTGGATTGCAAGGACTTCTTTGTAAGTGCCTTCGGTTCTGTTCGATCCCGGAACAGACTTGTATGGGTAGTATGCCTGCCATTACAAATTGAGATATAAAGCTGATTTCTTCCAAATATATTTCTTTTGGTGGCGGAGAATTTATTCTCTTAGCTTAACACCCTTCTCTGAGACGTACGAGCTCAGAGGTTATGTAGTTGAAGGTTATTAGCAATATATTCCCATTTTGGTAGTGTGACATGCTGAGTGTTGCTGTGAAATGATCATTGTGTTGATCATTTGTGATAAGATCATTTGTTTGATCGTTTATCTTTGTGATCATCTCTATGATCATTTGTTGACCCAAAGCACGGCTTTTGTATAAAGTGTGTTTTTGTGGACGTGACTTCGTCGAGCCTCACACCCTGAAATGGTCAAAACAGGAAAGATGCAGCAAGGTTATGAGGGGTAGCTCCCTTTAGGGTATGTGCATTTCCTTCTGGAAAAGGGTGGTATCATGGTATGGAGCCCAGATACTTACTCATGTTGAAACATTTTATTTATGATTGTGTGATGTTGGTGACGAGCGCTCAGTTAAAGGTCCCAAAGGACCGGGGGATGGCATACTCGTGTCAGTTGTTACCCAGTTAGGGGTAACCCGACCTTGTGTTGGCAGAGATCCGGTTTGGTTCTCGGGGACGTCCTTCCAGAGGCGTTCTCATGTGGCAATGGGAAGTTCCTTGGCCTGACCATTCGTTGGAAATCCAAAGAAACAATACGATCTTGTACGGTATTAGTTGTAGAATCTATCATTCACTTATGGTGGCGCCCTACTGTTTGGATGGTAGCTATAGTAGGCATAGTTCGAAATGTCTATGCTGGCTAAGATTTATATCTTTATTTTCGAAATGATTTTTTCTACACTATGCACTAGTAATAATATCAAAAGTTTCTTTTTAATGCGTATCAAGCATCTTTGACTATCATAAGGAGAAATCTCCTCCGATTCTGCGTTTGCATTGTGTGTGTGTGTGCGGGAGGCCTTATGGTAGTCTCATTTTTAAAAGCATTGCGAATTGACTTTAAAAAAAAATATTCCTCTATTTTTGATTTTAAAGATAAATAAACTGTTTTGAGTTCCCACACCAGTCACATGACTGACTCGGAGTTTATTGTTTTCCTTCCTAAACTCTGGGTGCCCACCAATTTCCACACGGGCAGTCAAGAGTTAAGGTTTATCAGGATATTTTGGAATTCAGGAATTGCTGGAGGCAAGATGGACGACATGGCGTATTTACTAGTATATAGTATTTCTTTTCCGCTGTTTGTTGTTGTTTGTTGTTGTACACTCTGATGTAATGAAATGTAATGAAATGTAATGTGATGTAATGTAATAACTGATATAGTTCTTTGTTTAAAAGATTATTCATTTATCTATTATATATTGTTCCGCTGCGAATTGTGAGATTCTGATGTTGTTGTTTTCTTTCCGTTCTATTTTCTTTTCTCTCTATTTTCTATCTTCTTCTACCTTCTTCTGCCTTTTTCTTTTTTTCTTAAAACCCTAAGGGTTCGTATTTTCATTCATCTTGAGTTAATCACTGGAGATTAGTGTCTATTCAAGGCGTACGGATTTGCGGGTCTTTACATTCATAGCCTTTTTTGAATGAGACTTAGCAGTAGTTTTGAAAACTATTTTCTTTTTGCTATCTTTACCCTTTGCTTTAGCATTTCCTTTATGTACCATCAGTATGGAACTAGATTCTACCTTTTTCATATTATTTTCAACGGTTCTCAAAATGCTCAATAATTCTGTTTTCTATCTCATTCATCAAATAGTTCATCACGAACTGGGAATAGCTACTATTCAAAGATTGCAAAACCTAATCAGTTTGTGCTTCTTAAGTTATTGGAAAACCCAATGTTTCAAGGTATTCAATATACCCTATCATCTTTTGAACATGTGGACTAACAGATTCTTTTACACCTATTTTGCGGTTGTACAAAGCTTTACTGGTACCATACCTCACTTGTCGAGCATGCCCTTCGAACAATTTCTTAAGGTGCTCGATCATCTCATATGCATCCATCAACTCATGTTGCTTCTGAAGCCCAAGTTCATGGTTGTTGGCATGAGACAACTCACGTCCAGAGCATCATCTTGGTGCTTCTTGTAAGCATTATGCTCTGTGCGTGCTCCTATACTTGCAGGCGGTTCTGGAACCGGTCCATCAAGCACATAAAGCTTTCTTTCTTGTTTGAGGACAATCCTCAAATTTCGATGCCAATCAAGGAAGTTAATCCCATTCAAATTTTCTTTTTCAAGAACTGATCTCAATGATAAGCTATTAGTGTTGCTTGCCATTTGATATCTATAACATATATAAAACACAATAAGTCATATTACTGCATGTCCAAATATTTTGCAAATTAATCACATAAAAATAAAATCTAACTATTAGCTATGTATTTATTTTGCTAGTGAGGTTGTAGATCAATTTTATACCATGTCAAAACTTATACTGGATTAAAAAAATATAGAGGCTGTAGGCTAATGTCAGACTTCAAAAAGGCCATGGTTCACATTATAGCATGTATATTATAGACATATGAGATTTGCACACAAGTACAACAACGAAATACGGTATATTCAAAATACATTTCAAGTTTAAACATATACATCAAGTTCGAGATAATTAATATCAATGCAAGGTACATGATCACTTTATAACAGTACATAAAATATATCAGACTTGTGAACCTTTAAGAGTGCATTCCAAAAATCATATTGTAGAAGTTTATGACCATAGTTCATAACAAGATAAACTGTATGCATTTTAAAGTATGTCAGGTTTTATATTTAAAAGACTTTAGGTCGGAGGACCATTACATCACTGTCACTATGAGAATTAGTTAATGTTGGAAAATTTGCGGTTCGGGCCGAATCTGACAAATACAATGCCATACTTCTGACTTCAAGGATCTATGGAATAGATTCTTTCAGACAATATTTCAACCCACTAGGTACAAATGGGTTATCGAATTATCGACTTTTAGGATTTAATTAAACTTTGGAACAGTATAACGAGTTTCAAAATTTGTACAGTTTTGATCTGGCCAAGAACACTTTGTTTTAATTCAGATAGTGCAAAATTCGAAGGCAGATAGATTGAAGAAGAGAAAGCTGGAATATGCAACGCCGTATAGATGTGAAAATCAGACTGAATTTGCAACACCTTGTAGGGGTTACAAATTCGTTTGATATGAGAGTGTTCGACAGCACTCTAATGGCGTCGTAGACTGTGTTGGAAGAAGAAGGAGAACGGAGAGTATTGCTGTATATACTATGTAGGATCGTTTTCACCCTAGAGGGGGGTGAATAGTGTGATACTAATAATAATAATTAATGCGGAAATAAAAATCAATAGTAGAAAATAATGCAGAAGAGATCACACACAAATTTATCCAGCTTCGGCAAAACCCTGCCTACGTGTTGCCCCCAAGGTTTCTACTAGAAATTAAGTAGTCAGACGCTTACACATGTAAACTTGCAACACCCGCTAATGACTAACCTAATTCTATGCTCAAAACATTGCCACAACTCCCCAACTGAGTTGCGAATTCTCGAACTACACCACTGTAGTTCGTAACCTAGTCACATGACTAGAAAGTTACATGGTTTAAAACAGAAAACTACAAAACAAAACAACAAAACAAAATAAATCAAAACCCTAATTAAAATTGTGGCCCAAAAGAAAATAAGAAACCGACCCACTTCAAAATTATAATTTGTGAAAAAGAAAGTGACGTCTCCCTTTATCCTTAATAACTTCGGTCGTTCCCTTTATCTTTTCTTCAACACAAAATCTAGGGTTTTTGGAAAATTGAAGACACCGATTGATATTGATCAACTGAATTGAGGAACTGGATTTGCTTTGCTTCGTCAATCGACGCTTAGCATTGAATGGATTGCGGCTGCTCCAATTTTTGTCGAGCACGAATGATAGAAATGGTATGCAATTTATCCCCTTTTCAATTTTTTATTACGCTCGACTTCGATTCGAGTTTTGAATTAAATTTGTGATTATATTCAAAGCTTGCTCTCTAATTTGCTTGAACTCGAATCTTCGTCTTTTTGCCGATGATGTAAATTGGGTTTTATAGGGATTAACGCCCTACATATTCGTTCATATTTGTTTTGCATGATTTAAGCACTTGCGTTGATTTATAATTACATGGCTCTAATGCATCTTGGCTCTTTCATATATTCATCGGTTTGAATTTCTTTAAGTCGGTTTCCTCCTATTACTTCGGCACTTTAAATATTGATATAAACCGACTTTTTACTATGACTTGTTCGTATGACCAATTGCTGAATTTTTATTTGTCAATTCGTTTTGGAAACTTTCCTTGACTTTCATGAAACTTCTACTGTTAATTACTTTAAAAACTGCTTCACACTATTATTGTTCGAACTTCTACTGTTCATGTTAATAGCTGTAAACATATAAACTAGCTTATGTACCTTGATGACCAACGACTTCTGACCATTTCTTTTCGAACCATACTTGCTTTAAACACACTGTCACATTGCTATCTCCTCTGTTGCATTGGTTTTCAGACTTTGAGTCAGTGCATATGAACTTGTTCACGTCTTTTGTACACTTGTTTCATTTCAACTGCTTTGAGTGTGATGGTATCCATATTGTCCAGTGCCTTGGTGTCCTGTCTCAGTTTCATATGATCTGAAATGGTATCCACTTTGGGTTTCTCTGTGTTGCCTTCAAACTGAACTTGTATTCTGTTGATCATCTCCATATGCTTGGGTTGCCGTATATGCTGTCCTCTTTGTACATATGGGTGCAGCCCTAAATTTGCATATGAGGTTTCATGGAGTGATTTTGTTCATGTCTTAATCTCTGGTTGTCATCTCTGTTGCATTATGCCTAATTTAAGTGTGTAGGCCTTGCATTGCTTCGAATTGAACTCATTGGTCTTGTTAGCATGGTCTGGTTTGTGTTGCATCCCATTTGCATTCATATTATCATGTTGGGTTGAAATGTTGTACATGTCATGTTATAACTTGACGGAGTTTGATTTGCATTGAGTCATTATGTACATTTTCATTTGCATTTATTTAACTGGGTTGCCTTGATGAACCATTGCCTGATGACCTTTTCTGACCTTGTTTCACTGGCTTGTAAATTTTTTTGAGCCTTGTTGTGTTCTCGAGTCTGCATTGTCATGTGGTCTATGCCTTTGTGTACATTCTGTCTGGGGCTTTTATTTCACTGGAAGGCCTGCTTAGTATGTGGTCGTTACTGCTTATATTTGGTTTGGTCTAAAGTGAACTCTGTTTGGTTGGACCTATATCGGTTCGAGTTCTACTGTGCAGTTTGGTTGCGTGGTTAGTCTTGCATTTGTCTTGTGTTCATGACTTCATAACATTGCAGTTGCTTGTGTGGTTGTGTTTTCTTGGAGTCTAGTATACTTGTGATTCTGGCCTCTGTTTCATGTGCACTTGGTTCTTGCATATGGTATCATATGCATGTCTGATTGTCGAGTTATAGTGCCTTGCCTCGGTTTACTTGTTAGACTTGCATTGATATGCCTAGACTAGTCATTTGCTTTGTACTTAAAGTCTTGATCGAGGCTTCACTTCCATGCTCTGTTGTCACCTCTTGAAATCCGGTTTGACCATGTGTATATGTAAAGTGTTGTATGTTGTTTTCCATGCACCTGAGTTAAATGCAGCATTTGCTTGGGTTTGACCTTATGCTCACCTGTCTATGCAGTTTTAATAAACAAGTGTATATGGTGTGCACGACCTTGTGGCATGTACAATGATACACTGTGCATGTCATAAGTTGTTCGTGTATGATGATTTAAAAGAATATGATGACAAACAACCCAAATAACCAAGGAAAATGATATTTTCAAACACACGCTTTATTTTGCACTGCAAAATGTTTTCTTTTTCAATTTTACTACGTCGGTGTATATTTTGCAGATAGTTTAAATGCTGGATACAAACTATAATAGAGTTAAAGATAAAAATAAGAGTGTCGAGTGAATATGTAGCGAGGTGAAAAATTGTAAATTGAAATTTATGATGTAATCGAAATTGTAATATGATTGAAGTTGTATATATGTAGTGAGAGCTCAAATTTGTACTATTTGAATTTGTAATAAGATATTTGCTTGAATAAAATATTTGTTTGAATATGAATTCTATGTTATTTATTTTATTCAACAAATATTTATTTAATTATGTGAAAAATAAAATGGTACAATAAAAAATACATTTAAATGAATATATATATATATGTATATGTTTATTATCATCAAATAAAAATCATATATTAGCATATTCTACAATCTCTCCCTTTTGATGATAACAAACATATATTAAGATTTTGACTCTATTAATGTATATGATTTTGATGAATTCCATTAGCTCCCCCTACTTGAATGCTCCCCCTTTGTATATGCATGAAAATAAATAAAAAGAAATTTGCAAATAAAAAAAATAGACCATGAAAATGAGCCTAGATGAGAATTTGCAATTAAAAAATAAAATATTTGAACTTTATTTGCCAAAATATTAACTTTTCTCTCCTCCTTTTGTTATCAGCAAAAGAGTAATAGTGTTAGAAAAATAGAGCTAAAGTGATAGACATTAATACAATATTAATACACAATCGAGTATAAATATCAAATTTCAATAGAAAAATCAAACAAAGATCATAAATACTCTATTAGGCTCATATTCCACTTTAGAGTAATAGTGGTGATGTCGATATAGAAAACCATTTACTAGTATCTATTTGTGGTATATTTATGATAGGAATTTGAATATTTAATAATCTTGCATAACCGTTAGGACTTTTAAATGAGATTAGTAGTATTCCCAATTTTAAAAAAATGAATTTCAATTATCTTCTAACCACGCATAACCGTGAGGACTTTTAAATGGGATTATAATCAACTTGTCTATTTAATAATTAATTTTGATATGTGTTCCATAGATGCATAACCGTGAGGACTTTTAAGTGGGCATGAAAGCACATAATCAAAGATTCCAAGTAATTCACCCATGCATAACCATGAGGACTTTTAAATGAGAGTGAATAATTTGGATAATTTTATTGCTAATTAATTTAAAAAAAATGAATAATTTCCCATTTTAAATACTTGATATACTATATTGGATTTTGATGAGTGATGGTCATTACAAATATGATAGAAATAGAGATGGTCATGGAATTTTTACCAACAAAAGTTATTACAAATCTTTTTAAATTTTTATAGAAATTTACTAAATATATTGTCATGGGTCATAATATATGATTAGTATCAACACTCATCGCTTTTTCAATCACTATTTATCTTTTCGATAATAAGTAGGGAGCCAGATTAGTTAATGTATTCATTTAAGATCAAATCCAACAATAATTATAAAATCAAATTTTCTAAAATGCTTAATCTGAAACGAAGTCGACAAAAACTATTTTCCGGAAGGGGTTTTGTAAAAATGTCTACCGATTGAATATCAATTGAAACGAAAATAATGCAGATATTTTATTTGGAAATGTGATGCAACTAATGGATGTCTCAACATAAAACACTTTCTACCAGTAATTTTTCTATCAACTAGACTACCAGTGTAATTTGCATCTGAATTCCCCTTTGACTCAAAGTTATAAGAAGGATACCATAGATCAAATCATGATGTGTGCAACAAATACCTTCTAATCATTTTACAGCTTTTAAAATGTGATTCCATAAGGATTTGATTGAAAATTGGCACATAAACTACTAGTGAACATAGTATCAGATCTAGAAGTAGTAAGATAAACACGTTTATCCATGTGTAACCAATACAAAACAACATCTCTTACACCTAAACTTGCAATATCGTTAGTCTAAAAAAATCTATATGAAATAGTTCAAGGATGAAAAGATGATTGGTCAACATTTGTGCACAAACCAGAATCAAAATCAACATTTATTTCCTTATCACACTGAATTAAATCAGATTATGGCGTAGATTTTCAACATTTAATATATCATTCATGATAAATCTACCATTACCTATTTTACCTTTACCGATAATTTTTCATTGTTGCCCATTGTGATTCTGCCACTATTATGCTAGGCTAAGAAACTTTGATTTGTCGCTCGTCGTGTGCTTGGAACAGCCAGAATCCAGATATCACTCTTGTTGTTCCTTAGCCTGCCACCACACCTACACAAGGAAAGATTTATATGACCTATTTGCTTTTATAGGTCCATGATTGTTAGTCACAAATGATTTTGAAAAATATGTTTGTATAGACATGAGACAATCTATATTTATTCCTTCCGGCATCCAGATTTCTTTGACATTAAGGGATTTTGTATTCATGTCTTTTGGAACCCAAATTGGTATGGTTTTCACATGTTTGGGTCTATACCAGCAATTATTGTGATTGTGTCCAATTTTTCCACAATCGTTCACTTAGAATTGACTTGATCAATTTCGTTTCTAACACGTTCAGATTGAACGTATCCAAGTCCATGTCTAATAGGATTAATAGTTTGTTTCCCTAATAACATATTTAGTGATTTTTCTCCTTTGGAGAATTTCCCTAAAGTTGTAGGCAATTGTTGGACTTGCGTTTTGAGGGATTCATTTTCATTGAAGGTGCACTTTTTGATAGAATTTTCTCTCCTATAATTTTCACTTTCTTTCAAAATCAAAATTTCATTTTCAAGTGATTTAATTTAATTTTTGACTTTTTAATTTCTTCTTCAAGTGATGGACCTTTATCACACTTATGGCTCTCATTTCGATAGTTTTTAACTAATTGATCAAGCTATTTATTTAGTTCTATCAAACTATCTCTTTATGATTCAATTTTAGCGTACTTCTCTCTAAGTCGTTCAAAACAGCCATTTACTTCGTGAAAATATATAAGTAATTGTGAGTGAGTAAGTTTTGATACCTCGCTAGGCTCATCATCCTCGCTATTAGTTGTATCACCTTAAAGACACAGATCTTCTTTTTCACTCTTATTGCTAGTGCTTTTATTATCATCATCACTTTTATTCCAAGTGGCTGCAAAACTTCTCATTTTCGATTTCTTTCCTTGGCTGAGTCGATTCTGAGGACAATTTGGCTTGATATTTTTATTGCATTTGTGACAGATGATCTCGTGCTCTTCTGAGTTGTCTAGAACTTTCACTATTCTGCTTTTTAATTGTTGATTTAGAGCTGGATTTCCATACTTACGGTTCCATCTTTTGAATCTCTTTTTTATCAGCGCCAATTCAGTTGTCCATCATCATCTTCACTTTCCATTGTTCCTTTGAGAGCTATTGATTTCTTCCGCGTATCACCTCCATCACGTTCTTCCTTGAATTTGATTTCTAGCTCATAAGTGGTAAGATTTCCGGTGAATTCTTCAACTTTAATTTGTTTTAGATCTTTTAGTTCTTGAATGGCAGTGACTTTTGCTTCAAAATTTCATGGTAGAATTATGAGGATTTTTCAAACTATTTCCAGCTCTTTATATGGATTTCTAAGTTATTTTGATTTGTATTCTAGATTAAGAAGTCATCCATACATTTCTTTGACACTTTCAACCTTTTCCATTAGGAAGTTCTCATACTCGCTACTAAGCATGGCAAGATTTGATTCTTTAACCTTGTAAGTTCCTTCATGGGTTACTTCAAGTGTGTGCCAAATTTCCTTCATGGTTAGACAATGTGAGACACGATTAAATTAAATTTGATCTAATGAACAAATAATAGAATTCATAGCTTTAGATTAGCATTTTGCAATTTATTTTCCAAATCTGTCCATTGATCCATAGGTTTCTCAACTTCTTGATTATCTACCATTATTGTTGGTGTCCTATATCCCAATTCAACAATATTCCACGCATCTACAGATTTTTGAAAAATTCATTCTATTTTTTCAATATGCATATTCACCATTGAACATGGGTGGTCTAACTATGGACTGACCCTCAGCATTATTAAAAGAAGCCATTAAAAATTCAAAATTTTAAAATAAAAATTGGTTTTTGTTCCTAGCTCTGATACCGCTTGTAGGATCATTTTCATCCTAAAGGGGGGGTGAATAGGGTGATACTAATAATAATAAAAATTAATGGAGAAATAACAATCAATAGTAGAAAAAAATGCAGAAGAGATCACAAACAAATTTACCCAGCTTTGGCAAAACCCTGCCTACGTGCTGCCCTTAAGGTTTCTACTAGAAATTAAGTAGTCAGACGCTCACACACGTAAATTTGAAACACCCGCTAATGACTAACCTAACTCTACACTCAAAACCCTACCACGAATCAGCCACTGAGTTGCGAATTCTCAAACTACAGCACCGTAGTTCGTAACCTAGTCACACGACTAGAATGTTACACGGTTTAAAACAGAAAACTACAAAAAAAAACAACTAAACAAAACCCTAATTAAAATTGTGGCCAAAAAGAAAATAAGAAATCGGCCCAGTTTGTGAGAAAGAAAGTGACGTCACCATTTATCCTTAGTAACTTCGGTTGTTACCTTTATCTCTTCTTCAACACAAAATCTAGGGTTTTTGGAAAAATTGAAGATATCGATTGATATTGGTCGATTGAATTGAGGAACTGGATTTGCTTTGCTTCATCAATCAACTCCAGGCAATGAATGGCTTGAAGCTGCTCCAATTTCTATCAAGCACGAATGATAGAAATGGTATGCAATTTATCCCCTTTTCGATTTTTGATTACGCTCGACTTCGATTCAAGTTTTGAATTACATTTTTTATTTTATTCAGTCCTTACTCTCTGATTTGCTTGAACTCGAATCTTCGTCTTTTTGTCGATGATGTAAATTGGGTTTTATAGGGATTAAAGCCCTATATTTTAGTTCGTATTTGTTTCGTGTGATTTAAGCACTTGCATTGATTTACAGTCACATGGCTCCAATGCTTCTTGACTCGTTCATGTATTCATTGGTTTGAACTTCTTTGAGTCGGTTTCCTCCTAATGCTTCGGCACTTTGAATATTGATATGAAATGACTTTTTTCTATGACATGTTCGTATGACCAATTGCTGAATTTTCGTTTGTCAATTCTTTTTGAAAACTTTCCTTGACTTTCATCAAACTGCTACTACTAATTGCTTTAAAAACTACTTCACACTGTTATTGTTCGAACTGCTACTGTTCATGTTAGTAGCTGTAAACATAAAAACTTGCTTATGTACCTTGATGACCCACGGCTTCTGACCATTTCTTTTCAAACCATACTCGTCGTTAAACACACTGTCACATTGCTATCTCCTCTGTTGCATTTGTTCTTAGACTTTGAGTTAGTGCATATGAACTTGTACATGTCTTTTGCACACTTGTTTGATTTTCACAACTTTGAGTGTGATGGTATCCATATTGTTCTGGTACCTTAATGTCCTGTCTTAGTTTCATATGATCTGAACATGTATCCACTTTGGGTTTCTATGTGTTGCATTCACGTTGAACTTTTATTATGTTGGTCATCTCTGTATCCTTGTGTTGCCGTATATGATATCCATGTTGTACATATGTGTGCAGCCCTAAACTTTGCATATGAGGTTACCTAGACTGATTTTGTTCATGTCTTAATCCCTGGTTGTCATCTCTGTTGCATTGAGTCTGGTTCAAATGTGTAAGCCTTGCATTACTTCGAATTGAACTCATTGGTCTTGTTAGCATGGTTTGGTTTGTGTTGCATCCCATTTGCATTCATATTATCATGTTAGGTTGAAATGTTGTATATGCCATGCTATAGCTTGATGGAGTCAGATTTGCAATGAGTCATTGTGTACATTTTCATTTGCATTTATTCGAACTGGGTTGCCTTGATGACCCATTGCTTGATGACCTTTTTTGACCTTATTTCACTGGCTTGTGCATTTTGTTGAGCCTTGTTGTGTTCTTGAGCCTGCATTGTCATGTGGTCTGTGCCTTTGTGTACATTAAGTCTGGAGCTTTTGTTTCACTAGAAGGCCTGATTTGTATGTGGTCATTACTGCTTATATTTTGTTTGGTCTGAACCGAACTCTGTTTGGTTGGACCTATATCGATTTGAGTTCTACTGCGCTGTTTGGTTGCCTGGTTAGTCTTGCATTTTCTTGTGTTCATGACTTCATAACATTACAGTTGCATGTGTGATTCTGTCCTCTTGGAGTCTGGTATACTTGTGATTCTAGCCTCTGTTCCATGTGCACTTGGTTCTTGCATGTGTTATCATGTGCATGTCAAATTGTCAAGCTATAGTGCCTTGGCTCTATTTACTTGTTAGACTTGCATTGATATGTCTAGACTGGTCGTTCGCTTTGTACTTGAAGTCTTGATTGAGGCTTCACTTCCATGCTCTGTTGTCACCTTTTGAAATCCGGTTTGACCATGTGTATATTTGAAGTGTTGTATGTTGTTTTGTGTGCATCTGAGTTGAATGCAGCATTTGCTTGGGTTTGACCTTGTGCTCACCTGTCCATGCAGTTTTAACAAACAAGTGTATATCGATATGCACGGCCTTGTGGTATGTACAGTGATACACACAAGTTGTTCGTTTATGATGATTTAAAAGAATATGATAATGAACAACCCAAATAACATAGGCAAATGATATTTTCAAACATACGCTTTATTTTGCACTGCAAAATATTTTCTTTTTTAATTTTACTACGTTAATGTATATTTTGTAGATAGTTGAGATGTTGGATACAAACTGGAATAGAGTTGAAGATAAAAATAAGAGTGTTGAGTGAATATGTAGTGAGGTGAAAAAAATTGTAAATTGAGATTTGTGATGTAATCGAAATTGTAATGTAATTGAAAATGTATATATGTAGTGAGAGCTTAAATTTGTACTATTTGAATTTGTAATAAAATATTTGTTTGAATAAAATATATGTTTGAATATGCATTCTGTGTTATTTATTTTATTCAGCAAATATTTATTTAATTATATGAAAATAAAAATAGTACAATAACAAATACATTTAAACAAATATGTGTGTTTATTATCATAAAAAAAATCATATATTAGCATATTCTACATACTGTTCTGGCCGTCTGTCCTTTATATAGAGTTTGAGAAGGTGTCTTTTCATCAAAGGTTGCATCTGTTTGGTTTAGAAGTTGCGTCCAATGGTTCAGACCCGTTAGCAACGGTCGCGTGCCCTTTTAAATTTCCAACGTCCCGTTTGGTCCATAACGGGTTGTAATCCGGCCCATTATTGTTTTCAGATTGGGTCCAAAAAGTATCGTCATTGACCCGGACTCGACTCAGCCCGGTCGGTCGGACGAACGACCGGCGGCGGCGGCGTGCATTTGTGGTGGTTATGTATGACTTTCCTCCTCTCAACAAAGCAAACATTTGGAAGCTCCAAGGCCCCAACTCCTTCATGTGAAATCCATACTTAAACAACTACGGTCTCGAATATCCCAAGGTGTAAGACTTTTGCTTTTCTTTTCATCACTCTTCCTTTTCTTCTCTCTTTATGAAAACAAAAACAATAAATAACTTGACAATATCCAACATTCTCCCCCTACTTTTAAGTTTGGATAGTATAAAAACATTTTAAGGTTAAAATCGAAATAACTGCATCAGTTGAGTGATTGCCTACGCACCCAAGTGGGATCAAGCCAAATGTAGTTCAAAGATCAAGAACTGCACCATCGTGAAAAGCAACATGTAAATAAAAGGTTTCTTTTGGATTTGAACCTTTAGTTAGTGTAAACCATTCAAAGCTTTATTGAGATTCTATAGTGAATAAATCTTGAACCAAGTATCCCTTATGATAAAACCGAAACAATCACACATGTTGATTTTCTTAGGTAAAGTGTTCTGTATTGCTCAGCACATTAATGGCCATGTGCTTTAATCCTGGTCTCATGAGTCTACATCAGAAAGCGGTCTTACTTTCTTAGGAAACGGTCTGATTTCCATACTCATATAGGTAAGTCTCTTAAGGTGTTTCTGCGATACACCTTTTTAAGGTAACTTGACTTATTAAGGATATATTATCCATCCTTTGTCCTTATAGAATCCAACACTAAATATTATGGGATTATTGATTTAGTATTCCATAATAATTTTCTTAACTTGTTGGTACCCATTGGACTTTGTCCATCCTTTTCAAAAGATAAGTTGGGTTTCTGTTAAGAATAATCAACCTTTATTCACAGACCTTAGTCTCATTTATTTTGATTTTATAGAAACCATTGCCTTTGGAAGACTCTATGTGAGTGGGTCGGCCAAGTTTTTCTTTTTTTCTATGTAATTAACAGTTATTACTCCACTTGTGAGTAACTGTCTTATCATTTGATGTCTTAGACTCACATGTGTAGACTTTTCATTATATGTCTTATTAGAGACGTTGAATATTGTAGCTTGATTATCACAGTTAATCAAGACTGCTGGAGATGGCTTCTTCCATAATGGGATTTCTATTAAGCCATTCCGCTTTCTTACATGCATCTACTAATGCAATCAACTATGACAACATTGTTGAGTCAGATATACAGGTCTGTTTCTTGGAAACCCAAGACACAGTAGCACCTCCTAATGTAAAGACCCATCCAGTCGTAGACTTGGATTCGGATTCTACATTATTCCTGGTCACATCACTATATCCTTCTATTATAGTAGGATATCCTTTATAAGATAAACCATAGGTAATGGTTTCTTTCAAAGAAGCTAAAACCCTGGAAATACCTTTCCAATGTTCAAAACCTGAGTTACTCGTAAATCGACATAACATGCTTATAGCATGTGCTATGTCTGGTCTAGTGCAATGCATAACATACATAAGATTCCCAATAATACTAGAATACTCAAGTTGGAAAATGGTACGTCCGGTGTTCTTTTCTAATTTAATACTAGGATCTAAAGGAGTTGGTGCTGGTTTGTCACTATAATGATCATACTTTCGGAGGAACTTCTCAATGTAATGAGATTGAGTTAGTAACAACTCCCATTCTTTCCTAATGATTTTAATTCCCAAAATTACGTCAACTTCTTCTAGATCTTTCATATCAAACTTAGAAGATAGAAACTTCTTAGTTTCATTTACATAGGATATATTGCAACCAAATATTAGCATGTCATCAACGTATAAACATATTATAACATAATCGTTGTTGTCCAATTTGCTATAAATACGTTTATTGGAATCATTAACAATAAATTTATACGACAATGCTATTTTATCAAACTTCTCATGTCATTGCATGGGAGCTTGCTTCAGGTCATAAAGAGACTTCACTAATTTGAAAACTTTCTTTTCTTGGCCTGGGGTTTTGAAACCTTCATGTTGTTTCATACATACCTCTTCCTTTAAATCTCCATTTCAAAAAGCAGTCTTTACATCCATTTGATGTATGACCAATTTATGAATTGATGCAAGTGCTATTAAACAGCGTATAGAAGATATGTGAGCAACTGGAGCATATGTATCAAGATAATTTACTCCATGTCTTTTCTTATATCCCTTAGCAACTAATCTAGTTTAAACTTATCAATGGATCCATTTATATTCAACTTTTTCTTAAATATCCATTTACATCCTTTAGGTTTAGCACAAGGAGGTAAATCAGTTAAAACCCAAGTTTCGTTTAACAGTATGGAATTCATTTCATCATTAATAGCTTATTTGTAAAATATTGAATCTTTGGAACTCATAGCCTTAGAATAAGTTTTGGGGTCATCATCGACGTTTATGACATATCTAGTCACATTAAGGACTTCATCCTTACTGCCTTCTATAAGATATGCAATGAAGTCAGGACCATAATCCTTCTCTATTCTTGCTCTTTTACTACTCCTTTGTTCAGTACTATCATATGGTACTGATACTTCCTTGTTGTTTTGAGCAGAAGCATAGTCATCGTCATTGATATCATCAATCGTATTAGGTTTTTGACTAGATGATCTCAATGGAATCTCAATAGTTTTATTTTCAAAGAATTCTATATCTACGGATTCTATAACTCTAAGGTGTCAAGAATTAGGAACCTATAAGTTATACTATTTAGTGAATATCCTATGAAAACATGTTTAAATTCCCTATTTCCTAACTTTGGTTGTTTAGGGTTTGGTTTTCTAGCATATGTTAAACAACCCCAAACTCTAAGCCTTGTAAGATTAGGTTTCTTATTAAACCATAATTCATAAGGGGAAACATTATTCTTTTTAAGAGGTATTCTATTTAAGATATAACATGCAGATAACATAGCATCACCCCATAGGTTATAAGGTAAGTTTGAACTTATGAGCATTGCATTGACCATTTCTACTGAAGTTCTATTTTTTCTTTCAGCAACACCATTTTGTTGTGGTGTATTTAGGGCAGTGCATTAGTGAACTAAACCATGTTGTTTACAAAATAAGGTGAATTAATTTGGGAAGTACTCACCATCACGATCTGACTGTAATACTTTTATTTTAACTCCTAATTGTGTTTCGACCTCTGCTTTGTAAATTTTAAATTTATCAAAAGCCTCGTCGTTAGATTTCATTAGATACACATATGCATATCTAGTATGATTATCAATAAATGTTATATAGTATTGGTTACCACCATAGGTGATATGACTTTTTAAGTCACCCACGTCACTATATACTAAATTAAGCAAGCCAGTTTTCTTTTCTATAGATTTAAAGGATTTTCCATGTATTTTTACTTGAACGCGTATTTCACATTTAGAGATAGTATCGAAATCACAATCAAAAATTAATCCTAATTTATGCATATTTTTAAGAGAATTATAATTAACACGTCCTAGTCTAACATGCCATAAACTAAGAGAATCAACAATATAAGTAGGAGATTTCTTTATTAGATTCAACTTAACCATGTCGTTACAAGAGTATCCCAATCTAATGAATTTGTCATTCTTGGACAATACTAACTTATCGAACTCATACACCATCTTGAATCCTCCTTTGTTAAGAAGGTATCTAGAGATCAAATTCTTACACATATTAGGTACATAAAATACATTAAACTAATGTAAGAACTTTTCCAGAAGTGAATGTAAGTTCTAGAGTGCCTTCTCCTAGAACTTTGCTTAGAACCTTATTTGCTCCAGTAACTTTATCAGCTTCTCCATTATTTTCTTCATAACTCTTAAAAAGATTATGATCTTTGAAAATATGAATGGTTTCTCCAGTATCAAACCCCTAATCATTATTAGTTTCACTAACAGAGTTCGCCTCCTACACTATAGCCACAAGCGAGTCTTCGACCACATTCATCTTTTGTTGTTTCTTCCGTTGGCGGTAGTCTCGGGCATAGTGGCTAGGTTTGTTACAGTAGTAACAAGCACCTTTCATTTTTTTGTTGGAATGATTTTTCTTCTTAAAATGTGTCTCATTCTTAGGCTTTAACTTGTTGGTAATTTGAACATTATTTTCCTTAAAATGGGACTCAGGTTGTGGATTATCATCTAGTTCGCATTTAAAAGAGTCCTCTTCAATACGAAGATGATGCTGTAAACCGTCTAAATCATAATCCATTTCTGCATGCTTCAATTTTTTCTTATAATCATTCCAAGAATAAGGAAGTCTTGAAATTATAACTCCAACAACAAAAGGTTCAGGGAGATTTATTCCAGCATCTTTAAGTTGATTCACCAATAGTAGGATTTCGCTTACTTGTCCAACTATGGACTTATTGGCAACCATTTTGAAATACATAAAATTGCAAATAATGATTTTTTTTGTTACTTGCCTCACATATGCGGCATTTTCTTTCCAGTGTAGTCCAAAGTGCCTTTGTAGTTTCTAAGGTCCTATGAGAATTATAGACAGGAGTAGCCAACCATTCAAAATGTGCCCACTAGATAGAAAATCGCCCTCTTTGTACTTTACACGTTTTGCCTTTAAGCAGCATCACCTTTGTCAGTTTCGTCGGGTATTACTTCCAAGCCATCTTCCAAAATGTTGAACAATTTGACAATGATCAGGAAGAATTTCATTCTCTCTTGCAAATGAGTAAAATTGTCTCCACTAAACCGCTCCAATCGAGTTAAATGTTGATTCATGACTTACAGGGCGCTCGAACCTTCCATGGTTTAAAATATTGGCTGAAATTATTGGTAAATTTGTGGTTCGAGTTGAATTTGATGAATACAATGCCGTACTTCTGACTTCAAGGATCTATGGAACAGATTCTTTCAAACAATAGTTCAACCCACCACGTACAAACGGGTTATTGAACTATCGAATTTCAGGATTTGATGAAGCCTTGGAATAGCGTAACAAGATTCAAAATTTATATGTTTTTGATCTGGCCAAGAACGCTTTTTTTTAATTTAGCTAGTGCAAAATTCAAAGGCAAATAGATTGAAGAAGAGAAAAATAGAATCTGCAATGCCGTATAGATGTGACAATCAGACTGAATTTGCGTACTATTGGAAGAAAAAGGAGAATGGAGATTATTTCTATGTTTACTATTCTGCCCATCTGTCTTTTATATAAAGTTTGAGGAGGTGTCTTTTCATCAAAAGTTGCATCCGTTCGATTCAGAACCGTTTGAGAGGTGTCTATTCATCAAGGGTTGCGTCTAATGGTTCAGACCCGTTATCAACGGTTACACGCCCTTTTAAATTTCCAACGTCGTATTTGGTCCATAACGGGCTGTAATCTAGCCCGTTACGGTTTTCAAATTGGCTCCAAAAAATATCATCACTTGACCCGTACCCAAACCCGGCCGGGACGGTCGGATGGATGGATGGTGGCGACGGAGCGTGTATGTGTGGTGGTTATGCACGACTACCCTCCTCTCAACAAGTATGGTCCTCGATATCCCAAGTTGTAGGACCTTTTCTTTTCCTTTCTTCCCTCTTCCTTTTCTTCTCTCTTCATGAAAACAAAAACAATAGAAGAACATGAAAATATCCAACATATGAGACTTTGAATCATGCTCCATAAAGAACTCTCATGTTGGATCTTCCTAGTACATTGTTCTCCAACATATACCTATGTATTCGATTTAATATCTTGTATATCTATGAATAATGAGATATGATCATCAGTCAAATCAACATACTAGTTCCAATGTATCATTGTTGACCTATTCACAATGATTCTCAACCAGGGATGTTTAAGAAGAATGATACGTATAACAGTTTGTACAATTTCATGTTTAAGTCACATATTTAAACCATATAATTCGCATCATTATTCTACGGACTTTTATCATATTTAACATTTATATTACGCAATAAATAAAACACAATAAAACCTTATATTTAGATAAAACATAATATCAACAATGTTGTTCAATCACATCAAATAGATTGCCTCTAGGGCGCAAACTCTAAGTAGTTGGTCAGCTAGTGCGGTTTCTTCACATATTACAGGAGTTAGTTTTCCCGAATCAGCTCTTCAATTAGGCTTTTTAGATGTCAGCACTCATTCGTGTTGTGCCCATGAATCTCGTGGAAGCAATAGAACTTTCCAAACCGCATTTTTTGTTCAGATTCCTCTTTCAAGGAGGCTTTTTGTACTCCTCGGTCCCCTGCATTGCGACATAGATGTTTTTTGGAGTGTTGTTAAGTGGGGTGTACTCTTCGAGCCTCAAGCCTTTGAATCATTTACCCCCTTCATCGCATTTGTTGGTATTTTGGTTTTGCCTCTTTATGTTCCCATCTTTCCTTGTGTTTCATGTGGCAGCCCCAGAATTGCTTCAATTCTTGGTGACCATCACATTGTTCCAAGCTATGTTCTTTTGTTGAGCATTGACTTTCTTTCCTTCTTGTTCATCTGCCTCTTCCAATCTTAGATACTGCTATATTTTTTGTTGAAATTCTTCATGGTGGTTGGCTGCTTCATCTTGATCTATTTTCCAAAATCCATGTTCGAATGGATAGAGCAGACCAAAGCCATGGACACCATATCGTCATTTAGATTACTTACCTTAGTTACTACGGATTGAAACGGTCCATGAAAGATTTCAAAGATTTGTTGCATCCCTAGAATAGGCCAGATAGAGATATCATGTCTTTTGGCTGCACCCTGTGAAATTTGAACTGGTCTAGGAATTTTCTTGCTAATTCATCAAATGTGGAAATAGATCTTGGTAGAATCTAGATGAACCGCATTGAAGAAAATCCCTTGTTTGCGCAATAAATGGTCACAAACACCCAAGAATAATTTAGTAGAAGAATAAATGAAGAAGAATAAAATTAAACAGAGAGAATAAAGCAGTAATGCAATAAGAATTAAATAGTAAACATAAACACAAGGATTTATATTGGTTTGGCATTATGTGCCTACGTCCACTTTGGAGAAGTTACTTTATTGATCACTTGTAAATCTAATTACAATGAAGGAATGGTGATAGCACTTGATTGTAATGGAATCTAGAGCAACAAGTAGCATAAAGATCATTCAAATGAACAAAGAAGTTTGTATTTATAGGTGAAGACGGTGCAATATCTAGCTAAAAATTCAGCAAAAAACTCTCTAGATCCATAGGGGTCCACAAGAATGATCGTCGGTTCTAATTCGTGGTTTGGAATGATTGGAGCCGATCGTTCCTAATTGCTCTGACGAAGGTGCGATCATTCCTTATGGCTCCATCATATCTCTAATCCAAGTTCCCAAAGGTTGTTGTCATTCTGACTTGTCGTTAGTGAGTTATTGACCAATCTTCATTGAGTTGGATTATTTAGGCTGAAAGTATAAGATCATTCGTGAAGGATTTATACCGATCGTTCATATTTTCTCATTTATGCATGTGATCTTTTTTAGGGACTCCTCTCTTCAATATACTGATGCTCCGTGAGTTACAGGTGTGTTGGACTTGTGGATTTTTAGATCTCGATTGATCATCGTTGAATTGAGCTATGTAATCGATACGATCCATTGTATTGAATATGGACCTTACTCAATCCATCTTTAGGGAATAATGAGCTCTTATGCTGTGAGTGTCCTACTGAGTTCACCTTCAGCTTTTATTTTACTATTGCTTCAGGTCATTATACCTATTTGATCTCTGGACTTCATGATTGTTTATCTAATACATCGATCCAGATGACAATTGAGTTTGTCTCATCTGATAGGTCCAGATATAGCCAGGTCAAAAGACAGGATAACATTTTGCCCCCAAAGCACGTCTTGTTTGAACATAACATGCTTTGAGTCATTGGAAGCTCGAGTCGTTGGAAAGGTTTCCATCTAATCTACTGAATAGTTTCCATCCTTTCGTTAAGTTGCTTTTTCTTGAAGAGTCGCATCTCTCTCTATTTGTCATGACTATTAGTCGATTTACAACGGTCCAAATACTAATTTACGGTTTTTTGATGATTATTTTGCCTTCTCTCTAGGGATTACTAGGCTCCAGCAATCCGGCTCGAAGTCATCTCCAATTAATTTCAGAAGAAAATTCAATCTGTGCCGATTTCAAATTTAAACATTGGGAAAGTATACTAACACATACATATTCATGCCTAACCCCCGATCATGATTGCACGTTCATGGGTCGTTGTTAGCCCTCTATCTTTATTTTTTATTTTTTAGGAATGGTCGTTGTTTGCACCAAAATTGGTCACAAACCCTCAAGAGTATGGTTATAGAGAAGTAAATTAATAAATTAAAATTAAAATGAAGATTTATAGTAATCACACTAAGTAATGTAATGAATAGTATGAAGACAAGAGATTTATAGTGGTTCGGCGTTGTTCGACCTACGTCCACTTTGAAGTTTGTTCTTTGTTATTCGCTTTGGATCTGAGTTAGAATGGAGAAAATTGTTAACAGTTGATTGCAAAAGAGTATAATGCAAGCAGTAGCATAAAAGATCCCGAAAATGATCACATAGGTTGGTATTTATAGGTTAAAATCAAAAAATATCTAGCTTGGATTTCGACAGAGAGCTCTCTTAGTCCAGTAAGGCCCACCAGAACGATCGGCAAGATATTGGAGCTCCTTTTGAATGATCGGTAACCATTATCGATCGTTATAAATTTTTCTCAGATGGATACGAAACTTGCAGCGTAGGGTTCCACGAAGCCAAGGATGATGCTATGAAAATTTGGTAGCAATTGGACACGATTTGTGAATGATCGGTAGTCATTACCGGTCGTTCAATTTCTTGGTAAACATCACGCACGTTCAATTTCGTGGGGTCATACCACCTTCCTAATCTCTTCTTGAAATTTTGGTTGCATATGGAATTTTGGTTGATGAGATCTGCTTGATTCTATGCCAAACTCGCCATGTTTTCGTATCGTTCCCATCGTGACGAAAGATATCGATCGGTAGAAATTTCAAATGTTGTCCAATTGAAGTGTGACCTTTTCTAGGAGCTTCTTATGGTCTTCCATGCATGCTTCCAAAATTTGGAATTGTTTGGATCAAAAGCCAATGAGATACACATGATTTTCTTGAATTTGGGACGACTTTCGTATCGTTCACAATGGTACGAAAGCATTGGATATGAAGTAATGTTAAACTTGATCATTTTGATTAGAGATTGGTTTTGTGAGCTCCACACTCTATTTTATTGGTGCTCTGAAAGTTTCAAGTCAATTGGCTTTGTAAATTTTGAGATATCGATCGATCTTGCTGATTTGAGCAGTTTTTCGTATCGATTCTGACTGGTGTGTATAAACCTTTAATTGTTCATAACTTGAGCATACGAACTCCGATTGACCTGAAGTTATAAGATGTAGCCTCACGGAACTTTATTTATCATTTCCTATTGATTGTGCCTTGATTCGAACCCGGGCCAAATCTGCTTGTATCGTTTGTGATCTTGTATATAGTTGTTTTCCGAAGCGGATAATCATCAGTTTTTAGCCAAGTCCTTGGTATCATGGTCTTACCAAAAGGCGGGATAACAATCCCGTCTGATCATTCATAGCTTGGGTAGATTGTTGGATCATTCCAGGTTCATTAAATATAGGTCCTTCATGATCATGGAATGATCGTTTCAGAACGTGTGGTATGTTGTCTATGTAGAACGATCACATATGATCGTTTTTACCTTGGTTACCCGATTCTTCATTCATACTCATAGAATGATCGGTATGAATTCATTGTATAAAAGATTGTAACGATCGGTAAGATGATTTCCTGGGCTCCAATGGTTCGGCACATACCCCACATAAATATAAAATTACATAACCCCATCCCCACTTTATAATTATTCATCATTTTTCGTAGCATCGAAATCAAGAGAAAACGATCGACAGCACCTCCATTTACTTTACTTTCAAACAAAGTTCTTGAATCTGAATTCACCCACCAAATCTTCCCTATCTCACTGTAGACCAAATCCTTCCTCTCCTCCACTATCATCATCTCCATCCTTATAGATCTTGACTTCAAATCGATTTCGTTCTTCAAATTTTGGCATAGGTAGGTCGAATTTGATTAGTGTAGTGATTTAATGGCAAGACTTTTGTTTTTTTATGCGTTGACATTTGGCTAGGATGGTGGAGTCGATTGATATGAAGAATGTTGGAGAAAAATGGATTTTAATCAACCGATCGTTTTGGAGATGGTGAAGAGGATGAGTCGTTAAGGTGGAGCAACTGGCTGATCGTTTCTTAAGAGAAGGGTTTTTACGAGATGGTTGAAATGAAGAAGGAAGGAATGATTGTTTCAGATCATTCATGAGGAATTCACATTGAAGGATGGAGAGGAAATTGACCGATCGTATGAAAATTCATTAGAGAACATCCTCGGGAAGGATGTTGAAAAAGGGGAACGATTTGGCTCATTGTTTGGTTGGAGATGAAATTAGAACGTTCATATAGAATGATCGTTCATGAACGATCGATTGTGAATGGTGGCTTTGAACGATCATATAGGGCATGGGTCAATCATGTGTGAATGTTCGGATGTGCTCCACGGCAACGATCGGTTGTCAGCAAATAAACTTCAAAAATGAACTTAACAAGATGAACTTGAACTTAAAGATGAGTTTTATCCTTGAACTTGTGAGTGAACATATATGACTTGCACATGAATCGAACTGCATACTTGGACATACAGGATATTTGAACTATGACATGGACAAATGCCTTTGACAATCTCTAGAAGCTCATCAACTCTAAGTATAAAAATCAAACTTAAAACTGCTGATAATCTATCCTGAGGTTCAAGCTGAATCATTCCCTATCGATGTAATGAATTGGTTGAGATGGTCAGCAATGATAGTCACTCCAGTTGAAACCCGAAGTCTTGTCATAATTTCCGACTTTAATTCTCTATCATTTATCACTGCGTTGCACGACACTTCACCACAGAACACTAGCACTCACTCTAGACTGGGGTACAAGTTATCCCATCATATAATGATTTTTTTACTAAGTTCAACAGAAATAGGTTCTAGACGCTCGGAAAGTCTTGCAGCTATGTCTGCTACACAATCTTCTCAGCTTAGCAATCCCAGTGCTGAGTCGAGTTTTGCCACTATATCAGATAGCCCATATTCTAATCACCAACTAGGAAGTCTTGGTCCTCTATTTGACATCTTTTCAGATGTTGTTGTTCTTCTAGCAAAAGTTATGGATCCTGCCCCCGACACCCTGGAAGATGCAGTCTTTTTGGAAGATTCTGTATATTCTGCGGACTCAAAGATTAATGAAGCCTCTCTTCATCGAATTTATAAGAGACATGGAATTTCATTCGACGATGTACTAGTACCATCATAAGAAGATAGGGCTCACAAGGCCCCGGAGGGTTTCATCATGCAACAAATTTATGTGCTAGTCCGGATGCGGTCCGCCTTTTAACTCATATATCCGAGAGATTCTGCATTGTTTGAGGCTAGCACCGATGCAACTACATACAAATCGCTATGCTCTGCTTAATTGTATTTAAATAATTTAATGGAGTTATTATATCGCCCTCCAACCTCGCAGACATTCGATTCATATTCACCTTCAAGCGACGAACAACGAGTCTCTCATTTACATTTTTGAAGTTGGTTAAAATGTGCCAAATCTTAACTGGTACATGGATAAGTTAAGCACTTTTAAAAGCGAATGGTTCTTCATGCATTATGCGCCTGGCTTTGCCCAACGATGGTTAGAAAGACGTAATTTTCAGCTTTTGCTTTAATACAAATGCTTATATCCGATCCTGGACTCCGTAGTTTTCTAGTTGTTTGCAGGCACTATCCCGCGACCAGAGGGCAATCATTATAAGGAGGCGGTCTTAACTCCCAAGAATGCACTACCCGAAGATAGAGATATTTAGTGTCTCCTTACTAATGAATGTATCATCACCTTTTGTCAGATGGAAGAAGGCCGAAGCATAGGGCTAGTGATTACTGCTTGAGTTTTCGTACCAAAATGATGGGTTGCAGTTGGTCGAAGGGGAAACCTGATCCTGCCATGCACCTAGTAGAAGGGGCTCAAGAGATCACTGATAAAAATGAAGAGGGAGATGAAGGTTCCAAGCACGGTCATGATAACGAGGGGTTTAGTCTTGGGTTGCAGTCAGATCCTCACAGAGCCCGCAGCCCTCAACTCTCAAGAAAGGAAAAGGTAAGAAACTCGTCTATACATTTCCTTAGAGCGTCACTCCAGTCAGCTCAAATTTTCCACTACTCCTCAAGTTGTTCTAAATGAATCCGCTTCTCAACCTTAAGGGCATTTGGATGAACTGCTTGACCCGTTATCTAATCTGCCAATATTGCATGACGTCGATCTTCACCGATGTGAATGTTGGTGGGTCGGACTCTCGTACTAGAACCGGTGCAGAAATTCCATCTACTACTAAAGGAGATGTTAGTCCTGCTAGAAAAGCTCCAATATTTGGTCCGTCGGGGGGAACATAAGGACATTTTCACTCACTTGCACTTCATAACACTGCACCGCTCTTATCTTGCGCCCTTCAATATTTAGAGATGATCCATTCTTTGTTTTTCTTCATAAGGACCATGGTGAGGAAGAGGAATATGTTTCAATCTCTTTAAGACTTATCTCGCCAGACATCGGGTTCTCGCTCGAGCCTAAACTGCAAAGGTACCGGTTGAGAATTTGATCCCAACTATTGATCCAGTCGGGATCAAGATTACCAAGTTAGAGGTGAAATGGATAGATCGTCCCATGAAAAACACCGGTCAAGGTCTAGAACATGTCCTCCAAAAAGTTCGAAGAACCTACCCAATCTTCGTGATTTTACTTACCGATTTTTCCTAAGGTCTTTCTTCTGTTCCAATTCTTTTACATCCCATAGTTCTGTCTCACTCTCAGTGACAAAGCGATCGTCGTCGTCATAGTGAGCATGATGCTTCTCACAGGATAAAGAGAGTTCAAATAAACAAGTTGCTGCCAAAGAGCCTGAGATTGGTGCCGCTACTCTCATGGCTCAGCTCTGGGAAGAATTCCTAAATTTGTGTTTTGATAGGTTCTTCTTTCGTCCTAATCTAAAATGGGTCCCCGACAAGGTTCAAAAGTTGACTGTGGACCATATTACTGATATTCATAGGCAGTATAACGAGTGGATGAAGGTAGCAGAGAAAATATCTAAAGTGTCTTACGAACTATCGGTAGAGATAGAGAAATTAAAACACCAAGAATCCTAGGATAAGAGAATTATTGAAACTTTGATCAACGAGTAGGAAGCTTTTAGAAAATCTCAAGCGGAGGCTGAGAGAAAAGATGAAATTGCCACTAAGGCTTTGGAGGATGAAAAAATTAGACATCTGGATATGGTTCAAGTGTTGCATCACCGAAACCACCAGCTTTCCCTTGAAAGAGACACAACTCAAAAGAATGAATCTGAACTCAAGGCTAAGCTCGAGTATGAAATCAAAGAAAAAGTTGATGAGCAGAAAATTGGCCAGGATGCTTGCAACGAGCTAGTTAATGTCTGGTTTAAGAGGGATGCGGCTATTGAGAAAGCTAGGGACGTTGATGCTCTTGTTAAGCATGAAGTAGAGGCTGCTAAGGAGAAAACTAAAGAGGAAGTGATGAATGAGCTTGACCCGCTACTTGTTATCTATAATACCAATGTTCTTAAGCATATAAACTTGGAATGGCTTCGTGGTGACTATCCCTATCAGCTTTAGCATACCTGGGAATTTCTTGTTGTTGGTGAGAAGATTTCTCTCTATGCCAAAGAGATTGATTTGATGAGGTTTGAAGGAGAAATCTTACTAGGTGATGAATCCAAAATTCTACATAAGGCCCAACTTTTATTTCAGTAAGAGTTAGCTATGGCCTCTCAACATGAAGAAGGTGAGGGTTTCGGGTCGGCGCAACCCGATGTTACAATTCGCTTCCCCAGTGTCCTAGAGGATTCCCAGCACGACTACAGATTCTTTTACTGTTCTTGGATACGAGCCGAACAAACCTCAGCTTGAAATTCATAGCGAGTTTTCTTCGATTCAAGAACGTAGTTCTAAGGATACTCCAGGTCATCTTGGGAGCCAGACTGAGGAAGGTATCTCATTGACATCTCTCGTTTTTAATAAAGTTGGGGTATCACCGACAGATATTTCTGATGTTTTCAGTTATGTTTCCTCGGCTTTAGGTCTAATAGTTGTGCCTACACCTTTTCCATAAGAGCCTCATCCGGGATTCCAAGCGCCCACTATAGACTCTTTCATAGTTACAACTTCGACTGCTGCCCAAGATGCTCATGAAGAGGAGACTGTTGTAAGTAATGAGCAATTCGTGGATGCATTGTTGAGGGAATGTAGTGAACCATACCATGAGATCTCGGTTAATGACGATGTCATGATCTTGGGCACATCCGATCCCACTAATGAGAATAGCCTAAAGGATCGTATTTAAAAAGAAAAGTTATTAAAGAAGAATGCTAAGGATGAGCCGATTGACATGGGCCTCGACGATCCAGATATTATCCTGCTTACCTTCATTCCCCTGGTGGGTCGATTCTTGGGGTTAAGATATCTTCTACTTCTAAGGATGGCACTACTTTGATCCCCATATTTAAATACTTCTCTTCGAGAGGAATTAGGGGTAGTAAAGGATCGAAGAGAGAATCGGGTGAGAGTTCAAGCGGATCCAACCCAAAGAAACCAAGGAGGGACAAGAAATCCAAGAAATAGCCATTGCGTCGGCTTGATGTGTACATAGCTTATGCAGCTAATCTTTCCTCTTTTATTGGTTGTGTTTGCTAGGTATGGCCCCCAATTTTGATTCTCAATTTCTGGATAAACTTGTACAACAACTTACAAGTTTAATGTAGATATTTTTTTTTGATTTTTTGTAAAACTCTTGTGTGAATTTGTTTAAGCACTCTAGGTATTACATTTTCCATTCAGTGTACTTGTAACTTGTTGCTCTTTATTTGAATTATAATGCAACACGGCCACCTATTGAGTTGGGCATAAATCCAATTAATTAACCTCAAGGCCTCCCTGAGGTCATAGACTTGAGTTGTGTTTTAATGTTAGGATCAAGCCTTAATTTTATGTCATCGAATTCTGTGGCTAAGTAATTATGCTTATGCCCTAGCCTTGGTCAGAATTGATTAGTTAATGGTCGAGTTTTATCTCCACTAATTCCGTTCTCATCCTAACGAATCCAGCTCTAAGTTGGCTAAGTAGAAAGTGGTCGGATTGCACTTATTAACATGTTTATACTCACATCCACACTTTAGGGACAAGAGTTATTCAATGGAAAGTCAATTACACCCGCTTACTATTTATACTCAAATTTTCACTCTGGGAACTTGGAGTTGCTTTGGAAAATTGTCGAATTCATTTTTCGTTAGTCGGTTTATCTTGCCTCAAGTGTGGGGTTTCAATTCAGTAAGTGATCGGTTGAACTCCAGTCACTCTCGAGTCATGCTGCTCACATCGAATTGAGCGAAATTAAGCTGGATGTATATCGCAACTTATATATAAGGTAATGGATGATCACAGATTTGAAGCAAAATTCAAATCTCTATTGCTGAATAAAGAAAGAAATGATAGGGTTTTCCTTATTACATATCCATGAACTAAGATGTAAAAGAAAATTTCAAAAACTAAAGATAACTAAATAGAAAAATGGATAAGTAAAGTACGTTGTAGATGCTCGCTATTCTATGCTCTCAAAAGTGTAATGCCATCGATAGTCGCTAGCTTGAAGGTTCCTTCTCTAAGCCTATATTCAATGACATAGGGTCCTTCCCATGTTGGTGTAATGTGAGAAGGGACTGCAAAAAATCGCTTTAGTATGATATTTCCAATTTCAAAGGTCCTAGATGAAACTTTCGCGTTGTATAATCGGGCGACTCGATGTTGGTATGCACCTACTCTCAAATCAGCCTCTTCATGCTTCTCAACTACTAGGTCTAGAGATTCCAAAAGGAGATTCTTGTTTGTCCTTGGGTCATAATAAGTCACTCGATGAGAAGGGACTTCAAGTTCTATGGGAATAACAACTTCTGAGCCGTTAGTAAGGGCGAATGGAGTATGGCTAGTCGCGGACTAGTGGGTGGTTTTGTAAGCCCATAATGTTGTTGGTAGTTCATCGACCCACTTGCCTTTGGTCTTCCCCAAATGCTTTTTCAGAATGTACTCAATGATTTTATTGACGACTTCAACTTGCCATTTGTCTGAGTATGAGCGACTGACGAAAATATTTTCTCAATGCATGGTGGAAAAAGTCTTTGAATTTAGCACTATCGAATTGGGTTCCATTATTAGTTACAATTGTTCGAGGAAGACCAAAATGATAGATGATGTTTCAAACCACAAAGTTGGTCATCTTTTCATTGTGATTGTGGCTAAAGGTTCGACTTCAACTCTATTAGTGAAGTAATGAACTGACTTCGTGCCACCTTCTGAGATTGGCAATAAACCGATAATATCAATAAAGCAAGTGGCAAACGCCCATGGACTAACCATTTGCATAATTTATGTTCGTGGGGCTCTAGGAATTTTTGCAAACATTTAGCACTTGTCACATTTCTTAGCATAATCAGCTGTATCTCGATTGACAGTTGGCTAGTAGTACCTATATCGATGTATTTTCTTTGCTAGGGATTGCCCTTCGGTGTGATCGCCACATTCTCCTTCATAGGAATCTTTTAATCTTTTAATACTTGCTTAATTTCGTTGTGAGCGATACACCGGAGTAATGGAATGAAGTATCCCCTTCTATACATGATTCCTTCTTGAATGATATGATGTTATCCTTTGCAAAGAATTTGTCATCTTTTATTCCTTTGTTCGGGTAACATTTCGTATTGCAAATAATTCTTGATGGGAGTCATCCATGACTCCTTTTCTGGTTCAGCTCTGAAGATCCAATCAACCTCCATTTGGTTAGTCCTCGGAGTGTCAAGTACTTCGATTGGAACCAGGCCCATTTGATGTGCATCTCCAGCATTGGCCAGTTTAGCCAGCCAATTGTCTTTCTCGTTTTTCTCTCTGGGGATGTGTGTAATTGAATAGTAATCAAAGTCATTCAACAATTCTCGGACTCATTTCAAATAGGGATCTAGTCATTGTCTGCCCTGATGGTCTCCTCGGACTTGATATACTACTAACTGGGAATCATAAAAGATTTGTATAGCTTCCACTCCTAACTCTTTAGCAAGCTTTAGCCATTCAGCTTTATTGTATGTTGCTTGGAAATTAAGCTTTAAAGCATAACAGATGAATCGCCCTTCAGGATTCATTAATATAACTCCAGCTCCGGAACATCGATTGTTGGATGCTCCATCCATATACATTTTCCATCGAATGTCTTGTGATTCCCTGGTTTTTGATAGGTCATCCTATGCAGTGAATTCTGCTATGAAATCACACTAATGCTTGTCTTTAGATAGCCCTTCAAGGATGGTAAGTGATATTGAATTGGCTTAGTTCAATATTCCACTTAAGTAGCCTTCTAAACGTCTCAGGTTGTTGTAGGACCTATCATAACAGCTGGTCGATGTAAACGTTAATCAGGTGAGCCTGAAAATATGGATTGAGCTTTCGCGAAGCTATTAGCAAGCAAGATGGAAGGTTTCGCCAAATGGTTTACTAGAGCTTGGAATGCGTCTTCATAGTTCCGCACTCATTTGAAGTTTCTTCTCTCCCTCCTGATCAAATCGAAGAATGGAATACATTTGTCAATAACTTTGGAAATAAATCGACTTTGTGCAGTGGCCTTCACATTCAGACTTTGTACTTACTTAATGGTCTATGGTGCTTGGATATTAATTGCTTGAATTTCTCTGGATTGGCTTCAATTCCACGAGAATTAACGATGAAACCTAGGAACTTTCCTAATGCAACGCCAAAACTGCACTTTAACGGATTGAGTTTTATTTTACATTGTCGGAGAATGTCAACCATTGCAGCTAAATTGCTAATGTGGTTGCTTGATTTCCATAACTTCATGAGCATGTCATCCACATAAACCTCCATCGACACTCTGATCGGATATTTGAACATTCAACCGACCAGCCTCTGATAGGTATCTCCAGCACTGTTTAATCCAAATGGCATCACCACGTAACAATATATTCCTAGGTCAGTAACAAAACTATTGTGCTTCTGATCAGGAATGTTCATCGGGATTTGGTTATATCTAGAGTACGCATCCATAAAAGATAGTAGCTCATGTCTAGCAGTCGAATCCGTCAGCTGATCAATCCTTGGAAGTGGAAAGTTGTCCTTTGGGAATACCTTGTTTAAGTCCGAATAGTCAATACATGTTTTCCACTTCCCATTAGCTTTTCTCACAAGTACAGGGTCAGATACCAACTCAAGGTAGAGGGTGCCGTGAATTAACCCATTGCATTTGAGTTTATGCACCTCCTCTTTTAGATCGGCAGATCTCTCCGGATCCATGCTACGTCCTTTTTATTTAATCAGGGCATGCCTCGGGTTGGTATTTAATGCATGGCTTGTGATGGTAGGAGAGATCCCACACATGTTAGAATGAGTCGAAGAGAACCCAACAAGATTTGCTAGGAGAAAACCAACAAGTTCTTTCATCATTGGGGAGCTGAGTTGAGATCCGAATTTTAACACCCATGATGGGTCATTGTGGTTGACCATGATGTCGATCATCAACTCAACTATGCAAACTTGGTGTCTTCAGGCTCCTCATCATCATCTCTTGGATCTACGTCTTTATAGAACCGATTGTGGTGCCCGAGACAAGTCCCAGGAACCGGTTGTCAATCTTCAGTAGTTGGATGCAGATAGGATTCTTCATACCCTTTCCTTTTTCTTTTCGTTGGGCTTCTCTTAACTCAGCTACATAGCAAGCATGTCGTCTGCCTAATCTCCATGCACAACTCCTATACCATTATCGGTTGGGAATTTCAATGTGGGACATCATGGGGCAACAACTACTCAAAATTCAAAAAGGGTCGATCAGCCCAAAAAACATTGTATGATAAGGGTACATCTAACACAACAAACATCAACATCGGCACCCTTCAGCGGTTACTTTCTCCCAATTCCACTACTAATTTAATAGAACCGACAACTTCAGTTTCAGTGCTATTAAAGCCATGGATACAAGCATGGCACAACTTCAAATCTTTGGCTTCCATTCTTATCTGGTCATAAGCCTTCTTAAATATAAATTTACTAAGCTTCCACAATCGATCAAAATCTTCCCCACAAAGGCGGGGCCAATCGTGGCCGAAATGACTAATGGGTCAATCATCAGTGCCTCTACCTTATCTGCATCTCTGTTTTGAAACACAATGTCATTTTCCGTTATGCGCTGCTATTTGGTCGGAGCCCCATCTTTCGTATTCGAGCAATGTTCAAAATTTACATGCTTGAGCACATTATCATATCGCCCCATTTCGTGCTAGTTCTTGTCACCTAGATGTGGTCCTACAACTATGGTATTGATCACCAATCTTCCTCCACTTTGCGTAGGCTCCTCAGCCCGGGGTCGTACTTGTCCTCGATTGGGGTCGAATGTCCCCTAACCGCCATCCTATGGGCTTTAACAAATTGTCGCAACTTTCTTTCCCGAATCAACTTTTCTATAATGTCTTGTAGATGTCATCATTCATTTGTATTGTAGCCGTAACTCTCGTGGAATCTACAATACTTCCAGTTTGCTTTCGTTTCTCTGTTGACTCCTTTGGAGTCGGCTTTTTATACTGCATTGTATTGCAAGTTTGCAAATAGGTGTTTTCCAACGATGTGTTCAGTGGCGTATAAGTCTCAAACGTTGAAATCCTAGGCTTTCCTCTCCCATACCCCCTCTTTCGGTCGTGGTTTCCATTGCCATCTTTCATTTGTTGATCTGGTTTGCTTTGACATTCACTTGAACTTTTTTGGAGCTCTCTCTAATTTTTTTACTGCGATATTTCATTGCACTCCTTCTCCACTTGTCCCTACAACATCCTTTTTCGTAGACCTTCGATCTTCCTCTTTCCTCAAGTATTGAGCTTCTTTTGCATAGAAATGGTCTAATGATGCAAGGGGTTCTCCAGCCAACCAATCGCCAAAATCAGACCCGGGGTCAATCCCCTTATTTAATGCCATCATTATCAAGTGATCATTAGGGTTACTAACCTCAGTGATGGTAGTATGAAATCTTTCCAGATAATCCTTCAGTGACTCCCTTGGAAGTTGATACGCTTAAGAGTGTATTCACTTCTTTAGGGCGCATAGCGTGCATGCCGAACTGCTCCATAAATTTTGTTGCTAACATCGAATGTTGAAATTGACCATGAAGGTAGTCTTGTAAACCACATGGTTGCGATCCCTCCTTGAGTGATGGGAAAACATCTACACTTCAATGCATCATCATCTCCCATGGCATTCATCGTCCATTAATATTGCATTATATACTGCCCAAGATCAGATTTTCCTTCGTAGACCGGCATCGTGGGCATGGTGAACCCTCGTGGAAGCTCCGTGTTAAAAATGTTGTTAGTGAATGGAGTGTGACTTCTTTAGATTCCCTAGTCATCATTGGTCAATAACTGATTCTCTCTTTATTAATTACCTGATCATAGCCATCAAGTCCGGTGTTTGAAGAGTAGGTGCCAAGTTGTAATCAGGTTCTATATCATGTGAACGGTCCGGTCATTGTCTCCATGCCGCTTCGTGTCTCCTTGGATTAATGTTTTCACGATACATGTCATGTGTATTCACTTCATCGTCGTTTTGAGAAGGTATCTGGTCAGAATTTATTCAAACTCCAGCATTCAGATTGACCGTAGCATCATTGGTTCGTTGCCCTCCAGCTGTATGCTAGAATTGTTCATCAATAGAACGATCGGCACCGATCGTTCTGGATGGATAAGTACCGACCATTATCGTTCTATCTAGAACGATCGATTGAGGGCGTGTTGATGCTTCAGTGTGGTATCCATCCGTTTTGCGGTGTATACGTCCATGATAATCATCAGTTGAGGCTAAGTTTTCTAATGTGGAGTAAGTGGTTGACTCCCTTCTAGCTTTTCCACATTGTTGTTGATCCTGTAACTGATTCATCAGGTTTATGTTAGTCTGGATCTACTAGTTGAGTTGGCGCCAGCGATCCAATCAACTCTCTCATCAATTTTTGGAATTTGGCTCTAGTGATAGTTTAGCCGAATTCTGGACATCAACGAAGTTCTGGGTGTTAGCATTCACTGGAGAATTACTCTTGCCTCCTTGTTGGATGTTAGCGTCTTTTTTTCTCTCCATGGACTAAGAATTGGATCTAGTGTGCATAACATTATTGAGAGTTTTCCTTCAGACTTTTGCAAATATGAGTAGAATAGAAAAACTCTCGAGGATGATTCTAGATCTCTTCGTTGGATTTAAGCAATCCAACAGAAGAAAAGGATCCAATTTGAAGCTAAGAATCTTGGTTCTCAGTGAAAGCACCAAAATGTTTGCACCAAATGATGGTCACAAACACCCAGGAATAATTTAGTAGAGTAATAAATGAAGAAGAATAAAATTAAACAGAGAGGATAAATCGGTAATGCGATAATAATTAAGTATTAAATAGAAATACAAGGAGTTATAGTAGTTTGGCGTTGTGTGCCTACGTCCACTTTGAAGAAGTTACTTTATTGATCACTTGTAAATTTGATACAACGAAGAAATGATGATAACACTTGATTACAATAGAGTCCAGAAAAACAAGCAGCGTAAAGATCCTTTAAATGAATAAAGAAGTTTGTATTTATAGGTGAAGATCGCGAAATATCTCATTGGAAATTTAGTAGAAGACTCTCTTGATCCATAAGGGCCCACAAGAACGATCATCATTTCTAATTCTTTGTTTGGAACGATTGATGTCGATCGTTCATAATTACTCCGACGAAGGTGCGATCGTTCCTTATGGTTCCACTATATCACTAATCCATGCTCCCAAAGTTTGGTGTCATTCTGACTTGTCTAGTGAGATATTGACCAATCTTCATTGAGTTGGATCTTTTAGGCCGAAAGGATACGATCATTCATAAATGATTTATATCGATCGTTCATATTTTCTCATTTATGCATGCGATCATTTTTTAAGACTTCTCTCTCTAATATGTTGATGCTCTAAAATTTTCAAGTGTATTAGACTTGTAGAGTTTGAGATATCGATTGATCATCATTGAATTGAGCTACGATCCATCTTTAGGGAATAGTGAGCACTCATGGTTTGAGTGTCCTATCAAGTTCACCTTCAGCTTCTTCTTTGTTATTGCTCCAGGTCATTGTACTTTTCTGATCTATGGACTTCATGATCATTGATCTGATACATCGATCCAGATGACAATTGAGTGTGTCTCATCTGATAGGTCCAGATATAGCCAGGCCAAAAGGTCGAATAACGTCCCTCTAGGAAGATAAGGAAGTATCTACAACGAACAACATTTGAAGCTCCTGCTCCATCTATGTACCAGCTACACTTGTGCAGGTGTGGCTTACGATCTTTGGCTCCATCGTAGGACGGAATAGTAGGCATGGTGAATATCTTAGCATATTATTCGTTCAAAATGTCACCAGTGAAAGAAGTCCAGCTTGGAATGGATCCCCCATCCTCATCTACCCTATCTTTACTTTCTTCCACCAAGCGTTTGACCATATCCATGATATATGCCTCGCTGGTCCGATAACCCATGGGTCGGCTATCAGTGGTCGTGCCAAGAGTTTGACTTTCCAAAAGGTCTTGGTTAGCTCTTTGAAGCCTAGGCTCTTCTGTCTTTGGGAGAGCCATTCCCTCAGAGTTCTGTTAGCTGGCGGTTGGTCGTGCAGGGGCAGTTTGAACTCCTCTTCTAGTGTTTTGTGCATTAACATTTTCATCCAATTTGTCTTCATCAAATTGCTTATTATCTTCAAAATCGAAAAGAGCCATTGCTATGTCTTTCCATAGGTTTTCACCTCTAAGTTCGGGTTGGTAGAAGGCTGCTTGGCGGTTGGCGAAGTGCTTGAATTTCCTTCTATAATGATTCCCTTAGCTCCGCCCATTACTTCTTTTCATTTTTTCTTTCCGTTCCTTCTATTTAAGGTAGAGACAGAAAAGTATTTCTGCTACATAGCAGCTGTGGGTTCCGACATAGTTCTTGGAGCAGCCAGTGAATGTAAGGTTACGAGGACATTTAATTTGTCCATAAGCTTTCTGGCTACTTTCCATCTTTTTGTTGATTTCATCAACCATTTTGTTCAATTCACCTTTAGTGATGACATCATGTTAAGTAGATGATCCCGATAGTTGATCTCCAGTGGCAGCACCAGAATTTTCTCCTACTAGCAGATGGTTGGTGTTTGTTTACTTTAACTTGCTGGGGATTGGCTTCTTTTCCAGCTATAGCGGTTCTTTAGGAGTTTCCAGAGGTAGTTCTCTTTCTTCCCGTCATTAGTCTTTAACGGAAATATTTCAAACTTCCCAAAGCTGATTTGATAGATCTAACTTCTGAACCTAGCGGATCAAAGGAAGAAAACTAGATCTAAGCCTGAATTCATTAATTTCTCAGTGAAAGCACCAAAATGTTTACCCAAAAAATGGATCAACACCCTGGTTTGAGAATGAAAGCACCTGCTTTGTTTCTCAGAGCAAACAATATAGGAAATAAATGTATAAAGAGCAGAAATAGTAAAGAGACGAGAAGATTTTTATAGTGGTTCGGTTGTTAACGAATCCTACATCCACTTTATAGTTTTTATTAACCAACTTTTGTTACAATATTGATTTGGGTTACAATAGGATTGAATCTCCTAAGCTAGATAAAGTCACAAGTACTTGGAGGCACCAGAGGATCTAAGTTGCTCCTTGATGACTATTGTGTAGGAGAAGAAGATTGAATAATAGCGATGGTAGAGTTGCAGCAGCCAACTCATAGGATCTCTTTCATGTTGTAAATAAGATTGTATTTATAGGAGATGGAGAGCATTTGGGCTGGAAACACTTTGTCAAAAGCCTATACTCATCATGTAGAAGGAGGCTAGAAATATAGAGCCACAAATAGCTATCTATTTGGATCAGTGCCGATTTGACCCAATTGGGTCAGTACCAATCCAAATGCTTACCAAATTTTTGACTTTGGCTTGTTGATCAGGCTTCTTATTTCGTATTGATGCTCTCTATGTAATTTCGTAGCTTGTTGATTTGTTTTGATGATGGTATCCCTATGGATTGGATTGAACAATACCTTGAATCAGATGAACCTTTACTTCTCGAACTAGGCTGCTTGGAATGTTCCCAAACTTGATAGGCGAACATAGTAGATGTATAAGGTCATGGTGCAAGAGGTTTGGAGGATCCAAGCATCATAGATTTGGATCGGTACCGCAATTGGATTGGGTCGATGTCGATTCAAATCCTTATCTTATTTGTGGCTAAGTTTTCTTGTAGTTCATTATTTGGTTCTTTTAGACCTTGTAGAGAAGTTTCAAGTGATTCTGACTTAGTCTGGATGTTTTAACTCCTATTGAATTCTGCTGGGTTAAAAATTCGATCAACGATATCTAATACATACTTCTCAAGAACATCAGGATATAAGAGGATACATATATAGATTATGGTACACTTGGCAACTTATCATCTAGCCTCCGATTATGCCCAACAATCGTAAGCTAGTCTCTACGTCCCTAAACCTAAAATCTCTCAGAATGACCTAAGTATTATATAAATAATATACGGGTTAGACTATGTCTAAATGTAGGCATTAGTATGTCACAACTATTAGCATTGTATACCAATGATATCATAAAATAGCACAAGGATGTCTCAAATGTAACGTCCTATAATTTAAGGCCAAAAAATAAGTGTTATTGATGCTGCAATCATCCATAAGGTTATTTTTGGTGACAAACTGAGACTAGTGAATTGTAACTATAACATCAGGAGCATATGAATACGAAAATTTTCAAAACACATTTCATTACTAAAATTACACATTTATTACATAATCCTATTGATTCCACATTTAGAGAAAATATAATAAGTACAATTATATTCCAAGAGCGATAAATGAAGATGACCCTTGATTGATTAGAGTCTAACTGCTATAGTTACATATTTTGTCATTACATCCATTCAAACAAAGTATAAATTTCAAACAACACAACAAAAATTAACCTTAATATTAGCTTGCCTCCTGCATGTATCTAAAAGCTTATTTTTCTAACTTGAACACCGTATTCCCAAACCACTAAAATGGCACCCGAGAGTTTAAAGGGAAAACAAAAACATCGGGTTAGACAAAAAGTCTAATGTGAATAATAATATACCATCTCAAACCGTAATAGATATCCAGTGAGACCATGCCGTAGAACGGAACAGATTTTCCTCTTACTAGTATCTTATCAAAATATGTCAATCTTAACATAAATCATGTACCTGCAATTAAAATGGTTAAAAAAACATGATATAATCATATGCAAGCAATATGGGTGAATATGACTAGCCTATTGTTAAAGGGTATGCATTCCCAAAGTTTACCCGCACCATGAAATTGAATGTATGCCTCACATTATAGTTTTCTTAAAGTCACTATGAGCCTATTGGTTTTCACAGACCAACTAATAACCTACTTGGCTGACTCAAGCCAAAACATAACCAGATGTCAAAAAAATTCAAAATACGGTTAGGAGGAAAACAAATTAAACAATACAGTAGGCATATAGGGTTATGATTTTCTTTCTATACATAAACATCTATCAGTCACACTACTGACAAAGCCTCATGCACTGAAATCGCAGACATTTACCAACTAGGGCTAATTGTTGAAGCATATGGCATGATCCTACCCTAGTCCGACTGAAAATCTTATTTGGTTTTAAATCCATGATTAGTATCTTATCTAGCTTTGATTAGCTCATGGCATCCTAACACAATTGATCTATTTAATCTCCTAGATGCAATTCTACTCACTCAAAAATTATGTTCGGCCACACTCACTACTAGAATAAACAAACTGGTAATTCTATTCCTAATTCCCAAGATGCAATGGTAAGTAATGCATATGTGAGAATGACAATGATAAAATATGTAAATTTAACTGATTAAATGATAACAAGAACATATAACATCATTTATCAAAATATGTTCAATCAACAGTCATATCCATAAAAAAAATTGCAAAGGTTTAAGTAATAATTTCCTTTGGAAAAATTCATATAGAATTATGCTAAATTACTATTTCCTTCCTTTGAAAACATTTATCTTTAGTAATGATAAACAACTTAAAACAATTCTTAAAACAAGGAAAACATAGCCCACTTACATAGCCTTTAAAACATTCGTTATCAAAACAGGGATGTCGAATATGTATAAAACATAGGCTTTCAAGCCTCTAAACATTGTTATTAGAGATACAAAACATAAGGCTATCGAGCCTTTAGAAAACATGTCCATCGAGCCTATAAACATAGCGATATAATTTGTAAAACATATGTTTGTTGAGCCTATAAACAAAGTTATTAGATTTATAAAACATAAGGTTATCGTGCCTTTAGAAAACATGGCTATTGAACCTTTAAACATAGCCATTATATATAAAACATAAGGCTATAGGGCCGCTAAAACATAGCTATCAAGTTTGTAAAACATATAGTTATCAAGCCGTTAAAATCATAGTTATCGAATAGCTACTCAGAAGCTATCAAGTCACTATAAGATAAGGGGTGTTGAATCCTTAAAAACATAAGATAACGAGCCTCTAGAAACTTAAAGGTGTCGAGTCTCAAAAAGAAGTTGCTGAGTCACTAAACCATAAGGTTGTCGAGCCTATACAAAACATTGGCTATCGAGTCTTTACAAGACGTAGGGTATCGAACCTTTACAAAACATTGGGTATCAGACCCCTAAACACAAGGTGTCGAATTTATATAAAAATTGATATATCGCATAGCTATCAAGCAGCTATCACATGCATCTACCTTCATAGTTGTCGAGCCTCAATGAACTATAGGTATCGAACTACTAAGTGATTGTACCAATGACATTTCTATAAATACGTTAAAAATTGTTTTTTTTCAAGATAAAACTTTTTATTAACTCTTGCCCTATGTCAAATTATTGTTAAAATAATTTCTTGTTAACACCCAAAAGTTATGCGAATAATTCTTGAATCGGACTCAATAAAATATTCATAAGAGAAAAGGTATGAAAGAATGAGTACAAGAACGTTGATAAGGAAAATATTACTCCAAAAGTCCACCTTTCGACTACGTCGAAAGGCTCTTTAACAAAGGCCAAGGAAAAGCAGGTCAGACCAAACCTTTCGAAGGAGTCGAAAGGTTCTATCTCACAGTTCAGACCAAACCTTTCAAAAGATTCAAAAGGTTCCATCTTATATCATCCATGAATTTCCTACCTTTCAAAGAGGATGATGAAGTCAAAGCAAGTTCCTACCTTTTCGAAAGGTTCACCACAGCATATGAAAGCAAACCTTTCAGCAAGTTTGAAAGGTTCATAATAGTACATAAAGAAGTCACCTTTTGACAAGGTCAAAGGCAAGGAGGCGGATGGATAAACCAAGAAGAACAAGAGAATAACTTTCGATGACGTCGAAAGGTTCATAACCTTTCGATCAAGACGAAAGGTTAAAGGCGACATATAAAAGGGGGACCTTTTGACCTAGTCGAAAGCAAAGATGTGGCAAGGGGCAAACCTGCATCTATAACAAAAATCCAAGGGGTCACGTTTATGGTGATCCGGTCTCTCTGATTCTAATCTTGTATCTTCTTAATCAAAACATTGTAACACTAATCGGGTGTTAATTTGGGAAATTTAATAAAAATGGGTTTTTCTTGGATAAAGAGGGAAATTTTGAGCTTTGTTAATTACTTTGCTATTTACTTAAATTTTAGTTGGATTAACCTCATTGTTCCAGGTTCAACTCCATTGAAAGGTTCTTGTCGACAAAATCGACAACACTTCTGGACTTTATATCTTCCGCAACCTTCCAAAGTTATATCTCTGTGGTCTAAACCTTTAGACAAGATCGACAGTCCTTCATGCTTTAATGATATCTGTAACCTTTCGAAGCAATATATCAAGTGATCTAACCTTTCGACAAGGTTAAAACCTATTTCATGTCGGAAGGTTATTCAATCCGAAGACTAAACCTTTCGACAACGTTGAAATGTCTGATTCACGAATTATTCACATAACTTTAGGGTGTTTACAAAAAATCTTGTTAATAATTTTCATTGGATAACAAAATATTTTTCATTTAGTTTTCAAAAATTCTAGTAGGTCACGTTCTACATTCTCAATTAAATTTGTAAAACAATATAATTAATATTCTTAACTCATAATAATTATAAACATTGTAATAATAAATTTATAGAAAATCATAAAAATTAGGGAAAATTCCTAGAAATATGGATTTCCTCCTTGTTCCATATATACAAATTTAGGGACTAAATTATTAATTTAATTATTGTTAATAATAAAAACCAAAAATATCACATTTCTCCTTAGAAAATTCATAAAATATTTATATTAACTTGGAAAATTATGAAATTGAAACCCATATCGAAACTAAGTTTTACTACAACATATTAAAATTACAAGTCAATAAGAGATCACACAATTAGGTTTTACCTTTAAACACCTTAAAACAATTTCGTAAAATTCCACTAAAACAATCACGCATAGGACTTGGCTCTTGGCCTTCGAAAAAAACATACGGTCTCTCAAACATTTAATATCCACTCAACTCTTAATATCATTGACAATCATCTAAACTCTCAGTCATATGTGCTTTCAGCATCATATACAATTATTTCGGCATTGGTCCCAATAAATAATCTAACCAGCTCTCGGTCATATACACCGTGATCTCATTTAAGTGAATACGTTTATGCATGTAGCATCTCATCACTAATAACCAGATGGAAGACTGATAACTCTTAGCCTACTCCAGGAGCCTTCTTCCATGCTCTCGCGCTATTCCTATAGTCATTAGTTACCTTGATGGCTATTGTGACCCAATATACATCGAGTTTAAGACTACGCTATACAATGGTGATGACCCTGCAAGTGCCCTAATGGAAACAGAAGGCTGGCCTATATGACATGGGTGTTGTGGCTCTTTGCTATATACAACAAAAAAGTATGTCATGGATTCGAGGATCGACCTCATAACAAAGCCACTAGGATGGATACTAGTCTAATCTAGTTTACTTCATGCCAAAAAATATGAGTATAAACATAATAGATATACACACTTATGGCTCTCAACCTGCTCACTCTTAGTTTGTAACACCATAAATATAAATACCCCGTATACTTAACCTTATATGAGTGACACCAACTTATAGAAAGTATTCAAACAAATATCAGCATTGGCATCCCTTACCACTTGGATTTACTCGCTCGTTTACTCAATGCTTGTAAACTATACTCACATCACATAATAATATTTTATAATATGAATCCTAGGAGTTACTGGAAAATATTACCGAGCATCCCATGCCAAACATTATTACTAATATGTTTACTCAAATCCCTTGCATTCTAGAATTTCACACAAATATATTCTATATAAAAAGTCCAAAGAATAACTGGAGAAATATTACCAAAAGTCCTATATTTTTGGCAAAGCCAGCCGGTTTTTTAAGTGGACTGCCCACTTTTTACTACAAAAGGTAATAAATACATTTGAGAACCAGGATATAGGCCCATTACCTAACTACTAATTTGAACCAAAAAAGAGAAAAGAAACAAGAGAAAGGAAAAAATACAACGCCATAAGAGAAACATAGAAGAACCAAAATAAAATTAAAAAGAATCAAGACTAAGCAGAAGCAAGACTACCCGGATACTTAGTAGACAATCTCTTTAATTGCATTTGATTTCTAGATTTTATCTCAAACCACAGACAATCTAAAGTTTTTCTTGTCTTCAAATATGATGGAATTTTTTTCCTTCCAAAAAGTGACAAAATAAATTTTAGTAACCATAGCTATCAACCGTGATCCAAAAGAGTTACCTTTAACAGCATGAAAAACATAATCCCATTGCAGATCAGAAGGAAGGCTTGCAATACAACATCCTGCTCTAAGCATTAACTTCGACCACAAGCTAAACAAAGAAGGACATTTAAAAAACATATAAGCAGTGGATTCAAAATGCATAAAGCAGAAAACACAATCTCTGGAACATGTCAACCCATAACCATGTAAAATGTCAGTGGTTAATAGAGCAGTATTGTTAAGGACCTTCCATAGCATTAAGTTCTCAGTTGGAGATGTGTCAGGTCTCCATATAATAGAAGCCCTTTTTTTAGCAGGTAAGGAGATATTTTGATTAATTGTTACATAATGGCAGTACTGTGAGGCTTGAGGTTCCAGGAATTTGACGGAGAGTGTTGTAAATGGAAGCGATTGTTATGTATGGACTGCCAAATCTGTCCGATAGCATGACTGCTGTTGTAAGGAAGATGAGCTTTCCCATAAGTGACATAATCATTGCCCTTAGCATGGTAATGGATACCATTTTGCTGAAGTTGCTGGAAGGTTAAAAGATGAGACAATATGATGCCTCTACCAACCCAGGGATCATGCCAGAAACTGATAGTGTTTCTCCTAGTGAAGTGAGATTGAACGTGGGGTAGAAACAAGCCTCTAAACTCAAGCAACTTCCTTCAAGTCCAACTACAAGATTGTGGAATTTCCATGTTCCATGTGTACTTTCTGCCTATGCTATGATGCCGTATCCATTTAACTCAAACATTGTCATTTTTACTCAGAATGTCAATGAAGTTTTTACTTAGTGCTGCAATGTTCGATGTTATGATATTGGGGATACCCAAACCTCCCTTGCTATATGGTGTTTCAAACCTTGAGAAAGATAATGTATGAGTTTTGTTTACGACGACTAAAGTTCTATGAACTAGAAAATAGACGAACGAATTTTATAATAAAAATAACCGCAAGCGCATGGCGTACACTTGTAGTACGTGGCGAATACGGATCGATCCGCAGGGAATTAATGATTTTAAATTTCTATTCAATCAAATTAATCAAAGATTTAGAGTGAAAGTTAAGCTAGAGAATTAGAGAATTAACTAACTAACTAAAAGAAAAGATAAGAAAATATAAGAGTTAAATGATAATTTAGAGAATAAATCCACTCTCTAGATCATGTAGTTCAACATATATGAAATCATAATCTCTCTTTTATGGTCATTAGTGCTTTAATTTGATGTGCTTATCATAAGTATGACATATTTTGCTATTGATTAGCCAATATAAGTCACTGAACTATAACACATCCCTTAAATCACTTACTAACTTTCATGAAACTTGACAAAGAAAATGAAATCTATTTTAAGCATGGCCTATTGACTATTGATTAGAAATATAGACCATCAAATTTTAATTTCAAATCACTTTCTTTTGCCATAATCATATTTTTATGAAGAGGCAATTAATGTTAGCGATTGTTTAAGCATAGCATATTTGGTGTCAACAATATAGGCTATCAAATTCAAAGCAAAAACAACTAGTAAACCACTTCTATCATCATCATTAAGCACAAAAAAAGAGCATGAATTGACAAATAGTTGAAGCTACATAATAGGGAGCTTCATTACACCTAAATTGAAGGGGTTTAACCTCTCATACTTTTCATTTGATTAACAAATGTAGCTAGCAACATGAAAGCAAAAAAGAAAGGAAAATGAAAGCTAATGGAAAAGAGAACTATTCTACTTGCATAAAGAAAAGAAATCTACACTACAACATGAAAGGAAAACAAACAAGAAAAGAGCAATGTATTAAAGTTACATAAGAAGAAATTACATGAAATAAAAATGGCTAAGTAGTCATGAAAAGAAAAGAGAAGCTTTCTTTTATTTTGAGCCTAAACTAATGAAGAGAGACTAAGGGATAAGAGGGTTACATGAAACATAAGGGGTATATATACATGTGTTAAACCCTAATTCATATTTCTAGGGAATGCCCAAAATACCCTTGAGAAAGTGTGGAGACCAAGTAATCATTAGCTTCTACTAATCATCATTTAAGTGTATATGAAGCCATTAATTTCATAAGCATGTGCATCAGCCTCTAATTTGTACATTAAGGTGGTGGGTAGGTGGGATCCTCCATGTTATTCACTTTGAATTATTTCCACCGTCATTCCTTTGTATTCATTTTGTGCATGCATGTGTCCTCATGAAACCACTCCTATTTGAGATAAAATTCCTACACAAATATATATAAATTTCCAATTAATTTTTCTCAAAGAAATATATGCACACAAATGACCGTTTTGCCCCTATATGAAGATGGATATGTGACAATTTGGAATCAATAAGGATTTTGGTTAAAACAAGTTAAAATACCCGATATGATCATTTATTTAATAGATTAAATATGGTGGTCAAAATATGCATATTTACGTGCATATCAAATACCCCCACACTTATATTTTTATTCGTCCTCGTATAAAGAAAAATTAAGATAAATCCATTTTCGTAGGGAGCACGATTGCATTGAGCGTATGCATTAAGCCGTTAAACTTATGGGTGTCCCCAGTTGGACGAGTGTTGTCTCGTGAGGGTTTTCAGCGGATACTACCCACAAAATCCAAATGCAGAATGAAAATATTTACAAAATGCAAAATTTATTTACAAAGATGTGAATGCGAATTTTTGAAAATATTTACAAATGAAGGATTTATTTTTAAATTGACAAGAATAAGTTAAATATAGGTTTCAGTTATTATCTAGAAAATTTATGTCATTTACTCGTCAAAATTTCCAACAAAAATCAAGTTATCATAACAAATAGACAATAGTTTAACTCGTTATTTAGGTTGATAACAAAGTGTAATTATGAAATGGATCCTTAGTTGATTATCAAACTTTATCAAAGTGGTATTTTTATTTCTTTTCAATTACAAATCAAATCAAATAAGTAAAAATAGTGCTAGGATTTCAATTGTTTGCTCTCTCATTATTTGCAAAAAAAATTACACACCTAGCTCAGGTAAAGTGAGGCCAGATATACCACTCATGCACTGCCTTTCAAGCTTATGTGAGGGGAGTACAGAGCATGGCGAGTGGACACACTTTCGTGCATACACCTATCGACCGTAGGTGGTTTTTATTAAGTCTATTTTTTTACATGTGTTCCATACATGCATAACCGTGAGGACTTTATATGAGTATGAAAGCACATAATCAAAGATTTCAAGTAATTCACTCATGCATAACCGTGAGGACTTTTAAATGAGAGTAAATACTTTAGATGTTATTAATTTTTATTTTTTATTTTTTTATAAGAGAAAGAGTTTTGCAAAATAATCTTGGCACCGCTTAACTTAGAAGACAAAAAAAATGTAATATCCTTTACTTTAAACCAACCACTTTTTAAAACAAAGATTTTCAATTAGAATATATTCATAATTATCACTTATGAATCTTCTATATACTAGTTAAACTATCGTTATTTTTAATCAAACTTCATTTTTATTTTTGTTAAGACAAATAAATTTTCAAAAATTTCAATTTAATAAACCAAATCCATATATTTATCCTATAATATTTCTTTAAAAATAAATCAAATGAAAAAAAAATGGTTTTTAATTTTTTTTTGAGATTTTAAAAGAAAATGCAAAAATAAACCATGAAAAATAAAATAAAAGTGAAGATGAGTCTCCCCCTACACTTTATTTTGACTGTGTCCCCACAGTCAACCCAAGTGGAAGGAGAAAAATAAAAACAAAAACATGACCTTTATTTAAATGAAAAATAACGGTATTTACACGAAATCGGAAAGTATATCGTCAAAAAGTAAATGAAACGGTCTTTCAAAGACCGATTCATTTGTCTCGTCGAGTATACGAGACACAGCTTAAGCGAAGAAAACCAAATCGTAAAAGATTTCAAAGTCGAGTGTTGATTTGGAAAAACGAATGTCATTTTATTGAATATCGTGCGAGTTGTTTTATTTTCGATGATTTTTGGGGTAGATAAAAACTGTTGATTGAAATTCAAGTATACTTTCACTAAGTTGAAGTTCAAACTTATCATTGAAAACTTTTACAAAATTACCGATTTCAAAATCAAAGTGGTGAATTAAATCTTCCCCATTGGTATTTAACAACTCGTCATCCAAAAGTCCAAAAAATTTATGTTCATTAAATTCGTTTTCCTTTGTTGGATTATCAACAATTTCATTGCGTATCTCAAGTTTAAGTTGTTGTACTCAAAATTTCAAAATCGAGAAAAGGAAGATCGAATTTTAAATTTGGTTCCACACCCTCAAAAGAATTGAAATCCAACTCAATTACCGTGCTTTCAACAGCTTCATTAAGAATATTATTTTCAACTTCAAAAGTTGTTATTTGAAAATCATCTATTTAGGTAAAATATGGATTATCATTTGACTCGTCACACATTGAGATTTGATTTTGTTTATCACGTTGTTTCATATAAGTTTCAAACAACGAATCCGTGTGATCATCGTAAATTCATTCATTTGTTCAACAAAATCCAATCTATAGTTATTAACTTGAGAATTTTCGATTTGGATTTGTTGAGAATAAAAAATTTCAATCGCATCGTAGTTGAGATTATTCCCATCGCCAAAATTACTTGAAAAGTGGATCACATTTTCGTTTTGATTTTGAAATTTACTTTGGAGTTCAAAATTGAATTGACATGGGTTATCATCAAAACCGTTTGAATTTTGAATTGAATTCAAATTTTGAAATCCTTGAAAACTTTGACTCGAGTTATCGCAGAAATACGAATTACAAAAATCATTTATCATTTGATTTTGTTGTGTAGAGATTTCAAGTAAAGATGAAATGCTATTTTCGAGGTTTGAGGGTTGCTCACTGTTTTGAAAACTTTGTTGTTCAAAATTTGAATTGTTTAAAGAATAGTTGCCGTTAAAATATCCGTATGAATTTGGAGTGAAATCATATGGATTATGTTAATTTTCACAACTATGGTTAAACTCGAGTGAGTGGGGAAACTCGGACATTTTCAAGAATGTTTTTGTTTTTTTATAAAGGAAAAATATTTACCATTAAAATTTATTTTTCAAAAGAAAAATTGATTTTTGTTTTTTATTTTTCAATTTTTCTTTTTGTTTTTTGAAAAGATTTTTTTTTTTGAATTTTGGGTTTTCAATTTTTTTGTTGACTTTTGAAATTTCAAAGAAAAAGGATTTAAAAACTTCAAAGGAAAAGGAATATTTACAATTTTTTTTTGTTTTGGATTTTGAAAATTTTTGTTGTTGTTTTTTTTAATATGCATGAACTAATGCAACTAAATGAATGCATGAGTTAATTACAAATGATTTATCCTAAGTTAACCTAAAATTGTATAGTCACACATTATCTTAAATCAACAAGATAGTTCTAGCCAGGTAACCGACATGATTTATCGGTGCACCACGAATCACCGTAGCAATGCAGCCGAAGGTTTAAATACCTTTAGAAGAACAACCACTATAATATTTACGAATCACTGTAATATTTATAAATGGTTATTACTCTACCGTAGCGTAGACACCAAGAAAGTAAATTGTTGAAATAAGACAATTTGTCAATATACAACTAAGTGCTATTGATTTCTAACAGTTATTATTAATCAAAATCTAGAATGAAATGCAAAGCAGAAATTAAACGTGTATTAACAATGTAATTACGAGTGGATTTTTTTTGGATTTTCGAATTTTTTTATATATAATTGCAAATGCAAACAACCAACAATGCAAAACAAATAAAAACAGAAGACAAGAATGCAATTTTTTTTTAAAGCAAGTAGTTTAATTGGCAAGCAGAGCAGTAATTTTCAGCAAGCTAATCCCTTCTTCTTTGGCAACCTGCACGATATATTCAGTTTATTTAGTTTTTTTTAAGTGGAAAGAAAACCTTAATTTTTTTATAAGAATTTTTGTTTCAAACTTCACAAACAATCTTAACCAAGACAATCCCTAAAACAATTAAAATAGAATAGCCACTTCCAAAACACTTAAATTTTATCACTTTAAAAATTATGACGTACCCCAAACACTTAAATTCTAACCCTTAAATCAAGACAATCCCAACCCTTTAAAAAAATTAAAAACCGGCCCAATCACCGAATCACAGAACCTTGCTCAAAATTCTCAATTGCAAATTACACTTCCAGAGTTCTTTAAAATAAGAACGAAAAAAAAATCCCACTTATTTCTAACTGTTGAAGAGATAAATCAAAGTCTCAGATATCAGTTGTGAGTGATTCGACGATGTCAGCGGATGAAGTTCGGTTTGGGTATTAGCAATTTGGTTTCGTGAATTGGGAAGTGGCCGTTATTGGGGTTCGAGGCGAAGTAGGATGGTGGTGATTTGTGGGTTGTAGGATTTGATGGGAGGGGAATTTTGCGACTTCGGGGTGTAGATTGAAGGAGGTCGTAAGGCAGTGTTCGCGCTGCTGTTCGATTGTGGGGTTGGTCGCGGGTTCGAGGAAGGGCAGAGGTGAACGAGATGTGCTCGATGTCGACTTGGGTGGAGGTGAATTTGATGTTGAATCAGGTTGCGTCTTGCTTTGACTAGATTTACAGTCGCGGTGACTAGAATTGGTTGTCGTGTTCGCAGTGTTATTCGCAACTACCGTAAAGTGTTACGAAACCAACTGTAACTTCAATAACAGTTACAGAATAATACAGAGTAGTAACGGCAAAAACTGTCACTAATTTGATAAATTGTAATACAAAAATGCCTGAGTAGATGCGTATGAAAAGTATTACCGATTAAAGAGTCCGAGTCCAGTAGAAATTGTTTCCTTGAAACAATATTGCCGCCGTATGTAGTTTCACGGGTGTTAGCAATTTGCTCCCTAGGATGAAACGGACCAACCCCGCAGCGTGGTTGCTGACGGAGCGCCGACGAACTGAAGAGATTATAGCACTAGAACAGAGAGATGTTGGAGGAAGAAGGAACAGAATTTGAGATAAAACTGAATTATTATTTCTCAGATTCTGGCCGCCTATTTATAGGCCGGAGGAGGTGCCTATTCGGAGCGGTCGTGACTGTTGGAAAGGTTGCGACCCTTAAACCAACAGTAGTGACCGTTCCGTGCGCACGCCTGGAAGTGAATGGCTGCATCTGGTGACCATTCAGACGAACAGACTCACCCGATCGAAAAATAGCCGTTTTAGCGCATGCAGGCCCAAGCGGCAGTCAGTGGCCCATTTAATCACGAGACCCCAAGAGCCCCAAGGCCCAAGGCCCAATCTTTGACATTTTAATATGAAGGCCCAAAGCCTACATTGCCACAAGTCTTCATGTCACCTTCTTCTTTTCTTTTGAATTAGTATAATGGGTTGTGATATATAAGTGATATTGAAACAAATATCCCATGATGTGGGACTTTGTTTCAATACACACTCTTATTCTTCCTCTTCCCCACTTCCTCATTCATTCATTTCTAACACGCAGTAGTGGAGGGTGAACTTGCAGATAGTTGTATTGGGTGGATGTGATTGAAGAGGAAGTTCGTGCTTTGTGGTGTATTGCGGGATTGCTGTAGTTTGATTGTGGTGGTGTTTGGTGTGGTTTAGGTGATGTGGCAGAGAGAAGGAGAGGGAGTGAGGTTTATGGTTTTTGGTACAGAACTGTAGCGTGGTATGTAGCTTGGTTGAATGGTAAGTGGATGTGGGTGGATGTGGGTTGGCGGTACATGGAGGTTTCAGTTGATGGATTGGTTGAAGTGTTTGCAGTCACAGTAATTTTAAGGCGGAGGTGATGCTTGTAGAAATGCGGCAGTTAGAAGTATGGCAGCAGTTCGCGTTGAGTTGCTGTGTTGTAGTTAGGTTTGGGAGTCGACAGTGGATATGTCAATAGTTGAGAAGTGGTATTTGCATTTTTGATATGGTGATGAGCAGCTATGTATAATTATGGTGATGAAGGAGATTTTAGTTTGGATGTGGAGCTGTGACAGGTACGGTGATGTGAAGGCAAGGCTTGATGGAGCTACAGACAGGTGAGTGTATGGCAAATTGTTGTTTGATTGTCGGATATGGGTTGATGTTCAGGCTTTTGTCAGATGACTCGAGCAGGTGATGAGGCAGTTCCAGGGTGGTTTGAATGGTTCAATTGTGATTGTGTTATGGAATTGGGTAGGGCAATGGAAATTTGAATAGGTTGCGGTGATAATTTGTTTGTTGTAGCAGTGAGATGAAGTGGAAGAGGGAAGTGTGGAAGATTACAGAGGTGGTGATGAAGTCTAGGCTATTGACAGTGGTTATTTTGGTTTACGTGGTGTCTGGAGGCTCTGTCGAAATGGTAGGAGAGTTGCAAGGTGGTTACTGGGTGGTTTGAAGCTTTGAAGTGTGGATGGTGGCTGCTGTTGCTGGTTGTTTGGTCAGTGAGGAAATGATGTTTTGCAGTGGGATATTTGAAGCAATGTGTTGTTTGAAGAAGTCTGATTGTTGGAGGAGTGAAGTGGTTTTGTAAGAAGCTGGTGATGGTGGTGTGATGAGGCCTTGGTTTGTGCTGCAGTAGTGTCTTGGCAGGCATCAGTTGATGGTGTGAAGTTTACAGGCAGCAAGCAGTGCGTCAGGTGGTCAACAAACTCATTCAACAGCAGTATGGCAGAAGGTTAGGAGGTTAGTTGAGATGCACAGAAATGTTGGAGGGGTGGTTGAAGTTATGGTATTAGGCAGTGGTGGAAGGGGTAGCAGTTGCAGTTTTTATGCAAGGGTGGACAGTTTGAGGAGGGGAAGGTCAGAGAAGTTATAATGGGATGAATGAATTGTGCACTGTTAAAAGAACAGTAATGTAACAGTAATGCACAGAATTGAAGAAATTGGCAGTTTTGTTAAATGCAAGTGAAAATTTGTAAAAACCAAGCAGAAATTGTAAAGCGAAAATGGAAATGAAATAATTTTTTTTTAAAATTTTGTGTATGTTTTTTTTATTTATAAATATGAAATGCAAATAGAAAACAAGCACACAATGAACACAAGCAAAATTCACACAAAAACACACAACAATGTTTTTTTTAAATGCAAACACACTGAATAAAAACACAAATAAAAATCGCAAAAAAATAATACGAAGAATAGAAAATAAAATCAAACAAATTCCCGATAACGGTGCCAAAAACTTGTTTACGTCGACTAAAGTTCTATGAACTAGAAAATAGTAGAACAAATTTTATAATAAAAATAATCGCAAGCGCACGGCGTACACTTGTAGTACGTGGCGAATACGGGTCGATCCGCAGGGAATTGATGATTTTAAATTTCTATTCAATCAACTTAACTAAAGATTTAGAGTGAAAGTTAAGCTAGAGAATTAGAGAATTAACTAACTAACTGAAAGAAAAGAGAAGCAAATATAAGAGTTAAGTGACAATTTAGAGAATAAATCCACTCTCTAGATCATGTAGTCCAACATATATGAAATCATAATCTCTCTTTTATGGCCATTAGTGCTTTTATTGATGTGTTTATCATAAGTATGACATATTTGTATTATTGATTAGCCAACATAAATCATCTAACTATAACACTTCCCTTAAATCACTTACTAACTTTCATGAAACTTGACAAAAAAATGAAAATGAAATCTATTTTAAGTATGACCTATTAACTATTGATTAGAAATATAGACCATCAAATTTTAATTTCAAATCACTTTCTTTTCCCATAACCATATTTTGATGAAGAGACAATTAGTGTTAGTGATTGTTTAAGCATAGCCTATTTGGCGTCAACAATATAGGCTATCAAATTCAAAACAAAACAACTAGTAAACTACTTCTATCATCATCATTAAGCACAAAAAGAGAGCATGAGTTGACAAATAGTTCAAGCTACATAATTAGAGAGCTTCATTACCCCTAAATTGACGGGGTTTAGCCTCTCATATTTGTCATTTGATTGAGAAATGTAGCTAGCAATATGAAAGAAAAAAAGAAAGGAAAATGAAAGCTAATGGAAAAGAAAACTATTCTACTTGCACAAAAGAAAAGAAATCTACACTACAACATGAAAGGAAAACAAACAAGAGAAGAAAAAAGTAATGTATTAAAGTTACATAAGAAGAAATTACATGAAATAAAAATGGCTAAGTAGCCATGAAAAGAAAAGAAAAGCTTGCTTTTATTTTGAGTCTAAATTAATGGAGAGAGACTAAGGGAGAAGAGGGTTACATGAAACATAAGGGGTATATATACTTGTGTTAAACCCTAATTCATATTTTTGGGGAATGCCCAAAATACCCTTGAGAAAGTATGGATGCCATGTAATCATTAGCGTCTACTAATCATCATTTAAGTGTACATGAAGCCATTAATTTCATAAGCATGTGCATTAGTCTCTAATTTGTACATTAAGGTGGTGGGCAGGTGGGGTCCTCCATGTTCTTCACTTTGAATTATTTCCATCATTATTCCTTTGTATTCATTTTGTGCATGCCTGTGCCTTCATAAAACCACTCCTATTTGAGATCAAATTTCTACACAAATATATATAAATTTCCAATTAATTTTTCTCAAAGAAATATGTGCACACAATGACCGTTTTGCCCCTATATGAAGATGGATATGTAACAATTTGGAATTAATATGGATTTTGGTTAAAACAAATTAAAATACCCGATATGATCATTTATTTAATTTAAATAGATTAAATATGGTGGTAAAAATATGCACACTTACGTGCACATCAAGTTTCCTAGAATGTATAGAGCCAGTCCAGAAAAATCTTAGCGTGGCAGATCTAATTAATTTCATAGGAAGGATGACTTTACGAGCCCAACATACCATCATGGAGAAGCTGATAGATTTTATAAGAACAAGTCTACCAGCTTGAGAGAGTTTTCTATTGGACCAACAATTCAAGATTGTTGTGACTTTGTTATACAAAGGAAGGCAGTCTGCAAGTTTTATTCTTTTAGTTTTTAGAGGAAGGCCTAGCTAGTTCATATCTCCTTGCATTCTATTAAAACCAGTTACTTAATGAAGATCAGAAGAAGTGTTTGCGGTAACTCCAGAAATCAACATACTTGATTTGCTAGGGTTTAATTTAAGGCCAGTCATCTTATAGAAGGTCTCTAAAGTTTGTACAATGCATGTAAGAGAAGAAATATCAGGTTTGATAAATAAAGCACATGATCAGCAAACATAATGGTGAAGATTTGCAATACACTTGGGATGGAAGTTATCTTACTTGTTAGAGAATTTCTTGGACATCGGAGAAGAGAAAACTTCCATAATCATAATGAATAGATAAGAAGAAATAGGCTTCCTTTCTTACTGTTAAAACAACCCATAGGCCTACCATTGACAATAACTGAGAAATAAGGAGAAGAAATTCAGGTGTAAACCCATGCCACAAAGACCTTAGGGATTCCCATTTTGGCTACGGTTCTAAAAATGGCAGACCAATGGACACTATCATATGCCTTGGAGATGTCAATCTTAAGAGCAGTTGCAGAGGAGGAAGAGGTTCTACCATAGCCTTTCAACAATTCTCGTGCCAGCAGTACATTATCTAAGATGCTCCTCCCTGGTAAAAAAACAGCTTGTTTGAGGAGATGAGGAGATAAGTGAAGGTAAGACAACAACCATTCTTGCAGCATGGATTTTAGTGATGCATTTGTAGATGACATTGCAACATGAGATAGGTCTGAAAGAGGAAACAGAAGATGGATTGGAGATCTTAGGGATCATAGCAATATTGGTAGAGTTGACTTAACCAGGGAGCTTGCATTTACCAAAGAAGTTGTGAATAGCCTTACAAAAGATTGACCCAATCAAATGCCAAGAGGAGATGAAAAAAGTGACATCGAGTCCATCAGGTCCTCCAGCTGATTTTTGATTCATAGAAAAAGTGTATTTTTAATCTTAGCATCTGTGACTTTGGAAATTAAGGTAGAATCTTGCTCATGGTTAATAGAAGGGAGGTTAAGGTTGGAGATAACATCCAAGTCAGGAGAAAATTCAGAGTTATTATCAAGTAGATTAGAAAAATGGTCAACAAAAGCTTTATCAACAGTAGCAGGAGATGAGTGCAAATTGCCTTCTTCATCATATATTTTGTGTATCTGCTGCTTAGCTTGTTCGATTTTGATAGAGGCATGAAAATAAGCAGAGTTCCTGCCACCTTCCTGTAATCATTTGTCATGAGCTGCTGCCTTTTCATGCAATCTTTAATTTCAAGAGCTCTATTTAGTTCATGGAATAGCCTATTCCCTTCATGAGCGGCTTCTACATCATATGGGTGATCCATCATATTATCTTGAGCAATCTTCAAAATATCTTTCAGATTAGTTGACAAGAGATTACCAAAGCCAAAAGTACTTTGAGACCATTGCCTTAATGCTTCCTTGATGGTCTTGAGCTTCCTGTAAAACTTAAACATAGGGTTACCATAAAATAAAGTATTGCAATCCTATATAATAATATTATTAAATTAAGGATGCTTAACCCAAGCATTGAAAAATATAAAACTTCTCTTTTCATTATTACAAGGGGGGCTAGAATGAAATACTAATGGAGAGTGATAAAAAAAAAATTGGTTGAGGTAGGAAAATAGAACGGGATAGCCAGAGAGACAAGGAAGACAGATTACAAAAGGCATGATCAATGGTTATGAAGGTTCGAACTCCACTCCTACTACGATTTTTCCAAGAATATTTAACACTAGATTTTAGGATGGAGATGAGGTCAGAGTCAGTATGGGCAATATTAAGAGGGGCAATGTCTTTAGGGAGGAGAGGGAGACCACCAATTTTAACATTGAGATCAAAATAGTAGTTGAAATCCCCCATCACAATCCAAGGGTGGGAAGATTGTCTAAGAGGAGGTAAAGATTCATGGAAGTTGATCCTTGAAGGTAAAGAGTTGTCAGCATAGACAATAGTCAGATAGAAGGAGGAGGGAGGGTGAACAGAAGAGATGGGGAGGTGGATGTGCTGCCTGGAGGAAATGATGGAAGGAATTGATAAGATGTTGGGATCATAGAGGACCAAAATTCTACCATATGGAGCATCCTTAAGATTATGAATCATAGACCAAGTAGGGAAGATGTAGTTTGCTGCTTCGGTGATCAAGGAAGAGTTAAGCTTTGTTTCAAGGAGAGCAAGGAGATAGAGGTCATGGGTATGAATTAAATTTTTTGCTTGATCAAGTTAAATATTGCAGTGAGAACCACGTAAATTCCAAGGTGTAAGGTTTATATTCATTGAGGAAAGTATAAGCATAGAGGAAAGTTATCTTTGTTGCTCTTTAAGGAAAGAGAGCATGTTATTATTCTAGAATTATTGCTTGTTGGATTGGTGTTAAGAGGAGTTACGGCAGTGGCTTCTTGTCTGTTAGTTTGTTGCAGAAGTGTTTGAAATAGGTTGGGGATCATCAACTTGATGAACATGTTGTTCATGGGAGACCCAACCTGGAATGTTGATGGAGAAGGAATAGGCAATCGGAATGGCTTTGATTTTGGGTGATAGTTGTGATTTGGAATTGTTTTCATGTTCATGTATGGATGTAATCAGGTAGGTAAGTTGCTTTTGAAGTGTGTTGCACTAGTTTGTCTCAAATTCAGGGGAGGGTAACTTGTAAGGAATGGCTTGAGAAAATGATTGGTTTACTTCGGGTTGGGTTATCCTGTTTTGATAAGATGATTCATTGGGGATGATGTCAAGCTATCAGAGATGACTTGGGCAAAAGAGAGGTTTACTTCGGGCTCGGCCTTATTGATTAATGCTTCTATTGTTGCCGCAGATTGAGTGTGCTTGTGCACGTGCATAGCTGACACAGAAGGATAACATCTGCTTTATTATTAAGGCTACTTAAACCATTGCTTAATTGTTCTCTTGTACTTCCTATTTCTTTATTTACTACTTCCATCTCCAAATCATCATCTAACATGTTCTCACTTCCATCAGCTTCACAAACTTGAAGCACCATGAACTTGTTATTATCCAGTTCAATGACTTCTGCTTACTTCGGGCCTTCAGAGTCATATATTTCCTTTCCTCTATTGCATTTGTTTACTTCCTTAACCAAAAACTTTTATTCACATTCTCTAGTACAACATCAGATGTATCCTTAACGTGTTGAAAAGTTTTTACATTCGTTCTCTTTCCTTTATTGTTCTAAACTCTCTACCATGTTTGTTTTTTTTCTAACAAGTTTTGTAACAGCTACTTCAACATTTTTACGGAATTTATTGCATTCCTCCTCTTTATTTGCCTGCATACTCTTGTTTGCAACTGAAGTCATAAGGGTCAAGCATGTTTCCAATGACTGCCCAAATATTTTACAAGAGTCAAGCATGTTTCGAAAGTCCTATATTATGCGGTATTATAACTTGGTTTATTCAAATTCCTGGTTACATAGAAATATAATCAACCATGGCACACACATCAATTTAGAAAAGTGAGGTTTTTATAAAAATATATTATAACTAATACAAGCCTTTGTTAGTCCTTGAGAAGTTGGTTTTGATGACGAAAACCTTAGAATAAGATTATTAAATATAAATACTAACATTATAATTTAGATATATATGTATATACATGATTTAACTATGCAGGTACCAAGAATGAAGACTGTACAGTATAGAGATTCAAGATATCAATATTGAAGACTCATGAGTATCAAGATTATCAAGAGTTCAAGATTTCAATAATAAGTAATTTAGTTATAAATTTTGTTAAAACTCCTAGAAAAACACCGGTATCTTAAAATCCAATTTATTCGTGGAATAGAATCCACTTCGAGCCTGTTAAAGGGATGGAACCCTAAGTAGGATGGAACCTACGAAAAATCTAGTGGAACATTGTTTTGTATCCACTAACTTTTATTCAAATGTTTTACAAAATTATATCTTGTTTTCAAAATGATTTCAAAATCTTCCTTTTAAAATAATTAAAAACATCTATTCTGGTTTTAAAATACTTTTAGCCTCAAAACAATCTTTATTTTCAAATCAAATTATCCTTGGTTTTAAAACTATCTTTTAATTATAATATATTTAACTTTTAATATTTATACTTAGATTTAAATATAAAATTATAGTAAAATGTTATATGTACCAAAATATTATTCTCTATACTTATTTATGTATTTTAACTATAGTTAAGTATATTTATAAAGTTTTAAATTTTTTTAATACAAGATGAAAGTTATTTTCAAAGAAAACAAATCACCAAAAATACCATAGGCTTGTCGACAACCCCAATATACCCCTGTCGACAAGGTGGCAGTTTATTTCAAAATTTTGAATTTCGAAAGAAGTGTCTGTTCGTTATATCCTTTCATAAATGGACATAGCTGTTGTTCTACTATAAATAGGGGCAGTTTTAAACGAATTTGTATTCAATTTTTTCTCTGATTTCACTCATCTTCTTCTTCCACATTTCTATATAAACATTTTTTTACTAATACTCTACCGAAATCACCATTGAATCTAACTAGATCATTTCTGGTTTGATCCTCTATCACTATCTCAACAAGATCACAGTGCTGTTTAGAGTTATAGGCTTCTTTGTAATTATTTAAGCGAGAAAAGGTGTGATTATAGCCTGTGAAATCAATCAAGCGAGAAAATGTGTGATTGTAGCCTAGGAAATTAATTGGATTAACTTATTGCCCATAAAATCAAGTATCTCTACCCAGAGGATTGTGAATCTGGAGTGGTGTACCTTGTGGCCTTGAAATCGAGGGTGTAATTGTAAAAATTGATTTTTAAAGGAAATCCGTACTTGTGTTGCGGGACTGGATGTAGGGTAACTCCGTACCAGTATAAAATCCGGGGTGTTCTTTCCTTTTCCGCTTTTACTTTATATTTGCATCTGTGTTTGATTCTGTGATCATATCTGTATATGAATATTGCATACATTTTTGTTCAAATTAATATAAACTCAAAAAGAACTAGTAATTCCTTAAAACACTATTCACTCCCCTCTAGTGTTTATTCTAGCCTTAAGATCCATAATCCACATTTCTCACATTTGGTATCAGAGCAAAAGTTTTCAAAGTTTCATAATCTGAATTTTGAATTTTTTTAAAATGGCTACCAGCACTAGTACTGTTAATACAACCAACACTGGTTCTATTATCTTTATCACTAGTTCACTTGTAGAAGGTCAGTCCACTGTCAGACCATCACTTTTTAATGGCAGTAACTATGCATATTGGGCATGTAGGATGAAAATATATTTACAATCTGTCGGACTAGACACTTGGAATATCACACAGACCGAATATGTTGAACCCACAACTGATTTTGCACAGTGGACTGTTGAGCAAAAGACTGTTGCACAAAATAACTCTAAAGCAATGAATATTCTGTTATGTTCATTTGATAGGAATGAATTTAATAGAGTGCCAGTTTGTAAGTCTGCATATGAAATCTAGAAAACTTTGCAAGTTACTCACGAAGGAACAAGCAAGGTTAAACAGACCAAAATTTCCATGCTCACAAATCAATTGTTTAAAATGAATTCTAATGAGTCTATTTCAGATATGTACAGTAGATTTCAGGATATTGTGCATTCTCTAATATCCTTGGGAAAGGAATTTTCAGAAGAAGATCAAGTTAAAAGAAAATTAAATTCTCTTACTCCAGAATGAGATCAAAAGACACTTGCAATTGAACATGCCAATGACATCAGTACCTTAAAGATAGAAGAATTAATTAGAAATCTAATGTCGTTTGAAGTCCAAATGATTGGAAGAAGAGAAAGCAAAGCATCTGAAAAGAAATCAATTGCACTCAATGCATTGATTTATGGATCAGACTAAAACATTGATAATGATGAAGAGATAGCCTTTATGACCAAGAACTTTCAGAAATTTCTGAAATACAAAAAGATGAATAATCCCAAGAGAAACAACTATAAGAACTCTGGAAATCAGAATGTAGCGCCAAACTATATCAAATGTGTCAACGGTGACAAACCGGGCCATATCAAAAGAGACTGTCCACATCCAGATAGGCAAAATCTTCCTATAAACAATGACTCCTCAAAGAAACGAAAACGTGCATTTACTGCTATTCTAGATGACTCAGACTCATCTTCAAGCGATGATGATCAAAAGATAGATAATTCACATATGTGTTTCACGGCAGTTCACGACTTCGACGAATTCAGAGAAACAGACTCAGAAAAAGGTACACATTTACAATACATTTGTTGAAATTGCATGCTTAGAATTGGATGCTTGATTGGTTGATTTTGAATTGGTGTGTTGTTTGAATTTTTTAAAAAAAATATTATTTTTTTACTATTTTTTTTTTATTTTTATTTTTTAATAGTATTATAATATTTTATGAAATATACTATAATTCTAGTAATATTCCAAATATATATAGACATTTAAAAATAATAAATATATATATTAGAATAATTAAGAGAAATAAGTCATGAAAATTCAGAGATACCTGTCGGTAAGGTTCCCACCATGATGTCGACAAGGGTACAGAAATTTGAAATTCAAATTTGAATTCAAAATGTTGAATTTCCCTCCATCTTTTCACTTCATTCAATTCTCTAAAAAGCCATCTTTTGACCAAAGAACATGTCCTTTGAGAATCTATTTATTTACTATCTCTTATCACAACTTTTCACTTTCATTTTCAAATTCAAACTCTTATTTCAAAAAATCAAGCTCTCTACTCTCTACTCTAATGGTTTCTTCAAGCAACCCTTCCACAATGAGAATTTCCAGAAAGATAAAAGAGCAACTTTTCAATGATCCGGAGGCTATAAAAGCATACATCAACTATGCTAACTATGGAAAAGTCCATCCCGAAAAGTTTGTTTTATTTCAAGATTTTTCTACTTATGAAATTGATTCTCTTTTTGCAAACAACCAAGTTCTTAGTCATGTTGATGCTTCACAAAATGATTTTGTTTGTTATCCAAATCTTGTTAAAATTTTCTATGCAAATCTCAGTCGTGGATTTTATAATGGAAATAATGATGAAATTTGGAGTAGTGTCAAAGGCACTAGAATCATTTTAAATTGTGATCTTTTGGGTACCATTCTCAATTGCAAGAGCACGGGAATGGATCATTCTAGTTTTAGTATCGATGAAAATGATCGTGAGACATTTCATCACATTTTCGAAGGAAATGATAACTTTGAATTCAAAAATCGAAACTTTCGACCAAAAGCTAGAATTGTTAATCTTCTTTTGCAACATACTTTGACCCCAAGATCAGGGAGTTTTAACAATCCTACCTTAAAAGTTTGCAAAGCACTTTTTTCTATTTTTGGAAATTATGATATTAATTGGGCGTAAGTTATTTTGGATGAATTTCATCCCAAAAATCTTGAAATGGGTGAGAACACTTTGTATCATGGAATCTATCGCACTTGGATTTTTAACTATTTTGGAGTAGATTTCAAAGGAGAAGTATTTGTTTCAAGAAAGATTTTTAATCACTCAAACATTTCTCTTATGAAAATTCCATTTGTTTTTCAACCATATGAGACTCTTGCCGAAAAGGAAGAGCGTTTGGCTCATGAGGAGATGGAAGAGGAGGAAGAAGAAGAAGGGGATGAAATAGAAATAGAAGAAGAAGAAGAAGGTGAAACATCCTTGGAAAGTATTGACTATCTTCCTAATCCAACCAACAAAACCTTACTCAAAAATCAAAAGACCATTGTTGAGAATCAACGGATTCTTAAATGGTCCGTTAGTAAGAAATTGGATAAAATGTCATCCAAGATGAACAAGTTTATCTCCAAAGTCAGCAAGAAGCTTGGATTATCTTCATCTTCGTCATCCTCTAACTAGTTCTATCTTTTCATGTCATGTTGTATTGGTTTTAGTTTGTTTTGATTTGAATGTTCATATAGTTCTTAATGTTTAATCATCGTATCGTTCTATTATGAAATGAAATTAAATTACTTTTCTGTTATCCAGCTTATCCTATCTTCAGAATAAATGTTAGTATATTGTATAAATATATATACACACAATTATTCACAAAATCAAAATAAGTCATCAAAATTTACTGACCCCTGTCGACAACCCTACGTAGACCATGTCGACATGTACTGGTCAGAAATGACTTTTCGTTTTAAATTTTAAATTTGAATAACAACCTTGTGTCTATTCATTTCAAACGAATTTCTACACCTATAAATACATATCTCTTCCAGAATTCATCACTCAAAATCATTTCTTATCTACTTTATCTGCATTTCTTCTCACAAACTCAAATATGGCCAATCCAATTTATAGTTTAATCGAGAATCTTAAAGAAACTCTTAATTCTTTCAAGAATATTCTTTCTTTCATTCTTCGTAACCACCAACACTTAGAGTTGAGTCAAATGTATACGATCAAGGAGCAGAAAAGAATTTCGATTTGATACGATGGATGATTTCCTCCCTGCACAAGGATGATAATGAAGCACATCCTCCGATCTCTCTCACCAATGAAAATGAAAGTTAGGATGCCATTAAAGAAGATCCTATATTTAGAGAAGAAGGATGGGTGGAAGTTCCTCGTAATGTTTGATTTTATTTGATTGCTTTGTTTGATTTGAATTGATTACTTTGATTGATTTGATTTGGTTTGGTGTGGATTGATAATTGATGTGCAAAACATAATATGTATAAATACACATTGATATTTATATGATATTTGATTAGTTATCATATCTATTAGTATAATTATCTCTTAATCTATCTATTATATACTCCATTGTATATTATATTAATGCAGATATTTTAGTACAAGAATAAGGAGGAGTTATATGGTTTGGAGTTAGTTTTTGTTGATGACAAAGGGGGAGAAGTATAAAATAGGATAGTTAGACATAGGTTAAGGGGGAGTTATTAGTTTTAGGGGGAGTTATTAGGATAAAAGTAATATTTTATAAACAAAGGTTGTCATCATCAAAAAGGGGGAGATTGTTAGTCCTTGAGAAATTGGTTTTGATGACAACAACCTTAGAATAAGATTATAAAATATAAATACTAACATTATAGTTTAGATATATATATGTATATGCAGGATTTAACTATGTAGGTACCAAGAATGAAGACTGTATAGTATAGAGATTCAAGATATCAAGATTGAAGACTCATGAGTATCAAGATTATCAAGAGTTCAAGATTTCAACAATAAGTAATTTAGTTAGAAATTTTGTTAAAACTCCTAGAAAAGCACCGCCGTCTTAAAATCTAATTTATTTGTGGAATTGAATCCACTTCGAGCCCGCTAATGGGATGGAACCCGAATTAGGATGGAAGCTACGAAAAATCTAGTGGAACATTATTTTGTATCCACTAAATTTTATTCAAATTTTTTACAAAATTATATCTTGTTTTCAAAATGATTTCAAAATCTTCCTTTTGAAAGAATTAAAAACATCTATCCTGGTTTTAAAATACTTTTAGCCTCAAAATAATCTTTATCTTCAAATCAAATTATCCTTGGTTTTAAAACTATCTTTTAATTATAATATATTTAACTTTTAATATTTATACTTAGATTTAAATATAAAATTATAGTAAAATCTTATATATACCAAAATATTATTCTCTATACTTATTTATGTATTTTAACTATAGTTAAGTATATTTATAAAGTTTTAAATATTTTTAATACAAGATGAAAGTTATTTTCAAAGAAAAAAAATCATCAAAAATACCATAGGCTTGTCGACAACCCCAATATACCCATGTCGACAAGGTGGCAGTTTGTTTCAAAAATTTGAATTTCAAAAGAAGTGTCTATTCGTCATATCCTTTCACAAATGGACATGGTTATTGTTCTACTATAAATGGGGCAGTTTTAAACGAATTTGTATTCATTTTTTTCTCTGATTTCACTCCTCTTCTTCTTCTACATTTCTATATAAACATTTTTTACCAATACTTTGCCGAAATCACCATTGAATCTAGCTAGATCATTTCGGGTTTGATTCTCTACACTGTCTTAATAAGATCACAGTGCTATTCAGAGTATAGGCTTCTTTGTAATTATTTAAGCGAGAAAAGGTGTGATTGTAGCCTGTGAAATCAATCAAGCAAGAAAAGGTGTGATTGTCGCCTAGGAAATCAATTGGGTGAACTTGTTGCCCGTAAATCAAGTATCTCTACTCAGAGGATTGTGAATCTAGAGTGATGTACCTCGTGGCCTTGAAATCGAGGGTGTAATTATAAAAATTGATTTTGAAAGGAAATCCGTAGTTGTGTTGCAGGACTGGATGTATGGTAACTCCGAAGCAGTATAAAATCCGATGTGTCCTTTCCTTTACTGCTTTTACTTTATATTTGCATCTATGTTTGATTCTGTGATCATATCTGTGTCTGAATATTGCATACATTTGTGTTCAAATTAATATAAACTCAAAAAGAATTAGTAATTCCTTAAAACACTATTCACCCCCTTCTAGTGTTTATTCTAGCCTTAAGATTCGTAATCCGCATTTCTCACAGCCTTTATATATTCTTTGAAACTAAGTATTCCATTCCACTTTGATTATTTAGTACCAAAATAAGGTATTATATATCTTGCAATACATAACCGAATATTTCTTCTATAATAATAACTTTTAAAATCACTTGTCAAGTCAAATATAATTTGTAAAGGTCATTTCCCAATTTTATGAAATTAAATACTATTTTTAAATGAATTTTATAGTCTCCAAATCAATTTCTTTTTATTTCAAATCCATAAAATATTTTATAAAACAATTGCTTTTATTGAAAATTCATGAAATACACTTTAAAGGTCGTGTAACATTAATTAATAACCATTATATATATTTCAAAAACTATATAAAAAAATTAAGCCATAAATCAATTTCATTTAATAAATTCATAACTTTAAAACAATTAATATTAAATAACAATAAAAAAATTTCCAAAATAATTTTATATCATGATGAATGCAATTTTATACTTAAAATTTATATATAAATTTATATTATTTATTTCAAAATCAACACTAAAAACATTTACGCAAACTGTGTTCAGGCCAAGCACCTGTGCACCCTGCACTGATCCAACGATGATGGCCTAAAACATGAAATGCTTTAGCTCATTTGAGAATTTTTCGACAACTTCGGTCACTTTATACCTCTCTATTCGAACCATATTTCAACCCCACACACTACACTACATTCCAGCTAAGAAAAGCTCCATACTTCCTATAGCACTTCATAGCACCATCAAAACCCAACTTTTCCTCTTCTCTAAAAGTGCAAAATGACACCATGCTCAAAATCCAACTTTTAAGATTCCTAGAGGTGTAGATACTTATTGAGAAGCTGAGTTTCAAGTTTCATTATTTATAGAATTTTGTTTGATTTTATATGAATTTTTAAAGAAGTGGATTATGATTTTCATAATTGGGATTAAAGAGTTGAAGCTTGAAATGTGTATATGGGAGTGAATTTTGAAGGCAAAGTGGATGATTTTTAGACTACTTAGGACAATGGAAAAAGTGGACAATTTTCTAAGTGTCTTATTCTTCTAATGGGCTTACTTATCTATGTGTTCTTATTCATTTTCTTTCTTTTTCTTTTTACTAATCTATTTTTTATTATGACAAACTAGCTCAAGCCCTAAAATAAAATTCATATTTATTATCCATAAACGTTTTTGTAACAACCATGTTTTTAATTACCTGATTATTTAAAATTAATTAGAAATAATTATTTCAAATTGTGATTTTTGAAATATAATTGTGAAATTAAATCTAGTTTTGAGAATAGTTGAATTGTTTTATTTTAATTAAACCCAAATAATTTGGTGAAATGTGATAAATTTGAAATAATTCTTAATATTGAGATTCATCATTTTAAAATGAGAAATTTAATCAATAGTTTATTTTATTTTATTTGAAATAAAGAGAATAAATTTATTTTCAAAAGTTACATTAAATTGAATAAACAATATTAATATAAATTGAATTTTAACTTGTTAATTGATTTTTTCGTAAATTTAAGAAACCAATTTGTGATTTTGTTAAAATATTGTTTAGTGTAAAATAGTGATTTAATAATGGATTAATCAAAACTAAAAATTTGATTTAATAGTAGAATGGAGTATTTTGTAAATTTAAGAGATGTAATTAGCAAAACTTCCCCAATTAGTAACACCTAGCTATTGGGTTAAATAACAAACCTAAGCCCAATAACCCAACATTAGTATTGAGAAAGCTTCTTCTCATTTACAATACGTACTTCACTTTCTGAAAAATGAGAAATGAATAGAGAACGAGATTAGAAACCCCTCTTTCAATCTAGGGTTCAATCTTCTTTAATTCAAAGTGCAAAATAAACTCTTTTGGGAAGCTAATCAATTAAGAGGATCTGAGTTCTAATTCTATATATATATATATATATATATATATTGAGTAATTTTCATTATTTTAGAAATTGATTTGGGTTTTTTACTATTTGTTTGAATCTAATGTCTAGGGCTTGCAATCTCAGTCTAAAGGTACTGTAATTGCTTATAGTGCTGAATTAAGAAGAATAAAGGTGAGTTATTTCAACTCACTCAACCTATCTCTACACAATTGTTGGATGCTAGGAATTTTTGATTCAGTGATTGTGGATTTGTTGATTTTTTGTTTTCCTATAGTTGGATGTCTTAATTCTTCCTCTTTATCAGTTTATTACTTGACATAAAAACCTAAATTTTGACCATCTTCGTTGTTTGATCGTTTTGGGAAATATTGAATGTTTGTATACTGAGTTTTGGGTGCATAAGAACAATAGAAATCGTTGAAATATAAGTATAATCGCGCTGGAGTTCAGAAGAGTCGTTAACGGACCTCAGGTTCTCTTAGAACTCGCGTTCCATGTGGTCGACCGGTCATACACGACCGCTCGACCGGTCGAAGGACTGGAACATGAGTTCCAGGACTCGGTTAGTCCATCAGTTGTCTGTGTTTTGCTTCTTAATTGTTTAGCGTTGTCTAGTTCATTTCTAGACATTGTGTTGCTTGAGTTTTTGAGTTTAAATAATCTAAATTGATACATTAAATCTTTACTTGTTTTACTTAATAAAATGTATATTAAAAATAAGAGTTTTATTTAAGAAAGGTTTTTGTAACTATGAATTTTAAATTGGTTTTTGAATGAATTATATTCTCTTTATAAAAGATATTTATCTAGTAAATAATTTATATTAAGCCTTGTTAGTAAAAAATGGATAAGGAATTTAGTATCGTGATTTCGAAAATATAACTATGATTTTGGAATAAATTTTTGTGAGTGATTTAACTATATGGAAATTCGAAATAATTTTTTTTATATATGCGAAATCTTAGAACAAATTTGAGTTATGGAATTTGGAAATGTGAATCTAGTATTTTGAGAATTTAGGAAATATAATTTATGAACCATATCCTTCTTGTAATTTTAAATCATTAATATGGTTTTGGGGTACATGGAAATTTTTTGATTTTATAATAAATGCTTTTGGATTTAAGCAGACTTATTCGAAAATTATAATAAGAGTTTTGAATTATAAACTCAAAATATAAATTGTTTTGAGAGCCTTAAGTCTATAATTTAGGAAGTACTATTATTCGACTTCATATTATCGATTTTTTAAAATGATTTTGAATAACGTTTGGTCGAATATGGTATAACTCATTGAATAAAATGTTTAGGTGGAATTTACTAACTCATTAGCGAATATTTGAACTTAATTGGGTGGTATGGGCTACCTAAGTTAAATTCCTGTGATCATATTTGGGAAAGTAATTAACACTTTAGAGTTGTATTCTCTTCTGGTGTGCAATAGGAGGTTGCAAGATCCTTAAGAGAATGTAATTCAGTTTTTCTGATGGTATTCGTAATAAGTGATATTTACTGGCTTTTAGTAAATATTTGAATTTCACTGGATGGTAAGGGACGTCTATGTTAAATTCTAGTGATTACTGAAGGTGATAGTGTTTGGCACTTTTTAATTTACTCTCTTTTGGTATGCGGCGTGAGGCTTCTAGATCCTTAAGTAGTTTTCTCTTGGATTTCTTGTCATAAATATAATAGCAAATAAATTATCTGGATTTCGTTTTAAGTGAAATAATAAAATACGACTTGGAATTTTCAAGTCATGATTATTACAATCATTTTGATTGTCCTGGATTATCCTTGAGATTGTCTTGTGATCCTGAGTTATCACGTCCTGAGTTGTGATCCTTGGTATTGGATCGTCTTGAGTGAAACCAAATTGTTTGCATGTTTACTACAAGGCTGAGTACCATCATTGCTATCGTCTTGAGTATTGATCTCTTGGATACTGAAAACTTTGACTCTGTAACTAGTCTGTGTTAATGAATTAAGTACATTTTCTTGGATCTTGTTATAGATGATAAATTTAGTCAATCTTGTGAATCATGTGTTTAGGAACTAATCCATGCTCTATGACTTAAACTTATAATCTTATTTTGCGTTAATCTAAATTTCCGACTTGTGATATCTCAGATATCCATATATAATCATGTGATTAATGATTAGCTATGTATATTTTAGACATTTGTATTGGACATATGTATTAGACATCTTGGAAACCTGTACCGGGAATCTGGATTCATTTCTGTATTATTCATTCTTGTGTTATATATTGTTCTCACCCTGTTGGATATTTAGAGATAGTCCAACCCGGGTGTTATTGTGACGCCCGCCCCACACCACGCGCATTCCAATGACCTAATGATGCGCTGTAGCGATTCCAAGCTGATACAGGACAGTCGCCAGGGGTTTTAAACTAGAGCGGAAACCAGTTGCATATCTCATAGCACATGGATAAAATATAATATAGAACATATTTAATAGAAAATATAGTGAGACATAACAGATGAAAGAAGGAATCTCTACTGAAATATCATCAGTTACTATACAATTGTCATAACATCTCAAGTACATCACGTCCTCACTACATCCCTTCGAGTATCAAAACAAAACAAGAGAGTGAAAACTAGCAATATATAATATTATGCAATAAGCCCTCCAAGCTCGTCTCCGTATGGTAGCAAGCGTTCACACCTAACCTGTCATCTAGTCTGCTCATTTAAGAGCACCCAAGATGATAAGAAGCAAAGCATAAAACCTCGGGTTAGACAATAGTATGGTGTGAGCGATAATGACTATCAAAAGCTATACTGGAAAATATGGTACAAGACAGGTATACAAAACCATACCTGACATGTCCCTGCAGCCAAAGAGTTAGCACATGACAATAAGACAATATATGCTACCCAAAATAAACAAAATAAGATAATGTATTACAACAACATAGAAGAATCTAAGAAGCCTCATCCACTGACCCTATTCCCAATCCCTCCTCTAGCATTCCAATAGATGATAGCCTACCAGATAGCAAACATATCAACCATAGCATCCAAAACCTAACTATCATCTTCTATAGCCTTGAACATATGGTAACTCGTATGGCCCCATCCTCGCTTGCTAGAGACTAATGGAAATCCCAGTTCTCGATTGTTACACACCGTACTTTCAGGTTCGAAACCCCACATGGCTATCTCTTGTGATACCACTGTACCACCTAACCTAGACCTCCTACAAGACGGCCCAGAGTACACAACTATTGCTACCAGTCCTCGGGGGCCTCCACGTATAGTACCTTTGCTTTGACACAACCAGAACACTCCGAGTCATCAACGGTTCCTTGGAACTCCAAACTATGCAGAGCTTTCCACAACTCCAATCCAATTTCAGGCACAAATCCTAACACTCAACACAGTCCATTATACCACGGTCTCATCCCATTCCGAGCTACTTATAAACTTCTTCGACCCTACTCCTTGTTCGAGCCTCCAATCAAAGAGTTTAACTTGATCACGCCATAACTACCAAACCGTAGAAGTAATCGACAAACGATGACCACTAGCTTGATCCAATACCTACCCAGAAGCACTCCTCCAAAATTCATGACCATCCCATCAATAAAGTCGGGTCGGTACCGATCCAACTAGGTCGGTTGGTATCGATCCGATTGCTTAGCGATTTTTGGCTACGTCTCCACTCCAGCCCATGTGCTTCCCTCCTAGGTGCCTTTGACCCCTTGCTACTCTTCGTAGCCACTTGGTCCTCCCTCCTACCTTTCCTAACCGATCCAACTGAAGTTGATTCATCCAACCTTCAATACTTGGCCTATCCTCCAATCCAACACCATAAAGCCTCACTAAGAACCATGTACCTTCAACCCTATGGATCTCAAGTCAATTGGGGCACAAAAATCGGATTAGTACCGATCCGACTGGTTCGGATCGGTATCAATCCAGATACTAAGCTCCAATCGGCGTACAACTTTTTGAGCCTCTTCCCAGCATGCTCCAGAGCCTATCCTCCAAGTCTAGTGCGAATCCGACTAACTTTGCTCCCGATATGCTTCGATCAATAAGTCCTAAAACACGCATAAAACTAGCAAACCAATCCAGCATAGCAAGTAATTCAATTAACGAAAGCAATCAAACATAGTAAATCATTCACATGAACATTCAAATCATACAATTCAATCATATAACCACAAATCATATACAAATTGATCCTAAATCATAGAATTACCTAAGCATATATGAACAAATTACACTAGCCAATGATCTAATCCATTTTACATGTTAGTTAGGTTGTTCTAGGGTTACTAGATCTGATTTTAGCCTAATTCTAATCAATTATATGTTTAATATATTAATTCTAGCATATGAACACCTAACTACACATATAATCCATCATAGGCTAGTGAGAGATCATAATCACTCACCAAACCAATCAAACCTATCAATTCAGATGTAGATCCGACCCAAACAGTAGCCAATCTGATGTAGAAGCCATCCAGTCAATGAGACCAAGCTTACCGATGTTGATCAAGGCTCTAATATGCAATCTAATGTGAATTGATATGAAACCTAGGCAAGAGATAAAGGAATTGGCGAGATATAGGGTGTGAGGCTGATAGGAAATGAGAAACAAAGGTTCAAATGGTCTCTCTCACATCCTATTTATAGCCAACCTATATTAGACTAATGGGCTTGACTAATTAGCCCACTAATCCCTCTCTAATCCTGGCCAATAGCCTTCAAAACTTAGAACTGCCATAACTTCTTAACCACAAATCCCATTTTCCTACATAACCACTCTACATAATGAAAAACCACCATCCCGAAGCAATGAAATAGGTTAGAGCATCTAATTCGGCCGCTATCAAATGTTATAGCTGAAATAAGATTCTTAGGGGTAAAATTGTCGCATAGAAATCTGGGAAAAATCGTAAATATGAAAAACATACCTTAGAACCATATTCCAAAATATTAGAATGATATGACCTAATATGAATTAAATAAAATTATTTTACGATCCTCTGATACGTAACCGGTCGTTATATTCCCCCCACCCCTTCAGGAATTTCGCCGTCGAAATCCCGTACAAACAAATCCTATCCTAGCATGAAGAATTCTAATAGTATAAAGTACAATGGTGCAAATAGATACGACATATGGGTCTTACTACTCGAAGAATTCTGGATAGGCCACTCTCATACTCTCCTTAGTCTCCCATGTACAGTTACTATCGTTCTCGCCCCACTGCACTTTAACTAGCATAACTACCTTCCACCTAAGTTGTTTCATATCGTTCCAATGATACAAAGTGGCTTATGAGGCCCTGAAACTTCTGGCTCAACCTCTAAGTCTTTAAGCTGGTTCAATGCTACTACAATACCTAAGTCATGCACAAACTTCCGTAGGTAGGAGACATGAAAAACATTGTACACACCCATCATCTTCAATGGTAAATCCACTCTATAAGCCAACTTCCTGATCCTCTCAACTATTGGAAAAGGTCCAACAAATCTGCGTGCTAACTTACCCTTCCTTCCAAATCGAACAACATTCTTCAAAGGAGAAATCTTAACAAATACCCTATCCTAACTGAGAATTCCAAGTATCTTCATCTCTTGTCTACATAACTTTTCTGGCAATCCTGAGCAGCTTTCGTTCATTGCCGAATGATCTCCATCTTTTATGATGTCTCTCTAATCATATTTGGACCAACTATTGGTCCCTCACCTGCTTCCCACCAACATGAAGGCGAATTACAAGGTTGCCCATACAGTGCCTTATATGGTGCCATGTCAATACTCGACAGATAACTGTTGTTATAAGCAACTCTACCAAATGCAAATGGTCATCCCAAAATCCTCCAAAATCTGAAATGCAGGCTCGCAGAAGATCTTCCAAAATCCGATTCATTCTCTCAGCCTAGCCATCTGTCTGAGGGTGATAAGCGGTACTCAAATGCAACTCAGTATCCACTAGTAAGCAATAGGTTTCTATCACTTACAATACTCTTAGGCACACCATGGAACCGAATAATCCATTTGACATACAATTCCGCCAATGTGGACGCCGTTCCGTTAAACCTGCCAGGTATGAACCTTGCACTCTTGGTCAGCCGATCTACTACTACCCATATACTATCATAACATGCCCTTATCCTTGGCAATCCATCTATAAAATCCATAGATACTTGTTCTCATTTCCATTCGGGAATAGCTAGTGGTTGTAGTAGTCCACTGGCTTCTTCTTCTCAGCTTTAACTAATTGACAATTCGAACACTTTGAGATGAACTTTCCAACATCCTTCTTCATCCTTTCACAGTAGTAAGTCCTCTTCGTATCTTTATACATCTTGTTACCACCGGGACAACTGGTCAGTCTAGAATGGGGACATTCCCTCGACACTTCATCTTGCAACCCATTCACATCTGGAATAAACAACCTCCCATCCTTATGAAGACAACCTTCTTGGTCGATTTTGTACTTCTTCAAGTTTTCAGATTCTACTTCCATTTCGATCCTTTTTATGATATCTACTAGCTTAGCATCTTGCCTCTGGCTAGCTCCAATCCTTTTAGTGAGAGTAGGTCTGATGGATAAGCTTTCCAATATTTCAGGCTCAAGCTCACAATGAGGTCTGAAATCAAATCTAGGTATATACTCCATATGCTTCCGTTCCAAAAACATAGCTCCTGATCCAGCGTATCTTCTACTCAATAATGCATCTACCATTGCATTGCCCTTCCCTGGAGTATAGGAAATATTAGTCATAAGAAGCTAGAAACTCTAACCATCGTTGCCGCCGAAGGTTAAAATCCATCTGAGAGAAAAGATACTTCAAGGATTTATGGTCCGTGAATAGCCCAAATCTTTCTCCCAATAGATAATGCCTCCACATCTTCAAAGAAAAAACAATCGCCGCTAACTCCAAGTCATGAGTTGGGTAATTCCTTTCATGCGGCTTTAGTTGTTGACTAGCATAACCGACAACTCTTCCTTTTTGCATCAACACTGCTCCAAGACCAGTACCACAAGCATCAGTGTGTAATGTCATCTCCCCATTCCCACCTGGAACCAAAACTGGCACACTCATCAACCTCTCCTTCAGAACCACAAATGCATGCTCGCATCTACCAAGTAAAGGTCCGATTCTTCTTAGTCAAGTTGGTCAACAGTGCTGCAATCTTTGAGAAGTCCTTTATGAAAAGTCTATAATATCCTTCCAATCCTAGGAAACTTCTCACATCCGTTGGATTCTTGGGCCGATTCAAAATCTCGATCACTGCCACCTTAGCTGGATCCACTGCCATCCCTTATTCAAGTACTACATGACCCAAGAATCTTACTTCTTCCTTCCAGAAGTGACACTTAGAATACTTAGCTATCAACTTATGCTTCCTCAAAATCTCGAGAAAAATCCTCAGGTGCATCTTGTGTACTTCCTCTGATCTAGAGTAAATCAGAATATCATCCACAAACACAAGCACGAACTTATTCAGTTGTCTTTGAAGACTCTATTCATAAGATCCACAAAGTATGCCGGAGCGTTGGTAAATCCAAAAGGCATCACCAACGACTCATAGAAACCTGATGGTGTCCTAAATGCATTAATTGGCACACTTTCCTTTGCCACTCTCAACTGGTGAAATCCCATAGCTAAATCCATTTGAGAAAACACCTTTTCCTCATGTAGCTAATCAAACAATTCATCAATCAGTGGAAGCAGATACTTATTCTTCCTTGTCACTTTATTCAGCTCATGATAATCCATACATTGCCTTAAAGAGCCATCCACCTTGCGAATTCAACATGTGATCCCCATTCGGATATACTTCTTTGAATGATTCCTTTCCTCAATAGGTCGTCGACTTACACCTCTAACTCTTTTTGCTCTCTGGGTGCCATACGCCTCAAAGGCATAACTATTAGTCTGGCTCCATTCACTAAGTCAATCCGAAACTTGATCTCTCTATGCGGCGGTAATCCTGTTACTTCTTCGAAAACATCAGGATACTCTCTAGCAATAGCATAGATAACAATCCTTCCTATGAAATCACAAGTGAATATAGAAAACTGACTAGGACCCCATCCTCCAATAAAAAGCATATCAATACCACTCGCCCTTCCACATTCCCCATCGTCACCTCTAGCTTCTTGCAATCCACTATAGCCGCATACTCTTAAGCCAGTCCATACCCAATATAATTCCGAACCCAGCAAATTAAGAACAAAGAAATCACACACAAAAGAACATCCATGACTTGATAATGCTAAGCCACAACAAATTGTGCAAAGACTAGTTGATCCTCCAATAGGGTTCGTCACAGTCAATTGTATAAAGCGTGGCTTTTTGGACGAGACTTCGTCGGACCTCACACCCCGGAAATGGTCAAAACAGGAAGGATGCAGCAAGGCTATTAGGGAGTAGCGCCCCTTTAGTGTATGTCATTCCTTTTGGATAGAGGTGGTATCATGGTATGGAGCCCAGATACTTAACATATGTTGTTGCTACAAATTTATTACTTTGTGGTGGTTGGAATCAAGGATCCTCGGATATAGATCGGTTACGATCGGGGAATGACATATTCGTGTCAGTAGTTACCCAGTTTGAAGGGTAACCCGGCCTTGTGTTGGTAGAGATCTAACCATAACGTTAGGTTCTCGGGTTGTCTTTCCAAAGGCGTACCCATGTGGCAATGGGAAGTTCCTTGGCCTGACCATTTGTTGGAAATCCAAAGAAACAATACGAACCTTGTACGGTTTTAGTTGTAGAACCTGCCATCTAATATGGTAGCTATAGTAGGCATAATATAATGGTACCTATGCCGGCTAAGATTTATATTCTACTTTCGAAATGTTTTCTACACTATGCACTAATAATAATATCAAAAATGATTTGATTTTGCGTAGTAAGCATCTTTGACTAACATAAGAAGAAATCTCCTCCAAGTCCGCGTTTGCATTGTGTGTGTGGTGGGAGGTCTTATGGTAGTTACATTTTTAAAAAGCATTGCGAATTGACTTTAAAAATATTTATTTGTTTGTTTTAAAGATAAACCATTTTAAGTTCTCACACGACTGACTCGGAGTTTATTGTTTCCTTCCTAAACTATGGGTGCCCACCAATTTCCACACGGACAGTCTAAAGTCAGGTTATCAGGATATTCTGGAATTCAGGAGTTGCAGGAGGCAAGCTGGATGGCATGGCGTATTCACTAGTATATAGTATTTCTTTTCCGCTGTTTGTTGTTTGTTGTTGTACACTCTGATAATGTAATGTAATATGATGTAATGTAATAACTAATATAGTTCTTTGTTTAAAGATTATTCATTTATCTATTATATGTTGTTTCGCTGAGATTGTGAGATTCTGATATTGTTCTGTTGTTCCTTTCTGCTCTGTTCTATCTTTTTCTCTCTTCTTCTATCTTTTTCTTCTTCTTTAACCATAACATTTCGGTTTTCCGACATTCGATTGCTCGGCAGTTGATACAGTGGACGTATTGATGTCGGTTTTCGAGCGTCGAAAAATCGCAAACGTTACATCTGGTATCAGAGCATATGGTTAAGCAAAAACCATGGCTCTGTTGGGTATTACTCATTAGAGATAGATTCAGCAATACTCTAGAATGAGTTTGAGTGTAATAATAGCTGTGAAAGCGTATTTGTTAGTGAATATAAATTGTTTTATATTGTGATGATTGGTTTGTTGGATGGTATATGGATTCTGGTCAATACGAGTAATTAACGTTATTGATAGGGATCTCTAAACACTTGTATAGAACAATTTGACACGATATTGTTTTTAAAATAGGGCAAATGAAATAATTTTACCTCGATTATATTTTATATATAAAGGAATAATTTTTCAGAATTATTAAAGTGTATATGAATTGATTGTTTGGTTGTTGAATAAGTTAAATAAAAACAATAGCTGTAAAAGAATGAATTGTATAAGCAAATGAATTATAAGTATGAAGTTATAATTAAAATGATTTACAATTATGAAATAATCTTACATATAAGAAATGAAATTATATAAGTAAAAGATTTATAAATGTGATTTATAATCTAAAAACAAAAGTCCAGAGAAGTGTTTTGAAAGGATTTGATATTTTGGAAAATTGTTTTGGAGAAATTGAAGCTCTAAACTCTTTTCGATCGTTGGAAAATAATTCTGATAATGATCGCGACATCATTGGTGTTCATTTTCGGGTTTTCAAAAGAGGGATTGCTGCCAAATTGTTTTAAATGAAAGTTGTTTGGAAAATTTGGGTTTGGGTTTTGATATTCAAAGGTAATTTGAATTGGTTTCAAAAATGGTTTTGAAGGGTTGAAAAGACTCTGGAATCCTATTTAAAATATTTATGGGAATGATAAATGAGTTGATAACTTATACAATTTGAATTTTGATAGAATAAATTTAACTTAAAGGATGGAGTTAAATTAAAGGAAGTATAAGTGAATCAATAAAAATCCAAGTGGTAATTGTTGAATATAAGTTGTATAACTTATGAAATGAGAAAATGAAAGTGAAACAAATTGTTAAAAATGGTTAAACAGTTTCGTTAAGCAAAACAAAATCTGAATTTGATAGTGATATGAGATAATAAATTTAACTTTGGTAAAAGTAAATGGAATTTACTTTAGAATTGGAATCTGAATTGGATTATAAGTGAAAATTTAAGGAAAGTTAAATAAATTGATATGGAATAATGAATGTAAGTGTTAATTCATTAGAAGCTAATGAAGTTGAGAAGTTGAATAATTGAATGAAAATCAATTTAATATAAACCAATTGAAAGTAAAAATGTTGGACCAAATTGAATGTAAATTGAATAATTTGGTTATGTTGAATATACATTGGTTGTTATTTGATTGTTAATTGATTGTGTATATTTCATTAAGTGTTAATGAAGTTGAATTGATAAATGGAAAGCTGTGAAATTGAATTTGATTGAATGGAAAGTAAACTAACTTGAATGTAAATTAATGAATGCAAACTAATTGAAATTGAATATGAATGAATGTTAGTAAATCAAATGTCAACAAATCAAATGTGATTAAATTGAAAGCCAATTCAATGAATATTAATGAGAAGTGAATTTATATTGATTTGGTTATGGATTTGTTGGATGTTTATTGGTTGGATAGTTGTTTGATGGTTGCATTTGTTGATTGAATGCATTGCTATGTTGGCACATGTAGTTGTTATGTTGTTATATGTTGTATATTGATATTACTTTCATATATGCATGTTTCTCATGGTTTGTTGAGTGTTTAGTAGGTGCGGATTGCGCTCGCTTCGCATTTGGAGCTCGCTTTCGCGCTATATTAGCCGTATATGCTCACTAATAATAAATAAGGTACATATCTCGGATTAAATATCGTACTTTTACACTTTTTCCCTGCGAGATGCCTCATCACTTGATGAGATGTATATTTGTGATATATATACTGTCATTTTTTTTCGGATCGAGCCGCGCAAAGGAGGTTATGGCGAAATTTTCCGAAAATTTAAGGCGTTAGAATATTTTTAAGAAAATTGGGAAAATTTTGAAAACTAAGTTTGGATTTGGAAACTTAGTAAAGATTTTGTAAGTAGTTTAACTATGAAATTTGGGAAAGTTAAACACTTAAGAGATTTGAAAAATCCAATTTGAATGGTTTGTTTTGGAAACTTAATGGATTCTATAACTTTTTCTTACTTGGTAATTTCGAGAACGAAATTCTTTTAAGGGGGAAGTTTGTAACGATCCAGAATTTCTGTCAATTAAAATTCTTATATTTAATTGATTTTAAATATTAATAAGTAAAATTTATAAGTCGAATAAATTTTATTTCGAATAATTGGATTTAATTGGATAATTAAATCGATAATTTAATATTGGAAATTACAGAAATTATTGGAAATTGGGTTTAATGTGATTAAAAATGATTCGTAAAGTTGTATTATATCATGTTGGAGTTATAATGATGTTATAGAACTTTTAAAATCAAATTAAAGTTAATTTATGAAAATTGAATATTTTAATATTTAATTGACGAGTTAAAATAGCCATTTTTCAAATAGTCTCGGATTTCGACGAAACCAGTTTCATCGGATCCATAATATTATATTTTTTTAAGTTTTCAAATTTTGTGTCAATCGGATTTACCTTTTTTCGGGGCAAGCCAAAACGCATAGAAATTTGGTTTAATCGATTTAATTCAAAATTTGATTGTTTATTGCCGTAACTCGCACATGATCAAATTGGCTCTCGAAACCTATTCAATTGTGTTCGAAACGTGGGTAAACCTTAGAAATGCCAGCTGGCACGCTTCGTTTGGAGTTCGGAAAATTTTGGATGAATAGTGTTTAGGAAAATTTTCTATACAAGGACCTCACATTTCTAATTTGCAACAAAACAAAAAAACCCTGGCCTATTTTCTGGAGCCTCCACTAACAGAAATACAATGGCCAAAAATTGTCTATCTTTCCCCTCTGATATCTCCAAATCCACTAATCAATTCAAAATCCTTTCGACTGCAAAGTTGTAGATCTCGTCGAGACGAGTATATCCAACGGTGGTGATCGCATTTGGAGCTACGGATCATCATCAATGTAGCCGCGTTCGTATAGGGTTGCGCATGTCTTTTCATGACAAGGGGGAGGCCGAGCTCCACCATTTTGCAGCCGAAGGTAGCTCTTGTCAAGGGCGTGTGAGTGGAAGTTGTTGATCGAGTTGAAGCTGCTCGAGTGGAGTGCGAAAATTGTTGCAAAAGTGGCGGCTATGGGTTAGGTTTTCACGTGAAAATCTGGGAAGGGAAGAAGAACGTGTTGCGGCCGAGATCTGCAAATTCAAAACGCACGACTGTGATTTAATCTAGGTTAAAAAAATAAAAGAAATTGTAAATTATATTTATATTAATTCGTTCAAACTTTAAAAGTGTGTAACTTTTTCATACGAGGTCCGTTTTGGACGAAACGAATTGCGATGGATTCATTTTGTCGAGCACTATACGATGGAGCTGGATTGGAGTTGTTTAGAGCTAGTGAAAATTTCAGGTAAAATTAAACGCGCGTTTAATTTTATTCGAAATAAAACGCTGAAACTGTCATTGAAAGCAAGGTGAAAACTTCTCACTCAATCGAATAGTTTCGATTTAAATTTTAAATAGTTAGATTTAAAATTGTTGATTGTATGTCTGGATGATAAATTATTATCTGTTATTGATTGAAATGGACATTATACGCCGTATATTAAGCGGATGTTATTTATTAAAAACTTATACCGCGATAATTCCAACTTGTATGGAATTGGTATTATATATGTACTTGGAGTTGATTTCCCGCATTATATAACGGATGAGACCCTATTGCACCGCATAATAGCGGATAATATTTTATAAATCTCATATACCACGATATTCCATATTGGAACGGAATTGGTATTGTGCTAACATATGTGGATGCAGGGAAACATGTTGGAGGGATCCAACTGGATTCCTCAACTATATTGATTTATTTACAGATATTGTGATATTTGTTGATTATCGTATTGATATATGATGTTTTGATTGTTATGATTGTTTATTTGGTGTTGTTGCATCATTGGGCATATTTTGAAGTTTTAAAAGTATTAAAGTGATGATTTTCAAATTTTAAAAGGATTTTAAAGTGATTTTTTGAAAATATACGTTTTACTAAATTTTGGAATTGATTCATTTTAAACAAATTAACGTTATAAAATTTAATATTATAAAATTTACGATTTTTGTGAAATATAGTTAAATGTGATTTTTGAAATATGGAGTTAATGAATTTTATAAAATAGTTTAAATTGGGATTTTTGAATTTTTATAAACGATTTATATAAAAGATTTATAATATTGATATTTATAAATTAAAAATATATGAATTATAAAAAGAGTTTTATTAAGTACTAAAATGAAGTATAAATGAATTTCATAAGTGAATGAAAATAATAGATTTATAAATTGTGAAGTTATAAAATGAATAGATTTTGGTAAAATAAAAGATTTATAAGTAATTAACTTACAAATCGGATTTTGGCAATTTAATTGAGATTTTCGAATAAGTATAAATGGTTTATAGATGAGATTTATGAAATATATATTTTATAAATCGAAATAATGGAATTATTAAAGGAGTTCTGTTAATGCTGAAAATGAGGTTATAAATGGAATTCTATAAGTAGTTAGATTTTTAAATTTTGTAAATTGAAGTCTTTATAAAATATAAATGGGAATTTATAAACATTGTTTTATAAATCCGAAACCGACTTATTTTGATAAGTCAATTATTTTAGATTTTTAAAGGAGATATATTCACGATTTTGGACGATGGATAATCCTTTAAACTAAATGGGTAGAAAAATGTTGAGTTTGGTTAACGAAGAATATTCACGATTTTGGGACAGTGAATAATATATTAAAGTGTTTTGGGGAAGTGATATTTTAAATAGAATTAAAACGATTTGAAGTTGTTTTAAAATGAATTAAGTGTCGAAACCATAGATTTCAACATTCATAGTTGAAATAGACGTTTTCGAGAAATAGAAGGAAATAGTGGACTATAACACTGTTGTTATAGTAAATGATTTCTAAAAGGAAATGTTTTAAATAATATTGGGATTTATATATCTATCTTAATTTCAAATCCCTATACTAGTGATTTTGGGTTGTCGTAACGATGTTTTACGCAACATTCGTTTTGGCCCAAATAAATGTGTTTAAGAGAATGTTTTCCTTAAAGAATGAAATATATACTTAATTTCGATTTAAGTATATTTAATATTTTTCAAGTGTTGAAAATAAATGGATTTGTGAATACTTATTACTAAATAAGTATGGAAATGTTTTCCAATATGAAGTGAAATGTTTGAGATTACATCTTTTAAAGATAAATTGAAAATGAATATTAGAAATCGATTCGGAAATCGTATATTCATAGATATTTTGGAATTGTAAATTCACTATGGAATTTATAAAAGAAAGGGAAATTTGTTTAAAAATAAACGTTGATTTATTTTTGAAGTGTGGAAATAAATTTACGGATTTGGAACGTAAATATAAAGTAAATCGGTAAGGATTTATTTAATTGGTTAAAATGAACCATTTTGAATGAAAATGAATAAAGATTTGTGAATACATCCCGTGTAGGGAAATGATTTGAAATTTGTTTTCAAAAGTTGTAAAGGTGAAAAGTAATTTGAAATTTGTTTTCAAATGTTGAAGTGTGGGAATTATATATCTTGTAAAGATATTTTTGGAAAATAAATAATTTGGAAAATTATTTGGAATATGGTGATGTTGTGCATGCCTATTGATAGTTAAATAACCGACTATCTATATTTACCTTTAAATGGGTATTTGTTGTGATTTGCTTGAATTTGAATGCTACACTTATTTTTAAAATAAGCGCTCACTATTAGGATTAGCCGGGAAAGGACCTTTGGGTCGTATTACCCATTCCGAATATGTGATACGTCGATATGGATTGCATTTGAAGACTGGATATTTTTAAAAACGGAAGGATTACCGTCGAATGACTCTGCATCGGCTGATCTCCGATATAGAGGTTTTATCACCCTTAGTGACGGGAAGTCCGGACGTGATTAGTGAATATCCGGATTGCAAGGGCATCTTTGGAAGTGCCTTCGGTTCCGTTCGATCCTGGAACGGACTTTTATGGATGTGTGTATGACTTTACAATTTGAGATGTAAAGCTGGTTTCTATCAAATATATTTCTGTTGGTGGTGGAGAATTTATTCTCTTAGCTTAACACCCTTCTCTGAGATGTACGAGCTCAGAGGTTATGTAGTTGATGGTTACTAGTGATACATTCCCAAATTGGTAATGTGGCATACGAAGTGTTGTTGAGCATTTGATGATCAAAGCACAGCTTTTGTATAAAGCGTGGCTTTGTGGACGAGACTTCGTCGGACCTCACACCCCGAAAATGGTCAAAACAGAAAGGATGCAGCAAGGTTATTAGGGGGTAGTGCCCCTTTAGTGTATGTCATTCCTTCTGGATAGAGGTGGTATCATGGTATGGAGCCCAGATACTTAACCTATGTTGTTGCTGCAAATTTATTACTTTGTGGTTGTTGGAATCGAGGATCCTCGGATATAGATCGGTTACGATCGGGGAATGACATATTCGTGTCAGTAGTTACCCAGTTTGAAGGGTAACCCGGCCTTGTGTTGGCAGAGATCTAACCGTAACGTTAGGTTCTTGGGTCGTCTTTCCAGAGGCGTACCCATGTGGCAATGGGAGGTTCCTTGGCCTGACCATTTGTTGGAAATCTAAAGAAACAATACGAACCTTGTACGGTTTTAGTTGTAGAACCTGCCATCTAATATGGTAGCTATAGTAGGCATAATATAATGGTACCTATGCGGGCTAAGATTTATATTATACTTTCGAAATGTTTTCTACACTATGCACTAATAATAATATCAAAAATGATTTGGTTTTGCGTAATAAGCATCTTTGATTAACATAAGAAGAAATCTCCTCCAAGTCTGCGTTTGCATTGTGTGTGTGGTGGGAGGTCTTATGGTAGTTACATTTTCAAAAAGCATTGCGAATTGACTTTAAAAATATTTCTTTGTTTGTTTTAAAGATAAACTGTTTTAAGTTCTCACACCAGTCCCATGACTGACTCGGAGTTTATTGTTTCCTTCCTAAACTATGGGTGTCCACCAATTTCCACACGGGCAGTCTAAAGTCAGGTTATCAGGATATTCTGGAATTCAGGAGTTGCAGGAGGCAAGCTGGATGGCATGGCGTATTCACTAGTATATAGGATTTCTTTTCCGCTGTGTGTTGGTTGTTGTTGTACACTCTGATAATGTAATGTAATATGATGTAATGTAATAACTGATATAGTTCTTTGTTTAAAGATTATTCATTTATCTATTATATGTTGTTCCGCTGCAATTGTGAGATTCTGATATTGTTATGTTGTTCCTTTCTGCTCTGTTCTATCTTTTTCTCTCTTCTTCTATCTGTTTCTTCTTTTTAATTCCGACATTCGATTGCTCGGCAGTTGATATAGTGGACGTATTGATGTCGGTTTTCGAGCGTCGAAAAATCACAAACGTTACAATGAATTATAAAATCAACAAACATTTTTCTAATGATCAATGATGCTTAATCTACCCTCAGACCAAAACTCGAAGAAAAAAATCTCGCCGATCATCGTAATTTGACAAAAATGTCATCTCCGTTCAACTCAATATTTCTCATCAATCCCATTAAAAATCGAGATATTTGTACCATAATTCATTTTTTTCAACACGAATTCACTCATATAATCGAAGCTTGAAATCTGGATATAAACTTTTGGACCAATTTTTCTTTTCTACTGTTATTTTTCATTTTCCAAAATATCACTAAATATCTTTACTTAACACTATTTTTAAAATTTAATCTATAATGTTACAGACATTTTCTATTTAGAGATCAAAGTCTAATTTTGATTGTATGGGAAGTTTAAATTTAACTTAGAGGGATTGGAACTTATATATGAACAGAATGATAATATGTCTGTTGATACAGACATGCACAAGCCAATAGAAATAAATATTCACAAAGTCTTTCATGCACATTCACAAACATACAAGCAACTTCAAGTATATATAAGGGTTAAAAGTTTGCTCACCAGTCATGTGAAGAACAGAGGACCTGATATTTGCAACTGCAGATTAACTCTTGAACTTGATTGTTTGTTGCAGTATGAATTGACCTAAATGTATGCTTAAGTTGTATTTGTTTGAATTTTTGTTGAAGTTGATTTCCAGGCTTGATTCAAGATAAAGATTATTTGATCAGGCTCTATCCAGATTTGAAAATCTGGAAACTTGAACTGGAAAATGTTTTGAAACTGAGGTTGTTGATCTCAATTTGATTAGTTTTTGATTTATGGTTTGAGATGAGTTATGGTTTCATGATTTTGCATTGTTGAATTTAGATCTAAAGCTTGTTCTTGATAAAATTTGAATTAACTTGCATGCTTTCTGATTTGCTCTGAAATGCTTCAGATTGCAGTTTTGATCTTGTTTGATTGCTGAGACAATTTGCTTCTTTGATTTTTCACTCTGGTTTTAATTATCAGGTTTTTGATTTGAAAATTTTGAAACTGTTGAAGCTTTATCCCAGGTTTGAAATTAAATGGATTTAGTTTGAGAAGTTTTAATCTAGTTTAACAAAATTCTTTTAATACATTTTAATTAAATTTTAGTTTAAAGTAACACATGCATTTTCCACTTGTTCATTTGCATGTCAAAAATTATTACACTTGTTTATGCATGTTTGGCTTTAACTCACATATGTTAATTTCTTGTTTTAAAATATTATACTTGTTAATCTCATATTTTAATTTGCTTACACATGTCTTTTTACATTATAAAATGTTTGCATGTATTAATAAGATTTTTTTTATGCAATATGTATATTAGTTTACTTTTAGTAATATATATATATATATATATATATATATATATATATATATATATTCTCTAAAGGAATATGATCTAAAATCAAACTATACTTTAACACATATATTTAATATGTACTTATTCCATTTTGAATCATAATTAAATGCATCTCCTTATGTATACATATCTAAAGCTTTTATTCATTCTTGTTTTAAAATTTAAATTCAAGTTATTATACTTTTAAATAAATAAACACACATATGTGTATTATAGATTTTATCTTAAAACAATTGTTTTGAAAATAATTTGTATTTAATTCAAAATCAAACTTTATAAATATATTACATATGTCGCTTAAAATTAGAAAACAAATTTCTATAAAATTATATATAGTTTTCAAATCCATTTTTTTATTTATAAGATATTTAATTTAGAATTTAAATGCCACAGTTAAATTTAAAATCAATATCCAAAAACACAAATATCTTATTAAATTTGAAAAATTCAAATTAATTCATAATTTTATTCAAAAAATTATTTTAATTACCAATTTAAATTTGCTTCGAAACCGGGATCATTACAGCAAATATCAATGATTAACTCAGAACATGGTTATAAGTTTAAGTCACAAACACGAACTAGTCCCTAAACGTAGAATAACAAAATTAACATAACATCCATCATAAGACACAAGTATATATATTTATTTCAGGAACACACGACACAAGAGTATATGTTTATTTCACAAACACAAGACACAAGAATATATACTTATTTCACGAACATAGAACAATCACAGAATCCAAATATCCAGAATCCAAGAGATCTTAATCCAAACCGGTCGTAATGATCGTCCAAAACAATCGTAATGATTGTACTCAAAATCCGTGGCAAACAAACAAATAAATTGGTATCACTCGAACCGATCCGATACCAAGGATCGTACTCAGACCGAGAACACAGAATCACAAAATGATCTCAAGGATAGTCCATGCTGATCAAGGTGATCATAGAAACCATGAATCGATAAATCTTCATTTATTTAATATTATTATGTTCGAAAATAAATCCAGGAATAAACTTCTTAAGGATCTAGCAGCCACTTGCCGCACACCAAAAGTGAGTAAACTCTAAAGTGCCAAATACTGTCACCTTCAGTAATCACTGGAATTTAACCAATACGCCCCATACCGTACGGTGAAATTCAAGTATTTACTAAAAGCGAATAAATATCACTTATTACGGATACCACCAGAAAACCTGAACTACATTCTCTTAAGGATCTAACAACCACTTGTTGCACACCAGAAGGGAATACAACTCTAAAATGTAAAATACTTCCTAACAACAATCACACGAATTTAACCAAGGCATCCCAAACTACCTATTGAAATTTGAGTATTTGCTAATGGACTAGTAAGTTCCACTCAAACATTCTATTCATTGAGTTGTACCATAATCAACGAAGTCTTATTCGAAAGCATTTAAACCAATCGATATCACTAAGTCGATTATTAGCACTTACCAAATTATAGAATTAAGGTTCTCAAACATTTATTTAATTTTTCACTTGTAAAAATATTCCGTTATTCCAAATTGTTCTAAGGGTATTTATTTTACAAAACAAGATTTTTCATGTTCCAAAATCACATTGATTCTTTAAATTCCAAAAGGTTATAATATTGACACACCATATTTCAAAAGCCACTCATAAAGTATTCATTTATCTGTGAATCCATAAATCCATTTTTGAAACAAATTTAGTATTTTAATAATTATTCAAAACCTCATACAATTGTATTTCCAAAATTTGAAATTTCAAATCCATAAAATCATTTATAAAGGTAATTAACTACTTTAGAAAACATGTTTGATACTTAGAACTTAACTAAACTCTCTTTACGAAATTATTTGTATACTAAACAAAGCACTTATATACATTCGCAAAAAAAGATAGATTGAAATTCATAATTTTCCAAATTGAATCAAAAATGATACAAAGTCCATAAAGCATAAGAAATTCACTATTACGTATCACAAGATTGTAAAGACCAATAGTTTCATAAAGTTTGATTTTCATGTCTTCTCTAAACACAATTTATAACTTAAAAAACCTATATATATATATATCAAAACGATCACGATAGAACATTCAAAGCATATTTAAGCAACATCACAAACATAGCAACAAATCATAGGTCATACTAGATTTTTAGTTTTGAAACATCATTTCAAGCTCTTTTTCCTAAGATTTTCAAAAATATATAACATTAAACTTGTTTCTTAAAGTCTCAGATTTTCACCAGAAAAAGTTTTGCACCATTTGGATTTACCATTAAAAAGTTATGGCGATTTTAGTTTTAGGTTTCAACTCAGAAAATCGACAGAGCAGAGCATGTGTATCCGTTTCAAACCCAATTTCGACCCTTTAAATCATAGAATTTGCAGGAACATACAACATGAAAGTTGTTCATTAATGTCTTATCTTTCTAACAAAAAAGTCATTCGGATTTGTGGTTAAAAAGTTATGGCCATTTTACTGTTAGATATCAACTCAGGAAATTAGAAATGGTCGTGCTATAACATTAGTTACAAACTTAATTTAAACCCTTTTAAGCATAAAATTTCAAAAAATGATTAAAATAGAACTTATAGCTTATTTAAATATCTTTCCGCAAAAAGAATGAACCAATTCGGATCAATCTACACAAATATATTGCTGTTTTACTATAGCAATGTTCACAAATTGATTTCAGCAACCACTTTGCAAATTTCAATAATTCAATCAACTTAATCAAACCATTCAACTATTTATTAATAGTTATCACTCAATTTAAAGAATTAAGAATTAATACAGATAGATATGTGAGTTTGCAACTCACCTCTAATCCAAAAGATGAAGAAAGCTTGCTAATTGATGAACAACAAAGCAATGAACACTCTATAGCTATTCTCATCTTCTTCAACTCCTATATCTCCATTAAAATACCAAAAATCCCTCTCCTACCAATAATTTCAGAAATCACAAACTAAAATAAACCTTCAATAAATGGTAGAATTGAATAGAGGAGATGAAAAGAAGTCTTACCCATATCTCCTTTTAATTTTAAGATTTTTCTATGAATTGATCTTGATTTTCTAAGACCTAGGTTTTGAGTTTCTATTTCTTGTTTTTTTCCTTTATGAGGAATTGTGTACGTATAGGGGAAAGAGAATGAGATTTTAAGTTACTAAGGGAAATGATAACTATCATATCTCTTTTCTAAAGGCTAGTGGGCTTATCCTAAGACAAAGGCCCAGACAAAAACAATAAATAGAAATAAACTAACTAAATTTTTATTAGCCCAACAAACACTAATTTAAATCAACTCTAGTTTTATTATCTCCTAACACTAATTAATGTAATTAACAAAAAGATAAATTAAGTATTAATCATTATATATATATATATTTAAAATAATTATTATCCTATTATTTTTGCTAATAATAAAAAAAATCCAATTTGACAAAAAAAATTCTTTCTTATTAATAATTTATTTTAATTATCAAATGCTAAAAATTGATAACCAAATCATGTATTCAAAATAAATTTTAGTTACACAATGTATATTATAAAATATTAATAAATATTAATTAACCATAATTAATCGTAATTAATTAGGCAATTAACAACAGGGTTATTACAATAATCCTATTTTGCGTTAAACTAATCTTGCGATTTGTGATATCCTGGATATATGTATACAATCATGTGATTAGTGATTAGTTGTGCATCCGTATTGGACATCTTGGACACCTATATTGGAAATCTAGATTCATTTCTGTATTATTCATTTTCTTGTTATATCTTGTTCTCACCCTATTGAATATTTATAGATAGTCTAACCTGGGTGTTATTTTGCTTAGGTTAGGTCAAGACTTTTCAGGTTACAGGACATGTTGACTTTTGGATGTTGGGCTAGCAAGGAGAAAAACACTTTTGACTCTTAGTTTATATCATTTTGGAATTTTGTAATTATATTTATAAAATGTATAACCGAGATTAGAGAATTGTAAACTTGTATATTATTTGAGTTTAGTACTTCATTTTGAAGACTCAAAATTTATATATGTATAATTTGATATTTATTCTGCTGTGATCTGTGACTGTTATTATATGATATAGTGTTTTGATTTTGAGAAATCAGTATGCCTATTACTTTTTATTAATACTGTACATGTCAAATTCAGTTTAGATATTAAGTGAAAAGGGTATAAATGGCGTGTCAGTATTAGTATAAAGATATATTCACATTCGACCGCCTTTAACAAGCCGTATTTTTCGGATTAGCAGACAATAATGCTTGTAATGTTCTTTGCTAAAATGGGTATCGCAGTGGGGTCGTTACAGTTTTACTACAATTCCATAATTTTTCAATTATTATTATTTATAATCTATATCAATTAAATAATTATTTCCATATTTTCCTTATAATGCCTAATGTCAGTGATAAATTTTATAAACTCCTTTTACAAATGAAAGAAAATTTCTCTTCTTTTGAAATTAATTTATTTATCTTATTTATTATCAATATTAAAATTTATAAAAATTATTTAACCACTTTTAAAATATTCAAAATAAATTTTATTGATAATTTATCAACGAAATAATTTATTCCACAATCTTTTTAACAAATAATTTTCCCCAATATCAATAAATATTACCAATTAAATCATCTTCTACTATATCCCACTATTAATAATTTATTACCAAAATTCTCACTTTTCACAAAATACATCACCAATAAATCCCAATATTCACCTTTTGTTTTTAAAATTCATTTAATTATTTATAACTTCATTGTTAGTTTTTAATTAATTGCTTCTCATTATCAAGTTTTTACATTGTAGGATAACTTTAAATTAAAAATTCATAATGTTTAATATATACATAGTGATATAAACATATGAATAATGTATTTCTTATGAAATACCCTCTTGATTCAAGCGTTGGACACATCTGCAATCACGATATACATATTATACGTATGTATTTATTACTTAAGTCTGTTTAGCATTTATTATTATTCCATCTTTAATTGTATGTTCATACAATATAAGTTCAATTATTATATAATTTTTATAATTTAATTAACATATATAATAGTCTTATGTATAACATTATACTAATTAAACCTTCTTTAATTAATTTAGTTAATTAACATATCAATTAAATTTAAATTATTCAATTAGACATTTTATATTGAATATGTGTAATATAACATTTACAGTTATGCGTACATATCTTTGTAATATGTATTACTTTATTCATTAATTAACTTTTAATTAATTTATTTAACTGAACTACTATATTTAGATATTAATCTCAAATATTTCTTATATGTACATATATACTTACATCATCTTAAACAATTTAGGATAATGTAACATATATCATTCTATATATTATACATGTATATACTTTAATTAATTAACTGATTTAATTTATTAATCTTATTAAAATTTTAAAATTTTTGAAATTAATTTATTAAGTTTTCAAAACTAATTTTGAAAATCACATTATAGCATTTATAATGTAATATCGGTTTTTTTAATTTAACTTTTAAATTTGAAATTTTATTAATTTCAAAACAATTTGAAAATTAGTCCAAGGACTAGTTCAAATTGGGCATTTTCTAGTTTGGGCATCTTTTTGCCCACTTCACATTTCAAGGCAGGCCGGTAACCAAGTAGGGCAGGTTATTTGATTACCCAAACCTATTCCAAAATATTACTATTCTAGCACCCTACTAAATGGACAAAACTTAATTAGCTAACCTTAACATGACTAGTTCGGATTGCATAGGCTATTTGACTCTGATACCACTCTTGGAACTAGGCCATCACACAATAGTATAAATGTAAATTTCTTTTTTTGGCCATTTTGGACTTTTTGGGCTATGAACTCTAATTATTAGATCTTATCTAACTTAATTTTTAATAGATCATTAATTTATTTTATTTGTAACCAAGTTTTTGTTTTGATATTATATTTGTATTGTATAGTATAACCATGCATACTAATACGCATGTGTGCATACATGCACATGAAACATATACAATGTATATGTTTAACATGCATGTATCTAAGTGCTAGGTTTTACACTATAACAAACATGTTAGCTCCTTCATATACATATGTGTTGTCCAATATATATATATATATATATATATAGTTTAATGTTATTTCAAATTATAAATATACTAGTATATTTAAATATATAACATCGTGAAATAGTAATGTTTGAAATACAAATATATTTTGAGTTTCAAATTTCAATTCTAGATCTGATTACAGACCTATTGCATGTGAAAATGTAATATACAAAATTTTTGCTAAAATTTTATGCAATGGATTAAAGGATTTTCTACCATACTCAATTGTAGAAAATCAATCTGCCTTCATTTGGGGAGAAATATAGGTGAAAATATTCTTTTATCTCATGATTTAATTAATGATTTTAAGAAGATTGGAAAGCAAAAAATATTCATAAAGATAGACTAACAAAAAGCATATGACATTATAAATAGAGAATTCACATGCCATATGTTGCAGGTTATGGGGTTTCCTACTTCCTTTATTAACCTTATTTATAAATGCATTACCTCACCTACCTTTTCTAAGCGTAGAAATTCAACATGGTATTATCCACTCGAATAAGGGACCAAAACAAAGGAATCCCTTGTCTCCTTATCTTTTTTGCATTGCTATGGAGTTTTTTCACTCACAATGGAAGACACAATTACTCAAAAGAAAATTAAATTCATTTCAAAAATTACACCACTTGTCTTGCATTTGTTACATGCTAATGATGTGATGATTTTTTTTGGAAGCTGCTATTGAAAATGCTATTGGGATCAAGCAAGTTTTTGATGCGCTATCTATTACTACTGGGCTGCAGCTAAATCAGCTAAAATCAAAAGTCTACTTTTGTAAGAATGTGAGAACTGGACTAGAAATTCTACAATTTTTGGGTATAATGGAAGAGCACCTTCCAATCATGTATCCAGGGGTCCCCTTATCTACTGACTATGTGAATGCAGTAAATGCTCTTTCTTATTACAGAAAGTGATGGCTAGACAAGAAAGTTGGGACAACAATTTACTCTCTACAGTAGGAAGAGCTCAATTGATACAGAGTGTTATAATTCCAATTGTGCTTTATTGGCTGCTAATCTACAACCTATCTATATCGATCTTGAAAAAAATTGAATCTTTATGTGCTAATTTTTTTGAGGTGGTAAATCACATAAAGTTGCCTAGGAAGCTTTATGCAGACCTAAAAGGGAACGAGGATTATATAGATATGCATGTATGTATGTACTTACGAAATTAAATTAAATATTTTTATATATTTACGTATATATATATATATATATATATATATATATATATATTTGTGTGTGTATGTGTATATCGACCTAAAATATCTTTGGAAAAAAAAAATCTAATTTGGTTCCTTAAGGTTTTAAAATATGTTTCCCTCTTTAATCCTTACAGTTTTAAATTTTATTTCCTTTTTTTGATTTCCATACGAAATCGACAATTTTTTTAGTACATACATACATACATATACATACATATATATATATATATATAACTTTATGCATATTAAAATACAAATACACACACACACACACATATATATATATTAAACATATATATACCGGGATTAATTATACGATATGTATATATATATATAATTCGAATAAAATAGATATACATAATAGTTTTTTGAATTGATATATATATATATATATATATATAACTTATTACATATAACGTAGGTTGTTTATTTAATTTAAAAACAAATTTTGTTTAAAAATCATTGAAATCAGTTTTTGATTTTGATTTGTATTTATAAAATATATCATGGCCGAGATCATACATATGTATTGTTTATTTTTAAATTAATAACAGAATATATATATATATATTCTAAATGGCCAACATATATATAAGGATTCGCGATAATATATTCGATGTAACCATACATGAATTGTATATGAATAAATATATATATATATATATATATATATATATATATATATATATATATATATATACATATATAAATTGTACATAAGATTGTCACCTTACTATAGCCTAGAGAATACACCTTCAATGTTGAATCAATGGACTCTGCTTGAATCTCTATTCAACTTTTCTAAAGAGAGCCACCAAATTGAAAGCATTACACATCGTTGCACTATTTTTATTTAAATTTGTGCTTTGATGCTTGAATTGCAAGAGAACGAAATGAAGAATTTTCATCCTAAGGAGTAAGAATATAGCAGCTAAAAACCCTATAGCAAAAGGATAAGAGAAAAGAAGGGTTAAGGGTGTTTAAATAGTAGAGAGAGAGGAGTTTATAGATGAATGTGAATCTTCTCTTTCATTTGCCATTTCATACCCTTATTGAATCAGATCTCAAACTTTATATTTCCTCACCGTAGTCGGTCATATAAGAGCCCTCTTGATAATATGCATTTAAATCTAATTTAAATGCACATCGATATTATATATCGACACACATGTATACAACTTTTATGTATGCACTATTTTCAATATTGGTCAACATAAATAAAATATTTTTTTATAATTATTACTTCATTAATATTAATTAATTTATAGCATTTATAATTAACTAAATTAGGTGTTAGTCGGAGTATTCACCATTTTGATTGTGTGACTCTTTAGGTGTAAATTCGCCAATGACTATTAAGATTGAATAGTTAGAATATCAACGTTCATATGTCATCTTAGTTAGTGGTGTGACATTTTGGCTAAATTTTTCACTTACTTAGCTTCGGTAAAATTCAAATTTACTTATTTTAAGTGTTATCTAATAGTGATAAGTACTTACGCCAATTCTCTTCGTTAAAACAATATCATATTAGGACTTATGGGATTCGTTTAATGTTAAAAATTTAATATTGTCCGCATTCGACTTTATAGTCCAAACACAAAGTCTTTGGCTTAATAATAACATTTATTATTAATCGAGCTGCTCTAGCTAGAGGCTTTGACTTTGAGTTGACTTCGGTCCATAATGATACTAATCTCGTATAAGTGAGGAGATGAATTCTCTATTGAATTGTGTTTCACTTCTACTATTTCTACTCGACGCAACTATAGTCGATCGACGGATGCCAACCATGATTCAACTATAATCAAAGTGGAGTTTCCATATTGAAGCTTGCCATTATACTCAATTCGAGAAAATTATATAATATTGTCACATTGATATTTTCTGTTTGACCCTAGTTATATTATACAAACAAAGAACTATCAAATGAGTCGTTCTACGGTTATTCCATAACTATCAGTACGTAACACCTTGGTGCCCCTAGCAGCAATAAGTGATACACTGCCCAACATTAAGAGAGTGTTACATACTGTAGTCTCAATGGATGCGTCGATAATTAGACTGGATACATCTTGACTTGGAATATTTTAAATAATGTGTTTATTATGCCGTGATAAATCGCTCATGATTATAATACCTTATAATACTATCACAAAACACACCATATATGGATTTCTATTATATATACTTGAATTAAATGATTAATTATAACACATTATAACAAGCATATAATAGATTGAAAAACATCTTTTATTTCGAATGATATTTTATTAAATATTTAATAATTTATAATAAATTATAGAATTACCCCTAGAGCATACCCTTAACTCTATCATTTAAAGAGACGTGGTGATAATAGAATAATTTAATTTAACTTTTTAATTAATTCTTTCTACTCCTTCGAAAAGAATTTTAATAAGAAAATCACGCCAGAATATAATAACTTCTAAGACTAAAGCTTGTTCTCATTTGGATGGCACAGAACTCGGTTCTTTAATGGTAAACAATTTTCCCTAGGTCTATTTCTTGGGCATCCTGCATTTTTTCACAAAACGTCCAACTTTGTCATAATTAAAACACTTCCTTGATCTAGCATCCTTTTTCTCCACTTGGTCTTGTAATGACCTTTCTTCTTGCATTAATGACACTCCATCAAAGATCAATCGGATTGCTTCCTCTTTCTTGTCTATCTTTATCCAATTCTTTGTTGGATAGAATGGCATTTTCCTTTGTCTAAATTATTGAGCAAATGAGCTAGTAGAAGATAAATCAAGGTAGCATACAGTTTCATATCTTAAACATATATTTGCTATTTCTTCAATTGTGGATATTGAAGCTAAGTTAGCAATCCATCTTTTAGGTCAGCATTGAGTTCAAAAATGATTTTTTCATTCTTTTCTTTTGAAATGTTGATCAATGATGGTACGTACTTTGAGAGTGCATTAAACTCATTGACATACTCGATCATAGATAAAAAAAAATTGAGTCTAATCAAAAAATAATTTTGAAGCTATGTTGCCTTCTTTGCTTTCGGTAGAAAACGAGCTTTGAATAGATCTTGTAACTCTTTCCTAGTAATGTCTTCTTTTGGATGCATCACAATTACGGCTTCCTACCAATATATCGCACTTGCTTATGAGGATGCTAATCTCCTTTTATCCGTATCGGAGAGATCTAAATCTCTAAAGATTCTTTCATATGTTCTTAGCCAAGCATGACACATTCTACCTTCATTTCCCATAAACAGTTTACCTCCTAAACTTGAGTAGTCATTGTAGAGCTTGGTAAACTCTGATTTGGTATTTTAATTATTATTTCTATTCATGCCCATACCTTGAATATGTCTACTAACTTTGATCCGTTGATCCATAGTCAAAATTACATTTTGATTGCTTGATTGATTATTTGGTGACTCAACTTTCGAACCTATTCTAATTCTACCTGGTCCTTCCCTCTTTCGATAAACAACATTTATCACTTAATCAGATAAATGTGATATAATAAAATTGTGTATGTAATACAAATATGTATTTAAATATTATCTTAGTGTTCTCCTTGTAAAACACTTGTCAAAAATCCTTTACCACATACACGAGTTATTCCCAATTCGCTTAGGTCATATTGAGTGAGTAAAAACCTACATATAACTCTTCTATAGTCAATTATGTTCTAATTGCTGATTTATACAAAAAAATTCTAAGCTTTACTCTAATACCAATCTATGATGCCCCGTTCCAATGTCCAGATTACCAAAGAGTATAAATACTATATGATAGCCTTGATCAAAAGACTTTAGAGGAGAGATCCCTTGTATACATTACTTTAGGTTAACATAGATACAAATACCTAGACACGTCCGAAATGATATGTATCTTGTCTAAATGCAAGGTTGTATACACAAGTTCAAAGAATTTGTATATATCACATATCAGCACACAATAAATAATGGTTTTGACAATTCAACGGATCATACACACACAAATACGTACATATCAAAATTTATATACAACTGAATGCCTAACCAAAACATTATATATCTACAACAAGAACACAGTGTAGACTATACACAAACTGCACCTAAAAAAGATGCCTTAGTACATTCAAAGCCAAATATATACAACATACATGACATTAATAGACTAATACAATTCTACAGACTCCAAGTGAGTCCCCGATGGCCTTCAATCTAAATGACTCCAATTATACCTCTAATGGCTATGGAGAGTGTTCACACAATTAACTCTAAGTCAACTACTACTCTAAATTTATACATCGTGTGCCAACCAACATCAGTCTCTATATCATACGAAATTACTTCAAAGCGAGAGAAGGATACAATCTTGAAACAATCCACAAACTGACCCGAGGGCATGTCATAAAATAAATTCTTAAGTCAAACTAGATATTTAATTGTAAGTAATCATGTTACATATATATGAATGTATCTTGTCGGGTTCTATGGATCATATAAGTTACACAGGGTCTCACACACCAAAAAATTCCTAAATCTTCATTTTCACAAATCAGTTATAACACCCATTTCACGACACTATTCAATATAGCATACACAATTGCAACTCTAATCAGTTGGGATATCGTATCCTATCATTTTACTTATGAGTTACCTTTTGTTATATAACTTTAAATCATTTCGAAATAACCATTTTATGAAGTATACGACATTTCTACAAATACTTATTGTTGAATATGCAAGTATATGATTTTTGTTTGATGATAATAAACATATATATATATATATATTCATTTAAATGTATTTGTTAATGTACTATTTCATTTTCACATAATTAAATAAATATTTTTCGAATAAAATAAATAACACAGAATTTAAATTCAAACATATATTTTATTCAAATATATATTAATAACAATTTTGAATAGTACAAATTTGAGCTCTCACTATATACATAATTTTTCAAAAAATACAATTTTGATTACATCACAATTTTTCATTTACAAATGTCCTCACTGCATATCACTCATTCACTCGTATTTATCTTCAACTCTATTCCAGATTGAATCCATCATCTGAGTTATCTGCAAAATACACACTGACGCAGTAAAATTGAAAAGGAAATTGTTGTGTAGTGTGAAATAAAATGTATATTTTGAAATTGTTATTTGTCTCAGTTCTTTGGGCTGTTCATCATCATTTATTTTGAATTCATCATACACGAACAACTGGTGACATGCACAGTGTATCGCTGTACATGCCACAAGGCCGTGCATACCGATGTACACTTGATAAAATTACAGGGACAGGTGAGCACAAGGTCAAACCCAATCAAAAGCCGGTTCAACTCAAGTGAAATACAAATAAAGTTACGACATGAGCACAAGGTCAAACCCGAGCTATAAGCTGGATTCAACATAGGTGCAATCCAAATGTACAAGTTCAATAAAATAGTCAAGACAACCAAAACAACTCGACCAGTCCAAAATCAAAGATGAACAATATAAAAGGTGGTGAACGGTAATAAAGGAGGCAAACAAGTAATGTATACATGAATGCTACAGTCTCAAGTCCACAACAACATCGATGGAAATGAGTCAAAGCAATGAAATGACCAATGGAACCTGACTCAAGGAAATGAACAAAGAATGAATGCAACGAAACCAACATGATTTGATGCAACTCAGACTTGAATTGACAAGAATGTTCAACTAAACCCAAAAATGATGACTGAAAACACAAGACAAGCTCAAGTAAACACAACATCTCTAACGAGTGCATATACAAAAAGCTTCAGATACAACAAGCACATGAAAACAGGTCTGGCCACGACAAATAACCTATGTATACACATACAAGGAAATATCAAGGTCTGAAAACAATGCAGCACATAAACGAGGCATGTACAAGATGGCAATTCACCACACAATGAAGCATGGTCAAACTTCAAACCAAAACCAGTAGCCTCAACAGTAAATGATCGTAGTAGAAACAACCAGACTATATGCAAGCAAGGCTACGAATTCAAGTACGAAGGCACATCAACACCAGACCAGACTACAAAACAGTCATGTACAACAAAGACTGGAAGCAAATTCCAACTGACTCGAAGCAAGTGACTATGATCAACATACATGAAGACTAAAATGTATCATGACTTCAGGCATGCATAAAACTCAACAGTAAGTACAACAAGATATATATGCACAGAAAAAAGTGGTGGACAGGATACAAATGCAATAGAAGTAAAAACAATGAGGCATGAAATAAATCCAGACTTCATATACAGAAAATGATCATAACAACATATACACATACATAAATGTATGTATGTATACAAGTGAAAATGACCAGACTGCAACACTACAGTATGCAACTGAATACAAGTCGAAATGCTCATATCAAATGCAACAGACCAGCAGTAAAATTCACATGAAGTTGTAAACAATTGACCAAAGTCAAGTTTAAATGCCATAAAATCAAGCCATGGTAGCCAAGGAATCAAACAAGTCAGAACCGAGCCATGAAAATTGAGCAACGCAAATATACAAATTGAAAAGATCAGAAATCATCACGAGCATCCATACGAAGATCGGCGGCCAAGCACAAATTCAAATGAATTTATACGAACGATAATTAAGGGGATCGAACCTTATAAAACCCAAATCATCATTGGCTTGTAAATCATTCGAGTTCAAGCAATATCATAGAGCATAACATCAATTAGGAACTCGAATCAAAGTCGAGTATTATATAAATCAAAAAAGGACACACGTATCAATTCAAGAAACAATTGAAACAATTGAACTCGACTTGATTAAAGCAGCCATGAACAGAATCAAAGAAAGAATTTCAAGCATCAACAATCAATTCAACAAAGCGGCACCTCGATTTACAAAAACCCTAAGCTTTTGGAAGTGGAACAAACGAGTAAAGAGAAACGAAGCAGCTATTTATTTTAACGCAAAGAGGATAAGGATACGGCCGAATAATATAAACAGAAGAAGAGGATAATTCTTACCATTCTACTAATTTGGGCTGGATTCTTTAATTGGGCTTTAATATTTAAAATTAGGGTTTTTGTGTTTTAATTTTTTTTTATTTGCTATTTACTTTTAAACTTTTGTAATTTCTAGTCGTGTGACTAGGGGACGAACTATGGTGGTGTAGTTCGAGAATTCACAACTCAGTGGCTGAGTTGTGGCAGGGTTTTGAGCGTAGAGTTAGGTTAGTCGATAGCGGGTGTCGCGAGTTTACGTGTGTAACCATCCGACTTCTTAATTTCTAGTAGAATCCTTGGGGGCAGCATGTAGGCAGGGTTTTGCCGAAGCTAGGTAAATCTATATGTTCTATTTCTACTTTCTATTATTCTGCTATTATCTGTGCTGCTATTATTCTGCATATCTGCGTTGAAATTATTTTATATACATCCGTATTGACTTTTTATAATTGATAGTATCACCCTATTCACCCCCCTCTAGGGTGAAATCGATCCTACACTTATGAGAAGGCTAAATCATCTTCTTGTCTTATGAAACCCAGAAGCATTGCACGATGATAAATCACATATGTGGTTCTGCCTTTTAGACTAGTCTTCACTGGAAAGTCATCTCTGTCTTATTCAACCGTATACTTCCAACCAGTTATGATTTTCACTTCACACGACCCTTTTGTCGCCATACCTTTAAGTGTTTAGAGCATGATAAATCTCACTGGTGTTGTTTTCCACTTCATTAATATCTCCATCTACACCGCTACTTTTTTTCATTTGCACTACATCTCCAACACTCTTCATTATTTTTGATGGATTTATATATCATAGCAACGAATCATTTGGATTTAATGACGAGGAACAAGGTTGCCAGGATTCAGGTTGCAACCTTTGAATCATTCTATTACGATGAATACTGGTAGTCTAGTAGTCAATATCCTATGTTGTTCTTGATAAATGTTAAATTTATTATGTTTAGAATCATATACTCTTTTCAAGACAATATTTATTCGAGAAATGTCACTTAGCTCATCATATAGCCCATCTTATTAGTCGCATTTGTACATACTTGCAGTTAATAGCAACATTTATAACAAAAGCAATTTTAAACAAGAGATTGAATATTAGCAATCGTGTAACGACCCAAAATTTAATAACATTATTAGAATATTTAATTAGGAAAATTAAATTAAATAATGTAGAAGATAAAGGATATTGAGATTTATTAATTTAAATATGTGTCGTGCATAAATGAATGTTTAATGACATAAATTTAGCATAAAATAACATAAAGGGTTAGGCTAGGGGTAACATGGTAATTTGGCTACAATTCCTACTACATAAACATTTCACATTCTCAAAAATAAATCATTTCCTACATTTTGTGGGTAGTATCCGCTGAAAACCCTCATGAGACAACACTCGTCCTACTGGGGACACCTAGAGGTTTAGCGGTTTGTTGCATACGCTCAATGCAATTGTGCTTCCTATGAAAACGGAGTGATCTTAGTTTTCCTTTATTCGAGGACGAATAAAAAGATAAGTGTGGGGGTATTTGATGTGCACGTAAATATGCATATATTTACATCTATATTTTATCTCTTTTTTATTTAAATAAACATCATATTTGGGCATTTTAACATGTTTAAAACCAAAATTCAATTATTTTCAAACCATCATATTTTCATCTTCATTTAGAGGCAAAACGGTCATTTTTGTCCATGTGTCAATGTAAGAATTTTTACTTGGACAATTTTTATTATTTTTATAAGATATTTTGATGCATATGGAAGAGAGATTCATGATGATATATGCATACACAAGGAAATAAAAAGGAATGAAGATGAAATAATTCGAGTTCAAGATCATGGAGCACCCCACCCACTTACCTTGATTTTCAATTAGGAGCTAAGCACATGCTAAAAGGTCATTAAGGTTTCATGTACATTTAAGAGGGGGATTAGAGGATGTTAATGATTATATGGTGGCCACACTACATTAAGGGTATTTTGGTAAGCTCCCTAAAAAAAGAATTAGGGTTTTATGCATGTATAAATAGCCCTCTTATGTACATGAAAGATCATATATACTCTCATATATATTTACTTAGGAAATTAGCAAGTTGTAAACAAAAATCAAAGTGAAATAAAAATGGCTTCCAAGCCTCTTTCTTCTCTCTTTTCTACATGCTTTTCTTTGTTTTATTGTTAATGTTTATTTCAATGCTCTCTTTCTCTTTATGTTCATAGCTTAGATTTACATTCATGCAAGTAGTGTAGTTTATATTTTTATGCAAGTAGTTAGTAGCTAATCTCTTTTGCTTTCTTTGCTTATTTTCTATTTTCTTTTCTTTTTAATGTTGAAATTTACTTATGTTGCTTTAATGCCACAAATGAGTAGCTAAAGCACTTCAATTTAGGGGTAATGAAGCTCTCAAATATTATGTAATTTTAACATTTCTTTTGTTTATGATCTCTTTTTGTTTATGCTTCATGAGAGTGAATTTTGATGCAAGATTATACAAGTGAGTTGGATAGCTTATGTTGCTCTTGTAAATGAGCTATTCTTAATCAACATAAACACAATTTGCATCATCATTTCTAATCCATTTTTGATTTTGAAATGAAATTAAAAATGAAATTTGATGATCTATATTACTAGTTAAAATAGTAAATATATCATACTTAAAATAGCTTTTGCTTTGGCTTCATTTTCATGAGAATTGATAAGTGGTTTAGTTGTTGTATTATAGTTTGATGGTTTGAGTTATGTTAATTAATAGCATAAACAAACCGTTCTTATGATAAATACAACAATATTTCACTCAATATCAAAGCTAGAGATCATAAATTGTTGTTTGTTGATTTACAAAAATATGAAAGTGGATTTATCCCTAAATTGTTCTCTTGTTCTGTAGTTTTTAAATCACATTTTAATGCTAGCTTTAGCTTTTTTTTTGTAGTTAACAATTTCCTCTCACTTTGGTCTAATTTGATTGAATTGAAAATTTTAAATTTTAAAAATTCCCTGCGGATCGATCCGTATTCACCATAAACTACAAGTGTATGCCGTGCGCTTGCGATTATTTTAATTTGAAAATTTTCGACTATTTTCTAAACAGATAGAAATTTAGTCGTTGAACAAGTTTTTGGCGCCGTTGCCGGGGAATCTGTTTTGATTTTGAGTTTATATTCTTCGAATTATTTTTCTCTGATTTTTGTGTGTTTTTATTTCATGTGTGTTTTATTTAAAAAAAAATTGTGTGTGCATTGTGTTAGCATTTGATTTTTTTTAGTTTGCATTGCATTTCCTATATAAAAAAAACATTCACAATTTCATTCAAAAAGAAAAAATTTGTTATTCCATTCCTTTTTACATTTTACATCTTTTTTTTTACATTGCTTTGACAATTTTAGTAAAAAAAATTATAAAAACATTGTTACATTGCCTTCTACTGTGCACTGAACCCCTCTGCCTGCTGCATTGCAAGATTGGACACAGTTCATATTCTCCAACCACCTGAAACCACAGTTTCAAACTCCTCTCCACTGCACAGTACCCATATCACTACCATCCTGCCTCACCAATCCACCATACTTCACATATCACAAGCAAACACAATACAACATCCAAGCAAACACATACTCCATTTCATTTCAAGTACTGTGCAACTGTGCACTTCAATCTCATCACCAAAACTTCATCAATTGTTGTATCACCATCATCCACCATTTACTGCCCTGCTTCACTTCAACCACAACACACTCCATCCTCTTTAACAAACGAACAAACCACAAAACCACCATCAAATACCACTAACTGTTCTGATCATCAACCAGTTATAGTTCATCAACCTCTCCCATTGTCACATACAAATATCAACTGTTCTTTTGCCATTGCAGCTCCACAAACCAAACTACTGCACTCCTCACATCATCTTCAAACTACCCTACTTTCCACTTCCTACTGTTCTACATCAATCAGCAATAAAACAGTGCATATACACTGCACATTCACTTCACCATCATGCAGTTGCAAACCTATAACCAAACCATCACCTCACTTCTTCAATACAATCACCTGCCTACATAAACCTGCCAGAGCAACCACATCATCAAACAATTGTACAAAAACTCATTGCCAACTCCAACCCTACTGTTTCCTTCCACCGACCATCGTTCCTCACCACCTTGCTTGAACTTCACTGCTTCAACACCATAACCAAAATAACGGCTACAAACACATCTCCCCTGACTCGCTTCAACCAAAATACCAAAACTTCCCACCCTCTTCACATCTCATAACAACCTCCTCTGCCATACGCTGTCTCTCATTCAACTTGCATCACACTCCCGCCAATATACCAAAACTTTCCACTGCCGCTCACATCAAACATCATACATCCTACTTCCCACCAGCAGACTTCCATACATCCACCCACCTTCACTTGACTACCATTTCAAACTGCCACCCACTGAAAAAAACTACACTGCTTCTACAATTTCAAAATCAAACATCCGCCTGTGATCATTCTCAACTACAACTGTGTCACTGCACATCTTACTGTGCCTACTACTTCTGACCACCACACTTCTCAACCACCATCACTTTTGAACTGCCTCCTACTCGACATCTTCCTCAACAACAATCCAAGTCGAGCAAAGTACATCCGCATTTGAAATCGACTTCAAACAGACCACTTCCAAACAATTTCGAGCTCACTCCAGCAATCGACCAAAGCAACTCAAACCGCAACCATCTCGATTTCCTCAACGTATGAACTGACCACCGTGTTTTAGTTGAACGACCTCACGAATCACATTGCTTCACGCTTCCCAATCAAGCAAAATCGAACTGACCGAACAACTTCTGCACCTCAGATCACCAAACCCACATCCCCACTGTCGTCAATCGTCTCTGACCAACTTCTACGCCTCACCCAATCGCCCCTCCTCTATAGTACAAACGTACCTAGAACGTCTCAATTCGGCTCGCGACGTTCAAAGAGATTCATTGAAATCCCCTGAATCACCGATGGAATTCATCTTGTTTGCAGTTTAATTTACTTCGTTGCTTTGAACAGAGAATTCATTCTGTTGTTTTATTTGAGTGGGTCGGGTTGTGTTGTTTTGGAACCGAACAAAAAAAGAGTTTCAACTTGTTTTGATTTGTTTCAATCCCCTAAAAAAAGAGAGTTTTTTTAGCATAATTTGTTAGTTTAATTTTTTTTTAGTTTTGTTTTGTCTTGTTCTCTCTCAAAAAAACAACAAATTTTAATTAAATTTGTTTTCATTTGTTTAGTTTGGTTTTTCTTTGATATATCCAAAAAAACTGTGTGTATATATATATATATATCCTGTTTTTATTTTCAGATTGCAAAAGCAGAAATTAAAAAGAAAGATTAGCTTGCCAAAAATAACTGCTCTTCCTGCTTGCTTTTAAAAAAATCGCCGCTAAAAAAATTGTTTATAATCTACATACTATGGTATCGTGTTTTCATCCCTTGTTTTTAATTTAATTGCATTGTTGGTTGTTTGTATTTGCATTTATAAAAAAAAATTCAAAATCCAAAAAAAACAAATATCATTTTAGTTGCATTGCAAATTCACGTTTAATTTTTGTTTTGAATCTATCTCATCTTGTTTTATTTTCTAAGGGCAATATCTCAATTCACATAAGGTGAGGGATTTCATCACCCTTTCCTAAGCCCACAAAAGCATTTCATCATAGAATTTGACTAATAATAAAGGTTAGACCTTCGACTTAAGGGTGTCGGGAGCTCACTTAGGGCTACGAGCTCACCTAGGGCTTAATTGTATCTTCACAATTATTTTCTTTGAACAATTTTATTTCTTGGTGTCTATGCTACGGTAGAGTAATAACTAGTTATAAAAATTACGATGATTCATAAATATTATATTGGTTGTTCCTCTGAAGGTACTTAAACCTTCGGCTGCATTGCAACAGTGATTCGTGGTGCACCGATAACTTCTGCCTGTTACCTGGCTGAGAAATATTTTTGTTGATTTAAAACAAAGTGTGATTATACAATTTTGGGTTAGGAGCTACTAAGGACAGAAACTAATTAAGTCCTCTGCATTCATTTAGTTGCATTAGTTCATGCATATTTAAAAAATTTCAAAAATCTAAAAAAATTGTAAATATTACTTAACTTAGTTTTTAATTCCAAAAAAAAAATTCCCTTTTCCTTTCCTTTGAAAATTTTCAATCAAAAACAAAAATCCAAAAAAAAAATATAAATATTTTCAAAAAGAAAAAAAAAATTAAAAATTCAAAAAAATCCTTTTAGTAAATATTTAAAAGTTTGAATATTCAAAAATACAAAAACAATCGAACTTCAAACTTTCCTTTTGAAAATAAATTTCACTTAGTAAATAGTTTTCTTCCTTTAAGAAAAAAACAAAAAACAAAAAGAAAAAAGAGAAAACAAAATTTTCACTTCGTCTTTCAAATCTCTTTCATTCTCTAAACTCGATTCTAACTTCTTTCTCTTCTCGACTTTCAATTGTTTATGAGTACTTGGACTCGTGACACAACAACAAATCGTTGGACTCGCGACTCAATAACTAACCGTTTAACTCGAATAGATGATCCTCCCGAGATGGCAACGAAAACGCCCCTTTAAATCTTATGGATAAAATCGTTTCTGATAGAGTTTCTATTCCATCTTGCATTACGTTACCCGCCCTACGGGTAACCATTTCGAAATTCACTCGAACCATATTGCCACACTTTCGAAATTTGGCACTTTCGAGCACGAGGACCCATACATTTTCTTGACTAAATTAGAACAAGTTTGCGCAACCATTAAACTTCAACAACTTTTTGATGACGGAATCAAACTTCAATTAATCCCATTCGCTCTTACGGATTACACTAAAAAATGGTTGTACAGCTTACCATCGAATTCAATTAAAACATGGGATAAATTCGTAAAAGCTTTCTTAAAAAAATTCTACCCCTTGGAAAAAAACAAGCAGAATTCGAAACGAAATTGTAAATTTTCATCAATTCAAGGGAGAACCATTTGGAAAATATTTCAAAAGATTTAAAGAGCTTTTGATAAAACGTCCACACCATAACTTTGAAAAATGGACGATTTGCCAAATCTTATACGATGGACTTGAAAACAGCTCATGAACCATGATCGAATCAATGTGCCAAGGAAACTTTCTTATCCAACATCACGACGATGCTTGGCAATTTCTTGAAAACCTCGCCGAAAATTGTCCCAATGGGAACGTTCGAATGAAAAATCAATTTACTCTCGATCGAGTGCACACTCGATAGATCTTCTTTTGCTTTGGAAGCTAAGATCGACGCAATGATTAGAAAATTCGATAACATTTTCTAATCAAATCAAATGAACCAAGTTTCCTAACAGATGTGTTATAAATGCAACGATCCTAATTATATAGCCGATCAGTGTCCCAATTCTGTCGAACAAATCAATGCTTTCAATAAAGCCAAAAACGACCCGTTTTCTCCCACATATAATCCTGGTTGGAGAAATCATTCGAATTTTGGATGGAACCAAAACAATCCCAACACTAATACGGCTCATCTCAATTTTCAAGCATTTCCGAATAATGCTTCGAATCCTCCCTTTCAGCCCAACAATTTTCAGCCAAATTTTGCGGGTCCGTCTCATAATCAAGCGCAACAATTAAATTTTCAACAAAATTATGCTCATCCTCCCCAAGATGATAAACGTTTAACTTCACTTAAGAAAACTCTTGAAACGTTGGCTAAGGCAACTACTCAAAGCCTTTAATCAAACAATATTTTGCAAAATTTATTGACTTCAATATGCAAAACACAAACCAATCAATTGTAAAACTTGAAATGCAAATGAGTCAATTAGCCACTTCTGTAAGTGAACGCGAACGTGGAACATTCCCAACCCAGCCCCTTCCAAATCCTAGAAATCAAAACACAAATTCAAATCAAGTCCATGTTGTTCAAGATAGCAACGTCACCCAATTGAATGCTATCACAACTTTACGTTTCGACAAACAAATCGATAATCAAGTCGTTAGTCCAAACGATTTACCGAAAGTCTCTCTCGACACTTCTAAAACAACGAACGAACCTGAACAGAACGTGGGCCCAAATGTTGAATCAAATGCAAATCAAAACTCTTCTTCTTCTACTCGAGTAGACCCGCCTACCGAGTATCGTGTTTCATTTCCACATCGTCTTCGACCAAAAAAACACTCGGACCAAATGGAAAAAAATGTTGGAAATTTTTAAACAAGTCAAATTTAACATTCTGCTTCTTGACATCATTCAACAAGTCCCAACGTACGCGAAATTTCTTAAGGATTGTGTACCCAAAAGCGACATACACAAGTGCCCAAAAAAGTCTTCTTAGCCGCCAGGTTGAGCAAAATCTTGTCCCAATCCATGCCCGTCAAATACCAAGATCCTGGCTGCTCTACGATTTCATGTACAATTGGAGACAAGACGATTAACAAATGCATGATAGACTTAAGTGCGAGTGTCAATTTGATTCCATACTCCGTTTACGATCAATTAGGCTTAGGTCAGCTCAGACCCACAAAAGTCACGCTTCAATTTGCCGATCGCTCGATTAAGAAGCCCGTGGGAGAAATCGAGGATGTGCTCATTCGAATAGGGAAATTCATATTTCCCGTTAATTTTATTATTCTCGAAACACAACCTGTGACGAATCCTGCAAGTCAAATTCCATTGATTTTAGACCGACCATTTTTAGCCACCTCAAATGCCTTAATCAATTGTTGTAACGGATCAATGAAAATCTCTTTTGGAAACATGACTTTGGATCTTAATATTTTCAATCTCGAAAGCCAATCAAACAAACCTTGTGAAAAAATGTTGGAAGTTAGTGCCATTCACGAAAACTTTGAAAATGAAACACTTGATCTTAACAACGAACGCGAAGCTGAATATGAAAAATTGTTTCACGTAATCCCCAACAAGATCGAATACACTCTTCCCTTTGAATGACTTCTAGTTGAGTCTGAATCTCAACCCAATTCTTTGATCAAAAAACTTCCAAAGTTGGACCTCAAACCACTTCCTGATCACCTTAAGTACACATACTTAGGTGATAATGAAACGTTGCCCATCATAATTTCAGCAACTCTCTGTCTTGATCAAGAAACCTTGTTACTCTCCATTCTTTCGAAAAACAGAGAAGTAATTGGATGGTCGATCTCCGTTATAAAAGGAATTAGTCCCGCTCTTGTTCAACATCACATCCAGTTAATCGACGATGCCAAGCCTGTTCGCGACACGCAGCGAAGGCTTAATCCAAAAATGAAAGATGCGGTGCGTGATGAAATTCTTAAACTTCTCGACAATGGAATTATTTACCCAATCTCTGATAGTTCATGGGTTAGCCCAGTTCACATTGTACCAAAAAAAAATCTGGGCTAACCGTTGTCAAGAACGATTCAAACGAACTTATCCCAACTCGTACTCGAACGGGTTGACGTGTTTGCATTAACTATCGAAAATTAAATGCCACAACACGTAAGGATCACTTCCTCCTTCCTTTCATTGACAAATGCTTGAACGATTAGCTAGCCACGACTTTTACTGCTTCCTTGATGGTTATTCCGGCTATAACCAAATTCCAATTGCTCTCGAAGATCAAGAGAAAACAACTTTCACATGTCCATTCGGTACCTTTGCTTATCGACGTATGTCATTCGGACTTTGTAATGCTCCTGCAACTTTCCAACGATGCATGGTTGGCATCTTTTCTGACATGATTGAACGCTTTCTAGATGTTTTTATGGATGATTTCTCTATCTTTGGCGATTCTTTTTCTCAACGTTTACATCATCTCGAGTTGGTTCTAAATCGATGCAAAGAAAAACATTTGACTTTGAATTAGGAAAAATGCCACTTTATGGTCAAACAAGGCATAGTCCTTGGACACATCATCTCAAATAAAGGCATTGAGGTAGATAAAGCAAAAATTGACGTAACTGCAAACCTACCCGTTTCCAAATCTGTTAAGGACATTCAATCATTTCTATGACTTGCTAGCTTTTATCGATGGTTTGTGAAATACTTTAGAAAAATTGCTCGTCCTTTGACAACTCTTCTCGAAAAAGACGTCCCATTCGATTTCAACTCTGAGTGCATCTCTTCTTTTGAACACCTCAAAAACGAACTCATTTCTTCTCTAATCATTTGCACACACAATTGGGATTTTGCTTTCGAAATAATGTGTGACGCTTCTAACTTTGCAGTTGGTACTGTCTTAGGACAACGCATCAACAAAATCCTTTATGTCATTTACTACGCGAGTATGACTTTGAACGACGTTCATCTCAACTAAATAACAATGGAAAAAGAGTTTCTAGCTGTCGTTTTTGCGCTCAAAAAGTTTCGACCTTACTTGATAGGTTCACACATTACTGTGTACATAGACCATTTAAAAAGGATGCTAAATCCCGTTTGATTCGTTGGATCCTTTTACTTCAAGAATTTGACCTTACAATTAAAGACAAAAAAGAATCTGATAATGGCATAGCTGATCATGTATCTTGTCTTCTAAACGCACCATCTTCTTTGCCGATCAATGAAAACTTCCTCGATGAACAACTTCTTTCAATTTCTATCAACCCATGGTACACTGATATAGTGAACTACTTTGTCACTAAAGAAACTCCCGCATCTTGGTCCAAACAGGACAAATGCAAATTCATGTCCCAAGTGAAATACTTCTATTGGGCGATCCATACTTGGTCAAATGTCCCGACCAAATCATCCGACGTTACATTCTGGATAATGAGATCAGGAGTGTTCTTTCGTTTTGCCACGATCAAGCGTGTGGTGGACATTTCGGTCCTCGAAAAATTGCTGAAAAGGTGCTTCGGTGTGGTTACTATTGGCATTCTCTTTTCAAAGACTCGTTTGAATTTTGTAAAACTTACGATCGATGTCAAATGCTTAGATGAATTTCTCGATGAGATATGATGCCTCTAAACCCCATTCTTACGATCGAAATCTTTGATGTTTGGGGTATCGACTTTATGGGACCTTTTCCTAATTCTTTGGAAACTTGTATATCCTTCTCGCTGTCGGTTACGTCTCAAAATGGGTCGAAGCCGTTCCATGCAAAACCGACGACCAGAGAATTGTTGTGAAATTTCTCAACGAAAACATCTTTTCGAGGTTTGACACACCTCGCACTATAATCGGTGATAACCGAACCGATTTTTGCAATCGTTCTTTTGAAACTTTAATGAAGAAATACTCGATACCGAAAAGTTATCCACTCCATAACATCCTCAAACTTGTGCGAAAGTTGATGTTTCAATTCGTTAAATAAAACAAATCTTGGGGAAAATTGTTAACAAGAATAGAATAGATTGGTCTCAAAAATTGACCAACGCGTTTTGGGCTTACCGTACTGCTTTTAAAACTAACCTTGTGATGTCCCCATTTTGTTTAGTTCATGGTAAAGCTTGCCATTTACCCGTTGGAATCGAACACAAAGCGTTGTGGGCAATAAAGAACTTAAACTTTATTCTCGATAAAGCTGGCGGAAACTGAAAACTACAACTCAACGAACTAGAAGAACTTAGGAACGATGCATATGAAAATGAGAAAATTTACAAAGAAAGAACCAAAGTTTTTCATGAAAAGTCAATCTTAAGGAAAACGTTTTCACCTAACCAGAAAGTTCTTTTATATAACTCAAGACTTCATTTATTCCCCGAGAAACTTAAATCAAGATGGACCGGACCATTTGTAGTACGAACTGTTTTTCCACATGGTGCCATAGAAATAGAAAACCCCAGGGATGAACAAATTTTCAAAGTCAACGATCACCGTTTGAAACCTTTCTTGGAATTGCCCAGTAACCATGAGAAGGAGCTCATGATTCTTCATGAGTCAAACTACGTCTAGTAAGAATGTTAACCCTCTTTTGTAAATATGTACATATTTTTCCCTGTTACATACATTATATCATGCATTGGCTATGGAGACACAGTCAAAATTAAGTGCGGGGGGAGTCTCATTTTCATGGCATTTTTGAATTTTCATTTTCTTACTTAAAAAAAATCTCAAAATTTCTAAATCTCAAAAACATTTTCTTTTCTAGCACTTTGATTTATTTTTGAAGAACACTATGAGATAAGTATAAGTTTTGGTTAATAAATTGAAATGTTTGAAAATTTATTTATCTTAACAAAAATAAAAATGAAGTTTGATTATAAATAACAATGCTTTAACTAGTATATAGGAAGGTTCATGTGTGCTAATTATGAAATATATCTTAATTGAAAATCTTTGTTTTAAAAAGTGGTTGATTTAAAGTAAAGGATATAACATCTTTTTTGTCTTCTAATTTAAGTGGTGCTAAGATGATTTTGCAAAACTCTCTCTTTCTAAAAAGAAAAATAAAAAAACAAAACATTTGTATATATGTAAATATTTTCTATTAACACCTACGGTCGATAGGTGTACACACTTGTGTGTACACTCGCCATGCTCTGTACCTTTCTCAGGTAAGCCCGAAAGGCAGTTCATGATCGGTATATCTGGTCTCAGTTCATCTGAGCTAGGTGTATATATATTAATTCTTTTATTAATAATGCTTATAGTCGATAGGTGTTCACATTCATGTATTCACTCGCCACGCTCTATATTCCCCTCACATAAGCCCGAAAAGGCAGTGAATGGGTAATATATCTGGCCTTAATTTACCTGAGTTAGGCATATGTAAATATTATTAATATCAATAAAATCTTCAAATAAGAGAGAATAAGCAATTGAAATCTAAGCACCATTTTAACTTGTTTGATTTAACATGTTATTGAAAAGTAATGAAAATACCACTTTATTAAACTTTGATAATCAACTAAGGATCCATTTCCTAATTACAATGTGTTATCAACCGAAACAACTAGCCAAACTATGGTCTATCTGTTATGACAACTTGATTTTTATTGGAAATTTTGACGGGTAAATGACTTAAATTTTCAAGACAATGACTAAAACTTGTCTTTAACTTATTTGTGACTATTTAAAAGTAAATCTTTCATTTGTAGATACTTTTAAAAGTTGCATTCATCCCATTGTAAATAAATCTTGCACTTTGTAAATATTTTCACTTTGCTTTTGGATTTTGTGGGTAGTATCAGCTGAAAACCCTCATGAGACACCACTCGTCCTACTGGGGACACTGAAAGGTTTAACGGCTTATTGCATACGCTCAATGCAATCGTGCTCCCTACGAAAACGGAGTTATCTTAGTTTTCCTTTATTCGAGGACGAATAAAAAGATAAGTGTGGGGGTATTTGATGTGCACGTAAATGTGCGTATATTTACATCCATATTTAATCTCTTTTTATTTAAATAAGCATCATTTTTGGGCGTTTTAACATGTTTAAAACCAAAATTCAATTATTTTCAAACCACCATATTTTCATCTTCATTTAGAGGCAAAACCGTCATTTTTGTGCATGTGTCAATGTAAGAATTTTTACTTGGACAATTTTTATTATTTTTATAAGATAATTTGATGCATATGGAAGAGACATTCATGATGATATATGCATGCACAAGGAAACACAAAGACATGAAGAGGAAATAATTCAAGTTTAAGATCGTGGAGGACCCTACCCACTTACCTTAATTCTCAATTAGGAGCTTAGCACATGCTTAAAGATCATAAAGCTTCATGTACATTTAAGTGGGGGATTGGAGGATGTTAATGATTACTTGGTGGCGCCACTACCTCAAGGGTATTTGGGAAGCTCCCTAAAAATAGAATTAGGGTTTTATGCATGTATAAATAGCCATCTTATGTACTTGAAAGATCATATATACTCTCATATATCTTTACTTAGGAAATTAGCAAGTTGTAAACAAAAATCAAAGTGAAATAAAAATGGCTTCCAAGCCTCTTTCTTCTCTCTTTTCTACATGCTTTTCTTTGTTTTACTGTTAACGTTTATTTCAATGCTCACTTTCTCTTTACGTTTATAGCTTAGATTTACATTCATCTAAGTAGTGTAGCTTATATTTTTACGCAAGTAGTTAGTAGCATTCTCTTTTGCTTTCTTTGCTTATTTTCTATTTTCTTCTCTTTTTAATGTTGAAATTTACATGTGTTGCTTCAATACCACAAATGAGTAGCTAAACCTCTTCAATTTAGGGGTAATAAAGCTCTCAAATATTATGTACTTTCAACATTACTTTGATTTATCTCTTTTTGTTTATGCTTCATGAGAGTGAATTTTGATGCAAGATTATATAAGTGGGTTTGATAGCTTATGTTGCTCTTGCAAATGAGCTATTCTTATTCAATATAAACACAATTTGCATCATCATTTCCAATCCATTTTTGATTTTGAAATGAAAGTAAAAATGAAATTTGACGATCTATATTACTTGTTAAAATAGTAAATAGATCATACTTAAAATAGCTTTTCCTTTGGCTTCATTTTCATGAGAATTGATAAGTAGTTTAGTTGTTGTATTATAGTTTGATGGTTTGAGTTATGTTAATTAATAACATAAACAAATCATTCTTATAAATACAACAATATTTCACCTAATATCAAAGCTAGAGATCATAAAATGTTGTTTGTTGATTTACAAAAATATGAGAGTGGATTTATCCCTAAATTGTTCTCTAGTTCTATAGTTTCTAAATCTCATTTTAATTCTAGCTTTAGCTTTCTTTTTGTAGTTAACAGTTTTCTCTCGCTTTGGTCAAATTTGATTGAATTGAAAAGTTTAAAATCTTAAAAGTTCCATGCGGATTGACCCGTATTCGCCACGTACTACAAGTATACGCCGTGCGCTTCGGCTATTTTAATTTGAAAATTTTCAACTATTTTCTAAACCGATAGAAATTTAGTTGCTGAACAAGTTTTTGGCGCCGTTGCCGGAAAATTTGTTTTGATTTTGAGATTCTATTCTTTGAATTATTTTTCTTTGATTTTTATGTGTTTTTATTTCGTGTGTGTTGCATTAGAAAAAAAGGTTTGTGTGTGCTTTGTTTTAGCATTTGATTTTTTTTAGTTTGTATTGCATTTCCTATATAAAAAACATACACAGTTTCATTCGAAAAGAAAAATAATATGTTATTCCATTCCTTTTTACATCTTTTTTTTACATTGCTTTAGTAAAAAAAGTTACAAAAACATTGTACCTTCTATAGGCAGTCAAGTATTTTTGCAGGATGCATGTTTACTTAATATTTACTGTTATATAGAGTTTATAACAAGTTTGATAAAGTTTAAATTGCAAAAAGTTATGTTTTGGTAAAGAATATTAGTGAGGGGATAACCCGTACCACTAAGCGGCGTGGTCTCTTCATATCAGTATAAACTGAGATGTAATGTTATTACTCACATTAAGCTTTATGTCTAACTCATATTTTGTGTTTTCCCACATAAACTCTCGGGTACTCAAAATTTGATTTGAGTAGTTTGAGAGTTGTGGACTACAGGTTTAGTAGGTTGGACGAATAAAGCTACCAAAGACGTGTAGGAGGCAAAGATAGCTATTTAGGAGTCCATTTTGGTTTATTCCGTTGTGATGTACTAAGAAATTTTATGTTCGTCTATTTAGTTCTCTGATCATCATAAGAGGACATTGTCATATGTCGCTTTTATCGTAAATTGTAATAATTAAATTTATCAAAACTTAGGGATCGCTTTGGGGATTTATGTAATTGAATATGGAATATCTTTTGGAATGTAATGAAAAGTTATTTTAAATTGTGCAATGATTTATTCATATTCATGTGTTTTTGTGTTACTAAAAATTCCAAAATTACCATTTTCGGTCGCTAAGAAATAACAACTATGGAAGACTGCAGCATCCGTGGCGGTAAGTTTTAGGCCTCTGGATATGGGATGTTACAAATCAGTCTAAAGTAAAGGAATTAACTTTAAACGATGGAATTTAAACTTAAATAAACACATATAATATCATCCAAACAAGTACATAATCACACAAGTTCATATAATTTCAATCAAAGTGAATTTTGACTTGTTTAACTAGGATTTAGCCCTTAATCCTAGTTTAAATTCAAATTAATATTTAATAATTCAAATTTAAAATTTTCAAACTACAGATTTCATCAATAATTATTTCAAAATTTTATTTAGGAATTTTCAAATGAATAGACTTTAATTTATTTATTTTCTCATTGTTTAGAAATATTTTAAACCTTTTGATTCAATTCTAAATTCAAAATAAGATAAAATACTTCAGATTTAATCCTTAAAATAAAAAAATTAGCCCAATATAACTAAAATATGTTTTTGGGATTTTTCAAATCAACAAACTTGGATTTTTCCTAAATTTTCATTTAAAGAAAATTTAAACCTTGAAAAATGCCTCCTTTTGAATTCAAAATCAATATAAGCTAAAAGCTTTTAAGAATTTTAAAATATCATTTTAATCATAGTAATCTTTCAAATTTGCAGGTGTTTCAAAATTCAAAGTTTGGATTTTAAAATGAGTTTTTAAATCACGGTATATTCTTTGGAAATTTAAAATAAATTTACAATAAATAAAAAATGCAATTCAATGTGCTTCCCAAGCCATAATCCTTGATTCTTAGTAATGCATATGCATTGTATTTCATGTTTCAAACCATCACAATAACACAAAATAGTCACATGAAGGCAAGATTCGCAAAATTGAACTTACTAGTAATTAGAAGTGCATAATTACATAAACGGTGAATTAAACTTTCCTAGTTCCTATGCAATATCTATAATTTGAATTCTAGTGTGATGTCAGGTGTTTGTTAAATTGAATTCAATCCAAATATCATCTTTAACTACGTCAGAAAATGGATATAGGAAAGACTGAATTCAAAAAACTGATTAAGGAATGACATAAAATAGACTAACACAGTTAGGATGCGTTCATGTGCAAAAAGTTCAGGTGCGTTTGAAGGAGCCCACGTTAGTGCGTCCAACGCGTTGGATGCAAGAACGTGGATTCCTCCAAACGTAACCTGTTCAGGGAAAGCAACAAAAAGAACGGTCTGTGTCCAATGCGTTCGCATCGGACGTAGACCATTCTCCCCCTCCTCCCTCTATAAATCCCCCCCCCCCCCCACAACTCCTTAACTCCATCATCACCTCCAATCCGAACTTCTACCTCTTTGTTTGAGCAAATCCGATCAACGATTTAGGTTATTTTTATTTTTATCGTATTTATTTCAATTTTATTTATTGTATATATTTATTTTGATTTTTTTCCAAAATTTTCTTTTATTTCTACCTTTGCAGTTGTCGGATTCCGATTCTGAAAATGAGGATTTGGCGGCCTTGATAGCCGCATAAGAATACTTGAATGGACTAAGAGGCACGGGTATACCAATGCACACTTTTACGACAACGGATATACAGTGGGTAAGATATCCTGACCGGCCACCACGAACGTTGTTAACGTAACTTTCGAATGAAAAGATTATGCTTTTTGCCTTGTGCGAGCGCTTAAAAGGTTATGGTTTAACTGCTACAGACGATATGTGCATCCAAGAAGCGATAGCAATATTCATGTACGTCATTGGACATGCCCTTCCTACGTGTTAGGTTGCCAAAAGGTTTTAAATATCAGATAGCACTATTTCTGTTTATTTTCATAGAGTACTTGAAGTTGTGATGTTACTGTCGAAAGATATAATTAAACCGGATGACAACCAGTTCAATACTGCACCGGACCACACTAGAGATGACCATCGATATTATCCATTTTTTTAAAATTGTATTGGTGTTATAGATGGAATACACATACCTGCGCATTTGCGTAGTTCACAAGCTTAACATTTTATTGGAAGAAAAGGCTTTGCGACATAAAATGTTATGACTATCTGCTCCTTTGACATGACATTTATTTAGGTTGTGGCTGATTGCGAAGGAACCGCACAGGACAATAGAGTTTTAAATACAGTTTTAAATGATAGGAATGCCAACTTCCCACATGACATCTTCTAGTCAGTTACAACATGAACTAGTTCAAAGGACCGCAAGGAATAACATGACTTTGCTACGGGATGACATAAGAGATGAACTGATTGCTGTAGGATTACATTAAATGAAAACAGTTCTGTATCCGCTATGTATTTTCAATTCTGTATATGTTCTGTGTTTTCAATTTTGTATCTGTTCCGTATTTTAATACTGTATTTTCAATTCTGTATTTTCAAATCATGATAAAAAAAATTAACATAACATAACTATCATAATAATACCCCTTTTAGGAAAACAATGATTCCCCTTTCAATGTCCCTTTCGGATATAAAAACACATTCCCTTTTCTCACACATTCCCCTTTAAATGTCCATTTCATCTCCATTTTAAATGTTACTGTGAAGGACCCTTTTAAATGATCACAAACGGACCCTTAGACATTATAACGTGTCACCAAGGCGGTCTACCGATTGTTTGCACACTTGCACGTCAGATATTGACCGATTGTTGGTCTGAATAGAATGATCCATGCATGAAAAATACTATGAATCAATAATGCATGCATAAGGTGTAGTGATGAACTTTAACCGATGTTATATAAAAATACACACCAGTCCGCAGGTGCGGCGCAGTGGAAAAGAGCAGTGGAAATGAGGCTTGGTTTCCACTAAAAAAGGGGTCACTAACAGTTTATTGCCTAACATACATTATCTTTGTTTTTATGTTGAGAATATTTCGTTGCAATATTCAGCACCCATCCAACTATTCAACGTTTCGCCGTATGATTAAAAAATGGAGGAAGCAGCAAAGTTAGGAACATGCGCGCGCGCGTACATACGCACGTGTGTGTGTGAAAGTCTATTTAGACATAAAATATAGACACAATTAGTGACACAAAGAATCTTCACCATTAGATTTCCCTGAATTCCACCTTTCTCGTAAAGACAAAAAAATCCAACGGTTCAGATCAATTGTGTTACCGTTTTGTGTTTAATTTTGTGTTCAAATAGCCGGTCCGATATACACACACCCCCCTCAAATCTCCTTTAACATTAACACACATTCTGAATTAAATAATACCAAGTGGTCGAGCAAAAAATGAGATGTAGTGTGTACACACACATGCAGAAATAAATAAATAAAACAGTGAACATGATAAGACGAGTGACCAGAATACCAGATATTTCAAAGTCCAAATATATCAAGGGCTTCTAGTACTCTGATGTGTAGGCTGGAAACGACTCATTCCTACCAAGCCTCGTTGAATTAATAATTAATATGAATATTATTTTGTTTGTCGTTGGCAAACACTCATAGTTAATAGTTATAAGCATTGTTTTATAAGTCACAAGCGACATAAAGTTATTCTACAATTTTGACTTATTACCCATTTTTGAAAGCTACTTATTAGTCGTTGCTCGTTGGCAAACACTCAAATAGTAGTAAGTAGCTAATAAGTCATTTAACCTGCTTATAAGTCGTTCCAAAACAAGGCTCTCAAGTATATCAAGGACTTTTACTACTATACTCAATCTACTTGCTCCCTACTTTTAATTTCAATCTTTCTTTGCATAATTCAAAAATGGAGGTCGCAGCATCAGTAGCAACAGAGTTGGCCCTCTCAGGCCTATCTCGTGTTATCAACAAGCTTGCTTCCAAGTTTGGAGGTGATGTAACTCCTGATGAAATGGAGCATCTGAATGTTTTTGTTGGTTACGAAATTGAAGCGTTGATCAGCGAAGCAAAGTCCTTTGATTTAGTAAAGTCGGCGCCATTACTGGAGAAGCTGCAAGCCGCTGCTTTAGAGCTGGAAGATCTGCTAGATCTCTATGAATATAAACAAATCGAGAAACAGGTCAGCTCTTCTTCTTCTTCTAATCCCATAGAGAGACTCAAACCCATATTAAAAGAAAGGATGAGACCTATTCTTCCCAAATCGCCTTTGAGAATTGGTTTAGAAAAATTGTTGAAGTTGGTTGAAAAAGTGGAAAAAAAACATCCGTTTATCATGTCTAGGAAAAGCACAACACAACCACAACCTAATTCTATTACTCCAACTACCTCAATTCTTTTATCTCCTTATTTTGGAAGGGAGAACCAATGCGATAACATCATTGACTTCTTGTTGGATGAGTCTCATGTCTACTCAAGTAGAAGGACAAATAAAGTTCCCGTAATTGCTATAATAGGAATGGGAGGTTCTGGTAAAAGTCATACTGCTCAACGCATCTTTAATGATGATAGGATTAAAAATTATTTTGATGCAAATATGTGGGTTCATGTTACACGTGATTTTGACGTGGAAAGACTTACTAGAAAAATGGTAGAGTCAGCAAACAATGATAAATGTCCCAACTACGATAACTTTGATGTACTTCAGAAAAAACTAATAGAATCGTTGTCAAAACGCAAGAGGTTTCTTTTAGTTTTGGATGATGTTTGGTGTGAAAACAAGATGAATGAATGGGATGTGCTTGTAGGTCCTTTGAATGAAGTCGCACAAAATGGAAGCAAGGTTATCATCACAACACGGATGGAAAATATAGCAAATAATTTACGTGCGAAAAAAATTCATTTAGAAGAATTGAAAGTTGAAGAGTGCTGGTCAGTATTAAAACACTATGCATTTCGTAACGATGAAGAAATCATTGACGGTCAAGAGTTAATTAATATTGGAAATCAAATTATAAGCAAGGTAAAACATTCTCCTCTTGCTTTAAGGGTTGTGGGAAGTTCATTAAGCAACAAAAGAAGTGTTAATGAATGGGACAAAATTCTTACACAAGATCACATATTGAAGGAAACCATGGATCTTCTTTTATTTAGTTATCAATGCCTGCCTTTGCATCTACAACGATGTTTTGCATATTGTAGCTTATTTCCTAAAGGTTACGAATTCTACTTTGATGTTCGTAGTTCAAAACCACATTTGATTTCTTTGTGGATTGCGCATGGATTTATTGAAAACACAAGTGAGTTAACGTTTGAGGAAGCAGGAAAGTAATATATTGAGGAGTTGCTATCATATTCTTTTTTTGAAAAGAAATTTGATGACTATATGTCTGGCTATTTTGTCATACATGATTTACTTCATGATTTAGCGGAAAATGTTTCAAAGAAACAATGTCATAGAATCGAGAATCTTGACTCACTGAATATTCCTATAACATGCATTCATCTATCATTGCACATAACAGAAGAGATGGTAAACGTAGTTATATCTAACATAGTAGCGACATCTGCGTAGCTTGATCATTCTGCAGCATGTTGGTTCCCCAAATATTTTCAAAAGCAAAAAAGAAATATTTCAAAATCTAACTAAACTACGTGCATTGTATGTTGAAGACCAGGAAATAGAAATATTGAGTGATCCTCGTATTGACAAACTTAAGCACCTTCGGTATTTGCATGTACGATATGATAGCAAGCTACCTGTATCCTTGACCAAGCTATATCAGTTACAGTTTTTAATTTTGATCAAAGATCAAAGAGGTAGTCGTACATATTTACTAGCTAATACTCTGCCTGAAGGTTTCAGTAATTTAATTAAATTGCGTACTTTACAATTTTATCCTCCATATGGTTGTGAATTGGATTATCTATATTATAATTCAAAGATGATCAACATAGAAAAACTAACGTCGTTGCAAAATTTGAAGAAATTTTGTCCTGATGGTTTTAATATAATAATATCATCATTAAGAAACTTACCCCTTTGTGGATCACTTTCAATTCTAAATTTGGAGAATGTTAAATGCAAAGAAGAAGCTGAGAAGGCGCTGCTAAACCAAAAAAATAAATTATATAAGCTAACATTTGAATGGAGCAAAACTCAAAGTAGCATTGATACATGTGAAGAAGTTTTAGAAGGACTTGAGCCCCATCGAAATCTAGAAAACCTAGAGATCTTAGTGATCTCTAGGTTTTAGAAGGAATTGGTTTCCACGTCTTCAAACTCTAAATCTTCAATCTTGCAAAAGTCTTAAAATAGTTCCGTTTCTTCCTCCTCGACTATTGGAATTAGATGTTTGGTACTGCGATGAGTTGATGCAGCTTCCTCCTCTTAATGACACTCTTCATACCCTCTGTTTGGTTTATTGTCCAAAGTTAACGCCACCATCAAGGTTTAACGAGTCTCCCGGTCTTAGTGATCTGTTTGCCCTTACCAATCTTAAAAATTTGGATCTAAGAGGATTTCCCAACTTACAAGCCCTTACTAACTTGAGTCATACTGTAAGTCGTTTGTGGATTGCAGATTGTCCAAAACTTACTAGTCTGGGAAATTTGCAGCGCTGCACGTCGGTGGAATCATTAAATATATGTAAATGTCCAATGCTAAGGAGAGAAGAAGCATTATTGGTGGAAAGAGTCGTGGAAGGAGATATCCCCAACCGTCTTCCATATGTAGGATGGATTTGGCTAGATGAACCATTATTGGTCGATGAACTTGTTCAGCCACAAGCCTTCAGTTCCATTCGAACACTTAGTTTACAAGGTTTACAAAGACCCTTCCTCCAAATTTAAATTATTAATTTAATTTTCGAGCCTTACTTGTCTCTGTTTAACAGATTGTGCAGTCATACCAAATCTGGAGAAGCTCTCATCATTGAAGTGTTTGTATATACAAACAAGCCATGATGTTGAATCGCTGCCAAATCTGCCAATCTCTCTGCAAATGCTTCGGATATACGACTGTCCAAAATTGAAGGAGAAGTACGAAGAGGGTGGCCTACTTTGCAACACCATTTGTCACATCCCTTACATTAATATCGGTTGGTGAATTGTATATAAACATGTATTCCAAGAGTTGAAGTATACGTCAGTAGTTGAGACTTGCTTCTCTGGCGACTTTTGGGTTTAGGTATCTGCAATACCTTTCTGCACATAGTATGTTACTGTGTGTGTCTATACATATACATGTACAAACACATATACATACACATACACATACACATACACATACACACATACATACATACATAGTTTGTTAGGTGGATGTATTATAAACCTGTCAGTTCCAGTTATGTTTGTTAAGTGGGAATGTATTTATATTTGAATTTTTAGGCCGAAACGAAGATTATGTTGATAAGCTACCGACTTGGTATCTCTACCTGTTCTCTGGTTTCTACCGATTTTTATTTTTATTTCTAATCAGATTTGGTTGGAGTATATACTATATATACAACACATGGTAAAATATTACATGTTTTGTCTACAGTTGCAATCGTTGGATACAAAAATAATACTAGTACATACTTTCTTGTAACAACTGTGATTTTTACTAATTTCTGAAATATTTGGATTTAAGTAGATGTTTTTGTGTTTAATAAGTGATTTGGTTATTTAATCAATATTCTGGAATTGGTGAGTTATGGTTGCATGTTTTGTGTTGCTATATTAAAATTTGTTTATATCAGCAACCTACATTCGTCTTACACACCTTAGATGTTCATGGAAGTTTACTCACAGAATTAGAAAAACAGGTGGATAAAGATTTCTATACAAAGACAGAATCGACAAACATTATTAGCAAGGGCAGAACAAAGGTTACTACTGCATAAAACATTAGCTGCTGTTGAAACATTAAAATGATGAATGTGAACATAAAGATATACATTCATGCTCGCATATATGTTTGAAGATAGGATGACCATCTTCGCCAATCCCACTCACGTTAATCAGCTCATTTTACCATGACTTATGACCCTTAAATTGCATGTCAATAAATAGTCTGCATAAACTGCAATTTCTAACATAGCAATATAAAACACAAATCAAAATATTCAAGTGTTTGTGCTAAAATTGATCACACACTCAATTGTCAATGAAAGCACCAGTTCACAATCACAGATTACAGATAATAAGTATGTAGAGAATTAAAAATGAAGAACATTCAAAAAAATTAGATGAAAGCAGTAAAAAACACAAAATTTATAGTGGTTTTTGGCATGAAATTCATGATCGATACAAACGAATTTCACATCGATCAAGATTTGATCCAATCGAGTCGAAATTTGGCATGAACATTCCTTAGGTCGTACGGGAGCTTCTGTGAAAATCTCATAGCATTTGGACTTATAGATTGTGAGATATGATTGATGCAAGTTCGTGTTTTCGTTAGGCTGTTTGGTTCGTATCGATCCCCTTCGCATCGCTCTGTTCGAATCGATCAATGCACGTGCTTGCAAAGTGACGATTCTTGGATCGATCTACTTTTTGTGCCGAACAATTGAGTCTTCCTTGTGCACAAGCCTCGTTCGTATCGATCACTTATAAGAGCAGGATGTACTGTTCGTATCGATCGATTTCCTATCGTTCTGTTCGACTCGATTCACTATGGCTCAGTTCGTATCGATAATATTATGTTGTTCGTATCGGTCGAATATATCTTACTTCCAATCGACTTCTTGTGTGCCACTTCGTATCGAGGAGGGGTGTTGGTTTCGTATCGATCTGTGGTCGATCGACACGAGGTGAGTGTAAAACTTAATCGATACGAAATGGACACGAATGCTACAGACAATGGATGCGAAGTACGATGCTTTCTTAGGGATCAAGGACCATTCGATGGATACGAACTGTCAGAGCTTGATCGATGCAAACAAAGCCATTAGGTCGATGGATACGAAGAGTGTAGTTCCCATGATCAATACAAAGCCGCGTGTTCCTGATGGGACGAACAAGGTTTTTGGACTGATGGATACGAAATGAAGCGCTCTGATGGATACGAAATGAAGCGCTCTGATGGATACGAACATGGTGATTGCTGAAATTGCATCAATCATATCTTAAGCATACGAACTCCGATTGACTTGAAATTTAGAACGTTGGCTTCCGCCGCTTTAATTGTCGTGTCTTGTCAATTACAGCTTGATCCGGACTCGGACAAAATTTATCGATATCCATAGCAAATCTGCGTTTAACCAATCTTTGGGATGGACTTTCCTTTGGTTTCTGTTCAATCTTTTGGTATCATGGCCTTGCTAAAAGGCGGGATAACACTTGCCCCCCAAAACATGCCTGGTAGTAGAAATGTATGTTTTGTAATACTATAAGCTGGATGCTCATATCATGTTGATGACTTGTAAAAGAGATTGACAGTCTTACCTGACTGCGAATGACGATCGTTCGAGATGGTATGTCATTTGAGGTGATATGTCACAATTCGCCTCGAACGGCACCCGACCTCGAACGGTCACAATTCGTCTCGAACGGTTCCACTAACTTATTTAAATATAAATGTACGGTCTATATTCAGGTGCAAAGAAGGTGCCACAAAATAGGTTGCCATATAACCCTCCCATTCATACATACATATACATGGCTAAGTTCAATAGCACCATCTATTTAGCGCCGCACTGTATCTTCATGATATCAGCCACAAGTTTATATTAAAATATTATGTGCAAGCTAGTTGAGAGAGATACACGAAATATTTTAATATAAATTTATGGTTCATATCGTGAGGCTATGGTGCGGTGCTAAATAGATGGTGCTACTGAACGTAGCTTATATATATGTCGTTAGTATATATACTATAGTAGGTCTTATATATTTATTAATGAAACTTTCTTTTAAAGAAAATTATTGTAGAAATAGACCTCAGTTGGAAGTAATTATAGATATAGACCTCATTTGGAGTGGAAGATTCATGGAATGCACGTATGTAAATTTGAAATTTGTATATGTGCATTCATGGATTCACATGTACAAATTCTTAAAATATAGATGCTCATTCCACAAATGCACGTGTATTAATCTGAATTGGTGAGTAAATCACGTGGACTAAAATTTTGATGTTATAGTGTGTCCACCCGAACACAACCCCTGAAACTTTGTAAATAAGTGTAATATAACTTGTACTTAGGCATCCAATCGCAAATAGATGTCCATGCATTATTTGTTAATTTTTTGGGCACACACACCAAACTTTAAGTTTAGGTGATTCGTAACCCATGTAACGTGGTATATTTTTGTAATAAGTTTCAATCTTAGTTCTGCAGTACATTTCCATGATGGTTTATTTTTGTATTTAACTCGTGATACAATTCATAGATTGTATCCAACACTCAAATAGGAAGAATTTGTTTTGCGTGATTCCCCTTCAAATTTGTGTTTCATGAGCATGTATAAGACTTAAATAAATTAAATTCATTTTTGACGTACTATAGACCTTGAAATTACGAGAAGCATGAAATACGATTACATATTGTTTTATAAAGAGACGGTCTTGACTCATTTCCTTAACTTAATTATAATATATGTCTAGGAACACTGAGTCCAAACCCTCCGATTAGATTACCAAAAGTCTGAACACCATTACCCATGGTCATTAGCGATTTGACTATATTTGGTAATCAAGAATTACAAACAACCTATGGCTGGATACAAGCTATGATAAGTATAAAAATACATACATCAATTTATTTATTTGTTTAAAAAAAATTGAGAACATGTTAATATATCGTCTTGTATAAATATGAAGTATGCAAATTTAACTGTGCATGGCGAGTATCATGATCTTTGGGAGCAAGTAGAAGCAAGCCATGCCAAGCATCTCTAAACCCCACAATTTCTATGATTCCATCATCCACAAATGGTGCTCTCGATATTCTGCAACACAACATTAAGAAAGACATTATTCACATCTAATTGCTTGATGGTCCAATTTTTATGCAAAACAATTGTTCAAATAAGTCTGACAGAAGAGGGTTTCACAACAGGAGAAAACATTTCATTAAAATCAAAGTCATTTTGTTGTGAATACCCTTTTGCCACTAGTCTTGCTTTGTACTTAAGAATTGAACCATCTGGATTTTTCTTCAATTTGTATGTTCATTTACATCCTACGACATTTTTATTCGTTGATTAATGAAGTATACACGGTAATGCAAGCAGCTATATCAGATAAGAGAATGGGTCTCAACCGTTCATCATTTAAGATCATATCTCAGCCATCCAATGTTGCAAAAGAGAGTTAACAGACCTCGGCCCAAATAACTATTTTGCTTTATACATACCGATTGTATGTAGAAGAGATATGTATGTAATAATCAAGATTCATCAACTCTGTAATTTTGAGAATATCTGTGATATTCAAAAATAATTTTATTCTTTAAAAACTTTTATATGGTATCAGAGCACATATATGCTTAACAGCAAAGTGCCATGCCATTGATCTCATCGGAGAATTTCCCATCATCTGAAATAAGGCTGCACCTTTAATCATTTAAGAATTAAAATTCTCATCATCATTTTTCTACTGATTATAGCAACTTACCTTTCAGATCAAAATAGATACCGCCATCATCAGTTTTATCCCTCATCATTGATGTGCCTCGCCAAGAAAGGATCAGTCAGAAAAGAATCATCATCTAGATACCCTCTAACTGCAACAACAGTAATTCTTGAATCCCACTTTTCTTTCATTTCTTGATGTCTATTCATGTCAATGGCTGAAGGAGACTTAGATAAAACTTCCACCTCTAATACTGGAAATACACCACCTGATCAAAGACTAAATGGTGCACAAGAACTAGTGACAGCCATGATAAAACCACAAAGTCAGTGATTACTACATAGTTGGAAGAGGCAAACTTCCTGCTTTGGAAGTTTCAAGTCGAAACTGATGTAAAAGCCTATGGCTTAGAGGAGTACATCCTCGGAACACTAATTACACCACCAAAACACATTGCAGACAAGGATGGAAATTAATCAGCAATCAAGAATTCATATCATTTCGGAGACAATATAGCCTTGTTAGTTCTTGGCTATTATCATCTATCAGTGTAAGCTTTCTTCCTCAATTAACTAGCTGCAGATCATCATATGAAATATGGTCAACTATAGAACAAATTTTCAGCACTCATCCTACAGCAAAAATAATGTATTACAAGAGGCAGTTACAAAATGTAATAAAGGAAAACTACCAATGAAAGACTATCTACTCAAAGTTAAAACTATATGTGATCAATCAGCATCAACAAGGCATAAAGTTTCTGATAGTGAACATGTGCTATCAATATTGGGAGGATTAGATGAAGAATATAAAGCAGTTGTAGCTGTTATCTCATCTAAAGAAACCATACCAACAATACAATATGTGCACTCTACGCTACTTCAACATGAAGGCAGGATTGAACAAAAAAACCATAAATAATAGACTTATCTGTCAACTTTATGTCAAGTAATAAAAACAAGATTCAAGAAAGAGGATATATTGGCAAAAATCAGCAAAATGTTTATCAAAGAGGTGGTCAGTCATTCAAGTCTAGAGGAAGAGGGGGTAGATGGAACAAAAATAGGCCAAAATGTCAAATCTGTGAAAAACTTGAACACACTGCAAACAAGTGTTATTTCAGATTTGATACAAACTAAATACCATCACAACAAGGAGGCAGTAACCCAAGAAACTACCATCCAAGTGTCAACTTGACTAGTGTACAACAGGAACTTAAAGAGCAGTGTGACAGTGCAAATAATGACACAGCAAAGGCAGAAAGTATTCTAGGTGACAACCAGTATCTACATTCAGGGGCAACCAATTATGCTACAAATAGTCTAAGAAACTTAAATCTTGGAAATAAGAAATACAAAGGTATGCGGTCTATACATATGGGAAATGGAAAATCTATTGCAATCACACACACTGGTAATTCATATATAATGGAAAAAAACAACTGTACTTGAATAATTTATTGAGAGTACCATTAATTAGAAAGAATCCATTAAGTGTGTCACAATTTGCAAAAGATAACAATGTTTACTTTGAATTCTATCCAAGTTAATGCTTAGTTAAAGACATTCTAAGTAAGGAAATTTTCTTGCAGGGTAGAGAATTTAAGGGGTTGTATCAATTCAATGTTGCTAACTTAAGAAAATCTGGAATTACAAGAATGTGATGTAATAATTCTGAAATCAAACAAGTTAAGAATTGTAAGATCTTTGATATATGGCATTGTAAACTTGGGCATCCAAGCATGTTTTGAATGGAAACAATATTTCTTTTAATGATATTGCAGTGCCCTATATTTGTACATACTATCAAATGAGAAAAGTCACAAATTACCATTCTTAGATTCTGAAACAAAGTATAATAACCACTAGAGTTAGTTGCCACTGATTTGTGGAGGCCTGCATTAATAAATAGTGACTATGGATATAAATATTACACATCCTTTGTTGATGCATATTCTAGACATGTTTGGATCTATTTTTTAAAGTCTAAATCAGAGACTTATAATATTGTAATACAATTCATAATGCAGGTAGAAAAACAATTAGATAGTCAGGTTAAAATCTAGCAAATTGATGGTGGGTTAGAATTTTTACCACTGAATGAATATTTCCAAAAAAGGGAAATTGTTCAGAGGACAACATGTCCATATACCCCTAAAAAAATGGTCTTGTTGTCAGAAGACATAGAAAAATTGTTGAGACTGGCCTCACTCTATTAGCTCAAGAATGAATGCCACTAAAATTTTGACCAGATGCTTTTGCAACTATAATCTATCTAATTAATAGACTTCCTACAAAGGTTTTACAATTTAGTAGTCCAATGGAGTTATTATATAATGTTAAACCTGACTATCACAACCAATTTTTTTTTGGATGTCTGTGTTTTCCCTACCAGCTTAGACCATATAATACACACAAATTAAGTTTTAGATCATCTCTATGCACATTTATAGGATATACATCCAATAAAAGAGGTTACAAGTGTTTAGATGCTAATGGAAAGATATTTATTTCAAGACATATAGTGTTTAATGAAAGAGCGTTTCCATTTAGAGAATCAATGATCAAAACATCAAAAAAGGTGTACAACTCAAAATACTCTTTACCATTAATACCTGCAATGCCTGAAAGAAAAACTCAAGTTCAAGAAGAACCAATTCATATCATCCTGAATCCTCATGCTATCAACTCCAGCTCACAATACACTGTGTCTAGCTCTAGATCAGGTCATGAGCAAGATGAATCACTACATGCACCTGATCAAACACCTCAACAAGGGATAAGTATGCAATCTGCATCAAATCAAGCTATGGAAAACACACAGACATTCAATGAGGAACAATAAGAAATTGATACAGGTGATACTGAGCAATCATCTACTGTTGTCAAAACATGACGTCCCATGACGACAGAGCAAAAAGTGGCATATTTAAGTCAAAGGTTTACAATGCAAACCTGAAAACATAAGAACCATGCAATTTTCATCAAGCTATGCATGATAAGGAGTGGAAATCAGTAATGATTGATGAATATCATGCACTGATAAGAAACAAGACAGGGGATCTTGTTCCTATGCTAGATAACAAAAATATTGTTGGTTGCAAATGGACATTCAGATTAAAAAGAAAGGCAGATGGTTTTCTAAATACAATGCAAGATTAGTAGCAAAAGGTTATTCATAACAAAGTGGTTTTGATTTTAATGAAACTTTTTCACCAGTTGTGAAGCCTACTACTATAAGAATAATACTCACAAGTGCCTCGCATAGAAATTGGATCATCAAACAATTAGATGTAAATAATGCCTTTCTTAATGATGTCTTGCAGGAAGAAGTATATATGGAGCAGCCACATAGATTTATACAAAAAGAAAATGAAAAGCTTGTGTGAAAATTAAAGAAGGCAATCTATGGACTAAAACAAGCTTCAAGAGTGTGGTTTGGAAAGCTCAAAATGACTTAATCAAATTGGGCTATAACTCTACAAAATATGATAACTGCCCTTTTACAAAATTTTATAAAGATACATTGATTTATGTGCTAATATATGTTGATGATTTTATTATTACTAGCACAGCAACATGGAAATCAGCAATCTTATAAAGCTTTTAAACAAATAATTCTCAATCAAAGGTCTTGACAGTTTGAACTATTTCTTAGGAATTAGAGTCAAGAGACTACCAAATTCAGCAATTCAGTTAAATCAAAGAAAATATATAGAAGAAATTTTAAGAAAAGCTAAAATGGATCAAGTAAATTCAATCTCTACACCCATGGTCGGCAATGTACATTTATCCAAGTATAAGGGAGAAGCAATACATAACCAAAGTCAATACAGAAGCATAGTTAGTGCTTTGCAATAAGCCACCATTACTAGACCAGAAATTACATTTAGTGTTACCAAGGCAAGTTAGTTTATGCAAAATTCAACTTATGGACACTGGAAAGTAGTAAGAGAATTCTAAGATATCTCAAAGGCACTATGCATTTAGGTTTGATAATGGAAACATGCAATTCTATAAACATTACTGGTATGCAGACGCTGACTGGGCCAGTGATCTAGATGATAGAAGATCCACAATAGGTTACTGTATATTTCTAGGAAAAAACCATGTCTCATGGTGCTAAAAAAACAGTCCACTATCCTAGATCTTGCACTGATGCCGAACACAGGAGCGTAGCTAATGGCAAAACAGAAGTAATGTGGATAAAGTCATTACTCAATGAAATACAAATCAAACCAGAAAATAAGCCTACTATATGGTGTGATAACTTAAGTACAGTGTGACTCGCTGCAAATCCAGTTTTATATTCAAGGAAAAAGCATATGGAATTAAATCTTTATTTTGTACGTGAACAAGTTACAGCAGAAAAATTAAACATAAATCACGTGCCTTCCACTTAATCGATCGCAATTCTGACCAAGCCCTTATCAAAATCAAACTTTATTCGATTTCGAGAAAAGCTAAGAGTTATTGAAGATAGCAGCTCAAAGCTTGATGAGATATGGCACAATTCGCAAGCAAGCTCATCAATTTCAAAGATTGAACCTTGCTCAGCCATGAGAGAAAACCGACAAGTAAAGAGGACATTTGATCAAAGTGATGAGGTCTGATTCGACTCAAATCAGATCTCAACCTTAGCAAACCATGGTTGCAGCGGTGAAATCAAGTGGCGCTGAAGTGGAATCTGCGATCACATCTTGAAGACTATTGTATTCTTCCTTCAAACTTGGCTGCAATAAAGCTTTTGGAATTTTAGGATTTTTTCTCTAACCCTAACCCTAACCCTAACCCTAGCCAAGCTTGAGGGCATAATGAAGTATACACCGTAACGCAAGTAGCTATATCAGATAAGAGAATGGGTCTCAACCGTTCATCATTCAAGATCATATCTTAGCCATACAATGTTATAAAAGTGAGTTAATAGACCTCGGCCAAAATAACTATTTTGCTTTATAAATACTGATTGTATACAGAAGAGATATGTATGTAAAAATCAAGATTCATCAACTCTTTAAATTGAGATTATCTCTGATATTCAAAAATACAAAAATCATTTTATTCTTTCAAAACTTTTATATTGGTAAAGGTACAAGATCCCATGCTTGTTCTTTATTAATGCATCATATTCTTCCTTCATGGCGGTTTTCCAATCATCATCCATAATTGCTTGCCGATATGTATTTGGTTCAATAATCTCAGATTTAACATTAAATATTTTTGGTTGAATATACCACTTTTTCCCTTGTTATCATGTGATGACTAGTGTTTGCAGGTATAGGAGGCTAATTACCTTCATCCAAAGTGGTATCTTATAGAGTATTGGATGACTGAGAGTCATTCAATATTTGACGTGGATCTGAATGATAGTTGATGCTTGGTTTAATAATTTCAGTATCTTCTAGTGCTTCAATCTGCTCTTGACCTGCTTCATTTGTGGACATTGTGTGTTGTGGGCTGAAGTTACTTCTACCATGATTGCTTTCATTTTGAACTGGTATGATTATCTCTAGTGAAGGTAATATTGGAGGTATAGAGTATTTTGAGTTATATACCTTCTGTGATGTTTTGATATCTGCATTACTAAAAGGGAATTCATGCTCATTAAATGTCTCGTGCCTAGATATGTATATTCTTCCATTGCTATCTAGACACTTGTATCCTTTTTTATTTGCCGCATAACTTAGAAATGTACATGGTGATGATCTATACTCTAGTTTATGTGTGTCGTATGGTCTCAGACAAGGGAAACATAAACATCCAAATATTTTTAAACCTTGATAATCTGGTCTCACTTTAGTTAGCATTTCCATTGGACTTTTGAAATCTAACCTATGTAGGCAATCTGTTAATTAAATAGACTATTGTAGAAAAGGCATCTGGCCAGAATTTTAGTGGCAGAGATGCTTGTGCTAGTAAAGTCAAATCAGTATCAACAATATGTTTATGTTTCTTTTTGATGAGGCCATTTTATTCTGAAGTGTATGGACATGTGGTTCTTTGTTTAATTACTTTCTTTTTAAAGTGATCTCTAAGTGGCAGGAATTCCTTGCCACCATCAGTCTGCATTATTTTCACCTAACAATTTGTCTGTCTTTCAACATTTGATATAAATTGCATCACTACATTGTTAGTCTCAGACTTTGTTTTTAAGAAATAGATACAAAAATATCTAGAATAAGCATCAACGAAAGAAATGTAATACTTATAACCATAACCAGTACTTATTGGAGCAGGTCCCCGGATATTTTTGGCAACCAGTTCAAGTGGTTTACTATACACAGTCTTTGAATCACAAAATGCAAGCTTATGAATTTTTCCCATTTGATAATATGTGCAAGTGTAAGAAGTGGAAATTTTATTGACAAGAATGTTATCACTTCTACAACATGCTTAACAAAATTCATATTGGGATGTCATAGTTTACAATGCCAAAAATCATATTTTTCAACATTTTCTGTTTCAGAAATATAGCACCATTTTTTCTTGCACTCAGAATTTCTTGGACTTGCAACATCAAATTTGTATAATCCCTTATACTCTCTACCCTACAAAATAATTTCTCTGGTTCGACTATTATTTTTTAAACAATATTTTGAATGAAATTCGAGGTAGATATTATTGTCATTAGCAAATTGTGATACACTCATTAAATTTTTTTCTAATTAATGGAACCCTTAATAGATTGTTGATATAAAGATATCTGGAACCATTAATGCTTGCATTTACAATATGAGAAAATTGAACTGATTTACCATTATCCATGTATAGTAATGGTTTATTTCTATATTCTCTTTTGCCAAGATTTAGTTTGCTCAAGTTGTTGGTCACACGGTTGGTTGCTCCCGAGTCTGGATACCAGCTATCATTATGTATATCCTCAACCTTTGCTATGTCTGCATTTACATTTTTTGATTTCAATTCTTGCTACACATTAATCATATTTGCACTCGGATTTTGCAATCTTGAACTATTGTTGCTTTTTTGTGCTAATGTAAAGTTCACATCAAAAATAAAATAACACTTGTTTGTTGTGTGACATACTTTTCACATATTTTGCATGTTGATCTATTACTGTTGTTGTTATGATTACATCTACCACCTCTTCCTCTAAATCTATCTGATTGACCACCTCTAGAACTGTTTGACTGATTCCTGCTACCATAATTCCTTTCTTGATTTTGGTTTTGCCGATTGAGGTATAATTTGCATTATATTCCTAATTTGTTGATTCCTTTTGCTCCAGTCTTCCTAAATGAGCAAATAATAGAGAGTGAACATACTGTAGGGATGGTAGTTTTTCATTAGAGGATGTTATGGCTACCACTGCCTCATATTCTTCATCCAACTCTATGTCAGTTATTTTGTGACCTGTAGAGGCCAGTTGATCACATATAGTCTTAGCTTTTGATAGATATTCCCTCATACTTGCATTATCTTTTCTTAGATTTTTAGATGTATTTTGTATTGCATTATTCTTCCTACAGACAGAGAACTGAATATTTGTTCAATAGTATGCTAAATTTCATGGGTAGTCTTGCACCCTATTAATTGTGGTAGTAAGTTTGCACTTATAGATGACAGTAACCAAGAAGTGATCAAACTATCTTGTCTTTCATGTGCTATATAATCCTTATTTTCGACTAACTTCCCTCAATTATCTCAGTATATCTTGTTGGAGTAATTAATGTGCCAAGAACATATTCTTGTAACCCATAGCCTTTGATTGCTATTTCAATCTAGAATTTCCAGTGCAGATAGTTTGATTCATCTAACTGTCTTACAATTGCAACTACATGATGAGTTACTTAACAAAGGCTTTCTGATGATGTAGATGCAGCTAGCGAGGTGGTTGAATGATGAAAGAAAACCGACACACCTTGTCTAGGCGTGGAACCACAATCAAATAAAGAAAGTAACAGAATCTTTCTACAAGATTCTTCAACTCAGATGCTAATCTGAGTTGATGGTACTCAGATGATGAAATCACTTCTGATGAGGCCAACTGCGTAGGCATCTCAGATGATGAAAGTTTTCTGATGAAGATTAGTCGCGGCACTTGTTGTTAAGCAATGTATTCTGCTCTGATACCTTGTAAAAGAAATGATAAACTTTCTTTTATTATGTTTTTCCTTTTTGATACAATGCTGATATGCCACTAGTACAAGAGTGTTTATAATATACATCATACGTTATATGGGCTATGGGTTCAGGCCCAGATAAATACAACCTGCACTATAATATACTCAATTATATTTGCTACACCGAAAATACTCTTATTCATTCATAGTTCCCTCTGTCATGAACGCCTTCACTGCTAACCAAATATTGTTTCTATCAATAACCAACATTCGCTTTTACGCACCTTAAATGTCCATGGAAGTTTGCTAACAAATTTGAAAACAGGTGCATAAAGATTTCTATACAAAGACAAAATTGACAAACAATATTAGCATGGGCATAACAAAGGTTACTACTACATAAAACATTAGTTGTTGAAACATTAAAATGATAAATGAAAACATAATATATGTTCATGTTGGATGACCATCCCACTACAAAATAAGGCGGCATTAGAGACGGCAGTAAAGAGTCGCTGGCCGTCGCTAAATAGCTCGCCGCTACACAGCAAGTAATGGCTTCTTTACCAAGGTAGCGACGGTTGGCGACGCCCTAATGTACATGTGACAAATTAATTAACAAACAGATGGCATCTCAAGTCGACGCTAGCCGTCGCTAACATGGACCAAATGATCGTCGCTAGCCGTCGTTAGCCGTCGCTAATCTGGGTCAAATGGCCGTTGTTGGCCGTCGGTAATCTGGGCCAAAATTTCTTAACCAATTCTGTTATTATATCCATCCAACCACACAACCAATTTCATATCTCTTTCTAATACATATACATTCAATTTCACAACTAATACCACTCCATCCATTATATAATCTCACATATATCACAAATAGTCATATATATAATGCAACATATAAATTTACATAAACAATTCATCACTTCCATATAAATGTATCATACCAATCAAAAGGAACATTCCAAATCCATCAAACAATTTAACCATACGTATAAATCTAATCCATCAATCACATGTATACATAAATGTCCACTAACCCATCAAACACCACAACCAACGAATAAGTATCAAATATATACATAAATGTCACATGACTGCAAAACAAGACGATGAAAATCGATAGAAACACAAGCATATCTACTCATTATCGTCGCCCGACCCGTCCTCTCCAGGCATCGTCTCATGTTGTGCCAAGTAGGCTGCAATATGCTTGTCTAGTTGGTGTGCCAACGCGCTCATCCTCCAATCGTTTATCCGCTCCAACATTTTTCATTTGAGAAATCACCTCCTCGGCTTGGGATCTCCAGTAAGCGCTCTGGGACATTAACGCATGCCAAATAAATTATATTTAGTTCTAATTTATGACGATTATAAACAGAATGAACAAAAATGCTGATTAATTATACAGCTAGTATTTATAATTAACTATTATACTTTGTTTGCAATTTATTTATTTCAAGTATTCATGTTCCTTATTCAATTTATAATTTGTTCACTTAAGTTTAAGTTCATTTGCATGTGCAAATTTTTATATTAGTAAATGAAGAAGTTTATTTCCTGATTTTTGTAACTTACCGCTTATTTAACGAAGGCGGATCAATAATATCATCCTATATATGGTTTGACTCCTCAAATGTTAACTCGACCCTTCCGGTAGACCGCAATACTCGTGCTCGCTCTACTTTATATCTCTCCTACGATTATGAAAAATAGTTTGACACGATAAATTTTCAATTTAAAGTTTATAAATTGTGAAATAAAGGAATATGAAACATTATCATCATGCATAATCATGTTTACAATTACAGGTCTAGATTTATTGTCTGTCCACTCATATGAAACATTACCATCCTCATCTGTCTGCTCAACAACATGCATGGCCGTGAACCACTCAGCCACTATAGGCCCACGATTGTACCTCACCGCTTGAAAATATATACATATGAATAAACAATGTTACAAATATGATTAAACAACACTTTAGATATTTATAAACACAATTTATAAATTTATCAACTCTCTCCTGTGTTCTTGGAAGGATTTGGAGCCGCCATGGTGCAAAGCAGGATTTTTATTCCATTTTGCACGGTTCTAGAAAGATAATTCTTGCAAATTTAGATACACGATTAACTAAATTACTGCAACTAACATACGAAATTAAAAAAATTATAACAACAATGCAAAGGTACATAACTTACTTTCACTTCCGGAGTTTCCCAAAGCCATAGATACTCAGCCCACACATTAGTGCCCATCCAATTGGTTTTTTTTCCTGCATTTTTACCCTTAGACAGAGTGTTCCTATAATTTTTTCCCATCCTCTTATTCCACTGATTGGTAGAAATATCCATATCCTCTGGGTCTACATGCACGGCTGCCTACATATTGAAACTAGTTTGAATTATGTACATTATATTAATTTTCAACGGAAATACAAACTTATACTACGAGTACATCAGCCAGTATAGCGTTCTTCATATGCGGTGGGATGTCGTCCTAATAAGGTCAACAGCCTGACAACCTACTCGTAAATGTCTTCCTGGAAACTTGTAGGATGAAATCCGAAGGCTCCACCTCAAAGCCCCTGTATAAATTTTGATGTAGATATTTAATAATTTTTGAAAAATATACTTCAAATAAATTTGAACCCTGCGGTTTTCGAAACTACCTCCACAAGTGGACGTAAATCTGGTGTCGTGCCACTAGCACCTGCACCAGGAGAAGGAGAAGGCTCAGATCTCCGGCTATGTCTTCTGCCAGACATATCTACCACAGACAAATAGTATCATACAATGAAAAGACATAAATTTATTAGTACAAAGCATGTTTCAGTAATCATCACTTCCACAATATCATAATAAATGGGACAAGATCTCATGAATACATATATAGAAATTTCAAAACAAAATAGTACATAGCTCATAACATAGTTATCATTATTCATCATTATTCATAAATAGCTCAGAATAATACATTATACAACAAGCGATGCAAATATTCAGAATTTTCAATCTTCGTCGTTTTTCTATTCAGACCTAGTCTCGTACTCTATCTCATTTTCTTCGGTACTTTCAAATACATCTAATAAAACATTCAATTCATCATTCAACAGCCCTAAATCAATGTTATCAATTATTATTATTTCTGTATTTGGTTTAAGATCCGCTTGATACACTGCTTCATCTGGAATATTATTTCCGTCAAACGTAAACCTTGGTTTTGTTTTAAAAACAGCTGACCAATCTGCGTTATCTCTTATTAAGGATGGATACGGAGAAAAATAAACTTGTAATGCTTTCATTGCTAGTACGAAAGCATCAATCTTATAGTAACGTGAGGTATGCTTTATTCCAGTAAGCTTATAATCTTTGTGCACGTTAATTCCAGAACGAGGAAAATTACTGGACCAATGGCATTTGAATGAAAAAACTTTTTTCTACAGGTTCTACATAACATGTCAACTCTAGAACCTATGTTAAGACACCGTAAAAATCTTCTATATGCTCATCTAGATCATCACTAACTTTGACAAATACACCGCTGTTTTATGTTAATTTTTCAGCCCTGTAATCTTTCGTGTTGAACTTAAATCCATTGACGAAGAATATTCGATAAGTCTTCACATTTCGTTTTGGTCAAAACGCAAGATGTTGTAAACCTTCATCAACAACACAGTTTCTTGGATTATAAATGTAGTTCAAAAACCATTTAGCAAATTTTTTACTGAGAGCGCCAGATGGATGTTGTGATTCGTAGGTACTGCAAATATGTAATATGGATTATAAATAATATGTATGTATAAGTGAATTATATATGAATTTATTATTACCTAACAAATGGTGCAACTTCAGCACAATTTAAAAGAATATGTGTGTGCGCTACATGGTTATCTTTATCGTCTAACCATATTTCCACACATTTTTCGGCAGGTCGGCCATGTTGTCTAAAAATAGTTAACATTGTTTGAGAAGAATCTTGTTCGACGTCTTCATCATTATGAGGAATGCATACAAACGATAAGTTCACATAGTCACTGAAGTAAAGAGAGAATAAGAATGAAGCTACTTCTTCAAGATATGATTTGCAAATCGAACCCTCAACTCGTGCTTTTTGTCTAACTTGTTTCTTCAGATGATTCAAGTACCTGTTACAACATAAATAAAATTTATATTTAGATATAGAAATATGAATTTTAAACTGACATAAATATTGCAAAAATTCAATATTCTCAAATGGATACATGCATTCATATTACACAGGACCTCGAAGAAGTGCTTCAGATGGAAGATGAACAGGTAAATGCTCCATTATATTAATGAAACCTGACGGAAATATTTTCTCCATTTGGTAGAGCAGTATTAAGATTTCTACTTCAAGTTTACGTAAATGATCTACTTTTAATGTCGTCGGACAAAGCTGCACTTAATTCTGTTATAACACTCCATACTTTTAATGATATGACGATCGTGACTTTTCATCCCACTCAATTTACTATTTTTAAAGTCAACACATCTACAAAGATTAGAAGAAATCCCATCGAAAAATCTTAGTTCTTCCATCCACTTTAGCATGAGTTTACTTGCTTGCTGTCTAGCTCATAGCATGCTTTGGGTTTTTTTATTGTCATTGGACTTAATGTGAAGTTCGGGGCGTACACAATGATTTGCTATATCTAGTCTTGAATTCAAATTGTCCTTAGTTTTCCCCTTTACATTCAAAATTGTATTAAACACATTATCAAACATGTTTTTTCATTATGCATCACGTTAATATTACGTCGAAGTAAGAGATCTTTCCAATATACTAAATTCTAAAATATACTTTGTTTGCACCAATTATGAATGGCCGATTTTCTTGGAATTTCAGTCTGTACTCAAGTTTCATATATCTTTGGATAGTCCTTTACAATTTTATATAATTCTTCGCTTGACCAAATCTTTAGAAGTTACATATTCTCTTCTTTGTTAGCTATAATGTTTTTTCTATCTATTCTAAAAGTATGGTTGGGATGCAGAAAACACCGATGACAATCGAACCAAGAAACATTCTTCCCACGTCGTAAAGAAAATGCTTGTGTTTCTTCCATATAATAACGACAGGCTAGACGACCGACCGTACTCCAACCAGAAAGCATCCCATATGCAGGAAAATCATTAATAGTCCATAACTGCGAACATATGAATTTTTTTCTCTTGAAATGTCGTATGTTTCAACTCCTTCATTCCATAGTTTTTTCAAATCTTCGATTAATGGTTGTAAATAAATATCGATTCCTTATATTGGATCATGAGGGTCAAGGATGACATAGTGAGACACATATATCACTACAAAAAAATATTGATTTAGAGACTGAAAATTTCAGTCTCTATTGAGACTGTTCGGTCTTTAAATAATGTTTAAAGACTGATTAAAAACTGAATGTCTCGGTCTTTGAATCGCTAGTCCCAAAATAAAGTTGAGATTGAAATTGCAGTCTCAAAATATAAAGACTGATATTTCAGTTTCAAGTAAGTTTGAAACTGAATTTTTAAAACTGAAATAAAGTCTTTAATCGGTCTTAAATTCAAAACAAAAACACCAAATTTAATCTAGTATAGAACTAAATTTCTTCCTTAAATTACTAAAAACTACAAAAATCCACATATTTAATTATAAAAATCATCACGCACTGCATATATAGAGACAAATAAACCATATCGATCAATAATTTCCAGACAATGCAAACTAATATAGAATGTTGCTCTTAGTTAACATCAAATAATATTCAGTGTTGCAACTTAAGCCACATATGAATGCACTAATTTCATAGCTAAACAAATAAAAACTAAAACATTAAAGCTACAAATCACTTCAACATCGACCACTCCCGAACGTCTGAACCAGCTTTATGTTCCCTCATCGTCAACTGAACCTGCAATAATATAAGTTTCGTTGATATATAATTAATGCTTAAGACGTTCATTTTATAAAAAATCATACAGATAAAAAAAAGTAAAAGAAATTATGAGCAAGAAAGTATAAAAACTACTAAACCTCCACAATTTTTTTTAAACTCTTCTTAGACGTAAGACATCCATCCTCATATTCAGTTAGGTTTTACACACCTTAGAAGATGTTTAAACAATTCAAACTTTAATTCAATTCTTTATGCAAATGTTCAACAGGAAATCAAATCTACATTCCAATTTATTGTGAGTGGTCAACATTTTACATAACTGATCCACTTCATTCAGCAGCAATACATTTTTCTGCAATATAAAATATATTATAAATATACAAATGCAATTCTTTTAACTATACGTACCTCAAAAGAGAACATAGGCAATAGGTAGGATAGATCGAGCAAAAGAGAATCCATGGGGCTTCAAAAATGTTCAAATTGTTTAAGAAGATGATTTTCCCTATTTGCAGAAGAAACGAAATGAATAACCATCTCTTCTTTCTAGTGTGTTTAGTGGAGGATAAGCATTTTTTGGAAGAAGAGTTTTTCTCTCTCACGGGGCATGGGATTTGGAAATTTCCATTGGTAGTATGTGTGTGGATCACTAAACTGAACCGTCGGATTAACTAAAGATAATAAATATAAACCCTTTGATATATAGCGGTTAAGGAGTGAAGCAAAGACCAAACTAAAGACTGAGGATAGGTCTCCAAGTATTGTCAAATTATTAAGACTGAAAAGCAACTGGATTTTAGTCTAAAATATTTGCAAATAAAGACCGATTATTTCATTTTTTTTTCTGTTTCAAATTAAAGACAGATAATCATCCGTCTTAAAATGTCAGTCTTAAAATAAATGTATTTTTATAGTGTTTTCATACACATCGATGGAGGTAAATTATACGGAGTAACGATAATTGGACAGGATGAATATTTACTACCAAATTGAGAGAATGGTGAAAATCCATCCGTACATAAACCGAGTCAGATATTACAGCTTTCTGCAGCAAATGCAGGATAAGTCTTATCGAAATGTTTTCATTCTTCTCCATCAGATGGATGTATCAAAGTTTCTTATTCCGGCGTTCTCACACTGTGCCATCGCATATGACATGCTATAGCAGAAGATGCATATAACATTTGAAGTCCGGGAGTGATGGGTAAATAATACATTCTCTTGTATGGAACTTCTTTCCTTTCTTCTTTCTTGGTTTGTATCTTTCCTTGTTACATATTCTGCATTTTCTTAGGTCAACGTCATCTTTCCAACACAACATACAACCTTTAACACATGTATCTATCTTTTCATACAGCAGACCGAAAGTGGACATCAGTTTTTTCACTTTATAATGACTATCGCACATCAGATTATTGGGTGACATGTGTCGTTTTGCAGCTTGTACAATTACTGTAAATGCAGCTTCTGTAAGGTTGAATTTTGATTTCATAGTAATGTATTCAGCGGTTACTGATAGTTCGGTTCCGCTTTTACAACCGTTCCACAACGGCCTCTTAGCAGAATCCTATAAATCATATTTTTTTTAGCTCCCATTGTCGATTCTTCTTCGACATTTACGTCTTCATCATCAGCTTGAATGATAGTAAACATTGATCGTGATGCATCTTCCACCATATTTTTTATCAGATTTGTCATAATATTATCCTCCTCTAACCACTACAGGATTAGGTGTAGGTTCAACAAGTTCTCTGACGATCCCAAAAATAATAATTCGGCACATAACCATATTTATACAAATGTACTTCAACTATATCTGGTTTTCAATGTTTCAAATGTTGACACTTACTACACGGACAACGAATTACTTTGTTATTTCGATGATTAGATTTAACAAATCTAATAAATTCGTGTACACCGTTATAGTAATGTTTCTTTATTAAACCTTTCTTACCAGTTCTGACTTCTTTCATCCAACTACGGTCGAGGAAATAATTGACAATTTTTTTTGATTTGAAAGTATATGTTAGAAAGTTCAAGTAAATAATTCAATTGTAGGAATAATTTTCAACACTTCATCATTGTAAACACTTCACCATCATAGAAAATTCAAATAACCACTTCACTTTAATTTTTAATTTTTAGTTCATTGGTTTTTACTTTGATGGTCAGTCATCCTAATTCTCAATACAAACATAATAAAGTAATTACATTTTATAAATCATCACAGATTAAACGAATCAACACAATTTTGGCAGCACTTCTCTTATGTTCTCTGTATCATACACAATGCGTGTACACAAGGAACGAGAATGAAGTGCTGTCGAAATTTTGTAAACCATTTCAAATGAAATGATTTATAGAATGTAATTACTGTATTATGTTTGTATCTTGTCTAACACAAGGATAAATCCGACAAATATTGTATCAGATGAATATAGATGTCTATTCTATTAAAAAAACAAATATCCATATAACGATCATATACAACACTTGTCATACGGAGCCAAAAACTCTCTAAGCAATTAAAAAACCTAAAACACATTTTCCAATCACTATTTTAACAACGACAAAAACTATTTTATATTTCATTCAACTATCTAAATATTTATTAGTTAAATCTGAAAATTTAAAAAGTATTTTATAATTCATTCAACAATTCTTATATTCATTTCTTAACTTTTTCTTACAAAATCGATTTCAGCGGAATTTTTGTACACTTATTAATAAGCATATTAATCAACAACTATACACTAATTTTTGAGTTATTAACTTTCCTAAATCAACTCACATATCATTATCATCAACTAATACATAATAATCATTAATTCCAAATTCATAATCAACTAATTTTCTAAATAAGGGTTTTGATTTTATCCCCAAATCAACTAATAAACAACTACCATCATCTAATATCAATTATTATAACATATTCAACCCATAAACAAATTATTATCAGAAATTAAAGTTTAGAAATTATACCTAAAATTGAGAAATCAAGGAAGTAGAGGAGACACTAAACCAAGCCTATTTAGAGATTATACCTGAAAATTGTGACCGTCACTAACCAAGCCTGTTTTGTAGTGTCTTAGCAAATTCACTCACGTTAATTAGCTCATTTTATCACGATTTATGACCCTTAAATTGCATGGTTAATAAATAGTATGCATAAACAACAATTTCTAAGATAACAAATATAAAACAAAAATCAAAATGTTCAACCATTAGCAAACCAGCATATCAAAGTTTACTAACCCAGAAAATTTTAAAAACATTAGCTACAGTTGCATATATACTGAGTATATTTACACATACACATCTAAACCCAAACTTCATCTGCAGGAACAGAAAAAATTTCTAACTCAATAAAAATAATCAGTTGCCTTTTTTTCCCTAAAGCCTATATACAGTTAAAGAAAAGTTGATTTTGTGCGCGTTTGAAAGTGTCTGCAGCACGGAATTTTTTTCCTTGTTTCGATATATTATTCTTTGGTGTTGCAATTCATGTCCACTTGCCATAAAAGCAATATCTCAGCCACTACTTTGTCGTCGTCAGATCTAAGCGGTTGCTTCCATTGTTCCCCATCAATTCTCATGTACGTGTGATGGCTGACACCCTTGTGGAGTTCGAACCGTACTCCACGTGTGTGTACGTATGTATATAAAATTTACGAGGTCATTAGCATATACAATAGTAGGTCTTATTTATTAATAAAGCTTTCTTAAGTAGTAGTAGTAGTAGTAGTAGTAGTAGTAGTAGTAGTAGTAATAATAATAATAAAACTTATTGTAGAAGTAAACCTCAGTTTGAAAGTTATTACAAATATAGACCTCATTTTGGAGGGAAAGATTAATGGAATGTGGATATGTAAATTGATATTTGTACACGTGCATCTACAGATTCACATGTACAAATTCTTTAAAAAAATGTGTATTCCACAACACATGTATTAACTTGGCTTGAGGAGTAAATCACCTAGATAAAAGTTTGATGTTGTAGTGTGTCGTCGTCATCTGATCTAAGCGGTTGCTTCCATGGTTCCCCATTAATCTCATGTACGTGAGATGGGTGACACCCTTGTGGAGTTCGAACCTTACTCCACGTGCTCATATATATGTGAGTGTGTGTGTATAATTTATGAGGTCATTAGCATATACAATAGTAGGTCTTATTTATTAATAAAGCTTTCTTAAATAATAATAATATCATTATTATTAAAAAAAACTTATTATAGAAATAGACTTCAGTTGAAAGTTATTACAGATATAGACCTCATTTTGGAGGGGAAGATTAATGGAATGTGGATATGTAAATTGATATTTGTACAGGTGCATTTACGGATTCACATGTACAAATTAATTCTTAAAATATAAATGTGTATTTGCATTTACGGATTTACACGTGAAACTTAGTAAATAAGTGTAATATAACCTTTACTCATGGATTCCCTGGAAAATGATGTCCATGAGTCATTTGTTAATTTGTTGGGCTCACCATAACACCAAACTTTAAGTTTAGGTGATTTGTAACTCAGGTGAAGGTATATTTTTGTGCTAAGTTTCAATTTTAGTTCTGCACGGTACGTTTCTAAAATGGTTTATTTTGTAATACTGTTGTTAAAAATCTAGGATTTTCTTCTGCCATAGGAGATAACAATCTCTCTATCAAATCCAAATCTAATCCTCCTCTCTCTTATCCTTCTCCTCAAGATAGGCCACCTGAAAATCTTTTTAGAAAGCCGAATAATGTCATCATCGATAATGAGGGCTTCCAATTGGTTCAATCAAGATCGCAAAGGAGAAATCTGCCCAGAATTGGTCAGACTCTGTCTCAGATCAGTAGTAATCAGAGAAGGAAAGAGGATCAGAAGATCAATTCTTTCAGGGACAGGACCAAGCAGACGCAAAGTGAAAAACCACCAACAAAGTTCTCTCTAAATAGAGAACTAGGGCAGAAATCTTAGGCTGATATTGTCTCAGAGCAATCTAATGAACCAAAGGATGAAGATTGCAGTCTTGAAACCATTTCACCTATCCAAATCAATAACAAGAAATATGGTGTTGTAAAAGAGGCAGTTTGTAAAAGAGCTATGGAGTGTTGGAATAATTCCATTTTGGTATATGTTGTTAGTAGTAAACCATATTTCGTGTTTTTCAAAGAATATATTAAAAGAGTTTGGAAACCAAAAGGTGAGTTTGAAATCTTTTCTAGAGAAAATGTTTCTTTCTGATAAAATTCTATGATTCACAAGACTGCAACTCCATAATTCAGAATGGTCCATATTTATATAACGGCAAGCTCATCATTATGAGAAGGTGGACGGAATCATTGAAGATGGACAGAGATCTTCTGTCAACTATGCCGGTATGGATAAGATTACCCAGCGTAAACCTCAAATTATGGGATAGAGAGGCGTTTAGCATCATGGCAAGTATTATCGGAAAACCCATTAAAATGGACGCAGCAACCACCATGAAGACGAGATTGAATTATGCTCGAATTCTTGTGGAAGTTTCTGCAATGGATGAACTTCCAGATGTAATTTGTTTAAATCTTTATAATGGGGAAAACATTATACAAAAAGTTGAGTATGAATGGGTTCCACCGAAGTGTAGCTTCTGTAAATGCTTCAGTCACACTAAGGAGCAGTGCAACCAGAAGCAGTTGTGGATTCCCAAAAAGAATGATACAAATTTAGTAAGTAGTCAAGAAAATAGATCTGAAACAGTTCAAGACATTAATGTCAGTGAAGGTATAATATCTCAGTCAAAATCTCAAGAAGATGTAGATCGAATCTATCAAGATGATATCATTTTCGATCAAGAAAGCAATTGTAAAGAGCTCACTGATCAAAACAATCAGATCATGGCGATGGAAGTTCATCTGCAAAGCGAAAAAAATTCAAATGATCAAGATCCGACAAACATAATGGAGGGAAAATATAAACAGGTCTTTAACTCTGAAACTCCCCATATTTCAGAGTCATGTTTAATTACAGGCCGGAATAACACAAGTTTAGTCAACAAAATTCATCAAAATTCTATTCTGATTCAAGAATCAAAGGCTGAGAAGGGATCTTCCTCTACACTTGCTGCAGATGTTGAGAGAAATGATTGCTCAACATTGCCTCGCAAGGGTGATCAACCTCTAGATCGGGCTGCAATATCTGATTGTAATGAATCAGAATTGCCTCGCACAGCTTCTTTTGATTTATCTTTAATCAAGATCCCAAAATCTGCACAAATGGAAGAAGATAAATCTGAGGAAAAAGACAGTGTTGAAGATTTTGACATATCAGAATTACATATTAGTAAAACAAAATCATCTGGTAAGTTAAAGGGAAGTAAAGAGAAAAAAGCTTTCAAACAAAAATATATATCAATTAACCCAGAGTGGAATCAAATGTCCACCAGATTGAAGGCCAAAGGTACTGATAATAAAAGGAGAGGTAAAAGTACAATGGTGCCAGGTACAATTTAAATCTCTTTTTTAATATCATATATATGTCTATTTTTGCATGGAATGTTAGGGGGATGAATACCCCTGTTAAACAATCTGATATACTACATATGATTAATATATATAAGCCTACTATTATTGCCCTTATTGAGAATAAATTGAATGATGAAAACTTTGATAGTTTCTGTATTAAAATGTCCAGTAATTGGAAAGCTATTCATAATAATGATTGTGGCTGTAAAGGTAGAATTATTGTTATCTGGGACTCTAATATCTGGAATAATATAAACATAAATAAAGACAGTCAATTTATTGATTGTAATTTCAGAAATATTGGAGGTTTTTATTTACAAGTTACTGCTGTTTATGGTAGTAACTTTGAAACTGAAAGAAATGTTTTGTGGCAAAAATTGAAATCTCTAAATTACATATATAATTTCCCTTGGATTGTATTAGGGGATTTTAATACTGGTTTTCATGTTAATGAAAAGTTTGGTGGGACTAAGATCCCTCAGAATAAGCTTGATAAAGTCAATAAATTTCTTTTAGATTCTGGTCTTATTGAGCCAAATATAAGTGGTAGTAAATATACCTGGAAATCTGGTTTAGCTAAAAATATTCACTGCAAATTAGATAGAATTTTGTATAATAAAGACTTTTTAAATAAATTTCCTGATAGTACCTGTTCTACTTTGGAACAGAATTTAAGTGATCACACTCCTCTTCTGGTTAACCTTGTTGTTAATAGTGTTGCTAATATTAAATCACACCCATTTAGATTCAAAAACAGTTGGGTTCTGGAAGAAGATTACAAAATTTTAATGGAAAATTGCCATAGTTTTTCCTGTAATGGATCCAAACAATTTCAATTTTGTATGTTTTTGAAATTCACTAAAAATAATCTTAAAAACTAGAATAAAAATAAATATTTTAATAAAAGTAGGATTGCTGACTTGAGAAATGAAGGTAAAATGTTACAAATGAATGCTGATAATAAGCCTGGTGATTTGAATGAAATTAATAAATTTTTTCTAAATCAAAGAGAGCTGTCTAATGAGATGTATAAAGAATCTATTGATGCTAGGCAAAAAGCTAAGACTGATTGGCTTACTTTAGGGGATGATTGTACCAAGTTTTTTTATGCAAAGATGAGTAATAGAAAACACCTTAATAACATTGGATGCATATTTGATAGAGAGGGCAATTTAGCTAATTCATATGAGAAAGTTTCTGCTGAAGCTGTCAAGTTTTATAAGGAGCTTTATTTTTCTGCATCTATTGAAAGGGAGTTTCCAAAAATAACTTGTAAAAATATCTTAAATAATAATGCTGCAGAAATCTTACTGGCTCCTGTGGATATTGATGAAATAAAATTTATTGTTTTTAATGCTGGAGACAACAAAAGTCCTGGCCCTGATGGTTTCAATGCAAAAAATTTCAAAAACAATTGGGGGTTTATAAAACAACAAGTAACTGATATATTTGGTCAATGAATTTATGAACAATGGTAAAATTCTTAAAAGTATTAATCATACTTTCATTACCCTTATTCCAAAAAATAAAAACCCCATTGATATAGGTGATTACAGACCAATTTCATGTTGCCATTTTATTTACGAAATTATTGCTAGTGTGCTTAGTAATAGAATTAAAGTGTTTCTGCCTTTTATTATTGCTGAAAACCAGAGTGCTTTTGTTCCTGGTAGGCTTATATATGAAAACTCCCTGTTAGCTCATGAAATGGTCAGAAAATTTAATACAAAACAGGGTGAAAATGTATGTATTAAGATTAATCTGCAAAAAGCATATGATAAGGTTAACAGACACTTTATTCATCACATTATGTTGTGTATGGGTTTTCCTTTAAAATTTTGTGATTTGATATTTGAGTGTATTAACACCCCCACTTTTTCTATTCTTATTCAAGGTAAGGCTGAAGGGTTTATAAAGTCTAATAGGGGGCTAAGACAGGGAGATCCCTTGTCTCCTTATCTTTTTGCTATAGTGATGGAATATTTTTCTATCCTTATTGAAATAGAAAGTATTAAAGGTAAAATTCATCCTATAAACAAAATCCAGCCATGTATAAATCACCTGATCTATGCTGATGATCTGATGGTTTTTGTTAAAGCTAATAAAGATAATGCAGAATCTATTAAATACATTTTTGATAAATTAAAAATTCATGCTGGGCTTCAGCTTAATGTTAATAAGTGTAAAGCCTATTTCAGTAAATCCTGTAAGTTCAAAAATGAATTTTTAAACATTTTACAAATTGAAGAGGGTTTTCTTCCTATCAAATATTTAGGTCTGCCTCTTTCTACCAATATGATTAAGAGTTCAGATTGCTCAGTTCTTATTGATAAAATTCAGGAGAGAATGGAAACATGGTCTTGTGAATTACTCTCCATTGCTGGTAGACTAGAGCTTATTAAGACAGTGGTTTATGCTATTATCCTATACTGGTTACAAACGTTTCAAATCCCTGCTGCAACAATTAAAATATTGGAAAAAAGATGTGCAGATTTTCTGTGGAAAGGCAAATACCACAAAATTAGTTGGATTAATGTGTGTGGACCAAAAAATGAGGGGGGTTTTGGTATTAGAAATCTTAAAGATTTGAGTACTACTTGCCACTTAAAATTATTTTGGCAATTCATTAGTTCAGATTCTTTGTGGGCTAGATGGATGAGATCCAAGTACTTGAATCAGGAAAATTTATGGACTACTGTTAATAAAAATAATCAATCAAATACTTGGAAACATATTTTAGATTGTGGGGAAATTGATAAATCTCTTATTGATAGAAAATTTAAAGATGCCGGTTTGTGGTTTGATCCTTGGTTCAATAATGAAACTTTTATAAATAGGATTGGGTGGAACAGCCTTGTTCTATGTGGTAACCCTAATGACAAAGTTTCTGATATTATAGTTAATAATCAGTGGCACCCACAGATACATCCCATTACCAACCCCCATAAAAATGATATTTGCAATATTCAGTTTGATAAATATGCAAAGAATGATTACTGGGAGTGGAGAGCTAACAACAGAGTGAAGTTTTCTTTTAAAGAAACTTGGAATTTTATCAGAATCAAATATACCACTGAAGTGTGGTATCAGTGCATCTGGAATAGAGTGAATTGTCCCAAGATGGCATTCTGTACTTATTTTGCTATAAAAAACAGATTGCCAACCTGGGACAGGATTAATAAATGGGGTAGCAATTTAAATTCACTCTGTTCCTTTTGCAATATATGCAATGAAAATGCTAATCATATATTTTTTGAATGCAGCTATTCCTTTTTTATATGGAATCAAATCAGAATGACTTTAAGCATTGATGACAACAGACATATGGATATAATGAACATTATCAAAATTATCAACAGCAAATTCAAGGTTAATTCTGAAGAATCGGAGTATGCTTACATTCTTCTTACTACTGCAGTGTTTAACTTATGGAAAGAAAGAAATCTGCGTGTTCATAATAAGGGCAGCAGAAGCAAAGAGCAAGTTTGGCTTACTATTAGTACAGACAGCAAGATTATGTTGCAAAAATCTAAAAAGTTTCAGAAAAGTCAAACCAGATATACTTCCCTTGCTGAAGACTGGAAGACCGAAGCTGGTAGCAAGCACTTGGAAGCATTTCTTATGAATCCGAGAGTCAACCAACACGAATTGAATGAAATTAATGAGGATAATAGCTCTTTCAAAGCCGCGTGCTACATCAATGAACCACATCAGGCTATTGCCACGATATCATCAATCTAGGTCTCGTTGACACTAGATCTGACAATTTTGAGGCCATCAGAGAATATAATATGAGAACCAGAGCTTCTTTGGATGTTAATAGCAAAGCGCAGCAAGTTTCGTCAGATCTAAGTCGCATTGACCATAGATCCAACTACTGGAGAAGTAATTGTGGCAGAGGGTTGAGAAAGAGCTTTAATGAGTCTCTTTCGTACTGGGAAAGAGGTGAAAGCAGTGGAAATAAGAGCAACAAAGTATAGTTTTCGAGCTGCCATTGTTTTGCATTTTCTTTTTTCGCTGGTGAATTGTGAAATGAGATGCCGTAAGTGTCGGCGCTAGGGTTAGTATTATGTTTGTTGGTTCGGGTTTGTTTTCTACCCAAGTTGTATTTGTTCTGGGCTTGGCCCTTTTAACTCTATTCAAAAATAAATAAAAATTGTAATACAATTTATACATTGTATCCAACACTCAAATAGGAAGAATTTGCTTTGTGTAATTCACCTTCAAATTTGTGTTTCATGAGAATGTATAAGACTTAAATAAGTTAAATTCTTTTTTGACGTACTATAGACCTTGAAATGATAAGAATCGTACAAATCCGATTACATAATGTTTTAAAAAGGGAAGGTAATGACTCATTTCTTTAACTTAATTAAAATATATGTCTAGGAACACTGAATCCAAACCCTCCGATTAGATAACCAAAAGTCTTAACACTATTACCAGTGGTCATTAGCATATTTGACTATATTTGGTAATCAAAAATTACAAACAACATATGATTGGATACAGGCTATGACAAGTATAACAAAACACACGTCAATTTATTTATTTGTTTAAAAAAAATTGAGCTTTCTTTTTTAAAAGAAAAATGAAACTTGCATTTGGCCTCTTGCACTTGCTGGGTGTTCCCCAAGGATTAAATCCACCAGAAAAGCTATGTATGTTGAGACATATTATTGATCTTATGCCGTGAATGGTTAAAGTTAAGCTAGTTGTTAGATGACATGCACAATGAACTTGACTTATAATAGTAACATACAAAAAAATATCAAAAGGCAAGGCTGCATGTTTGTCATGTATGTACATGTTGCATATTAATTCTTATATACACGTCCCCACTGTCAAAAAAATCAACAATGTAAAATCTTTAATGAACGTCAGAAACCTTTGATAAGAAACCTTTGAGATACTTGCAATGGAGATCATCATTCGAACAGTTGTGAAACAAATTTTATACTTGAGTTTTATCTAGAAAAATTGTACATGAAGTGTATATGGAAATGAACAATATGAAAAACTAACTATTACTTCCAAAATTTAAAAAGATACGATTTGGAACATGATGAGTAAAGAACCAGATTAAAAAAAAAAAAAAAATTAAAAAAAAAGGTAATAAGGTTGTATTTGTGCACCTGGAAGAAATTTGAAATTCTTCCAAAAGCATACGGGTTTCTCATAACCAAAACTTTTGCAAGCTGTTAAATGTTCCTGCATTTTTCATAAGTGAGGAAAAATCTGATATACAAGCTATATTTAACATATCCGTATATTTAAAATGCCATTTGAAAAGTTATCAATCTGGATGTTGGTTGAAGGAAAAAGGGGAGGAACCATCCTTGTTTACCAACAAGTTTTGCATACACAATTTGTACAATATTACATCGGTCAGCTTCTATTCGAATGAATTAAAAAGCTGATCACTACAAAACAGGCTTGGTTTAGCGACGGAAGCTAGCGGTGGATAAAAAAGGCGGTCGTCGCTAGCCGTTGACGGCCGTCGCTAAACGCGATGATATGCCATGAAGCCGAGAGCAGAAAAATTCACTTCCCCCTCACCTTTATCCCAAAATCTGCTGCTGCCAATTCCACTCCCCCCGCCTCCAACCACCTCTTGTCGACGCCAACCACCCCTAGAAGCCGTCATCGCCATCCAGTGCTGCTGCGTTTCCTCCATCTTTTTCGCTTTCTCAAATTCTAGGTATAATTTCTAAACCTTAATTTTTAAAAATAATTTGATTATGGATTTGAATATGTTAGAATAATTCATATTAGATGATGTTAATAGTTTATTAGTTGATTTGGAGATAAAATTAAAACCATTATTTAGAAAATTAGTTGATTATGGATTTGAAATCGATGATTATTATGTATTAGTTGATGATAATTGTATGTTAGTTGATTTAGGAAGGTAAATAGGCGGTTTGATTATTTAATTTGTAAATAAAAATTAGGGTTGATTTAAAACTCAAAATTAGTGTGTAATCGTTGATTAACATGCTTATTGATAAGTGTATAATGTTTGATAAGTACGTGTTAATTATAAGTTTTAGTGGTTAGTACAAAATAGTAAGCTAAAATTTTAGTTTACAAAATAGTTAAGTTAACATTTTAAGTTGTTAACTGAATTTGAAATAAGTTTTAAAATTTTAAATTTATTAAATAAAATGTTTAAATAGTTAAATGAATTATTAAATTTTGAAAGGAGCATAACAACAACAAATATTCTAATGAATTGGATTTTGTATAAAAATTAAGCAATGAATATAACAACAATAAATAATTCTACCGAAATCGATTTTGTAATAAAATTAAAAAATGAATATAACAACAACAAATATCCTTTTAAAATTGATTTTATAAAATGTTAAGAAATTAATATAACAAGAACAAATATTGTACTAAAATCGATTTTATAAAGAAATTTAGAAATGAATATAACAACAACAAATATTCTGCTAAAATCGATTTTGTATAAAAAAAATTTAAGAAATGAATATAAGAATAGTTGAATGAATTATAAAATATGTTTTATTATTTTAGATTTAATTAATAAATATTTAAATAGTTGAATGAATTATAAAATAGTTTTTGCACTTGTTAAAATAGTAATTGTAAAATGTGTTTTATTTTTTTAATTCCTTAGAGAGTTTTCAGCCCATCTGACAAGTGTTGTATATGATTGTTATATGGATATTAATTTTTTGACAGAACGGATATCTATATTCGTCTGATACAATATTGAATATCTACAATATTTATGTCAGTTTAAAATTCAGATTTCTATACCTAAATATAAATTAAATATATATTGTAATAGGTACTTGAATATTTGAAGAAAAAAGTTAGACAAAGAGCATGAGTTGAAAGTTCGATTTGCAAATCATATCTTGAAGAAGAAGCTTCATTCTTTCTCTCTCATTACTTTAGTGGCGATGTGAACTTATCGTTTGTAAGCGTTCCTCGTAATGATGACGCCGTTGAACAAGATTCTTCTCAAACAAATTTATCTATTTTTAGAGAACGTGGCCTGCCTGCTAGAAAATGTGTGGAAATAGATTAGATGATAGAGATCACCATGTAGCACATACATATATTCTTCTAAATTATGCTGAAGATGCACCTTTTGTTAGGTAATAATAAATTCATATATAATTCACTTATATGTACATATTAATTATAAGCCATATTACATATTTGTAGTATCTACGAATCTTAGCATTCATCTGGCGATCTCAGTAAAGAATTTGCTAAATAGTTTTCGAACTACGTTTATTATCCAAGAAACTGTGTCGTTGATGAGGATTATGACATCTTGCGATTGGGCCAAAAAGAAATGTGAAGACTTATCCAATATTCTTCGTCGATGGATTTAATTCAACATAAAAGTTTACGGGGCTGAAAAATTAACATATAACAGCGGTGTATTTGTCAAAGTTAGTGATGATCTAGATGAACATGTAAAATATTTTTACGCCGTCTTAACAAAGGTTCTAGAGTTGACAAATTATATTGAACCTGTAGAAAAAGTTTTTTTATTCAAATGCAATTGGTTCAGCAATGTTCCTAGTTCTGTAATCAACGTGCACAAAAACTATAAGCTTATTGAAATAAAGCATACCTCGAATTACTATAAGTATGATCCTTTCGTATTAGCCAATCAAGCATTACAAGTTTATTTTCTCCATATCCATTCTTAAAAAGAGAAAACGTGGATTAGACGGCTGTTTTTAAAACAAAGCAAGATTTACGTTTGACGGAAATAATATTTCAAACGAAATAGAGTATCAAACGGATTTTGAACCAAATGCAGGAATAATAATAACCGATGACATTGATCTAGGGTCATTGAATGATGAATCGAATGTTTTATTAGATGCATTTGAAAGTACCGAAGAAAACGAGATAGAGTACGAGACTGTGTCTGAATCAGAAAACGACGAAGACTGAAAATTCTGAATATTTGCATCACTTGTTGTACAATGTAGTATTCTGAGCTATGTATTATTATGAGCTATGTATTATTATGAGCTATGTATTAATAATTATGAATAATGATGACTATGTTCTGAGTTATGTACTATTCTATTTTGAAATCTCTATATATGTATTCATGAGATCTTGTCCCATTTATTATGATTTAGTTGAAGTTTTATGTGATGATTACTGAAACATGCTTTGTACCAATAAATTTATGTCTTTTCATTCTACGATATTATTTGTTCGTGGTAGATATATCTTGCAGGAGACATAGCCAGAGATCCAAGCCTTCTCCTTCTTCCGGTGCGGGTGTTAATGGCACGACACCGGATTTACGTCGACTAGCGGTGGTAGTTCCAAAAAGCGCAGGGTAAGTATCAAATTTATTTGAAGTATATTTTTTAAATTTATTAAATATCTACATCAAAATTTATACAGGGACTTTGAGGCGGAGCTTTCAGATTTCATTTTACAAGTATACAGGAAGCCATTTATGAGTCGGATGTCGGGCTGTTGGCCTCATTGAGACGGTATCTCACCCCATTCTAAGAACGCTGTATTGGCTGATGTACTGGTAAGTATAATTTTATATTTCAGTTGAAAACTAATATAATTTACATAATTCAAACTAATTTCAATATGCAAGCCGACGTACGTGTAGATCCAGAAGATATGGATGTTTTTACTAATCACTGGAACAAGTGGATGAGAAAAAATTATATGAAAACTTTGTCTAAGGCTAAAAATGCAGAAAAAAAACCCAATTGGATGGACGCTGATGTGTGGGCTGAGTATCTCCAGCTCTGGGAAACTCTAAAGTGAAAATAAGTTATATACTTTTGCATTGTTATTATAATTTTTTTAAATTTCGTATGTTAGTTGTAGTAATTTAGTTAATCGTGTATCTATATTTGCATGAACTGTATGCCCGGAATTGTGTAAATAAGAATAAAATCATGCTTTGCACCATGGCGGCTCCAAATCCTTTCAAGAACACAGTAGAGAGTTGGTAACTTTATTAATTGTGTTTATAAATATCTAAAATGTTGTTTAATCATATTTGTGAATTTTTTTAATCATATGTATATATTTTCAGGCGGCGATGTACAATCGCGAGACGACAAAGGCTGAGGTGTTCATGGCCACATATGCTGTTGAGCAGCAGATGAGGAAGGTAACGTTTCATATGAATGGACGGATAATAAATCTAGATCTGTAATGGTAAACATGCTTATCCGTAATGACAATGTTTCATATTCCTTCATTTCATAGTAAATAAACTATAAATTGAATATTTATCGTGTCAAACTATTGTTCATAATCGTAGAAGAGATATGAAACGAAGCGGGCACGAGTAGCGCAGTTCACCGGATATGCAGAGTTAACGTTTGAGGAGTCAAACCGTATATGAGATGTTATTATAGATCCGCCTTCGCGAAATAGGCGGCACAATTATGAAAATCAGGAGGTAAACTTCTTTATTTACTAATATATAAATTTACACATGCAAATGAATATAAACTTAAGTGAACAAATTATAAATTGAATAAGTAACATGAATAATTGAAATAAATAAATTGCAACCAATGTGTAACATTTAATTATAAATATTAGCCGCTTAAATAATCAACATTTTTGTTTATACTGTTTATAATGTTCATAAATTATAACTAGATATCAACTATTTACATACGATAATGTCTTGGAGGGCTTATTGGAGATTTCAAGCCAAGGAGAAGATAGTTCAACTGAAAAAATAGCTAGAGGAGATCAAGATTGGAGGAAGAGCGCATTGACGCACCAGCTACACGAGCATATTGCAGCATACTTGGCACAACATGGGACTATGCCTGGAGAGGATGGATCAGAAGATGACGATGAGTAAGTATGCTTGTGTTTCTGTCGGATTTTCATCATCTTGGTTTGCAGTTATGTGACATTTGTGTATATATTTGATACTTGATCGTTAGTTGTGGTGTTTGATGCATTTGGAATGTGACATTTGGACGTTTTGATTGATAGATAGTATTTATACGTATGGTTAAGTTGTTTGATGGATTTGTATTGTTTTGTTTGATTGGTATGATATATTTATATGGTGATGATGAATTGTTTATATAAATTTATATGTTGCGTTATATATATGATTATTTGTGATATATGTCAGATTACATGATGGATGGAGTGCTATTAGTTATGAAATTGAATGTTTATGTGTTGGAAAGATATATGAAATTGATTGCAAGGTTCGATGGATGGAAGAGCGGAATTAGATATGAAAATGATTCCAGATTAGCGACAGCTAGTGACGGTCTATTGGTCCAGATTAGTGACGGCTAGCGATGGCCTTTTGGTTTCAGGTTAGCGACGGTTAGCGTCGACTTGAGGCGCCAGTTCAGATTATTTTGCCACACGTTCGGCATGGCGTCGCCAACCGTCGCTATATTGGTGACGGAGCTATCGCTTTACTGTGTACCGGCGGTTATTTAGCAACGGTCTTTAGCGACGGCCGACGATGGTCGACGACGCTTTTTTGCAGTCGCTAAAGCCGTCGTGTTTTGTAGTGGATATCACACATGTGCGTACACACATAAGTGACAATCAACAAAGCATAGAAACGGATTACCCGATTTGCCAACTGGTTCTTGAACTTTTCTGGATCGGCCTTTTGCTCGGAGTGGAATTCATATGATACTTGAGCATCCACTCCTACACATTATGTTGAATGTTCAATTTCTGTTAGCTGGAAAATCCAGTTCCTTGTTTATTTTTAAGTTCATAGCGTTTGTTGCAAATCAATGCCTTCCCAAGACAACAACATCATAGATGCTTTGCAAGTGACTAAGTTGTGTACAAATACGATATTTGTGTAATCGGCAACTGTGTATTTTTATACATTCCCAATACCACAAGTTTCTCAATGTTTTTGGCATAAGTAGTCAATAAGAAAACCATTGCTTCAAAAGATCAGTAAAATAGTCACTACATGTGAGAAACTTAAAGCATGATACAGTCTAATCAATAAATCATCAATACAATAAAAAAGGCAGCAAAATGACATAAAGAGAGGACGAACAAAAATGATGGTAATAATAGCATTAATTAAGAAGGTATGTTTTTTTATAACTATATCTATATGATAGGTTGATTGTAAAACAACACAAGATACAAAAAGTTCATACCTATACTGAAGTAGTTCCAGAATCCCCCACGGTACGTGCTGTAGCCACTATGAAACATAATAAAATTTTCAAATGTTTCATTTATTGCAGTCAATCCACTAGGGATTAAATATTTCAAGACTACATGTTTCTTGTTCTTAATTTGTTTGTATGGGCGATTGCTTAGTAGTTTGCTGACAGAAGTTCAAATCAAATCAAAAGAGTACCATAATCAGTACATCCAGAAATAAAGTAACATAATATGAGCACATTTCAACTTTCTTTGTTAGAAGACAGTCGGTCATTTGTATGTCTGTGCAGGTGCTTGGTTACTTATTCCAGCACATATTTGCTATGTCGATGCTACAACAACCTTTGATGGAAAGTGATCACTGCAAGAACCAAAAGTCCATTTGCCATACGTATAAATTAAATAACTAACTTTAAATATGCCAATATTAACATTTACCATTAAACATATAGTGGCATAATAATTGTCTATTTCTGCTGTACGATGGCATGAGAATCATTCAAATCGAAAAGTCACATGACTACTGCTCCTACCTCAACTATTTCAAGGAAAGTAAATCGTGCTGATTTTCACCTTCTTAATATGGTTCATGTATCAGAAACTTAAACAATACCTTGTTAAGTTCGTCTGATCTTGATATGCGGTGGAAGCATGTAAAGAATGTGGCAATTCTAGAGGAAATACTGGATCACATGAACCTTCCTCAAGATTTTTTGTTGTAAATTTTTCAAAAGCTTTGGGTTTTGGTTTTGGTTTTGAAAGAGAAGAAGTAAAGAGAAAGAAGAGAAGTCCCACACTGTAGAAAAATGAAGACTATAATTATATAAGTATAGCTCTCTTAAGTAGATGTTGGGGCTTTGGGCTCCGACATGTTTGCTTTGTTGTGAGGAGAGAAGTCATGCAACACCACACGCATTGCCATCGTCTGACCGAACCGGGTTCAAGTTCGAATTTAAAAATATTTTCGGACCGTATATGAACAGTAACGGGCCAGATTTCAGCCCGTTGAAGACCCAGAACCGAAATTCAGAATTTGAATTGATGGCGGTAATTTGTAACGTTTTCTGAACTTTTCAAATATGAATGGACGCAACGCCCAGAACATATTTCGGAGAGTTCTTCTCTGTGCTCTTCTTCTTCTTCTCTTCATCTCTTTCTCTACAAATTGCATCATCAGAAACCGTTCTAAAGTGTTCTTGGTCGGATCAAATTCGTACAAACTTTGAACCCGATTACGCTATTATAAGACTTCATTGAATCCTGAAAGTCGATAGTTCGATAATTCGTTTGTACCTGATGGATTGAACTATTGTCTGAAAGAATCTATTCCATAGATCCTCGAAGTCGGAAGTACAACATTGTCTTCTTTGCAATCGCCATCAAATTCGTCTCGAACCGCAAAATCTCCAACAAAATTTTCAGACAATAGCCTTCGACCATGGAAGGTTCGAGCGCATTACAAGCTATGAATTAACATCTAACTCGATTGGAGTGTTCTGATGGCGACAATTTCACTTGTTGGCAAGAGACGATGAAATTTTTCCTGATCACCGTCAAGTTGTTCTACATTTTGGAAGATAACTTGGAAGAAATCCCGGAGGAAATAAAGATGATGATGCTCTAAAGACTAAACGCGCAAAGAGAACGATTTCCTATGCAGAGGCCATATTTTGAATGCGCTATCTACCCTAGTCTACAATGCTCATAGGACCTTGGAAACAGCGAAGACACTCCGGACTGCCCTGGAGAATAACTACCACATATCCGAGGCAAGTAATAAAAAGTTTCTTATTTCTAATTTTGTGGATTTCAAAATGGTCACCAATAAGTCCATAATTGGACAAGTAAGCGAAGTCTTACTGTTGGTGAATCAACTTAAAGGTGCTAGAAGTGATCTCCCTGAATCTTTTGTTGTTGGAGTTATAATTTCTAGACTTCCGCTTAGTTGGAATGATTATAAGAAAAAGATGAAACATGTTGATACAGATTATAATTTAGACAGTTTGCAGCGTCATCTTCGTATTGAAGAAGACTCTCTTAAACGCGATCTAGATGATAATCCGCAAACTGAGTCCCATTCTAAGGCAAATAATGTTGAAATTACTGATTAATTAGAGCCAAAGAATGAGACACGGTTTAAGAAGAAAAATCATTCCAAAACCAAAAACAAAAAGAAAGGTGCTTGTTATTTTTGTAACAAGCCCGGTCACTATGCCCGAGACTGCCGTCTGCGGAAGAAATAACAAAAGGTGAATGTGGTCGAAGACTCGCTCGTGGCTGTAGTGCAAGAGGCGAACTCCGTTAGTGGCAATGATAATGATTGGTGGTTCGATACTGAAGCAACCATTCACATTTGCAAAGACCGTAATCTTTTCAAGAGTTACGAAGAAAATAAAGGAGAAGCCGAAGAAGTTACTGAAGCAAATAAGGTTCCAAGCAAAGTTCTGCGAAAAGGCACTATAGAACTTCCTCTCACCTCTGAAAAAGTTCTTACATTAGTCAATGTATTTTATGTACCTGATATGTGTAAGAATTTGGTCTCTGAATACCTTCTTAACAAAGGAGGATTCAAGTTGGTGTATGAGTCTGATAAGCTAGTGTTGTCTAAGAATGATAAATTCATTGGACATGGATACTCTTGTAACGGCATGATTAAGTTGAATCTAATAAAGAAATCTTCTGTTTATATTGTTGATTCTATTAATTTATGGCATGATAGATTAGGACATGTTAATTATAAATCCATTAGAAATATGAATAAATTAGGATTAATTTCTGATTGTGATTTCGATACCATCTCTAAATGTGAAATATGTGTTCAAGCAAAAATACACCGAAAATCCATTAAATCCATAGAAAGGAAAATTGGTTTACTTGATTTGGTTTATAGTGATATGGGTGACTTAAAAAATCATATCACCTATGGTGGTAACCAATACTATATAACATTCATTGATGATTATACTAGATATGCATATGTATATCTAATGAAAACTAAAGATGAGGCTTTTGATAAATTCAAAATTTACAAAGCAGAGGTTGAAACACAATTAGGAGTTAAAATTAAAATATTACATTCACATCATGGTGGTGAATATTTCTCAAATGAATTCACCTTTTTTTGTAAACAACAAGGTATAATTCACCAATGTACTACCCCATATACACCACAACAAAATGGTGTTGCTGAAAGAAAGAATAGAACTTTAGTAGAAATGGTTAATGCTATGATCATAAGTTCTAATTTACCTTATAACATATGGGGTGATGCTATGTTATCTGCATGTTATATTTTAAATAGAGTACCACTTAAAAAGAATAATATTTCCCCTTATGAATTATGCTTTAATAGGAAATCTAACCTAACTAGACGTAAAGTTTGGGGTTGCTTAGCATATGTTAGAAAACCAGACCCTAAACGACCAAAGTTAGGAAATAAAGCATTTAAATGTGTTTTTATAGGATATTCACTTAATAGTATAACTTATAGATTTCTTATTCTTGACACCCTAGAAGTTATAGAATCTGTAGATGTAGAATTTTTTGAAAATCAAACCGTTGAGATCTCATTGAGATCATCTAGTCCAGAACCTAGTATGACTAATGATATCAATGACGACGATTATACTCCTGCTCAAAACAGCAAGGAAGTGTCAGTACCAGATAATAGTACTGAACAACGGAGAAGTAAAAGAGCAAGAATCGAGAAGGACTATGGTCCTGACTTCATTACATATCTTGTAGAAGGCAGTAAGGACGAAGTCCTTAATATGACTAAATATGTAATGAACGTCGATGACGATCCCAAAAGTAATTCTGAGGCTATGAGTTCTAGAGATTCCAATTTATGGAAAGAAGCTATCAATGATGAAATGAATTCCATAATGTTAAACCAAACTTAGGTTTTAACTGATTTATCTCCTGGTGCTAAACCTATAGGATGTAAATGGATATTCAAGAAAAAGTTGAATACAAATGGATCCATTGATAAGTTCAAAGCCAGATTAGTTGCTAAGGGATATAAGCAAAGACATGGAGTAGATTATTTTGATACATATGCTCCAGTTGCTCGCATATCTTATATACACTGTTTAATTGCACTTGCATCAATTCATAAATTAGTCATACATCAAATGGACGTAAAGACTGCTTTTCTAAATGGAGATTTAGAAGAAGAGATATATATGGAACAACATGAAGTTTTCAAAACCTCAGGCCAAGAAAAGAAAGTTTGCAAATTAGTGAAATCTCTTTATGGCCTGAAGCAAGCTCCCATACAATGGCATGAGAAGTTTGATAAAGTTTAACTATCATATGGATTCATTGTTAATGATGCTGATAAATGTATTTATAGCAAATCGGATAACAACGGTACTGTTATAATATGTTTATACGTTGATGACATGCTAATATTTGGTTCCAATATATCCTGTGTGATTGAAACTAAAAGTTTCTGTCTTCTAAATTCGATATGAAAGATCTGGAAGAGGCTGATGTAATTTTGGAAATTAAAATTGTTAGGAAAGAGAGGGAGTTATTACTAACTCAATCTCATTACATAGAGAAATTCCTACAAAAGTATGGTCATTACGATGACAAACCAACATCAACTCCTTTAGATCCTAGTATTAAATAAGAAAAGAATACTGGACGTACTATCTCACAACTAGAGTATTCCAGTGTTATTGGGAGTCTTATGTATGCTATGCATTGCACTAGATCAGACATCGCACATGCTATAAGTGTATTGTGTCGATTTACGAGTAATTCAGGTTTCGAACATTGGAAAGCTATTTTCAGAGTTTTAGCTTATTTGAAAGGAACCATTGAATATGGTTTATCTTATAAAGGATATCCTGCTGTAATAGAAGGATATAGTGATGCAACCTGAAACAATGTAGAATTCAAATCCAAGTCTACGACTGGATGGATCTTTACATTAGGAGGCGCTGTTGTGTCTTACGCTTCCAAGAAGCAGACCTGTATTTCTGACTCAACAATGTTGTCAGAATTGATTGCACTAGCAGATGCATGTAAAGAAGCGGAATGGCTTAGGAATTTATTAATGAAAATTCCTTTATGGAAGAAGCCATCTCCAGCAGTCTTGATTAACTGTGACAATCAAGCAACGATATACAATATGTCTAATAAGACATATAATAGAAAGTCTAGACATGTGAGTCTAAGACATCAAATGGTGAGACAGTTACTCAAAAGAGGAGTTATAACTGTTGACTACATATAAACGAAGAAAAACTTGGCCGACCCACTGAAAAAGAGTCTTCCAAAGGCAATGGTTTCTATAAAGTCACAAGAAATGGGATAAGGTCTGTGAATGAAGGTTGATTATCCTTAACAGAAACCCAACTTATGTCATGAAATGGATAGACAAAGTTCAATGGGTACCAACAAGTTAAGAGAATGATTATGGAACACTAAATCGATAATCCCATAATATTTAGTGTTGGATTCTGCAAAAATAAAGGATGGATATATATATATATATATATCCTTAGTAAGTCTAGAAACCTTAAAAGGTGTATCGTAGAAACACCTTAAGAGACTTACCTATATAAGTATGGAAATCAGACCGTTTCCTAGGAAAGTAAGACCGCTTTCTAAGTAGACTCATGAACCAGGATTTAAGCACATGGCCATTAACGTGCTGAGCAATACAGAACACTTTACATAAGGAAATCAATATGTGTGATTGTTCCGGTTTTATCATTAGGGATACTTGGTTCAAGACTCGTTCACCATAGAATCTCGATAAGGCTTTGAATGGTTTACACTAAGTAAAGGTTCAAATTCAAAAGATACCTTTTATTTATGTGTTGTTTTTCACGATGATGCAAAACTTGATCTTAGAACTACATAGGCTTGATCCCACTTGGTTATGTAGGAAGTCGCTCTAGTGATTCAGCCTCTTATTTATTTATTTTCTTATTTTGAAAAATGGGGGAGATTGTTTAAAATTTTCAAAAGATTTGGGGTTTGGGTTTTGGTTTTGGAAGAGAAGTAAAGAGGAAGAAGAGAAGTCCCACATTGTAGAAAAATGAAGACTATACTTGTATAAGTATAGCTCTCTCAAGTGGATGTTGGGGCATTGGGGCTCCCACATGTTTTCTTTGTTGTGAGGAGAGAAGTCATGCAACACCATGCGCGCCGCCGTCGTCCGTCCGTCCGAACCGGGCCGGGCAGGGCCTCGGATCCGAAAATATTTTTGGATCGTATATGAAGAGTAACGGGCCAGATTTCAGCCCATTAAGGACCCAGAACCAAAATTCAGAATATGAATTGATGGCGGGAATTTGTAACGTTTTCTGAACGTTGCAAATATGAATAGATATGACGTTTGATTTTTGAATCTGTTCGTAACAGTTGCGAACCGTTGCTAACGATCGTGACGCTTCGCGAATGGACACCTCTTCACCACTATAAATAGCGACGCCCAGAACACGTTTCGGAGAGTTCTTCTCTGCGCTCTTCTTCTTCTTCCTCTTGCACGGATCTGCGACGCCAAGGAAGTGTTGCGAATCGCTGCACTTCCATTACTCTATATTTTGCAACATCTGAAGGTGTTGCAAACGCTGGAACGTTGCAGATTTGTTTCTTCTTCTTCTCTTCTTCTCTTCATCTCTTTCTCTACAAATTACATCATCAGAAACCGTTCTAAAGTGTTCTTGGTCGGATCAAAGTCGTACAAACTTTGAATCCGATTACGCTGTTATAAGGCTTCATTGAATCCTGAAAGTCGATAGTTCGATAATCCGTTTGTACCTGGTGGGTTGAACTATTGTCTGAAAGAATCTATTCCATAGATTCTTGAAGTTGGAAGTACAACATTGTTTTCTTTGCAATCGCCATCAAATTCGTCTCGAACCGCAAAATCCCAACATTTTTCATCCTCATCACAATGTGCCAACTGGAAAAGGAACATGGATAATCATATTTCATTGCTGTACACAAAGGCCAGATCATTGCTGTACACAAAGGCTCCGTCATCAATATAGCGATGGCTGACAACGCCGTGCTGAACACATGACAAAGTTGTTAACATCGGGCTGGCGCCTCAAGTGGTCGCTAACCTGGAACTAAAAGACCGTCACTAGCCGTCACTAATCTGAACCAATATGCCGTCACTAGCCGTCGCTAATCTGGAACCATTTTCATATCTAATTCTTCTCTTTGATCCATCCAACCACGCAACTAATTTCATATCTCTTTCCAGCATACATTCAATTTCACAACTAATACAACTCCATCCATCATATATCTCACACATATCACAAATAATCATATATAAAATGCAACATATAAATTTACATAAACATTTCATCACCACCATATAAATTTATCATACCAATCAAACAAAACATTCCAAATCCATCAAATAACTTAACCATACGTACAAATATTATCTATCAATCAAAAAGTCTAGATGTCACATTTCAAATCCATCAAACACCACAACCAATGATCAAGTATCAAATATATACACAAATGTCACATAACTGCAAAACAAGATAATGAAAATCCAAAAGATACACAAGCATACCTACTCATCGTCATCTCCCGATCCATCCTCTTCATGCATCGTCTCATGTTATGCCAAGTATGCTACAATATGCTCGTCTAGCTGGTGCATCAATGTGCTTTTCCTCCAATCGTTAATCTCATCCAGCTGTTTCTTCAGTTGAGCTATATCCTCCTCAGCTTGAAATCTCCTATAAGCCCTTTGGGACGTTATCACCAGTAAAATAGTCGATATCTAGTTATTATTTATGAATATTATAAACAGCATGAACAAAGATGTGGATTAATTAAGCATCTAATATTTATAATTAAATGTTACACATTGGTTGCAATTTATTTATTTTAATTATTCAGGCTCCTTATTCAATTTATAATTTGTTCACTTAATTTTATATTCATTTGCATGTGTAAATTTATGTATTAGTAAATGAAGAAGTTTACCTTCTGATTTTCGTAACTATACTGCTTATTTCGCGAAGGCGGATCAATAGTAGCATCATATATACGGTTTGGCTCCTTAAATGTTAATTATGCCCGTCCGATGGACTGCGCTACTCGTGTCCGCTCCGCTTCATATCTCTCCTGCGATTACAAACAATAGTTTGACATGATAAATATTCAATTTAAAGTCTATGAACTGTGAAATAAAAAAATATGGAACATTATCGTTATGGATAAGTATGTTTACCATTACGAATCTAGATTTTTCATCCGTCCAATCATATGAAACGTTACCTTTCTCATCTGTCTGCTCAACAACATGCATGGCCGTGACCACCTCAGCCATTTTAGACTCACGATTATACCTCACCGCCTGAAAATATATACATATGAATAAACACTATTACAAATACGATTAAACAACATTAGACATTTATAAACACAATTTATTCATTTACCAACTCTCTCCTATGTTCTTGGAAAGATTTGCATCCGCCACGGTGCAAAGCAGGATTTTTATTCCTATTTGTACGGTTCTGGACAGATAATTCATACAAATTTAGATACACGATTGACTAAATTACTGCAACTAACATACGAAATTTAAATTTTTTTAATAAAATTTCAAAAATATATAACTTACCTTCACTTCAGGAGTTTTCCAAGGCGGAGATACTCAGCCAACACATCAACGCACATTTAATTGGGTTTTTTCCTGCATTTTTATCCTTAGACAGAGTGTCCCTATAATTTTTTCTCATCCTCTTATTCCAGTGATTGGTAAAAACATCCATATCCTCTGGACCTACACCTAGGTCGGCCTGCATATTGAAATTAGTTTGAATTATGTACATTATATTAATTTTCAACTGAAATATAAACTTATACCTACCAGTATATCAGCCAATATAACTTTCTTAATATGGGGTGCGATGTCGTCCCAATGAGGCCAACAGCCTGACATCCGACTCATAAACGCCTTCTTGGATACTTGTAAAATGAATTCTGAAGGTTCCACCTCAAAGCCTCCGTATAAATTTTGATGTAGATATTTAATAAATTTCAAAAAAATATACTTCAAATAAATTTGATACTTACCCTGCGCTTTTTAGAACTACCTCCACAAGTGGTTGTAAATCCGATGTCGTGCCATTAGCACCCGCATCGGGAGAAGGAGAAGGCGCGGATCTTCGGTTATGTCTCCTGCCAAACATATCTACCACAGAAAAATAATATCATAGAATGAAAATACATAAATTTATTAGTACAAATCATGTTACATTAATCATCACATAAAACTTCCACTAAATCATAATAAATGAGACAAGATCTCATGAATACATATGTAGAAATTTCAAAACAGAATAGTACAAAGCTCAGAACATAGTCATTATTATTCATCATTATTAATACATAGCTCAGAATAATACATAGTTCAAAATACTACATTATACAACAAGCATGTAAATTTTCAGAATTTTCAATCTTCGTCATTTTCTAATTCAAACTCATTCTCGTACTCTATCTCGATTTCTTCAGTATTTTCAAATGCATCTAATAAACCATTCGATTCATCATTCAACGACCCTAAATCAATGTCTTTGTTATTATTATTTCTTTATTTGGTTCAAGATCCTGTTGATACGCTGCTTCGTTTGGAATATTATTTCCGTCAAACGTAAATCTTGGCTTTATTTTAAAAACAGCCAACCAATTTGCTTTATCTCTTTTTAAGGATGGGTACGGAGCAAAATAAACTTGTAATGCTTGTTTGGCTATTACGAGTGGATCACACTTATAGTAATATGAGGTAAGCTTTATTTCAATAAGCTTATAATCTTTGTGCACGTTGATTCCAGAACCAGAAACATTGCTGAACTAATTGCATTTAAATAAAAAACTTTTTCTGCAGGTTCTATATAATATGTTAACTCTAGAACATGTGTTAAGACGTCGTAAAAATCTTTTATATGCTCATCTAGATCATCACTAACTTTGACAAATACACCACTGTTATATGTTAATTTTTCCATCCCGTAGTCTTTCGTGTTGAAATTAAATTCATTGACGAAGAATATTGGATAAGTCTTCACATTTATTTTTGGTCCGATCGCAAGATGTCATAATCCATCATCAACGACACAGTTTCTTGGATCATAAACATAGTTCAAAAACCATTTAGCAAATTCTTTACTCAGATCGCCAGATGGATACTGTGATTCGTAGATACTGCAAATATGTAATATGGCTTATTATTAGTATGTACGTATAAGTGAATTATATATGAATTTATATTACTTAACGAATGGTGCAACTTCATCACAATTTAGAAGAACATATGTATGTGCTACATGGTGATCTCTATCGCCTAACCATATTCCACACATTTTCCAGCAGGTCGGTCATGTTGTCTAAAAATAGATAATATTGTTTGAGAAGAATCTTGTTGAACGGCTTCATCATTATTAGGAACGCTTACAAATGATAAGTTCACATCGTCACTGAAGTAATGAGAGATAAATAATGAAGCTTCTTCTTCAAGATATGATTTGCAAATCGAACCTTCAACTCGTGCTTTTTGTCTAAATTTTTTCTTCAGATGATCCAAGTAACTATCACAAAATAAATTTAATTTATATATAGGTATAGAAATCTGAATTTTAAACTAACATAAATATTACAGATATTCAATATTACATCTCAAATAGATACATCCATCCATATTGCACAAGACCTCGAAGAAGTGCTTCGAATGGAAGATGAACAGGTAAATGCTCCATTACATTAAAGAAATCTGGAGGAAATATTTTTCTCCAGTTTGCAGAGCAGTATAGGGATTTCTACTTCAAGTTTACGTATACAATCAACTTTTAATGTCGTCGAACAAAGATGTTTATAAAACATTCTCAATTCTATTATAACACTCCATTCTTTTATAGGCAATAGTTCTTTGAAAGCCACGGTAGTAAATATTCCATCCTGATATGATAATTGTGACTTTTCATTCAACTCAATTTACTGTTTTTAAAGTCCACACCTTCGAAGATTAGAAGAAATCCGATTGGAAAATCTTAGTTCTTCCACCTACTTTAGCATTAGTTTCACTTACTCGCTTTCTAGCTCATAGCATGCTTTGGGGTTTTTATTGTCATTTGGCTTCATACGAAGTTCGGGGCATTTACAATAGTTTGCTATATCAAGTCTTGAATTCAAATCGTTCTTAGTTTTTCCCTTTACATTCAAAATTGTATTAAACACATTATCAAACACGTATTTTCGTTGTGCATCACGTCAATATTATATCGGAGTAAAAGATTTTTGCAATATGGTAACTCCTAAAATATATTTTATTTGCAATAATTATGAATGTCTGATTTTCCTAGAATTTCATTTTGTCCTCCAGTTTCATATATCTTCGAATAGTCCTTTACAATTTCATGTAATTCTTCGCTTGTTCAAATCTTTGGTGGTTGCATATTATCTTCTCCGTTAGCTATAAAGTTTTTTCCATCTCTTCTAAATTATGATTGGGACGGAGAAAACACCGATGACAATCAAACCAAGAAACTTTCATCCCATACCGTAAAGAAAATGCTCGTGTTTCTTCCATGCAATAAGGGTATGCTAGACGACCGGCTGTACTTCAACCAGAAAGCATCCCATATGCAGGAAAATCACTAATAGTCCATAATAAAAAAGCGAACAACGAAATTTTCTCTCTCGAAATGTTGCATGTTTCAACTCCTTCATTCCATAATATTTTCAACTCTTCGATCAATGGTTGTAAATAAACATCAATTCCTTGTGTTGGATCATGAGGGTCGGAAATGACAATAGTGAGAAACATATATGGTGTTTTCATACACATCCACGGAGGTAAATTATATGGAGTAACAATAATTGGCTAGGATGAATATCTACTACCAAACTGAGAGAATGATGAAAATCCATCCGTAAACCGAGTATGACATTATGGCTTTCTGCAGCAAATGCGGGATAAGTTTTATCGAAATGTTTCCATGCTTCTCCGTCAGATGAATGTATTAAAGTTCCTTCTTCCAGTGTTCTCACACTGTGCCATCGCATATAGCATGTCGTAGCAGAAGATGCATATAACTTTTGAAGTCTGTAAGTGATGGGTAAATAATGCATTCTCTTGTACGGAACTTCTTTTCCTTTCTTTTTTCTTGGTTTGTATCTTTTCTCGTTACATATTCTGCATTTTCTAAGGTCAACATCATCTTTCCAATACAACATGCAACCTTTTTCACATGTATCTATCTTTTCGTATGGTAGACTGAAAGCTGACATCGGTTTTTTCACTTTATATGACCATCGCACATCAGATTATTGGATGACATGTGTCGTTTTGCAGCTTGTACAACTGTTGTAAATGCAGCTTCTGTAAGATTGAATTTTGATTTATAGTAATGTATTCGGCGGATACTGATAATTCGGTTTCGCTTTTACAACCGTCCCACAATAGCCTTTTTGCAGAATCCAATAAATCCTATATTCTTTTAGCTCCGACAATCGGTTCTTCTTCGACATTTACGTCTTCATCGTCAGCTTGAATGGTAGGAAACATTGATCGTGCTGCATCTTCCACCATATTTTATATCGGATTCATCATAATATTAACGTCCTCTAACACTACAAGGTTAGGTGTAAGTTCAACAAGTTCTCCATGACGATCTTAGAAGTAATAATTCAGTACGAAACCATATTTGTACAAATGTACTTCAATTATATCTGGTTTCTAATACTTTAAATGTTGGCACTTGCTATATGGGCAATGAATTTCTTCGTTAATTCGATTATTAGATTTAACGAATCTAATAAATTCGTGTACACCGTTATAGAAATATTTTTTTATAGAACCTTTCCTACCATTTCTAACTTCATACATCCAACTACGATTGAGGAAATAATCAAACATTTTTCCTGATTTGAAAATAGTGAATATTAGACTCAGGTCCCTAATAAGTTTCAAAATACACAAAAACCCCACTAAAAAAAGTATGCAAATTAGGTTTTTAGAATTAAGTTACTAAGTAATTGCATATAGTTATGCAAAATAATTGCAAACGTTTATGCAATTATATCCAAAAGTTGGATAAATTTATGCAATTTTTTCGGTGAATAATTGCGGAAGTTTACGCAAAGTTTTGAAAAAATTGCAGAAATTTCCGTAATTTTTCGGTGAATAATTGCGGAAGTGTATGCAATTTTTTGATATAATTGCATAAATGTCTGCAATTATTCACTGAATAATTGCATAAATATATGTCATTATTCGGTAACTTAATTCTAGGGACCTAATTTACAAACTTATTTTTATTGGGGTTTTTGTTTATTTTGAACTTATTAGGGACCTGTGCCAAACTGTCTCTTGAAAATAGGGCTGTCAATGGGTCGGGTCGGGTCGGGTTTGGGTCGGGTCAACTCGGGTTCGGGTTGATTTTAAATGGGTCGGGTCAACCCGTTTATTAAACGGGTCGAAAAAGCTCAACCCGAACCCGACCCGTTTATAAACGGGTTGACCCAACCCAACCCGTGTAACCCGATTATAAACGGGTCGGGTCGGGTCGTAAATGGGTCAGGTCGACCCGTATAAGGTGTAAACGGGTCGTTAACGGGTCGGATCAACCCGTATAAGGTATAATAGGGTCGTAAATGGGTCGGAGCGGGTCGTAAACGGGTCGGGTCAGCCCGTATAAGGTACAAACGGGTCATAAACGGGTCGGAGCGGGTCGTAAACGGGTCAGCTCAACCTATATACTGTATAAATGGGTTGTTAACGGGTCAGTTTCGGGTTAGCGGGTCAACCCGAAACCCACCCGTTTATAAACGGGTCAAATTCGGGTTGACCCGAAAATGACCCGCCAATTAAATGGGTCGGGTTAACCTGCTAATTTCCGTGCGGGTTTCGGGTCGTGTTTCGGGTCGTGTAGGAAATTGACAGCCCTACTTGAAAATATATATTAGAAAGTTCAAGCAAACAATTCAACCGTGGGAATAATTTTTCAACACTTCATCATTGTAAACATTCACCATCGTAGAAAATTCAAATAAGCACTTCACTTTATTTTTTAATATTTAGTTTATTGGTTTTTACTTTAATCGTCGGTCATCTTACTTCCCATTACAAGAATAATGAAGTAATTACATTTTATAAATCATTTAAGATCAAACGATTCAACAAAATTTCGACAGCACTTCTCTTTCGTTCCCTGCATCGTACGCAAATGGATGTATGTAGGGAACGAGAAGGAAGTGCTGTCGAAATTTTGTAAACCATTTAAAATGAAATGATTTATAAAATGTAATTACTTTATTATGTTTGTAACTTGTTCAATACAGAGACAAATCCGACAAATATTATATCAGTTGAATATGGATGTCCGTTCTATTAAAATACAAATACCCATATAACAATCATATATGACACTTATCAGATGGGCTAAAAACTCTCTATGGGATTAAAAAAATAAAACACATTTTACAATTACTATTTTAACAACTACAAAAACTATTTTATAATTCATTCAACTATTTAAATATTTATTAATTGAATCTGAAATTTTAAAACATATTTTATAATTCATTCAGCTATTCTTATATTCATTCCTTAATTTTTTTTTACAAAATCGATTTTAGTAGAATATTTTTTGTTGTTATATTCATTTCTAAATTTCTTTAAAAAATCGACTTTAGTACAATATTTGTTTTTTATATTAATTTCTTAACATTTTATAAAATCAATTTTAGAAGAATATTTGTTGTTATATTTATTTCTTAATTTTATTACAAAATCGATTTCAGTAGAGTTATATGTTGTTGTTATATTCATTGCTTAATTTTTTACAAAATCTATTTCACTAGAATATTTGTTGTTGTTATGCTCCTTTCAAAATTTAATAATTCATTCAACTATTTAAACATTTTATTTAATAAATTTGAAAGCTTAAAACTTATTTCAAAATTCAGTTAACGATATAAAATGTTAACTTAATTATTTTGTAAACTAAAATTTTAACTTACTATTTTATACTAATCACTAAAACTTATAATTAACACACACTTATCAAACATTGTACACTTATCACTAAGCATATTAATCAACGATTACACACTAATTTTTGAGTTTAAATCAGTCCTAATTTTTATTTACAAATTAAATAATCAAACCACTTATTAACTTCCCTAATTCAACTAACATACAATTACCATCAACTAATACATAATAATCATCTATTTCAAATCCATAATCAACTAATTTCCTAAATAAAGGTTTTAATGTTATCCCTAAATTAACTATTAAACTATTACTGTTATCTAATATCAATTATTCTAACCTATTCAAACCTGTAATCAAATTATTTTAGAAATTAAGGTTTAAAGATTATACATAGAAATTGAGAAATCGAAGAAGATGGAGGAAACACGGCAGCATCGGAGGGCGACGACGGCTTCTGGAAACGGTTGGCGTCGGCAGGAGGTGGTTGGAGATGGGGGAGTGGAATTAGAGGCGGCAGATTTGGAGGAAAATGGGGAAAAGTGAATTTTTCTATTCTCGGCCTCACCATATGTCATTGCGTTTAGCGACGGCCGCCGTCTTTTTTTATCCATCATTAGCCGTTGCTAGCTTCTGTCACTAAACCAATCCAATTGTAGTGTAAGTATATTGAATTACATCAGAATGGATTGAATGATTTTTCTCAACGTTGGTGTAAGTGAGTTTGATTCGGAATGTGAATCATATGTAAAGGTAGAGATCCAGTTTGAAACAGGATTTCGAAAGATTTTAAGTTTTTTTGGACAACAATGAATTTGACAACTTTGTTCGATCTTCCTCTAATAAAACCAACTGTAACTCCGGATATTAAAAAAAAAAAAAAAATACATAAATAGACTCGCTATTAGTCCAAGTCCCTTTTGAACTTCAACAGCAAGAACATCATCATGAGACTTGAGCTTCTCCAAATTGCCATAAAACGTTTGCAACACCATTCCTGGATTAGCAGATTGAATTACTTAACTGTTTTGGTATGTAAAACTCCTTTATTGCTCCCTTTGTTGCCGAACTGCAGTCTCACATTTCCCTGTCAAACCCATTGCTGTTCTCCACATTTTACAATTAACACCCAACAAGCATAAGCATTTTAGATCTAAACTAGAAATTGTCGATTTAACTCCCAAACATCAAAGGTGTCCAGTTTCATAACAAAAATGGATCGTGAATAGAAGAATCATAATAAGAGAAGATCGATATGGTGATTTCATCTGTACCGTGCCCTTTTCTCAGCGTAATTGAAATGAGAATACGAAAAGAGGAATTTGAGCACATTGAAGCTTGCTTGATTAACCAACTGGATGATGGAAGAAGTATTGGAAGCTGAAGAAGAGAAAGGAAAGGGAATCGCCGCAGATGAAACGCAATTCCTTGGAATCAATAGAGTCTCATGACTGTAAATCAATTAAACGATGAACACAACATTTATGTCTTGCTCCACTAACTAATAGAGGCAGGGCAGAGAAAGATAAACGTCAACGGCATGGGGCCAGGCTGTAGTTGCACCCCCTGACGGGCCTGACCCATTATTTTTTATTATTACAAAAAACCGTTATAAAATAAAATAAAAGTAGAAACAGATTAGACATTTTATTCATTACCGTCAAAATACAATACAAATGAGTTTTATGTAGATGACGATAATGTCATTTAAAATTAAACATATTCACCCTTATTACTAACATATACAACACCCTGTGAATATGCGTCTGATAAGAATAATTGCCTCATCAAAAACCCATATTATGAAAAATCCAGTTAAAAAAAAATCATAAATAAATAAAAAGTGCAATTTTATTTCATTTTTAGGCAACATGTTTTACAACGTTATTATGAGGGTGGATACTTCTGAATCAAGATAGACCTTAATAATAATAATAAATACCAGTGAAGGAAAATGAGTACATTATAGCATACTTTTGGATGCTCGCCCGATTTATAATGCATTATTCAGTTAGTCTGTTGATGCAGTTGACACATACCAAGTTTCTACACCATCTTCTGAAACATTGATTTTGGAAGTGCCTTTATGAATAGATCTGACAAATTTTTTTGGTATTGGGTTTGTTTCACCTCTATCTTATTGTTCATATGTGAAGAGAAACTTAAGAGAAATGTCTTTCGTCCTATCATCCTTGATGTAACTGAGAGAAATTGACACGTATTTCAAATATGCTCAATTAATGGTCTTAACCAAATGCATTCTCTATTTGCTTCATGTAGTGCTACTATTTCAGAATGATTAGATGATGTTGCTACCAATATTTGCTTGGTAGATCTCCATGAAATAGCTACATTACTGCTACTAAAAACGTAACTGGTTTGTGATCTTGCTTTATATGAATCAGAAAGATAACCCGCATCAGCATAGCCAACTAGATTTGGATTATTACCTATGTAAGAGTAAAACATATCTAAATTTTTCGTTCTACAAAAATATCTCATGATATGTTTTATACAATTCCAGTGTCTTTTCGTTGGTGCTGAATTGTATCTTGCTAGAATATTTATTGAAAATGCAATATTTGGTCTCATGCATTGCACTAAATATAATAATGCTCAAATGACACTGAGATATGGTACTTCTGTACCAAACACATATTCATCATGTTCTTTTGGACAGTAAGGATCATTTTTAATGTCCAAAAATTTGACAACCATAGTCGTACTAAGTAGATATGCTTTATCCATTTGAAAATGCTTCAAGATTTTCTCAATGTAGTTTGACTAATGGATTCGTATGCCGTTGGTACTATGCTCGATTTGTAGACGGAGACAATATTTAGTTTTGCCAAGATCTTTCATTTCAAATTCTTTCTTTAAGTAATTTATTGTTTTACCAATCTCTTCTGGATTCCAATCAAATTTATATCATCGACATAAACTGTTAAAATAGCAAATCTCTTTACCGATTTCTTTATAAAAACATACAGACAAATGAGATTTTTTTATATCCTGCTTTTACCAAATATTCACTAAGACGGTTATACCACATTCTTCCATATTGTTTCAAACCATATAGTGATTGTTTCAGTTTTAATAAGTACATCGACTTTAATTTTTTTGTTTGCAACCTATATCAATCTGGGATCTTCATGTAAATACTGGTATCTAACTCACCGTAAAGAAAGTTATCACAACATCATTTAATCGTATATCTAGTTTTTCAAAAATTATTATCAAATATCGAAATGCTATGACATCCATAAGTGGAGAATATGTTTCTTTAAAGTCAAAACCTGGTCTCTGTAGGAAACCTTATGCGAAAAGTCGTGCCTTGTATCTCATGACTTCATTTTTATCATCTCTAACGAATGCCCATTTATAACTACCAGTTTAACATTTTTTAGTGTTTTCTCTATTGGTCCAAATACACCATGTTTTTTGAACTGAATATAGCTCAACTTGGATAGCATCTTTCCATTTTGGATGTTGGCCAACCATGTTTTTTCGACATTCATTTATGTTAGTTGGGTCAGCATCATTATTCTCATTATAGTCATGACTTTCGTTTATTTCAGTAGCCATAACGAATGAGAGTACATCATCAATTATTATTTTACTTCGATCCCACATTTCTCCATAGTTTATATAAAATATTGAGATCTCATTATTATTGGGTACCATTTTATTTTTGAAAGCTTCTATTATTTCTTATGGTATAATAGTTTCTTCGGTATTTTTAGGGTAATTGGGATTTTCATTTAAGTTGTCTTTTTGATCATTTATAACCTCTTCGGGAGGTTTATCAATTGATGATTTTTCGTCAGACTTTCTTTTTCTAGGCGCCAAGTCTTTTGAACCAATTGGTCTTTGACACTTTTGTCTTACTTTAGATTCATTTGCTGCTATTGGTCCTTTTGGGATTTCAATTCCAGCTGGTGCATTTACTGCTGGAATGTGAGATTTAGTTATTTTGCAACATTTGGCATTTGATTTGTGATATTCTGAAGATGCAAAGTTCTTGTTACCTCATATTGGTATTGTTTGGTACGTGGATCAAAATGAGACATAAATTGATTTTCCATGATATTTCACGCAGTTCTACTGAAACGATCTTTCCTCCTCCTAACGGCGAGAAAACTATCTCATCAAATTTGCATTCTGAAGATCTTGCAGTGAAGACATCATCTGTGAGAGGTTCAAGATAACTAATTATCGAGGCTGAATCAAATCTCGCATAAATTCCTAACCTACGTTGAGGACGCATTTTAGTACAAAGTGGGGGACTAATTGACACATGCACAGCGTAGCGAAATTTTCGTAAATGTGAAATATTTGGTTCGATTCTAGTTAAAAGCTGCGATGATTAAATTTGATGATAAGCTGTTGGTCTAATTTAACCAATTTTGATGCATGCAAAATTGCATGTCTCTTAGTTGAAACAGGTAGCTTTGCTTGCTTAAGCAACCATCTTGTAATAATTTCCAAATGCATAATTAATGATTCCGCCAGACCTTTTCGATTATGAGCATGAGTTAGTGGTTGTTCAAATTCAATTCCCGATGATAAACAATAATCTTCAAATACTTGAGAAGTAAATTCTCTTGCATTATTTAGTTGAATTGATTTAAAACGATGATCAGGAAAGTGTGATCTTAATTTGATTATTTGAACAAGTAATTTGGCAAATGCCATGTTTCTTATAAAAAGCAAACATACATGTGACCAACGAGTTGATGCATCAATCAATACCATAAAATACTTAAATGGTCCGCATTCAGGGTGGATAAGGCCACATATACCTTGAATTCTTTGTAGAAATGTTGGAGATTCAAAAGTAGTTTTACTATATGAAGGTCGAGTAATTAATTTTCCTTATGCATATGGAGCACATAAATAATCAATTGATAAATTCAATTTGTTTGATAAGCCCACTTAAGTTTTTAGTGATTTTAAGCATCACGGTTGACCTAAGATGACCCGAGCAATCATGCCAAAGAACCAACGTCTTTGTATTTTGTGAGCTTCTGGTTCATATTTATAGAATGAGATTCAACTATGCCAATTTTCGTAAAATATTATCCAGTCAAAATTGTTCCAAAATTTTCTAAAATAAGCTTTTGGATTACAATTCTAGAAATAACACAAAGATATTCTTCGTTACTTTCATTTATAGTTTCAATAAATAACCATTCATTCTTATATCCTTAAAGCTTAACAGGTTTCTTTTAGAATTACTTGAATATAATGCATTTTGAATGAAGATATGTATACCATTTAGTAATACGATATGGGCTCTTTCGAACCCTTCGATTATATTAGTAGATTCAACTATTGGTGAAAACTTTAGCTGAAATATTTTCAGATAGTTCAGAGAAAAACTTCTGGTTTTTTAAATTTGTATGAGTAGTTGCACTATCTTGTAGGCATATATCATCATTCAAATATTGATGGTTCATACCTTAAGAGTTAAAGAAATACAGTTAGTCAATAATTGAAAATAATTCTGAACAGAAATAACGCTAATATTTTCAAAAAAGAATTACAAAGCAAACTACTAATTCAAATCATTTTCCACTAGTACACATTATTTCAACTAGTTTTGGGGAAAAAACAAACGAAGATCAACTTCAAACTGACTAAAATAAAATGGGAAACCCACACAACAAGCTTCATGCTACTTCTAGTTGATCAGATCGGTCATATCATCAATCATTATATTGAGATTTTCATCATTTATGAAATTTGCATCATCATCTTCGAAGAAATCATCTAACTTCAAATTAGTGTTATTAAATAATCCTTCAATACTATTTGTTTCAATATTATTCGTATTCTTCAACTGTTTTCTTTGATGATCTACATATGCTTGACCAATTACCAAAGCGTCCACATTTATAACAAACTTCCTCATAGTGCGTTTTATTTTCTGGAGCAAAATCACTATTATTTTCAGGCTCAATTTTCTTTTGTTGCTTTTTAAAGTCGGCCGTTTTGGTGCCTCTAAAACCACCATAACCGCTTCTATTGGAGTTATATCTATGTCCACAACCACTGACACATCTCTACGTAGACCTCTACCTCTTCTGAAGTGGGCAAAATTAGCATTAACTTCTGATAATGCAATCAAACTAGTTGGTCTTGAGGAGTGATTTTTAACAAGCAATTCATTATTGTACTTAGCAATTAATAAACATTTTATGAGTCCAGAATATTTTTTAAAATAACACTCTCATATTGCTGCCGCAGGAGTATGTTCGAGACATAAAACCTTGAAAATATCTTTTCAAGCATTTGTGCATCATCTAACTTTACTCCATATAATTTCAGTTTAGAAGTAATTTTAAACATAACGGAATTATATTTCCTTACAGATTTGAAGTTTTGAAACCTTAGGTTCAACCACTCTTACTTAGTATTTTGAAGTATGGCCATCTTATTGTGGTCATAATGCTCCTTTAGGGAGTTCAATAAGTGGAGAAGATCCTTTTCCGTTAAATATTTTATTTTTAGATCATCGTGGATGTAACGTCTTAAAAATATAAGAGAATTAGTTTTGTCCTACTAGGACATCTTATTACCATTTTTAATGGCATTTTCTAAGCATTGAGATTGCAAATCAACCTTTAGCATTCAATATCCATGACAAATAGTTGTCTCCAAATATGTCCGACGCTTTGAATTCAAGTTTAGATACGTTTGCAAGTTATGGACTGGGTCTCCTACGAAACAGAAGGGAAAAGAAAAAATATATAGTTTGTGGTGTGTATACAATGATAAATAAGTCGGATGTGGAGTATACTTTTAATGTAAAATAAAGCATACGGTAAAAGAAACAATAGCTAAATTTAAAGCGACAACTATGCAAATAACTAGTACACCAACAAAATACAAATATATATATATATATATATAGAAATGTCATGGGTATTTAAACTGGAGTCATATTTGCACTTCATATATAACATGTAGAACAAAAATTGGACATATAGCATTAAATATGTTCAAACTTTTTAGACTTGCATGTTAAAAATCTTAGCCATGAAAAGAAAAAAAACGATGTAGAAAGAAAGAAAGAAAAATCTTAGGCATGGAATTGATGTTCATGCATGATATGTTCTTACTAATAGGTATTTCACTCTTGCTATCTTGAAATGAAATAAAAAACAGAAGTGAAAGCTATAATAATATTACATAATGATGTTGGCTGTCAAAGTAGCTTGCGTTCAAAATGAAAGGGAAGAAAAAATAATAGTATAAAATTAAGTTGTACCTTGATGTACAGGAAAAGTAATAATAAAGATGCATAGAAAGATTTCCTAGAATGTGGAATTGGACCCGTAGAAAATAATAATATAGGGTAAGAATCTAAGTGCTATTTGATGGAGAACGAAAGCGATGCTAATAAATATCACATATCACATTAAAGAAGGGAAAAAAATACTTGTTCAAACTCTTCTCAAAAAAATGAGGTTAGTACGCGAACTTCACACGTAAGCATCGGACGACACATTCTACTAGAACAAATAGTCAAAGTATTGAAGTATTACCAGGTTTAATACAAATATTCCAATTTCACGCACATCAAACATTTTAAAATCAAAATCTTAGCTAGAGTATCATGCTGATAACGTGTTATATGAAATAAAAGAAGAAGACATTAGATAGAGAAGACATTTTTTTCACTACCATCAAAGTACAATACAAATGAGCTCTCTATTTATAGACTTCATATGTAATGGATATTACAATAATATTATTTTACATTTAGCATATTCACCCTTATTATTAATATATAGTACAATGAAAATGCATTTTTTATACTCATTTTGTCCATTTTAAGTTAAAGACGAGATTAATCAAAATTGGGTCCAAAAATAAATAAATAAACCGCTTCAATCAATTCCATCCGTCGGGGACGTGGATGGAAAAAAAACCCTGCCTATAGCGAGCATGAGTGATAACAACATCCTCGTCCATAGCGAACGTGGGCGACAACGATATACACGCTTGTCAACGGCGTGATGTTGTTTTTTCAAGAAGAATCGCGGTAGACCCAAACGAGGTAACTAGTTAAACTCATATCTGAAATCAGAATGGTGTATTTTGATACTCAGACCCGCTCTTTAGCTTAGCATGGTTAAAAATTTTTAAAATAAATAAAAAACAGCATGAAGTAAAGGACAAAATTGTAAAATGATGGGGTGTAGAAGAAGAAAACTGAAATATGGAAATTTAGCTTTTTTTGTGTGGACAATAAACACTAAGGTGTAAATAGCTTAGGCCATAATATGATTCCCTTCGTTAACTAATCATATTCCTTCAATTATATAAAGAGTATTTTTTTTCAAATGACAAATTTGTAAAAAAAAAATTAGGGCATCAACTTTGAAATTTAGTCAAAAGAAAAAATATACATAAAACATATTTTTCTCTCTCCCGTAGCGTTAATCATCACACCTTCTTCCACCACTCTCCTCTACCGCTTTTACAGCAGCCACCACAACTTCTCTTATTGTATACACTGCAACCAAGTTCTATCCATCATCTACCTTAGCCATTTAGCCACCTCCTCCATTAAGTAGAAACTCTAGTTTTATGGACGTCAAATAATGTTGCACCATATGAAACCGTAATTTATATACTCCCTTTACATCTTCCGACAAACCATAGCAATGTTACTCATCTCCTCTTGCTCGCCAATCATCAGTTGCTACAAAAATATCAGCATGTAAAAACCAGCTATGCAGTATCATTATGTGAAAAAGTTATATAAAAAGAAATATATCACAAAATGTTACTAAGTCATATCATTTGACCAAAAAGCGCTACCAGAGGGTAAGATCAACAATTACATGATAATATTGAAATATAAATGCTTTATTAGTTTAATTTAGTAAATAATAAACTAATACTACAAGGTAGCCTTATAAAATAATTTATGAGAAAATAGCAATATAAATATTCAATAATTTAAAAAAAATGATATTGCCTTTACAAAGCTATGTAGTAGCATTTTAAATTAATTTATGAAAACTAGTATAACAAACTTTCAATTAAAATGAAAACTATATCACCTTCAGACATATTATAAAATGATACTAGAAGATGGAATTTAAATTCTTAATTCAAAAATGATATTACAATTCATGAAAACATTCTACGAATAAAAAAAATGTTAATATACTTCATAAACTGATGCTATAGTTCATAAATGTTATTGTAAAATAATATTTTTAGCAAAGATAGCCGGCTTTACAGTGGGTCGTCCACTTATATTATTAACCATTATAAACAGGTGTTCAACACAGATGCTAGAATAACCAAATAAAAAACGAACATGAAATAGGCAGAAGCACCTATATTACTATCAGACAAGGACGTTAGTCCTCGTCATCACTGCCGCTATCATCAGATACAAGCCCCATTACATGCTGAATAAGGCGATTCCAAGTTAGGCACAATGTTCCAAGAGTCAAAAGTACGAAAATTTCCTATCCCAATTTTCATCTTCTAGAACAATCTTGTGGCATTCACCACCTTCATCATCAGTAGTTAAGATCAAACCTTCCCCTTCAACCTGATTAATCAAGTTACCCTCTTCACCTACACCTTCGACATACATATGGTAGTTGTTACCCGATGGACCGAATCTCGTTTCAAAAGGCTCATGAACCCAAGAACGCTCATTACGTTTCTAATAAATAACATGTTGAGCAGGAGCTACAATGGATGTGACAATAGGCGGAGGATCAGGAGAGGGATTTGAATCGTGGTTAATATCAACCGTAACGTCAACAAGTGGGATGCAGAGCCTAGACCTAGGAACCTACTTTCTAGGATGAGGGCGAGGTAAGAGGATCTTAGTAGGGATCGGTAGATGCAACTCTATAGTCTCAAACTTACATGGCTCAATAGTGCTTCGAATAACTGGCTAGTAATGCATATATATGGTTTCCAACTGTAACAAACATCCACCTGAGCAACATGTCCATCAACAATTCCGACTATAAGTTTTAGAAGACAATGGCTTATCGGGTGTCATTTCGATCAATGCTTTGGCAAACACTAATATAATCTTTTCATGACTACGGTATTAGCATCAAAATATTTAACTTTCCAACAAGGCTTACAAGCCAATCAACCCCAATCAGAGGTTGCAAAATAGAAGGAATGTGAGAAAAGATACTGCATTATTTATAAACTTCCATCACAATTTCAAATAAGCTACTACAACTCACAAAACGCTACTATGAAAATAGCACTATGAATATAAATCTTTAATAGTAATTCTAATACCTTTAGTTTCAGCATAAACCACTAAAAAGCCTCTCTACAGATATTGTCGAATATTAATACCACTTAAAATGAGATTTAACAACTGAACTTTCTTTACAAATTCAAAACGTCCCTCTACAAATATTATCAAATTATAGTATCACTTAAAAAAGAATAACAAATAAACTTCTTTTACAAATTCATTCTTTATTAGTTAAGAACATAAATAAAAGTTCAAACTAACAAAAATTAGATGTTGCAACATAGAAATAAAAATTAGAACTAATTACACATGATTTCAATGCAAAGATATGACTTAATATTCATGCAAATCATTTTTTTTGAATGTATTATACAATTTTTATAAAAATAGTTCACATGCATCGTGCATACCACAATTACGTTCAAAGCGCGTTGCGTAATGCTTGTATACATAATTATATTTATCTTAAAAAGTGAAAATGATACTACATAGTATCATTACTATATAAAACTAAAAGATGCCACAATTGTTTATAAACTACTACTGCAATTTCAGAAAAACTATTACAATTCGGAAATTGTTACTACAACAATACTAGTATAATATAGCATTATGAGCAGAAATGTACATCATTTTATTTATTAAAATATAAAAAGATGCTGCAATTGTTTATAAACTACCAATACAACTTAAAGAAGCAAATACAATTAAGAAACAACTATTATAATTCATAAAATGCTATTATAAAAATAGACTATAAAAATATATTATGAATAGTAAAACACATAACTATATTTATTTGAAAATAAATGATACTACATGGTATTATTACTACACACATCAAAAAGATTTTAGAGTTGCTTATAATCGACTGCCACAATTAAAAATAACTACATTATAATACACAATATGCTACTATAGTATAACATTATGGATAGAATTGTACATAATCAATTTATATTATACATAATCAATATATTAAAAAAACACATTTTTTTTAATAAATAGTAGCATTACTACTTATTATCTTTTTCTTCCTCAATTTGTCGTTTCTTCTTCCTCAATTTATCGCTTCTTCTCTACAACTACTCAACCACTTCGTTGTTGCAACTAGTGTCACTCCTTCTCCATCCTTACTCGCCACCACCTCTAATTGATTGCATCATGTCCACCTATCCCGCTGCCACCATCGTCGAAGTCGGTCGCGTGCTGCGAACCACCTCCATCAACCAAACTACACGTGCCGAGCCCTTGTCCTTCTCACAATTTTTTTTTATCTATTCCTAGATTTATTTGGCAATTATGCCCACCACATTGGAAAATTGAAGCGTGTCTTTGAAGCTAAAAAATTATATAAATATGTTCCTCTCACTATTTACCTGTTCTATAAATGGGGCAGTTTAACTTTTGAACTCAGCCAATCTATTAAGCATAAGTATAGCAAACGAATTCTTAACTCCCTCATTTGTTCTAGGAATTTTCTCACTTCTCCTTGATTTTCTATTGAAATTTTATGTTTAAGTTTTTTTAGTTTTCCACATTACACTTATTTTACTAACTCCCTACCATCATTTAATTAGTTACGTAATCTTAAAACTATTTAAGTAAATGCAGAGAACCATTATTTGTTATTTCATTTAATAATCCATAAAAATACGAGAATTTAAATATTTACACCATGTTCATTTACCAAAAATAGTAGAAATTCATTCAAGTGCACAAATACATCAATCACATAATATAAATTATATAAGTACCTACATTTTAAAATTTCTAAAGTTATATACAAAACACTTTTTAATATCACTTGATATTACACAAATTAATCGGTATATTTTAATTAATTATGTATCTTGAACTTTGACTATTTGAATAATTTCATTCAACTAATATTTGTTAATTCATCTACTAAACCCTAAAATATGAAGGTTTCAATATGTATACCATGTTCTTATCAACAAAGTGGTAAAACTGTTTTTTCGTTCAAATAAAAAGATATATAAACCATATTGTTAGAAACATTATAAGAAGAAGAAAAGGAGTTAAATGTAATTTGCAAGTGGAACTTTAGAGATACAGATTTTGTGAAGGAGGAAATGAAAATTTATAGCAATCCTTTTTCTACTTCATTTGCTTTATTTTTACCTTTGTTACCAATAAGAGGAAACATTCTTATTTATAGTAGCATGTCTTTTAAATGGACGGTAGAGATGTATTTAATCTTATGAATAACAAACACTCTCTGGAACTTTCTTCAATTCTCCTGAAAATTGTATTTTCTAGAGTGCTCTCAAATTTCGTACTAGATAACTCTAGAGACTTTAAATTAGGATATCAAACTCTATTATTTTCTACAGGCTAAATTTTAGCATCTTCACAATTATTTTCGTAAATGCAAAAGTTAAAATCGCTCAACATAATTAATACTTCCCAAAACTAAGTGTATATTCAACATCCTCATGAACTTTGGTTTGCAACTACAAACAAATGTCCAATCTATATATTGTATGTGTTTTGGTAGGAACGAAAATTCCAATATACATTTATTGCACTAGCCTTCCTCAATGTCGAGATCTTAAAAGAAATTTCACAAATCATTGTTTCTCTCCTTTCGATTCACCCTTCATCACTATAATAAAATTTGCTAAAAAGTAAGCGTTCTAACAATCCTTCGTTCCAGTAGTATCATAAGTTTTAAATGAGCCATGTATGTATCTTTGCATTCTTCCATAATTTTACCCTTGTTATCCTTGACTAATCCAATTTCTTCGTTTGTTTCCCAAATTTCACTTTTGCATGATATTTAAAAAATGTCCATATAAAACTTATACTGTTCAAAATAGGCATGTCAATGGATACACGAAAAATTGAAAATCCATTCTCTTCCGTAGCCGAAACACCGATAAATATTTGATATTGAAAAAAAAGGACGTGGATACAAAACCATCCGCATTTGAGAATTATCCATCCGGTTTTTTTCAAGATTATAGTTTAAAGTATATGTATTTTAATATAATAAACGATATCTATATTTACTGTTCTATTAATTTAGAAGTTTATATTATATGCACTAAATGCGTTTTAATTGCTCAAAACTATTTATTATCATCATATTTGTTTATTTTAACACTTTATTAGTCAATGAGATAGAAAAAAGTTGATATTGAATTAAAATTTTACGTAATGTTGTTTAATTTATCGATCATAGTGGATATTATAATTATCCGATATCTGTCCGTATCCGCAGATGCAGATATTCTAAATTCAAAAATGATTTCAGATACGGATATGACATTATCCGCAACCGAAAATATCCGTTGATCGGCCTAGTTCAAAATAGAATTTATATTAGCTGTGCTCCTCTTTGTTTTCATCATCATGTAATTCATTAATACTCTCCTTGACTTGTTCTATTTTTACTTCTTTAATATCCGTTTGCTTAGTTACTTTAAAATTTTGCTCATATATTAAATCTTCTTCCAGCTCGTGAAAACTATTGTTATTCGTTAGTATACCAAAACAGAGAATAATCAATTATAAACTCGTCGCACAAGTTTACAGCTCAGATTTCCACTACGCTGAAATTCTGTATTATATAATTTTGCAATTATAAGTTACGTTGTAAATAGTTACAACAACAACGTTGTAGTTTAGTTAAAAACAACACAACGTACAAACAGGAAAGATTTAGAATAGAGTAGAATCAGACCAGTTAATGTAGGAAATTTTTGTCTGAGGCTTGTCGTAACAATTTCCTTAAGAATTTTTATTCAAAATTCTCCCAAGATACAACAGACGTAATCTGCACGAGATTGTAATGAGTATGTCAACTCGGTGATATATTATTTAGAGTAGCAGAGGAGAAGAGAAGAAGCCGAAGAAATTAGAACTTGAATGGAATGAGAATGTGATCAGCATTCTCTTCTATTTATAATTTCGTTCGCATCCCTTCAAACAGTCGCGTCCGATCGACGGGTCGCACCCGCTACCTTTTGAATGCTGCTGTTCGTTAACCGGTCGCACCTGCTTACCGCTTGTATCCGTTCGGCCACGCCTCCTTAGTCGGGCCGCACCCGCTTCTGTTCGTCCGCGCTTCTTCAGTCCGGTCACAACCGCTCGCTTCAGAAGTCGCACCTCTTCAGTAACCCGCGTCCGCTTATGAACAGTCGCGTCTGTTCATTAGCCTGCAACTATTAAAAAACCCGGCACAGTTTTGCAGTAAAATTAGGATCATATTAGACCCGAACCCGAGCCCGAGCACGGCCCGGTCGGACGGACAGCGGCGGCGGCGCGCGTGCGCGTGTGGTGGAGGTGCATGATCTCCCTCCTCACAACGAAGCATACATTTGAATGCCCCTAGGCCCCAACACCTTCTTTAGAAAGCTATTAATATATTTTGTTTTCTTAGTATATTAGGCGATTTGGGACAAGTGTATTTTATTTACACTAGGAATTCTAACAATCCCCTACATAAATGATAATATACTTTTCCCCCACTCAAAGCGAAATATCACAGAGTACATATGAAATAATGCTTTATCGTGGATAAGTAGATATTTCACTTTGAACTTTCCCTAGTTAAAACTTATCGAATCTACTTGGCTAATCGGTGAATTATTTTATCTTGAACCGTCGACCTTTATTGTATATCCAGACAAGAAGCTTTACGAAGCATTGATTCCCTTCTCATCCAATCTCTTGGTTGTGTTCATTTTGGTCATGAACAATTTTTTTTGGGTTCTGCGAGTGTTTTAGAGAATAAAACCTTTTAATATTCTCATAGAGCTGATCCAGCTCACACTAACATAGGTGATCGCAACCATTAAGAGTATCCTACATATACCCCACTTGTTATTTCCAAGATATGGTCATTATTAAAAAACATAGTTTTAACCTTTAAATACTTCTGTAGGCATGCATTTATATTGTGCACCATAGGAATGGAGTTGGACTATGTCCACGCAAATGCATTACATCTTGAGTTATTCAGAACTGGTTTGCCTATTGATCCTAGTCCATGGGATCTCCAGTCGCTAGGATATGTTTCCGTGTAAGATAACTCTTGCTGGTTTAGGCTTTTAAACCAATTCCCCTTGATGCACAGTCAATTTTCTCTCTTGATAAACCTTTAGTAAGTGGATCCGCTAGGTTATCATTTGTTCTCACATAATCTATGGAAATAGTTCCATTTGAGAGTAACTGCCTAAATGTGTTATGGCATCGACGAATATGTCGTGACTTTCCATTATACACAAAGTTGTGCGCTCTGCTTAGCGCAGCTTGGTTATCACGGTGTATGCATATAGCCGGTACAGGGTTAGGCCAAAATGGAATATCTTCTAAAAATGACGAAGCCATTCTGCTTCCTCACCTGCTTTATCTAAAGCGATGAACTCCGATTCCATAGTGGATCGAGCTATGCATGTTTGTTTAGTAGATTTCCATGACACTGCTGCCCCTGCTAAGGTAAATACATAACCACTTGTTGATTTTGATTCCTCTGAATCAGCAATCCAATTTGCATCACTATAACCTTCTAAGACGGCGGGATATTTTCCATAATGTAAGGAATAATTTGTGGTATTTTTTAAATATCCAAGCACTCTCATTAGTGCTTTCCAGTGTTCCTTTCCTAGATTGCTTGTATACCTGCTTAGTCGACTTACTGCATAAGTTATATCTGGTCTTGTGCAATTCATGAGATACATGAGACATCCTATCACACGAGAGTATTCCAGTTGCATTACACTCTCATTAGTGCTTTTATGCAGTACTTATGATGGATTAAAAGGTGTTCTCACTCCTTTAATTCCATAGTCTTGAAATTTTTCAATCACTTTGTCTACATAGTGTGACTGAGACAATTCAATTACATTAGAGTTCTTATTATTTTGATTCCCAAAATAACGTCTGCAACTCTTAAATCTTTCATATCAAAATTGCTAGTTAACATCTTCTTTATGGTCTCTATTACCTGAGTATTTGGACCAAATATTAACATATCGTCTACATATAAATAAATCATCACATATGATTGTCCAATTTGTTTATAATAAACATACTTATCGCATTCATTTATACGAAAAACATTTCTCATCATGACACTATCAAATTTTGCGTGCCATTGCTTTGGAGCTTGTTTAAGTCCGTATAATGATTTTACTAATCTACAGACTTTGTTTTCATTTCCTTTGGAAACAAAACATTCAGTTTGCTCCATGTAGATCTCCTCATCGAGATGTCCATTTAAGAATGCTGTCTTTACATCCATTTGATGAATTTCTAGACCATGGATTGATGCAATTGCTATTAGCATTCTTATAGAGGTTATTCGTGTTACTGGCGAATATGCATCAAAGATGTCTACTCCTTCTTTTTGACGATATCCTTTGGCTACTAATCTAGCTTTATACTTGTCGATAGAGCCATCTGCTTTCATTTTCTTCTTGAAAATCCATTTACAGCCAATAGGTTTAATTCCAGGTGCAATATCAACAATTTCCAAGTTTTATTACTTAGAATTGAATCAATCTCACTTTGGATTGCTTCTTTCCAACATGAAGATTCAGAAGATGACATTGCTTCCTTGTACATTTGAGGTTCGTGTTCTGACACATAAGTGAAAGAACCAAACCAAATGTCTTAAAAGTCCTAGCCCTTACGCTTCTTCTTGGTTCAACTTCATCAATCTCATGATGAGTTTCATCTTCATGTGCATTGCATGATTCTTCTCTTGTCCTTTTATGGACATTATTCCCTTCATTCCTTTTGTGCGAAAACACATCTTCAAAGAATGAGGCATCTCTAGATTCCATGATTGTATTGATATGAATATCAGCTATATCAGACTTGAATACCAAAAATCTGTAGGCACTACTATTTTGGGCTGGCCCTAAGTAGTAACAATCTACTATTTTGGTCCAAGCTTGACTTTCTTGGGAGGCGGAACTGGGACTTTTGCCAAGCACCCCCACACTTTGAGGTATTTAAAACTTGGTTTGTGTCCTTTTCATAACTCATATGGAATTGTTCCTATTTTATTGTGAGGGACTTTGTTTAATATGTGATTAGACATATTTAAGACTTCCCCCACAAGTTCGTTGGTAAACCAGAAGTTAAAAGCATGGCAATAATCATGTCTTTTAACGTTCTGTTCTTCCTCTCGGCTACACCAATTTGTTGTGGTGAATATGGAGCTATTTTTTGATGAATTATACCATTTTCGGCACAGAACTGTTCAAATGGTGATTCATATTCTCCACCTCGATCAGATCTCAATATCGTGATCTTTTTATTTAACTGATTTTCTACCTCAGCCTTATACTTTATAAATGATGTAATTGCTTCATCTTTACTATTCAAAAGATATACATAGCAATATCGCGTATAATCGTCAATAAACGTGATAAAGTACTTTTTCCCACCTCTTGTAGGTAATGATTTAAAATCACAAAATCTGTATGAACCAAACCTAGTGGTTCGATGCTTCTATCAACAGATTGAAAGGGTTTTTTTAACCATTTTTGCTTCTACACATGTCTCACATTTGTAGTTCTTATCTACTTGGAATTTCGGAATTAATCCCAAGTTTGATAATATTTTCATTTTTCAGAAATTTATGTGTCCTAATCTGTCATGCCATAGTAAAATTTCGTGCTCAAGCAAGTAAGAAACTTCAATTTTATTAATAGCACAATCAAAATACATAGTTTTATTGCCGATAACGGCTACATTTGCCTTAAATAGGCCATCACATAAATATCTCCTTCCTATATACATTCCAGCTTTGGACAGAACCATCTTGTCTGACTCGAACACCAACTTGAATCTCTTCTTTGATAGGACTGCACTAGAGATGAGATTCTTACGTATGTCTTGAACGTGGAGCATGTCATTCCACTTAACAGTTTTTTCAAAAGTAAACTTGAGGATTACTGTGCCACTGCCTTCGATCATGGAAACTGCAGAATTACCCATGTAGAGTTTTTCTTCGTGATCGAATTTCTGATATGTAGAAAACATGGATTTTTCAGAACAAACATGACGAGTAGCGCCTGTATCTACCTACCATTGGTTAGGATTCTGAACCATATTGCATTCAGATACAACTACCGAGATGTTGTACTCATCCACTTCCATGTTGCCTACTAAATTTTCCTCTTTATTGCGGTCCTTTTTGAGTCTGCAATCTCTAGCGGCATGTCCAGCCTTTCCACAAACCCAACATTCACCATTAAACTTTTTGGTTCGTTTGTTGTCTTTTGGTTTGTTGTCTGGAGCTTTCCTTTTCTTCTGAAAATTCTTCTTTTTGTTTTTGGTCTTTGAATCTTCAGCCAGAAATGCCTCCTCGCTTTGTTTTGTAATTCCGCGGTTATCTGCCTCAATTTTCAATCGGTCTATGAGATTCTGTAAAGAGATTTCCTTCTTTTTATGCTTTAGATAATTGCGGTAATCTCTCCACGATGGCGGCAGTTTTTCCGTGATGGCTTCAGCCAAAAACGATTCTCCAACCTTATGACCTTCCGCCTCGAGTTCATGAATGATGATTTGCAGTTCATGCAGTTGAGCAGTCATCGGTTTGGAGTCAACCATCTTGTAGTCCATGAATTTGTCTGCAATGAATTTCTTAAAACTGATATTCTGCGTCTTGTACTTTGTGGTAAGTGCATTCCAAAGTGCTTTTGATGTCTTTAAAGGCTGATATACTTTGTATAGCACCTTGTCGAGACAGTTCAGAATATAGTTTCTGTATAAAAAATCGGAATGCTTCCACATATTCACCTCTGCTTCCTTGCCTGGTGCAGGAATCGGTTCCTTCTCCTCGAGGTACTTTTGCAGACCGAGTGTGGTGAGATAAAGCAACATCTGATTCTGCCATGTCAAGAAATCATCACCATCTCCCTTGAACGGTTCAGGTCTATTGTGAGTAGTATTCTTTAAAAATTCTACTGTTGCCATCTCTGTTTTAGTAAGAAAACAGTAAAAATCCTTCTGATGTTATTCGTTAGTATAGCAAAACAGAGAATAATCAATTATAAACTCGTCGCACAAGTTTATAACTCAGATTTCCACTACGCTGGAATTCTGTATTATATAATTTTGCAATTATAAGTTACGTTGTAAATAGTCACAACAACAACGTTGTAGTTTATTTAAAAACAACACAACGTATAAACTGGAAAGATTCAGAATAGAGTAGAATCTGACCAGTTAATGTAGGAAATTTTTGTCTGAGGCTTGTCGTAACAATTTCCTTAAGAATTTTCATTCAAAATTCTCCCAAGATACAACAGACATAATCTGCGCAAGATTGTAATGAGTATGTCAACTCTGTGATATATTATTTAGAGTAGCAGAGGAGAAGAGAAGAAGCAGAAGAAATTAGAACTTGAACGGAATGAGAATGTGATCAGGATTCTCTTCTATTTATAATTTCGTCTGCATCCCTCCAAACAGTCGCGTCCGCTCGACGGGTCGCACCTGCTGCCTTTTGAACGCTGCTGTTCGTTAACCGGTCGGACCCGCTTATTGCTTGTATCCGTTCGGCCGCGCCTCCTCAGTCGGGCCGCACCCGCTTCTGTTCGCCCGCGCTTCTTCAGTCCGGTCACAACCGCTCGCTTCAGAAGTCGCACCTCCTCAGTAACCCACGTCCGCTTATGAACAGTCGCGTCTGTTCATTAGCCTGCAACGGGTAAAAAACCCGACACGGTTTTGCAGTATATGTTTGCCTTCCATATCATTCTTCGGTTCCTCTTTGCTCTTCCTTCACAATATTCTCTCTCATTTCGTTGTTTCTATTTTCATCATCTTGGTTAACATGTTCTTTTAATATATTTTGTTTCGTTCTTGTTAGCTTCCATATCCATATATCATTTATTTTCATCTTTAATTTCATTTACTTTGAGTGCCCATAAAAATGTAGAATTTTCTTATCTTTTTTGAGAAGTTAGGTCCCTATTGAAATTTATTACAAGTTGATCTACATTCAAAAGAGTGTCCAAATTATTACAATTGTAATATCTAGTTTGTGATTTTTCATACCTAGGTCTTTCTTTTGCCTCGTGTTTCCTCTTTTCCTCGACCACTCATGTTATATGTGTTTTGCCTTCTTTCTTCCTTATTAATGGATTTGTGGTCAGCTTTTCCATATCTTTGACCACATCGTCTACCTTTGTGGCTATGATTTCTTCCATTTTTAATTGGTTCATGCGATAAGAAGTGTTATCATTCATTTTAATGTATATTATTTAGAGTATGAATAAGCTTTGTAATGCTATACAGAAGTGCGCTCCCCCCCTCCCAATTATTTTCATGGCCATCTAAATCTCAAATTGTTATAATATATGTAAATTATAAAGAGTGAATTGTTATACAATGTTTGTTATATTTTGTTTAATTTCACATCATGGGATAAGTTTAATCCCAAGCTCCTAAAACTTTATATAAAGGAGCCTATGTAATGGAAATTGATTACTAATTTCAGGAATGAATAAAATGTCTTCTTCCTCTTTTTGTAATGGCTTCTTATTTTTATATTGTTTATAACACATTGTCAGCATGATCTCTACCTCAAATTATTGGATATTCTAATCTAGAAGATTAGATCCATTTTTTCTTTTATTGAGATATATCTCCTTCTCTTAATCAGTTACTGATATCAGATCTACATCTTCCTCTTATTCAACCAAAGAAATCAGGTTTGAAATTTTCTAGATCTGCTTTTCAAGATTTGTTTTGCCTTAGATCTAGATTTAAGTATTCTTGTTTCACAATTCCATATCTATTTCTTGATTTTTCGGATTCATATTTAAGTTTTACTAGATCTTATCTTTTCAAGATCTTATTTTATCATATGTTTAAATTTGTAGATCTTATTCCACTGTACATATATTTTTGTCATTATGATTCAGATCTCATTCTACTATAGATCTAATTATTTTTCTTATTTTTCTGATCTTATTATATTTTATATCTCAAAATCACACTCAAATAATATATCTTTGAGATTTGTACATGGTTTAAAAATAAAATGTTGTGATATTTTGAATTTGGATTTGAATTGGTTTCAAACTTGCTTATTTTTGCATGCTTTTTGAGTTCATTATTTTGGAAAGCAAGTTTTGAATTTGACAATTTTTGTTGTTGATTTAAATAAATTTATTGAACTTGATTGTGTTTTGGTTTGCGATATAAATCTAAGTAATCAATATATGTTTGGTAAATGAAATTTTCATTTGGAAAACTCTTTGATTTGGATTTTGACTTTGGAATTGATTTTGATATATATAGAAGATCATATTAAGTTTAGATCCAATAATAATATTGATTTAGCACACCCGAAGTGAATGGAAACATTAATAAAATCATACATGGTAAACTTAATTTCTAGCATTTGAAATAAAAGTTGATAACCTGTAGTTCCTATAATGCTAAAAGCTTGAGTTTCCATAAATGATTAAATTTCAAGTTTTCTTATAATAAATAACTATAAGTTCCAAAAAAGAGCAGAAACTTGATTTATTAAAAGGGATATATATATATATATAAGAGTTATTTTAGTTATTTTAGAAATTTGACTATTAAAAAATGAAGTTTCTCTTATGGTACTCGTTTTAATTTTATTATTGATTATATTGAACTTAGATTTGAGATGAAAGTTTGCTAAGTAACGTTAGTTTGATAGGTTTATTTGTTTGTAAAGAAATCAATTCGTTGTGATAATATTTTATATTTTAAGCCACAATAATGATAAATTGCATTCATTTTAAAAAAATCATTAATGCATTAAATGTTGTCATAGTAATAAATTAAATTGCGTTATCATTATAAACACATTGGCTATAGTAAGTTAAATGATGTTGTATTCTTATGTTTGGAATAAGAATAGATATATGGTTTATTATCTGGGTATTTATTTTGGAAAATAATGCTTGATATAATGAAGTTGTGCAAAGAAATTTTCTTTTCAACCAGAAGTTGTATAACTCAGTCCAAAACCTGAAGTCTTGAATTATGTAATGATTTGTTGATAAAGTCTATGATTTAAATTCCTATAGTTATTTTTTTATTTGTCGAGAGGTATAAGCTTCTCACAAAATTTGAGAACATGAAATTTATAACAAATTAATGAGCTTGAAGTTCATGAATTAGAAACCTGAAGCTTTCTTGAAACTATGAGAAATGTTAGGATAAATACATCTTAACACAAGATTATAACAGTGCGTTCAAGTGATTTCAAAAATCACCAAATGAGTTATATCTTACTTACATCTTTGCATTTACATATTATACTGACCAAATATACTGATGATATTATGCTATATGAAATTTCAAATATACCTTGAATTGAAAACTAATTATTAATTTAGCTTAGAAATGGATGTTCATTATTTATAAAATATGAACTCAAATGTCATTTTAGTCCATATTTCTCATTTTTCATTTTAGTTTATATGTTGTAGTTAGTTTAAAATGTTTTCCTCCATTATATATACTTCCAATTATGTAAAAATACACATGGTTAATTTATAGGTTATTTGCAATGCGAATATAATTTCATTTCAATATATGCAGCATTAATTTAATTATTCTCTCTGTTGCTTTCTCATTGATATATCTAAATATAGATCCGATCTTTACTAATCGCACTATGTTATAAAACCTAAATTTTTGACAAATTGTTTCCGGGTGCATTAGTCAAACTATTTAATTGACGAAATACATTTTAATATTATCCAAAGGAGATAACTCATATAACATACTATTTAAGTTTATGGATGTGTGTGTATATATTAATCTCCTGAAGAGATGTTTTCTTTAAAATTTATATTGCAAAATCCAACATCCCATGAGAGGTGTTATAGAAATTTTATTTTTGTTAGATTGTAATCCCTTAAAAAGAAACATTATATTCCCTGAAGGAATATCGTATGAAACTTGAGAAGTAATAACAATAATTTATCTATAAAAAAGGTATTGTATATCAATATCACACTCCAGAAATAGTAGTTCTGTTTCTTGTATCTCACTTTCATTTGGTACATCTAATTTTATTATTGCATTTGAAGCTTGATATGACATTTCAAAAGCAGTTACAACAAAATTCTTCAGCAGGGATATTTTCTACTACTGTAAAATTAGTAATTATTTAATTTATATGAAAAAATATTGTATATTGATATGACATTCTAATAGTTTGCATATATATCTCTGGAAAAGATAATTTTGCTGTAGGTGTGGTGGTAGCAAAATATCTCAAGAAGAGACTTATACATTTCGAAATGATAAATTATCTCTAGAAGAGGTTTATTTATATATGTGGTAATTTTATTAATCCAAATAAATGTATAGAAATTTGCTTATGAAGGATTCCAATTTAGTTTAGATCTGATTCTAACTTAAAATTTGAGCGCCATGTAGTGTGTATATCTTATTTTTATAAAACTCCAAGTGTCCAGAAGCTACTTTTTTTTAAGTATATCTCTTTTGTTGAACTCTCCAATAGAGATGTGTAGAATGTCTATATGTAATTATAACTATGCATTATTCTATGATTAGTAATCATAATTAATGTTTAAAAGTGATATTTGAGATATAATTGAGGAACAAAACTTAACAACTTGAAGTTATGTATAAAATTTATTTGAACCAGAGGTTCAATATGGTTCCAAACCAGATGTTTTGAACATATCATGCACTCTTGAAGGATTCATATCGACATAGATCTATAAATAGAGATTAATAGTTGTAGTAGTTTGTTCTAAGAACCACTAACTCAAATGAGAAAGAATATGCAAACTAATAATATATATGTAATAAGTTGACACACACACACACACATATATCTATATATGTAGATATTCAAATAACAACTTGAAGTTTGTAATGAGCTGATCGTATGATTCTGCAAAGATATAGCTCAGTGATTTAAAATTCAATCAACATAAATGTTGACTGACTTGAAATCATGTATGTAGTCAAATGTTCTAAAAAGCAAGTAAATTCCTCCGATTGGCTAGATCAATAAATGAGAACGAACTCTAATAAGCAATATCGATTAAATGCATATTTTCAACTGATAAAAGAATTATCCTCCTATAATCAATATGTATGATGTATTTGCTAGTAGTAATATCATATAGTAATATCATAATGGATCAAAATGAGAATCTAAAGAAGATCATTATAAAATTGCCAATGTTCATCAACATTGAGGGTGAGGATAAAGGGATACAAGCTCATTTTGATTATCAAGATTAAACACTGATTACAAAATGTTAAGTAACTTCAGTAAATTACCGATAATAAGGCCAGTATAATTGCTCGAATATAACTTGAAATCCCATAAAAACCAAAAGGATATAAATCACATTTGATGTGTGGTAGAGAAGTCAATTTGAAATATTTTTGGAGAAAGTAATAAAGATGTCAATAAAGGAGGTGGGTGTTTTTTCAAAAAATACTAAGGGTGCTCTAGAAGAGACCCATTCCATGATTGTCAAATAAACCTAGAAGTGGTTTAGGTACCTAAAATAGAATAAATATTGAGATATCAATTAATCATATCTAGAACCGACAAGAAATAATCATCAATGATAAATTTGTAAATAATAAAAAGAGTTTATGTTTATAAATAGATTAAAGAGAAAACATGACTGGCCATCGTGAACCCTTTACTAATATAAAAATATGGACTTGTAATCCGCAAAGTAGCGAAAGTGTTTGAAACACTTAATATACCCCCGAAAGAATAAATATTGCTTAAATCATATTAAACGATTAAAGTGTACAAATTTATGAAGAATATAAATAACTTTGGCGGTTATAAAGGATGCAAAGAATAAGGAGCATAGATTACAACCATCTTTTATATATTGTTGTAATGAAAATTTTGATATAATTCATGATAAGTAGATTACTTCCTATTTTTAAGTATTGTTGTAATGAAACTTTTAATATTCATCAAAGATGTAGCTACATTATGCAAAACTGATTTGAAGCACAAAAATGGAAGTGTATGAAGTGCTTTTCATAAAAGTATTATATAAAATGCATAAAACGCAAATCATATTTGGAAGAAACAATGTTGAAAAATTCGATTGTATCAAAGAAATCTATTTGTAAATGATGAAGATCTAAAGAAAGAAAAGTAGAATATTGTCTTCGGAATTTTAACGTTTGTCTAAACTATGTTATAAAAGTATTTATAACTAATTTGAATTATAATGACATATATTCAAACTTAAAGGGAAAACTATAAAATTAGGGGGAACTTACATAAGTATATCATAATGTACTTTTTTTCCTTCACTAAAATTTTTTCCACTAGTTTTTTCTTAACAATGTTTCAATGAGGCAAATCCAGAAGTTTCAAACTCCATTTGATATAAATTATTGAAATATGCTATTGTACTCTTTTTCTTTCACTAGGATTTTTCTCATCGGGTTTTTCTTAATAAGGTTTTAGTGAAACATTATTTTGATCCCGAAGTATCAAACTCTTTAGAAGGAATATCATTATATGAACTATATGATTTCACAAGTTGCACACTTTTCTTTTTTCTATTGGGTTTTCCTAACAGAGATTTTTAATGACGCAACATATAATATCTACAGCAACTGACTGTATATATAAAAGCAGAATAATAATGATGGGGAGCAGTCATCATACACGTTTCAAAATGGATAATTTCAAACTGCTATATGAGCATCTAAGATTTTGAAGACGCATATTCAAGTGGGAGTGTTATAATATATGTAAATTATAAATAGTGAATATGCTATACAATGTTTGTTATATTTTGTTTAGTACCAGATCATGGTATAAGTTCAATGCCAAGCTCCAAATCCAAGACCTTTATACAAAAGAGACTATGTAGTAGAAATTGATTACTAATTTCAAAAATGAATAAAATGTCCCTCTACTAATGTATACAACACAAACTATATATTTCTTCCCTCTTCCTCGAATTACTTCCTCAACTCTTCAAAATCTACTCCTCTGTCACCGCCCTGCGCTTGCGACCCCGTCCACTTCTTCTACAAACCAAAATGTACAATCCAAAAACAACATCGTCTTTCCTATTATGTTCATTACGAATCCATCCATTTTTCCGGAGGAATATAGAGGGTGAAAAAAAATCTTATTATAAGATACCCTACAAAATTAATAGCCCATTGTCTTTAAGCAAAACCTTAAACTTCATGGAGGAAAAATGGCAATCATATCAATGGAAGCACCTCCTTCTTCTTCGCTGGCGGCTTCATGTCTCCACTCATAATAGAAAATTCCATCTCCTTCTTTCTAAGGTAGCCATCCGCCCTATTTTTCTTTGTGACGACCCGAAAATTTTAAATATTTGAAATTAGAATATTTAATTGATTTTAAATATTTAAAAGTTAGTTTAACTTGAATTTTAAATATCACTATTTATTTGGCAATTAAATTATTGAATTTAATAATTGAAAATTGGTTAAAATAGTGAATATTGGTGTTTAAGTTGACTAAAAATATTTCAAAGGGCTTGGAAAATTTATATTTATAATACTGGAGATAATAGAAGTTTTGAATTGGAATTTGAAAGTGTTTTGTGCAGTTTTAAAAATATATTGTTTAAATTGACATTTAAAAATGACCTTCCGAGGCGCAGTCTCGGAATTCTACGAAACCAGTTCCATTGGATCTTTAATAGTGTATTATTATCGGATTTTAATTTTCGTATTGTTTGGAGTTGTCGTGAGGTCATACGATGTATAAACGCGCTGAAATCTGTATCGAAAATTCAGTATAATAATAAGGTCCAAAAAGCAATCTTCTCTATACGATCGAATTAGGACTCGAAACCTTTTCCATTGCGTTCATAATAGGGATATAACCTTATGAATGCCTAGCAGCATACCTCCATAGGAGGTCAAGATTTTTGGCTCGATTTTGAGACGTTTGAATTCAAATTAAAATTAAAATTTTATATTGTGACCAGTCAAACAATGCACTGCAACTTGTGATGCAACACGTATCTGCCTTTTAAACACGTGTTCTTCGTGAAATACGCTTCTCCTTCTTTATGTTCCAAATCGTATCCGAGCACCTTTGTACAGGAAAAAAGAAAATAAAAATAAAAGAAGAAATAAGAGCAAACGGGGAAAACATTTTATCTCAGCAAAACAAGTTCGGATAATGGCCTCCTTCTTCTCCTTCTAATCGCATACTCGCCCCTTCCACCCCAAATTCATTTCAGATCATCACCGAGTCAAAAATAAATAAGAGAGGGAGTGATAGATCGAGCGACGTTTGGAAGAAGCCGAACCCATCTTTTGCCGATCGAGCCCTAATGCTCAAGTCAGGCATGCGTTTGGGAAATCAAATCTATTAGGTCGAGAAGGTCACGAAGCCTGGATTGGTATTCGATGTCGAGGAAGTGCTGAGCAATGACAAGAGAGGAGGAGTGTTTTTGGAGGAAGCTCGCATAGATTTTGGCAAATCAATTGTCGATTAGGGGAGCTTGGGCACTGCGGCGAGGTGAAGCGACGAGCTCGTTGGGATTTTCAGGGCACGCGATGCTCTGGGAGGAGGCGAATTCGTGTCGGGCCTGGGTTCAAAATTCTCTCTTCAGTAAGGTATTAAACATTCTGTAGTTATTTTATTCTCCTATTTTGCAATTTTTGATTTAATATATATATATATATATATATATATATATATAAGGAATTAAAATTTTGTATAAGGTTTAAAAAAGAAACCCTTTTAGTCAGAGAAAGATATTTATACAAAAAAGAGAAAATAAAATTATATATATATATGTAGTGACTAAATATATATATAGACACACACAGATTTTATATATTTACCTAAAATAGAAGATTATTATATATAGACAAAGTTTCGAAAGTATAGGAATTTATAGAAAGATTTGATTTTTTAAAATCTATATGGGTTATTTTTATAAATATACCTATGTAATTTCTAAATGAAAAATAAAATATATACCTATATTCATTTTAAATATGCTAGTTATTTTTAATAAGGTATTATAGTGATTAACTTGTTTACACTACGACAAAAAGGACTTTTGATAGCATCGATCTATAGCGTTTCTGTATACCACTTTTCGTACGCTATGTAAACTAGTGTCTGGTACGCTATTTGTAAATCTAGTGAACACTATTTGTACGTACAACGCTATTTATATATTTGCAGGCATGAAACCAAAATTGTGCGGGAATCCTACTTTCACTTCCTCTCCTCGCATGCTACAGCAAATACTTCATTCACTTTATCATCTCCAAAAAGAATTAATCGCCATCACTTTTATCATCTCTAGCAAAAATAATTCCTTTCACTTCCGATCCAGAAGCAAATAGAAATCCCAACCGACCGATTCCAGAAATCTGTGTGATCCAGAAGTAAACAAAAATCCAGCGAATTCTCATCATACCAATTGAAGGGTGGATTAGATTGTCGATCAAATTATTCTGTGCGATCCAATAATATCCAAAAGTAAATAGAGATTCCAGAAATCCCAAACGAATCGATAGCAGTGTGAATAAGTCTCCAGAAATCCCAAACGAACTTCGGTACATTTTGAATCATTTTATTTGCGTCTGATTTATTGAATTATTCTGTGCATTTCGAATCATTTGTTTGTGTCTGATTTATTGTTTACGTTTCTAGAAATCCCAAACGAATTATTCTGTGCATTTCGAATCATTTTGTTTGTCTCCGATTTATTGAATTTGGTACATGTGTCTGATTTAATTATGTTTAAAAATCTAACATTTGACAGTGTATGATGGAACACTTAAACATAAGTGATTTATTACACCTTTGGTTGCTATACTTGTTTTTGAATTTGATTGCTTGATCTGTAACTTGTATGGGTTATGTCAGTGAACAATACTAGTGGTTCTTGGAACTTAATCCTTTTCCGCGCTTGCTTGATGATTTAGCAGTTTGTAGGATACCTTACTACGTAATTCCAATGGCTTGTTTGTTTACAGTTTTGAACTTTCTTTGGAAATGAATCATCATAATCGGAAATTGTTCTTTCAGGCTTTCAGTAAATAATTTATAGAAGTAGCACAAACTGGTGTTGTTTTTATTTGAAAATTTTGAGTTTAGAATTTTTCATCCTATTTAGTTTAACATGTATCACGATCCAAACAAGTATTATGAGTTTAGAGAGTGCGTGAGTCTTCCAAATAGATTTAATATTTTAATTTGATTACAAAAAAATTCAGAAAGTAATACATTGATTTAAATCGATATTTTTTTATTTTGTTCTACATCCATTCCAAAATATCATCCGCGATTATATATATGTTCAATTTTTGTTACAAGCACTTGGAATTGCCTAATAGAGCTATCAAACAATTCTTAAGTAATTGTAAAATTCTATTTGAACTTTTCTTAAGATTTGTTACGTTTACTTAAACATCCAATGTTGAAACATATGAAATACCAACAGGAACAGATCAGATGCTCCTGCTTCAAAGCAGATGATGACCATGGGTCATACCAACAGGAAGTTTTATCTTCTGAATGGCCAACAAACTTGAAAGACTAGTCCAAACATATAAACTAAATTAGAGATGTCCTTCTGGAAGTCAGAAATATATTGAATTCGGCATGTTTTTAAAGTATAGATGTCACTACACAAAATTTTTGTAAGAATCTTCTTTTTTGGTTTGGTTTGTCCAATTAGGAAAGCAGAACCACAGGGAGAGCAGAACCAACAAATTAGGATGGTAAAGCTGAGTTAATTAACACGAAATGGAAAAAACGAATTTTTTTTTGATATCCTAATTCATCACCAATAATTTTCGTATGAAAGTAAAGTAGTAAAAAGAAATGGGAGATTGAAACCAAACTAAACTCCAACATATACGATCTCTGGCCGTTGAGAATTTTGAATATGTAAGAACCAAGCATTTTTACAGTACAAATAAACGAAGTGGATCAAAATTGTTTGTGGCGCCTATAAGCCAGCAGTACATTTTGGCATGAGAGTGGTCAAATACATTATATAACCAAATAAATTACCCCAATAATTACACCTTTACCCATGCTAAATGATTCCTAAATGCTTGTATTGCATAAATGTCATCACTTACACTTACCACAAAATATCTTGAAAAATAATTGAAAGAAAAGACTGTTTAGCTTTGCTCCAGGAACTAAAAATCTTGTTTGTTGGCTTATCCTTCATCGCGACATTTACGAATGTTCGAATCTTTACATTGCGTGGTTTCATAAATTAGAGTTACTTTTTCATTTTCAGCTATTTCTTTCTTTAATTTCTAGGGTATTCTGGTGTTGATATAAGACAAACACCAGCAATGCCGAATAGAAAAAATTTAATAAATGTTCCTACCTCAGTTTCGCTATCATTTTGATGTCATATAGTCGTATCTGATTGCTGGATGTAAACTGACATTTGATATGCAAGAATATAAGTCGACATTATCAGATTCAGTACCATTTCAAATTTATTGACTAGGTATGTATAGAATTTTAATTAATTATTAAGAGATGGAAGTGATCTTAATGTTTATTTGGTAGTTATATCAACACATCCTCTTATTCTCATGTAGAAAATTCGAAAACTTAGAATGGTATATAACAATGACATTAGATGAGAACATGGTGATTTAGTAGGTTGTATTTGCGACTTATTGTGTGTGCGTTTTCGTGTTCTCCCTTATATGCCATCCTACTAATTTTTAGATCCAATCGTAATTTATAAATTAGCCTCAAGGTGAATAATGTATAGCAGTAATTCATAATATGTATTTTTATATTGAACACGATAGTTCAAATACTATTTAAATCATACTGTTGTTTATTTGTTAAACGGTGAACGCAAACTGGACATGTCTCTAGACATATTTGGAATGTAAATACATGGTGCTATTTACTGGTAGTTCATGTGTGAATCAATCCATAAAGTGAATACTTAAAAAATTCGATAATAATAACTCACTTTGAAGGGCTTAACAAATATGGATGTAAATTTTGATTTAGACGTTCAATTGTGATGATTCACTTTTTTATTGCAAGATAATTTAATATAGAACAACTGTTGGAAATCATAATTATTAGTTACAGTAGTTTTCAAGTTTAGACATTTAGGAAATTTAGTATCGTTTCTGTGGAAATGAATTGACATCAAACAATAAAAATGTTACAATTTTTGTTGAATATATATATATATATATATATATATATATATATATATATATACATTGAACAAGGGTCTCATTTTTGCCACACATTTCAACCAAATATTGTCAAATGCTGATGTATGATTCAATCAAATTTGCTCGTGGTTAATTGTACGTTAATAGCCATCTATAACTTCATTACATGGATTATATTACAAAGAATATAACTTTAATAGCCATCTATAACCATTATTCTTCATTTAATAGATCTCATTGAGAAGGTAGTATTAAGATGGAGTTTTGCAGCACAAATGATCAAATTGCAGATGTGCTGACTATGCTGTTAAATTTGGATGCATTTTGATTTCTTCGAGAGAAGCTTGGTATTTGTGAGATGCATGTGTTAAACTAATTGTCGAAACTATATTTATTTTAAGGAAGGGATTGATGAGACGTGTTTTATTAGTTGCTTAAGTGTAGGATCAGTTTGTTTGCTTTCAATTTGCTTTGAATAAGTCTCCTAACTTGTAATAGTTTAGTTACTCTTCGATTCATTCTTGTTCATGCATCCCACGAACATAGTATTGGGCTTCTTTATTTTTCAAGCACTCGGCATATTTAGAGGTTGTTCTTTGGTAGCAATAAATTATTATTCAGACCTACTAACAGTTGGGTAATATTTTTTAAAAACAGGTCAATCTGTTCAAGTAAGATAATTGTTTTTTTATTTGCATTGAGTTTTAAAAGCAAGTTAACATAATGAGTAATATTATAAGTCAATTGTTTATCTATAGGATAATAATAGCTACAAAAGGTGAATATAAAGAATTGAGGGTTAATAAGTGTTAGAGTAATGGGAACAAGTGCGTTACAAAGAACTGGAATTAAATATTTAGTCCACTTGTATTTCATTCAGGTTGTTGTTTTAAATTGTACGGTTTTGTTTTATATTTAGTGTTTTTGAATAACAGGGTATGATTTTTCTATTTACTCATGTGTTTGCTTAGTTTTATTTTATATTTACTTGTTGCTGAACTAGTTTTAGTTGTATTCTTTTTGTAAATTTTGCAGCTCAATACGTCATTTGATTTTGAATTAATAATTAAGTGTGATCTTTTTTCTTATCAAAATATATATCCTATTTTAGTATATATTACATTTGATTTGGTGACTTGCTTTTATGTATTTCACCATAAATGTAGCTGCACCTTGTTGAGTTCTAACACTTGTTTGATAAAAAGAAAATAGCCATTAATCAGTTATTTAAAAACACATATGATGCCTAGAAGAGAGGTACTTAGTATGACAGCTATATAGTGCTTCTAGAATATCTGAAATTCATGTTTTAAGTAACTGCACTTTGTTGATCACATTAAAAGTACAATTTTCTGTTGTCAAGACCTTTTTGCTGTCATTTCTCTTAGTTCATAAGGATTTGAAGTACAACCTCAACATGTTACACAAATTACATGAACATGTTTGTTTCATTTTGTATTTTTGATGCCTTGTAATGGTGCCTTACATCAACATTTCTACACTGGCTATTTGTTAAGGTGAAGTGTTGATTATAGGTGTTATGTGTTAGCAATAAAGCTAGAAAATTAATAAGGAGTTTTCTTCAATGCAACATCAAAGAAAGAGGTCGAGTTTATGTCCTACTCTTGTAGATATTTTGCATACGCAGTCCACATACGAAATTGGTGATACGATAAAAACAATAAATGCGTTGTGACCCTTGTAGATGCATTTGAAAAATATTAAGAAAATTTGAAGCACTATAGAGCTTAGTGAATTCTGCTCCTGGAATATTTTACTACTGGTGCTCCTGACTTCATATAACCATTTAACACAGCGGGTTCTTGTTAAATTTGTTCGGTTTTCCGGATAAAAAATGGGTAGTTTCTGCCTGAAAAGAAATAGCATTTTTTGTTTAAGTTGTGGAGGCAATGTGGCAAGGTAAAGTTGATGGTAGAAGGTAATGTGGCAAGGTAATGGGTATAGAAGGAGAAGTGACAGAAGTTGATATTACTGAGTGGCAGTGTTGGAGTATTGAAGTTGATGCAAGGTAGAGCAGCAAGGTGATGGACTGGAAATTTGATGTGTAGTTGCAGGCAAGCAAGGCAGAGGCTGTTTTGTTTGAGTTAGCAGAGGAAGAAGGTTGGAAGGAGAGGCAGAGGATGTTGTTGAACTGGTGAGGGCAAACGAGTGAATGTTTTGTGAATTCACTGTAACAGTGTGGTGCAAATGTGCATGTGAATGTAAATGAGTTGTAAAAACTGTAAATGCAGAAGTGCAAATGTGAATGAGTTGTAGCAGTTTTTTCTTCTTTTGGGAAATGCAAAAGGGTGATAAAAAACTAAAACACTTTTTTGCACAATGCTAAAAATCTAAGCAGATGTTAAAAGAGTAAAAAGAAATGCAGACAATAGTGATGATGTTTGGAAGTGGTTGTATATGAATGTTTGATGAGGTAGTATTTGGAGTGGTGCAGTTTTGTGATTGTGTTGAAGTAGTAGGTAGGTGATGCTGATCAAGGAAGGAACCAGGTGGAGAATGGAGTGGGATGACAGATGAAGTGCCATTTGAAGGCAGTGGAGGTTTGAGGAAGTGGTTTGATCAAAGTGATGAATGTATGTTTGATGTAGTGACGGTTTAAGTTGTGGAGACAAGGATATTAGTTGACGGCAGGAGATGGAAGTCGGGTTGCTGGGTGATGGTGCTGCATGATCCTAGGCTATAGTTTGGTTCGATATTTTGTAGTGGAAGTTGGATGATGTAGGGAAGTGCAGTTATGAGGATGTGCAGTGATCGAATTGTGAATTGTAGTGACTGTTAGGAGGAGGAGTTTCTATTTGAAGCAAGGTAGTGAGGTTGTGGATGTAATGTGTTCTGTGGAGTTGCAAGTTACAGGAGTGATGAAGCAGATGGTGAAACTGTTGTAGCAGGTTGTTGTAGCTTGTGGTCTGCAATGAAGTTGCACAATGAGGTGATGTTGGAGTGTGTGGCAAGGAGTTTGATGATGTTAGTATGAACGGAGTTGTTTGATGAAGGGGGTTTTACAGTGGTAATATGGTCAGTGGTTGAATTGTAGATGGCTTGCAAATGCATGCAATTTGAATGTGCAGGTCGCATTGTGAAGATATGCAGTGCACAGTTGTAGGCAATTTGTATATTGATGGTTTAAGTAGGATATTGGGGTGATGAATGTGGTTCAAGTTGTAATGATTGTGTATGATAATCAGAAGTGATTCAAGGAGGAGCAGTGGGGTTTGTTGAAATTTTATGTATGACAGTGAGGGATGGAGCAAGTTGTAGTGATATATGGGTTGAGGAAGGAGGAGCAGTGATGGCAAGCAGGGGTGCGACGATGAATGGTTTTTGTTGTAGTAGTGCAAGTGATGGTATGGTCAATTTGTTGTAGAGGTGAATGATTGCAGTAAGGCAAGTGGTTTATGTGTAGAGGTTAAGGAGGTTTTGTGATATGGAAGTGTGGACAAGGCTGGTTTGTTGGTGAAGAGGAAATGAAATGTTGAGGTGGTGTGTAGTGACTGAGTTGGTGAGTGTGATGGGGTGGTCAATAAGAGCATTGTCCAGTAAGAGCATTGTTTGCCAAATTCACCGTTTTCAATTCTAAACAATGAGATAACTGAGAAGGAATGGATCCAGTGAAGAGATTCGAACCAAGATCCAGAGAAGTAAGCCTAGGTAAGGTAGTAAAATCTAGAGTGATTGTACCGGATAATGAATTGTTTCTTAAACTGAGACATTTAAGAGATGATAGGTTAGATAATGATGAAGGCAATGGACCCTTAAGGCTATTCGATTGTGCAGAAAAGCACTCTAATGTCGTTAATCTGTCGAATATATCAGGAATATTTCCGAAAAATTTATTTAATGAGATATCAAAGTGAGTAAGATTGGAAAGATTAGTGATAGCAGTACTTAAAGAGTCTGATATATCATTATCTTGAACATTCAACTTAGTTAATGAAAACAACTTGAACAAATCATCAGGCAAACCGCCTGAGATTAAGTTTTTATCAACAGATAGCTCAGTAAGCGAAGTGCAGTCTTCGAACCCGATAGGAAATTTACCCGAAAACCGATTACTTGAAAATCGAATAACTTTTATTGAATCCCAATCATTGCAAATGCTAGTTTTAATACTGCCACTGAAACTGTTGTAACTGATATCAAAAGAACTCATCTTTTTGGAACCTTGAAGTATTGGATGTGTGGAATTGAAGACGTTGAATGAAATATTGAAAATTTGGATGTTAGTACATGTATTAATATGATATTCATGATGCAAACAAAGTTAGACAATAATAATGATAGATTTTTATGTTAGGCCTCCAAGTCATTTACTCCATTGCCTACAAGTCATTGTCTACTTTGTCATTTATTGTCTACAAATTTAGTATATTCAACCTGGAACTGTCATTGTCTACTTTGTCATTTAATGCAGGAACTTGGTTAACACTGAAGCAACCTGGAGCAATGTTTAGATCCTTGCAAGAATCTTCTGTAGCAGCCATTTCCGTATCATCGTCTCCATAACTGAGTATTTGTGTCCATTTGTTAGACTATTTTGAGCTATTATCATGTGACCATGTCTTGTAGTATTTGTGTTCATTTGTTAGACTATCTTGAACTATTATCATGCGACCATGTCTTGTAGTATTTGAAATATTAGCAAAATTATTTGAAACTTTTCCACTAGTTTGATTGTGTGTTTCCAACTTAGAATTCACTGCAACGTTATCATTATTACATATAGTTGTTGTCATCTTCTCGATTTGTTATTTTTGTGATCCACATTTTAATATATATATATATGTGTGTGTGTGTGTGTGTGTGTGTGTGTGTGTAATGTGTATACATATATCTATCTGTATGCATATATATATATATATATATAATATAAAGAAAATTATATCACGGCCCACTTTAAAGCCGGCTAGCTTTGCTAAAAAAAAAAATTGAAACAAATGCTGAAAATTAATATTATATAGAATAGCGTTTGAAAAACGCTATTGATTCATCAAACGCTATCGCAACTCTATATAAGATGTAATATTTATGCATAAAAAACGCTATAATAGAATGAAAAACGCTATAGTAGAAAATAAAAATGCTATACAAGCATGACAAGAAATGCTATCGAAAAACATTGTAACGCTATAACATGGTTTGATAAAACGCTATAAAATGTGCTCGAAAAAGCTATAGAAGTTAAATGAAGGATTATATTCTCTATAGCGTTTAAGTTTAATAACAGAGAAAAAACGCTATGGTAGGTTGCAAACGCTATGCCCTTTTGTAAACGCTATTAGCTATTATAGCGTTTTCCTTCCTGCTATGTAATGCTGCCAGCCTACCATAGCTTGTCGTTCCACGGCGTTCTCTGAAACGCTATGGTAGCCTGTTATAGCGTTTTTCAAACGCTATGAAACCCATAAACTGTGGTAGTGTTAATAAACTTATTTAATTATTTTTAGTCACTAAAAGAGTTTTAAAAGAGAAAATTTATTAAAGATTTAACTTTTAGTTCAAATTAAATGATTAGTTAAAATTAAATTATTAGTTTGAATTAATTTTTTTTAAATGGCAATTAATTTGTTTGATCAATTAAAATATTAATAAACCGTATAAATGTTTATACAAGGTCAAAATCTGAAAGAAAGCAAGTCGGGTTGGAAATGGGTTGTAAACAAATCAATGGTGGGTCAATCTCACTTATTTGGATTACCATTAAATTTAAATAGTTAAATTTAAATTATTGGTTGATTGATTTAATTGTCTGGATGTGTTATTATATATAATACATATAATATATATATTGGAGTGATTGGTTTCTCGCATTATATAGCGGATGACATCCTATGCGCCCCGCATAATAGCGAATGGCCTTATATACCGCGATATCCCCCTCGAAGTGGGATTGGTATTTATATTGTGCTAACATTTGTGGATGCAGGAAAACAGGTTGGCGGGATCCAACTGGATTTCTCAAAATGTTGAATTTATTTTATATTCAGTAATGTGATTTATGTGATAATTTGTGATAAATTATATTGATTATAATGGGAATTGAAATTATTGAATGTTATGGCTTGGTCGAATATATGTTGGTATTCGAGAAAAATGAAATATACATAATGTTTGGATTTTTAAAGGAAATAAAAAAGGAAATTTTAAGTAAAATAATTATAGTGAATTCAAATAAATTAAAGGAATGAAATTGGGAAAGGGATAAGGGTTTGATTTTTAATCCTATATAATAAATTCAAGGATGGAAAAAATAGGAATTTTGAATAGACGAGAATAAAAGATTTTGAGGCCTTAAACGATATTGACTAAGGATTAAAGGATTTTATTTTAAAATTCAAGTCTTAAATGAGTTTGGAAAAATAAAAGGGGAATTTTGAAAAAAAGTATTAAATTGGTATTTTCAGTTTAAATAAAATTTTAAATCATAATAAAGAAGTAAAACCTGAATTTAATAAGTTTTGAAATAAAATTGAGAAAGTAAAGGAATTTACTTTAAAAAGGAATAAATTATGGAAATCGATTTGAAAATTGATTAAGTGTTTGAAACTGTGATTTAAAAAGGAAGACGAGACTATGGAATTTATAAACTGGGTTTATAAAGTGAAATAAGACATCAATGAATATTTGAAAGTATAAATTCACGGTGGGAATTTATAAAGGAATGGGTAATTTGTTTCAAAAATAAATAGTTGTTTATTTTTAAAGTTGTGGAAAGGAAAGTGTATTTCCCCTGGAAAGCCAAGTATATTTTCAAAGAAAGATTTCCAAGTATAAGATAGAGGTTTTTAAAGTGATTCTAAAAGAATGTTTTTGAAAAAAATTATTTTAGAGGTTTTAAAATTTTTTAAAAGTGAATATTACTTAAGTTAATTATATAAGTAAATTACTTTAAAAGTTAACTTGTATTATGATTTAAAAGATAATTATTTAATATTTATACCTTATAGAGTAACTTTTATTTTAAATTAGTTTTAGCTTAATTTTTACATGAGAAATTATCATAAGATTTCATAACTAGTATTTTAAATAAAGTGTTTTAAGTAGTTTTTATTTTTAAAGAGTTTTAAAGTATATATATTTTTGGATAAAGTGATTTAAATTATTTTAAAGTCTAAGATATTCAGACTTGGTGGTTTTCCATGGAAATGAAACAAGTGGGTGGAATTTATTCCATGGGGAAGAAAGTGATTTGAAAACTATTTTCAAAAGGATTGAAATATAGAAAATATCTTACGAAGATATTTTGAAATAAATAATTTGAAAAATTATTACTGCCTGATGGCTGTTTGTGGATGTTATTTGATAGTTAAATAACAAATTATCAATATTGGCAAATGCGCTGATTATTTCGAAGAGACCGGGATCAGGATTTATTTCTCGAAAACCACTTCCATCTAGTTTGGACGTTTTCATGAGGAAGACAAAAGCTTGGAGTCTAAGATGGAGCAGTGAAGTGCAAGGGCTAATCGCTACTAATCCTGAGGGTGATTCCAAAATGGTTGTAGCAGGAGTAGTGCCTTCGGTTCCATTCGGACCTGGAACGGACTTGTATGGATGAATGCTATCAGAACTTCGTCAAGTGGGCGATGGGCATTCTAAGTGAATGTGTGCTAAAAAGGTAACGCATAGCCTCGAGCCTCATCAACCGGGAATGGCTAAAAGAGGGGAGGTGCACACAAGGCTAAGTGGCTAGCAACCAGTTAGGGTAAGGTCATCCCTGTCTAGATGTCCCTTTTTTGGGCTGTGTGGGCGGTTGCTGATCCCAACCGCGAGGTGATCTTATTTGGACTATCCAGTAAGGGGTAGCTCCGGTCTTGTGTAGCAGGGGATCAGGATGGATCCTCAGTACGGTGATCTAGACCACGTACTATATTGGACGGTACCCCAGTAGCCCTGCCATTATATGAAATCCAATCTCCAATAAGCGTCTGTAAGGTTTTGATTATGCCCAACTATGCTGAAACGTGAGATGCAAGCATTTCAGCTATATTCTATTTTACTTTCTATAGACACTATTATAATATCAGACGAATTTGATAAAAATGTTTTGGTTATCGTAAGGTAAAAACCCGGCATGTTTATTTATGACGTGGTCTTACGAGATACCTTTGATTTTTAAAGGATTTTGTAAACTTTAATATTCCAATTGGGTGTGTCTTCTCACTCTGGTTTTCTAGACTGACTCGGGTGTTATTTCGCTATAATTCTCGGGTCAGACCGAGTATTATAGAGTACAGATTCCGAATGGACTATTGTGGAGCTCAGGAGACGAGCTGGATGACGAGGCGTATTTCCATAGATTTATATTCCGCTGTGCAGTGTAAGCTATATATTCAGCTTTGTGAGGACAATCTAATATAACTATCCACTATTTGCTATTGATGGTGTTGTACTCTGATGATGTAATGTATAAAACAAATATAGTTCTTTTTATATAAAGATCTGTCATTTATCTATTATACACTGTTCCGCTGCGTTTGTGAGATTCTGATATTGTTTTCTATTTTCGTCTTCAACCTCCTTCTTCTTTAAACCTAATAGTTCGTATTTCCGTTCACTTTGAGTTGATATGATGGAGAACAGTGTCGACTCAAGGGGTACGGGTTTGTGGGTTGTTACATTCTTCCATTTATTTATTTACTTATTTCTTGTGAATTTTGGACTATATTATTATTGTTTTACATATGAATTGCTTTGAAGTGGAGTGGGTGTTTGTTGATGTTATTACTATTTTGTTGTTAGATTCGATTCATTTGAGATACTATTGATAAAATGATAAAGTTGATTTTTCCGGTATCACTTATTGCTCCATATAATTAGAATCACAGATTGTTGCATTTTTTTTCCTGGAGTTTTAGTTGTGATTATTTGATGTTCAATATGTAGATATTTAAAAGCCTTTCCATTTCTATGTATGCTGCTAATTGCGAAAATGTTGAATAATATTTATGTATTTCCTATCATTTTCATACCAGGAAGTGAAATGAATACTTACATTTTCATTTTAATAACATAATTATTTTCTTAGCAGCATTTACAGCAAATCAATAATACCTTTTGCCATAGTTGATTTTCTACATGACGGTTGCAGTAACAGTTGGTCTTTCTTGCTTGCATGGCTGCTTATTTAATGTGAACAAAATACTATTTTTGTTAGGATTGATAAACTAAAGAAACTAAATTCAATATCACCTTATGTTCATCCAAGAAGTAAATTTTTAACAATTTTTATGAAAAAAATAGTAGCTTATTCTCAACAAAATTTAGATGATGTTGTCATCGAGTTTTGTCTTAAGGACTATTGTATGCTTTATTTTGTGCTTTATCTTATTTGTCGTAAGAAAAATACTTAAAATATATGATAATCTGGAGTTACAAAAATATGAAATTTGTTATTTCCAAATTCTAAGTTGTATGATATAGCACCATGTGTAGGTGATCATACTCCAGATTCAAGTTTCAATAAAATAAAGGCCTTCACAATTTGATATAGAATATTCATTAAGTGGTGAACAATTTAGTAGGTAATGATGTGGTGAGGCAGACAAATGCATCCCGTTTCTAAAGCTGCAAAAATAAATCGATATAGACACTTTGTTCCTGAATTTGCTGGTACCAAATCGAGGCATTCCCCTTTTATTGATTTTCGACTGTAGTAAGAGTTTCAATAAGTTGTAGGCCAGCGTTTTCTTTTTTCAATTTTTTTGGTTGTAACTTTAACATTACATTGGCATAAAGTGAAGTGATAATGAAAATGCTTACTTTTCTAAGAATGCACCCTCTCTAACACGTGTACAAGATGCCTAACTAATGCAACTTTTTTTATAGGATTTGTATAGGATGCCTAACTAATGCAACTATACTGCAGTTATTATTCCTTGATTTGTGCAGGATTGTATGAATACTTAAATTTGATACATTCACAACAAATAGATTCTTGCTTTATATGTCTAATTTCTTATTCTACCATATACATTCATACGCGCACGCGCATGTGTGTGTGCAAAACATATTTACTGAGCACCGAATTCGTTTGTAGACTAATATATAGTAATATATATGTCTAAGACAACATAGTAGTTTCGACTTTCAAGTATCACATTATTTTCCTATCATATTAGTAATCCTTTGATGTCTTTATTACTCAGAAATCAAAGTAGAAATTTTCAAAGAAATTTACAAGGTCCCTTGGATTTTATATCTAAACCATGGCCTTCCATATTAGATAGCGCTAATGATTTGATGCACAATATGTTAACTCGCGACCCAGGGAAGAGATTTACATCTCATCGAGTTCTCTGTAATTACTCACGAATTTACATACCATATTATCTTATTTTTGTATTATCTTTTAGTTTACTGATTATACTGCATATAATAGGTCATCCATGAATTGTGGATGTTGGTGTTGCTACCGACAGGCCTTTGCTTGAAGCTATTCTCAACCATGGACAAACTAAGGAAATGGATTTGCAAGTAAACTTTATAGTATACAGGTATATATGCACGTTCAAGTGTACCTGCATCTAATCACAATGTGCATGCATTAATCCACTGAACATCAATTGATGATGGTAAGACATTATTCACCAAAACATGCAAAATAAACTGAAACATTATACTACTTAACAAATTAGCTTGTATTTTCAGAAATCATTCAAATCTCTCTTACATAAACTTGCATTTGTTTCAGTAAAATCATGACTTGTAGCTTTCCTCTTTTTAACTTAATCTTGATTAGACTTAGTTTTCAGGAAATAGAATATAGCATTTGTTCTAGTATAACCTAGCAAAAAAACCGGCCCATCTAGCTACTCTAACACCCAACAGAAGTCCAACTAACCCCATTCCAGCAAAAAATATTATCACAACAGTAGGCTAAATCTTCTATTTTGCCAAATGTAAAAAATATTAGTGCATTAGTGCTCCATTTTGATATCTACACCGTCTATTTTGGTCCTTATCCAAGCTATATCTAAACTTCTATACCGGGCTGATTATGAGTTGTACCTGTAGTAGGGGTTGGTTATGATTTTGCACCGCTCATTGTGCATGACCTTAAGCTTATGCATCCATGTACCTTTTTGTGTACTAGTACTTCTTGAGATACATTGAAATATGTCTATTAAATTTATTATTAAAGGCATAAAATTTTAATATAAAAGTAGTTGAAACATGTTTCAGGTATGCAAGGGTCTGTGTTCTTGAATCAATTGTAAATGCGGACAGCATATATAGCGCACTTGATAAAGTATACATTTTCTATGGTGTGAAATTTGGTCTGGAATTACATATGTTGCTGCAACAATGTTTAGAAAAGGAAATAGAATATAGCATATACAAAAATAAAGATAAAAGTAATTTTTTCAGGAAATATAATATATCATAACATTTGAGTAATTAATAGCTCCAAGCCTCCAACATAAATGAAAGCTCTTCCTGGCTTACGGTTGGCAAGAGGGCCATGACATCCTAGTAACTGAATTGAAAACAAATAATGTATTAAAAATGCAAGTTTGCATCTCAGGTTTCCGTTCAAGTTATTATTTCCTTCTAACTTTTCTTCTTGCAATCTTTTAGTGAATTGAGGTAAAAGAGATATAGATGTATTGAGGAAGTAGTATGTTTGGATTTGGCCTATGTTTTCAACTAAATCTAAAAGAAACAAAAATCAGCTCATAGGCCATGTTCGATTTGTCATTGATGTGGCAGGCTATTTACTACTTGGCACATGATAAGTAATCACAGTTCACAACTTAGAATTCAAAAGTACTATATTCTTGGTTAGGTTTATCTCTATATTGACTCTATATTTCCCTTATTCACTTAGTTGATTTTAATTTTATTTTGAAAGGATCAAAGAGCAGTAGAAATTAAAGTCATTTTCTACTTAATAAACTTAAAAGACCAAAACATTGAGCATTACCTTGTACTTAAATCTACTTAAACACAACAATAAATTTTAAAATGCCACAATAACTAACTCACGGTTGATTCCCAAAGGGCCAAAAGTACAGACATTGAAAATGCAGCTAAAACTATAGCTGCGTAGAAATCCATACCAAATAGTCACGTTAAATTAGTTAGTAAAAAATGAAATAGAAAATGCATCAAGCTACAAATGGAAAAAGTTTATATAGAGGATAAGAAACATATTTACTGACGCAGCGGATTAAACTTTTAACGCGCTAATTTCTTCCTCACGAAATGATTTAGTGTCAAGTAAACCGGTAGAACGATAAATGCCCAATTCCGTCGATCTTGACGATACCGGAATCTAGCTATCTCCAACCCGTTGATCTCGCAAGATACCGTGTTGAAAGATCTACAATTCGATCGTTGATCACTCGCAAGTGATATCGAGAATTGGCTTCAACTTCGTTGATTCGCGCACGAATAACCCGAAGATGGAAAGAAGAAGGAGATCACACTTAACTTCAACAAAGGTGGCAAAAAACGCACACACAAATTTTTATTCAAAATCAACTACTCTTTTACAATGACAACATACCCCTATTTATAGGAATTTACAACACAGGTCGACGACTCAACACACGTGACCTACGAGCTGACATATACATGCGACCTAGCAACAACACAAACGACCTAACGACATAACAACAGTGCGACTTAACATCATTACATTACACGACTTAAAACATTACAACATCATACGGCTTACAATACTACACATATGCGACTTAACAATACAACATACAACATACGACTCACGACATAACAACATATGACATTAAACAATGCGACATAACAACATAATAGTTACAACATTCACACGACTTACGACCTAGCGACATAAGCTTCAAGAGCGTCTTAGCGACATCAGATGAAATGCGGCATAACTTGATCGACTTAATGACTTAAGCTTCATGCGACATAAGAGAACCTCCAGGAACGACTTAAAAAGAAACGTGCCTGAGTGAAGCGACTTATAGGTGAACGATTATAGAGTACGACATAAAAACTGCGGCATAGTGACTTATAGAGTACGACATAAGAACTGCGGCATAGTTGAGCGAATTAGAGAGATGCGACAACTTATAGAAATGCGACTTAAGGCCTGAGCGACTTAAGCAATGCGACTCAAGGTTTGAGCGACTTAAGGTGTTTGTCATAGCGAGTTATTTCTGCTTGTTTATCATGGTGCGTTGCATCATCCTCCCCTGATTGAAAAGAATTCGTCCCCGAATTTACACTTTCCTCTTCTTCGACATGCTTATTCTCATTGTATAGAATCAAGTGTTTGACGTTGAAAACGTCAGCAGTACGGATATGATCCGGCAATCTTAACTGATAAACATTCTCATTAATCTTCTTTATGATTTCCAAAGGACCAATCTTTCTAGCAGCTAATTTGTTGTAAGCACCAATAGAAAATCGATCTTTAGTCAATACTGCATATACAAAATCTCCTTCTTTGAATTCAACCTTTCGTTGCTTAATATCTACGGATTACTTATATTTCTCATTCGCCTTAAGCAATCGTTCCTGCACAACCTTGTGGCACTCTTGCAATTCATTCACAAAATCACTAGCTCGTTTGATCACTCCTTTCTGTTGTGGTACTATAGATAAATCCAATGGTCCATTAGGAATTTTTGAGTAAACGACTTGGAATGGACTGAAATCAGTGCTACAATTAACTGCATGGTTGTGTGTGCAAACTCAGCTTGACATAGCTTAGTATCCCAACTCTTCAAATTGTCATTTTCAAGGCATCTCAATAGATTACCTAGGGATCTATTCACAACTTTTGTCTGTCCATTCGTCTGTGGATGATAAGCACTACTAAATTTCAGCTTTGTCCCGACCATTCTCCATGAACTTATCCAAAAATGACTCAGAAAACGAGTGTCTCTATCTGATACAATACATTCAGGCAACCCATGAAGACGGTAGATCTCTCTGAAGTATAACTGTGCGACATTAACTGCATCTGCCGTTCTTCTTGCATGCGATAAAATGTACCATCTTTGAAAATCGATCAACCACCACATAGATAGAATCATTGCCACGTTGCATCCTCGGAAAACCCAATACAAAGTCCATACTAACATCCACTCATGGCTTAGTAGGTATAGGAAACGTCATATATAATCCTGCATTTGTCGCGGTCCCCTTTGAAACTTGACAAACATGGCATTTCTGAACGAACTTTTCAACCTCCTACCTCATTGACGACCAAAAATAAGACTTTGAGATCAATTGCATAGTACGATCGCGACCTACGTGTCCTTCATGTAATTCTTTGATGATTTTCATTCGTAGACTGCAATCTGGAATACATAGCTAATTTCCTTTGAATAGAAAACCATCAACCAGCATATATCCATCCATCTTTCCCTGCTTGACCTTGTCTAGGATCTTGGAAAAATAAGAATCTGAAATAAGCAATTTTGGAAGTAAGTCAAAACCCATCACCTCGACTCGCATGGTTGTTAGCAAATTATTCCTCCAACTCAATGCATCGGCGACGCGATTAATTACTCCAGACTTGTGCTTTACGACGAATGTAAATTGCTGCAAATAAGCTATCCACGATGCATGCCTAGCTGCAATTTTATCCTGCCCTTGTAAATGTTTCAATGCTTCATGGTCCGTATACAAAACAAATTCTTTATGGAACTAGTAATGTCTCCAATGCTTCATAGCTCGCAAAATAGCATAAGACTCCACATCATAGGTATTGTATCTCATCTTTACTCCAAAAAGTTTTTCACCGAAGTAGGCAATTGGACGACTCTTTTGACTCAACACTCCTCCAATTCCAACTTTAGATTCATCCGTATGTAACTCAAATAGTAACTAAAAATCTGGCAACACTAGAATCGATGCTGATGTTAAAAGTTTCTTGATTTGTTCAAAAGCAAATCCTGCCTCTTTCGTCCATGAAAACTGCTTTCCCTTCATACAATCAGTCACAGGCGCCATCACACTACTAAAGTGCGGTATAAATCTTCGATAAAATAAGCTAACCCTTGGAAACTTCTGACTTCTGTTATAGTTTTGGGCTGTGGCCAATCTCTTATTGCGGCTACTTTACTTTGGTCCACTTGAATACCTTCCTTGGTCACGACGTAACCCAGAAATAAAACACTTGGCGTCATGAACACGCATTTCTTCGTTGCTGCATTGAACTGTTCCTGACGAAGAATAGTTAACACCTTCCACAAGTGTTGAATATGTTCCTATGTGCTCGCATTATGTATCAAGATATCATCAAAGTAAACTACAACAAACTTCCTAACATATGGTCTGAAAATTTGATTCATCACCCTCATAAATGTACTTGGCGCATTAGATAGACCAAACGGCATGACCAGCCATTCATATAATCCTTCCCGAGCCTTGAATGTTGTCTTCCATTCATCACCTGGTCTTATGCGAATCAGATGATAACCACTTTTAAGATCGATCTTTGAAAAGACTACAGACCCACTGAGCTGATCCAATAGATCATCAAGTCATGGCATAGAAAATCTGTATCTGACAGTTATTTTGTTGAGTGCCCTGCTATCCGTACACATTCTCCATGAACCATCCTTCTTTGGTACCAACAGAGCTGATATAACACAAAGACTGAGACTCTCCCGAACACGCCCTTGCTCAAGCAACTCCTCAACCTGTCTCCTCAACTCTTCATGCTCTTTTGGACTCATACGATAATGTGGCCTACGTGGTAAAACAGCACCTGGCACTAGATCAATTTGATGTTGTATGTCCCTTAGTGCGGCAATTCCTTGTGTAATTCCGCAGGAAAGACATCTTTAAATTCATTTAACACCGGTCTAACCTTCTCAGGAATTTTAAGATCTTCACTTGTTTCATACCCAATCAACATGAACATTTCAGCACTATCTTCCACTTCTTTAAAAAATTCTCTTGTAGATAACAAACTAGTTGATTCCACCTTCTTCTCTGACTTGCTATCACTTTGTTCTCACTTCTTAGGAACTAAGGTAATTTGAGTACCTTCAAACATGAAACTATAGCTGTTGGTGCGACCATTATGTTGCACAGCTCTATCATATTGCTATGGTCTTCCCAATAATAGATGACACACATCCATATCTACAAAACCATGCCATATATCATCTTTGACATCTTCCCAATAGAAAATGTAACAAATGCTCTTCTTCCCACTGTCACTTCTCCACCTTTCTTTAGCCATGCCAGTTTATAAGGTCTAGAGTGTTTTTCAGTCTTCAACCCCAACTTCGTAACGGCTTCTTCAGAAATAATGTTACCGCAGCTTCTCGCATCAATAACAAATCGACAAACCTTTCCCAAGATAGTACATGTAGACTGAAAGATATTGCTTCTTAGCCAACTAGAATCATTCTCATGCTTTGGCACTAAACAAGACCTTATTACCATCAAGTTACACCCTTCATCTCCTGACACAACTTCTTCATCTTCATCAAAATTTGATGGTTGAGTATAATCAACTTCAGCTTCCACATCCTCATACTCACATTCCTCTGTAACTAAGGCTCTTTTATTTGGCTTTGTACATTCATTACTTTTATGGCCCAACTCCTGACAATTATAGCACTTGATATTGTCATCGACCTTTGCTTTAGCGGCTTCTTTGACAACTGGTTTATTGACTGCCTTGGAAACATTAGCACTGCAACTAGCACCCTTACTCTGATTGTTAGAACTCGTAAACACACCAACTTCTCGTCTCCCTTGTTTCTCCCAAGCTAGAGCTTTCTGATGTGCTTCAGCAACAGACATTGGATTAAACATATTCACCATGTCTTGAATTTGCACTCGTAACCCTCCAATATCTAGCCGTTAGCTGTTTCTCAGTTTCCATAATATCATTCCTTGCAATCAATTGATAGAATTCATCTGCATAATCATTCACTGACTTCATCCCTTATCTCAAATTGTGCAAACGTTGATACATAAGAGATTGATAATTGTATGGCAAGAAAGTTGCTTTCATCATCTTTCTCATCTTCTCCCAAGTAACAACTTTTGATTTCCCCATCCTTTCCCGAATTAGTTTAGTTTGCTTCCACAATGACATAGCTCTTCCCCTTAGTCTTGTAGCAACTAGCTGAACTCTACGATTCTCCGGCACCTCCTTGAATTCCAAGATTTCTTCAACACTCGACAACCAATCAAGAAATTCTTCGGCTTGCATACCGCCTTTGAATTCTGGATTTCCATCCTCATACCTGACTCCCATTTACAATCATTTTCTACATCTAGATATTAATTTCGCACTTGGCTTCGATTTCGATAACGAATACTACCTTTATCACCATCCTCCTCAAAATCGGATGTACTTCGATATCGATCCCAACCATCTACATCCCTACGACCATGCATGTCTCTTCTACCCTATCTTTCAGCATCACAATATGGTTCGTCTTCAAACCCACGTTGAGTTCTTCTCCCTTCATTTCTGTACTCATGGTGGTCTCGCATCACTGAAACTGATGACTCTCTCCTATCTCGATAATACTGTGGTGACATTCCGCAACCGATGGTGAAACCCTGTTTCTACCTTGGCTTGAAACTGGTGAAGTTCTCCTTTGACTTTGATTCATGTCCTTCATCAACTTCTCTAACTTTTCAATACCCTCATTGAACTTTTCATTGATGCGCTGCTCCATCTGCTCAGCTTCTTGTCTTAAATACACATCTTCAACATTATGATAGCGAATAGCACGTCTCGGAGGCATGATACCAATTGACGCACTAACCTGGTTCTGCACTTAGCTCGGCTCGGCTTTAACTTCGGCTCTGATCTTTGCACTAACTTTTCCTCGGCCTTGATCTTACTTAGCTTTGATACCAATAATGACGCGGCGGATTAAACTTTTGACGCGCTAACTTCTTCCTCACGAAATGATTTCGTGTCAAGTAAACCGGTAGAACGGTAAATGTCCAATTTCGTCGATCGTGACGATACCGGAATCTAGCTATCTCAACCCGTTGATCTTGCAAGATACCGTGTTGAAAGAACTATAATTCGATCGTTGATCACTCGCAAGTGATACCGAGAATTGGCTTCAACTTCGTTGATTCGCGCACGAATAACCCGAAGATGGAAAGAAGTAGGAGATCACACTCAACTTCAACAAAGGTGGCAAAAAGCACACACACAAATTTTTATTCAAAATTAACTACTCTTTTACAATGACAACACACCCCTATTTATAGGAATTTACAACACAGGTCGGCGACTCAACACACGCGACCTATGACCTAACATATACATGCGACCTAACAACAGCACAAACAACCTAACGACATAACAACAGTGTGACTTAACATCATTACATCACACGACTTACAACATTACAATATCATACGGCTTGCAATACTACACATATGCGACTTAATAATACAACATACAACATACGACTTACGACATAACAACATATGACATTACCACAATGCGACATAACAACATAACAGTTACAACATTAACACGACTTACGACCTAGAGACATAAGCTTCAGGAGCGTCTTAGCGACATCAGATGAAATGCGGCATAACTTGATCGACTTAACGACTTAAGCTTAATGCGACATAAGAGAACCTCTAGGAATGACTTAAAAAGAAATGCGCCTGAGTGAAGCGACTTATAGGTGAACGACTTATAGAGTACGACATAAGAACTGCAACATAGTGACTTATAGAGTACGACATAAGAACTACGGCATAGTTGAGCGAATTAGAGAGATGCAACAACTTATAGAAATGCGACTTAAGGCCTAATCGACTCAAGCAATGCGACTCAAGGCTTGAACGACTTAAGGTGTTTGTCATAGCGAGTTATTTCTACTTGTTTATCATGGTGCGCTGCATCAGTTACTATCATTCAAATTACAATAAGAAAAATAAATGCATTAAAAAGCTACGATAAGAAACTTGAAAGCAAATCAACTCTTTCAATAAGAAATCTTGCAATTTAAAAGAAAAACAATAACTGAGTCATTTATAATAAGCATCGTATATGTAAACAATTTAATATTGGCATGTACAGTGGATTCCATAGTATGAGAAAGCATTGCTAATTTACTGTCAACATGCATACTTTTAGATGGAGTTTCTCCATAGTGGCTACCTTCAGATAAGAGACCTTTAAGTAGCCTTCCCTAATCCTTAGTACAACTCCCCTAACATTCATAAAACAGGACATATGATACACTATATTGTGCTTATATACCACAATTGCATTACATATAGACCTTTACCAAACACTAAACCATTCTACACATAATTATAGTAAATAATGGAACCGACAGAAGAGGTTGAATTACATTTCACAGTGAGATATTCAACAAATAGTTAAGCGATGAAGCCATAAGGCCTTCTAAACTAAATGCCTTCATTTCTTAACCACTTTAAATATGAATATATTTAACAAATATTATGGAGATTTCAAATATATGATAATTTTTTTGAGACAATTGAAGACTACATTGTAAATATTTGTACACGATAAATACTGATAATGGATTTGATATAATAACTAAGTACGCCAAACAATTATTTTTTAAAGCGTTGTAAGGATTCAGTGTTTTTTATAACAAATTTTATTTCCTCAATAATAAATTTTTTAAAACATTGTAAGACACGCATGCTTAACCAATTCACAGTGGATTGAAAATAATAAGATGCCATGACTTGTTTGTATAATCCGCATTTTAATACGTGTCATAGTTTTATGTTTACAACATGTCCATGATTTTGTAATTATTCACTTGAATCAATAAGTACATTCATAGGTTTTCTATTGATTATGCTTTGCACTCTATGTAAGGTTTGAATTCCATGCATGCATATCAAATGTGTCCTATAGTTTCAACTTGACACATGTGAAGCCAAATATCCCTTGAATAAATTATGATAATCCAATATAGATTTTGACAGATTCATTTTTTTTATAATTTTCAATCACCACTTTAATTATAGACATGTAAAAGCTCTGGAAACATGATCGTTTTCTGAACTTATACATCAATGATAACTCAAAATTCTATCAGTGTCTATTTAAAGAATTATAGCAAAATGTTCATTTGTTAAAACAGATACCTAACAACTGATTTGTCTTAAATTTATCTAAAAGGTACGGTTTAGGTTGAGTTCACCACAGCAACAACAGCCTCGACCTTTATCCGCCTTCCTACCATATCCCCTTCGGAACTTAGAATAATAAAAAATGCAATAACATCAATAAAATATTATATTGCAGTCAATACTTAAACATAACATCAAATTGCTAGCAAACAATATTATTCTATTTCCAATTCATAGAAGAACGTTTAAACTTAAAAAGATGGCGTGAATCAATATTCGAAGCTCCGCTATTGCACAAATTTAAAATTTAATATCATCTATAACAGTAGTGCTATTGTACCTCGTTATTTTGTTAAATAATTTAAGGCATATTAAATACGATATAAAACTTAGTATCATGCTTTCCTCCTTTGCTAAATAATAACTCTTAACTACAAATTCACATGAATAATTCGAAATAATATGATTCTAAGTCATACCCATCTTTATCGTCTTATCACTTCCAATTGTTACTTGGTATATCATTCAATTGTTGAATTTACACATTCCACGTTGCAATTCAATTGTTACTTGGTACATCAGATTAGCCTACCATTTCAAGGTTTATAATGGATTTATCCAGGCAGATAAAGCAGTTAACTTGGGCTGTGAACGCAAATCAGTGGACTTATTCTTTGCAAATTCTTTTATTATCTTGACTTAATAGGAAGTTGACCCCTCAACCATACTTAGTTTGCATGAATTCATGCATATTATTTGTAACATGTATATGATGCTTAACAAAAACTATTGCAACGACTTTACACATGTTATTTTGAGTTCCTATGAATGGTAGAGAATAGACATAAACTAAAAGTAGGCTATATGCATAGGTAGCATGAAGTAGAGATCTACTTTGATGAGCTAAATAATAAGAAATGATTTAAGTGTTTTATGTGTTGTGATATAACTATAGTAGTAAGGCTCTTCATCCAACAACTGTGTATTTATACGAAAAGCATCATTATTCGGGCTGCTTACAATTTTTTATAACCATGCACTAGTAACTAAAAATGAAATAGAAGTTCCAGAGAATAAACATGTTTCAAGTTCTCTCAAATACTAAACATAAAAAGGTTCATAGAAAATAAATAATCTCTCAACTATAAATAGACTACACACCTTCAACCTCCTATTTTCTATCCTGAATCAATACGATCCACATAACAGCTAATCCTGCACCCTTGTTTAAAGATTATCAAGCTAATCCTACTAGCTTTTGGAATCGTTTTTCATCCAAGGTAGATGACAGTAACGATAAACATTCAAGAGTCATACAAAGAAAATGTTAGAACATTGACCTTTATTAATCATTTCTTAAGATGGACTAACTATAGGTATCAGATGATGTGTGTCATTAGTCCAAATAAATACTCAACAGCTTAAGAGCGGCTCTTTAGCTCTTTTAGGTACATCGAAAGGCAATCTCACAGATCTAGAGTCAACATAATACAACTTAAATTCTCTTTACAAACAACAACAACACATCTATATTCAAAAGAAGGAGGGAAAATAAACGTTTTCATTAGAAGCATTTATTACCAAATGACCATCTGCAAGAAAACTTATGTCACTTACTTAACGTGTACAGATATTTTGGTTGTACATTTAAATATCGTGTGAAAAGGTATCCTAATACAGAAGCACTATGGTTTAACTTAATTTAGCCTGTGCTAGTATGATAACATAATTTCATTTTTACTGTAGTAGTCACATAGTTGAAAATTCTAATCCTATAATCGATCGGTATACCAATCAGTATAATTAGTTAACAAAAACATAAATGAATTATTACCTTCTTTTGTCAATACAGCCCAAGAATCCAACATATGCTTGAAGAAAATTCAACATCTGTAAATAATCCTTGCATAGAGAAGGCTAAGGTTCCTTCCATAGCTTGAGAAGACTTTTGGTGAATGCTTCAAATTGCTATAGGTAATGTCGAATATCTTCTCTCAAACTTAATATAAAAACTCATAAAAACTTATCTCATTGAAGCGAAGTCATAATGCAATGGACATCTACATATATTTCTTAATCGAAAGAAAATCAAGACTTTACCTTTTCTGTTCAAACAAATACATTTGATTTCATATCAACAAAAAACCTTATTCTCAACTACCACTTAAAACTCCTTCATTTATGGACCTCTCAACTACTTGATTTTTATTTTTTTGATCCAATTTTTTTCCATGAAAACAGAAGGAAATTATAGTGAAACTTTTGACAGCTAATAAAATTTCATTAAAAAGAAGAAAATTAATCATAAATGCATTTCGATGACAATGCGTAGTCTTCCTTAAAGTGAAGCAAATAATTTATAGTAATTATGAAAAAAAATTCACAAAGATCTTATCATTTCCAACATATGTAATTATTTATAAAACTGAAAGTGGTAATAAACATTGACATATAAAAATAATACAGAGAAATTAAATTCAAAGCTATAAAAAAATGCATAATACACATGTCATCTCATGCACTCAGTCCTCCTAGAGAGGATTTATAACATGATTTTTAATTTATTAATCTCAAACTAAAGCTACATAACAATATCTCAAATTTCTTTTAAACAATCATACATGTATTGCTATAAAATATATCATTCTAGAATCAAAGATAATCATGTGATCCATAGGGAGTATAACCAAATGTAGCATTCATATTTTTCATCAATAAAATCAGAATCAGTTGGGATTTTAATTGCACATCAGTTAGGATTTTAGTTGCACATCAGTAAGAAGTTTAATTGATGTTTTAAATGCTAATCAAATTAAAATATTTACTACTTAGTATTTGTATAATCAATGACTATAGCGATTAAACTATTTCAATATTACAAATTTGTATGGTCATTGTGTTGCTATGTATAACAAATTTTATTTTGTAAATCAAAATCAGATGAAAAAATTATAACGATGTCATATGTTCATAAATTAGAGCAGAACCAAAAATAATGAGTAAATATGTCAAATGTTATATGGATCAATTGTTTTCATGAGTCGAAAATCAAATTGGAAAACGTATGTTCACCATTCACAAATTAGATCAACCAAAACAAAAAATAATGAGTAACGATGGAAAAAAGTGAAGCAAATCGAAGAATGTAAATATTCTAACTAATATATATATATGTTATAAAGGATTACACCTTCAATTAAAAGAAAAAGATGATAGCATGCCTGAACTATCTCTGCCAGATCATCAAGTCCTTAGACACGGATGCTATGTCTCTAGCGATGTTGGCATTAATGATTCGCGAGTGAGAGAAACTGATTTTTGAGATCGGATAAGGACGACGAATGAAATCATGGTTTTGAGGAAATGGATTCAAGAATGTAGTCGAATTTGGGGAAATGGACGTTTGTTTGAACCGATAATGAAAATGGGATGAACATATGCGAGCTGATGGGAAATGTCGGGGAATTTTGGGAATTCCAAAAAGACGCAGTTAAAGCCTGTTGATTGAATTTCCATCATTATAGTAGAGAAGTTTAACTGAACTTACATTAGTGTTCAATTTTGATTAACAATTTGGTTAATCATAATATAACTTCGCTCTTATTTTTGATGATCCAAGCTAAGTGTTGTACTTTATATGTTAATCATACTTGCATCTATATGTAGTTGTAATTTTAAAAGATCATTTTTGTTAAAATTAAGGAGGTCTGTTTGTATTGAGTGAAGTTGAATGTTAATTATTAACAGGGTTGACTAAATATTGATCAGATGATAGACTCTATCCTGCTTATTTCAAGAAGTGAAAGGAAAGTGGGACTTGAAAATCATCTGAAATTTGTTCACTTTCATGTTCAATACAAGTTGTATGTATATTTTGGTTTTTGTAGAAAGTATTTGAAAATTTGTTTCATATTCCATTAATCACGCATATATACTTTGGTATTGAGTTTAGACTCTAACTTTGAATTGTTGGATCAGCATACACAATGTACTACTAAAAACTTTGTAAAATAACACAAAACTCACTTTAGTTTTTTATGCTCCTATAAGGAATCACTGTTATTGCACTCATGAAGTATCCGAGTGTTCCATACTATCCGTAATTTAGGTGAGAGTTAATCGGTCGAAGTCTCATTGGATTTCGAGTTAGTATGAAGAAAATATTACAGTCTGAACAAAAAAATAGCGGCTTCTGCACTTGGCGAAGTTCAAATATGTGGATGTGGTACCATGTTATTTTCTAAGTAAACGGTCAGTCCCCTTGGAAAACTATAGTGTGCTTTCACAAAATGAAGTATTCGAGTGTACCATATTGTCCGTAATTTAGGTGGGAGTTCATCAGTCGAAGTTTTGCCTGATTTTGAGTTAGTATGAAGAAGTTATTTCAATTTGAACAAAAAAATAACATCTTATGCACTACGCAGGGATGTAGTTGCCTGTTATTTTCTAAGTACAACTGCTAGTCCCCTATGGAGAACTACAGTGAGCATTGAAGTAGGGATATAGTCTGTTATTTTCTAAGTGCAACTGTTAGTCACCATGGAGAACTACAATGTACGTTCACAAGACGAAGTATCCAACTGTACCGTACTGTTCGTAATTTAGGTGGGAGCTCGTTGGTCGAAGTATCGCCTATTTCCGAGTTAAAGGGAAGAAGTTATAGCAGTATGAACGAAAAAAGGGTCTTTTGCACTAGGCGGAGTTCAAATATGGGGATGTGGTAGCCTGTTATTTTCTAAATACATCTGTCAGTCCCCACGAAGAACTACGGTGTGCGTTCATAAGATGAAGTCTCGGAGTGTTCCATATTGTCCGTAATTTAGGTGGGAGTTAATCGGTCGAAGTCTCGCCGGATTCCGAATTAGTATGAAGAAGTTATTGCAGTCTGAACAAAAAAATAGCAACTTCTGCACTAGGTGGAGTTCAAATTTAGGGATGTGGTAGCATGTTATTTTCTAAGTAAACTGTCAGTCGCCATGGAAAACTACGGTGTGCTTCACAAGATGAAGTATCCGACTGTACCGTATTGCCCGTAATTTAGGTGGGAGTTCACCGGTCGAAGTATTGCCTAATTCCAAGTTAGAATGAAGATGTTATTGCAGTCTAAACAAAAAATAGTGTCTTCTACACTAGGCGGAGTTCGAATATGGGGATGTGGTAGCCTGTCAGTCCCCATGGAGAACTATGGTGTGCATTCACAAGATGAAGTATCAGAGTGTTCCATATTGTCCATAATTTTGGTTGGAGTAAATCAGTTGAAGTCTCGTCGGATTCTGAATTAGTAGGAAGAAGTTATTGCAATTTGAACAAAAAAATTAGAGACTTCTGCACTAAGTGGAGTTAAAATTAGGGGATGTGGCAGCATGTTATTTTCTAAGTGAACTGTCAGTACCCATGGGAAGTACGGTGTGCTTTGATAAGATGAAGTATCCAAGTGTACTATATTGTCCGTAATTTAGGTGGGAGTTCATCAGTCCAAGTATTGCCTAATTCCGAGTTAGTATGAAAAAGTTATTGTAGTCTGAACAAAAAAATAGCGGTTTCTTCACTAGACGGAGTTAAAATATGGGGATGTGGTAGCCTGTTATTTTCTAAGTACAACAGTCAGTCCTCATGGAGAGCTATAGTGTGCTTTCACAAGATGAAGTATCCGAGCGTACCATATTGTCTGCAATTTAGGTGGGAGTTCGTCGATCAAAGTTTTGCCTGATTCCGAGTTAGGATGGAGAAGTTATTGCAGTCTGAACAAAAAAATAGCGACTTCTGCACTAGACAGAGTTCAAATATGGGGATGTGGTAGCCTGTTATTTTATGAGTACAACTGTCAGTCCCCATGGAGAACTACAATACGTGTTCACAAGATGAAGTATCCGAGTGTTCCATATTGTCCTTAATTTTGGTAGGAGTTAATCGATCGAAGTCTCGCCAGATTCCGATTTAATATGAAGAAGTTATGGCAGTTCGAACAAAAAAGCGACTTCTGCACTAGGAAGTACAAATATGGGAATGTGGTAGCAAGTTATTTTCTAAGAAAACTGTCAGTCCTCATGGAGAACTACGGTATGTGTTCACAAGACGAAGTATCTAAGTGTACATACCATATAGTCCATAATTTTGGTAGGAGTTCATCGGTCGAAGTTTTGCCTGATTCTGAGTTAATATGAAGAAGTTATTGCAACTGTATAGAAAAAATAGCTGCTTCTTCCTAGATGGAGTTCAAATATGAAGATGTAGCATGTTATTTTCTAAACACAACTATTAGTCACCATGGAGAACTACACTAAGCGTTGAAGTGGGGATATAGCCTGTTATTTTCAAAGTACAACTGTTAATCACCATAGAGAACTTCGGTATACGTTTATAAGCTCTACTGTCCAAGCGTTTTATATTGTCTATAATTTAGGTGGGAGTCCATCGGTCGTAGTTTTTTCCGATTCCGAGTTAGTATGTAGGAGTTATTGCAGTATGAACAAAAAAATACTAGCTTCTGTCTAGGCGGAGTTCAAATACGGGAATGTAGCATGTAATTTTTTAAGTACAGCTGTTAGTCACTATAGAGAACTATCGTATACGTTCACTAGATGAAATATATGAGTGTTTCTTATTGTGTGTAATTTAGATAGGAGTCCATCGATCGAAGTCTCGCCTGATTCCGAGTTAGTATGAAGAAGTTATTATAGTCTGAACAAAAAAATAGCGGCTTCTGAGTAGACGGAGTTCATATACGGGGTTGCTACTATCAAATCTACTTCCACAGATACAACTAAAAATGCATGCACATTGTCATTAAATGCAGGCCCACCTGGACGTGCATATGTACTCAGATAAAATAATGATATTTACTCAATGGTCATTATTTTTATGGAATTTTGAAGGAAATTAATTTTGAAAGTCTAAATTAGTCTATTTGTTTTGTAATTAGATTTATGAATTGATATTATATCTATTTATCATTTACAATTAAAATAAAATAAAAATATATTTGACTTTTTAGAAAAATGATTTAAATTTTATATTCCAAAAGTGATGAACTTATTTCATGGGAATTGAATAAACACGAAATTTTGTAAAATATTATTTTCAAATAATTATAAGTTTGAATGTAATATATGTATTGTATGGAAAATTTATTAATGAAAGTTTACCATATTTTTTTTGAGCCTTGAATAGCACAACATCCAAAGCGATCTGATATCAAGAGAAATCTAACAGAAAGCAATAAGTAAATCAGAAAGAACACCATAATTTTATAGTGGTTCAGAATATCTATGGCCTATATGTCCACTATGTTGTTTTTGATCATAGATTTTGATTCACTAGTACAAGGATTTGGCAGATCTAATAGTCTATAATAGACAAGAATAGCATCGTTAGTAAATATGGTTGAGGAGAGATAGAAGATGAAGAAAGAAAGTGTGACGCCCACCTCTATACTCACGCTAGCCAAGGACACTACTAGGTAATGCCGTCGACTAGCATGAAGAATAAGGCTGTTGAAAAGCAACCATCTGTGTAGTTGCTTTGTGCGAGTACCAATATGTCAGATAATATGTCATGCATTTCACTTCAAGAAGAAACCCGACATACCAAAAACAGACTCAAAGCTACTACATAGTGGCTATGTGATCATCGGGAACAAATATAAAATAAACATAACACAAATCAGTCACAGATATCCATATCAGTAAGGCGGAAACAGGTATGAATATATCACATAAAAGTGTACATCAAAGTAGTGGTCATTCAAGATCCACTACATCACAAAAGAATAGGTACAAGTTCTAGAAGTGTCATTTCGTCATATCTCTTCATGAATGGTATGACTATAGTTCCTCTATAAATACTAGACTTTCAAATGAATTTTTTTAAACTTAATTTTCTTATCCATTTTTCCTCCTTCCACTCTCTCATTATCTAAATCAAAATATACCCAAATCTAGCCAAAATTCAACCAGAATCAAATTCAATTATCATTAGTTTCGTTCTCCTTCATCTACTCTCTGATTTCTCTCATCTCTCTCACTTAAAACAAGATCAAAATGCTATTCAAGAGTTGTAGAATTAATTATAATCAAGTTCGAAGATCCGAATCTATGAAACTCTATCAAAAAATACTACTTCATTTGTGGGTGTGATTGTAGCTAGTAAAATCAATTGGGTGTACATAGTAGTTCGTAAATATAGTGGGTGTGCTTCTACCCTAGAAATCAAGTGACTCTACCCATAAGTCGGGATTTTGGAGAGTATGTCTCGTAGCCTTGAAATTGAGATTGTATTTGCATTTATTAGCTAAAAAGAAATTCATACAAGGAATTGTGTGGGACTGGATGTAGGGTAACTCCGAACCAGTATAAAATCCTGATATGTTCTTTCCTTTTTGTTTTTTCTACATTTACTTTTATCTGCACTTTGATTTTGTGATTATTCCTGTGATTGTTAATTACATCATTACAAGTAGAAACTTAAAGAATTTAAAAAATATTCATACAATCCGTTAAACACTTTTCAACCCCCTCTAGTTTTAATTTAGCCTTAAGATCCTTATTCCGCTAATTCACATTTCGTATTAGAGAATTTGTTTTCAAAATATTGATAGTCTGATTTTTGAAAAAGCTTTAATGGAAATTATTGATAATATTTTTAACATTATTTTTGGAAAGATAATTATTAAAATCATTATAATGTTGTTTCGTAAATTTGCATCTACTCATTATAAAACATCACATGATATTTTGAAAACGTATGAATTGGAGGAAAAAATGTGTTACATGGCTTTTAATGAACAGATGCCTGATGATCAAACTCTATAGATCAAAAAGGGAAAATGGATATTGGGTAGTAGATGCTCAAGACACATGACTAGAAAAATAGAATTTTGAAAGATATAGTTTACAAAGATGGTGGATCAGTAAATTTTGGAGACAACTCTAAAGGATATGTGATTGGCATCGGCGATATCGATAATCCTATCTTCTATTTCTAATCTTTTGTTAGTAAGGAACTTAAAGCATTATCTGTTAAGTATTACTCAACTGTGCGATAAGTTTTAAAATTAAATTTGTAAAAGATAAATGCCACATGAAAATAACGAGTCAAACATTATTTTTGAAGAACTAGGAAACAATACATCTATATATTAAGTATAAAACTCTCAAATGATAATTTGTATCTTTTGGCTAAATCAAGTGATCCTTGGATTTGCAAAAAAGATTTGGTCACTTGAATTTCAATCTAATATCTATAATTGCTAAAAATGATCTAGTTAAAGGTCTTTACAAAATGAATTTAAAGTTAATAATTTAAGCGATGCATGTTAATTAGGAAAACTTAGAAAAAAATTTAAGTCAAAAGATATGATTTCTACCTCTCAACCCCTTGAACTTTTCACTTAATTCCTTTCGGTCCATCATAGACAAAATCTATAAATCGAAATAGATATGTATCTGTAATTGTAAATGATTACTTTAGGTTTACCTAGACAATTTTTCAAAATTTAAATGTGATGCTGTTGAAATGTTTAAAATCTTTGTTAAGCAAATTCAAAAAAATGACTAGTAAAATTAAAACTATTCATAGTGATCATGTCGGTGAATTTGAAAATGAAAATTCTGAAAATTTTTGTAATAAAAAAATGTATAACTCATAAATTTTCATTTCCATGAACAACATAATAAAATGGAGTGGTAGAACATAACAATAGGAAGATTCAGTAGTGCGTTAGAACTATGTTAAATGATGGTAGCTTACGTGAATTTTTTGGGCCGAAGCAGTTGGTAGTGCATGTTATATATTAAATAGAATTTTAATAAATGTTCTATTTTAAATAATATTAACTGAGAAAACACCATATGAATTATTCTATAATAAAAAGCCTAAAGTATCATACTTTAGAGTTTTTGGTAGCAAATATTTATTTTAAACACTAAAGATAATTTGGATAATTATAACGGTGCAGACTCGACCTTCGAAAATCGGCACCGAATATGTCACCTACATTCAAATGCCGCAGATCCAAATGTCGAATCTGGTTCGCCGGAGCTTATAATGCAATTAAGTAAACAACACAGCGGAAGAAAAAGAATAATACATTGATATACAACATTGATACAATATCCGAAAACAACAGATGATACAATAGATATCAATATACATCAGTGATATGATACAATAAAATAGCAGCGGAAAAGAAAGTAGATACACCAACAGCAGAACAATATAACTCTAAGATAGTCTTCAAAAGAGAACTCCGAGGCACCAATCCAAAAATAGCTCGAACTCCCAATAGATAAGCAAGTCTCGTTCGTATCTAAAGACTGAACTAGCTCCAGATAATCTACTGAACCTAACTATCTGAAAAACCCAACTCTAGACTGCCCGTGTGGAAAAAATTTTGAGCACCCAGAGTTTAGGAAGGAAACAATAAACTCCGGATCAGTCATGGGACTGGTGTGAGCAAAAAAACAGTTTATCTTTAAAAACAAACAAAGAAATATTTTAAATTAGATTCGCAATGCTTTTAGAAAATGAGACTACCATAAGACATCCCGCCACACACACAATGCAAACGCGGAATTGGAGGAGATTTCTTCTTATGATAGTCAAATATGCTTGGTATGAGAAAAGCTCTTTGATATTATTTCTATAAGTGCAAAGTGTAGAAACATTTTGAAAGTATAATACTAATCGTAGCCAACATACGACCATTATCGTATGCCTACTATAGCTACCATTTAAACTGTGGGGCGCCACCATAAGTAAATGGCAGATTCTACAACTAGTACCGTACATGGCTTGTATTATTTCTTTGGATTTCCAATAAATGGTCAGGCTAAGGAACTTCCTACTACCACATGCATACGCCTCTGGCGGGACGTCCCGAGGACCTACCCGCATCTCTGCCAACACAAGGCCGGGTTACCTCTGTAACTAGGTAACTACTTCTCGAGTATGCCAACCCCGGTCCTTTGGGACCTTTATCCGAGGGCCCTCGATCACAAAGCATCAACCACACAGAAAATGAGATTGTAGCGACCACACAGGTTAAGCATCAGGGCTCCATACCTGACATCACCCTTTTCCAGAAGGAAATGACATACCCTAAAGGGAGCGACCCTCATAACCTTGCCGCATCTTTCCTGTTTTGACCATTTTCGGGTTGTGAGGTCCGAAGAGGTCTCGTCCACAAAGCTAGGCACAAAGCCATGCTTTGATCAACAAATGATCAGCACACAGCAGCACTCAGCATGTCACATTACCAACTTGGGAATATATCGCTGATAACCTTCAACTACATAACCTCTTGGCTTGTACGTCTCAGAGAAGGGTGTTAAGCTAAGAGAATAAATTCCCCGCACCAACAGAAATGTATTTGAAAGAAATATGCTTTATATCTCAAAATGTAATGTCAGACATGTAACCATACAAGTCTGTTCTGGGTTTGAACAGAACCGAAGGCACTTCTGAAGAAGCCCTTGTAATCCGGGTATTCACAATCCCGATCGGACTTCCCATCACTTAGGGAATCTCTATACCGACGCGACTCAGGGCAGAGACAATCGATAGATCATCCTATCACTCTCACAAATACCGGTCTTCACCACTGGTCTTCAAATGCTATCCATATACGTCGTATCACTATTCGGAATGGGTTATATGACACAAAGGTCCTCGCCCGGCTAAACCGAATAACGAGCGCAATATTAAAATTATATGGATACTGGGGTCTCAGTTAAATCACAGCTCAAAGCCCAAAACCGTTCATTCAAATGGTTAAAACAAATTACCATTTCCAATCTTTTAAACAAAAAGATTCATTTCAAAAACCTTCAATGGTTTAAACAAATTTCCACATTTTTAATCTTTTAAACAAAAAGATTCAATTCACAAAGTTCACCCCGTTCACCAAGATCCATTCATGGATTTCAAAATAATTTCCATTTCAATTGGATTAACTCATTAAATCTTTAAATCAAGATTTAACTTATAGCTTTCAAAATTCGTTTCCAAAGATTCATTCATAGCCTTTCAAAACAATAAAATTTCATTTCAAACTTGAAACCTTTCAACACAATTTGGAAATCTTTTCTTTAAATGAAAGCTATTATTATTTGAAAACAAATAGTTTTCGTATCGGAAAAACTCGATCTCATTCATAAAAGTTAAAATCTTTGGGTTAGTTCAAATTCCCAAAAAAATAACACTTTAAAAAATGGTTTAAAACTCGTATAAACTTGTATAATTCTTTTAAATCATAAATACCAATATAGGATTCAATTTCAGATATTGAATTCCAATTTAAATCAAATTTATTCAATTTCAAATCTTTATTAAGTTATTCAAATAACTTTCATTCTTAAAACACTTTTTCAAAAGCTTTTCATATTAAACTTTAATTTATTTCCAAAATTATTTGAATTTAAAAATTCAAATTCAAAACTTATTTAAAAATCTGTGACTTAACCGATTTCCACGTGAAATCCATATTTGTGTGTGTACGGTGTGGTCCAGGGGTTTAACACAATAGTGCAATAGCATACAATCATCACAAATCAAAATACAGAAATATAGTTGATAAGAGGTATAAACCATAACGCTTATCTTTTATTCACAGATCACAGACCACAGATATATCAATTATAGGTAATAAATTATATTCATCCCAGATAAATAAACTATATTACAGATTACACATATAAATCAGAATATATCACAAAGCATCACAGATTAGGAATATCAGACAATTAAATCATTCAGTCAAGTCCAAACATTCACAAGTAAATTTATTAATCCCTAGTTAATCTGGGTTAATTATCATAAGTTAATCTGAAATAAATTTCCCATTCATCATTTATTAATTAATCTTTTTTTATTAACTAATCAATTTTAATTAATAAATTTAATTAACTAAGTCAGGCCGTAACTCTCCCCAGTCTCCCCCATTCGTAACTCTCCCCCATTCTCCTTCTTCAACCAGGTCAGGCCGTGTTTTCAAAGCTATGCCGACTGTGACAGTGAGTCCCCCACTCCTTCAATATCCATCTGAATTTCCTCCTCTGCAATCTAACATCGATCGCCCCTGTCTCCTGGGTTCGGTCGCGGGTGCGTCATTGCTTGGTGTACTGCCCCTACCTGATGCGTGTGGCCTTGATGTATGTAAACCAGTCTCGTTGATTAGTGATGTGGGCAAGTCTATGTTGAATGATCAGTATGATTGTAGAACAGTTGTTGGTGTGTCTAAGCAAGTGCTGGGGTGTGTATCGGCTGGCATACCATGTGGTGGTCAGGGCACTACAGGTGTTTATGTTTATTCCCCTGTGAATTCTGTTCCTATTGACAGTGTTACTTGCTATGGTGCTTCTATTCCATCTTCCACTATTGGATCCCCCTTCGTTGTAGAGAGCCGTGGTACTGCTGCACCATTGAATCCTATCTCCAAAACGTGGTCTTCTCTATTCTCGTCCTTGCCCTGTAATGCGGGTGCCTACATCCCAATTGAATTTGATTTGGTTGAGGAAAATGGAGTGATGATTCCTCCCCCTAGTATTTTGCAAGCCGGTTTGGAATTTTGGTCTGACTATTTGATTGGATTCTTTCTGGAACCTAATCACCGTCTTATTTATGCGACCTCGGTTCTTCGGAGGGCTTGGAAGCTACGTGGTAAATTGCATGTGAAGCTGTTCGATTCGATGTATTACTTAAAGTTTTCTTCTTCTGAGGATCGTCGGCTTGTTCTGGACGCTGAGCCTTCTTTTTTTGATGGAAGGCCTTTTATTGTTACCCCCAGGTCTCCAACTGTGGCGTGTGCTCGTGAACAAGTACTTTCTATCCATGTTTAGGTTTATTTTTCTCAAATTCCCTCTGCTCTTCAGTCTCTTATTGGTTTGAATTGGTTTGCCTGTAATGATGGAAAATTGAAACGTTTTGACTCTAATACAGTGGCGCGCGATATAATGATGTATGCTAAGGCTCTTATTGAGATTTCTCCCTTTAGGCCTCTCCCTACTTCTATTCCTGTTCAGCTTGCTGTCGGGCATGTTGTGGAAGTCCGAGTTCGCTATGGTTGGGTTTCGGATATTTGTACCTCCTGTCACTCTTTTGGCCACCTGGCTATCGCCTGCTTTCATTCTGAAGCCTACGCGGCTGCTCCGAAGATCCCTTTGCCTCGCTCCCAACGCAGGATTTGGGTCCCCAAGGTTTCTTCCCTTGCCACTCTATTTTCTCCTGCTCCTGCGGTTCCGTTGCCAGACCTGAGTTTACCTCCTTTTCCATTAGCATCGCCTGATTCATCTCCTGGTTCTGAGGTTCCAAGTGTTACTCCTGACATTCCTTTAGCTGTTCCAGTCCCTGCCTCGCTGCCGCCTCCTGTTGCTTGGGATGAGGCCGATGGGTGTTGGATTGATCCCATTTCTGATATGAGATATAACCCGGTTAATGAATCATTCTTCTGTTTTGTCTCCGATGATCAACTGGACCTTAGGTGCCTTCGCTACAAACCATCTGGTGATTTCCTAGTTCTTGATTTGGACGGGTTGAATGCGAGTTCGAATTCTGTCATTCTTGCTGATTCATCCTGGGATCGTTCTTTTATCTACTCTTTTGATGCTGTGGATTATGATCCTTGTCTATCTCTCTGTTTCCACCCCTTTGCTGGTCTTTGTGGGTCTTCTCTGGTGTCTGGGGTTGATGGTGGTTCTCCCTCTTTGGAGGAGTGCTAGTTTTTGTGCTATTTATAGTTACTGTGACATGGCTGTCACGTACCTGTGCTGTATTTTCTGTTTTTTTAGTAGTCAAGGTGCTTTTACCTTGCTCCTGTACTTCAATTTTTATTACATTCATAATAAAAGTGGACGGTCCACTATAAAACCGGCTGGCCTTGCCAAAAAAAAATTTAATTAACCCCTTGATTAATAACCAATATTTATACCCAAATTACTGATTATCATTCATTTAATTACATCCGATAATTATCTATTAATAACCTTTCTAAGTGATTATATTTTCCAAATTGTCAAATGATTATTTTGAATTAATTTAAACTTAAGTAATTAACTTGAACAAATTCAATTGACTCAATTAATTACACCGAATAATTAATTCCATAATTACTATCATTAAGCAATTATACTTAATAATTCCACGATTGATTATTATTAAATTAATCAACCTTATTTATTGTTAAAATTTATCACATTGATTAATTATTCAAATAAAATCTTAGTTAATGACTTCATTGACTATTGAATTTCTTCAATTACCTTTCTAAAGAAACTTACTTATATTTATCATTATTGATTATAAATCGATTCACCATTAGGAACTCATTCGTTAATGAATTTGAAATCATTAATCAACATTACTTAAAGTCACTCATTCATGATTTAATATGTTCTTTACAATATGTTAAAAACATTGTTTCAAATTTACTTTTTAAATTTTTATTTAAATTAAAATTTAAAATAAATCCTTATTTACTTTTAATAAAGTTTAAAAACAAATTTTCCAACATTTTTAAATTTACATATAAAATAACACTTGGTTATAAAGAATTTTTTTTAAAGAGTTTAAAGAAAAATCACCTTTCTTTTTTTAATTTTAGAATATTTAACTTCTTTTAAACACTTAAGTTCTGAAAATTAATTAAATTGCAAAATTTTAAATTCTGATTTAGAATTAATTCCAGGTTTAAACTTTTAATTTTAACTTGTTTAAATTTTTCATTTACAAATTTCGAATCTATTTTAAATTCAATTTTCTTCGAACATTTAGTTGCTTTTGAGTCATTTAAACCAATTTGAATTTTTAAACTTTATTTATGTTAAAAACTAAATTTCAATTCAAACTTGAATTATACTTATATTTTGGTTTACAACTCAATTCAAAACCATGATTTATAAGTTTAAATTTGGTTTTAAATTTCAGAAAATAGGATCAGGTTCAAGTTGAAAAACCTGGAACAACTTGACCCGAGACCCTTTGTTTCTTACTTCGAGTAAACGACTCGAGTTACTCGAGTCAACACGCGTGAATCTCCTCTGTTCCTCCCAGGCAACAACACCCAGGCTATCACTCTAAGGCTCGTGCACGTGCACGTCATCGTTGGCCATCTACCGGCATCGCCGCGGCGATAAGCACGTCGACGTTCATCCTCGCATCCATCTCCAACCTCCAGAATCTCCATTAACTTCTCGAATTCGAATTCGAGTAAAAGACGAGACCTGGAAAAAATGAAAGCACCCACCTCATCCTGTCAACACCTCCTTCGCCACGCCACGACCACCGAAAAATCCCAAACTACCATCGACTCATCATCCACCCTGCCATCATCTCCCAAAGCCATATGCCACTCGATCAACTACAGGGAGCAAACTGATGCAGCTCAGACCAGGGTTGAAAAATTACAAGTTATCGACATGAGTCGTTCACGACTTAGTGGGAGTTTAAGTCGTTCACGACTTAACAGATCAGAAGAAGAAGTTATGAGTCATACACGACTCAAGTTGTCACGAGATAGGGAACAGAGCTTTAAGTCGAATGGAAGGATTGAGTCGTCCACGACTCAACATAGAGGAGTTGAACCATACACGACTCAACTGGAGGCCATGGAGTCTCGAGAGAAAGAGCTACGGGTTAATGAAATGATTTTAAGTCGTTTGCGACTTAACAAGAAGAATGCGAAGGAAATACGACTCGATGGGAGCCTAAATCGTTCTGATGTGATGAGTCATACACGTCCTAACTGCATAGCTATGAGTCGTACACGACTCAACGACTTATATATAAGTCGTACACGACTTATCCTGGAGCAGGGAAGAGTACCAGCAAGAAAAGCCTTTGAGTGGGAGGCGGAGCACGACCTATGTTGAGTCGGTGAAGTCTTGAGTCGGTCATGTATGTAAATTTGTGTTGAGTCGTATGTCGCGTACTTTCTTAAGTCGTATCATTTTGGGGTCGTGTATGTGTGTGTTGTAATATAAGTCGTGAGTCGCTGTCTGTTGCATTTCCTTGAGTCTTAAAGCGTTGAAGTTGAGTCGTTTAAGCCGTGTGATGGTGAGTCGCAGCTGTCCAGGTTGTGCCTTTAGGAGTTGGGTCATGCTTGGGGATGAGTCGGTGCCGACTCAATGAGTCGTAAGTCGCAAACGACTCAAGGACCAGGGTTGTAAACTTCTATAAATACACGTGTGTTGTACATTTTTAAGGTTGTTGATTTTTGAATAAAATTTCTTGTTGATTGCTGTGTGCTTTCTTCTTAAATTGGTAGTTGAGTGTAATCTCCTATCTCCACTTACGTCATTCGAGTGCGCTCGAATCCACGTTTGTTGAAGCCGATTCACGGAATCTAGTGCGCTAGATCAACGTACGAAGAATCGTAGATCTTTGAACACGGTATAGTGCGCTATCAACGTGTTTGAGATAGCTAGAATTCGGTATCTTCGGATCAACGAATTTAGGCATTTCGGTATCTTAATCCCATCGATCGCTACTTTCACCGATTGAAGTTTGTTTTGATTATTCCGCTGTGTCAGTTTTTGGTATCGGAGCTGGTTTTAGCCAATCATAGCTAAATCGGGTCTTGGAGCCAAGTGTTGAAGTTTGAAGTTGTTCATCGTGTTCATATTGAAGTTGCAACAAGAGGGAGAACTTTCGATCCATTCCATTTTGGATCAAAGTGTTGAAAGTGTTTGAATTTGAAGTAGGCCGTGTATACTAGTGAAGTAGCCGAGCCTAGGGAGGATCATTTGAAGCTTGTTTCGAGCCAAGGAGTTAAGGCCGAGCCTTGTGAAGTTGTGTAGAAGCTTGTGAAGCCGTGATTTGCTTGTGAAGTATCACTTTGGTATCGATTTGTTGAAATTTTGTGAATTTCAATCATGCCGCCAAGGAGAGCTAACCGCCATCAAAATTTTGAAGCTTTATATCGGAGAGAAGAAGCCGATCAAATGGAACAACGTATGCACGAGAAGATTGATGAAGGCATAGGAAGGTTGGAGAAACTTATGATCGATATGAATCAAAGTAGAAGAAGAGATTCACCTGAATCCATCCATGGAGGAAGTAGAATTTCGCCACATTCATATCGGGAAAGGAGAGAGAGCAAAGATCATCGAAGTGTTGATAATCGAAGTAGGAGGAACGTTGATGATCATGATAGACGGGATGTTGGTAGTAGGAGTGGTGGTAGAGATGTTGGGGGGCGTGAAAGACAACGTTATGCATCAGACTTTGATGATGAGTTTGACGGTGATAGGGGAAGTGTTCATTACCGAGACAGAGATCAAACACGACGTCAGTATCGAGATGTACAGGATGATCGTCGTTGGGAATCGGGAATGAAGATGGAGATTTCAGAGTTTAAAGGTGGGATGCTAGCTGAGGAATTCTTAGATTGGTTATCTAATGTGGAGGAAATCTTTGATTTCAAGGAGGTTCCGGAGAATCGAAGGGTGGAGTTAGTTGCTACAAGACTGAGGGGAAGAGCTTTGGCATGGTGGCAACAAACTAAACTTACTCGTGAACGAATGGGGAAGTCAAAGATAGAATCTTGGGAGAAGATGAAGAAATTGATGAGAGCTACATTTTTGCCATACAACTATCAATCGCTTATGTACCAGAGATTGCAGAATCTAAGGAAGGGGACGAAATCAATAAATGACTATGCAGATGAATTTTACCAACTCATTGCCAGGAACGATATAATGGAGACAGAAGAACAGCTGACTGCTAGGTTTGTTGGAGGGTTGAGAATGCAGATCCAGGATATGGTTAATATGTTCGATCCCAGATCTGTAGCGGAGGCACATCAAAGGGCGTTAGCTTGGGAAAAGCAAGGAAGGCGTGGAGGTGGTGTGTTTACTAATTCTAACAATCAAGCAAAGGGTGTCGGTGGAAGTTCTAATGTTACTAAAGCTGTTGCCAAACCAGTTGTGAAGGAGGGTGAGAAGGCGAAGATTAGCAGTGGGTTCAAATGTTACAACTGCCAGGAGATGGGTCATAAAAGCAATGAATGTCCGAAGCCGAAGAAGAGAGCTATGATAGTTGAAGCTGAGGATGAGGAGGAAGAAGCTGAATGTTCTAATTCACCTTATGTTGAGAAGGAAGAAGAAGTGTCGGGAGACGAAGGGTGTAATCTGATGATGAGGAGGTCTTGTTTGACGCCAAAACAAGAGGAGGAAGATAGTTGGTTAAGGAATAATATATTTCAATCTACTTTCACTATTCTTGGGAAAGTTTGTAAATTTGTCATTGATGCTGGAAGTTGCGATAATATTATCTCTACAGAGGCAGTGAGGAAATTGGAGTTGAAAACCGAGAAGCATCCTAAACCATACAAGTTAGCTTGGTTAAGGAAGGGTGGTGAAGTGAAAGTTGGGAGAAGAGCTTGCGTGAAATTTTCTATTGGGAAGAAATACAAAGATGAAATATGGTGCGATGTAGTGGACATGGATGTGTGTCATCTGTTGTTGGGCAGGCCATGGCAGTTTGATCGAGCAGTACAACACGATGGTCGAGCCAATTGTGACGACCCGGAATTTTCTAGCAATATCAATTTAATAATCTGCATTAAATATTAAATTGATATGATATATTTTTATTAATTAAATCTGAATTTGATACTTTTCTTTTAATAAATATCTAATGGATAAATTTAATCTGTTAAAAATTAATTGTTTGTTTTCTATTTATATATGTATATATTTATATACATTGTAAATAGATGAGATTTGTTTTAAAGTTTAACTAATAAATTATGTTTAAATACTAATATATATTTTAGTGAATTAGAAATTTGTGTTTTATTTAATATAAACATTTCAAAGCTAAATAAATAAATAGTTTGAAAACTTATTTTAACTTAAGTTTAAATTTAAATTATTAACAAAATGATTTGTTTTCTTTTCTTTTTAGTATGGTTTGATTTAAAATATGAATTTAAAATGATATATGAGTTTTTAACAGAATTTTGTCAAACAATACATCAACATACATTAATAAAATATGTTTTTATAAAATAAATAAAATTAAAATAAGCATATAGAAATATAAGTAAGTACATAAGTTAAATTATAGTAGCATAACAACTATCAAGTCATTTAGTTTCAAACAACAAACATAGGAATAAAATAAAATATACATAAAGCTATAAATTAGAAGTTAAACATATAGAATACATTCATAGATTAAAGTCAAGTATAAATACATTTCAAATTTACAATAACTAGTCAACAATTAAAACTAGAAATAAAATCATGTTTTAACTTTGTAAACTATCATAAATGAACTGTAGAATATACATATATGTATATGTTTATGCATCAAGACAAACAAAATTCAGTAACAATAGTGTATGCAGGTCAAACTAGATTGCTATGTTTTATTGTAAAAATTTGGTTTTAGTTGAAACAAAGGATAGTAATATAAATACATGTCATACACACAAAATTCATGAACAAATATATATGTGTGCAGGCTAAAAAAATACACAACTGTATATGTGAAGCCTGTAAGTAGTTTCATAGGCAAATGAAATATGTATGTATGCAAGGCAAGAGAAATCTCTAAACAAAGTAAAAGAAAATATCTTAGTACAAAAGAAGATAAGTATGAAACATTAAGTACATTAGCATTAATTGCTTTCATCTCAGCACAAAACTGGAGTCAATTCGAAATGTTAAAAATATCATCTCAGCCTCCATTTGAAAGAAAATCTCTGCATCAAAACAGAAAAACTTATACCCAGTAAACCCCTCCCCTGTGTATAATATATCTCTTTCCATTTCTAATTCGTTCATCACAACAATTGCAAACTTGTAATAAATTAGAGTCTGCAACTTTTCTTTCAAAAGTTTAACTAAGAACTTGTAAAACTCAAACCTGTCATATTTTGTTTTCAAACTGGAAATCAAGTATCTTCCCTACATCAATTGGCTAAGGGGTTTGTAGTGCAAACTGTCTAGTTTCAGAGCATTTCAACTTTAAGTAATCAAGACTTAAAAGTATTTGCAAGTTCCAGGATTTCGTCCAAAAACCTGTTCTCTGTTTATTCCCAGGTGAGTAACTTTTTTTTAAATACTTAGTAATCTGGTTGCTTGATGAAGTATGAAATAAATATGTTGTTGATCATAAAGTAAATTTTAAACTTGAATTCAAGTTAGATAAGGAAGAACCGTTTAACTGTGAGTAAACCTTTAAATTTAAAAGCCTAAGTAAATTTTAATTTGTTGCTTGTGAAGATTTCTGAGATGAAATATGCTTGTTTGTATATATATGTATGGGGTTGATAATTCTGGGTTTATAAATGTTTATATACTTGCTTGTTGCATTCAAGTGTCTCTGCTCTTAGTTCAGAAATGTGAAAGTTTGATCCAAATACAAATCTATTCATCTAATCTTTGTTAGGATTAGAGATTTAAACAATTTAAGTTTGTTCAATCATGAGTGCAAGTGTAGAATTTTACTTAAAGCAATATAGTCTTGAGTTTTATCTGGAACCAAAATTTGCCTGCAGTGTGTGCATATACTTGTTTCTGATACTCTCTGTAAAACAACATTTTGCTATTAAACATTATTTACTTCTTCCCTGATTTATGCTTGCACTTCAATTTCAAGTAAATGATGTTTGTATCATCTCAAACTAAGTCTAAGCATTTAGTTAAGATAAATCAACTTAAAATTTCATCTGGAACCCAAATTTAAAGCAAATCGGTGTTCGAAACCTAGTTTTTGTGGGTCGAGAACCTGTGATTCGTTCGTCCTACTGAATGCACCGAGTGACACGTGGCTTTTAGGGGGGGTAGAGGATAGATGGACGGTGACGTGACCGGAGTTTGGTGGCCTCCGGTGGTGGGACCGCCGCGTACGTGCCGTTGACAGGTGAGGGAGGTGAGGTAGTGTGTTTTTTTCCAGGTTCTGTACTTGATTTCGCGCGTGCGCTTGGGAAACTCGAAGCAGCTCGTATATTTCCTCGGGGAAGTATCGCGTGTTACTCGAAGCAACGCAGGAGGCTCGGCTGTTGTTTTTCTGTTTCAAAACTGTTACAGGTTTTGACAGTTTTTTTTAATTTTTGTTTTAAAATTTAAGATCAAAGACTAAACTTAGTTTTAAAACAAGTTTAAATGGTGACTTTAAGTTAGATTTGAAAATAAAGTTGGGAATAATAAAGTTCTATAATTTAAATTATTTTAATAATTTAAAAGTACTAAATGTTTAAGTGTATTCAAAAAGGAGTTAAATTCAAAAATAAATAGAAATTGTTAAGAAAGGATTTAGACAAGTAAAATCCACAACTTAAACTAGAACTTCGATTTGAACTTCAAGATTTGGAACTAAAGTAAGTTTTATAATATAAATTGTTTCAACTATATTTTTAAGTGCCATCAAATATGTGAATTTAAAAAGGGGTTTTGAAAATTTAGTTTTAAACTTATTTAAGGATAAAATTTGAATATGTTTAAGAAGTAATTTGAAGTAAATGTTTAAACATACTTTAAACTTTATTAATGATGGATATTAATTAGTTTAGTAATTATAGTGTAAAAGTAGTAATTAAAGTTAATTAATAAATTAATTAACTAATATGTTATTTAGAACTATAGATTAGATTTTTAAAATTAATAATGGTTAATTAACTTATAAATAATTAATAATTAATATAAGTTGATTATGTTAGAAGGAAATAATTAAATAATTATTAATGAAGTTCATTAACCAGATTATGTTATAATTAATTAATATGGTTGATTTTGTAATAAATTAATTAGATTAATTAATTCAATAGTTTAATTATAAATTATTTATTGAAAAGTAATTAAGAAATTAATTACTTATTAATTATGTAAATTGATTCGAGTTAATTAATTTAGTTTAATTAACTGATAATTTGGAATTGAATTACTTAGAGAAGTAATTGAAGGATAATTACGGGATGTAATTAATTGGGTGATGTTATTAATGGAAGTAATTGAAATATAATTACTTAAAATTAATCAGGGGATTAATTTAGAGTGTTATTGAGAAGTAATTAATATTGAATGATTAATTACTGTTTGTTATTAATCAAGAGGATTAATATTTATGATTTGAAGATGTGTATTCTTAATATAAATTAACAAATGAAGATGTAATTAGAAATCATTAATTAATAATTAATGATGATATTGATTTATTTGAGAATAACAAATCAACAAGATAATTAGAAAGGTAATAAATCTATATAAATGTAATTAATTAATGGATTTATTCAAGATTTATTTTTGTAAATAAATTAAGGAAATTACTGGAATGTTGCAAAAGATATTTAAAGCAAAGATGATTAATTTGAATATATATAAGTAATGGATAATAAGATTAACTTAAGAAATCATTTGATGATTTGGTATGTGTAATTACTTTGTGTAATTAATGGAGCATAATTACTCAGAATAGTAATTGGATGATAATTACTTGATGAGATTCATTCAAGATGATTTGTAAATGAAGTAATGTGAGTAATTTCTTTTATAGTTAACCAAAGGATTTATTTATGGAAATAATTAATCATGGAATGATTAATTTGTTAATAAGTAATTACGAGTAGTTAATTACTGGTTTGTTATTAATCAAGGGGTGATTAATAATTGAGTTTAAGTAAAGATTAATCACTTAATTAATTTAAATAAGTAATTGAATATAAATTGAAGATCATTAATTAATATAATTAATGATGTAATTAAGAATTGTAAATTAAGGAATAATTAATTAAGAAAGTAATTAAATGTTAATTGTTATAAATGATTTAGAATAATTCAATTGAGAATTAATTAAAGACTAAATTATTCTTGTAATTAGAGAATAATTAATTAATGATTGTGAGAGCATGATTTGTAGAATGAGAGATTAATTTAATTTACTTTAAATTAATTAAGATGGAAGAAGTTAATTCAATTCATTTTAAATTAATTATAGCTTGTGATTCATAAATCATTGCTGATGGATGATATTGATATTTCATTGTTTGATTGTGATCTCAGAAATGAGTTGGATGATGTCTATGTGATATGGATGTATGTTTTAAGTATGATAATGTTTAATTATCTGTTTGGATGATGATATTAATTATCTGTTTATTATGATGATGTGATTATCTATTATGAGATGTGAATTATCTATCTGTGCATATTGATAATATTGAATTCACTGTTAAGACTAAATAGACAACTTGGCCCTAAAAGACACGCTTTGGATTTCGATGAGACCGGGATCGGGTTTTCCGCATTAGGAACATCCGAAAACCACATCGTTTCCAAATTAACGATAGGTCGTGAATCTGAAGTGAAGATGAAGGTTCAGAATGCAAGGGTTATCGTCGTTAACTCTGAGGGTGATTCCAAAATGAGTGTAACGAGATAATGCCTTCGGTTTCGTTCGAACCCGGAACGAACTTGTATGGATTGAATGCTTTCAACACATCGTCAGGCGGACGATGAGCATTCTAAGAAATATGTTCTATAAAGGTAATCGTAACCTCAAGCCTCATCAACCGGGAATGGCTAAAACAGGGGAGGTGCAGCAAGGTTAGGTGGGTCATGCCCAAGCAGGACAAGGATATTCCCCTGTCTAGATGTCCCTTTTTATTCGGCTTAGTGGGCGGTTGGTCTGCAGCCAACTGCGAGGTGTATCTTGTTCGGGACTGTTCAGTAAGGAATGGTTCCGGCCTTGTGTTGCAGGGGATGAAGGGAGTAATCCTCGGTACGGTGATCTAGGCCCCGTACTGTGACGGGCGGTACCCCAGTAGCCCTGCCATTGTATGGAATTCAAAATCCAATAAGTGCCCACGGTTTTGATTGTATTACCCACTTTTGTGGCTAGTAGCTGGAATTTAATCATGTAACAATTTCGGCTATTTTCTATTTACTTGAAAACCCTAGACCTATTATAATATCACAGAATTTCCTATAAAATGTTTTGGTTAGCGTAAGGTAAAAACTTTTCCATGTTTATGTGTGGGAAGTCTTACGTGATACCTTTTGTTTTCAAAAGATTTTCAAAGTTAAGCAACTTTAACCTGTTACTCATACCAGACCCATGTCTGACCCGAAGTTTATTTTGTTTTTCATAAACTCTCGGGTACCCAAATTTTTACGGGTAGCCAAGGGATTCAGGTTTAGCTTTGACGAATTCTGGAGGAGCAATGGAGCAGGAGGCTTCAGCGTTATAGATATATATATATAGTTCCGCTGTGTTGGTATCTCTGTATTGTTTGAGTTGTATTGTGTATTGAGTTGTATTAACTAGACAGGTGTTTATAACTGTCTAGTATGTGATGTATTATCTGTATAGCTCTGATTGATGTATATATTATGTAAATACTTATGTAATTAATATATTTTATTCGTTCCGCTGTGAGATTCTGATGTTGTTGTTCTTTCTTCTCTATCTTTTTCTATTTTCTCACCTCTTTCTTTCTTATTAACGATGCTACTTCCTGGGAGTAGGAAGTGGGGTCGTTATAGTGGTATCAGAGCGCTAGGTTGAGTGAATACCTAGGCTCTTAAGTGATTTCTTTCCTGAGAGAGCGTATTTGTAAATTTGATATATATATATTTATTTATTTTCTATCTATTTGTTGGATTACTTGTTCGGGTTTTCCAACATAAGTATAAGGGTAGATTGAGTAGTGGTGTGTGTAACACGACTACCTGTGGTTAGAAGTATATTTGGCGAGACTGTAGACCTAATACCGTCTCGAGTAAATTTGTGGTGTAAGGATTTCACCTAATCTCTTGAGGAAACCTGTTAAGATTTGGAGTCCGTTTTGTTATACAAGATTGGATGAGTAGATTTGGATTGTGTGAGTGAGCAGAAGCTAGAATATTATCTTGGTAACTCGAGAAGTAGTAGTTGTGTGTTGAGATGCAGTAGCGGAGGATTGTTTCTGAAGAAGTTCTCAAAGATTTTTGGATAAGGAAGTATGTCTGCATTAGTTTTGAAGTTGAGTCCAGCTGAATGTTTGGCTTTGAGGCCTGAGTTTTCTGAGGAATTTTTGGCATCAGTAGCGGTGTTGCAGCTCAGATTGTTCTACCGGCACGCGAGGAGGTCATCGAAGTCCAGAACCAGTTTTGTGAATCCATTTCTTCAATGGATTGGCTGAATAAGTTTAAGCTGTTCAGATTGGTAAGGAGAGTACAGTTTTCTTTGGATATTAACCTGAGTGGATCGCAAAAGTGACTTGCGATAGTTAAGTATTCTCTGGGATGGCAAAATTTTTTCTGAATATCTTTGTAGAGGTCGGTAGTTTGCCTTAGCATCTGAGGAGTTGAGTTTGGTATCGACTAGATTTCAGAAGTAGTACCGATGGTTCAGCTTAGTAATCGAATGGTTTCTGGAGAAAGGAATTGGTAAAGCAATTCGAGTTTCGGAGGAATTTCTGAGTTCTATTTTGGATCTGCTGAATCATATTTTTGTCATGTGTTGTCCAGTTATGCTTATGTGCATCATTAGCATTTTCATCTACTCTAGATCAGAGTTGAGCAGCGGAAGCAGTTGGGAGTGCATTTGTTTTTCTTTTCTGGGAATGAGAAGATGTTTTCTACTGATGATAGTAGAGGTTGAGTTCTTGGTTTTGGTTGATTTTGAGAAAATTATTCTACTGGATTGTTTTTGGATTCAGATTGTAATAGGAGTTATCAGCGAAGGTTGAGCTGATCAGTAAGTTGAAGGCAGTTCTGGATTGTCAGAAGTATTTAGTGGATAAGAGACGGAGGAATTTGGATTTGGGAGTCGGAAATTTCATTTTGTATGAATTTTCTCTGATCCCAAGAGTTCTATAAATTAGTAATATAGACTATTTGGATTCTATAGATCGAGTATTCCGGTATTATACTGGGAAACTCTAGGGAACTCTATCCAGAATTTTGTCTGGATAGTTAGTTTTGTTGATTGAGTAGATTGGTTGTGATGATTGTTAGCATGTGATTGATATATGCTTATGATTTAAAATTAAATTAAAATCTTAAATATATTATTAAATTACCTTTGCTTTTAAATTTCGGGGACGAAATTCTTTTAAGGGGGGAGGAATGTGACGACCCGGAATTTTCTAGCAATATCAATTTAATAATCTGCATTAAATATTAAATTGATATGATATATTTTTATTAATTAAATCTGAATTTGATACTTTTCTTTTAATAAATATCTAATGGATAAATTTAATCTGTTAAAAATTAATTGTTTGTTTTCTATTTATATATGTATATATTTATATACATTGTAAATAGATGAGATTTGTTTTAAAGTTTAACTAATAAATTATGTTTAAATACTAATATATATTTTAGTGAATTAGAAATTTGTGTTTTATTTAATATAAACATTTCAAAGCTAAATAAATAAATAGTTTGAAAACTTATTTTAACTTAAGTTTAAATTTAAATTATTAACAAAATGATTTGTTTTCTTTTCTTTTTAGTATGGTTTGATTTAAAATATGAATTTAAAATGATATATGAGTTTTTAACAGAATTTTGTCAAACAATACATCAACATACATTAATAAAATATGTTTTTATAAAATAAATAAAATTAAAATATGCATATAGAAATATAAGTAAGTACATAAGTTAAATTATAGTAGCATAACAACTATCAAGTCATTTAGTTTCAAACAACAAACATAGGAATAAAATAAAATATACATAAAGCTATAAATTAGAAGTTAAACATATAGAATACATTCATAGATTAAAGTCAAGTATAAATACATTTCAAATTTACAATAACTAGTCAACAGTTAAAACTAGAAATAAAATCAAGTTTTAACTTTGTAAACTATCATAAATGAACTGTAGAATATACATATATGTATATGTTTATGCATCAAGACAAACAAAATTCAGTAACAATAGTGTATGCAGGTCAAACTAGATTGCTATGTTTTATTGTAAAAATTTGGTTTTAGTTGAAACAAAGGATAGTAATATAAATACATGTCATACACACAAAATTCATGAACAAATATATATGTGTGCAGGCTAAAAAAATACACAACTGTATATGTGAAGCCTGTAAGTAGTTTCATAGGCAAATAAAATATGTATGTATGCAAGGCAAGAGAAATCTCTAAACAAAGTAAAAGAAAATATCTTAGTACAAAAGAAGATAAGTATGAAACATTAAGTACATTAGCATTAATTGCTTTCATCTCAGCACAAAACTGGAGTCAATTCGAAATGTTAAAAATATCATCTCAGCCTCCATTTGAAAGAAAATCTCTGCATCAAAACAGATAAACTTATACCCAGTAAACCCCTCCCCTGTGTATAATATATCTCTTTCCATTTCTAATTCGTTCATCACAACAATTGCAAACTTGTAATAAATTAAAGTCTGCAACTTTTCTTTCAAAAGTTTAACTAAGAACTTGTAAAACTCAAACCTGTCATATTTTGTTTTCAAACTGGAAATCAAGTATCTTCCCTACATCAATTGGCTAAGGGGTTTGTAGTGCAAACTGTCTAGTTTCAGAGCATTTCAACTTTAAGTAATCAAGACTTAAAAGTATTTGCAAGTTCCAGGATTTCGTCCAAAAACCTGTTCTCTGTTTATTCCCAGGTGAGTAACTTTTTTTAAATACTTAGTAATCTGGTTGCTTGATGAAGTATGAAATAAATATGTTGTTGATCATAAAGTAAATTTTAAACTTGAATTCAAGTTAGATAAGGAAGAACTGTTTAACTGTGAGTAAACCTTTAAATTTAAAAGCCTAAGTAAATTTTAATTTGTTGCTTGTGAAGATTTCTGAGATTAAATATGCTTGTTTGTATATATATGTATGGGGTTGATAATTCTGGGTTTATAAATGTTTATATACTTGCCTGTTGCATTCAAGTGTCTCTGCTCTTAGTTCAGAAATGTGAAAGTTTGATCCAAATACAAATCTATTCATCTAATCTTTGTTAGGATTAGAGATTTAAACAATTTAAGTTTGTTCAATCATGAGTGCAAGTGTAGAATTTTACTTAAAGCAATATAGTCTTGAGTTTTATCTGGAACCAAAATTTGCCTGCAGTGTGTGCATATACTTGTTTCTGATACTCTCTGTAAAACAACATTTTGCTATTAAACATTATTTACTTCTTCCCTGATTTATGCTTGCACTTCAATTTCAAGTAAATGATGTTTGTATCATCTCAAACTAAGTCTAAGCATTTAGTTAAGATAAATCAACTTAAAATTTCATCTGGAACCCAAATTTAAAGCAAATCGGTGTTCGAAACCTAGTTTTTGTGGGTCGAGAACCTATGATTCGTTCGTCCTACTGAATGCACCGAGTGACACGTGGCTTTTGGGGGGGGTAGAGGGTAGATGGACGGTGACGTGACCGGAGTTTGGTGGCCTCCGGTGGTGGGACCGCCGCGTACGTGCCGTTGACAGGTGAGGGAGGTGAGGTAGTGTGTTTTTTTCCAGGTTCTGTACTTGATTTCGCGCGTGCGCTTGGGAAACTCGAAGCAGCTCGTATATTTCCTCGGGGAAGTATCGCGTGTTACTCGAAGCAACGCAGGAGGCTCGGCTGTTGTTTTTCTGTTTCAAAACTGTTACAGGTTTTGACAGTTTTTTTTTAATTTTTGTTTTAAAATTTAAGATCAAAGATTAAACTTAGTTTTAAAACAAGTTTAAATGGTGACTTTAAGTTAGATTTGAAAATAAAGTTGGGAATAATAAAGTTCTATAATTTAAATTATTTTAATAATTTAAAAGTACTAAATGTTTAAGTGTATTCAAAAAGGAGTTAAATTCAAAAATAAATAGAAATTGTTAAGAAAGGATTTAGACAAGTAAAATCCACAACTTAAACTAGAACTTCGATTTGAACTTCAAGATTTGGAACTAAAGTAAGTTTTATAATATAAATTGTTTCAACTATATTTTTAAGTGCCATCAAATATGTGAATTTAAAAAGGGGTTTTGAAAATTTAGTTTTAAACTTATTTAAGGATAAAATTTGAATATGTTTAAGAAGTAATTTGAAGTAAATGTTTAAACATACTTTAAACTTTATTAATGATGGATATTAATTAGTTTAGTAATTATAGTGTAAAAGTAGTAATTAAAGTTAATTAATAAATTAATTAACTAATATGTTATTTAGAACTATAGATTAGATTTTTAAAATTAATAATGGTTAATTAACTTATAAATAATTAATAATTAATATAAGTTGATTATGTTAGAAGGAAATAATTAAATAATTATTAATGAAGTTCATTAACCAGATTATGTTATAATTAATTAATATGGTTGATTTTGTAATAAATTAATTAGATTAATTAATTCAATAGTTTAATTATAAATTATTTATTGAAAAGTAATTAAGAAATTAATTACTTATTAATTATGTAAATTGATTCGAGTTAATTAATTTAGTTTAATTAACTGATAATTTGGAATTGAATTACTTAGAGAAGTAATTGAAGGATAATTACGGGATGTAATTAATTGGGTGATGTTATTAATGGAAGTAATTGAAATATAATTACTTAAAATTAATCAGGGGATTAATTTAGAGTGTTATTGAGAAGTAATTAATATTGAATGATTAATTACTGTTTGTTATTAATCAAGAGGATTAATATTTATGATTTGAAGATGTGTATTCTTAATATAAATTAACAAATGAAGATGTAATTAGAAATCATTAATTAATAATTAATGATGATATTGATTTATTTGAGAATAACAAATCAACAAGATAATTAGAAAGGTAATAAATCTATATAAATGTAATTAATTAATGGATTTATTCAAGATTTATTTTTGTAAATAAATTAAGGAAATTACCGGAATGTTGCAAAAGATATTTAAAGCAAAGATGATTAATTTGAATATATATAAGTAATGGATAATAAGATTAACTTAAGAAATCATTTGATGATTTGGTATGTGTAATTACTTTGTGTAATTAATGGAGCATAATTACTCAGAATAGTAATTGGATGATAATTACTTGATGAGATTCATTCAAGATGATTTGTAAATGAAGTAATGTGAGTAATTTCTTTTATAGTTAATCAAAGGATTTATTTATGGAAATAATTAATCATGGAATGATTAATTTGTTAATAAGTAATTACGAGTAGTTAATTACTGGTTTGTTATTAATCAAGGGGTGATTAATAATTGAGTTTAAGTAAAGATTAATCACTTAATTAATTTAAATAAGTAATTGAATATAAATTGAAGATCATTAATTAATATAATTAATGATGTAATTAAGAATTGTAAATTAAGGAATAATTAATTAAGAAAGTAATTAAATGTTAATTGTTATAAATGATTTAGAATAATTCAATTGAGAATTAATTAAAGACTAAATTATTCTTGTAATTAGAGAATAATTAATTAATGATTGTGAGAGCATGATTTGTAGAATGAGAGATTAATTTAATTTACTTTAAATTAATTAAGATGGAAGAAGTTAATTCAATTCATTTTAAATTAATTATAGCTTGTGATTCATAAATCATTGCTGATGGATGATATTGATATTTCATTGTTTGATTGTGATCTCAGAAATGAGTTGGATGATGTCTATGTGATATGGATGTATGTTTTAAGTATGATAATGTTTAATTATCTGTTTGGATGATGATATTAATTATCTGTTTATTATGATGATGTGATTATCTATTATGAGATGTGAATTATCTATCTGTGCATATTGATAATATTGAATTCACTGTTAAGACTAAATAGACAACTTGGCCCTAAAAGACACGCTTTGGATTTCGATGAGACCGGGATCGGGTTTTCCGCATTAGGAACATCCGAAAACCACATCGTTTCCAAATTAACGATAGGTCGTGAATCTGAAGTGAAGATGAAGGTTCAGAATGCAAGGGTTATCGTCGTTAACTCTGAGGGTGATTCCAAAATGAGTGTAACGAGATAATGCCTTCGGTTTCGTTCGAACCCGGAACGAACTTGTATGGATTGAATGCTTTCAACACATCGTCAGGCGGACGATGAGCATTCTAAGAAATATGTTCTATAAAGGTAATCGTAACCTCAAGCCTCATCAACCGGGAATGGCTAAAACAGGGGAGGTGCAGCAAGGTTAGGTGGGTCATGCCCAAGCAGGACAAAGATATTCCCCTGTCTAGATGTCCCTTTTTATTCGGCTTAGTGGGCGGTTGGTCTGCAGCCAACTGCGGGGTGTATCTTGTTCGGGACTGTTCAGTAAGGAATGGTTCCGGCCTTGTGTTGCAGGGGATGAAGGGAGTAATCCTCGGTACGGTGATCTAGGCCCCGTACTGTGACGGGCGGTACCCCAGTAGCCCTGCCATTGTATGGAATTCAAAATCCAATAAGTGCCCACGGTTTTGATTGTATTACCCACTTTTGTGGCTAGTAGCTGGAATTTAATCATGTAACAATTTCGGCTATTTTCTATTTACTTGAAAACCCTAGACCTATTATAATATCACAGAATTTCCTATAAAATGTTTTGGTTAGCGTAAGGTAAAAACTTTTCCATGTTTATGTGTGGGAAGTCTTACGTGATACCTTTTGTTTTCAAAAGATTTTCAAAGTTAAGCAACTTTAACCTGTTACTCATACCAGACCCATGTCTGACCCGAAGTTTATTTTGTTTTTCATAAACTCTCGGGTACCCAAATTTTTACGGGTAGCCAAGGGATTCAGGTTTAGCTTTGACGAATTCTGGAGGAGCAATGGAGCAGGAGGCTTCAGCGTTATAGATATATATATAGTTCCGCTGTGTTGGTATCTCTGTATTGTTTGAGTTGTATTGTGTATTGAGTTGTATTAACTAGACAGGTGTTTATAACTGTCTAGTATGTGATGTATTATCTGTATAGCTCTGATTGATGTATATATTATGTAAATACTTATGTAATTAATATATTTTATTCGTTCCGCTGTGAGATTCTGATGTTGTTGTTCTTTCTTCTCTATCTTTTTCTATTTTCTCACCTCTTTCTTTCTTATTAACGATGCTACTTCCTGGGAGTAGGAAGTGGGGTCGTTACACCAATAGCTATAGTTTCATGTTCGAGGGTACTAAAATCACTTTGGTTCCCAAGAAGCAACAACAGAAGGAGAGCAAGCTGGAGGAGATTGAGGAATTGAAAACTCTGTTGACTTTGAAGGAGTTTGTTAAGGAGGTTGAAGAGGAGCCTGAAGTATACTTGTTGATTGGGCGTGAGAGCAGTGAAGAGGTTGAAATTCCAGAAGAAGCGAAGCCAGTTTTGCAAGAATTTGAGGATGTATTTCCAGAGGAGTTGCCTAAGGAGTTACCGCCACTGAGAGACATTCAATATCAGATCGATCTTGTTCCGGGAGCAGTATTACCACATAGACCACACTATCGAATGAGTCCGAAGGAACATGAAGAGTTGAGGAGGCAGGTGGAAGAGTTGCTTGAACAAGGGCGAGTGCAGCAGAGTTTGAGTCCATGTGCTGTACCAGCTTTATTGGTACCCAAGAAGGATGGGACGTGGAGGATGTGCACTGACAGTCGAGCATTGAACAAGATTACTGTGAGATATAGATTTCCCATGCCGAGGTTAGATGACTTGCTAGATCAGTTGAGTGGGGCAACTATCTTTTCGAAGATTGATTTGAAGAGTGGTTATCACCAGATTCGAATTAGACCTGGAGACGAGTGGACGACAGCGTTCAAGACGAGAGAAGGGTTATACGAATGGTTGGTTATGCCATTTGGTTTATCAAATGCACCTAGTACATTTATGCGAGTGATGAATCAAATCTTTAGACCATTCATTGGGAAGTTCGTGGTGGTTTATTTCGATGATATTCTGATATATAGCAGGAGTATGGAGGAGCATGTTCTACATTTGAGGGAAGTGTTGATTATTCTTCGTGAAGAACAATTTTATGCTGCTACGAAGAAATGTGTGTTTATGACAAGAAGTGTTTTATTTCTGGGTTATGTTGTTTCAGGAGAAGGTATTCAAGTTGATCAGAATAAAGTTGAAGCAGTCAGAAATTGGCCACAGCCGAGAACTATCACTGAAGTTAGAAGTTTTCATGGATTGGCATCATTCTACCGTAGGTTTATTCCACACTTCAGTAGTGTGATGACACCAGTTACTGATTGCATGAAGGGGAAACAATTCTCTTGGACAGAGGAAGCTGGGATTGCTTTTGAGAAGATCAAGAAACTTTTGACGACAGCACCAATTCTTGTATTACCAAATTTTCAGTTGTTGTTTGAGTTACACACTGATGCATCAAAGGTTGGGATTGGAGGAGTGTTGAGTCAGCAGGGGAGACCTATTGCATATTTCAGTGAAAAGTTATCAAGGGAAAAGATGAGATACAATACATATGACGTTGAATTTTACGCTGTTGTGCAAGCTGTTAAGCATTGGAGACACTACCTGTTTCAGAAGGAATTTGTTCTTTATACTGATCATGAAGCGTTGAAGCATTTACAAGGACAGGATAAAATTTCAGCGAGACATGCATCGTGGATTGCTTATTTACAGCAGTTTACTTTTGTTGTCAAACATAAGTCAGGGGTGACGAATCGTGTGGCTGATGCTTTGAGTAGGAGAAGTCATTTGTTGACAACATTGAAGGTTGAAGTGACGGGATTTGAATTATTGCCAGAACTGATTGAAGAAGATCCTTATTTTGTGAAATTTGTTGAAAAGTTAAAGAAAGGAAGTGATGACGAGTTTTTATTGGTGGATGGTTTTCTGTTTAAAGGGAATCGTTTATGCATACCGGATTGTAGCTTGAGATTGAAAATTATCAAGGAGTTACACGAGGAAGGGCATGTAGGCCGTGATCGTACTTTGCAATTGATTTCACAGTCTTACTTTTGGCCGTCGATGAGGAAAGAAGTGGGAAGGTTTGTGGAGCGATGTCATATTTGCCAAGTTTCGAAAGGAACCGCGACCAATGCTGGGTTGTATATGCCGTTGCCTGTACCGGCTAGACCATGGGTTGATGTGAGTATGGACTTTGTATTGGGATTGCCGAGAACGCAGCGTGGTAATGATTCTATATATGTAGTGGTTGACAGATTTTCTAAAATGGCACATTTTATTGCTTGCAAGAAGACGGCGGATGCTATTCGTGTTGCTCAGTTATTTTTCAAGGAGATCTATCGACTTCATGGATTGCCAGAGTCTATTGTGTCGGATAGAGATACTCATTTTCTGAGTCACTTTTGGTTAAGTTTGTGGAAGATGGTGGGAACGAAGTTGAAATTTAGCAGTGCTTATCATCCACAAACAGACGGACAGACCGAAGTTGTTAACAGATCGTTGGGAAATTTGTTGCGATGTCTTGTGAAGGACAATCTGAAGAGTTGGGACATAAAGTTATGCCAAGCCGAGTTTGCTCATAATCACGCAGTGAATCGTAGTACGGGATTCAGTCCATTTCAGATTGTTTATTCAAATTTACCCAGGGGACCGTTGGATTTGGCAGTAGTACCACAGTCGAAGGGGACAGTTAAACGAGCTGCTGATTTTGTTGATGAGTTGACTGAATGTCATAAAATCGTTCAGGAACGATTGGTGAAAGCAGATGAGAAGTATAAGCGAGTTGCAGATTTAAAGCAACGAAATATTGAATTTAACGAAGGTGATTTGGTGTATGCTGTGTTAACAAAGGATCGTTTTCCAGTGGGCACTTATAATAAGTTGAAAGCCAGAAAGATTGGTCCTGTAGAAGTTGTGAAACGGATCAATGAAAATGTTTATAAATTGAAGCTACCGGAGGACGTATACACTTCTGACGTATTCAATGTTAAGCATCTTGTACCATATTATGGGGATGAACAATCTGAGGTGGAGGAAGTTACAAATTCGAGGTCGAATTTTTCTCAACCAGGGGAGGATGATGCAGCTCAGACCAGGGTTGAAAAATTACAAGTTATCGACATGAGTCGTTCACGACTTAGTGGGAGTTTAATTCGTTCACGACTTAACAGATCAGAAGAAGAAGTCATGAGTCATACACGACTCAAGTTGTCACGAGATAGGGAACAGAGCTTTAAGTCGAATGGAAGGATTGAGTCGTCCACGACTCAACATAGAGGAGTTGAACCATTCACGACTCAACTGGAGGCCATGGAGTCTCGAGAGAAAGAGCTACGGGTTAATGAAATGATTTTAAGTCGTTTACGACTTAACAAGAAGAATGCGAAGGAAATACGACTCGATGGGAGCCTAAATCGTTCTGATGTGATGAGTCATACACGTCCTAACTGCATAGCTATGAGTCGTACACGACTCAACGACTTATATATAAGTCGTACACGACTTATCCTGGAGCAGGGAAGAGTACCAACAAGAAAAGCCTTTGAGTGGGAGGCGGAGCACGACCTATGTTGAGTCGGTGAAGTCTTGAGTCGGTCATGTATGTAAATTTGTGTTGAGTCGTATGTCGCGTACTTTCTTAAGTCGTATCATTTTGGGGTCGTGTATGTGTGTGTTGTAATATAAGTCGTGAGTCGCTGTCTGTTGCATTTCCTTGAGTCTTAAAGCGTTGAAGTTGAGTCGTTTAAGCCGTGTGATGGTGAGTCGCAGCTGTCCAGGTTGTGCCTTTAGGAGTTGGGTCGTGCTTGGGGATGAGTCGGTGCCGACTCAATGAGTCGTAAGTCGCAAACGACTCAAGGACCAGGGTTGTAAACTTCTATAAATACACGTGTGTTGTACATTTTTAAGGTTGTTGATTTTTGAATAAAATTTCTTGTTGATTGCTGTGTGCTTTCTTCTTAAATTGGTAGTTGAGTGTAATCTCCTATCTCCACTTACGTCATTCGAGTGCGCTCGAATCCACGTTTGTTGAAGCCGATTCACGGAATCTAGTGCGCTAGATCAACGTACGAAGAATCGTAGATCTTTGAACATGGTATAGTGCGCTATCAACGTGTTTGAGATAGCTAGAATTCGGTATCTTCGGATCAACGAATTTAGGCATTTCGGTATCTTCATCCCATCGATCGCTACTTTCACCGATTGAAGTTTGTTTTGATTATTCCGCTGCGTCACAAACGAATCAAACAAACAGCCTCTACAAAACTAGGTTTAAAATTTTCAAATCCCCGCCGCCATCACCACTGTGGTCGTGGCCACCTCAGGTCATTTTTCCATCCATCATCGTAGGTTCCTCCACCTCTACGCAAAGCTTCGGCCACCAACCATCCTCCGATCAATAGAATTTGATCCAAACCCAAATTTCAAATAAAAACAAACTGTACTCAATTCTTTGATCTAAAAATCATAAGTTTTGCTTTAAAAATCATATTTGGTATGAGAATTCAATTTACATACCTGAATTCATGATTAAAGATATTCGAAATTTTTATAAAATCAAACTTTGCTCAGTTTTTGATTTTTCAGTGATATTTATATATTGTTTTTAACTTAAATTTATTTTTAGAACTTGGTTTAGGATCAAACAAAAATTATTCTTTTTAATCTTAAGTCCTAACATTGCGTATATTTTGAAGAAATGATTTTTAAATCAAAGCATGGCATTGGGAAAATTCAAACAGAGAGTTTATATGATAACTAGCCTGCACTTAAATATTATCATTCACAACACATTCTTGTAAAAGGATATAAACACACTTATTCACATATGTATGCATCAGAATTATATGTTTAAATTATTATTAGTGATGTTACTCACAGTTGTTGTTGAGAAGATGGACAGAGCTTGCTCCTACATTTGAAACAGCCTGAGAAATTACAGGTTGAAGCTTCCTTGATCTCTGATTGTAAATGATTTGTTTTGACGTTTTAAATTGAAGTTTTGTTTAAGTTTTAAGATAGTGTTTCTTTATGTTATCTGAAAGGAAGGAGGTTGATATATAAAAGAAAACTTACAGGTGATACAATTGTACAAGGTGTTATTATTTTGTACAATAAGCTCAGAGATTTTTTTTTTGTTGACTATGCAGCAGATTCTCTTCTTGCTTTGGATGGCTGCATTAATTATCATGTACAAATTTATATATATTTATCTTTTGTATGCTGACATGATATTGCATTAATTGTCGTTGTCTTGTATTATAAGCTAATGCTTATTATATTTTCTTCTCTTATTTGCACAGTTCTTTTATCCTTATGTCTACATACCTATACTTATTTGTATATGCTAAAATGTATATTTCTTTTGTCTCTTTTATTGCAAGCTTCATTTTTTTTCATTTTGTTTTCAAGTGTTCATACTTATGTATTTTTTTCCTTTAGCCTTATACTTTGAAATATGAAATGACATCCTATAATTAATATGTTGTTTGAATTTTAACTAATATGTTTACTTTATATTTTACAAAGCTATATAATTTATTTTATATATTTTGTAATTTTTCTCATACATTTTCATTTCTATTTTTAACTTAAATATTTATTTTAAACTTTAATATTAATCTTGTATCTCTCTATATAAATATATTCATTTTCAAATATCCAAATTAATATTCAATTAAATCATATTTTTAACTAATACTTTAAATCAATTACCAATTATTTCACAAATTTTTCAAAATTAAATTAATTATTGATTTAAACTTAGTCAAAATCCGGCATCGTTACAGATTCCACTCGTTAAAGAAATTTCGTCCCCGAAATTTGCAGGCACGAAAACAACACAGAGATAGATAAAGAATATTTCATCAAATCAAACTGAATATTTATTATGTATTTGGCTCACCAAATCAAAATATCAACAATAGATACAAAAACGAATCTATTTAACACTTCACAAGATACTCGGGTCATTTAGATCTACAAATATGCTGGGGCATTAGTTAGTTCGAAGGGTAACCAACCGTCCGTAGAATATATCGGACCCTAGATAGATAGATTCAATTTCTACAATTTCTCAAACACAAGATATGGATTCCAAATCCAATTCAGAATACCTCAAAATACACACCAACTTGTCCCTCTTCGGAGTTCGATCTACCCAAGAAATTATAACAGAATTTCAAAATTCAAATTTGGTTTTAAACGAAATCGTTTTATCGATACAATTCAAATTTATCTTCATATTCTATTTATCAATTTAACTCAATTTAAAATTTCTAATTTATTTAAAATTTCAATTCTAAATTTCCAATTCATATTCGTTAGAGTTTAAATCAAAAACTGATAAGAAACCGATGAAGATACGAAGCAAAAATTGCCTACAACGATTCGTAGAGCCACCATCATATCGAAACTTCTTCTTGCAACCGCCATGAAGCAATCAAAAGAATTGAAATCAAATCAAAGGAAATTGATAGAGAAAGTTTGTTTCCGTTGTTGCAGGGTATTGACCATTTATAATCGTATTTCCCTGTCCCCTATCTCGTTCTCTTCTTGCACTCATACTTACTATCGGTGGATAGTAAGAGAATTTAGTAAGGCATACAAACTGATATCTTAGGGATTACTCATTCTAGGGTATACTTCACCCTCTCTAATGAGTTACCTAATGTGTTATACTCCTAAGCTAAAGTTCAACCTGAGCTCTGATACCAATTATAACGATCCTGACTCGACCTTCGAAAATCGGCACCGAATATGCCACCTACATTCAAATGCCGCAGATCCAAATGTCGAATCAGGTTCGCCGGAGCTTATAACACAATTAAGTAAACAACACAGCAGAAGAAAAAGAATAATACATTGATATACAACATTGATACAATATCCGAAAATAACAGATGATACAACAGATATCAATATACATCAGAGATATGATACAATAAAGTAGCAGCGGAATAGAAAGTAGATACACCAACAGCAGAACAATATAACTCTAAGATAGTCTTCAAAAGAGAACTCTAAGGCACCAATCCCAAAATAGCTCGAACTCCTAATAGATAAGCAAGTCTCGTTCATATCCAAAGACTGAACTAGCTCTAGATAATCTACTGAACCTAACTATATGAACAACCCAACTCTAGACTGCCCGTGTGGAAAAAAATTTGAGCACCCATAGTTTAGGAAAGAAACAATAAACTCCAGATTAGTCATGGGACTGGTGCGAGCAAAAAAAACAGTTTATCTTTAAAAACAAATAAATAAATATTTTAAACTAGATTCCCAATGCTTTTAGAAAATAAGACTACCATAAGACCTCCCGCCACACACACAATGCAAACGCAGAATTGGAGGAGATTTCTTCTTATGATAGTCAAATATGCTTGGTACGAGAAAAGCTCTTTCATATTATTTCTATAAGTGCAAAGTGAAGAAACATTTCGAAAGTATAATACTAATCTTAGCCAACATACGACCATTATCGTATGCCTACTATAGCTACCATTTAAACAGTGGGGCGCCACCATAAGTAAATGGCAGGTTCTACAACTAGTACCATACATGGATCGTATTGTTTCTTTGGATTTCCAATAAATGGTCAGGCTAAGGAATTTCCTACTGCCACATGGGTGCGCCTCTAGCGGGACGTCCCGAGAACCTACCCGGATCTCTGCCAACACAAGGCCGGGTTACCTCTGTAACTAGGTAACCACTTCTTGAGTATGCCACCCCCCTGTCCTTTGGGACCTTTATTCGAGGGCCCTCGATCACAAAGCAACAAACACACAGAAAATGAGATTAGAGCAACCACATAGGTTAAGCATCAGGGCTCCATACCTGACACCACCCTTTTCCAGAAGGAAATGACACACCCTAAAGGGAGCGACCCTCATAACCTTGCCGAATCTTTCCAGTTTTGACCATTTTCGGGTTGTGAGGTCCGAAGAGGTCTCATCCACAAAGCTAGGCACGAAGCCATGCTTTGATCAACAAATGATCAGCACACAACAGCACTCAGCATGCCACATTACCAAATTGGGAATATATCGCTGATAACCTTCACCTACATAACCTCTGAGCTCGTACGTCTCAAAGAAGGGTGTTAAGCTAAGAGAATAAATTATCTGCACCAATAGAAATGTATTCGAAAGGAATCTTCTTTATATCTAAAAATGTAATGTCAGACATGTAACCATACAAGTCTGTTCTGGGTTTGAACAGAACCGAAGGCACTTCCGAAGAAGCCCTTGTAATCCGGGTATTCACAATCCTGATCGGACTTCCTATCCCTTAGGAAATCTCTATACCGACACGACTTAGTGCAGAGACAATCGATAGGTCAGCCTATCGCTCTCGCAAATACCCGGTCTTCACCACTGGTCTTCAAATGCTATCCATATACGTCGTATCACTATTCATAATGGGTTATATGACACAAAGGTCCTCCCCCGGCTAAATTGAATAACGAGCGCAATATTAAAATTATATCGATACTGGGGTCTCAGTTAAATCACAGTTTAAAGCCCAAAACCTTTCATTCAAATGGTTAAAACAAATTACCATTTCCAATCTTTAAAAAAAAGATTCATTTCAAAAACCTTCAATAGTTTAAACAAATTTCCATATTTTTAATCTTTTAAACAAAAAGATTCAATTCACAAAGTTCACCCCGTTCACCAAGATCCATTCATGGATTTCAAAATAATTTCCATTTCAATTGGATTAACTCGTTAAATCTTTAAATCAAGATTTAACTTATGGCTTTCAAAATTCATTTCCAAAGATTCATTCATAGCCTTTCAAAACAATAAAATTTCATTTCAAACTTGAAACCTTTCAACACAATTTGGAAATCTTTTCTTTAAATGAAAGCTATTATTATTTGAAAACAAATAGTTTTCGTTTCGAAAAAACTCAATCTCATTCATACAAGTTAAAATCTTTGGGTTAGTTCAAATTCCCAAAAAAATAACACTTTAAAAAATGGTTTAAAACCCGTATAAACTTGTATAATTCTTTTAAATCATAAATACCAATATGGGATTCAATTTCAGATATTGAATTCCAATTTAGATCAAATTTATTCAATTTCAAATCTTTATTAAGTTATTCAAAATAACTTTCATTCTTAAAACACTTTTTCAAAAGCTTTTCATATTAAACTTTAATTTATTTCCAAAACTATTTGAATTTAAAAATTCAAATTCAAAACTTATTTAAAAATCTGTGACTTAACCGATTTCCATGTGAAATCCATATTTGTGTGTGTATGGTGTGGTCTAGGGTTTTAACACAATAGTGCAATAGCATACAATCATCACAAATCAAAATACAAAAATATGGTTGATAAGAGGTATAAAACATAACGCTTATATTTTATTCACAGATCACCGACCACAAATATATCAATTACAGATAATAAATTATATTCATCCCAGATAAATAAACTATATTACAGATTACACATACAAATCAGAATATATCACAAAGAATCACAGATTAAGAATATCAGACCATTAAATCATTCAGTCAAGTCCAAACATTCACAAGTAAATTTATTAACCACTAATTAATCTGGGTTAATCATCATAAGTTAATCTGAAATAAATTTCCCATTCATCATTTATTAGTTAATCTTTTATTATTAACTAATCAATTATAATTAATAAATTTAATTAACTAGGTCAGGCCGTAACTCTCCCCATTCTCCCACATTCGTAACTCTCCCCCATTCTCCTTCTTCAACCAGGTCTTGCCGTGTTTTCAAAGCTATGCCGACTGTGACTATGAGTCCCCCTCTCCTTCAATCTCCATCTGAATTTCCTCCTCTGCAATCTAACATCGATCGCCCCTGTCTCCTGGGTTCGGTCGCGGGTGCGTCATTGCTTGGTGTACTGCCCCTACCTGATGCGTGTGGCCTTGATGTATGTAACCCAGTCTCGTTGATTAGTGATGTGGGCAAGTCTACGTTGAATGATCAGTATGATGCTAGAACAGTTGTTGGTGTGTCTAAGCAAGTGCTGGAGTGTGTATCGGATGACATACCATGTGGTGGTCAGGGCACTACAGGTGTTTGTGTTTATTCCCCTGTGAATTCTGTTCCTATTGACAGTGTTACTTGCTGTGGTGCTTCTATTCCATCTGCCACTATTGGATCCCCCTTCGTTGTAGAGAGCCGTGGTACTGCTGCACCATCAAATTCTATCTCCAAAACGTGGTCTTCTCTATTCTCGTCCTTGCCCCGTAATGCGGGTGCCTACATCCCGATTGAATTTGATTTGGTTGAGGAAAATGGAGCGATGATTCCTCCCCCTAGTATTTTGCAAGCCGGTTTGGAATTTTGGTCTGACTATTTGGTTGGATTCTTTCTGGAACCTAATCACCGTCTTATTTATGCGACCTCGGTTCTTCGGAGGGCTTGGAAGCTATGTGGTAAATTGCATGTGAAGCTGTTCGATTCGATGTATTAGTTTTCCTCTTCTGAGGATCGTCGGCTTGTTCTGGATGCTGAGCCTTCTTTTTTTGATGTAAGGCCTTTTATTGTTACCCCTGGTCTCCAACTGTGGCGTGTGCTCGTGAACAAGTACTTTCTATCCCTGTTTAGGTTTATTTTTCTCAAATTCTCTCTGCTCTTCAGCCTCTTATTGGTTTGAATTGGTTAGCCTGTAATGTTGGAAAATTGAAATGTTTTGACTCTAATACATTGGTGCGCGATAAGATGATGTATGCTAAGGCTCTTATTGAGATTTCCCCCTTTAAGCCTCTCCCTACTTCTATTCATGTTCAGCTTGCTGTCGGGCATGTTGTGGTAGTCCGAGTTCGCTATGGTTGGGTTCCGGATATTTGTACCTTCTGTCACTCTTTTGGCCACCTGGCTATCGCCTGCTTTCATTCAGAAGCCTACGCGGCTGCACCGAAGATCCCTTTGCCTCGCTCCCAAAGTAGGATTTGGGTCCCCATGGTTTCTTCCCCTGCCACTCTATTTTCTCCTGCTCTTGCGGTTCCGTTGCCAGAACTGAGTTTACCTCCTTTGCCATTAGCATCGCCTAATTCATCTCCTGGTTCTGAGGTTCCAAGTGTTACTCCTGACATTCCTTTAGCTGTTCCAATCCCTGCCTCGTTGCCGCCTCCTGTTGCTTGGGATGAGGCCGAGGGGTGTTGGATTGATCCCATTTCTGATATGAGATATAACCCGGTTAATGAATCTTCTTCTGTTTTGTCTCCGATGATCAACTGGACCTTAGGTGCCTTCGCTACAAACCATCTGGTGATTCCCTAGTTCTTGATTTGGACGGGTTGAATGCGAGTTCGAATTCTGTCATGCTTGCTGATTCATCCTGGGATCGTTCTTTTATCTACTCTTTTGATGCTGTGGATTATGATCCTTTTCTCGCTCTCCGTTTCCGCCCCTTTGCTGGTCTTTGTGGGTCTTCTCTGGTGTCTGGGGTTGATGGTGATTCTCCCTCTTTGGAGGAGTGCTAGTTTTTGTGCTATTTATAGTTACTGTGACATGGCTGTCACGTTCCTGTGCTGTATTTTCTGTTTTTTATTAGTCAAGGTGCTTTTACCTTGCTCCTGTACTTCAATTTTTATTACGTTCGTAATAAAAGTGGACGGTCCACTATAAAACCGGCTGGCCTTGCAAAAAAAATTAATTAACCCCTTGATTAATAACCAATATTTATACCCAAATTACTGATTATCATTCATTTAATTACATCCGATAATTATCTATTAATTACCTTTCTAAGTGATTATATTTTCCAAATTGTCAAATGATTATTTTGAATTAATTTAAACTTAAGTAATTAACTTGAACAAATTCAATTCACTCAATTAATTACACCGAATAATTAATTCCATAATTATTGTCATTAAGCAATTATACTTAATAATTCCACGATTGATTATTATTAAATTAATCAATCTTATTTATTGTTAAAATATATCACATTGATTAATTATTCAAATAAAATCTTAGTTAATGACTTCATTAACTATTGAATTTCTTTAATTACCTTTCTAAAGAAATTTGCTTATATTTATCATTATTGATTATAAATCGATTCACCATTAGGAACTCATTCTTTAATGAATTTGAAATCATTAATCTACATTACTTAAAGTCACTCATTCATGATTTAATATGTTCTTTACAATATGTTGAAAACACTGTTTCAAATTTACTTTTTAAATTCTTATTTAAATTAAAATTTGAAATAAATCCTTATTTACTTTTAATAAAGTTTAAAAACAAATTTTCCAACATTTTTAAATTTACATGTAAAATTAAACTTGGTTACAAAGAATTTTTTTTAAAGAGTTTAAAGAAAAATCACCTTTCTTTTTTTAATTTTAGAATATTTAACTTCTTTTAAACACTTAAGTTCTGAAAATTAATTAAATTGCAAAATTTTAAATTCTGATTTAGAATTAATTCCAGGTTTAAACTTTTAATTTTAACTTGCTTAAAATTTTCATTTACAAATTTCAAATCTTTTTTAAATTCAATTTTCTTCAAACATTTAGTTGCTTTTGAGTCATTTAAACCAATTTGAATTTTTAAACTTTATTTATGTTAAAAACTAATTTTCAATTCAAATTTGAATCATACTTATATTTTGGTTTACAACTCAATTCAAAACCATGATTTATAAGTTCAAATTTGGTTTTAAATTTCAGAAAATAGGAACAGGTTCAAGTTGAAAAACTTGGAACAACTTGACCCGAGACCTTTGTTTCTTGCTTCGAGTAAACGACTCGAGTTACTCGAGTCAACACGCATGAATCTCCTCTGTTCTTCCTAGGAAACAACACCCAGGCTATCACTCTAAGGCTCGTGCACGTGCACGTCGTCGTTGGCCATCTTCCGGCATCGCCGCGGCGATAAGCATGTCGACGTTCATCCGCGCATCCATCTCCAACCTCCAGAATCTCCATTAAATTCTCGAATTCGAATTCGAGTAAAAGTTGAGACCTAGAAAAAATGAAAGCACCCACCTCATCCTATCAATACCTCCTTCGCCACGCGTCGACCACCGAAAAATCCCAAACTACCATCGACTCATCATCCACCCTACCATCATCTCCCAAAGCCATATGCCACTCGATCAACTACAGGGAGCAAACGAATCAAACAAACGGCCTCTACAAAACTAGGTTTAAAATTTTCAAGTCCCTGTCTCCGTCACCACTGTGGTCGTGGCCACCTCGGGTCATTTTTCCATCCATCATCGTAGGTTCCTCCACCTCTACGCAAAGCTTCGGCCACCAACCATCCTCCGATCAACAGAATTTGATCCAAACCCAAATTTCAAACAAAAACAAACTGCACTCAATTCTTTGATCTAAAAATCATAAGTTTTGCTTTAAAAATCATATGTGGTATGAGAATCAATTTACATACCTGAATTCATGATTTAAGATATTCGTAATTTTGATAAAATCAAACTTGCTCAGTTCTTGATTTTTCAGTGATATTTATATATTGTTTTTAACTTAAATTTATATTTAGAACTTAGTTTAGGATCAAACAAACATTATTATTTTTAATCTTAAATCCTAACATTGCGTATATTTCGAAGAAATGATTTTTAAATCAAAGCGTGGCATTCAGAAAATTCAAACAGAGAGTTTATATGATAACTAGCCTGCACTTAAATATTATCATTCACAACACATTCTTGTAAAAGGATATAAACACACTTATTCACATATGTATGCATCAGAATTATATGTTTAAATTGTTATTAGTGATGTTACTCACAGTTGTTGTTGAGAAGATGGACAGAGCTTGCTCCTACATTTGAAACAGCCTGAGAAATTACAAGTTGAAGCTTCCTTGATCTCTGATTGTAAATGATTTGTTTTGACGTTTTAAATTGAAGTTTTGTTTAAGTTTTAAGATAGTGTTTCTTTATGTTATCTGAAAGGAAGGAGGTTGATATATAAAAGAAAACATACAGCTGATACAATTGTACAAGGTGATATTACTTTGTACAATAAGCTCACAGATTTTCTTTGTTTTGTTGACTATGCAGCAGATTCTCTTCTTGCTTTGGATGGCTGCATTAATTATCATGTACAAATTTATATTTATATATTTATCTTTTGTATGCTGATATGATATTGCATTAATTGTTGTTGTCTTGTATTATAAGCTAATGCTTATTATATTTTCTTTTCTTATTTGCACAGTTCTTTTGTCCTTATGTCTACATACCTATACTTATTTGTATATGCTAAAATGTATATTTCTTTTGTCTCTTTTATTGCAAGCTTCATTTTTTTTCATTTTGTTTTCAAGTGATCATACTTATGTATTTTTTTCCTTTAACCTTATACTTTGAAATATGAAATGACATCCTATAATTAATATGTTGTTTGAATTTTAACTAATATGTTTACTTTATATTTTACAAAGCTATATAATTTATTTTATATATTTTGTAATTTTTCTCATACATTTTCATTTCTATTTTTAACTTAAATATTTATTTTCAACATGAATATTATTCTTGTATCTCTCTATATAAATATATTCATTTTCAAATATCTAAATTAATATTCAATTAAATCATATTTTTAACTAATAATTTAAATCAATTACCAATTATTTCACAAATTTTTTCAAAATTAAATTAATTATTAATTTAAACTTAGTCAAAATCCGGGATCGTTACAATAATTATGATGCTAAATCTGGTAAAGGAATCTTTATTGGATATTTAAATAGATGTAAAGCTTATAGAGTTTTCAATACTAGAGCTAGTACTATTAAAGAGACGATACGTGTTGTATATGATAAAAAAATTAAAGTTTATAATCCAAATATTGATGAAGAAGAAAACATTAATAACCCAAACAAAATTAGTAAGAATTAGATTACCGAAAATGAAAATAATAATAATTCAAAAAGTTCACATCCAAATGAAAGAACAAGGTACTTGAAAGATTATCCTATAGAAAATATACCTAGAAATGTTGAATCTACTGTTAAAACTAGAAATCAACTAAGTAGAATGAGTAACATTGCTTTTATTTCAACTATTGAACATAAAAATCTAAAGGAAGCATCAACTAATGATTCATGGATTCTTGCTATGCAAAAGGAATTGAATCAATTTACAAGAAATAATGTATGGGAATTAGTCCCAGGACTTGAGGATAAATCCATAACAGGAACTAAATTTGTAAATAGATTTAAAATGAATGAATAAGGAGAGATTAAGAGAAATAAAGCTCGTTTAGTTGCACAAGGTTATTTTCAAGACGGAATAGATTTTGATAAAACTTTACACCCGTAGTAAGCTTAGAAGCTATACAAATTTTGCTTGCTTTCGCTAATCATAATAATTTTAAGTTATATCAAATGGATGTTAAAGATGCGTTTTTAAATGGTTACATTAAAGAAGAGGTATATGTAGAACAATCCCAATTTTCTTAAGATGAAAACTACGTATTCATGTTTACAAATTAAATAAGGCTTTGTATGGTCTGAAATAGGCTCCAAAAACTTGGTATGAAAGACTTAAGTTCTGTCCATTGCAATCAAATTTTGAAATAGGAAAAATAGGTTGTACACTTTTTATTAAAAAAGATAAAAATGATATTCAGTTAATACAAATATATGTAGATGATACCATTTTTGGATCAACCAAAGATAAACTAAATAAGGAATTTGAAATGAGTCATATGAGGGAACTGAATTATTTTATAGGATTAAAAATAATACAGTTGAGTAATGAAATTTTTATTAGTCAAGAAAAGTATGCTAAAGATTTAGTTAAGAAATTTGGTATGTCAAATACTAGTGGTAAACCAACTCCCGTAGCAACTAATAAAAAATTAAATAAAGATGAAAATTCAAAAGATGTAAATTGAAAATTATATAGCGGAATGATTGGATCACTGCTCTATATAACTGCTAGCAGGCCTGATATAATGCATAGTGGTTGCTCTATGCAGGATATCAATCTCAACCTAAAGTAACATATAAAATCCGCAAATGAATTTTGAGATATGTAAACAACACATTAGACTACGGACTCTTTTACCCAAAAGAAGACTCCTTTGAATTAATTTCATATAGTGATGCTGACTGTGCTGGTTGCAAATCAGACCGAAAAGGTACAAGTGGAACTTTTCACTTTTTGGGACACTCTCCGGTGTCTTGGTTTAGTAAGAAGCAAAATTCTATATCTCTGTCTATGATAGAAGCAAAATATATTTCAGGAACATTAGCCTGTTCATAGTTTATCTATACGCAGCGAACATTAAAAGATTATAGTTTAAATTTTACTAAATCGCAAATATACTGTGATAGTACTAGTGTGATCAACCTATCCAAAAATCCAACTCATTATGCTAGAACTAAATATATCGATATGATAATATTTTCTTAGAGATAATGTAAATAGAGATAATATCACTTGAATTTATAAACATTAAAATTCAAATAGCTGATATATTAACATAACCATTGAATCAAACATCTTTTACTAAGTTAAAAAAAGATTTAGGAATTTGTTCTCTATTGGAAATATAAAAATAATGAAGTGAAAATAAAAAAACATAAAGAAAACAAAATAACCAAAATTATAAATATATGTTGACATATCCTATCCCCCTATGTCGACATATAACGGCAATTTTTGCATTTTAAATTTCTCTATAAAATTCAAATTGCTGGTTATATAATAATCAATTTTCGACTTTTTTCTTCATTTCTTTATATTCTCTTTGTTTTTAACTTATGAAACAAATAAACCATGCCTTCCTCTAATCCTAAACACTCCAGAGAAGAGAATTCATCATTTTTCTTCCCTTCTCCTACCTAAGGCCCCTTGCAAAACACTACTATGGTCAAAGTTACTAAATTGGAATGAGAAATGAAAAATGTTCTAGAAATTTTGATTGAAATACATGTTGTACAACTTTGTATGTCCAAAGAACAAAAGAAACAAAGTAGAATTATTCATAATTTGCAAAAATATCTATTGGATAATCCTACGAATCCAATAGTTATTGAAGATGATTCTGCAAATTTGGCCACTCATAACCCCATTCAAAGCCACGATGACGAGGAAGAGGAAGAAGAGGAAGAACACATGGAGGAAGATGACGAAGTCCAATGCATCGGAGAAGTATGTTTCAATCGAGATGGAAATTTTGTCGAACAAATTGGGAACTTTTGCCTTTATTATCCTCATTGTCCTATTCACAAATCCCTGATCATTAGGAGATCACGCTAGGATGGTACTTGTCTTTGTTAATTTGATTTTGTGGTATGTATATTTAACTTATTTTAACAATTATTTTACTTGCTTATATGTACATATTACGATGTGATTGGATTATGGTAAGGTATTGAATGAATACATAGATTGATTTGGTTACTATTAACTATTTGTGTTATCACTTATCATATCTTATATATCATTCTTAACATTATTTCCGTTTCATGATTATCTCATTTTAAATACCAGTTATTGTTCTTATATAAATCATTCTCGTCATCATATGTCATTAGTCTATAATATTTTATTTAGGGGAGTTAGAGTTAGAGTAAGAGTTAGTGTTAGAGTTATAGTTTAGGTGGTTATTTTGTTGATGACAAAGAGGGAGAAATATATAAAATCTAGGCATAGATTATCGGGGAGTTATATTATATTTTATTTACAGAGTTGTCATCATCAATAAAGAGGGGATTGTTCGTACGTTATGTATCTTTTTTTATGATAACAACAATAGGCATTATATAAAATATAAATACTAATGTTTTATCAAATTATATATAGTATATAGTGCAGGATATTAGATAGGTGTTGACTCAAAAGACTATATGGTATCAAGAGTAGATTCAAGATGCTGATATAGAGTTTCAAGAGCTGGAGAATGATGGCTCATGAATATTGAAGAGCACAAAATTTCAAGATATTCCATATAAGTTATAAAGTCGTAGAATTTATGTTAAAACCTTGATAGCCCTTTCGTGATCTCTCTCTCCTTCTCTAGATTTGTTATAAACTGTTTTACAAATATCCTGCTTTTACAATAATCTTTTCAAAATATTTCTTAAAATGATTTTCAATCTCTTATACTTTTAAAGATATTATTTTAGTGTTCTTAAATTTATATATATATATGGAATTTTCGTTTATACTTTAATAGGTTATAATTATATCAATTATATATATTATTCATATTATATTAAAATTTACAAAATTATTATATAAAGTTTTACTAAGTTTTATTATGATTAAAATATGTATAATCTAATCTTAAATGATTGTAAAAAGTATCAAACTATTTTACAAAACATCAAGTTTTAAAATAATTTTTTAAAGTATTATTAAAATTTAAAAAGAGTATGTTGACATATTATATGCCGACCATGACTCGACCTTTGAAAATCGGCATCAAATACATCACCGTACTCCAATGCCATAGATTCAAATGTCGAATCTGGTTCGTCGGAGCTTATAACACATTAAGTACAACAATACATCAAAAGAAAAAACAATAACTTTATTATTGATGTACAACAGTATCTGATACAACACATTTACACAAATGATATCAATATACATTAGAGATACAACAGAAGAACAATATCCACATAGAGTTTCAAAAAAATAGAGAGAAAGATAGCACGCATCTCCATTGCCAAAGCCCCAAATCTAGAAAGACTCCAAACCAAAATGCGAGAACCCCTAACAATGCTGAAATGAAGCAAATCCGATCCCAATGTGACTGCCAATATCCAGAGACTGAATGCTATTGAATCTACACCTACTATTCGACTATCTGAAAATCCAACTCTAGACTGCCCGTGTGGAAAATTGTGGGAACCCAGAGTTTAGAAAGGGAACAATAAACTCCAGGTCATTCATGGGACTGGTATGAGCAAACAAAAATAGTTTTCTTTGAATACAACAAACAAAAGAATTTAAAATTGAAATCCGCAATGCTTTTTGAAAAATAAAACTACCATAAGGCCTCCCAGCACACACACAATGCAATTGCACACTTAGGAGAGATTTCTTCTTATGATAGTCAAACATGCTTGATACGTGAAAATCCTTTTTGATATTATTATTAGTGCATAGTGGAAAACATTTCGAAAGTATAATATTAATCTTAGCCAGCATAGGTACCATTATACTATGCCTACTATAGCTACAATTTAAGAATGGAAGGTTATACAACTGCAATCGTAAAGGTCGCATATTGGATGATTAGATTTCCAACAATGGTCAGGCTAGGGAACTTCCAACACCGAATGGAAAGCCTCTAAAGGGACGCCCCCAAAACCCAAACCGGATCTCTGCCAACACAAGGCCGAGTTACCTCTGTAACTAGGTAACACCTACAAGTAAGCCATTCCCGGTCATTACCGACCTTTATCCCGAGATTCATCAACAAATACAACAACCACATAGTTAAATATCTAGGCTTCATACCACGATACCACTTTTTACCCAGAAGGAAATGGACATACCTTAGGGGCGCGACCCTTATAAACCTTGCCGCAACATTCCTATTTCAACTATTTCCGGGTTGTATGGCTCGACAAAGTCTCGTCCACAAAGCTATGCTTTTCACAAAAGCCATGCTTCGATCAACACATGATCAGCAGCACTTCGTATGCCACATTACCAAATTAGGAATGTATCACTAGTAACCATCAACTACATAACCTATGAGCTCTATGTCTCAGAGAAGGGTGTTAAGCTAAGAAAATAAATTCTCCGCCACCAAACAAAAATGTATTTGACAGAAACCAGCTTTACATCTCAAAGTGTAACGTCAGACACATCCATACAAGTCTGTTCCGGGTTCGAACAGAACCGAAGGCACTTCTAAAGAATCCCTTGCAAATTCGTATAATCCCTAATCACGTCCGGACTCTCCATCACAAAGCGTGATCAAATCTATACCGGGGATCAGCCAGTGCAGAGACATTCGATAGGTAATCCTTTCATTTTTGAATATACCCGGTCTTCACCACCGTCTTCAAACACTATCCATTTCATCATATCATTATTCGAAATGGGTTAAACGACACAAAGTCCTCACCCGGCTAAACCGAATAATGAGCGCAATATTTAAAAACATATGGATATTGGGATCTCAGTTAAGTCACAACTTAAAGTCCAAAACCTTTCTTCAAATGGTTTAAACAAATTACCATTTTCAAATCTTTAAACAAAGATCCACTTCACAAAGTCCACAAATCTTTCACAAAGATTAATTCATAGCTTTCAAAACAATTCCATTTCAAATCTTTTATACAAAAGATACACTTTTAAGATCCTCTTCAATTTCAAAAAAAGGTTCAACAATCTTTGTAACGACCCTAAATTTGGACAATTTAAATTGAAAATATTTAATTGATTTTGAATATTTGAAGGATAGTTTAACTTGAATTTCAAATGTCAATATGAATTTGACGATTAGATTATAAAAGTTTAATCTGTTGAAAGTTGAATAAAATTTTAATTCTTCAGTTTTAGGCTGATAAATAATATTTCAAAAGCCTGTAAAATTCATATTGATAGTACTGAAGATAGAAAAAGAGTTTAAATTTGATTCGAAAGTGTTTTGTTAAGTTTTGAAATTTTATCGTTTAAATTGAATTTAAAAATAGCCTTTCGAGGCACAGTCTCGGAATTCGACGAAACTAGTTCCATTAGATCCATAATATTGTATTATTATCGGGTTTCAAATTTCGTAGTGATTAGAGTTGTTGTGTGACCGTACGTTAAGTAAACGCGTTGAAATTTAAATCGAATTTAAATTTGAAATTGGTCAACATCAGTACTTTGCCTTCCCCATCAAAACACTATAGCTAGGTAATGCAAGCACGTTAATATCAAAGACTTTCTCTGCAAATCACGTACTCTTGTCTCCTCCCCATTTCTCTTTAAAAATTGCAAGCAATTCAGAGAATGCCTTTATCGTTCAAAAGAATAAACGAAACCAGTAATGGCGACTTCTGAACTAAGGTCTTCGTCCTTCCAATCGCGTCATTTCTAAAGCCGCTCCCTCTGTTTAAAACAAAAATCGTAATGGCGCCCGTTCCTTCTCAAATCCCTCTTTCCTCTTTTTTTCCAAATCAATTAAAACCAATGGCCGCTTGATCGACGAAATCAAAATCTTATTCACGAACTCGAGCATCCGAGTAACAAATCGATGGCAGTCAATCAGATCTTGGATCTGGAAGGCTCGTTCTCAAGCTAGAGCATAAGGCGGCATTCGTGATTTGGGGTTATGGAGTCATGAGTTCGATGTCACGTGCGAGGTCTGGCGCGGCAAGCGCGGCTGTGACTTCGAGTCGTGTGCAGCGATCGGGACTTGTGTCGCATAGGAGTTTGATGCGGGGAAGGGATTGAGGGTCGCGAGGCTTAGGAGGAGGTGCTGGCGTTTGCGTGCACGAGCACGAGATTCTGGAGCGGGCTCGAATTGATGTTGGCGAGCAGGAGTTCAATGGCAAGATTGGTCGCCTGATGGAGACATTGGGGTTCGTGGTTTCACGATTCGTTCGAGGCATCGATGTCGAGAGTTAGGTATAAACCCTTTTTGTTTATTCTGTATATATTTGTGTAGTTATACAGATATTAGAAATTTAATAACAGTAAAATACATGATCAATTTAATATATATATATATATATATATATATATAGGAATAGGAAAAATATATAAGTGTAAATCAAAAGTTTTATTTAACTGTAAGACATAATAAGAATTTTGTTTTAGCGAGGCTTCAAAGAAAAATTAAATAAATTATGGAGATAAATTTGTTTAATTACCGTATTCAACTATTTTTAATTACTAAGGATATTTTTATAAAAGGGAATCTTTGAGAAAATTAAATTATTAAGTTTAAAATAAAATCTTTAGTTAATTAAATTTGTAAATGATAAATTAAATTTTCCGTCTAGTTCAAATATTAATAAATCGTATAATGTTTGATACAAGGTTCAAAAACAGTGAAGAAAACAAGTTGAATTGGAAATGTACTGCAAATTAAAAGCAAAGGTGAGATCTTCACACTCAAAAGGGTTTCGTTTAAAATTTTAAATGGTTAGATTTAAAATTGTTGATTGTGTTGATTGTATGCTTGGATGATAGATTATTATCTATTGTATTGAAATAGACCCTATACGCCGTATATTAAGCGGAGGTTATTTATTAAACACATATACCGCGATATTCCACCTCGAAGTGGAATTGGTATTATATATGTACTTGGAGTTGATTTCCCGCATTATATAGCGGATGAGACCCTATTGCGTCGCATAATAGCGGATAATATTTTATAAATCCCATATACCGCGATATCCCGTCTTGAAACGGGATTGATATTGAGCTAACGTCTGTGAATGCAGGGAAACAGGTTGGAGGGATCCAACTGGATTCCTCAACCATATTGATTTATTTACAGATATTGTGATATATTCTGTTATCATATGATGTATGATGTTTTGGTTGTCGCGATTGATTATTTGGTGTGTTGCATCACTGGGCCTATTTTGATGTTTTAAAAATGTTGAAAATGATTTTTAAATTTTAAAAGGGTTTTTAAAGTGATTTTAGAAAGTATACGTTTTATTAAATTTTGGAATAGATTCATTTTAAATAAATAAACGTTATAATTTTTATGTGATAAAAATTATGATTTTTGTGAAATATAACTGAAATATGTTTTTTTTTTGAAATAAGTAGTTGATTAATTTATAAAATGGTTAAAATTGGGATTTTTGAATTATTATAAACGATTTATATAAAAAATTTATAAATAATTAACTTATAAATTGGATTTTGGCACTTAAATGAGATATAAATAGAATTGTTAATTAAGGGATTTTTATAAGTTGAAATTTTTAGAAAATATATATAAATGTGAATTTATTAACGTTGATTTATAAATCCGAAAACCAATTGAATTTGACAGATTAGACCTAGAAGTTTATTTAAGGAGATATATTCGTGATTTTGGACATCGAATTATCCTTTAAGTTAAATGTTGTAATAATAAGAGTTTGGTTGGGAATTATATCTACGGTTTTGGACAGTGGATTATCTTTTAATAAATGTGTAGAAATGTTGAAATTGGATAACGAAGTATATTCACGATTTTGGACAGTGAATATATTATTAAATAAAATGGATATGTTTTGGGAAAGTGATATTATAAAATGAATTTAAACGATTTAAAGATATTTTGAGAAGTATTGAGTATCGAAACCGTAGATTTCAACATTCATTATTGAAATAGATGTTTTCGAGAAAGAAGGAAATGGTGGACTATAACACTATTGTTATAGTAAATGATTTCCAAAAGGAAATGCTTTATATAGTATTAGGATTTATATATCTATGTTACTTTCGAATCCCTATACTAGTGATCTTGGGTTGTCGTAACGATGTTTTACGCACCATTCATTTTGACTCAAATAAATGTGTTTAAGAGAATTGTTTTCCTTAAAGAGTAAAATATATACTAAATTGTGATTTAGGTATATTGGATATTTTCCAAATGTTGAAAATAAATAGATTTGTGAATTAATTATTATTAAATAAGTATGGAATTGTTTTCCAATATGAAGTGAATGTTTTGAGATTTTTTCTTTTAAAGATAAATAGAAAGTGAATATTTGAAATCGATTTGAAAATCGTATATCAGTAGATATTTGGAAATTCAAATTCACCATGGAATTTATAAGGAAATTTGTTCAAAAACAAACATTGATTTATTTTTGAAGTGTGGAAATAAATTTACAGATTTGGAACGTAAATATAAAATAAATTGGTAAGGATTTATTTAATTGGTTTAAATGAACCATTTTGAAATGAAAGTTGTAAAGGTGAAAAGTGATTTGAAATCTGTTTTCAAATGTTGAAGTGTGGAAAAAATACATCTTGTAAAGATATTTTTGGAAAGTAAATAATTTGGAAAATTATTTGGGATTTGGTGATGTTGTGCATATCTATTGATAGTTAAATAACCGACTATCAATATTTACCTTTAAATGGGCATTTGTTGTGATTTGCTTGAATTTGAATGCTACACTTATTTTTAAAATAAGCGCTCATTATTCGGGTTAGCCGGGAAAGGACCTTTGAGTCGTATAACCCATTCCGAATAGTGATACGTCGTAATGGATAGCATTTGAAGACCAGTGTTGAAGACCAGATATTTTGAAAACGGAAGGATTACCGTCGCATGTCTCTGCATCGGCTGATCTCCAATATAGAGATTTTATCACCCTTTGTGATGGGAATCCGGACGTGATTAGTGAATATCCGGATTGCAAGGGCTTCTTTGGAAGTGCCTTCGGTTCCGTTCGATCCTGGAACGGACTTATATGGATGTGTGGTTGACGTTACAATTTGAGATGCAAAGCTGGTTTCTATCAAATACCTTTCTGTTGGTGGCGGAGAATTTATTCTCTTAGCTTAACTCCCTTCTCTGAGACGTACGAGCTTAGAGGTTGTGTAGTTGATGGTTACTAATGATACATTCCCAAATTGGTAATGTGGCATACGAAGTGCTATTGACCATTTATTGATCGAAGCATGGCTTTGTATAAAGCGTAGCTTTGTGAACGAGACTTCGTCGAGCCTCACAACCCGAAAATAGTCGAAACAGGAATGTTGCGGCAAGGTTTTTAAGGGGTTGCGACCCTAAGGTATGTCCATTTTCTTCTGGATAGAGGTTGTATCATGGTATGGAGCCAAGATATTTAACCTATGTGGTTGCTGCAAATTTATCACTTTGTGGTTGTTGGTATTGAGGATCCTCGGATAAAGGTCGGTAACGACCGAGGATGGCATACTTTTTTGTGTGGAGTTATCAAGTTACAGCTTCATTGCACCCAGAAGCGTGTGGTAACTCGGCCTTGTGCCAGCAGAGATCCGGTTAGGTTCTCGGGGAGTCTTTCCAGAGGCGTACCCATTTCAGTGTAGGAAGTTCTTTTGCCTGACCATTTGTTGGAAATCCAAAGAAACAATATGAACCCTGTACGGTTTTAGTTGTATAACCTGCGATGGAATGTGGCGGTAACCTGCTATTGAACATGGTAGCTATAGTAGGCATACGATAATGATCGTATGTTGGCTAAGACTTATATTATACTTTCGAAATGTTTTATGCACTATGCACTAGTAATAATACCAAATGTTTTTTTATGCGTATCAAGCATGTTTGACTATCATAAGGAGAAATCTCCTCCAAATCTACGTTTGCATTGTGTGTGTGGCGGGAGGCCTTATGGTAGTCTCATTTCCAAAAAAAGCATTACGGATGTCTTTTACTTCCTTTGTTTTTGTTTTAAAGATAAATAACTGTTTTAGTTCTCACACCAGTCTCATGACCGACCTAGAGTTTATTGTTTCCCTTCCAAAAGTCTGGGTGCCCACCAATTTCCACACGCACAGTCTAGAGTCAGGTTATCAAGTCATTCTGGATTCGGGAGTTGCTGTAGAAATCTGGAGGCAAGCTGGATGGCGTAGCATATTACTAGTATATGTTGTATTTTTTTTCGCTGTTTGTTGTTGTGAACTCTGATAATGTAATGTAATGTGATGAAATGTAATAACTGATATAGTTCTTTGTTTTCAGGATTATTCATTTATCTATTATATGTTGTTCCGCTGCGATTGTGAGATTCTGATATTGTTTCTGTTGCTTTTCTTTCTTTCTTCTTCTATCTTTTTCTTCTTCTAAACCCTAAGAATTTGGTTTTCCGGCATTCGATTGCGTGGCAGTTGATACAGTGCACGTATTGTTGTCGATTTTCGAAAGTCGAAGAATCGGGTCCTTAGAGAGTGGTATCAGAGCATTTGGTTAAGTGACAACCCTGCTCTGTTAGGTGTTACTCATTAGAGATAGATTCAGTAGTACTCTAGAATGAGTTTGAATGTAATAATAGATATGAGCGCGTATTTGTTAGTGAATATAAAATTGTTTTGTATTGTGTTGGCTTATCGGTTGATTGTTTATAGATTCTGGTCGCTGCAGTCTGGCCAACTGTATCGATAAGGGTTTCTAAACTCTTAAACAAGATAAACCGACATAGTATTGTTTTGACATAGGGTAAATGGAATAATTTTGCCCAAAAATATTTTCGTATATAAAAGAAATAAATTTTCTGTAAATATTTATAATATATGGTTGCTTGGTCGTTTGGAAGTGATGATATTAAAATATTATCATTATTATATGGAAATTGAAATAAGAAATTGAAATAATAACCAAAGGATAAAGGAATGAATTCATATACAAATGGGAATTGAAAATGTGATTTATAATTTGGAATAAAATTCATTAATGGAATGAAATTGAAAATGTGAATGTATAAATGAGTTTTGTAAATTAAAAGGAGATTTGATTGGGATTAAGTTGAATAAAAAATCCAAACTTGGGAAAAATAAAAAAAAGAATGGATTGAACCTAACTAAATTAATACGACAACTAATTAATTCATGAAATAGGAAAGTTGAATTAGTTAAATTAAAACTTGAATTGTGAGTTAAATAAAAATGGTTAAAATTTGCAGGAGAATTCAAGTAAGTAGAAATAAATTTGAAAATTGAAGTTTGGTTGTGATAAACAAATTTGAAATTAAAAATCCAAGTTGTAATTGTTGAATATAAGTAATTAATTTTTGGACTTATAATATGAAACAATAAAGATTTTAGCTTTGGTAAAGTTAAAGAATTTGAGTTGGCATAATAAAACCTATGATTTGAAATTTAACTAAAGGAAAGTTAAATAAAATTGATTTGGATTAGATAAGCTATTGAAATGAAATTTGACTTTGGTAAATGTAAATAGAATTTACTTTAGAATTGGAATCTGAATGGGATTTATAAGTGGAAATTTAAGTTAAGTTAAACAAATGATGTTTGAAATGGAATATAACTTAAATGATGTTGAATGAAGTTGATTTTGGTATCGAAGTAAATTAATCAAGAGAAGTGATGAATATGGACTTGAGTTATATAAAAGAAATTTAACCTTATTTGTTAAATGAATTAGCAATTTAATTAATAAATGGATTAAATATTAATCAATCGAATGTAAATAAACTGATATGAGATAATGGATGTAAGTGTTAATTCATTAGAAGCTAATGAGGTTGAAAAAAAATTGAATAATTGTATGGAAGTCAATTTAATATCCACCAATTGGAATTAAAAGTGTTAAACCAAATTGAATGTAAAATTAATAATTTGGTTGTGTTGGTTATGATTTGGTTGTTATATGATTGTTAGTTGATTGTATATAATTCATTAAGTGTTAATGAAATTGAAAGCTAAAGTAATTGAAATCAAATTGGAAGTAAGTAAATCTAAATAGAATTGAATATAATTTGATATGGAAGTAAACCAACTTGAATGTAAATTAGTGAATGATTGCTAATTGAATATGAATAAATGAATGTTAGTAAAAACATCCAATGTTAATGAAATCAAATGTGATTAAATGAAAAAACCAATTCATTGAACATTATTGAGAATATGAATGAATATTTATTGGGTTATGGATGTTAGTTGGGTGATAGTTGGTTGAAGGATGGATTGATTGCTTTTGATTGCATTTTGCTATATTGGCAAAATGGTTTGAATGTTGTAACTGGATACTACTGCTAGTAAAATATACAGGTGTTATAAAGGAATTGAGATTTTGATTTCAAAGATAAAATTGAATTGCTCAACTAAAAGGTACGTATTTCAATTTCAGTATGAAATTTGGTGATTTTCTTGTTCAGCCGCATGGCTTGTGCTTTTCTTTTTATGGAATTTAAGGGCCTGTGGTGCCATTTTATAGTCGTACCGAGCTAGCCGCGCAAAGGAGACGCTGGTGAAATTTTTCGAAAATTTAGGGTGTTAGAAATTTTTGAAATTTGAATTGTTAGGAAAACAATGTTGTTTGGAACTTATAATTGAACTTGGAAAGTTTGTTGAAATGAATCTTTAATAAAAAGATTTGGGTTGATAAATTGATAAAACCGTTTGGGTTGGAAAATATTAAATGGGTTAAGGGTCATTCTTCTTTACTTGTAATTTCGGGACGAAATTCTTTTAAGGGGGGAAGTCTGTAACGACCCTAAATTTTGGACAATTTAAATTGAAAATATTTAATTGATTTTAAATATTTGAAGGATAGTTTAACTTGAATTTCAAATGTGGATATGAATTTGGCGATTAGATTATAAAAGTTTAATCTATTGAAAGTTGAATAAAAATTTGATTCTTCAGTTTTAAGCCGATAAAAAATATTTCGAAGGCTTGTAAAATTCATATTGATAGTACTGAAGATAGTAAAAGAGTTTAAATTTGATTCGGAAGTGTTTTGTTAAGTTTTGAAATTTTATCATTTAAATTGAATTTAAAAATAGCCTTCCAAGGCATAGTCTCGGAATTTGACGAAACCAATTCCATTAGATCCGTAATATTGTATTATTATCAGATTTCAAATTTCGTAGTGATTGGAGTTGTTGTGTGACCGTACGTTAAGCAAACGCGTTGAAATTTAAATCGAATTTAAATTTGAAATTGGTCAACATCAGTACTTTGCCTTCCCCATCAAAACACTATATCTAGGTAATGCAAGCACGTTAATATCAAAGACTTTCTCTTCAAATCACGTACTCTTGTCTCCTCCCCATTTCTCTTTAAAAATCGCAAGCAATTCAGAGAATGCCTTTATCGTTCAAAAGAATAAACGAAACCAGTAATGGCCACTTCTGAACTAAGGACTTCGTCCTTCCAATCGCATCATTTCTAAAGCCGCTCCCTCTGTTTAAAACAAAAATCAAAATGGCGTTCGTTCCTTCTCAAATCCCTCTTTCCTCTTTTTTGTCAAATCACTTAAAACCAATGACCGCTTGATCGACGAAATCAAAATCTTATTCACGAATTCGAGCATCCGAGCAACAAATCGATGGCGGCCGATCAGATCTTGGATCTAGAAGGCTCGTTCTCAAGCTAGAGCGTAAGGCCGCGTTCGCGATTTGGGGTGATGGAGTCACGACTTCGCTGTCGCGTGCGAGGTCTGGCGCGGCAAGTGCGGCTGTGACTTCGAGTCGTGTGCGGCGATCGGGACTCGTGTCGCATAGGAGTTTGACGCGGGGAAGGGATTGAGGGTCGCGAGGCTTGGGAGGAGGTGCTGGCATTCGCGTGCACGAGCAAGAGATTCTGGAGCGGGCTCGAATTGATGTTGGCGAGCAGGAGTTCAATGGCGAGATTGGTCGCGTGATGGAGACAGTGGGGTTCGTGGTTTCGCGATTCGTTCGAGGCATCGAGGTCGAGAGTTAGGTATAAACCCTTTTTGTTTATTCTGTATATATTTGTGTAGTTATACAGATGTTAGAAATTTAATAACAGTAAAATACATGATCAATTTCAAATTTAATATATATATATATATATATATGGATAGGAATAGGAAAAATATATAAGTGTAAATCAAAAGTTTTATTTAACTGTAAGACATAATAAGAATTTTGTTTTAGCGGGGCTTCAAAAAAAAAAAAAATTATGGAGATAAATTTGTTTAATTACCGTATTCAACTATTTTTAATTACTAAGGATATTTTTATAAAAGGACTCTCTGAGAAAATTAAATTATTAAGTTTAAAATAAAATCTTTGGTTAATTAAATTTGCAAATGAGAAATTAAATTTTCCGTCTAGTTCAAATGTTAATAAATCGTATAATGTTTGATACAAGGTTAAAAAACAGTGAAGAAAACAAGTTGAATTGGAAATGGACTGCAAATTAAAAGCAAAGGTGAGATCTTCTCACTCAAAAGGGTTTTGTTTAAAATTTTAAATGGTTAGATTTAAAATTGTTGATTGTGTTGATTGTATGCTTGGATGATAAATTATTATCTATTGTATTGAAATAGACCCTATACGCCGCATATTAAGCGGAGGTTATTTATTAAACAAATATACCGCGATATTCCACCTCGAAGTGGAATTGGTATTATATATGTACTTGGAGTTGATTTCCCGCAATATATAGCGGATGAGACCCTATTGCACCGCATAACAGCGGATAATATTTTATAAATCCCATATATCGCAATATCCTGTCTTGAAACGGGATTGATATTGTGCTAAGATCTGTGAATGCAGGGAAACGGGTTGGAGGGATACAACTGGATTCCTCAACCGTATTGATTTATTTACAGATATTGTGATATATTCTGTTATCATATGATGTATGATGTATGATGTTTTGGTTGTCGCGATTGATTATTATGTGTGTTGCATCACTGGGCCTATTTTGAAGTTTTAAAAATGTTAAAGATGATTTTTAAATTTTAAAAGGGTTTTTAAAGTGATTGTAGAAAGTATACGTTTTATTAAATTTTGGAATAGATTCATTTTAAATAAATAAACGTTATAATTTTTATGTTATAAAAATTATGATTTTTGTGAAATATAACTGAAATGTGTTTTTTTTAAATAAGTAGTTGATTAATTTATAAAATGGTTTAAATTAGGATTTTTGAATTATTATAAATGATTTATATAAAAGATTTATAAATAATTAACTTATAAATTGGATTTTGGCACTTAAATGAGATATAAATAGGATTTGTTAATTAAGGTATTTTTATAAGTTGAAGTTTTTAGAAAAAATATATAAATGCGAATTTATAAACGTTGATTTGTAAATTCGAAAATCAATTGAATTTGATAGATTAAACATAGAAGTTTATTTAAGGAGATATATTCGTGATTTTGGACATCGAATTATCCTTTAAGTTAAATGTTGTAATAATAAGAGTTTGGTTGGGAATTATATCCACGGCTTTGGACAGTGGATAATCTTTTAATAAATGTGTAGAAATGTTGAAATTGGTTAACGAAGTATATTCACGATTTTGGACAGTGAATATATTATTAAATAAAATGGATATGTTTTGGAAAAGTGATATTATAAAATGAAGTTAAACGATTTAAAGATGTTTTGAGAAGTATTGAGTATCGAAACCATAGATTTCAGCATTCATTGTTGAAATAGACGTTTTCGAGAAAGAAGGAAATGGTGGACTATGACACTATTGTTATAGTAAATGATTTCCGAAAGGAAATGCTTTATATAGTATTGGGATTTATATATCTATCTTAATTTCAAATCCCTATACTAGTGATCTTGGGTTGTCGTAACGATGTTTTACGCAACATTCGTTTTGACTCAAATAAATGTGTTTAAGAGAATTATTTTCCTTAAAGAATAAAATATATACTAAATTGTGATTTAGATATATTGGATATTTCCCAAATGTTGAAAATAAATAGATTTGTGAATTACTTATTATTAAATAAGTATGGAAATGTTTTCCAGTATGAAGTGAATGTTTTGATTTTATCTTTTAAAGATAAATAGAAAGTGAATATTTGTAATTGATTTGAAAATCGTATATCAGTAGATATTTGGAAATTTAAATTCACCATGGAATTTATAGGGAAATTTGTTCAAAAATAAACATTGATTTATTTTTGAAGTGTGGAAATAAATTTACGGATTTGGAACGTAAATATAAATTAAATCGGTAAGGATTTATTTAATTGGTTTAAATGAACCATTTTGAAATGAAAGTTGTAAAGGTGAAAAGTGATTTGAAATCTGTTTTCAAATGTTGAAGTGTGGAAAAAATATATCTTGTAAAGATATTTTTGGAAAATAAATAATTTGGAAAATTATTTGGGATTTGGTGATGTTATGCATATCTATTGATAGTTAAATAACCGACCATCAATATTTACCTTTAAAAGGGTATTTGTTGTGATTTGCTTGAATTTAAATGCTACACTTATTTTTAAAATAAGCGCTCATTATTCGGGTTAGCCGGGAAAGGACCTTTGAATCGTATAACCCATTCCGAATAGTGATACGTCGTAATGAATAGCATTTGAAGACCGGTGTTGAAGACCGGATATTTTTGAAAACGGAAGGATTACCGTCGAATGTCTCTACATCGGTTGATCTCCGATATAGAGATTTTATCACCTTTTGTGATGGGAATCCGGACGTGATTAGTGAATATCCGGATTGCAAGGGCTTCTTTAGAAGTGCCTTCGGTTCCGTTCAATCCCGGAACGGACTTGTATGGATGTGTGTCTGACGTTACAATTTGAGATGTAAAGCTGGTTTCTATCAAATACCTTTCTGTTGGTGGCGGAGAATTTATTCTCTTAGCTTAACACCCTTCTTTGAGACGTACAAGCTTAGAGGTTCTGTAGTTGATGGTTACTAGCAATACATTTCCAAATTGGTAATGTGGCATACGAAGTGCTATTGATCATTTGTTGATCGAAGCATGGCTTTGTATAAAGCGTAGCTTTGTGGACGAGACTTCGTCGAGCCTCACAACCCGGAAATGGTCGAAACAGGAATGTTGCGGCAAGGTATTTTAGGGGTCGCGCCCCTAAGGTATGTCCATTTTCTTCTAGATGGAGGTTGTATCATGGTATGGAGCCCAGATATTTAACCTATGTGGTTGCTGCAAATTTGTTACTTTGTGGTTGTTGGTATTGAGGATCCTCGGATAAAGGTCGGTAACGACGGGGACGTCATACTTTTTTGTGTGGAGTTATCAAGTTACATCTTCATTGCACCCAGAAGCGTGTGGTAACTCGGCCTTGTGTCAGCAGAGATCTGGTTAGGTTCTCGGGGCATCTTTCCAGAGGCGTACCAATTTCGGTGTAGGAAGTTACTTTGCCTGACCATTTGTTGGAAATCCCAAGAAACAATACGAACCATGTACGGTTTTAGTTGTACAACCTGCCATGGAATGTGGCGGTAACCTGCTATTGAACATGGTAGCTATAGTAGGCATACGATAATGGTCGTATGTTGGCTAAGATTTATGTTATACTTTCAAAATATTTTCTACACTATGCACTAGTAATAATACCAAATGTTTTTTTTATGCGTATCAATCATGTTTGACTATCATAAGGAGAAATCTCCTCCAAATCTGCGTTTGCATTGTGTGTGTGGAGGGAGGCCTTATGGTAGTCTCATTTCCAAAAAAAGCATTGCGGATGTTTTTTACTTCCTTTATTGTTGTTTTAAAGATAAATAACTATTTTAGTTCTCACACCAGTCTTATGACTAACATGGAGTTTATTGTTTCCCTTCCTAAACTCTGGTTGCCCACCAATTTCCACCCGGGAAGTCTAGAGTCAGGTTATTAGGTCATTCTGGATTCGGGAGTTGCTGTAGAAATCTGGAGGCAACCTGGATGGTGTAGCATATTACTAGTATGTGTTGTATTTCTTTTCCGCTGTTTGTTGTTGTGAACTCTGATAATGTAATGTAATGTGATGTAATGTAATAACTGATAAGTTCTTTGTTTTAAGGATTATTCATTTATCTATTATATGATGTTCCGCTGCGATTGTGAGATTCTGATATTGTTTCTGTTGCTTTTCTTTCTTCTTCTATCCTTTTCTTCTTCTTAAACCCTAAGAATTTGGTTTCCCGGCATTCGATTGCTCGACAGTTGATACAGTGCGATTTTCGGAAGTCGAAGAATCGGGTCCTTACAATCTTTCACAAAGATTCATTCATGGCTTTCGAAAAATTCCATTTAAAAACTTTAAATCCTTTTAACACAAATTGGAAATCCTTTCTTTCTATGAAAGCTATTATTATTTGAAAAACAAAGGTTTTCGTTTCAGAAAAAATCCAATTACATTTGCATAAGTTAAAGCCCTTCAAGCTTAAAACTTGGGTTAAATTCAAATTTCCAAAATAATATTTTTAAAATGGTTTAAAGCCCATACAAACACATTTATAACTTCTATAACCTTTTTAAACCATAATTTCCATACATAGAATTCAATTTCAAATCTTGAATATAAATTCAAATCAAACTATTTAAATTTCAAAACTTCATCAAGTTATTCAAAATAACTTTTATCTTTAAATTCCTTTCCAAAAGCTTTTCATATTTAACCCAATTCCATTTCCAAAACCATTTGGATTCAAAATTCAACTTTAAAACCATTTCAAAAATCTGTGACTTAACCAATTTCCTCGTGCAATCCATATTTGTGCGTATAGTGTAGTACAGGGGTTTTACACAATAGTGTAACATCATCAATCATTACAGATTCAAGCACCGTAATATTGATAAGTGGTATAATCCTATAACGCTTATCTTCGTTCACAGATTCACAGATGGATAATATAAATTCATCACAGATATAAATATATTACATTCATCACAACTCAAATCAAAACAATTCATATCATAAAGCATCACACATCAAGGATATCAAACAATTCAACATTCAATTGAATCCAAACATCTACTAGTAAGATCAATTAATCTTCTGATTAATTTAAACCAGATTAATTACTTATGAATAATTTACTAATCCTGGTTAATTGATTACCTAATTACAAACCATTTTGATTAATTATCCTTGAATCATTTATTAATTGAACTTTAATTATTAATAAATCAACCTGAATTTATAAATCAATTAACCCTTATTTTTTAATTAATTAACCTTTAATTATTTAATTATTCCTTAATTAATTAATTAATTACATAAATTAATTAATTACCACTAAATTAATTATCCCTAATTAATTTCATCAATTAGTTAGTCCTTAATTAGTTATCATTAACTAATTAATTACCGTTAATCAATTTCAATAAGTGATTATCTCTAATCCTTTATATTAATAAATCACAAATTAATTACATTGAGTAATTATCTTTTAATCACTTGATTAGTCAACCCCTAATCATAAATTAATTATCTTTAATTAATAACATTAATTAATTAATCAACCTTCAATTAATCACATTAATAAATCACTTTGATTAATTTATCTTTAAGTAATTGCATAATTAATCTTTTTAATTACATTGGGTAATTATCCTTCTAAATTTCTTTCATTAAGCAGTTATCATTTAATTGCTTTCAATTAAATAATAAACCTTTGATTACTTAAAACTTAAATTAACTAAAAGATAATCTATTTATCGAAATAAATTACTTTAATTATCATTAAAAGCCTTTACTTAATAAACCTTGTAATTTATTATCATTAACAAATAAATTAACTGAGATTTTAAAGTTAATTAACAATTAAAACATCTTTTCTTAATTAACTTCTTAATATCTTAAGTTTATTCAAAATAAACTTTAAAATAAGGGTTATACATATGTTTAAAACATTTTAAACTAAATTAATTTAAAATAATTTTATATAAAAACCTTTTTAACCAACTCAAAACTGGAATAAACATTTAACATTACAAAAGAATTGGTTTTAACCAAAATTGTTTCAAATTAAACTTGATATGATTTAAAGTTTAAAACTGTTTTCACAGACCCGAGCCATTCATGAATTTTCCCGAGCCATAAACTCATTTACCCAAGCTCAACTGCGGGTCTCCTTCGCGCTGCATTTCTTCAAGCAAATTACCATTTTTCTCGAGTTCGTACACGAGCCTCACCTTTCTTCCCAAATTTCAAACAACCCAAATATTCACAATATCACGTGCATGTGCATTGGCATTCCAGTGCCTTCCGACCATCGTCGATCCCCTCAACCAGTCATCAACGACATTGCTACCTAGCCCGACTACCCAGATCGCTCAAACCCATCATCGATCGAAATCGAACAATTCAATTAAACTGGAACCCAAAGCTTGCCGACGGAAAACCCCTTGGCCCCGACACCACCATCCACCGGCAAACTTGTCGTTCTACCCAAACCTTCATCTCCGTTCCACAAATCAATCCCCCCACCCGCGATCGTCTCTAGCTCGACCACTGTGATTTAGCAATGCAGACTTCCAACCATGACCAAAACTAGGTTAAAACCCTAAACCTTCATCGTACCGCCTCCACAATCAATAATAATTACAACGACTATTTTTCCATCAGTCTACATCATCTCATCTTCCTTTAGACTCAAAATTAAAGTACGATTCCTCATAGATCATCGGAAATTGAGGTTTTTCACATTTCCGTTCCACTCTAAAATCCAAACTGTTTTCAAATCTAAAATCTTGATATTATCATTAATATTCATCATTTTGTAACTCGAATCAGGTTATGAATTCAAAACAAAAATTTGCGAACATCAATTTTGAAGTCTTTGATTTATTTTACCATAATATATTGTTTTTGAAAAATTCACTAAGTATTTCCACTTGCCATTATTTTTTAAAAATGAATATACCTTGTTGTGATCATCTTCATTTTTAAAATCTCAGTTTAATATTGATGATATTGGGAGAAATTAAATTTTAGAACAAAATTTGGAACCCTGTATTTTGAACAGAAGTAAATTTCCTTGTTTTCAGACATACATACTCATCACTGGCATATATATATGTATGTATATGTATGTATATATATATATATATATATATATATAACAACATATTCACATCCATACAACTATTTTACTTTAGGAATCAGTCACAACATTAATTTATAGATTCAATGCTTTAAATTAAAAGTTTGCTCACCTTGTTTGAAGACAGAGGAATTTTTTTAACCTGGAGCTGGAAATCTGAAAATTGTTTTATGTTTTGAAAATCTAGAACTTGGGTCTAAGAACTTGAATTTGTTTTTAGTTGAATCAGATCTGTTAGCTTCCAGTTGAATCCTTGCTTTGATCAGGTTTTAATTTCTAGGCTTTTGATCTCTTCCTGGTTTTTGATTTTTTTTGCTTTGAATTTGGTTCTCAGGTTGAAGACTGTTGTTTTAAATAACCTGTACTTGCTCCAGGTTGAATCATTGTTACTTGTTTGATGTTGTTGAATTTATTTCTATTGATCTCAGGTTTGTAAAAAAAATCTTCTTTTGTTTTGTGGTTTTAGTTTCAGGTTTGAGAAATGAAGATAATGATCAGCTTGGTTATTTTCTTTCTTATGCATGTTTTAAATTTTTAGATTAAAAGAAAAGGAATTTGCTTGCCACATGTTAAATTTTACTAACACTTGTAAATTAATGTTACCACTAATCTTACATTTGTTAATTACATAATCTTATTATTTTACAAATGTCACAAACCGAGATTTTATGTTTACTTTGCTTAATTTAATTTATAAATTTTTTTAAACCCTTATGTTAATAAATTTACACCTTTCAAAAGTTATCGCATTTTTATGTTTATATATACATGTTTTCATAAATATATTTTCCATGCATACAATTTAATTTTTGTCTTATGTAAAATTCTCAAATACCACAACTAAATGTTTTTATTTTTATGTCTATATACAAACTCTATTTATTCATGTAAAATTAAAAGAAAGAATTTTGAACTAATTATACATTACTAAGTAATAACACACACACATATATATATATTAAAATAGCCTTTTGAAAATGATTACATTACTCTCTAATCATAATTTTCATATATTAACACACACACACACACACACACACACACACACACACACATATATATATATATTAGAAAACAAATTCTTATTAACTTTAAAATAAAAATTTCTTTTAAATCCAATTTATTTTCAATACTTATTCTTGAATTTCAAAAACCAAAATTCTATTTATATATATAAACAGGCACCTTTTCTTATTAAATTTGAAAAATTAATTCAAAATTTAATCCAAAATTTTATATTAATTATCAAATTATATTTGACTCAAAATTGGGATCGTTACAGATTCCACCTTTAAGAAAATTTCGTCCCTGAAATTTGCTAGACAAGGAAACAAAAAAGAACAGATGAACATATCAAAGATGAATTATCAGATCAACTGAAATATCTATTCTGCATTTGACTTATAAAATCAGAATATCATCAATAGTTATGAGAACAAACTCATTCTACACTCCACAAGATACTCAGGTCATCCAGTCTACGAAATATGCAGGAGCACCGATTAGTTCGAAGGGCTAACTAACCATTCGTAGAATATATCTGGAACCAAAGAAACAAACAATGGATACTCAATTCAGGTTGGAATATCCCAAAGTATACATCAACTTGTCCATCTTCGAACTTGGATCCATATAAGAAATTTCAACAAAATTTCCAAATTTTGGTTTTAACTGAAATCGTTTTATCGATACAATCTTGTTTTGGCTTCATATTTTATTAGCCAATTTATTACAACTAAAATTTCAAATTCATTAAAGTTCAAAACAAAAAGTTGATAGAAAACCGACGAAAAGAACATGAAATAGAAATTAGAAGCTTTTCTATAATGATTCGTAGGGCTATCACCACACCAAAGCTCCTTTTTATAGCTGCCACGAAGCCATCAGAGAATTGAAATCGAATGATCAAAAGAGATTGATGAGGAAAGTTGTTTCCTTTGTTGTAGGGTATTGACTATTTGTAGTGGTAATCCCCTGTCCTCTATCTCATCCTCTTCTTGCACTCATACTCACTATTAGTGGATTGTAAGAGAATTTCTAAGGCATACAGACAAGATATCTTAGGAATATACTCATTCCAGGGCATTTATAACCCTATCTCTAATGAGTTACCTAATGTGTGATACTCCTGAACTAATGTTCAATCTTCAGCTCTAATACCACTATAACGACCCAGACTTGACCTTCGAAAATCGACATCAAATACATCACCATATTCCAATGCCGTAGATTCAAACGTCGAATCTGGTTTGCTGGAGCTTATAACACATTAAGTACAACAACACAATGCAATTAAAAACAATAACTTTATTATTGATACACAAACAACACATTTAAACAAATGATATCAATACACATCAGAGATACAACAGCAGAACGATATCCACAGAGAGATTTAAAGAGATAGAGAGAAAGATAGCCCGCATCTCCATTGCCAAAGCTCCAAAGCTAGAAAGACTCCAAACCAAAAAGTGGGAACCCCCATCAATGCTGAAATGAAGTAAATCTGATCCCAATGCGATTACCAATATCCAGAGATTGAATGCTATTGAATCTACACCTACTATTCGACTATCTGAAAAATCCAACTCCAGATTGCCCGTTTGGAAAATTGTGGGCACCCAGAGTTTAGAAAGGGAACAATAAACTCCAGGTCAGTCATGGGATTGGTAGAGCAAACTAAAACAGTTTTCTTTGAATAGATTAACAAACAAAAGAATTTAAAATTGAAATCCACAATGCTTTTTGGAAAATAAAACTACCATAAGGCCTCCCGGCACACACACACAATGCAATCGCACACTTAGAGAGATTTCTCCTTATGATATCAAACATGCTTGATACGCGAAAATTCTTTTTGATATTATTATTAGTGCATAGTGGAAAACATTTAGAAAGTATAATATTATTCATAGCCAGCATAGGTACCATTATACTATGCTTACTATAGCTACCATTTAAGAATGGCAGGTTATACAACTGCAATCGTAAAAGGCGTGTATTGGATGATTGGATTTCCAACAATGGTCAGGCTAAGGAACTTCCTACACCGAATGGCACGCCTTTAGAGGGAACCCCCAGGAACCAAACCGGATCTCTGCCAACACAAGGCCATGTTACCTCTGTGACTAGGTAACACCTATAAGTAAGCCATCCTCAGTCGTTACCGACCTTTATCCCAGGATTCACCAACAAATAGAAACAACCACACAGTTAAATATCTGGGATCCATACCATGATACCACTTTTTATCCAGAAGAAAATGGACATACCCTATGGGCGTGACCCCTAAAAACCTTGCTGCAACATTCCTTTTTCGACCATTTCCGGGTTGTGAGGCTCGACGAAGTCTCATCCACAAAGCTACGCTTTTCATAAAAGCCATGCTTCGATCAACACATGATCAGTAGCACTTCGTATGCACATTACCAAATTGTAAATGTATCACTAGTAACCATCAACTACATAACCTCTAAGCTCTATGTCTCAGAGAAGGATGTAAAGATAAGAGAATAAATTCTCCGCCACCAAACAGAAAAGTATTTGATAGAAACCAGCTTTACATCTCAAAGTGTAACGTCAAACACACATCCATACAAGTCTATTATGGGTTCGAACAGAACCGAAGGCACTTCAAAAGAAGCCCTTGCAAATCCAGATAATCCCTAATCACGTCCGGACTCTCCATCACAAAGGGGGATCAAATCTCTATACCCGGGATCAGCCAGTGCGGAGACATTCGATAGGCAATCCTTTCGTTTTCGAAAATACCCGGTCTTCACCACCATCTTCAAATGCTATCCATTTCATAGTATCATCATTCAGAATGGGTTATATGTCACAAAACCCCCTCCCAGCTAAATAGAATAATGAGTGCAATATTTAAAAACATATGGATATTGGGATCTCAGTTAAGTCACAACTTAAAGCCTAAAACCTTTCTTCAAATAGTTTTAACAAATTACCATTTTCAAATCTTTAAACAAAAAGATTTACATCACAAAGTTCATCAATCTTTCACAAAAATTAATTCATAGCTTTCAAAACAATTCCATTTCAAATCTTTTATACAAAAGATACACCTTTAAGATCCTCTTCAATTTTAAAACAAAGTTCAACAATCTTTCAGAAAGATTCATTCATAGCTTTCAAACAATTCCATTTCAAAACTTGAAATCCTTTCAACACAAATTGGAAATCCTTCCTTTATATGAAAGCTATTATTTTTTGAAAAACAAAGGTTATCGTTTTGAAAAAAATCCGATTACATTTGCACAAGTTAAAGCCCTTCAACTCTAAAACTTGGATTAAATTCAAATTTCCAAAGAAATATTCTTAAAATGGTTTAAAGCCCATATAAACACATTTATAACTTGTATAACCTTTTTAAACCATAATTTCCAAACATAGAATTAAATTTCAAATATTGAATTTAAATTCAAATCAACTATTTAAATTTCAAAACTTTATCAAATTATTCAAAATAACTTTTATCTTTAAAATTCCTTTCCAAAAGCTTTTCATATTTAACCCAATTCCATTTCCAAAACCATTTCGATTCAAAATTCAACTTTAAAACCATTTCAAAAATCTATGATTTAACCAATTTCCTTGTGCAATCCATATTTGTGTGTGTATAGTGTAGTCCAGGTGTTTTACACAATAGTGCAACATCATCAATCATCACGGATTCAAGCACAACAATATTGATAAGCGATATAATCGTATAACGCTTATGTTCATTCATAAATTCATAGATAAATAATATAAATTCATCACAGATATAAATAGATTACATTCATCATAGCTCAAATCAAAACAATTCATATTACAAGGCATCACACGTCAAGGATATCAAACAATTCAACATTCAATTGAATCCAAACATCCATAAGTAAGACCAATTAATCATCTAATTAATTTAAACCGGATTAATTATTTATGAATAATTTACTATTCCTGGTTACTTAATTAATTACAAACCATTTTGATTAATTATCCTTGAATCATTTATTATTAAACTTTAATTATTTATAAATCAACCAAATTTATAAATTAATTAACCCTTAATTTTTAAACAATTAACCTTTCATTATTTAATTATTCTTTAATTAATTAATTAATTAATTATATAAATTAATTAACCCTTAATTAATTACCATGAAATTAATCATCCTTAATTAATTTCATAAATTAATTAATCCTTAATTAGTTATCATTAACTAATTAATCCTTAATTAGTAATCATTAACTAATTAATTACCCTTAATCAATTTCAATAAGTAATTATCACTAATCCCTTATATTAATAAATCACAAATTAATTACATTGAGTAATTATCTTTTAATCACTTGATTTTTCAACCCCTAATCATAAATTAATTATCTTTAATTAATAACATTAATTAATTAATCAACCTTTAACTAATCACATTAGTAAATCACTTTGAATAATTTATCTTTAAATAATTACATAATTAATCCTTTTAATTACATTGGGTTGTTATCCTTCTAAATTACTTTCATTAAGCAATTATCATTTAATTGCTTTCATTTAAATAATAAACCTTTAATCACTTAAGACTTAAATTAATTAAAAGATAATCCATTTATCTAAATAAATAACTTTAATTATTATTAAAAACCTTTATTTAATAAACCTTGTAATTTATTATCATTAACAAGTAAATTAACTTAGATTTTAAAGTTAATTAATAATTAAAATATCTTTTCTTAATTAACTTCTTAATATCATTAAGTTTATTCAAAATAAACTTTAAAGTAAGGGTTATACATATGTTTAAAACATTTTAAACTAAATTAATTTAAAATAATTTTATTTAAAAACCTTTTTAACCAACTCAAAACTCGGATAAACATTTAACATTGCAAAATAATTGGTTTTAACCAAAATTGTTTCAAATAAAACTTGATATGGTTTAAAGTTTAAAATTGTTTTACAGACCCAAGCCATTCATGATTTTTCCCGAGCCCTAAACTCATTTACCCAAGCTCAAATTCGGGTCTCCTTCGCGCTGCATTTCTTCGAGCAAACTACCATTTTTCTCGAGTTCGTACATGTGCATCACATTTCTTCCCAAATTTGAAACAACTCAAATATTCACGATATCACGTGCACATGCACCGACGTTTCAGCGCCTTCCCACCATCGCCGATCCCCCAACACCAGTCATCAATGACATTGCTACCTAGCCCGACCACCTAAATCGCTCAAATCCAACATCAATCAAAATCGAACAACTCAATTGAACTGGAACCCAAAACTTGTCGATGGAAAACCCCTTCGCACCGACGCCACCATCCACCGACGAACTTTCCATTCCAACCAGACCTTTATCTTCGTTCCACGAATCAATCCCCCCACCCACGATCGTCTCTAGGTCGGCCACGGCGATGCAGCAATGCAGACTTCCAACGATGACCAGAACTAGGTTAAAACCCTAAACCTTCATCGTACCGCCTCCACAATCGACAATAAATACAACGACTATTTTTCCTTCAGTCTACATCATCTCGTCTTCCTTTAGACTCAAACTCGAAGTTTGATTCCACATAGATCGTTGGAAATTGAAGTTTTTCAATTCCATTCCACTCTAAAATCCAAACGATTTTCAAATCTAAAATCTTGGTATTATCATTAATATTCATCATTTTGTAACTCTAATCAGGTTATGAATTCAAAACAAAAATTTGCGAACAATAATTTTGAAGTCTTTGATTTATTTTACCGTTATATATTGTTTTTGAAAAATTCACTAAGTATTTCCACTTGCCATTATTTTTAAAAAATGAATTACCTTGTTGTGTTCATCTACCTTTTTGAAATTTCAGTTTAATATTGATGATATAGGGAGAAATTAAAATTTAGAACTAAATTTGGAACCCAGTATTATGAATAGAAGTAAATTTCCTTGTTTTTAGGGATACATACTCATCACTGGCATATATATATATATATATATATATATATATATATATATATATAACAACATATTCACATCCATGCAGCTATTTTACTTCAGGAATCAGTCACAACTTTAATTTATAGATTATGGGCTTTAAATTAAAAGTTTGCTCGCCTTGTTTGAAGACAGAGGACAGATTTAAACATGGAACTGGAAATCTGGAAATTGTTTCATGTTTTGAAAATTTGGAACTTGGGTCAAAGAACTTGAATTTGTTTTTAATTGAAACGGATCTGTTAGCTACCAGTTGAATCCTTACTTTGATCGGGTTTTAATTTCCAGGCTTTTGATCTCTTTCTGGTTTTTAAATTTTTTTCTTTGAATTTGGTTCTCAGGTTGAAGACTGTTGTTTTAAATAACCTGTACTTGCTCCAGGTTGAATCGTTGTTGCTTGTTTGATGTTGTTGAATTGATTTCTATTGATCTCAGGTTTGTAAAAAAAATTCTTCTTTTGTTTTGTGGTTTTAGTTTTCAAGTTTGAGAAATGAAGATAATGATCAGCCTGGTTATTTTATTTCTTATGCATGTTTTAAATTTTTAGATTAAAAGAAAATAAATTTTCTCGCCACATGTTAAATTTTACTAACACTTGCAAATTAATGTTGCCACTAATCTTACATTTCTTAGTTACATAATCTTATTGTTTTACAAATGTCACAAACAAAGATTTTATGTTTAAATCCTTTGCTTAATTTAATTTATAAATTCTGTTTAAACCCTTATGTTGATAAATTTACACCTTTCAAAAGTTATCATATTTTTATGTTTATATACATATGTTTTCATAATATATTTTTCATACATACAGATTAATTTTTATCTTATGTAAAAATTCACAAATACCAAAACTAAATGTTTTTATATTTATGTCTATATAAAAACTTTATTTATTCATATAAAATTAAAAGAAAGTATTTTAAACCAATTATACATTACTAAGTAATCACATTTATATTTATATATATATATATATATATCTTAAAATAGCCTTTTGAAAATGATTACATTAATCTCAAATCATAATTTTCATATATTAACATATATATATATATATATATATATATATTAGAAAACAAATTCTTTTTAACTTTAAAATAAAAATTTCTTTTAAATCCTATTTATTTTCAATACTTATTCTTGAATTTCAAAAGCCAAAATTCTATTTATATAAATGAACAGGAACCTTTCTTATTAAATTTGAAAAATTAATTCAAAATTTAATTCAAAATTTATATTAATTATCAAATTATATTTGACACAAAATCGGGATCGTTACATACTATGTATAGATGCGACATAATAGTCAATTTTTTTGAAATTTGAATTTCAAAAGAAGTGTCATTTCGTTGTATCTCTTTGCGAATGGATATGACCATTGTTTCTCTATAAATACCAGATATTCCAAATGAATTTTTAAATATAATTTTCTTATTCATCTCCCCTCCATCCACTCTCTCATCTTCTAAATCAAAATATACCCAAACTCGATCGAAATTCAACTAGAATCAAACTTAGTCATCACTAGTTTGATTCTCCTTCATCTACTCTCTAATATCTCTCATCTCTCTCAATCAAACCAAGATCAAAGTGCTATTCAAGAATCATAGGATCAATTATAATCAAGATTGAAGATCCGAGTCTGTAAAACCCTATCAAATCATACTGCTATATTTATAGGTATGTTTATAACCCGTAAAATAAATTGGGTTTGCTTGGTATCCCATAATTCTAGTGGGTATGCTTGAAGCCCGAAAATCAAGTTACTCTACCTAGAGATCGGGATTCTGGAGGGTGTGTCTCATAGACTTGAAATCGAGATTGTAGTTTCATTTACGAGTTGAAAAGAAATCCATAATAGAATTGTGCAGGATTGATGTAGGGTAACTCCAAACTAGTATAAAATCCCGATCTTTCATTCTACTTTTACTTCATTTTCTTTTATCTACACTTTGATTCTATGATTGTCAATTACATCATTCTAGGTAGAATCTTAAAGAATTTGAAAAATATTCATATATTCCATTAAACACTATTCATCCCCTCTTTAGTGTTAATTTAGCCTTAAGATCCCTATTCTGTCTGTTGTAGTGTAAATCTCAACGCGTATATATAGAAGATTAAACCATATACACATTATGTGTTATACGTACACTTACACATATGTTTGTATTTGATACACAAATACACTATATATATTATGTAATAAAATCAAATCTTTATATAGGTTAATTAAATTAGATAATATTTTAAATAATTTAGATTGGATCTAAATGGTTGGACTTCATAGGTCTGATAAGATCTAAAATGGTAATGGAAATTGAAATTCATCCATTTTACCCGCTACATACTGGCCATGTTTCAATAATGGTACAGATCCCAATACCCTATACAATAGCAGTAATTTTTTTAGTGCATACGCATTTAGTAGTGTGTCAAGAAAATTAGTGTCTACACTGGGTTAAGGTAATCAAATATCCTGCCCTACTTGGCTACTGTCCTTGTCCGAAATGTGAGGTAAACATAAAGGTTATTCCTGATATAGTGTTTCAAAAATTGATAATTCTTTTCAAAAATTATTTATAATTAATATTAGAATGATAATAACTAATTAAAGAGTTAACTAGTTGAATTAAATAACATACATAGTGATATATGTAACATTTTTCTTAAAATGTTTAAGGTTATGTATAATATAGATAATTTTCGGATTCATTATAATTAATTAAATTCATGAATTAAATAGATTAATTATATATTAATTGATAGATAAATAATATAATGTGCATACATTAAGATATATGTATGTAAATATAAATGTATAATATACATATTTAATTTAAAATGAATAATGTAAAATAATTAATTAAAATATTAGTTAATTAATTTAATTTAATAAGATTTAGTTAATAAAATTAAAATAAGATTATACATAAGATTACTATGCAAGTTAATTAAATTATGAAATGTAGTACAAGAACTAAACTTATATAATATGAATGTATAATAAAAGGTGGAATGGCATGAAACCCTAATTAGATTTAAGTACGTATAAACATGTGTTGTGATTTTTGATGTGTTTGACATTTGAATCACAAGGAATAAATAAGTCGATATCACTCAATTAAATATATCAAATGATATGAACATTAATGTAAATGTTGTCATCTACTATTTATATGTTAATTTGCATAACCTTTGTTTGTTGAGAAATCTCAGCTAGGGATGTTATATATAGTATTATTAACAGATAAACTAGATGAGGTAAGATAGCCATTTCTATTTGTTGAGCAAAGTCAAGATATATGTAACGACCCATATTTTTTCCAGTAATTAGAATATTGAATTTAATAAGATTTTAGGATTTAACATTGTATGGAATTAGAAATTTATGATTTGTTAGTAAGAAAACAATTAGAATGTAATTTAATAATGTGATTTAATGTAATTGATTACTATTTTAGTGTAATTCCAGTTTATTTTAGTAATTGTTTGAATGTAAGTTACATTGATTGTAATAGTAGATGTTAATATAAGAATGGAATAATTTAAGAAATAAATGTTGAAATATATGAAGTGAACATAAAACAGTTATGGTATAATGAAAATTCATTTGAAACCTAATATTGAATATAAACTGCAATAAGAGTTGTTGGAATCCTTTAATTGAAAAGAAATGGCAAGTGCATTCTAATTAATAATTTCAACATAAGAACTTACATTTTAAATTAAATTAAGATAAACATTTTAATGAAATTTAAGCTTTGACTTGAAAAAGACTAAATTGTATATTTGTCTCTAACCGGAATAACAAAATTTGAAATTGAATAAAGGATGGAGTGAATTATTTAATGAAAGAATAGAATAAGTTTTTATTTGAAACGCATCTTGGAGAATTTGTTTTTCATAGGATAAAACATTTACTTTGTAAATAGTGTATAAATTTTGTTGCATATGAAATTTCATAAAACATATTTGAATTGGTATAACTGAAAAGAAATGGTGTGTTATAATTAGAATTTGTTTGAAATTAGTAATGAAATGAATTAGAATTAGATTAATTGAAATGTTTCATTAAAAAAGAAACATAAATGAAATTGTAATGAATAAGTTAATATAGGAACTTGCATTGTTGTGTCAATATGGAATAAACATTGTAATTTGAGACGTATAAAAATAAAACTTTCATTTTGAATAAGAATGATTTTGGAGGAAAAATTTGAATTTTAGAATAACACACACACACACACACACACACACACATTAATATTCAAATTTTTAAATATATCAGAGGATTAATGGTTGTGTAAATATTGTGGAATCAATTAGAATTACCTTGTATTAACAGCTGCACATTAATTACATAGGTTCACATGTATTTATATTTCAATTTTATATATGGTTAAAACTTGTAAATTGGTTGCATCAATGTAATCATTACAGTAATTAAAAAAGTAAAGCAAATCATTTTTATGGTGCAGAGATAGATATATCAAGAAAAGAGCTATAAGTCCTGTTTTTTATGTTGTTATAAGAAAAATCCCTGTAGAAATGTATATGTAAATTTGGTCCCTATTTTCGAAAATTGAAAATGCAAGTGTCTTGATCTTTTCTACCAGAAAATGCAAAGCAACTTGCATTTTTCTGTTTTTGAAACTTTTCATGAAATTTTTGAAAATTTGAAAAGCATAAGATAGGTTTCGCTTTCTGATTTTGAAATTTATTCGAAAATTCTGGATTTTTTTAAATTTTGTATTTTTTGGAAAGCGCAAGTAAATTTGCACTTTCTATCAGGAAAGCGCAAGCTAGTTTGCAATTTTTGATTTAGAAATACAGGGACCTAATTTATAAAACCATTGCTACAGGGTCTATTCTTGTAACAACATCAGAAATAGGGACTGTTATCTCGCCTTTTGGCAAGGCCGAGATATTAAAGAGCCGGTTACAAGCTCAGGATCAAGCGTCCTAGATATCGAGCATGCACGGGTTCGCTATGGATGTCTATGAATTTTGTCCAAGCTCGAATCAAGCTACAACTGACAAGACATGACAAACTAACCATGGAAGTCTACATTCTAAATTTCAAGTCAATTGGAGTTCATATGCTCTAGTTATGATCGATTCAAACTGGAGGAGACAGCCGCGTTTTCGTATCCATCAGTAAGCCACGGTTCACTTCGATCCGGTTCGCATCCATCACCTACTTCGCATCGATCGGTTCCTATTGGTTTGTATTGATCAAGTTGTCAGTATTCGAATCCATCATCTTCGTATCGATCGGCCGGTGGCTACTTTGCATCCATCAACAGCGGCAAGACACTATTTCATATCCATGAAGTAACTACCCTATTCGCATCCATCCACCTTTGTTATCTCGTTTCCATCACAGAGCAGATGTTCGTATCCATCAAACACTTAGGGTTCGCCACCATTTAGTTCGTTTCCATCAAAGCAACATCTCTTCGTACCCATCAGATAACCACTATTCGTATCCATCGTATGGCTACAACATGTACTTGGATAGCTCTGTTCGAATCCATAGATGATGGCTTGTTCGTATCCATCGGGTCAAACAGGTCTGGGATGACACGTTAGTTGTGGATGCGAACATGGCGAAATACTTGGGATGACTCGATCAAACTGGAGTGAAAAGCGGATCGACACGAAGAGCGCATTCCACGTTAATTCTCCCACGCGCGCCATCCTCGAGTCGAATGGATCGATTCGAATTAATCGATGCTAAGGTAGCATTACAGTCGAAGATCCTAATTCGTATCGACCATAACTCGAGATCCATCGATCTAAATGCTATGAAATTTTCACAGAAGCTTACGTACAAGTCCAGGAATGTTGATGCCAAGTTTCAGCTCAATTGGACCATTTCTTGATTGATACAAAATCGATTCGTATCGATCACAAATCGAGTCGAAACTTGGTGGAATCGATCGCATGGGCCCACTCACGTGCCAGAAGGAATCTCTCGAAGTTTGAGCGAGATATCAGCCTCCTACACCTATAAATATCCCCTTGAAGCCTACAGAAGAAGAATCTTTTGATTCTCAAGCGCCAAGACTCTGCCGGATCGAGATTTACATCCTACCCTTGCTATTGAATTTGAATTCCAAGCTTTATTTACTGTTGTTCACAGTAATCACTTGTAATCATTCAAAGAGAATAATAAAACCCCAAAAATTTCATAGAGGACGTAAGCAACACGTCGAACCACTCTAGATTGTGTGTATGTGCATTTGTGTTAATGTTTATTGGAGTTTTTGTTAGACAATCTTCATTTTACATTTATATTCTTCACTTTTACCTCTTTAAAAACTTCCGAAGAGTGTTGTGCCCATTTTTGGTACAAACACTTTGGTGCTTTCACTAAGAGCTGAACTCAGGTTTTCTCCTGCTCGCTGGATCTATCGTCGATACCGGATTGCATAAATCTAAGAGAATGATCCAGATTTCTAAACCAGATTCCTTCCAACCTATTCATATTTGCATAAAGTGTGGGAAAGGATCTCGTTCATTGCCATGGTTAGCACAAGGACTACCTCCAACGCTGTCGATTAAGAAGGCCATGATAGACAGAATCTCGCGCTACTACCTCCATCAAACCAAGACGCTACCAGACCCTCGGAACCATCAGGCCCGGTTACCCGACAAGAGTTCCAGTTGCTGCTTCAGGAGCTGACCCAGAGTCGGAAACAACTAACAGAGAAGCTGCGCGCCAATGCCGAGCTGAATAGCCAGCTGAATCGCCAAAAGCGGAGGAGATCTAGGAAAGATCATGCTTCTTGCTCCTCCATAGAAAGTTCTGCCTCTTCTGATTATCATCATCGATCCACGACCCCGACTGGATGGGAGTCACACACAAACTGTTGGACATCAATCAGCAATGACCGTTGGACAGCTAAGAGTCGGTCCATCGGCTAGCTTCCAGACCGGACCCTCCTCCCGAGGGGGTACCGCTCCCTACTACACCACAGACTACCGTGCTACGACCACAGCGGTTGAACCAGGGGTCGATGCCCGAAATGAGCCGAACCTGGATCATCGTCAACATGGACGTACTCCTGAACCATATGTCCCAGAAGACTATGAGCCAAGAAGGCGAGACGTGGACCGTCGACAGCATCCGGTCCAACCTTATAATGTGGAACATGAACACACTTTGGCTCGACGCACACAAAATGTACAAATGCTGGATCTTCCAACCATGATACGTTAGATGATCCGTGAGAGCCAGGGTCTCAAGAATGACGACTGGGGAATCTCCCGAAATCACGCTCCTTTTACAAAAGATATACTTATTGCTGAACCCCCTCGACGATTCAACATGCCGACTCCTCCCATGTACGAAGGAAACTCCGACCCCAACCAACATACTTTAAAATATGAATGGTCGATGAGCGCTGCTAGAGCTGATGATGCAGTGAAATGTTGTAGTTTTCCCATATCCTTGGAGGGCATCGCTACCATGTGGTTCACCCAATTGCCACCTCGATCCATTTCCTCCTTTGACCAGTTGGCCACTAAATTTGTTGAGCAATTCCGCATGCACGTCGCAAGGCCAAAAGATGTCAACACTCTATCTAGTGTCACCCAAGCTCCCGGAGAAATGCTCAGACGCTATTTAGAGAGATTCCATGCTGCATGTGCGGAAATCAACAATCTGAACGATAACTCCATCCTTATGGCGTTGACTAAGGGGATTGACCCCAACTCTGAATTTGCAACTGGCTAGCCGAGAAACCGCCTGCATCAATGGACCGTTTCTATGCCAAGGCAGCTCAATTTCTGAGAAGGGAAGATGCGAAATAGTCTAGGAAGCAAGATGATGCCGGGTTAAGCACGGAAGGGATCCAAAGCAACGTTGCGGTCAAACAGTCCGGTGAAAGCTCCGAAAAAGTTCAGTTGAACGTTCAAAACAAACAAACTCAGCGGAGGGAGAACGTGAATTAAAATAGAATGCGAGATCAGAATCATGGCCCATAGCGCAAGAATCCTATGTTTGACAACTACACTCCTTTAAAAACATCACTAGAGAACTCATATTTACAAACCTGTAATACAATTCAATATAAAAAATCTGCGCCAAAATCGTCGTCAGAAAGACAAATCCAGACGGGAAAATTTTGCAGGTTTCATGAAAGCTACGGGCAAAATACAAATGATTGTCATCATTTGCAAGATTTCGTGGAAATGTTTATTAGAGAGAGGAAGCTAGAACAATTTGTGCAGGCACCCAAGCCTTGAGGAGCGGGCCTGTCAAATCAGAATAATATGCCCGATCGGGCGAGACAGGAGGACCCCGCCCGTACCAGAGGGAGATTATTGATAAACACCGTTAGTGGCGGACCCACTTTGTCAAGGGCCTGGAACGACGAGGATCTTCGTCACTGTTACACATGACGGGCTTTATTTATTTAGTCTATAAATCCTTTGCAATCTGTCTTTGCATTTTGAAGTTCGAATTTGTAACAAGGCATTGACTTTGCCATGTTTTTCCGTTCCAGCAATAAATTACCGTCTCTTCAAGCAAGAGCTATGATTCACCGAATGCGACATTCAACTATCACGACGCACGAAGAGCTAAGCTCTATCGTACGATGGAATTTATTCAAATAGCGAGTGACTATAATACGACCGGCCGCTCACTAAATGAAACCTTGGCTCGGGGGCAAGCCGTTACTTTAAAGGCTGAACTGGACCGACACACGACAATCCTATAACCAACTTCAAATTCCCAGGGTGCGAATTGGAGTATAAACATCAACTCTAGGTTCCCAGAGTGCGAACCGGAGTATAAACACTAACTCCAAATTCCAGAGTATGAATTGGAGTATAAACATCAACTCTAGGTTCCCAAAGTGTGAACCGGAGTATAAACACTAACTCTAAATTCCCAGAGTGTGAATTGGAGTATAAACATCAACTCTAGGTTCCCAGAGTGCGAATCGGAGTATAAACACTAACTCCAAACTCCCAGAGTGCGAGTTGGAGTGTAAAACTTATAAATACGGCTTCGAAGAGGGTGGACCCATCCGCCTAACGACTTCGACCGTATCCTAAACAAATTTGAGGAGGATGGATCCGTCCATCTAACCAACTCGCTTGTCGATTCGGGGTGGATGTGAATCGACCATCCAAGATCCTAGTAATTCTATTGTTCCCAGAGCGTGAACACGATCCAAACGGCCCAAACAAATATGACTGACCATTTGTCGGTCGACTCCAAACTCCCAAAGTGCGAGTTGGAGTATAAACATATAAATGCAGTTCCGGAGAGGGTGGACCTGTCCGCCTAACGACTTCGGCCGTATCCTAACCAAGTAAGAGGAGGATGGACCCGTCCATCTAACGACCTCGCTTGTTAACTCGGGGTGGATGTGATCCGACCATCGATGATCCCAATAAATCCATCGTTCCCAGAGTATGAACGAATTCCTAAAAAGCTTAAACAGATGTGGCTGACCATCTGTCGTCAACTCCAAATTCCCAGAGTGTGAATTGGAGTATAAACATCAATTCTAGGCTCCCGGAGTGCGAACCGAAATATAAGTGTTAACTCCAAATTCCCAGAGTGTGAATTGGAGTATAAATACAAAGTCAAAGTTCCCGGAGTGCGAATTGTGTTACAAACATTGACAGTTTTTGGACTCCCATAGTGCGAAGCAGATTATCGATTACGAATAACTCTAAGTCCCCAGAATGCGGACATGTGCTTAAAAACTTCAACATGCGCGACTGATCGCCTAAGTAAAAGTTCTAATCCCCAGAGTGTGGATGTGACTATTTACAAATAAACAAGCGTGATTCAATCGCTCAAATCTCACTTATTTTAGCATCGGCCCGACAATGCAAAACCCGAAAGAACAGAAACAATCTATGGTCACTAGCCGATCTTTATAACTCATCCCCTAGACTGGAGGCAAAGCTCAAGTGTTAATAGCTGACCGAAGCAGTACAACGTCCAAGTCCGACTCGATCCCTAGTTAGGACTTGTGATCACAATTTTCAGACTTGGCAAATGAAACGAACTCAACTTGATAGTATAAACTCCATAAGTGCACTGAACTGAAATTCAAATACTGCAATAATTAAGCCAAAAAAATGAAAGCTAAAGCTAAGAAAAAAAATTTCATTTCAACTAAATTGAATATGAAGATTCATGTACAAGTTATTCCAAAAAATTTCTACTAGCAGGGAGGCGAGCCTGCATCTATACACGGCCTATGAAGGAAAAGACAAAAGTACATTCCTAACTGGCAAAATGCGCCAAAGGTAGCCTATCTACCTTTCCTTCTTCAGCTTCCTCTTCGAGGCGGAACCGCTAACGGTTTTTCGCTTCGAGCCCTTACCCTTTGGTGGATCATCCCCTGACGAAGGCATGATATCGATGTAACGACCCGTAAATTCTGGTAAATAAAATTGGGTAAATTAATGAGATTTTGTAACTAAATTAGGAAGAAATAAAAAATTTATAACCTATATTGAAGTAAATGTTAAGAATGTAATTTAGCAATGGTTATAAAATTTTAATTTTGACAATTGAAGGAAAATCCCATTTATGAATAGTGTAAGTTGTTACATTTTCTTATAAAATATAAAATGAGAAAATAAAAGTAACTGTTGGATTAACCAATGCAATAATTTATTGATTAAAAGTAACTGCACGTTAATTTAGGCAATAAAATTAGTCAAAGATGAATTTGTATAAATTGAATTTTGTATAATTCGCAATAACAATAAATAAAAGTTTACGTTAATGTTAATTAAGGGATATTTGGAAATAATGTTAACGGTATTCATAATAGAACAAGTTGTTGAATTAAAGAAATGGAAGAAAAGATTTATAAAATGTAAACTTAATAAAAGAATAATGGAAAGGGAAGGTCTGAGGAATTATTGAAATTTGTTAATGGAAAAATATTAATATACTTAATGGTAATAAGATGAAAGTAGAAGTATTTAAGAATTGTAACATATTTTGATAATAGGGAATTCATAGGTGTAATTAAAGTCATGGTAACACACGTTATAAGTTACCTGTTTATTTGGTATAATAATTAAAATGTGAATCAATTGGAATTTAATGAGCCTTAATGTTATATTAATAAGAATTAACGCATTAACTAAATTTGTGCACATCCTATTAATTGAAATAGAAGGTAAAGTTAGGATTGATTGAAATTGGTAAATTGATAAAGGAATTCAAAATTATGTTAACTGATGAAGAATACGTAATCATGTGTAAATTTGTAAAATCAATGTCCGTTAAGCAGTTATAATATTTATAGTTGATAATAAACGTTACTTAGTGATTATTAATATTGTAATGGAAGGGGGAATGTAAATTTAATAGAAACGTAAATTTATATTTTAGGTCGTAATTGGTGAATTGAGAAATAAGTTCAAAAGGAGGTATTTGAGGAATTCTTTAATAAATAAGGATTTGTTGTCCTTGTATTATAAACTTAGGTATAATTAAAATTGCTTCCAATAGAATATAATAGGAAGGGAAGAATTATATATAAATGGTTAGAAACTTAACTAAACAATTGGGAGGCTAAGAAATTGATTAAGCATAATTACTATAAATAAATGAATGATAATAAATGAGGTTATGTAACAATGAAGGGATGAATTAATATATAATGAAATAAAAGAAGAAGCTGACATGACAATTGTAAATGAAAACGAATATTTGGGAGTAATAAATGAAAATTTTGAAATAAACATTGAAGCAATAAATGTTATGAGATGAAATTTATAAGAATGAGACCGAATTAAGCAAATTGGTAATTGTCATTTATCGTTTACCCATTTGTTTCATCTATTGAATTAGTTTAAATCCATTGGAATAAAACGTAATTAAAAACTACGTTAATGAAAATTTAGAGGAAATTTGAGAATATTAATGCATTAACTACAAACCAATGTAAATTGCATCCTTTTGATAATGATAGACCGAGCAATATGACTATTGGTTGATTTAAAGTATAGAAAGCAAGATTTATTAAATTAATTTAAGTATAAAATTCAATAATTGAATGTATTGCAAAATAAATGGAAAGAAAATATATAAAACTGCAATTGATAAATTTACCAAGTTTTAATTTACATCTAGACTTGTTTAAATTTTTGAAAATGATTAAGAAAGTTAAATTTGATGAAATTTGTTATTTTAGAGTTGAAGTTTAAAAAATTGATTTAATTAATTTATTTTTAATTTAATTAATTAATATAAAAATAACCATTTTGGCCACTGACTCGGATTTCGACGAAACCAATTTCATCGGATCCGTAACGGTGAATAAATTTAGGATTTGAAGTTTCGTATTGATCGGACTTGTCGTTTGATTGTATGGGCTTGAAACGCCTTGAAATCAATTTAATTGAAATCAATTTGAAAATATTGATTTTAGCATAACTTCTTCATATGATGAAATTTGGATGTGAAACCTTTTCCATCACGTATAAAATATTTTAAAACACCTATTTCGATATATGGATTGACCCAATTTCATTCCGGAGTCGAAATGGGCTTTTCGGGCCATATATCGTTCAACGCGTATTTTAATTGAGCCCACCCATTCTAATTTCAATTTTTCCTATAAATATCCAGCTTTAAACCCTAGCCTCCCTAATTCTCATTTGTCTGTACGTATATCTTCTTCTCAACTCCGCCTTTCCAATGGCTGCAAACCCTAGATCTAATTTCATTTCAAAATCAAAGTTAAAAATCCAAAGTCCGCAAAAAAATTTGAAAAAAATATATGTCGAAGCTCTCGACTAGCGTTATTCATTGGTGGTGTTCGTTTTTCGATTCGGTTTGTCGTTTGACCAGAATTCAGGCTTTTATTTACGGCCATCCGTTTGAAGGCGTTGATTTAAACAGTGGATCTTCATTTTGGTGACGATCAGAGGGTATGGGAGCGTAGAGGGTGTCAACTCATGCTCATCCATAGGTTTCGTTTGGTTGATGGGGGCTTTGGTTCATCGGTATTTGCATGAAAAAGGGGAGATGGCGCGGTCGCGCAGGGGGGCAGTGGAGGCCGCGCGTGGGCCATGGAGGTGCGGCCCGACGTGGGCGTGGTGACTGGGTTGCTTGATCGGGACAAAGGCGATCGAGGCGGCGTGCGTAGTGGCTTGAATGCGGCAGCGGCTACCTGAGAACGCGATGTACAGTGATATGTTAGGGTTTCGGTTCGCATACAGGATTCTGGGAAGATATCCTTGATGACGTGGCACTAGTATGTGTTCTTTTTTTTAATTTGATTTCAATCGCATTAATCGCAATAACTTGTGCATACGATACCGGATTTATGCGCAGTTTCTTTTGTTAGGATCGTATTGAAATTTCGGACTTGATGGCGCTGGTTTGGACAAATTCTGAGATGGATAAATGTGACGCCCCACCTCTATACCCACGCTAGCCAAGAACATTACGGTGAATGCTGTCGACTAGCACGGAGAATAAGGCTGTTGAGGAGCGACCATCCGTGTAATTTCTTTGCGCGAGCACCGATATGTCAGATAATATAACATGCATTCTATTTCAAGAGGAAATCCGACATACCGACACAAACTCAAAGCTACTACACGGTGGCTATATAAATCCTTCGGAAACAAATATAGAAATAAACATAACACAAATCAGTCACAGACAATTCATATCACAAAGGCGGAAATAGATATGAATATTACACTAGGAAGTGTACATCAGAGTAGTGGTCTCAAAAGATCCACAATATCACAAAAGAATAGTTACATGAACTACACAAAAGAATAAGTATACATTAAGGAGTCTATATCTCAAATGTATACAACAAAATAACTACTAATCTAAGTAGTTAACCCAAAAGTCAAGAAGTTAATCCCGGATGAGAAGTCAAGCAGAAGCACCTGTAACATCTCGGTCTGACCCGAGTATTATTTAATAAGAAAATAATAAACGGATCAGTCTAACTATAAATATCAGATGAACGATATAGAATAAGAGATATGACTAAACACATAATAATCACAATGCCAAGCTGTGATATATATATATATATATATATATACTTAGTTGATAATCGTCAAGTGATTAATCATTGTCACCAAATCTACACAAGAATCAAAGAAACGTCATACTCCTTATTTCGTTCACCATACCATAATTATTGACGATAATATCAATGTCAATCACAAAAGTCAATGACACACAAATTCCAGAAGACTACACAAGAAATCCAGAAATCACAAAAGTCAATGACACACAAATTCACCAATGCACAAATATTGATAAAACTTATCAATGGAAATCACGAAAATTGGTGAAACACAAATTCTAGGAAACTACACAAGAAATCCAGAAATCACAAAGGGGGGGGGGAAGGCCTATCACAAACGGGAGCATAAAGCTCACCAACACGTGTATCACAAACGGAACGCTAATTCCATGGTCGCTAACCATCACAAATTGAGCCGAAACTCCACAAACGGCCCGAAGACCATGGGTTGCTACCCCATCACAAATTGAGTCGAAACTCCACAAAACGGGGTTTAGTCTCCCTCGCAGACAAAGAGACATCGCACATTGCTAGTCTAAATCACAAAGATGATCGTCATGATCAACGAGAAGTGTCGATTACACTAAGTTAGTAAATATATGAGTTTAGCTTCATGTCCCATAACCACTTGCTTAACTTACATATTTACGAACAAACTATAAATCTCCACTAGAAAATTGTCACAAGAGGTTCAATCGAACAAGTCCAAGAATTAACCGACAAAGTAAACGCAAGCGTTTCATACCACTTGTTTTACTAAGCCGTTTAATTAGATTTCTCATACGAGTGAGGTAAAGGTTTGTATATACTAATAGATTGGAAAACGGTTTTATAAACGAATTTGGTATTAAAAGAGTATTGAAATCGTTTGAGTAAAGAGTTTTGATATTTACTACTAGTATAGGAAACCTTTATATTTTTAAAGTGACAAATCACGAAGAAGATTGTAAGAACAATCAATCACAAAAATTCACATACGAAGACGTGAATAAAATCCAACGAAATCGATAAAGGATCCATCGAAATGGATATTCAAAAATCCCTAAAAAGAGTCATCAAAGTCATAATAGACGATAACAACAAATAGGATTATCACGAATCGATTTAAATTGGAATTTCAATCCAAAAAGGCAAATTGGACTCAAACAGCAGGTTCAGTCGACTGAACAGAGATTTTCAGTCGACTGACCCTGTACCTGGAGATTTTCCAGGTTCAGGAAACTTTCTGTTTCCAGTTTCAGTCGACTGTGCAGAGTTTTTCAGTCGACTGAATCATGCCTGGAAACTCTCGGGTTTCAGGTTCAATCGACTGAACAGAGATTTCAGTCGACTGAATCATGCCTGGGCTGTTTTTCAGCCTATTCAAATGAAGAGCAAATTCTTCCAAAATGCAACCGGACGAACATTGGCTCTAAGGGTTTATGCCAATCGGCAACCCGACCCTATATGCTCCTCGGTGCATCACCAAAAACATGATCAAACATCCATAAAAGGATCTCACACAAATTTGACTTAAAAACCCAAAAATTGGAGTATTCACAAAATCAATCCAAAACAAGAGCAAATGCACATGAAGAAGTGTTAGGAATTCATACCCAACAACCAAAGATAATTATAGTCATAGATGTGAGATAAAAATCTCACCTTTGCACTAAAATTTATGAAGATGAAGCTTGAAAGCAAAGGGGAATCAACCACTCTTCAAATCCAACTCTAGAAGCTTGAACTAAGCTAAAAAGAAGAACATTTCATAAGTTAGGTTTAGGAAATTTCTGAAATTGGTAAGAGAATAAGTTGGAGAAGAAGAAGAGAAGCTTACCAATGGGTTCTTCTTGAGTTTGGAGCTAGGAATTTGATTTGCAAGAGAAACTAGGGTTTTGGAGTTTTAATTTCCAATCTCTCCCACCATTAAAGCTAAGAAAACTAAAAAGAGAAAGAAGTGAGGGAGAATGGGGAGAGTGGTTCAGTTTTGGAGTATAAGTTAACATAGGGCTGAGCCCAAAAACCAAACCCAAAGTAAAAAGTAGCAAAATTCAACTTTCTCCAAACATATCGAAGCTTATACTCAAAAAGGTTGCAAACGTCATTTTGAACTCAATGGAGGTGGTCTCGAGTCCTAATTCGACCGTATGCAAAAAGTAGGTTTTCGGACTAATCCGACGAACGATAAAATATTTAAATAAAATATTTAAATATAAAATCGATAAATATGCGGGTTGTTACAATAAAATTTTGGGTTTAAATTGGATTTAAATTCAATTTAAATTCAAAAGGTGATTGTTTTAACCCACTCACAACTTCTAACATTTCTTATGTTTGTTAAATTGATTTATGATATGAGTAGAAATTTATTTATGACTGTTTGGCATACTTTTATTCATCATCTACGTTAAATCGCATTTATTTAATTAAATTGTTATTTAATTTTTCATTGCATATAAACTGCCAGTAAAATTAGTTATTTATTCATTTATTGCATATAAACTCCCAGTTAAACAGTTATTAAATTTATTGTTGAATATAAACTATTAGTTAATACCTGTTATTTATTTTCTGTTATATATTAATGATATTGTTTGGATTGGATGATGGTTGGGATAAATGTTTGATGATTGATATTGGGTGAATGGATGTTTTTTTATATTGTCATAAACTGCAAGTTATTATGCATTTTCATTTCATTCGGGATTGCGGTTTGAAATGATATATAACCGTAAAATTTTATTTTAAATTACGGAGTGAAATGATAAATATCTGTGTCACTTGACCATAGGATAAAAATTTTTATACAGACACCGCGGTCTATATATATAAATATTATAAAATGATTTCTATTGTTTTGTAAAGATATGTATATATGTTTTATGAGATATTGATTTGGTTATTGATAAAGGTTATTTTATATATAGTAAAATTCTGGTTTTTAAGCTATGTATAAAATTGATTTGAATTATAAAAGAGGTTAATAATCAAGTTTGATTTTTTTGAGATCAAATACGATTAAGTATTCATTTAGACTAAATTTTTGGAGTTTAAATGACTTAAATGAGAACAAGGTTGGAAGATGAATATTAAATTAATTTGGAGTTTAAATAAAATTTAGAATTTTTAAAGGATATGATTTTTATAACTTGATTTTGTGTAGAGTGGTGTAATTGAATATCAGGTTGATTCAAATGAATATATCAAGTTAAATAAATTGAAAGAATATCCAGTTATGTGAAGTTAAAGGTTTTACTTAATTTATATTGAATTCATTAAGTAAACATTTCTAATCTAAAAAACAGTAATTGAATTTGATATATATGTATATGGAATTATCAAAGAATTTTTTTTGAAATGGTGGAATATTTTAAGCTTTGAAACATAAGAATTTAAATGGTTTATTTGGAAGTTTAAATCGGTATTTGGAATTGATTTGTGAAATTAAAAGAAGCTATTTTATTTTATAAAGTAAATTAATTTTTAACCATTTAAGAGGTGGAAGTTTGTTTCAAAGTTATGATTTTCAAGGTATTAAAATTTGGAAGTATTATATCAAGAGTTTTGATTTCTAAATGTTATACTTTGAAAGCACTATGATTTTGAAAAGGATATGTTTGAAAAAAAGATATCATATTGATTTGGGTTTTTAAAACGGAAATGATATCGAATTTATATGGTTTTGAAATGAATATTTATTTCGGTTTTAAAAGCATAAACTATTTGATATCGTATTTATATGGTTTTGAATGGATATTATACTCTGGTTTTAAAGGTATAAACTATTTTGAAAAGCCGCGGTGTTATAATAACGTTTGGTTATTAAAGAGACCGGGATTGAAAGTTGTCATACTCTCTGCCAACTCCAAAAATCACTTTAACAACCGTGGTACACGGTGGAGATTCCAGAATGAAGTAGGATGGCGGCGACGTTTCCTTTGTGGTAAATACGTGGACCCAACTCCCGTGAGTTGGCATAAGGTGGCTAAAACAGAAGCGATTGACGGGCCAATTGAGGTAGCACCTTTGATCGGACACATCCCTTCGATATTCTACTCTGACTTTGGTTTTATTCGGTGGCCACTTTTGATTTCTTTGATTTGGGGGTGCGGCTCGAGGTGGGCGGTAGCTGCGGCTACGCGTTACCACCGACTCGGAAGCGTAATTGGTATATCTACCCTGGCATTACCTAGTTGTGCCGTGTCACTTACTATATCACGTCTTGTACGAGTTTCTATTTGTGTCGTACCTATTGAGTATCCTCTGGTAGCCTCCCGATCAGGAGGTATTATGGTATTATATAGACTATTGGCATTTTACGTGTTAAGGTGGAAAATGTAAAGCCTTAACGCTATTTAAAAGTAAGTTTATTTTACAACTAGACACTATTATAATAGCGAAATATACTACATAATAAATAGTTTAATGGATCCTTAGGAGATGTTAATCCCGAGCGTCTCTTGAGTTACTGCACTCATATTTACTTCAGTTGATTTAACTTACATAAGATCTTTTTGTTCTGACTCGAGTGTTCTGTCTTTTCAATTCGCTTAGGTCAGTCCAAGCATTTCAGGATTTGAAGATTTTATTCTGAAGGACGAAGACGGAGATTTGTAGTACTATTATCTACTATATTGTTCCACACCATTTGATTCCGCTGTATTAATTATTATTATCTGGTATGTGTACTTTGATATTTATTGTATAAGTAAAGAAAATCGAATATTTTTTTAAAGCAATTTCATGAATTGTATATTTGATTATTATATTTTATCCTTCCGCTGTGAGATTCTGTTTGTTTTATTTCTTTCTTGTTTTTCTTATTTACCCTACAACAATCCGCCCTTCCGTATGGTTTGAATTGGCACGTGTGTCGATTTAAAGCGTGCGAAAAGGCGGGATGTTACAATATGGTATCAGAGCTTTGGTTTAGCGATAAACCTTAGCTTTGTGGGATCTGACTCTTTATTTATAGGGTAGTAATACCCCATGGGGGTCGCTGAGTGTATATATGAGAGAGCATATTTATTAGTGTTATAAAAAAGTTTTAATATTGTGTTAATCTGTTCTGTTTTGTATTTATAAACTTTGGTTGGTGCATGGGACGTTGTGACATTAATAGGGGTTTCTAAACACTTAATAGGACAGACCGACATAATATTTGTTTTATTATTGGTAAATGAAATAATTTTGCCTATTATATTTCCTATATATATAAAACAAATTTGTACGAATGATATATATATTTGGTTGCAGTATATTGGTTTTTAGGAAATGAAAATTTTAAATAATAGGTGAAATAAGAATGAAAATAAAAATAAATTAAATTGGAAAATTAGAACTTAAGTTCCGGGCCATTGAAAATTTCTTTCGAATGATTTTGGAATATAATAATATTGTTTATAATTTTTTTTTTTATATAAATATTTCAATAAGATTTGAAAGAATTATTTTTAAAGAAATTTTGGAAATAAATTAGTTGTACTCCACTGTCTGTCGCTGGAAAATAATTTCGATGATGAGTGCATGCGTCATCGACATTCATTTTCGAGTTTCGAAGTGGGAAGGCCACTGTAGTAATTTTACTACAGATTTATTTTGATAAACAAAAGTGAATTTTTAATTTTTTTTAAATACACTTAAATATAGATAAGTTGTAAGTATATTTTTCTGTTATTTTAAAATGATTTTGAATAAAACCAGGTATTTAATTCTTAAGTTTCCATTAATTAATAGTTTCAATTAAGTGTAGTAAAATGGAATATAATTAATTTATAAATTAGAACCTTTAATTAAAATAGGTGATTTAATGCTAACTTATAAATGAGATTAAAAGAAATTGAAATGGTAATCTTATAAAATGAAAGATATAAATTTTGAACCATTAATTAATTAAAAGAAATAAGATAAACTTGTATGATTTTAATTACATTCTTTAAAAGCATATATAAAACTTACAAAATATTAAAAGTTGAAATGTTTAACAAGAAATGTAATGGAAATTGTACAAGTAAAAGTATAAAATGAAAGTGTTCAATAAATTGCTTTTATTTATAAGAATTGATGTTATTGAGTTATAAACTTAAGTTATAATGGAAATCTTGCTATATTAATAAAATATGATAGAAGATAAATGTTGTAAGTAAGTAACTATAGACTTAAGTAAATATTGAAGTCATTTATTTTGAAAATAAGCAGAAAGATGAATACTGTAAATAAATGAAATTAAGCAGTAAATAAATGAATTAATATGCAAAGAAATCGAATTAAAAATGAAAATTTGCGAGAAATAATGAAAAATTAAAAAGATAAATCATTATATGAATAAAAAGGAAATCAAACAACACAGATTATGAAATGAAATCAACAAGAATAAACTTGGTTTATTGTTTGGAATAGTTGTTTGTCTTGGTTTGTGGTTGTTTCGGCAAGAATACTTTAAAATTGTTTAGATGAATAATCTATTTAATTTCATCTAAGACTGTTGAGTAATTGATGCACTTAGTAGTTTATTTTCATTCTGTACAATTTAAAGTTTTAAAACCTGAACAACTAATTGTTTGTTTAATATGAATGAATGTTTGATTTGGGTTGATTTTTATATGATGGTTGTATACCTTGTTGCAAGTGATTGTTGATTGTATTGAATTGTTTATTTGTAGTTGAACAACCTTAAATATTTCATTTTATATAATTGTTAACCTTTTTGGATTATATAAGTGAAATAAAGGTTATGGAAGCAATTGGTACTGCTTTTGATTTCATAATTAAGCGTTAATTACCCGACTAATAGGTACGTTTTCAGATTTCGGTTTTATAGCGTTATTATATTATTTTTCCCGTGTTGGGATATATATTATTTTGGAAAATATATGTCATATGTTGTTATATTTGATACTATATTTTCTCCCGAGCCTTCCCGTACAAAGGAGACTCTGCCAAAAATTTTCCGTAAATTTTGGACTTAGAAATTTTGAAAATGATTTTCAAACTTTATTTATTTAAGTATAAAAAGATTTAATGGTTATAAAATGGGTATATTTTATTTAAAGTAATAAATTTTGTAAATTATTTGTTTATAAAGTTAATGTTTTGAATAAGACGTATGGTTTATTTAAATTCTTTCTTCTCCCTCCTTTTTCCTTTTCGGGGACAAAAAATTTTAAGTAGGGGAGAGTGTAACGACCCGTAAATTCTGGCAAATAAAATTGGATAAATTAATGAGATTTTGTAACTAAATTAGGAAGAAATAAAAATTTTATAACCTATATTGAAGTAAATGTTAAGAATGTAATTTAGCAATGATTATAAAAATTTAATTTTGACAATTGAAGGGAAATCCCATTTATAAATAGTGCAAGATGTTAAATTTGGTTATAAAATATAAAATGAGAAAATAAAAGTAACCGTTGGATTAACTATTGCAATAATTAATTTATCAAAGGTAACTGCACGTAAATTTAGGCAATAAAATTAGTCAAAGATGAATTTGTATAAATTGAATTTTGTATAATTTACAATAACAATAAATAAAAGTTTACGTTAATGTTAATTAAGGGATATTTGGAAATAATGTTAATGGTATTCATAATAGAACAAGTTGTTGAATTAAAGAAATGGAAGAAAAGATTTATTAATGTAAACTTAATAAAAGAATGAATGGAAAGGGAAGGTCTGAAGAATTATTGAAATTTATTAATGGAAAAATAATAATATACTTAATGTTAATTAGATGAAAGCAGAAGTATTTAAGAATTGTAACATGTTTGATAATAGGGAATTCATATGTGTAATTAAAGTCATGATAACACATGTTATAAGTTACCCATTTATTTGGTTTAATAACTAAAATGTGAATCAATTGGATTTTAATGAGCCTTAATGTTATATTAATAAGAATTAACGCATTAACTAAATTTATGCACACCCTATTAATTGAAACAGAAGGTAAAGTTAGGATTTACTGAAATTGGTAAATTGGGAAGGAATTCAAAATTATGTTAACTGATGAAGAATACGTAATCAAGTGTAAATTCATAAAATCTATGTCCGTTAAGCAGTTATAATATTTATAGTTGATAATAAACGTTACTTAGTGATTATTAATATAGTGATGGAAGGGGGAATGTAAATTTAATAGAAACATAAATTTATATTTTAGGTCGTAATTGGTGAGTTGAGAAATAAGTTCAAAAGGAGGTATTTGATGGAATTCTTTAATAAATAAGGATTTGTTGTCCTTGTATCATAAACTTAGGTATAATTGAAATTGCTTCTAATAGAATATAATAGGAAGGAAAGAATTATAAATAATTGGTTAGAAACTTAAGTAAACAATTGGGAGGCTAAGAAATGCAATTAAGCATAATTACTATAAATAAATGAATGATAATAAATGAGGTTATGTAAAAATGAAGGGATGAATAAATATATAATGCAATAAAAGAAGAAACTAACATGACAATTGTAAATGAAAACGAATATTTGGGAGTAATAAATGAAATTTTTGAAATAAACATTGAAGCAATAAATGTTATAAGATGAAATTTATAAGAATGAGACTGAATTAGAAAAATTTGTAATTATCATTTATTGTTTACCCATTTGTTTCATCTATTGAATTAGTTTAAATCCATTGGAATAAAACGTAATTAAAAACTACGGTAATGAAAATTTAGAGGAAATTTAAGAATATTAATGCATTAACTACAAACCAATGTAAATTTCATCCTTTTGATAATAATAGACCGAGCAATATGACTATTGGTTGATTTAAAGTATAAAAAGCTAGATTTATTAATTTAATTTAAGTATAAAATTCAATAATTGAATATATTGCAAAATAAATGGAAAGAAAAATATATAACATTGCAATTGATAAATTTATCAACTTTTAATTTACATCTAGACTTGTTTAAATTTTTGAAAATGATTAAGAAATTAAATTTGATGAAATTTGTAATTTTTGATTTGAAGTTTAAAAAAGTGATTTAATTAATTTATTTTTAATTTATTTAATTAATTTAAAAATAGCCATTTTGGCCACTGACCCGGATTTCGATGAAACTAGTTTCATCGGATCCGTAACGGTGAATTATTGTAGGATTTCAAGTTTCGCATCGATCGGACTTGTCGTTTGATCGTATGGGCTTGAAACGCCTTGAAATCAATTTAATTGAAATCAATTGGAAAATATTAATTTTATCATAACTTCTTCATACGATGAAATTTCGACGCAAAACCCTTTCTACTGCATATAAAATATTTTAAAACACCTATTTTGATATATGGGTTGACCCAATTTCATTCCGGAGTCGAAATGGGCTTTTCGAGCCATACATCGTTCAACGCGTATTTTAATTGAGCCCACCCATTCTAATTTCAATTTTTCCTATAAATATCCTGCTTTAAACCCTAGCCTCCCTAATTCTCATTTGTCTATACGTATATCTTCTTCTCAACTCCTCCTTTCCAATGGGTGCAAAACCTAGATCTAATTTCATTTCAAAATCAAAGTCAAAAATCTAAAGTCCTCAGAAAAATTTGTAAAAAATATATGTTGAAGCTCTCGACTAGCGTTATTTACTGGTGGAGTTCATTTTTCGATTCAAGTTGTCGTTTGACCGGAATTCAGGCTTTTATTTCCAACCGTCCGTTTGTAGGCATTGATTTAAATGGCGGATCCTCGTTTTGGTGACGATCAGAGGGTATGGGCGCGTAGAGGGGGTCAACTCAAGCTCATCCATAGGTTTCATTTGGTCGAAGGGGGCCTTGGTTCGCCGGTATTTGCATGAAAAGGAGAGATGACACGGTCGCGTAGGGGGGCCGTGGAGGCCGCGCGTGGGCCATGGAGGTGCGACCTGACGTGGCGTGGGACTGGGTTTCTTGATCGGGACGAAGGCGATCGAGGCGGCGCACATAGTGGGTTGAATGCGGCGGCGGCTACCTGAGAACGCGATGTACAGTGATATGTTAGGGATTCAGTTCGCGTATAGGATTCTGGGAAGATAGCCTTGATGATGTGGCACTACTATGTGTTCTTTTATTTATTTATTTGATTTCAATCGCATTAATCGCAATAACTTGTGCATACGATATCCGATTTACGCGCGGTTTCTTTTTTTAGGATCATATTGAAATTTTGGACTTGATGACGCTGATTTGGGAAAATTCTGAGATGGTTAAAATTTTGGGTTTAAATTGGATTTAAATTGGATTTAAATTCAAAAGGTGAGTGTTTTAACCCACTCACAACTTCTAAAATTTCTTATGTTTGTTAAATTGATTTATGATATGTATAGAAATTTATTTATGACCGTTTGGCGTACTTTTATTCATCATCTCAGTTAAATCGCATTTATTTAATTAAATTGTTATTTAATTATTCATTGCATATAAACTGCCAGTAAAATTAGTTATTTATTCATTTACTGCATATAAACTTCCAGTTAAACAGTTATTAAATTTATTATTGAATATAAACTGTTAGTTAATACCTGTTATTTACTTCCTGTTATATATTAATGATATTGTTTGGATTGGATGATGGTTGGGATAAATGTTTGATGATTGATATTGGGTGAATGAATGTTTATTTATATTGTAATAAACTGGAAGTTATTATGCATTTCATTTCATTCGGGATTGCGGTTTGAAACGATATATAACCTTAAAATTTTGTTTTAAATTACGGAGTGAAATGATAAATATCCGTATCATTTGACCATAGGATTGAAAATTTTATATAGACACAGCGGTCTATATATATATATAAATATTTTAAAATGATTTATATGGTTTTGTAAAGATATATATATATATATATATATATATATATGTTTTATGGGATATTGATTTGGTTATTGATAAAGGTTATTTTATATATAGTAAAATTCTGGTTTTTAAGCTATGTATAAAATTGATTTGAAGTATAAAAAAGGTTAATAATCAAGTTTGATTTTTTTGAGATCAAATATGATTAAGGATTTATTTAGATTAAATTTTTGGAGTTTAAATGACTTAAATGAGAATAAGGTTGGAAGATGAATATTAAATTATTTGGAATTTAAATAAAATTTAGAATTTTTAAAGGATATGATTTTTATAACTTGATTTTGTGTAGAGTGATGTAAATGAATATCAGGTTGATTCAAATGAATATATCAAGTTAAATAAATTGAAAGAATATCCAGTTATGTGAAGTTAAAGGTTTACTTAATTTATATTGAATTCATTAAGTAAACATTTCTAATCTAAAAAAATAGTAATTGAATTTGATATATATGGAATTGTCAAAGAATTTTTTTGAAATGGTGGAATTTTTTAAGCTTTGAAACACAAGAATTTAAATGGTTTATTTGAAAGTTTAAATCGGTATTTGGAATTGATTTATGAAATTAAAAGAAGCTATTTTATTTTATAAAGTAAATTAATTTTTAACCATTTAAGAGGTGGAAGTTTGTTTCAAAGTTACGATTTTCAAGGTATTAAAATTTGAAAGTATTATATTCAAGAGTTTTGATTTCTAAATGTTATACTTTGAAAGCACTATGATTTTGAAAAGGATATGTTTGAAAAAAAGATATCATATTGATTTGGATTTTTAAAACGAAAATGATATCGAATTTATACGGTTTTGAAATGAATATTTATTTCTGGTTTTAAAAGCATAAACTATTTGATATCATATTTATATGATTTTGAATGGATATTATACTCTGGTTTTAAAGGTATAAACTATTTTGAAAAGCCGCGGTGTTATAATAACGTTTTGTTGTTAAAGAGATCAGGATCGGAAGTTGTCATACTCTCTGCCAACTCCGAAAACCACTTTAACAACCGTGTATGCAGTGGAGATTCCAGAATGAAGTAGGATGGTGGCGGCGTTTCCTTTGAGGTAAATACATGGACCCAACTCCCGTGAGTTGGCATAAGGTGGCTAAAACAGGAGCGATTGACGGGTTAATTAAGGTATCACCTTTGATCGGACACATCCCTTCGATATTCTTCTCTGACTTTGGTTTTATTCGGTGGCCGCTTTTGATTTCTTTGATTTGGGGGTATAGCTCGCGGTGGGCGGTATCTGCGGCTGCGCGTTACCATCGACCCAGAAGCATAATTGGTATATCTACCCTGACATTGCCTAGTTGTGCCGTGTCACCTACCCTATCGTGCATTGTACGAGTTTCTATTTGTGTCATACCTATGGAGTATCCTCTGATAGCCTCCCGATCAGGAGGTATTGCGGTACTGTATAGACTATTGGCATTTTACGTGTTAAGGTGGAAAATGTAAAGCCTTAACGCTATTTAAAAGTAAGTTTACTTTACAATTAGACACTATTATAATAGCGAAATATACTACATAGTAAATAGTTTAACGGATCCTTAGGAGATGTAAATCCCGAGCGTCTCTTGAGTTACTACACTCATATTTACTTCTGTTGATTTAACTTACATAAGATCTTTTAGTTCAGACTTGAGTGTTTTGTCTTTTCAATTCGCTCGGGTCAGTCCGAGCGTTTCAGGATTTGAAGATTTTATTCTGAAGGACGAAGACGGAGATTTGTAGTACTATTATCTACTATATTGTTCCATTACACCATTTGATTCCGCTGTATTAATTATTATTATTTGGTATGTGTACTCTGATATTTATTGTATAAGTAAAGAAAATCGAATATTTTTGTAAAGCAATTTCATGAACTGTATATTTGATTATTATATTTTATCCTTCCGTTGTGAGATTCTGTTTGTTTTATTTCTTTCTTGTTTTTCTTATTTACCCCATAACAATCCGCCCTTCTGTATGGTTTGAATTGGAACGTGTGTCGATTTAAAGCATGTAAAAAGGCGGGATGTTACAATCGACGTCCTCCTCCGAACTTGAACTTAAAGGAATACTCTCTTTGGAAGGAGTCGGGAAAGTCGGGTCTGCAACCGGGGGAGGAATGGGCGCGCTAGTATCGACGAATGTGCCCCCAGGAGATATCATCCTAAGTGGAGTTGGACCAACCGTCGTCGTCACCCTACCCTCAGATCCACCGCCATGAACCGCTGCCTCCATCTCAGCATTAATTTCATCCAATATTTCTGCTTCTCAAATAGCATGGGCTTCGCTTGGGGCAACGGTGGACTGTGACGAAGCACTAGAAGCAGGCGGGAACCCACTAAGAACGAACGGTATATCCGCAAAAGGGTCGCAGTGTCGGCCTAAGACCTCATTCATCATCTACTCGTCAAAGGAAATTGAGCTCCCCTATGTCACCTCAATTGGCACGGCCGCAGTCGTGGTGATCGACTCAGTAATAATGGCCTCCTGCACTTGATGTGACTCTTGGATTACATAAGGTGCTGTCAATGTATCTTCGGTCACTGGACAAAGAAGAAAGGAAGCTGTTGGGACACACTTCAAAACAGGTCTTTCATTTCAAATACACATGAGATTCGTTCAGAGTACCTTCCTCAGTATGACCTGCGGCTGGCTGAACGGCTTCGGATGAATGCTCCTTAATAGGAGATAGGCGTGGCTGTTCTGGGTCATAAGCCGGGACGGGCCGGGGCTCTGTCACTGGAGCAGGCTCGGGTCGGGGTGGAGTAGTAATTTCTAAGCTTGTAGAATGATGCTTAACTCTGGAACCTTCCCCGACTTCTTGGTGTTGGGTGCCGAGTTTTTCTCTTGCATGAGAAATCATAAAACCATGAAGAATCTTCTTCTCATCATCATTCAGTATGCGGTTCTCCAGCTCAAACTTGTCAAAGGATCCGCCCGACTGCCCAGCCTTCTCCTCCTCAACCAGCAAGTTCCACACATTACATAGGTGAGTTGGGTAATTATCAAGTCAGGCTAGGTCTCTGTGCCTCAACACGTTGGCATTGTAAGTGACGAGGAGCTCCTCTATGTCAGCCTCTAACCTAGCTTCCGCCAAGCGGACCCTCTCATCGACCTCAGCCTCACACTCGCGGACCTTATTCATGGCCGCATCTCTCTCCCTTTGGAGCACCACTGCTTGATCGCACGCTTGCTATGGGTAGCAGCATCCTTTTCATTTATGATTTCAAAAAATTTAGACTTGAGCTCGTTAAGCTCTTTAAGGGCCACGTCTCGCTCAGCGGTAACGATGGTGTTCCTGTGACCCATGTCCTCCACTGTGGCATAATGCTCCTGCTTCATTCTATCCATCGCCGCATGGGCCTCGTCGGCCTTCTTAAGAGCTTCGATCTCGGATTTACGAGAAGACTCGGCCTCACTATTGAGCACTTGAATAATCCGATCTTTTTGGCCAAATTCTTTCTCCAGCTTTTCAATCATGATTTCCTGGTCGAAGGTCACCTTCGATGCCTTGTTCGCTGTTTTCGACCACTCCTGATATCGGAAGAATATACCCACGATATAATCGTGCACAGTATGTCGGCCGACGCCGAAATCCGTTTCAAGCGTGGGGAAAAGATGAACCCCTCAAAACAAATGTCAAGAAAATCCTTTCTCAGCTGAGCGAGCCTCGTCGCTCCTTCCCCAACGGGCTCGATGAGGGCCTATGTAGTAGTGAAAGGGTCTGCAACCTCAGTTCTACATTGGGATTTAGACCAAGATGATTGGGAAGATGGTTTGTGCCGTGAAGCTTTCGAAGGTCGTGAAACATGAACTGGAGGCGGTGCAGGAGCTCTGGGAGGTGGCGTGCGAGATCGAGACTGACACATGTAACCCTTATCTCTGTCAAACCGTTCCTGACTAGAGTATCCTTGATCGTAGCCCCTATCTCCTTCCCTCTATTGTGATTCGTAGTATGACGAAGACTTGCATTTGCCGCGCAGACTACCAAGCATTGAGCCTCGACCGGACATGGTATCTGCAAGGCAAAACAAAAACGAAGTAAGTAATCTTTCACGGTGGACGGTTTACCGTCGAAAATCGTGTAGTGCCGTGAAGTGTGAATGTATGTGCATCCCCCGACCAACCAGATGTGTCAACCACGCCAGAGGGAAGAGAATCGCTTAATACTAAGGCCTGTTGGAGTTCCTCCAGATCGGCATCATGCTGCATGGACACGTCACCCGGAATTGGAAGATCGGCGAGCCCTTCGTAAAGACTTTCCGTTCTTGGGGAGACATCTCCGAAATTTAAATTTCGAAGGCGGGCCGGGACATGACCATAGATTTCTGTCTCCCCATTTTGGATTGCTTAAAAACGGCTGCCTTGCCTTTTCTCCTTTCTTCAAAATCCTGGGCTGCATCTACAGGCCCGGCCAGAGGTTCATCGTTAGTATGGGTTCTTTCAGAGTCAGCCTCTTTGACTATAACAACTCTAGGCTTTTTACGCTTAACTCGCTCCCTCGAGATAGTCCTCAGTGCACCGTCGAGCCTTATACTTTGTCTTCGCTCGATTAGCCCAAGAATCCTAAGGTTTCTATCCGTCAAGACCAAGTTGATATTCCTCTCTTCCCTTAGGACCACTTGAAGGACCCGAACTATCTCCTTATAATATCCGCCTTCGGGTCACTGAATTATCGCTGTAAAGAAAAAGAGACATGAGTTTGGTTTCATTTACAACTGTCTTGTCGACTACTCGAGAAGATAGCAATACTCACGTCTAAATAGCCATTGCATGCGAATCCAGGAGGGCATCTAACATAGAACCACTTCGTCTTGAAGTAGCTCAGCTTAGTACAAGACCCCGTAATTATTTGACAATTTCTCACGGCCTCTAGGAACGTGAAAGATGGACTGTCTGTTCGACTCTTGAAGTTGAACAGGTATCTTATCTCGGTCAGTCGGGGTGGTCGATAGAGGTGCTCCATAAATGCAATGAGCAAGCTATTTAGTAAAGCATATCCATTTGGGTGTAGCTAAGATGGGGCGATCCCTATAAAGGACAACACTTCCCTTATGTATTGATTGAACGGGAGAAGCGTCCCAGCTGCGCACGCATGTCGATTGAATGTGGTATACCCCTCCGATGGATTATGTGGTATGTCATTTGGCCCCGGCAATATTACGTCGTCCATTGACAATCCATGCCTTAAGCATATTCCCCTAGCATATCTTCAGAATATTGAACGGAATAGAGTCTGGCGGACTATTGATAAAGGATGCGTCAGTTGCCTCGTCCGGGGCCAGATAGATAACTTAGGCCTCGATGTTCGGTATTTCAGGTCTGGGAGGAATTATACTCTGGGTTTCCTGTGGCTGCGAGCTTGGAGTTTCCATAACTAACTAACTCACGAAAAATCATGATTAGATGACAAAGAGCCCATGCGTTCCTCTCGTGTATAGTGTGTGCTGTGCAGTGCAGTGCTGTGCATTACTTGAAGAAATTTTGCAGAGTTAAAAAGAAATTTGCAAATGGCGAAAATAATCGAAATCCAATTGGAATGACCATCATCGCTGACCATCACCACCGGACCATCCTAATGTTGGCGATCGATCCAAATTAAAATTTCTTATCATGTTGTTAAGTAATAGTTTCATCAACGAGTTTTGAAAGGCAGTCAAATGTGCAGTTCTACGATCACGTCCGATTGCAAGGATAAAGCTCGTTGGAGTCAAATGTCTGAATGTGCAAAATTTCTCTGAATCTATCAAACTCTTGCTTGGGATCGATCGCCATAGCTCAAATTAGTGATAAGTCAGGAATCTCCTTTTCGTATCGATAAAATTCGAATCGATCGATTTTCGTATCGATCGATCTTCGTATCGATCGAATTCGAATCGATGCGCTTCGTATCGATCGGATTCGTACCGATGCGTTTCGCATCGCCCCTGGTTCGTATCGGTACATTCGTGTCGTTCAAGTTCGAATTGATACGCTTCGTATCGATCAAGTCGTGCTAACTTCGTATTGGTTACGACTCAGGAACTTCGCATCGATAACATTCACAACCATCGAAAATGACAGAGTTTGTGTTGATTGCTTGCTTTGAACCTCGTATCGATCGTTATTCTGACAGTTTTATATTAAATACTTTAAATTGATATGAAGTTCATCCACCCAAAATCGATAAGAACACCGATAGGCCTCAATCAACAATACATCGATGCGAATCCCACATCCGATCGTCGATACGAAATCAAGCCACGATCTTTCTTTCCATAGGTACGAAATGGAGGCCGAACAACAATCAATCGATGGCTCCACATCCTTAACCCCTTCTTCTCCAACCTACACGAGCGTCGCCATGGCCGCTTTCAACCAAACTTCGGTCCAGATCTGGCCTTAGCGCTTACCAAAATTGGCAATCGGCAAATGTAAGATGGATCTGAAATTTAAACTTTGTCGCTTGGATTTAGTCATAGCTGATTCATTACCTAGATTGAAGTTGAAATTCGAAGGTTGGAAAGGATGAATCTGATCAATTCGAAGGTAATATGCAGTTTCTCTTTTTTCTTGAGTTCGTGGATCAATGCTAATGCAGGAAATACGGAAAGCAGCAGTAAAAAGTGAAAAGTGAAAAATGGCCAAGTCCAAGGGTATTTATATGGGCCAAAGTGAAAGAAAAAGTCAATTCGCCTCCCAGTCCATGCGACCGGTCAAAGCAGGTCAACTCCCAGACCGATTCGAACGTTCTATTCGAATCCATCGCCCACGCCTTCATCGGGGCAAAATTACCACCAGGATTTGTCGATTCGAAACTGCAATTCGTTTCGATTGATTTGACTCCACCCACAATGCACCGATGCAAACTATGCCGTTCGAATCCATCGGATCGCAACATCCAAAAGCCAACTTTCATCAATATGAATTGTAAATTGCCTATTCATATCAAACAACAGAGTTCATCGATACGAAACACATAATGAAGACGGTCCCAATGGCATTGAGATTCATCGATTCGAAACTACTTATTCATATCCATCAAGGCTCGACCTACAACAATTGATGTTCATCGATATGAAATGATGATTCGTATCCATCAATGCCAAACATATCGATGCAAGAGCAACCTTTCAAAATTATATATCGATCCAGGAGAGGATCGATACGAAGGAACGTCCAAAAATAACCGTCAAGCGTTGTTACAACTCGAGTTTCACGTCGGTTCAGGAGAGGATCGATACAAAATTCAATACAAGAAAACCGACAACGCCTCGTGAATGCACAACGTTAATGAGAGTCAGATTAACATATATACATTTTTATCAAACTCATATTCAATTTTCAGCACTAACAAGAATTGGATATTCATCTAATAACGATTACGGCGACAAATAGCTAAGCACTATCAGACAACAATAAGTTACAACAACGCAGGATTACAACCTTCAACGAAAAAGCAATGACTGTTCAAAGTGAAGACTATAGTTTTTCAAAGCACGTCATGTTTCCACAAGACGTACTTTGGGGGGCAAATGTTATCCTGCCTTTGGCAAGGCCGAGATATCAAAGAACCGGTTACAAGCCCAAGATCAATCGTCCTGGATATCGAGCATGCACATGTTCGCTATGGATGTCTATGAATTTTGTCCAAGTCAGAATCAAGCTACAACTGACAAGACATGACCAACTAAGCCATGGAAGTCTACATTCTAAATTTCAATTCAATCCGAGCACATATGCTCTAGTTATGATCGATTCAAACTGGAGGAGACAGCCTCATTGTCGTATCCATCAGTAAGCCACAGTTTGATTCGATCCGGTTCGCATCCATCACCCACTTCGCATCGATCGGTTCCTATTGGTTCGTATCGATCAAGTTTTCAGTATTCGAATCCATCATCTTCGTATCGATCGGCTGGTGGCTACTTCGCATCCATCAACAGCGGCAAGACACTATTTCGTATCCATGAAGTAACAACCCTCTTCGCATCCATCCACCTTTGTTAGCTCGTTTCCATCATAGAGAAGATGTTCATATCCATCAAACACTTAGGGTTCACCACCATTTAGGTCATTTCCATCAAAGCAAAAGCTCTTCGTATCCAGATAACCACTATTCATATCCATCCGATGGCTACAACATGCACTTGGAGAACTCTGTTCGAATCCATAGATGATGGCTTGTTCATATCCATCGGGTCAAATATGTCTGGGATGACACGTTAGTTGTGGATGCGAACACGACGAAATACTTGGGATGACTCGATCAAACCGGAGTGAAAAGCGGATCGACATGAAGAGCGCGTGTCACGTCAATTTGCTCACGCGCGCCATCATCGAGTCGAATGGATCGATTTGAATTAATCGAATCGAAGGAAGCGTTACAGTCGAAGATCCCAATTTGTATCGACCATAACTCGATATCCACTGATCCAATGCTATGAAATTTTCACAGAAGCTTACGTACAAGTCAAGGAATGTTCCTGCCAAGTTTCTACTCAATTGGACCATTTCTTGATCGATACGAAATTGACTCGTATCGATCATAGATCGAGTCGAAACTTGGAGGGATCGATCGCGTGGGCCCACTCACGTGCCAGAAGGAGTCTCCCAAAGTTTGAGCGATATATCAGCCTCCTACACCTATAAATATCCCCTTGAAGCCCACAGAAACATGATCTTTTAATTCTCAAGCGCCAAGACTCTGCCAGATCGAGATTTGCATCCTACCCATGCTGTTGAATTCGAATTCCAAGATTTATTTACTGTTGTTCGCTGTAATCACTTGTAATCGTTCAAAGAGAATCAATAAAATCCCAAAAACTTCATAGTGGACGTAGGCAACATGCCGAACCACTCTAAATTGTGTGTCTGTGCATTTATGTTATTGTTTATTGGAGTTTTTGTTAGGTAATCTTCATTTAACATTTATATTCTTCACTTTTATCTCTTCAAAAACTTCCGAAGAGTGTTGTGCCCATTTTTGGTACAAACAGGACCTTCTGTGCAAAGCCCCTATATATATTCATTAACTAATTAAACTGGTTTGAATAATGTAAATATATATATATATATATATATATATATATTGATTGGTTGATTAACTGATTGATTGATTGTTAATTAATTGATTGCGTTAATGGAGTGCGCACATATATTAACATAAAACGAATGTTTTAATATGGAATTAAATGACATAAATATGTATATATTTGGGTTTATTGATATGAATTAATCAGAGTAAGTTTTGGAATTTGGAACCCAAAGGTTAGTTTATAGGATATAGGTGGTCCCTTCATTTGCTTTACATTTGTTATCACGTCGCATTCTCTCTCTTTCCGTTTTCAACTTCTCAGCATAGGCTCCACTTGAGCATCCATTTGATTATTAGACTACTTATTCGTTTCTTATTAATTAATATAGCATCATTTGACTTCTAATTAATAATTGCCTCATTCTTCTCATTTCTTTCTCATTTGTTCGTTTGCTCCTTTTAAGTGCTTTACTTGAAGTTTTTTTCCTTTTCTTTTATCCATTTTTAATGTGAACATCAAATTAATATTCATGCCACCTAATTTGCATCTATTATTCTCCATTTCTGAAGTTTATTCTGTTTATGTGTTGTTAGTTCTTGTAGCTTCCTTTCATTAGCAACTTATTCTTCTGAAGCTTCATATTAAAAAACGGAAGATTTTTTTTATTTTTTTTCATATATATATATATATATATATATATATATATATATATATATTCCTTTACTTCTTCTCTTTCAATACTACCATTTTAAGGTTGTTCATATTTTTACTTTATTTCAATTCCTAATTTTTTTTATATACTTTATTAGCTTTTCATTTGTTTCCATCTTCATTCCTGTAATCTCATTTCCTTTTTCAAATCTCATCTTTTGTAGCTTCATTTCTCCAAACAAACTTCCGTCTCTTCTTTTTCTCTCTATCTCTCTATTTCATTTTCCTCCTTCTTCATTTTTTTTCTTTTTCAAATCTCCTTCTTCTCCTTTTTTTTCAAAGCTTTCTTTTGCTTATTCTTATTCTTCAAATCATCTTCTTCTTTTCTAAAGCTTCATTTTCTTTTTCAATTCTTCATCTTCTTTAAAAAAAATATTTTTTTCCAAATTCTTTTCTTCAAATCCTGATCTATACAAACTTCTCTGTCTCTTTCAAAACTTTCTAAAAAAAGAAAGATTAAGATAGTAAGGAAACAAACCAAAATGAGGAAGTAGTAGCTAATCCAAATCCGACTAGAAAAGGGAAATCCATAAGGTGAGTTTTTAAACTCACTCACGAAATACTAAAATTTTATTACAAGTTAAACCAGGTTATTTAGTGATAAATTTTTGATTGTTGGTTTGGAATTTTAATTGACATTTAATTTGAATGCCTAAACTCCAATATGGGATAACTAATAGTTATTGTGACATGTTATTGAATTGGTTGATTTGAATGTTGATTGTATGTTGTGACGAATGTTATTGTGATTGAATGTGTATTTTTTCATTTATTTTGATATATCCTTGTTATTACCCTATAGTTTATTATAATAATATAAACTTTTATATTAATTATGTAAACATTGAATAACGATATAAAACCCATGAATTTCATATATTTACTTGTGTAAAAAATTAGTATGTTTAGATTTACTATTCGGACATAAAAATGATTTTTAAGAAATAAACCGTCATTACCTTATTTGAAAGTTTTCAAGATTAAATTTTGAAACATTGGGAAGTTTCCATAGTATTAAATTTCGAAACTTTGGAACATTTTTATAAATCAAATCTCTTGAACTATGAAATTTAATTGGAAATTTTTTCTGTAAACTTGTAAGTTACTAGAATGGATCTATGTGAAATCTATTTTATTTTAAATATGGAAATAATAGCTTTTCAAAAAAAATTGAACCTTCAAAAATGTAGTTATTTGCATTCCTTATTTCATCTAATTTTGATTTAATTTGCATAAGGTCTTTTATTCTGATTGGAGTGTATTATTTTCATTTACGCTCGGGTCAGCCCGAGTATTTTAGTTTTTCGAAGATGTTATTTATTGAAAATAAAGATGGAGTTTGAATACCGTATTTACTAATATTTTTCCGCTGCATTATTTGTATGTTCATTTATTATACTCTGATTGACGTCATAAAAATGTGTAATCAAATGTATATTATAAACAGCTTCATGAACTATTTTATTTGATTATTATGTTTTTGTCATTCCGCTGCGAGATTCTGTGTGTTGCTTTTCTTCATTTCTCTTATTTTATTTATTAAACCCCATTGAGATTCTACCATTTCGAATGGTTTGAGTTGGACATGTGTGGTTTATTGTCGACTTAAATTATCCAAAAGGGTGAGTCATTACAGTTGGTATCAGAGCTTTCGTTTAGACATGCCTTAACTTGTTAGGATTAACTCATTAAAGATAGATTAGTAATACCCTAGAATGTGTTTGTCCGAGTGTATATAAAAGAGAGCGTATTTGGTAGTGTTATAAATGTTTTATATAAGTTTTGGAATGAAATAATTATCCAAATATTATATTATATATAATGGAAATTTTTTATTACTATTATAGTTATTTGTAATGCATTTGTTTTATGAAATGGTAATATTTAATTACTATCATTTATTTTTGCATTGGTCGTATTTAGTCAGTTTATAAGCATTGGCTCTTATTGTTGATTAAATTTATGAATCAAACACTAGTTAAAAAATAGTGTATTAAAGAGAATAAAGTGAATAATTATGATATTTGGTTATGAAATTGAAATGTTTTGTTGTGTGAATCTTGTCTTTTTGTTGATGGGTAGTTTCAGCTATTGAAATAAAAAAGAATAACCGGATATTTTGGATAGTCCAAACTTCTGAATTCAAATATGAGTTGAAACTTAGTAGTTATGTTAAATTATGCAGTTGAAACCGATAACCTTAATTTGAAAGCTAGTGAAATAAGGTTAAATTTGTTATATTTATATTTAGTAAATGAATAGAATTATTGTATACATTCTTGGCATGTAATGTAATAATATACTAGTGTGAACTTTAAGCCTTGACATGTTTAAATCGAAATTGCGAGCAAGGAAATGCTGTAAATGGGAAAAAGAAAAAGTGTGTTTATAAACTTAAATAAAATTTATGAAATGTTTCATAAACAAATTTGTCAAGTAAAAGTGAATAATAATTGGATAAACAAATATGAATTAAAATGAAATGATTATAAATAAAGTCATGACCTATAAATTGTTTATGAAATAAATGGATGTTGCAATAAATAGTTATAATTAAAGTTATGATTACCTTAAACTCGAATAATGTTTTATAAAGAAGTTAAGCTTTTATAAATTGGCTATAAAGTTAAGGAAATTTGTTATGAAATGATTCAAATAAATGTAGTATCGGATGAGAAATATTACATGTGAAATTGAATGTAATTTAAAATGATTATAAATATAAGCAATATTTGAGAATGAGTATATTAATGTTTTACATTAAATAGAGAAATTCTGTGAAACAAATATTAAAGTATGAAGTTATATTTGTCTTAATAAATGACACTAATAAGGAATTTAAATTAAAATGTAATTGTGATGAAACAAATTAGAATAAATATGTCAGTTGTACGTATATTGTTTTATTCACGTAATTAAGTTGATCCAGATTTGAGTACACAAGTTCGAGGTGAATTTTACCATTTCCTGTTAGGATTTTTCATTTGATTCTTGATGGCGAATATTTGATATGGATTTTGGTTCGATTTTAGAATTCTCTATCATAATATATGGCTATGCGAGGAGAATGATGGTTTTTAGTCAAGAAACCATATCGAAGTCCGCATTAGGGAAGTCGAATGGACTATACTAGTTCGAAAGCGAACTTGTGCGATCGAGCAAGCGATCGAATGTGATTTTGCGAAATGATGACATATGTACATCTTATGTTCTAATGATATTGATATGATTTGACACTTAAATTGAAAGTTTTTGGGTTGGATATCTTTGTAATTTAAATTGGAAATTCTCTTTTATGCAAAAATACAATTAATTTAAAACAATTTTGCAAAACTATTTTCTTTTATTTTTCTTAAATAAACTATTTTATTCTATTTTACATACAAACTATTTTATTTACAAAACTATCATACAAACTATTCAATTTACAAAATTATTTTACAAACTATTTTATTTAAAAACTATTTTACAAAACTATTTTATATACAAAACTATTTTACAAAACGATTTTTATATACAAAACTATTCTAACTTCAAAACCTTTTATAAAGCAAAGATGTTCAATCTCATATGGCTCTTCATGCAGCGTACTTGAGTTTGGAAATTTTTTGATTCTTATATAAGATGGACTTTATATAAGTATGAAGTGATTTTGAAAGATTATTGATTATTAATGTACTCAATTTGGAAAATGATGATCTTATATATAATGAAACTTATATAAGTATGGTGTATTCGAAGTAATGATTTTGAAAGGATACTATATATGGTACGATATATTTTGAAGTAAAAGGTATGGGAAGTACCCTCCATGAAGAAGTATAGTACGATATGCTTCGACTTAGATGGACTTGGGGAATCTAGGAATGGATTCGACCGATATAGTTGTCCAGATGTAACGACCTAATTTTTCGACGCTCGAAAGTCGACATCAATACGTCCACTGTATCAAATGCCGAACAATCAAATGATAGAAAACCGAACCGTTAGGGTCAAAGAAGAAGAAGAAGAAGAAACAGAAATAATATCAGAATCTCACATTTCACAGTGGAACAATATATAATAGATAAATGAATAATCTTTAAACAAAAGAACAATACCAGTTTATACAATATATCATCAGAGTCATATACAATACAAGAAAACACTGGCGGTTATACTAACTTGTCACATGAAACTGAACTTGACCAACCTATACGCAGAGGATACTACATAATATAAGTGATACGTCTCGACATCCAGCTTGCCTACCGATCTCTATAGCATACTTTTCTGACTTCGCTCCAGAACAACTGATAACCTAGCTCTAAGCTGCCGGTGTGGAAAATTATGGGCACCCAGATTTTAGAAAGGCAACAATAAACTCCACGCCAGTCATGGGACTGGTGTGAGATCTTAAAATAGTTATTTGCACAAAAAGAAATAAAAAGAAATCCTCTATGCTTTTTGGAAAATGAAACTACCATAAGGCCTCTCGCCACACACAATGCAATTGCACAATTGGATGAGATTTCTCCTTTTGATAGTCAAACATGCTTGATACGCGAAATTCTTTTTATATTATTATTAGTGCATAGTGTAGAAAACATTTCTAAAGTTTAATATTAATCTTAGCCAACATACTACCACTATAATATACCTACTATAGCAACCATGTTTTATGTCAGGTTACCGCCACGCTGCATGGCAGGTTATACAGCTAAAACCGTACAGGCCTCGTACTGTTTTGTTTGGATTTTCAAAAAATGGTCAAGGCTAAGGAACTTCCTTCACCGAATGGGTACGCCTTTGGAGGGATGCCCCAAGAACTTAACCAGCGCTCTACCAACACAAGGCCGGGATACCTCTGTAACTAGGTAACTAACTGTCATGAGTATGTCATCCCCTGGTCTAGACTGACCTTTACAGAGGTGCCTCAACAACTAACAACCACATAAGTAAATAGTCTGGGCTCTATACCAGAATACCACGTTTTATCCACACAAGTTAAATATCTAGGCTTCATACCAAATACCACTTTTTATCTAGAAGTAATTGTACATGCCCTGAGGGGCACGGCCCCATAACCTTGCTGCATCCTTCCTATTTCGACCATTTTCGGGGCGTGAGGTCCGACGAAGTCTCGTCCATAAAGCTACTTTTTCACAAAAGTCATGCTTCGATCAACAAATGATCAGCAACACTTATCATGCCACATTACCAAATTGGGAATATACCATCAACTACGTAACCTATGAGCTCGTATGTCTCAGAGAATGGTGTTAAGCCAAGAGAATAAATTCTCCGCCACCAACAGAAATGAATTTTATAGAAATCAACTTTACGTCTCAAAGTGTAATGTCAGACAAACCACCATACAAGTCCATCCTGGGTCTGAATGGAACCGAAGGCACTTCATCCAATTAAGGAAAGAAGCCCTTTCAAATTCGGATATTCACTAATCACGTCCATACTCTCCATCACAAAGGGTGATACAAATCTCTATACCAGAGAAACTCGGTGCAGAGACATTCGACAGGTAATCCTTTCGCTTTTGAAAATACCCGGTCTTCAACACCGTCTTCAAATGCAATCCAATTCGTCATATCGTTTATTCGAAATGGGTTTTATGACATAAAGTCCTCTCCCGGCTTAACCGAATAATGAGTGCTTATTCTAAAAATAAGTGGTTACATTCAGATTTCAAATAAATCACAACAAATTTCCACTTTGATCTTTTAAAAAAAAGACCCATCACTAAGATTCGATGTGGTTTTGGATAACTATTTGGAATCCGACCCCCAGTTGCATCGAAACTCAAATGCCGTTTAAAGGCCAATATAGGTAGTCGTTTATATAACTATCAATCAATATTCACAACAATCACCAGATTTAAATAATTTTTCCCAAATTATTTATTTTCAAAATATCTTCGCAAGACATATTTTCACACTTCAACCCTTTGAAAAAAAAATTCAAATCACTTTGCTTTTGCGAAATAAATTTTCAATATTATTTATTTCCACTGAAAATTTGCCAAGTCCGAATACTTCAAAATAATTTAAATCACTTATCTCAAAATATATACTTGGAAACATTTAAAATAAAACTATTTTAAAACACTTTATTTAAAATATTAGTTTTGAAATTTTACACCAGTATTTCAACTAAAACTCAAGTCCAAACAAATTTTTAGAAATAAAATTATTAGATAGAGTATAAATTTTTTGAGTAACCATTTCCAAAATCAAATATCAATTAAATCTTTAAAATAATCACTTCTATGATTAACTTAATAAATATTCACTTTAAAGATTTAAAAATAATTTACAAAAATTATTTCTTCGATAATATTCTTTTTAAAACCAATTCTAGAACTTTTAATTTATATTTGAAAGCTACTTTTGAAAATATACTCGGCTTTCCAGGAAAAATACACTTTCCTTTTCAAAATAGTCCAATTAAACCAATTAATGAACCCTTCTCGATTTATTTTAATTTACATCCCAAATTCGAAAATTTCTACATTTCAAATTCGTAAATTTCTTTTCCACACTTTTAAAAATAAACCAATATTTATTTTTTAAAACAAATTACTCTTTCCTTTATAGATTCCCATTGTGAACTTAAATTTCCAAATAGCCATTGATATATGATTTTCAAATCGATTCCCAAATATTCACTTTCAAACACCAAATCAAATTCCAAATTGATTTTCCATTTTATTTCAAACGCTAAATCAAATTACAAATTGATTTCCAAATTTATTACCTTTTAAATAAATTTCTTTATTTCTCCCAAACTATTTAAAATCCAAAATTTAAATAAATTCTTCAACTTTTAAATAATATTACTAAAAATCCATTTATAAAAATCTTTTCCCCATATTTTGAAATTTATTCAATAGGATTTCAAAAATCAATCTTTACCCTTTTAAAATTCCTTCTTTTAAATTTATCCAATTCTCTAAAATGAATTTACTTAAAATTTTCTACTTTAATTTCCAAAAATCTAATTATATATTCTGATATTTTAAAACACCAGAATATATTCGGCTAAACGATAGCCTTCAATAAATTTCAATCACCAATATAATCATTCACAGATTATTAATAATCACATCACAACATATAAAAATAAATTCAACAATTTGAGGAATCCAGTCGGATCCCTCCAACCTGTTTCCCTGCATCCATAGATGTTAGCACAACAATTAAATACCAATTTCACTTTGAGGTGGAATATCGCGATATATGGGATTATATCATGTCATCCGCTATTATGCGGCGCATATGGTCTCATCCGCTTTACAATGCTGGAAAGCAATCACTCCAATACACACACACACACACACACACTACTATATCTAATATCACCAATAGATAAATTTTCAAATTCATCCAAGCACATCCAGAATTTAAATTTAACTATTTAAATTAAACAACCAACCAAGTGAATGAGAAGATCTCACCTTTGTTTTTGTTTTGCAATTCTGATCCAAACCGGCCTGCTTTCTTCATGATTATTTTAACCTTGTATAAATATTTAAACAATTGATTAATATTTGAAATAATTGGATAAATCAATTTCCATCTAATAAATTTATTTTATCTAATTAATTTAATTTCAAACAAATTTTCTTTTAATAAAATATTTGAACTAATTGAATAATCACTTATCATCTCCATTTTAATTAACTAATTATTTGGTTTAAAAAGATTTCTTTTTATATCTTAGAATAATTAAATAGGTTAACTTTCAAATAAATCACTTTAATAAATTATTTTAAATTAAACTAGTAAATTAAAATATCTATACGTATATTCATTTTCTTTAGGACTAAAAATATCTATATGCATTTCGAAATCAAATTTTTAAATATCCTTTCCAACATTTAAAATTTCTATTCTCAAAATCTTATATGTACATATATTTCTGTTTACTAATAAAATTTGGGTGTAAATGTATATATATGTTTAAATTAAAAAAGTATGTATATTCATATTTAAAAATCTTTTCTATTTCTGTTTTTTCTTTTTCTTCTTTCCTATTTGTTCTTACTGCATATATATATATATATATATATATATATTTTATACATATATATTTATTATTAAATTTAAATAAGGGGAACAAAACCCTGTCTTTACTGTAAGCTCGCAAACCAAGTTCGTCGAAGACACCGCGGCTGCGGCCACCTCCAGATCGTGAGCGCCACCATCCAGAGTCGTCAATGACTCGAATCGAATCGCTTGAGTGCGTTCCACCGCGCCACCCGCCGCAACCTCACGACGTCGCCTTGCAACCAACTCCGCTGACGATTTCTTCTATCGCGACTTCCATAATGCTAGTAGCCACCATCGCCCAATTGAACCGCTTGCGCGCGATGATTTCCCATAAGGTTCGAATCCATTTTGATTTTGAGGAAAGAATGCGGCTTCGAACAAAAAAGGGCTCGAATGATTCGAACGAGATGTTGGAATCTTGAAGTATCGGCCATGGTTTCATTTTTTTTCTTCTATCGAAAGAAATTCAGGAAGAGGAAACTTTGATTTTTGCTTACAAACGCTCGGCCAATATCTTATTTTTTTCGTTTTTTAAAGGCAATGCGTGTAATTAGAAATAACAAGCGTTTGAATTCTTCCTTTACGTGTCAATGCTTAAGACAATGCTTTAACAATATTATTTATTTTCAAATTTTAAATTTAAATCGTCTGGATTGTCGCAACTCAAAATAATGAACATTAATCGAAGCGTGCGGCCAGGCGTTCGTAAGATTATACCCATATTCGGAACTCAATGGAAAAGTTTTCGAGTCCAAATTCGATCGTATGGAGAAGATAGCTTTTTGGACCCAACCATTAAATTAAATTCTCGATATAAATTTCAGCACGTTTATATATCGTACAGCAACTCCAAACGCTATGAAAATTGAAATCCGATAATAATACAATATTATTGATCCAATGAAACTTGTTTCGTCGAAATCCGCGACTTTTCCTCGGAATGCTATTTTCAAATATCGATTTAAACGATAAATTTTCAAAACTGAACAAACACTTTAAATTTCAATTTTTAACACTTCTGTTATCTTCAGTATTATCAATATAAATTTTTCAACCCTTTAAACTATTTTTAACAAGCTTAAAAAATCAAGATTTGATCTTTCGCCCAACTTCAATAAATTAAATTCAATAATTTAATTGCCAAATCCATAGTTATATTTGAAATTCAAGTTAAAATAACTTTCAAATATTTAAAATCAATTAAATATTTCAATTTCAAATGTTAAAAATTTCAAGGTCGTCACATTCTTCCCTCCTTAAAAGATTTTCGTCCCGAGATTACTTGTTAAGAAGAGTCACCCATAACCCGTTTACTATTTTCCCAAAATCAAACGGTTTTATCAACTTTCCAAAATAAATCTTTTTATCAAAGACCCATTATTACTTCTATTAACTTCCAACTTTAACCATAAGTTCCAAACAGTATTGTTTTCTCAAGAATTCAAATTTAAATTTAAATTCAAATTATCAAAATTTTCTCAAATTTTTTTCCAACTCCCTAAATTTTCAAATTTTTTTACCAGCGTCTCCTTTGCTCGGCTAGTTTGGTACGACTACAAAATGCCACAACGAGCCCCTAGATTTCAAAAGAAAACAAAACCCAAGTGGCTAGATAAGAAAATCATCAAATTTCATATAGAAGTTTAAAAGCATACTTTTTCGAGCAATTCAAATTTATCTTCGAAATCAAAAATCCCATTCCCTTTTCCTTTATAACATCTGTATATCCTACTTAACAATAATGTCCAATTACAACATTCAAAATCAATTTGCTCATTTCTATACAAAATTTTCAATATTAATTTCATTCAAACCCGTACGATGCACACATATCATTCATACACAATATCAAATTCGATCACTCACTCGATCACACATTCCACATTCGAACTAGTATCGTCCACCCGACTTCCTAGTGCGGACTCAGATCTGGTTCCTGGATCAGAAACCGTCATTCTCCTTGCATAGCTGAAAACTATGATAGAGAATTTCCAGAATCAACCAAAAATCCCTATCCAGGGTTCGCCGTAGAAAATCGAGTGAAAAATCCTAACTCAGATCGGTATAACTATCTCGAAATTCTATGCTCTAATTCTGGATCGAATCGTTATGCGAATAAAGTAATATACGTACATCCCACATATTTATTTCTGACTGTATCAATTTTCTTTTCTTTTATTCACATTTATTTTGATTTCTATTCGCTTATTCACAATCATCATTTTACAACTTTCAGTTTAATCTTCATTCACTTATTAACTTAGAATATTTTCTCAAATCCAAATTTTACTTAACAATTTCACCATTCATTTCTTAAGTTTAATATAATATTCTATATACTTCTTATATTTATTTTCAATTCACCACTTTGATTTATATCTACTTTTATTCAGAATTTTCATTTCCAAATTTATTTGAATTCAATTTCCCTTTTATTTTATAAATATTGAATTCAATTCATTTCAAACCATATTTAATTTGTCATTTCTTTAATTAGTTTCACTTACTAATTTTATTTCAATACTTTTCTTTATTTGGTCCAACTTGACATATTTTTCATTTCACTTAATTTAACTCAATTCAAATATTCAGTTTTAATTCAAATTTTAAGCTTCGATAAGTTTTTCAACTTATTTACATTTCGCACTATTTTGATTTTAACTTTTCTTCAAGTTAGATTTTATTCTAACAATTTCAAATTTTATAAGTTACCAAACTCAATTATATTCCACAAATATTTTAAATAGTATTCCAGAGTCTTTCTATCATTTCAAAATCATTTTTGAAAACAATTCGAATTATGTTTTGAATTTTCAAAACCAAACCCATTTTTGCAAACAACTCCCATTTAAAACAATTTGGCAGCAATTCCTCTTTTGGAAACTTGGAAATGAGCATCGATGATGCTGCAGTCATCACCGAATGACGCAGCGGGTAATTCGAAAACGGATGTAAACGGTGGAATGTAGTAATCGGTGGATTGAATGATGCCGAAATGCCCAAATCTGTTGATCTCAAGAGATACCGGATTCTAGCTATCCTTAACACGTTGATCGCGCACGATACCGTGATGAAGGATCTACGATTCTTCGACGTTGATCTTGCGCACAAGATTCCGTGAATCGGCTTCACAAACGAAGATTCGAGCGCACTCGAATGACGTTGGTGGAGATAGGAGATCACACTCGACTACCAATTGGAAGAAAGCACAAAGCAATCAAAAGGAATTTTATTCAAATGTCAACAAAACTCAAATTGCAACACACTCCCAATTTATAGCATTTCACAACACATCCCCTTAAGTCGTATACGACTTATGACTCATCCCTAGGTCGTTGCTGACCTAACAGACACCCCGCATCTCAAACAGTACGCGACTTAAACCATAGCGGCCTAAAACGCTACGACTCACGACTTATAATACATGGTACAACACAACCCAGGTCGCACACGACCTATCAACATACACGGGATGCGACTTACGACTCAATGACTTACGACCTACTATTTACAACACAAAGTACACGACATAACGACTCAACAAATTACATCACTTAGGTCGTAGACGACTCAACATCACGCGACTCAAGATACACACCCATATTACAACACAACATATAGGTTGGTGACGACCTAAGATACATCACGAATTAACAACGTGAATGACACACGGCTTAAACATAACTTCTTCAACGACTTTGTTAAGTCGTAACCCGGTCACCTCCTTAGATCGTAGCTCACATACGACCCTAGACTTCAGCTGCCACTGCTTCATTGAAGGATTTAGGTCGTAATTCTTTACTCCTTGCTCTGTTAGGTCGTGGCCGACTTAAAATGGTGACATTAGATCGTAGCCCCTTTTATTCGGACATGTTAGGTCGTAGCCGACTTAAAGTTGCTTCATCAACTCGCAGCTCCTCTTCATGCAGCTCCTTAGGTCGTGTACGACCTATCGCCTCCAGGTTAAGCCGTGGACGACTTAACTTTTTCTTGAGTCGCGTACCACTTATCACTTGAAGAATTTTTGGTTGCCTATTTTCTTCTCTGGCCTGAGCTGCATCATCCTCCCCTGGTTGAGAGTAATTCGTCCTCGAATTTGTAAATTCCTCTACATCAGATTGCTCATCTCCATAATATGGCACAAGATGTTTAACATTGAACACGTCAGAAGTGTACACATCCTCCGGCAGCTTCAACTTATAAGCATTGTCATTAATCCGGTTCACAACTTCTACAGGACCAATTTTTCTGGCTTTCAACTTGTTATAACCGCCTACTGGAAAACGATCCTTCGTTAACACAGCATATACCATATCTCCTTCATTAAATTCAACAGTTCTTCGTTTCAAATCTGCAAACCTCTTATATTTCTCATTCGACTTTTCCAATCGTTCCTGAACGATTCTATGACATTCCGTCAAACTTTCAACAAAATCAGTAGCTCGTTTAACTGTCCCCTTCGGTTGTGGTACTACTGTTAAATGCAACGGTCCCCTGGGTAAATTTGAATATACAATCTGAAATGGACTGAAACCCGTACTACGATTCACTGCATGATTATGTGCAAACTCAACTTGGCATAACTTCATGTCCCAACTCTTCAGATTGTCTTCCACAAGACATCGCAACAAATTTCCCAACGATCTGTTAACAACTTCGGTCTGTCCATCTGTCTGTGGATGATAAGCACTGCTAAACTTCAATTTTGTTCCAACCATCTTCCACAAACTTAGCCAAAAATGACTCAAAAATCTAGTATCCCTGTCTGAAACAATAGACTCCGGCAACCCATGTAAACGATAGATTTCTTTAAAAAACAACTGAGCAACACGAACAGCATCCGCCGTCTTCTTACAAGCAATAAAATGTGCCATTTTTGAAAATCTTTCAACTACAAAAAATATTGAATCGTTACACCTTTGAGTTCTAGGCAAACCCAACACAAAGTCCATACTCACATCAACCCATGGTTTAGACGGTATAGGTAACGGCATATACAACCCAGCATTTGTCGCAGTTCCTTTCGAAACCTGGCAGCTATGAAATCGCTCCACAAACCTTTCCACTTCTTTCCTCATTGACGGCCAAAAATAAGATTGATAAATTAACTGCAAAGTACGATCTCGACCAACATGGCCTTCTTCGTGCAACTCCTTGATAATTTTCAATCTCAAACTGCTCTCTGGAATACATAACCGATTTCCCTTGAACAAGAACCCATCAACCAACACAAATTCATCGGTATTCCCATCCTTAACTTTCTCAACAAACTTTGCAAAGTAAGGATCTTCTTCAATCATTTCTGGCAATAATTCAAAACCTGTCACTTCAACTTTCATTGTCGTTAATAAATGACTCCTCCTACTCAAAGCATCAGCTACACGGTTCGTCACCCCTGATTTATGTTTGACAACAAAAGTAAACTGCTATAAATATGCAATCCACGATGCATGTCTCGCTGAAATCTTGTCCTGTCCTTGCATATGCTTCAACGCCTCATGATCAGTATAAAGAACAAATTCTTTCTGAAAAAGATAGTGTCTCCAATGTTTAATAGCTTGTACAACAGCATAGAATTCAACATCATAAGTACTATACCTCATCTTCGCTCCTGACAACTTCTCACTAAAATATGCAATAGGACGTCCCCTCTGACTCAACACTCCCCCAATTCCAACCTTTGATGTATCAGTATGTAGCTCAAACAATAACTGAAAATCTGGTAAAACTAGAATTGGTGCAGACGTCAACAATTCCTTAATCCTCCCAAAAGCAACCCCCGGCCGCTTCCTCTGACCGTACAAATTGTTTCCCTTTCATGCAATCAGTAACTGGAGCCATCATGCTACTGAAGTGTGGAATAAATCTTCGGTAGAATGAAGCCAACCCATGAAAACTCCGAACTTCTATTATCGTCTTAGGTTGTGGCCAATTTCTGACTGCCTCAACTTTATTCTGATCAACTTGAATACCTTCTCCTGAAACAACATAACCCAGAAATAAAACACTATGTGTCATGAACACACATTTCTTTGTAGCAGCATAAAATTGTTCCTCACGAAGAATAATCAACACTTCCCTCAAATGTAGAACATGCTCCTCCGTACTCCTGCTATATATCATAATATCATCAAAATACACCACCACGAGCTTCCCAATGAATGGTCTAAAGATTTGATTCATCACCCGCATGAACGTGCTAGGCGCATTTGATAACCCAAATGGCATAACCAACCATTCGTATAGACCCTCCCTGGTTTTAAAAGCAGTCTTCCACTCATCACCTGGTCTAATACGAATTTGATGATATCCGCTCTTCAAATCAATCTTCGAAAAGATAGTCGCCCCACTCAACTGATTTAGCAAGTCATCCAACCTCGGCATTGGAAATCTATATCTCACCGTAATCTTATTCAATTCTCTACTGTCTGTGCACATCCTCCACGTCCCGTCCTTCTTCGGTACTAACAAAGCTGGCACAGCACATGGACTCAAACTTTCCTGTACACGTCCCTGCTCAAGCAACTCTTCCACCTGCCTCCTCAACTCTTCATGTTCCTTCGGACTCATTCGATAATGTGGTCTACGTGGTAATACTGCTCCCGGAACAAGATCGATTTGATGTTGAATGTCTCTCAGTGGCGGTAACTCCTTAGGCAACTCTTCTGGAAATACATCCTCAAACTCTTTCAAAACTGGCTTCGCTTCTTCTGGAATTTCAACCACTTCATTACACTCTCGTCCAATCAACACAAAGACTTCAGGTTCCTCTTTAACTTCCTTAACAAACTCCTTCAATGATAACAAAGTTTTCAGCTCTTCAATCTCCTCCAACTTGCTCTCCTTCTGTTGTTGCTTCTTGGGAACCAAAGTGATTTTAGTACCCTCGAACATGAAACTATAGCTATTAGCACGACCATCGTGTTGTACTGCTCGATCAAACTGGCCCAACAACAGATGACACACATCCATGTCTACTACATCACACCAAATTTCGTCTTTGTATTTCTTCCCGATTGAATATTTCACACAAGCTCTCCTTCCAACTTTCACCTCACCTCCCTTCCTTAACCAAGCTAACTTGTACGGTTTAGGATGCTTCTCGGTTTTCAATTCTAACTTCTTCACAGCTTCTGTAGAGATAATATTGTCACAACTCCCAGCATCAATAACAAATTTACAAACTTTCCCCAAAATAGTACATGTGGATTGAAATATGTTATTCCTCAACCAGCTAGAATCATCCTCCTGCTTCGGTGTTAAACAAGACCTCCTCATCATTAGATTACACCCCTCGTCTCCGGATAACTCTTCTTCCTCCTCAACATAAGGTGAATTAGAACATTCAGCTTCTTCCTCCTCGTCCTCAACCTCAACTATCATAGTTCTCTTCTTCGACTTCGGACATTCGTTGCTTTTATGACCCATCTCCTGGCAATTGTAACATTTGAACCCATTGCTAATCTTCGCCTTCTCACCTTCCTTCACAACTGGTTTTGCAACAGCTTTAGGAACATTGGAACTTCCACCGACACCCTTCACTTGATTGTTAGAATTAGTAAACACACCACCTCCACGCCTTCCCTGTTTCTCCCAAGCCAACGCTTTCTGATGTGCCTCCGCCACAGATCTTGGATCAAACATATTAACCATATCCTGGATCTGCATCCTCAGCCCTCCAACAAACCTAGCAGTCAGTTGTTCTTCTGTCTCCATAATATCGTTTCTGGCAATGAGTTGGTAAAATTCATCTGCATAGTCATTAACTGATTTCGTCCCCTGCCTTAGATTCTGCAATCTCTGGTACATAAGTGATTGATAGTTGTATGGTAAAAAGGTAGCTCTCATCATCTTCTTCATCTTATCCCACTCAACAACCTTTGACTTTCCCATCCGTTCTCTCGTAAGTTTAGTTTGCTGCCACCACGCCAATGCTCTCCCCCTCAGCCTTGTAGCAACTAACTTCACCCTTCGATTCTCCAGAACCTCCTTGAAATCAAAGATCTCCTCCACATTTGACAACCAATCTAAGAACTCTTCAGCAACCATCCCACCTTTAAATTCTGGAATCTCCATCTACATTCCCGATTCCCAACGTCGATCATCATCAATAACCCGATACTGACATTGTCCCTGATCTCTATCTCTGAAATGAACACTTCCTCTCTCACCGTCAAACTCCTCATCAAAGTCTGATGTATATCGTTGTCGATCTCGTCCTCCAACATCTCTACCACCACTTCTACTACCAACATCCCGTCTATCATGATCATCAACGTTCCTCTTATTACGACTGTCCACACTTCTATGGTCTCGACTTTCTCTCCTCTCCCGTTCCGAATGTGGTGAAATTCTACTCCCTCCATGATTTGATTCGGTGAATTTCTCCTTCTATTCTGGCTCATATCGATCATCAATATTTACAATCTTCCTATGCCTTCATCAATTTTCTCGTGCATACGTTGCTCCATTTGATCGGCCTCTTCCCTTCGATACAACGCTTCTATATTTTGATGGCGGTTGGCTCTCCTTGGTGGCATGATTGAATCAACACAAACACTTCAACAAATCGAACAACAACTTCAACACAAATCAACAAGTCACGGCTTCAAACTTCAAACACAATTTCACAAGGCTCGGCTACTCTCACAAGTATACACGGCCTAACTTCAACAATAATACCAAAGTGACGCTTCAACTTCTCGGCTCAAACACTTCAAATTCAAACACTTGGCTCCAAGACTCGATTTAGCTATGATTGGCTAAAGCAAGCTCTGATACCAAACTGACGCAGCGGATAATTCGAAAACGGATGTAAACAATGGAATGTAGTAATCGGTGGATTGAATGATGCTGAAATGCCCAAATCCGTTGATCTCAAGAGATACCGGATTCTAGCTACCCTTAACACGTTGATCGCGCACGATACCGTGATGAAGGATCTACGATTCTTCGACGTTGATCTTGCACACAAGATTCCGTGAATCGGCTTCACAAACGAAGATTCGAGCGCACTCGAATGACGTAGGTGGAGATAGGAGATCACACTCGACTACCAATTGGAAGAAAGCACAAAGCAATCAAAAGGAATTTTATTCAAATGTCAACAAAACTCAAATTGCAACATACTCCCTATTTATAGCATTTCACAACACAGCCCCTTAAGTCGTATACGACTTCCGACTCATCCCTAGGTCGTTGCCGACCTAACAGACATCCCGCATCTCAAACAGTACGCGACTTAAACCATAGCGACCTAAAACACTACGACTCACGACTTATAATACATGGTACAACACAACCCAGGTCGCACACAACCTATCAACATACACGGGATGCGACTTACGACTCAATGACTTACGACCTACTATTTACAACACAAAGTACACGACATAACGACTCAACAAATTACATCACTTAGGTCGTAGACGACTCAACATCATGCGACTCAAGATACACACCCATATTACAACACAACATATAGGTCGGTGACGACCTAAGATACATCACGAATTAACAACGTGAATGACACACGACTTAAACATAACTTCTTCAGTGACTTAGTTAAGTCGTAACCCGGTCACCTCCTTAGATCGTAGCTCTCATACGACCCAAGACTTCAGCTGCCACTGCTTCATCGAAGGATTTAGGTCGTAACTCTTTACTCCTTGCTCTGTTAGGTCGTGGCCGACTTAAAATGGTGATGTTAGATCGTAGCCCCTTTTCTTCAGACCTGTTAGGTCGTAGCCGACTTAAAGTTGCTTCATTAACTCGCAGCTCCTCTTTATGTAGCTCCTTAGGTCGTGTACGACCTATCGCCTCCAGGTTAAGCCGTGGACGACTTAACTTTTTCTTGAGTCGCGTACCACTTATTACTTGAAGGATTTTTGGTTGCCTATTTTCTTCTCTGGCCTGAGCTGCATCACCGAAGTTATTTTCCAACGAACGAAAAGAGTTTAGTACTTTTATCCCTTCAAAAATACTTTCCAAATATTTTTAAATCCAAATTCCACCAGATTTCAAATCCAATTCAAAAATATTTTCCAAAATAATTTCACCATTATTTTTTCAAATCTTTTGAAAATCATTTTCAAACTCAAAAGTGGTTCAATCTTTTAAAATTTTAATCCCGTATCCTTTTTTAAAAACATTTTCAAATATTTTTCTGGAATTCTATTTCAAATTGTAAATCACACTTATAATTTATATTTACAAATCCCATTTGTATATGAATTTATTTTCTTGGCTTTTAGTTATGATTTCAATTTCTTATTCACTTTCATACTTAAATGATAATAATTTGATATTATCACTTCCTAATAATCAAGCAACCACATATAATTCTAATAGTTTGCAGAAAATTATTTCTTTTATATACAAAAATAATTTGGGTAAAATTATTTCATTTACCCTATTTTAAAACAGTAACGCATCGAATTGTTCTATACAAGTGTTTAAAGATCCCTAACAATAGCATTAATTACTCGCATTGACCAGAATCCATATCCCACTCAACAAACCAATCAACACAATATAAAACAATTTTATATTCACTAACAAATACATGCTCATATTTATTAATACACTCAAACTCATTCTAGAGTACTACTGACTCTATCACTAATGAGTAATCTCCACCAGAGCCAAGGTTATCGCTTAACCAATTGCTCTGATACCGAACTGTAATGACCTAATTTTTCGACGCCCAAAAATCGACATTAATATGTCCACTGTATCAAATGCCGAACAATCGAATGCAAGAAAACCGAACCGTTAGGGTTAAAGAAGAAGAAGATAGAAGAAGAAATAGAAACAATATTCGACCAGCCTTTTGACTCTCAACCTACCTGGTTAGCCAACCCCTCCCCGGGGACATGTAGGGGTAAGAGTCTCCTGCTCGCCACCAAAAAAAAAGCGAGAACCCCTTATCATGTTGAACTTAAGCAAACTCGATGCAGAGACATTCGACAAGTAATCCTTTCGCTTTCGACAATACCTAATCTTCAACTCCGTTTTCAAATGTAATCCAATTCGTCGTATCATTTACTCGGAATGTGTTTTATGATATAAAGTCCTCTCCCGGCTTAACTGAATAATGAGGGCTTATTTAAAAATAAGTGGTTACATTCAGATTTCAAGTAAATGACAACAAATTTCCACTTTGTTCTTTTAAAAAAAAGATCCATCACTGAGATTCGATGTTGTTTTCGGACAACTATTTGGATTCCGACCCTGGGATGCATCGAAATTCAAATGCCGTTTAAAGGCCAATATTAACAGTCGGTTATTTAACTATCAATCAATATTCACAACAATCACCAGATTTAAATAATTTTTCCTAAATTATTTATTTTCAAAATATCGTCGCAAGATATATTTTCACACTTCAACCCTTTGAAAAATAATTTCAAATCACTTTGCTTTTGTGGAATAAATTTTCAATATTATTTATTTCCACTGAAAATTTGCCAAATCCGAATACTTCAAAATAATTTAAATCACTTATCTAAAAATATATACTTGAAAATTTACAATAAAAATTATTTTAAAAATTTTTATTTAAAATATTAGTTATGAAATTTTATACCAATATTTCATAGTCCAAACAAATTTTTAAAAATAAAATTATTAGATAGAGTATAAATTTTTAAATAACCATTTCCTAAATCAAATATCAATTAAATCTTTAAAATTATCACTTCTATAATTAACTTAATAAATATTTACTTCAAAGATTTAAAAATAATTTACAAAAATAATTTCTTCAACAATATTCTTTTTAAAACCAATTCTAGAACTTTTAATTTATATTTAAAAGCTACTTTTGAAAACATACTCGGCTTTCGAGGGAAAATATACTTTCCTCTTCAAAATAGTCCAATTAAACCAATTAATGAACCCTTCTTGATTTATTTCAATTTACATCCTAAATTCGAAAATTTCTACATTCCAAATTCGTAATTTCTTTTCCACATTTTTAAATATAAACCAATATTCATTTTTTAAAACAAATTACTCTTTCCTTTATAAATTCATATTGTGAATTTAAATTTTCAAATATCCACTGATATATGATTTTCAAATCGATTTCCAAATATTCACTTTCAAACACCAAATTAAATTCCAAATTGATTTCCCAATTTATTTCAATCACCAAATCAAATTCCAAATTGATTTCCAAATTTATTACCTTTTAAAATAAATTCCTTTATTTCTCCCAAACTATTTAAAACCCGAATTTTAAATTAATTCTTCTACTTTAAAACAATATCACTAAAAATTCATTTGTAAAAATCTTTTCCCCATGTTTTGAAATTTATTCAATAGGATTTCAAAAATCAATCTTTACCCTTTTAAAATTCCTTCTTTTAAATTTATCCAATTCTCTAAAATAAATTTACTTAAAATTTTCTACTTTAATTTCAAAAAATGCAACTATATATTCGGCCAAACCATAGTTTTCAATAAATTTCAATCACCAATATAATCATTCATAGATTATCAATAATCACTTCGCAACATATAAAAATAAATACAACAATTTAAGTAATCCAGTTGGACCCCTCCAACCTGTTTTCCAACATCCACAGATGTTAGAATAACAATTAAATACCGATTCCACTTCGAGGTGAAATATCGCGGTATATGGGATTATATCATATCACCCGCTATTATGCGGCGCATAGGGTCTCATCCGCTATATAATGTTGAAAATTAATCATTCCAATATGTGTGTATATATATAGATATACTACTATATCTAATATCACCGATAGATAAATTATCAAATTCATCCAAGCACATCCAGAATTTAAATTTAACTATTTAAAGTAAATAAGCAACCAAGTGAGTGAGAAGATCTCACCTTTGTTTTTGTTTTGCAATTCCGATCCAAGCCGGCCTGCTTTCTTCACGAATTCTTTGACCCTGTATAAATATTTATACAATTGATTAATATTTGAAACAATTGTACAAGTCAATTTCCATCTAATAAATTTATTTTATCTAATTAATTTAATTTCAAACAAATTTTCTTTTAATAAAATATTTGAACTAATTGAATAATCACTTATCATTTATCAATTTTAATTAACTAATGATTTGGTTTAAAAACTGATTTCTTTTAATATCTTAGAATAACTAAATAGGTTAACTTACAAATAAATCACCTTAATAAATTATTTTAAAATAAATTGGTAAATTAAAATATCTATATGTATATTAATTTTCTTTAGGACTAAAAATATCTATATGTATTTTGAAATCAAATTTTTTAAATAACCTTTCCAACATTAAAAATTTCTGTTCTCGATATCTTATATATACATATATTTATGTTCACTAATAAAGTTTGGGTGTAAATGTATATAGATGTTTAAATTAAAAAAGTATGTACATTCATATTTAAAATTATTTTTCTTGCCATCACTATTTTTGTAAAAGAAAAAGTTGTACACACTTTGGTTTTGCTATCATCATTTTTATATGTGGCCTGTGCACGTTTCCTTAATAAATGACTTTGTACAATTTGCACATCACTTGTGACTTGTTCACAAACATGAGAAGTAGGGTAGCTTCATCATTTCGGTTGGTTGCTTCATTTTGCCTTTAAGCTCGGAAGTGAATTAATGGTGGTCCATAAAAGCTTGCTTTCTTTCCTTTGAATCCCAGTTGCAACCAATTGTGAAACAAACATTTTGGTGTCTATTCTCTGCTTCGTCTTTGCATATAAATATGGACGGCATGAAACAAACTCTAGGTACTATTGTTTCTTATTATTTTTGATTTTGCGTGCTCATAATTGCCCTGACTACTTTGTTGGGTGCATTAAAGTTTACCCAGATCATCATTGTTGTTTAGTTTGTATATTTAGTATGCTTCAATTATGCATGCTTTATAAATTAGTTACACAGATATTTGTTGTTCCATTCACTGAACGTGTAAAACTATAACCAGGCTAATTTGTTACTGCTTACGTGGCCAATAAGCAATGCACGAAAACACCTTTTGCCAAAGCCAGGCTAATTTTTTAGTATGCACGAGAAAGAAAGAAAAAATCTATTTTCATACAAATAGTGTCTAGGTTATAGAATTTTTGTCTAATATGTATGTTGTGTAATGCTTATCAAAGCAAGGCTAGTGTACATGTATACGTGTGAATATGTTTTGAAAGCTTGTCCCTGGACATTTATTCATAGGCTCTTACTTGAGTGTATTGGGTGGCATTTTTGCTTGCGTATTTATTTATTTTTTTTACATGCGTAATTTTTACATGTATACGTGTAGAACTTTCTAGACCGTATTTTTTTTTCTTCACCATTTTTGCTTGCGTGCATTCATTAATCTGGGCAAACGTTTATGACATGAATTTTATATATAAACGTACCCAGGTTGCGCATGTGTTCTTAGCCAATACTTTATATCTTCATGCGTAACATCAGTGAAGTATTCAAAGAAATGAAAATAAAAAGGTGTTCCTGGACACCACATATTACAAGTTCACTCATGCATGCACTTCAGGTTGCTTTTAGAATAATTATTTTTCTTCTTTCTTTGGTTTCGTGCATATATGAATTAATTGTGCCTATATATGTATTTCACTAAACTATCAGGCATTAATTGATGCATATTTCACGTACAGGGAAGGTTAGGCTAGTTCCATTTTTCATTTTTTGTTTACACATACGGGCCAAACTCTAGACCATTTCAGTTTTGTAAGCTAAAAGTACATTGCAAAACTTCATACATGCAGGCATTTAGTTGCTATGCCCAGATTTTACTTCTCGTGCATGTGAACGTCACTTTTTCGTGCAATATATTTTGATGAAAATGTAGCAGTACAATCTACTGACTAATTTACGTTGAAGCGGTGTTTCGTTTCGAAACGAATTTTGTTGCCGTCATTTTTTTTAATGGGAATTTTACTCTGGTATTATATTTTTGAAGCACGTCGGTTTGACAACATTCCGAAGAATAAAAATTTCTGTTGTTTTGACTTCAGTAACCGTCAATTTTAAAGTGAATTTTTAAGCGGTTATCCCGCAATGCTGATTTGATATCTTTTTTTACGGTGTTTTATGAAGCGCAATTCACTCGTCGAAATTGCTATAGTTGTTGTTTTAATCATGTGTTTTAAAAATCGTTTTAAAATAAAATGGTTTCCCAAATTTTTTACAGTTTACGCTTTCAAAAGAATGAGGAAGCGATTTAAACAATTCAACAAAATTGAGGACTATGAACCCTTACTTTTACTGATTCAATTAATTCCGGACTTGTCCGTTTGAGAACGTAAAATGTTATTTATATAAAATACACAATTTTGCACTTTCAAGGAAATGATGAAGAGAATTAGACGATTTAGCAAAAGTGCGGAGTATGGAACCACACTTTTACTGTTTCGATTAATTCCGGACTCGTTAATTGAAATATTTGCTGTTTAATGATTTTGATGATTTGTTGTGCTTTTCGAGCCACTTTGTTGGAACTTCGGGTCAATTACCAGTACTAGACCTTCGGGTCATTTGTTGGACCTTCGGGTCATTTGTTGGACCTTCGGGTCATTTGTTGGGTGCCAAAAATATAGTACTTGGTAGGCTTCGACCATATGAGATGCACGTGCGGCGTAGCTAAAACTCGCCATCTGCTGGGATCGATCCATCTTTTATGTTGATTTTCTAGTTATCTTATTTTGATTTCTAGATTTTGTGAATGCTGATTTTCTAGTTATCTTAACTGATCTCTAGATTTTTGTGTACTGCTGTTTCAAATTCAATTGTGAATTTGGAAATTTATTTTGATGAAGTTTAATGAGATTTCTTCATTTAAGCAATGTTGATTACTATGTTGTATAGTCTCTTCCGAGATTATAAATTTGGTGTATAGTCTCATCCGAGATTATAACTTTGTGTATTGCTGTTTTGAATTCAATTGGGAATTTAAAAGTTGATTTTGATGGAGTTTAAATTGAGATTTCTTCATTTAAACTATGGTGATTAATTATGTTGAATAGTCTCATTCGAGATTATTGATTTTGATGATGTTTAAATTGAGATTTCTTTATTTGAACTATGTTGATTTTCTATGTGGTATAATCTCATTCGAGATTATGATTATTTGCTTAAGTATTGTTTATCATACACTTATTTCTGAAGAATAAATTAGACTGATCCGTTTATTATTTACTTTTAAATAATACTCGGGTCAGACCGAGTTATTTTATGATATTCGCTATCTCTGATTCAGTAGTAGCTTCAGCTTTTGGGATTTCACTCCATCTTTTGTCTAGTCTTTGAGGTGTACTATTGGTGTTGACTCTCATCTCATGTATGTTGATGTATGTGTTTATGTACATTGGTTCTTGTGAACCATCGAGTGTTGTAGCATGTATCCAGACTTGTCTTCCGCTATATATATCTGATATTTTTGTTCTGATGTGATTATACTATCAGTGTTGTTGTTATTATGAGTTGTTCTGGATTTTTCTTTAGCCATTTAGTTTCGTTTTAGATTTGGATTGAATTTATATATTTGGGAGTAATTTACACAACTCCTATCGATGTAATCAACACTCGTCTAAGGCATAACTTACAGATGGTCGCTTCTAACAAGCCTTATTCTTCGCAATAGCAGACGTTATTCCTTATAATAATCTTTTTTATTGTGAGCATAGAGGCGAGGCGTCACATATATTATACATATATATTTATTATTAAATTTAAATAAGGAGAAAAAAAACCCTACCTTTACTGTAAGCTCGCGAACCAAGTTCGTTGAAGTCACCACGACTGCGGCCACCTTCAAATCGTGAGCGCCACCCTCCGGAGTCGTCGATGACTCGAATCGAATCGCTCGAGTGCCTTCGACCGCGCCTCCCGTCGCAACATCGCGATGTCGCCTTGCGACCATCTCCCTTGACGATTTCTACTATCGCGACTCCCATAATGCTAGCAGCTGCCATCGCCCAATTCAATCGCTCGCACGTGATGATTTCTGACGAGGTTCGAAACCATTTTGATTTTAAGGAAAGAACGTGGCTTCAAACAAAAAGGGCTCGAATGATTCGAATGAGATGTTGGGATCTTGAAGTACCGACCATGGTTTCATTTTTTTTCTTCTGTTGAAAGAAATTAAGGAAGAGGAAATTTTGATTTTTGCTTACAAACGCTCGGCCATTATCTTTTTTTTTCGTTTTTTTTTCAAAGGCAACGCGTGTAATTAGAAACAATAAGTGTTTGCATCCCTCCTTTAAGTGTCAATGCTTACAACAGTACTTTAATAATGTTATTTATTTTCAAATTTTAAATTTAAATTTAAATCGTCTCGATTGTCGCAACTTATAATTTCAAACTCCTATCAAAGTGTGCAGCTAGGCGTTCATAAGGTTATACATCTATTCCAAATGAAATAGAAAAGGTTCCGAGTCCAAATTGGATCGTATGGAGAAGATAGCTTTTTGGACCCAGCTATTAAATTAAATTCTTGATATAAATTTCAGCGCGTTTATATATCGTACGACAACTCCAAACGCTATGAAAATTGAAATCCGATAATAATACAGTATTACGGATCCAATGGAACTAGTTTCGTAAAAATCTAAAACTGTGAATCGGAAGGCTATTTTTAAATATCAGTTTAAACGATAAATTTTCAAAACTGAAGAACACTTTAAATTTCAATTTTTAACACTTCTATTATCTTAAGTATTATCAATATAAATTTTTCAAGCTTTCAAATTATTTATAACAAGCTTAAAAAATCAAGATTCAATCTTTCACCCAACTTCAATAAATTAAATTCAATAATTTAATTGCCAAATTCATAGTTATATTTGAAATTCAAGTTAAAATAACTTTCAAATATTTAAAATCTATTAAATATTTCTATTTCAAGTGTTAAAAATTTCTGGGTCGTCACACCGGACATAAACTGATGAGTTCCTTCGAATTCCATAGCGTAACGTATGGTCTTATGATTTAGCGTAATTCGAGATGGCAGCGAGTGCTTATAGTCTACCGATCCTTCCGTTGGGATAGCGATGTAACCATTATTAGTAGACTACCATTCATGTTGTTTTTTTTAGTGCTACTTTCCATAACTGTTTTTGAAGGTTTTGAGTATTTTCACTGGGCGCTAAAACAAGTCTACTAAGTACTTGGAGAATTCTAGCCTTGCGCCTGATCAACGCATGGCTAGAGTCTCTAAAAACAATGATAAACTTGTTAAGACATCGAGTTATAAAAGTATTTTGATAAAGTATTATATAAAGGATATTTTGATCATTTTCCTTCTCTTTCTTTTCTAAATACTTTAAAATGTTTAAAATAGTGTTCATTCATTTATGTAGAACATGGTTTAATAGTTAATTATCAATATTGTAAATATTGTGAGAAGTTATTAATTAAATAAAACATATTTAAAGTTAATGATTATTGATTAATTAAAGATGTTTGAAAAGTATTTTAGATTTAAACTGATAAAATTTATAAATAATGGATTTAAAGGTATTATATCAATGGACTATATAAATAAGAAAATAAATGATTTGGGAAACTTATTATAGTAATACGCTTGAAAAATAAATTGGAATTGTTGTTTATGAAGTATGTTTTGAAATATTTACATGACTTCGAAGTACTAATAGTTGTATATGATATATTTGTTTGGTAGGAAGTGAAATTTTATAAATACTAATTGAAAAATAGGATTTATAAATAAAAAGAATTTAATTGGAAATTTGAGAACTCAAGTTCCGGGATTTTGAAATTGTTTTTCAAGTGTTTTTGAAAAATAATACTAGTATTTTTTGGAAGTATTTTGGATAAATATTCTCTAATGTGATTTGAAAGAAATGTTTTAAAAGAAATTTTAAAAAGAAAATAAGTTATGTACTCCCCTCTTTTATCGCTGGAAAATAATTTCGGTGATGAGATTACGCAATATCGACGTTCATTTTCGAGTTTCAAAGTGAAAAGACCGCTATATAGTTTTACTGCACAATATTTTTGAAAAACAAATCCTAGTTTTTTATTTCTAAATATAATTTGATATATAAAAGCTATGAGTGTCTATATAAACATATATATTATTTCATATGATTTGAAATGAACCCGACATTTAGTTTTTAAGTTACTATAAATTAGAGATTTTAATTATTGTAATGAAGGAAATCATGACTATATTAACAATTGGAAACTTCCAAATTGAAATTAAGGAATTAGATGTTAAGTGATTAATGAAATATATGGGAAACCAAAAATAACTTGTAAATATGAAAATTTTAGAAGATATAATTATTGAACATTTTGTTAACCGAGGTGAATAAAAAAAACTTGTATAATATTTAAATTTACTCTATAAAAAATATATATAACTTACCAAAATGTTAAAAGTTGAAAATTTTAAATAGGAATATGTAATAGAATATTATACAAATAAAACTTAAGTAATGGAAGTGTTCAATGGAATTATTTCTATAAATAAGAATTTTGGTGTACAAAAAATGTTATAAACATAAGTTAATATTGTGAAATGCTTGTAATTAAATTATATAGTAAAAAGGTAAATACTGTTTACGTAAATGATTATAAACTCAAGAAAATGACTGAAATGATTTACTGATGAATTTTAGTGTTAAATGGATATCAAACATTATAAGTAAATAAACGTGAATTAAACTGCAATGAAAAGTATGTAATACTTAATAATGAATTCATTGATTATTTTAGATATTGAATGTGAAATAATTTATGTCAATACATGAAAAAGACATCGTATGTACGAATGAAAATAAAAAAAGGTAAGTGAGGAAAAAAGAAACCAATTGAATAAACTTAAATAATGTGTTGAAATTATTGGTTGTTTTGGCTTATGGAATTTTTGAAAAGGATACTTCTAATTGTTTAAGTTTCTATGGACAATCTATTGAGAAATTATCCAAGGTTGTTGAGCGTAGTGTACACTTGATGGTTATTTATCACCTTGCACGCTTAAAAGTTTCTAAATTAAACAAACCATTGGTTTTGGTTGCTATGGATGTACGATGGATTCTTTGGTTGCATAAATGATTATATTGTTTATTTGTATATGTTTTATATTGATTTGATTTTGTTGCAAATTGAAAACAACTAAATATTTCTTTTGAATAAAATTCTCACTATTTTGGATTATACAAGTGAAATACAGGTTTATGGAAGCAATAGTTACTGCTTTTGAGTTCATAAATAAAGATGTTTGCTCAACAAATAGTACGTTTTCGGATTTCGGTTTTATAGTGATGTAATATTTTTTTCCGATGGTTTGGGATTTTATTATTGAAATATATATATATATATATATATATATATATATATATTCGTGTGTGTGTGTGTATGGTTCTTATTGATATTATTATTTCTCCCGGACCTCTCCGTACAAAGGAGACTCTAGCAAAATTTTCCGTATTTTCAAACTTTAGTAAACTTGAATATGTAGATTCAATTTATTAATTAGTATAGTTACTTGTTATTTAAAAATACTTAATTTTGAAAATTTAATTCTTTATAAATTGATTAATTGAATAAAATTATTTTAAGCTTCTTAATTCCTTCTCGTTCCTTTTCGAGGACGAAAAGTTTTGAAAGGAGGAGTGTGACGACCTGCATTTTTTTCCGATAATTAGAATATTGAATTTAATAAAATTTTAGGATTTAATATTGTATGGATTTAGAAATTTATGGTTTGTTAGTAAAAAAAATAATTAGAATGTGATTTAATGTAATTGGTTACCATTTTAGTGTAATTTCAATTTATTTTAATAATTGTTTGAATGTAAGTTCCATTGATTGCAATAATGGATGTTAATATAAGAATGGAATAATTTAAGAAATAAATGTTGGAATATATGAAATGAACAGAAAACAGTTGTGGTATAATGAGAATTCATTTGAAATCTAATATTGAATATAAACTACAATAAGAGTTGTTGGAATCCTTTAATTGAAAAGAAAAGACAAGTGCATTGTAATTAATAAGTTCAACATAAGAACTTACATTTTGAATTATATTAAGATGAACATTTTGATGAAATTTAAATTTTCACTTGAAAAGAATAAATAGTATGTTTATCTCTAACCGAAATAACAAATATTAAATTTGAATAAAGAATGCAGTAAACGTTTTAATGAAAGAATAACATAAGTTGTTATTTGAAAAGCATCTTGGAGAATATGATTTTCAATAAGATAAAACATTTACTTTGTAAATAGTGCATAAATTTTGTTGCATAAGAAATTTTATAAAACATGTTTGATGTAATGATCCCGGTTTTAAGCCAACTTTAATTCAGTAATTAATATGATTTTTGGGACTAAATTGTGGATTAATTTGAATTTTTCCAAAATTAAATAAGATATGTGTTTGTTTATATATATATATAGATTTTGATTTGAAATTTGATTTGAAATTCAAAAATAAATATCTTATAATTGAATTTTATTTTCTAATTATATTAAATATTCGTTTTTGATTTGGAAGTTATATTTGCAATTCGATATAATAAATTTTTAAAAACTATTTAAAAGTTAAATTCTATATTTTAAAAACTTGTTTATTTGTGAATGAAAGATAAGCGTTATAAGGCTATACCGCTTATTAAATTATTGTGCTTGGATTTATGATGGTTGATATTTTATTATTGCCTGTGAAACCCCTAGACTACACACAACACATACACAAATATGGATTTCATGTGAAATTGTTTAAGTCACGGGTATTTCGAATTTAATTCAAAAGAATTTAAAAGTTGAAATTTGAATCCAAAATGGTTTGGAAGTGGAATTGGGTTGAATATGAAAAACTTTTGAAAGGGATGTTTTGTAATTAAAATTATTTTGGGGATTTAAATTTAATTTTAATAGAACTTGCCGAGAATGCGGCAGTTCGCTGATTTTTCGATTTATACCTTAAAAGGGTATAACTTGAACAAATTTAATCGGAATTTCCCAAAATGAAAGATCTTTGTTTTCAAATGATAACAGCTTTCGTATTAAGAAAGAATTTTTAGTTTTAGTTGAAAGGATTTTGATTCGTGGGTAAATCAAATTTGAAATGGAAATAGTTTTGAAAACTATGAATGAATTTTGCGAAAGATTTGATAAATCTCGATCAAATTGAAGAGGATCTTAAAGGTGTATCTTTTGTTTAAAAGATTTCTTTAAACCATTCAAAAGGAAAGGTTTTTGGGAAATAAAGGCTAAAGTTTGTGACTTACCTAAGATCTCAATATGTCCCTATGCTTTTTAAAATAAGCGCTCATTATTCGGATTAGCCGGAGAGGACTTTATGTCATAAACCCTATCCCGAATTAATGATACGACGAAATGGATAGCAAATGAAGACGGTGGTTGAAGATCGGGTATTTTCGAGAACGGAAGGATTACCTGTCGAATGCCTATACACTGAGTTGCTCTGGTATAGAGATCTCCATATGTGATGGGGAGTCCGGTCGGGATTGTGGATACCCGGATTTGCAAGGACTTCTTTGAAGTGCCTTAGGTTCCATTCAGACCCAGGATGGACTTGCATGGACGTATGTCTGACGTTACACTTTGAGAAGTAAAGCTATTTTCTATCAAATACATTTCTGTTTGGTGGTGGAGAATTTCTTCTCTTAGCTTAACACCCTTCTCTGAGGCGTACGAGCTCAGAGGTTATATAGTTGATATTTACTAGTGATATATTCCCAATTTGATAATGTGGCATGCTAAGTGCTGATCATTGGTTTATCGAAGCATGGCTTTTGTGAAAAGCATAGCTTTGTGGGATGAGACTTCATCGAACCTCACACCTTGGAAATGGTCAAAACAAGAAGGATGCGGCAAGGTTACGGGGGTCGCGCCCCTTAGGGCATGTGCATTTCCTTCTGGATAAAAAGTGGTATCATGGTATGGAGCCCAGATATTTAATTATGTAGTTGTTGGAATTTGTTGGTGAATCCTGGGATAAAGGTCGGTGACAATCGGGGGATGGCATACTCGTGACAGTTAGTTACTTAGTTACAGAGGTAACTCGGCCTTGTATTGGTAGAGATCCGGTTATGTTCTCGAGGCACCCTCCAGAGGCGTACCCATTCAGAAAGGAAGTTCCTTAGCCTTGACCATTTGTTTAAAATCCAATCACCCAATGCGAGCCCTGTACGGTTTTAGGTGTAGAACCTGCCATCTAACATTGTAGCTATATTAGGCACACTATAATGGTACGTATGCTGGTTAAGATTAATATTATACTTGTAAATGTTTTCTACACTATGCACTAATAATAATATCAAAAGAATTTTCGCGCATCAAGCATGTTTGACTATCATAAGGAGAAATCTTCTCCAAGTGTGCGATTACATTGTGTGCGTGGAGGGAGGTCTTATGGCAGTTTCATTTTCCAAAAAGCATAGAGGATTTCTTTTGTTTTTTTTGTACCAAACAACTGTTTTTGTTTTCTCACACCAGTCTCATGACTGACCTAGAGTTTATTGTTCCCTTTCTATTACTCTCGGTGCCCACAATTTTCCACACAGGCAGCCTAGAGTCAGATTTTCATATAGTCAGCTAGTAGGTGTATCTTTGGCAATCTTTGGAGTCTGTGCATTTGCAATCGCATTATGCTATATTGCAGCATGATTGTGGTTCGAGCTTTTTGGTTTGGAGCTTTGGAGCTTTGGCAATGGAGATGAGTGTTGGAGTATCTATCTCTCCCTCTATCTTGAAGACTTCTATTGGTGTTATCTCTTCTGCTATCTTAATTTTTCCGCTGTTGTATATATCTCTGATAGTGTTGACCACTTCATATTGTATCATTGTTGTATCAATTCGTTGTGTATCCATAAATTCTTCTTTTGTTTCCGCTATGTTGAACTTACTTAATGTGTTATAAGCTCCGGCGAAACGGAATCAACATTTGAATCTACGGCATTCGAATACGGATGAAGTATGGATATCGATTTTCGAGCATCGAGTCTGGGTCGTCACATCTGGTATAAGAGCTAAAGGTTGAGTAAGAACTTTAGCTTTAGAGTATGACACATTAGGTGACTCATTAGAGATAGGGTTATAAATGCCCTAGAATGAGTATCCTAAAATATCCTTCCATATGCCTCAGCCAATTCTCTTACTATCCACTAACAGTGAGAACGAGTGCAAGAAGAGGACGAGGTAGGGGACAAGGAAGTACCACTACAAATGGTTGATACCCTGCAACAACAAGGAACAACTTTTCCCATTAACCTCCTTTGATCAGCATCCACTTTCAATTCTTTAATGGTTTACTGACAGCTACAAGAAGAAGCTTTGGTGTGGTGGTGGCCCTGTGAATCTTTGTTTACGTTGTAGAAAGGTTTCTATTTCCTATTTCGCATTCTCGTCATTAGTTTCTTATTAATCTTTTCGTTTTTGACTTTAATAAATTTGAAATTTTATTTGAATGAATTGATTAACAAAATATGGAGCTAAAATAGATTGTATCCATTTGTCTATTCTTTAGGGTCTTGATACATTCAACAAATCGTTAGTTATCCCTTCGGACTAACCAATGCCCTTGCATATTTCATAGACTTAATGATCAGAGTATCTTGTGAAGTATTAAATAAATTCATTCTCATATTTATTGATGATATTCTGATTTGGTAAACAAGCGTAGAATAAATATTTCAGTTTGATCTGGTAATTCATTTCTCTATCTTTCTATGTGTTCATCTGTTCTTGATTGTCTCCCCGTCTAGCAAATTTCGGGACAAAATTTTCTTAAGGGGGAATCTGTAATGATCCTGGTTTTAAGCCAAATTTCATTCAGTAATTAATGTGATTTTTGGGATTAAATTTTGGATTAATTTGAATTTTTCCAAAATTAGATGAGGTATGTGTTTATATATATATATATATTGTAATTTGAAATTTGATTTGAAATTCAAAAATAAATATCTTATAAATGAATTCGAATTTGAAAACTCTATAATTTAAAACTAATAAAAATTTGTTTTCTAATTACATTAAATATGTATTTTGAATTGGAAGTTATATTTGAAATTTGATATAATAAATTTTCAAAAGCTATTTAAAAGTTAAATTCTATATTTTAAAAACTTATATATACGATATACGTGTATTTATTTATTAAGATATAATTAGATTTTAAAATCATTTTCTTTAAGATTATATAAATATATATATAATAGAAAATGTATAAAACATATACATATATATATATATATATATATATATATATATATAAGTAAAACTTAGGAAATACATAAAAACATAAATACATGAAAATTTACAAATGTAAAGCATGTAACATGAAAAATACAAGTGTAAAGAAATTACAACATGCATAAACAAGCGTAAGCATTTTTATCATACATTAAACATTTGTAAGTTGATTAGAAAAGTGTCATACTCTCAATTATCTTTTATTTTTATAAAAAAAAGTAAGGTAAACAAGTTATATATATATACATCTAGTTCTCCTACTCTTCATTTTTCTTTCATATATTACAAAACTAAGACTTAGTAACTAAAGAAACTTATAACCAGTAAAGAATAAAATCAAAAACAAATCAAACTTCTACAAATTGCAAAACCTGAAACATGAAAATTCATTTAAAGCAAGTAAGTTCAACTTAGATAATCAAGCAAGATCAGTTTCAAATTTTAAAAACCTGAGCAAAAATTTCAAATCAACATCAAAGTCCAGACCAGTTTTCGGTTTCAAAAACCAAGTTGCAGATCAAAGTCCAAGATCATCTCAAACCTCAACACATTCTTAGCATTTCCATTTCAAATCAAAACATTTTCCAGTTTTTAAGGTTCAAGCATTTCCAGCTTTTTCGAGTTTTAAAGTTCTCTATTTTATGATTCCAAGTGAGCAAACTACTATCTTAAACACCTTAGTCTTATCTATAATTGATATCTGTGAAGTGATGAAAAATGATTGCATGGGTGTGAACATATATATATATATATATATATATATATATAAACATGCAGAGGTTTGGATATGCGTGTCTGTGGATATGTAGATAACTCTATTTTGGTATTTACGGATTTAGATCAAGTTCAAAATTCGATTTCTCTTTATACAAACAATTTTAAGCTATGATCTTTAAAAAGAAAATGATTGCAACGTTGAAATATCATTTTTAAAAATAGATTCATGTGGATATATCGAGTAGTTATTTGGAAAATAAGGGTTTACAGCCATGATCAAATAATAAGTCAGAAATGGAATGTCTAGAAATCATGATTTGATCGTAGAAACAGAATTGTATTGTAAAATCATGATTTTTGATGGTGGTTTCAAGATTTTAAGGGTAGGAATTATTGGGAATTTCTGAGTTGATCAATACTTGCTTGTTCGTCGAATTCGGGCAATCGAGGATGGTTTGGGTGTCGAGTTTGATCATTGTGAAAGCTGGGGTGAGGGGGAACATTGGAAAAATGCTCAAAGAAATTATTGATGGCCTTGGTGGTCGTACGTCGGCGAACTAGGGTTTTAGGAGCTGTTGATTGGCTGGGTTTGCGAAGCCATATCGTCGTCGACGTCGCATCGGGTTGGATCGGTCCAAGGGGAAATGGTGCATGGTCGAATGAAAAGGCTATGGTCATGGTGGTGTGGCTTTTGATGATCTAGATCGTTGGCGCGAGGAAGATTTGTCGATCGAGTTTTTGTTCTAGGTTGGGTCAAGTAGCTCGATGTCAAGTTCATCGTTGTTTCAGGGTTCTAGGTGGTCTGGTGGTTAGGGGAGGTTGTCATCGTTTTTTCGATATTTGTAGCATCGACCGAGGATGGTCGGAGCACCTTTGTATGTGCATGAGTGTCACCTGTGTTAGTGAGTTTGGAATTGTGGAAGAAGGAAATTGTTTGGTATTGACTCAGGGAAAAAAAGAATTTGCTCGAGTTCGTTTCCGGGTTGTTTACATGTGTTTACCCAAGGTTTTAAATTCTAATTCGAAACAAAGTTTTAAAAGAAAAGTTGGAAGTTTTTCTCAGTTTTGGTCTTGGGGGAATGGTGGATTGGTTCGGGTTTTGTCCCGAGTAATTGTAATGACAGTTTTAAAATTTCAAATGAGTCAAGTTTTTAAACTTTAAAATAAATCAAGTTTTAAGACTGTTTTCTCAAATCAAATTCTTTTAAATAATATATGTTTATTCACATATTTGGTTAAATAAAGTTATACAATTTATTTAATTTATTAAGTTAATCCTTAAGTTTATTTAAAATAAATTTAATAAGGTGAATAAGAAATTAATTAAGAAGATAAGGATGTTTTTTAATTGTTACTTAACTCAATGTCTAAGTTAATTTATGGTTAATGATGAATTAATTCCAAAGGGTATTTAACTGAGATTTTAAAGACAAAAGGTTTATCTTAAATAATGTTTTTGATTAACTTAAAGGGTTCAAGTTCAATTATATGTTAATGATAAATTATTTCAAAGGTTTTATTTAATGAGATTTAAATGAAGTAATAAATTAAGATAAAGGGTTTATCTTTAATTAATTAAGGTCTTGATTTATTGAAGGATAATTAATTGATTAAAGGTTAATTAATGTAAGTAATTAAGGGAAATTAATTACTTAAAGGTAAATTACTTGATGAAGATAATTAAGGATAATTAATTTATAATTAAAGGTTAATTAATCAAGTGATTAAAAGTTAATTATTTAGTGTAAGTAATTAAAAGGGGTTAATTTGCTAATTAATTAAGGGTTAAATTAATTAATGAAGATTAATAAAAGGTTAATTAATTGTTAATGGTTAATTACTTAATGTAAGTAATTAAAAAAATTAGCAATTAAAGGTTAACTAATTAAAGGTTAAGTAACTAATAATTAAGGGTTAATTAATTAATGTAATTAACTTAAGGATAATTTATTTGGTAAATAATTGGTAATTAAAGGTTAATTAATTTTGAGGATAATTAACCAATGGGATAATTACTTAATGAAAGTAATTAAGGATAATGATTAAAGGTTACTTAATTTATGATTAAGGGTTAATTAATAAATAAAAAGGTTAATTAATGAATAAATAAAATTTAATTAATTTATGTGATTAATTAAGGAATAATAACTAAATTAATTAAGTTGGATAATTAAGGATGATTAATTAATTGCATTAATTAATTAAAATAATAGCCAATGGTTTGTAATTAATTAATGTTAATTAAGTAGGGTTAGGTGATTGATTCTCGAGTAATTAATTTCTTAAATTAATTATAATCAAGTGATTAATTAATCTTGCTTATGGATGATTGAATTCTAGTGAATGCCTCTAATAGTTTGATACCTCTGATGTGTGATATTCTGTGATATGATTGTTTAGGATTGAGCGGTGTACTGTGATTTATTTATCTATGATGAATTTACTTGTTTATCTATGAATGAATGATAAGCGTTATAAGACTATACCGCTTATTAACATTGTTGTGCTTGGATTTATGATGGTTGATATTTTATTGTTGCCTATGAAACCCGTGGACTACACACAACACACACAAAAATTTGGATTTCACGAGAAATTGGTTAAGTCATGGGTATTTTGAATTTAATTCAAAAGAATTTTAAAGTTGAATTTTGAATCCAAAATGGGTTGGAAGTGGAATTGGGTTGAACATGAAAAACTTTTGAAATGGAAGTTTTGAAATTAAAATTATTTTGGGGATTTAAATTTAATTCAAATAGAACTTGCCGAGAATACTGCAGTTCGTTGATTTTCCAATTTGTACTTTAAAAGGTTATAACTTGAGCAAATTTAATCGAATTTTCCTGAAACGAAAGACCTTTGTTTTCAAATGATAACAGCTTTCGTATTAAGAAAGAATTTCCAGTTTTTGTTGAAAGGATTTCGATTTGTGGGTAAATAAAATTTGAAATGGAAATAGTTTTGAAAACTATGAATGAATCTTTGCTAAAGATTTGATAATTCTTGATTCAAATTGAAGAGGATCTTAAAGGTGTATCTTTTTTTTAAAATATTTGTTTAAACCATTCAAAAGGAAAGGTCTTTGGGAAATAAGGGCTAAAGGTTGTGACTTAACTAAGATCACAATATATCCATATGCTTTTTAAAATAAGCGCTCATTATTCGGATTAGCCGAAAGAGGACTTTATATCATAAAACCCATTCCGAATTAATGATACGACGAAATGGATAGCAACTGAAGAGGTGGTTGAAGACTGGGAATTTTCGAGAACGAAAGGATTACCTATCGATTGTCTCTGCACTAAGTTGCTCCGGTATAGATATCTCCATATGTGATGGGGAATATGGTCAGGATTATGGATACCTGGATTTGCAAGGACTTCTTTGAAGTGCCTACGGTAATATTCAGATCCAGGATGGACTTGTATGGACGTATGTCTGACGTTACACTTTGAGATGTAAAGCTGGTTTCTATCAAATACATTTCTGTTTGGTGGTGGGGAATTTATTCTCTTAGTTTAGCAACCTTTTCTGAGACGTACGAGCTCAGAGGTTATGTAGTTGATATTTACTAGTGATATATTCCCAATTTGGTAATGTGGCATGCTAAGTGTTGATCATTGGTTGATCGAAGCATGGCTTTTGTGAAAAGCGTGGCTTTTGTGAAAAGCGTAGCTTTGTGGGGCGAGACTTCATCAAACCTCACACTCCGAAAAAGGTCGAAACAGGAAGGACGCGACAAGGTTACGGGGGTCGCGCCCCTTAGGGTATGTGCATTCCCTTATGGATAGAAAGTGGTATCATGGTATGGAGTCCATATATTAAACTTATGTGGTTGTTGGAATTTGTTGGTGAATCCCGAGACAAAGGTCGGCGACGACTGGGGGATGGCACACTCGTGACAGTTAGTTACCTAGTTACAGTGGTAACTCGGCCTTATGATAGTAGAGATCCGATTAGGTTCTCGAGGAATCCCACCAGAGGCATACCCATTCGAAAAGGAAGTTCCATAGCCTTGACCATTTGTTGGAAATCCAATCACCCAATACGGGCTCTGTATAGTTTTAGTTGTAGAACGTGCCATCTAACATGGCAGCTATAGTAGGCATACTATAATGATACGTATGCTGGCTAAGATTAATATTATACTTGTAAATGTTTTCTATACTACGCACTAATAATAATATCAAAAGGATTTTCGCGTATCAAGCATGTTTGACTATAATAAGGAGAAATCTTCTCCAAGTGTTCGATTGCATTGTGTGCGTGGCGGGAGGCCTTATGGTAGTTTCATTTTCCAAAAAGCGTAGCAGATTTCTTTTTATTTCTTTTGTTTGTCTTTGTACCGAAAAACTGTTTTTGTTTTCTCACACTAGTCCCATGACTGACTTGGAGTTTATTATTCCCTTTCTAAACTCTAGATACCCACAATTTTCCAACGGGCAGCCTAGAGTCAGGTTTTCAGATAGTTAGCAAGTAGATATATCTTTGGCAATCTTTGGAGTCTGTGGATTTGGCGATCGCATTATGCTATATTGCAGCATGATTGTGGTTCGAGCTTTTTGGTTTGGTGCTTTGGAGCTTTGGCAATGGAGATGCAGTGTTGGAGTATCTCTCTCTCTCTCTATCTTGAAGACTTCTGTTGATGTTATCTCTTCTGTTGTCTTAATTTTTCTGCTGTTGTATATATCTCTGATAGTGTTGATCAATTTATATTGTATCATTGTTGTATCCATTTGTTGTGTATCAATAAATTCTTCTTTTTTTCCGCTATGTTTTATTTACTTAATGTGTTATAAGCTCTGGCGAATCGAAATCAACGTTTGAATCTGCGGCATTCGAATACGGGTGTAGTATAAATGTCGATTTTCGAGCATCGAGTCCGGGACGTCACATTTGAATTGGTATAAATGAAAATAAAAAAGTGTTTTATAATTAGAATTTGTTTGAAATTAGTAATGAAATGAATTGGAATTAGATAAATTAAAATGTTTCAACGAAAAAGAGACATAAATGAAATTGTAATGAATAAGTTAATATAGGAACTTGCATTTTGTGTCAATATGGGATGAACATTTTAATTAAGATAATTTCATGTTTTATGACGTATAAAAATAATACTTCCATTTTTAATGAGAATGATTCGAAAAAAAATTGAATTTTAGAATAATGTATACACATACACATACACATTAATATTCAAATTTTTAAATACATTAGAGGGTTAATGGCTGTATAAATGTTGTGGAATCAATTAGAATTACCTTGTATTAATAGTTGTAAATTAATCACATAGGTTCACATGTATTTATATTCAATTTTATATATGGTTAAAACTTGTAAATTCGTTGCATTTATGTGACCGTTATAGTAATTAAAAAGGTAAAGCAAATCATTTTTATAGTGCACAGATAGATATATATTCATTGATTAATAAAACTGGTTTGAGTAATGTAAATAAATATATAGATTGATTGATTGTTAATTGCTTGATTGTGTTAATGGTGTGCACACATATATTAGCATAAAACGAATGTTTTAATATGGAATTAAATGACGTAAATATGTTTATATTTGGGTTTATTGATATGAATTAATTAGAGTAAGTTTTGGAATTTGGATCCCAATGGTTTGTTTATAGGATATAGGTGGTCCTTTCATTTGCTTTACATTTATTATCATGTCGCATTCTCTCTCTTTTCGTTTTCAACTTCTCAGCGTAGGCTCCACTTGAGCATCCATTTAATTATTAGACTAATTATTCGTTTCTTATTAATTAATAATAGCCTCATTTGATTTATTTCTAATTAATAATTGCCTCATTCTTCTCATTTGTTCGTTTGCTCCTTTCAAGTTATTTACTTGAAGTTTTTTTTTCCTTTTCTTTTTTCCATTTTTAATGTGAATATCTGAATTAGTATTCATGCCACCTAATTAGCATCCACTATTCTTCGTTTCTGAAGTTTATTTTGTTTATGTGTTATTAGTTCTTGTAGCTTCCTTTCATTAGAAACTCTTTCTTCTGAAGCTTCATACTAAAGAACAGAAGATTTATTTTTATTTTTATTCATATATTTGTTCCTTTACTTCACCTCTTTCAACACTACCATTTTAAGGTTGTTCATATTTTTACTTTATTTCAATTCCTAATTTGTTTACATATACTTTATTAGCTTTTCATTTTTTCCATCTTCACTCCTGTAACCTCATTTCATTTTTCAAATCTCATCTTTTGTAGCTTCATTTCTCAAAACAAACTTCCATCTCATTTTTTTCTCTCTCTTCATTTTCCTCCTTCATTTTTTTTCTTCTCCAAAACTCCTTCTTCTCCTTTTTTTTTCCAAAGCTTCCTTTTCCTTATTCTTATTCTTCAAATCTTCTTCTTCTTTTTCAAAGTTTCGTTTTCTTTTTCAATTCTTCATCTTCTTTAAAAAAAATCTTCTTTTCCAAACATTCTTCCTTTTCAAATCCTTTTGTTTAAATCCAGATCTATACAGACTTCTCAGTCTCTTCCAAAACTTTCTAAAAAATAGGAAGATTAAGATAGCAAGGAAACCAATCAAAATGAGGAAGTAGTAGCGGATCCAAATCCGACTAGAAAAGGGAAATCCATAAGTTGAGTGTTTAAACTCACTCATGAAATACTAAAATTTTATTGCAAGTTAAACCAGGTCATTTAGTGATAAATTTTTGATTGTTGGTATGGAATTTTAATTAATATTTAATTTGAATACCTATACTCCAATATGCGATAATTAATAATTATTGTGACATGTTATTGAATTGGTTGATTTGAATGTTGATTGTATGTTGTGATGTATGCTATTGTGATTGAATGTGTGTTTATTTATTTGTTTTGATATATCTTTGTTATTACCCTATAGTTTATTGTAATCATATAAACTTTCATATTGATTATTTGATCACTGAATAAAGATATAAAACCAAAGAATTTCATATATGCACATGAGAAAAGAAATTAAAATGTTTAGATTTACTATTTGGACCATAAAAATGATTTTTTTAACTAAACCATCGTTACCTTATTTGAAAGTTTTCAAGATTAAATTTTGAAACATTTAGAAGTTTCCATAAAATTGAATGTTGAAACTTTGGAACATTTTTACAAATCAAATCTCTTGAACTTTGAAATTTAATTAGGAATTTTTTCTATAAATTTGTAAGTTACTATAATGGATCTATTGTGCATCTATTGTATTTTGAATATGGAAACAATAACTTTTTCGAAAAATTTGAACCTTAAAAAATGTAGCTATTTGCATTCCTTATTTCATCTAATTTTTATTTAATTTGCATAAGATCATTTAATTTGCATAAGATCTTTTAGTTCTGACTCGAGTGTGTTATTTTCCTTCACCCTCGGGTCATCCCAGTATTTCAAAGATATTATTTCTTGAAGATAAAGATGGAGTTTGAAGACCGTATTTATTAATATTTTTTGCTGCATTAGTTGTATGTTTATTTAGCGTACTCTGGTTGACGTCATAAAAATGTGCAATCAAATGTATATTGTAAACAGCTTCATAAACTGTATTATTTGATTATTATATTTTTGTCATTCCGCTGCGAGATTCTGCATGTTGCTTTTCTTCTTTACTTTTATTTTCTTTATTAAACCCCATTGAAAATCTACCCTTTTGAATGGATTGAGTTGGATATATGTGGTTTATTATCGACTTAAATTATCCAAAAAAGTGGATTGTCACAATATATATACTATACTTAGGTCATCATGAGTCACATTTTCCAAGTTATAACTTTAAACCCTTCTAGAATGCATGCATAGTAACCATTCTTAAAGCACCATGTGTTGACATATCTAAATGGTTTTCCTTTTGGTTGCTTATTTTATGAGGTAAAATTGATCAATAAAAGGGTATAGTCACCTAAATTAGTTGGCAACACTACATTGATAAGTTTTGGAAGTATTGTTAAAAATAAATAACTAACCAAAACTTCATCAAATATTTTAGCAATGCCTCTTCTTGTCCATGTGTATTTGCATCCCTACAAACATGTTTCAACCAAACTACATTTTAGTAAATAATTTTTAAAACTGATTAAATAGGAAAAACGTATTGGTAATCCTCCCTTTTTTCTTTTTGGTTTAAAATATTATTAAAGTCCTTAGAAAGTAACTATGGAAGTTCATTTGAAGAAGCGTTGAACTGTAAATTGCTCCAAAGTTTCCCCTTTTCTACAAATAAATTGGTTGCGTAGGTAAATGTGAACATGCATTGGATGCCCCCTTTATTTTTGCATATGAAAAAATATGTGTTGATCACTTTTATCTGCAGTTGAAGTTGCCAACATTAGTTTTTCAACAAGGACAAGAATTCCCTCCTTACATCTCATATCATCATTATGTATGAATTCCCAATTTGTGTGAAATCTACTTTGAAATCTTTGAATATCTTTAGTTATTTTCGATCAAGTATAACACATTAATCTTGTGAGTGTAAGGGAGTGTGAATACATGAATTATTTTAAAAATATTTTCATGCCCCTTGAATTCTTTGACATTGCATTCGTTTAGCATAAGAATTGCTCCTTGTTAGCATTTTAGGAGGAGCTTGTGAAGTAGTTGACTTCTGGAGTTTAGCGTTTTCATACTTGTTCAGGTATAATGGATTAGCCTCTACCATTTGGGGTACATATTTATTTAGATATGGTTGATTTCCCACTTATTATATATTTTCTTCTACAATAGAAATAAACAACTGTTGATCCTTACCCAAAAATCCTAAAGCTTGGATAAATTCTTCACTAGATTTTGAACTGTTTGATTCTTTTTCCACTGATCTGTTCATGGTGCTTGATTTTTGAATTACCTCTTTTACTACGTTAGAATCAATGACTTTAAACTTATGTGAACTTGATGATTAGTTGTTAGTGTTGTATATTTAAGGTTGTTCTACTAGAGGATTTGATGATGAAGCTTCCATTGTCCCTCTAATGGTTGAGTCAGAAATAATTTGTGAAATCTGAAATTCTATTTCAGTTTTTGAATGAAGAATGATTTATGTTGCTTTATTGAATGACTTCTCTGATACAAAGATGATAATATTCGGTTACACTGCTGTTGTATATAAATACAGAGAAAATGTTTAAATGGGCTATTTGGGCTAAACATGCCCGCTTTAACCTATATCCTATATCCTATATCCATATGCAATACATATTATATGAGTAAAATGCTTTAGCCGACATCATTCTTCATTTCTTACTCCCTCCCTCAAACCAATGCAAGGGTTAGGGTTTCTTTTCTTCGTTTAAGTTAGGGCTACGGCTGCGTAGCGTCTAATCCTCACTTCTCTTCTTCAATCTCTACTTTAATTACTTCAAATTTCTTGTATGCGAGAATTAACTGATATTGCTTTGTTGATTTGTAGTGAGAGGAGTAAAGTGACTATTATACTGTTAAAAGTTTGAACTGCTCACTCATGACTTCCTATTTAAAAGATCTGAGCAAAATACGTTTATATCGGAAGACAGCGTTAGATCGGCTTCTCTTCGTTTTACTCCACCTTCAAATTTGTTCTGAATCTTAGAAAATTCCTTACCGAAAATGCCTTGGTAAGGATGTCTGGACGTTGATAAGAGGAAGGTAAATGATTTACTTATAATTTTGCTCTTTTTATCTACTCTTGAACGAAGTATAAATCAATCTCTATATGTTTTGTTCTTGAATGCAACACTGGATTTGCTATCATATATATTGTACTCCGATTGTCACACCATAGCATTGGTTTGATCTCTATTTTTATTTGTAATTCTCTTAGTAATGACCTTATCCATATTATCTCTGCTGCCGCACTTTCTGCACTCCTGTATTCAGCCTCTATGCTGGATCTGAAGATGGTTGCCTATTTCTTTAAGCACCATGATACTGGGTTGTCTCCAAGGTATATGCCGTAGCCATTTATTGGTTTTCTATCATCAACATCTGTTGCCTAGTCTACATATGCATATGCTGTGATATTTAAGTTGTTGTATTTCTTTAGTGTTGGTCTATAATTTGCAGTGCCATTGACATATCTTAGAATTCTCTTAACAGCTTTCCAGTACTCATCACGAGGTTCCTGCATAAATTGTGAAACTTTGTTAACACTGAATGATATGTCTGGTCAAGTTATAGTTGTGTATTGCAGAGCTCCTACAATACTTCTATACAATCTAATATTTAATATTGGTTCACCTTTGTATTTTGAAAGTTGCCAATGACTGATCATAGGTGTTAGTTGTGGTTTGGCTCCATTCATTTTTTGACTTGACCAGTAGCTCTTTGATATATTTCCTTTAACTCAATATTATTTATGAATCAGATTTCCTTTTTACTTCTATACCTAGGAAGTTGTTCGATTTTCCAAGATCATTGAAAATTATTTATGAAGATACTAAATGATGTTGTGATCTCATTTTCATCATCACCTGTTATAATTATATCATCAACATAGATAGAATATAAATGATAAGATTACTACTAACTTTGACAAATAAAGAGTTATCTTATTTGGTAGATTGATAGCCTAAATTAACCAGAGTGGATTTCAGTTTATCATACCATACTCTTGGTGCCAATTTCATCCCACATATGCCTTTATTTATTTTGCACGCATGATGTGTATCTTGCTTGTATCCCTGTGGCTGCTACATATAAATTTCTTCATGTAAAATGCCATTTAGAAAAGAATTATTCACATCTAATTGTCTTATGTTCCAGCTTTTATTGATTGCAATTGTGAGAACTATTCTAATAGTTGTTGGTTTCACCACTGGTGAAAAAGTTTCACTAAATTCAAAACCATATTATTGAGTGTATCCTTTTGGCAACAAGTCTTGCTTTATACCTTGATACTTTTCCATCTAGATTTTTTTTAGTTTGTAAGTCCATTTGCATCCTATTACATTCTTATTGGCTGGGGGATGAACTAGACTCCATGTCTTATTTTTCATAAGTGCCTGATACTCTACATCCATTGCAGCTTTCTAGTTTTCATCCTTAAATTCTTGCTCAAATGTTTCAGGATCAGTAATGCTTAATGTTGCAGCATGGATATTTGGTTCAAATATACCACTCTTTGATCAGGTTATCATATGATGACCTATTCTGGTCTGTAATTCAGTATCTAATGATGTTGAATTACAGTCCTGATTAGTATTCTCTAGTGATTGACCTTTATGAATGCTTTGGTTTTGATTATTTGATCCTATAGGAGACTGAGCATGTGTATCAGCTCGCTCTTCTGTATCATGACCTGGTTCTTGTGACACTGTGAGTTGTGGTCTAAGCTCTTGTTTCCTTCTCAGTTTCAGCTTGATTCCATATACTTGAGTGCACAAGTACAATGGGTGTGGATACTCTTGGGTTGTATTATTTCTGCGTTGTCTTAACACTTGTACATGCAAATGGAAATACTTTCTCCATAAAAACAACATGTCTACTTATAAATATTTTCCCACTGCCATCTAGGCATTTATATCCTTTCTGTTTAGTTGTATAACCTAGAAAGGTACATGGTAGTGATCTGAAATCTAGTTTATGATTGTTATATGATCTTAAATAGGGAAAACATAAACACTCAAATGTTCTTAAACTTTGATAATCTGGTTTTACCCCTAAGAACATTCCTATTGGGCTTATTCCTTTCAGTAATTTAGTTGGCAATCTATTGATTAAATATACTGCAGTACTGAAAGAATCTGGCCAAAATTTTAAGGGTAATGAAGCTTATGCAAGCAATGTTAGACCAGTTTCAACAATGTGTCTATGTTTTCTTTCAAATAGACCATTTTGCTCAGATGTATATGGACATATTCTTCTATGAATTATACCCTTGTCGAAGAAAAACTACTAAGTGATTTGTATTCAACACCACCATCACTTTGGATAATTTTAACTCTGTGATTTGTTTGCTTTTCAACTTGTGTTACATAATATATAGCAACATTGTAGGTTACTACCTTTGTTTTCAAAAAATATATCCAAGTGTATCTACTATATGCATCAACAAATGACATATATTACTTATAGCCATAATCTGAACTAACGGGTGTTGTACCCCAGAGATCCATTGAAATTAATTCTAAGTTTACCTTGTACTCTGTTAAAGAGTCTGCAAAAGCCAGTTTATGACTTTTGCCCATATGGCAATAATTACAGACATATGGTAAAGTAATATTATCAAAATAAATTTTATTCTCTACAAGAACCTGTTTTACAACACTTGCATTGGGATGACCTAACTTGTAGTGCCATAGAACAAAGATAATTTTGCCACTTTCTATTAATCGCATTTTAGTATTGTTACAACTCTTTACTTTCTTTATGGGATTTTTGGAATTAATCAAAATAAACATGTAAAGTCCATTCAGTGCATCACCCTGCAAAAGTATTTCTTTAATTAGTATATCTTTAACAAGCAATACTTCAGATAAAATTCAAAATAAATATTGTTATCATTGGCAAATCGAGAGACCCTCATAATATTTTTCTTTATTCTTGGTACTCTTAATAAATTATTAATATATAATTGTATTTCACCTCTAATGTAGGCATTACCAATGTGTGTGATCTCAGTTGACATACCATTTCCCATTAAAATGGACTGTTTACATTTGTACTCTCTGCAGCCCAGATTCAGATTATCTAGATTGCTTGTTAAGTGATTGGTTTCTCCTAAATCTGGGTACCATGCTTCATCTTGAATGTTTTTAGGCATAGCGATTTCAACCAGGTTCTGATTCTTGTTCCCATTAGATTGTTTGTTTGATTCTTGCTGCACTTGTGCCATGTTTGCACTGTAGTTACCATTTTTCTGATTGTTTGAACCCTGTCTTGGTACATAATTTGCATTGAACCTGAAATAACATTTTGGAGAAGTGTGACCTACTTTTTCACATATCTGACACTTTAGTTTATTGCCACCGCTCATCTCCCTCTACCTCTTCCCCTGACTGACTGACTTTTTCTCTGATATTGCTGATCTATCCTGCCATAGTTTTGATTTCTATTTTTACTATTTGCTGCAAAATTAATTAACATGTCAATATCAATTGTTTTATTGTAATCAAGTCTTCCTTCATGTGCTAGGAGAATGGAGTGAACATATTCTAAAGATGCAGGGTTTCTTATGATGATATGACTACTACAACAGCCTCACATTCATCACTTAAACCACTCAAGATTGTTAAAACTTGCTCTATACACTATAAGAAAATGGTTTATTGATTGCATGAGAAGATTTCACTGTAGCATGACTTGCTATCGTTAGCTATTTACTAGATGTTGATATTAAAATTATAACCCATTTACACGCTATTGATCAAAAAGAAAAAGCCGGCGCCTATATTTATACTCTCGCGGTAATATTTCATTCTCCCAGCGAATATCCATTTCACCCTAATTCCCAAATCCCTAAATTAATCTCGATGTTCCTCAACTTCTCCATTCGCCACTCCTCAAATTCGTCGCTCGCCGCCGCTACGATCCCTAGACCTCGCCGCTGATACAATCCCTCGACCTCACTGCTGATACGAACCCTCGACCTCGCCTTCCTCAACTTGCTAGCTATATATCCCTCGACTTGAACTCGCCAACGATCCCTACGCAATGCTTCGATTCCTCAACTGCCGTGAACTTCGACCATTTTTTATGTATGTATTTTTCAACTTTTACGCATATCTTCATGTTTGATTTTGCTCCGCCTAAGAATATTCAATTTTCTGAGCTGAAAATTACTTTTGTTATTAGTATATGAATTATTGTTTCTTATTGTGTGATATTCGTTCTTAACCAGTTTAGCTTTAAACTTTTGGTTTCCACTATTACTATCATAGTTAAAAATTTGCTATGGTGAGGAACGGTTAAATTTTTCTTTGGTATTCGTGCTTAGCTAGTAGATGATATGAATATAAAAGGTCGAGAAATCGTAGCAGCCAAGTTCTAGGACTATGAATATAAAAGGTCTATCAGCATAAAGAGACAGGTTTCCACTATTAGCATGTGATATATATAATATATGAAAGAAATATACTAATATGGTATGAATATAAAAGGTCTATACGAAAATTAGTACAAAGAGCCAGGTTCCATGTCAAAACTCTAGGAAAAATTGGTATATGGAGCCAGGTTCAATCTTAAAATTAAGGATAAATAGTTATGAGTATATAAGGTCCATAAGAAAAATAGTGTAAAGAACCTAGTTCCATGTCACATTTTTGGTGTATAAGTGATTTCTGAATAAGTTATTGGGTTTATTGTTATTTTTGAAATTGTGGAGCAAAGTGTGAAACCATGCAATCAATTTAAATAAACAAGTGAGTTTGTGTATCATTTTTTGGGATACAGAAGTCATTTCTAAATCCAGTTTGTCCAACTAAATCAGTAGCTGAAATTAAACTGGTCTTTTATGATTCAGGCTTTTGCAAACTATGACCAAACTTAGAACATTTGATACTAAGTTTTGTTTTCTAAATTTTGTAAGCTAAAGTTTATGCATGCATACAAAATGTGGTAATAAAGGGGATGGCCCAGATGTAGTTGTGTGTGTATACAAAATATGTAGTTGTGTAGGTAATAAAGGGGGGTCCTCCTTTGTGTAGCTGCAAAAACATTTAACAAGGAGAAACTGTTTTATTTATTTTTTCTTTCCTTTTTCATAAGAAAGCATAAGGCTTTGTGAATGCAAAATTGCTAATACTAACAAACCTTTCCAATGGATCCCTCTCCAATAAATGATGCAGTATCAAAATTTCTTGTTGCTTCTCTTAATTCCTCAAGAGAAAATACTTGATATGAAGGCAAAATTGATGATCCAAAATTTGTATTTTCAGTTATGTGTCCTAAAATGAAGTTGGTATTAGGTGTATAAGCAAGTTTCTTGCAAGATGCTTAAAGATAATATGGACATGATGTCAACGACGAATAATTAAGCAATTAAATAAAATCAAATTATAAGCAGCTAGCATCTTTGGTTGAAGCCCCAAGGTATACATTTACAAATTTATTTTTCCTGTTTTTTTCATGAAAAAAAAGAAAGAACATTATATGCACTTGACAAGTTAAATCGGTGACAGTTTTCAGTCTCAACTTCTATCTAAGAAATCCTACAATGAATCCATTAATGATATAAATAAAGTATTAATCAAAACTACTGTCATTTCATGTATGTACACACTTACACAGCAAAGAGAAACCTTTTATGTCAAATGAATATGTTCAAGTAGTATAAAACATACCAACATCTACAATAATACCAAATAAACTCAATACTGTTTGTAGACTCTTGATAAAAAAGTGTCATTTACGGCCATTACACATGTATATGGACTCTTAGAATAATGAATGATGTAAAATATAATAGAGGGTATGCATTAAATTTTGTAGAATTCATTTATACTTGTCGTTTATAGCAAGATGAAATGTCATATAACCGTCTTGTACCGAATGAAGTATATTTAAAGAATGTAACAAGAGAAATTTCACCACAGTTTAGTCTATCATGTCAGCAAATTAACTATCCAACATACTTTAAAAGAAATAGTATGATGTCATAGTTATCAAATCAGAATTTGTGTACTTCCGAGGAATATTTGAAATGATTTGAATGAATCATCACAAATCTATGTTTCTCTTTAACAATAATGTTGTAATATGCATTACAGTGTATACTTTCTTGGAATTACAGTGTATATTCATGATGGAGAAAGAGTGGTTGCATTCACACAGGTAATAGGATAATATACAACAAATACGCTTTGAAAATTTTAAAGTTTTAATATTACAATTAATATTTATTTTGACTATTTTTCATCATAGAACTAGTATAGAGTATCGACAAGGAGCAAGGAATTTTGTGCAATCCATGAAGAAAAATTTAGCAATTGCAGGAAAAAAATTTATGTCCTTGCATAGATTGTCGAAATCTTGCTCATCATCATGAAAAGATTATGTTTGAGAATTTGGTTATAAAAGGAATGGATCCAAAGTACAAATGAAGTAGGTGGTATAATCAAGGTGAACAAATAAATATAGTTGAAGAAATGGATTTGAATGATACATATGATTTATTCCAAGCCGTTCACTATGAAGATGAAGATTTTTTCGATCATACCTTTTTTGCCGACGATAAAGATAATGTTGATGCACAAAGATGAGAAGATTATTTGATAAAAAATTTGGAAAATGCAGAAAGTCCATTGTATCCCGACTGTGCAGGTCAGACAAAATATCTGTTATCACCACTTTATATAATCTTAAATGTGAGTGCGGTTTATCCGATACTGGTTTTAATAAGCTATTAAATGTGTTACATGTATTATTGCCGAAGAATAATGTGCTTCCCAAGACTATATATGAAGTAAAAAAAATTCTTAAAATATTTGATGTGGGTTTTGAGAAGATTCTTGCTTGTAAGAACGATTGTTGTCTTTTTAGAAAAGAAATCAAATATTTGAATAGTTGTCCAAAGTGTGGTTCTTCAAGATGGAAGATAAATAAGAGTACAAAAGATATTATGTAAGGCATCCCTGTCAAAGTGTTGAGATATTTTCCAATCAGTCCAAGATTTAGGAGAATGTTTAGATCCAAAAAAATGGCAGAAGATTTAAGATGGCATTATAGTAATAAAAGCAACGATGGAAAAATGCGTCATCCTGTGGATTCTGTGACTTGGAATGTAGTGGATGGGAAATATAAATCATTTCAGCCGATCCACGCAATCTCAGACTTGGTCTAGCTACAGATGGTTTCAATCCATTTGCCGTTAAAAGTTCTAAAATATAGATGTTGGCCAGTAATGCAAGTGACATATAATCTTCCGCCTATGTTGTGCATGAAAGAAGAAAATATTATATTAGCATTGGTGATTCCTGGAACAAAGAAACCGGGAAATTTTATATATATATATATATATATATATATATATATATATATATATATGGCATCACTTGTAGAAGATTTACATCATTTGTGGCATAACAGTGTTGATATTTATGATGCATTTAGTAAAACACTTTTTAATTTAAAAGAAATCTTACTATAGACGATAAATGATTTTCCGGCATATGGAAATCTTGCTGGATGTTGTGTAAATGGTAAAAAAAGCTTGTCCATCATGCGGTGTAACACTCATAGTTGATGGTTAGATCATAGTCGAAAGATTGTGTATATGGGTCATAGAAGATTTTTACCTCCTTCGGACTCATTGAGAAAAAAGAAGACTTGGTTTGATAATTCAGTGGAGAAAGACACCAAGCCTAGGATTTTGACAGGTAGAAACATTTTTGCTATGCTGCAAGATTTTTCTAATGATTTTGGAAAAGATAAGAAATAAGAAATAAAAAAATAAAGAAGATAAAGAAGAAAAGACTAGACAAGAAGGAAAAAAAGATGATGGACAAAAAAAAGGAAGCGTGTTCACAACAAAGAAGATGAACATGATGAGAATGATAACCTTGTAAAAATAGAGTTATCAAGGTGGAAAAAAAGATCAATTTTCTTTGATTTACCATACTGGGAGGTTAGTGCTTATTTTTTTCCTACATTGATTAGATAGAAAAAATGTATAATACTAAAATGTTATATTCTTGATTGTTATAGGAACTTCCATTGCGACATACTTTAGATGTAATGCATGTCGAGAAAAATGTTAGAGAAAGTTTGCTAGGCACAATATTGCATGATAGAAAATCAAAAGATGAAACTAATTCTAGAAAAGATTTAGAGGACTGGTGAATTCGACGTAGTCTTTTTGCACAACCTCATGGAAAGAAAACATTTCTTCCACCGGCTCCGTACACATTGTCAAGTTATGGAAAAAAAATTCTGCAAGAGATTATATGATTTCAAAGGGTCTGATGGTTATTGCTCAAATTTCAAAAGATGTATATCATTAGAGGATTGCAAAGTTAGTGGCTTTAAGTCTCATGATTATCATGTTTTGATGCAGCAAATATTGTCAGTTGAAATAAGAGGATTGTTGCCAAAAAAGCCGAGGAAAACAATAATCCATTTATGTTCATTTTTCAATAAAAAAGGTCTACGTGTTCTTGATAAAGAAAAGTTGCAACAACTCGATGATGAGATTTTTACAATTTTATGTGATACTGAAAGATATTTTCCACCTTATTTTTTCGATATAATGATACATTTAACAATTCATCATGGAAGAGAAGCTCGACTGTGTGGACCGGTTCACTTTCGTTGGACGTACCCCTTTGAAAGGTGTATGAAGACTCTTAAAGATTATGTAAGAAACTATGCATGAGTTGAAGGATGTATTGCGGAGTCCTACCTTGCAGAAGAATCTATGAGATTTTTTGGTGAATTTTTAAAAAAATCAACACTAATAGAGGAGAAACAAGGTCAAAATGAAGATTATGAAAACCATGCAATACTCGAAGGTCATCCAATTTCAAAGCTTGAGACAATTACATTGTCATTTAACGTGAAAGAAAGTGCTCATTTGGCTGTCCTAATGAATATGGCTATATTGGAACCATTTTTAGAGTAAGTAAATATTGCATTCTATTTTTTTTGGTGTGTATAACAACATGTATAACTTACAATTTTTTTCTTTTATGCTAGTTTGCATCTTGAGGAGTTGGAATATTCAAACAAACGTATGAAAAAAATGCAACATCGCTTTGGAACAATCATACAAAAAACTTCGCTAATTGGATTTAGAAAAGGTTATTTTAAATACTCTTTAATCGGCTTCAAAATAATATTTTCAAAATCTTTGGTAAATACGTTAATTTTTTAGATATCTATCGAATCGAAGGATCATGATATGTTGTTAACATGGATTGCATATGGTCCGAGTACTAATGCATTGTCATGTAAAGGATATATCATAAATGGGCAACGTTTCACACGCAAGATGTTGAGAGAGAAACTCAAAATTGCGGGGTGACATATGATGCCACTACTATGTGTAGAGCAAGTGCAAATGATACCTCTCAAGTGGTTGATGTGGTCACATATTAGGGATCTTAACCGACATAATTTTGTTAGACTACCATGTCTTTTATATTCCTGTTTTTAAGTGCAATTGGGCATACAAAGGAAATGGAGTGAAAGTTGAAGATAGGTTTACTCTTGTTAATTTAAATCAACATCAAGCCTCATTTTCAAGAGATCCGTATATTCTTGCGTCCCAAGCGATACAAATCAATTATTTAAAGGAAAATGATTCTTCTAATTGGTATGTTGTATTGAAGGCACCAACACGAGAGTATCATGAATTAGAGACAGATGAGTCTATTGATGATATAAATTTTGTTAGAGAAGAATGCAAAGAAAACGATAGGGATGTTGATTCCATGGAGGATGCTATCTACATTAGAAAGGATTGTGAAAGCATACTTGAGTCGTTTCAGTAAGTTGTTTAATTAACCAAAGTTGCAAAATAGATTGGGAATGCATAAATTAACCAAAGTTACCAAACTTCGTTTTAGTGTTCATATATATACAAGCATAATATTATGACCTGAAATACAGTGTTGGAAATGCATATATACAAGCATAATATTATAACCAAAGTTACCGAACTTCGTTAAGGTCCTAGAGTGTTCTGTGATCTAGTATTCTATCTTTTTGAATTCCTAAACATGCTATCAAAGCTCAGTTTACATCATTGTGATCTTTTTGTTAATTCAGTTCTAATGGTTCGATTCTATTTGTTAGTTCATCTATGTCATTTTTGAGCATTTCAGGTTCATTTGTGACGCAGCGGATAATAACAAAACAATGTGGATCGATGAAAGTAGCAAATGGTGGATTGAAGATACTAAAATGCCCAAATTCCTTGATCACAAAGATACCGAATTCTAGCTATCTTCGACACGTTGATCGCGCACGATACCGTGAAAGAAGATATACAGTTCTTCAAACGTTGATCAAGCGCACTTGATACCGTGAATTGGCTTCAACGATCGTTGATTCGAGCGCACTCGAATAACCGAAAGTGGAGATAGGAGATCACACTCAACTACTAATTTAGACGAAAGACACAGCAATCAAAACAAAGTTTTATTCAAAAAATCAATCTCCAGATATTACAACACACCCGCTATTTATAGCAATTTTCAACCAGCTCCCTAAGTCGTTTCCGACTTAACACCCCCGACTCACGACCTAACTTAAGTCGTGCACGACTTATACAACAACGACTCAAGACAGCTACACACAATGTAAGAAGCAGACGGCTTACGACTTAAAAAACAAACGACTTATGGCTTAAAGAGAAAACAACCCCGACTTACGACTTAACATTCAACGACCCAACAGATTACATCACTTAGGTTGAAGACGACCTAACTACTTACGACATAAGGACATCTTCAAGCAGCACCTTCATACGACTTAAATCATGGACGACTTAAGACTTCAACGACTTATCATGAGTCGTAACTCGTGGCCTCTTGAAGGAACGGTACCTTCCCACGACTCAACTAAGTCGTAGCCCGCTTCCGATTTAAGGCCTTCAACTACTGGAACTTCTCTCTGCTTCTTGATAAGTCGTGGATGACTTATAGCTGTGTCGCTAGATCGTATACGACTCATCAAACCTGAACGACTTAAGCTCCTATTAAGTCGTAATTCCTTTCCATCTGATCTGTTAGGTCGTAGACAACTTAAAGCCGCTTCATTAACTCGCAGCTCCCCCTCACGTGACTCCTTAGGTCGTGGACGACCTATAGCTTCCATCTTAAGTCGTGGACGACTTAACTCTTCCTTAAGTCATGTACGAATTATTGGTTGCGTATTTTCTTCTCTGGCCTGAGCTGCATCATCCTTCCTAGGTTGAGAAAAATTCGTCCTCGAATTTGTAAATTCTTCCACGTTGCCTCGTTCATCTCCATAATATGGTACTAGATGCTTAACATTGAACACGTCGGAAGTGTACACAACATTGAACACGTCGGAAGTGTACACATCCTCCGGCAGCTTCAATTTATAAGCATTTTCATTAATCCATTTCACGACTTCTATCAGACCAATTTTTCTGGCTTTCAACTTGTTATAAGCGCCCACTGGAAAATGATCATTTGTTAACACAGCATACACCATATCCCCTTCATTAAATTCAATATTTCTTCGCTTCAGATCTGCGGATCTTTTATACTTCTCATTTGCCTTCTCTAATCGTTCCTGAACGATCTTATGACATTCGGTCAACCCATCAACAAAATCTACAGCTCGTTTAATCGTCCCCTTCGGTTGTGGTACTATCGATAGGTCCAACGGTCCCCTTGGCAAATTTGAATATACAATCTGAAATGGACTGAATCCCGTACTACGATTCACTGCATGATTATAAGCAAACTCTGCTTGGCATAACTTCATGTCCCAACTCTTCAGATTGTCCTTTACAAGACATCGCAACAAATTTCCCAACGATCTGTTAACAACTTCGGTCTGTCCATCTGTCTGCGGATGATAAGCGCTGCTAAAGTTTAACTTCATTCCCACCATCTTCCACAAACTTAACCAAAAGTGACTCAGGAAACGAGTATCCCTGTCCGACACAATAGATTCTGGCAATTCATGAAGTCGATAGATCTCTTTGAAAAATAACTGAGCAACATGAACAGCATCCGCCGTCTTCTTACAAGCAATAGAATGTACCATCTTCGAAAAACGATCTACCACAATGTATATCGAGTCATTTCCCCTTTGAGTCCTCGGCAAACCCAACACGAAATGCATGCTAATGTCTACCCATGGTTTTGTAGGAACAGGTAATGGCATATACAATCCCGCATTTGTAGCTGTCCCTTTCGAAACCTGACAAACATGACATCTCTCCACGAATCTCTCTACCTCTTTTCTCATCGACGGCCAAAAATAAGATTGTGAAATTAACTGTAAAGTTCGATCTCTACCCACATGTCCTTCTTCGTGCAACTCTTTCACAATTTTCATTCTCAAACTGCAATCTGGTATGCACAATTGATTCCCCTTGAACAAGAACCCATCGACCAACATGAATTCATCAGTACTCCCGTCCTGGATTTTCTCAACAAATTTCATAAAGTAAGGATCTTCTTTAATTAACTCTGGCAATAGTTCAAACCTTGTCACTTCAACTTTCATTGTCGTCAACAAATGATTCCTCCTGCTCAATGCATCAGCCACACGATTCGTTACTCCTGACTTGTGCTTAACAACAAAAGTAAACTGTTGTAGATACGCGACCCATGAAGCGTGCCTAGCTGAAATTTTATCCTGCCCTTGCAAATGCTTCAAAGCTTCATGATCCGTGTAAAGAACAAACTCCTTCTGAAACAGATAATGTCTCCAGTGCTTCACAGCTTGAATAATTGCGTAAAATTCCACATCACAAGTGCTATATCTTAACTTAGCTCCAGATAACTTCTTACTGAAATAAGCAACTGGTCTTCCTTTCTGACTCAAAACTCCACCAACCCCAACCTTCGACGCATCAGTATGTAACTCAAACAACAACTGAAAATCTGTTAAAACTAGAATTGGTGCTGTTGTCAATAGTATCTTGATCTTCTCGAAAGCAACCCCTGCTTCCTCTGACCACTCAAACTTCTTTTCTTTCATGCAATCGGTTATAGGTGCCATTACACTACTAAAATGTGGAATGAATATTCGATAGAAAGATACCAATCCATGAAAACTCCTCACTTCAGTAATTGTCTTTGGCTGTGTCCAACTCCTGACAGCTTCTACTTTACTTTCGTCCACTTGAATTCCTTCTTTCGATAGAACGTATCCCAGAAACAAAACACCGGGCGTCATGAACACACACTTCTTCGTTGTTGCATAAAATTTCTCCCGTTGAAGAATCAACAGTACTTCACGCAAATGCTGGATGTGTTCTTCCATACTCCCACTATAGATTAAAATATCATCAAAGTAAACAACCACAAACTTCCCAATGAATGGTCTGAAAATCTGGTTCATCGCTCTCATAAAAGTACTTGATGCATTCGATAGACCAAATGGCATAACCAACCATTCGTATAAACCTTCCCTGGTTTTAAAAGCAGTCTTCCACTCATCACCTGGTCTAATATGAATCTGATGGTATCCACTCTTCAAGTCAATCTTTGAAAACACAACAGCTCCACTCAACTGGTCAATCAAATCATCAAATCTCGGCATAGGAAACCTGTATCTCACAGTGATCTTGTTTAGAGCCCGACTATCCGTACACATCCTCCACGAAGCTTCCTTCTTCGGCACCAATAAAGCAGGCACTGCACGAGGACTCAAGCTCTCCTGAACACGCCCTTGTTCTAACAACTCCTCCACCTGCCTCCTCAGTTCCTCATGTTCCTTAGGACTCATTCTGTAATGTGGCCTGTGTGGTAATACTGCCCCTGGCACAAGATCAATCTGATGCTGAATATCCCTCAACGGTGGTAACTCCGTTGGCAACTCTTCAGGAAACACATCTTTGAATTCTTCCAATACTGGCTTCTCTTCCTCTGGAATTTCAACAGATTCAGTCGCTTCATGTCCAATCAACAAAAACACCTCTGGACTCTCCTCTACTTCTTCAATAAATTCCTTCAAAGTCAACAAAGTTTTGAGCTCCTCAATCTCCTCTGATTTGCTTTCTTCTTGTTGTCTCTTCTTTGGAACCAAAATAATCTTAACACCTTCAAACATAAAACTGTAGCTATTGGTCCGACCGTCATGCTGTACTGCTCGATCATACTGCCATGATCTTCCCAAAAGCAAATGACAAACATCCATCTCCACAACATCACACCAAATCTCGTCTTTATATTTCTTCCCAATAGAAAATGGAACTCGAACTCGCCTATCCACCTTCACCTCTCCTCCTTTTCTCAGCCACGCTAACTTGTAAGGATTTGGATGCTTCTCCATTTTCAGCTTCAATTTTCTCACGGCTTCAGTAGAAAAAATATTGTCGCAACTTCCTGCATCAATCACAAACTTACAAACCTCTTCCAGAATAGTGCATGTTGACTGAAAGATGTTACTCCTCAACCAACTAGCTTCTTCTTCTTGCTTCGGTATTAAACAAGACCTCCTCATCATTAGATTACATCCTTCATCTCCCGACGCAACATCCTGTTCTTCCTCCTCGACTGGACTAGAATAACCTTCACCATCATCCTCACCTTCAACTTCAGCAATCATAGTTCGTTTCTTCGGCTTCGGACATTCATTACTCTTGTGACCCACTTCCTGGCAATTGTAACATTTGAAACTGTTGTTGACCTTCGCTTTCGCAACTTCATTCACAACTGGTTTACTGACAGCTTTAGAAACATTGGAACTCCCACTAGCACCTTTGTTCTGAATATTGGAACTTGTAAACACACCACCTCCACGTCTTCCCTGCTTCTCCCAAGCCAACGCTTTCTGATGTGCTTCTGCTACAGATCTAGGATCAAACATATTCACCATATCTTGAATCTGCATCCTCAACCCTCCAACAAACCTAGCAGTCAGTTGTTCCTCTTTCTCCATAATGTCGTTTCGAGCAATCAGTTGATAAAATTCATCAGCATAATCATTAACAGTCTTCGTCCCTTGCCTCAAGTTCTGCAACCTCTGATACATAAGTAATTGATAATTGTAAGGTAAGAATGTAGCCTTCATTAACTTCTTCATCTTCTCCCATGTCTCAATCTTTGACTTCCCTATCCGTTCTCGTGTAAGTTTGGTTTGCTGCCACCATGCCATAGCTCTCCCCCTCAACCTAGTAGCAACCAACTTCACTCGACGATTCTCTGGAACCTCTTTGAAATCAAAGATCTGTTCAACATTAGACAGTCAATCTAAAAATTCTTCCGCTACCATCCCACCTTTAAATTCTAGAATTTCCATCTTCATACCCGATTCCCATCGACGATCATCATCTACATCCCGATATAAATGTCGAACTTGGTCTCGATCTCGATAATGAATGCTAGCTCTAGCACCTTCTTCATCAAAGTCAAATGTACGTCTATATCGATCTCGACCATTATCATCCCTTTGATCACGCATGTCCCTTCTACTATGTCTCTCTTCATCTCTATATGGCTCATCTTCAAACTCACGTGGAGTTCTTCTCTCTTAATGTCCATAGTCATCGTGATCTCTCCTCGATGAAATTGATGTTTCTCTTCTCTCTCTAAAAGATTGTGGTGATACCCTTCTCGCTTCCGTAACCGATGGCGAAACTCGGTTTCCTCCATGGTTCGAGAGTGGTGATCTCCTCCTTTGATTTTGATTCAAATCATTCATCAACTTCTCTAACTTTCCAATGCCTTCATCAAATTTCTCATTAATACGTTGTTCCATTTGCTCGGCTTCTTCTCTTCTATACAACGCTTTAACATTCTTATGACGATTAGCTCTCCTCGGCGGCATGATTGAATCAAACACAAATACTTCACAATTCAAACTTCAACTCTAACTTGTACAACAAGTCACGGCCTCAAACTTCAAAACAAACTTCACCAAGGCTCAGCTACTTCTCACAAGTATACACGACCTACCTTCAACTCGGCAATAGGCAATGACCTAAGGCTTAGGTCGGCTCGGCTTCAACAAGCATGGCTTCAAGCACTTTACTTTCAAACTTTGGCGCGCACAAATCTCACGGCCAAATTTAAACAACTTCCACACTTTGATCCAAAAGAATATGGATCGAAAACTTCTAACTTGTTGCAACTTCAAGATGAAACACGATGAACACCAACTTCAAACTCCTTGGCTCCAAGACTCGGCTTAGCTATGATTGGCTAAGTCTAGCTCTGATACCAAAACTGACGCAGCGGATAATAACAAAACGATGTGGATCGATGAAAGTAGCAAACGGTGGATTGAAGATACTGAAATGCCCAAATTTGTTGATCACAAAGATACCAAATTCTAGCTATCTTCGACACGTTGATCGCGCACGATACCGTGAAAGAAGATCTATAATTCTTCAAACGTTGATCAAGCGCACTTGATACCGTTAATTGGCTTCAACGGTCGTTGATTCGAGCGCACTCGAATAACTGAAAGTGGAGATAGGAGATCACACTCAACTACCAATTTAGATGAAAGCACACAGCAATCAAAACAAAGTTTTATTCAAAAAATCAATCTCCAAATATTACAACACACCCGCTATTTATAGCAATTTTCAACCAGCTCACTAAGTCGTTTCCGACTTAACGCCCCCGACTCACGACCTAACTTAAGTCGTACGCGACTTATACAACAACGACTCAAGACAGCTACACACAATGTAAGAAGCAGACGACTTACGACTTAAAAAACAGACGACTTATGGCTTAAAGAGAAAACAACCCCGACTTACGACTTAACATTCAACGACTCAACAGATTACATCACTTAGGTTGAAGACGACCTAACTACTTACGACATAAGGACATCTTCAAGCAGCACCTTCATACGACTTAAATTATGGACGACTTAAGACTTCAACGACTTATCATGAGTCGTAACTCATGGCCTCTTGAAGGAACAGTACCTTCCCACGACTCAACTAAGTCGTAGCCCGCTTCCGACTTAAGGCCTTCAACTACTGGAACTTCTCTGCGCTTCTTGATAAGTCGTGGACGACTTATAGCTGTGTCATTAGATCGTATACGACTCATCAAACCAGAACGGCTTAAGCTCCTATTAAGTCGTAATTCCTTTCCATCTGATCTGTTAGGTCGTAGACGACTTAAAGCCGCTTCATTAACTCGCAGCTCCCCCTCACGTGACTCCTTAGGTCGTGGATGACTTAACTCTTCCTTAAGTCGTGTATAAATTATTGGTTGCGTATTTTCTTCTCTGGCCTGAGCTGCATCAATTTGCAAATCTCAGTTTACATTTTCAGTTTCTTTTTGTTAATGTCATTTTAGATTCATCTCACTTAGATTTCAGCATCATCCCTATTAAATCATTTCATTTGTGTTGTTAATTGAATTTGCATCTCGATTTCAGTTTCATTTTAGATTAAATAAACACAAAGTTGTTTAGTCCTTATTTAAATTTGTTCAAACTTTTCTGTGTGTGCGTAACAGTGTGTGCACTCGATATTTCACTGTCCAAACTGTTAATCGTAATAGCAAACCATCACCATAATAGTGTGTGCACTCAATACTTCACTGTCCGAACAACAAATCATCACAGCAAAACATCAGTGCACATGCCCTCTGCCCACCCACTGTCCATTACCCCACACTTTACTGATCGAATACCCTGACCAACCATCAATAAAAAAGGCTGCTGACCATCATATATCACACACACACACACACACACACAGATATATATATATAAACTTCGTTTTATGTAATATGCATTAACTTCCCCATATACACATTATTCATTATTTTTTGTTATCCGTATTGATTTGTTTACTTTTAAAAAAAGAAAATTAGTTACTAAATTTCTTTCAACTCTATTGTAGATGTAAATGCTACTCACAGTGAAGATGAGTTGAGGACCTTCATCCAGTGGAAAAGTATCTCTTCTCATCTGCATTTACATGCATGAATACTAAAGTGATACATTATCGTCCAAAATCTGAAGCACACAAGCGCACTATGATTTTTTTTAGAACAAGTAAAAATGCATAGTAATGACATTCTTGTCACATCCACGTGACCATGAATACACCACACATTATGCCATAATTTTTTTAATTGTAATTCTAATTCTAATTATGCAACTTTCATGTAGTAATTGTAATTATGCAACTGTTTTTGTCACTTGGAGAAATTATGCAACTCTCATAATTATTTGATTCCCAAATAGTATAATATTAACTCTAATTAACAAAACATTAAAAGGGATAATGTTGAAAGTTGCTGAGATGGATGAAGTGTGATACTGTTATTTTGGTCGTACACCAGTGAAATACAAAGAGATTATTTTGTGTTGTTTTTGATTTCTTATGCTCATGTAAACTATAATAATATTGTGTTGAAATTGAATGCATAGACCAATATTGTATATCAAATTTAATCCAAAGAATTAGAGCTTAGTTTAACGATATATTCTTTGTTCTTTCAAACGTAAACTTTCACTAATAGGATAAGTAGAAGTACACTACATCTGTTTAATTCATTGTGCCTTCCTACCTTCTTGAATTTTTCTTCTTGTTTTATTTTTAACAAATTTTTTTGCATATGACACATGAAGCTACAACCATCTCACCATAGTAACACATATGACACATCACGGCAATTTTAAACCAAACGGTAATCATATGAAAAGAAATGCACACCATTCAACTTCTCATTTCATACGTGCATGAAAGACATGGTTATGCAATATAGGGAGTACAATATCACAAGCAAATAGAAGGGAGAAGCTTCATAGCAGTTTACATTCAAATCTAAAACAAGAAGACAACAACCTTAATGCCTAGCCAAAATGTCATATTAGTACTTCAACAAATTAAAAGGCCAGAAAGCCTAAATTTACTTTTTTTAAATTTATTTTTCCTACATAGAGTTTGATCTGAAAACAGTATGTATATTTTAGTGTTTCCCTTGTCATAAATTTACTTTTATCAGCTATGTATATCTTGTGTTTGTTTATATGTACTTTTATTAGCTATGCATGAATACTAAAGTGTTTTTTCTATGTACTTTTAATTGCAGAAAATGGGTAAAAATACGAAAAGAAAGAGGACTGTGATTAACAGATATATTCAGAATGAATGCAATTTTGAAAATAATGATGCTCCAATTCAAGAAATTCAACAAGTCGTCAACGATATTGTAATGCAACAAGAAGGAAATGTTGAAGTTGTTGAAGCAAGCGAGAGAAATGACAATTTCGATGTTAATCCAATTGTGAAAAAAAGAAATAGGGGATGAATAAAAGTCTAAAGACTTCCTTTAGATATTTTAAGTTGAATTGAAGTTGAGTTTAATGGGGAAGGTGAACCAGTAGGAGATGGATCGGTCAAGTTGTCTTCTTATTTAGGCCCACTTGTACGCGAGTATGTTCCAGTTACACTGGATAATTGGAAGCATCTCAGCCACGAATTAAAAGTCATTCTTTGGGAATCCATCCAGGTAAGAAACAAATAATAACGCATTAAACTCGTATTTTAGAACTTTTTTGTGTTGATACATGGATCAGCCATAGAATTGTTTACCTTATGGATGAGTCAACCTCAAAATGAAGTGGTAAGAAGCCTAGAAAAATGAATAGGAGAGTTTCATAACAAATTTTCTTTTTCATTGTAGTAGTTTTCCTCTAACGATTTCTACTAGCTTTACAATGGACGAATGTAGTTTCACTCAAAGGGAAAAATAATATGTAGAACATAATATATATTTTTGCAATTTTATATCTTATCTATGTTTAATCTTACACTGGTAACATGGTAGCTTTAAAGGGAAAAATACATTCTGTGTCTTGATGTTGTGCATCGCTGTACGGTTTGAAAGCACAAGTCCAAAAAACTATGACTACACGTAGAGTTAAACCAAAATGAATAATATTTTGACTTTGGCTTCATCTTCATTAGGAGGGATCTTCTCGGCTTTCATGAAGCAAAAGTAAGAGCAGCAAGGGCATTGAAACAAGAATTTCATCGTTTTCTCCTTTTAAGAGAGAATGAAAGAAAGAAAAATCGAATAAGAACTAGAGGGAATATTGTTCTGCCCCAAGTTTCCATATTCATTTGCTTTATAAAGCACTTGTTTTGGGACCCAATTCAATCCTTTTGCATACCGAACCATGAAATTTAAAGCCGAAAAATCATTTAATAAAAAAATAATATGAAAAACAAGAACACGTGAATTTTCTTAATGACTAGCCAACATGTTCAGTTGGCTATGAATATATTAGTGTTGATCACAATCTCTGCACATTGTTTCTGTTCCCGTTTGGATTAGGGGTTTATTATTGTTAATATTGAGATGAAATATATTATATGCTTCCTACTAGTTTGTTGGTGGCTTCTTCGAACTACAAATGCATTGTAACTTACAATTACTTTTTGTTCCAAGTCAGTTAAAGATTTTTTTTCTTTCGTTGGTTTACCAAGCTTTTGTAAGCTATTCCATTTCATTCTTGACAGTTCCACATATCTGTATGTAGAGAGATTATCGAGATATTAATTTCTGAGTAAATTTTGTTTCAAAGTTTACGAAATGGTTTGTCTAAATTTCTTTTGGGCTACCTCACAAGTTTATATTATTTTGGGCTTGGATCCTATTCTATGATAACAGCCCATGTAACGACCTAATTTTTCGACGTCCGAAAGTCGACATCAATACGTCCACTGTATCAAATGCCGCACAATCGAATGTCGAAAAACCAAACCGTTAGGGTTAAAGAAGAAGAAGATAGAAGAAGAAAAAGAAACAGAAACAATAACAGAATCTCACATTTCGCAGCAGAACAACATATAATAGATAAATGAATAATCTTTGAAACAAATAACTATATCAGTTTATACATACATCATTAGAGTTTTACAACAACAAAACAGGGGAAAAGAATATCATATATTAGTGACACGCCTTGCCATCCTGCTTGCCTTTTGATCTCTATAGCAACTTTTCTGACTTCGCTCTAGAATAATGATAACCTGACTCTAGGCTGCCCGTGTGGAAAATTATGGGCACCCAGAGTTTAAAAAGGGAACAATAAACTCCAAGTCAGTCATGAGACTGGTGTGAGATCTTAAAAATAGTTATTTGCACAAAGGAAATAAAAAGAAATCTGCTATGCTTTTGGAAAATGAAACTACCATAAGGCCTCAAGCCACACACACAATGCAAACGCAGAATTGGAGGAGATTTCTCCTTATGATAGTCAAACATTATTGATATGCAAAATCCTTTTTAAAATTATCATTAGTGCATAGTATGGAAAACTTTTCGAAAGTATAATATTAATCTTAGCTAGCTTAAACATTTCGTACAATGCCTACTATAGCTACCAATTAAACGGCGGGTCATCACCATAAGTAAAAGGCATGTTATACAGCTAAAACCGTACAAGGCGCATATTGATGATTGGATTTCCAACAAATTGTCAGGCTAAGGAACTTCCTGGGCCACATGGGTATGCCTTTGGAGGGACGCGCCGAGAACCTAACCGGATCTCTACCAACGCAGGGTTAGCTCTGTAACTAGGTAACACCTACAAGTATGCCATCCCCAGTCGTTACCGACCTTTATCCGAGGATCCTCAACCACAAAGCAACAACCACAAAGTAGTAAATTTGCAGCAACCACACAGGTTAAATATCTAGGCTCCATTCCATGATACCACCTTTTTCCAGAAGAAAATGGACGTACCCTAGGGGCGCGACCCCTAATAACCTTGCTGCATCCTTCCTGTTTCGACCATTTTTGGGTTGTGAGGTCCGACGAAGTCTCGCCCACAAAGCTATGCTTTTCACAAAAGCCATGCTTCGATCAACAAATGATCAGCAGCACTTCGTATGCCACATTACCAAATTGGGAATGTATCACTAGTAAATATCAACTACATAACCTCTGAGCTCGTATGTCTCAGAGAAGGGTGTTAAGCTAAGAGAATAAATTCTCCGCCATCAACAGAAATGTATTTGATCGAAACCAGCTTTACATCTCAAAGTGTAACGTCCGACATACATCCATACAAGTCCGTTTCGAGATCGAACGGAACCGGAGGCACTTCAACGAAGCCCTTGCAATCCAGATATTCACTAATAATGTCCAAAATACCCATCACAAAGGGTGATAAAATCTCTATACCGGAGTAACTAGGTGTAGAGACATTCGACAGGTAATTCTTTCGTTTTCAAAAATACCCGATCTTCAACACCATCTTCAAATGCAATCCTATTTCGTCGTATCATTATTCGGAATGGGTTTTATGACACAAAGTCCTCTCCCGGCTAATCCGAATAACGAGCGCTTATTTTTAAAATAAGTGTTACATTTAGATTTCAAGTAAATCACAACAAATTTCCACCTTGATTTTAAAAAAAAAAGATCCATCACAAAGATTCGATGTCGGTTTCAGACAACCATTTGAAATCCGACCCTCGGTCGCATCGAAATTCAAATGCCATTTAAAGGCCAATATTGATAGTCGGTTATTTAACTATCAATCAATATTCACAACAATCACCAGATTTTGAAAAAAATTCCCCAATTATTTATTTTCAAAATATCTTCGCAAGATATATTTTTAACACTTCAATACTTTGAAAACCAATTTCAAACCACTTTTCTTACGCGAAATAAAGTTCCAAATATTTATTTACATCCACTGAAAATTTGCCGAGTCTGAATACTTCAAAATGATTTAAATCACTTATCCAAAAATATATGTACTTGGATACATTTAAAATAAAAAATATTTTTAAACACTTTGTTTAAACATTAGTCTTGAAATTTAATATCAATATCTCATATAAAAACTCAAGAACAAACAATTTTAAGAATAAAATTATTAGATAAAGTGTAATTATTAAAATATCCATTTTCTAAATCAAATACCAATTTAATCTTTAAAATAACCACTTCTATAATCAACTTAATAATATTCACTTTAAAGATTTAAAAACAATTTTCGAAAATAATTTCTCCAACAATATTCTTTTTTAAAACCAATTCTAAAACTTTTAATTTATATTTCAAAAGCTACTTTGAAAATATACTCGGCTTTCTAGGGAAAATACACTTTCCATTTCAAAATGGTCCATTTAAATCAATCAATAAATCCTTCTTGATTTATTTTAATTTACATTTCAAAATTTTCAATTCTTTTCCACACTTTTAAAAATAAAACAATATTTATTTTTTAAAACAAATTTCCCTTTCCTTTATAAATTCCCATTGTGAATTTAAATTTCCAAATATCCACTAATATACGATTTTCAAATATTCACTTCCAAACACCAAATCAAATCCTAAATTGATTTCCAAATTTATTCCAAACACCAAATCAAATTCCAAATTGATTTCCAAATTTATTTTCAAACACCAAATCAGATTCCAAATTGATTTTCAAACACCAAATCAAATTCTAAATTAATTTCCAAATTTATTTTCAAACACCAAATCAAATTCTAAATTGATTTCCAAATTTATTTTCAAACACCGAATCAAATTCCAAATTGATTTCATGATTTTTAAACCTTGTATAAACATTTATACGATTTCATTAATATTCGAATAAATCAAATAATTCAAATTCCTATTGGATAAATTTAATTAACCAAAGATTTTAATTTTAGACTCATAATTTTATTTTAAACTAGAAATTTCCTTTTGAAATTATACATACACTTATAAAAATAGATTATAGATTTCCAAAAATCTAACCTTTATAAATTCTTTAAACATTTTAAAAATTCCTATATATTTTTCAAAGTCTTATCTATATTAAAAAAATTCTGTTTACATACATATACATACTAAAATTTTAAACAGAATTGTTCTTCCTTTTTTTTCTTACTGTAACTTAAAATCCTACCCATATATATTTCTCCTATTTGCATGTATATATTTCAACTGAGATATGTATGTGTACATCACTTTAAAGCCAGAACCGCTCTGAAAGTTTTACTGTTTAAAATTTTTAATATATGCATAGTTTTGTAAAAATCTGGATTTAAACTTCATATACATACATACATACATAGATATATATATATATATATATATATATATATATAGACACACACACATATACCCTATAGAATATAACTATTATTATTAAGCAATATTAGTTCAAGTTAAGAGATCACCAGAAAATTGACTTGACCTCACTACTCTTAGCAAAACAACGAACCCGCACAACTCTTCTCCACCCTAGCTTCGGAAATCGAATCTCTCACCATCGCACGTGAGATGAACTTGCCAGAGCAGACCCTAGCCTTGTCGTCGTGCGTGCATCTCGAAGAACCCCAGCGAGCGATTCCATGAATTTGGCTCTCGTCGCTTTGAAAAAGTTGAAATCGATTCAAATCGATTTTCCCAAATTCGCCTAGCTTGCTCGCGGCGTCGTGCCCGAGTCGAAGATCTCGCATGATATGATTTGCTGATCCTTGCATGTACCACCTCATCGCGTCCAGGCTTTAAGATCAGAGTAGTTCGACTTCGATTCTTCATGTGCCCTGCGCTCGGCGATTCTTCGATTGGGTTATACTTGTTCATTCGTGAAATAACTGAAAGAGAAAAGGGATTTCGCTTGGCTGAAGAAGTAAAATGATTGCCCTTTTTTTAGGTTTCTTTGAGATGAATTATTCTGCCCCTAATTGCTTACATATTTTTTTTAAATTCATAAGTATGCTACGTGTTTTAATTTCCTATGCATGTTAGACAGATGAAGAAAATGTTAGTTCTTATTGTACAGGTGTTGGAAAAATATAACTTAAAAAAACTGGTGAGAAAAGATTTTACTAGTCAATATATATATGTATGTGTATATATATATATATATATAATTTTAAATTTAATATTCAAATCGTCTCGGTTTCGCAACTCAAAATCTCGATCTCTAATTGGGGCATGCCGCTAGGCGTTTATAATGCTAAACCCCTATTCCAAACACAATGGAAAAGGTTTCGAGTCCTAATTCGATCGTATGGAGAAGATAGTTTTTTGAACTCAGTCATTATATCGAATCTTCGATATAGTTTCAATGCGTTTATCTACCGTACGATCCCACGACAACTCCAAATGCTACAAAAATTGAAATCCAATAATAATACACTATTATGGATCCAATGGAACTGGTTTTGTCGAATTCCAAGACTGTCCCTCGAAAGGCTATTTTTAAATTCAATTTAAACAATATATTTTTAAAACCAAGAAAAACACCTTTAAATTCAAATTTAAGGCTTCCCTTATATTCGTTATCATAAATATAAATTTTCCAAGCCTTTGAAATATTTTTAATCAGTTTAAAAATCAAGATTCAACATTTTACCCAATTTCCATTTGTAAAATTCAATAATTTAATTATCTAAATGTACAGTGATATTTGAAATACAAGTTAAATCAACTTCAAAATATTTAAAATCAATTAAATATTTCGATTTCAAATGTTTTAAATTTCTGGATCGTCACATTCTTCCCCCTTAAAAGAATTTCATCCCGAAATTATCAGTAAAGAAGAATGAACCTTAACCCGTTTACTATTTACCCAAAACCAGGTTACTATTTACCCAAAACCAAATAGTTTTATCAATTTGCCAAAACAAATCTTTTTATTAAAGATCCATTATCACTTCATTTAACTTTCCAAAACCCTTCATAAATTCCACATAATATTGTTTTCTCCATAACTCAAATTTAAATTCAAAATTTTAAATTTTCAAAAATTTTCTAACTCCCGAAATTTTTGAAAAATTTCGCTAGCGTCTCCTTTACGCGGCTAGCTCGGTACGACTACAAAATTCCATAACTACCCATGATTTCAAAAAGAAAAACGAAAAGCCAAGCGGCTAGACAAGAAAGTCATCAAATTTCGTACTGAAATTCAAATATATACCTTTTTATCGAGCAATTTAAATTATCTTCGAAATCAAAAATCCCAATTTTCTTTTTTCTTTTTAACACCTGAATATCCTACTTGGCAATAACATCCAATCATAGCTTCGAAATCATTTTATACATCTTTTTATAAAAATTTCATGTCTATTTCATTTACATCTGTACGATGCACACATATCATCTGTATGCAATATCCAATTCGATTGCTCACTCGATCATACAATTTCACTTCTAAACTAGAATCATCCCCTGGACTTCCTAGTGTGGACTCAGATCGGGTTTCTTGATCAGAAAGCATCATTCTCCTTTCACGGCTACAAAATATGATTGAGAATTTCCAGAATCAACCAAAAATCCATATCCAGGTTCGTCGTCGAAAACAGAGTGAAAAATCCCAACTCGGATTGATATAACTATCTCAAAATTCTATGCTCGAATTCTGGAATAAATCGCTATGCGAAAATAATATACGTATATCCTACGTATTAATCAATTGATTATTAGCTATATCAATTCCCTTTTTAATCACATTATTTTGATTTCTATTCACGTATCTACAATTATCCCATTTCACAACTTTACTTAATCTCCATTCCAAAATTACTTAGTATATTTCTAATACTGAACCTACATAAGAATTTCACCATTCATTTCTTAAGTTCAATATAAATATTTTATATACACCTTATATTTAATTTCAATTCACCACTTTGGTTAATAGCTACTTATATTTGAACTGGATCTCCAAGTCCATATGAATTCAATTCCTTTCAAACCATATTAAATTTGTCATTCCTTCAGTTAGTTTTACTTACTAATTTTATTTCAATATTTTGCTTCATTTTGTCCAACTTGACAATTTTCTACTTCACTCTGTTTATCACAAATGCAATTCAATTTCCAATATTCAGCTTTAATTTGTACTTTTAAGCTTTGATAAGTATTCCAACTTATTTACATTTCACACTTAACTCAATTTTAGCTCCTTTCAAGTTAGATTTTTATTCTAACAATTTCAAATATATAAGTTGCTAAACTTAATTATAATCTATAAATATTTTATATAAGATTCCAGAATCTTTCCATCTTTTCAAAACTACTTTTGACATCAATTCAAATTATCTTTCGAATTTCCAAAACCAACCCCAGTTTTCCAAACAATTCCAATCTAAATCATTCAGGTAGCAATTCCTCTCTTAGAAATTCGAAAATGAACATCGATGATGCTGTAGTCATCACCGCAGTTATTTTCCAGCTACCGAAAAGAGTTTAGTGCTTTTATCCCTTCAAAACATTTTTCCAAAACCTTTGAAAATCATTTTCAAACTAAAAAGGAATTTTAAACTTTTCCAAATCTCCAAAACTTCAAATCCTTTCAAATTCTTTCAAATATTTCTATGGAATTCTATTTTAAATTATAAATTACATTTACAATTTATATTTACAAATCTCATTTGTATATGAATTTTTACGTAACCTTTGGTTATGTTTTCAATTTCTCATTCAATATTCAATGATAATAATTTAATATCATCACTTCCTAACAATCAAGCAACCATATACTATAATAAATTATGGAAAATGATTTCTTTTCTATAAAAAATAGTTTGGGTAAAATTATCTCATTTACCCGATTTTAAAACAATATTGTGTCGGTTTATCTTGTTTAACCCCTATCGATACAGTTGGCCAAACTGCACCGACCAGAATCTATAAATAATCAACCAATAAGTCAACAGAATATAAAACAATTTTCATATTCACAAATAAATACGTGCTCATATCTATTATTACACTCAAACTCATTCCAGAGTACTACTGACTCTATCTCTAATGAGTATTCCCCATCAGAGCCAAGGTTGTCGCTTAACCAATTGCTCTGATACCACTCCGGTAATGACCCAATTTTTCGACGCCCGAAAGTCGACGTCAATAAGTCCACTGTATCAAATGCCGCACAATCGAATATCGGAAAACCAAACCGTTAGGGTTAAAGAAGAAGAACATAGAAGAAGAAACAGAAACAATAACAAAATCTCACATTTCGCGGTAGAATAACATATAATAGATAAATGAATAATCTTTGAAACAAAGAACTATATCGGTTTATACATACATCAACAGAGTTTTACAACAACAAAACAATGGAAAAGAATATCATATACTAGCGATACGTCTCGCCATCAAGCTTGCCTTCTGATCTCCGCAGCAACTTTTTAGACTACCATCCAAAATAATGATAGCGTGACTCTAGGCTGCCCGTGTGGAATATTAGGGGCACCCAGAGTTTAGAAGGGAACAATAAACTCCAGGTCAGTCAAGGGACTGGTATTAGATCTTAAAAATAGTTATTTGCACAAAGGAAATAAAAAAAAATCCGCTATGCTTTTGAAAAATGAAACTACCATAAGGCCTCCCGCCACACACACATTGCAAACGCAGAATTGGAGAAGATTTCTTCTTATGATAGTCAAACATGCTTGATATGCAAAATCCTTTTTAATATTATCATTAGTGCAATGGAAAACTTTTTGAAAGTATAATACTAATCTTAGCCAGCATAGACATTTCGTACTATGCCTACTATAGCTACAATTAAACAGCGGATCACTACCATAAGTAAAAGGCAGGTTATACAACTAAAACCGTACAAGGCGTGTATTGATGATTGGATTTCCAACAAATGGTCAAGCTAAGGAACCTCCTGGGCCACATGAGTATGCCTCCGGAGGGACGCCCCGAGAACCTAACCGGTCTCTGCCAACACAAGGCCAGGTTACCTCTGTAACTAGGTAACGCCTACAAGTATGCCATCCCCGGTCGTTACCGACCTTTATCCGAGGATCCTCAACCAAAAAGCAACAACCACAAAGTAATAAATTTGCAGCAACCACATAGGTTAAATATCTGGGCTCCATACAATGATACCACCTTTTTCCAGAAGAAAATGGACATACTCTAGGGGTGCGACCCCTAATAACCTTGCCGCATCCTTCCTGTTTTGACCATTTTCAGGTTGAGAGGTCCGACGAAGTCTCGTCCAAAAGTCTACGCTTTTCACAAAAGCATGCTTCGATTAACAAATGATAAGCAGCACTTCATATGCCACATTACCAAATTGGGAATGTATCACTACTAAATATTAACTACATAACTTTTGAGCTCGTACGTCTCAAAGAAGGGTGTTAAGCTAAGAGGATAAATTCTCTGCCACCAACAGAAATGTATTTGATAGAAACCAGATTTACATCTCAAAATGTAATGTCAGACACACATCCATACAAGTCCGTTCCGGGATCAAACGGAATCGAAGGCACTTCACAGAAGCCCTTGCAATCTGGATATTCACTAATCACGTCCGGAACCCCAATCACAAAGAGTGATAAAATCTCTATAACGGAGCAACTGGGTGCAGAGACATTCGACAGGTTATCCTTTCGTTTTTGAAAATACCCGGTCTTCAATACCATCTTCATGCAATCCCATTTCATCGTATCATTACTCGAAATGGGTTTTATGACACAAAGTCGTCTCTCGGCTAATCCGAATAACGAGCGCTTATTTTTAAAAATAAGTGTTACGTTCAGATTTCAAGTAAATCACAACAAATTTCCAGTTTGATCTTTTAAACAAAAGATCCATCACAAAGATTCGATGTGGGTTTCAGATAACCACTTGAAATCCGACCCCTGGTCGCATCGAAATTCAAATGCCATTTGAAGGCCAATATTGATAGTCTGTTATTTAACTATCAATCAATATTCACAACAATCGCCAGATTTTAAAAATAATTCCCCAATTATTTATTTTCAAAATATCTTCGCAAGATATATTTTTAACACTTCAACACTTTGAAAACCAATTTCAAACCACTTTCCACAAGCGAAATAAATTTCCAAATATTTATTTACTTCAACTGAAAATTTGCCGAGTCCGAATACTTCAAAATGATTTAAATCACTTATACAAAAATATATGTACTTGGATACATTTAAAATAAAAACTATTTCCAAAAACTTTATTTGAAACATTTTTTATGAAATTTAATATCAATATCTCATATAAAAACTCAAGACCAAATAATTTTAAGAATAAAATTATTAGATAAAGTGTAATTATTAAAATATCCATTTTCTAAATCAAATATCAATTTAATCTTTAAAATAACCACTTCTACAATCAACTTAATAATATTCACTTTAAAGATTTAAAAATAATTTCCAAAAATAATTTCTCCAACAATATTCTTTTTTGAAAACCAATTATAAAACTTTTAATTTATATTTCAAAAGCTACTTTGAAAATATACTTGGCTTTCCAGGGAAAATACACTTTCCATTTCAAAGTGGTCCATTTAAATCAATCAATAAATCCTTCTTGATTTATTTTAATTTACATTTCAAATTTATCGAATCCTTTCCACACTTTTTAGAATAAAACTATATTTATTTTTTATAACAAATTTTCCTTTCCTTTATAAATTCCCATTGTGAATTTAAATTTTCAAATATCCACTGATATACGATTTTCAAATCGATTTCCAAATATTCACCATCAAACACCAAATCAAATCCCAAATTGATTTCCAAATTTATTTTCAAACACCAAATAAAATTCCAAATTAATTTTAAAATTTATTTTCAAATACCAAATCAAATTTCAAATCGATTTCCAAATTGATTTTCAAATACCAAATCAAATTCCAAATTGACTTCACGATTTTTAAACATTGTATAAGCATTTACATGATTTCATTAATATTCAAATAAATCGAACAATTTAAATTCCTATTGGATAAATTTAATTAACAAATGGTTTTAATTTTAGACTAATAATTTAATTTTAAACCACATATTTTGCTTTTGAAATTATATATTCACTTACAAAAATAGATTATAGATTTCCAAAAATCTAACTTTTATAAATTCTTCAAACATTTTAAAAATCCAGAGATATATTTCTCAAAGTCTTTTCTATATAATTTTTTTTCTGTTTACATACATATACATACTGAAATTTTAAACGGAATTATTCTTCCTTTTTTCTTACTGTAACATAAAATCCTACCCACAAATATTTTTGCCGTTTGCATGTATATTTTTAAATTGGGATATGTATGTGTACATCACTTTAAAGCCAGAATTGCTTTGAAACTTTTACGGTTTAAAATTTTTAGTATATAGATATGTTTTTAAAACTATGGATTTAAACTTCATACACACACACACACACATACATATACCCTACAGAATATAACTATTATTATTAAGCAATAATAGTTCAAGTTTAGAGATTACCAGAAAATCAACTCGACCTCACTGCTCTCAGCAAAACATTGAACCCGCACAACTCGTCTCCACCCTGGCTTCGGAAATCGAACCTCTCACCATCCGTCACAACCCATATATTTTACGATTGCATATTTAAATATTTTATTTAAATATAGCATCGTTAGTTGGAATTAAAGTTCAAAATGTAACTTTTTGCAAATAGTCGAATTAGGGCTCGAGACCACTTCCATTGAGTTCAAAATGGCGTTTGCAACTTTTTGAGTATAAACATCGATATGTTTGGAGTTGAGTAAAATTTTGATGTTTCATTTAGGGCTTTGGGTTTGGGTTTCAACCCATTAACCCAACATATGAACCCAACTCCATTCCACTCCTCTTTATTCCTTCATAATATTTCCTAATACTCAAGCTTTAGTAAAAATGGGAGAGGAGATTGGAAACTAAAATCCTAAGCCCTAGTTTTCTTTGCAAATCCAAGTTTTAGCGCCAAAATCAAAGAGAAGCTTAGGTAAGCATCCTCTTCTTCTTCTCCATCTCATTCTCTCTCCAATTTAATAAATTTTCTATAACCTAACTTAGGAATTATTTGCTTATGATCTTAGATTGGAGCTTTTAGAGTTGAAGTTGAAGAGTAGTTGATCTTCACTTTGTTTTCAAGCTTTTCTTTGTTGTTTTTGAGAAAAAGGTGAGTTTTTGAACTCGCATCTATGTCTATAACCTTTTTTGTGGTTAGATATGAATTCCTAACATCTATTCATGTTCATTTGCTTTTGATTTGAATGGATTTGGTGAATTTTCCAATTTTTGATTCTTGTTGTCCAATCTATGAAAATCCTACTAGGGATGTTTGGACATGTTTTTGGGGTGTCTCGAAGAGCCTATAAGGCTGGGTTGTCGCATGACATAAATCTCTAGTCGTCATTGCTCGTTCATTTGCCTCCGTTTGGTTTTCGCCCTTCATTGGGGCTAGGTTGAAAATACTGGACATCCTAGTTCAGTCGACTGAACTGCGTAGTCAGTCGACTGAACAGATCCCAGGCCAGCATCAGTCGACTGACCCTTATGGTCCAGTCGACTGAACCTGAAAACAGAAAGTTTCCAAGCATAGTTCAGTCGACTGACCACTATGGTCCAGTCGACGGAATCTGTTGTCTCAGTCAATGTTGTCTTTTATGTGGATTTCCAATTTTTAATCGAATCTAGTGGATCTGATTTGTTGTTATCACCATTGTTGACCTTGATAACTTCTTTTTCGGGATTTTGGGAATATCCATTTTGATGGATTTTGTATCAATTTCTTTGGATTTAATTCACGTCTTCGAATGTGAATTTTAAGTGATTGATTGTTTTTACAATCATTTCTGTGACTTGTTACTTTGAAATACGAAGGTTTCTATACTAGTAGTAAATATAAAAACCGTTTCATCAAAATGATTTCAACACTATTTTAAATACGAAGCTCGTTTGTTAAAACTGTTTTCCAACCTATTAGTATATACAAACATTTACCTCGTTCGTATGAGAAAATCTAATTAAATGGCTTAGCAAACCAAGTGGTATGAAACGCTTGCGATTACTTCGTCGGTCAATTTTTGGACTTGTTCGATTGAAACTCTTGTGATAATTTTCGAGTGGAGATTCACAATTCATTCGTAAATATTTAAGCTAAGCCAGTGGTTATGGGACATGAAGCTGAACTCATTTATTTACTTGCTTAGTGTAATTCACACTTTTTATTGATCAATGATGATCATTCTGTGATTTAGACTAGCGATATGCTATGTCTCTTTGTCCACGTAGGGAACTATACCTCGTTTTATTGAGTTTCGTCTCATTTCTTTTATAGGCTAACGACCTATTGGTTCTTTGGAGTTTCGACTCATTTTTGTGGGCTAGCGACCCATGTTCTTTTATGGAGTCAGGTTCATCAGACGTACCGCTGTACTATGTTGTTGTACCGACTTATTAGGTTCATTGGGCATACCGTTGTACTACGTCTTTCTACCGAATTATTTGAGTTTTAGGTTCCCCGGGCGTACCGTTATTGTACTACGTCGTTGCACCGGCTCTATGGCTAGCGACCATGGGTTAGCAACCCGTTTGTGATGCACGTGTTGGTGAGTTTTCATGCTCCTGTTTGTGATAGGCCTCCCCCTTTGTGATTTCTAGATTTCTAATTGAAGATTTCTAGAATTTGTGTTTCATCAATTTTGTGATTAACATTGATATATTTGTCAATATTTGTGGTTTGGTGAATAAAATAAAGAATATGACATTCTTTTTTTTACTTCTGAGATTCTTCAGATATTGTATGATTTTTGTTGTTGATAAATGTATACTTTTCTTAGTATAACATTATTGTTTCATATGTTTTTGTTATATCTCTTATCATATCTCACTTTTATCTGATATTTATAGCTAGACTGATCTGTTTATTATTTTCTTATTAAATAATATTTGGGTCAGACCGAGATGTTACAAGTGCTTCTGTTTGACTCCTTATCTGGGACCATCATCTGACTTTTGGCTAACTACTCTAGTTTAGTAGTTTTTCTTGTTATACATTCGAGATAGAGACTCCTTGATGTATACATATTTTTTGTCTAGCACTTGTATCTATTCTTTTGTGACGTAGTGGATCTTGTATAACCACTACTTTGATGTACACTTTTATGTGATATATTCATATCTGTTTCCGCCTTTGTGATATGGATATCTGTGACTGATTTGTGTTATGCTTATTTCTATATTTGTTTCCGAAGACCACATAGCCACTGTGTAGTCGCCTTGAGTTTGAATTTAATATGTCGGATTCCTCTTGAAAAGAAATATGCGACATACCATCTGACATATCGGATCTCGCATAAAGCCATTACATGGATGGTCGCACCTCAACAGTCTTGTTCTTCATGTTAGTTGACGGCGTTACCTCGTACTGTCCTTGGCCAGCATGAGTATAGAGGTGGGGCGTCAGAGCTTGGTATCAAAGCCAAACTTCAGAACAATGTAGAATAATCTATCAAGGATCATTGTCCTAAATCCTTCTTAGGAGTCATGCCTTAGGATTTATCCGAGTCTTAGGACCCATTCTATCCTATTATCTTTTATGATGCCTTGTTTTATCAATCATGCTTGTTTGATATTCATTTTGTGAATAACTTTTTTATTCTTTCTTTCTTTCTTTCTAAAAGAAGAGAAATGGTTAGACCAGGCCATCCCAGCGCCGATCAATCCAGTGCTACTCCTCAAGATGGAGTGTTTATGTCCGCCCAACAGCTCTTAGATCTTGTAAAGAATGCTCAAGATGTCGGACCTATTCTAGAGCCTACTCACCCTAAATCTGGATTTTCACGCCTGTGCAGTGATTATACAAATTTGGATGGAAAGCTGTTCAAGGGTTTCGAAAGCGTTATAGAAGCCCAAGCTTGGCTTAGAACATGCGATCGCATCTTTTCTCGCATGAATCTTATTGATCTATATCGTGTCCAAGTGGCTTCTAGTATGCTGCAAGAGAGAGTATTAGATTGGTATGAGCTTCTGACTTTTGGAATTATTGAAGTGAATCTTACTTAGGAGCAATTCCGAGAAAGATTTGAATTAACGTTTGTGCCGGAAGCTGAAAAAGTAACTTTAGCTCAGCGCTTTGTTGATCTTGTTCAAGGTGAATCTTCTAGAAGGATTATGTCCCATCTTTTGAATCCCTCTCTAAATATGGGGTCGAGTATATTAATACCTCATTGAATAAAAATCAGAGGTTTTTCTATGGCTTGAATAAGAATCTCAAAAAGCCTTTACTTCAGAAATTAGAAGTTTCTTTCAATCAGCTTGTTGATATCGCTCTTCGACTCGAAGAGGCCGATAAAGAAGATGATGTTGAAGTTGTTGGTGCCAAACAGAACTTCAACAACAACATGAAGAGGCCAAATAAGTTCAAAGGCCCTTATCCCAACAAGAAAGGGAAGCAAGCAACTCCGGTAGCAAAAAATTCTACCTTTAGTGGGGGGAATGCTACAATTGTGGTTCTAAGGACCATTATGCAAATAAGTGTTCAAAGCCCCTTGCTTGTTGCTATTGCAAAAGTTCGGTTCATTATATATCTACATGTCCCAAACCTCAAAGCAAGAAGGAGGGAAATCTAACTGTTGTGCAAGCTCCTAGTAACACTTCTCGTGGTCAAGGTATTTCTCATTCTGTCCTTGATGGCGTTATTACGTTTCGTGATCATCCTATTCGAGTTCTTTTTGATACAGGTGCATCTCATTCTTTTATATCAAAAAAACTTGTTGATACTTTTTCTTTAAGTGTTATGGCTTTGATGACTTCTTTGAGATTTGCGAATCCGGTTGGTGGATTCGCAACACTCAGTTTTCTTTGTAAAGATGTCGAGATTATTTTATGTGATTATGCTTTCCAAGCCGATTTGCATGTCATGAGTTACGTAGGCTTCGGAATGATTTAGGAAATGGATTGGCTTAAACGTTGTGAAGCCCATATCCTATGTCCTGAGCGGACTATTCATCTTCGACATCCATAATCTGTTAAGTAGATTTCTATTGTTATCAAAGATTCGGATCCTAAATTGGCAGCATCCTTGTATTCTCTAGACCCTCATGATGACGATAATGACGATGAGGAAGATGTCATTTCTCTAATTCACGTTGTTCGTGAATTTTTCAATATATTTATGCCCGTTTTAGGATTACCACCTAAGAGAGCAATTGAGTTCAGAATTAATCTAATCCCTGGAGCTCTACCTATCACTCGTCCTCCTTATCGGATGTCTAATAAGGAAAATGAGGAGATGCGTAAACAATTATTCAAATTGGAAGCAAAGCAGTTTATTCGCTCTAGTTCCTATCCTTGGGGAGCTTCAGCTATTTTTGTGAAGAAATCCGATGGTACACTTAGGCTTTGTGTTGACTACTGCAAGCTTAATGATCTCACCATCAAGAATAAATATCCCTTACCCCGGATTGATGATCTATTCGATCAACTTAGCAGTGCTAGAGTCTTTTCACAGTTAGACTTAGCAACCGGTTTTCATCAGATTCGTATTGTAAAGGATAGCATTCCTTTGACATCATTCCGCACTCGTTGTGGATCTTATGAATGGCTTGTTATGCCATTTGGTTTAACGAATGCCTCAGCTTATTTCATTGACCTTATGAATCGAGATCATAAAGACTTCCTCGGCCGATTTGTTCTCATCTTTATAGATGATATTCTTGTTTATTCTAAAACTGAGGAGGAGCATGAAAAGCATCTTCGGATTGTGTTGAAAGCTCTTAGAAGCAATCAATTGAAAGCAAAATTTTCTATGTGCCACTTTTAGCAATCTCGTGTGAAATTTCTCGGTCATATTATTTCTGAATCTGGAATTTTTGTGGATCCTTCAAAGATTGAAATATTCAAAATTGGAAGAGACCGGAGAGTATGACGGAAATTCATAGCTTTCTCGGATTGGCGAGTTATTACCGTCAGTTCATAAAAAAAATTCTAAAATTTCCGTGCCCCTTACTAATTTGAAAAATAAGGGAGTTAAGTACATTTGGTCAGACAAATGTGAAGCTTCTTTTCAGAAATTAAAAGAACTCCTTTCTGATGCTCCTGTTCTTGTGATTCCCAAAGGGAACCAAGACTTTATTGTTTATACCGATGCTAGTCGTGTTGGTTTGGGAGCCGTTCTCATGCAAAGAGAACGTGTTATTGCTTATGCTTCTAGGAAATTAAAGACTGCTGAAACTAGATATGCCACTCGTGATTTAGAGCTCACGGCTATTGTTTTCGTCCTTAGAATTTGGCGACATTATCTTTTGGGAGAGAAATTTATTCTCTATACCGATCATAAATCTTTGAAATAATTATTTTCTCAAAAGGAACTTAATTTGTGTCAACAACGTTGGCTCGAGGTCCTTGCATCTTATGATCTTGATATTCTTTATACTCCCGGAAAGGGAAATCGTGTTGCCGATGCACTTAGTCGTAAGCAACAAGCGGTTGTTTCCATGATGATATCTGAATGGAATGATCTTGAGATTTTATCTACTTGTGAGATGCGAGATCTTGAATCCGATTTATGTTCATCTCATGTTTTATGTAGCCGTGAGGCTCATCCTACTCTATTAGACCGCATTCTTGATGCTCAAAAGCTAGATCCTGAATTGGCTCTTTTTTGCCAAAATTGTAGGGATAAAATTGATATTGAAGGATTGAAAGACTTTGATATCAATGCTCGTGGCGGCATTCGAAAATTTGATAGAATTATCGTGCCAAATATTAGTGATCTTCGTAAAGACATTTTAGAAGATTCTCATCGTTCTAAATTTACCATTCATCCAGGTAGTAGTAAAATGTACGCCGATATGAAGCGACTTTATTATTGGGATGAAATGAAATCTGATATTTCTAACTTCATTAAGCATTGCATGACTTACCAACTTGTTATGGCCGAACATCAAAGGTCCGATGGGTTATTGCAACCTTTGGACATTCCAATTTGGAAGTGGAACAAGTCTCCATGGACTTTATTGACGGACTTCCTCATTCTCCTTCGCGCCATGATAGCCTATGGGTGATAGTTGATAGACTTACAAAATCCACCCATTTTATTCCCATTCGGTCTAATTGGACCGTACATCTTTTGGCCAAACTCTATATTAGAGAAGTTGTTAAATTGCATGGAGTTCCTACTTCTATTGTTAGCGATCGTGATCCATGGTTTACTAGTGGATTTTGAAAGAGACTTCAAAAAGCTTTGGGAATGAAGCTCAATTTTAGCACCGCTTATCATCCTCAGTCTGGTGGACAAACCTAGCATGTGAATCAAACTCTTGAAGATCTTCTTCGTGCATGTGATCTTGATTTTGGTGGAAGTTGGAAAGATCATATTCCTCTTGTTGAGTTTTCCAATAATAGCTTCCAATCTAGTATTGGTATGACAGCTTTTGAGGAACTCTATGGAAGGCCATGCCGATCTCCTTCTTATTGGCTTGAACTCGATGAGAAGTTGGTTTCAGGTCCGGATATTGTTCGTGACTCCACAGAAAAGATTGACCTTATTCGCCATAGGATGAAAGAAGCTCAATGTAGACAAAAATCCTATGTCGATAACTGAAGAAGGAAATTAGAATTTTCTGTGGGAGATTTGGTGTTTATTCGTGTTTCACCTATGAAGGGTGTTGTGTGTTTCATTCGATCGGGAAAATTAGCACCTTGATATATTGGTCCATTTCCCATCACCGAACGTACTGGTTCCGTGGCTTATCGCCTTTTATTACCGGCTCAATTTTCTACTATTCATGATGTGTTTCACATTTTTCAACTACAGAAATATCTTAGGGATTCCGATTCTATTCTTGAGCTCGGTGTTATTAAAGAAATTAAAGTTTCGCCTAATTCGACTTATGAGCAACATCCTATTCATATTATTGCAACGGAGGTTAAACGCCTTCGAAATAAAGATGTTCCGCTTGTGAAAGTCGAATGGTCCTCAAATCGTAAGGATTTCTCTTGGGAATCTAGAGAATTCATCGAGCAAACACATCCGGACTTACTCTCTCTTGCTCCTTGAAGTGAACTTCTTATTTCAAATTTTCTTTTGTGTTGATATGCTTTTATGGTTGTTACTTTCTATTTCTCATTTTTCTTAAGTATTGCGAGGACGCAATTTCTTTAAGGATAGGAGTCTATAACAACCCGCATATTTTATGATTGTATACTTAAATATTTTATTTAAATATAGCATCGTTAGTCGGATTAAAGTTCAAATGTTACTTTTTGCAAACAGTCGAATTAGGGCTCGAGACCACTTCCATTGAGTTCAAATTGGCGTTTGCAACCTTTTTGAGTATAAACATCGATTGTTTGGAGTTGAGTAAAATTTTGATGTTTTCATTTAGGGCTTTGGGTTTGGGTTTCAGCCCATTAACCCAACATATGAACCCAACTCCATTCCACTCCTCTTCATTCCTTCATAATATTTCCTAATACTCAAGATTTAGTAAAAATGGGGGAGGAGATTGGAAACTAAAATCCTAAGCACTAGTTTTCTTTGCAAATCCAAGTCTAGAGAAGCTTAGGTAAGCATCCTCTTATTCTTCTCCATCTCAATCTCTCTCCAATTTCAGAAATTTCCTATAACCTAACTTAGGAATTATTTGCTTATGATCTTAAATTAGAGCTTTTAGAGTTGAAGTTGAAGAGTAGTTGATCTTCCCTTTGTTTTCAAGCTTCTCCTTTGTTGTTTTTGAGAAAAAGGTGAGTTTTTGAACTCACATCTATGTTTATAACCTTCTTTGTGGTTACGTATGAATTCCTAACATTTATTCATGTTCATTTGCTTTTGATTTGAATGGATTTGGTGAATTTTTCAATTTTGGATTCTTGTTGTCCAATTTATGAAAATCTTACTAGGGATGTTTGGACATGATTTTGGGGTGTGTCAAAGAGCCTATAAGGATGGGTTGTCGCATGGCATAAATCTCTAGTCATCATTGCTCGTTCGATCACCCTCGTTTGGTTTTTGCCCTTTATTGGGGCTAGGCTGAAAATACTGGACATCCCAGTTTAGTCGACTGAACTGGGAAGTCAGTCGACTGAATGAGCCCAGGAATTTTCCTAAGCCAGTATCAGTCGACTGGCCCTTATGGTCCAGTCGATTGAACCCAAAAATCGAAAATTTCCAAGCATAGTTCAGTCGACTGACCACTGTGGTCCAGTCGACTGAATCTGCTGTCACAGCCAATGTTGCCTTTTATGTGGATTTTCAATTTTTAATCAATTCCAGTAGATCCGATTTGTAGTTATCACCATTGTTGACCTTGATAACTTCTTTTTTGGGATTTTGGGAATATCCATTTTTATGGATTTTGTATTGATTTCTTTGGATTTAATTCACGTCTTCGAATGTGGATTTTTGGTGATTGATTGTTTCTACAATCATTTCTGTGACTTGTCACTTTGAAATACCAAGGTTTCTATACTAGTAGTAAATATCAAAACCCTTTCATCAAAACGATTTCAACACTATTTTAAATACAAAGCTCATTTATTAAATAGTGTTCCAACCTATTAGTGTATACTGTTTGCGCCAAAATTGGTCACAAACCCCAAATATCGTGAAAGCGCCAAAGTGTTAATATAGATCAGCAATATTCTCAACAAAAATCACAAATCACAGCAAATGATAATCAGAGACGCGAGATTTATAGTGGTTCGGCTATCTCCGGCCTACGTCCACTTCAAAGTCTTTTATCTTTTATTGATGTTCTTTGCTGATTACAAATGATTGCAGCAGATATAATGAATGAATTCAAGTATAAAAACAATGGAAAGAAGTAGAATCGAATCCGGCAGAGTTTGGGCACTTCAGAATCCAAAAGTCCTTTTCTGTAGGCTTTGGAGCTCTATTTATAGGCGTAGGAGGCTGATATTTCGCCTAAACTTCGGGAGACTCGTTCTGGCACGTGAGGGGGCCCACACGACCAAGTCCAGGAAGTTTTGCCTCGATCTGCAATCGATACGAATTTATTTTCTATCAATCAAGATGACGTCCAATCGAGCTGAATTTTGGTGGAGAAATTCCTCGGCATGTATGCGAGCTCCTGTGAAAATTTCATGGCATTTGGATCAGTGGATCACGAGTTATCATCGATACGAAATGAGGTTTTCCGATGGCTGTCTGGTTCGACTCAATCATTTCGAATCGATGCCTTCGAACCGATCTCTTCACGTGGACCAGTGATGACATGGCACGTACATTTCTCCTCGATTCGGTCTTTACTCCGAGTTGACCGCATCGATTCCATATATTTCGCCCCATTCGTAACGAGGGACGACACGTCATCAAGTTTGTTGACTCGGTGGATTTGAATGATGCCTTACTCATGGATTTGAACTGCAACCATTGATGGATACGAACCACTGATGGATACAAACCACATAGCTTCTCAATGGACATGAAATTAATCGATACGAATTGGAACCTTATGATGGATACGAAGCAGGGTAACCTGATGGATACGAAATGCTTTGACCAAATGGATTCGAAGAGAGGTTCCCATGATGGATACGAAGCGGTGACCATTGCCTTAGTTGATTGATGCGAAGTAGGGGGAATGCCAATGGATTCGAATGAGATCGATTCGAACCGAGGCATCCCGATGGATTCGAACTCGATCGATACGAAATGAGGCACTTCGATGGATACGAAGCCGCTGGACCCCTGATCGATACGAACACGATCGATTCGAATTGGAGTACGAGGATGGATACAAAATCGGAGCTTTTCCCTTCAAATTGCATCTATCATGACTTGAGCATACGAACTCGGATTGACTTGAAATTTGGACTTGGACTATTATATCTCAATCCGGACTTGGACAAAATTATATCTCAATCCGGACTTGGACAAAATTCATCGATATCCATGGTTAACCTGTAATGCATAGCCAATATTCATGACTAGTTATTATCGATTTTCAATTAATTTTTGGGTATCTCGGCGTTGCCAAAAGGTGGGATAACACTTTGCCCCCCAAAACATGCCTTTTGGTAAAAGGTGTGTTTTGATTAGTCTCAAATCGAATGTAGTGAGTTTATGCTTTATTCAGAGCTTATAGCATTTTCAATCAAGTTCGCGGCTGTTCAAAGCCAAATCGTTATCAATTTCTCCCGGTGGAAGTTAAGAATGAAGTTTTATAGTCTCTCCGGACTATCGATGGTCATTCCGGACCCTTGCCAAGCCCATTCTAGACTTAGCGATTGAATAGAAAGATCCTATTGCACTCCGGCGTTGCTCTCTATCCCTTGCACTCCGGCCCCAGTTAGGGCATATCGCGATGTATTGGTTATTCTAAACCGATCATAGCCTCTCCAGGCTCTTGCTGGATCCCATCCTGTCACTCTCCGGTGAAGGGGATGCAGCATTAAGTGAGTCGATCCTGTCGCTCTCCGGCGAAACAACTCACTTCTTGCACTCCGGTTCAGTGTATCTGAACATTAAGTGATGTCATGGCCTAGATCGTAGGCCGATCATAGCCTCTCCGGGCTCTTATCGAATCCCGATCCAATCACTCTCCGGTGAATGGGAAACGATGTTAAGTGATCCTGTCGCTCTTTGGCGAAGCAACCCACTTCTTGCACTCCGGACCCCGCCTCTCCGGATAGGGTCATCGAGCGATCATTTTTATATCGGTATTTGTTATTCATCCTTTAACTCTCCGTTCAAAGTTTTATTTCAAGAAATTCAAACTTATTTACTAAATTCAGGTCCTAGATGTTCAATCTCAAACATAAGGAGAAAACTAAACATTGCCTCTCCAAGCGGATCAGTCTACCTCCATCTCAGAGCATGCCTCATGATCTCTTGGTTCCTATACATGAGTAAGTGGAGTAGCCGTTTATTCTGTAAACAAATCTAATGAAATTATTTGACCGTAGTCCAAATCCTGGACTTGGCCCTTGCCATCTTAATCAGTTGATGACGAGTCGTGATCCTGATCCAGGATCGTTTTTGTTAGGTGGAGGCTGTAGTTGTTCAGGCCTTACCGCCGCGGTCCATTCTCTAGCATATTGTGGCAATCTACCACTTCTGGCATGTTCTTCCACCTCATCCTTTAGGTGGCAGCATTCATCTGTAGTGTGCCCATCCAGCTCATGGAATAGGCAGTATTTTCCAGTTCTGCGCTCCCGCTCAGTGGGATCTCTTCTGGGTGGTTTTCAATAGGGAAGTTGCCCCCAAGTTTCAGTGTAAATTCGTTCCAGGCTTACCGTCAGATCCGTATATTGCCTGAATCTGGGTTCTCGGAATTTCTTTCATTTGTCAAGACTATCACGTCTATCGTCCTACTTTCTCTTCCCTTTGTCCGCTCCGGACTGTTCCCTGGCGGTTCCTTCGCCTTGCGCGGCATTTATTTCCCTTCTTTCGGCTCGTGATTCTTCCAGCCGAATGAATCTTTCAGCTTCATGATAAAATTATCCAAGATCTTGTGGTGGATCTCTTGCCAAAGAATCCTTGAATTCGGTGCCTTCCAGAACTCCTGCCACCTTCGCCATCAAAATCATTAATGGATCCAGGCGATCTACAGAAGCCACCGTTGCATTAAATGGCAGTAAGAAATCTTTTATGGACTCGCCGATCCTTTGCTTTATTGAAGCTAAAGTCATCACACTCTTGGGTCGCGTCACGTGGACCCTGAACTGTCTCATGAAGCATTATACAAGCTCGCCCCATGTTCTGATCGATCCGTTCTCTAGCTGCCTAAAACAAAGCACAGCCAAATTTGACAAGTATAAAGGGAAACATCGAGCCATTACTTCCTCGGATTCCGCCAGTACTTCCATGTGCCTAATGTATCGAGTAATATGCATCGTTGGGTCTGATTTTCCGTCATAAGGATCCAGCATAGGAAGTTTGAATTTTGGAGGGTTCCTTGCATTCCTGATATTTAGAGTGAACGAACTCCGACTGACTTCTTCCAATCCTCCATTAGACAATACTCCTCTTATGATTCGTCGCACTAGACCAACCATTCTTTCGTCTCCATCCGGGGGTTGTCCCCTTGTCATGTTTCTATCTTACCCCTCAAGTCGTGAAGGGAATTCTGGTATGCACTCTTCGGGTGGCTCGTTGGCATTAACATTGGCTCTAGCCTGCTATGCCCCATCCATCAGCCTTCCAGTATCGGACCCTGAGGGTCTGCCCCTAAGTCCTTGTTGATTGCCTCCTGGTCTAACATTCTGATCTTGAGCTTGACCTCTGCTAGTTTACGCAATCCCAACTCCTTGTTCAGCACTAGCAGTTGCTGTAGTTGGTCCAAGGTTCTGCAAATTTACCACTCTTATCTGCTCAAGAAAATTCTGCATCATCTCTTGGTGAGTCTTCATCATGCTTTCGCGTATCGAATTAGCCATAGCCCCCATCTCATCTCTAGCGATGTACATCGAAGCCTGTCCTTCTCCAGCTCCAGAGGATTCTTCTTGGCTTCCTCCTTGTTGGCTCCGATCAGCTCTTTGTCTTGTTTATCGAGTCATCGTCTCTAAGTCGGGATTCTTCAAGCTCTTAAATCTATACTCTGAATCTGGTGTAGCGGGTGCTAGCTCGTCTCAGTGAAAGCACCAAAGTGTTTGCGCCAAAATTGGTCACAAACCCCAAATGTCGTGAAAGCACCAAAGTGTTAATATAGATCAACAATATTCTCAACACAAATCACAACAAATGATAATCAAAGAAGCGAGATTTATATTGGTCCGGCTATCTCCAGCCTACGTCCACTTCAAAGTCTTTTATCTTTTATTGATGTTCTTTGCTGATTACAAATGATTGCAGCAGATATAATGAATGAATTCAAGTATAAAAACAATGGAAAGAAGTAGATCGAATCCGGCAGAGTCTGGGCGCTTCAGAATCCAAAAGTCCTTCTTCTGTAGGCTCTGGAGCTCTATTTATAGGCGTAGGAGGCTGATATTTCACCTAAACTTCGGGAGACTCGTTTTGGCACGTGATGGGGCCCACATGACCAAGTCCAGGAAGTTTCGTCTCGATCTGCAATCGATACGAATTCATTTCGTATCGATCAAGATGATGTCCAATCGAGCTGAATTTTGGTGGAGACATTCCTCGGCATGTATGCGAGCTCCTGTGAAAATTTCATGGCATTTGGCTCAGAGGATCACGAGTAATCGTCGATACAAAATGAGGTTCTCCGATGGCTGTCTGGTTCGACTCGATCATTTCGAATCGATGCCTTCGAACCGATCTCTTCACGTGGACCAGTGATGACGTGGCGCGTACATTTCTCCTCGATCCGGTCTTCACTCCGAGTTGACCGCATCGACTCCATATATTTCGCCCCATTCGTATCAAGGGACAACATGTCATCAAGTTTGTTGACTCGGTGGATTCGAAAGATGCCTTACTCATGGATTTGAACTGCAACCGTTGATGGATACGAACCACTGATGGATACAAACCACATAGCTTCTCAATGGACATGAAATTAATCGATACGAACTGGAACCTTCTGATGGATACGAAGCAGGGTAACCTGATGGATACGAAATGTTTTGACCAGATGGATTTGAAGAGAGGTTCCCATGATGGATACGAAGCGGTGACCATTGCCTCAGTTAATGGATGCGAAGTAGGGAGAATGTCAATGGATTCGAATGAGAGCGAGTCGAACCGAGGCATCCCGATGGATTCGAACTCGATCGATATGAAATTAGGCACTTCGATGGATACGAAGCCGCTGGACCCCTGATCGATACGAACACGATCGATTCGAATTGGAGTACGAGGATGGATACGAAACCGGAGCTTTTCCCTTCAAATTGCATCCATCATGACTTGAGCATACGAACTTGGATTGACTTGAAACTTGGAAAATTGGCTCTCTTGGCTTCGCTAGCCATGTCCTGTCAATTATAGCTCAATCCGGACTTGGACAAAATTCATCGATATCCATGGTTAACCTGTAATGCATAGCCGATATTCATGACTAGTTATTATCGATTTTCAATTAATTTTTGGGTATCTCGGCTTTGCCAAAAGTTGGGATAACATATACAAACATTTACCTCGTTCATATGAGAAAATCTAATTAAACGACTTAGCAAAACAAGTGGTATGAAACGCTTGCGTTTACTTCGTCGGTTAATTTTTGGACTTGTTCGATTGAAACTCTTGTGACAATTTTCGAGTGGAGATCTACAATTTGTTTGTAAATATTTAAGCCAAGCCAGTGGTTATGAGACATGAAGCTAAACTCATTTATTTACTAGCTTAGTGTAATTCACACTTTTTATTGATCAATGATGATCATTTTGTGATTTAGACTAGCGATATGCTATGTCTCTTTGTCCACGTAGGGGAATGTACCTCGTTTTATTGAGTTTCGTCTCATTTCTTTTATAGGATAACGACCTATTGGTTCTTTGGAGTTTCGACTCATTTTTGTGGGCTAGCGACCCATGTTCTTTTATGGAGTCGGGTTCATTAGACGTACAGTTGTACTACGTTGTTGCACCAGCTTATCAGGTTCGTCGGACCTACCGTTGTACTACGTCGTTGTACCGATTTAATTGAATTTCAGCTTCCTCGGGTGTACCGTTATTGTACTATGTCGTTACACCAGCTCTATGGTTAGCAACCATGGGTTAGCGACCCGTTTGTGAAGCACGTGTTGGTGAGTTTTCATGCTCCCGTCTATGATAGGGCTCCTCCTTTGTGATTTCTAGATTTCTAATTGATGATTTTTAGAATTTATGATCCACCAATTTTGTGATTGGCATTGATATTTTTGCTAATATTTGTGGTTTGGTGAATAAAATAAAGAATATGACATTCTTTTTTTTACTTATGAGATTCTTGAGATATTGTATGATTTTTGTTGTTGATAAATGTATACTTTTCTTAGTATGACATTATTGTTATCATTTGTTTTTGTTATATCTCTTATCCTATCTCACTTTTATCTGATATTTATAGCTAGACTGATCCGTTTATTATTTTCTTATTAAATAATACTCGGGTCAGACCGAGATGTTACATGTGCATCTGTTTGACTCCTTATCTGGGACCGTCATCTGACTTTTGGCTAACTACTCTAATTTAGTAGTTTATGTTGTTATACATTCGAGATAGAGACTCCTTGATGTATATATATTCTTTTATCTAGAACTTGCATCTATTTATTTGTGACGTAGTGGATATTGTATAACCACTACTTTGATGTACACTTTTATGTGATTTATTCATATCTGTTTCCGTATTTGTGATATGGAAATCTGTGACTGATTTGTATTATGCTTATTTCTATATTTGTTTCAGAAGACCACATAGCCACTGTGTAGTCGCTTTGAGTTTGTATTTGATATGTCGGATTCCTCTTGAAAAGAAATACGTGACATACCATCTGATATATCGGTACTCGCACAAAGCCATTACATGGATGGTCGCTCCTCAACAGCCTTATTCTTCGTGTTAGTTGACGGCATTACCTCGTAGTGTCCTTGGCTAGCGTGAGTATAGAGGTGAGACGTCACACCTCGCACTCGAGATGAACTTGCCAGAGCGGACCCTAGCCTTACCGTCGCGCACGCATCTCGAAGAACCCCAACGAGCGATTCCATGAATCTGGCTCTCGTTGCTTCGAAAAAGTTAAAATCAATTCAAATCGATTTTCCCCAATTCTCCTAGCTCGCTCGCGGCTCGTGCCCGAGTCGAAGATCTCGCATGATATGATTCGTTGATCCTTGCACATACCACCTCATCGCGTCCAGGCTTCAAGCTCAAAGTAGTTCGACATTGATTCTTCACGTGCCCTGCGCTCGACAATTCTTCGATTAGGTTATACTTGTTCGTTCGCGAAATAACTGAAAGAGAAAAAGGATTTCACTTGCCTAAAGAAGTAAAATGATTTCCCTTTTTTTAGGTTTCTCTGAGATGATTTATTCTGCCCCTAATTGCTTTCATATTATTATTTATTTATTTTAAATTCATAAGTATGCTATGTATTTTAATTCTCTATGCATGTTAGATAGATGGAGGAAATGTTAGTTCTTATTGTACGGGCGTTGGAAAAATATAACTTAAAAAAACTGGTGAGAATAAATTTTACTAGTCAACACATATATAATTTTAAATTTAATATTCAAATCGTCTTAATTTCGCGACTCAAAATCTCGATCTCCAATCGAGGCATGCCGCTAGGCGTTTATAATGTTAAACCCCTATTTCGAACATAATGGAAAAGATTTCGAATCCAAATTCGATCTAATGGAGAGGATAGCTTTTTGAACTCAGTTATTATATTGAATCTTCGATATAATTTCAGCGTGTTTATCTACCGTATGATCTCACGACAACTCCAAATGCTACAAAAAATAAAATCCGATAATAATACACTATTACAGATCCAATGGAACTGGTTTCATTGAATTCCGAGATTGTCTCTTGGAAGACTATTTTTAAATTCAATTTAAATAATATATTATTAAAACCGAGAAAAAAAAACCTTTAAATTCAAATTTAAGGCTTCCCTTATCTTCAGTATCATAAATATAAATTTTCAAGCCTTTGAAATCTTTTTAATCAGCTTAAAAATCAAGATTCAACATTTTACCCAATTTCCATTTATAAAATTCAATAATTTAATTATCTAAATAAACGGTGATATTTGAAATTCAAGTTAAACCAACTTTCAAATATTTAAAACTCGATTAAATATTTCAATTTCAAATGTTAAAATATCTGGATCGTCATAGCCCATAACTCTAACTGATTTAGGCCATATAATAAATGGATTATCTAAGCAGATTCGTTTCTGCTGACAAGCACCAAGAGCTTTGTATGAACTACCAAGAAAGGGTTTTTTTCTCTTTCATATACTTGCAGTATTCTCAACTGTTTTATTTTGATTGTTTGCATATTTATATGGGTTATACTTATCTTCATGGATACCTCGTTGATTCCTCGTCCTTGACACATAAAGATTAATAACCGTATCTTTGTTGGAGATTAATATTTTTAAATCATCAAATATTTTAACTTTAATTAACTTCTTATTTCAGAGAGTTTAAACTTTGTAAGAGAAAAGATTTGAAAATTATCATGTATTTTATGAGTGTAATGCAATTTTACCTTTACAATAATTGGAGGGAACGACTCACAATGACGACATAAAATGTCTTTCTCACTAATTACCTAGATGTATGCCATGAGACTGTACATTCCTCGAGATTGTCCCTAATTCTCTCATTATTCTTTATAATAATTAATAATTATTTCACACTGCTTATTAATAAATATTAAATCATTGATGATTAATGATTTAATAAGATAATACAACACCTTGAGGAACAGTTGATTCATGTGTATCAAATATTCCCAATTTTTATTAAGTTGATTTAAAAAAGATATTGCAAGCTAGATTTAAATTAGACGAGGAATGGAAAAAAGTGCCTATATTTCAGCAAATGGGATGTATTTTTAGAGCTTCAAAAAGCATACTAGTTCGCTAAATAGTAAATGCAAAGAACGAAGAAGAGAGACTTCAACTAAAACCAGATAACATCAAAACCATGGCGGAGTGAAAGAAGTTTATTAAGTCGAAAACAAATCTGGACTTTAAGGTAAATCATTCATAACACATTAATGGTTTATACTTATCTAATGTGAATTGTGATGTTAATTATTATTTTTGAATACTACATGTGTGTATACGTGTGTGTTGAAAATTAGTATGTATACAAAAATTGAGAAGTTTCTCTTTTTGTGTTCTTTGAATACTACAGATGGTAAGTGATAGATTCAGAGCTATTAGACAAAATCATATGCCACATACATGCAACCGTAGAGGCATGGCTCAGTTGGTTGAAGATATGGTAAAAAGTTGATTTATATACCATAATATTTATTGACTAGTTAGCTGATACAGTTTGTTGTTTTAATGGTCGTTTGAATGTAGAAAGAGAAGAGTAATGATTGCTCTCCCATTCCTAGAGTTGATGTTTGGGTCAAATTTCATATTAGAAAAGATGGCAAACCAATGAATGCGGCTGTTGCAGAAACTATTGTTGTAAGTATTTTTTAGCAATGTGATAGTTTAAAATTAAAGTATAATATCATTGTTAATCTTTGTAGGAAAAAGTTAAAAACGTTGCCTTTGGATCTCATTCGGGTTCAATAACTAGTTACAAAGATGATGCATTGTCGCAAGTGTTAGGACATCATAAACCAGGACGATTAAGTGGAATGGGAAGGGGTATGACCGCCACCAAGGCAATTTGGTCACATGCTAGGGATAAACAAACAATCCAAATGCAAAAACAAATTTTAGAATTAAAGGCGATGGTTCAAGGGCTAATGAAAAATCAGGTGATATTTTAGTTCACCACAATATGCATGTTTAGAATATATAATTATAATTGTGTTAATATATTTTGACAGAGTAAAGAAAGTTAGGGAGAAGCAAGCATACATCAAAAGGTTAAATAAATTGTATTAATATTGTGATATCATTTAAATTTGGGTAATTAATTCTATAACCACTATATTTTGCTATCGGTCAATTGTAGGGCAATCATGACAACAAAATTGATAAATGTGAATTATTGGATTGGTGTGGGACAGATGAAATTGTTGCAGAAGGAAGAGTTCTATCAAGTGATCCAAATGAGCTTGTCCAACTAAGTCCTTTAAGGTCAGATGCTATGAAAATTATTATAGACATTTCGAGAAAACCAGATGCTTTTTTATGGAGGCCCACACTTCGTTTGACAAGTATTGGAGAAGTTGAAGGCGAGATAGTAGCATGGCTAGTTACCAGAGTTGTTTTGCACAACGTAGACCATTTAGAGAAAGAAGACAATGAGGCAACTTTAAATTATTTTGCAACTAAAATTTAATCTGATTACATAAAATAATAATAATTCATTAATATAATAATTTTTCTTTAATAGAGTAAAACTGGTAGCACTGATCATAAATGCAAGTTGTATGATTGGACTGGGACCGAAGAAATAGTTGCTGAAGGACGGCTGCACTCGACTAATCCAACAGAACTTGTGAGCGATCTTCCTCTTGGACAATCTACAATGGCAGTTTGGATAGATAATCCAAAAAAACGAGATGCTTATTTATGGAGACCGACCGTTGTTTTGACACGATTTGGAGAAGCTTATGGTAAGAAAGTGGCTTGGCCTGAATCGAGGGTGGTTGTGAAGCAGGTTAATATTGTAGCATCTTCTACTCATACTGTTACTATTGTAGTTGTCGGAAAGATTAACTTACTTATTAAATTAATTCATTTATTCGTTTTACCAAATATTTAATCATATGATAAAATAGTATATTCTTAATTGACAGGGTACAAATTCAATGATAAATAACAAGCTCAAGTTGATTGATTTGGATCGACAGGGAGAAACTATAGCTGAAGGACGTGTCTCTTCATTCAATCCAAAAGTATTGGTTCATTTTTTTCCTCTAGGGATAAATGCAGTTAAAGTTTGGGTTGATGTTGCAAATGCTACAAATGCACGTCTATGGAGACCAACATCCGAGTTACAAAATATTGAAGATGCAGTCGACACTATAATTGCTTGGCCTACTGATAAAGTTATAATAGATGCAAGTTCTAGTAAGTCCGCACTACATTCTAGTTATGTTCGATGTATCTGTGTATGTGGGTGGGGTGCTTAACTTCACAAATCATTTTTATTTGATAGGCTCTGCGTGATTTGTGATACTTATTCAAGGGCAGAAGGTTGAAGATAATATGGTGGTTGAGAATGGTTAAAGAGACGTTGTCATACTTGATGAGGTACGTTCTACTATTGTCATTACACTTTTGCATTATATTGTTTTGTTCATACTCCTAGTCCATTTATTATATTAATTTTCAAAGCTAAAATTAAAGAAAAATTCAAACAAATTCAAACTTCAATATTTTGTAGTGGAAAAACAATGAATAATGAAATCAGTTTACCATAATATGCCTTGTCCATGTTACATTGTTGGGAACTTCAACACACTCATTGGCCATAACTAATTCCAAAACACAGTAGTCCATCTCCTGCTTATCAATGTATAGTGCAGAGAAGTCCCTATTTTTTGGCCTGGATTATTATTGTTAACATGGTTCAAACAGTAAAAAATACTTTTCACCATTTGTAAGATTTTTCTACAAATATCTGCAGAGATCTCTGCATATATTTGTAGAATTCTACACAAACATTAGCATTTTCTCAAAAAATTTAAAATAGAAATTGTTTTGATCACAAAAACATGCAATTAATATTCAAATTTAAATTAAAAAACTGATTTTTTGTTTTACCGAAATTAAAAATAGGATTGTAATTTAAATCATGATTCGGAATGTATTTTCGCTATTAAATCTTAAAATATGGGACATAACCCTATTTCCACTTTGTTTAAAACATATTTATTATCGACAGTGTTACGAATATTTAGAAATTCATACATAGCTGAAACTAGTTTATTAATGTTTTTACATTTATTCTTATATTATAACGAAGAGAGAAATATAGTTAAAGTTATATGTGTATTCTAACCAGAAATATGGAACATTATTATATCAAAAAAATGGTTAAGGATTCACTTTGGTATCTAATTGATCAGAGAAAAACAAAACTAGTATGGATTTCCTCATAATGATGTTTTTTTTGTTTTGATATTGAATACTACTTCATCATTGACTCAGATTGAAAACAATGTATAATAAAAGACTTGATCATGATTTCTTCTATACATTATGTTATAACAGCAATACCTTCAAAACAGTATTATTATCATAAAATAATAAAAATGCTTCAAAACAGTATAAAATAATAGATATGCATATCAAACTGCCACATAATCTTAAACAATTCCAGTTACAGAATATGATAATTTTATAATTGAAATCATGATGTAGATAAAATAAAACCTCTGATTAAAATGATATAATGCAACACATTCTTGCTAACTTTATTTATGATAGGCAAAACAATATAAAAATTCATGAAATATACCACTTGGAGAAACACCACTAGCCATTTGAAGTATCCATGCATCTAAACGCTAGCTCTGTTACTATTGTATGTTATGTTATATCACTAACCACAGTAATTGATATACATAGGTGAACGAGTAGAATGATTAAAGAACACTAAAATTATCTCCCGAGTACTATTCGCTTGATAACAAATATTGCTAGGCTTCATGTATGAACCCTTTTGAAAAATGACTATAATTAGTTATACACAACCATATATGAGAAAGGACCTTAGTTTTCATTTCAAATTATTTATAAGAAAGCATTAGCACTTAAGAAGTTCTATAAAGTCTACCCAAAAAGATATTGCAAAATTTGAGAAAGTCACATCAAGGAAAGAAAAATATATGCAAGTAATCATATGTTGAATCATATGAACTATCTATAAAATCATACGATGATCAATTTATTATCGTTAACATGGTTCAATTGGTTACTTTTGATTTCAACCTATCAATTCACCTGCCATTTTTGTAATAATTTTTTTAACTCGCTCACTCATTGGCAGACGTGATTGGGATTTGCCATTATTTCAAAATCTTATGAACTAACTCAATCATGATCCGTATCATTTCAATGGAAGTTATTGTTGATTTTGATGGTTATAAAATTATCTATGTTAGGTTTTCGTGTTCTCTTGGTCATTATCGACCATGTTACAATTGCAATGTTTGCAAGTCTACGATTTTAGATGCCATCAGTAAAAGTACTTGCATATACATAGAGAGGTGATGTTCCTATGTCTCCATAGACTACTCCTATGCTTTGAAATGCATAATGCATTGTTATTGCCCAACTTGCCTGCACCATCTCAATTTTCAAACTTATGTTACTAGTAAATTTTTACACTTAACCAACTCTTATATATCATGTCGAATTATTATACACATTGAGTGATAGTTTGGAAATATACTGCGGTTATTAGTTTTCTACTGAAATATATGCAATAAAAACCTGATTGAATAAAAGAACATTTTTTTCTGAGCATGTTCAAAACTGTTTCCTAAATTTTTCTAGTGGAATATTGCCGTTTTCAGTTTTTGTTTGTTCAAGCATGGTACATAATATGTGTTCGATGCTAAGATTATATAATTGTATTAGTCAATCGCCTACTGAAATAGTGTGATGAATATTTAGTGTTTGCATTATGAATATGATTTAACTTTGTGTACACTTTTTTATGAATTGATTCTCAAGCATTATTTTTACTTTACAGGTAGATAGATGCCGTGATGCAAAAAAGGTTGCAACGAGTCATGGATCGAAGTTATTTTTGCCGCTAGAACTACTTTTTGGTTTTAACGTATGTACTACTTGCTTTTGTTTTGCCATTGCTACTTGTTTTATATTTTGTTTTTGAACTATTGATGACAAACTGTTCACGTTTGTCGTGAGAATATTGTGTATTTTGATTATGAAATTTCATATGTTGGTTATCAAATATGTATCGAAAATGTGGTATTGATATAATATGTTGATTTTGAAATGTGATACTGATATAATATGTTAATTTTGAAATGTGGTATATATGCACATTGTGGCGGATGTTTGCAGAAATGCAATTAAAGCATTCCATAGCGTTTTAAAACGCTGTTAAAAAATTCCGCAACGTTTTTTAAACGTTGTTAAAACATTTCGCAGCTTTTAAAAGCAATTAAAACATTCCACAGCGTTTTTAAAACGATGTGGAAAGTTTTAACAGCGTTTTAGAAATGCCGTTAAATTGTATCTAAAAACATAAAGCACGATCTATTGCAACAACAAAAAGCTGTCAATAAATATCACCATACTGTAAACAACGCGATAAAATCTTATCTTAGTACAAAACAAACGCTAAGAAAGATATATAACTGCACCCAACCAAATGCTGTCAAAAGATTTCATGACACCTGGGAAATGCTGTTAAAATGGACATTTAATAGCGTTTATTTCTTGTCATTGTATATCCCTGACATATAACTACATGTCCATATACAGCGTACGTAAAAACGCCGTTAAAAGCTTTTATAGCATTTTTAAAACGCTATTATAGGTCATGTTTGTTGTAGTGGTATTTGACATTTTATGGCCTGCTACCTCAAGTAAATCACATGTAGTCTTGATCTTTGCAAGAAATTATCTCATAGACTGATTTTCTTATCTTACAATATGTTGTTTCCTTTTATAGTGCATGATCTTGGCTGTTGATTATGTATTGAATATCCTCTATGTTGTTGTCCAGATTTCATTTGAAGTTTTACATCCTATCACTTGTGGCAATAACTTCACTTACTGATGACAACAACCCAGAACTTATTAAACTATCTTGTCTTTGGTATTTACATATTCTTCATTGCTGACTGTTTTGTTTTCTTGTTCCGTAACAAACTTGGGTGGAGTGGCAAAAGTACCAAGGATGTATCCTTCAAGGCCATATCCTCTGGCTGTGGTTTCAACTTGAACTTTCCAAAGAAGATAACTTTCTTCTTCTAATTGTGCAACGATGAGATGAGTTTAAGGGCTGATGCTGGTCTTGATAAGACTATATGTCATTATCGTAGTTTGTTGGGATGGATCTGGTGCATTATTGGATGTTACAGAACGACCTTCTGCCATGATGATACTTCTTGAATCAAGAATTGACGGGTAAAATCAGAATTTATGATAAGAGCAAGAAATTCTTCTATAGAGGACTAAGGTATGTTGCAACCAAGCTTATACGATGAGATTTCTTTGATATGCTTCTTGTGTGGCACCTACTTCTTTTTTCTGATTTGATGAATTTCCTGATCTTTTATGATTGATTTTCTGATTTTCCTCCAGTCTTGGGTTTTTTTTCAGATATATTGTGGCAGCCGGTGTTTAACTTGGCATGGCAACATTTTTCTTGTAATAGATTCTTAACCCAGAGATGAATTTCTAACTGATGGGTAAATTAATCCAAACAATGAGAATTCTCTGATGGACATCAGTTTCTTTCAAAGTCAAAAAGATTGAATGATGTTAAGCTTTTAATAAGTTGGCTATGTTACCAAGAAAGAATTTGTGAAATCTGAAATTCTATATCAGTTTTTGAATGAAGAATGATTTCTGTTGCTTTATTGAATGACTTCTCTGATACAAAGATGATAATATATTTGGTTACATTGCTGTTGTATTTAAATACAGTGAAAATGTTTAAATGGGCTATTTGGGCTAAACATGCCTGCTTTACCCTATATCCTATATCCAGATGCAATACATATTATATGAGTACAATGCTTTAGCCGACATCATTCTTCATTTCTTACTGAGTCCTGTGCTAAAATGTTGAATGAGTTGTAAATGTCTGCCCCATTGCTTGAAGCTGTTAGAGAATATATGTTCGCTGTTTTTGCCTTTCTTATAGTACTACTAGTGGTTGATTCTGTATGTATATCATTTTGCATATTAGTTTCATCTACTTGTTTAAGGGGAGAAGTGGACTTCCCATCGGACATTCGAAGATGTACTATTCTCTAATTGTAATTTACTCTTTGATTGTCGATGTTATTATTGGTTGTATGTACAACTATCAATATCATGACCGAAATCATTAAACATTGTACAAGGTTTCGAACGATATTCTTATTCCACGAAAAAACAAGTATTTTTCCTCTTTCTAGCATAATTTCTTTTAAATCAAGATATGAATATGTAGCATTCATTTCAACTAGGGCCGGTTCTAGCCTATTGGTTGCCCAAGGCGAGCATAATTTTTTTTTATGTTTTACATAAGAAATTGAATTGTTGCTATGGATATTTGAGTAAATTTCAACCTGAAAACAAAAAATATCTTTTTTGAATACACTAGCTCTATAACAATTATCAAGTCTAAAGTCAAAAATCAGGAGATTTAAAAGAAGAAGAAAAATGCTGGACTGTGTGATATACTGAATATACTAAATGAACATAAAAATGCTGGACTGTGTCAATTATTAAGTCTAAAGTCAAAAATCAGGAGATTTAAAAGAAGAAGAGTCAAAAGTCAGACAAACCCTAAGTAAGCAACCATAGCAACCTGCATATACTGAATGAACATAAAAGTTAATACTGCTGTTTATTTCAGTTCAGTTAGCCTTAGTGTTGGATGTGGCGATACAAACATGGAGGAAGAAGAAGCAGAATAAAAAGACTACTATCAACTTCTAGAAAAAATGATATTATAACATTGTAAATATTTTTCATTAATTTCACATAATAACAAAGTTCATCCAAAATACATATTTCATCCATTCTTTCAAAATATTTTCTCATTAACTTCATACACATACTTTAATATGTTTACCATATCAATCTCATTCAACGAAAACAACTTCTTCTTGAATTTTTGAAAGCAAATTCTTCAATTATATCATCATATTTTAAACTATCCAAATATTCATTTTCGATTGAAATCATTGCCAACCCACTTAGTCTTTCTTGCGACATAGTAGTTCGAAGATAAGTTTTTATCAACTTCAACTTAGATAAGCTTCTTTCTGCCGAAGCAACCGTAACCGGTATAGTTAATAAAATTTGATATGCAACTCATACATTTAGAAATCTGCTCACATCACGATAGGATTTTAAAAACTCAAGAATACTAATTGATTTCTTTGTTTCCGATGACAATATTCTTTTCAATTGTCTAAGTTCAAGAAATAATCCTTTTCCACATATATCGCTCTCTTGATTATCTTCCAAAAAACTTTCTAGTTTCATGCATTGCTCTTTCAATTGTTTTTCTTCAATAGTTTTGAACTTTGCATTAAACAAAAATCCAAAAATCCTTTAATAAAGCTCAAATTGTTCAAACCGATTCTTAAGTGAAGAAAGAGCTTGGTCTATTATATAAAGAAAGTAAGTGATTCTAAGATTATCTTCCAAAGGTTGACTTTCATGAGCATCAACATCCATATCCTCATCAAAATGTTTCTTTCTACGAATAATTCTTTTTTTAGCAAATTTAGGTTTAATGCCAACTTCATCCGTGAGTTCTTTAGCTTCAATTATCATGCTTGCAAATCCATCCTCTCTAAATTTCTCAAAAAATGCAATAAGCTCCTTTATTTTAATAATTGCATCTTCAATATCCATGTCTTCACGTTGAAGTATTTTGCTAACTCGATTAATACTATCCAATATAGTGTACCAAACACATAAACTATCAAAAACTCGTAATCTTCTAAAGCATTTTGACATAGACATTTAGCTTCCACCCTCATGATAGTATCATCTTTATACTTATTTGCAATGTCAATTAAAGCATCTCTGAACTCCGCCGGTTGAAGTGTTATCGCTTTTACGCTTTCTATATGACTTTCCCATCGAGTTGCCGATAATGCTTTTGGCGTTAAACCTTTTACATGTTGTCTAAGTATTTCCCACCGTTGAGTTGAACCGGAAAACAAAATATAGATTTTTTGGACATATGCAAAAAAATCTCTAGCTTTCATGCATGATTTTGCCATATCATATAGAGCAAGATTTAAACTATGACACCCACACGAAATATAAAATGCTCTTGGATTTTGATCGATAAGTCTCTTTTGTACCCCTTGATGTTTACCTAATATCAAATTTAAGTTATTTATGACATGATATAATATAATAATACTAAACTAGTAAATTCATGTTATAAAATATAACATACCTTTCATATTTGATCTGTTATCATAACCTTGGCCCCTCACATCATCAATGTTAAGTTTAAGATCAATTAGAATATTTTGAAGCTTTTTAAATAGACCAAGTCCCGATGTATCATCAACCTCTATAAAGCCAAGAAAAAATTCCTCCACCTTGATAGCATCATCAATGTCAGCACATCTTATAATAATTGACATTTGTTCTTTGTGGCTCAAATCCGGAGTACAATCAAGAATGATTGAATAATACTTTGCCTTTAATATTTTTGAAAGCATCGTCTCTTTAATCTTTTTCGCCAACAAAAGTATTAATTCATTTTGAATGCTATGACTAAGATAATGATGATTTACTTCATTATTTACCACTCTTCTAAGATGCTCCTCCATGATTGGATCAAATTCAGCTACAAATTCCACAAGTTGGCAAAAAAGTCCATTATTCTTTTCATAAATTCTTTCATTAGTACCACGAAATGGTTAATTATTTCGAGAAAGAGTTTTCACAATGCCAATTATACGCACTAATACCTTTTTCCAACGTTGTCTCTCTTGATCGATTAAAGATTCCATTTTTTCATCAATTGTTGCCTTTTCTTGAAGACCTTTGTACAAATCAACTCACTTTATAAGATTTGCGGTATGCTCTGGATTACTTTCATGCTCCCTTAGCTTGGTTGTAATGTTATGCCAATCATCCATTCCTTCTTCTCCTAATTTAGACTTTTTTTGTAGGTTTTTAAATAGCTTGCAACAAAAACAAAAGACTCTATTTACTTCATTTGAGTAAATTAGCCATTTTCTTTCATGTTTTTCTCCTCGTGGATAACAACTAAAATAGCGTTTAGAAGAAAAATGTCTATCATCAATTTCATTTTTAGGAAAATCTTCATTTTCTTTCACAATTTTGATAGGCCCTCGTTTAACTAGCATTATCCTTTTACTATTGGTTATTCTTCCCCATAATCCCGGATCATAACTGACATCAACATCCTTTTCGAGATCAAGCACAATAAAATTCTCTTCTTCAATTACATTTTCTTCTTCATTCTCAATAGCCTCTTCATTGATATCAACATCAACATCCATTTCATGAATCTCAATATGATCGTTTTCATCCATCTCTTCAATTCTACTTGAAGTTGTACATTGATATTTTTGAATTTGTGCTTGAAATAAGTTAGAGATCGAACCAACGAGAGATTTTGCAAGTTCACCTTTCTTTTGCTTAACTTTTCTATTGTAAAATCCAGAGTTTTGTTTACGAAATCTAACTCGATTTTTGTCATCTTCATTCTTCGTCATATTCCCTATAGATTTCCAATTCAATAGAAAAAGTGAAGTTTTAACACCATACATAATTTATAAGAATATATTTCATTTGTTATAATTCAGGCAATTGCATTGCAAAATGAATTCAAAATTTCCTATTGTAAAATAAATTCAAAAACTCAAAATAGCAAACACATTTCTGTTACTGTCATACATGTTTCTATTACTGTCATATATCATATATGTTTTTTTACTAGCAAACACAATAAAATAGCAAACACATTTATGTAATTGCTAACTACTAATGTAAAACTAGGAAAATGCCTGTTAATTTTTAGTCATAGAAATACAAATCCGGTTATTCAGCTATGACACATTTGGTCCAAAATTATTGTATATCAAATCCAGGTAAAAGGGTAGATTGGCAGGATATTTTCACCGAAAAATAAATTATCTTCGAAGACAGTCAAGCTTGTACAGCCCATCTAATACTAGGTTGGGTTGATTATCAAAAAATTAACTGTTAAATTAGTAATTACCTTGTAATCAAATTATTTCAGGCAGGAGGCAGCTAATCACTGTAATCAAATTACCAACCAGAGTCGAACTGTCGAAGCTGGAGGAGAGTTAGCAACCAGAGTGCGGGCCGTGCGGTGCGGCTGTGCTGCCGGAGGAGAGTTAGCAACCACAGTGAGTTGGCGATGTTGGAGGCTGCCGTCGTCGCAGAGGAGAAAGACTGAAAGTGTCGCCAGAGCCGAGCCTGAGTCACTGAGTGTCGCGTGTAGAGGAGAATCGAAGAAAGACTGAAGGAGGCAATGCGATTTGAGATTTTGCGAATTTGGGTTTTTTTATCACTGATATGTTGCCCCACGTAGGGGGTTGCCCTATTCAGTGGCCTATTGGGCCTTGTCCAAGAACTGGCCTTGATTTCAACTAGTACTCTAACGCAATTTAGTCTGATATTCTTAGTTGTATTATCCATTTTGATAAGAATACCCAAACAACTACTAATTATATTATCGCCTCCTTGGTCTAGAATTGTAGACACCCCTCCTTAGTCCAAAATTTCAGACACAAATCTATGAATTTCACCCACATTAGGATGCACCTTAAGCATTCTTACGTCAAAGCCACCTCAGGTTTCAATTTTTTAAGAATACTTTAAATAAAAAGTAAATGGTCCAGGCCTAATTATTTTCTTGTAGTCAGTTTCTGATGAAAATTTGATGATAATGAAACTATTTCACTTACGATAGACTTCAAAATTATCAACGAGTTTCCAAACCTTTTTAAAATATTTGCAAAATGACCATAAATTGGGCGTTTACCAATGCTGTATGCAACAGCTGTACTCTTACACTTCTATTATACACTTTTAGTGGCCAAATCTGGAATAATACAAATATTTTTCCCATTCTTCTCCTGTGGTATTAAAGATAAATTTGAATTGGATGAGTTATCGACAATTACGCTAAAATTCCAAACCATAACAGCCTAAGTACTCCCTCCATGATGTTTCTTTCCTTCCGTCGCTATCCCGTAGCCTGAACAGGCTGGATATGTGGTTTAATTAGTTGTTTAGGCCTAACCGCCTTAAGAATGCCTTTTTTCACCTTGCCTTATACTATATTATATAACACACACGCGCGACATGACATATGTATATACCAGGGGTATAAAAGTTAATAATTTTGGCCTAAGTTAAAATTCCTCATTTTCTAGTCTTATTGATTTATTTTCCTTGATATAAAATTCACTTCATTAGCATTCACTTTGTATCTCTTTATTTGTAGCTGAATTTAATATGCGCTAATTTCCCTTGATTCACTCAAATAATCTGTTAAGTGTTCCTATCCAATTAATTAGATTCCCCTTGAGTAATTTCTCTAACTAAATTGTCTTATTTATCGTTTAATATATTATTATCATTATTTAATCATATATTGTAGCACCCCATAATACGAGGCATTATAGTCTCCACTTTCTTATATGAATTTCGTCCTCGAAATTCAGATAAGACAGGATAATGACCACAATCATCAAAACAAGTGTGTACACAAGAACAACCATTGCACTAGCTACCTACCACATCAATATACAATCATGATGCATTAATGCCACTACCAATACATAATTATATCCTAACAAAAAGTATAATAGTTCAACTACCGTTTCATACAATAGACACACAAAGCACGCTTGCTTAAGCGTACATCTATACTAAATTTTATCGAGGCATAAATTAAATAAAACATATAAATATGGAAGGCTACATAATTGGTTCACATTGAAAGGCTTTTAACCGAAAAGGAAATGATTTGGCAATTAGCTTTGAAATCTTGGGTAAATGTGTAAGAAATAATAAAGCCTATAAGTTGGAAGGTTGAGTGACATAACATTTTGTTTAAGTTATTTACATCTCTAGTCAAAAACTGAAAGATCGGCTAAAAGCAATAGTCCAAAGCCGAAAGCGTTTTAACCAGCAACCCAGATCAACGGTTAAGATAAGCCCATGTGCATCTATGGCATAGATAGCCTAAAGTTTACACAATTCATATCGATAAAGGTGTCCAAAGCAATGTATAGAATTCCAAGTCAGAAATCCATGCTAATTTGCAAGTAAGCCAAATGTAACCATATGTGTAAAACTTAACCTTACATGTGGGAGATGTTAGAAATCTAAGGGAAAAGCTCTCCACCAATAACAAAGCATCAAGATCTCTATAAATAGGCGTTGATGCTAGTGAAATTGGGATTTTTTACTGTTCACATAACTTCGATGCTAGGAATATATTGTACTTTCTTATATCAAAGTTTCATGTAAAATCTCATTAATGACGGACTTGACCAACTCGACACAATGATAACCTTTCAACTTTGACATAAAGCTCTAAAGAAGGAAAGGACAAAGTGCACATAAGGATTCATCTTGAACCACTATAAACTCGGCGTCTCTTTACTACTTCCATTGCTTTTACTTTTGGCTATACTTGCAATATTTACTCTTGACTTACTTTAGTATGAATTATTCTTGACATCAATCCTTAATCCTAGCCAAACCTTCCAGATTCACTTAATTTTCTCGATTACATATTGAAGCACATATAAATTAAACAGTCGACTGAAAGTTGCCCTTAGGTTCTTTGGTGTTGGTATTACACTAAATACCACCAATATTTTTGGTTCTAGAAGGAGAGCACTTCCTCGTCGTTTACTTACTTACAAAACTATCTTAAGTAGCCAACCATGAATAGTTCTGGTGGTGAAAATAACAATGAAGACTTCAGCTCAGAAATGCCTCTTAACCTTCGAGTTTAGCTCATAAATAAAGACAACGATAAGTGCCTAGAAGATATTGTTTCAAATATGGAAATAATTGTGCACACAAGTAAAACCATTACACTAGCTACCAACCACATCAATATACAATCATGACGCATTAATGCCACTACCAATACATAATTATATCATAACAAAAAGTATACTACTTCCACTACCAGTTCATACAATAGACACATAATGCACACTTGCTTAAGCATACATAACAAATTTTATCGAGGCATAAATTAAATAAAACATACAAATATGGAAGGCTACATAATTAGTTCACATCCAAAGGCTTTCAACCAAAAAGGAAATGATCTGGCAATTAGCCTTTAAATCTTGAGTAAATGTATAATAAATAATAAAGCCTAAAAGTTGAAGATTAAGTGACATAACATTTTGTTTAAGTCATTTATATCTCCAGTCAAGAACTGAAAGATCAGCTAAAAGCAATAGCCCAAAGCCGAAAGTGCTTTAACGAGCAACCCAGATCAACGGTTAAGATAAGCCCAGGTGCATCTATGGCATAGATAGCCTAAAGTTTACGCAACTCATATCGATAAAGGTGTCCAAAGATATATATGGAATTCCATGTCAACAGTCCATGTTAATTTGCAAGTAAGCCAGATGTAACCATATGTGTAAAACTTAGCCTTACATATGGGAGACATTAGAAATCTAAGGGAAAATCTCTCTACCAATAACAAAGCATCAAGATCTCTATAAATAGGCAGTGATGCTAGTGAAATTGGGATTTTTTTTACTATTCACATAACTTAGATGCTAGGAATATATTGTACTTTCTTACATCCGAGCTTCATGTAACATCTCATCCCGACACAATGCTAACCATTCAGCTTTGACATAAAACTCCAAAGAAGGAAAGGATAAAGTGGACAAAAGGGTTCATCTTGAACCACTACAATCTCAGCGTCTCTTTTCTACTTCCATTGCTTTTACTTTCAGCTATACTTGCAATATTTACTCTTGACTTACTTTAGTATTGATTATTCTTGACTCCAATCCTTAATCCTAGCCAAACCTCCAGCATTCACTTAATTTTCTCGATTACTAACCTATTGAAGCACATATAAATTAAACAATTGACTAAAGGTTGCCCTTAGGCTCTTGGCTGTTGGTATTACAATAGATACCACCAATATTTTTGGTTCTAGAAGGATTGCTTCCTCTTTATTTACTTACCTAGAAAACTATCTTCAGCAACCAATCATGAATAGTTCTAGTGGTGAAAATAACAGTGAAGACTTCGGCTCAGAATTACCTCTTAACCTTCGAGTTTAGCTCATAAATGAAGATAACAACAAGTGCCTAGAAGTTATTGTTTCAGCGTAAGAAAATGCTAAAGAGTATGAGCATATTTTTGAACTTTAGTCTTGCAATACCCCAACTATTAATCAATCCTACCAAAGAGTGTTACAAAATAATACAGTCTAATAATGTTGAGAATCAAATGATTATTGGCTGACACATGTGAATATTTTCTTAGGCCAACACTAGTAAGAATTTCATAATTATACACTACTCACCACTACATACTCGGTATCAAAATAAAGAAATAAACACGTGTGTTTCAAGATAGAACAATACGCAATGTAGAACAATAACAGAGAACAAAGAGTCAACAACGTAGCAATAATACATAATAAATTAAATACACAATCCAAGTGGGTTCATAAAATGTTTAATGCCTATTATCTCTCAAAAATACATACAAAACAATAAATACACTCCAATCATACAACATCAAATGAGATTAAATTATATATCTATCACCTAATATCCTATCCTCCAATTTAGGCCTAACATCCACAAATTGGGCACATCATCCCTTAATCTGAAATGCCATGAACTAACCCAAGTATTAAATAAATAATGCATAGGTTAGACTGTGTCCAAAATGTAGATGTCAATACATCAAAATTGACACGGTATAAAAAATATATCTCATAATGGCATATGAACATCTCTGACATAGCAATATATCTTAAAACCATACACAAGTTATCATCACCTGTGTGAAAGTAAAGTCTAGCTACAAATCAACTAGTATAATATCAAATATGGGTAAACATATCCACACATCTAACCACCATCAATTCATAAGCAATCATTAAGTTCCATATAGCAACCAAACAACATTGCCTAAGATTAATCATTAGATAATCATAAAGTAGACATACATAGGTGTATTATACTCAAATACGTGAAACAAACAAGAATCCATACAACCAAACATATATCCACTATATATATCAACAAAGAATAGACTAATACCCCAACATGGCCTAGATTATCCTCCTTGATAATCTTATAATGGATAAGTATAGAGATTGACCATATGTTCTCAAGTATAGTCATTAACTTCTCATTATGCAACATCAAATCTAAAGAGGAATAAAAACGTCTCATGTCTATATGTCGCACATCAACCAAATGGTTGATTGACACCCACTCACTTGCTCTAAAAGTGTAACATCCCAATTTTTAAATCAAATTTAAATTGGCAATTAATTTATTTTTTGAAATTAAATTGTGAATTAATTTGGTATTTTTCAAATTAAATAAATATTTAATTGTTTATTAATATAAATGTATATAAATATGATTTATAATAGAATTTCTAATTGGAAATACAGAAATAAATATTTTGAATAATTTATTAATTATAAACTAAATTGTGGATTAATTTGAAAATTTGGAATAAATACATATCAAAAAGATTGTAAATGTAGAAATTGATTTGAAAATTTAATAAATTATGAATAAAATTTTGATTGGGAATTTAAAAATAAATATCGTGGAAATAAGTGGGATTTAAAAAAAAAATCTTATTTTAAAGTTAATGATATTTTTTTCTAATATATTTGTATCTATATATATATATATATATATATATATAAATATTTGGAAGTTAAGATTTGAAATTATATAACAAATTTCAAAAGGATAATTTAAGTTAAATCCTTATATATATAAAAATGAATGCGATTACTTATTAGTATATGATTAGGTTTTAAATTTCATTTTTCTTAAAGGTTATATAAATAGTTGTATATATATGTATATATAAATGAGACAAACATCTAATATATATATATATATATATATAACATATATATGAAAAGCTAAATTGAAATTATATATATATATATATATATATATATATATATATATACATAAGTACTAAAACTAAAGGGGTTTAAACAAAATTTATAAATTAATTTAAGTAGGGATTTAAAACAAAGTTATAAATACATTAAAGAATAGGATCTGAACATAAATTTACTTGTTTTAACAAGTGTGAAGAAAATAAACATGAATTTGTACAAGTGTTAGTTTATTAAACAAGTGGCAAAAATAAATGTTTCTTTCAATTTGAATTTATAAATATGTTTTAAAAAGAAGAAGCCTGACTACTTCATTTATCAGCTTAAAACTTCTCATATTTCCATCCTTTTCTCTAAGTTCTTCATCATCTTTCAAATAAAGATCAAAACAACTGCAATTTGGAAAATAAAAATTAATTCAAAACAAAACTTTAATATGGAAATCAAACTTCAAATAAATGCAAAGGGTTCAGGCCAGCCTGAATCAAAAGCATGCAAATGCATCTCAATCAAGCAAAGATTTCAAACCTGAAAACAAATCAAAGCAGTAAAACTATTTCAAATCTGAAGCATTTCAAAGAAAAACAGATTCAAACATCAAGATCAGTTTGCAAACCTATAGAAGATCGTCCCAAACAAAACAACATTTTTAACTTGATTCATAAGCAACTTGAAGATCAAAATCTAGACTGGATCAAAGTTACCAGATCAAAACACCTTAGTTTCAAATATCCAGGCTTCTTTTCTTCTTTCATGTCAGGTGAGCAATCATCACCTATTAAAACCTTCATATGTTTATATTTTGATGGAATAAGACGAATGATTAAAATATGTTTGCATGAATGAAAAATATGTCTATATACATACGTAAACAATGGTATGTAAGCCTGTAAATAGGCAAAATGAAGGCCTCTGCCTTTGGTTATAGGTTTTCAAAACTTGTTCAAAGAAAAAGAAAAGGTTCAAACACCTGGAATAAAACTTCAAAATGTCGTCATACAATCAATGTTGGGTTAAGATCTTTAAAGGTGAACTGTGTGTACAAGTGTGATGTGATTTTAAAAACAATTTCAGGTCTATTTATTAAGCAAATATTTTAAAAAAGTGGAACTACAGTAACATATGTTCAAAAATAGGAAAATCAATTATTACGAATTCAAACTTGGATTTCATAAATTGGTTCGTAGTAGGAAATGATGATTTTTAAAAATATAATCATGATTTTTAAGTTTGAAAATCGAACGAAATTGCAAGTTGAACAGAAATCAAAGATTGGGTGATCTATGGCGAACAGCGATGATCAGTGGGTCGAGGTTGATGCTGAAGATAGTAGGAAGGTTGACGAGGCTGGAAAAAATGATCGAATTATTTTTCGATCATCAGAGCGCCGGCACGACGTCGAACTAGGGTTAGGTTCACAGTTTTGATTGCCCGAGCTTTTGGGATTACTGTATCATCGATGATGGACTATAGGTGATCGGACCGGGGGGAAAAACTTCGTGGGTCGTCGGAGCAGTTTGGGTCATGAAAGCGTGGCATCAAGTGGTCGGCATTGTTCGTCGACGGGGCGTTTTAGCTGATTGGGTTTGAATGCCTGGGTGATCGAACTGTTCGTTTTCGATTTTGGAATTTGTTCGAAGATGTGGTGGTCGAAATCGAGGGAGGAGGTCAACATTAACTTGTTAGTGATGAAAGTGGTGGCCAGAACACTAGCGATGGATGGTGTATGTGCACACGTGTCTACGTGTGTCAGTAGGTTGGGTAGTCGGAAGAGGGAGGTGATGGTCTCGAGTTCGTTCTCGGGTTTGTGTTCGGGAAGTTTTGAAATTGGCTCGGGGATTTTGAAAGGAGGCTCGGGTTGTTTAATATGATTACAGGTTTTAAAATTTGAAAGTAACTTTTGTATCAGGTTTTAAAATTAAAAGAAAACCAAAGTTTTCAAGATTTAAAAGAAAAGGCAAAAGAACAAGTTTTCCATGCTAAAGTATTTATTAAAGTTCCAAAGCAAAATGTTCAAACAAGTTTTAAAGTTAGAAGTTTTCAAAGTCAATTTATTGAAAAACAAGTTTCAATGTTTAAAATCTTTAAAGTTAAATATCTTTGAATTGTTTTAAAATTGGATTAATTGATTAAAGGTAAAGATATTAATTTTAATAAAAGATCTCAATTTATTTTGTAATGAATCAATTTCAAGCTTCAAAAATTTGATAAGATTTTAAATAATAATTAAAGTAATTATTTAAGATAAAAGATTTATCTTTTAATTAATTAAAACTTTAAGTGATTAATGATTTATTAATTAATGGAACTAGTTAAAGGTCAATTAATTAATGTGATTACTTAAAGGTTTTTTTACTTAATTATTTAAAGGATAATTAATTAACATGGTTAATTAATTAATGTGATAAAAAAGGGGTAATTAATTAATGAAAGTAATTAAAGGTAATTAACTATTTAATGAAAGTAATTAAGGATAATTAATTAATGATTAAAATTGATTAATTAAGTGATTAAAATACAATTAATTAAGAATAATTAATTTGTATGATTAATTAATTAGGGTAACTAATTTGAAGACAACTAATTAATTAAAGATTAGTTAATGAAAGTGATTAGGGATGATCACTTATTATAATTAATTCAATGATAATTAATTAAGGATTAATTAATGTAATTAAATAATTAAAGAATAATTAAATAGTTAAAGGTTAATTAATTATTGATTAAAGGTTGATTAACTAAAGGTTAATTAATAATTAAAGGTTGATTAAATAATTAAAATGATTTGCAATTAATTAATGCTAATTAACCAGGATTAGTAATTTATTCATAAGTAATTATCTGATTCAAATTAATCAGATGATTAATTAATCTGACTTATGGATGTTTGAATTGCATGGAATGCTTTGAATTCTTTGATATCCCTGATGTGTGATGCTTTGTGATATGAATTATTTTGATTTGAGCTGTGATGAATGTAATTTATTTATCTGTGATAAATTTATATTATTTATTAATGAATCTATGGATGAAGATAAGCGTTATAGGATTATACCGCTTATTGATACTGCTGTGTTTGGATTGTGATGATTGATGATGTTGCACTATTGCGTAAAAACCTTGGACTACACTATACACACAAAAATGTGGATTTCACGAGGAAATCGGTAAACTCACAGATATTTTGAAATCTAAATATTATTTTGTTTAAAAGTTGAGGTTTGAATCCAAATGGTTATGGAAATGAAATTGAATTGAACATGAAAAACCTTTGAAAGGGAAGTTTTAAAATTAAGATTTAATTTTGAATATACTATATCTTGTTAAATATTATTTGAAATTATTTAGGAAACTATGGTTTGAAAAGGGTATACAAGTTAGACAATTTTATATATAGATTTAAAACAATTATTTTGGGAATTTGATTTTAATTTAAAATAGAACTTGCCGATGATACGGCAGTTCTTTGATTTTCTATTATATATTTTTAAAGGCTATAACTTGTGAATATTTGACTAGATTTTTCTAAAACAAAATGTATTTGTTTTCAAATGATAATAGCTTTCAAATAAAGAAATGATTTCCAGTTTTTGTTGAAATAGGTTTCAAATTTGAAATGGAGTAGTTTTGAAAGCTACGAATGAATCTTTGTGAAAGGTTGGTGAATTTTGTTTTCAAATTGAAAGAGGATCTTTCAGGTGTATCTTTTGTATAAAAGATTTGAATTGTACATAGTTTTGAAAGCTATGAATTGATCTTTGTGAAATAATGGTAAACTTTGTGAAGTGAATCTTTTTGTTTAAAGATTTGAAAATGGAATTTGTTTAAACCATTTGAATAAAAGGTTTTAGGTAATAAGTTGTGACTTAACTAAGATCCCAATATCCATATGGTTTTAAATTAAGCGCTTATTATTTGGTTTAGCCGGAGAGGACTTGTGTTATATAACCCATTCCGAATAATGATACGACGAAATGGATAGCATTTGAAGACCGATGGTGAAGACCGGGTATTTTCGAGAACGAAAGGATTACCCGTCGAATTACTCTACACTGAGTAGCTACGGTAAAGAGATCTCCATATGTGATGGGGAGTCCGATTGAGATTGCGAATACCCGGATTGCAAGGGCTTCTTTGTGAAGTGCCTTCGGTTCTATTCGCACCCGGAACAGACTTGTATGGATGTGTGTCTGACGTTACACTTTGAGATGTAAAGCTGGTTTCTATCAAATACATTTTTGTTTGATGGCGGAGAATTTATTCTCTTTGCTTAACACCATTCTCTGAGACGTACGAGCTTAGAGGTTATGTAGTTGATGGTTACTAGTAATACATTCCCAATTTGGTAATGTGGCATACTAAATGCTGTTGATCATGTGTTGATCGAAGCATGGCTTTTGTTTAAAGCGTAGCTTTGTGGACATGACTTCATCGGACCTCACAACCCGGAATGGTCGAAACAGGAAAGATGTGGCAAGGTTATTTGGGGGTAGCACCCCTTGAGGGTATGTCCATTTCCTTCTAGATAGAGTTGATTTCGTGGTATGGAGCCCAAATATTTAACCTATGTGGTTACTGCAAATTTATTACTTTGTGGTTGTTGGTGTCGAGCGCTCGGATAAAGGTTGGTTACGACCAGAGGATGGCATACTCGTGTCAGTAGTTACCTAGTTACAGAGGTAACCTGGCCTTGTGTTGGCAGAAAGCTGGTTAAGTTCTCGAGGCGTCCCTTCAGAGGCGTACCCATGTGGCCCAGGAAGTTCCTTTGCCTGAACATTTGTTGGAAATCCAATCACCAATACACGCCCTTTACGATTGCAGTTGTATAACCTACCATTTTCAAATGGTAGCTATAGCTGGCATAATATAATGGCACCTACGCTGGCTAAGATTAATATTATACTTTCGAAAGGTTTTCTACACTATGCACTAATAATAATAATAATATCAAAAAGGATTTCGCGTATCAAGCATGTTTCACTATCATAAGGAGAAATCTCCCCTAAGTATGCGATTGCATTTTGTGTGTGCCGGGAGGCCTTGCGGTAGTTTCATTTTCCAAAAGCATTTCGAATTCCAATTTTAAATTCTTTTTGTGTTTTTATTCAAGATAAACTGTTTTTGTTTTCTCACACCAGTCCCATGACTGGCCTGGAGTTTATTGTTCCCTTTCTAAACTCTGGGTGCCCACAATTTTCCACACTGGCAGCCTAGAGTCAGGTAGTCAAATTGTAAATTTAGATCCGCTATCTTTGGCGTCTTTGGGTTTTGGCTATCTCTTTGTCCTTCTTTTCAACATTCGAGATCGGAGTTGCTTAATACAACATGATGGAGGTTCGAGCTTTTCGATATGGAGTTTGGAGTCTTTTGAGCCTTGACATTAGAGTTGCAGTTTTTGATTCTTTCTTTCTCTCTTAGAGATCAAGTTGGGGAATTCTTTCTGTTGTGTCATAATCCGCTGTTATATTCTGCTCTGATATTTTTGGATCTATTGTATCTTATTTTATCAAATATTGTATCATTGTTGTATCGAATAATATATATCAATGATATTAATTTTTTTCCGCTGTGTTGTTGTACATAATGTGTTATAAGCTCCGGCGAACTAGATTCGACGTTTGAATCTGCGATATTTAAATACGGGTGATGTATTCGGTGCTGATTTTCGAAGGCTGAGTCAGGGCCGTTACAGTGGTATCAGAGATGAAGGTTGAACTTTAGCTCAAGAGTATAACACATTAGGTAACTCATTAGAGATAGGGTTACAAATACATTAGAACGAGTATCCCTAAGAAATCTTGTCCATATGCCTCAGTAAATTATCTTACTATTCACTGATAGTAAGTATGAGTGTAAGAAGAGGACGAGATAGAATACAGGGGAATACCACTACAAATGGTCAATCCCTGCAACAACAAGGAACAATCTTTTTCTATCAATCTCCTTTATTGATCATCCAATTTCAAATTCATTGACTAATTCGTGGCAGCTACAAGAAGATGCTTCGGTGTGATGGTGGCCCTGCGAATTGTTGTAGATAAGTTCCTAATTCGTCTTTTCTAATCATTAGTTCATTTTTAACTTTAATGAATTTGAAATTTTATTCGAAATAAATTGGTTAATTAAAGTTAAATTGGATTGTATCAATAAAATAATTTCGGTCAAAACCAAAATTTGAAATTTTTGTTGTGATTTCTTGTGAGGATTAAAGTCCGAAGAGGGACAAGTTAGTGTATACTTTGGGACATTCCAACCTGGATTGAGTATCCATTATTTGTTTCTATTAGGGTCCAGATATATTCTACGCGTGGTTAGTTATCCTTCAAACTAACAAATGCCCTTGCATGTCTCATAGGACTGATGACCAGAATATTTCGTAAAGTATTGAATGAGCTTGTTCTCATATTTAGTGTTGACATTCTGATTTGGTAAGCCAAACGCAGAATAAATATTCAGTTTAATGTGGTAAACCATTCTCCATCTGTTCTTTGGTTGTCTACCTGTCTAGCATATTTCAAGTATAAAATTTTCTTAAGGGGGGAATCTTAACATCTCTGTTTTTAAATCAAATTTAAATTGTCAATTAATTTAAATTTTGAAATTAAATTGTGAATTAATTTGGTATTTTCCAAATTGAATAGATATTTATTTGTTTATTAGTATAAATGTATATAAATATGATTTTTAAATAGAATTTCTAATTGGAAATTCAAAAATAAATATTTTGAATAATATATTAATTATAAACTTAATTGTGGATTAATTTGAAAATTTGGAATAAATATATATCAAAAAGATTGTAAATGAAGAAATTAATTTGAAAATTCAATAAATTATGAATAGAATTTTGATTGGGAATTTAAAAAATAAATATCTTGAAAATAAGTGGGATTTAAAAAATTCTTATTTTAAAGTTAATGAGAATTTGTTTTCTAATATATATATATATGTATGTATGTATGTATGTATGTATGTATGTATATGTATGTATGTATTAATATTTGGAAGTTATGATCTGAAATTATATAACAATTTTCAAAAGGATAATTTAAGTTAAATCCTTATATATATAAAAATGAATGTGATTACTTATTAGTATATGATTAGATTTAAAAATCATTTTTCTATAAGGTTATATAAATAGTTGTATATATATGTATATATAAATGAGATAAACATCTAATATATATATATAACATATATATATGAAAAGCTAAATTGAAATTATATATACATACATAAATACTAAAACTAAAGGGGTTTAAACAAAATTTATAAATTAATTTAAGTAGGGATTTAAAAAAAGTTATAAATACATTAAAGAATAGGATCTAAACATAAATTTACTTGTTTTAACAAGTGTGAAGAAAATAAACATGAATTTGTACAAGTGTTAGTTTATTAAACAAGTGGCGAAAATAAATGTTTCTTTCAATTTGAATTTATAAATATGTTCTAAAAAAAGAAACCTGGCTACTTCATTTATCAGCTCAAAACTTCTCATATTTCCATCCTCTTCTCTAAGTTCTTCATCATCTTTCAAAATAAAGATCAAAACAACTGCAACCTGGAAAATAAAAAGTAATTCAAAACAAAACTTTAATCTGGAAATCAAACTTCAAATAAATGCAAAGTTCATGTCAACCTAAATCAAAAGCATGCAAATTCATCTCAATCAAGCAAAGATTTCAAACCTGGAAAGCAAATCAAAGCAGTAAAACTATTTCAAATCTGAAGCATTTCAAAGCAAAACAGATTCAAACATCAAGATCAATTTGCAAACCTGTAGAAGATCATCTCAAACAAAACAACATTTTTATCCTGATTCATAAGCAACTTAAAGATCAGAATCCAGAGTGGATCAAAGTTACCAAATCAAAACACCTTATTTTTAGATATCCAGGCTTCTTTTCTTCTTTTATGTCAGGTGAGCAATCATCACCTTTTAAAACCTTCATATGTTTATATTTTGATGGAATAAGATAAATGATTAAAATATGTTTGCATGAATGAAAAATATGTCTATATACATATGTAAATATTGGTATGTAAGCCTGTAAATAGGCAAAATGAAGGCCTCTCCTTTTGGTTACGGGTTTTCAAACATGTTCAAAGAAAAAGAAAAAGTTCAAACACCTAGAATAAAAATTCAAAATGTCGTCATACAATCAATGTTGGGTTAAGATCTTTAAAGATGAATTGTGTGTACAAGTGTGATGTGATTTTTAAAAATAATTTCAAGTTTATTTATTGAACAAATATTTTTAAAAAAATGGAATTACAGTAACATATGTTCAAAAACAGGAAAATCAATTATTACGAATTCAAACTTGGATTTCATAAATTGATTCGTAGTAGGAAATGATGACTTTTAAAAATATAATCATGATATTTAAGTTTGAAAATCGAACGAAATTGAAAGTTGAACGAAAATCAAAGGTTGGGTGATTTCTAGCAAATGGCGATGATCAGTGGATCGAGGTTAATGCTGAAGATAGTAGGAAGGTTGACGAGGCTGGAAAAAATGATCGAAGTATTTTTCGATCATCAGTGCGGCGACATGACGTCGAACTAGGGTTAGGTTTAAAGTTTTGATTGGCCGAGCTTTTGGGAGTGCTGCATCGTCGATGATGGACTATAGGTGATTGGACCAGGGGAAAAGCTTCATGGGTCATCGGAGCAGTTTGGGTCATGAACACGTGGCGTCAGGTGGTTGGCATTGTTCATTGGCAAGGCGTTTTAGCTGATTGGGTTTGAATGACTGGGTGATCGAACTGTTCGTTTTCGATTTTGGAATTTGTTCGATGTTGAGGTGGTCGGAATCAAGGAAGGAGGTCAATGTTGACTCATTGGCAATGACAGTGGTGGCCAGAACACCAACGATGGATGGTGCAGATGCATACGTGTCTATTTGTGTCGATACGTTGGGTAGTAGGAAGACGGAGGTGATGGTCTCAAGTTTGTTCTCGGGTTTGTGTTCGGGAAGTTTTGAAATTGGCTCGGGGATTTTGAAAGGAGGCTCGGGTTGTTTAATATGATTACAGGTTTTATAATTTGAAAGTAACTTTTGTATCGGTTTGAAAATTAAAAGAAAACCAAAGTTTTCAAGGTTTAAAAGCAAAAGCAAAAGAACAAGTTTTCCAAGCTAAAGTATTTATTAACGTTCCAAAGCAAAATGTTCAAGCAAGTTCTAAAGTTAGAAGTTTTCAAAGCCAATTTATTTAAAAACAAGTTTCAATGTTTAAAATGTTTGAAGTTAAATATCTTTGAATTGTTTTAAAATTGGATTAAGTGATTAAAGGTAAAGATATTAATTTTAATAATAGATCTCAATTTATTTTGTAATGAATCAATTTCAAGCTTTAAAAATTTGATAGGATTTTAAATAATAATTAAAGTAATTATTTAAGATAAAAGATTTGTCTTTTAATTAATTAAAACTTTAAGTGATTAAAGATTTATTCATTAATGTAAGTAGTTAATGGTCAATTGCTTAATGTGATTACTTAAAGGTTTATTTACTTAATTATTTAAAGGATAATTAATTAATGCGATTATTAATTAATGTGATAAAAAAGGGTATTTAATTAATGAAAGTAATTAAAGGTAATTAATTATTTAAAGATAATTATTTAATGAAAGTAATTAAGGATAATTAATTAATGATTAAGATTAATTAATCAAGTGATTAAAGAATAATTAATTAAGAATAATTAATTTGTGTGATTAATTAATTAGGGTAATTAATTTGAAGATAATAAATTAATTGAAGATTAATTAATGAAAGTGATTAGGGATGATCACTTACTATAATTGATTAAATGGAAATTAATTAAGGATTAATTAATGTAATTAAATAATTGAAGAATAATTAAATAATTAAAGGTTAATTAATTATTGATTAAAGGTTAGTTAATTAATAATTAAAGGTTAATTAATTATTGAAGGTTGGTTAATTAATTAAAATGATTTGCAATTAATTAATGCTAATTAACCAGGATTAGTAATTTATTCATAAGTAATTATCTGATTCAAATTATTCAGATGATTAATTAATCTGACTTATGGATGTTTGAATTGCATGAATAGCTTTGAATTGTTTAATATCCCTGATATGTGAAGCTTTGTGATATGAATTATTTTGATTTGAGCTGTGATGAATGTAATTGGTTTATCTGTGATAAATTTATATTATTTATCCGTGAATCTGTGGATGAAGATAAGCGTTATAGAATTATACCGCTTATCGATATTGCTGTGTTTGGATTGTGATGATTGATGATGTTGCACTGTTATGTAAAACCCATGGACTATACTATACACACATAGAAATATAGATTTCATAAGGAAATCGGTTAAGTCATAGATATTTTGAAATCTAAATATTATTTTGTTTAAAAGTTGAGGTTTGAATCCAAATGGTTTTTGGAAATGGAATTGAATTGAATATGAAAAGCCTTTGAAAGGGAAGTTTTAAAATTAAAATTTAATTTTGAATATACTATATCTTGTTAAATATTATTTGAAATTATTTAGGAAATTATGGTTTGAAAAGGGTATACAAGTTATACAATTATATGTATAGATTTAAAACTATTGTTTTGGGAATTTAAATTTAATTTAAAATAGAACTTGCCGATGACATGACAGTTCGCTGATTTTCTAGTTTATACGTTTAAAGGCTATAACTTGAGGATATTTGACCTAATTTTTTTGAAACAAAATGTATTTGTTTTCAAATGATAAAATCTTTCAAATAAAGAAAGGTTTTCCAGTTTTTGTTGAAAGGGGTATCAAATTTGAAATGGAATAATTTTGAAAGCTACGAATGAATTTTTGTGAAAGGTTGGTGAATTTTGTGAGGGTCTTTAAGGTGTATCTTTTGTATCAAAGATTTGAATTGTAAATAGTTTTGAAAGCTATGAATTGATCTTTGTGAAAGATTGGTAAACTTTGTGAAGTGAACCTTTTTGTTTAAGGATTTGAAAATGGTAATTTGTTTAAACCATTTGAATAAAAGGTTTTGGGTAATAAGTTGTGACTTAAATAAGATCCCAATATCCATATGCTTTTAAATTAAGTGCTCAGGAGAGGAATTTGTGTCATATAACCCATATGATACGATGAAATAGATAGCATTTGAAGACCGATGGTGAAGACCAGGTATTTTCGAGAACGAAAGGATTACCCGTCGAGTGACTCTGCACTGAGTAGCTACGGTATAGAGATCTCCATATGTAATGGGGAGTTCAATCGAGATCGTGAATACCCAGATTGCAAGGGCTTCTTTGTGAAGTACCTTCGGTTCTGTTCAAACCCGGAACAGACTTGTATGGATGTGTGTCTGACGTTACACTTTGAGATGTAAAGCTGGTTTTTATCAAATATATTTCTGTTTAGTGGCGGAGAATTTATTCTCTTAGCTTAACACCCTTCTCTGTGGCGTACGAGCTTAGAGGTTATATAGTTGATGGTTACTAGTAATACATTCCCAATTTGGTAATGTGGCATACGAAGTGCTACTGATCATGTGTTGATTGAAGCATGGCTTTTGTGTAAAGCGTAGCTTTGTGGACGTGACCTCATCGGACCTCACAACTCGGAATGGTCAAAATGGGAAAGATGCGGCAAGGTTATTTAGGGGTAGCGCCCCCTGAGGGTATGTCCATTTCCTTATGGATAGAGGTGATATCATGGTATGGAGCCCCGCCTTGTGTTGGCATTGTTTGTACCAAAATTGGGCACAACACTCTTCGGAAGTTTTTGAAGAGATAACAGTGAAGAATATAAATTTAAAATGAAGATTATCTAACAAAAACTCCAACTATCAGGAATGTAAATACACAGACAAGCGATTTAGAGTGGTTCAGCGTGTTGCCTACGTCCACTATGAAGTTTTTGCGACTTTATTGATTCTATTTTCACGATTACAAGTGATTACAGCAAGCAACAACAAAATACAACTTCGAATTCGAATTTAACAGCAATAATGTGATGCAAATCTCGATCTGGCAGAGTCTGGGCGCTTGAGAATCAAAAGGTCCTTCTTTTGTAAGCTCTGGGGCTCTATTTATAGGCGTAGGAGGATGAGATTTCGCTCAAACTTCGGAAGACTCGCTCTGGCACGTAAGGGGGCCCACACGATCAATTCGAGAGAATTTCGACTCGATCTGTGATCGATAGAAAATCAATTCGTATCGATCAAGATCATGTCCGATGGAGCTGAAATTTGGTGGGAACGTTCCTTGGCTCGTACGTAATATTCTGTGAAAATTTCATGGCATTTGGATCGGTGGATTCTGAGTTATGGTCGATACGAACTTGGACTGCTCGGTGGCTGTTTGGTTTGAATCCATTGATTTCGAATCGATCACTTCGACTCGATCATGACGCACGTGAGAAAGTTAACGTGGCGTGTGCTCTTTGTGTCGATCCGCTTTTCACTCCGGTTTGATCGAGTCATCCCAAGTATTTTGCCACATTCGTATCCATAACTATTGTGTCATCCCAGACCGGTTCGAACCGATGGATACGAACAAGCCATCATCCATGGATTCGAATATGAGTCTCTAAGTATACAATGTGACCATCTGATGGATACGGATATCGGGTATCTGATGGATAGGAACCCTTGTTTTGTGATGGAAATGAACTAACAAAGGTGGATGGATACGAAAAGGGCAGTTACTTCATGGATACGAAACAACGACTTGTCGCGGCTGATGGATGCGAAGTGGTCATTAGCCGATCGATACGAAGATGATGGACTCGAATTGAGGCGCATTGATGGATGCAAACCACAGCGATGCCAACTAAAGCGCACTGATGGATACGAAACTAAGGTTATTTCCTCCTATTTGCATTGATCGTAACTTGAACATCCGAACTTGGAGTAACTTGAAATTCGAAATGCAGGCTTTAATGGCTTAGTTCGTCATATCTTGTCAGTTGTAGCTTGATCCGGACTCGGTCAAAATTCATCGATATCCATAACGGACCTATGCCTGCTTGATATCCAGGACGATTAATATTGAGCTTGTAATTGATTCTTTGAAATCTCGGCCTTGCCAAAAGGCGTGATAACATTTGCCCCTTAAAGTACGTCTTGTGGAAACATGATGTGCTTTGAAAAGCTGCAGTCCCCACCTCGAACAGTCATTGCTTTTTTTCTTGAAAGTTATAACCTTGCGTCGCTATAACTGATTGTTGTATGACAGTGCTTAGCTATTTGTCACCGTAATCGTTGTTAAGCGAGTATCCAATTCCTGTTAATGCTGAAAATTGAATATTAGTTTGCCATACATACATATGTTAATCTGACTCTCGTTAGCGTTGCACATCCTCGAGTCATTATCAATTTTCTTGTACCGAATTTTACATTTATCCTCTCCTGAATCGAGGTGAAAATCGAGTTGTAACAACGCTTGATGGTTGTTTTTGGACGTTCTTTCGTACCGACCCTCTCCTGGATCGATATAGAAGTTTGAAAGGTTGCCCTCGCATCGATATGTTTGGCATTGATGGATATGAATCATTATTTTCGTATCGATGAACCCTGTTGTCTGCCATGGATAGGCGATTCACAATTTGTATCGACGCTAATGTATAAATCATGGTGGATACGGAATCGCTGTTCATATCGTTGTGCAGTGGATGGAGTTTTGAATTTCTTCGATACAAACAAGGGCTTCGAGTCGATGGGATTCATCGCCTTCAGTCATCTTCGCTGTATGCTTCGTATCGATGGATTTGCTGACCATTTCTCCTCGATGAAAACCCTGGTTAGATGGGTATGAACGGAGCATTTAACTGGACTCGTGGGTTGATCGGTTGCGACTGGTCACGTGGACTGGAAGGCGAATCGACCCAGTTTCTCCCTAAGCTCCATATAAATACTTGGGACTTAGCCATTTTTTTACTTTTCACTTTTCACTTTCTACTGTTGCTCTTCCTATCTCCTGCAATTCGCATTGATCAAAGAAATTGAGAAAAAGGAAGAACTGTGTACTGCTTTCTAGTCGATCAGATCCATTCGTCAATCCTTCGAAATTAATTTCAATCTAGGTAATCAATTAATCATGAATTAATTCAAAAAAGGGATTTCGAACACCTGATCTAACCCATTTCGATCGATTATCGACTCTGGCAATTGCTAAGGCCAGCTCTGAGCCAAAGCTCGGTCGTAAATGGCCATGGCGATGCTCCTGTAGATTGGAGAAGAAAGAGTGGAAAAAATAAAAAACAATAAATAAGAAATGGCTCGATCTGAGGGCCTGTGTTCGAGTTAATGCCGGCAATAGCATATTTTCTTTGGCGTTCGCATCGACCCCAAGGATTTCCTAAGGGAGGTGATGCAGTTCGTACCGATTGCGATGGTAGTGGATCGTATCGATATGAAATGATCGATACAAAAATTAAGTAAACGGCCATTTCGAAGTTCTCGGCTTTAGATCGGCACGAACCTTACTCTCATGTTCGATATGAAAAATATTGTTCGATATGAAAAATATCGACTCGAATGTGATCGATGTTTAGCTGAGACTTCCCTGATCGGTACGAACCTGACAATCGAGGATCGATTCGAAGTCATTGATCTTGATCGATACGAACTCGAACCTTGACGATCGATTCGAAGCATGCCCCCGGGATCGTTATGAACTCGTATCCTGATGGATTCGAACAAGCTTCCTGTGATCGATTTGAACTCTTCCTTTGATGGACAAGAAACTTTTAACTCTTAATAGCATGACTACGAAGAGCTTATTCTTGCATATTCTGAACTTGACAGTTAAACTACACACTTGAGTTCTTTTTGAAGCTCGTCGATGGAACCATAACAACTTTAATTCGGATCGATTGCTAACATCTGGATGATTTGGTGATGACGGTCAGCGATGCCGGTCATTCCAATGGAATCCGGTTGTCTTCGTCGTTTGCCAGCTTTTCTCTAACCCTGCAAAATTTATTCAAGTAATGCACAACACTAAACTGCACAACACACACTCTACACATGGGGAACACACGGGCTATTTGTCGTCTAATGATGATTTCTCGTGAGTTAGCTAGTTATGGAAACTCCAAGCTCGCAGCCACAAGAAACTCATAGTTTGGCTCCTCCCAGACTTGAAATACCTGAGATCGAGGTCGAAGTTATCGATCCAGCTCCGGACGAGGTACCAGACGCACCTCTTATCAATAGCCCGCCAGACTCTTTTCCATCCAATATTTTGGAAGATATGCCAGGGAGAATATGCTTAAGGCACGGTTTGTCGATGGACGACGTGCTACTGCCAGGACCAAATGACAGACCACACAATCCACCGGAAGGGTACACCGCGTTCAATCGACATGCGTGCGCAGCTGGGACACTCCCCTCGTTTAATAGTATATAAGAGAAGTGCTGTCCTTTACAGGGATTGCCCCATCTCAGCTACACCCAAATGGATATGCTTTGCTCAATAGCTTGTTCATTGTATTTATGGAGCATCTCTATCGACCACCCCGAGTGACCGAGATAAGATATTTGTTCAACTTCAAGAGTCGAACTGATAGTCCATCTTTCACATTCCTGGAGGCGGTAAGAAACTGTCAAGTAATTACAGAGTCTTGGACCAGGCTGAGCTACTTCAAGATGGAGTGGTTCTATGTTAGATGCCCCCCAGGATTTGCCAGGCGATGGCTATTTAGATGTGAGTATCGCTTTCTTTTCGAGTAGTCGGCAAGACAGTTGCAAATAAAACCCAACTCATATTCTCTTTTTCCTTTACAGCGGTAATCCAGCGACCCGAAGGTGGGTATTACAAGGAAATAGTTCGGGTTTTTCAAGAGGTTCCAGGTGAAGAAAGGAATATTGACTTGGCCCTGACGGATAGGAATCTCAGAACTCTTGGGCTGATCGAGTGAAGACAAAGTATAAGGCTCGACGGTGCATTAAGAACCGTCTTGAAGGAACGATTAAAACGAAAAAAGCCTAGAGTTGTTATAATCGAGGAGGCTTACTCAAAGAAAACTCACACCGACGAGGAGCCATTGGGCGAACCTACAGATGTAGCCCAGAATATTGAATAGTAGAGAAAAGGCAAGGCAACCGTTTTTAAGCCATCCAAAAAGGGGAGATGGAAATCTGTGATCATGTCTCAGCCCGCCTTCGGAATTAGAATTTCGGAGATGTCTCCCCCAAGAACAGAGAATCTTTATGAAGGGCTCTCCGATCTTCCAATTCCGGACGATGTGTCCTTGCAACATGATGCCGGATTGAATGAACTCCCAAAAGCCTTAGTTTTAAGCGAGTCTCTGCCCACTTGCGTGGCTAACACATCCGGTTCGTCGGGGGGTTGCCCATACATTCTCACTTGACGGCACTACACGATTTCTGAATGTAATACACCCACTGTGAAAGATTACTAATTTCTGTCTCTGTTTTGATTTGCATGTACCATGTCTGGTCAAGGCTCGATGCTTGGCAGCCTACGCAACAAACGTCAATCTTCATCATATTATGAATCGTATAGGAGGAAAGGAGATCGAGATTATGATCAAGGGTATTCCAGCCAGGAACGGACTGATACGGATAGGGGATATGTACGCCGTTCTCGATCACGCACACCCCCTCCCAGAGCTCCCACACCGCCTTCGGTTCATGTTTTGAGGCCCCTAGAGACTTCATGGCATAGTCAGTCTTCCCACTCTTCACGGTCCGAGTCTCATCGCCGAAATGAGGTAGTAGACCCTTCAACCACCGCACATGCCCTTGTCAAGCCCACTGGGGAAGGAGCGATAAGGCTCGCTCAACTGAAAAAAGATTTCCCCGACATCTGTTTTTATGGGTTTGTCTTCCCCCGCGCTTAAAAAGGGTACCAGCCTCGGTCGAAACCACGGTGCATGATTATATTGCAGATATATTTCTCCAGTATTAGGAGTGATCGAAGTTCACGAAAAAAGCATCGAAAGTGGCCTTTGATCGAGCAGTCATGATTGAAAAGCTAGAGAAAGAACTCGGTCAAAAAGATCGAATTATTCAAGCGCTCAATAGTGAGGCCGAGTCTTCTCGCAAATCTAAGATCGAGGCTCTTAAGGAAGCCGACGAGGCCCAGGCGGTGATGGACAGAATGAAGCGGGAGCATTATGCCACGGTAGAGGACATAGGCCACCGGAACACCATCGTGGCCGCTGAGCGGGACGCAGCCCTTAAAGAGCTTAACGAGCTTAAATCCAAATTTTATGAAATCACAAAGGAAAAGGATGCTGCGAATGTTGCCACACAGGAAGCGTGCGATCAGGCGGTGGTGCTCCGTAGGGAAAGAGATGCGGCCATGGAAATGGTCCGCGAGGTGGAGGCCGGAGTTGATGAGAAGGTTCAGCAGCCAAAGACCAGGCTTGAGGCGGACATAGAGGAGCTTCTCGTCACTTACAATGCCAACGTACTGAGACACAGGATCTTGGCGTGGCTTGATGATTACTCCATACATCTATACAACGCCTGGAATTTGCGGGTCAAAGAAGAAAAGGCGGTGCAGCTGAGTGAAGCTTTCGATGAGTTTGAGTTGGAGAACCGCATACGGAACGAAGATGAAAAGAAGGTTCTCCATGATTCTATAATCTCTCATGCAAGAGAGAGACTGGGCACCCAGCACTTAGAAGCTGGGGAAGGTTTCGGAGTTGAGCATCATGTTGCGAGTTGCGAGATTGTTACTTCATCTCGATCCGAGCCCACTTCAGTTAACGAGCCCCAGCCCGTCCCGGCCTACGACCCCGATCAGCCACGCTTATCTCCTATTAAGGAGCATTCATCCAAAGTTGTTCAGCCAACCGCTAGCCGAACCGAGGAAGGTACTTTGGATAAATTTCATGTATGTCTGAAATGAAGTGCTTGTTTTGAAGTGTGTCCTAACAACTTCTTTTCTTCCTCGTCCAGTGAGAGAAGTTACATTGATAACACCTCCTGCAATCCAAGAATCACATCAAGTGCAGGGGGCCATCATTACTGAGGCGATCACCACGACCGCGGTCGCGCCGACAGAGATGACACAGGGGAGCTCAATTTCTTTGGACGAGCAGATGATGAATGAGCTCCTAGGTCGAAATAGCGACCCTTTTGCGGACATTACGTTCGTTCTTGGTGCGTTCCCACCTGCTTCTAGTTCTTTGCCATAGTCCACTGCTACCCCCAGCGAAGCTCGTGCTATTCGAGAAGCACAGATATTGGCCCAAATTAATGCTGAGATGGAGCAACGGCTCACGATGGTGATTCTGAGGGTGGAGTGACTGCGCCAGGTTCGACTCCACTTAGGATGATATCACCCGGGGGGACACCGGTTGACACTAGAGTATCTACTCTGCCCCCGGTTGCAGATCCAGTTCCTCCGACTCCTCCTGAAGAGAGCATCCCTGTAGACTTTAGTTCGGAGGAAGACGTTGATATCATGCCTTCTTCAGGGGATGATTCGCCAAAGGGTAAGGGTTTGAAGCGAAAAACTGCTAGCGGTTCCGGCAGTTCCGCCTCGAAGAGAATGCTGAAGAAGAAAAAGTAGATAAGCCCCCATTTGGCGCATTTTTGGCAGTTAGGAGTGTACTTTTGTCTTTAATTCATAGGCTGTGTATAGATGCACTCGGCCCCCTGCTAGTACAAATTTTTTGGAATAACTTGTACATGAATCTTCTCATACAATTTAGTTGAAATGAAATTTAGTTTCTTTGCTTCAATTTTTATTTCTTTTATGCTTAAGTATTTGCAGTATTTGAATTTTAGTCCAATGCACTTGTGGTGTTTTTACCTTCAAGTTGAGTTCGTTTCATTTGCCAAGTTCGAAAATCGTGATCACAAGTCATAATTAGGGACCAAGTCGGACTTGGACGTTGTACTGCTTCGGTCAACTATTAACACTCAAGCTCTGCCCCCAGTTCCGGGGATGTGTTGTAAAGATTGGCTAGCAATCGCAAATTATTTCTACCTCTTCCGGTTTTATGTCGTTAGACCGATGCTAAAATAAGTAAGAATCGAGTGGTTAAATCACACTTGTTTATTTATGAATAGTCACATCCACACTTCGAGGACCAACACTTGTATTTAGGTGATCAGTCGCGCATGTTGAAGTTGTTAAGCACATGTCCACACTCCGGCGACTTAGGTTAACTTTGAGTGGACGTTCGCACTCCAGTTATACCTATACTCTGATCGCACTCTGGGGACGCAGAGTCATTTGTAATCGATAATCTGGTTCGCACTCCGGGAATCTGAAAACTATCGACGTTTGTAACACAATTCGCACTCCGGGAACCTAGAATTGACGTTTATACTCAGACTCACGCTCTGAGAATTTGAAGTTGGCTGACAGATGGGCAGTCACACCTGTTTAGGCTTTTTAGGAATTCGTTCACACTCTGGGAATGATAAATTTACCGGGATCATGGATGGTCAGATCACATCCACCCCGAGCTAACAAGTGAGGTCGTTAGATGGATGGGTCCATCCTCCTCGAACTTGTTTAGGATACGGTCGAAGTCGTTAGGCGGACGGGTCCACCCTCTTCAAAGCCGTATTTATAAGTTTTATACTCCAACTCGCACTCTGGGAGTTTGGAGTTAGTATTTATACTCCGGTTCGCACTCTGGGAACCTAGAGTTGATGTTTATACTCCAATTTGCACTCTGGGAATTTGGAGTTAGTGTTTATACTCCGGTTCGCACTCTGCGAACCTAGAGTTGATGTTTATACTCCAATTCACACTCTGGGAGTTTGGAGTTAGTTATAGGACTGTTGTGTGTCGGTCCAGTTCAGCCTTTAATGTGACGGCTTGCCCCCGAGCTCAGGTTTCACTTAGTGAGTGGCCGGTCGTTTCACAGTCACTCGCTATTTGAATAAATTCCATCGTACGATAGAACTTAGCTCTTCATGTGTTGTGATAGTAGAATGCCGCATTCGATGAATCACAGCTCTAGATTAAAGAGATGGAAATTTATTGCTGGAACGGAAAAACATGGCAAAGTCAGTACCTTATTACAAATTCAAACTCGAAAAATGCAAAAACAAATTGTAAGAGATTTATTGGCCAAATAGATAAAGCCTGTCATGTGTAGCAATGACGAAGATCCTCGTCGTCCCAGGCTCTTGACAGGGTGGGACCGCCACTAACAGCATTTATTACTAATCTTCCGCCAGTACAGGCGGGGTTCTCCTATCTTGCCCGATCTGACGGGCCCACTCCTCCAGGCTGCGGCGCCTGCACAAATTGTTCCAACTACCTCTCTCTAATTAACTTCTCTATGAGATCTTGCAAATGACGACATTCATTCATATTGTGCCCGTAGCTTTCATGAAACCTGCAAAACTTTCCCGTCTGGATTTGTCTTTCTGATGATGCTTTTGGTGCAGGCTTTTTATATTGGATTGTATTACAGGGCTGTAAATACAAGTTCTCCAGTGATGTATTCAGAGGAGTGTAATTGTCAAACATAGGATTCTTGCACTGTGGGCCATGATTTTGATCTCGCTTTCTATTTTGATTCACGTTCTCCCTCCGCTGAGTTTGTTTATTTTGAACGTTCAACAGAACTTTTCTGAAACTCTCACCGGATTGTTTGATTGCAACATTGCTTTTGATCCCTTCCATGCTTGGCCCTGGATCAGTCTGCTTCCTAGACCGTTTCACATCTTCCCTTCTCAGGAATTGAGCCACATTGGCGCAGAAACGGTCCAATGATGCCGGTGGTTTTCCAGCCAACCAGTTGCCAAATTCAGAATCAGGGTCAATCCCCTCAGTCAACGCCATAAGGATGGAGTTATCATTCAGATTTCTGATTTCCACACACGCAGCATGGAATCTCTCTAAGTATCGTCTGAGCGTCTCTCCAGGAGCTTGGATGACGCTGGATAAAGTGTTGACATCTTTCGGCCTTGCGACCTGCATGCGGAATTGCTCAACAAATTTTGTGGCCAACTGGTGGAAGGAGGAAATGGATCTAGGTGGCAGTCGAGTGAACCACATGGTAGCGATGCCCCCCAAGGAAATGGGAAAACTACGACATTTCACTGCATCATCAGCCCTAGTGGCGCTCATCGATCATTCATACATAAAAATATGTTAGTTGGGGTCGGAGTTTCCTTCGTACATGGGTAGCGTCGACATCCTGAATTGCCGAGGGGGTTCAGCGGTAAGGATATCGTCGGTAAAAGGAGTGTGACTTCGGGAGATTCTCCAATTGTCATTCGTGAGACCCTGTCTCTCACGGATCATCTGACATATCATGGTCGGGAGATCCGACATTTGTATGTTCTGTGTATGTCGAGCCAAAGTGTGGTCGGGTTCCACATCATGAGGCTGGACCGGATGCTGTTGACGGTCCATGTTTGACTGATTTCGGGCATCAACCCCTAATTCAACCGCGGCGGTCGTAGTGCGGTAGTCTGTGGTGTAATGAGGAGCAGTACCCTCTCGTGAGGAGGGACCGGTCTGGAAACTGGTCGATGGACCAACTCTCAGCTGCCCAACGGTCATTGCCGGCTAATGTCTAGCAGTTTGTATGTGAATCCCATCCAGTCGGGGCTGTGGAGATCGATGATGATAAACAGAAGAGAAAGAACTTTCAGTGGAGGAGCGAGAGGCATGATCTCTCCTAGATCTCCTTCGCTTCTGGCAATTCATCTTGCTGGTAAGCTCGGCATTTGCTCGTAGCTGGTCTGTTCGTTGTTGCCGACTCTGGGTTAGCTCTTGAAACAGCAACTGGAACTCTTGTCGGGTAACCGGGCCTAATGGTTCCGAGGGTCCGATAACGTCTTGGTTAGAGGGTGGCAGTAGCGTGGGATTCTGTCTATCCCGGCCTTCTTGATCGCCAACGTTGGAGGTGGTCCTTATGCTAACCATCTTGAGGGCTGAATTCCTATCTTAGACTTTATGCAAATTTGAATAGAATGAAAGGAATTCGAACTAGTGATCTGCATCTCTCTTAGATTTATGCAATCCGGTATCGACGATAGATCCAAGGAGCAGGAGAAAACCTGGGTTCAACTCTCAATGAAAGCACCAAAGTGTTTGTACCAAAATTGGGCACAACACTCTTTGGAAGTTTTTGAAGAGATAATAGTGAAGAATATAAATTTAAATGAAGATTATCTAACGAAAACTCCAACTATCATGAATGTAAATACATAGACAAGCGATTTAGAGTGGTTCGGCGTGTTGCCTACGCCCACTATGAAGTTTTTGCGACTTTATTGATTCTCTTTTCACGATTACAAGTGATTACAGCAAGCAACAACAAAATACAACTTGGAATTTGAATTCAACAGCAATAATGTGATGCAAATCTCGATCCGACAGAGTCTGGGCGCTTGAGAATCAAAAAATTCTTCTTCTGTAGGCTCTGGGGCTCTATTTATAGGCGTAGGAGGCTGAGATTTCGCTCAAACTTAGGAAGACTCGCTCTGGCACGTGAGGGGGCCGACACGACCAATTCATTTGCCCCCCAAAGTACTTCTAGTAGAAACATGACGTGCTTTGAAAAGATACAGTCTCCACCTCGAACAGTCATTGCTTTTTTTCTTGAAGGTTATAATCTTGCGTCGCTATAACTGATTGCTATGTGATAGTGCTTAGCTGTTTGTCGCCGTAATCGCCGTTAAATGAGTATCCAATTCCTGTTAATGCTGAAAATAGAATATTAGTTTGACATACGCACTTATGTTTATCTGACTCTCGTTAACGGTTCACGTCCCCGAGTCGTTATCAGTTTCCTTGTACCGATTTTTACATTGATCCTCTCCTAAACCGAGGTGAAACTCGAGTTGTAACAACGCTTGATGGTTGTTTTTGGAAGTTCTTTCATACCGACCCACTCTTGGATCGATATAGAAGTTTGGAAGGTTGCGCTCGCATCGATATGTTTGGCATTGATGGATATGAATCATTAGTTTCGTATCGAGAACCCTGTTGTCTGTCATGGATAGGCGATTCACAATTCGTATTGATGCTAATGTATAAATCATGGTGGATACGAAATCGCTGTTCGTATCAATGTGCAGTGGACGGAGTTTTGAATTTCGTCGATACGAACAAGGGCTTCGAGTCGATGGGATTCATCGTCTTCAGCCGTCCTCGCTGTGTGCTTCGTATCGATGGATTTGCTTATCATTTCATCTCGATGAAAACCCTGGTCAAATTGGTACGAAAAGAGTGTTTGAATCGACTCATGGGTTGACTGGTTGCGACCGGTCACGTGGACTGGGAGGCGAATCGACCGAGTTTCTTCCTAAGCTCCATATAAATACTTGGGACTTAGCCATTTTTTCACTTTTCACTTTCTACTGTTGCTCTTCCTATCTCCTGCAATTCGCATCGATCAAAGAATTCGAGAAAAAAGAAGAACCGTGTACTGCTTTCGAGTCGATCAGATCCATTCGTCAATCCTTCGAAATCAATTTCAATCTAGGTAATCAATTAATCATGACTAAATTCAAACGAGGGATTTCGAACACTAGATCTAACCTATTTCGGTCGATTATCAACTCTGGCAATTGCTAAGGCCAGATCTTGGGCAAAGCTCGATCGTAAATGGCTATGGCGATGCTCCTTTAGATTAGAGAAGGAAGAGTGGAAAAAATAAAAGATAAAAAATAAGAAATGGCTCGATCTGGGGACTTGTGTTCGAGTCGATGCAGCCATAGCGTATTTTCTTTGGAGTTCGCATCGACCCCAGGGATTTCCTAAGGGAGGTAATGCAATTGGTACCGATTGCGATGGTAGTGGATCGTATCGATAAGTAAACGGCCGTTCCGAAATTCTCGGCTTTAGATTGATACGAACCTTACTCTCATGTTCGATATGAAAAATATCAACTCGAACGTGATCGATGTTTAGCTGAGACTTCCCTTATCGGTACGAACCTGACAATCAAGGATCTATTTGAATTCATTGATCTTGATCGATAGGAACTCGTACCTTGACGATCGATTCGAAGCATGACCCCGGGGATCGATACGAACTCTTATCCTGATGGATTCGAGCAAGCTTCCTGTGATCGATTCGAACTCTTCCTTTGATGGACACGAAGCTTTTAACTCTTGATAGCATGACTCCGACGAGCTTCATTCTTGCATATTCTGAACTTGACTGTTAAACTACATACTTGAATGCCTTTTGAAGCTCGTCAATGGAACCATAACAACTTTAATTCGGATCGATTGCTAACATCTGGATGATTTGGCGATGACGGTCAGCGATGACGGTCATTCCAACTGGAATCCGGTTGTCTTCGTCGTTTCCTAATTTTTCTCTAAACCTGCAAAATTTATTCAAGTAATGCACAACACTACACTGCACAACACACACTCTACACATGGGGAACACACGGGCTCTTTGTCGTCTAATGATGATTTCTCGTGAGTCAGCTAGTTATGGAAACTCCAAGCTCGCACCCACAAGAAACTCAGAGTTTGGCTCCTCCCAGACTTGAAATACCTGAGATCGAGGTCAAAGTTACCGATCCAGCTCTAGACGAGGTACCGAACGCACCTCTTATCAATCGCCCGCCAGACTCTGTTCCGTCTAATGTTTCGGAAGATATGCTAGGGAGAATATTCTTAAGGCATGGTTTGTCGATGGACGACTTGCTACTGCCAGGACCAAATGACAGACCACACAATCCACCGGAAGGGTACACCGCATTCAATCAAAATGCATGCGCTGCTGGGACGCTCTCCCTGTTCAATTAGTATATAAGAGAAGTGTTGTCCTTTATGGGGATCGCCCCATCTCAGCTACACCCAAATGGATATGCTTTGCTCAATAGATTGTTCATTGCATTTATGGAGCATCTCTATCGACCACCCCGACTGATCGAGATAAGATATTTGTTCAACTTCAAGAGTTGAACTGATAGTCCATCTTTCACATTCCTGAAGGCGGTAAGAAACTGTCAAGTAATTACGGGGTCTTGGACCAGGCTGAGCTACTTCAAGACAGAGTGGTTCTATGTTAGATGCCCCCTAGGATTTGCCAGGCGATGGCTATTTAGACGTGAGTATCGCTATCTTTTCGAGTAGTCGGCAAGACAGTTGCAAATAAAACCCAACTCGTATTCTCTTTTTCCTTTACAGCGATAATCCAGTGACCCGAATGTGGGTATTACAAGGAAATAGTTAGGGTTCTTCAAGAGGTTCCAGGCGAAGATAGGAATATTGACTTGGTCCTGACAGATAGGAATCTCAGAACTCATGGGCTGATCGAGAAAATACAAAAGTATAAGGCTCGACGGTGCATTAGGAACTGTCTTGAAGGAACGAGTTAAACAAAAAGCCTAGAGTTGTTATAATCGAGGAGGCTTACTCCGAGAAAACTCACACCGACTAGGAGCCATTGGGCGAACCTGCAGATGTAGCCCAGGATATTGAAGAGTAGAGAAAAGGCAAGGCAGCCGTTTTAAAGCCATCTAAAAAGGGGAGACGGAAATCTGTGATCATGTCTCGGCCCGCCTCCGGAATTAGAATTTCGAAGATGTCTCCCCCAAGAACAGAGAATCTTTATGAAGGGCTCGCCGATCTTCCAATTCCGGACGATGTGTCCTTGCAGCATAATGCCAGATTGGATGAACTCCCACAAGCCTTAGTTTTAAGCGAGTCTCTGCTCACTAGCGTCGCTGATACATCCGGTTGGTCGGGGGTTGCACATATATTCACACTTCACGGCACTACACGATTTCTGAATGTAATACGCCCACTGTGAAAGATCACTAACTTCTGTCTCCATTTTGATTTGCAGGTACCATGTCTGGTCAAGGCTCGATACTTGGCAGCCTACGCAACAAACGTCGATCTTTATCATATTATGAATCGCGTAGGAGGGAAGGAGATCAGGATTATGATCAAGGGTATTCCAGCCAGGAACCGACTGATAGGGACAGGGGATATGTACGCCGTTCTCGATCACGTACACCCCCTCCCAGAGCTCCCGCACCGCCTCCGGTTCATGTTTCGAGGCCCCCAGAGACTTCACGGCAATGCAGTCTTCCCACTCTTCATGGTCCGACTCTCATCGCCAAACTGAGGTAGTAGACCCTTCAACCACCGCACAGGTCCTTGTCGAGCCCACTGGGGAAGGAGCGATAAGGCTCGCTCAACTGAAAAAATATTTCCCCGACATCTGTTTTGATGGGTTTGTCTTCCCCCCGTGCTTTAAAAGGGTACCAGCATCGGTCAAAACCATGGTGCATGATTATATTGCAGATATATTTTTCCAATATCAGGAGTGGTCGAAGACCGTGGAAAAAGCATCGAAAGTGGCGTTTGATCGAGTAGTCATGATTGAAAAGCTAGAGAAAGAACTCGGTCTAAAAGATCGAATTATTCAAGCGCTCAATAGTGAGGCCGAGTCTTCTCGCAAATAAGAGATCGAGGCTCTTAAGAAAGCCGACAAGGCCCAGGCGGTGATGGACAGAATGAAGTGGGAGCATTATGCCACGGTAGATGGCATAGGCCAACGGAACACCATTGTGACCGCCGAGCGGGACGCAGCCCTTAAAGATCTTAACGAGCTTAAATCCAAATTTTCTAAAATCATAAAGAAAAAGGATGCTGCGAATGTTGCCGCATAAGAAGCATGCAATCAGGCGGTGGTGCTCCGGAGGGAAAGAGATGCGGCCTTGGAAATGGTCCATGAGGTAGAGGCCGGAGTTGATGAGAAGGTTCGGCAGGCAGAGACCAGGCTTGAGGCGGACATAGAGGAGCTTCTCGTCACTTACAATGCCAACGTACCGTGACACAGGAACTTGGCGTGGCTCGATGATTACTCTACACATCTATACAACACCTAGAATTTGCTGGTCGAAGAAGAAAAAGCGGTGTAGCTAGGTAGATCTTTCGATGAGTTTGAGTTGGAGAACCGCATACTGAACGAAGATGAAAAGAAGGTTCTCCATGATTCTATGATCTCTCATGCAAGAGAGAGATTGAGCAACCAACACTTAGAAACTGGGGAAGGTTCCGGAGTTGAGCATCATGTTGCGAGTTCCAAGATTGTTACTTCATCTCGATCCGAGCCCACTCTAGTTATCGAGCCCCAGCCCGTCCCGGCCTACGACCCCAAGAAACCACGCTTATCTCCTATTAAGGAGCATTCATCCGAAGTTGTTCAGCCAACCGCTAGCCGAACCGAGGAAGGTACTTTGGACAAATTTCATGTATGTATGAAATGAAGTGCTTGTTTTGAAGTTTGTCCTAACAACTTCTTTTCTTCCTTGTCCAGTGAGCGAAGTTACATTGACAGCGCCTCCTGCAATCCAAGAATCACATCAAGTGCAGGGGGCTTCATTACTGAGGCGATCACCACGACTACGGTCGCGCCGACGGAGATGACACAGGGGAGCTTAATTTCTTTGGACGAGAAGATGATGAATGAGCTCCTAGGTCGAAATAGCGACCCTTTTGCGGACATGCCGTTCGTTCTTGGCGCGTTCCCGCCCGCTTCTAGTACTTCGTCACAGTCCACTGCTGCCCCCAGCGAAGCTCGTGCTATTTGAGAAGTAGAGATATTAGCTAAAATTAATGCTGAGATGGAGGTAGCGGCTCAGGGAGGTGATTCTGAGGGTGGAGTTACTGCGCCAGGTCTGACTCCACTTAGGATGATATCACCCGGGGGGACACTGGTTGATACTAGAGTGACTACTCCGCCCCCGGTTGCAGATCCAGTTCCTCCGACTCCTCCTGAAGAGAGCATCCTTATAGACTTGAGTTTAGAGGAAGATGTTGATATCATGCCATCTTTAAGGGATGATTCGCCAAAGGGTAAGGGTTTGAAGCGAGAAACTGCTAGCGGTTCCGGCAGTTCCGCCTCGAGGAGAAGGCTGAAGAAGAAAAAGTAGATAAGCCCCCCTTTGGCGCATTTTTGGCAGTTAGGAGTGTACTTTTGTCTTTAATTCATAGGCCATGTATAGCTGCAGGCTCGGCCCCCCGCTAGTAGATTTTTTTTGGAATAACTTGTACATTAATCTTTGCATACAATTTAGTTGAAATGAAATTTAGTTTCTTAGCTTCAGTTTTTATTTCTTTTATGCTTAAGTATTTGCAGTATTTGAATTTCAGTCAAGTGCACTTGTGGTGTTTTTACCTTCAATTTGAGTTTGTTTCATTTGACGAGTCCGATAATCGTGATCACAAGTCATAATTAGGGACCAAGTCGGACTTGGATGTTGTACTGCTTCGGTCAACTATTAATAGTCAAGCTCTATCCCCGGTTCCGAGGATGAGTGGTAAAGATTGGCTAGCGATCGCAAATTATTTCTACCTCTTCACGTTTTTCGTCGTTAAACCGATGCTAAAATAAGTAAGAATCGAGTGGTTAAATCACACTTGTTTATTTATGAATAGTCACATCCACACTCCGGGGACCAGCACTTGTATTTAGGTGATCAGTCGCGCATGCTGAAGTTGTTAAGCACATATCCACACTCCGGGGACTTAGGTTAACTTTTGAGTGTACGTTCGCACTCTAGTTATACCTATACTCTGACCGTACTCTCGGGACGTAGAGTCATTTGTAATCGATAATCTAGTTCGCACTTCGAGAATGCGAAAACTATCGACGTTTGTAACACAGTTCGCACTCCGGGAACCTGGAATTGATGTTTATACTCCGATTAACGCTCTGGGAATTTAGAGTTGGCCGACAGATGGGCAGTCACACCTGTTTAGGCTTTTTAGGAATTCGTTCACACTTTGGGAACGATGGATTTACCGGGATCATGGATGGTTGGATCACGTCCACCCCGAGCTAACAAGCTAGGTCGTTAGATGGACATGTCCATCCTCCTCGAACTTGTTTAGGATACAGTCGAAGTCATTAGGCGGACGGGTTCACCCTCTTCAAAGCCATATTTATAAGTTTTATACTCCAAGTCGCACTCTGGGAGTTTGGAGTTAGTATTTATACTCCAGTTTGCACTCTGGAAACTTAGAGTTGATGTTTATACTCCAATTCGCACTTTGGGAATTTGGAGTTAGTGTTTATACTCTGGTTCGCACTCTAGGAACCTAGAGTTGATGTTTATACTCCAATTCGCACTCTGGGAGTTTGGAGTTTGTTATAGGAGTATCGTGTGTCGGTCCAGTTCAGCCTTTAATGTGACGGCTTTCCCCCGAGATCAGATCTTACTTAGTGAGTGGCCGGTCATTTCACAGTCACTCGCTATATGAATAAATTCCATCGTACGATAGAACTTAGCTCTTTGTATGTCGTGATAGTTGAATACTGCATTCGATGAATCAAAGCTCTCGCTTGAAGAGATGGGAATTTATTGCTGGAACAGAAAAACATGATAAATTCAGTGCCTTATTACAAATTCAAACTCGAAAAATGCAAAAACAAATTGCAAGAGATTTATAGGCCAAATAGATAAAGCCTGTCATGTGTAGCAGTGACGAAGATCCTCGTCGTTCCAGGCTCTTGACAGGGCTGGACCGCCACCAACAACATTTATTACTTATCTTCCGTCGGTACAGGCGGGGTTATCATGTCTTGCCTGATCGGGTGCATTATTCTAATTTGACGATCCCCCTCCTCCAGGCTTCGGTGGACGCGCAAATTGTTCCAGCTTCCTCTCTCTAATTAACTTCTTCACGAGATCTTGCAAATGACGACATTCATTCGTATTGTGCCCGTAGCTTTCATGAAACCTGCAAAACTTTCCCGTCTGGATTTGTCTTTCTGATGACGCTTTTGGTGCAGGCTTTTTGTATTGAATTGTATTATAGGTCTGTAAATACAAGTTCTCCGGTGATGTATTCAAAGGAGTGTAATTGTCAAACATAGGATTCTTGCGCTGTGGGCCACGATTTTGATCTCGCTTTCTATTTTGATTCATGTTCTCCCTCCGCTGAGTTTGTTTATTTTGAACGTTCAACTGAACTTTTTCGGAACTCTCACCGGACTGTTTGATCACAACATTGTTTTGGATCCCTTCTGTGCTTGGCCCTAGATCAGTCTGCTTCCAAGACCATTTCGCATCTTCCCTTCTCAAGAATTGAGCCGCCTTGGCGTAGAAACGGCCCAATGATGTCGGTGGTTTTCCATCCAACCAATTGCCAAATTCAAAATCAGGGTCAATCCCCTTAATCAACGCCATAAGGATGGAGTTATCATTCGGATTGCTGATTTCCGCAAACGTGGCATGGAATCTCTCTAAGTAGCGTCTGAGCGTCTCTCCAGGAGCTTGGGTGACACTAGATAGAGTGTTGACATCTTTTGGCCTTGCAACGTGCATGCGGAATTGCTCAACAAATTTTGTGGCTAACTGGTGAAGGAGGAAATTGATGGATGTGGCAGTCGAGTGAACCACATGGTAGCGAAGCCCCTTAAGGAAATGGAAAAACTACGGCATTTCACTGCATCGTCAGCCCTAGCGGCGCTCATCGACCATTCATACTTCAAAATATGTTGGTTGGGGTCGGAGTTTCCTTCGTACATGTGTAGCATCGGCATCCTGAATCGCCGAGGGGGTTCAACGGTAAGGATATCGTCGGTAAAAGTAGTGTGACTTCGGGAGATTCCCCAATCGTCATTCATGAGATCCTGGCTCTCACGGATCATCTGACGTATCATGGTCGGGAGATCCTGCATTTGTACGTTCTGTGTATGTCGAGCCAAAGTGTGGTCGGGTTCCACGTTATGGGGCTGGACCGGATGCTGTCGACGGTCCATGTTTGACTGATTTCGAGCTTCGACCCCTGGTTCAACCGCGGCGGTCGTAGTGCGGTAGTCTGTGGTGTAATGAGGAGCAATACCCTCTCGTGAGGAGGGACCGGTCTGGAAACTGGCCGATGGACTAACTCTCAGTTGCCCAACGGTCATTGTTGGCTGATATCCAGCAGTTTGTATGTGACTCCCATCTAGTTGGGGCTATGGAGATCGATGATGACAATCAGAAGAGGAAGAACTTTCGGTGGAGGTGCGAGAGGCATGATCTCTCTTAGATCTCCTCCGCTCGAGCAATTCAGCTAGTTGGTAAGCTCGGCATTTACGCATAGCTGCTCTGTTAGTTGTTGCCAACTGTGGGTCGGCTCTTGAAACAGCAACTAGAACTCTTGTCGGGTAACCGGGCCTGATGGTTCCGAGGGCCCGGTAGCGTCTTGGTTATAGGGAGGCAGTAGCGTGGGATTCTGTCTATCCCGGCCTTCTTGATCGCTAATGTTGGAGGTGGTCCTTGTGCTAACCATCTTGAGGGCTGAATTCCTTTCTTAGACTTTACGCAAATCTGAATAGAATAGAAGGAATTCTAACTAGTGATCTAGATCTCTCTCTTAGATTTATGCAATCTGGTATCGACGATAGATCCAAGGAGCAGGAGAAAACCTGGGTTCAATTCTCGATGAAAGCAGGCATAAAGCTGGTTATGTTCTCGGGGCGTCCTTCCAGAGGCATATCCATGTGGCCCAGGAAGTTCCTTCGCCCGACCATTTGTTAAAAATCCAATCACAAATACGCACCCTTTACGATTGTAGTTGTATAACCTGCCATTTTTAAATGGTAGTTATAGCTGGCATGATATAATGGCACCTACGCCGGCTAAGATTAATATTATACTTTCGAAGGTTTTTTACACTATGGGCTAATAATAATAATATCAAAAAGGATTTCCCGTATCAAGCATGTTTGACTATCATAAGGAGAAATCTCCCCCAAGCGTACGATTTCATTGTGTGTGTGCAGGGAGGCCATATGATAGTTTCATTTTCCAAAAAGCATTGCGGATTTCAATTTTAAATTCTTTTGTTGTTTTTATTCAAGATAAACTTTTTTTGTTTGCTCACACTAGTCTCATGACTGACCTGGAGTTTATTGTTCCCTTTCTGAACTCTAGGTGCCCATAATTTTCCACACGGACAGCATAGAGTCAGGTAGTCAGATTATAAATGTAGATTCGATATCTTTGGAGTCTTTGGGTTTTGGCTATCGCTTTGTTCTTCTTTTCAACATTCAGGATCGGAGTTGCTTAATACAATGTGATGGAGGTTTGAGCTTTTCGATATGGAGTTTGGAGTCTTTTGAGCCTTGGCAGTAGAGTTGCAGTTTTGGATTCTTTCTTTCTCTCTTGGAGATCAAGTTGGAGATTTCTTTCCGCTGTGTCATATTCCGCTATTATATTCCGCTTTGATATTTTTGGATCTATTGTATCATATTTTATCAGATACTGTATCATTATCGTATCGAATATTGTGTATCAATGGTATTCATTTTTTTCCGCTGTGTTGTTGTACTTAATGTGTTATAAGCTCCGGTGAACCAGATTCAACGTTTGAATCTGTGGCATTCGAATACGGTTGATATATTCGGTGTCGATTTTCGAAGGTCGAGTCAGGGTCTTTACAAATAGCCTACACAAATACCCATATGGCACTGCTCCTACATTCTTTAGTTACCACGATGGCCATCGTTACTCTATATCCATCAGTATAACAGTCCGTAAAATCAACCATAGATAAGTAAATAAAGTAATTAAATTAGGTTAAATAAGATAGAATAAAAATGGAAATTTTATAAATTTTGAAATGTAGCAATGAAAATTGTACTGTTACATTTGTGGTGAAATTCTGATCTGTTTTCATATATAATATGCTGAAAACTGAGCTTGAACGAATATGCTATGAGCATTTGAAGTTTACGGGTTCAAAATAATTTAAATAAAATTCAAATTAAAATAAGTAATTAAATTCAAAATTTTGAAAGTTAACTAAGATTAGAATTGGGTGTTAATAAATCGTTAACATTAACAATTAACGTCAAAAACAATTAAGGAATATAAGAAATTAATAACAACGACAATATTTATTCCAAATAAACCAATACTGGTCGACCCCTTCTTTGGGACCAGTCGACCTGTAGTGGTCGGCCAGTTGATGGTGGCGGTCGACCGGTCGTGAACTGGCAATAGCTAGGTTGTTTTGATTTCAACGTACCAAATTTTATTATTTTTAAACTAGTTTCTGTTAGAACTTAGTATTTTGACGTTTTGATCATGACAACTATACAAGTATATGTTATATGAACTACCTAAAAGTGCAGGAGAAAACTATTTTGCTCAAATAGATCGAAGGCCAAAAAATTTCGATGACAAGCTTCAACATTTTGATTTGGTTTATCTATAGTCTTAGTATTCAACAATTGATAAAATCTCCCCTTGATGGTACACACACAAAATCTTTTAAAACCTACTCAAATTAATTTATACAAACTTGATTTTAACTGTATAAAGTTATAAAATAAACTTGCATTTAAAACTAAGTTTAATGGGCTTATAGTGACTGAACTGCGTAATCCAGTCGATTGAAACATGCACAGGTACACATGAATGTTTGAACATTCAGTCGACTAAACACCCCGCTTCAGTCGATTGAATGAAGTGTCTTTTCAACATATTTTTAAATTTCAAATTCGTTTAAATTTTCAATCTACTTAATTCATATTTTCAGTCGACTGAGTATTCACAACAACTATTTTTCTAAATGGTCACTTCTTTTTCTAAACGGTCACTGCTTATCTATCCTGAATTCCTTTTTATTGATGACAAGGGGGAGAAATATGAAGATAAAACAGGTAGTTCATTAATTTAGGGGGAGCTTTATTGCATTTTATTGCTTTTCATATATCTTATAGTTTCTTGAACTTACATAGTTGTCATCATCAAAAAGGGGGAGAATGTTAGATCTAGTATTTTGAGGTTTTGATTGTGACAACTATATAAGTATATATTATATGAACTAACCAAAATTGCAAAAGAAAAACTATTTTACTCAAATAGATCGAAGTCCAAAATATTTCGATAACAAGCTTCAACATTTTGATTCGGTTTGTCTATAGTCTAGTTAGTATTCGACAATTGATAAAATCTCTCCTCGGTGGTACACACACACAAACCAACAAACATGACCTTTAATAGCGTTTTAAAAATGTTATAAAAGCTATTTACAGTGCATTTACATACGATGTACATCGACATGCAGTTATATGTCAGAGATATACAATGACAAGAAATAAACGTTGTTAAATGTCCTTTTTAACAGCATTTTCATGGTGTCCTGAAATCATTTAACAGCATTTGGTTTGGTGCAGTTAGAGATCTTTCTTAGCGTTTGTTTCGTGCTATGATAAGATTATATTGCGTTTTTTCAATGCTGTGATATTTATTTACAGCGTTTCTTTGTTGCAATAAATCGTGCTTTATGTTTTTAGATACAATTCCAAAGCGTTTTTAAAATGCTGTTAAAACTTTTAACGGCGTTATAAAAGCGCTGTGGAATGTTTTAACAACGTTTCAAAAACGCTGCGGAATGTTTTGATTCCATTTCAGTAAATATCTGCCACAATGTGGCATATTATATCAATATCACATTTCAAAATCAACATATCGTATTAATACCACATTTTGGACACATATTTAATAACCAACGTATGAAATTTCATAATCAAAAACACAATATTCTTACACTAAACATAAATAGTTCATCATCAATAGTTCGTAAAGAAATATAGAACAAGTAAACACTTACAATGTTCCATCGAATATTTCAACGTAAAAGCTATTACATAGGAGCTATGTCTTCTTGTATATTTTCTAAAATATCTTCTCATATTGGATTATTATATTGGGTAAGCATAATCAAATGCAAAAGTATTGCTGAGACAAACCTAATTATGATTTTGATCAATTATTGCTTGCCTTGGCTTCAAGTCCAGCGCTTGCTTGGCCATCCACTTCTGCCATTTACGATGCTGCAAGATGCATTAATTTTGTCTAAATCATTTTGTTAGTTCGCAGCAATTCTGTACAGCAACTCATTTCCTCTGCCGTTGAATAACAACTTGCCAGCTTTGGCTATATTTGCTGCGACCTACATTTATCTTCTACCGCTAACTGATTTTTCTCTCATTCCCCTTTTTGAGAAAATGTTTCTTAACACAAATGCAACATTTGATATTAAGGCACCCATGAAGTATGTAATCATAATTAAGTATATAAATCCAAATATAATTCCTTTATCAAGTAGGTATAATATATAAAAAAAACAACATTTGCAACCCTTATTCAGTTACTAAATAATATATAAAATAAATGAACAAAATAAATTGGTCCTGAAAGAACCGAGGTTTGGGTAATTGCAATGTTTATTTAACCTGTAAGTGCGGCTCACTAATTATTGAATCCTAGGAATTTGTGGATATGTACTGCAACATCTTATTGCCAAGCTAGTTTATGAATAACATAATAAATGGTCATCAATAACCTTAACACACAATAGCACATCGAGTAAAAATTAGGTTAACTTACTGCTCTAGACTAAATTGACAGTCAAGAATATAACTTACCAATCGTGTTGAAGTTAAGTTCAGTTACTGCAGCTAGAGCACGACCACCAATAATTAGTAATAAAGATAGGTAACAGATAGTTACACCATTAAAGTAGAAAGATCTTTCAGTTTTATTCTCCATGATCATATTCAAGATCAATTTAAATAAGATACGGGCAAAAGAAGTCATAATTCTACATTCTATGCCTAGAAACTCACACTCTAGAATAATAATTTAGTTAAATTATTAGATCAATTCAGGATAAATCAAAGTCACACACCATGTCAACATATGCCCATTACCCATAAGTAATAAAACCAAGTAATAATTAGACAAATTTGTCGTTATTTAGGTGACATATGTTTTGTGAGAAGGGAAAATTACCTGACAAACGGTAGAGCGGGATCTGCACAATAGGTACTAGGTGTAAGTCTTTTTGAAGAATTCGTAAGAGCACTTGAAAGGCCACTTTGCCCAGCAGGTGTGATTAGGGAATAAAAAAGCCTGAGTTGTCGAGTTGTAGCATGGCTAAAAAAACAAATAAAATATTTCCCTTATTAGCAAATCAAAACAATTATTGTGTATGTATTCTACCTTATCCAACAAATGATTTGTAGAAATTACCCATTGTATGCACAACTAGTAGCATACTTTATGCACAGTAGGATGCAGGCATCGAGTAATACACCAACATACACAAGCTTCTAAGCATCATGCTGCATACAAATAATATTTTCAAGAAATTTAATGTACATATATGAATACATGATATAACAATACCTCAAAATCCAGAACCGTTAGGGTATGTAAGCAAATATTACATGGTGGTATCCCACAGCATAGGCTCCTCTCATCCATGTGCTCAACGTCGAGACCTATGAACCAAGAACCTAAAGATACATCCTCATTGGCATACTTGTGCAGTAAATTTATGTACAATAAAATAAAATAAACTTAATTGACAAAAAAAATAATCATAAAAACAAAATGTGGATTCGAGGCAGCAATTGGACCAGTTGTGATTAAAGACCAGAACAGAAGTTTATCGATTATTTTTTACCTTTATATAGAACATTTTTAATGGAATTCAGGAATGCATTTTGGTGGTTTCTTAGACTGTTTAAACCTACAGCAATTAATTTCAACTATTAGAACATCAATCAATGGTTTGTTTTTGTTTGTTTATTTTTGTTTATTTTTTTTTTGAAAAAAGAAGCTAGAATAGAAGAACCATATTCTACAATATACTAACCCATTTACTGATATATATGTAGCCAATCTTTGGATATCGCATACAGTTGTCCCGCTGCAAGTCTGGAGTACTAATATTATTAAACTGAAAAGAAGTTCAATTTCTGATAGCATCATCACGAATGCAACTAGGTAATGATAACCCACACTCACCTACCAGCACGATTAATGCTGAACTGGTGTATTGAATTAATATTTCTTTGTTTGCCTGACTACCTACGTGGTAAAAAGAATTTTAAACAGTTGGATGAAAGCTATAGCTTTTAGGCAGTTCTGACCAGAAATTATTTACAAAACATAAATAAATATCATACCTTCTAGTTTGCTGTTGAACCATCCAAAATAAAGACTCATGTCCAATAGACAAATCCATAATCAAAACAGCATCCTAGGCCTTCACGAGCATCTTCCAACACTAAATGCTTGGGAGTTCCAAATTTGTTCTTTATTTCAATTGCTTCTTGCTTTATGAGATGGAGAAAGTAATAATGTTTTATGATACAATTTTGTATTGTTTGAAATGAACATGCCTATGGCATGCATGTTTGTGTATAAGTAATCAAGAGCAATAAACTGCACTGTTATTTAAAAAAAGCACAAAAAATAGACGTTAAAACGATACGATTAGCATTAAAATCATTAAATAAACAAAGATAAAACCATTGAAGCAATAAACAATTTATATCTATGAAGCAAAGAAATGATAAAAAAATTCCATACTTATCCTTTAGCTATTAGAAAATAATTCACCAAGAACAAACGAGCCTTTGTTTTTCTTATGTAAGAATTAAGAAGATGGAGAAAGGGGGAAGAAAGGACAGAAGATACAGGTTTAAATAACCAGGCCTTTAACAGATATAATAGGTAAGATAGAAAAATAAATATAATTTGAACAAAGTAAAACAAATAATATACAAGTTTAACTACTTGGCTTATTGCTACTACCACTACTACTTGCTGGTGGTGGTGTAGGAATACACACCACTTTCTTTGTTAGACTTTTTCTATTTCATTTTGCGACCATTATAAAATATAACTTAATCACACTTATACGTTAGCAGAATAACATATTGTTCTAAAGCTCAAAAACTTTCAATCCTCTAACTTATTATTCAAAACTAACAAATCTTATCATAATATAATTGTCGGTTACAAGCACTTCATCAAACATATAATAAAAAAGTAATACATGTAATATATGTTGTAATTGGTTTGTTAAAGCTGCCCATATTGAAAAAATAAGCTAAATTATGAACCTATAAAAACTATATAAAAAAATTTGTATTTTACCTTCTCTTGATCATTCTTGGAGGAACACGAGGCGAATACATCTGCACCTCATGATCCTAACTATAAGATCACCATCAACTCCGACTACTATAGGTGAAGGCTTCACAGGACAAACTTGATACAGCCTAAAATATACTACCAGCCAGTTTTTTTTATCATCATTTCACTTCCAACGTTTAATTTTTCAGGAAAAATTTCAAAGAAGGAAGACAACAGAGAATCATCTCCATCATACCTGGACTTGTAGGGATTGAGTCGAACAAACGTAGTGTTGTTGCAAATGAGTCAACAATTATTCACAAAAACAAATATAACATAAAAAATCAGGAACATGTGAAAATACTTGACCATTTCTCTTTTTGTTTCCTTGTTGGAGGTGCCAACATATCATCAACTTTTTTCTGCAAAAAAGATGAACAAGGCTGAAACTCCAATAAGACATGTATATATACAAATAAATAACATTCAGATGAAATAATCAGGCTGCAGCTTTTTTCTTTAAGCATATATGTTTGTGGCTGTGTAGTTAATGCCCCGCTATTACCCCGCTATAACCCCACTACATCTCATAGGGATTTCTACCGCTACGATTTTTCCATATGGCCCCAAAATATAGACTTTCCGCTTTAATCCCCGCTATTTCCGCTATATTCCGTTATTCGCGCTATATTTTGTTATTTCTGCTATATCTTCTTTAATAAAACGAATTAAAAATTGCATTTATACATTATAAAAATTATGAAACTAATTTATTTGATTTAATTTTTAATATATTTTCAGAAATGAAAATACTCTAATATTCTACTAAATTCAATTATGTTATATAACAGTTTTATGTTTATTTAAAGTATAATCGCACATGTTTTTTGTTCAAAATTATTTGTGTACTAATTATAATTTAATTGAATGATAATTTTTTATTTAATTACCATTCATATATTTGTAAAAACATTAAGTACGAGTTTTATATGCTATTTAGAGCCATCCGCTATATCCTCGCTGTATCCCCGCTATGACTTTTTGCACCTCCACCGCTTCGAGTCTGCCGTGCGCTTTCACTGCACAGGTTTGTGGTGTTCCTAGTTATCTTATTCCAAAATTTAAAATTAAACTAAAATAAGATAAAGTAAACATCAATTCCACAAACTAAAAATAAGCATCAAATAGTTTTCCATTAATAAATTGATGCAAATGGATAATCTTCAACACTACAATGAGATAGTTCAAAGAAGAAATCGGGTAATCGAAAAGATATAAAATGAAATACTTGGAAGCAAGAAAGTTTAGAAAGATTTTTTTTATGGAAAAGTGAGTCGGAGGATTGTAAAATATACTATTCATTTATCAAAAGCTATAAGGAACCATGAGAGCTTGCAATATATACAATATCAGAAACTTAATCTCAAAATAGAAAACAAAGGAAAAGGCTAATCGGCTACAACTTACTCTGAAATTTTAAGGACAAAAGGCAGCTGGCGATGATGGCTATAAATTTGCATCCATTGGCTACAATGGGAACTAGGGCTAATAGTTGCTTCCATTAACGAGCCTGCAACGACGACAAGGACGAGTGCAAATGAGGACGAGCCTGCAATGGAGATGACTACAACAGAGCCAATCGATTGTAGTGAGAGAGGCAAAATTATTTTTTGGAGGAAGGAATAATTAATTTTGATGGGGGAATTGAAACTTTAGAGAAGTTTTGTTTAATTGTAGTTCATAGAAATGGAGGGAAGGAATTAAATTACCGCCTATAATTTCACACAACACGCACAAACGTTAGACTAAGTATTTTATCATTAAATTATCGTTTTTGATGGCAACCCAGTTAAAACGCTATATCCATAAGCTAAGAAAAGACACTTTTGTTGTAGTGACTCTATCTTTATATTTAATTAATCAAGATGGTACAAAATAATACAAACTTATTTAATTTTTATAAATCATACTTAGTTAAATTTTTATAATACTTAATTTTTATAAACTTGTTTAATATTTATAAATCTTAGTTAACATATTATCATTATTATAAATATTAGTTAATTATTATTATATAAATCTTAATTAACTTATTATTATTATTATAAATCTTAGTTAATTTTTATTATTAATATTGAAGATTATGTTATATTCTATATTTTTATATACTTAGCTAATTTTTGTAAAACTTAGTTAACTTAGTTAACTTTATAATACTTAGTTTACTTTTATAAACTTCTTTAATATTTATAAATCTTAGTTAACTTATTGTTAGTATTATAAATCTTAGTTTATTATTATTATTATTATTATAGAAGATTCAGTTATATTTTATATTTTTATAAATTAAACTTGTAAATTTTTATAAAACTTAGTTAACTAAGTTAAATTTTTATAATATTTAGTTAATTTTATATACTTATTTAATTTTTATAAATCTTAATTAAATTATTATTACTATAAATCTTAGTTAATAATGATTATTATTGTTTATTATTATAATAGAAGATTTAGCTATATTTTATCTAATTATATACTTAGTTAATTTTTATAAATTAAACTTGTTACTTTTTATAAAACTTAGTTAACTTAGTTAAATTTTTATAATACTAGTTAATTTTTATAAATTTATTTAATATTTATAAATTTTAGTTAACTTATTATTATTATTGTGAATCTTAGTCTATTATTATTGTTGTTATTATAGAAGATTTAGTTATATTTTATAATTTTATATACTTAGTTAATTTTTGTAAATTAAACTTGTTAACTTTTATAAAACTTGGTTAAGTTAGTTAATTTTTTATAATACTTAGTTAATTTTTATAAAATTATTTAATATTTATAAATATTAGTTAACTTAGTATTATTATAAATCTTAGTTAATAATAGTAGTACTAATTAGAGTAATAATTATTATTATAGAAGATTAAGTTATATATATTTTTCATATATACTTAGTTAATTTTTATAAACTAAACTTGTTAGTTTTTATAAAACTTAGTTAAATTTTATAATACATGGTTAATTTTTATAAACTTTTTAATATTCATAAATCTAAGTTGTTTATTATTATTGTTGTTGTTGTTGTAGAAGATTTTGTTAATTTATATTTTTATATACTTAGTCAAGTTTGTTAAATCTTTATAAAACTTAATTAATATTAGAAACTTGGTTTTATAATAAAACTTAGTTAACTTGGTTATAAAAATTAGTCAATTTTTATAAACCTGTTTAATTTTTATAAAACAAGTTTAACTTATTAACATATAACTTATGCCCATGCAACCTACACAAAAAGAAAATGATGCTAACAAGAATTGCTGTCAAACCTAGTCAAGGAATCCTTGATTAGAAGGAACAAATTCGCATACTTTATCGAAAGATTCAAGTGCCTCCACAACAACAAATACCTAAAAAAATTTACAAACATAAAAAGAAATATGGACTGCAAACATACAAATGCCTAGTCGATATCTTTGAAAAATTGCAGTTGCAAAGTACCCTGTTTTTCGTGGCGATTGCATAGAAATACTTCGAAATTTTCCTCATACATATCTTCAAACACTGCCATACAACAATTACATGCAAACTGCACCGATCTTACCCTTCTTTTAAGCTGCTTTGCATGAAGTAGAAGTCTACGTTTCGGTCGTGCATGTTTCCAAATCCGCGAACAAAAAGTTAAACTATTTTACAGTCTGAAAGATAAAATAAACTACCAAATTACAAAAAAAATTAAAGACAAACATCGAAACATATATGTATTATCTCACTGAACAGCACAGAGGATCATGGGAAATAAAAAATGGTAAAGTACAAAAATATGCACAGGTAAACAAATTAAGGAGGAGTTGTTGGCTATTAAATAATATAAGCAGCATTTAACATGTACTACAATGGGTATGTTCTGTGGTGTCTTTCAACACTGGTTCGGTTAAAAAAGAACTTGGGTAAAAAATTAAAATCAATAGTAAATACATGTACTAGAACTAACTAATTCACATATCACCGTATTTAAGGACATATAAACATTTTTTTTCCGAAACAATGTTCATACATGATCAAACATAGGCTTTGGATTCACAAAGACATTTTTGAGCAAAAGCATAAAGTAGCTTCCAGTCCTTACCAATAGTTGACGGTCTCGGCTGTGCTGAAAAGTTGGTATGCTCCTTGTTATATCCTCAACTGGGTAGAAGAAATTTTCAGAACCTATGAAGATGGTAGCACTCAGTCAATCAATATTGTCAGCTCATCTGAACACGACATGTTAATCGTATTTGGGACAGCTAAAAAACCAAAAATGTAGCATAAATCTTTTCATCATCAGGTAAAGAAACAGACATAAATAGTCAATGTCTTTTTTTATAAATTTCTTCAAGTATAAACAATCAGAAACAATGTTTATACACGATTACTTCTAACACTTCTTTATCATTGGACGTAATATGTGTTACTTCATTTGTATGTATTACATTACACTCATTCTCAACAAATAATGTTACACGCATTCAAAGGTACTGCAACATTTGCTAAACTAGAACCATGCTCAGAGAAGCTCTCAATCTTTGGTGATGAGTATGGAACAATATGGTTTTCTCTTTCATTGTTTAAGGACTTCAACTCATTCTCTAACAAGTCAATTTCATATTCACTTTGTTCTCTCCTTGGGAATTTTAACTTTCAGAACATCTAGCTAATTTGTAGCAATATATTTATTAGGTCTGGAATCTCCAGTACAGGCTTATCACAATCCATGTATCTTAATCTCTTGGAGAATTAATAACTGACCCTAATTAAAAAACAACGGAAAAGACCCTATTTTCCTAGATATCCAAATTCTATAAAATAAACTTATTAACATACAACAATTTTAATAAACTCGTTAACATCAATTTACCAACAAAATTGATCAAACAAATTCTGATTTAGGGCAACCGAAAAACACATACTGTAATAACAGAATCGATAAACTAATTAAAGAACCCATTTTAAACCTAAATAAAATCAATGAATGGTTGAAAATAAGTACCTGTAGAGGGAGCAGCTAGCGGTGATGATTCAGATTTGAAACCGAAAGAATGATGAAGGGAGATGTCTGAACGATGAAGCGACACTGAAGAAGGCGAATTTCGGTGATTGGAAGAGCGGGTTAATTTCGTTTTAGGTGGTGGAGTTGTTAACGAGATGAAAGGCTAAGAAATGTAAATAGGCAAAGTGAAAAATGAGGCGGAAAAGTTATATTATTTTAGGTTTTCTCAGCATTCACATGTAATAATTTCCCTCTAAGATGTTCGTTGATTGCATTGAAAGGAGAAACGCTGAGGATAGCTGCTGTCAAAGGTGTTTTTTCTTGTAGCGACAGAAGCTTTTAAAACCTACTCAAATTAATCTATACAAACTTGGTTTTAACTATATAAATTTATAAAATAAACTTGTATTTAAAACTAAGTTTAATGGGCATATAGTTATGGTTTCAGTCGATTGAACTGGGTAATCCAATCGGCTGAAACATGCATAGATGCACATGAATGTTTGAACATTCGGTCGACTAAACACCCCAATTCAGTCGACTGAATGAAGTGTCTTTTCAACGTATTTTTAAATTTCAAATTTGTTTGAATTTTCAATCTACTTAATTCATATTTTCAATCGACTAAATATCCATAACGGCTAACTTTTTGAACGGTCACCACTTTTCGACAAACAGAAACATCTGCTAATTTAACAGATGTTTTCGTATCTCTTGACTGAATCTTTTGACTAACAGTTATATATAACACTATAAATATCCTTGATGTTATTTGAAAAATACAGCTATTATTCTTTGAATATATTCTATATACTTGCAAACTATTTTATGTCATTTGCTTTCATAAACGTTCTCAAATCACTTGCACAAACAAGCACAAATCTATTTATGATTATAAACTTGTCACGACCCGAAATTCAACGTTCAAAAATCGACATCAAATACCTCACTTGTATTCACTGCCGGAGATTCAAACGTTGAACTCCAGTTCGGTGAAGCTTATAACAACATTAGATGAATATAAATAGCGAAAACAAAAGTTGATTTTCACTTATCACAACACAGCTACAACATCATTACAATATTCGATTACAACAACTTAACATATAATCAGAGTGTTATACTTGATACAAAAACAAAATGATAACGCCACAGCGGAACAACAACAAAGCTACAACAACTTTGACAAAGTCTTCCAAAAGAAAGAGCGAGAATCCAATATAAGCACCTTCTAACCAAACTTCAAAAGCTTCCAAAAGATTTCCAAACCAAAGACTCCAAAAGACTTCAAAGATTCCTAGCTCCAAATCCACTATCCAAGCTAACTCCAGAACACTGATAACCTGCTTCTAGACTGCCCATATGAAAAATTATGGGTACCCAGAGTTTAGGAAGGAAACAATAAACTCCGGGTCAGTCATGGGACTGGTATGAGTAAAAAAAACCAGTTGTTTGTACAAAAATACTTCATAAAAGAAATCTTATATGCTTTTGAAAAATGAAACTACCATAAGACCTCCCGCCACACACACAATGCAATCGCACAATTAGAGGAGATTTCTTTTTATGGTTGTCAAACACGCTTGATACGAGAAAACTCATTTTTGATATTATTATTAGTGCATAGTGTAGAAAAAAATTTGAACATATAATATAAATCTTAGCAAGCATACCACATTTCGTCGCATGCCTACTATAGTATGGTAGTTACCACCACGCTGCATGGCAGGTTATACAACTAAAACCGTACATGGCGCGTATTGTTTCTTTGGATTTCCAACAAATGGTCAGGCTAAGGAACTTCCTATTGCCACATGGGTACGCCTCTGGAGGGATGCCTCGAGAACTTAACCAACTCTCAGCCAATAAAAGACCGGGTTACCTTTGTAACAAGGTAACTACTACACGAATATGCCATCCCCCGGTCGTTATCGACCTTTATCGGAGGATCCTCAACCACAAAACAACAACCACAAAGTAATAAATTTGCAGCAACCACATAGGTTAAATATCTGGGCTCCATACCATGATACCATCCATTTCCAGAAGAAAATGACATACCTTAAAGGGCGCGACCCTCATAACCTTGCCGCATTCTTCCTGTCTCGACCGTTTTCGGGTTGTGAGGTCCGATGAGGTCTCGTCCACAAAGCTACGCTTTACACAAAAGCCATGCTTTGATCAACACGTGATCAGCAGCACTTCGTATGCCACATTACCAAATTGGGAATGTATCACTAGTAACCATCAACTACATAACCTCTGAGCTTGTACGTCTCAAAGAAGGGTGTTAAGCTAAGAGAATAAATTCTCCGCCACTAAACAGAAATGTATTTGATAGAAACAAGCTTTATATCTCAAAGTGTAATGTTAGACACACATCCATACAAGTCTGTTCAGGGTTCGAACAGAACCGAAGGCACTTCACAAAGAAGCCTTTGCAAATCCGGGTATTCACAATCCCGATCGGACTCCCTATCACATATGGAGATCTCTATACCGGAGCCATGATATAGAGACATTCTAAAGGTAATCTTTTTTGTTCTTGAAAATACCCAGTCCTCACCACAGGTCTTTAAATGTTATCCATATCATCGTATCACTATTCGTAATGGGTTATATGACACAAAGTCCTCTCCTGGCTAAAACGAATAGTGAGCACTTAAATTAAAAATACGTGGATATATCAATCATAAAGATTCACCATAAAGGTTCGATGTGGGTTTCGGATAACCAACTGGAATCCGACTCCCTATCGCATGGAAATTCAAATGCTGTTTTACGGGCCAAGGGGTTTTCACATTCACACAGAAACATATCACAGATATCACAGATCAATATATAGCGATTCACATCACAAAGTATCACAATCACATAACAGGGGTATCAATCAGCTCAAGGCATTCAATAATAATCAATCATCTACAAATAAGACGAATTAATCGTGTGATTAGAATAAATTAATCACATAATTACTTTTATTAATTATCTTTAATCAATGATTAATTATCCTTAATTATTAATTAATTAAATCTTAATCACCTTCATTGATTAATTATCCTTAATTAATTACCTTAATTAATTAATCCTTAATTGTAGATTAATTAAACCTTGAATTAATTATTATTCATTTATTAAGTAATTTTAAATCATTAATCATTTAATTATCTTTAACAATATAAATTAACTTAACCTTTAAGTCAATAATTTAAAAACATTTTATTAACTCCTTAATTACTTTTTTAAGTCTTTTATTTAAAATAAATTCTTTTAAAAATTTAAGTTTAAAACATCTTAAACTTAATTAATTTAAAATATTTTACCTTCAAAACTTTTAACTACACAACCCGACTTAACAAGCAATTTTCATTTTAAAAAGAATTGGTTTAGAAATTAATTTAACTTAGATTGTTAAAGTTTTAAAACTGGAAAACATAATACCCGAGAACTACCCAGGTGCTCCCTGAGGCCAATGCAAGTTTATTTCGAGTCCCCCCCCCAAATCAAACCCCAAATTTTCATTTTAAACTTAGATTTTATTTCAGTCTTTTTATACCCGGTATTAACTTGCAAACACTCGATTCCAATCATGAGCTAGCACACGAACTCCCCAAAGTCTACTTCGAGACATCCACCCTTCCTTCCTTTACCAGGCTTCTGATACAAACCAGGCTCCATGCACATGCATAGTCGGAACGGCCACCTTCGATCCAAACTCCGGCCATCATCAAGTCAACGACAACTCGCCCTAACCACCAGACCACCTAGGAATCCAAAATAACGATGAACTTGCAAATGTGCAATCTGACCCATCCTGGAACGAACACTATCGTCAAATAAATGCCACGTACTTCCATCTCCGACCATAAGAGGTCACGCAACACCGACCAGAACAATGTCCAACCCCTATGCTTTGAATCCCACCAGTGCGAATAGCTCCGGTCCATCGACGAGGATTCAGCAATACTAATTCCGATATGACAAAATATGGGTTACAAACCCTGGATCATCAATATTTAGCCACCACAATGATAGGAAATTTTTCCGTGCATTTTTCTAAAACTCCCCTACCTCCTAGCGAGCTTCAACCTTGATCGTGAGACGAACTTTGTCGTCGATCACCAGAAATCACCAAAAAACTTGAATCTGTTCATCTTTGCATTTCTCATTGAATGCTTGCTTAAAAATTATGATTTAACTTTCAAAAATCATTATTTTCAAAAACCATTCAATTGATATATTTGAAATAAGAGATCATTATGGTTGGATTTTCAGCTTATATTCAGTTTGCCTATATTTTCAAATTTTCCAGAGAAAACTTAAAATATTTTTTCTCTAATTTATTTTTAAAACTTAAAAAATGTTTAAACAAATAATTTTTTCTTTAGATTATAAATTTTGTCAAGAATCAGAGGATAAGGATTTTAATTTCCAAACAAATTTTGAAAACCTGTTTCCAAACAGAGGCAATATGCCTGATATCAGACATGCACAGTCATTCTTGCATATACATACATATATCTTCTTGCATGTAAACATTTTACAACTTTATTTCAAGCATCATCACAAACAACAAGTGACATTCCATATTTTTTAAATGAGTTTGCTCACTTGGTCAAGAAGAACAGAGAGGAATCTGGAAGTGTTTGTATTTTTGAAAATCTGAGTTGTGCCTTTAATCAGGGTTTGATTTTGAAAGCTTTGATTTTTGTTGAGTTGAATGGCTTGGTTGCTGAGTTAAAACCTTGAATTTGCTTAATTACTTGATGGCTTTGACGTGTTGAGCTGCTTGTTGTTTACCTTGATTCAGTTTTGAATTTGATTTAGACTTCAGGTTTTAAATTTTATAAAGGTTGTTTGTTTTCTGGTTTTATCTTTCTCAGATTTGTTTTCTTTGAAAGGGAAGGTAAAAGAAATAAGTAGGAAGGAGCTGTAGTGTTTTTATAGGCTTGTTTTTATTTTTATTAATTTTTTCAAAAAAATAAATGTAGAATGGCACTTGTTAATCCTATTGATAAAATCATTACACTTGTAAATTCATGTGTTAAAAATCTAACACTTGTATTTTCATGAAAATAATATCTTTATATTATTTTAAATTGTATTTTCTATTTATATAATCACATTTCCTTTGTTATATTCATACAATTTTAAAAGAAAATGTTTTAATACAATTTTATACATCAATGAAAAATCGTACATATATATTATTTTGAATCCAAATATTTTTAAGGTATTTTATATTTTGAATTTCAAATTCAAATCACAATCTATTCATATATATATATATAAATGAACTCTTATTTTATTTGTTATGAAAAGTTCAAATTAATTTCAAGTTAATTCCTAAATTTTACATTAAGTATATTTAAATTAATTTTTTTTGTTTAAAACCAGGATCGTTACACATTCCCCCCTTAAGAAAATTTCGTCCTTGAAATTTTAAAGAGAGACAGAGAGAACCAAAGAATATATGAATACACATAAAAAGACAGAGAAATGGCTTACCAATCAAGCCGGAATATCCATTCTGCAATTGGGATAGGACTTCTGCATGCTATCCTGTGTTTCCTAAGTACAGTCATTTGGATCACCTCTCCATTGTACTTTACCCAGTTTCACAACTTTATTCCTCATTTACTTATCATCTCGATCAATGATCTTTATCGGTTCTCTTTTGACTGGTAAGTTGGGAGTGATTTCAGAATCCTATTGAGCCGCCTCTTCAATAATATAGTCTGGATCGTGTACATATTTCCGAAGATGAGAAACATGAAACACATCGTGTACGCCAGATAATCAGTTGGGTAACTGCACTCGATACGTCAAATGACTGATCCTCTCCAGTATAGGAAAAGGACCAATATATTGCGGTGCCAGTTTAACAGTCTTTCCAAATCTCAACACACCACGCATTGGAGACACTTTTAAGAACATGGAATCTCCAACCTGAAATTCTAAAGATCTTCTCCTGCGGTCGTAATAACTTTTTTGACGACTTCGGGCAATTATCAATTTCTTTTGAATAAAATCAAATTTTCCGTAGCTTCTTTTATCATATCTGATCCAAGGATGAGTCTATCACCTGACTCGATCCAACATGCAGGTGATCGACACGTACGACAATATAAAGCTTCGAAAAGAGCCATTTCGATACTGGCTTGATAGCTATTATTGTATGAGAATTCAACCAGATGCAAATGGTCCTCCCATGAACCGCCAAAGTCAAGAATGCAAGCGCGCAAAAGGTCTTCTAAGATTCGATTTATCCTCTCAGTCTGCCCATCAGACTGTAGATGATAAGCAGTGCTGAAGTTTAACTTAGTTCCTAATGTGGCTTGAAATGCCTTGCAAAATCTGCTAGTGAAGATCGAGTCACGATCGCTCACTATACCGCTCGGTATACCATGGAGACGGACAATTTCTTTTATATATAACTTTGCCAAACTTGCAGCTGTTTGGGTAGATTTTACTGGGATAAAGTGGGCAGTCTTGGTTAGACGATCCACGATAACCCAAATTGCCTCATTACCTTTCTGAGTACGTGGAAAACCGTCTATGAAATACGTAGACCAACGACTGACATAAATAGATATATCCCTTTTCATTGTTTTCCACCAAAAAGTCCTTTTGATATCCCAATACATCTTATTAACTCCTGGATGGATACTAAGTTTGGACTTGTGACATTCGTCTAAAATTTCACGTTTTAAATACAGAATGTCAGGAACACACATCCTGCCTTTCGGTCTTATAACTTCATTATTATCGATTTCAAAACTGGAATCCTCAGCTTGGCATATTCTTTTATAAATTTCTCGAAGAAACACGTCTTCTTTCTGCCTACTAGCAATCTTCTCAAAAAGAGTAGGAGTGATAACCAGATAAACGAGAACATCATGCCTTCTACTCAAAGCATTTGCTACAACGTTGGCTTTTCCGGGTGTGTGCTGAATATCCAGGTCGTAAAACACTAGAAATTCCAACTAACGTTATTGTCTTAGATTTAAATCTTTCTGGGTGAAGAGATGCTTCAGAGATTTGTGGTCGATGAATAATTTGAATTTTTCACCCAGAAGATAATGTCGCCAGATTTTCAAAGCGAAAATAACAGCTAGAAGCTCGAGATCGTGGGTTGGGTAGTTTTTCTCATGCGGACGCAATTGTCTACTCGCTTAGGCAATCACTTTCCCATTCTGCATTAGCACAGCACCCACACCATCACCATAAGAATCTGTATAAACAGATAAGCCTTGATTCCCGTTAATAATAGCAAGAACGAGAGCGGTAGTTAATCTCCTCTTCAACTCCTAGAAAGCTTCATCACACTTCGGAGTCCAATCGAATTCGGCATTTTTCATAGTTAACTTCGTCAATGGACTAGCCAACTTGGAGAAATCCTGGACAAATTTTCTATAATACCCAGCCAAACCCATAAAACTTCGAACTTCTTTTGGAGTAGTGGGTTGTTTCCTGTCTAGAATAGCAGAAACCTTTCCTGGGTCAACAGAGATTCCCTCTTCGATAACAATATGACTGAGAAATCTAACTTCCTTAGCCCAAAAGTGACACTAAGAAAATTTGGCGAATAGAATGTTCCTCCTCAATACCTCCAACACAATTCTCAGATGTTCAGCATGCTCCTCTTCAGTTTTGGAGTAGATCAGAATATCATCATAAACCCAAGAATGAATTTATTCAACGCTTCTCGGAATACACGGGCCATTAAGTCTACGGAGTATGCGGGAGCATTAGTTAGTCCGAAAGGCATGACTAACCATTCATTGAATGTGTTTAGACCCGTGAAAGCAATTAAGTGAACACAGTATTCAGCAATTCGTAGTTGATGGAATCCCCGAGCTAAATCCATCTTTGAAAAGAATCGAGCGTCATGCAGTTGATCGAACAAGTCGTCGATTCTGGGTAAAGGGAATTTATTTTTAAGAGTTAATCTATTGAGATTGCGGTAGTCGACGCATAATTTAAAGAATCTGTCAGATTTGGCTACAAACACCACATCTGAATCCCAATCGGAAACACTAAGACATATTAATCCTTTCTCTAGCAATTCTCGGGCTTGCTTGACTAGTTCTATTCTTTCCCTGGGTAACATCCTACGACTTGCATGAACAACAGGACGAGCATTGAGAACCAAATCGATTCTGAATTCAATCTCCCTGTGCAGAGGTAAAGATTTAACCTCCTCGAACACGTCGGGAAATTCCCGGACAACAGGTATAGATTCCAGACTAGGTTTGGGATATCCCAAAACATACATCAGCTTATCTCTCTTAGGAGTCATATCCTCATAAGCGATTTCGATAAAATTCGCAAATTTTGTTCTAACCAAAATTATTCGATTGTTACAATCTAGTTTAGCTTCGTATTTCGTTAGCCAATTCATTCCAAGTACGATTTCAAATTCATTGAAGTCGAGAACAAAAAGACTGATGGGAAACAGATGATGAGAATACGAGATAGGAACCTCTCTATAATATAGACAAAGATTTGCAGAGCCACCAACCGGATTCCTTACGCAAATGGGCTCGTCGACAAATTCAGGTTCACATTTTAATTCGTTTACGGTTTATTGGAAGATAAAGCTATGTGAGGCTCCCGTATCGAACAAAACTCTAACAACTCTATCATAAATGAGAAGGTTACTTCTAAAACTCCTTTCCCTTTATCTTCCTTCGAAGTTGAGGGTTTATCTTTGATCGCATACACCTTCGCTACTTGAGCTTGCTTCATTGCCAGGGAATCTTTAACTTCGTTTCCAGGTTTATGACAGTAATAGCATTGCCTGGGTCTTGTCTTTATAGATTGATCATTCTTGCATCTACTTGAGAAATGTCCCTTCTCCAAACAATTAAAACGAGTAACATCCTTTTCCTTATCTCCTGATTATTCTTCTTATCTTTTCCTTGCCACGATTTCTTCCCTCCAAACTTCCTTTTCTTCAAAATTGAATTGCTTGCACTTACCTTCTCTTTCGGAACTTCCTGCTTAACTAGGTTATCATATCTATAACCCATATCGATCAAATTAGAAAAAGATTCCTTCACGTGGGTTGTCGTTCTCTCATGGTACCTCTTATTCATCCTCCGAATAAATTTTTCATTCTTCTTTAATGGTGTACTCACCAACTCTGGACCAAATTGAGATAACTCGTTAAATTTGTTCAAGTACGCTTCAAAAGATAAGCTCCCTTGCTTCAAATCTATGAACTCCTGGTACATTCTGGAGATAACAGCAGACGGCATATAACGTTTCTCAAACAATTCTTTGAATCTATCCCAAGTGAACTCATCCTTCGGCTCATCAACTGTAATAGTCTCCCACCATACTAAAGCTTCCTCTTGGAGTTGCCAAGAAGTTATCAATCTCATTTGATCATCCTCCAACTTCAATCCTTTGAAAATCCTTTCGCATGATCGAATCCAGGCTTGTGCTTCAATAATAGGCTCCTTGCCTGTGAACGGCTTTCCACCATGTTTGGAAAAACTTCAATATAGAACAGCCAGATTCAGTTGAGGTTGAATAGGAATAATTGCTGTTGCAGGGACATGACCAGTTGTAGTGGTATTTCCCCGTCCCCTACCTCGTCCTCTTATCCCGCTCATTCTCACCATATGCAAATAGCAAGAAAACTTGATTTAGGCATACGGACGACATATCTTAGGGAATATCAACAGTTTAAAGAAATAGACCAAGAAATTTTAGGTTTTCGGTCTCTCGGTTTATACTCATTCTAGGGCATTTCTAAACATATCTCTAATGAGCCACATAATGTGTTATGCTCCTAAGCTAAAGTTCTTACTCAACCTTTAGCTCTGATTCCACTTGTCACGGTCTACGCTTTACAACCATCGACAGCGGCCACTCTCCGCCGTGGCAGACACTGGTACCCTGAACTTGCTTTTGCAGCTAGCCTTTCGACTTCTTCACCTAACCGGTTAACCAACCCCTCCTCGGGGACATGTAGGGGTAAGATTCTCTCATTCGCCACCAAACGCAAAGCGAGAACCCCCTATCACGTTGTATTAAGCAAGGTCAGTCATGGGACTGGCATGAGTAAACAAAAACAGTTGTTTATGCAAAAACAATTTATAAAAGAAATCCGATATGCTTTTGGAAAATGAAACTACAATAAGACCTCCCTCCACATAAACAATGCAATCGCACAATAGGAGGAGATTTCTTCTTATGATAGTCAAACATGCTTAATACGAGAAAACTCTTTTTTGATATTATTATTAGTGCATAGTGTAGAAAACATTTCGAAAGTATAATATCAATCTTAGCCAGCATACCACATTTAGTCATATGCCTACTATAGCTACCATGTTTTATGGCAGGTTACCGCCACGTTGCATGGAAGGTTATACAACTAAAACCGTACAGGGCGCGTATTGTTTCTTTGGATTTCCAACAAATGGTCAGTCTAAGGAACTTTCTATTGCCATATGGGTACACCTTTGGAGGGACGCCCCAAGAACTTAACCAGCTCTATACCAACACAAGGCCGTGTTACCTCTGTAACTAGGTAACTACTACACGAATATGCCATCCACCGGTCGTTACCGACCTTTATCCGAGGATCCTCAAATACAAAGCAACAACCACAAAGTAATAAATTTGCAGCAACCACATAGGTTAAATATCTGGGCTCCGTACCATGATACCACCCATTTTCATAAGGATATGACATACCTTAAAGGGCGCAACCGTCATAACCTTGCCGCATTCTTCCCGTTTCGACCGTTTTCGGGTTGTGAGGTCCGATGAAGTCTCGTCCATAAAGCTACGCTTTACACAAAAGCCATGCTTTGATCAACACATGATCAACAACACTTCGTATGCCACATTACCAAATTGGGAATGTATAACTAGTAACCATCAACTACATAACCTCTGAGCTCGTACGTCTCAGAGAAGGGTGTTAATCTAAGAGAATAAATTCTCCGCCACCAAATAGAAATGTATTTGATAGAAACCAGCTTTACATCTCAAAGTCTAATGTTAGACACACATCCATACAAGTCTATTCAGGGTTCGAACAGAACTGAAGGCACTTCACAAAGAAGCCCTTGCAAATCCGGGTATTCACAATCCCAATCGGACTTCCTATCACATATGGAGATCTCTATACCGGACCCATGATGCAGAGACATTCGACAGGCAATCCTTTTCGTTCTCGAAAATACCCGATGTTCACCACCGGTCTTCAAATGCTATCCATATCATCGTATCACTATTCGGAATGGGTTATACGACACAAAATCCTCTCTCGGCTAAATCGAATAGTGAGCGCTTAATTTAAAAATATGTGGATATATCAATCACAAAGATTCACCATAAAGGTTCGATGTGGGTTTCGGATAACCAACTGGAATCCGACTCCCTGTCGCATCGAAATTCAAATGTCGTTTTATGGGCCAAGGGGTTGTTACATTCACACAAAAACATATCGCAGATATCACAGATCAATATACAACAATTCACATCACAAAATATCACAATCACATAACAAGGGTATCAATCAGCTCAAGGCATTCAATAATAATCAATCATCTACAAATAAGATGAATTAATCGTGTGACTAGAATTAATTAATCACATAATTACTTTTATTAATTATCTTTACTCAATGATTAATTATCCTTAATTATTAATTAATTAAATCTCAATCACCTTCATTAATAAATTACCTTAATTAATTAATCCCTAATTGTAAGTTAATTAACCTTTAATTAATTATTCTTTAATTACTAAGTAATTATAAATCAATAATCATTTAATTATCATTAACATTATAAATTAACTTAACCTTTTAGTCAATAATTTAAAAAAAATTATTAACTCCTTAATTACTTTGTTAAGTTTTTTATTCAAAATAAACTCTTTTAAAAATATAAGTTTAAATCATCTTAAACTTAAAATATTTTACCTTCAAAACCTTTAACTACACTTCCAACTTAATAAGCAATCTTCATTTTAAAAATAATAGGTTTAGAAATTAATTTAAATTAGATTGTTAAAGTTTTAAAACTGGAAAACGTAATACCCGAGAACTACCCGGGTGCTCCCCGAGGCGAATGCAAGTTTACTTCGAGTTTCCCCAGAATCAAACCCCAAAATTTCATTTTAAACTTAGATTTTCTTTAAGTCTTTTTATACCTGGTACTAACTTGAAAACACTTGATTCCAATCACGAGCTAGCACACGAACTCCCCGAAGTCTACTTCGAGACATCCACCCTTCCTTCCTTTACCAGGCTACTGATACAAACTAGGCCTTGTGCACATGCACAGTCGGAACGGCCACCTTCGATCCAAACTCTGGCCATCATCAAGTCAACGACAACTCGCCCTAACCACCAGACCACCCAGGAATCCATAACAACGATGAATTTGCTAATGAGCAATCTGACCCATTCTAGAACGAACATGATCGTCAAATAATTGCCACGTACTTCCACCTTCGACCATTAGAGGTTACGCAACGCCGACCAGAACAACGTCGAACCCCTATGCATCGAATCCCATCGATGCGAACAGCTCCGGTCCATCGACGAGGACGCACCAATACCAAGTCTGATCATGACCAAATATAGGTTTCAAACCCTAAATCATCGAGATTTAGCCACCATAATGATCAAAATAAATTCTGAGCATTTTTCTAAAACTCCCCGACCTCCTAGCGAGCTTCATCCATGATCGTGAGACGAACTATGTCGTCGATCACCAGAAATCTCCAAAAAACTCGAATCGGTTCATCCTTGCATTTCTCATTAAATGCTTGCTTAAAAATTATGATTTAACTTTCAAAAATCATTATTTTCAAAAACCTTTCAGTCGATATATTTGAAAGTAGAGATCATTATGGTTGGATTCTCAACCTATATTTGGTTTGCCTGTATTTTCAAATTTTCCAAAGAAAACTTAAAATGTTTTTGCTCTAATTTATTTTTAAAACTTAAAACATGTTAAAAAAATTGTTTAGATTATAAAGTTTAACACGAATAAGAGGAGAAGGATTTTAATTTCCAAACAGGTTTTGAAAACCTGTTTCCAAACAGATGCAATATGCCTGATATCAGACATGCACAGTCATTCTTGCGTATACATACATATATCTGCTTGCATGTAAACATTTTACAACTTTATTTCAAGCATCATCACAAATAACAAGTGACATTCAAGATTTTTTAAAAGGAGTTTACTCACTTGGTCAAGAAGAACAGAGAGGAATCTGGAAGTGTTTGTATTTTTGAAAAACTGAGTTGTGCCTTTAATCTGGGCTTGATTTTGAAAGCTTTGATTTTCGTTGTGTTGAATGGCTTGATTGCTGAGTTAAACCTTGAATTTCTTAATTACTTGATGGCTTTGCTGTGTTGAGCTACTTGTTGTTTACCTTGATTCAGTTTTGAATTTGATTTAGACTTCAGGTTTTAAATTTTATAAAGGTTGTTTGTTTTCTGGTTTTATCTTTCTTAGATTTGTTTTCTTTGAAAGGGAAGGTAAAAGAAATAAGAAGGAAGGAGATGTAGTGTTTTTATAGTCTTGGTTCTATTTTTATTAGTTATTTTAGAAAAGAATGTAGAATGCCACTTGTTTATCCTATTGATAAAATCAATACACTTGTAAGTTCGTGTGTTAGAAATATAGCACATGTATTTTTCATGTGTATGACTTTAGCTATACGTTCTGCGTTTTCAATACTAGCCTTCGAAAGTATCATAATTTCTTCGGCATATAGTATATGGGTAAGAATCAATTTAGTATGAAGTATGGGAGAAATGTTTCCTTCATGTAGTTCAATGTCTAATAAAATTGTGAAATATTCCATAGCTACTGCAAAAAAGGAAAAAGTGGATCACCTTGTCTTAAACTCCTATTGCTACTATAGTAGCAAAAAGGGCTACCATCCATTAGAATTTAACAAGTGGCAGTGAGTATAAATTCGTATATCATATGAATTTTTTTTTCAAGGAAGCCCATATAGAGAAACATATGGTGTTAATCTCCTTTTAGCAAGGTAGCACACATGTGGATTTAACCCAACGGACTTCATGGTCATCAAGGTGGGAAGCTCGGAGAAACAGTTACCAGGCTCGGAAATCAGCTATAAATGAGATTATGGACGATGATTGGGGAGATTAAAGTCACATCCTTAATTTTTGTCCCAATATACATGCAATTGGTATGAAGTGATAAGGAAGACCTGATGAGGCTATATTCCAAATTTCAAGATGATCGGAATTCGTATGCTCGCGTTACGGGAAAAAGAGGAGGAATTAGATCATATTCAACTCAACAGCACAACTCAAAGATGATCGCTCCATAACTCAATAACCGCAAGCCGGATTGAAGCGAAACTTTGAAACATGAAGTGGGGACCCTAGGGAGTCAACCCTAAGGACTACATTACATTTGGTGAGATTTGGAGGGACCGGTACTTATCCCTAAATAGGGATCAGCCCTCTTCGTTCTCAAGGATCGGCTAAACCCAACTTTATAGCAAAGATCGATCAATATCTCAACATCTACATATTCAATTGACATGAAACTTGGAAGACAAGCTAATCACAACATAGATAAGCTCCCCTAGAGATTGTAAGTCATTTGGAGCAAGTTGGTGGGATCGATACCTATCCCTCCATAGGGATTGGCTATAATCAGCCTTCACAACATATTGCAACAAAGATTGATCAATTACTCGTGTTCTACAAATCCAAATGGTGTGAAACTTGGAGAGTGAGCATAGTACAATATAGATAAGCTCCCCAAGGGATCATATGGCATTTGGAAGAGATTGGAGGGATTGGTACCTATCCCTCTAGAGGGATCGGTAGAAATCAGAATTCAAGCAACACTACATCATGGAAAATGTGACGTCTCACAAACCATACGCCGGAATTATAGGAAATTTAAGGAGTAGGTAGCTAACATCATCGAGCACCTCTCATAGGGATCGTAGCCCATTTGTATGCACTAATAGGGATTGCTACGATCCCTATTATGAGGACCAATGGGAGTGGGAATTTTTGTATCGCCTCGTCTTGGTCTCTCGAACCTTCTATCAAAAATTCAACCCGATCTGTGCACGTCTTTCCTTATAATATAGTAGTAATAGCATCAGAAAAGGAGACTTCTTTCTGATTCTCTTTATCTTCAAACTAGGCTATACTCCACCAATTTCATTCTTAAATTTTGGATTATAACTATAAACAAACTTGAGATAACAAAACGAATTATTTGAGAGTGGACGTAGGCGGAAGTTAGCCGAACCACTATAAACCTTATCTCTTTTTACTTGCTTTATGGTTGTTTTAATTTTTTTCTTCATTTATTTCTATGATTGGATTCTATATTGATACTTTTACATAATTATGTGTTGATGGCCAATTTTAACGCCAACATATGGTATATGAATTCAGAACTAACTTTGTCGCAAACTTTATGAAGGTTTATATTCATGCATAATTTATTTGTTGTCTTCCTATTGAGCCCTCTCATCATTCATACACACAAGCAAGGAATTTACATTAATGATCCTACTAGGATGAAGGAATTTGATTGATAGAGGTTCTATCGCTTTTGGAGACAATTCAAAGGGATATAACATCGGCAAAGGCGATGTGAGCAACTACGGTACATCTAATTTACCTCTTGTTACAAACGTTTTATTAGTTAAGAATCTAAAACATAATCTTTTAAGTATTATTCAATTATGTGATAAAGGATTTAAAATATCTCTCTTTGAAAATAAATGTAGTATCTTCGATCAAAATCAGAATCTTATTTTCAAAGGAGATAGAGAGAGAAACATTTACGTTTTAAATATGAAAGTTAATCATAACTCAGACATGTATTTAATAGCCAAAGAAAATAATTCCTCACTATGGCACAAACGATTCTGTCATATCAATTTTAAAACTATAAATAAAATTTCTAAAAATAATCTCACAAAAGGATTACCAAAGATGAGTTTTAAAGTTAATAATACCTGTGACGCATGTCAATTAGGTAAATTAACTAAATCTTCTTTTAAATCTAAGAAAGTCATTTCGACATTACAACCACTTGAATTACTTCATATGGATTTATTTGGACCAACCCAAGTTCAATCTATAAATCACAATAAATATGTGTTTGTAATAGTTGATGATTTTTCTAGATATAGATAGACTATCTTTATGAAAAATAAAAGTGATAATTTTGAGAATTTTGAAACATTTGTTAAACGAATTCAAAATTTAAAAGGTACTAAAATTAAAAATATTAGAAGTGATAACGGAGGTGAATTTGAAAAAGAACTGTTTGATAACTATTGTAAAAGAAAGGAATATTTCATAACGTTTCGTTTCCTAGAACACCACCACAAAAATGGAGTTGTAGAACGAAGGAGCTAGACTCTACAAGAATGTGCTAGAACCTTACTAAACGAAAGCACTTCACCAAAACATTTCTAAGCAGAAGCCGTTGCAATTGCCTGTTATATATTAAATAGTGTTTCTGTTAGACCCCTTACTAAGAATACACCTTACGAACTTTTTAACGGTAGGAAACCAAACATATCTTATTTTAAAGTGTTTGGATCAAAATGTTTTGTGTTAAATACAAAAGATCAGCTTGGAAAATTCGATTCAAAATGCGACGAAGGAATATTTCTTGAATATTTGGATCGAAGTAAGGCTTATCGAATTTTCAATAAACGGACTAATACTATTGAAGAAACACTCCATATATCTTTTAATGAAAACTTTAAACATATTTCAAATTTTAATGATGATGATGATTTCCTTGATGATAACATTAATATAGAAATAAATAATTTAAGAGAAGATGAAAACATTATTCATAATTCTAGAGAAGACGAAAACATTATTCATAATTTAGAAAATAGAAATATCACCAATACAATAAGATCTCCTCCAAAAATCATACAAAATTATCCTACGTAGAATATAATAGGAGAAATAAATTCAAATGTTCAAACTAGAAATCAACTAAATTTAATGGGTTATGTAGCTTTTCTTTCCGCTATAGAAACTAAGAATACTAAGGAAGCATCATCTGATGAAAATTGGATCATTGCTATGCAAGAAGAACTAAATCAGCTTGAACGAAATGAAGTTTGAGAACTAGTACCCAGACCAACCAATCAGACTGTCATAGGAACTAAATGGTTTATAAAAACATAGCAGACGAATTAGGAAATATAACTAGAAACAAAGCCAGATTAGTAGCACAAGGGTATAACCAAGAAGAAGGAATAGACTACGAAGAAACGTTTGCTCCAATTGCTGGACTAGAAGCAATACGAATCTTACTGGCTTATGTGTGTTTTAATAACTTTAAACTCTATCAAATGGATGTTAAAAGTCCATCTTTAAATGGTTATATTAAAGAAAATGTTTTTGTTGAACAACCACATTTATTTGTTCATGAAAAATATCTAGATTATGTCTATAAACTTAAGAAAGCTTTATATGGTTTAAAACAAGCACCACGTGCTTTGTATGAACGCCTTAAAAGCTATTTAATTGAATCGGGATTCGAAATAGAAAAAGTAGATCAGACTCTATTTATAAAACATTATAAAAATGATATTTTAATAGTTCAAATATATGCAGACGACATTATATTCGGTTCAACTAATAATAAATTATGTAAAGAGTTTTCTGAAATAATGACTAGAGAATTCGAGATGTCTCATATGGGAGAATTATCGTATTTTCTAGGTCTTAAAATAAAACAATTTTCAAATGGAATATATATAAATCAAGAAAAATACTGTAATAATCTGATCAAGCGATTTGGATGGATAACACTTCTGCCAAACCAACACCTATGAGCACAACAGCACTTCTCGATAGAGATGAAAACGGCAAGAGTGTAGACCAAAAACTGTATCGTAGTATGAATGGATCATTGCTGTACCTAACAACTAGTCGTCCAGATATAATGATGAGTGTATGTCTATGTGCAAGATCTCAAGTTGACCCGAAAGAATCACACTTACGAGCTGTAAAACAAATACTACATTATCTTAGTAATACTAAAGATTTCAGACTTTTCTATCCAAAAGATTGCTCTTTCGAGTTAGTATTTAGAGATGCTGATTTCGGAGGATCACGAACGGACGGAAAAAGTACGAGCGGTACATATCATTTCATTGGAAAATCATTAATATCGTGGTTTAGCAAGAAACAAAATTGTGTCTCACTGTCAACTTGTGAAGCAGAGTATATATCTACAGCATTAGCTTGTGCACAAGTAATCTATATGAAACGGACGCTTAAAGATTTCGGAGTTAATTTATCAAAATCTAAGATTTACTGTGGTAATTCCAATGCAATTAATCTATCTAAAAATCCAGTAAATCACTCTAGAACTAAACATATAGATATTCGACATCATTTTCTACGTGACAGTATAGAAAAAGATGTGATAAATTAGAATACGTTCCATCTGAAAATCAATTAGCTGATATCTTTACAAAACCGTTAATAGAAAACACATTTATAAAACTACGTCGAGAACTCGGTATACTATCAACTAAAGATATATAAATAATTCTAAAATGATGAAATACGAAATTTTTGGATTAAAGCTCAAAAATAAAAAAAATGACAAAAAATCATTTTTTGACCATGCTGGGACTCGAACCAGTTACCTATTGTGAATAGCCCAAATGTCTTAACCACCTAAGCTATTGATTATTTACATTAAGTTTTAGGTCGGGGAATCTCTTCTGTGGTTACAGCTATAGTCTAATTTGTTTATAACGCTTACTTTTATATACATATGTTTACTGGATATACAAACATTAACAAAAGTAAACTACAATAACAGAAAACCATCAAAAATAGCAATGATCATCCTTAACTAATGAATTTGTTTTAACTAAAAACAATTCAATCCACTCAATTAATCCTTTTTATTCTCCATTATAAGCCTATAAATAGGCATTCTTATTCACTACTATTCGTACAAACAACTAATCTAAAAAAATGTACAAAGTTCTACCACTATGTCAAACTCCTCACATTCAACTCACTCCATAGAAATCATAATTTCCTTCGAATCCCCAACAAAAACACCCGTTCATCACTCTACTCAACCTTCTACTCCTCACTATCATAACTGATACACTGTGGAGCTGTATAGTTAATTCCACGCTATTACCCCGCTACAACCCCGCTATATCTCATAGCGGATTTCTACCGCTACGACTTTTCCATATAGCCCTAAAATATAGCCTTTCCGCTTTAATCCCCGCTATTTCCGCTATATCTCGTTATTTCCGCTATATTCCGCTATTCCCGCTATATCTTTTTTAATAAAATGAATTGAAAAATTGCATTTATACATTATAAAATTATGAAACTAATTTATTTGATTTAATTTTTAATATATTTTCAGAAATGAAAATACTCTAATATTCTACCAAATTCAATTATGTTATATAACAGTTTTTCATTTATTTAAAGTATATTCGCACATGTTTTTATTTAAAATTATGTATTATTTATAATTCAATTGAATGATAATTTTTCATTTAATTACTATTTGTATATTTGTAAAAACATTAAGTACGAATTTTATATGCTATTTTAGGGCCATTCCCTATATCCCGCTATATCCTCGCTGTATCTCCGCTATGACTTTTTGCACCTCCACCGCTTTGAATCTACCGAGCGCATTAACTGCACAGCTCTAGAGAGAAAGAAAGGAAAGAAAATAATGTTTGACATCTCTCCAATGACTAAACAAAAGATAAGTGATATACATCATTATCAGCAGGAGTCGTTGATGCTTCAGTGCGAAATGTATTACGAGCAGAAAATCAATTAAAGACGTCTAGGCATTATAGAACATATTGCCATGAAATTTTGTGGCGCTTCATCCCATCCAATCGACGAACAATTGGATACGCCCATTCTTCGTCCTACTAATTCATCCCCACCTCAACCACCGGTCTCACCGAACTCATGGGATCGAAATGAAGCATCCAATGTTCGACGCAAAGAGCTACAAGGCTACAAAACTCCAAGCCCTTCAAAATAAGAGAAGTTGTCATTGTATTTCATTTTCCGAATTATAAACCATATACAATGTTTTAATATAAATAAAATTATATTTTCACGTATGTATAATATAAAATATACACAAAAACTTCATAAAAACAGGCTTAGGGAAATTGGCACAGGCCATTCGACTGAACCAGTGGGTCAGTCGACTGACTTTGTAATCAAAATATGATTACAGCAGATTCATTCGACTGTCACTTTGGGTCAGTTGACTGGACCAGAAGTTAAAATCTTTATCACCCAGATTTAGTCAACAGAATTAGGCATTTAGTTGACTAAACCAGAAGCTCAAAAATATCAAAATTCATATTCAGTCGACTGATCACCTGATTCAGTCGACTGGTTCGTAAATCTGAGCCAAATTAATTGCTTCTACCAACACAGCCTTACCTTTTATATTAGTGTTTACTTTATATGATCTACAAACACTAGTCTTTCATTTCAAAACAATAAAACATGGCTTGTACTAAATAGCCAATGTTTCGTATTATTTGTTCTATAAATGATGTTGTTACCTTAGAACTCTTGTTTGTGATGTTGCAATGTATGAATGCTTGTTTCTTTTATTGCTATGATTTGAATATCTATACATGCATCATACGATTATTCATGTTTTTTATTCCTTTTTGTCGATGGAAAAGGGCTAAAATTAAGAATGCAGGATATATATCGCCAAAGTTTCAGGGGTAGTAAGTATTCATATTATATTATATACAGTCGAAATCTACATCTATTTATAGGTCATCATCAATCAAAAAGGGGGAGAATGTTGAAACTTGGTTTTGATTCATGACACGAAGCTATCACTGCAACATACAGATTCGACGACTGTTACGACAAAAAGAGAATATATACTACATGGAGAAGAGACAAGAAAATCGGTGCATCAATTTTTTTTTGAGTCTTAAGTCAATATTGTTAAGATCTCTCCTCGTTTACGTATATATTAGCTTATATATATAATCTTCTTATATTCAAATGATTTATACATATATAAGCATATAATATATATATATATATATATATATATATATTATCAAAGCTTTAAAGTTAGAATCATATATAATATATATTATAAATGTGCAAATTGCACAGATAATACCAAGTCAGTCGACTGACCTGCTAGTATCTATGCAAAATGCACAGGTGCGCAAGTATATATAATTTATAATAAAAATCATTTTAATATTTATTTGACTGATCCAGAGGCTCAGTGAACTAAATTTCTATAACAGCTATATTTTTTGAAAAGACACGATCATTCATGAAGAGTTACGAATCTCCACGAAGAGATTTGGACGCAACGCTTCAACCGGAACTCTTTGCTAATGGTCGCTGCTATTTAACAGCTATAAATACATATCCTAACTTCATTCCAAATTACTGAATCTGCTTATCTCTCTTATCTAACCCTCTTGAATATTTTTGCAACTATATTCTCAAGTATTCAGCATTCTTAACATATTTATTGCTTGAATTAGATTTATATATCATATTCTAAGCAATACTATTTCTTTCTAATCTTTATAAACTTTAAATATACATATTTATACTCAAGGAGAAGATCATAGGAAGGGTGTACTATGGACAGACTTATCCATATTATCAGAACACAAAAAGTCAAATAATCTTTTGTATTTGTTGAAGTCATGTTCCGCTGCTCAGGCATGTGAAGTCCTCCGCGGCTGTTGAGGCGAAATCCTATTCTGTTGTTCAGGTCTCTGTTTGGCTTCTCAGGGGTTGTATAGACCTGTTCCTCCGGGTCAAGTGAGGGCTGTTGTTTTAGTGAAATTTCAGAACGAGTCTGGGACTGGTGTAGGACGGAGCTCTGAACCAGTATAAAAATCTCTGGTGTTATTTTTTATTATACTATTTTTATATTTCGCACTATTCACTATATAGCTATCATCACTATACTTTGTATTATCGTATATCGATATTACACGAACCATAGCACAGTTTTAAACCAAATAATATTTTACGTAAAATTCAAAATAGACATTGTTATCACTTGCATATTGTGATACACTTATTAAATTCTTTCTTGTTTGAGGCACTCTTAATAAATTATTGAGATATAGTTATCTACCACCTTTAATGCAAGCAATTCCAATGTGTGTTACATTGATACTCTTAACATATCCTATGTGTATGGACTGATTACCTCTGTACTCCTTTTGACAAGAGTTTGATTGTCCAGGTTGCTTGTGATATGATTTGTAGCACCTATGTTAGGATACCAACTTTCACCTTTTATTTCATATGCCTTTGTGACTGCATTTCTTCGTTTTTTGATTGATTGCTTAATTCTTGCTGCACATGAGCCACATTAATGCTTGGATATGTGTTTTTTCTTTGGTTGTTTTGACTCTAATTTGGCATGTAGTTTGAATTGAATCTGGAATAACATTTTAATGCTGTATGACCAATCTTTTCACAACTTTAGCATCTAGGTATATTGCTATTATTCCATCTTCCACTTCCTCTTGCTCTATTGGACTGAACTCCCCTCTGATAGTATTGATTTGTTCTGTTGTATTCTTGTCCTTTGCTTTTTGATTTTTTTCTGCATAGTTGATAGATAAATCATTGCCAGTGATCTTTTCCGATCCAACCTTCCTTCATGAGCAAGAAGTTTTGCATTGACATATTGTATGGATGGCGATGATTCTTCAGATGCTATTATTGCCACAACTGATTCATAATCATCACCCGGACCACCTAAGATGGTTAATATCTGTTCTGGATTTGATACTTTGTGCCCTGCTATTTCAAGAAAATCACATGTTGTTTTCACCCTTGACAAATATTCTCTCATAGATAGACTGTCTTTTCTAATGTTTTGCAGTTGTCTCTTGTAATGCATTATTCTAGCAGTAGATTGAGAATTAAAAATTTGTTGTATGGTTGCCCAGATCACATTTGATGACTTACATCCTATTATCTGTGGCAACAGATTCATGCTGATTGATGACAATAACCATAAACTAATTTGACTGTCTTGCCTTTGATATTTTGTGAATTCTTGATTTCTAGCAACCTTGTTTTCTTTGTTAGTGATGAATCTTGGAGGCATAGGAAATGCTCCTAGTATGTATCCATTAAGACCATATCTTTTTATTGTTGTCTCAACTTGATATTTTCACAGAAGATAATTATCTTCATCAAGTTGAGCTGTGACTAATTGTGTCTGTGGACATAATATGGTCTTGATCAAATCTTCGGTTGCTAATTCACTTTGCTGCTTGAATCATTGGTTTTGTCTGAAGTTGCTGAATTGTGATCTCTTTCAGCCATGATGGATTTAAAGACTCAGAAGTGCGAAAATGATAAAGAATGATCAGGCAATCTTGGTTAATCGGAGAATTGGTTGATAAGAAAATGAATACGATAGGTTTGATGCAACTACTAAAACTTAAATGATGAATTTCATATGACAAGTTTTATGGCATGGCACTGACTTTCTCGATATCTTTCATGATTGATTTCTTGCCTTCTTGATCTATTTTCTTATTTCTTGATTGTTTCTTCAATTTTCTTGATTATGATGAGAAGTCTTATTGCAATCGAACTTCATTTCTAGCAAGGCACTTGACTTATTTATATAATTTGCAAGCAAATTAAAAAAATCTCAAAGGATGAGATCAATATCTCTAATGAGTACACTCAAATGATAATATATTATAAAGGCCAATACCTTCATACTCTTTGAGTCAACAATAAATCACATGTGTCCAACTCAAATTGAATGGAAATACGAATCTTTAGGAGTAAAGAAGAAAAGATAGAAGAAGAAACAAAAACAACAAATAGAATCTCACAATTGCAGTGGAATAATATATAATAGAAAAATTCAGATCTACATATAAAAGAAACTTTATCTGTCATATACATATAATCATTAGAGTACAATAAATAATAAATCAATCTGGATAGTTATAATAACTTATCCTCACTAGTGCTGACGATACAGCGTGACACACATAGCGGAATATAATCAAGTATGTGATATATGACTGAAATCCTCCAGCTCATCTCCTGAGCTCCATAGCATCCTAACTTCGGTCTATAATACTCGATTTGACGCAAGCATTATAATAAAATAATACCCGAGTCAGTCTGAAAAACCAGCGTGAGAAAACACACTCAACTTGAATTATTACTGTTATCAAAATTCTTTGAAACAAAGGTATCTCATAAGATCACGTCACACATAAATACGATAGGTTTTTACCTCACGATAACCAAAACATTTATATTAAAGTCATCTAATATTATAATAGTGTTTATAGAAAATAAATTAGAAAATAGCTGAAATGCTTGCATCTCACATTTCAGCACAGTTGGGCACAATCAAAACCGTACAGGCTCAAAGTGGATATTGGGTTCCATACAATGACTGGGCTACTGGGGTACCGCCTATCATAATACATCTCTAGGAAAATGTATCGTGATCGTACCTAACGATCCCTGCCAACACAGGACCGGCCTACCCCTTGCTGAATAGTACTGCATATGTTATTACCCCAAGTGTTCCCACCCTAATCGAGCGCTCTCTTTTTCATGCACAACCATATCCATAATTATAATATATCCAATGGAATCTAGAAAAGTGAAAACATACAATACTTGGGTGCGACCCACTTAGCCCTACTGCATATTCCATGTTTTAATCATTCCCGGTTAATGAGGCTTGAGGCTACGTTTTATCTTTAGAATAGCATTCATACTTGGAATACTAACATTTCCTTCCAAGCAGTGATGCAATGACCGCATTTATTCATACAAGTTGCTCTAGGTCTGAACAAACCAAATCTCCAAATCACTGTTCCTTTATCTTCACGATATCATAGTTCATAACGCACAAATTAGATCGAAGTGATTTTTTGAATAATTAAATCTGATCCTGGCGTCTTCGAAACGATCAACGAATTTGGTCAGATTTGATAGTGAGCTATTTAATCAAATATCACACAAACAATCACCATGCCCATATTTAAATTTTTAAAAAAAGCATTTACTTCCAAAATCCTTACAAAGATTTCTATCCAAATCTCTTCTAGTAATTCTCATGTTTGGAAAAATTTCAAATCCTTATATCCTTAACGGAATATTTTCAATCCATATCAATATTTAGAAATATTTTCAAACTCCATTTTTTTTATTCGACACTTTGGAAAATATTTCTATAATAAAAATCTCGTAGTTAAAGTAATTTAAATCCTTTCAGTCCAATACTCAGGAAATATTTATAATATATTTTCCTAAAATCATTTTATTTCCAATATTTAGTAAATGTGCCATTTATTTCATTCTTCTTAATATCCCTTACCATTTATTCATAAATTCCTTAACTCATTTATAACGGATTCTATAAGTTTTCGGGATTCATAAATTACTTTCATTTAAAATTTAAAAAATCGACTACACTTATCTATAACTTCAACTACCCATTTCAAACTTCCTTTCTATGAATTCTAATTCATTTTGAAGTTCTCGTATTTCAACATTTCGGTAGTTTGCTTAAGTTTCTAGAATTCCATTACAAGATTTCTCTAATAAAAATCATATCCGTTAAATAAACCTCGTTTTCAAATCTCGAGAGAATTATAAATAAATTTTAATCATTTCAAAACTCTATATATATAATAAGTATTTTTAAAGAATAATTATTTATTTTTAAAACATGTTTAAGCAATTATTTTAAAATATTAAATCACTTTAAATGAACATTTATAATTCATTTCCAATTCATTTTTAAATAAAACTAATCGATTTACAAAGCTTATCATAAAAATTAGAATTCATTTCAATAAATATTAAATATTTGAATATCTAACTTTTCCAAAATATTTTAATCTAAATAAAAGTTTTAAACTACATAGTTTAATAAATAAAAATCCCATTTTAAAGCAATTTTAATTTCTCAACAATAAAATTCAATATTACCAATTTCAGTTTATAAATCCCTCTCGATTCATCACGTTAATCACGTCTCAAATTCATAATCATTCCTACATTTCAAAATAGAATCCACTATTTTTCCAAAAAAAAAGACTATTTCTATATCTCGATATAAATTCACACTGTAAATTTGTATTTCCAGTTTTATCCACTGATAATCATCTCACTAGTATTTTAAAAATAATATTTTTAATTTAAATAGAAAATTCAAAGGAGATTTTGGAAATAAAATATTTATATTGAATTTTGGAATTTATTAAAAAGGAAATTGAATTGGATAAAATAAATTATTGGATTTTGGATATTAAATTAGATATTTCGTAAGATGGTTTCCAATAGAGAATTCTACATTGAGAATTGTAAAAAAATGGATTTTAAATAAGATTTTTAAAATATGAAATGGAAATAGAAATCGAAATTTGATTGGTTTTGGAATATGATTTGGGTAATTTAAGAAATCGATTAATAAATGGGTTTTAATTAGAAATCGATTTATAAATAGATTTTTGTAATGTAAACCTGTATAAGCTGGGGAATGAGATTATGAAATTTATAAACAAGGTTTATAAATAAAGATTTAGGCTAGTGCTACTATAGCATCCAATATATCGAATCACTCGATAATCCAAAATAGATTATTCCATTACATCCTATATATCAATATATATGAAATAATCAATGTATTTTGAAGAATCCAGTTAGATCCTCCAACCTGTTACCCTACATCCATATATGTTATATAACATAAAATAACAATTCCGCTTCGAGGCGGGACATCGTGGTAATATAGGGTCATCCACTATTATGCGGGGCACATAGTGTCTCATTCGCTCCAATAAACAGGAATATATCCAACTATTAATATATATTACTATATAGAATATAACATCCAACTGATAATAGTTTATAAATTCATACAATCAACCAAAGATTAAATTCCTAACATTTTATATTAAAACCAATAAATCCAAATGAGTGAGATTTACTCACCTTGATTTTTAATTTGCAACCCATTCCAATTCTAAATTAAATTGAACATGTGTTCAATTAAATTTAAAATTTTAGCCGACTTCAAAAATCTCCAAACCAATCCAATTGTGTAGATTTCACAACTGTGAACCAAACTCAACTTGTTTCATGATTTTTGACCACGTATGCAAATTTTGTTAAATTTTATTAGCTACCTCAATTTAATTTCTAAATTAAATAAACTAATTAGATAATTTATTTAATCACAACAATACCTCTTCCCCTTTCAAGCAATAGTCCACTCGACTCTAGCTCAAAGCCACCATCGCAGACCTCCCACTGCCATTATCTCGTCTAAGCAAGAGAACCCTCTCAATCGAATGCCCCCAAATCGACAACGATTCTTGCTCTGAGACCCTCAGCCGCGTCATGTTCGAAGGAAGATTCCCACCTCCAATAGTCCACCGTGACTCCACCCACAAACACCACTCCCTTCGACCCAATAGCCCCCCTTCCACCAACTTCCGTATGCCGCCGCGAACCAATATAATGCCTCATGCTTTCTTCCTTCGCGCGTGCGCATTCCCCTACAACCGGGCCTTTGAGTTCGCCTCCTCCTATTCCTTCTTTGATCGAGGAATTGTTCTTTTTTTTTTAATACTCGATTTCGTTTTTGAGAAGAAGAGGAAGACGTACGTGATTTTAAATGGAATGAGAGCATCACGATTAGGTGTATAGGGTGGCTTGAGGAGTGGATAGGTCGGCTAAGGTTGACTTTATAATTATATTTTATTTTATATCCAAAATATTTCGTAAAACATGATTCGAAATTCCGAACTCCTATCGAGGCGTGTTGTCTGGTATTCCTAATGTTATACCCCTATTTTGAATGCAATAGAACATGTCCCGAGCCCTAATTTAATTGTATGAAGAAGGTAGCCTTTTGAACACAATTATTATATTAAATTTTCGATATTAGTTTCAAGGCGTTTCTATTCCGTACGACCAAACGGTAAATCCAAACACAAGGATATTTGAAATCCGATAATAATACACTATTACGGATCCTATGAAAATAGTTTCGTCAAATTCCGAGGCTATACCTCATATTGCTATTTTAACGCGTCGATAAAATCGACGATTTCAAAAATTTATGAAATCACTTGAAATTTTCAATTTTAAAAAAACATATTAACTCAATTTTAATTCAAATATAATTTATATCAATATTAGAAATCGTTTCAATTCATATTCAACTCAAATTTCAATTATTCACTAATTATGTATTACAATAATAGCTTTATTTGAAATTTAAATCTATTTCTCGAATTCAATCGATATTCCATTTTCAAAATCAATTAATAATTTAAATCCAACATACAAAACCATTTAAAATTTCAAGATCAAACGAAGAAAAAATTCGAGTCGTTACATATATAATCTGATGAGTTGCTTCAGAAATAAAGAAGTCTAAGGTTGAATGCTGTTAAGAAATTCTAAGTCTGATACCATATTGGAATTTGATAGAAATTGATATACTCAGATTAGATGAATTTGTAGAAGAGAATTATCTTTATTGATGATGTTGAAAATGCAAAAGCAATACAATGTTTCGGTTTCATTGTGCACTACACACACACACACATATATATATACATACATACATACATAGATATATATATATATATATATGATGTACATAACAATATGCGTCCCATACTATAGTTATATGCGTCGAGACCCGTATCCATATATTGCCATAGTATATACTTCTGTTATATTGACATTTTTACTTCATTCGATCATTCTCAATAATGAGTTATGATCGGTGATTATATAAATATTTTCTATGTAACAAACATTCATTTCGAGGGAGGTGGATTTTAGATAGCCAAAGATTTGAAAATTTATATATATTTGAATTTGACCGCAGTCCTTTTCTTCCTGCTTTCATCATAAATCTTCAATAGTAACCCATGTGTAAATACATAGAACATTGTTTTTTAAGACTAATTTTATGATATGGATGGAATGTTGTTTTAGTGATACTCTTCCACTAAAAATCTAAACTTTAAATTTTAGCAAAAAAGTTAAATTATGGAGAGGAGTCGGTCCAAAGTAAACAATAAGGATTATGTAGCTGTCATGCATCATTCAGAACTTCTGATGTCTCCGTGTATGATAACTTTTTTACATAAAACTAGAGTTACATTATTCTATCTGACGTATGAATGCGCATAAACGACTTAAAATCTCCAAGTCCCTTAAGTGTGGACTGGATACTCTGAGTCCCCTGAGTGTGGATCAGAGTATAAACGATTCAAAATCTCCGAGTCCCCTGAGTGCAGACTGAAGTACTCTAAGTCCACTGAGTGCGGACTAGAGTATAAATGACTTAAAATCTCCAGGTCTCATGAGTGCGGACTGGAGTACTCTGAGTCCCCTAAGTGCAGACCAGAGTATAAACGACTTAAAATCTCCAAGTCCCCTGAGTGCGGACTAGAGTACTTTGAGTCCCCTAAGTGCGGACCACAGTATAAATGATTCAAAATCTCCGAGTCCCCTGAGTGCGGACTGAAGTACTCTGAGTCCCCTGAGTGCGGACCAGAGTATAAATGACTTAAAATCTCCAAGTCCCCTGAGTGCGGACTGGAGTACTCTGAGTCCCCTGAGTGCGGACCAGAGTATAAATGACTCAAAATCTCCAAGTCCCCCGAGTGTGGACTGGAGTACTCTAATTCCCCTGAGTGCGGATCAGAGTATAAACGATTCAAAATCTCCAAGTCCCTTGAGTGCGGAATGGAGTACTCTAAGTCCCCTAAGTGCGGACCAGAGTATAAACGACTTAAAATCTCCAAGTCCCCTGAGTGTGGACTGGAGTACTCTGAGTCCCCCCGAGTGCGGACTAGAATATAAACAGCTTAAAAATCTGTAAGTCCCCGGAATGTAGACTAGAGTACAACTTACTAGAAGTCATCAAGTCCCCGGTGTACGAACTGAAAAATATTCTAAGTACCTGAAGAATGGAATAAAGGATGTACAATTTCAAAGAATTCCCGAGTTATACGAAGATGAATCGGGGGTTTATGTAACTCCCAACAGCTCGGGTTTCGACCGCAATAATCCAAAAAAGCTGAATAGTAAAAGTCGTTTGAAAGACAAAAGAACTAAATTTTATTTATTCATTCATCCAAAATAAGGTTCTACCACAACTCCTCCAAAACTCGAAGTAAAAAGTCTATTTACATTGACTGTGGAAATAGACAAAAATAATTACGTAATCTAAGCTGACTCTCGTTGAACGAGTGTAACAGCTACTTCTTTGATATCTTCGATTTCTTTTCTTCCTTCATCTTCTCTGACGACTCCTCCCCATGCATTTTGCCTTGGAAGTTTTCCTTGATGGGGAGGTAACAACCAAGGAAGTACGCGGGACCTCTATTGGCCTGGACCCACCAGGGAGGATGACCTTCAAAGGCTTGTTCAAAGGATCATCTAGGTCCACGACTCGGGGTTCGACTTTGATTTCAGCTGTCTTTTTCTTTTCCTCCGCGAGCTGCTCCTTCATGCTCATTTTAGAAGTGTGTCTAGAGGCGTTTATGATTTTAATTTCATAGCTTTCTTCACGGGAGACGAAGTCTCAGACTTATCTTTATCAAGCGCATCGATCAATTGAGCATCTGGACCAGGAATCTCTCCCGCATTAGTAGCCTCGCTTGTTTTCTCCTTCTTCTCCTTGGCATCACCGCTCCTCGAAGTGGGCTTGGGGTCAAAGCGACCTACGCAAGATCACAAGAGACAAATGTTAGAATATAATGAACTCATGCCAAAAGCAACGGCTCTTTGAACTTTAAAAGGAAAATTTATTTACCGGTTTCTTGTTGGCTCTTAATCGTCCGTGGGGTTTCACCCTTTGGAATGGGAGATAGAATGTGAATGCCGATGCCAGGGACTTCTGGGTCATAACAAGCGTGTTGCTCGAATGGGTTGAGTACTGGCCGATCAGCCAATTGAGTAGGAGGAAGGACTGGAGACTCGGTTCCAGACGGACCGACAATGACATCTTTTCCTTTGTATGATGAGGAACCTTTGCAGTAGAGCGCCTTCGCTGCAGACAAGTTTGAAGGCTCGTTCCCCTGAGAAATTCTTTCACCAAAGCCTTCTCGTCAACCTCTTCAGTGCCCAGCTCGACCTTCCTGATCTTTATTAAAGTCTCTCATGCCTCAATTAGAGATTCAAGGTAGCCCTCGCCATGAAAAGTTAAGTCCCGATGCATGAGGACACGGGCGTTGAATTCTGCTATAAGTAGGTCAAACATGCACTTAATCTCCTCCCTGCCAGCCTCTGTAGCCATCTCAAGGCGAGAGTCAATCTTCGTGTATGCTATTCTCTTTCCCTCTTCACGGGCTTCATCCTTCAGCATCCTGACCTTAGAGAGCTCGTCGTCAAGCTTTGCCTTCAAGAGTTGCGTAGCAACAATCTCGTTGCAATACCGTTATGACTCTTCCTGGGCAGTAATTTTTTCCTCTCTCTTTGCGGAGTTGAACTTCCAACTCTTTGAATCGAAGGGAAAATGCATCCCTTTCCTTCTGATATGAATCCTTCTTTAAAGCCAGGGCCTCGCAACGTTGGACCGCTTCATCAAGTTCTTTCTTATGAGTTGTCTCCAGACGATTGACGGCCTCCGCAGTATCTTTAGTACTTATTTGGACGGCTTCGAGCAGAGATTTGTACGACGAGAACTTTTCATCTTGACCTTTGATAATGTCTTTATCATGAATAGCCTCAAGTTTCAGGCGATTAATTTCGTGTTGACGCTCAACAGAGACTTCTGAGACTTTTTCGGCTAAGTGGATGAATGCATCATGCTGGACATAGACGTCATTAGTAAAAGCAATACCGCTTTTTTTGACATGTCCTGGAACCTGGTGAATTGCCGGGAGAAATTTCAAGCCATCAAAGCATATCTTTGGAAATGCGGCTTTAAGCTCAACAAGCCGTTCTGTTACCGGTGGATCAGATATAGGAGCAAAACGAGTCTGCCTGGAGACTACAGGTGTTTTGTGGGGATCCCGGGATTGCTTGGTACTGGATGAACCGGAGTGTTGATCCCAATGGGCCTCAGGCTGGGACCCCTTATGTGCGGACTTCTCTTTTCTTTTCTTCGATTGAGGAGGAGGATCGTGAGGGTAAGAGGACTGGCTATAGGTTTTTCTACGGTATGATGATTCTCGGTGGCGGTTGACTCGATCGCCGGTGTCATCCCTGTCTCGACATTTGCCGAAACCCGAATCCCTACCGGAGTGGTGAAAAATAGATGAACCTCGAAGACGGTCAAGTCCATGTGTATGCCGCATGCCACCTGCACAGAATTTGAATAACGACAAGTCAGTAAAGAGTAGAGTGATGGCAGAAATTTAAGTGCAAGGTGAAGTGCATGTGTTTGTGTGTGTCCTAGTGTTCCCCCCGACGGACCAGTTTCTTTATCCTTACTAATAGGAGTTTTTTCTCCTTGGTTTTGTGGTTGAGCGCTTGTATCACCTCTCGCGGGCAAATGAAGCTTAAGGGCCTCCAGATCGTTGAAACCATAGTTAAGCAGATCATCAGGTATAGTAAGGTTCGACGGGCCTTTCAAAGAACTCTCTAAGTGTTGTGAGGAAGTCTCTCTCTCCACTGGAATAAGGGTGACCTTAGAAGTTCCACCCACTATTTTCTTCCTCAGCTTGTAGGTCAATTTCTTCTTTCCCTTCGAAGGGGAAGATGTCGTTTCGATATCATGAACCTCGACTATCAGGTCCCGAGCGGGACTAACAATTTCACCCTGTACTTCGGGAATTTCAGTTTCTTTAATCTCCGCCTTCTCTAGTGTGTCAGGGGCATTACGTGCTGAAGACCCAGCCTGGTTTTTTCCTTTGCTCGAAGCAGTCCTGGTTATAGTGACGCCCTGAGGGAGGCTTATTCGGCGACCTTCCGCCAACAGCCCAAACTTCGAGAGCGATTCATTTGAAGTAAGAGATCTGATGTCCCGGTCTTCTACGGGGATAGCTCGGATAGCTTCGACAGCTTCAGCTCGATAGCTTCAGAATACCTAGAGCCTTCGAGACGTGGGTTGATACCTGTAAAAGTAGAGAAAGAGTTAGGAAAGATGCAGTTTCCGCCAAACACGAGTATTGATCCAGAATAAAGACTTACTCTTTTCCACCCATCTACTTGCAAAGCCGGAAGGACAATGCACGTAGAACCACTCGTGTTTATAATGGGTGAACTTGCTCCATGCCCCAGTCAGAATTTGACACTTACTATGTGGCTCAAGGAATTCAAAAAGATAGTCTATCTGACCGTCTCTTGAAGCGATGGATATAGCGGATATCGCCAGGAGTCGGGAGCCTAAAAAGAACACTCATGAAGAGAATGCAAGTGCCGTATATGAACGTGTTGCTATTTGGATGTAGTTGTGATAGGGCGATCTCGATATACTGTAACAGGTCGCGTAGTAAGGATTTGAATGGCGGCATGCTACCGACCCAACACATGAACCCGTTGCAGGCTTTATATCCGACTAGGGGAAAGTGAGGACGATCCTGTCTCAATGGAACCAACACATCGTCGAAAGGAATCCCATGTACTGAGCATATACGGCGAAGTGTGCTTTCGTTAATCTTCGAGGCTTGGAAATCGATCGGATCGTCTAAAAAGATCGCTGCATCCAAGGCATCGGGGGCCAAGTCGACAAGTGCAATCGCAGGGCTCGGCATGTCTTTTACAGGAGTAGTCAACGGATTAGAAGTTCCAACCACTTCATGTTGGGAAGATGGTCCGGGTCTGTCCGAGATCGTGGCAGAGCTAAATTTCCTAGGCATCTCTAGTAAATGTTAAATCTAACGAAACACCTGTTTGAACTATACTTGAAAAACAATCGATATTGGACTTAACAACAAAGATACTCCCCCCATGTGGTGTGTGAACTAGTGCAATCATTCGAGTGTAAGTGTCAAAGAATTTATAGCCGTGAAACTAATGAGATAAATTAAGTGCAGGTGTCCAGTGGTGGTTTTTAATTTTGAACTTGGAAGTTTATAATATATATCGAGGCCGTAGTATGTTTTTATCGGGTTAAATTCAGATTTATAGTTCTTGAGACAAAGAGTTGTCAGTCCGGAGTGGTCGATATGTTTATATGCTTAAGTCCTTGTTCTTGTCTTTGTTACATGTTTAGGCACGGTGAGTTAGTCAAGTCAACATGGGTTACGTTCGAGTTGGAATGGTTATGACTGTTGCTGTCTATTTAAAGACTTATGCCGAACGACACTCGAGAAACTCGGCTAAGTGATCACCTAAACTCACCTCACTCACCCCTCACAGTTCGGCGTGATGGAGTCATGTTGAGCCGCGACAGTACCGAGCCGCACCGCTCGGCCCTATAAGCCCAAAACTCATTCCTCTCTGTCGTCCTCCCTTCACCATTCGGCATGACAATACTCATTTCTCTCCTGTATTCTCTCGTTGTCGTTCGTCATGACACATTGCTCTCCTCCAAACTCTCTTCGTCGTTCGGCACGCGAGAGTAATGCCAAGCCATAGCCATTTCTCTTCCGACTCGCACACCATGCTTAAAATGCACTCCCTAACTTCACTACTTCTTACTCCCTCATGTCTTAACACCTCTAACCCCTCCTTCCTTCCACCACTCGGCCTAGCCTTAAAACATGTTCTAACCGCGTATTCGTTGTCTTCATCCACGCGGTTCTTACTGTCCTAAGTTTTACGAAGATTCACGAGTTCAAATCTCGTGCTAAGTGTCCGAGTCGATACAAAGTGTTTAAAGGAGAGGTCATTACCTAAAAAATGACTCGAAGCTTGGGGAGATTCTGGAGTAGGAAATGTGATTCTGATCGGACGGTTTGATTGGGGAAGGAGATGAGGCAACGTATTGGGTTCGAGAAGAGAAGGGAAGGGTAAATAGTTCGCAGAAGTCTGGTGGGAGGCAAGTTCGTAAGTTCTGTAAAGAGGAGGTAAAAGTAAAAGGGGGAAGAAGAAGGAGTAGTGGCTTATATAGAGAAAAGAGAAGTTGAACAGGCATTGACCGGTGGACCCGGTCAAGATATCTCGATGGTTCGGCATACTGATGCCGAACGGCATGTGACTTTTCGAACACCTCGTACGGCATCCATGTGGAACGTTTCCATGTGCATGTCACAAGGGAGCAGATGGAATTGGCTATTAACTCAAAACGTGTCGTATTGTCTCACACGACACACTTTGGGGGGCAAGTTTTACCCTGGTAATTGGGCCGGTAACGCGTGTATCACCTAGCAAGTACATCGCTCGGCATGGAACGGCCATTCGGCATAGAGCCTCGCCCCGGCATTTAGCCTCGTTCGGCATTCAAGCCTCGCTCGGCATTCAAGCCTTGTTCGGCATTTAAGCCTCGCTCGGCACTTAAGCCTCGCTCGGCATATGGCCTCGCTCGGCATAAGTAAGTTGCTCGGCATCTCCCCTCGATCGGCATAGGGTCTCGTTCGGCCTACACTATTCACTCGGCACACTGTCTCGGTGGGCATGCAATTGCCGTTCGGCATTTGTGGCTCGGTGTACAGAAGTCACTTACTACGGGCCGGATATCTTACTCCTAGGCCCATAAGAGAAGTCCAACCCATCTTCATGTATAAATAGAGAGGCAGGGGTACAGTGAAAGGGACCTTTAACACTGGGATACTCTTCCGCATTCAAGACTCGTTCCCTTTACTTAACTTTTGTATTAAAGTAGTTGGTGTGCGGATTATATCTATAAACAGTTGTTGAGTAAAGCAATAAAGATTAACTTCAAAGTGGACGTAGACAGTTACGCCGAACCACTATAAATCCAGTGTTCTTGTCTTTGCATTTGATTTAGCATACAATTCTCTTTTTTAATTTACTTTCTTCATTAATCTCTCTACATAATCTATCTTAAGGGTATTAGTGACCAATTCAAGTGCTAACAATATGCATGCATGATGAAACACACTCGGTCTTAGCGACACCGGATATGTTTTTCCTAGGATACATCACTCGGGATGTATGCTGCTTCGGAAGGATATCTCCGATCCTTGTGCATGAGGACTGTTCTAGAAGTACCGAGGGCAACTTCATGGAAATCCTACACAAATAGTGAACGTGCCTTATCGGTTTTCGATTATATACCTAGTATTATTGTGACGTACACTCACAAGCATCACAGCTACTTGATTATTATTATTTTCACCCTTAGACATTATTATAATATCACTGGATTTTCTGATACACGGTTTTGGTTATAATAAAGTAAAAATCCATCTGTGTTTATATGCGATGTGATCTTACGAGATACCTTTGATTTTAAAGGATTTTACAAGCTATAATAAATAAAACTCCTTGTGATTTCAGTTTCTCACGCTGGTTTTACCAGACTGACCCAAACGTTGTTTTCCTATAATGTTCGAGTCAGACCGAGCATATTTCCACATTTGGTTGGATATTTTTGGGGCTTCAGGAGATGAGCTGGAGGACCAGAGACGTATTCATGTACATGGTTATTTTTCCGTTGCATTCACTACAAGGGGAGGGGGGATTTCCGACGGCTGAAAACCGTCGGCGGCCGTCGGAAGCCGTCGGCGGCCGTCGGAAAAAGCCGTCGGAAATGAAGGCGTCGGGGAGCAGTATTTCCGACGGCTACCGACGGGTGATGCCGTATACATTATCGACGGTTTCCGGCGGTTTCCGGCGGTTTCCGACGGCTTCCGACGGCCGTCGGAAACCGTCGGAAACCGTCGGAAATCAGGCCAATAAGCCGTCGGAACCCGTCGGAAACCGCCGGAAAATTTCGACCAATAAGCCGTCGAGAGCCGTCGGAAGCCGTCGGAAACCTGTTGTTTTTTTTTAAAATCTGCTGCAAATAGAGCCTTCCAACCACATTTCTCTTCCAAACACTACAATATCAATACTGCACAATCAAATAAACAATAATCCAACCAAACATGCAAACCAATACTCCAAAATATTCAATAGACACAGAAATAAACTAAATTAGAATAAAAATAAAATACAAAATATACATAACATTCCAACATTAACAATAATACTAACAATAACTGTTCTAATCATGCATATCCTGATACAGCTACAGAACCAAGTGTATTATACATAATTATACATATCAACAATTAATTGTTCCTTCTACCAAATCATTGTAAACTAAAACTAAACATACCTGCACGAACGAATTAGAAAGCAATGAATCAATCTGCCCCAGATCCAGAGCCAGCCGATGAAGGGAAGCGGCCACCAAACTGCTGCATGTACTCAAATAACTGTGCCGTCTGCATGGCCTGTTGGCGGTTCTGCTCCTCCAACTGCTGAACTCTAGTCTGTAATTCTTCTATACTTGCTAGCTCGCTCTGAGGTCTACTCCGCCGTCTCCTACTCTGACTACTGGACTGCAATAATTGAAAAATAAATAAAATCAAAGTTTATTGTTTTGAAAAGGTAAGAATATCATATTTTAAGTATTTTAAGAAAAATTAAATTATTTACCGCTAAATTGCCAAATCCGTATCGTCGACCATGCTCTGGTGGACTCATAACGGACTCAAAAATAATGTCCTCTTCATCGGTCGTCAGCTGCTCTCGACCCGTATCAGAAAGGAGTTTCTGTCGCTGCTCCATAAACATCTCCTGCATTGACAAATTAATAATATCATATCTTATTTCATAATAATTTGACAACTAAAACAATTACTAATACTGAATAAAATGAAATATGCTTACATGGCTTTTACTGGATTTATCGTCCTGCCATGTGTACGAAACAGTCCCGTCTGGATTAACATGCTCAACAGCATGCGTACGGGTGAACACGTCCATATAGCTGACAGGACCATGTGCCTCGGCTTCCTGAAGTTGATTGTTACATACAATTATTATACATTTAAAATCATATAGCATAAACTATTTACATTTATTATTCAGTAATTAAATTTACCAACTCCTGCCGATACTGCTGAAACGACTTCGATCCTCCGCGATGAGTAACGGGATTCTTATTTCTATTTGCAGAGTTTCTATCTGACTCTGCCTGTACATTCAAAATTTGATACATTATTTTTCAATCACGTTAAATTAATAATTGAAAAAAAATTAGTATACTTGCCTTCGCCTCGTCCGTCTCCCAGTAGCTCAACCAAGCTTGCCACACGCTCTCCCCCATCCACCGTGGTCTCTTCCCGGATTTCTTAACCTCAGATATCGTGTCTCTGTAGTTCTTTCGCATCTTCCTCATCCAGTATGCTCGTGCCAGCTGCATATCATCTGTCTGGATGTCTATCTCAGCCTGTGTTAAAAAAAGATTACACTTTAAACGATAAACGGTAGAAAAACGACAAAAACGAATTAAAAATGGAAAACATAAAAATTACACATACTAGGACATCCTGCCATATGCACTCTATGATGTGCGGAGGGATGGTATCCCACTTTGGCCAGCACGCACTCATCCTACTACGATATGCTGCTCTGGAGACGTCCAACACTACCTTAGTGGGTAGTAGCTCGAACCCCCTGTTTTTAAGTACGATACAGATAAGTACATACGTATAGTATAGAAAAAATAAGATGATGAATAAGATTTAATTTTTACCCATCTGCTTTGGGGGCTAACGTAACAACTGGACGGTGTGGCGCTTGCGATGGGCCACTGCCATCGCCTCCTGAAGAACGGGAAGAGCTCCTCCCTCTATGTGACATAATGATAAACCTGTGACGTTTACACATCATTATATAAGAGAATAAAAACATGATAATGAAATATATTTCATATGAACATGACATCAATGGTATAAATTGCTTAATTATAATGACTGAAATGTAAATAGACATGTAAGTTTGTTATACCTGATTCATGATGGGTGTACTCTTCCTACGATAAGCAGAGTTCATTGCATTTTTAATAAAAATTGCTAAATAAATGACAAATTGAAATAACATAAAACAATAGTAAACGGATTTAGTTTCATAGTTACATCAATTTCATAATACATCAAGAATTCAACATAGTTACATCAATTGCAAAAAAACAGATTCAAATTTATATCAGTCATCATCGTCTTCTGATTCAGATTCGGTCTCGTTTTCGACGATATTTTCCTCTGCACTGTCAAACGCTTCTACCAAAACATTTGATTCATCGATCAAAGGACCAAAATCTGTATGATCGTCTGTAATTATTATTTCGTTATTTTGCTCAAGATCTGCCTGATAAGCTTGTTCGTCCGGAATATTCTTCCCATCGAATGTGAATCTGGCCTTTGTTTTAAAAACTGCAGACCAATCTGCTTTATCTCTTTTTAGAGACGGATAAGGAGCGTAATAAACTTGCAATGCTTGTTTGGCTAGTACAAAAGGATCATACTTGTGATAGTGCGATGTATGCTTTATTTCGATAAGATTATAATCCTTATGCACATTAATTCCAGAACCTGGAACATTGCTAAACCAATTGCATCTAAATAGAAACACCTCCTCCGCGGGTCTTGAGAAATATGTCAGTTGCAAAATTTGTGTTAGAACGCCATAAAAATCATTTAAATGGTTTTCTGGATCGTCACTACCTTTAACAAATACACCAGTATTATTTGTTAATTTTTCTGCACCGTATTCTTTAGTGTTAAATTTGTATCCATTGACGAAATATATTGGATATGTCTTGACCACTCTTTTTGGTCCCATTGCAAGATGTTTCAACCCTTCGTCAACAACACAATTTTTCGGCTCATAAACGTAATTTGAAAACCAACGGGAAAATTCTTTACTGAGATCTCCGTTCGGATGTTCCCGTTCATAAACACTGTTTATATAAACAAATTATTACATTAGGTTATACACGCGCATGCATTACAGAAAAGAATAAAACAAAAATTATTATTTCAGATTACCTAACAAACGGTGCAACCTCGGCACAATTTAGAAGAATATAAGTGTGTGCTACACGAAGATCTCTATCGTCTAGCCATATTTCCACACATTTTCCAGAAGGCCGACCATGTTGTCTAAAAATAGATAACATTGCTTGAGAGGACTCTTGTTCGTCGCCTTCATCATTACGAGGAACACTTTGAAATGAAATATTCACATGGTCACTGAAATAGTGAGAGAAAAAGAACGAAGCTTCTTCTTCGATGTAAGATTTACATATCGAACCTTCAACTCGTGCTTTTTGTCTCACTTTTTTCTTCAGATGATTCAAATATCTATGCAACATTAATTTATATTAACTTCATCTTTCAAATGCAATTAAATTACGTTATAACATATTACATACCTCTCAAATGGATACATCCATCCGTATTGGACAGGACCTCGAAGTCGTGCTTCAGATGGAAGATGAACAGGTAAATGTTCCATCACATTAAAAAAACCTGGCGGAAATATTTTCTCTAATTTGCAAAGCAATATAGGAATGTCCACTTCAAGTTTACGTAAACGTTGCACTTTTAAAGTAGTCGAACAAAGCTCTTTGTAAAACATACTAAGCTCCGTTACTACCTTCCAAACTTTTAACGGCAGTAGTTCTTTAAACATAACGGGAAATAAATTTTCCATCATTATGTGACAGTCGTGAGTTTTCATTCCGCTCAATCTACTATTTTTAAAGTCAACACATCTACGAAGATTTGATGATATCCCATCAGGAAATCTTAACCCTTCCACCCATTTTAACACAGCTTTAACTTGATTATTATCTAATTCGTAACAAGCTTTTGGTTTTTTACTGTCATTTGGTTTCATATGAAGCTCGGGACGTTTGCATAATTCTTCTATATCACGTCTTGATTTCAAATCATCCTTCGTCTTCCCTTTCACATTCAAAATTGTGTTAAACACATTATCAAATACATTTTTCTCATTGTGCATCACATCTATGTTATGGCGAAGCAGAAGATGTTTCCAATACGGCAACTCCCAAAAAATAGTTTGTTTGCACCAGTTATGAACAACTGATTTGCCTTCAATTTCTGTTTGCTCCCCCGTTTCATATATCTTTGGATAGTCCTTAACAAGTTCATATATGTCTTCGCTTGACCATATCGTCGGTGGTTGTCTATTTTCTACTCTATTAGCTAAAAAGTTTTTCTTGTCTCCTCTGAAGGGATGATTTACATGGAGAAAATATCGATGACAGTCAAACCATGAAATTTTCTTACCATGAGGTAAAGAAAACGCTCGTGTTTCATCCATGCAATATGGACATGCTAGACGACCGGCAGTACTCCATCCCGAAAGCATTGCATAGGCAGGAAAATCACTTATAGTCCACAACAAAGAAGCAAACATACGAAAATTTTTCTTCTTTGACACATCGTATGTTTCTACTCCTTCGTTCCACAGTATTTTTAACTCCTCAATCAACGGTTGTAAATATACATCGATTCCTTGTGTCGGATCGTCGGGGCCAGGAACGACAACAGTAAGAAACATATATTGCGTTTTCATGCACATCCATGGAGGTAAATTATACGGTGTGACGATAATGGGCCAGGATGAATATTTAGAACCAAATTGAGAAAATGGAGAAAAACCGTCCGTACATAATCCTAATCTAACATTTCGACTCTCCGCTGCAAAATTTGGATACGTTTTATCGAAATGCTTCCATGCTTCTCCATCGGCCGGATGTGTCAACGTACCCTCTTCCTCCGTTCTCACGCTATGCCACCTCATATTAGACGCAGTTACAGAAGATGCGTATAATCTTTGAAGTCTTGGAGTTATGGGTAAGTAGTGCATACGCTTGTACGGAACTTCCTTACCCTTCTTTTTTCTTGGTTTGTATCTCTCCTGGTTACAAACTTTACAATTTCTAAGGTTTGCGTCTTCTTTCCAAAACAACATGCATCCTTTTAAACATGTATCTATTTTCTGATACGGTAAACCAAAAGCCGACATAAGTTTTTTAACTTCGTAGTGATTTTCACACATTAGATTATCGGGCGGCATATGTCTTTTTGCAGCTTGTACAACAGCCGTAAACCCAGCTTCAGTGATGTTGTATTTTGACTTCATCGCAATGTATTCTGCGATTACTGACAGCTGCGTGCCGCTTTTACAACCATCCCAAATAGGTTTTTTAGCTGCATCTAGTAAATCATAAATTTTCTTAGCTTCAATATTTGGTTCTTCAACATTTACATCATCGTCGTCAACTTCAACCATAGGAAACATTGATCGTGCTGCATCTTCGACCATATTTTCTATACGGGTCGTTGAAACTATTTCGTTAACGACACTTTCAGACTCTACAGAAGTATTTGCTACAACTTCTCCATGCCGATCCCAAACATAATATTCGGGTGTGAAACCGTGTTGGCACAAATGAACTTTCACAATATCTGGTAACAAAAACTTCAAATGTCTACACCTACTACACGGACAACGAATTTCTGGATCGTTTCCGTTATTACTTAAGGCGAATTCAACAAACACGTTTATACCGTTATAAAAATCTTCTTTTATTGAGCCCCTCATTCCTTTTCTTTGGTACATCCATCTCCTTCGATCAACAAAATAATCAATCATTTTTCCTATTTGACAAAATGAGAAGTTCAAAATTTAATATTTATTTTGAAGAATACACATTCGAAAAAGATTATTTTCATGTTCGTATAATATTTTGAATTTAAAGAACAACTTCACAAATTTAAAAATATTTTCAAATATGGCACATTTCATTTTTTAACGTACGTAACGATTAAAAATATATAATTTTTTTTCATTGGTCAGACATCCTACCTCCCATTACAAACACAGTAAGCATTTACATTTCGTATATTACTTCGTCCCAAACGATTCAATAAAATTTCGGCAGCATTTCCCTTTTGTTCCCTGCATTGTACACAAATGCGTGTACGCAGGAAACAAAAAAGAAAAGTTAGGGCGAAATTTTATGAACCGTTTGAGACGAAGTAGTATACAAAATGTAAATTCTTACTGTGTTCATAACTTGTCCAATACAGGGACAAATCCGACAAACATTGTACCAGATGAATATAAATGGTCGTTTTTCGAAAAAAACGACTATTTATACAACGATCATGTACAACACTCGTCAGACGGGGCCAAAAACTCTCTAAGGGACATTTGTCGGTTAACATGCGCGCATTTTACTCAAAAATACAGTTTTACTCACTGTTCACATTTATATATTAATTTCACACATTTATTCGACGTATTACGCATCAACTTAGGGCTGGTTTAACATTTTGTCATTTTTCAATACACACAATTATAATTTAGAGTAATGCATTTTTTTTGTGTCATAAGTAAAAACGTGCACAATATAATACTCCTAGTTCATTCAATCATTTTATCTTATTCCAAATAACGTATACAATCGTCGAATCAAGGCATACACAACAAAATACATATACATGAACATGCACAAATTATACGTGTTTATCACAATTTCACGATAAAAGATGAAATTGGTATACCATGTGATGCTATAAACCGTTATTACGCTAGTGGAAACAATTGCAATCATTAATTCGCCCTAATTTATCAATTTATGCAAATCTATAATTAGGGTAAAAACTGAATTTTTCATAAAAATAAGAGATTATACCTGAGATTAAGAGTACTGAAGCTTGATTAGAGTGCGTTGGAAGATCCGGAAGCTAAAAATTAGGGATTGGAAGCTTAGGGGTTGAATTTGGGGGGTTTTTTGGGTTTTTTTCGTATGAAATGGAGGAGGAAGAAAGGGCTCGGCTGGCTGGTATAATCGCAAATTTGCGACGGCTTCCGACGGCCGCCGACGGCCCGTCGAAAGCCGTCGGAAAATGGCCGTCGGAAGCCGTCGGTCTTGGCTGTCGGTATTCTGCCTTTTTCTTGTAGTGATTCTTTATTGTATGTATCAGCAATTGTGATGACTGTTTGTTAAAACTGTCCAGGTTGAAATAGGCTAGTATACTCTAATTGATATCTGTATATACATATATTACAGTTTGTTTTTGTGTAAAGATCTGTTATACATTATAGATTATTCGTTCCACTATTAGATTTTGTGTTGTTAGATACTTCTTGTCTTCTTTCTTTTCTCCTAATTATCCGCATTTCCATTCAATTTGCGTGGGTTACGTGTGTTTTATTGGCCACTTAAACTTTACGGAAAGTGAGTCGTTATAATAGTTCAACCCATAGAGTACAAACGAGTTATCAAACGATTGACTTCATGATTCAATGAAGCTTTAGAACAGCTTAACTAGATTTAGGATTTGTACTATCTTGATCTTGCCAAGAATACATTATTATAGTTTTTGATGATGCAAATTTGTAGAAAATAGAATGGAAAAGAAGAAAGAACATATTTGTAACCTTTGTGTTTGCAACACCTTGTAGGCATCGCAAAATCTGGCTATAATGAAAGCGTTTTGTAGCACTTTTTGGCATTGTGAAATCTGGAAGAAGAAGATAAGAGTTGTTGCTATTAAAATAGCAACGGTTTTGAACATCGCTATTTATAGTGTTGTGCATGACTTTTCTTCTCACTACGAAACATACATTTGGATGTCCAAAAGGCCCAACTTTCTCATGTGAAGTCTATATTTGAACAAATATAGTTTTATATTTTCCAAGAAGTGGGGTTATTCTTCCTTACCTCTTCTTCTATCTTTAAAACAAAAATATGATGGAGACAATGTCGAAAATATCCAACGTAACGTACGATATATTTGTTTCAAAGTGTGTTTGGCATTGCCGGAACGGTTGTACTGGATGTTGGGTTTGACGGTTAAAATTGCATTTGAAATGCTTTAAATTTGCTTAGTAACGATGTTGGTGAGTGGAAGGTTCAAAATTTGCATTTTAAAATAGGCATTGGGAAAAGCGCCTTGGAGGCGTCCGTACAACAGCAAACAATCCCTCTACTATAGAGATGGTGGGATTACAGACAATGGAGTTGTTTATCGTGTTTTTGTTATTTTTCAAAACACGGAAATCAAAATAAATTTGTTTTCTACTTTTTACGTTAATTTTATTTTTCAAATTGGTTTTTTTCCATAAAATGTGTGCGTCATCCGCATTTTTGTTTAGACGAAAAAACAAAACTAAAATTGGTTAACCAGCGAGATCTAAATTACCCTTTGTTTGGTCGGGTGCAAATTTGTCATACACCAAGTTGGTAACTTGAATTTAAGTGACATTAGCCATCTATATCTATTTTGGTAACAAAAAACTTTGTGATACGAAACCAGAAAATTTAGCTTCATAAGTATATATTATGCAGAGAAAAAGTCGTTCAATTCAGCATTAAAATTAGTGCTAGTAAACAACATTTATATACCAACAGTATTTACTACTAAAACGTAATTATCCAAAAATTGCTGATAAAAATAGAAAAACATTTTCTGCAAATGAACTATTTCAATAGTAGGCGATTTATTTCCGAGGTCATGATGACATATCAGAAATATATATATATATATATATATATATATATATATATATATATATATATATATATATATATATATGTGTGTGTGTGTGTGTGTGTAAACTATTTGCATGGTAACATCTAATTATAATATTCACTGCTTTGTTGAAGTGTCGGGACACCTTACATAATGAATATTAATTAAGTGCCTGGTCAACCTTTGTATAAACAATCGTATGCGCGACGTCTGGTGCGACGTTGGCACCATGTTATTGCCTAAAATGAATATGCAATTCAAGCTTTCAAAGTTGTGTGATGATCCAAAGCGGGAAGGAGATTAAACAATTGAGTTGTCTCCATTACAGCAACCATGTAGGCACTTAATGCATTGGAGATTATTGGTTGAATATTATAATGTTACTCTCATATACATGTAATACAGTTTGTAATTCGATGATTGTGTCGATAACGTATATAATACACACACATGTATATATGTGTATGTTTACAGTCATCAGTGATCAAATATTTAATGGTGTACAACTGGCTTACATTTTGGACTTGCCATGTAAAAATATATTTTGTGTTCAAAATTTCAATATACAGTCAAGTGCGAAAGGATTGGTTAAAAAAATACTTTGCAAATCATCTTATTTATGTCCACATGCCCAAATTAGTGTAAAGCTTCTCAAAATATGAAAATTTGGGAAAACAAGAGAACATCATATTTATGTCCACATGCACACTGTTTATATCAACGTAAACTTATTAACGTGTCGCGTAAGCAATATTCGTTTCGACATAAACTATAAATTATTGGTTTTATATGATTATTGTTCAAGCTAAATATTAATCTAAAATTGACGATCGCTTTCCTATGTTTCTAGCAAATTATAAAAATATTGCATTAATTTACCTGCTGTATATAAATCAAGATGGTTATATAAGTGTGTTATTAGCTCTAATAATACCTTCTTTAATTGATTCTTTTGCAGAAGCTTTTCATATATGTAGTCAGCGGTGCATGATGTTGTTTCTATTGTCTATTTGCAGGTTGATTTTTGCCCACTGATTTGGATACGACTCTTATCTTATATATAATATGGAAAATATGAATTATGATTAATTATTATTTAAATATTTGATTCGCAAAAAATATTCATTCAGAGGGAGGTGGATTAGACAGCAAAAAGTTTGAAAATTTCTATGCAGTCTTTTTCTTCCTGCTTTCATCATAGATGTTCAGTAGTAAAAGTCATTAGACGATTGTTTTTTAGATTAAGTTAATGATATGGATGGATACTTGTTTAGTGGTGCCCCTTAAATTTTCATGATACAATATTCCTATGAGCCTACTTGAAATTGTGACTCAAATACATTACACCTTTTTGTAAATCTTGAAAAATGCTTAATTGTCTATTCTATTGCATTATAAATCATTTAAAATTTAGTACACTGGAAACACCAATATTGACAATCTCTACTTGTTTTGGTAACAACAAACCATGTGATACCAAATTTAAAATTTAGGGCGCGTTCTCTTTTTAAACGAAAAGGGCAAACGAAACAGGCAAACAAAAGGGCTGGAGAAATGGTAAGTTCGTGAAAGGAGCACTACTAGAACGGCTACTAGAACGGCTGCCAATTGCGGCAGCACTTTGAGCCGGCTAGCGACGGTTAAAAAAGAGGCCGACGCTAGCCGACGCACGATCTGAAGATACATGCAGAAACCCACGGCCGAAACAATCACTCCTCCCTCCCCTCAAAACATTCAGCTTCCCCCTAAAATCACCACCAATCGCCGCCTCCCGCCATCGCCGTCTTTCGTTGCCAATTTCAAGCTCTCTAAACTTACAGGTATCTCCTCCTCTCCATTATCTATGTTTAATTTAGGTATAAACTAAATTATTTGATGATTTAGGGATTTGAAGTTGGTTGATTTAGGGATTGACAATTGATGATTATATCTTAGAAGTTGATGGTAATATAATTTACTAGTTGATTTGGGTATATAATTAAGACCATAATTTAGGAAATTAGTTGATTATGGCTTTGAAATTGATGATTAATATGTATTAGTTGATTATAATGGTATGTTAGTTGATTTAGAAAAGATAATAAGTGGTTTGATTATTTAAATTATAAACAAAAATTAGGGTTGATTTTAAATTGTTAACTGAATGTTGAAATAAATTTTAAATTTTCAAATTTATTAAATAAAATGTTTAAATAGTTGAATGAATTATCAAATTTTGAAAAGAGAAAATATTATAGTGACATGGATTTGTAAATATTTTAAGCAATGAATATAACAACAAGAAATAATTCTAATGAAATCGATTTTATAAAAAAAATTAAGAAATAAATATAACAACAAATATTCTTCTAAAGTTGATTTTACAAAATGTTAAGAAACTAATACAACAGGAACGTATATATTGTATTGTAAAAAAATTTAGAAATGAAAATAACAACAACAAATATTCGGATAAAATCGAATTTGTAAAAAATAAATAGAAATGAATATAACAATAACAAATATTCTACTAAAATCGATTTTGTAAAGGAATTAAGAAATGAATATAAGAACAAATATTGTATTAAAACCGATTTTCCAAAAAATTAAGAAATAAATATAACAAGAATAAATATATATTATCCAAACCGATTATTAGAAAATTTTGAAATGAATATAATGTTGAATTGAAAATAGGCATTAAATATTATTCCAACAAATAATTGACGCTAAAAATTAAAGCCTTTTGTCCCAAAGGATTTTAATTTAGTTAGAAAATACAACGACAAAAGTACACCCCTTGGATTCAAAGTTATGCGTAGAAAAGAAGTGAGTGAAGTATTGTCGAAATTAGACAGAAGTGTGGTATGTGAAGCCTTTTTTACTAAATGGCTTTACTTTATTTTAAAAAATACAACAACAATAAATCATTTGAGTGCAAATTATTTTAGAAAAAATTACAGGGACACTTTGTCTAAGGCTAAAAATGCAAGTAAGAAACCAAATTGGATGGACGCAGATGTGTGGGCTGAGTATCTCCGGCTCTGAGACACTCCAGAAGTGAAAGTATGTTATATATACTTTTGCATTGTCGTTAATTTTTTTTTAAAATTTCGTATGTTAGTTACAATAATTTTGTTAATGTGTATCTAAATTTGTAGGAATTATCCGTCTGGAATCGTGCTAATAGGAATACATATTCTATGTTGCACCGTGGCGGCTCTAAATCTTTCCAGGAATACAAGAGAGAGTTGGTAAATTTATAAATTGTGTTTTTAAAAATCTAAAATGTTGTTTCATCATATTTGTAACATTATTTATTCATATGTATATATTTTCAAGCGGCGAGATACAATCGCGAGCATGCTATATGGTTGAGGTGTTCACGGCCACGCATGCCGTTGAATTGACAGATGAGGAAGATAACGTTTCGTACAAATGGATGGATGATAAATCGAGATCCGTAATGTTAAACATTCTTATCCTTAATGACAATGTTTCATATTTCTTTATTTCACATTTCATAAACTCTAAATTGAATATTTATCGTGTCTAACAATTATTCGTAAATGCAGGAGAGGTACGAAGCGGAACGGGCTCAACTAGTGCAGTCTACCAGCCAGGAAGAGGTTACGTTTGAGGAGTCGAACCGTACACTACTAGAAATAGAGTACATAGCCACGACAGGTTTCCAATGGCCGCCAACGGTACTTTCCAACGGTTATTTTTTAACCTGCCGTTGGTAACCGTTGGAAAAACAGCCGTTTGCGGGCGTTGGAATCCGTTGGAAATATTCGTGTAAACCTGCAGCGAGTCCGAGACCAGATTCATTATCATCTTCCTCCCAAAAACACCAAAACCCTCATCCACTCCTCCTCTTTTCTTGCTTCCAGCTTCCTCACGCAACCGGCCGCCACTCCGACGCCATCATTCAACACCAGCGGCCTCTCTCCATCCACAAACATCTCCAAAATCTGGTTTTGCTTAAAACCCGATTTTTTTTTTTTCTTCTAATTTTGTGTTAATTTGTTGTTATAGTTGTATCTAATGGCCTATTGATTGTTTATTATACCAAACTAAGTGCTAATTACAATTATTACCATCCAAATGTCCAAATCGTTTGTGTATATATATTATGCACATATATAAGTATGTTGATAATTTAGTGTAAATGGGCATTTGAGTTAGCGTTAGATTAACTATGATTGATTTAAATTATTTGTGTATGTTATGTTAAATATTAGGCAAGCATGAATTAGTCGAATATTTTACGAACATGAATTACATCTTTTATAAAATATATTAGCATTAGATAAGTATATAATTTAGTATACATATAAACATGAATTATATATTTTGTGAAATAGTAAAAATCATATAATTTACTATATATTTAATAAAATAGTAGAATATAAATAAAATAATGGATAATATTCTTTATTTTATATATGTAATAAAAATGGTAACATATAAACAAAATTTAAATCCCTTAGTGAATTTTTGGCCCTGTCTGACAAGTGTTGTATATGATCGTTGTATGAATATTCGTTTTTATTGCAAAACGGATATTCATATTCATCTGATACAATATTTGTTGGATTTGTCCCTGTATTGGACAAGTTACAAACATTATAAGTAATTACGTTTTGTAAATCATATTGTTATAAACGGTTCACAAAATTTCGACGGCATTTCCTTTTTGTTCCTTGTGTATATGCATATGTGTACGATACAAGGAACACAGGGGAAGTGCTGCCGAAATTTTGGAAAATCGTTTATAATGATATGATTTACGAAATGTAATTACTATTGTATTTGTAATGGGAAGTAGGATGACTGACCATCACAAAAAGTACAAAAATATGAACAAAATATCAAGAAATATAACTTTGTATATAAACGAAAATGGATTATAAAAAACAGTAAAATCTAAATGTGTTTATCGAATTTGATTAATAGTTTTTTTTACTATTGATCATAGGTTTTACAGTAGGAAAAATATTCAATTATTTTATTGATCGGAGCTGGATGTATCAAAGAAGAAAAATGGAAGGCTCAATAAGTAAACATTTTCTTAACGGGGTAAATGTGTTTGTCGAATTTGCTCTAAGTAATATTGGAAACGATGTAGAAATTCGTTGTCCATGTAGTTTGTGCAAATTGTTGAAGCATTTAGTGTCGAATATGGTTAGGATTCATTTCCGCCACTATGGTTTCGTAACCAATTATTTGGTGTGGGATCGTCATGGAGAAACTATAACACGTAACGAAGAACAGTCAATAGAGGTCATTAGTGATGAGGTTAGTACGACGAATCTCATAGAACATATGGTTGAAGATGCAGCATGATCAATTTTCCATACTGTTGAAATTAATAACGGCGATGTTAACGTCGAAGAGGAACCAAATGTTAGAGCGGAAAATATATATGATTTATTGAATGCGGCTAAAAAACCTCTTTGGAATGGATGTACTAGCGACACTCAATTTTCGGCAACTACAGAGTACATTGCAATGAAATCAAAGTACAACCTCATAGAAGCCGGATTTACGGCTGTTGTACAAGCTGCTAAACGCCATATGCCATTAGATAATTTAATGTATGGAAATTATTATGAAGTGAAAAAACTTATATCATCTTTCGGTATGCCATATCAAAAAATTGATACATGTCTAAATGGTTGCATGTTGTTTGGGAAAGATGATGTCAATCTTCGAAATTGTAAAACATGTAATCAAGAAAGATACAAACCAAGGAAAAAAGGGGAAAAGAAGTTCCATACAAGTGTATTCATTATTTACCTATCACTCCTAGACTTCAAAGGTTATATGCATCATCTATAACAGCGCATCATATGAGATGGCACAGTGTGAGAATACCTGAAGAAGGTACGTTAACACACCCATCTGATGGAGAAGCATGGAAGTATTTTGATAAGAAATTTCTCGATTTCACAGTGGAGAGCTGTAACGTAAGACTAGGTTTGTGCACTGTTGGATTTTCACCGTTTTCTCAGTTTGGTTCTAAATATTCATCTTGGCCTATAATCATTACACCTTACAATCTACCCCCGTGGATGTGTATGAAAACTCCATATACGTTTCTTATAATTGTCGTCCCTGGCCCTAATGATCCGACACAGGGTATCGATGTTTACTTACAACCACTAATCGAAGAGTTGAAAACATTGTGGTATAAAGGAGTTGAAACATCCGACATATCGGAAAAAAAATTCGGATGTTCGCTTCTTTGTCATGGACTATTAGCTATTTTCCTGCATATGCAACGCTTTCGGGTTGGAGTACGGACGGTCGTTTTGCTTGTCCTTGCTGTATGGAAGAAACACGAGCATTTTCTTTACGGAATGGGAAGAAAATTTCATGGTTTGATTGTCATCGACGTTTTCTCCATATTAATCATACTTTTAGAAGGGGCAAAAAAAATTTCATAACTAATAGACATGAGACTTTACAACCACCAACGATTTGGTCAAGTGAAGATATATATGAACTTGTAAAAGATTATCCAAAAATACATGAAATCGGATAGCAAACTGAAATCCAAAGTAAATCGATGTTTCATAATTGGTTCAAACAGAGTATATTCTGCGAGTTACCTTATTGGAAAAATCTCTTAATCCGTCATAACATTGACGTGATGCATAACGAGAAAAACGTATTCAATAATGTGTTTAATACACTTTTGAATGTTAAGGGAAAGACTAAGAACGATCTGAAAATAAGACGTGATATAGAAGAAATATGTAATCGTTCTGAGCTTCATATGAAGGCAAACGACACTAAAAAACTCAAAGCATGTTATGAACTAGATAACAACCAAGTTAAAGTACTGTTCAAATAGGTGGAAGGATTACGATTTTCTGATGGAATTTCATCTAATCTTCGTAGATGTGTCGACTATAAGAACGGAACACCGAGTGGGATGAAAAGCCATGATTGTCATGTAATGATGTAAAATTTGTTACCCGTCGCTTTCAAATAATTTTTTCCCTTAAAAATTTGTAAGGTTATAACAGAACTTAGTTTATTTTATAAGGAGCTTTGTTCAACTACGTTAAAAGTTGACCGTCTTCGTAAACTTGAGGTAGAAATCCCTATACTGCTCTGCAAACGGAAGAAAATATTTCCTCCAGCATTTTTCAATGTAATAGAGCATTTACCTGTTCATCTTCCATTTGAAGCACGTCTTCGAGGTCCTGTGCAATATGGATCGATGTATCCATTCGAGAGGTATGTTATTAATACTGAGTATGTAAATGTTAATTTAACTACAAATAAAAATCAATATTGATATGAAATATTTTTTATTAGGTACTTCAATCATTTAGAGAAAAAAGTGAGACAAAAAGCTCGAGTTGAAGGTTCAATTTGCAAATCATATATCGAAGAAGAAGCATCGTTCTTTTTCTCTCATTATTTCAATGATCATGTGAATATATCATTTCAAAGTGTTGCGCGTAATGATGAGGCCGTTGAACAAGATTCTTCTTCTGAAGCAATGTTATCTATATTTAAACAACATGGTCGACATGTTGGAAAATGTGTAGAAGTATGGTTAGATGATAAAGATTACCATGTAGCACACACATATATTCTTCTTAATTGTTCAGAAGTTGCACCATTTATTAGGTAATTATCAGACTACAAGTTTTGATAAATTTAATTTAATACTGCATGTGTAAATTAATAATAAAGCAATATATTATGTTTTTGTTTGCAGTGTTTATGAATCACAAAATTTAAACGGCGATTAAGCAAAAAATTTTCTACTTGGTTTTCGAACTATGTTTATGATCCTACAAATAATGTGGTCGATGAAGGATTAAAACATTTGGCGTTGGGACCGAAAAGGAAAGTTAAAACGTATCCAATATTTTTCGTTAATGGATATAAATTCAACACCAAAGAATACGGTGCTGAAAAATTAACAAACAATACCGGTGTATTTGTTAAAGACAGTGATGATCCTAATAATCATATACATGATTTTTATGGTGTGTTAACCCAGATTTTGCAATTTACATATTTTATAAGACCTGCAGAGGAAGTTTTTTGTTTAGATGCAACTGGTTCAGCAATGTTTCAGGTTCTGGTATTAACGTGCATCCAAATTATAATCTTAGAGAAACAAAACATACCTCCCGTTATCAGCAGTACGATCCTTTTGTACTAGCCAAACAAGCCCTACAAGCCCTACAAGTTTATTACGCCCCTTATCCGTCTCTAAAAAGAGATAAAGCTGATTGGTCTGCGATTTTTAAAACCAAGGCGAGATTTACATTCGATGGAAAGAATATTTCAGAAGAACAAGCCTATCAAGCAGATATCGAGGAAAATGTTGAAATCACAATTACGGACGATCAAACTGATTTTGGACAATTAAATGATGAGACAAATATATTAGTCGAAGTATTTGAGAGTGTAGAGGAAAACAATATAGAACATGAGGCCGAGTCTGAATCAGAAAACGACGAGGACTGAGTAATATCCGGTAATTTTTACAATTATTCACGCGCACGTATCACATATCATCATCATCATTACATACGCACTACCAATTAAAAATGACTTTATTACATGCACCACATATCATCATCATTTTATCTATGTCTACAATTAAAAATGACTTTATTACATGCACCACATATCATCATCATTTTATATATGCTTATAATTAAAAATAAAACTTTAAACAGGTATTATGTCAGGCTCCAGACGTCGTAGCTCTTCTCGCTCGGTCGGCGAGAGTAGTGATGAGCCCCCGGCCCGACCACTTGTATATGTGCAGCCGAAGGCTGATGGAGCGTAAATATCAAAATTAAAATGATAAAAATATGAATTTGTTCATACATATATATACTTGTCTAAAGCTTTGTTTTATATTTAACATAGGGGATTTGATTTGGAGCCCTCAGGAGTTGTGCTTGGCATTTCCAAGCAATCATATATGAGCAGGATGACAGATTGTTGGCCAAAGTGGAGTAAGATCTCTGACCACGTCAGGGAGGCCATCTGGTAGGATTTTCTGATGAGTTTATACCATTTTACTATATAAATAAGTATAAATGAACAATTAGTAATATTTTCTCTTTGTACAGGGGCGAGTGGACTTGGCGGAGCGTGATGTCACCATGATTCGGCGCCACTGGAATTCGAAGGTCGCCAAAAATTACATGGAGGTAATGTGAGCTCTTAAAAAATCGGGGAAGAAACCGAACTGGTTGGGCGTTTCCATATAAGATTCTTGGATTAGTTGGTGGGAGACCGACGAGTTCAAGGTAAATCTACCAAATATATAGTTAATTATTTAGCAATTGGTAAATATAATATTCAGTTTAAACTGCAGGTGGAGTCGGAGAGGAACTCTGCCAATAGAAGTAGGAATCTTGTAACGCATCGTGGCGAATCCAAGTCTTTTCAGCATCACCGTGAGGACTTGGTAAATTTATCAATTATGCAGCTAAACCATTATTACATTTTGTATATTAATCAATTCAGTAATTAGCTATGAAAAATTAAAATATATAAATTATTTATTGCAGGAAAGATTGCTTGGACATTCCGCATCTATGATGGAGGTATTTACCCGCACCCACACATCAAGACAAGCTGACAATGCTGGCAATATTACATATCAGTGGGATGATGATAAGGCGATGGCTGCAGATGTATGCATATTTTAAATATTATTTTATTAATATCGAAAAGTTTAAATCTAATTGCACTAATTTTTACCTGTAATTGTTTTTTATTTTAGACAAAGTTTTAGGAGGCACGGACAGAGCTGCTTTCAGAATCAGATCGCGATGAGTTGATGGTAGAGGAGCAAGTAATATTTCCGACGTTGTTATGGATCCAACACAGCGAAATAGGCGCTATGGTTATGGAAACAAAACGGTAATCTTATAAACATTGCAATATGCACCATTATCATCCTGCACCATTATCATCCTGCACCATTATGTGCCAATAAAATATGCACCATTATCATCCTGCATCATTATCATTTAATAAAATATACATTTCCTTGTGGTATATGCATTGTTTAAGATCATGTCATTTACCTTTTTATATTTTAAAATATGCATTGCTTAAAAAATGATTATAATATAACTGTAAACATCTCACATTCTATTTGTAGGTTCGGGCAGCTCAAAAGGCATGTGACAAAGCTGAAATAAAAGAGCTTAGAGCCATGGTTGAGCAGCTGTAAGAGCAGGATCGTCTTCGCGCTATACAAATGGAACAGCTGAATCAACATTTAGCATAGTATGCGCAGAGGCATGGTTCCTTCCCTTCGTCGTCTGGTGCTTCCGGAGATGATGATGATGCTTGAGAGGTATGATGATTATTGTCTTTCTGGTTGGCTATTGTATATATTGACTTTGAGGTGGTGAGGATTGTGCTTGATGGTTATTATGTATATATTGACTTTGAGGTGGTGAGGTTTAAGTGTTTGCCTTGTATACATTGACTTGAATATGGAGTTGGAGTTGGTGTTGGTGAGAGTTTTGTTGTTTATGTACTTTTTGACGTGGAGTTTGGTTTGAAAATGTAATGTTTTATGTTGATTTTTGGTTGTTTATATTGTTTGTGGTATAATGTGTTGGATATGTGATATATATATATATATGAAATGGAATGGAAATGGATATATATTGATTGTGTGTGGTTGGAAAGTGAACGGCTTGCTGTTACAATTTTTTTTTACTCAGATTAGCAACGGCTATCAACGACACTTTGGTCATTTTAAACCAACGGCTTCCATCGGCAATTTGCCGTTGGAAGCCGTTGGAAAAGCCGTTGGAATAGCCCCGTGGCTTCCGTTGGAAGCCGTTGGAAAGCATGAATGTTATTCCAATGGTTTTTCTAACGGCCGCCAACGGCTGGGCGCCATTGGAATAGCCGGTTTCTTTTGTAGTGGTATTTGGGATGCCATTATTGATCCGCCTTAGCGAAATAGGTGGTACAGTTATGGAAATCAGGAGGTAAATTTCTTCATTTACTAATATAAAAATTCACACATGCAACTGAATTTAAATTTAACTAAACAAATTATAAATTGAATAAGGAAGCTGAATAATTAAAATAAATAAATTGCAACCAATGTACAACAGTTAATTATAAATATTGGTCGCATAATTAATCAACAATTTTTCCCATATTATTTATAATGTTCATAAATTATAACTAAATATCAACTATTCACAGATGTTAATATCCCAGAGGGCGTACAGGAGATTTCAAGCCGAGGAAGAGATTGCTCAAATGAAAAAACAGTTGGAGGAGATAAATGATTGAAGGAAGAGTGCACTGGCGTAACAGCTGGACGGGCATATTGCAGCCTACTTGGCACAGCATGGGACAATGCCGGGAGAGGACGGGTCAGGCGACGACGATGAGTAGGTATGCTTGTGTTTCTGCCCGATTTTCATTATCTTGTTTTCCAGTCAAGTGACATTTGTTTATATATTTGATACATGTTGGTTGGTTGTTGTGTTTGATGGGCTAGTGGACATTTGTGTATATATGTGATTGATGAATAGTATTTGGTTGTATGGTTATATTGTTTTATAGATTTGGGTGGTTTCGTTTGATTGGTATTGCTTGTTTGATGGATAATATTTGGATCTGGATAATATATATATGATTATTTGTGATATGTATGAGATTATATGATGGATGTAATGGTATGGGTTGTGAAATTGAATGTATATATGTTGAAAAGTGATCTGAATTTGGTTGTGTGGTTGGATTGACTGAAAGGCAGAATTGGAACTGGATATTTATTCCAGTTTAGCGACGGCTTATTTATCCAGTTTAGCGACAGCTAGCGACGGTTGGCGACGGCTGAATTGTTTCAGATTAGCGACGGTTAATGATGACTTGTGGCGCAATATCTGTTTTAACTAATTTTTCACGTGTCCACCTAGGTTCGCCAACCATCGCTATTTTGCTGACGGAGCCATCGCTAAAGCCGTCACTTTACTGTGTGGTGGCGACGACTTTTAGCGACGGCTTGCGACGGCGTGCAATGCCTTTTACCCATTGCTAAAGCTGACTTGTTTTGTAGTAGGAAAAGCGTTATTTTTATGAAAGAGGCGACGTGAAAGGGGCAAAATTATTAATTATATCATTATTTTATTTGTGTTAATTATTTTTAAATAAAATAGATATATACCGGATACAAGATACAAAATACAAAATAGATTATACTGAATACATAGTTTAGAGTTCAAAATGCAGAATACGAAATACAACGCAGAATCTACAAAACAAACTACATAATGAAGAATGCGTAATAAAAAATACAGACATTTCTTAATGAAACCCAACAGAAACTAGTTCATTTCGTATGATATCTCGAACTAAAGCCATAGCAGTTGTTGTTGTTGTGGTTCTTTGAACTTGTTCATGATCATTATTTACACGGTTTCAAATGGTATAATACTCTTCCATATATTCTTCGTGCACCAGATCTGGATTATAGTCATATGCCATGAAATCAGGATCTCTGGCATTGTGTATTCGTATGAAATTGTGAATAACCATTGTAGCTGTGATAATTTGTACATAAACATTATATGGGTATATTGGCATGTTACGTAAGATACAAATTTTTTCTTCCAAATTCCAAAAGTTTTTTCGACTGCCATACGCAAACTCGAATAGTAATAATTGAAAACTTCATTTTCTGACTTTGGTTTATTCTGTGTATCATTGAATCTGGAATATGGTATCTTAAATACCGATAAGGAGGTAAATATTCTTTCGTTAGTGGATACACTGAATCCACTGAATAGTATTTTCCTCTTGATGGATGCGGAAAATTCAAACTGGGAGTATTTACAACTTCATGAGATATTCTAGCATCATGGGCGGTTCCTTCTCGCTCTGTCCTTACAAACGTAAATGTTAAATCAAAAGCGCATCCAACCATTATATTCTGTGTAGGAACACATTTACTGACAAATTTCAGAATCACAAGAAAAATGAAGAAGAAGAAATCTAACTTTTTATTAGTTTTCCCGATCTCTCTAAATGAAAATAAGTACAACCCTTTTATCAAACTCTCTCAACCAAAAGCGGGTCGAATACCTAAAACATAAAACTGGGCCTAATAAAATGTTTTAGCCCAAAACAAAATAAAACCTAAAAACAAAGTAAAATTACATTATACAGCATAGCATAACTACACTACTTAACAGCCCCCTCTCAAGATTGACTTGGTTTAGAAGAACAAGGCCGATCTTGAACAGCAACATGGCTCACCAAACCAAGGCGTGAGGACAAATATTTATGTTGATTAGCTCCCAATGGCTTGGTCATAATATCAGCTAATTGCAGTGCTGATTTCACATGCCTACATTGCACAAAACCTGCCTGCACAAGCTCTCGTACATAATGAACATCCAATTTTTGATGTTTACCTCTTATGTGCTTAGTTTTTTCATGAAAAACAGGATTTTCAGCAATATGCTGAGCTGAAATATTATCACAATTCAAAATTATTGGAGTAGGAACAATAATACCTATTTCAATCAACAAACCTTCAAGCCAAACAATCTCACTTGCTGTGTAACTCATGCTTCTGTATTCAGACTCTGTTGAGCTTTTAGAAACAGTCTGTTGTTTCTTTGTCTTCCATGAAATTAAAGAATTTCCAAGAAATATACAATACCCACTTAAAGATCTTCCTGAATCTGGACAAGTACCCCAATCTGCATCACTGTATGCTGTAAGTACTAAACTTGAATTTGCTGGAAAAGGACCCAAATTCATTGTGCTTTTAAGATATTTAAGGACATGCACAGCTGCTTTATAATGAGGAATTCTTGGTGCAGACAAAAATTGACTTAATTGCTGGACCACAAAAGAAATATCTGGTCTAGTGAGATTCAAATATAAAAATTTACCAATCAATCTTCTATAAACTTCAGGATCCTCTAATAAGTCTCCATCAAGCACACTAAGTTTTAAACCTTTTTGCATTGGAAATGAAACAGGTCGACATTCATCCAATTGGTTTTCTTTAAGCATGTCTACAATGTATTTCCTTTGATTCAAAAGAATGCCAGAACTTGATCTAGAAACTTCTATTCCTAAAAAATATTTCAAGTTTCCTAAATCTTTGATTGTAAAAGCAGTATGCAAATCAGTCTTCAATCTATTCATCGCTGAATTATCACTTCCAGTCAATAATAAATCATCAACATAGGTAACAACTACTGTAAAAGAATCATTGTTGTGAGAAAAAAACAATAAATAATCTTGTTTAGATTGTGTAAAACCCCAATCAATAAAAAACTTCGTCAATTCCTTATTCCAACATCTACTAGCTTGTTTCAAACCATAAATTGACCTTTTAAGTTTGCAAACCTGACCTGGTTTCACCTTGTTGTAGCCAAGAGGAGGAGTCATGTACACCTCTTCATCAAGATATCCATGAAGGAAAGCATTATTAATATCTAATTGCTGAATATCCCAGTTCCTTATGGCAGCAACTGCAATAATCAACCTGACAGTAGTTAGTTTTGCAACTGGACTAAAAGTATGTTTATAATCTTTACCAGATATTTGCTTATCTCCCCTCGCAACAACTCTGATTTTGCATCTTTCAATCTCTCCATTTGGCTTAAATTTGGTTTTATAAACCCATTTTGATCCAATTGCCTTCTTCCCAAATGGTAACTTAGTTACTTCCCATGTACCATTGTTTTCAAGTGCCTGCCATTCTTTTTCCATAGAATCTACTCATTCAGGATGATCTTTTGCTTGATTATATGATGAAGGTTCATAAGCAACCATGACATTATTTAAACTATGCAAATTAACAATGTTTAAGTGAGCAAGACATGGTTCTTCATAAATATTAAAAGCAGCAGAATTTTCTGAAGTAACATTTTGAACAACCTTGGTAGAAGAATTTGTCATAACATAATCATCAAATTTCTTTGGCAACTGTCTAATTCTAGATGAAACTCTCAACTGTTGTTCTTGTGCTTGTGCTTCAGTTTCAGGAATTTGTGAAATTTGAGGAGAATTTTGTGTAAGAGAATGATTAATAGGACTTATGTTAGAATTTTGAAGAGAATCAGAATTTGAACAATCAATTTCAGGAATATATGAGGAGAACTGATCTGGATTTTGATAATGATTTTCAAAACTTTGATCATCAAATGCAGGATTAACTTGAGGAAGAGAATTTTCTGATAATTGAGGAATAGATGAAGGCATTAATTTTGAATCATCCTTGAACGGAAAACAATTTCAACAAAATACACATCTCTGCTGAAAACAATTTTATGAGAATTTAAATCATATAATTTGTATCCTTTTTGTGCATAAGGATAACCTAATAAAATGCATTTCTTTGATCTATGAGCAAATTTATCACTTAACTTTTGAGCAGCAAAGCATAAATAACCTATAACTCTCAAGTAACTGTAATCAGGTTGTTTCTTCATAAGAAGTTCATAAGGAGTCTTCCATTTCAAAACTGAACTAGGTAAAAGATTTATAATATGAGTTGCAGCAAGTACACAATCACCCCAGAATTTATAAGGAAGACCAGCATGGAATCTTATAGTTCTAGCAGTTTCAAGAAGGTGCTTATGCTTTCTTTCTACCCTACCATTTTGTTGAGGATTTTCTGGAATACTTCTCTGATGAATAATGCCTTTATTTGCAAATAATACTCTACATGATTCTTGAACTATCTCAGTTCCATTATCACTTCTAATAACCTTTACTTTCTTATTGAACTGAGTTTGAACATATTCAATAAAACCAACAATTAGAGAATGAACTTGAGTCTTTAAATGAAGTAAATGAGTCCATGTAACTCTTGTATGATCATATACAATTGTCAAAAAATATTTTGCACCAGATAATGAAGGTCTTGAATATGGTCCCCAAAGGTCTATATGCACCATGTCAAAAGGCTCATCAGCATAAGAATTTGATTTTATAAAAGGCATTTTATGGTGTTTGCCTAGAACACAAGCTTCACAACTAAAATCAAAATTATTATTATTATCATATTTGCCTGAAATGGACACCATCAAATGTTTCATATGACTGACTGAAATATAACCTAACCTAGCATGAACAACATCAATACTAGGTTTTACAATTGCTGTAATTGTATTATTTGCATAAGAAAAAGATGCATTAATAACAAGAGACTTAGAAGAACTGACAGACTTTGAAGACGATTTGCAGAATTTATGTAGACTAAGATGTCTTGATCCAACAACATATTCTTGCTTAGTAGAAGGGTCCTAAAAATAGCATATATCTCTTTCAAATTTTGCAATTAGATGACTATCATCTAATAATCTCCCAACAGAAAGTAAATTATGCTTAAAATCAGGAATATAGAAAACATTTTTGAGGCTTATTTCAGAATTTAAATAAACCGTGCCAACATATTTAACAATTTTAATAGTTCCATCAGGCAATGATATTCTAATTGGATTATTTAGTTGTTTAAGTGAAGCAAAATATGGTAAATTTGATGCCATATGCTCTGTTGCTCCAGTGTCTATAATCCAGCTATTAGAATTAAATTTCTTTACCATACAGTTAAGAAATGAAGCTGAGAATATACCCGCACAATTTGCAGCATTATACAGAGGATTATCTTCTTTAGTGTTTTGTTGAATCATTTTGAGGACTTCATTATAGAGAGCAGAAGCCATGACAGGATCAACACCTTTATTTGTTGTGCTTGTCTCTGTTGTTTCCTCAGGACCTTTTCCCAAAATTCCTTCATTATTATTCTGTACATTCCCTGCCATCTTTAAATTCTTCTTTCCTTTCAAAGCTGTCCACCATTCAGGGTATCCAACAAGCTTGAAACATTGCTCAATAGTATGCCCTTTCCTTTTACAGTGATCACAAATAGCTTCATTTTTCTGCCTCTTGAAATCCTTCTTAAAATTTTGATATGCAGGTTTTGGAAAAATTTTAAGAACCTGAGCTTGAAAAGTACTCAACTCATTTGTAGTATTCACACTATTAAGCTTGTTCTGTTGTTCAACTTGCTGTAGAATATAGTATGCTTTATGGAGATTTGGAAGAGGATCAGTACTGAGTATATTAACTTTTGCTTGATCAAAATCTTTATTCAGCCCTGATAGAAACTGCATCAACTTGTTTCTTTGATCCATTTCAAGAATTTTTTTAAAAATTCCACAAGTACACTTGTTCATGGCATCACAAATACATTCAGGAAATCCATCTACCAACTGTAATTGATCCCAAACACCCTTCAATTTACAATAATATTCTGCTATGGAATCATCATTCTGTTGAGTTGAAGTAAGGGTTTTATGCAACTCAAAAATCCTAGGTGCAGTAGTTTGACCAAATCTTTCACTCAGCTCTCTCCATAATTGTCGAGATGAATTCACAAACATAAAACTCTCAGCTATAGTTTTATCCATAGAATTTAATATCCAAGACATTACCATATAATCGTTTCTTACCCATTTTTGAAGATCAACAGAAGATGCGCTAGGCATAGGAAGAGTTCCATCAACAAATTGCTGTTTATTTCTAGCTATCAAAGCCATTCTTACTGTCCTAGACCAATTCAGAAAATTTGTACCATTAAGAACATGATTACCCAATTGCATACCTGGATGATCAGAATTTGACAAATAATATGGATCACTGAAATTCACTCCAGTTAAATTGACAGCAGTTGAATTATTTTGTGAAACAACTTCTTCATCATCATTCGCCATTCTAGGGTTTTGAGAATATTGACAAGAAGAGATAGCCGAGAAAAGAAAAGAGACTAATCGGCAATCAACCGAGCTCCGATACCATGACAAATTTCAGAATCACAAGAAAAATGAAGAAGAAGAAATCTAACTTTTTATTATTTTTCCCGATCTCTGTAAATGAAAATAAGTACAACCCTTTTATCAAACTCTCTCAACCAAAAGCGGGTCGAATACCTAAAACATAAAACTGGGCCTAATAAAATGTTTTAGCCCAAAACAAAATAAAACCTAAAAACAAAGTAAAATTACATTATACAGCATAGCATAACTACACTACTTAACATTTACGTCCTACAAATCGTTGCATATCCGATTGAGGAACATGAGCCATTACATATGTACCATCAACAGCTCCAATACAATTTCTAAAGAATGGGTAATATCTTAGTGAAGAACTGATTTATTCTGGAATTCTATTAAATTGAGGATCTATCGGCCTAATAATATCCACAAACATTAACAAAACGAATGCAGAACATTATGAAAATAATGGCTAATCGTGTTAAGTGATCGTTGAAATCTTTGAGCAACCTTCCGTACAGGAATTGCCAAAGCGATTGTATACAGAAAGATGACTACTATTTCTTTAAACGTAACGTGCGCTGCCAGCTGCAATGCATAACTTTCCAACCGCTCACACAGCGACATAAAACAAAGCCTCTTCATTCGGAAATTTCGTTGTCGTTCTACACGACCTATAAGCTTTTCATTAACCCAATAATATCAGCAACTTCAAAATCGTGTATCCGGCTCATTTGAGCTCGACGTGCAGCATAATATAGTCTAAGGAATTGGTTATCTTGCAAATCTTCAAAGTCAGAATCATCGTTTTTTTCATTTGGAACTGCCATTAATACGAAGAAAGCAGTAGAGAAGAGAATATAATGAGATGATGAAGAAGATGAAGAAATATGGAATTATATAGGAGTGATAGTTTGGATGAACCGGTAGAGTACTGAGCCGTTCGCGTCCGCGTCCGCGTTGCGTCCGACGCGTCGGATGCCTAAGACGTGAACGTCGTCCAATGCGTTGCTAACTTTAACTGTCCATTAAAGAAAAAGAATGTTACCTTAGCATTTGTTAAGTTGATAGTCATCTTCAGTTTTTCCTTCACAGTAAGAAATTTTAGTAAATTTTCAAACCCAATGCTAGTAAGCAACATTTATCTACTTGCTGCGTTTACTATATATTGTAACCGCATTTATCCACAAAACGCATAACATTTAAAATTTGCATGGTAACATCTAATTATAATAATCAATGCTGAGTTGAAGCAACTGGACACCTTACATAATTACGATGATTAGTATGAATGAATATTAATTATTAATTAAATGCATGGCCAACTCCTGTATAAACAATCGTATACACGACATGTTAGACGTCAGATGCTACGTTGGCACCATGTTATTGCCAAAAACGAATATGCAATTCAAGCTTTCAAAGTTTGTGATGATCCAAAGCAGAAAGGAGATTAAACAATTGAGCTGTTTCCATTACAGCAACCATGTAGACACTTAATGCATTGGAAATTACGGGTTGAATATAATATTACTCTAATATATGTGTAATATAGTTTGTAATTTGATGGATTGTGTAGGCAGTTTGACATATAGACTATATCCATGGCCCCGAGGACGTAATATTAGGAAACTCTTTTGTATGCATTTTTGTTACTTGCTATCTGATATCATGTGGTAGACTTAAAAAATAGTTCCACTGCTTTTATATACGATTTATATTCATCATCTGGTCCTGACACCGTTTATACGAACAATGCTAGCGTGAATCTAATCATTAATCAAATATTTAATGGTGTACAAACAATTACATTGGGGTGGGCAGTTGCCCTATCAAAAAGAAGAAGAAGCAGCAGCAGCAGCAAACAGAGAGCAAAAGCAGAGAGCTTTGTGTACTTGCCCAAAAAGCCCTCATCGTAAATTCATGGACTTTTCCATCTTCTATCCCAGTTTCAATTTATAGCAGATAGGAGAAGCTACACTAACATTGCATGTGTGAGCTCATTGCTCTTGATCATCAACTGTTATTCTTCATCTAAACTCCCAATTTGCATCTAATTTTTTTTCACAAAATTTGTGTCTTAGTTTGTTCAAACCTTAGCAGTAGTCTGCTCACAAAGTTGTTGCTGAAAAGAAATTTTTCAAAAAGTTCTACAAACCCTATAGTGACGCAGCGGATAATTGACAAAACGATATGGAATGGTGAAAGTAGCAATCGATGGATTGAAGATACTGAAATGCCCAAATTCGTTGATCACAAGGATACCGAATTCTAGCTATTTTCGACATGTTGATCGCGCACGATACCGTGAGAGAAGATCTTCAATTCTTCAAGCGTTAATCAAGCGCACTTGATTTCGCGAATCGGCTTCAACAATCGTTGATTCGAGCACACTCGAATAACCGAAAGTGGAGATAGGAGATCACACTCAACTACCAATTTAGATGAAAGCACAAATATAACAAACAAGAATTTTATTCAACAATCAACAACCTTCAAATGTACAACTCACGCGTATTTATAGTATTTCACCCCCTGACCCTTAAGTCGACTGCGACTTACGACCCACGACTCAACTAGGTCGTTGCCGACCTAACATCACGCGACTCATTTATTACATGACCTAAGACAGTACAACACTGGTACATCACGACATACGACTTAAAGAAGGTGGTCTCCGACCTATCACAATGTTACATGCAACTCAACAAATTACATCACTTAGGTTGGTGACGACCTAAAATCACACGACTCAACTCATTACCGACTTAAGACCATATACTAGGTCGTTCAGCGACCTAACACTCGCATATATGACCGACTTAACCCATTACATCACAGTTAGGTCGTATACGACCTAACGACTCAATACAAAGTGGCTCTTCTTAGCATAGGTCGTTCCAACGACTCAACCCATAGCTGCTTAGGTCGTAGCTCCTCTTCTTCTGTCCTGTTAGGTCGTGGCCGACTCAAGGTCGTTTCCTTAGGTTGTAGCCCTTCTTCTTCAGACCAGTTAGGTCGTGGCCGACTCAAGGCCGCTTCCTTAGGTCGCGGCCCTTCTTCTTCAGACCAGTTAGGTCGTGGCCGTGTCCCCCGAGCTTTGTTAAGTCATTGTCGTCCTAAGTCCTTAGGTCGTTGCCGACCTAAAACCGACGCTTCCTGCGCCTTAAGACCTTCCTCCCCTGGTTGACTCGTGAACGGCTTAAGGCTTAAAAACGAAGCTTCCGAAGCTTCCTTAACTCGTGAACAATTTAGGCCTTTCACCTTAAGTCGAGTACGACTTATCTCCTGAGCTGCATCATCCTCCCTTGATTGAGAAAAATTCGTCCTCGAATTTGTTAATTCTTCCACATCGGATTGTTCATCCCCAAAATATGGTACAATATGCTTAACATTGAACACGTCAGAAGTGTATACATCTTCCGGTAGCTTCAACTTATAAGCATTATCATTAATCCGTTTCACAACTTCTACAGGACCAATTTTTCTGGCTTTCAACTTGTTATAAGCGCCTACTGAAAAACGATTCTTTGTTAACACAGCATACACCAAATCACCTTCGTTAAATTCAACATTTCGTCGCTTCAAATCTGCAGTTCGCTTATACTTCTCATTCGACTTCTCCAATCGTTCCTGAACGATCTTATGACATTCTGTCAAGCCTTCAACAAAATCAGCAGCTCGTTTAACAGTCCCCTTCGGTTGTGGTACTACCGTTAAGTCCAACGGTCCCCTGGGTAAATTTGAATATACAATCTGAAATGGACTGAATCCTGTGCTACGATTCATTGCATGATTATGTGCAAACTCTGCCTGGCATAACTTCATGTCCCAACTTTTCAGACTGTCCTTCACAAGACATCGCAACAAATTTCCCAACGATCTATTAACAACTTCGGTCTGTCCATCTGTTTGCGGATGATAAGCGCTGCTAAAGTTCAACTTTGTTCCCACCATCTTCCACAAACTAAGCCAAAAATGACTCAAAAATCTGGTATCCCTGTCTGAAACAATAGACTCCGGCAACCCATGTAAACGATAGATTTCCTTGAAAAATAACTGAGCAACACGAACAGCATCCGCCGTTTTCTTACAAGCAATAAAATGCGCCATTTTCGAAAACCTGTCCACCACAACAAATATAGAATCATTCCCCCTTTGAGTTCTAGGCAAACCCAAAACGAAATCCATGCTGATATCAACCCATGGTTTAGACGGTACAGGTAACGGCATATACAATCCTGCATTGGTCGCAGTTCCCTTCGAAACCTGACATATATGACATCTCTCCACAAACCTTTCAACCTCTTTCCTCATCGACGGCCAAAAGTAAGATTGAGAAATCAAATGTAATGTACGATCACGGCCCACATGTCCTTCCTCGTGCAACTCTTTGATAATCCTCATTCTCAAACTGCTATCTGGTATACATAATCGATTTCCTTTAAACGGAAAACCATCCACCAATACAAACTCATCAGCGCTTCCTTCCTTGACCTTTTCAACAAACTTTGCAAAGTAGGGATCTTCTTCAATCAGCTCTGGCAATAATTCAAACCCTGTCACTTCAACTTCCATTGTCGTTAATAAATGACTCCTCCTACTCAAAGCATCAGCTACACGATTCGTAATCCCTGACTTGTGCTTCACGACAAATGTAAACTGCTATAAATAAGCAATCCATGATGTATGTCTCGCAGAAATCTTATCATGTCCTTGCAAATGCTTCAAAGCTTCATGATTAGTGTAAAGAACAAACTCTTTCTGGAATAGATAATGCCTCCAGTGTTTCACGGCTTGAACAATAGCATAGAATTCAATGTCATATGTACTGTATCTCATCTTCGCTCCTGACAAATTCTCACTAAAATATGCAATAGGACGTCCCCTTTGACTCAAGACTCCTCCAATCCCAACCTTTGATGCATCAGTATGTAGCTCAAACAACAACTGAAAATCTGGTAATACAAGAATTGGTGTTGTCGTCAAAAGTTCTTTGATTCGTTCAAAAGCAACTCCTGTTTCCTCCGTCCAAGAAAACTGTTTCCCTTTCATACAATCAGTAACTGGTGCCATCACGCTACTGAAGTGTGGAATGAACCTTCGGTAGAATGATGTCAATCCATGAAAACTTCTAACTTCAGTGATAGTTCTCGGCTGTGGCCAATTTCTAATAGCTTCAACTTTACTCTGGTCCACTTGGATTCCCTTCTCAGATACAACATATCCCAAAAATAACACACTTCGAGTCATGAATACACATTTCTTCGTAGCGGCATAAAATTGTTCCTCACGAAGAATAATTAACACCTTTCTCAAATGCTCTACATGCTCCTCTGTGCTTGCACTATAAATCAGAATATCATCAAAGTAAACTACAACAAACTTCCCAATGTACGGCCTGAATATTTGATTCATCACCCTCATGAATGTACTAGGTGCATTTGATAAACCAAATGGCATAACCAACCATTCGTATAACCCCTCTCTCGTCTTGAGGGCTGTCTTCCATTCGTCTCCAGGTCTAATCCGAATTTGATGATATCCGCTTTTCAAATCAATCTTTGAAAAGATAGTAGCCCCACTCAACTGATCCAGCAAGTCATCCAATCTTTGCATAGAAAATATGTAGCGAACAGTAATCTTGTTCAAAGCTCTACTATCGGTACACATTCTCCATGTTCCATCTTTTTTCGACACCAACAATGCTGGTACTGCACAAGGACTCAAGCTTTCCTGAACACGTCCCTGTTCTAACAACTCTTCCACTTGCCTTCGTAACTCCTCATGTTCCTTCGGACTCATTCGGTAATGTGGTCGATGTGGTAATACTGCTCCCGGAACAAGATCAAGTTGATGTTGAATGTCTCTCAGTGGTGGTAACTCCGTTGGCGACTCTTCTGGAAATACATCTTCAAATTCTTTCAATACTGGTTTTGCTTCTTCTGGGATTTCAACCTCTTCACTACAATCTCGCCCAATCAACAGGAATACTTCAGGTTCCTCTTCGACTTCCTTAACAAACTCCTTCAAAGATAACAAAGTTTTCAATTCTTCGATCTCCTCAGATTTGCTCTCTCCTTGTGGTCTTTTCTTTGGAACTAAAATAATCTTCACACCCTCAAACATAAAACTGTAGTTATTGGTCCGACCATCATGCTGCACTGCTTGATCATACTGCCACGGTCTTCCCAAAAGCAAATGACAAACATCCATCTCGACTACATCACACCAGATCTCGTCTTTATATTTCTTCCCAATAGAAAGTGGAACTCGAACTCGCTTATCCACCTTCACCTCTCCTCCTTTTCTCAGCCACACCAACTTATAAGGATTTGGATGTTTCTCCGTCTTCAACTTCAGCTTCCTCACAGCTTCAGTAGAAATAATATTGTCACAACTTCCTGCATCAATCACAAACTTACAAACTTTCCCCAATATAGTACACGTTGACTGAAAGATATGACTCCTCAACCAACTAGATTCATCTTCTTGCTTGGGCGTTAAACAAGACCTCCTCATCATCAGATTACATCCTTCATCCCCTAATGCGATATCTTGTTCATTCTCTTCAACTGGACTATCTTCACCCTCAACAGCATCTTCCACTTCAGCCTCAGCTAGCATAGTTCGTTTCTTTGGTTTTGGACACTCATTGTTTTTATGACCCATCTCCTGGCAATTATAACATTTGAACCCATTGTTAACCTTCGCCTTCTCACCCTCCTTCACAACCGGTTTACTGATAGGTTTAGAAACATTAGAACTTCCACTAGCACCCCTCACTGGATTATTGGAATTAGTAAACACACCACCTCCACGCCTTCCCTGCTTCTCCCAAGCTAACGCTTTCTGATGTGCCTCCGCTACAGATCTTGGATCGAACATATTAACCATATCCTGGATCTGCATTCGCAACCCTCCAACAAATCTAGCAGTCAGTTGTTCTTCTGTCTCCATAATATCATTCCGAGCAATGAGTTGGTAGAATTCATCAGCATAATCATTAACTGACTTCGTCCCTTACCTTAGATTCTGCAACCTATGGTACATAAGTGACTGATAGTTGTAAGGTAAAAATGTAGCTCTCATCAACTTCTTCATCTTCTCCCATGATTCAATCTTTGACTTTCCCATTCTCTCTCTCGTAAGTTTAGTTTGCTGCCACCATGCTAAAGCTCTCCCACTCAACCTAGTAGCAACCAACTTCACTCTTCTATGCTCAGGAACCTCCTTAAAATCAAAGATCTCTTCAACATTAGACAACCAATCAAGAAATTCTTCAGCTACCATTCCACCCTTGAATTCCGGAATTTCCATCTTCATACCCGATTCCCATCGACTATCATCATCTACATCCCGATATGAATTTCGAACTTGATCTCGATCTCGATAATGAATGCTAGCTCTATCACCTTCTTCAACAAAGTCAAATGTACGTCTATATTGATCTCGACCATCAACATCCCTTCGATCACGCATGTCTCTTCTACTATGTCTCTCTTCATCTCTATATGGCTCATTTTCAAACTCTCGCGGAGTTCTCCTTTCTTCATGTCCATAATCATGGTGATCTCTCCTTGATGAAATTGATGTTTCTCTCCTTTCTCTAAAAGATTGCGGTGATACCCTTCTCGCTTCCGTAACCGATGGCGAAACTCGGTTTCCTCCATGGTTCGAGATTGGTGATCTCCTCCTTTGATTTTGATTCAAATCATTCATCAATTTCTCTAACTTTCCAATGCCTTCATCAAATTTCTCATTAATACGTTGTTCCATTTGCTCGGCTTCTTCTCTTCTATACAACGCTTCAACATTTTGATGACGATTAGCTCTTCTCAGCGGCATGATTGAAAACTTCTCAAAAACTTCGCAAATCTTCTACAAATCAAACTTCAAACAAACTTCACCTAGGCTCGGCTACTTTCACAAGTATACACGGCCTACCTTCAACAAATGATACCAAAGTGATGCTTCAACTCTCGGCTCAAACACCTTTCCAACTTTGATCCAAAATGAAACGGATCGAAAGCTTCTAACTTGTTGCAACTTCAAGATGAACACGATGAACTTCAACTTCAAATTCCTTGGCTCCAAGACTCGGCTTAGCTATGATTGGCTAAGTCTAGCTCTGATACCGAAACTGACGCAGCGGATAATTGACAAAACGATATGGAACGGTGAAAGTAGCAATCGGTGGATTGAAGATACTGAAATGCCCAAATTCGTTGATCACAAGGATACCGAATTCTAGCTATCTTCGACACATTGATCGCGCACGATACCGTGAGAGAAGATCTTCAATTCTTCAAGCGTTGATCAAGCGCACTTGATTCCGCGAATCGGCTTCAACAATCGTTGATTCGAGCACATTCGAATAATCGAAAGCGGAGATAGGAGATCACACTCAACTACCAATTTAGATGAAAGCACAAAGCTAACAAACAAGAATTTTATTCAACAATCAACAACCTTCAAATGTACAACTCACGCGTATTTATAGTATTTCACCCCTTGACTCTTAAGTCGGCTGCGACTTACGACCCACGACTCAATTAGGTCGTTGCCGACCTAACATCACGCGACTCATTTATTACATGACCTAAGACAGTACAACACTGGTACATCACGACATACGACTTAAAGAAGGTGGTCTCCGACCTATCACAATGTTACATGCAACTCAACAAATTACGTCACTTAGGTTGGTGACGACCTAAAATCATACGACTCAACTCATTACCGACTTAAGACCATATACTAGGTCGTTCAGCGACCTAACACTCGCATATATGACCGACTTAACCAATTACATCACAGTTAGGTCGTATACGACCTAACGACTCAATACAAAGTGGCTCTTCTTAGCATAGGTCGTTCCAACGACTCATCCCATAGCTGCTTAGGTCATAGCTCCTCTTCTTCTATCCTGTTAGGTCGTGGCCGACTCAAGGTCGCTTCCTTAGGTCGTAGCCCCTCTTCTTCAGACCAGTTAGGTCGTGGCCGACTCAAGGCCGCTTCCTTAGGTCGCAGCCCTTCTTCTTCAGACCAGTTAGGTCGTGGCCTTGTCCCCCGAGCTTTGTTAAGTCGTTGTCGCCCTAAGTCCTTAGGTCGTTGCCGACCTAAAACCGACGCTTCCTGCGCCTTAAGACCTTCCTCCCCTGGTTGACTCGTGAACGGCTTAAGGCTTAAAAACGAAACTTCCTTAACTCGTGAACGATTTAGGCCTTCCACCTTAAGTCGAGTACGACTTATCTCCTGAGCTGCATCATATAGGAACCTAAACTTATAATTTGTATCAAAAACTTAGCAACAAAATAATTTGCTCAAAAAATATCAATTTGTATCTAAATTTACTCAAAAAATATAGCAAAAAATTATCTACTGATTTTCCAAGCTACGTTATATTAGGATCTGAATTTTTATCGTCTAAATTTGTTATTGAATTTGTTGCCAAGTTAAATCAACTTATTAGCATGTAGTTTTGTTCGAAAATTAATCTTTCAGTATCCAAATTTGTTGCTGATTTAATAGTATCTGGTTTACTGAATATATTTTTTTGCTAATGCAAATAGTTGAACTTCGGTGTGCCTGAAAGCATCAACATTAATTAATGCAATTAGTTGAATTTTATTTTATTTACATTCACATGATCTGCCCACCACAAACCAAAATTCTAGTTATGTCACTGCTTGCCATAAGAAAAAAAAATTCATATTCAACGTTCGATATACGGTCAAGTGCAAAAGGATTGTTTAAATCCTTTGAAAATCACCTATTTACGTGTTAAATGACCTCTTATTTTTATTTTTATTTTTCTCATGAATAGTCATGGCCAAATAGTGAAAAGTTTCTCAAAATATGAAAATTTTGGAAAACAAGACAACCATCGTATTTATGTCCATGCGTACACTGTTTATATCAACATAAACTTATTAACGTGTCTCATAATGAAATATTCGTGTCCACATAAACTAGAAATTATTGGCTTTATATGATTATTGTTTAAACTGTTTATTAATCTAAATTGACGATCGATTTCCTATGTTTGTAGCAAATTATAAAACTATTGCATTACCTTACTTGCTATATATAAATCAAGATAGTTACGTAAGTGTGCTATATATTAGCTACAAAAATACCTTCTTTAATTGACTCTTTTGCAGAAGCTTTTCACATATGTCGTCAGTGCATGATGTTGTTTCTATTCTCTATTTGCAGGTTGACTTCTGCCCACAGATTTTGATACGTACGACTCCTAGCTATCATATGTATAACATGGAAAATACGAGTTATGATCGATGATTATTTAAATATTTGCTTTGCGACAAATATTAATTCAGAGGGTGGTGGATTTTAGACAGCAAAAAATTTGAAAATTTCTATATCTTTGAATCTAACAGCAGTCCTTTTCTTCCTGTTTTTATCATAAATCTTCAGTAGTAACCCATGTGTAAGCCATTAGACCATTGTTTTTTAGGACTGATTTTATGATATGGATGGAATACTTGTTTAAATGGTACTCTTCCATGAAAAAGTTAAACTTTAAATTTTAGCAAAAAAGTTCTATTATGGAGAGGAGTCAGTCCAAAGTAAACAAAGAAGGATTGTGTAGGTGCCACGCATCATTCAGAATAAACTTCTGAACACGTAAAAATAAATCGCTACAGCTATCTCCAACTCAACTCAACGGTCTTATTAATGGCATCTCTTCTATGAGCGTTTTTCTCTTTCTCGTTAAACCCTGCTCCTCTTCTCTTGCTTAGCTCTACCATATTTCGTTCTCTTTACTGTCGTTCCTTGGATTCGACTGCTCTCTGGTTTCTTGGGTGACTCGATGTCTGTCTCGAGTGTTGCCGAGTTCGCTCTCTCCGGTACGTTCCTGTGCGATTGCCCTCCGTTTGTCGCTATTGCTTCGGCTTTACTGGCGGAGGTGGCTGCTCCGATTTCGATTTCCTTTACTGGTGATCGATCTGTGGACATTAGGGTTTACTCTTTGAGGCAATTTGGGGCTTTGTCTCGTGCTCGTTTCTTGTTGGTTGACAATTGCTTTATGGAGATTTTGCCGTTATTCTCCGACGATTTGGTATCGCGGCCTCCTCCTCACTGGCATGGGTATTTGGATGCTGATTTGGTGCAGTCCGCTGCTTGTATTGGCGATTCTGGGTATGGCCGGAGTCGGGATTTCATCGCTCGCTTTGTGCCATCTCTGAATTTCTCGGCGGCTTGCGTCTTTAAGCCTTGTGGGGAGGAGGGGGTGACGGTGGGTTCGGTCGATTGCTTTTTTGGGTGTGTGGCTAGTGAGCAGCTTGATGGGGGTTTCATCGCCTCATCAAACTCTACTATTCCTGATACCCTACCTCCGTCTCAGCATGTTACTGATGATTTTGTGTCGCCTTCTGTTGGTTGTCTGGTTAGTGATGGGGAGTTCTTGGATGCCACCGTGGTTGATGGGGATTTCACCGCCCCATGTAGCCAAGTGCTCAGTGATGTCTTGCCTCGGTTGCAGCTTGCTGTTGTTCCCTCTGGGCCTGAGCTCGGTGATGTCATGCTCGACGTCTCCGTTGCCTTGTTCCAGGCTTGCCCAGTGTTTGATGGGTTTTTCATTTCTATTGGTGAGGTTGTGATGGTTGGTTGGTTTGTGGGATCTCGGTGGGTTTTTGGTGGTCTTTTTGTCGGTTGTTTGGGCGGGGGGATCTTAGTGGTTGCTTCTCTCGGTCTCTTCCTTGAGAGATCTCCCCAGGTATGTTGTGGTTGGAGAGGTCAGGTGAGTTCTTTTTCTCAGTGTTCTACTTCTGTCTTTGTTGGAGATGTTGTTACTATTGCTTGTTCTTGGGTTGATGTTGTTTCTTTATTGACTATGAGCCATGACACACTTTGGTGTGTGCTCCCTGGCATGGTTGCTCTGTCCGGGAAGGGTTACATGACAGGTCATGTAGGCAGTGAGCGCTTCGTGCGGAGCGGTCAGTGCAGGTCTTATTATTGGTTTTTGATTTACTGCCATTGCGAGGCCGATTCTGTGTCGTATATGGCTATCTTGGGTCTTCATTCGCTGGTTGGTATTCTGCGGTCCTTACGGAGAACTCACTCATCCAGGATCGAGAGGCCCGGGCGATATTCTTGGTATTTTCGCATAGTGGTCACAGATGTGGATCACTATGCGGAAAGCCGGGAACTTTGCCGGCTTTCCTCGACTCCCTCTGTTGATCTCTCTGTTTCGACCATCGTGCGAACCTCACCTGTCTCGCGGGGCTATCTCATCAGTGACAGTCCGGCTTGTGTTAGGTTCCTACAGCACCGTGGGTTGCGTATAATATGCGGCCCTACATACTTTCGTTTTATTCCGTCTGTCGAGGTGTCTTCAGCCTCATCGTCTGATTGCTGCTCTTCTCTTTGCTCCTTGCCATCGTCCTCTTGTTCCTTATCCATTTCCATCCCGATGCTTAGCGAAGCGGAGATTGCGATCATTAATGATCGTCTCTCTCGCCTAACTAAGAACTCAGCTCCTTCCAGATCCTCTCTTAGGTTCTCGGGTTCGTCGGAGCCGGCTCAGGCTTCTGCCGATCCCATCCCTCGGGTATCGGCTTCCCGTGTGCAGAGACCTTCTCGTCGGCGCACGAGAGATCACCTCTCCACTCCTCGTACTATCCGTACTCGCTCTATAGCGGCGACTAAGCAGACAGATCGGTCTGCTTTTTCATCGTTGTGTCTTATTTGAGCTGGGTCTGTTCTGTTCCCCCTGTCTTGTCTTTTTTCCTCTGGTTTCAGGCTTTCATGTCGAACTTTCTTTTCTGTAACGTTCGTGGTATTGGCAATGAAGCTTCTTACGCTAGATTAAAGCGCATTGTCCGTAAACATTCTATTTGCTTGGTTGCTCTGTTAGAACCTTTTGTAGGATCTGAAGAGATTTCCAGGGTTGTCCTGTCGCTTGGGTTTGGAGGTGCTGTGTCCAATGTTTCGGGTAAGATTTGGATTCTTTGGTCCAAATGCTGTGTGGTCCACCCTTTGTTTGACTCGGATCAGCTTATCTCTGTGGTTTGCCCTGCTTCTCTTTTTCCTCATCCATTTCTGTTTTCGGCGGTGTACGCCAAGTGTGATAGGATGGGGAGATTATCCCTATGGGATGATATTCTTCATCTACCTGAGATGGGCTTTCCGTGCTTTGTAGTGGGTGGTGATTTCAATGTTGTCGCTAGCCAGGCTGAGAAACTGGGGGGGGGGGGGGCCATTAACCGCTCATCGGTCGCTGATTTCAATTCTTTCATTGTGAGCTCTGGATTCTCCGAAATTCCTTTTGTGGGATCGGCTTATACCTGGTCTAACAACCAGGAGGGTCCGAACCGGATCCTCTCTCGGTTGGACAGGATTTTTGGGTCACTTGAATGGCTTAATCTTCCTTTCTCTTTCTCTACATCGCATCTCCATCGTGCCTGCTTTGATCATGCCCCGTTGGTTTTGCGATGTATTCCTCGATCTCTCTCGGGGCCTACTTCTTTCCGCTTCCTCAGTATGTGGTGTTCCCATCACTCCTTTCTTCAGGTTGTCGAGGAGTCGTGATCCGCTCCTATCTCAGCTTCTCCCATGGGGGTTTTTTCCCAAAAGCTGAAACGTCTTAAGGCTAGACTTAAGACCTGGAATTCCCTTGTTTTCAGGAATATTTTCGACCGTGTTAGAGCGGCTGAGGAGTCCCTTATTCTTGCCGAATCGTCGTTCGACGAGAACCCTACGGCCGAAAACAGGGAGAAATGGGCGTCGGCCCAATTGGCTTTCTCTTCGGAGCTTCGTATCGAACACTCTTATCTTCGCCAAAAGGCAAGGGTAAAATGGGTGGTCGATGGGGATTCGAACTCCAAATTTTTCCATTCATCCATTCGTAAAAAAGCCAACCTTCTTTCCATTCGAGAGATTTTGAGACTGGATTTTTCTTTGGCGTCCTCTCCGTCTGAAGTTAAAGAGATCATAGTGTCACCTTTTCAGTCTTTCCTGGGTTTTCCCTCGGTGGAGGAGCAGGATCTGGATATCCTCTCTTTCATTCCCAGATTGATCTCTTCTGAAGATGCCGATGGTCTGGCGGATCCGCCAACTATGGAGGAAATCCGTGCTTGCGTCTTTGCTCTCAGCAAAGATAGTGCTTCCGGTCCGGATGGTTTCAACGGATCTTTCTATCGGAGAGTCTGGCCTATCATTCAATTGGATTTTTGTTTAGCAATCCAGCAATTCTTTGCCGGCTGTCTTCTCCCTATTAGTTGGGCTTCCACCAACTTGGTTTTAATTCCGAAGTGTGATAACCCTCGGTCATGCGCGGAATTTCGTCCCATCAGCTTGTGTAATTTTTCCAACAAAGTTATTTCTAAGGTTTTGGCCATTCGTTTGGCTCCGTTTCTTGACCGTATCATATCCTCCTCGCAGGCAGGTTTTGTGAAGGGTCGTCTTATCACTGATAACGTCCTTCTAGCCCAGGAACTGATTTCCCAGATTGACAGGAAGGTTAGAGGTTCCAATGTCGTTTTCAAACTTGATATGGAGAAGGCTTATGATCGCATGTCGTGGTTTTTCATCATTAGAGTTCTGCATGCTTTTGGCCTTCCCGAAACCCTTATTGACTTGGTTTGGAGACTTATCTCTAACTGTTGGTTTTCCGTCCTCATTAACGGATCGGCCAATGGTTTCTTTAGGGCTGGTAGGGGTCTCCGCCAGGGTGATCCTCTATCGCCTTCTCTTTTCGTGATTGCGGCTGAAGCTTTCATTCGAGGGATGCACACCTTAACGATTTTCGGCTAGGTTCACCGATTTGGTCTTCCGAGTAGGTGCCGCTCATATCTTCCTTATTCTTTGCGGATGACATTGTCATTTTCTCTAACGGTAACCGAACGTCTGTTCGTCGCCTTATTCGGTTTATCCATCAGTACGAGCGATGCTCGGGCCAGCGCGTTAACTCGTCCAAGCGTTGCTTCGTTCATGCGAAGGATATGGATTCTACCAGGGTTTCCTGGATCCATTCGTTCACAGGATTCAGGGAGGCTTCTCTTCCTCTTCCTTACTTGGGTATTGTTCTCTACAGGGGCCGGAAACTTAATGCGCTTTTCGACCCTCTGACGGATAAGGTTAGGGGAAAGATCATTCGGTGGAATGCTTCGTTTCTATCTCAGGCAGGAAGATTGGTTCTTATCAAGTCGGTATTAGGCTCGCTGGGTACTCATGTCTTCGCAGCGATGTCTCCTACCGCCTCTTTTTTCAGGTCTTTCCAATCTTTGGCTTTTTCTTTCTTCTGGGGGTCGAATGTTGACAACCACCGTCATCACTGGGTTTCGTGGGACGTGGTGTGTCGTCCCAAGGACGAGGGCGGGCTAGGGTTGCGAAATCCGAAAGATATTTGTTCGGCTTTTGCTTGCAAGCTGTGGTACAGGTTTGGGACTTTAGATTCCCTTTGGGCGAAGTTCCTCCGAGCCGAGTACCAAAGTCTGGCCTCCGCAGGCTATTCCGGCTGTCCAACCTTCGCTAGTGAAACTTGGAAGCACATGCAATCGGTCAAGCCTCTCTCCGACTCCCACGGAGGCCAATCCGGTTGGGATGGTGGTTCGTTTTCCATCTTGAAAGCTTGGAGTTCGGTTCGTCTATCTTCCCCCATTCAGCCTTTATTCTCCTTCATTTGGGACGCCAGAATCCCTCCTAAAGTGTCTCTATTCATGTGGCGAACTCTTCATAAGGGATTGCCAGTTGATGAGAACCTTCAGCGGATTGGTATTCCTTTCATTTCCCGTTGCAGATGTTGCGGTAACGGAAATTCGGAATCTTTGAATCATTTAATCTTTACCGGTTTCTCTGCCAGATCCTGCTGGAATTATTTCGGTAACCTTTTAGGTGTAAGAGGTTGCAACAACTCGTCGGAGGATTTACAAATGACCTGGTTGAACGGTATCAAAGGCAAATCTCTCCGTTCTGTTGTTTTCCGCTTAATTCCCTGCCTTATTTGCTGGCACCTTTGGTGTGCGCGGAATAAGGTTATTTTCGAGGAGTCTACCATGAATCCCGTATCGGTTATTCGCCGGGTGAGAAATGATGTTTTTCTCGCTTTTCGTGGCAGACCTTTCAAGGGTTCGATTAGCTCTCGTTCTGCCCATCTTGTGGCTATGTTTTCTATTATCTGTTCTCAGCCCGCCGTCAGGGCGGGCGTTGGTTGATGTGCGTCCTTAGGCCAGGTAGTTCTGGCTTAACCACCTCCGTCTTCCCCCCCCATTTTTTTCTCTGATTTAGTGGCTTCTGGTTGCAGGCTCTGGTTTTTTAGGTTTGGTTTGGGGTCGGTTGTTTCTTCTATTGGCTTGGATTTGGGCGGTCGATTTTCTGGATCTTGTTTCATCATTCTTTTTTTTTTTTGGCTCCCGTTGCTGGATCTCATTGTTCTGTATTATTTCCATACTGGGAGGATCCTTCGGAAGCTATCTTCGCTGCTTCTATTTTTGAGGTTTTTTATATATACGGCTGCTTCGCCGCATCTTGTTTTATGGTCCTTCCGTTGGCTTATTTTTTTCATTTTTTTTATCGGTTTTATTTGATTTTTCCTTCGTTGGCTTCTTTCGTCGACTTTTAGTCTTTCTTGGTATGGGTTACCTGTCAGGCTTGTTGACAGCTTCTGTTTCTATTTATATATCTCTCTTTAAAAAAAAAAGAGAGTAAACTTCTGAGGTTCACGTAAGCTGTATTAAGATTGAAAATGACGGGAAAGTGATTCCCAGCTTGTATACATTTTTTCTTCCTTGAACTTGGATGCATGTTTATAAGCAATTCACTCGTGCTATTTAAATAATTGTTCCAGTTATTATCACATACGTAATGGTGATTTAATCCACGTATTCCTAATATACCCTTACAAATAATAATAACAAAAAAAACACTATTCAGTAAAAAAATCTTTATTTGAAAAATCACTTCATCAAATCACGGAACCGCAATAAAATTCAGTATGAAATTATGTTACCGCAAAGTTAAATGGTTTAAGTAATCGTTTATTGAACTACGTAATCGACTTAAGTGGATGTGACTCTACCATGTAGTGGCACCGGAGCGTGGTAACGAATTAGCCTCGTATTGACCTTTGTGGTTGGTATACAAGTTAGACGCTATCGGTAATTTCAAGCTTAAAAAAATTCATAAAAACATCAAATTCTAAATTTATTAGTCATGATTTGTCGATTCGCATTATCAACGTCAATATCCATTAGTTCAGTCCGATTATTTGATATTTTAAGCTAGAATTTAAAGTGGAATGGTTTATTGATTAGAAGATTTTAGATATAATACGATAAGAAAGAATGAAAGAAGGTAAATAAGTGTATAAATTTAACATGTATAATTTTGTCCTAGAATTTTCAAAACTAGAGGGATCAACCCAATAAATTCTCTTGTCTCTGTAGAGTTTGCCAAGAAAAAACATACTATAATATAAATTTAATCCAAATCATGAGGAAAGAATGTGTAAAATCAAATATAAGTTAGAAAACAAACAAGTCGAGCTGTTGAACAATCCGATAATCCACAACCAGACATAATCCAGATAAGTCAGTAGTTAGAGTAATAAAAATAAAATATAAATCATAGATTTTCATGTACATCCACTTTATGAAAGGCTAAAGGGGAATTTTCAATAAGGGGATTAAAATAAATTCTATATTCTAATGCGCAATTAAAATTAAAGAGGAATTAATTTTGTCATTTTCTGAAATTCTTTTTTTTTTGAATTGCCTAGAGAATGTAACTCTACTTGTAAACTCTAAGGAAGTATATGCCTATCAAATACATACTTAGGTATTTGTTACTGGGTTGTCGGTTTCGGGGTTCGAACTTGTGACCTTTGGTCTTGTAGTTTGAACCATCAACCAATTAATATGCCAACTCTATTAGCATTCTATGAAACCAAACGTAATATCATGTATCTAGAGGCCAAAAGCTAAGCAATATAGATGCTGCAGTCATCCATAGTGTTAACTTCTGCTGACAAAATACAATAGTGCTAATGATATCCATAATATCAGAAGCATTTGAATATGGACAAAATCACATATTTTCAAAAACAACATTTCACTGATTATATTTCAAAATAATTCATATCCAAGTTACATAAACCCTTAACGTTTCCCACGTAAAGATCAATTATAATCATTATAAAAATACACCAAGAGAGACATGTGGCGATGCCCACTTAGATGATTAGAGTCAATACAGTCATATATGACTTAATATATACAGCGGAAATAAACAGAATAAACTGCAACTCCTATTTAGCTATCCGTCAACCACATGATTGTCTCCAGAAGCTCTATTCGTCAAAACCAAAAACATGTAAACCTCAACGCTCGGCCTACTAAATCAATTTTGAGCACCCGAGAGTTGAAGGGCAAACAAAAACTTCGGATCAAACATAAAGCCTGGTGTAAATAATTCTATTACGTCTTTGTTTACTTATATTAAGCAAGACCAAGCCTCTTAGCGGAACGGGTTTCTCCTCACTGATATCCTTTCCAAAACTTAAATTTTGCAGATCTTTTCCTGCAACTAAACTGGTTAATTAAATAGATAATAATAATAAATATAGCAATGTCCCTTATGCTAAAAACAGTTAATAAATGGACCATATGTCCGAAATTTAGGCTAACTGTCTGCAAACTAGACTAACAGTCAAATTGGCTGACTTGGGCATACCAAAATAAAATATCAAATGGTCTAAACATATATTAGGCAAAAATTCTGAACGGTCTCTTTTTAACTTACTTCTCCAAGGGTCAACTGATCCTAATTGTTTTGTGGCTTTCTAATAACTTACCTCAGTACATAAATATCATTTTTGCATGTAACCAACATTTTAGTCTTACCTGTGACTAAGCCCTACACACTGGAATTCTGGACTAAATTAGCTAGGGACTAATAGTTAATGAGCATAGGGCGTGACCCTACACAACTCCTATATGGTCTTCTAATCCGAGTCATTTTCATAGGGCTAACTACCCTTCATCTTTTTCCTTGAAAAACCTTTTCAAAATGATTTAACCTTTTAAATCATATATATACAAGAAACATACATCTTTATCTTTATTCTAAGTTATCTTGCCAGATTATATATACTTTACTTAAAATAATGTTAACAAATTTTAATGTGGATTAGCTATCATTCCAAAATAAGTTAAAGTCCTTTTTAACATGAAAACACTTAGGCTAAATTGCATATTTAATACATTTGAAACCTTTGTTTAAAACCTTTAAACAACTCTTTCGAAACCTTGAAACTGACCCATTCGAAACCCTTGAAAGTAATCCTTTCGAAACCATTAAAAGCCTTTCCTTTAAAAGCATCAAAACATTAGGCATCCTTCTTTAAAATCTTTAAATATTGCCTTTCGAAAACATAGGAAAAGCTCTTCCTTTTCAACCCTTTCGAAACCTTATGGAACCCCTCCTTTGAAACCATTTATTAAAACCCTTTCGAAAGCATTAAAATACTAAATCTTTCGAAAGCCTTTGGGTTCAGTTTAAAACATATGAAAACCTTTCGAAACCATTCAAAAGTTTACCCCTTCGAAACCTTTAAAAACTGCTTTGGTCAAAACCCTGTGGATTATGCCTTGAAGTAGAGCAAAGAGATCAGAAACCCATTAAAGTCGAAAGCACTTCTTTCAAAATTATGAAAACTGTCACTTTCAAAACCATTTGGGTTATACTTCAATTATAGAAAAAAGGTGTTTTAAACATTTAAGTCGAAAGCATCTATTTCTAAACCATATCCTAAGTGAAGAAGTAATGGCATCAAAACCATCCCTTTGAAAGCTTTGGAGAAGTGAAAATATTTTAGAAAACAAAGCAACCGCTTTGAAACCATTTGGGTTAAAAGGAAGAAAGAGACAGTCAAAAGGTTTCGATTTAGTCTAAAGTAATCCTTTAAAATAAGAGCGCAAGCCAATTTAAACCATTTCTTCAAATCTAATTGACCTAATCGAAAGCTAACCATGTCGAAAGTTACTTAGTCGAAAGCAAGCAGGTGCTTTTCCATTTAAAAGCAAAATATTTCCTCAACCCATTCGGAACCCCTAGTTTCGACTTTATACCTCACACCTGCCTCTAATTCACTAAGTACCAATTCCCTGATACCATGTACATTAATTTTGACAGAGTCAAAGGCGAAGATAAGGAGGCAGAAGCTGGTGCCGAAAGCATCAAAATAGTGAAAAACATGTTTATTTGTCATTTTAAACTATTTTTTTGTACCTAACCTGCCTTGTTTGTCAAATTGCGATTGATTGTAAGTTTCCCTTTTCTAAAAGTACTGCCGACTTTCTAAAAATAAAAATTTGAATTTATTTACAAATTGTCCATTCTCATTTTATAAATATATAAAACATTTAACTTTCATATCTTGAATAATTTTATATATCCATTAAAACACTTAGGAAAATTCTACAAAAATTCTTGAAAATCACTTTTTATATATTTTCTAACATATATAAATTTCAGACCCAAACCATTAAATATTTAACCATAAATAATTTTTAACCTAAAAAAATATTTTCTTCGCTAGAAAATTCATATAAGTTCCGAAAAAAATTCTAAAAATTGAAACCCGTCATCAAAATAATATATCTAGTCTATATAAATATTTACAAGGCATTTGGATGTCATTTAGTAGGGTTTTCACCTTAAAACATATCGTAAAGTCAATATGAACATACATAAATCATCAATAAGCATATATAATCATTTCATCATTCAAAAACATGGAAAATCAATGCAAAATATTTTCGATTTCATCTTAAAATCGAAAACAAAAAAAATATGAGATGTAAACAATATTTACCTTATCTTTAGACATTAAAGAGATTTATAGAATGGATTTGATTCGAATAAGCCTTTTTTCTTAGCTTTTCTTAATATTCTTCCCCCTCTTTTTAATGTCGACCGGACTTGTGTTTGAAATTTTTTATAAAATGAAATGAACGTGTAGGAGAAACACACCAAGTTTTTTTAGTGATATAGCAATGGCATCTTTCCTTTTTACCTCTCATCTATTTCATGTTACCTCTTCTCTAAATTCATTGGTTAAGTGGCTCGGCTATCTTTTAAGAAAGTCAAATCTCAAACTCCTAATCAACATATTATTCAATTTAATTTAACTAATTAAATATTCTAAATAATGTTACCAAAAATATGGAGTGTTACAACCCCCTCCTTAAGGAATTTCGTCCTCGAAATTATGATAGGGCACAAAACATATCGATCAAAGAGCTAAAACATACCACCAAACAACTCAAGATAAATATCTCTAATCTTGCTTTCAATCTCCCAAGTACGGTCCCTGTAATCGTTGCTCCACTGTACTTTAACTAATCTAACTGTCTTGGTTCTAAGCCTCTTCTCATCTCTCGCAACAATGCAAATCGGCTTTCTCACTATAGTCAAGTATGGTTCTACTACTAAGTCCTCAAGCACAATCGGCGGAATAGTAGTCTCTGGCCTCTGATTCATTTTTTGAGATGAGAATGATGGAAAACATCGTGAACTTCTTCCAAACTGCTTGGTAACTCAACTCTATATGCGAGTTTTCAATCTTCTCAATAATATGAAAAGGTCCAACGAATCTTGATGCTAACTTTTTTGATTTCCCAAATCTAATCATACCCTTTGTCGGTGGCACTTTGACGAAAACCTGATCTCCAACTGAGAATTCAAGATCTTTCCTTCTTCTATATGCATAGTTTTTCTTCCTAGATTAAGCCTCCTTCATTCTAGCTTAAATGACCTCAATTTTTTCTAGCTTCTCTGACCAAATCTCGACCAAGAACCAACCTATCACCGGTCTCTAACCAACATACGGGAGATTTGCATGGCCTTCCATATAAAGCTTCAAACGGTGCCTTCCCAATGTTACTCTAATAACTGTTGTTATACTTAAACTTGACTAGATGCAGATGTTCTTTCCATGATCCCTCGAAATCTAGAACATAAGTTCTTAACAAATCGTCCAAGATTTTATTAACCCTTTTCGATTGCCCATCTGTTTGCGGATGGTAAGCAGTACTCATCTTGAGCATGGTCCTAAAATATCCTGTAGACTCTTCCAGAACTTGCTAGAGAATAATGGATCTCTATCACTTACTATACTACTTGGAATTCCATGCAGTCTAACCACGGCTTTCATAAACAACTTCATTAAAATAGGTGTCGCTCTAGTTGACTTAACTGGGTGAAATGGGCACTCATGGTCATTCTCTCCACCAAAACCCATATATTTTCATTTTCTATGTTCGATATTGGCAACTCGTTAATAAAATCCATGGAAATAGACTCTCATTTCCATACCGTAATATCTAATGGCCGAAGCAACCCACTAGGCTTTTAGTGTTCGGCCTTTTCGCGCTGGCAATTCAAACACTACTTTACCAATAAGCAAATATCATGCTTCATACATTCCCAAAAGAAACTTTTCTTCCTATCCTGATACATCTTAGTTCCTTCTGGATGAATAGAGAACTTTGAATGATGGCATTCATCCAAGACTTCTTTCTTTATGTTTCCTACACTCAGAACACATAATCTCTCTCTCTCTCTCTTTCTCAACTACTCGTTCTGGTCAAGACTGAAATCTTTCAAATCATTGCTCTCAGTTCGATCTCTTAACTTCCTTATCCGCTCAGCTAATATTGGGTCTTCTTTCTTCTTAGAAACAATCCTTTTGATCATCACTAGTTCGAAATTCCAAATAAGATAACACTACGGTTTCTCAGCTAGACCCAGCCTAAGATCTCCACTGCACTTTACAATCTGCTAATGCTTTCAAATCTTTCCACTCAACAATTATCGCTAACACTGCATTATGGTGTTTCCTACTAAGTGCTTCTGCAACCTTATTGCATTTCCCTAGTGTGTACTCAATCCTAAAATCATAAGCGGCTATAAGCTCTAACCACCTCTGTTATCCCATGTTCAGCTTTTTCTGAAAGAAAAAATACTTCAGCAACTTATGATCTGCATATAACTCAGACCTCTCACTTAAATGGTTATGTCACCAAACCTTCAATGCAAAAATCACTGCAGCCAATTCCAAATCATGCGTCGGATATGAGACCTTATGCATTCTAACTGTCTAGAAGTATAGGCAATCACTTTAACCATTTGCATCAACATAGCTCCTAATCATGTTCCACATGCATCTACATAAACCAGCAACTTCCGATTCCCTTTCGAAATAACAAAAAATGGTGCATGGGTCAATAAGTGTTTCGATCTCTGGAATGCTTCCTTACACTTACTGATCCATGCAAACTTCACATCCTTTCTCGTTAGCTTGGTCAATGGTGCTGCTATCCATAAAAAATCATTAATGAACCTCCGATGAAACCCGGAAAATCCAAGGAAACTCTTTATCTCAGTCGTTATCTCGGATCTCTTCCAACTATTCACCGCTTCTTTTGTGAGAAAAAATGTCCAAGAAACTTCACTTCTTTCTTCTAGAAATGACATTTTGAGAACTTTGCCTTTAGTTGATGCTGCCTCAGCATCTCGGGAACCACTCTAAGATGAACTCATGCTCTCTTACATCCTTATAGTAAGATATCATCTACGAAAACCAATACGAACCTATCCAAGTGCTCTCGAAAACTCGGTTCATCAAATCCACAAAGAATATCGGTATATTAGTCAGTCCGAATGGCATAACTAACCATTCGTATGACCCATACCTGGTCCTAAACATCGTCAAAGGTATACTATCCTCTACTACTCCATGCTGATGAAAACTCTTTTCCAAATCTAACTAGGAACATATCTTGGCTCCACTTAACTGATCGAACAAGTCGTTTATCCTCGGCAATGGATATCGATTTTTTATTGTCTTCTCATTCAACTTACGATAATCGATACATAGCCTTAACAATTTGTCCGGCTTACTAGTGAACACTGCGGCTGCTCAACAAGGCAAATTACTCGACCTGATAAACATCTTGCCTTCTAAATCCGCCAACTGCACCGTCAACTCCCTCATCTCTTTAGGGGTCATCCTACTTGGCAGCCTACTCACTGGTTCTGCTCTCGGAACCAAATCTATATGAAACTCAATGGCTCATTTCACGGGTAATCCAACTACAGGCTCAAAAAAATCTGCGAATTCTCTAACCATGAAAACTCGACTCAAATCATCTTCAAATTCCATAACACCCAACAAAGGATTCACCTCACTGCTAGAACCTTCTATTGTATAAACAATCATATTGCTACAATCAGGGTGCCTAAATGATATTTTCCTATCCTAGAAAAATATCCTAGTATTGTACTCTCTTCACCAATCCATCGCTAGAATAATAATTAACCCCATAGTATTGTACTCCTATTGGATTCGCAACCCGTAAGGAAGTAACTAAGTATGTGGGTTTTAGGTTAAGATTATCTATCAAACATCTATATATAAAAGAATATGATGCACCAATTTTAAATAGAACGCTAACAGACATACCATGAATCTGAAGCATACCTCTTAAAACAGCCTTTCCCTTCTCCTTATATGTTAGCTTCGAAGTAGCAGGCTTCAATGCATATGCCTTGCCTTTTCCATCCTTGGCGGGCTCCTTGCACTGGTTCTTTTAGTGACCAATATGGTCACAATTGAAGCACCTGACATTCCACTTCACAGCTACATTCTTTGCATTTCCAGCATGACACCCATCAGTGAAAGGTCCCTTCTTATTGCACTTAAAACAGACAATCTCAAACTTCCCTTTCTTAGCTGCTTCATCCTTCTGAGCACCTTTCTTAGGAAAGAACTTGCTCTTCTTATTTTTCCCCACCTGGACCTCATTAGCTTTACTCTTCTCCAAGGAATCGAGCATCTCCTCATGCCATAAGGGCATCTCCACTACAACATCAGAAGGATCTCTAATATGAGGTAATGTAGCCTTAGCTAACTCAAGCTTCAACCTCCTAATGAACTTCTCATTCCTCTTCATCATTTTATCCACCGAAGCATACCCATATCTGGCCAACTCCTCGAACCCGTACTCTAACTCAGCAAACTTTCTGATTAGAGCTTACCGTGTTATCATAGAAATGAACTTCTCCTGGAACCACCTCTTGAAATCTTCCTATGTCATAGTCTCCTTATCCATTGTCATGGTCACACTATTCCACCAAAAGAAAGCTGATTCCTAAAGCTGTCTTGAAGCAAGTCTTCTATTCTACTCATCATTGAGTGCCAAATCTACAAAAATTCTCTCACAATGTCGTAACCAATTCTCCACCTCTATAACATCTTTGGTTTCAATAAACGGCATCCCTCCAAACTTAGTATAATCTCCACTCAACTTAGCATACTAGTTAACTACTGAAACTTCCGAAACCCTTGCTCCTGCAACATTTCCTACTGACACTCCAGCTGCAACACCTGCTTGCATCATATTCATGAAAAACTGATACATAGATTCCGTTTCAACTTGCGGGTCTCCAGCATCCACATTCTCTGCTTATGTCTGACCATGGATCCTTCTCACATTAGGTTTGGTATTCCCACCAATTCTTCCCCTCCTGGGTTAACTCTTTCTCTTCGACCATTCATATTTTTATTCAAACATCATGAGATACAGAAAATAACCTAACAAAGATAGGAGTCTAGAGATAAAGCGTATATTTATATATAGCAAATACAAGTATGTTATTATAGCGTTATCCCATACCCCAATCTTATTCTAATCCCTTAGGATTATGTTTTAAAAACCATTTTTAATTCAAAGTTTGTCATAAACATATGCTCTAGTACCAAGTTCTAGTATCCCATATCTAGAGGCCAAAAGCTAAACACTGTAGATGATGTAGTCATCCATATTATTAACTTCTGATGACCAAATACGGTAGTGCTAATGGCATCCACAATATCATAAGCATTTGAATATGAACAAAATCACATATTTCAAAAAACAACATTTCACTAGTTACATTTCAAAATAATTCATATCCAAGTTACATAACCCCTTAACATTTCCCATATAAAGATCAGTTATAATCATTATAAAAATACGCCAAGAGCGGTACATGGTGATGCCCCCTTAGATAATCAGAGTCAATATAGTCATATTTGACTAAACATACATGGCAGAAATAAATGGAATAAATTGCAACTCCTATTTAGCTATCCGTCAACCACCTGCTTTTCTCCGGAAGCTTTATTCGTCAAAACCATAAACTTGTAAACCTCAATCCTCAGCCTACTCAAATCAATTTTAAGCACCCGAGAGTTTAAGGTGAAACAAAAACTTCGAGTCAGACATAAAGCCTGGTGTAAATAATTCTATTACATCATTATTTATTATTATTAAGTGAGACCATGCCGCTTAGTGGAACGGGTTTCCCCTCACTAATATCCTTTTCGAAACATATATTTTGCAAATCTTTCCTGTAACCAAAATGGATAATCAAACAGATTATAATAATAAATGTAGCAATGTCTGTTATGCTAAAAATGGCAACAAATGGGCCATCTATCCAAAATCTGGACTAACTTCCTTTAAACTTGACTAACTGTGCTCAAACTGGACTAACTATCCCATTGGCTGACTTGGTCCTATCAGATAAAATAATAAATTTCTAAACATCTGTTAGACAAAATTTCCGGACGGTCTGTCCTTAACTTACTTCTTCGAGGGTCAATTGATCCTAATGGTTTGTGGCTTTCCAATAACCTACCTTTGTACATAAATATTCTTTTCTGTGTGTAAAAAAAAATTTAGTCTTACCTGTGACTAAGCCCTACACACTGGAATTCTGGACTAAATGAGCAAGGAGCTAATATCAACCGAGCATTGGCATGACCCTACACAAGTCTTTTCTGGTCTTCTAATCTGAGTCATTTTCATAGGGTTAACAACCCATCATCTGTTTCGTTGAAAAACCTTATCAAAATAATTTAATGTTTTAAATCATATATATACAAGGAAAACACATCCTTAGCTTTATTATAAGCTATTTGCCACGTTACATAAAATTTACTAAAATTAATGTTGATGAATTTTAATAAGGATTAGCTATGCTTCCAAAATAAGTTAAAATCCTTTTTTACTTGAAAACACTTAGATTATATTGCCTAGTTAATATATTCGAAACCTCTGGTAAAACCTTTAAACAACCCTATTGATACCCTTGAAAGTAGCCCTTTCGAAACCATTGAAAGTAATCATTTCGAAACCATTAAAAGCCTTTCCTTCGAAAGCTTCAAAACATTAGACATCATTCTTTATAACCATTAAATATTTCCATTTGAAAACATAAGGAAAACACTTCCTTTAAACCCTTTTGAAACCTTGAGGAACCACCCTTTAAAACCATTCATTAAAATCCTTTTGACAGCATTAAAATACTAAACCTTTTGAAAGCCTTTTGATTCAAGTTAAAACATGTGAAAACCTTTCAAAACCATTCAAAATTTTGCCACTTCGAAACCTTTGTAAACTATTTCGGTCGAAACCCTTTGTATTATCCCTTCAAGTAGAAAAAAAGGATTAAAAACCTATTAAAGTCAAAAGCACTTCTTTCGAAATTATTAAAACCATATCTTTCTAAACAATTCGGGTTATAATACAATTATAGAAAAAGGTCGTTAAAACATTTAAGTCAAAAGCATCTTTTTCAAAACCTATCCTACATAAAGAAATGATGGTGTCAAAACCATCCCTTCGAAATCTTTGGAGAAGTTACCATATTTAAAAAAAAACCAACCCCTTCGAAACAATCTGGGTCGAAAGGTAGAAAAAGGCAGTCAAAAGGTTTCGATTTAGTCGAAAGCAGTCCCTAAAACAAAAGCGCAACCCAATCAAAATCATTTCTTTAAATCCAATTGGCCTGGTCAAAAGCTAACCAAGTTGAAAGTTACTTAGTCAAAAGCAAGCAGGTGCATTTCTATTTAAAAGCAAAACAATCCCTTAACCCTTTCGGAATGCCCGATTTCGACTTTATACCTTCTGCCTGCATCAAATTCACTACGTAGCGGTTCCTTGATACTATGCGCATTGGTTTCAATTGAATCGGGGGCGGAACCTGGAGCCGTAAGCATCAAAAAAGTGAAAACATGTTTATTTGTCCTTTTAAACTATATTTTTGCACCTAACCTGGCTTATTTGTTGAATTGTGATTGGTTGCAAGTCTCTCCTTTCTAATAGTACTGCCGACTTTCCAGAAATTTTTGAATTTATTCATGAAAAGCCCCTTCTCCTTTTAAAAATATATAAAACATTTAAGTCCCAATATCAAGATAAGTCAATAGTTAAAATAATAAAAATAAAATATAACACATAGATTTTCATGTATATCCACTTTAAAAACAAAAGCAGGGTGGACACACGGCGTGGTTTACTTAAGTGAGTATCAATGAATACCATGATCTTAAGGTTTCCCATGATCTCCAAAAAAAAAATTGAGGAGGAACTAATTTTGTCATCACCTGAAAACTTCTTTTTTGAATTACCTAGAGAACCTAATTTTGCTTGTAAACTCTAGCGAAGTATATGCCTACCAAATATATGTTTTGGGTACTTGTTACTGTGTTGTCAGTTTCGGAGTTCGAACTCATAATGTTTGGTCTTTCACTCTGAACCATCAACTAAGTATGTCAACCTTATTAGCATTCTAAGAAACCTTAGGTGAATGTCATTAATCAGCTCCAAATAATTAGAGATAACTAGGGAATAACTATTGTAATGTAATTTTTACCAAGTTAAAACATGCTTTCGACAATTAAAAGGTATTACTCGAGATAGTTACATAAACCCTGAAGATTTACAATATTTCATGTATAACCGAGGTGGTAATCGGCCTATTAATGATTTGATCGCGAACTCTACAATTAATATTGAAAGCTCTAGCGGTTCAAATTTGTTTATAGCTATGAAGCTTAATATAATAAATCCCAAGAGGCATTAATATATGAATTTTTCGTTTACAACTTGTTATAAGCTACCTCAAATAAAGCACGGGATTATGTAAAAAAAACCAAAGCCTAAAAATATGATATTTATTAATTTAAATTTAAAATTTGATTTACAAATTTATTTTTGGGTTAATTTATTTTTTAAGATGTTCTTATTCAAAATATATGCATCAAAATGATATTAAGACATATAATCTAACTTTAGGGTAGTATGAGAATATGTGAAAGATTAATCATTGTGACCTATGGTAAATAAATTTTCAAGAGATAACACACATCAATATTAATGTCAAATAGGATAAATATATACATCATATAATAAATTTATATTAACACTAATACAAACTAACCAATATATTTTAAAAAAATTAGCATTATTTAATGTTAAGATTTACATTATTGTTTATATAATTATAATTATATATATATATATTGTAAAAATAAATATAAAAGCAAATTCGTTGCTGCAAATATGTATATTAACTTATATAAATATTTTTATTTGTAGTCAAATACTTTATAAATTAGTTCTCGATTTTACGAAATATATCTAGAATTTAAATGTAAAACGACTGAGCCTTTCAACTCAAATTTCTAGTAAAAGATATATAAAATAAATAATCATTTTATTGAAAGCTAGCATATATAATAATTTTTTAAATGAATCCAATCAGATTTATAGAATTGAGTAACTCAAATTTTCAAAACTCAAAACCAGTTTGACTTTTATATAAAATAACAAATAAAAAGATGGTTTTTTTAATTAGGAAACCAAAATTAGTAAAAATTTAATAAATTTTGATATGAAAAATTTAATATATATATTTGTGCGTGTGCGTGTATAAATCAAAAAAAATATTTTTGAAAACTAAAACCGGAGAAGAAATGTAACAACCCACAACTTTTATCATTTCAAATTAGAATATTTAATTTATTTAAATATGTAAATTTGATTCACATATAATAAATAATAACAAATAAATCGTTAATAAAATGACTTAATTTTAATAATGTATTTGTAAATGAATATAAAGGATTTTTCCATAATTTTTAATTTGGATAACACTTGAATATTAAATTGGTTGATTTATTGATGAGCTGAAAACTCACATTTCACGAATGGACTTTAAGGATCCGAGCGTGCAAGAATGAGTGGAAGCATCGATATAGTATGACTGGTGGATTTTAAGCTAGAGGGTCGGTTTGATTCGTAAATCGAGCAACCAAAAAGTTAACTTTTATATACGATGGAGTTAGTAATGAAACTAGTTCTGTTGAGTTCAGAATAGGGGTATTGGCTAGGAAGGCTAGTGAGCACACCTCGATTGGAGTGTGATTTTGAGGACGAATAGTGGAGAGGAAAGTATATAAAATGACATCCTCCTTCTCTCATTTGCGCAAAACCTATCTAAGCTTTAGTAAATCCAACATCCACATTAATTGTCGCCGCTAGAGGCCAAATTAGGCAATGGACCAAAGAGGAAAAATGTATGGCTAGGGGAGACGAGGAAGTCGACCGGTTACAATGGGTGCGGTGGTGTGTGGTGGCCGAAAAACGAGGGCGATGACGATAAATTTGTGGAGCCAGATCTCGATTGTGAGGCTATAGCAGGGGGCATTTCCTATGACTTAGGGTCGACCTTGGCCAGGGGAGTCGATGGCAGGAGTATGGCGGTTGGAGGTGGCCTGTGGCGGTGGTAGCGTGCGAAGGAATGAGGCGGCATGCGTTTGAGCAATCGTGATTAGGATTTAACATGATCAACAATGATAATTAGTTAATTACTAATTAATTAAGTACTGTTTTAAATTAATTAATTTTGAGATGTTCTGATGCTCGTATATTACTCATATGAGGCCGGATTTCAACATGGTATTTTGAGTTGGACTTGCATTGATGTAATCTATCCATTGAAATTAGATTCATGAAATTTTGGAGCTAAAATCAAATAGCGTATGATTCTAGATCGATCTAGAACGCGAAAGCATCAGCTGGAACTTTGATAGTTTACTCACTAGTTGTTTGTATACTGTTGTGTAAAATATAAATTAAAATTGATAACAATGCTAATTATTACTTTTGGGAACCCTTATTGCCTTTGAAAGCAAATGACAACAATATACGTAGTATAATCTCTCTTTTAATTCTTTATAACATGTATCGTAGCCCAGACTTGTTTGCATGTTTGATGTTGCTATTTGAATTAGTTGGAAACTGGATGTGAATGATTGAAGCAAATTTGTCTCTATAAACGCACTTTGAAATCTTCTGTATTTGACGCTTGATAAATTGTGAATATATTGTAGAAATATACACTGGGTTGCTTTATACACATGTTTTGAGTGGGTTTGGTCTAAAGGAATTGGTTTGGAAAATTTTGAAATTGTGAAACAAAGTGACGTCAAAAATCCTAATTCCAGTTGGATATTTTTCCAGCCGTTTAAAAGAATTTTTTGTGTAAATTTAATAAAGTATTCTAATAAATTAGTTTGAAGTTAAAATATGTTTCTATAATTATTATGATTTTAGAGAAAGGATTTTTAATTATAAAAAAACATGTTTTTTAGGTTTTAAATAAATTATAAAATAAGTATTTTTAAGTAATATTTAGAATAAATGTTTTAAACCATATTATAATTGCTGTCAAGTGATGTTTTAAGTATATATAGTTTTAGAAAATTTGTAAAGTATTTTATTTAAGAAATCTAAAGCTTAATTAATACAATAATCTTTTAAATTGTTATAAGGATTTTATCAAATATCCTACCTTTTAATAAATTAGCTTGTGTGTGTATCATTTAAAGAGGGTTTTAGTGGAGGTATAAGTTCGAAAAGTAAATTACGTCTTTTATAAAGAAATAAAGGAAGGTTTGGATTTTAACACTTTTTGTGAAAATAAGTGGTGTTACTACTATAATTCTTGTCAAAGAGGTTCGACGTGCCACGAAGTCGTTAGAATAAGCTGTGTTAATATAATAGAGTCAACGTCATCATATGAGTTATAATAAACGAAGTCAAAGACTTACGAAGTGGCATGACTATGTCAGCACAATGATAGAATAGCGTCGAAGAGGTAGGATGCAGCACTTCGTCAATAAAAGAATACAGGAGTGTTGTCACCATGATTGACTCCGTAGATGCGAAGAAAGATATGGGTTTGACGTCTTCATTCATGATGGAACATCGCTGTTCGTTCACGTCGACTACAATGAAAACCATTGAAGACATACAAGAAGTCTAAAGAGATGAAGATATCGCATATCATCAATGCCATTTCATGCTTAACCAATACTACCTCTTATTAGTTCTAAAGATATACAAGAAGAGATATGTAGAAATGAAATTGTCTTTCATGATCTATGTCGAAGAGGTAGGGTACCACACTTCATCAAATAACACTGTACATACAGTGTAAGAAGGAAGCTAATAGGTCAAATATAATCTACTTTGTAAGCCATCAGTGGATGTCGAAATGACTACAGTACATTTCATTGACGTGCAGTTATGACGACAACGCCTTTCATGACAAGGAGTTGCACTTCATCCATGTCATCGTCATCGTCAAAGACATACCACCATCAATGTGCTAGTGGCACTGCTACTCACTTATCGTGACCAAAGTAGGCTCACCAACACTAACCCTAAATGCTCGTATAACTTCGAAGACATAGTTCTATGACGACATCAAAGGAATGCACAAACACCGCACTTCGTGAACATGTTTTATTAGCATTTAGAGGACGCTGCATGTCCATATGAAGCGGTATTGATAGTGAATGCTATCAATATCCACGAAACTATCGATGCTACCCTGTGAATCTCATTGCTTCATACTCATTTTGACTCAAGGATGTCGAACCTGATGGAAGAAGCCGCTGACGCTATAGTTTGTAAGTACACTTCTATTAATGGAATGAAGCGAAGACGTAGTACATAGCAACATCAAAATCGCCAAGACCATTACCAAAACACTATCACCAAAAGCTACTGCCGATACTTCCGCTGAAGTCAATGGTGGAGCGTGCCGAAGTCACTCATTTCTACCCTTATAAATATTACCCTAAAGGTTCCATTTTGTGGACAATTTTTCTCCTCCCAATTCTTATATTTTTCAGCTTTGTAAACTCTAAATCAAATTTTTGCTTTTTATCGATTATAACATTTAACAAGGGCTTGCAAATCAAACAATTGAATAACACATTGGATTACTTAAGTCTCGAATTGTAATTTGAATATCATCTTACATATAAATTCGAGTTTCACATGACCTTTGAAGTGACCATGATGAGTATCAACAAAGAAGTGATATGGACTTAGTGTTACGCATACTTCATTTTAGTGACTTCGAATAGCCTTGACAAGGCTTCTCGTTTGATTTCTCCACTTTCTATAGGTTTTGGGGTTAGCACATTCATTTGTTAACAAGTTCCTTTGCGAAGTTAAGTGTTTTTATAAAATGAAAAAAGAAAAGTTGGATTTTAATATACCTTTTTAAAGGGAATGGCTTTTTTTAGTTAAGTAAAAGTATATAATATTTTTGAATTTGTTGGAGATAAGAAATTTTAATTGGCATTATAATTGAGATATAAAATCAAGTTTACAGTGAGAAATATATTTATCACTTTAATAATGAATGCTTTGAGAAGATTAAAAATGAATGCTTTTTGGTTTTTTATGACATTGTTTGAGTAACAGTTGTCCTAATCCCGTAAAAATGCAATTTAATCTTTAAAGACTGTTTTAAAGGTAATAATCAAGTGCAAAGTGTTTTGGGTTTGTTGTAAACAATGTTTTAGTAACATTTGTTTTTAACCCTTGAATAATATTTTAGAGCGATAAAAAATTGTTGAATGCTTTTGGAAATATTTTGATCTATAATAATGGTATTTTAAAGATAGTAACAAGTATAAAATATTTTAAAATAAATATAGAAAAATTTATGTATAATTTATAAAAGAGAAAGGATCTATAGTAACAATATCTTAGTAACATTTGTTTTTAACCTCTTTAATTACATTTTAAAGTAAGTCAAATGATTTGTGAATTACTTATATTATTGAGATAAGCATATGAATATATTTTTCAAATATTGAAAGAGTATAAGTGAATAGTGAAGTACTAGAATACAAGTATACATCTTTTGTAAAGAGAAATTAAATATATATACAAGCATATAAACGAAGTTTTAATTAATAAAGAAGTATTAATTAATAAACAAAGTTTTGATTATTGAAAGAAGTTTTATTAAATAAAAAGGGGTTTACTAATAAGAAGGGTTTTTAATTAACAAAGGATAAATTAATTATAAATGGATTAAAAGTCAATTAGGTGACTTGATCGAGCTTTGTATGAATTGACAGTGGTTGCATGTTTACTTGCTTATGAGAAGTACACGGGACTTAGTTTTCTTATGCGGTCATTCTTATTATATTAAATATGACTAAGTTCGTCGACTCGTTCTTGAGGAATCAGGATCGCTAAGTGTTCTACTTATCTCAAACTACTTCAAGACTGAGAAACATGTTCTATCTCTTGGTAGCGATCTGTTCGAGATGTTGGAATCCATGTATGGTTTCGAGATCTGTTCAAGACGTAGGAATCATGTAGGGATTCATGATTCGTTCGAGTATTGAAGTCTTTTTTGAAAGATACCAGACATAGCCTCGACATCAAAAAATGACTAAAGATAGAGCAAGATGCGCAATCTAGGGGTTTCGCTAACCTAGAGATGTACATCAACTCTATATCTAGAGTATACTTGTTGATATGTTGCGCGCGAGGGAATTAATGATACTTAGGTTCCACGTGGTTTCGGTTTTCTCGTTTGGGCCTGGGACAGTTGTTTTTAACTTATGATATATTTTATCTAGAGATCTATAATGCTCGGAAGGTATTTTGCAACCCTTATCATAGGGGATCAGTCTCTATTTACTTAGAAGGTCTTGGTGGAAAATTCATCTATGTGAACGTGCCTTAGCGATTTTAGGTTTACTATAATACTATTATGTTGTGAGATGCAAGAAACGCCGATATTTTTTTATTTATATTTCACATCACATATATTATTATAATATCACTGATTTTCTAATAGAAGTGGTTTGGTTATCGTAATGTAAAAACTCATCCATGTTTATTTACGGTGCGGTCTTATGACATACCTTTATTTTTAAAAGGTTTTATAATAGTAAATAATCAAAATGATTTGAGTTTCTCATGCTGGTTTACCAGACTTATCCGAGTGTTATTTTTATATAATGCTAGGGTTAGCCCCGAGTTTATTTCAGATTTAGTTGGACTCTTTGGAGCTCTTAGATGTTAAATAATTAAAATTAATTCCGCTATGAGATTCTATATTTTTGTTCACCGCTTTCTTATTCCTTTTCTTTTCTTCTTTTTATTTTATCCTAAGATCTGTTCTTTTTGACACTTGGATGCTCGGAATATGAATACCGTGGATGTATTAGTGTCGACATTCGAGGTAAAAAAGGGCGGCTTTTATAAGAAATAGCTTTTTATTTATTTAATGAATCGAAAATAATTTTTGAGATTTGAAAATTAGAATGATTAGTATAAAAATTTTATAAATAGATTTATTTATATGTGTGTATATATAACCATAACTCTTTTAGTATGCTATAAATAAAATTTAACATATAACATACACACATAGAACACATATCATAATAGTTTATATACAAAATAAATATTAAACAATATTTTAATTACGAACCTTTTAATTATCATGGCCAAAACATAGATGTGATGGCATCAAATAGATGATATCAGTATATGAATACATTAAAATTAGAATTAGTGCCTTTCTCCTTAAAATATAGCCAATAATCAAATACGTTGTTTGTTGATTGTTTTATCCTCGAACATTTTGTTCTTCTCCGTGATTATAAGTAGTGCAGTTATACCATTGGATTCATGAATGTCCAATGAGGGCAAGAGCTGTAGGGAGCTAGTGTAAAGAGAAACGGAATGGGAGACCATCTATTTATAGCCAAAGAGATATCAAAGCATCTTCTCCTTTCTCTCAAACTCTTGAAGACTAGGTCCCTAATATCATCTTTTGATACATGGAAGACCCAAAACATTGACCTATCATGGTCAAAGTGCCAATTGGTTCCCCTTGAATAAATTATATAATTATTTTATTTAAGCTTCTATTTCAATCGAAGCAACATAAAACTTTTACGCAACATACTTATCAATTTTAAGCATCAAATAAATAATTAAAAATGCCATAATATTTTAATCAACATTTGTAATACTTTACTGTTAATTTATAACATTTATAAATTAATTTATCTATTGGTCGAATTTAGCATTAACGAATAGCGTGGTTGTGTTTGCTCTCTAGCGTGAACTCGGTTCTTAGTTGGTATCTAAACGACTTAAATACCGAAGTTTATACGGACTTCACAGAAGTACAATATCGAGCATAAGCTCAATGCTTACAGATTATTTAATCAAAGTCCAGCTTTTACTCTATAATAAGCTTATTTTGTAACAAAATTTTGTGCATGTATTCTTTTCATCATCAGTATATCACCTAGGTATTATAGTGTGACCTAAGGTCAGAAACTCTATTGATATATGTATTTAATTTCATTGACCACTTTAAAGTCCTTGCTTTAATCAAATAAAATTAACCAATTAACCAATTTATTCTAGTCGGATATTTTGACTTAAATTGACTGTCAATTGAGATAATACGGATCTTTTGTAGTGAAGAAGATGAATTCACTCTTGAGGTGGTGTTTCATTTCAAGTAGTTTATGTTGGAACTGGGTCAGCCCGTAGGGGAGTGAATGGGTAAATTTCTAAAAAATTCTTCCATTTGGACTTATGAGGCCTATGAAGTCTGAGTTTATTGAGGTCATAACTAAATTTGTTTTAATAAAATCAATATTTGATTTTATCTTATAAATAAGGTTTTATTTATAATTAAGCCTATATTATAATATATAATATGTGTGACATATACTCATATGTGTGTACATGCACGTGTACATGCAATATAATAAGGTGTACATGGTTTAATATGCCCGTGTACAGATGCTATGATTTAGACCGCATTAGACATATTAGCCCTTCTGTATACATGAGTTTTGTTAATATATGTATGTGTATGAATTTATATATATATATATATATATAATTTTATATGATATAATAATTGTAATATGTAAATTTTTTATAAAATTATATATCTATATATTTGTATATATCAAAATTAACATTTTCTTAATATGATCAGCTAATTTTAACATTTATATGAGTTTAAAATAATTTAAAATTTAATACGAAAAATAATTGAAATACATGCACGCACAAAAACTAGAAATATTTATATATATAATAATGTTTAAATTGTTTTATGTATTATATATGACATAAATAAAACATATAAATATATATAATAAAGTATAAAAAATATTTGAATATACATGTGACGCAGCGGATTAATCAAAATAAACTTCAATCGATGGAATGTAGCAATCGGTGAGTTGAGAATACTGCAAGGCCCAAATCCGTTGATCCAAAGATACCGGATTCTAGCTATCTTCGTCTCGTTGATCGCGCACGATGCCGAGAAAGAAGATCTACGATTCTTCGTACATTGATCTAGCGCACTAGATACCGTGAATCGGCTTCTACGATCGTTGAATCGAGCGCACTCGATTAATCGAAAGAGGAGATAGGAGATCACACTCAACTACCAATTTGTATGAAAGCACAAAGCTAACAAAAGAGAATTTTATTCAAAAATCAACAACCTTCAAATGTACAACACACCCCCTATTTATAGTGTTTTCAACTCCTGACCCTTAAGTCGTGACCGACTCATGCCTCACGACTCAACTGGGTCGTTGCCGACCTAACAGACACTACACGCCTCAATTACAACACAACACAAGCAACCGACTCAACAGATGACAACGACATACGACTCATCAGCTATCATGACTCACAACTTATCATGACAGACGACTCAAAACATATACAGACTCGATTATAGGTCGTGAACGACCTAACAACATTCAACAGCGACTTAAAGAACATACTAACAGTACGCGACTCAATGGTACAAACGATACATCACTTAGGTCCTATATGACCTAATGACTTACGACATAAGACACAAACGACTCAAGCTTCCAAGTTCCTTGCGGCATATCTCTTCAATCGAGTCAACTCCGAACGACTCATCTAGGTCGTAACCCGTCCCCGCCTTATGGTCTTCAATTACTGGAATCCCTCTTTGTTTATTGATGAGTCGTGGACGACTCATGGCCATGCAGTTAGGTCGTGTACGACTCATCAATCCAGAACTATTTAAACTCCCATTGAGTCGTAACTCGGGCCCTTCCTCTGTCTCAAGATCTTTACTTGCTGAAACTTTATCCTTCTTCATGTTAAGTCGTAAACGACTTATGGATGAGCCGTTGAGTCGTGTGCGACTCATCAAGCACGAACGACTTAAGCTGTTAAGAGTTGCCACTTTCCCATATGACTCCTTCACCTGAGTCGTGTGCGCCTTATGGGTTAAACCCGAAACTCCTTTAGATCGTGCTACATCATCCTCCCCTGGTTGAGAAAAATTCGACCTCGAATTTGTAAATTCTTCCTCAACAATCTCACCTCCATGATATGGAATTAAATATTTGACGTTAAAAACATCAGAAGTATAAACATCATCTGGTAGCTTTAATCGATAAGCATTCTCATTGATTTTCCTCAAAACTTCAACTGGACCAATTTTTCTGGCTTTCAGCTTATTATAAGTGCCCACTGGAAAACGATCTTTCGTCAACACAGCATACACCAAATCGCCTTTGCTAAATTCAACATTTCGTCGTTTCAAATCTGCAGACTTCTTATACTTCTCATTCGCTTTCTCCAATCGTTCCTGAACGATTTTATGACATTCAGTCAATTCATCAACAAAATCAACAGCTCGTTTAACTGTCCCCTTCGGTTGTGGTACCACTGCCAAATCCAACGGTCCCCTTGGTAAATTTGAATATACAATCTGAAATGGACTGAATCCCGTACTGCGATTCATGGCATGATTATGAGCAAATTCTGCTTGGCATAATTTCATGTCCCAATTTCTCAAATTATCTTGTACAAGACATCGCAACAAATTTCCCAATGACATGTTTACAACTTCTGTCTGTCCATCAGTTTGCGGATGATAAGCACTACTAAATTTCAGCTTCGTTCCCACCATCTTCCACAAACTTAACCAAAAGTGACTCAGAAAACGAGTATCCCGATCAGAAACAATAGATTCTGGTAAACCATGCAATCGATACACCTCCTTAAAAAATAACTGTGCCACTCGAACTGCATCCGCTGTCTTCTTGCAGGCAATAAAATGTGCCATCTTCGAAAACCTGTCCACTACAACAAATATCGAATCATTTCCCCTTTGAGTTCTAGGCAAACCCAAAACAAAATCCATGCTGATATCAACCCATGGCTTAGACGGTACAGGTAATGGCATATATAACCCTGCATTCGTCGCTGTTCCCTTTGAAACCTGGCAAATATGACATCTCTCCACAAATCTCTCTACCTCTTTCCTCATTGACGGCCAAAAGTAAGATTGAGAAATCAACTGCAATGTACGATCTCTACCCACATGGCCTTCTTCATGCAACTCCTTGATAATTTTCATTCTCAAGCTGCCCTCTGGAATACATAACTGATTTCCTTTAAACAAGAATCCATCAACCAACATAAATTCATCGGTACTCCCATCCTTCACTTTTTCAACATATTTCACAAAGTAAGGATCTTCTTCAATCATCTCTGGCAGTAATTCAAACCCCGTCACTTCAACTTTCAATGTTGTCAGCAAATGACTCCGCCTACTCAAAGCATCAGCCACACGGTTCGTCACCCCCGATTTGTGCTTAAGAAGAAAAGTAAACTGCTGTAAATATGCAATCCACGATGCATGTCTTGCTGAAATCTTTTCCTGCCCCTGTAAATGCTTCAAAGCTTCATGATCAGTGTAATGAACAAATTCTTTCTGAAATAGGTAATGCCTCCAATGTTTAACAGCTTGTACAACAGCATAAAACTCAACATCATATGTACTGTATCTCATCTTTGCTCCTGACAACTTTTCACTGAAATATGCAATAGGTCTTCCCTACTGACTCAACACTCCTCCAATCCCAACCTTTGATGCATCAGTATGTAGCTCAAACAACAACTGAAAATCTGGCAACACAAGAATTGGTGCTGTTGTCAAAAGTTCTTTGATTCGTTCAAAAGCAACCCCTGCTTCCTCCGACCAAGAAAACTGCTTCCCTTTCATACAATCAGTAACCGGGGCCATCACGCTACTGAAGTGTGGGATAAACCTTCGGTAGAATGATGTCAATCCATTGAAACTTCTAACTTCAGTGATAGTTCTCGGCTGTGGCCAATTTCTAATAGCTTCAACTTTACTCTGGTCCACCTGGATTCCCTTCTCAGATACAACATAACCCAGAAATAAAACACTTCTTGTCATAAACACACATTTCTTCGTAGCAGCATAAAATTGTTCTTCACGAAGAATAATCAACACTTCCTTCAAATGTAGAACATGCTCCTCCATAATCCTACTATATATCAGAATATCATCGAAATAAACCACCACGAACTTCCCAATGAATGGTCTAAAGATTTGATTCATCACCCGCATGAAGGTACTAGGTGCATTTGATAAACCAAATGGCATAACCAACCATTCATATAACCCCTCTCTCGTCTTAAACGCTGTCTTCCACTCGTCTCCAGGTCTAATTCGAATTTGATGATAACCACTCTTTAAATCAATCTTCGAAAAGATAGTTTCCCCACTCAACTGATCCAACTAATCATCCAACCTCGGCATAGGAAATCTGTAACGAATAGTAATCTTGTTCAAAGCTCTACTATCTGTACACATTCTCCATGTTCCATCCTTCTTCGGCACCAACAAAGCTGGTACTGCACAAGGACTCAAGCTTTCCTGAACACATCCCTGTTCTAACAACTCTTCCACCTGCCTTCGTAACTCTTCATGTTCCTTCGGACTCATTCGGTAATGTGGTCGATGTGGTAAAACTGCTCCCGGAACAAGATCAATTTGATGTTGAATGTCTCTCAGTGGCGGTAACTCCTTAGGCAACTCTTCTGGAAAGACATCTTCAAATTCTTTCAAAATTGGCTTTGCTTCTTCTGGAATCTCAACTTCTTCACTACTCTCTCTCCCAATCAACAAAAAGACTTCAGGCTCCTCTTCAACTTCTTTAACAAACTCCTTTAAAGTCAACAGAGTTTTCAATTCCTCAATCTCCTCTAGCTTGCTTTCCTTCTGTTGTTGCTTCTTGGGAACCAAAGTGATTTTAGTACCCTCGAACATGAAACTATAGTTATTAGCACGACCATCATGTTGCACTGCTCTATCAAACTGCCATGGTCTGCCCAACAACAGATGACACACATCCATGTCTACAACGTCACACCAAATTTCATCTTTGTACTTCTTCCCAATAGAAAAATTAACACAAGCCCTTCGACACACCTTCACTTCACCACCCTTCCTTAACCATGCTAGCTTGTACGGTTTAGGATGCTTCTCAGTTTTCAAGTTCAACTTTCTTACTGCTTCTGTAGAAATAATATTGTCACAGCTTCCAGCATCAATAACGAACTTGCAAACTTTCCCTAGAATAGTGCATGTCGACTAAAAAATATTGCTTCTCAACCAACTACAATCCTCCTCTTGCTTTGGTGTAAGACATGACCTCCTCATCATAAGATTACAACCTTCATCTCCAGACAATTCTTCTTCCTCCTCACCATAAGGTGCATTTGAACATTTTGCCTCCTCACCATCATCCTCAATCTCAGCAACCATTGCTCTCTTCTTCGGCTTCGGACATTCATTGCTTTTGTGACCCAACTCCTGACAATTATAACATTTGAAACCACTGCTAGCCTTCGCCTTCTCAGCCTCCTTCACCACTGGTTTTGTAACAGGTTTAGGAACATTAGAACTTCCACCAACACCCCTCGCTTGATTATTGGAATTAGTAAACACACCACCTCCACGCCTTCCTTGCTTCTCCCAAGCCAACGCTTTCTGATGTGCCTCTGCCATTGATCTAGGATCAAACATATTAACCATATCCTGGCTCTGCATTCTCAATCCCCCAATGAACCTAGCAGTTAGCTGTTCTTCCGTTTCCATGATATCATTTCTGGCAATGAGTTGGTAAAATTCATCAGCATAATCACTAACAGATTTCGTCCCTTGCCTCAGATTCTGCAACCTCTGGTACATAAGTGATTGATAGTTGTATGGTAAGAATGTAGCTCGCATCAATTTCTTCATCTTCTCCCAAGATTCTATCTTTGACTTCCCCATTCTCTCCCTGGTAAGTTTAGTTTGCTGCCACCACGCCAAAGCTCTCCCCCTCAACCTAGTAGCAACTAACTTCACTCTCCTATGCTCAGGAACCTCCTTAAAATCAAAGATCTCTTCCACATTAGATAACCAATCAAGAAATTCTTCTGCTACCATCCCTCCTTTAAATTCTGAAATTTCCGTCTTCATCCCCGATTCCCAACGACGATCATCTTCAACATCCCGGTAAGAATTTCGAATTTGATCTCGATCTCGATAATGATTACTTGCTCTATCACCCTCTTCATCAAAATCAAAAGTACGCCTACATCGATCTCGACCATTATCATCCCTCCGTTCATGCATGCTTCTTTGACTATGTCTCTCTTCCTCTCTATATGCTTCATTGTCAAATTCACGTTGACTTCTTCTCTCTTCATGTGCATAGTCATGATGATCTCTTCGTGATGAAATTGATGTTTCTCTTCTATCTCTACAAGAATGTGGTGATACCCTCCTCGCTTCCGTAACCGATGGCGAAACTCGGTTTCCTCCATGGTTCGAGTTTGGTGATCTCCTCCTTTGATTCAAATCATTCATCAATTTCTCCAATTTTCCAATGTCTTCATCAAATTTCTCATTAATACGTTGTTCCATAAGTTCAGCTTCTTCTCTTCGATACAAAGCTTCAACGTTTTGATGACGATTAGCTCTCCTTGGTGGCATGATTGAAAACTTCTCAAAACTTCAACAATTCGAACACAAGACTTTAAAAGCTTCAACACAAGTAAGTAATCTCGGCTCAATAATGCACGGCCTCACCCTTGACTCGGCTTGCTTTATACGGCCTAACTTGTCTCGGTTTGACTTCACTACTTAGCTTCACAAGGCTCGGCTACTTCTCACACGTATACACGGCCTACTTCAAATTCAAACACTTTCAACACTTTGATCCAAAATGGAATGGATCGAAAGTTCTCCCTTTTGTTGCAACTTCAAAATGAACACGATGAACTCCAACTTCAAACTTCAACTTCAAATACTTGGCTCCAAGAATCAACTTAGCTATGATTGGCTAAGTATGGCTCTGATACCAAAACTGACGCAGCGGATTAATCAAAATAAACTTCAATCGATGGAATGTAGCAATCGGTGAGTTGAGAATACTGCAAGGCCCAAATCCGTTGATCCAAAGATACCGGATTCTAGCTATCTTCGTCTCGTTGATCGCGCACGATGCCGAGAAAGAAGATCTACGATTCTTCGTACGTTGATCTAGCGCACTAGATACCGTGAATCGGCTTCTACGATCGTTGAATCGAGCGCACTCGATTAACCGAAAGAGGAGATAGGAGATCACACTCAACTACCAATTTGTATGAAAGCACAAAGCTAACAAAAGAGAATTTTATTCAAAAATCAACAACCTTCAAATGTACAACACACCCCCTATTTATAGTGTTTTCAACTCCTGACCCTTAAGTCGTGACCGACTCATGCCTCACGACTCAACTGGGTCGTTGCCGACCTAACAGACACTACACGCCTCAATTACAACACAACACAAGCAACCGACTCAACAGATGACAACGACATATGACTCATCAGCTATCATGACTCACGACTTATCATGACAGATGACTCAAAACATGTACAGACTCGATTATAGGTCGTGAACGACCTAACAACATTCAACAGCGACTTAAAGAACATACTAACAGTATGCGACTCAACGGTACAAACGATACATCACTTAGGTCCTATATGACCTAATGACTTACGACATAAGACACAAACGACTCAAGCTTCCAAGTTCCTTGCGGCATATCTCTTCAACCGAGTCAACTCCGAATGACTCATCTAGGTCGTAACCCGTCCCCGCCTTATGGTCTTCAATTACTGGAATCCCTCTTTGTTTATTGATGAGTCGTGGACGACTCATGGCCATGCAGTTAGGTCGTGTACGACTCATCAATCCAGAACTATTTAAACTCCCATTGAGTCGTAACTCGGGCCCTTCCTCTGTCTCAAGATCTTTACTTGCTGAAACTTTATCCTTCTTCATGTTAAGTCGTAAACGACTTATGGATGAGCCGTTGAGTCGTGTGCGACTCATCAAGCACGAACGACTTAAGCTGTTAAGAGTTGCCACTTTCCCATATGACTCCTTCACCTGAGTCGTGTGCGCCTTACGGGTTAAACCCGAAACTCCTTTAGATCGTGCTACATCAACATGTATGGAATTGCTCTTGGCCATATGGCTTTTTTACAGTTATTTTTTTATAATTCCCATACAATAATAATTAGAAAACAATAGAAAATCTTTATTAAATACCCAAATCCAATTTAAATCATTATATATTATATTGTAAGTTTTATGAAATTATTATTTAATTGTGTGTGTATATATATATTTGTTTTATATAAATAAATTTAATTGTAAATCAAAGGATACACACACAAATATTTAATACTTGTAATAATAAAATTAATTATTTTATATTCGAATACAATATATACATATATAAAGATTAATGAAATAATATACATACATTATATATATACATATAGTATTATTTTATTTCTATGTGTTATGCAATATAATATATCGTTAAATTTAAAAATAAAATTAAGTTTTTTTATCTTCATGGCCATGAGCAACTATATCACATATATACAAATTTTATTTAAAAATCATACGCACATACATATATGATCCATATTATGGTGACAACACTAATATATATAGATCCGTGGCATTCTTCATGGTATTCAATTACTAATTAATACATATATGGGACTATGATATATATGTAGACCATGGTAAGTAAGGATATACCTCTGCTTGTTGCTGAGACCGCATACCTTGCAACGTTGAATGTAACCTCCTTGAAATGATTTCTGTATTTAAAAGATAACACCTTCTTTAATACAGCAACCACCGACAATCGAATTGAATTTTGTTTGATGTTTTAAAGCTTGAAATTTTGAAATATGGGGAGGAGAAGTAACCATCCCGATCTGATGTAGGCAAAATTCAAGTAGGAAAATAAGGGTTAGGATGATTTAAACAAAGAGATCCTAAAGAGTAAAATAAGGACCTAGATCCTCAATTTTCTCTTACCTAATCTCCTTTCTCTAATTCAAAAATCAACTCATCCTTAGCCATCATATGATTGGCCTCCCATAGGCAAATCATGGCTGCACTCAACCAAGCCTCGTATAGGGCTCAAATCCTTTCAAGCCCGATCAATAATTAATGCATTTAAATATTATTTAAACTCGTATCGATATCGTATATCGATTAGTGCATTTATCGCTATTATATACTCACACATATTTAACATTAATCAATAAATATAAAATGAAATTTATAATTTATATTTAATAAATATTAATTAATTTACAATAATTATAATTTAACTAAATCGGATGGTAACAGGAGTGTTCACCTTTTCGGTTGTGTGACTCTTGGGTGTAAATTCATCCAACGATTAATATCGAACAATTCGAATATTCACATTCACACGTCACTAGTCAGAAGATGCTATGCATTATGACCAAATTTATGGCTTGCTTTTCTTGGTAAAATCCAATTTTACTTTATTAAGCATTACCCTGTAATACAATTATTTTCTTCAATTCTCTTCATCAAAACTATATCACATCTGGATTTATGAAATTTTGTAATGGTTAAAATTCGAATATCATCCATATTCAACTTTATAATAAAAAAAGTCTTTGGTTCAATAATAATTATTATTAACTGAACTACTATAGCCAAAAATTTTGACTGTGAGTTGACTTCAGTTGACCATGATTTTAACCTCATATATCCGAGGAGACGATGCCTCACTTGAATAGTGTTTTACTTTCAATACTTCCATTTGACCCAATTATAGTCATTCGATGGACGTCCTACCATAATTTGACTATAATCAACATGGAGTTTTCATATTAAATATCAACAGTATTCTTAGGTAAAGAGAAGTTCATAAATTTGTTGCATCAATAATTTTTTGTTAAACCTTTGTTATATTAAACAACAAACAACCATTCAGTGAGTCATTCCATAGTTATCTAATAACCTTCAATACATAACCCCTTGGTGCCCCCCAACAATCGTGAGAGGTACACTGCCCAACATATGGAGAGCGTTACATACTATAATATCAATGGATGCATCAATATCCAACCTCGATACATCTTGACTACGAGTATTTAAACTGAAATGTTTATTATATTATGATAAAATACTCATGATTTTGTAATCACTATCACAAACTCACAATTTATGTATTTTCCATTTAATATACTGAAACTAAATAATAATTATATTATTACAAGCATATCATAGAAAGAAAACACCTATTATAATGAATGAGAATTGATTACAGAGTTGGCAAATTATAGAATTGGCCTTAGAGCGTACCTCTAGCTCTACCAATCTCCCACTTGCACTTGGAGCCAATTATGGAATCTTAATCTCATCCCTTCGATCATCTTATCAAGAGCCGATCGAGCTAGATCCTTAGTGAATTGATATGCTATGTTATCCTTGGTATCTACCCTTTGTATCACGACTTCTTTCTTCTCTACGAATTCTTTGATGAGGTGCAATTTCGGAGAATATTCCATGACTTCTTGTGTGATATGGTCTCTTTTTCTTTTAACTAATTCCTTTGAAATAAAATCTTCTTCCATATATACTTAAAGACCATGTGCAATGACTTATGCAAATCTTCAAATCCTTCAACCTTTCAGTGCATAAGTTTCAAGGGTAGTATTGTTAAACTTGACGGGTGGATCGTACTTGTTAATTGATCTATAGTCGCGTCAAATTTCGCTTAACTCGGTTCACAGACTATAATTATTGTCACTTTCTCTTCATTTTCCCTACCCATTAATTTTAATATCATGTTTTTGTATTCTGAAAAAGGAATCAAAGAGTTATTTGAAAGGTGTATAATTGCAACTTTATGTTGAAAGTCATAGTTATTATAGTATACGGTTAAATGGAATTCAATGTAATGTTGTTAATTGAATTCAAATTAATATTAAAATATAAGTTAATGTAAATATTACTATAAGAAAAGCTGAAAATAGCGGCTGATTGTAGTGTCAGTATTTTCCACCACTAAATTTGCAATGGATTTTCGGGTGATTTACAAGGGATAATTTTAAGATTTTTCTATTTCAAATTCATTTATATTATCACCGTCAACTTATTATATCTGCCACCAAACCTTTACAGGTTGCATTAATTTACCGATGAAAATATTTCAACATTAATAATCATTGCAAATTGAGGTAGATTACCAATATTTACTTTCGAAGCTCATCGGATTATCAAGGAATTTGCGAGCGGCGCATATGTTATTTTTTATAAGAACAAAATTAAGGGCTTATTTTAATTTAACCATGATGAATTTTGTAATAAATATATATAATAATTAATAATTAGTAACTAAAAGTAATATTTAATTATTAACCTTTAATAATTAATAATTACAATTAAATAATCATAAATATTACATAATTTCTATTGGTAATTAATATCAATACTTAATATTGATTATTAAATAATTAATAATTACTATTAAATAATTAAGAAGTAATAATTAATAAACAAAAATTATTGCTCAAATTTAAATTTTACTGTTAAATATTTATTTCTTAATAATTAACGATGAATAATTAATCTTTAATAATAATGAAATAATACTCATTATTTGGTGTTTAGTATTTAATAACTATAATAGATAGTTATATTTAAATTTCATATTTTAAAAAAAATCAAATTTTGAAAATTTCTTAGACAACTTTGAAAATATTCATAAAATTTAAAATTTTGAAATTTTCGTAAGATTCAAAAATAAAAAAATTAAACCATGCATAAATTTAGAATTTTATAAAATAGTCAAAATTTTAAAATTTTCAACATGCAAATAAAATTACAAAATTCGAATAATATTAGCATTACATTGCAAATTATTACTTCCATGTGCATTCACAGGTTTTCTTTCATAAGTGTCTTCTTTGACATTACAAGTTTTGAATATGTTTGCAATTATTTATATATTATAATAGCTAACAATTAGTAATTTATAATTAACCATTAGTTGATAGTTATTCATTTATAAATCATGATTTATAATTAAAAAGTGCTCTCTACCTTTAGAGGATCACCCATTTTTCTCAAAATAATTAATTAATAATTTATAAATGAAAACTCATATAGCAAATAATTTATAATCTACCATAATTTATGATTATTAGTAAACAAGAATTTATAATAAGTAATTATATTTCATAATTATTAATTAATCATTAATATAATAAATTGTAACTAGTTATATAAAATAATAATGTATGAATAATAATATGTAAATAATAATCTATACATTATATTTAATAATATATAATTAATAATATATAATCGTTATTGGTTTATAATTAATAATTCAATGATAATAATTTATAGTTAATGATTTATAATTAAAAATCCATAAATAATAATTTATATTTAACTTTTTTCAATAATGATGTGTAAATTATAATATATATAATAATACGTTCTTAATTTATAATAATCTATTATAATTAAAGATTTATAATTCATGAATATATAATTAACTATGAATAATTTTAAATCTATTATTTATTATAATTAATGGTTTACATTCAACAATTTAGAGATAATATATTTTTGGATGCGGAGGTGGACATAGCGGTATCTGTATCCGATATATATCCATCTAATGAATATATATATATATATATTCTAAAATACATGTAATCAAAAATTAAATCAATATTTATATAGATATTTCACACCTTTATTTCTTAACCATTGGATCTATTGCTCCAACATTCTTTACCTAATATTATACTAGTCTCACGAAACAATAAATATTTTTGTTTACTTACCATGCTTGATACATCCTCGATATTAATGTGTTGATCATTTATGTGTCCAAAAGACTGGTCATTTGAGTGTAGAAAGAAGAAGTCAGAACAGAGTCCTACATCATGACAATGTTATACGCATAATCTTTACAAAAAGAAATCATCTTCATTTATACCCAACATTTGACTACATTATCCTATTATCAGCTTGGAAGGTTATAACAGCCCGTCGTTACAAGTGCTGATTAACAAAAAAAGGAAAGTAGTGGAAAATTAAAAGATACACGACTACGTCTTGGAGGCATCCAACTTGTCTCTTGAAAGCTCCAAAGTATCTAGTTAAATCTAGAAAATATGCTCGAGTAGGCCTAAGCATTATAAGAAAATAACGCCCGAATTAACCTGTTAAACCAAAGTGAGAAAGCTCAACCAAAACATATGGATTTCTGCATTTGAAAACCTTTTTCAAAATAATAGGTATCTCATAAGATCATGTTGAATATAAACATAGATGGGCTTTACCTTATGATAACTAAACCATTTTTATTATAAAATTTAGTGATATTACAGTAGTAGCTAGGGTCTAATGTATCCAATAATCAAGTTCTTATGATGCATGTACATCACAGCAATAATAGGTATACAATCGAAAATCAAAGCCCCTTACTAGAGAATGGATTCCAACAATGGCAATGTAAGTGACTACCTTCCAAAAAACAGTACACTTCTAGATAAAATGCATCATGGGCCACGGTTACCAATGAAACCCTACCAATACAGGAACAATCTACCCCTGACTGGATAGTATCGAATATGTTATCATCATGCTTGTTCCCAACCTTTATACAGAGCTCTAATGCATAACATAATCCATAATATGATAACCTAGGAAGATGGTGAAACACCCTTATGGGAGCGATCCAATTGCTCTGCTGCACCTATCATGTCTTAGAACTTTCGGGGTGTGAGGTTCATGATGTACCGATTTACCTTACTTTAGCAATGTCCACTTGGAATGCTACACTGCCCTCTAGGCAAAAATGCAATGCCATCATTTATCTATATAAGTTCATTGTAGGTCTGAACGAAACCGAAGGCACTACCTCTACTGCATTCATTTTGGAATCATTCTCAAGAGTAGTTGTAAGTAGCCCTTGTACTTCAAAGAACTTTATCTTGAAACATCATCAAAATGTCTACGATTCAAACACTTATGTTGGTTCTAAGTGGTTTTTAGATAACATATCCGATCCTATTTTATTCGAACCTACAGCTGATAATTTTTGGATGACTCATTTCCCTTTTTTCCCGAATTTAGCAAACTATACAAGAGTCCCAAAGGGATCTCTAATATAAAGTTAGAGATGTTACATCTATATGAGTTCTCCTAAGGAAACTCAATCAACACGAACACGTGATGCTCTTATTTATTTCCTAAGTCAAAACTGGTCAAGATTTAATAGTCGGTTTTTTAACTATCAAATACACTATCAAACCACAATCTAAAGATTTAATTACCCATAATAACCACTAAGCCTCATTTCAATAAATCTTTCATTTACTAAATACCTTTCCAATATATTCATATACTTATCTCATTCGCTTAAGTAATATTCGCAAATCATTGTGAAAGATTTCTTATTCCAAAATCATATTAAGGATTAAACAAAAGCTATTTAAAAAGAAAACAGAGATAAGGATAACCCTAAATGTTATTCCTTCGTTGTTAAGTGTGGAACGAATATTCCATACAACTGTAATTAAGAAAGCCAGTTTAACGAAATCAAATCTCAATTTCTTTTATAAACTTCTTCTATAAATCTTCTTTAAATAAATCTCATTCATTTTATGAAATCTCCTTTATTCGAATTCCTAAATCTATTTATAAATGTTCTTTATAAATCTCCAATTTTATTTATGAAACTCTTTTATAAATATCAAAACCATTTATAAAACCCTTTTATAAATATCCAAAATCATTTATGAAACTCTTTTATAAATAACCATAATCATCCCTCTAAATTTTAGGAACTCCTTTTTGGTTTATAAAACTCCTTTTATAAACATTCTTTATTTTAAAAAAAACCTCTTTAATAAACTCTAGTCAATAAAGTTCTTTCAATAAATAATCAATTATTTAAAAAACTTTTAAATAAACAAGTTATTATTTAAATATCCTTTATTGAATTATCCTTAAATCTCATTAATAATAATGATGATTTTAAAAAATCATTTAAAAAGTATTAAGTTAACTTTAAACAGTTAATAAAATAATTGTTTGATTATCCTTTAAATATCATATCTAAAAAAATAATAAACTTTAAACCATTTTCAAAAGATAAAATTTAAGTATTTGACTTTGAAAGTTCAAAAAAAGGTTTATACCATAATGACTCGCATTTAATTAAGTTTATCTCTTTAGTTATAACATGGGTATTTACATAACAAGTAGATATGTAAAAGAGATCAACCAATAACAACCAATCAACATATGGGTAAATGTCCAAGTTGCCAAAATAATAGACTGGGTTCTTATTCTGCTTTGGAGATGTCGACATAATCTACTAGGTGAATTATGGTAGAACTATGATTTATTATGCCATACAGATGTCTAGTGTAACTTAAATAGCAGAACAGTATTTTATTCTGATAAACATATGTCAGTGGGTTGCATATTTCAATAGGGGTTACTTAAGGGCGGTCTACAAAGAAATCCCTTGGGTATAAATATTCTTTTAAATAAACCTTCCTTCAAAAAAAACCATCTTTAGAAATATGGACAGTTTACTTTAACAAATCGAGCTTCGAAATTAAATGATTTAAAATCAAAGGCATTTATTCCATAATTAAATAACGTTCAAACTCTATATTTAAATATCAACCTAACTTCCAATTAAATCCCAAATTAACTTTTAAATAAATAATTAAATAACAAATTAATTTTAAACAAATAACTAAACCATAATTAATCTTTAACTGATAATTAATAATATATCAAAACCCTTAAGTAAATAATTAAATAATAATTAATCATTAAATATATAATTAATCAAAATTAAATTTTAATTAATAGTTAAATAATAATTTAAACCTTTGTTTAATAAAAATTATAATAATTAATTAAATATTTAAACTCATTCTTAAATACTAAAGTAATAGTTATTAACATTTAACTATTAATTAAATAATAATTAATCCTTAAATAAATTATTAATTTATAATTAATTTTAATTAATTAACTAAATATAATTAACTTACTTAATCAATACTTAAGTGTTGATTGCCTTTTGTTAACTAATGGTTAATTACTAATTAGCTTTCTTAATTAATTAATTAAATAATCATTAAATAAATATAAAATAAATAAATAATAATTACTTTTAAATACTTATAATCAGTTTTAAAAACTCTTTCCAAAAATATCCATAAGTAAAAACATTTTAAATTTTGCAAAAGAGTTCGTTTTACGAACTACATCCATAACGATTACCGCTATATGACCCGTAATTTTCAAAACCTATTTTATATTTCAAATAACCTTCAAAACTCTAAATTTTGTACTTTAACTATTTTTGTAAGCCATGGATATAGTTTTAAAAATAAAGGTAAGGGTTTGAAACTTTACAAGGACATTTCAAAAAAAAAGTTAGAAAAATAAGTTTTGATCAAAGAATTTCAATCAATAAGTCAAAATGCTAACTTGCCTAACATATCACTACATATTTATATCCATAGCATACATGACCATCACAAATATAAGAGCACTAATCTTCAAAATATTCACAACATTTAGACTTATATTTTTAAGTCGAATTCAATCATCGAATACAAGCACACATTACATATGTAAGTCAACATCCATTTCATCACCACAAGTAACATATTTATCAACGAAACAAGCATTATTTAAAGTTAAAATCTATAGATAGATTAGCTAGCTTTACTCACCTAAAAGCTAGCGAAAAGCTTACTAACTCAACCCGATTTTCACTAGAACTTGAATCAGACCTAACCCTTAGGTTTGCCTTAGCAAAAATGAAGTCTTGGAGCCATTCAAAACCAAGATGAATTGGGCCATGTTGGGAAAGTGCTCGGCCATAATGAGGGAAAGAGGAGTTTGGGCTTGCGTTACTAAAAATTGGATTTTTGGAGGACCTAAAGGCCACGATGGCTCAGCCGCGGCATGGGATGGTTCAACCATGATGTGCAAATGGGAATGTAGCTTTGATTTTGGAAGGAGAAGGTTTTAGAAGGAAGAAGGAGTCCTTTTAACAAGGTTTCAATGTGTTTTAAAATAGAAAAGGAGGGATTTTATTAAGAAACATTCATGGAAACCATGAAAGTGGAGATTAAGTTATGAAATGAATAAATTAACGAGAAATGAGAAAAATAAAATATGGAAAAGGTTTTATATAAATTGTATTAGGGGAATTACCAAAATGTCCTTATGTCCTTTGCCCTCCACTCTCCCTTTTCCACCTCATCATGTTCCAACACCTCCACCTCACCATTGTACATGCACGGGGACCCTTGCTCCTCCATGCCATCACTTGAGCCAATACTCATTGAATGCCTTTGTACTAAATGTTACAATATGTTTTCTAAAGATATCTTTCAATTTAAACATTTTATATTGTATTATTTTTTTCATAAAATGCCACATCACATCATATGTACACATACGCACTAAACCATATCCTATCTTCACTTATAAATTATTGTGTATGTTTATACAAAAGTGTTCAAATTTTTCGATAACTTTTAGTCGATGAAAAGTCAAAAAGTCGGAAAACGAATTCCGGTCACATTTTCACTTTTTTTTCAAACTGATTATTTTTGGTTAAAAAAATAAAAACTATTCCACCATAACTAGTTATGGTTTAAAGGAGATTTTGTTTTAATTTATAAAATCTATTATTTGAATATTTAAAATGAATTAAATATTCGTCAATCAAAGCGGTGATATTTTTGGTTTGTACACTCTCCCCCCCCCCCAAAAGAATTTCAGCGTAACATGACCCTATCCTAGAACCACTTAACACTACTCATCAATTTGTATGAAATAGATGGATCTTTCTTGTGCAAAATCTACTTTCGACCACTTACTCAAATCCATAGCTTTTCTTTCGGATTAGTATCGTTCACTCGATTCCCTAGTGTGCACTCTAATCAGGCTTCTTTACTAGAATCCTTCATTCTTCTTATATAGCCATATACTATGATAGAATTTTTTGAGTTCCATATTTACTACCCTCACCAAGTGTTCACCATCAAAAAATGATTGATGGATCCTTCTTTGGAATGGTATGAAACACCTTAGGTCATATACTCGAACCTTGGATTGAGAATAATGTGAAAAGGAGAACAGATCTATGCAAAACTTACGTACTCATCTAAAGGTTCCTATTTATCCAATTACCTTTTACCCTCCAAAAAATATTTATGAAAACATTTCAAAAAAAATCTAGCTCAAATTCAAACAATTTAAAATGATATAACTTTATTTAAGAAACCCTTTCATAGAGTCATTTTAATTTATAAACTTGTATAATACTCTCCTACACCCTAAGAGTATATACAAAACATCTGATTTAACTTATATTCATTTTCTATTTAAAAGTCGATCTAAAATAATTTTGGGTCTTAAAAACTGAGTCAACTAATACGACTTCTGTTAACCCGACATTTGGCAAGGCAACATATATGTGGATTTAACCCAATCGACTCCACGGTTATCGAGGTTGGAATACTATGGGTTTGACTCAACCGAATGGATACACGATCAATCACAGATGAGAAACATATTTAGTAAGCTGGGATTCGACATTTTCGATGGACAAAAGGCGTGGGATACTTGAGATATGAGTTTCGGCGTAATCCGAGTCATTTCGAGTTGTTTGAATTTTGCTTTGAGTCATCATTGGATTTACTTTAGGTTTTTATGGCGGTTGCTTCGGGTCACGTGGGATCGGCATAATCTAGCGAGTCTGATGCCGCTTGGGGTCGGCAGGCTACTTTCTTGGGGTCGACGGGCTACTTACTTGGGGTCGGCAGTCTATTGCTTGGGGTCGGCATATTATTATGAGATCGACATATTTTTTTGGGGTCGGCATTTATCTTGAGGGGTCGGCATAAAATGATGAGTTCGGCACTACTTCGGGTCAGGGACAGATTCTCGAATTGGCATAAAAGCTTGGAGATGGGGTCGACATATTCTCAGGCCGATATGTTGTTGCTTGGAGTCACACTGCAATCTACATCGAGTCACGAGTCAACTTGCTTCGGGTCATGACTCGTGTCACTTGGGATCGGCATGTTTTTGGTCGCTTAGGGTCGGTAATTCAAATACTCTGAGTTGGCCTTGGGGAAATCATATCGGCATAAGGCTATGGGGTCGACATGTTTTCTACTTCGAGTACTTGCATGACTTATTCTGAGTCACTGATTAATCCGCTTCAGGTCATGACTCGGGTCACTTAGGGTCGGCGTGTTTTCTACTTGGAGTCACATTGCAATCTACTTCGGGTCAAATAGAGGCTCCTACTGGTCACTACTCGGGTCACTTGGGCTCGGTATGTTTTTATACTCCAAGAAATCCATGGTCACCAGTAGGGACTAGACTATGGTTTTGGTGGTCCCGTATCGCCCAGGAAGCACAGTAAACCGGATTTTTCCTATATATACGATAAGTGAGGCTTCAAAAAAGGGATACTCAATTCTTCTAGAACTTTTTCTACAACGGTTGTAAAATTTACTGTGCCTTTTTTGTTTTAAAAACTTGGTATTGTATCTATAATCAATTCTCTAATCAATAAAAAAGGAAATTTCTAGAGTGGACGTAGGCCAGAGTTAGCTGAACCACTATAAATCCTGTGTTATTACTGCTTTCTTTTTTTAATTTTTTACTGTTCTTCATATTTATACTCTCTACATACATCTATCTATGATCTGTGACTGTTAGTTGGTGTTTTCTATGCTGTTTCGTGTTAGTGGCCAATTTTGGAGCTAACATTTTGGTGCTTTCACTAAGAAAGCTAGCACTCAGGGATTCTAAAGTTTGGATTTTAGATTTAAATGCTTAGCAACTCGAATTCTTGGGAAGCAATGGCCAAGCAATCGACCAAGAGATAAAGAATGGGAAGGAGTTATCATGAAGGAAGTCAGGTGGCTTCCTCAGGAGCTAATCAGACTTTAGTTTTCATCACCAGAGATGAGATGGAGATGATGATGGATTCCACGTAGGAAGGGAAACTGAAAAGGCAGAAGGAAATGATATAGAACCTACTCCGACGGGTTGGACAAGCTGGAGTGTAAAACCAAAGGAATAGAGTAGCGAGTGATGCTGGAAATGAGGATCATGAAGTTAGAGCGGCTGGAATGAAGGCAGTCCGAAATGAGGACCAAGAGCATGGAGCGATCAGAGTACATGATAGAGTTGGACCATCGGGAACGATCCCTGAACTAGGGAGCATGCCCTGGAATCGTGTGGGCTTCATTCCAGTAAGGATATCAGGCGATGCTAGGCAATTTGGCGTTAATAGGGAAGTGGATGCTCATCCACAAGGGCAGGTCCCAGGATTCCCTCATGGACTCGGAGGGCGGGTTGGAAACAGTGGATAGAGGTTGCCACTTGATGATAATAACAGGTTAGCGGACGTAATCAGACGGACTATGAGGGAAGGATCAGTGAATAGAGATTTGGAGGACGTGAACAGGAACCCCTTCAATTCTATGATCAGGGAAGCTAGGAATCCGTCGGACTTCAAACTACCATCGCTGGAGATGTATGATGGGAAAACAGATCCCGTAGTTCACTTGACAAGGTATATGAGGCACATGGAAGCACTGGGGGCCTCGGAGGAAGTCACGGCACAGTGCTTCCCTCTGTATTTGACGAATATAGTGGCATTATGGTTCGGACAACTGGAAAGTGGCTCTATTGGCACATGGATAGAGCTGATTGATAGGTTTATGAGGCAACTTCAGATCCACATTGTGAGACCTAGGAGTGTGATGACTTTGACATCGATGAAACAATGGATGGGAGAATCACTTAGGGACTTCTTAACCAGATTTAATGCAGCAGTGGCTTCGATGGATCGACCCGATCCGTCGACAGTTTCGATGGCAGCAGTCTCAAGGATTGTGGATAATTCGTATTTCAAAATATCATTGTAACGGGATCCACCGATGGATCTAGGGGAGTTTTACTACGAAGCGGAAAGGTTTCTAAGAAAAGAAGATGAAAAGGCTGAAAGGGAAGGGAGAGAGGTTGAGGTTTATGCGGTAAAGGGTGGAGGTCCACCTAGGAAGGATCTAAACAAGGATGATAGAGGCGAAAGAAAAGTGAAGATGTGACGACCCAGATTTCAGCGCTCGAAAATCGACATCCATACATCAGCCGTATTTAAATGTCGCAGATTCAAACGTCGAAATTCGATTCGCCGGAGCTTATAACATCATTAGATGAATACAAAACAGCGGAAACAAAAGATGATTTCATTGATTACAACATTTATACAACATGGATGCAACATCATTACAATAATTGAACACCATCATCAGATAGAATGTATATGATACAACAAAAAAATGTGACGCCACAGCGGAAAAGATAACATAACAACTGAATAACACCAACAGAGCTTCCAAAAAGAGAGAGCGAGAATCCAACATACTTCGACTTTGATAAGGTCTCCCAAAACTCCAAAGACTTCAAACCAAAAGCTTCCGAAGGCTTCAAAAGACATCTAGATCCAAATCTACATTCCAACTTCGCTCCAGAACACGGATAACCTAGCTCTAGGCTGCTCGTGTGGAAAATTATTGGCACCCAGAGTTTAGGAAGGGAACAATAAACTCCGGGTCAGTCATGGGACTAGTATGAGTAAAAAAAACATTTGTTTGAACAAAAAGTTTACAGAAAGAAATCCATTATGCTTTTGAGAAAATGAAACTACCATAAAGCCTCCCGGCACACACAATACAATCGCACATTTAGGGGAGATTTCTCCTTATGATAGTCAAACATGCTTGATACATGAAAATCCTTTTTATATTATTATTATTAGTGCATAGTGTGAAAACATTTCGAAAGTATATATTAATCTTAGCCAGCATAATACCATTATAGTATACCTACTATAGTTACCATTTAAGAATGGCAGGTTATACAACTGAAATCGTAAAGGGCTCATATTAGGTGATTGGATTTCCAACAAATGCCCAAGGCTAAGGAACTTCCTTTCCGAATGGGTATGCCTTTGGAGGGATGCCACGAGAACTTAACCAGCTCTCTGCTGACACAAGGCCGGATTACCTCTGTAACTAGGTAACTACTAGCACAAGTATGCCATCCCCGGTCTTCACTGGCCTTTATCCCGGGATTCAACAACAAATTGCAACAACCACATAAGTTAAATATCTGGGCTCCATACCATGATACCACTTTTTATCCAAATGGAAATGCGCATACCCTAAGGGGCGCGACCCCCATAACCTTACCGCATCCTTCGTGTTTCGACCATTTTAAGGTGTGAGGTTCGATGAAGTCTCATCCCAAAAAGCTATGCTTTTCACAAAAGCCATGCTTCGATCAACCAATGATCAGCACCTAGCATGCCACACTACCAAGTTGGGAATATATCACTAGGAATCATTAACTACATAACCTCTGAGCTCGTACGTCTCAAAGAAGGGTGTTAAGCTAAGAGAATAAATTCTCCGCCACCGAACAGAAATGTATTTGATAGAAATCAGCTTTGTATCTCCAAGTGTAATGTCAGACATACAACCATACAAGTCCATCCTAGGTCTGAATGGAACCGAAGGCAGTTCGTCCAATAAAGGAAGAAGCCCTTGCAAAACCGAATATCCACAATCCTGACCGAACTCCCCATCACATATGAAGATCTCTGTACCGGAGCAACTTAGTGCAGAGACTATCGATAGGTAATCCTTTCGTTCTCGAAAATACCCGGTTTTCAACCACCGTCTTCAAATGCACTCCCATTTCATTGTATCATTATTCAGAATGGGTTTTATGACTTAATGTCCTCTCTCGGCTTAACCGAATAAGAAACACTTATTTTAAGAACCCGTGGATATATAAGTCGTAACAAATTTCCATTTATAATCTTTTAAACAAAAGATTCACCATTAAGATTTGATGTGGTTTTCGGATAACCATTTGGAATTCGACCCCCGACCTCCACCTTCCTTCGCGATGATCCCGACGAACATCTATAACCCGATCGCCAGAAATCGACCGAAAACCAAAATCCATTCAACTCGAAATATCTTGACCATCCTAGAATTAAAAATCATAATTTTATCATCAAAAATCATTGTTCTCTAACATAAACTAGAACATATAAATGAAAGTTGGAATTATAATATTTGATTTTTTTGATTTAATACGTTCATTACTGTAATTTTCCAATTATAAAATTTTTATTCAATAAATATACTTGACACCATTTTTAAAATTGGTATTACATCATTATAATCACTTTTCATTTAGAAATCGAAATATAAAATCATTTAGATGGGATGATTTGAATTTTTGAACAGGTTTTGAACCCTGTAATGTATGAACAGAGATATATGTCTGTATGCACACAGTCACAAATATATGCACGTAGACATATTTATACCCATACAAACATATTTCACAATATTATTTCAAATACTTATCACGTGCAAACCAAGATTTAACAGTCTTAAGCCTTGATAAAAGTAGTTTACTCACCAGTCAATGATGAACAGAGGACAGAGAAGCTTCATAAAAACTGGGAATAGATTTTAAACTTGAAACTGGGAATGGATCTTTACTTTTTGAACTTGAGCTTTGATTTGAAACTGATTTAATCTGTACTTGATTTTCTTTGATTCACTTGAGTTTGAATCCTTGCTTAATGTTGAATTGATCTATAGCTTGATGTTGATTCAGTTTTGATTTCCAGGTTTGATTTTCTTTTGCATATCTTTAGATTTTTAAATGATAGCTATAGTAGGTATACTATAATGGTAGTATGCTGGCTAAGATTAGTATTATACTTTCAAAATTTTTTCACACTATGCACTAATAATAATAATATCAAAAGGATTTTCACGTATCAAGCATGTTTGATTATCATAAGGAAAAATCTGTGTTTATTCAAATTAGGAAGTTAGTTGAAGGTTTTAAAATAGATCATTTTTAAAAAATAACGTTTAAAATGTTTTAATATATAACCTTTATTTTAAACTAATTCTTAAGCTTATTTTAAATAAATTAAATAACTTAATTAAGAAGTTAATTAAGAAGATAAGGGTGTTTGTAATTGATAATTAATTTCAAGGTCTAAATTAATTTATGGTTAATGATGAATTAATTCCAAAAGTTATTTAAATGAGATTTTAAAGATAAATGGCTTTTCTTAAATATTTTTTTGATTTTAAATTAGCTTAAAGGTTTTAAGGTAAATTATATGTTAATGATAATTGGTTTCAAAGGTTTATTAATAAGATTTTCAATGACAGTTAATTAATTAGAAGCTGATTAATTAATGTGATTAATTTAAGGTTAATTAATGTAAGTAAATAAAGGTTAATTACTTAATGTGATTACTTAAAGGTTAATTACTTTAATGCAATCAAAGGTTGATTAATTAATATAATTAATTTGTGATTACTTAATAAAAGTAATTAAGGGATAATTAATTACTTAAAAGATAATTACTTAAGGAAAGAAAATTAAATAAATTAAAGATTAATTATTTAATGATTAAAGGTTAATTAATTGATTAATTAAAGGTTAATCAATTTATGATTAAAATATACTTAATTAATGTGATTAACTAATTAAGGTAATTAATTTGAGGATAATTAACTAATTAAAAGATAATTGATTAATGAAAATAATTAAGGGGTGATTTATTAATTAAGGGATAGTTAATTAATGTAATTAATTAAGTATAATTAAATAATGAAAGGATAATTAATTAAGGGCAATGTAATTAATATAATTAACTTAAGGATAATTAATTTAAGTGACTAACCAAGGATTATTTAATTAATTAAGGATAATTAATTAAGATGAATGATTAAGGATTAATTAATTAATTTCGTTAATTAATTAAAATAATAGCCAATGGTTTGCAATTAATTTATGTTAATTAAGCAGGATTAGGTAATTGATTCATAAGTAATTAATTTATTAAATTAATTATAATTAGGTAGTTAATTGATCTTACTTATGGATGATTGGATTTTATTGAATGCCTTGAATTGTTTGATATCTCTGATGTGTGACATTCTATGATATGAATTGCTTTGAATTGAGCTATGAACGGTGATTTATTTATCTATGATGAATTTACATATTTATCTGTGAATGGAAGATAAGCGTTATAGGATTATACCGCTTATCGATATTGTTGTGCTTGAATTGATGATGGTTGTGATATTTTATTGTTGCCTGTGAAACCCCTGGACTACACACAACCCACACAAATATGGATTTCACAGGAAATTGGTTAAGTCACGCGTATTTTGAATTTAATATTATTTTATTCCAAATGGTTCTAAAAGTTGAATTTTGAATCCAAAATGGTTTGGAGGTGATTTGAATTAAATTTTAGAAAAGAGAATTTTGGAATTAAAATTGTTTAGAATATAATATGGTAACCGTGTTTTGTTGATTTTGCAACAACGGTTTGAACACTCAAATGAAAATATTTTTTAACCAAACTTTGCAGAAATGAAGTTCAACATGCAAGCTACCAAATGCAAGAAATCCGGCAGCATTTCGTTGCCGGAATCAAAAGTTACAAGGGTTCAAAGTAGCAACAGAAACTAGATTATGAACAAGCAAAATCAACTATAGAAAATTTTGTATAGCGGCAGATTTCATATTTTTGAGCGATTTAAGCTTTGCTCAGCTAGCATTTGTGAGTTCTAGAAATTTTAAATAATAATATGGTTTGGAAAGGGATATACAGGTTATATAATGTATAGAAATAGATTTTAAACCATTTTAAAAGTATTTTAAATAAATCATTTTGGGAATTTAAATTTAATTCAAATAGAACTTGCTGAGAGTACGGCAGTTCGCTGATTTTTCCGGTTCATATTTTAAAAAGCTATAACTTAAACAAATTTAATCGGATTTTCCCAAAATGAAAAACCTTTATTTTCAAATAATAAATAGCTTTCACATAAAGGTAGAATTCCCAAACTTTGTTGAAGGGATTTCAAGTTTGAAATGGAAAAAGTTTTGAAAGCCATGAGTGAATATTTACTAAAGATTGGTGAACCTTGTTTCAAATTAAAGAGGATCTTAAAGGGTGAATCTTTTGTTTAAAAGGTTAAAGTGGAAATTTGTTTAAATCATTCAAAAGGAAAGGTTTTGGGCTAAAAGTTGTGACTTAACTAAGATCCCAATATATCCATATGCTTTTTAAAATAAGCGCTCATTATTCGGATTAGCCAAAAGAGGACTTTATGTCATAAAACCCATTCCGAATAAATGATACGACGAAATGTATAGAAATTAAAGACGGTGGTGAAGACCGGGTTTTTTCAAAAACGAAAGGATTAGATGTCAAATGTCTCTTCACTGAGTTGCTTTGGTATAGAGATCTCCATATGTGATGGGGAGTCCGATCGGGATTGTGGATACCCGGATTTGCAAGGGCTTCTTTTGAAGTGACTTCGGTTCCATTCGAACCCGGAACAGACTTGTATGGATATATGTCCGACGTTATACTTTGAGATGTAAAGCTGGTTTCTATCAAATACATTTCTGTTTGGTGGTAGAGAATTTATTATCTTAGCTTAACACCCTTCTCTGAGACGAACGAGCTCAGAAGTTATGTAATTGATGGTTACTAGTGATATATTTCCAATTTGGTAATGTGGCATGCTAAGTGCTGATCATTGGTTGATCGAAGCATGGCTTTTGTGAAAAGCATAGCTTTGTGGAACGAGACTTCATCGAACCTCACACCCCAAAAATGGCCGAAACAGAAAAGGATGCAGCAAGGTTACGAGGGTCGTGCCCTTTTGGGTATGTGAATTTCCTTCTGGATAAAAAGTGGTAACATGGTATGGAGCCCAGATATTTAACTTATGAGGATTTGTTGGAATTTATGGGTGATAGAGGTACCTCAGATAAAGGTAGGTGACGACCGGGGGATGGCATACTCATGATAGTTAGTTACCTAGTTACAGAGGTAACCTGGCCTTGTATTGGCGGAGAGCTGGTTAAGTTCTCGGGCGTCCCTCCAGAGGCGTACCCGTTCGGATAAAGGAAGTTCCTTAGCCTGACCATTTGTTAGAAATCCAAATAAAACAACACGAGCCTTGTACGGTTTTAGTTGTATAACCTACCATGTAGCGTGGTGGTATCCTGCCATTAAACATTAGCTATTGTAGGTGTACTATAATGGTAGTATGTTATCCAAAAGTAAATGCACATATCCTAAGGGGCGCGACCTCCGTAACCTTGCCGCATCCTTCATGTTTCGACCATTTACGAGTGTGAGGTTCGAGGAAGTCTCGTCCCACAAAGCTGTGCTTTTCACAAAAGTCATGCTTCGATCAACCAATGATCAACACTTAACATGCCACATTACCAAATTGGGAATATATCACTAGTAAATATCAACTACATAACCTCTAAGCTCGTACATCTCAGAGAAGTGTGTTAAGCTAAGAGAATAAATTCTCTGTCACCAATAGAAATGTATTTGATAGAAACCAGCTTTACATCTCAAAGTGTAACGTCAGACATATGTCCACACAAGTCCGTCCTGGGTCTGAATGGAACCGAATGCACTTCAAAAGAATTCCTTGCAAATCCGGATAATCCTTAATCACGTCCGGACTCTCCATCACATAGGGTAATCGAAATCTCTATACCGGGGCTATTTGGTGCAGAGACATTCGACAGATAATCCGTTCGTTTTCGAAAATACTTGGTCTTCAACCACCGTCTTCAAATGCTATCCAATTCGTCGTATCATTAACTAGGAATGGGTTTTATGACATAAAGTCTTCTCCCGGCTAAACCGAATAATGAGAGCTTATTTTTAAAAGCATATGGATATATTAGGATCTTAGTTAAGTCACAATTTTTCAATAGTTGTTTCCAAAACCTTTCTTTTTGAATGATTTAAACAAATCATTTAAACAAAAGATAAACCTTTAAGGTCCTCTTCGGTTTAAAACAAGGTTCACCAAATCTTTAACAAAGATTTATTCATAGCTTTCAAAACTATTTCCAACTGATTTACCCATAACTTGAAATCTCTTTCAACAAAAACTTGGAATTCTTTCTTTATATGAAAGTTGTTATCATTTTAAAAACAAAGGCTTTCGTTTCGGAAAAATTCGATTAAATTTGCTCAAGTTATAGCCTTTTAAAAGTATAAGCTGGAAAATCAACGAACTGCCATACTCGACAAGTTCCATTTAAATTCCCAAAATAATTCATTTAAAATATTTAAATGATTTACAATCCAAATATATACATTATATAACCTGTATATCCTTTTTAAACCATAGTTTCCAAAATTAAATAAATTTCCAAAATAATTTAAATTCAAAACTTCTTTTTCAAATGTTTTTCATATTCAATTCAGTTCCGCCTCCAAACCATTTTGGATTCAAAATTCAACTTTTAAATCATTCCACCATTTTGAATAAAATAAATTTTAAATTCGAAATACCCGTGACTTAACCAATTTCCTGTGAAATCCATATTTGTGCGTGTGTTATATGTAGTCCAGGGGTTTCACAGGCAATAATAAAATATTAACCAATATAAATTCAAGCATAATAATATCAATAAGCGGTACAATCCTATAACGCTTATCTTCATTCACACATTCGCAAATAAATATGTAGATTCATCGTAGATAAATAATTTACATTTGTCACAGCTCAATCAAAAGCAATTTACATCACAGACTATTACAGACTATAGATATCAAACAATTCAAGCATCCCATACAATCTAATTACTTATTAAAATAATTAGTTATGAATTAGTTACCCAATCTATTTATTAATTCAATTTAATTTCCAATTAAATTAATTACTTATGAATTAGTTACCCAATCCATTTATTAATTTCAAACCATTGGTTATTATATAAATTAATTAACAAAATAAATTAATCAACCTTAATTACCCATCTTAATTAATTATCCTTAATTAATTATCCCTTAATTAATCACATAAATAAATTTACCTTGAGTTAATTACATAATTAATTAACCCTTCATTAATTACATTAATTAATCATCCTCTAACTAAATAAATTAATTATTAAGTGATTAACCCTTAATTATTAATTAACCTTTAATTAATTAACCTTTAATTAATTAACCTTTAATTACAAATTATCTTTTAATTACTTACATTAAGTAATTATCCTTTAATCAATTCATTATTCAACCTTTGACGATTAATTAATTTTCTTAATTACTTTCATTAAGTGTGCACTAACGACAGCGGTAACACATCGAAAAGGCAATAAAGGCAATCAAAATTCTCTTCTTATACGGATTTGAATGAGACTCTGGAAAGGATTTGTTTGGACACTAATGGACTCCTCCAGTATTGAAGGCCAGCAGAAAGGGAACCCTCCGAATACAAGCAAGCATCGTGAAAGCATTGCCTATTCCATGAGCTGGATGGGCATAAAACAAATAATTGTAGACATCTGTAGGATATCGTTGAGGAGAAAACGTAAGGAATCGAGCTATGGCAGTGGAACAGGAGCTGCTAAATGAGGCTGGCACTGGATCTATGAATCATCTTCTTATTATCAGCTGCATAGTTTATGGCTTTGAATAAGTAATAAACCCCAAAGTAAGTCGGCTAAGTCACTCACACATGCACGGGATCGAGGATGGTCCCTAGGCATGCTCTGGGATGATGATAAACCTTGATGCTCGGGTTTATGAAATCTTGTTTTTTCTTTTTTCCAGTGAACTCTGGTTTCTTTCTTGGTACTATAAACATTTGATTTTCTTGGCTGTATGAACTTTTATTTTATCAATGGAACTCTATGTTGATTGATTTGAATTAACGTAATAAATAATACATGTCACACGGTTATGGTCTCGATCGGATAGACGGGGCAATAATCACAAATCATGGGTCCCTTCGTCGGAGAGCGATGGAATAGACTTGGATGTGGAATATAAAAGTCCTCGATCGGAGAGTCGAGGCCAAAGAAAGAAATCCTCGACGGAAGAGTCGAAGATGGATTAGGATATGGGCCCATCGAGGTCTCGGATTAGGATATGGACCCGACGAGGTGCCGGATATAAATTATAGGACCGATGAGGTCCCAATTATATAGGACCCGGCGAGGTCCCACGTATGGATTATAGGACCCGGCGAGGTCTCGGGTATGGATTATAGGACCCGGCGAGGTCTCAGTTTTGGATATGGACCCCGTGGGGTCCCGGGTATGGGTTGTAGGACCCGATGAGGTCTCGATTTTGGATATGGACCCGGCTGGATCCCGGGTATGGATTATAGGACTCGACGAGGTCCTGGTTTTGGATATGGACATGGTGAGGTCTCGGGTATGGAATATGGGACCACACGAGGTCCCGGTTTGGGATATGGACCCAGCGAGGTCTCGGGTATGGATTATAAGACCCGGCGAGGTCCCTATTTTGGATACGGACCCTGCGAGGTCTCGATTATGGATTACAAGACTCGATGAAGTCTTAGATTTAAATATGGACCCAGCGAGGTCCCGTATATCGATTATATGGAATATATGACCCCACGAGGTCTCGGTTTTGGATATGGACCCAGCGAGGTCTCAGGTATGGATTATAGGACCCGGTGAGGTCGCTGTTTTAGATACAGACCCGGCGAGGTCTCAATTATGGATTACAAGACTCGGCGAAGTCCCGACTTTGGATTTAGACCCGGCGAGGTCCTCGATTTGGATTACAGGACCCGGAGAAATCCCAAACTTGCATAAAATAATCTGGAGAGATCGCGGATTCGGTTAACGTACTTGGTATGAATTCGAAATTGGATATTGACTCAAAATACAGTCGTGGATTTTGTTAATGGTCTAAAGAAACCGACGAATCAGTATGGCAATGGATTGGATTCAAGGCTGAATATAGCGATCAATGGATTATGGACTTCAGATTTTAGACTTATGGCAATATAAAACACGCCTTCCGACCGCAAGGCATGTTTTGGCGGGCAAAGTGTTAAACCGCCTTTTGTCAAGGTAGCGTACAAGCGGACTTAACTCAATCGATTGCATAGTTATCCAGTTGGAATACTATGGGTTTGACTCAACCTAATGGATAAATGATCAATCATGGATGATAAACATGTTTAGGAAGATGGGATTCGGCATAGTCGATGGACAAAAGGTGCGGGATACTTGAAATATGAGTTTCGACAAAAATCAAGTCTTTTCTGGTTGTTTGGATTTTGCTTCAAGTCATCATTGGATTTACTTTATGTTTTTATGGTGGTTGCTTCGGGTTACGTGAGATCGGCATAATCTAGTGGGTTCGGTGCTGCTTAGAGTTGGCAGGCACTTGCTTGGGGTCGGTAGGCTACTTACTTAGGGTCGGCAGTATATTTGCTTGGGGTCGGCATATTATGATGGGATCGACATATTTTTATGGGATCGGCATAAAATGATGGGTTTGGCACTACTTCGGGTCGGCAATAGGTTCTCGGATCGACACAAAAGCTTAGAGAAGGGGTCGATATATTTTTTCTTGGATTCACACTGCAATCTGCTTCGAGTCACGGGTCAACTTGCTTTAAGTCATGACTCGGATCACTTGGGGTCGGTTGTGAGGAGTTGGGATCGACATGTTTTTGGTTGCTTGGGGTCAGTAATTGAAATACTCTGGGTCGACCTTGGGGAAATCGGGTCAGCATAATGCAATGGGGTCGACATGTTTTCTAATTCAAGTTCTGGCATGAATTACTCCGAGTCACTGGTCAATCTGCTTCGGGTCATGGCTTTGGTCACTTGGGGTCGGCATGTCTGAATTCTCAGGTCGGCATGTTTTCTACTTGGAGTCAGAATGCAATCTGCTTCGGGTCAAAATGGAGGCTCCTTTGGGTCACGACCCAAGTCACTTGGGGTCAGAATGTTTTATACACCAAGAAATCAATGGTCAACAGTATGGACTCGACTATGATTTGGTGGACCCATATCGCCCAAAAAGCCTAGTAACCGGGATGTTTCCATTTTTTGTTCTAAACACTTTGGATTGTATCTGTAATCAATTCTCTAATTAATAAAAAAGGAAATTTCTAAAGTGGATGTAAGCCGTAGTTAGCCGAACCACTATAAATCTTGTGTTATTACTGCTTTCTTTATAATATTTGATTGTTCTTCATATTTATACTCTCTACATACACTCTATTTGTGATCTGTGACTGTTAGTTGGTGCTTTCAACAACGTTTGGGTGTTAGTGACCAATTTTGGTGCTAACAACTTCTTTACCTACTCGGTATGGCAAGTAGCTAAGAAAAGTAGGATGTTGACATCCAAACTTCATCATAGAGTCTACTTTTTCTTAGACATCTTTAAGGTAAAGATGTTTTTCGTCCGTCCAATAACATCAAATAAAATTTATCCTCCTAGGTGTTAAAAGCCAAAAGGCACTATTTAATAAAACCAAGTTTATTAAACTTTCTTATTAAATTAATTCAACTTTAACTTCATTCATTAACCTAATATTAAGTCAAAATACCTAATATTTTGAAAACTCATTCTTTTAGGAAACTTAAGAGAACAATACCTAGCATTTATTTTTTGAAATAATACAACATATTTAACCCATAGAAATCATACATACAGCCCGAATAACTCCAAAATGATGTCAAGGAATCGGGCACTACCGAATAGTATCATATATCCCTTTACCAAGAAGGGTAATACTAAAGAAAAGTGTCTACCATCTGAACACATCTTTTGCCCATTTTTAGTCATTTTTGAGTCACTCGAACTGGTTAATTATAAAAGTACTTCTTCTTTTCAAATCTTTTTTTGAAACAATACTATATATATGTATCCCACTAAATGGTTTTTAACAAAATATTTATCATCCACTTTCTTTGGAATCATTCAAATTTAAACTCATTTCAATCATACAATGGTAAAGAGAATAATTTACTAAGTGTACGACCACATCTGGCTAAGTAAACATCCACTTAGAAGACTATTTTGATTATCATAAAATAGATCGAGACTCATTTCCTGAACTATCCAAAAAAATCTTACTCTTAAATTTTCTTCTAAAATATTTATACCTTGAGGTATTTTTAAGTAAAATTATTACTACTTTTCCAAGAATCAATTGAAAATTTTATCAAAGCCACCAGGATTTAAATTCTTTGAAAATCAAACTTATTTTCAAAATATATTTTATAATCATGATTTATGTTATTAACCTTTATAAAATCATCTGAAGTATTTTTTTTTAATAAACACCTTATATTAAAAATAAAATTTTAACCCAACATATCATCGAACGTCTATAGTCAGACTGTGAAATTTAATTCACAAGCTGTTCGTTTCAATGTTCACCCAAATTTTATCTAACTAACTTATGTGGGAAAAAAGAAAACTCAACAAACTATAGTTAATGCTCAAAACTGAACGAGCATGCACTTTTAAACGGTATTATTTCGATTGGCCTTGTTCAAGGGTTTAAAGATCCCTATCAATAACATTAGCTACCCATGTTGACCAGAATCCAAAATTCAAGCTCAAAAGATCAAACAATATAATATATAAAACATTTTTATAGTACTAACAAATATGTGCTCTGCTATACACTCGAACTCATTCTAGGATATTACTAATCCCATCTATAACGAGTTTCCCCACCAATATCTAGGTGTTCGCTCAACCTAAACTCCAATACCACATGTGACGATCCGCCTTTCTTACTCCTAAAGGTGACACTTAATACATTCTCGGTACTCGTATGTCGATCATTTAAGTGTCCAAAAGTTAGGTTATTTAGGGTAGAGAAAGAAGACAGAACAGAATGTCACATCGTGACAAGAAATATATAATATACACAAAAATTTTACAAAAGGAAATCATCTTTATGTATACCCAACATCAGAGTACAATATCCTATTATCACCCTAGACATTTATAACAATATGTCCTTAAAAATGCTGATTAATATAAAAAAGAAGAGAAAAAGTAAAAGACACGTATCAATTACTTGATGACATCTAGCTCGTCTCCTGAAAGCTCCAGAGTATCTAGCTAGATTTGGAAAATATGCTCGGGCAGACCCAAGCATTATAAGAATATAATATCTGAATTAGCCGGGTAAAGCAGCATGAGGATGTTCGATCAAAACGTTTGGATTTCTACATTTTATAACCTTTTTTTAAAATAAAATTTATCTCGTAAGACCACATTGCACATAAGAACAGACGTATTTTTATCTTAAGATAACCAAACCATTTATATTATAAAGTTTAGGATTTATTATATTAATGTCCAGGGTTAAAAGTATTCAATAATCTAGTAGCGGTGATGCATGTACATCACAACAATAATAGGTATATAATCGAAAACCAAAAGCTCTTATTGGAGAATGGATTCCAACTATGGCATTGTTAGGGACTGCCTTTCGAAAAATAGTACACCTCTAGATAAAATGTACTATGAGCTATTGTTACATTTGCAACCCTACCAACACAAAACCGGGCTACTCCTGACAAGACAGTACCAAATACGTCATCACCCTGGTTGTTTCCATCCTTTGTAGAGAGCTCATATGCACTATCATATCCATAATATGATAATCTGGAAAGTTGATGATATGCCATTTTGGGAACAACCCATATAGCCTTACTCCACCTACCCTATTTCAGCCATTTCCGAGGTGTGAAGCTCGAGTGCTAACGATTTACCTTCCTTTTGTAATTACCACTTAGAATTCTCACAATGCCCTTTAGGAAGAAATGCAATGCCAGCATTCATCCATGCAAGTTTATCCTGGCTTTGAATGAAACTCAAGGCACTACCTTTACTATATCCATTTTGGAATCACCCTCAGGATTAGTAGAAAGTAACCCTTGCACTTAAAAGAAACTGTCTTTGGAACATCATCAAGATGTTTACTATTCGAATGCTCATGTTGATTCGAAGTGGTTTACAGATAACATATCCGTTCCCGGTCTCTCCAAACCAATAATCAATAATTTTTAGTTGACTCGTTCTCGGTTCATTAAGAAGTAAGCATACTATATAAGAGTCACAAAGGGGTCTTTAATATATCCCTTAAAGATGGAGATGTTTCATCCGAATGAGTTCTCTTGAGGAAATTCAACCAGTATGAACATATAAAGCTCTCATTAACTTCCCAAGTCAAAACTGGCCAAGATTTGATAGTCTGTTATTTAACTATCAAATACACAATCTAGATATTTAGTTACCCTAGTAACCACTAGGCTTGACTTAAACAAGTCTTTCATTTATTAAATCTCTTTCCAAAATATTTATCAAAATATTCATATACTTATTCCGTTGGCATAAGAATATTCATAAAAGTTTATGTAAGATTTCTTATTCGAAAATCATATTAATAATCAAACAAAAATTATTTAAAAAGAAACAGAGACAAGAATAACCTTAAATAATATTGCTTCAGTGTTAAGTGTGGACCGAATGTTCCATACCACCATAATTAAGAAGGTCGGTTTAAAGAAATTAAATCATAATTTCTTTTATAAACTTCTTTTATAAATCCCTTTTAACTAATTATCTTTCAATTTATGAAATCTTCGTTATTTAAATTTCCAAATCCATTTATAAAAATTCCTTATAAACCTCCACGTTTATTTATGGAACTCTTACACAAATATAAAAACCATTTATAAACCTCTTTTATAAATATCCAAAATCGATTATAAAACTTCCACGATCATTTACAAAACTCTCCCTAAATTTCAAGATCTCCATTTTAATTTATAGAACTACTTTTATAAAATTTCCTTACTTTAAACGAAACTTTTTTAATAAACTCTAATCAATAAATTTCCTTTGATAAACAATGGACTATTTAAACACCTTTAAATAAACAAGTTATTGTTTAAACATTCTTTATTTCCTTAAATCTCATTAACCAAATAATGGTTTTAAACAATTATTTAAAAAGTGTTAAGTTAACATCAAGCATTCTAATAAAATAATTACTTAATTATCCTTTAAATATCGTATTTAAACATAATAATAAACTTTAAACCATTTTCGAAAGGATAAAATTTAATTATTTGACTTCACAAGTTCAGAAAAAGGCTTAGCGACCACAATGGTTTACATTTAATTAAGTTCAACTTTCCAATTTATAACATGGGTATTTATATAGCAAGAAGATATGTATAATGGATCAATCAAGAACAATAAATCCACGTACAGGTAAATATCCAAGTTTCCAAAATAGCATAATTTGGTTTTATTCCGCTTAAATAGATGTCAACATAATTTACTAGGTGAATTATGGCACAACTGTAATTTATTCTACCAAGTAGATGTCTATGTAACTTAATTAGCAGAACAGTATTTTATTATGCTAAACAGATGTGATTTGATTTCATAATCAATTGGGTTTACTTAAGGGTAGTCGACAAAGAAATCCCTTGGGTTCAAAACATTCTTTTTAAGAGAGTTTCTTTAAAACAAAACTAATCTTTATAAATATAGATGGTTTGCTTTAATAAATCAACCTTCGGAATTAAATAATATCCACAATCATTTATAAAACTCTCCCTAAATTTCAAGATATGCTTTTTAATTTATAGAACTCCTTTTATAAACATTCCTTATTTTAAAAAAAAATTAATGAACTCTAATCAATAAAGTTCTTTGAATAAACAACCAAATTTTAAAACACCTTTAAATAATCAATTTATTCTATAAACATCCTTCATTTAATTATCCTTAAATCTCATTAATAAAATAATGATTTTAAACAAAGGATTAAGTTAACTTCAAAAAAATTTATAAAATAGTTGCTTAATTTTCCTTTAAATATCATATCTAAAATTAATAATAAAGTATAAACCATTTTCAAAAGGATAAAATTTAAATATCTGACTTTACAAGTAAGGAAAGAGGCTTAACAACCACAATGGTTTACATTTGATAAAGTTAAACTTTCCAAGCTATAACATGGGTATATACATAGCAAGCAGATATATAAAATGGATCAACCAATTATACCAAATCAACATATAGGTAAATGTCCAAGTTGCCAGAATAGCAGAACTGGAATTTTATTCTGCCTAAATAGATGTCACCATAATCTACTGGATGAACTGACAGAACTGTATTTACTCTACCAAGCAAATGTCCAATGTAACTTAATTAGCAAAATAATATTTTATTATGATAAACAGATATCATTTGATTTCATATTCAATTAGGGTTACTTAAGGGCGATCAACAAAGAAATCCCATGGATTTAAAACATTCTTTTGAAGAGAGTTGTTTTAAAAACAAAACCAATCTTTAGAAACATAGACAGATTTCTTTAATAAATCGACCTTCAGAATTAAATAATTAAATATCAAAAGCTTTATTCCATAATTACATTTGGACTCTTTATTCAAATAATAATTTAACCTTTAATTAAATCCCAAATTAATTTTAAATATATAATTAATAACAATTTACCTTTAAATAAGTAATTAAATCATGATTTATCTTTTATTAATAATTAATAATAGATCAAACCCTTCAGTAAATAATTAAATAATAATTAATCTTTAAATAAATAATTGAATCAAAATTAACTTATAGTTAATAGTTAAATAATAAATTAAACCTTTATTTAATAAAAATTAAATCTTAAATTAATTAGTAGTTAGTTAAATATTTAAACTCTTTCTTAAATAATAAAGTAATAATAATTAACCTTTAATTATTAATTGATAATAATTAGTACCTAAATAATTTATCGACTAATAAATTAATCTTTAATTAATTTACTAATTATAATTAACTTGCTTAATGAATACTTAAGTACTAGTTACCTTTGTTGACTAATGATTAAGTAATAGTTACCAAGATAATTAATTAAATAATCATTAAATAAATAATTAAATAAATAAATAGACAAATAAATAATTACTTTTAAATACTTCAAATAAGTTTGATAACATTTTTCAAAAATATCCTTATGTAAAACCATTTTAAATTTTGCAAAAAGAGTTTGCTTTTACGAATTGCATCCATAACGCCTATCACTTATGACCGTAATTTTCAAAACTTGTTTTATACTTCAAATAATCTTCAAAACTCTAGTTTTTTACTTTTAACTACTTTTGAAAAGTTTGAATATAGGTTTGAAAACAAAGGCAAGGGTTTGAAACTTTGAAAAGACATTCAAAAGACAAAAAAAGTTAGAAAACAAGTTTTGACCAAAGGATTTCGATGTCGCTTTAACAAGTCAAAATGCTAACTTCCTAGCAAATCACTACATATTCATGTTCATAGCGTTCATAACTGTGACGATCCGCCCTTCTCGACCCTCGAAAATCAACACGAAATACTCCACAGTAAAATATGCCGACGATCAAGTGCCGGAAAAGACAGATTGTTGAGGAAAAAGAAAGAAGATAGAGGAAAGAAGGAACTAAACAATAATAGAATCTCACAATCGCAGCGGAACAAAATATAATAGCCAATAACAGATCTTTACACAAAATGAAAACTATATCTATTTTATATATTTCACATCATCGGAGTATCACAAACAAACAACAATTACCAGCCTGATAACTTCAAACAATCACAGCAGCGGATAAACAAATACGGTAATACGTCTCGGACTCTACCTCCTCTCCTGAGCTTCCAAACATCTTATCCTGTATTTATATATAATACTTGGTCTATCCCGAGCATTATAATGAAATAACACCCGAGTCAGTTTGGAATACCAACGTGAGAGAAATATACCCAAATTGATTATTCAAGTTTCAAAATCCTTTGAAAACAAAAGCATCTCGTAAGACCGTGCCACAAATAAACATGTCGGGTTTTTACCTTACTATAGCTAAAACATTTTTTATAAAATCCTCCGATATTATAATAGGGTCTATATACAAATACTTATTAAAATAGCTGAAATTGTTACATGATTAAATTCCAGCTACTAGCCACAAAGTGGGTAATACAAACAAAAATCGTAAAAGGCGCATAGGGAGAATGGATTTCCAACTAATGAATAGGCACTGCGGTACTACCTATCACAGTACGTAGCCTAGATCACCATACCGAGGATTACTTCCAATCCCCTGCAACACAAGACCGGGACTACCCCTTACTGGATAATCCCGAGTAAGATCATCCCACAGTCGGGATCAGCAACTGCACCACTAAGCCGAATAAAAAGGGACATCTAGACAGGGATGACCTCAACTTAATGGGCGCTACCCCCCTAGCCTTGCTGCATAACCCCTGATTTTCAGTCATTCACGGTTGATGAGGCTTGAGGCTAAGAGTTACCTTTTAGAACGTTTCACTAGAATGCCCATCGTCCATCTGACGATGTTTCGAAAGCATTCATCCATACAAGTCCGTCCCGGGTTCGAACGGAACCGAAGGCACTACTCCTACTACATCCATTTTGAAAACGTCCTCAGGATTAGTAGAGACTAGCCCTTGCACTTCACTGCTCAATCTTCGACTCCGAACTCGTTTTTCCTACGAAAACGTACAAACCGAATCGAAGTGATTTTTGAGAAATAAATCCTGATCTCAGTCTCTTTGAAACAATCAACGCATTGGCCAAAATATATAGTCGATGATTTAACTATCAATTAACATTCACAAACATCCATCACACAATAAATAATTTCCCACATTATATATTTTCCTCAAAAATATCTTTGCAAGATATATTTTCATTTTCAAACCCTTTTGAAAACTATTTTCAAACCCAACTCTTCTCAGGGAATAAATTCCCAAGTCTTTACTTCCTCTGAAAACATCCAAGTACCAATACTTAAGATTTAAAATAATTTAAATTCTTTATTCTTGAAAATACATTAAAACTTTTGTAATAAAACTGCTTACATACTTAATTTAAAATATATATACCTTTAAAAATATTTCGAATAAAACTGCTTTATACAATATAAACTATTCCATAAAATATAAATATTAAAAATTATCTTTAAAAATAATACCCATGAACCCTTTAAAATAATTACTATTATAACTATTTTAATACTACTTACCTTTAAACTTAACACTTAGATAATTTCTTAAAAATATTCCTTTAAAAACAAATTTAAAACTTTTAACATTCACCAAAAAACACTGCCTTGAAACGTATTTGGCTTTTCAGGGAAATACACTTCCATTTTAGAATAAACTAAAGAATTCTTTTTATAAATCATACTTGATTTATCTCAATTAAAATTTACGTTTAAATCCCATAAATTCCTTTCCATACTTTAAAGTAAACTCCTTTTATTTTTAAACACATTTCTATTCCCTGGAAATCACTTCCAAAATATACTTAAATATTTAAAATATGATTACCATATTATTTACTCAAATTATACTTTTGAAAATCTATAAAAGTTTCTTGACTAACTTAAATTAAAAATTTCCTTTTATATAAAGTTATTAAACCAAATTTTATATTAAAATTTCCTTTAGAAAACATAATAATAATAATATACCTTTAAAATAATTTAATACCATAATTACTTAATTAAATATCTACCTATAATTAAAAATGATTAAAATAATATATATTTTTATATTCTAAAACACATTTTAAACTGTTAATTTATATTTTTGAAAGCTTTCTTGGGAATTATACTTAATTTCCAGGGAAAACACATTTTCCATTTATTTAAAAATAGTTTCCCTATTACTTCTAAATAATTTGCATTTCTTATAGGAATTCCCACCGAAATTCTATCTTTCAAAATTTATCCACCGATAAATATACCATTTCATTTATAAACCCAGTTTATACAATTCCATTCCTCATTTCCGTTTAAATCACAATTTCAAAACACTTCAAATTCTAAACCAATATCTTGAATTTAATTTCCTTAAACTCATTTCTCAAATTTACTTTCAATTCCCCTTTAATACCAATTTATTTTATTTATATTTTAAAAATACCAGATTTATATTTATCCAACCATACACATCATAACAAAATTCCAAATCATTCTATCACAGGATATAAATGAAATATATCACGGATTACGAATAAAATTTCTATATTGTGAGGAATCCAGTTGGATCCGTCCAATCTGCTTCCATGCATCCACAGATGTTAGCATGACAAATAAATATAAATCCAGACTGATATTAATATTCATATTCAACAAATCACATAATTATTTAAATATTAACTATTTAAATTAAATGGTATGCAGATGTGAGTGAGATTTACTCACCTTGAGTTTCGACGAGCGTTTTAAAATTTAAATTAAATCCAACCGTTCGATTTAATCCAAAATTTTCCACTTGCTCCGATCATCTCCGGACTTGCTACAGTGCGTCGATCACGTCGCGGCGATTCCGGCACTTCTTGTTTCGTTTGCATCTGATAACGTATGCAATAATTATTCAGTTTTAAAGATTTTAAATATAAAATTTAAACTAAAATTTCTATTTTCTTTTAAAATCACTCAGAGAAAATCGTGGCTGCAGAAAATACCATCTTCCTCATTTGCGTTAACTTCTGGCTATCACGCACACGCGTGAACCCATAGCCGCCCCTCCAAATCAAAAGCCGCGACCTCCACTGGTGTCATTCGCCTCGATCGGAGGCCATCATTACGAAGCTCACGCCCCGCCGCCCATCACCTAAAATATTGCGAAGCTCGGTACCTCCATAGCATAAAAAAACGTGCACGAACGGTCAAGGTTCCAGCCTCGATTTCCCCCTCCTCGTCGCTCGAAACAAGATCTCTACCGTTGGATTGGAAGTTCGTAGCGAGCTCTTCATCTTTGCAGTTGGAAGTTTTTGGTATAGGTGAGAAGATGGAGAGAAAAACGAGAAAGATGAGGGAAGCACGTCGGCCATTGAAAACATAAGCGGCGGCTGGAACGCTAATACTAGGGTTTCTGCACGTACACAAAAATATATACGCGGAATCCAATTATTTTAATATTAAACTCACATTTAAACAACTTTTTCAAACGATCTCTAAACAACGCATGTCGACAGACAATTATAAGGTTTTACCTGCATTCCGAACACAATTGAATGTGTTTCGGAGGCTAATTTGATCATATGCGCGAGTAACGGAAATAAACGATCATTTTTAAATTAAATCGATTAAAATAGTTTCTATGCGTTTTGAGATGCCAGGGTCAAACGACAACTCCGATTGCTACGAAAATTAAAATATGATAAATAACTAACTACTACGGATCCAATGGAACTGGTTTCGTCGAATTCCGAGACTGTGCCCCCGGAAGGCTATTTTAACTCGTCGATTAATTCGAGCGATTTTCAAAATTGTCGAAATCATCTAAAATTTCACATTTAAAACTTACTAACTTTATTATAAATCATACAGAATTTATATTCACATCAGAAACCATTCTGATTCATTTCGAACCAAAATCTGATTATTTGCATTATTATATTATTAAATTCCATTATTAAATTAATATAAAATTCCAAATTTAACCTATCGACTTTTAATTCCATCCAACAGTCCAATATTATAATTCAAATCCAAATAGACTTAAAATAAATTTTAGAAACCATTTCCGTTCCATTTGCCTCCAAATTCACAAATTGTTTCAATTTCAAATAGTTAATTATTATTATTCAAATTCAATTTAATTACTATATTTGAAATTATAACTTATTTTATTAGTTTAACCGAAATCTTTTTATTCAAAATCCAATTATATTTTACATTCAACATTTAAAATGAATTGAATGTTCAAAATCTAACGACCAAAATTTCGGGTCGTTACAATAACCATATAATAACCACAAGCATAATTAAAGATCTAACCTTCACAATATTCACCACATTTAGACTTTATTTTTAAATCTACTCAATCATCACATTTAAGCACACATTACATATGCAAATCAACATCCATTTCATCACTACAAGTAACATATTTATCAACCAAAAAAGCATTATTAAAGTTAAAATATTTAGATAAATGAGTTGGTTTTGCTCACCTAAAAGCTAACCAAAAGCTTACTAGCCCAACCTAATTTTCACTAGAACTTGAATCTAACCTAGGCCTTAGGTTTTCCTTAGGGATAACAAAGTTTTAGAGCCATTCAAAACCAAGATGAATTTGGCGATGTTGGGAAAGTGCTCGACCATAATAAGGGAAAGAGGAGCTTAAGCTTATTTTACTAAAAATAGGATATTTAGAGGGCGTAAAGGCCAAGGTGAATCGACCATGGCATAGTGGCTTGGCCATGATATGTAGATGGGGGTGTGGCTTTTTTTTTTGGAAGGAGGGGGTTTAAAAGGAAGGAGTATTTTTAAAAGGGTTTAGAAGTGCTTTAAAATATAAAAAGTGGGATTTTATTAAGCAAATTACATGGAAGCCGTCAAAGTGAGATTAAGTTTTGAAATGAAGAAATGAACGAAAAATGTGACAAAGAAAATAGGGAAGAGGTTTATATAAAATATACTGTGAGAATTACCAAAACACGCTTGTTTCCTTTGCTCTCCACTCTCCTTTTGCCACCTTATCGTTTCCTCCACCTTAGCACCGTACACACGCATGGACCCTTGCCCCTTTCATCTCATCACTTGAGCCAAAATTCATTAAATTCCCTTGTACTAAATGTTACATTATGTTTTCTAAGGTATCTTTCATTTTGAACATCTTTAAATTATATTATGTTTTTCATAATGCCACATCACCTTATATACACATATACACACTAAACCATATCCTAAGTTCACTTATAAATGAATATGTATGTTTATACTAAAGTGTTCAAAAAATTTCTAACAATTTTAGTCGAGGAAAAGTCGAAAAACGAATTCCAGTCATATTTTCAATTTTTCTTGAAACTAATCATTTTGTAAACAGATTTTAAAAACTATTTCACCATCACTAGTTATTATTTAAAAGACATTTTATTTTAATTCATGAAATCTATTATTTTAGTATTTAAAATTAATTAAATATTCACACATCAAAACAGTAATATTTCAGGTTGTTATAAACACCTTCTTCTATCCATCCTCCATTGCTTAACTTCTTCGAGATACATCTGAGCTTTCCGTATTCTATTCCTTAATTGTCAGCAATTGCCATTAGTTTCTAGTGGTTCATTCAAAGCTGGTTGATAGAAGTTGCCCGTAGTCAAAGTACGTTGTTCTATATTACAGCCAGATCTGTATGCGAGATGAGGCTCAAAGCCAAACTCTCGAAAGGTGAATTCATTTTCTTTTATGCCTTCTAATATGATATTTGCGTGCTTCGATAATTGTTTGCATTCTATAGTGATTAGCACCATTTGAACATCCACTAAAATTTCAGTATGTTGAAATATTCTTTTGTTAAGTTCAATCCAAATTAGAATTGTAATTTCTATGTTTTTTTAACTTGTGGAATTATTTGTTACCATTAGTGGAACATAAGATCATGTTAAATGTGTCATCTATGTCTTTGCAGCCATTGGTTTGAGTTTTCAATTTGTAGTTTACATATATAGTTGCTTGTTGGAGTGTTGACGTAGAAAAAATATAGTGATGTCTTAGATTCCTTCTTACTCAAGTTGCATTTTGTGTCAATGTTGGGATTCCATTTGGCAACTTTTTCCTTGGTTTTTAATTTGTCTAATTTTGCTAGTAATGCACATATTGACATTTTCGATGAACAAACAATATTCCAAATATTTTTGCAGCAGCCCATTTCATTTATTTGTTTCTAACCTGGTTCCAAGCAAATTTGAATGCAAAACACCATTATTTAGTGGCTGCCAATACCATTATTCATTGTCGTTAGGATGATCCAGAGAATTCTATTTATCTGTTGGGTAATATAAGGAGGTAGATAGGGGATATCTTCTTTCCATTATCCATTAGACAAGATGGAAGATACCATCTTGTTGGAGCCTCCATTGATGGTGGTGGCTTGCCAACCCAACAAGTCCTTGAATGATTGTCCATCTATCTAAGGATCAAAGCACAAGTTGGTATTGTGCCCATTCATGATTTTCTTATCCATAAGGCCTTTTGCTTCCTCCTTGAGTTAAGCATGTATATTATTCATTATTGCCTTTCATTGTCGTACAAAAGTTCTTTCCTTTATAATATCTATTTCTTAAACCACTCCAACTTACAAGCAATCACTTTGCAAAAATTTCCAAGTGAGCTTTAAAGCAACAATCATCAAAACTTCTACTATTTCTCGTAAGCCCACTTCCCTTCCTCTTTTGGTCAAAAAGATTGTTCCAACTCATATTGTTATGTTTATTTTTTCACAAAATTAAAGCACATTAATTTATTTTGCTAGTGGTAGATGCTGGTAGTTAACAAAATCGAGCCTAAAACACGATCATGGTGTAGATCAAGATTTTGATTTGCTCAATTCTACCAGCTACATTCAATATCCTGTTATTCGGGTTATTAAAATTTTAATTTATTTTATCTAACATTTCTTCAAAATTTCTTGAATTTAGTTTACCGTGGGATATCTGTATTCATAAATATATAATTGGAAGATTTCCAAATTGCACATTTAGTTATTGATAATTTATTCCCACTCTTTGGCTCTTTCACTAAAAATCAAGGTAGTTTTCTATTCACTCGGTTCAAGACCTATGTAATCCTTAAAGATGTGTATGACTTTGGCTATACATTTTGCATTTTCAATACTAGCTTTTGAAAGTATCAAAATGCCATCCACATATAATAAATGGGCAAGAATCAATTTAGTAGGAATTATTTGAGAGATGTTGCCTTCATAAAGTTCAATGTCAAATAAAATTTTGAAATATTCCATAGCTATTACGAAAAAGGAAAAAGCGGATCTCCTTGTCTTAAACTCTTATTGCTACTGTAGTACCTGAAGGGCTACTATTCATTAGAATTTAACAAGTGGTAGTGGGTATAGATTCGTATATCATATAAGCAAACTTTTTAAGGAAGACCATATAGAAAAACATAAGGTGTTAACCCCTCTTTTAGTAAGGACTTGCACAGACGGATTTAACCAAACGGACTTCATGGTCATCAAGATGGGAATCCCGAAGAAATGATTACTAGGCTCGAAAATCGACTATAAATGAGATTATGGACGATGATCGGGGAGATTCATGTTGGATCCTTAATTTTTGTCCCAATCAAGGTATAATTGGAAAGAAGTGATAAGTAAGACCTTATGAGGCTATATTTCAAATTTCAAGAGGATCATAATTCGTATGCTCGAGTTACGGGCAAAGAAGAAGGGATCAGATCATATTCAGCTCAACAGCACAGCTCAAAGATGATCGCTCCATAACTCAACAACCACAAGCCGACTTGAAGCGAAACTTTGAAATACAAAGAGGGGACCATAGAGATTCTACCCTAGGGATCACATTATATTTGGAGAGATACGGAGGGATCGACACTTATCACTCAATAGGGATCGACCCTATTCCCTCTTAAGGATTGACTGAACCCAACTTTATAGTAAAGATTGATCAATATCTCAACATCTACATATCCAATTGAAATGAAACTTGAACGACAAGCTAATCACAATATGTAGAAGCTCCCTTAGGGATCATATATCATTTGGAGCAAGTTGGAGGTTTCTTTACCTATCCCTCCAAATGGATCGACTGTAATTAGCCTTCACAACATATTGCAATAAAGATTGATCAATAACTCGAGTTCTACTAATTCAATTGATTTGAAACTTGAATCCTAAGCATAATACAACATGAAGAAGCTCTTCTAGGGATGACATGGAATTTGAAAGAGACTGGAGGGATCGGTACATATCCCTCTAGCGGGATCAGTAGATATCGGAATTCAAGTAATACTACTTCACGGAAAATGTGATGTCTCATAAACCATATGTCAGAATTGCATGAAATTTGGGGAGTATGTAGCTAACATCATTAGGCACCCCTCATAGAGATCGCAGACCATTAGGATGCACTAATAGGGATTGGTACAGATCCCTATTGTGGTCCATAATGGGCCTGGAAATTTTTGGGTGGCCTTGTCTTGGCCTCCTGAACCTTCTATCAAAATTTCGGTCCGATCTGTACATGTTTTTTCCTTACACACACACACACACACACACACATATACACACACATACATACATATACATACATACATGCATATATATATATATACATACATACATATACATACATACATATATATATACATACATATATATACATATATAAATGCATATGTATGCAAGTCATAGCATTAGAAAAGGACTTCTTTCTGTTTCTCTTTATCTTCAAACTACACTATACTCTTTCGGTATAATAAAAATAATTATTTGAAAGTGGACGTAGGACGGAGTTAACCGAACCACCATAAATCTTGTCTCTTTTTACTTGCTTTATGATTGTTTTAACTTTTTTTCTTCATTTATTTCTCTTCATATATCTGTGATTGGATTGGATTTTGGTACTTTTACATAATTGTGTGTTGGTGGTTAGTTTTGATCCCAGCACATGGTATATGAATTCCAAACTAACTTTGTCGCAAACTTTATGAAAGTCTACATTCATGCATAAGTTATTTGTTGCTTCATATTGGACCCTCTCACCATTTCATACACACAAAGTAAGGAATTTGCATTAACGATCCTACTAGGGACGAAGGAATTTGGTTGATAGAAATAAAATTATTTAGGTGTTTCTTCATACTATTGCACAATAGATTCACCAAAATTTTATATATGACATTATATAAATAAATTGGTATATAGTCTGAAAAGTTTTTAGTTTCAATAGTTTTAGGAATTAAACAAATAATGTAGTGTATGACTCAGTTTGTTCTTCCCTACACCATGATGTGGTGATCAGAAACAGAAAATGAGATGCATTTAGTACCACACCCCTCGGTGGAGCTAAATGCATCAGTTTTGTGCTTTTGGCCACCATATTATAATGTTAGAAAGAACAAACATGGATGCGTATAGCAGCACACTAAATATATGATTACTTCCTTTATTATTTTACCTGACGGTTGATGCTCAACATTGCCTCAAGAAGGTTATTTTAATAAATTCCCAGTGAAGCTTGAAATATTTTGAGTTGAAACCGTCTGGACCAGGCACCCTGTTGTCATTTATTTGAAACGTCACCTCTGTAACTTCCTCTAGTTCAAAAGGGCTCTCCAATGAATTCCCTGACATGATCCAAGAGAATTTTTTATAAATAATATGTGGAAAATTAAATTCTAAACAAGGAGTATTAAATAAGTTTGTGAAGTACTGCACAGCTTCCCTATTCAAGCTTTCATTAACGTTGATCTAGTTACCATGTACGTCCATCATCATTTTCCCTATCATCCTAGTCTATGCTACATCTAATTGTTTAGAAGGGGCGTTTAGTACCCTTACATACGATCGCACTCATTTAAAGGTTATTAAGAAGGGTGCTCCCTAGTTCGAAATGAGTAGGAGCATTCACATTTGACTTTCTGTGTTTCATTTTTTTTACCTTTTGATTTCAAATGAGGTACCATATTTTGCCTTGCAAAGTTGTCCATTACGTTACCTGTGAATTCAAACTGAGTTTCTTCCTACCTTTGTTTACCGCGTTGCTTTTCTCTTGTTCGTGGTTGAACCTTTATTTATCATGCTGTGGTTCTTGCTCCTGTACGACTTCCATGGATTGTTCAGAGCTGTGTTCAGATTGGAAGCCGTGCATGCATGTCTGGCTGCATTTATGTTATGCTCTGCTGGTCTTCCAAAAGCTGCTCGGAGTTGGGAACGTGTTCTTGACACTCTTGTTAAGATGCATCCGATATGTTATTTTCGGCAATGTCATTTGAGATTTGATCTGAATGGCCTGTATTATGCCTTTTGTAACCTAGACCAGGACGCTGCATCGCATTTGTACTATTTTTTGTTTGATCTTTGTTGTACGTTACTTGTTTCCGATTCTATACAATTGTGTCTTCTGTGCGTGATGATGATTTTGAACGCTATTAGTTTTTTTTAATAGTAATTAGATAGAAAATGCCAATGGGATTCGAATCACGCTACGCAAGTTTCGAATTTATGACATCTTCCATCAAAGTCGAATCACTTTACCACTGAAACAATGGTGTTTATCAACGCTATTAGTTAATATCACATGTATTATTATTAATCAATCAATGCATCCGCGCACCATTTTTGTCAACAGTGATATGTCTATTTGTAGCTTGCAATTTAATTTGGCATTACGCTACAATTTGCGTCTTGGGGCTTAGTCTGGCTTTCTGAAACGTTAGAGTTTTGCATGTTTTCATCTGTGGTTGGTCTCATTTGCAGATGTGTACTAGGTTGTGGTGTGGAATCCATGTTCGTACTGCTATGATTTGTAGTTTGTGTAGTCATAGACTTAGGGTCCCTAATTTTCTCAAATGAACAATACTTTGTCGGGTGTTCGAAACACTTGAAATTTTAGCACATAGCTGGCTTCCACACGGATTCTACGGGCTGTGTAAACACTTCGTCATTTACAATCACTATAAGTACTTCATTTGGGAAACTAAAGTCATTGTTTATTTCAATATATACCCGAGCAGAAGTAATTTTAATCATTCGTTTGATGAATTGACCTGTCCTTAAAGGATTGCCTAGCACCTAGGCATTTCTACCAAGTCCTTCTGATTCCTCCCCACGACCAAAATTTTGAATTCAAACCTGAAACCTCATCCAAATTGGAATAGTTTGTAAGACTTCCTTGGTTAGGTTGAGTTCTCAAACTCATTGCTTCATCATAGTAGGTTTTCTATCATAAAAATACAACACATCTTCTAGAATTCACTTGCAATCGTCTTTCCAAATTTAATCACATTGAAACCATTACTTTTAGTATCTGTATGAAAATCCCTTAATGATTTCCGAACTCTTTTAATATGGTATATTATAAGATACAATCGGAACTCCTCAACGCCGCCAGCAAATCTTTGACTAACATCAATAAATAATGGTTGCTATTTAAATCATTTTTTAACAACCGTTTCAATGTAAAACCAGAATCAACAAAAAACAAACCATAGAAGAAGTAGATGAGCCACACTCATCAAAAGAACCAACAAATGAAGAGCTATAGGAACCAACATCAGCCAAAATACTTTTATATGATTAGACATAAACGAAACAAGTAGAAAATCATCACAGCTATGAGCAACAAGCAATAATATACTATGCAAATTTGGATCAATTTCAATGACTCTTTTCTTTTCATCTCTTTTATAAACCAATTTAACAGAATCAAGTGTTAACTCAGGACAATGTTTACAAATATCATTTCTTAATCTCAACACACAATCATTCAAACCAAGACGTCTACTATACGTATAACTACCCAACAAAGAAACAATAGGAACATCGATGAGATCAGACCTGAAAAACAGATACATTGTTATAATAAAAGTAAAATAACATTAACAAATAGTCATGTCTACAATAACAATTATTTAATGAACACATGCTGTTGTGGAAAATTTCTTCCTGGCAAATAGTTGCCGGGTAAGTATTTGCCACAACAAAAATTTATTGCATTAAAATACACTGCCACATCCCATTACTATCAAATAATTTAATCGCAATAGACATGAACTATAACAGTAACAAGGGAGCATTGCAACCATATACAATGATGACAATAACAAATACAGTAAATTCAACAAACATAAATGTGTGTCATATCAATAATTGCGTCCATATCATAAATTACAACAATAAAGGTGTCACCGATGAAGAGTGTGATCAGATTCAAAAAATCATGAAAGTTGGCATCGAGATTCATTGGACCTTTTTTCCTATTATTGAGAGAATCAAGAAACTCGCGTATAGAGTTGTGTTACCGAGAGTTTGGCAGGAGTTCACGATGTTTTTCATATTTTTCATCTCAGATAGTGTGTTAGAGATCCAAAGACTACTATTGCACCGACTGTGCTAGAGGACTTAGTAGTAGAATTGGACTTGAACATAGTGTGAAAGCCGATCGTATTGTTGCAAGAGATGAGTAAGGGCTTAGAACCAAGACGTCAGGTTAGTCAAAATCCAGTGGAGTGACGATGACAGGAGCTGTACTTGAGAGATTGAGAGCAGTATTAGAGATACTTATCCTTACTTATTTGATGGTATGTTTTACCTCTTTGATTGATCTGTTGTGTACATTATCGTAATTTCAAGGACAAAATTCTTTAAGAATGGGAGTTTGTAACACCCCATATTTTTTGTAACATTATAAAGAAAATTTAATTAGCTAAATTAAATGAAATAATGTGTTAATTAGGAGATTGAAATTTGATTTCATTAAGGGTAGCGTGCCATTTAAATAATGAATTAAAAGAAGAGTCAAAATGAAATAGAGGAGGGGTAAAATAGGAAAGAGGCCAATCCTATATCTATAATCCTTGGCCATGTATCTCCATACAAGCTCATTTTTCATTTATCAAAATGTTTAAAAACTTGAGGTTGGCCATCATTAACAAGAGAAAGGGGGAAGAATACTAAGAAAAGCAAAAGAAGAAGCTAAATTGAAACGACCCGCAAATCCGTACCCCTTGAGTTAACACTATTCTACAACAATCAACTGAAGTTGTATAGAAATACGAACCATTTGGGTTAAAGAAGAAGAGGTAGAAGAAGAAAATAGAAAACAACATCAGAATCTAACCATCGCAGCGAAATAAAATATAATAGATAATAGATAATCTTTACTCAAAAATCAAATATCTCTGTTTTATATATATACATCATCAGAGTACATCAATCACAGCTCAACAATATCACACACTGGATACATAACTACTCAACACAGCGGAATATATATATAAACAAATACGGGAGTACGTAACGTTATCCTTCTCGACTCCTGAGCTCCACGGCATCACCTGTATCCTATAATACTCGGTCTGACCCGAGCATTACAGTTAAATAACACCCGAGTCAGTCTGGAATACCAGCGTGAGAAAATCACGCTCAATTGATCATTAAAGTTTCAAAAATCCTTTGAAAACAAAATCATCTCATAAGACCACGCCACAAATAAACATGTCGGGTTTTTACCTTACGATAGCTAAAACATTTTTATTAAAATTCTCTGATATTATAATAGTGTCTATAGAAAGTAAAATAGAATCTAGATAAAATGCTTGCATCTCACGTTTCAGCAATAGTTGGGCACAATCAAAACCGTACGGGCGCGTAAGGAAAATGGATTCCAACTAATGGCTAGGCACTGGGGTACCACCTGTCACAGTACCTGGTCTAGATCAGCATACCGAGGAGCCACCCTAACTCCCTTGCAACACAAGACCGGAACCATCCCTTACTGGACAGTCCCGAGCAAGATCACCCCGCGGTTGGGATCAGCAACCGCCCACTAAGCCGAAATAAAAGGGACATCTAGACAGGGATGACCTCACCCTCCAATGGGGGCTGCCCACGAAGCTTTGCTGCATAACCCTTGATTTTCAGCCATTCCCATTTGATGAGGCTTGAGGCTAAGCATTACCTTTTAGAACATATCCTTTAGAATTCCCATCGTCCACCTGACGATTTTTCGCAAGCATTCATCCATACAAGTCCGTCTCGAGTTCGAACGGAACCGAAGGCACTATTCCTACTACATCCTTTTTGGAAATATCCTCAGGATTAGTAGCGACTAGCCCTTGCACTTCACTGCTCCATCTTCGAATCCAGAATCGTTTTTTTTCTTCATGAAAACGTACAAACTAGATTGAAGTGGTTTTCGGGAAATAAATCTCGATCCCGGTCTCTTCGAAACGATCAACGCGTTTGGCCAATATTGATAGTCGGTGATTTAACTATCAATTAATATTCACAAACAACCATCAACCAATAAATAATTTCCCAAATTATTTATTTATCCCAAAAATATCTTCACAAGATATATTTTCACTTTCCAAATTCCTTTTGAAAATAGTTTCAATCCAGTTTCCTCTCACAGAATGCATTCCCAATTAATTATTTCCACTGGAACACCAAGTACAAAACACTTAAGATTGAAATAATTCAAAAACAGTTTTTTATATAAAATATACTTTATAACATTAAAATTAAAACCACTTTAAATACTTTATTAAAATATATATACTTTAAGAATATTTATATAAAACACTTTATAACATATAAACTAAATTACCTCTTTTAAACACAATACCAAGTTACTTTATATGGTTATTACAATAATAGATTTGGGAAAAATATACTTACTTTAAAAATTAACATTTAGAAATAATAAACTTTCTAAAACATGCCTTTTAAAACAATATTGTAGGATCGATTTCACCCTAGAGGGGGGGTGAATAGGGTGATAGTGTAAATTATAAAAATTAATCGCGGAAGCTTATAAAATATTCAATTCAGATCACAGAATAGCAGCACAGATATCGCAGAATATAAATAACAGAAAAAACAGAACAACACAGAATTTACCCAGCTTCGGCAAAACTCTGCCTACGTGCTGCCCCCAAGGTTTCTACTAGAAATTAGATAGTCCCTCGCTTACACACGTAAACTCGTTATACCCGCTATTGACTAATCTAACTCTACGCTCAAAACCTTGCCACAACTCAAACACCGAGTTGCAAATTCTCAAGCTACGCCACGTAGCTTGTCCCCTAGTCACACGACTAGAAATTAAAATGGTTTAAAAAATAAAATACAAATTAAAAGCAAATTTAAAAAACAAAACCCTAATTTAAAATACTATAATAAAAATAAAAAGGCCGGCCCTCTTTGTAGTTTATCTTGACCGTCTCCTTTTATTTCTTCGGCCTAATTTTTTGTGAGATAATGGCGGCTCCGTGTTCGATTTTGTTCCTCCTGATTAAAATTTGGGCTTGCGTTCTTCTTCGTTCCTCTTCCTTCAATAAATTAGGGCTTTGGGAGGAATCCTCGCGTGATAGTTGATGCTTCGATCTGCTTGCTTCAATTTAAATTGTTTGCGGCTTCACCTCCTTGATCGAGTTCGGCTTATGCTTCGGTATGTAATTTCCTTTTTTTTTTGCTTTTACAATTTTGGCTTATTCGAACTCGATCGTGATTCGAGTTGCATGATTTGTTCTTTGTTAAGATCGAACTCGAATAAATCAATTGTCGATGATGTTAATCACTTTTATAGGGTTCGACCCCCCTGTATTTTCGTCGTATAATAAAATTTGAATTTGTCAAATTCTTTTGATTGGCCGTTTGATTATGCTTGAACGATTGATGATTGAACTGACTTTGTCAAATTCGTATCTTTCACGTTCCTTGGTTGACGCGGCTTTTGAATCAATTTCGTGATGACCACGGCTTTAATTTTTGACACTTGACTCTGTCACATTCGTATACTTTTGTGACTTGATTCCCATGGTTATTTTCGGTCGCTGCTATGCATTGTTCATGACTGTTTCTTGCAGTTCATTGTGCATTGCTTGACTCGAAGTCTTGATGCTACTTGCTGTTTCGACATGAGTTCACTGTGCTTGGCCTTGGTTATATTGATTTGGTGCAGGCTTTCCATTTTCCTTTAATTCACTGTATATTGATCATGTATCAATGTGCCACTGTTTGTACTGTCATTTTGTATTCATCCCTGTTGCACTCTTTGATGATTCATTGGTGAATATGTTGCATTGAGCTCGACATTGTTGTTTACTTTCTTTGATGCATTTGCATGCTGCCATACTTGTTCACTCGTATCATGCTTGGCTTTGCTGTTCATCCTGTTGCACTTTGGTCTCTTGTCATGTTTGCTGTTGCCATGATTATTGTTGCTGTACACTTATCTTGATACTTGCCTGGTCTGGTTCTCGACCTATAGTGTTCATGATGCATTTTGTTGGTTTCAAGTTTTGTTGACATGTGCATTTGTCTTTGCACTTGCACATTGCTGCTTATAGCACTTGTGTACTTGGTCGAGTTCATTTGCGTTCTGCAGTTTTGTTCCATATATGTATGTTCATTCATTGGTTGGGACTTGCAGTGTTGGCTTGATGGTTTGGGTTTGCGTTTTACTTGAGTCACTTCACTACTGCCTGTCTGAACTGTGCACATTGTTGCACTTTGGTTGTTTATCATGTTGCATTCACTCCATTTTGCATTGGGGCATTGCTGTCATGTTGGTTCGAATTGCACTTGTCACTGCTGCAGTCGCTATGCAGTTGCTATGCCTTCGGTCATGTTTCACTGCATCTTGTCTTGTATCACTTGTGTCACCATACCTGTTGTACATGCAGCTGAATCATGCTTGAAGTCGTTGCCTGGTTTCACTTTGGGATTGTTTGACCTGGCATTTGGTCTGTAGTTGGTTTTTGATGGCATCTGATTGCTGTGACTTTGTTCATGTTTGTTTATGTGCAGTTTACATTCATGTTGCCTCTGTGTTTGTTGTATCTTTGAGCACTTGATCATTTAAGCCTTTGTGCTTTGGTGCTGTGTTGAATTTGTGCAGTGTTGTACTTGTTGCCTTGTATAACTGGTTCATTCCACTGTTTTATGCATGCTCGACATTGTGACTTGTTTTGTTTGCATTTGGCCCTGTTGCTGTTGGTCTGGAGTTGTTTAATGAAGAGGTTGAACCTGTTAGTCGAGCTTGCATACTTCATGTAGCCTTGTGTTGAATCGAGTTTTACAGCTCGGGTTTGACCTTGTGCTCGTGTCGTGTTTTTAAATATATTGCACGTGAGTTGAACCCGGCTTTGCATTTGGGTTTGACCTGTGCTCACCTGTCCCTGTAGCATTATCAAGTGTATATCGGTGTGCACGGCCTTGTGGCATATACAGTGATACACTGTGTATGTCACAAGCTGTTCGTGTATGATGAATTCAAATTTAAATTATGACGAACAACCCGAATAACTGAGGCAAATCATATTTTCAAAATTCATCTTTTATTTTATATTGCAAAAATATTTTATTTTCAATTTTACTGCGTTAGTGAATATTTTTGCAGATTGCTCAGATGCTGGATTCAAACCGGAATGAAGTTGAAGATAAATATACGAGTGTGAGTGATATGTAGTGAGGTGAAAATGTAAAAATGAATTGTGATGTAATCAGAAATGTATTGTAATAGAAAATGTATATTTATAGTGAGAGCTTGAAGTTGTACTATCAAAAAATGTAATAAATATTTATTTGAATAAAATATTCATTTGAATTCAAATTCCGTGTTATTTATTTTATTCAGCAAATATTTATTTAATCTGTGAAAATAAAATAGTATATTAACAAATACATTTAAACGAATGTATATATGTTTATTATCATCAAACAAAAATCATATAAGCGTATATTCAACAATCTCCCCCTTTTGATGATAACAAACATATATTTAAGATTTTGAATATGTTAAATGTATTTGATCATTGATATATCCTAATTGCTCCCCCTATTTAAATGCTTCCTCTCTACACAAAGCTCCCCCTACATATATGTATACAAATAAATAATATGCAAATGAGCCTAGATGCAAATAGAAAATTGTTTGACCATTGCTTGATTTTATTTGACAAAATATTAACTTTTCTCTCCCCCTTTTGTTATCAGCAAAAGAATAATAGTGTTAGAGAAAATAGAGATAAAGTAATCGATATCAATCCAACATTAAAACTCAATTGAATATAAATATTAAATTTCGATAAAAAGTCAAACAAAAATCATAAATGTTTTGTTAGGCGCATATTCCACTTTTAGAATGATGGAAATGATGTCATCATATAAAACCATACAGTTGTGTCTATTTGTGGCATATTTATATCAGGAATTTGAATATCTACTAACCATGCATAACCATTAGGACTTTTAAATGAGATTAGTAGTAATCCAATTTTATTTTTAAAAAAAATGAATTCAAGTATCTTCTAACCACGCATAACCGTGAGGACTTTTAAATGGGATTAGAATCAACTTGTTTATTTTACAAATCAACTTTTGATATGCGTTCCATATATGCATAACCGCGAGGACTTTTAAATGAGCATGGAAGCACATAACAAATTCCAAGTAATTCACCCATGCATAACCGTGAGGACTTTTAAATGAGAGTGAATACATTGGTATTTATTATTATTATTATTATTACCCTTTTTTTTTTAAAAATGTGTAAAATGAAAAAACGAACGATTCCTGTTTAAAGTACCACATATCGACAAACTATATAGAATTTTGATGAGTGATGGTCATTAGAAATATGATAGATATAGAGATGGTCATGGAATTTTTACCAACAAACAGTTTTATAACTTTTTTTTAAATTTCTAAAGAAATTTATTAATTATACTGTCTCGAGTCATAATATTTGATCAATATTAACACTCATCACTTTTTCAATCACTATTTTTTTTTTCGATAAACATTAGGGAGCCAGATTAGTCAAAATAGTCATTTAAAATCAAATTCAAAAATAATTATGAAATTAATTTTTCAAAAATGACTAATCTGAAACTATGGTCAAAAATGATTTTCTCCAGGGGGTTTTTAAAAGAAAATTTTCTGCTATTTGAAAATTATTTGAAATGAAGAATATGCAGACATTTTCTTTGAAAAACGATGCAGTTACTAAATGTCTCATAAATCACGTTTCACTAGTAATTTTTCTATCAACTAGATTACCAGTGTAATCTGCATCTGAATTTCTCTTTCACTCAAAATTATCATCAATTGAATTTTATAGACCAAAACATGAAGTGTGCAACAAAAATTTCAAACTCAATTTTTACAGCAATTTAAATGACATTCTTTTGAATTTGAATTGAAGCCGTGTAAATAATCGAAAACTGTGAATAAAGAGTTAGCCGAATTATAACCAATTGTATTATCCAACAAAACACTATTTTTAATCCAAACTGATATGAAGTACTTCAAAGAATCTAGAGATTTTTATAGTGTTTTTGGCATAAGAATATAATTGGCCAACTATTTTGAATAAGTCAGAATCATCATCTTTTCATCATCTCAATATTGGCTGATTTTAATTCAGAATATGGTGCAGATTATCACATTTAATATATCGTTCAAATAAATATATCTTTACCTGTTTTACCTTTACGATATTTTTCATTTGTTGTCCGTTGTGATTCTGTCACCTTTATACTAGGCTAAGGAACTTTGCTTTGTCGCCCGTTGTGTTTCTGGAACAGCCAAAATCCAGAGAGCACTATTTTTGTTCCTTAGCCTGCCACCACACCTACACGTTGAAAGATTTATGTGACCTATTTGTTTTTATAGGTCCTTGGTTGTTAGTGGCAGAAAATTTTGAAAAACAATTTTGTAAAGACCCAAAACTATTTTTAATTGTTCCCTTCGGTACCCAAATTTGTTTAACTTTGAGAGTTTTTATATTTGTGGCTTTTGGAACCCAAATCGGTATAGTTTTCACATGTTTGGGTCTATACCAACAATTATTGTGATTGTGTCCATATTTTCTACAAGTTGTGCACATAGAATTAACTTGATTAATTTTGCTTTCAACAATTTTCGAATAATTATATCCAAGTCCTTGTCTAACCGTATTAACAGTTTGCTTTCCTAATAGCATATTCAACGATTTTTCACTTTTTGAAAATTTATCTAAAGTCGTTGACAATTGTTGGACTTGTGTTTTGAGAGATTCATTTTCGTTTAACAATTGTGCGCACTTTTTAATAGAATTCTCTCTCCTAGTATTTTCATTCTCTTTTAAAATCAGAATTTCATTTTCAAGTGATTTTATTCTGATTTCTGATTTCTGATTTTCTAATTTCTTCTTCGAATGTTGGACACTTATCACACTTAGGGATCCTACTTTGATAGGTTTTAACTAATTGGTCAAGTTGTTTATTTAAATCTATCAAAGTGTCTTTTTGTGATTCAAGTTTGGCATACTTATCCCTAAGCCGTTCAAAACAACCATTTACTTCGTGGAAATAAATAAGTAATTCAGAGTGAGTAAGTTTTGATACCTCGCTTGGCTCGTCATCGTCGCTATCGGTTATATTCCCATGAAGGCACATATCTGCTTTCTCACTCTCACTGCTATTGCTTTTATTCCACGTGGCTGCAAAACATCGTTTTGATTTCTTTTCAAAATCGTGTTGAAATCGGGGATAATTGGGCTTGATATCAGCGGGTTTGTTGCAGATGATCCTGTGTTCTTCAGAGTTGTCTAGTGCTTTAATTATTCTGCTTTTCAATTGTTGATTTAGAGCTGGATTTCCGTATTTGTTGTTCCATCCTTTGAATTTCTTTATTATTAATGCCAGCTCGGCTGCTCCATCATCATCATCCTCATCACAACTGCTATTTACCAATCTTGTTAAGCACAATTCTTTAACTGAGTTGGTTGTGGAGGATTTCTCATTGCTGTTGACTTTTGCACCATATATTGCATTTAAAGTATTCCAGATTTCCTGTGCATTTTCACAATGAGAGATGAAATTAAAATTATCTTGATTAATATGAGAATATATTATATGCATAGCAAGAGCGTTAATCGAGATAATTTTCTTATCTGTTATATCACACCCATTTTCAATAATATCCCAACATTTAATATTAACAGATTTTAAATAAAATTCCATTTTTAATTTCCAATTCAAAAAATCTGTTCCATCGAAAATAGAAGGAATAATATTGGAGCGACCCTCAACAGAAATATTAATAAAAGAAGCCATTTCAAAAATTCAAAATTTAAAAAAAAAATCCAATTTTTAAAACAAAAATTGATTTTTGTAAAAAAATTTAAAATAAAAACGGCTTTTGTTCCTAGCTCTGATACCACTCGTAGGATCGATTTCACCTTAGAGGGGGGGGTGAATAGGGTGATAGTGTAAATTATAAAAATTAATCGCGGAAGCTTATAAAATATTCAATTTAGATCACATAATAGCAGCACAGATATCGCAGAATATAAATAACAGAAAAAACAGAACAACACAGAATTTACCCAGCTTCGGCAAAACCCTGCCTACGTGCTACCCACAAGGTTTCCACTAGAAATTAGATAGTCCCTCGCTTACACACGTAAACTCGCTATACCCGCCATTGACTAATCTAACTATACGCTCAAAACCTTGCCACAACTCAACTACCGAGTTGCGAATTCTCAAGCTACGCTACGTAGCTTATCCCCTAGTCACACGACTAGAAATTAAAACGGTTTAAAAAAGAAAATACAAATTAAAAGCAAATTTAAAAAACAAAACCCTAATTTAAAATACTATAACCCTTAAAAATAAAAAGGCCGACCCTCTTTGTAATTTATGTTGACCGTCTCCTTTTATTTCTTCGGCCCAATTTTTTGTGAGATAATGGCGGCTCCGTGTTCGATTTTGTTCCTCCTGATTAAAATTTAGGCTTGCGTTCTTCTTCTTTCCTCTTCCTTCAATAAATTAGGGCTTTAGGAGGAATCCCCGCGTGATAGTTGATGCTTCGATCTGCTTGCTTCAATTTAAATTGTTTGCGGCTTCACCTCCTTGATCGAGTTTGGCTGATGCTTCGGTATGTAATTTCCTTTTTTTTTGCTTTTACAATTTTGGCTTATTCGAACTCGATCGTGATTCGAGTTGGATGATTTGTTCTTTGTTAAGCTCGAACTCGAATAAATCAATTGCCGATGATGTTAATCACTTTTATAGGGTTCGACCCCCCTGTATTTTCGTCGTATAATAAAATTTGAATTTGTCAAATTCTTTTGATCGGCCGTTTGATTATGCTTGAACGATTGATGATTGAACTGACTTTGTCAAATTCGTATCTTTCATGTTCCTTGGTTGACGCGGCTTTTGAATCAATTTCGTGATGACCACGGCTTTAATTTTTGACACTTGACTCTGTCACATTCGTATACTTTTGTGACTTGATTCCCATGGTTATTTTCGGTCGCTGCTGTGCATTGTTCATGACTGTTTCATGCAGTTCATTATGCATTGCTTGACTCGAAGTCTTGATGCTACTTGCTGTTTCGACATGAGTTCACTGTGCTTGGCCTTGGTTATATTGATTTGGTGCAGGCTTTCCATTTTCCTTTAATTCACCGTGTATTGATCATGTATCAATGTGCCACTATTTGTACTGTCATTTTGTATTCATCCCTGTTGCACTCTTTGAGATTCATTGGTGAATATGTTGCATTGAGCTCGACATTGTTGTTTACTTGCTTTGATGCATTTGCATGCTGCCATACTTGTTCACTCGTATCATGCTTGGCTTTGCTGTTCATCCTGTTGCACTTTGGTCTCTTGTCATGTTTGCTGTTGCCATGATTATTGTTGCTGTACACTTATCTTGATACTTGCCTGGTCTGGTTCTCGACCTATAGTGTTCATGATGCATTTTGTTGGTTTCAAGTTTTGTTGACATGTGCATTTGTCTTTGCACTTGCACATTGCTGCTTGTAGCACTTGTGTACTTGGTCGAGTTCATTTGCGTTCTGCAGTTTTGTTCCATATATGTATGTTCATTCATTGGTTGGGACTTGCAGTGTTGGCTTGATGGTTTGGGTTTGCATTTTACTTGAGTCACTTCACTACTGCCTGTCTGAACTGTGCACATTGTTGCACTTTGGTTGTTTATCATGTTGCATTCACTCCATTTTGCATTGGTGCATTGCTTTCATGTTGGTTCGAATTGCACTTGTCACTGCTGCAGTCGCTATGCAGTTGCTATGCCTTCGGTCATGTTTCACTGCATCTTGTCTTGTATCACTTGTGTCACCATACCTGTTGTACATGCAGCTGAATCATGCTTGAAGTCGTTGCCTGGTTTCACTTTGGGATTGTTTGACCTGGCATTTGGTCTGTAGTTGGTTTTTGATGGCATCTGATTGCTGTGACTTTGTTCATGTCTATTTATATGCAGTTTACATTCATGTTGCCTCTGTGTTTGTTGTATCTTTGAGCACTTGATCATTTAAGCCTTTGTGCTTTGGTGCTGTGTTGAATTTGTGCAGTGTTGTACTTGTTGCCTTGTATAACTGGTTCATTCCACTGTTTTATGCATGCTCGACATTGTGACTTGTTTTGTTTGCATTTGGCCCTGTTGCTGTTGGTCTGGAGTTGTTTAATGAAGAGGTTGAACCTGTTTGTCGAGCTTGCATACTTCATGTAGCCTTGTGTTGAACCCAGTTTTTCAGCTCGGGTTTGACCTTGTGCTCGTGTCGTGTTTTTAAATATATTGCACGTGAGTTGAACCCGACTTTGCATTTGGGTTTGACCTGTGCTCACCTGTCCCTGTAGCATTATCAAGTGTATATCGCTGTGCACGGCCTTGTGGCATATACAGTGATACACTGTGTATGTCACAAGCTGTTCATGTATGATGAATTCAAATTTAAATTATGACGAACAACCCAAATAACTGAGGCAAATCATATTTTCAAAATTCATCTTTTATTTTATATTGCAAAAATATTTTATTTTCAATTTTACTGCGTTAGTGAATATTTTTGCAGATTGCTCAGATGCTGGATTCAAAGCGGAATGAAGTTGAAGATACATATACGAGTGTGAGTGATATGTAGTGAGGTGAAAATATAAAAATGAATTGTGATGTAATCAGAAATGTATTGTAATAGAAAATGTATATTTATAGTGAGAGCTTGAAGTTGTACTATCAAAAAATGTAATAAATATTTATTTGAATAAAATATTCGTTTGAATTCAAATTCCGTGTTATTTATTTTATTCAGTAAATATTTATTTAATCTGTGAAAATAAAATTGTATATTAACAAATACATTTAAACGAATGTATATATGTTTATTATCATCAAACAAAAATCATATAAGCGTATATTCAACAAATATTAAAACCTTTAATTTATTTTTTAAAATTTCTTTGAAAACCATATTTGGCTATCCAGGGAAATACTCTTCTCTTGCGCATCTCTTGAAAATAAACCACCATTTATTTTTAAATAAATTCTCATTCCTTTAATAAATTCTTACCTTGAATTTATATATTTAAAATATCCACCGACATTTTATTTCACTTTATAAACCCAGATTATAAATTCCCAAAATCTCACTTCTTTTTAAATTTCAAAACCCAAACACTTAATTAAGTTGCAATTGATTCCCAATTTTACTTTACTTTGAAATGAATTCCTTCTCTTACTTTATTTATTCAAATTTCATTAACTTTTCGATTTTTATTTCCTTATTTTGAGTAAAAACCCTTTTAACTGAAAATATCAATTTCAGATTTCCAAAATTCCATCTTCATCACTAAATTAAATTTAATCCTTAAATTTAAAAATAAATTCTTTATTCTTTCAAATAATATCATTTAAGCTTCACAAATTATTATACCCACTATTAATTCAAAATCTTCTTATCCCAAATTTGTTAGAATTTTACAATTGCTTTTATTTTATTTTATTTTCAATTCCTTATTAATTCATTCCAGATCTCTAGAATTATTTTACTTAAAATTTTACTCTTTTATTTCTTTTCAAAAATTCCATTCTAGAGATTTTGATAACTCAGCATATCCAAATAGGTCCAACCAAACCATAACATCTAATTATTTATAGAGTTCATCACAGGATATCAAAATCATATCACAGAATATTTTAAACAAAATTAAATATTTGAGCAATCCAGTTGGATCCCTCCAACCTGCTCTCCCTGCATCCACAGATGTTAGCACAAAATAATATGCCAATTCCAGAATATACCATACTATAGCACATCCATCAAGTTAACCATTCAAACAATTATTTAAATTTCATCATTTAAATTTAAATTTAAATTAACTGAGTGATTAACTCACCTTTGTTTTTAATTGCCATCCGATCCATCTCGGCTTAGTTTTCTTCATGATTATAGACCCTGAATAAATATTTGTATGGTATTTAAATATTTGAATTAATCGAACAAATAATTATCGCTTAGTTGAATAACAATTTAATTGAACTAAAATTTTGGGTTAAATACATTATCAAAGTGAATTTATTTTTCTTTCTGTTTCCATAAAAAAAATTCCAAAATCTTTCTGGACATAAAAATTTCCTCTGTTTACCTTCAATCTAAAAATAGGCAGACATATATCAACATTTATATCATAATTTGTGTATGTATACAAAATTTAGTAAAATAAATCAAGAGTACCTACTGCCAAAATAACCATCTCTGAATCGACGCCGAACGCGCCCAGACCCTCGACCGTGCTGCCGCCACGCGCACACACACGAGCGTCATCCACGCGATGCCGTCGCCAAGCCCTAAATCCCATCGCGGCCCCAGCAGCCGCGACCCCGAGCTCGCATCGTGAGATATCCTAAACCCTTTGACTTCGCTACTGATTCCTCCCTGAACTCGAACAACCGCGACTTCGGTCGCCACAGAATTCGAACGCGATTGGCTCACGCTTCACTTAACTCGAGATGAGAACGATGCGAATAGCGGGGAGGGTTCCTGATTGCTCGATGCTTAGGGTTTCGGTTTCTCTGTTCGATTTTAAAGGGAGCGATTCAATTGAATTTTGAATTTTTATCGTGAGATGGAGGAGTTCAGCATAGAAAACGGTGGAGGAGAATTCGAATTTTAGATAAAGATCTACGCTCGGCTGAAGGATAAAAGAAGATGGCTTGCAGAAGAATTTTGCAGATCTATAGAGTTTGCGAAATGAAAGCTAAAAGTTGTGACGTGAAATAATTTCGGCTGAATGTTGATACAGCTTTGACTGACAATGAATATATTATACTTTCTTTTCAAATCGTTTCGAATAATTATCCCAAGACGTTTATATACCGTGCGCTCACACAATTACTCCGATCACTACGAAATTTGAAATCCCATAATAAAACAATATTACGGATCCAATGGAACTGGTTTCGTCGAATTCCAAGACTGTGCCTCGGAAGGCTATTTTTAAATCCAATTTAAACGATATAAAATTTCAAAACTTAACAAAACGCTTTCAAAAATCAATTTTAAAAGTTTTATCACCTTCAGTATTATTAATATGAATTTTACAAGCCTTCAAATTATTTTTAACAGGGTTAAAATCCTTGATTTCATATTTTACCCGATTTTAAATTATTTAATTCAAAATTTTAATTATCAAATATTAGTGATATTTGAATTCAAGTTAAAAATTTACTTTTAATTATTTCAAATCAATTAAATATTCAAATTTAATTTGCTTAAAAATTCCGGGTCGTCACATTCCTCCCCCCTTAAAAGAATTTCGTCCCCGAAATCACTAGTTAGGAAGAATGGTCAAATACCCGTTACTATTTTCCAAAACCAAACTGTTCAACATTCTATCCACTATCTTCTTTTTTTTTATAAAAGACCCACTACCATTTTTACTAATCTTTTCCAACTTTCCCATAGTTTCTAAAAATATTACTTACTCAATCCTTCACATTTTGAATTATCAAAATTTTCTCAAACTTTTTCTAACTTTCTAAATTTTCGAAAAATTTCGCCAGCGTCTCCTTTGCACAGCTAGCTCGGTACAACTACGAAATGGCTCTATGGCCTCCCAAATCCAAAAAGAAAATTAAAAAGCCAAGTGGCTAGATCCAAAAACCCAATCAAATTCCATACGGAAAATTAAACACATACCTTTTTGTCGAGCAATTCTAATTTATTATCTGAAATCAAAACCAATTTTCGTTTCCCTTTTCGTACCTGCATATCCTGTTTAGCAATAATATCCATTCACAACATTCAAAAACATTTTATTGACTTCTTTCCAAAATTTCAATGTTCATTCCATTTAAGCCCGTACGATGTACCTATATCTTTCGTACGCAATATCAAATCCGATCGCTTACTCGATCACACAATTTCACTTCCGAACTAGTATCATCCACCCGACTTCCTAGTGCGGACTTAGATCTGGTTTCCTGATTAGAAACCGTCATTCTCCTTGCATAGTCATAACTATGATAGAGAATTTCCAGAATCAATCAAAATCCATATCCAGGGTTCGCCGTCGAAAATCGAGTGAAAAATCCTAACTCGGATCGATAAAATTATCTCGAAATTCTGTGCTCGAATCTGTATCCAATAGCTATGCGAATAAGATAATATACATACATCCTACGTATAAATTCCAATTGATTATCAATTATATCAATTTCCTTTTTATTCACATTTATTTTGATTGTTATTCTCTTACTCACAATTACCGCAATCACAAATATCAGTTTCAACCTTAATTCAATTATTCACTTAGCATACTTTCAATACCAAATTTACTTAAGAATTCATTATTCTCTTCTTAAGTTCAATATAAATATTTTACATACTTATTACATTTATTTTCACTTTACCATTGAAGTTTATATTCATTACCATTCACTTTGCCCTTACAATTCCATTTAAATTCAATTTGACTTCTACTTTGGATATCGAATTAGTTTCACTTACTAATTAATTTAAATCTCACACTACATGTTTATTTGCAAACTTTTCTTTCTTTAGTCCTTTTGATTCCACTTACTTTATATTCACATTCAAAATAGATTTCAATTATTTAGTTCCAATTCCATTTGCTTAGCAAATTGAGATCATTTGCCGTTAATGAAAATTTTCAAAAATTTCAAAAAAAATCTAACTCCCAAAATTTTCGAAATTTTTTTGGCAGAGTCTCCTTTGTACGGAGGAGCTTTTGCAATTTTACAAGAGATATAAATATATATACATCGACCCACACGGTCGGAAAACAGAAAAACAGTTCATATCTCCTATTTGTATTGCGTAGGCGTACCTTATTTAGCATTTTAAAGCAAACAGCTATTTATTTAAGCAATTAGCGCAGTCAAAACCAGTCAAACGGCTTCCAAAAACCTGTACTTACTCAATTTAAACACGTCAGTGTCAAATATACAAAGTTTATTAACAACTTCCTTAATTTCAATAGCCAACGCTTGTATAATATAAGAAATATCCACTAAACCCTTCCATAAGCAAATTTATAAGGTTCCAATGCAAATTTAAATGCTTTCATTTAAATGGTTTACACTTTATTGCTTACATTCCATTCATTTTAAATCCAAATAAACGCATGTTTATTACAATTGATTCAAAAACCAATTTTATTTCTTATATTAGCTCATTTGAGTCAACGACGACCATTACTAAGCAGATTTAATGATATTCACTTAATAAAATATCCCTTCTAGTTATACTACTAAAAATTGATACCAATTCAATTTTTACTTTATTTTGCTCCATTTCTAATTGATTCCATTCAATTTTTTTTTTTATATTCCATATTCATATTTATCTTATTTGAATCCATTTATAAATCTTGGAACAATCCATTTCCAAACCATCCTATTCGATTCAAATGATTACACAACTCTCCACTTAACTCAATTTCATTCTTAGTCCAAACAAACTCATTTTAATGGAAATAATCCCAAAAGCAATCCAACTCCCATTTTCCGAAGTCAAATTCTCATTAATATAACTTACGTTAATTAACTCAATTAAAAATTCCATTTACCAAACAAGTTTATTAAAATCATTTCATAAAACTCGATACAACAATTTCACAATTTTTACTTAAATCAAGCTTTTATTCAAATACTACTTAAGTTATTTTATTTTCTCGTCAAGTTATTTCAACTCTTAAACTCAAGTTATATATATATTTTATAAGCACTTTCCAATTTAAATCCTAAATTTGATTTCAATTACCAATCAATTTTGATTTCAACTCAATTAATAGTCAATTTCTTCCATTCTAATTCATTTGCAATCACTTTAATTTTATTTTATTTAATTTGAGTTCATTGCCAGCTCCATTCGTTTAAATTAAATGAGCATATCTCATTGAATCAATATGAATTCTAATTCACATTCAATAATTTATTTCTGAATTCCTTTCAATTCATAACAAGGCCATTTCCAATTTATCTCTACTTAGATTTTTATTTGCAATATAAATCATTTTATGTTAATTCAATTTCATTCAACCTCGACTCAAATTTAATTCACTCAAATTTAATTTAATTACAATTTCAAGTTGAATTTCTATTAATAACTCAAGCTTTACTTCCCAATCCTATCATTTATTCGCAACCCAAATTTTTATTAACCAATTCGAGTTCCATTTTCATCTCTATATTCCATTAACTTTATTACCAATTAGTTTATTCAAATTTTATACCCAATATTTGATTTTCATTTCAAAAATCACGTTAACTATTTTACTGGGTTCAATCTATTTTATAATTTAAGTTTTGGATTTTATTCATTTCCCGAAATACAAAACAATTTCATTTGACTTATTTATTCCACATCTAACTTTTTAACTCGGAATTATACCTTTGGTTTAGCCAATATATTTTATTATTCCATAAACATTTTAAATGAGATTCCAAAGTTTAAACAATTTTCCAAAATTTCAAAATCACTTTTGAAATCAACTACATCCAAATCCCTTGGCAAATTCAATTATCCCTTTGAATTTCAAACCAAACCCAGTTCACAATCAATTTCAATTTAAAATATACAGGTAGCAAATCTTCTCTTGGAAACTCGAAAATGAACATCGATGATGTCGCGATCATCATCGGAATTATTTTCCGACGACCAAAAGAGTCTAATGCCTTTATCTCTTTAAAACATTTAAAATTCCAAATCTCTCCATATTCAATTCCAATTCAAAAATATTTCTGAAATAATACCACTATTATTTCTCCAAAACTTTTGAAAACCATTTCCAAATCCAAAGGGATTTAATCCCTTTTTCAAAATTCCAGATTTGAAACCCATCAAATTTATATTTCAACATTATTCTGGGATTTTATTTCTAATGTTAAATCACATTCATAGTTTAAATTTACAAATTTCTCTAGAGGTTTATTTCAATTTATAAATTACATTTATAATCTATATTTCAAATTCCATTCTGTTATATAAATTTATTCTTCAACTTTGGTTATTCAATTTCTACATAATAGTGTTAATAACTTAATATTATCATTACTTAACAATCAAACATCCAAATATTGTAATACTTTACAAAAATTATATCCTTTCTATATACAAAAATAATTTGGGTAAAATTATTTCATTTACCATAATTAAAATAATATTGTGTCGAATTGTTCTATTCAAGTGTTTAGAGATCCCTATCAATAACGTTAATTACTCGTATTGACCAGAATCCATAAACTACTCAATAAACCAATCAACACAATATGAAACCATTTTATATTCACTAACAAATACGCGCTCATATCTATTAATACACTCAAACTCATTCTAGAGTACTATTGACTCTATTTCAATGAGTAATTCCTACCAGAGCCAAGGTCATCACCAACCTAAGCTCTGATACCAAGTGAAACGACCCACAAATCCGTACCCCTTGAGTTAACAATATTCTACAACAATCAACTCAAGTTGTACAGAAATACGAACCATTTGGGTTAAAGAAGAAGAGGTAGAAGAAGAAAATAGAAAACAACATCAGAATCTAACCATCGCAGCGAAATAAAATATAATAGATAATAGATAATCTTTACTCAAAAATCAAATATCTCTGTTTTATATATATACATCATCAGAGTACATCAATACAGCTCAACAATATCATACACTGGATACATAACTACTCAAAACAGCGGAATATATATATATAAACAAATACGGGAGTACGTAACGTCATCCTGCTCGACTCCTGAGCTCCACAGCATCACCTGTATCCTATAATACTGGGTCTGACCCGAGCATTACAGTTAAATAACACCCGAGTCAGTCTGGAATACCAGCATGAGAAAATCACACTCAAACTGACTATTAAAGTTTCAAAATCCTTTTGGGAACAAAAGCATCTCGTAAGACCACGCCACAAATAAACATGTCGGGTTTTTACCTTACGATAGCTAAACACTTTTTATTAAAATCCTCTGATATTATAATAGTGTCTATAGAAAGTAAAATAGAATCTAGCTGAAATGCTTTCATCTCACGTTTCAGCAATAGTTGGGCACAATCAAAACCGTAAGGGCGCGTAGGGAAAATGGATTCCAACTAATGGCTAGGCTCCGGGGTACCACCTGTCATAGTACCTGGTCTAGATCAGCGTACCGAGGAGTCACCCTAACTCCCCTGCAACACAAGACCGGAACCATCCCTTACTGGACAGTCCCGAGCAAGATCACCTCGCGGTTGGGATCAGAAACCGCCCACTAAGCCGAAATAAAAAGGACATCTAGACAGGGATGACCTCACCCTCCAGTGGGGGCTACCCACGAAGCCTTGCTGCATAACCCCTGATTTTCAGCCATTCCCATTTGATGAGGCTTGAGGCTAAGCGTTACCTTTTAGAACATATACTTTAGAATTCCCATCGTCCACCTGACGATGTTTCGCAAGCATTCATCCATACAAGTCCGTCCCGGGTTCGAACGGAACCGAAGGCACTATTCCTACTACATCCTTTTTGGAAATATCCTCGGGATTAGTAGCGACTAGCCCTTGCACTTCACTGCTCCATCTTCGAATCCAGAATCGTTTTTTTTTCACGAAAATGTACAAACCGGATCGAAATGGTTTTCGAGAAATAAATCTCGATCCCGGTCTCTTCGAAACGATCAACACATTTGGCCAATATTGATAGTCGGTGATTTAACTATCAATTAATATTCACAAACAACCATCAACCAATAAATAATTTCCCAAATTATTTATTTATCCTAAATATATCTTCACAAGATATATTTTCACTTTCCAAATTCCTTTTGAAAACAGTTTCAATCCAGTTTCCTCTCACAGAATGCATTCCCAATTAATTATTTCCACTGGAACACCAAGTACAAAACACTTAAGATTTAAATAATTCAAAATCATTTTTTTTATAAAATATACTTTCTAACATTAAAATTAAAACCACTTTAAATATTTTATTAAAATATATATACTTTAAGAATATTTATATAAAACACTTTATAAACTATAAACTAAATTACCTCTTTTAAACACAATACCAAGTTACTTTATATGGTTATTACAATAATAGATTTGAGAAAATATACTTACTTTAAAAATTAAAATTTAGAAATAATAAACTTTTCAAAACATGCCTTTTAAAACAATATTAAAACCTTTAATTTATTTTTTAAAAATTCTTTGAAAACCATACTTGGCTATCCAAGGAAATACTCTTCTCTTGTGCATCTCTTAAAAATGAACCACCATTAATTTTTAAATAACTTCTCATTCCTTTAATAAATTCTTACCTTGAATTTATATATTTAAAATATCCACCGACATTTTATTTCACTTTATAAACCCAGATTATAATTCCCGAAATCTCACTTCTTTTTAAATTTCAAAACCCAAACACTTAATTAATTTGCAATTGATTCCCAATTTTACTTTACTTTGAAATGAATTCCTTCTCTTACTTTATTTATTCAAATTTCATTAACTTTTCGATTTTTATTTCCTTATTTTGAGTAAGAACCCTTTTAACTGAAAATATCAATTTCAGATTTCCAAAATTCCATCTTCATCACTAAATTAAATTTAATCCTTAAATTTAAAAATAAATTCTTTATTCTTCCAAATAATATAATTTAAGCTTCACAAATTGTTATACCCCCTATTAAGTCAAAATCTTCTTATCCTAAATTTGTTAGAATTTTACAATCGCTTTTATTTTATTTTATTTTATTTTCAATTCCTTATTAATTCATTCCAGATCTCTAGAATTATTTTACTTAAAATTTTACTCTTTTATTTCTTTTCAAAAATTCCATTCTAGAGATTTTGATAACTCAGCATATCCAAATAGGTCCAACCTAACCATAACATCTAACTATTTATAAAGTTCATCACAGGATATCAAAATCATATCACAGAATATTTTAAACAAAATCAAAAATTTGAGGAATCCAGTTGGATCCCTCCAACCTGCTCTCCCTACATCCACAGATGTTAGCACAAAATAATGTGCTAATTCCAGAATATACCATACTATAGCACATCCATCAATTTAACCATTCAAACAATTATTTAAATTTCATCATTTAAATTAACTAAGTGAGATTAACTCACCTTTGTTTTTAATTGCCATCCGATCCATCTCGGCTTAGTTTTCTTCATGATTATAGACCCTGAATAAATATTTGTATGGTATTTAAATATTTGAATTAATCGAACAAATAATTATCGCTTAGTTGAATAACAATTTAATTTAACTAAAATTTTGGGTTTTTAACTTAATAATTTAAATCTTATTTATAATTTCCTTTTTAAAAACCCCTTTTTAACTAAAATAAACTAATAAGTTTATTCAACAAATAATCACTAAAATACATTATCAAAGTGAATTTATTTTTCTTTATATTTATTTTTCTTTCTGTTTCCATAAAAAAAAATTCCAAAATCTTTTTGGACATAAAAATTTCCTCTGTTTACCTTCAATTTAAAAATAGGCAGACATATATCAACATTTATATCATAATTTGTGTATGTATACAAAATTTAGTAAAATAAATCAAGAGTACCTACTGCCAAAATAACCATCTCTAAATCGACGCCGAACGCGCCCAGACCCTCGACCGTGCTGCCGCCACACACACACACGAGCATCGTCCACGCGATGCCGTCGCCAAGCCCTAAATCCCATCGCGACCCCAGCAGCCGCGACCCCGAGCTCGCATCATGAGGTATCCTGAACCCTTTGACTTCGCGACTGATTCCTCCCTGAACTCGAATAACCGCGACTTCGGTCGCCACAGAATTCGAACGCGATTGGCTCACTCTTCACTTAACTCGAGATGAGAACGATGCGAATAGCGGGGAGGGTTCCTGATTGCTCGATGCTTAGGGTTTCGGTTTCTCTGTTTGATTTTAAAGGCAGCGATTCAATTGAATTTTTATCGTGAGATGGAGGAGTTCGGCATAGAAAATGGTGGAGGAGAATTCGAATTTTAGATAAAGATCTACGCTCGGCTGAAGGATAAAAGAAGAAGATGGCTTGCAGAAGAATTTTGCAGATCTATAGAGTTTTCGAAATGAAAGCTAAAAGTTGTGACGTAAAATAATTTCGGCTGAGTGTTGATACAGCTTTGACTGATAATGAATATATTATACTTTCTTTTCAAATTGTTTCGAATAATTATCCCAAGACGTTTATATACCGTGCGCTCACACAATTACTCCGATCACTATGAAATTTGAAACCCATAATAAAACAATATCACGGATCCAATGGAAATGGTTTCGTCGAATTCCGAGACTGTGCCTCGGAAGGCTATTTTTAAATCCAATTTAAACGATATAAAATTTCAAAACTTAACAAAACGCTTTCAAATTCAATTTTAAAAGTTTTATCACCTTCAGTATTATTAATAGGAATTTTACAAGCCTTCAAATTATTTTTAACAGGGTTAAAATCCTTGATTTCATATTTTACCCGATTTTAAATTATTTAATTCAATATTTTAATTACCAAATATTAGTGATATTTGAATTCAAGTTAAAAATTTACTTTTAATTATTTCAAATCAATTAAATATTCCAATGTAATTTGCTTAAAAATTCCGGGTTGTCACATAAATCAAATCAAATTCATTCAAATATCAAGCTCCTTATTCTCTAGAATAATTTTTATATCTCTTATTTTTTCATTTTTTGTTTTAAGTTGAATACGAATTTATTTGCAATGATTTGCCATGTTTTTGAATGATGGAATGATTATACATATTGTTTATGATTTATGGTTATTCATATAGATTTATGACATGTTTTAAGAAGAAAATCTTATCAATGACATCCAAATGCCTTGCAAATTTTTGTATAGACCAAACATGGTATTTTAGAGATGGATTTCAATTTTCAGATTGTTTTGAATTTTTGTGGATTGTATATAAATTTTCTAGCGAAAAAAATGTTAATTTGGATGAGAAATTTATTATGGCCAAACTATATTGCCTTAGAGCCTGAAATTTATATATGTTAAAAGGCATATAAAAAGTGATTTTTAGAAATTTTTGTAGAATTTCCCTAAGTATTTTATGGATATATAAAATTATTTAAGGTATGAGACTTAAATATTTTATATATTTATAAAATGAGAAGGAGCTTTTTGTAAATAATTTGGATTTGTTATTGTTGGCAATTGGCGGTACTTTTGTAAAAGTAAAATAGCAACCAATCAAAATTTGACAAACAAGGCAGGTTAGGTACAAAGAAATAGTTTTAAAAGGACAAATCTACATGGTTTTTTTTACTATTTCATTGCTTTCGGCACCAGGCTTTTGCCTCTTTACCTTCACCTTCGACTCTATCGAAACCAATATACATGGTATCAAGTAACTGGTTTATGGTGAATTGGACAAAGACGGAAGGTATTGGATCGAAATCAGGGGTTGCGAAGGGGTTGAAGCGTTACTTTGGTTTTAAATGAAAATGCGCCTGCTTGCTTTCGACTAAATAGCTTTCGACTTGGTTAGCTTTTGACCAGGTCAATTGGTTTCAAAGAAATGGTTTCGATTTGTTTTTAAATGATTGCTTTTAAGTAAGTCTAAACATCTGATTACCTCCTTTTACCTTTCGACCCAGATAGATTTCGAAAGGGCTACTATGTTTTTTTTTAAAACTTGGCCACTTCTCTGATGTTTTCAAAGGGATTGTTTTAACACCATCACTTCTTTACTTAGGAATGATTTTGAAATAAATGCTTTTGAATTTAATGGGTTTCTGATCCTTTTGCTCTACTTGAAGGCATAATCTAAATGTTTCGATCGAAACGGTTTTTAAAGGTTTTGAAAGGTTTTCACATGTTTTAAATTTAAACCAAAGGCTTACAAAAGGTTTAGGATTTTAATGCTTTCGAAAGAGTTTTAAATACAGGTTTCGAAAGGGTGGTTCCCAGTGATTTCGAAAGGTCTAAGAGGAAAAGTTTTTCAATATTTTCGAAAGGCATGGTTTAGAAGTTTTAAAGAAGGATGTCTAATGCTTTAAAGCTTTCGAACGGAACGTTTCTCAATGGTTTCGAAAGGAAGATTTTGAATGGTTTCAAAAGGAAGGATTTGGCCTTTCGGCCTAGGATAAGTGAAGGGTTTTACTTGGCTTCGATAGTGATACTTTCAATGGATTCAAAGGGGGTACTTTCAAGGGTTTCGAAAGCTTGTTTAAAGGTTATAAAAAAGGTTTCGAATGTACTATTTTGGCAACATAGCCTAAGTGTTTTAAGTTAAAAGTGTTTTTACTTATTTTAAGAAGATAGAAAATCCTCGTTAAAATTCATCAACATTATTTTGAGCAAAGTATATATAACATGGCAAAATAGCTAAGCGTAAAACTAAAAATATATTTTCCTTGTATAAGTATGATTTAAAAGGTTAAATCATTATGAAAAGATTTTCAAGAAAAAAGATGAAGGGTAGTTAACACTGAGAAAATTATTCGAATAGCTAGTTCAGTCTGCATACAATTAGTCCAGTTTGCGGACAGTTAGTCCAGTTTGCTGACAGTTAGTCCAGTTTGCGGACAATCAGCCCATTTTTCAGACAGATAGTCCATTTATTACTTGTGGACGGATAGTCCATTAGTTAATTGTTATAGCATAACTGACATTGCATTATTATTATATCAGTTTGATTAATCAGTTTGGTTGTAGGATAAGGTTTGCAAAATATATGCTTTGGAGAGGATATTAGTGCGGGGAAACTCGTTCCCCTAAGCAGTGTGGCCTCACTTGATATCAGTAAACCGAGATGTAACATTATTATTCACACCAGGCTTTATGTCTGACATGAATTTTTTGTTTCCCTTTAAACTCTCGGGTACATAAAATTGATTTGAGTATGTCGAGAGTTGAGGTTGATAGGTTTTAGTAATTTTGGCGAACTAAGCTTTCAAAGACGAGCAGGTGGTGGACGGATATCTATTTAGGAGTTGTTGTTTATTCTATTTATTTCCGTTGTGTGTATTAAGTCAGATATAAATATATTGACTTTCGTCAACCAAAGGGGCATTGTCATATGTCGCTCATGGCGTAATTTGTAATTGATATATTTGATCATTGCATAGGAAACGTTAAGGGATTATGTAACTTGGATATGAATTATTGTTTTGAAATGTAATCGGTAAAATTGTTGTTTTGGAAATTTGTGATTTTTTTTTCATATTCAAGTGCTTCTAATATTATGGATACCATCAGCATTACCGTATTTTGCCACCAGAAGTTAATACTATAGATGACTGCAGCATCTATAGCCCTTAGTTTTTGGCCTCTAGATACAGGATGTTTCAGATAACTTAATACTACATATTACTCGTCACAGTGTGAGATTCTGCTCTGTTTTTTTCCTTTCACTCCAATAATTTGTATTTTCAGCACTCGGATGCTTGACAAAATCGTTAGATGTATTAGTTTCAACTTTTGTAGGTCGAAAAGGCAGGTTGTCACGCATAGTTCTATATTTTCTTTATTCCCATGGGTGCTCTTTCGAGCATCCTGAGAAAGGTACATTTCATTGATGTTCATTGAGCACTTGGAGAGGAGTAAAAGGTTTCACCTATCGTAATATTTGTTTCTGCTGCGTTACTTTATGTGTGTGTGTGTTTTTTGGTAATTATAAGGATATGCTTTTATAATTGTCCACGCTGATGATAGTACTTTAGTTGGTAACTTTAAAATGCTATGTAAATTAGAGTAGCTCTATGTATTGTCTTTTGATATTATATGTTATCATTCTATTGTAATATTTTGATGTTTATGTTCTCCTCTTTCTTGTTCCTCTTCTTTTCTTCTTTTTTTTACACCAACATTCTACCTTTATACCATTTGGGTGCACGACAAGTGAATACCATAGATGTATCAGTGTTGACATTTAGGGCTCAAAAAGGTCATCCATTACAAAAATGATATATTCACATTTATTGATAAATTACTCATGGTTACACCACTTTGTAACTATATCACTGATCATACCATTTATGAATTTTCCATTAAATATACTTTTAATTAAATTAATTAACTAATATAACATATTATATCAAGTATATAATTGAAAGAAATTGGTTATCGAGTTGGATATATGTAACAAATTACAAAATTGACCCTAGAGCATTCCACTAAATCTATCAGTTCCATTGCTATATTAAAGGACTAAGGGTGCATATAGCAAACTAACCACATCAAAAGGTCATTGGTGAAAGTATAAATTTACGATAGAAACCTTTATAAAAATCACCAAAAATCACTCATTCTAAAAAATGTAAAGCCAGCGGATATCCATCATAGCAAATGAAACACAAAGTTTGTGATAGAAAATAATGTCATGAGTTTAAACATTCAATTCATTGAAATGGTTAGGAATGCACTCATAGCCAATATGGTGCCTGAAACCGATTAGGGCGGCTTAATTCCCAAAAGTAATAGTTGTCTTTTAGCTCATATGTGAATCTACATCCTTATACAACAAAATAAATTACAATATTAATCGGTCAAATTTATTGGACAAACTCATATCGAATCCATCTTGTCTATTGTAATCAAACTTATTCAAATTTTGAGGTAATCAAGGTAGAGCATGTATTAAAACATATACATTTACAACAATTCATCTTGGAAAGAAATATATTATCTGAAAACATAGCGACCTTCTTGATTATCAATATTATTCACAATTTTGATTAACATAAATATTCACCCTCAATGGTATTAGCTATATGTTGGTTGAATTTTTGCTTGTTCTAAAATGGAACTCTACATTGCAAGTAAATTAGACTTTTTTTAATGCAAAGATCGATTTCTAATTCTGATTTTAGACTCTATTTTAACTAGTTGATTTCATTTTTATCTTGAAAAGCAATGAGCATATCGTCCACATACAAGAGTAAATACATCCAACAATCATTTTCCAACTTCTTGAAATACACATAATCATCCTTGATGCTTCTATCAAAATCATTTTCAAGCATAAAATGATCAAATCTCTTATACGATTGCCTAGGTGATTTCTTCAAACCATACAGTGATTTCTGTAAATTGCCAACTTAATTTGACTTACCATCTACAACAAAACCTTGTAGTTACTCCATGTAGATGTCTTCATCCATGTCACTATGCAAGAATGCGGTTTTCACATCAAATTCCTCCAAGTCCAAGTCGTGAATAGAAAATATAGCAAGTAATATCTGGATAGAAGTATGGCATACAACCGGTACAAAAATCTCATCATATTCATTTTCCTTCCTTTGTGCAAACCACTTAGCCACTAACCTAGCTTATTACCTCTCATCGCTCTTCACTTTGTATATCCATTTGCATCCAGTAGCATGGTTTCCTTTAGGAAGTGGAACCAAATCCCAAGTTTGATTCTTCACCAACGATTGCATCTTTTCCTTCATCGCATAAATCCACTTCGAGCTATCACTTGAACTCATAACATCAATAAGGTCCATCGACTCATTTTAGAGCACATGAAGGGCATATTCCAACTTTCCACAAAAGCTAAGATAGTCCCAGTGACCATATCTATCGGGTGGCCTTATAGCCCGTCGACCAACCCAAGTAGCAATACCATCACCCAAACTCTTAACGGCTCCACCTTGAACCGAATCCTCTCTAGAATATAAATCACCAAAACTAGTAGAGAAACCATGTGGACTATATGATGTAACATCAACTGCTTCTAGCTCACAAGCATCTTCAACTACTCTACTCCTTGGACGGAAAGTGGGAATAACTTCCTTCTCCATTAATTCACCATGAACCAAATCCGAAATATCCAATGAGCTCTCATTCTTCTTAACAAAAGCCGATTCATATAAAGTAACATGACGATAATTCACAACCTTCTTTGTTTTCCAGATTCCATATCCGATAGCCTTTTATACCATTCGTATAGCCAAGCAAAATTCCCTCGAAAGCTCTAGGCTCAAGCTTATCATTTTCCGGATCATGCACATAAAACGAACCACCAAACACACGAAGATAACTCAAGCCAACGCTCTTTCCCTTTCATAATTCCACTGGAATTTTGTTACCAATAGCCGAGCATGAATTCGATTCACAATATGCATCGCAGTTGATAATGCTAGGGCCCAAAATTTCTTAGACAAACTCGATGTCAACCTCAAGCATCGAGCTTTCTCTAGTAGAGTACGGTTCATCCTCCTCACAACACTATTCAATTGCAGATCTCCCAATGTAATAAAATGTCCCCAAATAACGTGGTGCTTGCAAAACTCTAAAAACTCTCCAAAAACATTTTTTGCCACTATCGGACCTAAGAATCTTCAAAGACTTGCCATTCTCATTCTCAACAAGAGCCTTCCAAACTATGAACTTTTCAAATGACTCCTCTTTGGACTTCATTATATACACCCATACCTTTCGATAAAAATCATCAATCAAATAAATATAATACTTTGCTTCTCACAGAAAAGCTACCAGTGTCGGCCTCCAAAAATCCGTGTGAACATACTCAAGAATCTCCCTAGAATCATGTTTTCCTTCACCGAATGAAACTTTTATTTGTTTTTCCGTGACACATTTCTCGCAAACTCAAGTTTGTTGAAACTATCTCCATCGATCATCTTCCTCTTCTAAAGAATATCCAAACTTCTCTTTGAGACATGACCTAATATCAAATGCCACAACATAGTTGCGTCCAACCCACAAGAGTTATCAACACTAATGCTAGTTTTTCCTTCAGTAGTCACTCCTTAAGCAAATAAACACCATGAGTCCAGCACCTCTCATCTCTACAAGCGCACTCTTCGAAACCAACAAGCTATCACTCTCAATAGTGATTTTACAACCTAAAGAATCCAACTGTCTCGAAGATGCTTAGTGAGAGCACGAAACACTTCGTCAAACATTCTAATTTGCACGGAACTACAAATAGCACCATTACCTATAACAATTGCATTTCCCTCTTTGTCGACATAAGAAGAAAAACAATTCTCATTCGACAACATAAGATAAGACGCCACCGAGTCAAGCACTCGTTTGCTACCCAAAACATCCGATGCTACTGCCACTAACACCTCTACATCTCACTCACCAACTCCACTCTCCACCGCAACGGATGAAGATATATTTCCTTCTTTGCTTTCTCCTTTTTTGGACACTCATTCTTCCAACGACCAAATTTCTTACAAATAAATAACTTGTTATTTCTTTCCTTCGACTTTCTTCTCCAGTCTGGCTTTCTAGATTTAAAACGCCATCGGTTTCCTTTTTTTCACATATCTCACCTTCTCTATAAATTAACCATGACCAGCACTAGCACCACTACTTCCAACATTAGCCTCTTTCATTATATCTCGCAATTCCTTACTAAGAAGATCCGTTTTGATATCATCTAGCGTTGAAGTATCTCAGATATAGATCAAACTATTTAAAAAACTTGTACAATAATCTAGAAACGAACATAACAATATCATCGCCTTTTGTTCTTCCTCGATCTTCAAATCTACCGCCTTCATCTTCATTAGAAAATCATCAAAAAAGTTCAGGTGCCCCTTCAACGAAGTCTCCTTCATCTTATAAGTAAAGAACGTTTGCAACAAGATCAAAGATTTGTTAGTGACTTCCTCGTATACAACTCCTCCAACTTTTCCCAAATGCCCTTAGTGTAGTCACACCACTAATTTCGGAGATCACATTCTCTCCCATAGCAAGTTCAAGTGTAGTAAATGCCCACTATTTCATTTCTTCTCTCCTAACATTCGAGATGTCCTCTGTGAAAAAATGTGTATCAAACACTAACTGATGCACTCGATTATGCCTAAGTACTACTTTCATCTTCCATTGCCACTTTTTAAAATCATTATCGTCATTCCACTTGTCTGTAACTAATTGTGGTCCTAAAGTTGCGTACAGTCCACATACATATGACACTACTTGGACTAACCATTGAGGGCTTACCTGAGGTATTATCTAATTCCAGCATTTCTACAACCACCTATCAACACCTATGCTCTGGTACCAAATGTTATGGGAATTCTAACTCGAGACTACTCAAATCAAACCCCTAAAGCATAGAGGAAAAACAAGATCATCGTAAGAAGTACAAAAACAACCGATTAATAGCTTAATCCAAATCTCAGTCTAATCCAAAACAAATCACAATCACCAAATAAGCAGTAAAGAAACAAAGCAATAATGATAAAATAAATCACACATCGATTTATAATAGTTCCTCTATCGTCCTGTTAGTGTACAACCACTTTGAGAGCGAGCCTTTATTAATACCAAGAAGAGTGCATGAGATTGATTACAATGATCACAATTGTACCTTTTGAATAATGTCTTCACCGTTGTATAACGTCAAATTAATCGCTTCAGAAAGTTCATTATTTGCAGACACTTTAACAAGAAGGCAAGCATAATTCAATCTTGTATTCATATTTGACCGCATCCATTTTAATGGGTTTTCCAATGATATTAGCCAGAACACTAAACGCCTCACGTCCCATAGCTTCAAATTCGTACCGGGTAATTTTACCCAAATCGGTATTGTTGTTAATAAATCTCTATCCATTTTCAAAGATCTAAACCGTCTCCTCATTATGATGAGTCTACCATTGTAAAAAATGGGACTATTTTTAAAAAACTAAGTTGCAATCTTGAGTTTCTTTGAATTTCACAAGGGAGAAACCGTATTCTCTTGTATATATATTTCAAATTCACCTGCTGGTTTCCTAATTGTTGAATGTATGATTTGAAATACAAATAATATGATTCGGTACCAACACTGTATACAAAAACTGAATTGCTCCAACATTCGTTATTCTCTTATAAACGGCTTCTTTGACTAGGCCATACTTTTTGTTATTAAACTTTATTAGTGCTATATTCTCGAGATTGCACTGATCCTCCGTTGATTCTTCAGGCTGCTCTGCTACTATACTTGCCTATGTTTTATGGTCTTGCTCGTTATTCAGTGAGAAGACTGCCGGCTTCCTTGGTTGCATCAATAGATTTTTATTTGGTTGTGGAACGGTTGTTCTCTGACCTTCTTTACCCTTCAGATTGCCTTTACAGGGTGTCCGTGACAACTTCTGATATTTCTTAGTCTCTCTACTCTTTTGTAGTCTAGATTAGACCAATTGAAATCTATTACCATAAATAATGATTCCATCGAATGACTTTCTGATGTGAGATAGCTCATGTGGTCTGACTTGATAATTTGATTTGTAGAATTTAGAGAGATTTTGGTCAGTCCCAAGGCCGAGTGGAAACTCTATTTCACCTCCACTGACCAATGTTGCACGTGTAGCAAACATTTAATTATAACAGTCAATGCTTAGTTGAAGCATCTGGATACGCTACACTATTACGAGTATGAATAAATATTAAAAAATGCATGGTCAACTTTTGTATTAACAATCCTATACGTACACGATATTTTTCAGCGTCAGATGCTAGCTGGCACCATGTTATTGCCTAAAGTGAATATGCAATTCATGCTTACAAAGTATTTAGACACTTAATGCATTTAGACAATCGAGTTGTTTCCATCTCAGTAAACATTTAGACACTTAATGTATTTGAGGTTGTGGGTTGGATATATAATATATATTGCTCTAACATAGTATTATGTATCTGTGCGTGTCACACACGCGCGCGAAAAGCCAAGGCCAAACAGTGAAATTTTTTTGTCTTGTCAAAACAGGAAAGTTTTGAAAATCGACACAACCATCATATTAATCTATATCCACTTATCTTCTGTTTATATCAACATAATTAAACATATCAATGTGTAACCTAAGCAATATTTATATTGACCTAAGTAAAAATTGGTTTATATGATTGTTGTTTAAGCTAATCATCCTACGTTTATAACAAATTACAAAAACAGTGCATTAATTTATAAAACCTGCTGTATATAGATCAAGATAGTTATGTAAGTGTGTTGATTATTAGCTCTAATAATACTTTCTTTAATCGATTCTACTGTTCACATGGAGGTCACTGTAATGAAGTTATTTCAATCTTCATCTCATTTAATAGATAAAATGTTACCAAATTAAATATACATTTTCCAGCCTACAAAATATGCAAATCTTGTCAATGCATGAAGTTTATTTTCGCTCACTGATTAGGATATGACAGTTAGATATAATTAACGTGGAAAACTATGGTTATGACTTATGATGATTGGTGATTAGTTTAATATTTGATGTGCGACAAATATTCAGAGGGAGGTGGATTAGACAGCAAAAAATTTGAAATGTTCTGTGTCTTTGAAACAAACAGCAGTCTTATTCTTCCAATTCAACGGTATACATATAATATAAGCCATTAGACCATTGTTTATTCGATCAATTTTATGATATGGATGGATGTGGTGCTCTTCCTTTAAATTTTATCAGAAACAATTTCTATTATGAGAGGAGTTAGTCCAAACAACAAGGATTATGTAGCTGCCACGCATCATTCAGAACTTCTGAGGTCGACATAAGGTGTACTAAATTTTATTTTTATTTTTATATTTTCTGGATAAAAAATGATGGGAAAGTTATTCCCAGCTTATAGATGCATTTTTTTCTGGAACTTGGATGCATGCGTATAAGCAATAAGCAATTCAATTGATCAAGCTATTTAAATAACTGTTCGAGTTTTTGACGTAATATTGATGTTCAATCCAGTTATTCCGTATGACTTACAGGGATTAACGTTATATTATTAATTATCGTTACCGTACCGTTTTTACAGGTAAACAATTGTTTACCGTTACCGATCGACTGGTATACCGAGTATACTAATAATATGATAACTGTTACACTATTCTAAACAGTTAAAACGTTTGGCGGTTCTATGGCGGTGTAGGTGGAAAATTATAGCGGAGATAAAGTGAGAATATAGAGAAAAATAGTGGAGGTGTAAAAAACTTCATTAAAGACAAAATCAAATATTTAAAATTAACTTATTCAGGTTCAGATCATTTGTGAAAAAATGTTGTTTAGTTCTATATATTTAAAAAAAAATCTCAAAGAATATCACGATTTATGCAGATTAAATCTGATAACTATAATCGCTTTACAACTTATATTAAGCACTTATGCGTTAAAATTACACTGCAAAAAAAACCGGCTATTCCAACGGCTCCCAGCCGTTGGAATAGCATTCACGCTATCCAACGGCTTCCAACGGAAGCAATGAGGCTATTCTAATGGCTTTTCCAACGGCTTCTAATGGCATTAAGCCGATGGAGCCCGTTGGAAGCCGTTGATTTAAAATGACATCTGGATGAAATTTTTTTATAACAGCAAGTCATTCACCTTCCAGCCACACACAATTAATACACACACACATTTCCTTTCCATTCCATTTCCACTTCATTTCACATATATATCACATATCCAACACATTATACTACAAACAATATAAACAAGCAAAAATCAACATCAAACATTACATTTTCAAACCAAACTCCAAGTCAATATATACATAAACAACAAAACCCTCACCAACACCAACTCCAGCTCCATTTTCAAGTCAATATATACAATGCAAATACTTAAACCTCACAACCTCAAAGTCAATATATACACAATAATCATCAAACACAATCCTCACCATCTCAAAGTCAATATATACATAACCAACCACAAAGACAATAATCATCATACTTCTCAAGCATCATCATCACCTCCGTAAGCACCAGACGACGAAGGGAAGGAACCATGCCTCTGCGCGTACTCTGCTAAATGTTGATTCAGCTTCTCCATTTGTGTAGCACGAAGACGGTTCTGCTCTTGCAGCTGCTCAATCATGACTCTAAACTCTTTTATTTTAGCTTTGTCACACGCCTTTTGAGCTGTCCAAACCTGCAAATAGAATGTGAGATGTTCACATTTGTATTATAATCATTTTCTTAAGCAATGCATATTTTAAAACATAGAAACGTAAATGACGTGATCTTAAGCAATGCATATACCACAAGGAAATGCATATTTTATTAAATGATAATGGTGCAGGATGATAAACGATAAAAAATATTGCCTTTTCAATATTAATTTTGGTGTATGATGCCAAAGTACCAGATTTTCCCCTACTTTACAATGAATTAATTAAATTCTTAATCCATTTCCACTTGTTTCCGTTTTGAATGAAAAATAAAAATGAAATGTGTTAGAGCTATACAAACTTGATTCGAACTATTGGATTTTTTTGAATTTATTTATTTCTACAATAATGTCTTACATTGTTCAATTAAAATAACGTATCAAACGTAGAATATTCTTTTGTGCAATTTTAGTTACTTTTATTGTACATTGCATTTTTATATCGCAACATAAACCCGTCACTACTTTGGTTCATTGCATTATTAGAGTCAAAGGTATAGAATGATTTTAAATTTTGTTGTTTTTGGTAAAATAGTTTGGATATTATATCAGCAACAATAATACATTTCATGCAATTATATAATATAAACATACTAGATATTAAAAATATTATAAATTTGGATTGTACCTTATATTTTAATATTATAAGCAATTTGGATTGTCACCAGTGAAACTGATTTGATTTTTTTTTAATTTGCATTTATATCTTAGATTATTGATTTTTTATTATTATGAATTTGAGTGCGATTTCATTATTGTAAATTTTAGGGATTTATTTACGACATGCAAAGAGATATGGAGATTTCATCTATTTTCATAAATAGCAGGGGTATAAAGCATGAGTTTCCCTTTAACTTTGTCATATAAGACTTCCATTAGTGTGTTCTTTTTAGTTCCATTTATTATTGTTAATACTACTACCATTTTTTTAGTTCATGCTTTTGGTTCCTAATGTAAAATAGTGAACCCTTTTTTTAATTCATGCTTTTAGTTCATGTTTTTGGTTCCTAATGTATAGTGTATCTATAGCTTAATTTATTAAATATAATATTGCAATGTTTATACGATTACCGCTTAGTTTCCACAGCCATAGTGCCTACTCCGCTGCGTCGGATCCATAATAACGTCGAAATTATTATCTTGCTCCTCTACCGTCAATCATCGTGATCTGATTCTGAAAGCAGCCCTGTCCGTGCCTCCTGAAACTTTGCCTACAATAAAAAACAATTCAAGGTAAAAATTAGTAGAATATGATTTAAACTTATCGATATTAATAAAATAAGATTTTAAATATGCATACATATGCAGTCGCGCCTTATCATCACCATCCCATTGATATGTAATATTGCCAGCATTCTCTGCTTGTCTTGATGCGTGGGTGCGGGTAAATACCTCCATCATAGACACGGGATGTCCAAGCGATCTTTCCTGCAATAAATAATTTGTATATTTTATTTTTTCATAGCTAATTACCGAACTGATTAATCTACAAAATGTAATAAGGTTTAGATTCGTAATTGATAAATTGACCAAGTCCTCACGGTGATGCTGAAAAGACTTGGATCTGCCACGATGCGTTACAGGATTCCTACTTCTATTAGCAGAGTTCCTCTCCGACTCCACCTGCAATTTAAATTGAATATTATATTTACTAATTGCGAAATAATTAACTATATATTTAGTAGATTTACCTTGAACTCGTCGGTCTTCCACCAACTCATCCAAGAATCCCATACGGAAGCGCCCATCCAGTTCGATTTCTTCCTCGATTTTTTAAGAGCTGACATTACCTCCCTGTAATTTTTGGCAACCTTTGAATTCCAGTGGCGCTGTGCCATGGCGACATCGGGCTCCGCCAAGTCCACTTGCCCCTGTACAAAGAGAAAATGTTATTAATTGTTCATTTATACTTATTCATATAGTAAGGTGGTATAAACTCACCAAAAAATCCAACCATATGGCCTCCTTGACTTGGTCAGGGATCTTACTCCACTCAAGCCAGCAATCTGTCATCCTGCTCATATATCCATCCATATTTCACAGGATCTCGAAGACGTGCTTCAAATGGAAGATGAATGGGTAAATGCTCCATTACATTGAAAAAACCTGGAGGAAATATTTTCTCCAGTTTGCAGAGCAGTATAGGGATTTCTACCTCAAGTTTACGAAGACGGTCAACTTTTAACGTATTTGAACAAAGCTCCTTATAAAATAAACTAAGTTCTGCTATAACCTTCCAAACTTGTACGGGCAATAATTCTTTGAAAGTGACGGGTAACAAATTTTGCATCATTACATGACAATCATGCCTTTTCATCCCACTCAGTCTTCCGTTCTTATAGTCGACACATTTACGAAGATTAAATTAAATTCCATCAGAAATCGTAATCCTTCCACCCATTTTAACAGTACTTTAACTTGGTTGTTATCTAGTTCATAACATATGTTGGGTTTTTTAGTGTCATTTGGCTTCATATGAAGCTCAGACGATTACATATTTCTTCTATATCATGTCTTGATTTCAGATCGTCCTTAGTCTTACCCTTAACATTAAAAAGTGTATTAAACACATTATCGAATACGTTTTTCTCGTTATGCATCACGTCAATGTTATGACGGATTAAGATATTTTTCCAATAAGGCAACTCTCAGAATACACTCTGTTTGCACCAATTATGGAACGTCAATTTACCTCGTATTTCAGTTTGCTGCCCGGTTTCATGTATCTTTGGATAATCTTTTACAAGTTCATATATATCTTCACTTGACCAAATTGTTGGTGGTTGTAAATTCTCACGTCTATTAGCTATGAGTTTTTTTGTATCTTCTAAAAGTATGATTGATATGGATAAAACGTCGATGACAATCAAACCATGAAATTTTCTTCCCATGCCGTAAAGAAAATGTTTGTATACAACGAATGTAATCTTGTATCAGATGAATATGAATATCCAACAAATATTGTATCAGATGAATATGAATATTATATCATATGAATATGAATATCCATTTTGCAATAAAAACGAATATTCATACAACGATCATATACAACACTTGTCAAACGGGGGCAAAAATTCACTAAGGGATTTAAATTTTGTTTATATATTATAGTTTTATTAAATATATAAAATAAAGCATATTATGCATTATTTTATTTATATTCTACTATTTTATTAAATATATAGTAAATATTTGATTTTTACTATTTCGTAAAATATATAATTCATATATATACTAAATTATATACTTATCTAGTGCTAATATATTTTGTAAAAGATATAATTCATGTTCGTAAAATATTCGACCAATTCAGGTTTGCCTAATATTTTACATGCAGAAAATAATTTAAATCAATCCTAATTAATCTAAGGCTGACTCAAATGCGCATTTACACTAAATTATCAACATATGTATATATGTGCATAATATATATACACAAACAATTTGGACATTTGGATGGTAATAATTGTAATTAGCACTTAGTTTGGTATAATAAACAATCAATAGGCCATTAGATACAACTATATCAACAAATTAAACACAAAATTAGTAAAATTTAAAATTTTAGGGTTTTAGGCAAAACCTGATTTTGGAGCTGTATTTGGATGGAGAGAGGCCGCTGGTGTTGACTGATGGCGTCGGAGTGGCTGCTGGTTGCGTGGGGAGGCTGGGAGCAAGAAAAGAGGAGGAGTGGAGGAAGATGGTGATGGATTTGGGTGTTTTTGGTAGGAAGAGAGGAATGATTTGTGCTCTCGGCTTGGCTGCAGGTTTACACGAATAATTCCAACGGCCGCAAACGGCATTTTTACAACGGTTACCAACGGCTACGGCTTATTAAAAAATAACGAGCCATTGGAAAATCTGTTGGCGGCCGTTGGAACCCTGTCGTGGCTAAATACTGTAGTTCTAGTAGTGTTAGGTCTTTATTCTAACTTTGTTGAATTGGTCTAAAAGAGAACTAATAAAATCAACTTTCGTATATTAATATTGTGAAAACAGATGTTATAAAGCCTTGATTTAGCGGACGTAGCGAAAAATAGCGGGACTTAAGGCGGATCTGTTGTTTAATAGCAATATACAGAAATAGCATGGTGTCGAAGAGCGCTATGGACTATAGCGGAGATTTTGCGACGCTTTAGCGGGACATTAACTACATAGACACTGGAATGGTAAATTGTCATTTATCTAGAAAAGTCTACGACTTGACATATTTTTACATTATAAGGCGTCTTCGTTATAGTGTTGTTTAACAAAAACGTCATAAATGAGAAGGAAAAGAAGTGGAAAATTTACAGTTACCATAATAGTCCTAATGTGTTTTAAATTGATTGCTAAAATTATTGTTACTGCTAGTATTGAAGAAATTTTATTGATGATTCACCATGGAAAATGATAAATTACCGTTACCATACCAATTAAATCGGTATACCAATTTCAATAAAAAAATTAATATCAAATTAACTGGTAATGGTAAGGTAGTGGAAAATTTACAGTTACCATAATAGTCCTAATGATCATGTTTATTTGGTTTGGCTACAAGATCAAGTTAGAAAAATGCTAATTCTATTAAACATGTAAACTCTGTGTCAGTATCCTAAAAAATAGATAGTGATAATAAAAGCAAACATTTATACTCCTGTTTCTGTAGAGTTTATGCATTATATTTTTAAAAAAAAATCTTAATACCCTTACCAAGCAAAAAAACTGTTCGGTAAAAAATAATCATGTTTCAAAAATCACTCAATGAAATTACGTAGCCATCCACTAAATCAATAAAATTCATGATAGAATTACATTATGTAGGATAAGGACTATTTATGCAACCACGTAAACAGCGTACGTGAATGTGTGCTCTACCATGTAGTAGCAATACAAGGTAATAATGCTAGGCTTGCGTTGACCTTTCATGGTTGGTATACAATCCACACAACGTCATTACGTAATTATACTATCAATCTCTTACCCAACAATTTCAAACTTAAAAAAATTCAAGAAAAGGGTTAAATTCTAAGTTTTTCAGTTCCGATTCTTGTCAATTGCATTGTCATCATTGAAATTCATCAATTCAATTCAAATGTTCGATATTTTACCTAGAATTTCGAGTAGGATGGTTTATTAGCTAGAACATTTAAGGTAGAATACCATAAACAGAAACAGAAGATAAATGAGCATGTAAATATAATAATTATAATCCTAGAGTTTTTAAAAATTAGGGGGAGAAACTTTGCAAATTTTTGTATCTAAACAGAATTTTCCAAAAAAAAGCATAATATAATATTAGTTTAATCCAAATCTTAGAGAAATGTGGTAACTTTAAGTGAATTAATTAAAAAATAAATAAATAATAGGTTAATGATTGCATATTTATGAGTTATAATTGAGCAGTTGCAAATGTTTAAGGTAATATATTTTATGTCATTATTATAATTGAGCCGCTGCAAATATATAACGGTCATATATTTATGGGTCATTATTATAATTGAACCGTTGCAAACGTATTATGTTGAAAATATTCATGAGCTATTATTATTGAACCGTTATAAAAGTTAATAGTATTAAAAATTCGTTTTAAATGACAACAAAATTCAAGTCCATTAACGTTCCCTCACTCCAGTAACGCATACAATGAAGGGGATAACGAATTAAGGATCTTAAGGATAATTTAACACTAGAGGATGGTGAATAGTGTTTAATGAATTCTAAAACTTATATGAACTAATTTAAAATTATAACACAAACAAATGCAGAACTTAATCATAGAGCAATTACAGAATCAAACACAGAAGCAGAAAGTAAATAAAAAGCATTAAAGGGAAAGAATACACCGGATTTTATACTGGTTCGGAGTTACCCTACATCCAGTCCTATACCAAGGAAAACCACCTCATACAGATTTTTATTTTAGCAATGTCGAGATTACCTTCCTCAATTTCTAAAGGCCTTGAGGTACCCTCCTGTCTCACAAGTCCGGGGCAAACTCTCTTGATTTACGAGCCACAAGATTACTCAATTGATTTCCAAGAACAACCATACGTTATAGAGAGACAGGATAAACTTTTGATTACAAATTGATCATATAACTCTGAATAGTACTTTGATCTTCGAGAGAGGGCAGAGAGTCAAACAATAATGAGATTCTAATTTGTTTCACTTGAGAATTCGACAGAATTTCGGCATGATCTTAAAAATATGAAAATTTTAGAATATGGACATGTGGAGAAGAAGAAGTAAAGAAAATATGAAATTAGTTAGTTAAAATTTTTATTTGTGAAGGCTATTTATAAAGCACCGACGGTCATAACCATTCGTGAAGAGATTTAAACGAATAGACACTTCTTTTGAAAATTGAAAATTTTGAATTCAACGGCCACCATGTCGACATGGGGTATCCCATGATGTCGACATCCCTATATTAAAGCAATGTAAAATTTGTTTTGTAAATGGTATAGAAAGAAAAACACGATAAAATGATTCTGGAGTAAAAACAAGAGTTTATTTAAAAACAAAAACAAAAAATATTTTAAGCTAAAACATTTTTTTGAAAATAGTCTGAAAAGATTATTTTTAAGGCTAAAATATTTTGAAAAACAGTTTTTAAAATCATTTTGAAAAAACTTTTTGAAGTAGTTTGCAAGCTTCTTCCTTCAGAATATCTCATCACATCAGAACTTGAGAACTTGTACAAACCAGGGTGTTTGTGGGTTTGTAAGCCACTTGTCGTGGGTATGTAAGCTACTTCTCGTGGGTTTATAAGCCACTAAGAAGGTAGAAATGGGTTCCATCCCAAATGAAATTCGGAATGAAGATTTCCATGCTATTATGAAGTTTTAACAAAAACTAGACACATATCTTGAAATCTTGATCTCGATACTCTAGAGTCTTCAATCTTGAGTCTTGAGTCTTTATACTAATCAGTCTTCAGTAATCAATGCATGCATATATATATATCCTGCATATACATATCTGTCTAAACAACGGTGTTAGTATATATTTTATAATAAGATAAGTTAAAAAGGTTGTTGTCATCAAAACCAACATCTCAATTCCTAACAATCTTCCCCTTTTCAATGATGACAACTTGTATTTATAAAATATACTCATCATACCATAACTTCTATCATAACTCCCCCTTACTCCATAACTCCCCCTTACTCTAAGCCAACTATTATTTTATAACTTCTTCCCCTTTGTCATCAACAAAAAAACTTCTTAAACATCCTTGAACTTGTAATAAGATAACCAACCATAATATAATAGGGTAAACCATATATAAGTGTAATAAGTGCTAAGTGTGATTATAAGTGTAATCCAAAAAGTAAATCAATCATCAACCAATCATATTTACAGTAATTATTCAATTCAAACATATATACAAATCATACCAAATAAGTTAAGTCAATCAAGTTTAAAACAAACCAATCAAATCAAACAAATAACATATGGAATGACTAGACATTCCTTGGTACTTCCACCCATCCATCTTCTCCAAAGATAGGGTATGCTTTGATGGCATCCTATTCTTCTTTATCTTTATCGAGAGTGATTAGTGGATTTCCTTCGAGATCGTCCTTGTTAAGGGCTGAGATTATCCAACGAAGAGCATTGAAATGTCTCTCTTGCTCCTTGATCATATGTTTTTGACTCAATTCTAAATGACGCTGATTATGAAGTATGAATGTAAGAATATTCTTGAAGGAAATGAAAGTTTCTTCAAGATTATCACTTAGATTCTTAATCAGAGAATCCATAATTCAAGAAATAGGAAGAACTATGAAAGAGAATGATTAGAGATGAAGTTTTACAATTTATTCTGGAAGAAACAGATATAAATAAGGGTGGAAAATCGTTTGAAATGAATAGACACAAGTTAGTTACATGAAATGAAATTTGAAAGTGTAACTATTTTCTGTCCATTGGATATCGACATGGGGGGATGGTGTATGTCGACATGCCTCTGCATAAAATGACATTTTGCTTTGTTTTGAATATTACGAACAAATCTATTAAAGTAATTGTATAATATAAAAACAAGCAATTATAGAGACAAATGAAGTTGAATAACAGGAAATGAATGATTCAATTAATAATTCTATTCAACATTACATAAGATAATATAATATTAACTAACTAAAGGAAATACAAAGTTAGAACTTAAGATAACATGAACTAAAACTAGTTAGACGAAGACGAAGACGAAGAAGATGATAGTCCAAGCTTTCTACTAATTTTCCCAAAGAACTTGTCCATTTTAGTGGAAATCTTATCCATTTTCTTACTCATAGATGTTTTAAGTGTCTTTTAATTTTCCACTATAATTCTTTGATTATTGAGAATGGTTTTGTTGGATGGATTAGCAGGATTAGTAGAATTTTCAATACTTTCAAAAGAGGTTTCTTGATCTTCCTCTTCCTCCTCTTCAATTTCCATTCCTTCCTCTTCTTCTTCTTCCTCCTCCATTTCTTCCATTTTTTCATGAGCAAGTTTTTTTTCTTTTTCCGTAAGTGTTTCATATGATTGAAACACTAATGGAATTTGCAGAAGGGAAATGTTTCCATGTTGAACACTTTTCTAGTTATAAATTCTTCCCTTTTGAAATCAACTCCAAAGTAATTAAAAATCCGGGTGAGATAAATTCCATGATATAATGTGTTTTCACCCATAGTAAAATTCTTGGGCCTTAGCTCATCTAAAATAACTTGAGCCCAATTAATGTCATAATTTACAAAAAATTGCAAAAAAAGTAGGGTTGTTGAAGTTTCCCGATCTTAGTACAAGAGTGTGTTGAATAAGAAGATTAACAATTCTTGCTTTTGGACGAAAATAACGATTTTTGAATTCGAAATTGTCATCCTCTTCAAAGATGTGATGAAATTTCTATCGATCATTTTCATTGATTTTGAAATTCCAAGAGATTCATTCCGGTATACTTACATCCCAATATATTTTCCAAAATTTCACAATCCAAAACAATTTGTGTTCCTTTAACACTACTCCAAATTTGTCCTTCTTCCCCATCATAAAACCACAATTCAAATTCACATAAAACATTTTAACAAAATTTGGATAACATACAAAAACATTTTGTTTGTTATCAACTAAACTAAGAATAGAACATTGTTGAAAAATATTTCCAATTTCATAAGAAGGAAAACCTTCAAAAATAGCAAATTTTCCCGTATGAATTTACCAAAGTTTACATATTTGATGTAAGCTTTGATAGCTTCTGGGTCATTAAAAAGAAAGTTTTTGACAGATTTTGGAAGCCTAATGGTGTTAGGAGTGCTTGAAGAGGCTGTTGAAGAAGTTTGAGAGGAGTTTAAGATAATGAAGATAAGTTTGAAATTTGAAATAAAAGTGAAAAGTGATGATAAATAGAGTGAGATAAATAGAGATTTTATAAAGTTTGAATTCAAAAGTTTGAGGGAAAAGAGCGAGATAAAGAGAGTGAAAAGATGGAGGGAAATTCAAAATTTTGAATTCTAATTTTGAAATCAAATTCTAAGGGGCATGTCGACATGGGGTATCCGTGTATGTCGACATATGCCTATTGAATCAAAGGACAAGTTTCTATTCCTAATTCGTAATATATATATATATATATATATATATATATATTATCCTATATTCTAATTATATAATTCCTATGATAACATTAAATATAATAATACTTAAATATTAATAATTTAATTTCACGATCCGAAATCCAACGATTGAAAATCGACATCAAATACCTCACTTGTATTCGACTGCCGGTGATTCAAACGTTGAACTCCAGTTCGGATGGATCTTATAACAACATTAGATGAAAATAAAAAATGGAAACAAAATGAATATCAATGATCAAAATACAAATAAACTTTGATACAATATTCATTGCAACATCGATCACCAACATCAGAGTGATACATATATGATACTACAATAAAACGACAACAGAAACTTCAATAGGTTTCCAACATACTTCACTTCGATAAGGTCTTCAAAACCTCCAACGCTTCAAAAGATTTCCAAGGCCAAAAGCTTTCAGAATCCGATAGCTTCCGAAAGACTTCAAAGTCCAAGCTAGCTCCAAAACATGGATAACCTGCTTCTAGGCTGCCCGTGTGGTAATTATGGGCACCCAGAGTTTAGCAAGGGAGCAATAAACTTCGGGTCAGTCATGGGACCGGTATGAGTAAACGAAAACAATTGCGTGCACAAAAACAGTTTATAAAATAAAATCTGATATGATTTTGAAAAATGAAACTACCATAAGACCTCCCGCCACACACACAATGCAATCGCAGACTTGGAGGAGATTTCTTCTTATGATAGTCAAACATGCTTTATACGAGAAAACTCTTTTGATATTGTTATTAGTGCATAGTGTAGAAAACATTTCGAAAGTATAATATTAATCTTAGCCAGCATATGTACCATTATAGTATGCCTGCTATAGCTACCATGTTAAATGGCAGGTTCTACAACTAAAATCGTACAGGGCTTGTATTGGATGATTGGATTTCCAACAAATGGTCAGGCAAAAGAAGTTCCTATATAAAATGGAACGCCTCTGGAGGGACTTCCCCGATAACCTAACCGGATCTCTGCGATGGTTACCTCTGTAACTAGGTAACTATTGACACGAGTATGCCATCTCTCGGTCATTACCTACCTTTATACGAAGCGCTTCTCAACCTACAACCACAAAGCAACAAGTTTGCACCAACCACAAAGTTAAATATCTGGGCTCCATACCATGATACCACTTATAATCCAGAAGAAAATGGACATACCCTCAGGGGGCGCTACCCCCAAATAACCTTGCTGCAACGATTCATGTTTCGACCATAACCAGGTTGTGAGGTTGGACGAAGTCTCGTCCACAAAGCTACGCTTTTCACAAAATCCATGCTTCGATCAACAAATGATCAGCAGCACTCAGCATGCCACACTACCTAGGAGTATATCACTAATAACTTTCAACCACATAACCTCTGAGCTCGTACTCTCAGAGAAGGGTGTTAAGCTAAGAGAATAAATTCTCTGCCACTAACAAAAATGAATTTGAAAGAAATCTGCTTTTTATCTCAAAGTGTAATGTCAGACATACAACTATACAAGTCTGTTCCGGGTTCGAACAGAACCAAAGGCACTTCCAAAGAAGCCCTTGCAATCCGGGCATCCACAATCCCGATCGGACTCCCCATCACATATGGAGATATCTATACCGGAGCAACTCAGTGCAGAGTCATTCGACAAGTTATCCTATCGTTCTCGAAGATGCCCGGTCTTCACCACCGTCTTCAAATGCCATCCATTTCGTCGTATCACATATTCAGAATGGGGTATACGACACAAAGTCCTCTCCCGGCTAAATTGAATAGTGAGCGCTTAATTTTAAAAACATGTGGATATATCATTCATAAAGATTCACGGGTTCGATGTGCGTTTCGGATAACCAATTGGAATCCGACTCCTTATCGCATCGAAATTCAAGTGTCGTTTTACGGTCGAAAGGGTTTTCACATTCACACAGAAGTATATTCATCATAAATATCACAGCTCAGCACAAAGCAATTCATATTACATAGCATCATAATCACATATCAGAGACATCAATCCAATACACGGCATTCAATAATAATCAATCATCTTCAATTAAAATGAATAAATCGTGTGGTTTAAATTAATTAATCATGTAATTACTTTCATTAATTATCTTTAATCAATGATTAATTATCCTTAATTATAGATTAATTTAATCTTAATCACCTTCATTAATTAATCATTGCTTAGTTAATTTTTTTAAAATTAATACTTAATTATTAAAATTAAATCTTTATTAATTTACTATTCCTTAATTAATTATTAATTACAAATTAATTAACCTAAATTATTTAATTAATTAATTAAGTAATTACTTTTAAAGTAATTATATTAACAAATCATAATTACTTAATAAATTAAAAGATAAATCTTTTATCTTTATTAATTACTTTGATTATCTTATAAACCTTGTTTAATCATCATCCTTATCATATTATTTCTTTTAAAAGGTTAAGATAGTTTAAATGACATTTTGTCTTAACTATTCTTTTAATTTACATTATTTATTTGATACAAAAAACTTAATAAAATAATGTAACAAGGTTAAATAAATGAAATTTAATTACTTTGAAAATATCTTACTCAAATCCTGAATTAATTCAAAACTTCAATCAAATCATCATTTGAGAACATGGTTAAAAATGTTTAAATGTTTGAATTTCATTTTAAAGTAGAAACTGTTTTACCTTGATTTCCTGAAGAAATTTGTCTTCTTTCTGTTTGCTGGCAACTTTCTTAAGAAGAGTAGGAGTAATGACATGATGAGCAAGAATATCATGTTTTCTACTCAAAGCGTCGGCAACTACTTTGGCTTTTCCAGGCGTATAAAGAATATCTAGGTCATAAGATGGCAGAAATTCTAATGAACGTTGTTTTCGCATATTCAAATCTTTCTGGGTGAAGAGATACTTCAAAGATTTGTGATCGGTGTGTAATTCGAATTTTTCACCTAAACAAGAAGGATTCATTAAGTATATATTAAGTTAAGTTGAACTTTAAAATTTTCTTTTAGAAAAGTTGAAGGAGATTCATACCCAGAAGATAATGTCGCCAAATTTTTAAGGCGAAAATAATAGCCAAGAGCTCCAAATCATGTGTTGGGTAGTTTCTCTCGTGCGGACGTAATTGTCTACTCGTGTAGGCAATTACCTTCCCATTCTGCATTAATAATGCACCCACACCATCACCACAGGCGTCGGTATAGACAGAAAAGCCTTGGTTCCCGTAAATGATAGCGAGAATAGGAGCGGTAGCCGATCTCTTTTTCAACTCCTGAAAAGCTTCATCACACTTCAGAGTCCATTCGAACTTGGCATTCTTCATTGTTAGCTTAGTCAATGGACTAGCTATCTTAGAAAAGTCCAGAACGAACTTCCAATAATAGCCTGCTAAACCCAAAAAACTTCGAACTTCTTTTGGAGTTGTGGGTCGCTTCCAGTCAAGAATAGCGGAAACTTTGCTAGGATCAACATAAACTCCTTTTTCATTAACAACATGGCTGAGAAATATGACTTCTTTGACCCAAAAGTGACATTTAGAAAATTTTGCAAATAGGATATTCTTCCTTAATATCTCCAAAACAATTCTGAGATGTTCAGCATGCTCCTCTTCGGTTTTGGAATAGATTAGGATATCATCAATAAATACAAGCACAATTTATTCAACACTTCTCGAAACACATGGGTCATTAAATCTACGAAGTACGCGGGAGCATTGGTTAGTCCGAAAGGCCCGAATAACCATTCGTAGAAAATATCTGGACCCCTGAAAGCAGTCAAGTGCACACAGTCTTCGGCAATTCGTAGCTGATGGAATCCTTGGGATAGATCCATCTTTGAAAAGAAACGAGCGTCGTGTAATTGATCGTATAAATTGTCGATCCTGGGTAAAAGAAACTTGTTTTTGAGAATTTGTTTATTGAGATCGTGGTAGTCCATACACAATCTCAAAGATCCATCAGATTTAGCCACAAACACCACAGCTGAACCCCATTCGGAAACACTAGGACATATTAATCTTTTTTCTAGCAAATCATCGGTTTGCTTGACTAGTTCAATTCTTTCCCTTGGTGCCATCTTGCGGCTTGCATGAATGACAAGACGAGCATTTGGAACTAAGTCAATTCTGAATTCAATCTCTCTGTGCAGAGGTAAAGATTTGACCTCTGCGAATACGTCGGGAAAATGCCGGACAATAAGAATGGATTCCAAACTAGGTTCGGGATATCCCAACATATACAGTAACTTATCCCTTTTTGGACTAGGGTCTTCACGAGAAATTTCAATGAAACCCCCAAGTTTTGTTTTGACCAAAATCGTTCAGTTGTTGCAATCTAATTTGGCTTCGTACCTTGTTAACCAATTCATTTCGAGTAGTATTTCAAATTCGTTAAAGTTGAGAACGTAAAGGTTGAAAGGAAATTGGTGGCCAGAATATGAGATAGGCACTTTCCTATAATATAAACAAAGATTTTGCAGAACCACCCACTTGATTCTTCATGCAAATAGGTTCATCGACAGATTTGGGTTTAAGTTTTAATTCATTCACGATTTGTTGGGAGATAAAGCTATGTGAAGCTCCCATGTCGAACAAAACTCTAACGACTCTATCACCAACAATAAGGTTACCATCCAATACTTCCTTTCCTTTATCCACCTTGGAAGTTGAGGGGTCATCTTTTACTGCGTACATTTTTGCTACTTGTGCTTGTTTCTTTTTCGGGCAATTTTTAACTCCGTGACTTGGCTGGTCACAGCAATAGCATTCTTTGGATCTTTGGCTTGTCTTCATGAGTTGATCTTTCTCCACTTGTTTCCTTGGCTTCTACAATAATTTGCAAAATGGCCTTTCTCCTGACACTTGTAACAAGTAATATTTCTAGCCGAGTTTTCCTGACTACTCCTCTTCTCCTTGCCTTGAACCGGCTTCTCCCCTTTGAATTTTCTTTTCTTCAAATTAGAACTACTTGAACTCCCCTTCTCTTTCGAAACTTTCTACATATTTAGGGTAGTGTATCGATAACCCATATCGATCAAGTCCGAAAAGGATTCTTTTATGTGGGTTGTCATCCTCTTATGGTACTCCTTATTCATTCCCCGATTAAATCTTTCATTTTTCTTCAAACGTGTATTCACCAACTCAAGACCAAATCGAGACAATTCGTTGAATTTATTCAAGTACTCCCCAAATGATAAACTTCCCTGTTTTAAATCCATGAACTCCTGGTACATTCAAGAGATACCAGCAGATGGGATGTATCGCTGTTCAAACACTTCTTTAAATCGTTTCTATGTAAACTCATCTTCTGACTCATCCACAGTAACTTGCTCCCACCAGGCTAATGCTTCCTCTTGGAGTTGCCAAGAATTTATCAATCGCATTTGATCGTCTTCCAACTTCAATCCCCTGAAAATTCTTTCACAGGATCGGATCCAAGCTTGAGCATCAACAATAGACTCCTTGCTTGTAAATGGTTTTCCACCAAGTCTCAAGAAGCTTTTATATAGATCAGCCAGATTCGGCTGAGGTTGAGTAGGCATAGTTGTTGTTGCAGGGACTTGACCAGTTATAGTGGTATTTCCCCGTCCCCTACCTTGTCCTCTTCTTTCGCTTATTCTCACTATCTGTGAATAGTAAGAAAACTTGAGTTAGGCATAAGGACAAGATATCTTAGGGAATATCAGCAGTTAAAAGGAATAGACCAAGAAATTTTAGAGTTTCGGTCTCTCGGTCTATACTCATTCTAGGGCATACTTCACCCTATCTCAAATGAGTCACTTAATGTGTTATACTCCGTAGATAAAGTTCTAACTCAACCTTTAGCTTTGATACCACTTGTCACGACCCGAAATCTAGCGATTGAAAATTGATATCAATACCTCACTTGTATTCGACTGCCAGAGATTCAAACGTTGAACTCCAGTTCGGATGGAGCTTATAACAACAGTAGATGAAAAAAACAGCGGAAACAAAATGAATATCATTGATCAAAATACAAATACAACTTTGATACAATATTCATTACAGCATCGATCACCAATATCAGAGTGATACATATATGATACTAAAATAAAATGACAACAGAAACTTCAACAAGTTTCCAACATACTTCACTTCGATAAGGTCTTTAAAAACTAAACGCTTCAAAGGATTTCCAAGGCCAAAAGCTTCCAGAATCCGACAGCTTTCGAAAGACTTCAAAATCCAAGTTAGCTCCAAAATATGGATAACCTGCTTCTAGGTTGCCCGTGCAGAAATATGGGCACTCAGAGTTTAGGAAGGGAACAATAAACTCCGGGTCAGTCATGGGACTGGTATGAGTAAATGAAAACAGTTGTTTGAAAAAAAACAGTTTATTAAAGAAAATTCGATATGCTTTTGGAAAATGAAACTACCATAAGACCTCCCGCCACACACACAATGCAATCGTAGACTTGGAGGAGATTTTTTCTTATGATCGTCAAACATGCTTGATACGAGAAAACTCTTTCGATATTATTATTAGTGCATAGTGTAGAAAACATTTCGAAAGTATAATATTAATCTTAGCAAGCATACGTACCATTATAGTATGCCTACTATAGCTACCATGTTAAATGGTAGGTTTTACAACTAAAACCGTACAGGGCTCGTATTGGATGATTGGATTTCCTACAAATGGTCAGGCAAAGGAACTTCCTACACAAAAAGGAACGCCTCTGGAGGGACGTCCTTGAGAACCTAATCCAATCTCTACCAACACAAGGCTGAGTTATCTCTGTAATTAGGTAACTACCGACACGAGTATGCCATCTCCCGGTCGTTACCAACCTTTATCCGAAGCGCTTCTCAACCAACAACCACAAAGCAATAAGTTTGCAGAAACCACAAAGTTAAGAATCTAAGCTCCATACCATGATACTGCTTATAATCCAGAAGGAAATGGACATACCCTTAGGGGGCGCTACCCCCAAATAACCTTGCTGCAATGATTCCTGTTTCGACCATAACCGGGTTGTGAGGTTCGACGAAGTCTCGTCCACAAAGCTGCGCTTTTCACAAAAGCCATGCTTCGATCAACAAATGATCAGCAACACTCAGCATGCCACACTACCAAATTGGCAGTATATCACTAATAACCTTTAACTACATAACCTCTGAGCTCATACGTCTCAGAGAAGGGTGTTAAGCTAAGAGAATAAATTCTCCGCCACCAACAGAAATGTATTTGAAAGAAATCTGCTTTATATCTCAAAGTGTAATGTAAGACATACAACTATACAAGTCTGTTCCGGGTTCGAACAGAACCGAAGGCACTTCCAAAGAAGCCCTTGCAATCCGGGCATCCACAATCCCGATCGGACTTCCTATCACATATGCAGATCTCTATACCGAGCAACTCAGTGCAGAGTCATTCGATAGGTTATCCTATCGTTCTCGAAGATGCCCGGTCTTCACCGCCGTCTTCAAATGCCATCCATTTCTTCGTATCACATATTCGGAATAGGCTATATGACACACAGTTCTCTTTCGGCTAAACCGAATAGTGGGCGCTTAATTTTAAAAACATGTGGATATATCATTCACAAAGATTCACGGGTTCGATGTGGGTTTCGGATAACCAACTGGAATCCGACTCCCAGTCGCATCGAAATTCAAGTGCTGTTTTACGGTCCAAAGGGTTTTCATGTTCACACGGAATATATTCATCATAGATATCACAACTCAGCATAAAGCAATTCATATTACATAGCATCATAATCACATATCAGAGATATCAATCCAATACACAACATTCAATAATAATCAATCATCTTCAATTAAGATGAATAAATCGGGTCATTTAAATTAATTAACCACGTAATTACTTTCATTAATTATCTTTAATCAATGATTAATTATCCTTAATTATAGGTTAATTTAATCTTAATCACCTTCATTAATTAATCATACCTTAATTAAATTTTTAAATAAATCCTTAGTTATTAATTAATTAAATCTTAATTATCTTTATTAATTTATTATTCCTTAATTAATTAATTATTAATTACAAATTAGTTAACATTAATTAATTAATTAATTACTTTTAAAGTAACTATATTAACAAATCATTAATTATTTAATAAATTAAAAGATAAAATCTTTTTATCTTTATTAATCACTTTGATTATCTTATAAACTTTGTTTAATCATCATCCTTATCACATTAGTTCTTTTAAAAGGTTAGGAGAGTTTAAATAACATTTTATCTTAATTATCCTTTTAAATTTACTTGATAAAATAATGTAACAAAATTAAATAAATTTAATTTAATTACTTTGAAAATATCTTACTTAAATCCCGAATTAGTTCAAAACTTCAATCAAATCATCATTTGAGAACATGGTTTAAAAATGTTTAAATGTTTGAATTTCATTTTAAAGTAGAAACTGTTTTACGTGGCAGACCCGAGACTGCTTCGAGTCTTACCCGAGAATGTTTCCTGTTTACTTCGAATTTTGCTGAAAATCAACACGTACGTTTTAAATTTTCAAACTTAAAATTTTTCTAAGTGTTATCTCGGCACATCCAAAAATTTACTCGAGTTAAGATTCGAGTTAGCATACAAACCACCCGAAGATCACTTCGAGGCATCAACCCCTCATTCCTCTACCCAGCTTCCTGATACAAATCAAGCCTTATGCACATGCACATGAACGCTGGCGATCTACGATCGACGCCGTAACCCTTGACCAGTCGGCAACAACCTCCATCAACTACCAGAGCACCCAAAATCCATAACAACGACGAATTCAAAATTTCACTATTTTCCACAACTGGAACGAACCTCGATTCCTCAATCTTTAGTTTGCTTCGCCACCATAGGCCATAAGAGGCCATGATACTTTTGTCAGACCATCGACGAACTCTAACATATTGATCGCACACACTCCAATGAGGTCCGATTCGACCTAGACAATGACATTGCTTCGAGATACGATCGACAAAAACAAGGGCTAAACACTAGTTCAATCTCGTCAGCCCTCCACGACGAATTATAAAATCGTCGAGTATTTTTCTGATGATCCCCGAGTCTTCCTCCACCTTCAAGAGCAACCCCGACCATTCCCATTGCATCGATGATCGACAATGGCCCAAAAACCAATTTCGATCATCTTTTCCTTTCTCGGTAAATACTGGTTTAAAAATTATGAATTTACTTTCAAAAATCATTGTTTTCTAAAGCGTTTCAATTGATATAATTGAAGTTAAAGATTATGATAATTGAATTTCCAACAGGTTTAATCTTGCCTGTAATTTAAATTTTTCATAAAATTCTTCGATTTGATTTGCTTAAATCTATTTTTAGAACTTGAATGATGCCTAAATAAACATCTTTTGTTTAGATCCTATGGTTTAATAGTGAGTGAAGAAGAAGAAATCAATTTTTTTGATCAGGCTTATGCCTGTAAACTTGGAACAGAGAATTCATCCCTGTAACAGACATGCACAAACATGTATGTTCCCATTTATGCATATATGCAACATAATTTTACTCCAACCATATCTCATCATGGCTTAACTTCACATATTCAACATTTCATCAAGATTAAAAATCTGATCCAGATGGTTTACTCACCTGTTCACTTTGAAAACAGAAAGGAAGTTGGTGTCGACAGTTTTGAAGACTGGGAAAAAGATTTTTACTTTGATTGTTGAATTATTGATCTTGATCTTGGAATCTTTGTTTGCTGAGTTGAATTTTTGGTTTTACAGTGCTTTGCTGTGTTGTTTGTTTGAAGTTTTGAAACTGTTTCCTTGATTTCTGGATAGAAATGAATTTCCAGGCTTAATTTTTGAATTGAAGAAGTTGTTTCAATTTCTAGGTTTTTCTTTGATGATTCTCTGGTTTTAAATTTTTTGAAGTTGCTTCATTTTTTTCTTTCTGGTTTGAGAAAGTTGTACAGACTTTGTAAATAATAAAGGAGGTGAAAGAAAATATAAAGGAGGAAATGAAGTGTGTTTTTGTAGGCTTGCTTTCTTACTTTAATTAAATTTTTAAAAATTAGACAAAGAGAAATGACACTTGTCTTGATCCATTAACACTTGTAAATCCATTCATTTATGATTCAAACACTTGCTAATACATGCATAAAGATTTAAATAAATTTTTATATTATTTTTCTCTTATTTACATAATTACATTCTCTTTTTATACATACTACTTTTTAAAAGAAAATGTTTTTAATACTAATTCATACATTGATAAAATTATACACATATGTTAATATTTTGAATTCAAATAATTTTTAAGATATTTTATTTTTAAATTTAAATTCAAATACAAGTTCAAATTCAGATTCAAAATAAAATTCAAATTCAAATTTGAAATCCAATCCATTCTATATACATATACATATATATATATATATATATATATATATATAATTAAACAAACAAAATATTCATATGTTTTGAAATTTTAAAATTAACTCAAATTAACTCAAATTAAATTGTAGAAATTCAAATAAATTAATAGTTTTAAATTAATAAAATTTTGAGGATGTTACAGGTTTCCCCCCTTAAGAAAATTTCGTCCTCGAAATTTGAAAGAGAGAGAAAGACAAATAAGGAATTATACGAAGATATAAAAGATAGAGAAATGGCTTACCCATCAAGTTGGAATGTCCACTCTGCAATTGGGATAGGACTTTTGCATGTTATCCTCTGTTTCCCAAGTACAGTCCTTTGGATCGCCACTCCATTGTACTTTAACAAGTTTCACAATTTTGTTCCTCGGCTGCTTTTCATCACGATCAATGATCTTTATTGGTTTTCTCTTTATTTCCATATTTGGTGCGATCTCCAAATCCTGCTAAGCAGCTTCTTCAATAATACAGTCTGGATCGTGCACATATTTCTAGAGATTAGAAATGTGAAACACATCATGTATACCAGATTACCAGCTGGGTAGCTGCACTCGATATGCTAAAGGACCGATCCTCTCTAGAATGGTAAAAGGACCAATATACCGTGGTGCTAGCTTACCAATCTTTCCAAATCTCAATACTCCACGCATCGAAGACACTTTTAGGAATACAAAATCTCTAACCTGGAATTCCAAATCTCTTCTTCTGCGATCATAATAACTCTTCTGACAACTTTGAGCAGTTATTAATTTCTTTCGAATAAAATCAACTTTCTCCGTGGCTTCTTTAATCATATCTGGTCCAAGGGCGAGCCTATCACCTGACTCGATCAACATGAAGGTGAACGACATGGACGACCATATAAAGCTTCGAAAGGAGCCATCTCGATGCTGGCCTGATAGCTGTTGTTGTATGAGAATTCAACTAGATGTAAATGGTCCTCCCAAGAACCACCAAAGTCGAGCATACAAGCTCGCAAAAGGTCTTCTAAAATTCGATTAATCCTTTCTGTCTTCCCATCAGACTGCGGGTGATAAGCAATACTGAGGTCCAGTTTTGTTCCCAATGTGGCTTTGAATGCCTTCCAAAATCTACTAGTGAAGATCGGATCACGATCACTCACTATACTGCTGGGTGTACCGTGGAGACGAACAATCTCTTTTATATATAGCTCTTCCAAACTTGCCATTGTCCGAGTGGATTTCACTGGAATGAAGTGAGCAGTTTTGGTCAGACGGTCCATTATAACCCAAACTGCTTCATTTCCTTTCTTAGTTCGTGGCAATCTGTCGATGAAATCCATCGATACTTGATCCCATTTCCACTTCGGTACTTCCAAAGGCTGAAGCAAACCCGCCATTTTCGTTTGATCACTTTTAATTTTTTAACAAGTAGCACAACAACTCATATATATAGATATGTCCCTTTTCATTGTTTTCCACCAGTAAGTTCTCTTGATATCACGATACATCTCATTAATTCCAGGATGGATACCGAGTTTAGATTTGTGACACTCATCCAAAACTTCACATTTCAGATCCGGAATGTCTGGGACACACATCCTGTCTTTCAACTTTGTAACTCCATTATTATCGGTTCCATAACTGGAATCTTCACCATGACGGATCCTTCCCTAGATTTCCTGAAGAAATTTGTCTTCTTTTTGTTTGCTGGTAACTTTCTTAAGAAGAGTAGGAGTAATGACATGATGAGCAAGAATATCATGTTTTCTACTCAAAGCGTCGGCAACTACTTTGGCTTTTCCAGGCGTATAAAGAATATCTAGGTCATAAGATGGCAGAAATTCTAACGAACGTTGTTGTCCCAGATTCAAATCTTTCTGGGTGAAGAGATACTTCAAAGATTTGTGATCGGTGTATAATTCGAATTTTTCACCTAAACAAGAAGGATTCATTAAGTATATAATAAGTTAAGTTGGACTTTAAATTTTCTTTTAGAAAAGTTGAAGGAGATTCATACCCAGAAGATAACGTCGCCAAATTTTTAAGGCGAAAATAACAGCCAAGAGCTCCAAATCATGTGTTGGGTAGTTTCTCTCGTGCGGACGTAATTGTTTACTCGCGTAGGCAATTCCCATTCTGCATTAATAATGCACCCACACCATCACCACAGGCGTCAGTATAAACAGAAAAGCCTTGGTTCCCGTTAATGATAGTGAGAACAAGAGCGGTAGTCGATCTCTTTTTCAACTCCTGAAAAGCTTCATCACACATCGGAGTCCATTCGAACTTGGCATTCTTCATTGTTAGCTTAGTCAATGGACTAGCTATCTTAGAAAAGTCCTGAACAAACTTCCAATAATAGCCTGCTAAACCCAAAAAACTTCGAACTTCTTTTGGAGTTGTGGGTCGCTTCCAGTCAAGAATAGCGGAAACTTTGCTAGGATCAACAGAAATTCCTTTTTTATTAACAATATGGCCGAGAAATCTGACTTATTTGACCCAAAAGCGACATTTAGAAAATTTTGCAAATAGGATGTTCTTCCTTAATATCTCCAAAACAATTCTGAGATGTTCAACATGCTCCTCCTCGGTTTGGAATTGATTTTTTTCTTTCTGGTTTGAGAAAGTTGTACAGGCTTTGTAAATAAAAATGGAGGTGAAAGAAAATATAAAGGAGGAAATGAAGTGTTTTTTTATAAGCTTGCTTTCTTACTTTAATTAAATTTTTAAAAATGAAACAAGGAGAAATGACACTTGTCTTGATCTATTAACACTTGTAAATTCATTCATTTATGATTCTAACACTTGCTAATACATGCATAAAGATTTAAATAAAAATTTATATTATTTTTCTTTTATTTATATAATTACATTCTCTTTTTATATTTGTACAACTATTTAAAAGAAATTTTTTCAATACTAATTCAAACAATAATAAAATTATGCACATATGTTAATATTTTGAAATCCAAATATTTTTTAAGATATTTTAAATTTTAAATTTAAATTCAAATACAAGTTCAAATTCAGATTCAAATTTGAAATTCAATTCATTCTACGTGCATATACAATTAAACAAACAAAATATTCATATTTTTTGAAAATTTAAAATTAATTCAAACTAACTCAAATTCAATTTCAGAAATTCAAATAAATTCCTAGTTTTAAATTTATAAAATTTTGGGGATGTTACATTTAATATTTAAAATAATATTAAAATAATATTATTTTTGAATTTAAAATTCAAATTTCAAGGGATAAATTTGAATTTAAAAATTCAAGGGATTTTAAAACAATCAAATAAACAAACAAGCATCCATTCCAGCAAGAAAAAACAAAAATAATGTAAATGCTTACCTATTTTTAGATCCATACTACTATCGTCATTCGATTCATGAATTGCAGTGAAACGCAGATTTGAATTATCCGTCTTCTTTTCATCGTTGGATGATGAGTCTGAGTCATCAAGAGTTACTGTGAATGCTTTCTTTCTTTTCCTTGACGATTCATTGTTTGGGGGAATAACTGTTTATCCGGATACGAACAATTTTTTCTATAGTGCCCGACCTTATTGCAATTGTAGCACTATCATTGTTGACGTTCTCCGTATTGTTTCTGGAATTCCTTTAATCATTTCTTTTGTAATTATTCATTTTTCTATATTTTAGGAATTTCTGAAAATTTCTTGTCATGAAGGCAATCTCCTCATCACTGTCTGGTTCCGAATCTTCAGTTGTTGCATTGAATGCTAATGTCTTCTTTTCTATAGCCTTGTTTTCTCTTCTTCCTTGCAGTTGAACTTCATAAGACATCATATTCCTAATCAATTCTTCTATTTTCATGAGACTAATATCATTTGCTTCTTCGATTGTAAGTGTCTTTTGATCCCATTCTAGAGTGAGTGAATTTAGAATTTTTCTGACTTGGTCTTCCTCCGAAAAGCTTTTTCCCAGTGCAATTAGTGAATGAATAGTAACTTGAAATTGACAATGCATGAAGGAAATGGACTCATTTGCATGCATTTTAAACAATTGAAACTAATTAGTTAATATGGAAATTTTAATCTGTTTAACTTTGCTTGTTCCTTCATGAGTAACTTGCAAAGTTTTTCAAATTTCAAATGCAGACTTACAAACAGACACTCTGTTAAACTTATTCCTATCTAGTGAACAAAATAATATATTCATGGCCTTTGAGTTATTTTGTGCGACACCCTTTTGCTGATCAGTCCACTAGGCAAAACTGGTAGTTGGTTCAATATACTCAGTTTGTGTGATATTCCATGTGTCTAATCTTACAGATTGTAAATAAATTTTTATTCTACAAGCCCAATATGCACAATTACTGTCATTGAAAAATGGTGGTAGACTCACCTTCTACAAATGAACTAGTGTTAGTGATAACAGAACTATTGCCAGAGTTGGCATTACCAGTGTTGGTAGCTATTACAGCAATTTTCAAGTTTCAAATTATGAAAACTATGAAATCTAATGCTCTGATACCAATTGAAAGGGACAGTGGATTAAGTATCTTAAGGCTAATTTAACACTAGAGGGGGGGTGAATAGTGTTTAATGAATTCTAAGACTTATATGAACTAATTTAAAATTATGACACAAAAAAATGCAGAACTTAATCATAGAGCAATTAAAGAATCAAACACAGATGCAGAAAGTAAATAAAAAGCTGTAAATGGAAAGAACACACTGGATTTTATACTGGTTAGGAGTTACCTTGCATCTGGTCCTATACCAAGGCAAGCCACCTTATACAGATTTTTATTATACCAATGTCGAAATTACATTCCTCAATTTCTAAAGGCCTTGAGGTGCCCTTCTGTCTCACGAGTCCGGGACAAACTCCCTGGATTTACGGGCCACAAGATTACCTAATTGATTTTCAGGCACAACCACACCTTATAGAGAGACTCGATAAACTTTTGATTACAAATTGATCATATAACTCTGAATAGTACTTTGATCTTCGAGTGAGGGCAGAGAATCAAACAAGAATGAGATTCTAATTTGATTCACTTGAGAATTCGGCAGAATTTCGGCAAGATATCAAAAATATGAAAATTTTAGAATATGGATTTATGGAGAAGAAGAAGTGAAGAAAATATGAAATTAGTTAGTTAAAAAGTACGTTTGTGAAGGCAATTTATAAAGCACCAAGGATCATAACCATTCAGAAAGAGATTTAAACGAATAGACATTTATTTCGAAAACTGAAACTTTTGAATTCAACGGCCACCATGTAGACATGGGGTAACCCATGATGTCCACATCCCTATGTTAGAAACAATGTAAAATTTGTTTGTAAATGGTATAGAAAGGAAAACAAGATAAAATGATTGTGGAGTAAAAACAAGAGTTTATTTGAAAACAAAAACAAAGAATATTTTAAGGCCAAAACATCTTTTTGAAAATCATTTGAAAAGATAATTTTTAAGGCTAAAACATTTTGAAAAACAGTTTTGAAAATCATTTTGAAAACCATTTTGAAGTAGTTTTGCAAGCGTCTTCCTACAGAATATCTCATCACATCAAGATTCGAGAACTTGTACAAAACCAGGATGTTCGTGGGTTTGTAAGCCACTTGTCATAGGTTATTAAGCTAGTTATCGTGGGTTTGTAAGCCACTAAGAAGGTAGAAATGGGTTCCATCCCAAATGAAATTCGGAATGAAGATTTCCATACTATTATGAAGTTTTAACAAAAACTAGACACATATCTTGATATCCTGATCTCGATACTCTAGAGTTTTCAATCTTGAGTCTTTACACTGATCAGTCTTCGGTAATCAATACCTTCATACATACATACATACATACATACATACATACACACACACACACACACACATATATCCTGCATATAAATATCTATCTAGATAATAGTGTTAGTATATATTTTATAATAAGATAAGTTAAAAAGGTTGTTGTCATCAAAACCAAAATCTTAGTTCCTAACAATCTCCCCTTTTTTGATGATGACAACTTGTATTTATAAAATATACTTATCACGCCATAACTCCTATCATAACTCTCCCTTACTCCATAACTCCCCCTTACTCCAAGCCAACTATTATTTTATAACTTCTCCCCCTTTGTCATCAACAAAAAAAAACTTGTTCAAAATCCCTAACTTGTTATAAGATAATCAACCATAATAAAATAGGTTAAACCATATATAAGTGTAATAAGTGCTATGTGTGATTATAAGTGTAATCCAAAAAGTAAATAAATCATCAACCAATCATATTTATAGTACTTATTCAATCCAAACATATATACAAACTATACCAAATAAGTTTAAGTCAATCAAGTTTAAAGCACACCAATCAAATCAAACAAATAACATACAGAATGACTAGACATTCCTTGGTACTTCCACCCATCCATCTTCTCCAAAGACAGGGTCTGCTTTGATGGCATCCTATTCTTCTTTATCTTTGTCAAGAGTGACTGGTGGATTTCCTTCGAGATCGTCCTTGTTTAGGGCTGAGATCAACCAATAAAGAGCATCGAAATGTTTCACTTGCTCCTTGATCATCTGTTTTTGACTCAATTCTAAGTGACGCTGATTACGAAGTATGAATGTTAGAATATTCTTGAAGTAAATGAGAGTTTCTTCAAGATTATCACTTAGATTGTTAATCGAAGAAGCCATAATTCAAGAAATAGGAAGAACTATGAAAGAGAAAGATTAGAGATGAATTTTTACAATTTATTCAGGAAGAAAAAGATATAAATAAGGGTAGAAAATCGTTTGAAATGAATAGACACAAGTTAGTTCATGAAATGAAATTTGAAAGTGTAACTATTTTCTGCCCATTGGATGTCGACATGGGGGGATGGTGTATGTCGACATGCCTCTGCACTCTGCCTATTGCTTTTGTGAAGTAAAGAACACTTTTCTACACATAAATCAAATAGTATAACAAAAAAATTATGCATATAATACAACTGATTTGTGACAACTATATCTACTTACAAAATCTCACATAACTAAACATATAGTAGCAATATATTTAAATTGATATGAAATTGCTTATTATAGGATCATAGAATATAATTTAATTACAGTAATATTTATTATAATTATACATTAATGATGCCTTTGAATCGAAAGCAATGACTTCCTTTCCTTTTACTATTCTTGATCCGTCAGATTACAAGTCCGAAATCAACGACCACTAACCATCGAATATATTATTTTAATTTGAAATATATTTGAGAATTTTGGAGTGGATTGAGAGCTATGTTTTAACCAGCAATGTAGAAGGTAATGGAGCCAAAATAAGGTTAGTCATTATATGTGTGTGTGTGTGTAGTTGTATTAGAGAGAAATGAGGAAAACCTTTTTACCCATTCTCACTTGATCTCAACTCATTATCTCCTAGCTAATTCCCTATATTTTAGCCACCCCTAAACCTTCCCAAAACCAAAATTTTGTAGCCTTAATGACGGGCCTTAAACTCATCTAATCCCAAGCCAAAATACTATGCAATTAAATCTAATTTAATCGCTTGTCGATATTGTATATCAATCGATATATTTATAACTGTTATAAATATTTATAACATTATTTATTTCTCAAATTATATTCAAATTTTATAACTAATATTTCATAAATATTAATTTAATTAATTAATTTATAATAATTATAAATAATCAAATCGTTCGGTCTTAAGAGAATTCATCATTTCAGCTGTGTAACTGTTGGGTGTAAATTTTGTCAGCGATTAACATCGAACTATTCTAATGTTAATGTTCACACGTCACTTAGCAGGAGGTCTGACATTATGGTCAAATTTATCGCTTACTCATTTTCGGTAAAATCCAATTTTAGTTTAATAAGCATTACCCGGTTGTGACATTTGTTTAAAGCAGTTCTCTTCATCAAAACTATATCACTTTGGACTTATGGAATTTGGTAATGGTCAAAATTCCAACCTCATCCACATTCAACTTTATAGTCCAAATACAGAATCCTTGGTTCAATAACAACAATTATTTTCAACTGAAATGCTCTGACCAGAGACCTTGACGTCGAGTTGACTTGAGTTGACTGTGATACTAACTGCATATAACTCAGAAGACGAATCCTCTCTTGAATAGTGCTTCACTTCCAATACTTCCACTCGATCCATCTATAGTCACTCGATGGACGTCATGTCATGATTTGGCTATAATCAAAGCGAAGCTTCCATATTGAAGATCCACGGTATTCTCAAGTTGAGAAAACTGTGAAAATCAGTCACGTCGATATTTTCTGTTTGACCTTAATTATATTAACCAACAGAAAACTATCGAGTGTTTCGTTCCATAGTTATCTAATAACTATTAGTACGTAACCCCTAGGTGCCCGCAACACTCGTGAGTAATACATTGCCCAATACTTGGAGAGCATTACATACTCCTGTCTCAACGGATATATCGATATCCAGGCTCGATGCATCTTGACTAGGAACATTTAAAATGATATATTTGTTTCGTTGTGATAAATTACTCACATTTACAACACTTTGTGACTACTATCACAAAATATACCATTTATGGATTTTTCTATTAAATATGATTTTAATTAAGTTAATTAATTAATATAATCACATTGTATCAAGTATATAATAGGAACAAAATACCAACTATTTCGAACAAGATTGGTCAACAAGTTAGATATATGTAATAAATTACATAATGTCCCCTAGGGCATACCCCTAACTTTATTAAACTTTATTAATCTCTTGCTTGCACATAGGGTCAATTATGGAATATAATTCCAACTTCTCCAATCAATTTTCTCAAAATCAATTAAGCCAGTCTCTTAGTGAATGGGTATGCTATTATGTTTTAATTATACTCAATATCACTTATAAAAGTCTGTGTCCAAACGTTCCATCACAATGAGTTCGTTGTTTCTATGAACAATACTCTAGTATTTCATAAATATGCGTGAACACCTCAAACAACCATTTAGTGATGTCAATTTGAATTTTATATTTGCTCCATGTATCAAATATATAAAAAAACACAATATCATACACAACATAACCTATATTATAATTCCTATTGTTAATGCATAAGGAATCCAATTTACATTTTCTCTTTTTAATAGGGTGCTCTTGTATATCGTTTTGGGACAATCCCTATATCTTTTATATTCACCATAAAAGACATCATTTGCAATCCAAAATTGAGTATTAAAACAACTAAATTTGATTTTAATACAAGCATATTGTTAAAATCAACAACGTGTTGTTTACTTATAGTTTAGAAATATCAATGTACCTTTCAACGTTCTTTCTCATGAACGCACCTTCCTCTGCACTTTGATTGAAAATCAAATTAATTTTATATTTGTATCAAAATACTTATTCAATCTAGATGTTTATAAAATGAATATTCGTATCATTTCTTGGATCATATCCAAAGACTCACAAATCCAATATCACTCCCACTGACTTCGAGGCATTTTTGGTTAACATATGCAAACAACTTACTCTAAATCATCATTTAGAATTTTATTTTTCAATACATAAGTACCAAACACTAAGTCTTATCGAGCGATAATTTTGAGTAAATCTGAATTAACTTGAGCATGTTGAATGCCGAATCTGTTATGCTAATTTCAACAATTGAAATTTGTGATATTATTCTTATCAACATTGCTCATTTAATTCCAACCATATTAATCTTTCCAATAAAGACACAATCTCAATCGATGGATCGCATCTCTTTGGTTATGACCACCAAAATCATATATTGATAGCGTACTTGGAATTCTTTCAAATTTGCGCATCATATCATATAAAGTCAATAATCTTAATGGTTTAATTGAACAACCAAGGGTAATGTATATTTTCGACACTGATAAGAAACTCATAGTTTCTTTTCGACATACAAGAATACTTATTAGACATTCTAATGCTATGTGTTCATTTAGGTCGGTTAATTTCACTTCATCTCATATAATCAGTTCTATATATGGACTGGATCTAATTCCATTTTGTTAGAAATAAGGATTACGGATCTTAAGGCTTGGATTAACACTAGAGGGGGGGTGAATAGTGTTTATAAAGAATTACTAAATCTTTTTGACTTGTGTTGAATTGAACACAGATGTATGCAATATACAGACACAGATATGATCACAAAAACAAACACAAATGCAGAAATAAAGTAAAACCAATAAAGGAAAGAACACACCGGATTTTATACTGGTTCGGAGTTGCCCTACATCCAGTCCCGCAACACAAGTACGGATTTCCTTTCAAAAGCAGTTGTACAATTACACCCTCGATTTCAAGGCTACGAGGTACACCCTCCAGAATTTCAATCCTCTAGGTAGAGTTACTTGATTTCCGGGCCACAAGTTTACTTAATTGATTTACCAAGGCTACAATCACACCTTTTCTCGCTTGATTGATTTTCAAGGCTAAAATCACACCTTTTCAAGCTAAGTTGATTACAAAAAGCCTACAACTCTAAATAGCACTGAGGATCTTATTGAGATGGTGATAGAGAATCAAACTACGAATGATCGAGTTCGATTCAATGTTGATTTCGGCAGAGTAATTCTAAAAATATATATTAAGAAAAGTGGAAGAAGAAAAGGAGTGAAAAACCAGAAAATCTGATATAAAATTCGTTGAAACTAACCCCTATTTATAGAAGAACAACAGCCATGTCCATTCACGAAGAGTTATGGCGAATAGACACTTCTTTTGAAATTTAAATTTTGAACTCAACTGACACCATGTCGACATGGTCACTATAGGCATATCGACATCCCAAAGCAATTTCTAATGATTTGATTTTCTCTGAAAATAACCTTTAGCTTATAGTAAAACTATTTTCAACTTTTCTATTATACTTGACTATAGTTAAAATACATAAGTAAATATAGAGAATAATATATATATAATTTAACTATAATTTTATTTTTAAATCTTAAGTATAAATATTTAAAAGTTAAATATATTATTTTAAAAGATAGTTTAAAATTAGGAGTAATTTTGACTTTGAAATTAAAGATAATTTCGAGGCTAAAAATATTTAAAATCAGGATAGAGGTCTTTAATGCTTTTAAAAGGAAGGTTTTGAAAACATTTTGAAAACAGGATAAAATTTTGAAAATCATTTTGAATAAAAAGTTAGCAAATACAAAACAATGTTCCACTAGATTTTTTGTAGGTTCCATCCTACTTAGGGTTCCATCCCTTTAACAGGTTCGAAGTGGATTCCATTGCATGAATAAATTGGATTTTAAGATGCCAGTGATTTTCTATGAGTTTTAACAAAATTTCTAATTAAAGAGTAAATTACTTCAATTCTTGAACTCTTGATATTCTTGATACTCATGAGTCTTCAATCTTGATATCTTAAATCTCTATACTGTACAATCTTCATTCTTGGTACCTGCATGGTTGAATCCTGCATATACATATTTATCTAAACATATAATGTTAGTATTTATATTTTGTAATCTATTCTAATGTTGTTGTCATCAAAACCATCATCTCATGAACTAACAATCTCCCCCTTTTTGATGATGACAACCTTTGTTAATAAAATATTACTTCTATCTTAATAACTCTCCTTAAAACTATAACTCCCCCTTAATTTATGCCTAACTAACCTATTTTATATTTCTACCCCTTTGTCATCAACAAAAACAAACTCTAACTTTATAACTCCAAACTATATAACTCTCTCTAATTCTAATATACTATGTGATTATAATAATAGTGTTATCATAAATAATAAACACTTAGATCTAATAATAAATCTAATCCTAAACTACTAACTGTCTTAAGTATACAATAACCATATAATCATATGTATTAATAAGAAGAACACATATAAAAACAAAATTAATTTATTAATCATATAGTAGAATGTACATTTTTCATTGTAAACGTAAGAAGGAATAAACAACAATGGTAAAGAAAGAGAAGAAACTAATGTGTGTTTTTAAACATAAGAGATCTATGAATTGAACAGTTTGGATAATGGAAACAGAAATTTCCACATTGTTCGGCAAGATTCCCATTCTTGTCAAAACACACTTCTCTAACACACACGACCTGGTCATCATCCTCCGCGTGCGCTTCTTCCATGGGTTCTTCTTCTTCTTCTTCTTCGCTGGCCTCTTGATTGAGTGAAGAATCTTCATCAGTCAAGATAGGGTTGGCTTGATTATCCATTATAAATTTTTGCAAATTCCTAAGAATCTTGCCTTGCTTCTCTTGTTCCTCTGCCATACGGAGTTGAATCACTTGAATTTCAGTCATCATCCGAAGTGCATCCTTCAGAGAGTCCTCTATTTTAGTCACACGAGCAAGAGTAGTATGTTGAAATGGACCAGACGTAGGAGAGGGGAACGAAAAGGTTGATTTTGTGTTTGATTTGGAGGAGGAGGATATTGATTATTTGATTTCAGAGAGAAGAACAGAGAGATAATAGAAATGATGAATAAAATTTCAAAAATGTGAAGAATATATAGCCATTATTTTTAATTTTGGTGGGAAAAGAATTTAAAAAAGAAAAACGTTGCATGTCGACATGGGTATATGGAGGATGTCGACATAGTCCTTTTTATTTTTACCATTTGATTTATTTTAATGTTAATTATTAATTATACTTGTTATTTATATTTTATATTTCAGTTATAGAACAAATACCTAATTCTCTTCTAAATTTAGTAAATATTGATTCATTTAAGGGTTTTGTTAAGATATCAGCAATTTGATTCTCAGAATTGATATAATCGAGAGTAACTACTTCCTTACTTATATTATCCCTGAGAAAATGATGTTTGATATCAATATGTTTAGTTCGAGCATGTTGAGTAATATTTTTGGATAAATTTATCGCACTCGTATTGTCACAATAAATTGGTGATTTTGAAAAATTGAAACCAAAATCTTTTAAAGTTTGTTGCATATATATTATTTGAGAACAAGCCAAAGCAGCAAAAATATACTCTGCTTCAGTTGTTGATAAAGAAACTGTGTTTTGCTTTTTACTAAGCCAAGAAACCAGAGAATCCCCCAAAAAGTGACAAGTCCCACTTGTACTTTTTCGGTCTGATTTACAACCAGCACAGTCAGCATCACAGTAAGATATTAAGTCAAAAGAATCATTTTTAGGGTAAAATAAACCATAATCGGATGTGTGTTTAACATATCTTATGATTCATTTTACGGCTTTTAATTGGGTCTCATTAGGTTGGGATTGATATCTGGCACATAGACAAACACTATGCATGATATCAAGTCTACTGGCAGTAATATAGAGTAGTGATCCAATCATTCCTCTATATAATTTTTGATCTACATCTTTCGAGAGATCTTATTTACTAAGGTACTCAGTGGTTGCCATGGGAGTAGGTTTTCCACTTGTAGTAGTCAAACCAAATTTACTAATTAGGTCTTTAGCATATTTTTCTTGACTAATAAAGATACCATTATCTAGTTGTTTTATTTTCAGGTCTAGGAACAAGTTCCTAAACATCCTTTCTAGTAAATTGATTTAATTCTTCTTGCATAGTCAAAATCCATGAATCATCAGTTGATGCTTCTTTTGGTTTTTTGGTTCAATAGTTGATACAAAAGCTACATTACTTATTTGACTTAGTTGATTTCTAGTTTTAACAAAAGATTGCATATCTCCCAGTATATTTTCTATAGGATGATCTTTTAAAAGTTTTGTCCTTTTATTAGGATGATTAATTTCATTATTAGTTTAAATTGATTCTTGATTTTGAGTGATTAAATCCTCTTCGTCATTTGTATCTTCAAATTTTTTGAAATTTTCATCAAATGAAACATGCATTGTTTCTTCAATGGTGTTAGTTTTTAAATTAAACACTCTGTATGCTTTACTTCTATTAGAGTATCCGATAAAGACTCCTTTGTCGGATTTAGGATCAAATTTATCTAAATTATCTTTTGTATCTAAAATAAAGCATTTACTTCCAAAAATTCTGAAATAAGATACCTTAGGTTCTTTGAATAAAGAAGCTCATAAGATGTCTTATCAGTTAGAGGTCTAATTAAAATTCTATTTAAAATATAACAGGCGGTAGGAACTGCTTTTGCCTAAAAATTCTTTGGTAAATTACTATCTGAAAGCATAGTTCTCGCACACTCTTGAATCGTCCTATTTTTACGTTCTACTACTCCGTTTTTTTATGGAGTTCTCGGAAATGAAAAATTGTGAGTTATTTCCTTTTTATTGCGGAATTCCTCAAACTTTTCATTTTCAAATTCACCACCGTGATCACTTCGAATAGTTATAATCTAGAGAAAATTGATTCTGAATTCTTTTTGAAAAGGTCTTAAAACATTCAAAAGTATCACTTCATGTTTCAAAAAAATTGTCCATGTAAATCTAGAATAATAATCTACAATTACAAAATCATATTTACTATGATTTATTGACAAAATATGAGATGGACCAAATGAATCAAGATGAGTAATTCAAGAGGTTTTGAAGTTAAAATCATATCTTTTAATTTAAAGGAACTTTTTCTAAGTTTTTCTAATTGACATGCATCACATAAACTATCTACTTTAAAATTCATTTTAGGGAGACCTCTTGCTAGATCATGTTTTGACAGTCTAGATAAGAGTTTGAAATTCAAATGCCCAAATCTCTTATGCCAAATCTAAGGGTCACTTGTATTTGCCAACAGACACAGGTTATCATTTGAAACTTTCATACTAAGAATATAAATATTCTTTTTCCTGAGCTCTGTAGCATCCTAACCTGAACCTGAAATACTCAGTCTGATCCGAGCATTATAATAAATAACTCCCGAGTCAGTCTGGAAAACCAGCATGAGTAAACACACTCAATTTGAATTATTAAAGTTTCAAAATCCTTTGAAAATCAAAGGTGCCTTGTAAGACCACGCCACAAATAAATGTGACGAGTTTTTACCTTACGATAACCAAAACATTTCATGTCAAAATCATTTGATATTATAATAGTGCCCAAGTACAAATACATACTCAAATAGTAGAAATTATTACAATAATTAAATTCCATCATACTAGGCTTTACAATCAAACCATAAAGACACGTATTGGAGAACGGATTCCATACGAATGACTAGGCACTGGGGTACCATCTGCCATAGTACACGTCTAGAACAGCGTACCGAGGACCACATCGAGATCTCCTACTACACAAGACCGATCTACCCCTAACTTGGATAGACCGAGTACGCTATCACCCCGGTTGTTCCTACCCTTTTCGAGCTCTATCCATAAAACGTAGTGATAATATCGGAGGGTATCTAGAAAGGTGATAAACATACCCTACTTGGGTGCGACCCACTTAGCCTTGCTGCATTCCCTCTGATTTTCAGTCATTCCCGGTTGATAAGGCTAGAGGCTACGATTACCTTTTTATAAAAGTTCACTTAGAATGCTAATTATCCTCCAATGACAATGTATTGATAGCATTCATCCATATATGTCCGTTTTGAGTCCGAACGGAACCAAAGGCACTATTCGTACTTCATCCATTTTGGAATCACCTTCAGGATTAGTTGCGATAAGCCCTTGCACTTCACTACTCCATCTTTGACTCCAATGCTCTTGTCTTCATTTCGATAACGTTCTTATTGGATTGAAGTGGTTTTTTGATAACAGTCTTATCTCGGTCTCTTCGAAACAACGTCCGCTATTTCCGGTAAATTCAACCCCGGTTCTTTAGGAAATGAACAAACGAAAATAAGATCGGAGATCACCTTCTAACCATTAGTGGACGGATTTTCTTATCAACATCGTAGAATAACGAAACAATTTTATACGTACAGTATAGCACCTCGAACTGTAACTTTACCATATTATTCCCGTGCTTCTAGATATTTCCAAAGTTATATGTAGGTCCAGATTTGATAGTCGGTTATTTAACTATGAAATAAGCAATCAATTCAACCAAATACTTCATTTTACACTTAAAAACACTAATCTCTTTTTAATATAATTTTAAATAGATAAATTCCTTTATCCAAATTATACATACTTATTTTATTGAATTTAGAAAATTTACAAACTATCTGTTCAAGAATATTTGAAAACCTTTTTTGAAAATAATATGGAAAGTACCACTGCGGTATCAAACCATGGATCACATCTCAATGGTTAGATCTCTACCCCAAAGAAATCTAAAACATGACCGCAGGCACTCATTGCCTCCAATTTTCTCCATGCGAGTATAACATTACTTCCCAAAAACTTTATTTAAAAATTATCTCAAAATAATGCTTGTAAATTCTAAAATAATTTCATGTTTAGTCTAGGTAAATATACTTAAATAAAAGTTATTATACGAAGCCATATAAATATTTAATAATTATCCTTTAAAAATAACAATGCTGACTAGTTCTTAAATAGTAATAAGTCTTTAACAATCATTATAAAGTAACTGATTAATATTTAAATATGCTTTAAAAATTTAAAATAATTAAATAACTAATTCTTCTAGAATATTTCTAACACTTTTAAAATCCCCCAGTTAATAATTTGAAGTCTTCTTTTTTTAAAACAAGCCCAATTCCTCGATTCTAATTTCACTTCGTAAATTTGGAAACCTACTCGAGTCCAATATAACCAATTTTATACTTATTTCCAAATTCACTACTATCCTTCAAAAATATTTTAAATCTTTATTTTAGAACCTTTTATTTTTAAAACAGATATCATTTAAGGATTAACTATTTCTAAACCCTTTTATATATTCCCCGTTTACAATTCTTTAACAATTTAAACCATATTTTTATTGGTATTTAAAAACAGCAAAAATCCAGGTAAACTACCATAACATCAAATCAATTCAAATCACACAATAGCCAGTCACAAATTATTTCAACAAAACATATATCACTATACACGAAATTAAATTTTATATTTTTGAGGAATCCTGTTGGATCCCTCCAACCTGTTCCCTGCGTTCACAGATGTTAGCACAATATAAAAATACCAATTCCGATTCGAGGCGGAATATCGCGGTACATAGGGCCATCCGCTATTATGCGGGGCTCATAGGGTCTCATCCGCTATATATATGCTCAAATATCAATCACTCCAATATATATATATATGTATGTATGTATGTATGTATGTATGTATGTATGTATGTATACTACTATATATAACATCACATCCAATCGATAAAATGCATCAATTTAACCAATCAATCATTTATTAATTTTAACTATTTAAAATTAAACCCAGTAGTCCACAATTGAGTGAGATTAACTCACCCTGATTTTCTTACGCTGCCAAATGTTTCAATTTTGAATTAAATCGAACACGTTCGGTTTAACCTAAAATTTATGCTAGCTCCGATTGACTCCAAATCTATTCCATAGTGTAGTGCTTGTCGCTACGATTCCGGCGCCGCTTTTTTCATCCGATTCCGACCTCGCATGGAAAAGATATGCTATTTTAAAGTTTGAATATAATTTATATAAATATAATCTTTTTTTTAATTTAAAATAGCACCTAGATTCGTCGTTCATTCTGTAACATGAAATCGAGGCAGCTGCTTTCCTTCTTCCCACATGCGCTACCCAGACAACTTCGAACTCACCTACTGCCATTATATTCAAACCGTCGCACCATCCCTGGTCGATCGAAGGATGATCGAGCACTACCATCAAATAGCCCTTTGCTGCCTCCCCCTTCACTCCAAACACCACAAGGCCCGGCACCTCCTCCACCAGAAAAATGCATGCGACCTATGCCCTTCACGGCCACTTTCTGGCTCCAAACGACGACGATAACCAAGATCCACCATTGGGTCGATAGATCTCAATACGGTTCACAACTTTGTATTTGAAAACTATTGATAATTTTTGGTAGATTAGGAGAAATCGAGGGAAGAAGATCAGAGTGTTTCGGCCATTGAACGAAAATGTGGCGGCTACGTTTAACACCGGCTAGGGCTTACTGTCTCAACCCATATATACGATTTTAAACATTATTTTATTGTGTTTTCAAACGAATTCCAAAAGAAATACGCCCCCTGACATTTATAATGTTTCACCACTATTTCGAACACAATGAAACAAGTTTCGAGACCTAATTCGATTGTATGTGGAAGATAGATTTTTGAATCGAATTTAAATATTAAATTTTCGATATTTATTTCGATACGTTTCTATTCCGTACAACCAAATGGAAAACACTACGAAATTCGAAATTCTATAATAGTAAACTATTATGAATCCAATGGAACTAGTTTCATCGTATTCCAAGACTGTGCCCCGAAAGGCTATTTTAACGTGTCGATTAAATTGAGCGATTTTAAAAATCGAAATCATTTAAAATTCCCATTTTTAAAATAACTAACTCATTTATAAATCACATATAATTATATCCATATAAGAAATCATTCCGATTTATATTAAATCAAAATTCGATTATTTACACTATTACCATATATTAAATTTCACTATTAAATTAATACATAAATTACAAACTTTTAAATTTATTGACTTTTAATCTCATACAAAAATCCAATATTATAATTCTAATCAAATTGAATTTAAATCAACTTTAGAAATAATTTGTATTCACGTCTAACTCCCAATTCCCATTTTTACACAATTATTAAGTTACTATTTACCAAGTCTATTAAATCGCGATATTTGAAATTATAAACTATTTCAGAAATTCTTCCATATTCAAAATCAATTAATAATTCAAATTCAATATTTAAAATTAATTAAATGTTCAAAATTAATGACCAAAATTCTGGGTCCTTACATTCTTCCCCCATTATAAAAATTTCATACTCAAAATTTGCTAAGGTGGGAAAAATGCTTCCAAACCCATTAACATATCCAAAACTCACCTTGTTAAAATCCTACATTCACTCTCTAAACCCTTTTTGTTTCTACCCAAAACAATTAGCTTTCACCTCTAACGCAAAGCCCTTTTATTTGAACTTCAATTTAAAAACCCACTTTTCCTAGTTAATAAAAATTTTCAAAATTTTCAAAATCTTTCTAACACCTTAAATTTCTGATAACTTTTGACAGTACGGAAAGCCCTTTACAATATGATAAGAGAGATAAATACATATACATCGACCCACGCGGTCGGAAAATAAAATATATATCAATATATAATTCTTTCTTTATTTTACTGCGTAGGCGTACCTCATATTTGCATTTTTAAGCGAGCAACTTATTTTATACGCATTTACGCAACCCAAATCTATTCAAACAGCTCCTTGTACCTGTATTTACTCAAAATAAGCACATAAGTTTTCATAAACATGAAATTCTATAACATTTCATTCCTTTAACTAGGCTAAACATATAAACTTCATAACCCAAAAATGTCAAACATATATTACAAGCAATTTATAAGGTTCCAACACTAATATAACTCCTTCCCATGGATCCATATATCATTTCATTCAATTCGAAATGATTTACATTCAAATTTATTATATTCAATTCATATTTACAATAACAACTCGTATACATTCCAATTTGATTTATATGTGCTTTACTTGCATAAATTCACTCCATTCAGTTTCAAACTGATTCACAATCAATTTTATTTTCATTCCATTTACTTTTCACTTTCATTATATGCAAATCCATTTTATTAACCTCAATTTATTTCTTTTTAAATTGACTCTAAATCAATTTTTCCTGATTTCCATCTAATTTCCATTTATCCTATTCACCAAATCTTGTTTTCTTATTGTTGTATTAAACAACATTCCAATCCATGCTAATTTTATCTATGAATCCTTTCCATAAATAATCTGTTAAGTTAAATTTCCATTGCACCCAGTTCTAATTCATTTGAATTGAATCTCGTTCGATTTTACTTTTTTTTCATTTACTTAGTATGTCCAATTTATACCATCACTTGGAAATCATTTCATAACAACCACTTAAGTTAAGCTTCCATGGCAATCAAATTTCATTTCACCTTTAAATTGATTTCCATTCAATGTGGCTCAGGTTCATGCAATTACATTTCTATTAACTTCACTTCCAACTTATTTTAAATCCTTCCCATTCACTTCATTTGATTCACATAGTGCTATTCACTTCATTTAATAGTGAACGACATTTCATTTTAAACTAATTTCATTTGTAAGCCTTTCCATAAAATTATTTCTAAGGTTTATTATAAACATTCCATATCATTGCTTAAGTTATATTCTACTTTGCAACTTAAGTTCACACTCAAACTTATCCAATCCATATTCCAAATCATATCCAATCCATTTACTCTTAAATTGATTTCATCTCTTGTTATCCATTGCTTAACCTTTTAACTTGTTATACGTTTGCACTTCCCCAATTGAATAAGCTATACTGCTTATTCACAATTCCCTGAATTTACCACTTAAGTTTATTCACATTCAATATTTATAACATACAGTTACACAAACACTTCACCGTTCATATTATATTCAATTTACTATATTCCAATTTAACCTCCATTTAAAAATTCAAATTTTTGAATTTCCATTTCTTTACTATAATACCACTATTTTCATTTAGGTTGTACCATTGCGTTACTCAATTCATAAGTTCAAAAGTCATTTAATTAAAACCCCATTTTACTTACTTAAGTCCATGTACATCTTATACTCATCACTCTGGATTATACATATCACATTATAGCTTAAGCATATCCATTTCATTCAACAATTACAACTTATAATTATAAAATCATTCTACACTTCCAGCTTTACAACCCATTTAATTTAACTCCAATTCACTTTATTTAACTTATCTTAAGTTAAATTACAACCTATCTTGTTCACTTTAATTTACTCAAGTTAAATTTTTAATTCCAGGATTAAAATTTACATTTTTCTTTATTAGCTACATCCACATCAATTTTTAAGTTCAATAACTGATTCTCTTAACTATAAAAAACTTTTAAATAGAAACCCTAAAAATTTAATTACCCGGTTTTTATTTCAAAACATTTCGAAATCATAAATAACATATACCCACTATGGTATATCAATTCATGCCTTTGAATTTTTCAAAACAACGTGGGTTGCCCGAAACAATTCTCCTTTTGGAGTTTTTAAAACAAAATTTTTTTATCAAAAAAGTCTAAACATATAATCATACTCAATCACCATGGTAGCAATCCATCATTTGGAAATTCGAAAATGAATACTAAAGATGTGGCCATCATCACCAGGATTATTTTCCAGCGACCGAAGTGAGTTCAGTGCTTCCTTACTTCCAAAAATCTATTTTAAAACAATTTCTATTCAAAAATATTTTCAAAATAATACTCCATTATTCCCTTAAAACCACTTTGGAAAATATTTCAAAAATTTCCAGGATTTAAAAATTCCAACACTAAGTTCAAATTATTTTTAAAACATCTTCTAAAAATTTCCGGGATTTAAAATTATGGTTTAAATCAAATTTTAGTTATACTCCTTTGTATAAATCATTCTTATACAATTTCTAATTGGTTATATATATATATATATAACCGTTTCAAATTTTATAACCTTATTTGATCAAATATTAGCAACCAACATTCCAAACATATATAATAATTTTAGAAAATTATTTCTTTCATATCGAAATATAATTTTTGGGTAAAATTATTTCATTCACCTACTTCAAAACAATACTATGTCGGTTTACCCTATTTAAGAGTTTGGAAACCCCTATCGATATGGTTGTACTTCCCATACTGACCAGAATTCATAAACGCCCAACCGATAAGTCAACACAATATAAAAACATTTTATATTCACTAATAAATTACGCCCTCATATCTATTACCGCACTCAAACTCATTCTAGAGTACTACTGAGTCTATCTCTAATGAGTAATCCCCACCAAAGCCTAGGTATATCGCCAACTAAGCTCTGATACCACATGTGACGACCCGCCCTTTCAACCGTCGAAAAATTGACATAAATACGCTCATTGTTTAATGTACTGAATGATCGAGTGCCGGAAAGACAGATTGTTGAAGGAAAAGAAAGTAGGTAGAAAAAAGGAAAAACAAACAATAGAATCTCACAGCGGACTGAATAACATATAATATGAACAATTCTTTACACAAATCAAAATTGTAATATACATATCTCACATCAGAGTACAAAAATCAATAATTACTAGCCTGGACATTTATAACATCCTACCCTCACAATTGATGGTAATTTCAAACAAACACTACGCGTGAATTTAAGCAAGTACAAGAATAAGCCTCGATTTCCAGCTCCTCTCCTGAGCTCCATAGCATCCTAACTTGAAACCTAAAATACTCGTCTGACTCGAGCATTATAATAAAATAACACCCGAGTTAGTTTGAAAAACCAGCATGGCAAAACACACTCAATTTGAATTATTAAAGTTTCAAAATCCTTCGAAAATCAAAGGTATCTCGTAAGACCACGTCACAAATAAACACGATGGGATTATTCCTCACGATAACCAAAACTTTTTATATCAAAATGCTCTGATATTATAATAGTTCCTAAGTACAAATACTTATTCAAATAGTTGAAATTATTAAATTAATTAAATTCTAACATACTAGGCTCTACAATCAAAACCGTAAATGCATGTATTAGAGAATGGAATCCATACGAATGTATAGGCACTGGGGTGCCATCTGCCACAGTACATGTCTATAACAGCGTACTGAGAACCACACCGGGATCACCTGCTACACAAGACCGGTCTACCCTAACCTGGATAGACCGAGTATGCTATCACCCCAGGTATTCCCACCCTTTCTGAGCTCCATCCATAAATCATAGTGATAATATCCAAGGGTATCAAGAAAGGTAATAAACATACCCTACTTAGATGCGACCCATTTAGCCTTGCTGCATACCCCTTGACTTTTAGTCATTCCCGGTTGATGAGGCTAAAGGCTGCGGTAACCTTTTTTGAAAAATTTCACTTAGAATGCTCATTATCCTCCAATGACAGTGTATTGACAGCATTCATCCATACAAGTCCACGTTCCGGGTCGGAACGGAACTGAAGGCACTATTTCTACTACATTCATTTTGGAATCAACCTCAGGATTAGTAGCGATTAGCCCTTGCACTTCACTGCTCCATCTTCAACTCCAATGCTCTTGTCTTCATTTCGATAACATGCTCGTTCGATCGAAGTGGTTTTCGGATAACAATCTAATCTCGGTCTCTTCTAAACAACATCCGCTATTTTCGGTAAACTCTACCCCGATTCTTTAGGAAATAAATAGACGAAAATAAGATCTGATATCACCTCCTAACTGTTAGTGAATGGATTTCCTTACCAACGTCCTAGAAGAACGAAACGAGTTTATATGTAACAACCCTGATTTTGGAGATTACCTGTTAATATTGAATTATAACGGTAGTAATAATTTAATATTGTAAATTAATATAAAATTGGAGAAATTAAATTGTTTATTTGGATTAAACAATGAATTTTGGAAAATTAAAATGAGAAAATAAAGTTTGGAACTTTATTTTATTGTTTGGGTTAATAATGAATGGAAAATAATTTTTATTTATAGAAATTGCAATAATTTTATTAATTATTGCCAATTACTTCTTTTAATAATTTTTAAAGGAAGTATTTGATTTTTAAAGGTTGTTTATTGAAATAAAAGGTGGAAATTGGGTTAAAAATAAGTTTTTGCTGTAAATAATGTTTTGAAATAGTTTGAAATATTTTTCTAAGTGATAAAATAAATTTTGTGGAATTTTAGGAGTTAAAACATGATTTTATACATTTATTTGGTGAAAATTATGCATTTTTGTTAAATAAAAGAATTTAATAATAAAAATATTTTAAAAATACAAATTTATCCTTTTATATGGTAGAAAATGTTCTATTTTATATGTATACAAGTTTTCACTTTTTTTTCTTGTGTAAAACTTGAGAGAAATGCATTTTTATGTGTATATGTGATATGTACAAATTAATTTGTTCAAGTGTTGATTTTAACTTAGCCTAATTTGTTTTTCTCTAATTTGGGTCCAAAAGCCCATTAGCCAACTAAAACCAGGAAATGAGAAAGAAGAGAAACAATTTGTTGTACATACTTTTTCTCTTCTTCTCCAGAAAGAAGAATAGAAACAATAATACAAACCCTACCATTTTTCAAACCTAAGCCTTCTACTCTCAAATTCCTTCAGTTTAATTGTTGTTTCAATCAATCTAAAGAGAATTCAACAGGTAATCAACTCCAAAATACAAATAATTTCATCAAAATCTAGTTTTGAGATTTGGGTTGTATGTAATCTCTTCTTTTGGGTTTGCATGGCTTTTTCTTTTGTTTTTACAGGTTCTTGAAGCCGAATCCATCTCAAAGCTCCATTCTTTTTGCTTAAATCCGGGTATTTTGATAAATCAGCAAGGTGAGAACAATATCTCACGAATACTAGCTAAATTGCTTGTGAAATTGCTTGAATTTGCTGCATATGTAAAAGTTAATTCAATGTATAGCCTATTTTCGTTTATGGCCTAAAGTGCCCACTTTGGCCATCCATAACTTTCATCTCCGGCAACGAAATGCTGCCGGATCTTTTTCTTAGTCAATTTTATTTGTTAAACTTCATTTTTGCAAATTTTGGTTGAATAATATGGTATTTTGAGTGTTCAAATCGTCACTGCAAAATCAATGCACAGCCTGCAATTATCCTGTGCACATTTTGTTTTGAGTTGTTGCAAACATGGCCTGAGTCCATATTTGAGACATCGTATCTCTTTCGTTTCTTACTTAAATTGCACAAATCTTTTTTTGTTTGAAATATAAAGTTCTCTACTTTCTGCATACCAAATTTTAGGTCATTCTGACATAGATAGCTTATATAAATCTGCTGTCAAACTTGGACCTGAACCATGTTTTTGCCCAGAGTCCAACAGTGAAACACTGTCTGGGTACAACTTTGAGCGATCATATCTTTCTCATAATTTATCCAAATTGCATCATTATTTTTCTGTTTAATAGATGACATTTTGTACTATATGTGTATCAATTTTTAGCTCAATCTAATATTATTTGATCTCCTGTTTTATGCCTGGAAGTTGAGTCCAGGAGTGTTTTTAGGCCTGCACATTTAGTTTTTGAACTGTCGCAAACATGGTCTGAGTTCATGTTTGAGACAGCATAACTCATTCGTTTCAAATCGGATTTGAGCGATACTTTTTGCAGATTGAAGTAGGTGTGCTGATTTACATTTTCGTAAAATTTCATGAAAATCTGGGTTGGTTTGCTATTTCTAAACTACTGTCGAACTTGTACTCGCAGCTTGCTGTAATTGAGTATTTTAAACTTTGTTTTGGTCCGACTTTGAAACGACGCAGATTCTTCGTTTCAAATCGGATTTGAATGATTCTTTTTGCAGATTGAAGTAGGAATGTTGAAATACATTCCTACCAAATTCCATGTTATTTGGACTCGGTTTGCAGGTCCAAACCTGCTGTCGAACTTGGGTTCGCAGCCTGTTATCACCGGGTTTTATACTTCGAATAATTTTCTGCTTTTTCTGATATTTTCCGATTTCTTTGAGATTTTTCTCTAGATTTCGTACACGGGTTTTATAAAGCATTACAAAGTGTTTTTCAAGCAAATTGACTTTTAAAATTATTATTTAATATTATTTTTAAGTATTAAATTAGTTACTCCATAATAGGAGAATTTCAAATGCAATTTCTAAAGCGATTTTGAAGCGTTCCTAAAACTTGTTTTCTTCAATTTAATTTCTATATAAAACACACAATTTTGCACTTCGAGCGAAGAGAGAGGAGAATTAAATGATTAGATAAAACGCGTGCTATGAACATATGCGTTTATCTTTTCAGTTAATTCCTAATCTATTCGTTTGATTGTTTTGACCTTTGGGTCTGGTTTACCGATGAGATGAGGTAAACTTTGTACTGCTTTAAGTGTGGAATTGACTAACGGTTAGTAAATCGTTTAGTGCGAACGTGTGGTATGGGACACACGTTAACACTTTTCGGGTTCCTTTCCGAGAGTTTGTGATACATATTGCCAGTTAGTGGTGTCCAGTACTGGGCCTCCGGACCTTCGCCACTACGGTTTGTTGCCTTCGGGTTTGTGCCTTCGGGTTTGTTGCCCTATAGTATCGCTTTTGGAGTTGGTCCTTCGTCACCGCTCGAGAGATACTTGGGTTTGTTGCCTTCGGGTTTGTTGCCCTATAGTATCGCTTTTGGAGTTGGTCCTTCGTCACCGCTCGGGAGATACTTGGGTTTGTCGCCTTCGGGCTTGTGGATCCTTGTTTATACAGTACCGAGCACGTGCATCTTTTGTTTCATTGATATTTATATTTTCCTAGAGTATCGCCTTTCGGAGTAGGTCTTTTGAACCACTCGATACATAGCGATTACCTTGTGGAAACTTGTGTTACCTTCATTGGTATTTGTTATTTGCCTTTTTGGCTTGATTTGGGATATTCATATCCTTTGTTTATTGAGTTGCCGATGATATGAGGCTTGTTATGATTCATCTTTTGTAGATGATTGAGTTATCTCTTTTAGAGATATTTATGGTACTTTATGACCTTGCATGTTCATTATTATTTAGCTTGTCTAACTGATTTGTTTAGCTAGACTGACCCGTGTATTTTATACTCGGGTCAGACCGAGGTGTTTCAGGTTAGGTACCTTTGGACTTAGCCTATTCTGCTTCCGCGTGGACTATTCTGCTAGCCTCTTTTGTTATACCTTTTTGTGTAGTCCCTCTTGGTTGTAACTCTGATATGTATATTCTTTTGACTCGCCTGTATATTGTGGTTGCTATACCACTTGACATGTATCATTTTGTATACTCTGTGATGTATCTGTATATATGTATATGTATGTGATGATCTACTGTTCTGTGATGTAGTTTACATTTGAGTTATTATATTTTGTTCTGTTAGATCTTATAGCCATTATAGTTTTGTATTAAGTATCTATTGGATATGTCGATCCACATAAAAAAAATGCTACATTTATCGACGTATTCAATAGATAGTTAAGACAAGGCGATAGATGGTCGCTCCTATCCAACTCTATTCTCCGTATTAGCAGACGGTATTACCTTGTAATACTCTTTGCTAATGTGGGTCTCGAAGTGGGGCGTTACATTATAAGTACAGTATAGCACCTCGAACGGTAACTATACCCTATCATTCTCATGCTTCTTCTAAATATTTCCAAAGTTATATTTAGGTCTAAATTTGATAGTCAGGTATCTAACTATCAAATAAATAATCAGTTCAACCAAATACTTCATTTTACACTTAAAAACACTAATCTCCTTTTATTTTAATTTTAAATAAATAGATTCCTTTATCCAAATTATACATACTTATCTTATCGAATTTAGTAAATTTACATACTATCTTTTCAAGAATATTTGAAAACCCTTTTTTGAAAATAATATGGAAAGTACCACCGTAGTATCGAACCGTGGATCACAGCTCAATGTTTACGTCTATATCCTAGAGAAATCCAAAACTTAACCGTAGGCACTCACTGCCTCTGATTTCACCGCGCGAGTATACATTTACTTCCCAAAAACTTTATTTAAAATTTATCTCAAAATAATGCTTGTAAATTCTAACATAATTTCCATGTTTAATTTAGGCAAATATACTTAAATAAAAGTTATAATACGAAGCCATATAAATATTTAATAATTACCCTTTAAAAATAACAATGCTGATTAGTTCTTAAATAATAATAAATCTTTAACAATCATTATAAAGTAACTGATTAATATTTAAATATGCTTTAACAATTTAAAATAATTAAATAACTAATTTTTCCAGAATATTTCTAACACTTTTAAAATCACCCAGTTAATAATTTGAAATCTTCTTTTTTAAAGTAAGCTTAATTCCTTGATTCTAATTTCACTTTGTAAATTTGGAAACCTACTCTAGTCCAATATAACTAATTTTATGCTTATTTCCAAATTCACCACTATCCTTCAAAAATATTTTAAATCTTGATTTTAAAATCTTTTATTTGTAAAACAAGTACCATTTAAGAATTTACTATTTTAAACCCTTTTATATATATATTTTTCCAAAAATCCCTGTTTACAATTCTTTACCGATTTAAACCGTATTTTTATTGGTATTTAAAAACACCAAAAATCCAGGTTAACTGCCATCACATCCAATCAATTCAAATCACACAATAACCTGTCATAGATTATTTCAATAAAACATATATCACTATATATGAAAGTAATTTTATATTTTTGAGGAATCCAGTTGGATCCTTCCAACCTATTCCCTACATCCACAGATGTTAGCACAACATAAAAATATCAATTCCGATTCAAGGCAGAATATCGCAGTGTATAGGGTCATATGTTATTATGCGGGGGGCATAGGCTCTCATCCGTTATATATATAGGAATATCAATCACTCTAATATATATACTACAATATATAATATCACATCCAAATAAAATGCATCAATTTAACCAACCAATCATTTATTAATTTTAACTATTTAAAATTAAAGCCAGCAGTCCAAAATTGGATGAGATTAATTCATCTTGGTTTTTTTACGCTACCAAATGTTCTGATTTTAAATTAAATCGAACACGTTCGATTTAACTTAAAATTTCCGCTAGCTTCGATCGACTCCAAATCTACTCCACAGCGTAGTGCTCGTCGCTGTGATTCCGGCACCGCTTTTTTTGTCCAATTGGGACCTCGCATGGAAAAGATATGTTATTTTAAAGTTTGAATATAATTTATAGAAATGTAATCTTTTTTTTAAAACAGCACCTAGATCGGTCGTTCATTCTGTAACATGAAATCGAGGCTGCTGCTTTCCTTCTTCCTACGCGCGCTACCCATACGACTTCGAACTTACCCATCGCCATTCGATTCAAACCGCCGCACCACCTCTGGTCGACCGGAGGGTGATCAAACACCACCATCAGATAGCCCTTCGCTACCTTCCCCTTCACTCCAAACACCGCAAGGCTCGGTCCCCTCCTCCACCAAAAAAATGCACGCGACCTTATGCCCTTCAGGCCACTTTCTGGCTCCAAATGACGACGATAACCAAGATCCACCGTTGGATCGATAGATCTCAATACGCTTTACAACTTTGTAGTTGAAAACTTTTGATAGTTGTTGGTAGATTAGGAGAAATCTTGGGAAGAAGATCAGAGTGTTTCGGCCATCGAAAATGTGGCAGCGAGGTTTAACACTGGCTAGGGTTTACTGTATCAACCCATATATATATACGATTTTAAACATTATTTTATTATTATTTCCAATTTTTTTACATGGTTTTTCAAACAAACTCAAAACGAAACGTACCGCCTGGCATTTATAATGTTTTACCACTATTCCAAACATAATGAAATAAGTTTTGGGGCCTAATTCGATCGTATGCGGAAGATAGCTCTTTCAATTGAATTAAAATATTAAATTTTCGATATTTATTTCAATGCGTTTCTATTCCATACGACCAAACGGTAACTTCAAACGCTATGACATTTAAAATTCGATAATAATAAACTATTACGAATCCAATGGAACTGGTTTCGTCAAATTCTGAGACTGCGCCTCGGAAGGCTATTTTAACGCGTCGATTAAATCAAGCGATTTCCAAAATCGTCGAAATCGTTTAAAATTCTGATTTTTAAAACTTACTAACTCATTTATAAATCACATACAATTTATATCCATATAAGAAATCTTTCTGAGTTATATTATATCGAAATGCAATTATTTACACTATTACCATATATATTAAATTTCACTATTAAATTAATATATAAATTTCAAACTTTTAAATTTATTGACTTTTAATCTCATTCATAAACCCAATATCATTATTCTAATGCAAATAAAATTTAAAGCAACTTTAGAAATCATTTCTATTCACATCTAACTCCAAATTCCCATTTTTACCCAATTTCAAATATTAAATTACTATTTACCAAACCTGTTAAATCACGATTTTTGAAATTATAAACTGTTTCAGAAATTCTTCCATATTCAAAATCAGCTGATAATTCAAATTCAACATTTGAAATAAATTAAATGTTCAAAATTAACGACCGAAATTCCTGGTCGTTACATGATATATTTTGAAACAACAATTGTTTCTTAGTGGAAATAGAATAAGGGTTCATAAACGCTTTATGAACCTTTTTACTTATTGAAGTAATCTTAGTTTACAAAAATTATCTTCAAAACATAAATATGTCATTTGATGACATACCTTTCCAAAAATCTTTTTGGAGATCCATACAAGATCCCTCATGAACAATTATTGCATGCAATCTTTCGACTCGCAAAACCTACTGACCCTTGGCGTAGGATATGTTGGGATTTCTTACAAACCATTATCTTGTATGATTTTGTAAACTGCTGTTTCGATGAAATAATATCAACTTTGTGTACTACTCTTAAGCACATACCTTATAGAAAGAAATTAACTCAACTTCACTCACAATTAATCGTAAATTGTCCAACAATGTCCAATTACTCCTTATCGATGCATCATTATGTATCACATGGAGGACTGACTTTTGAGATTAAATCTGTATTCATTTTTAAGTATATATGGAACTCTTTTCAATGTACTCACTTATTCGACCAAATCAAATCACTTTATTCTATTGCATGTTATTTTATTTACTTTTCTTTTATATTCTATGATTTCATCATAAACTTACTACATGTGTATCTGATACATAAGTTCATGTTGGTCATAAATCATCGATGAATATAACAAAGTATGTAGAACCCTTTTGGTATTAATAGAGTTGTGATTGCATACATCAATATGTATTAATTCAAAGAGTTCATCAACTCTTATGATGCTCTCACTGAATGGGTGGATAGCCATTAATTGTTTGAGATATGATTAACCTATATCATATGATTCATAATCATATAGTAACATTATTTCTCAAAACTACAGCTTAGTCTATAATTCCAAAACAACTATAAATAATATTAGACACATTTGTATTTTATTGCATCACTTTTACTATGAAAACGAATTCCATAATATAGTTCTAGTTCATAATGAAACTTCATAATACTCATATTGAAATATAGTTATATCTACTTTTCATTCAATTTCAAAAATAAATATTATTTAACAAATAATGTTTGGCACATTTCAAGAAAACAATTTTCATAATTTGATGCAATCATTAGGTGCTATAAGGTATGCTCCCACTATTTCCTCTATTACTATATAGCGTACTAAACTTAGAGGTCTACCATTCACTTAATATTGTTCATATTATTTACTTATTTCATACGTTGCAACTAGTTTACAGTGGAGAATTCTTTGATCAAATATCTTGAATTCAAAGAAATAAATGTTATAGAAAATAAATTTCAATATGAAAATACATTTCGGAATAAAAATCATATTCATATTCCAATATAAAGTATCAACCAGTATTACAATTCTTGTTTCCAATGTTTCTCTATGAAGCAGAAGTGACTATTCATTCTTTTCATTTCTACTTTACCTTGAATTACATCTATTCTTATACATTTGTTTTTCTTTCAAATGGTCAAACTATTCAAAAGAAAACCTTACTACAATATCATAAAAAACTTTTTACAGAAGCGCATTCGATTATTCTTAATCTTTAGGACATCAAATATGTTGCACTTTATGTAAACCGATCAAGATAACATTTCAACGATCGATTTCTTAGGTGTATCTCATAGTTTATGGTCTTATGTCACATTAACACAATATGATCCTTTTGAAATCATTCAAGTTGAATGTATGATCTTAAAATATTGTTTATTGGCTTACTTCGAATGAACTAATTTCATCCAAATATTATACCCTACAAACTATGATTGTTCACCATATAACATTTATATGTGAAACTACATGGATCAAATATGCATAGTCTTGAATTGCATTTAGAGTTCAAAAACTAATAAAATGCAGTACACGGTCTAAACCAAATAAACATATAAGTCACCAACTTTCGAAGGTATTAAGTAGTCAAAATTAGGCACTTGCATGAGTATAGAATCATTATATAACATGCAATTAGAATTATTAGTAAGTATATATTACATTTCTGTTTGTCAACTTTCAATTCGGATTGTTTATATATGTTAATTAACAAACGTTTTATCAATCACATTAAATGCACACATGTATCATTGCAGATAATTATAACATTAAATAGCATATGTTCTTACAATATTAGAAATGTTAAATGTTACCATTTCATTTTTCTAATAAGACTCCTACTAGTCTTATATGTTTCTCCAAACCCTAAGATGAAATATAAAAGTCTTACAGCATCACTAGTGGGTGTTAGGAATTGTTTGTTTTAGTATTCTGACCTTGAGTTTGCTCAACAAATCATAACCTCTCAAACGATGGATAACTCCTTATCGGTTGTATCATATTAAACTCCTAACCCATTTTTCCTTGTTCTAATCTTATTTCAATCTTGAGCATGCTCAACAAATCAAAAGAGATTATTCACTCATACCTATCATATCGTGATGACCTAAGTATAGCATATGTACCTTGAGTTTTCTCAACAAATACATATAGTTATCTTACCTCATCTGTTTAGTATATTAATAATACTATGCACAACATCCCTAGCTTGTGTTTGCTCAACAACTAAGGAGTATGTAAGTAATTTATTAATATATATATATATATATATATATATATGTGGCAGAGCACAACAATATATTGAAGATTCATAATCTTCAATATATATATTGAGTGATATTGACTTATAGAATAATATATTTTTTATGAAATACCATAGCGATTCAAGTGTCAAACACAATAGAAATCACTGTATATGTGCATTTACATATGTTTTTATTTCTCAAGTCTATTTGGGTTTTTTAATGTTCCACATTTAGTTAAACACATATCATATAATTTTTATTGTTTTATAAATTTTATATTTCATATTACTTATATGATAGTCTTGCGTATAATATATCATTAATTAAATTTTATCTAGTTAATTTTAATCAGCTAACTCTTTAATTAATTTTAAGTTAGTATTTCAGTATAACTTTTATATTGGACATATCTACTATAATATTTAAAGTGTAACACACATATAAGGTATATATGTGTATTTTATTGAATTAATTAACCTTTAATTAATTTATTCAATTAAACAATTTTTATTAAATTTATCAGTTTCAAAATTTATCTTGTATACAAACATGTGTACTTATGTTATCTTAAACATTTTAAAATAACATAACATATATCAACATATATAATACATGTATACATACATCAATTGATTATCATACTCAATTAATTTAATTTATTAATCTTATTAATAAAATTAAAATTTGAAATAATTATATAAATACTTTCAAACATTTTGAAAATATCATTATCCTTTTAAACATTTTGAAAAATTATGTAGTATTATAATTTTTATAATAAATATGTTTTATTTTAAATTTAACTATTAAATTTAAAATATTTAACATTATTTTTCAAAATGATGTTGAAAATTAGTCCAAGGCCCAAATTATGTAACGACCCGTAAATTTTCAATAATTTAATTGTTAAATTTTGTTAAATGTTTGTTATCTAATATTGGAAAAATAGAAATTGTGATTTCATTTACGAAATAATAACTTAAAATGAGATGTAATAATGCTAACCTAGGTTATTTATTAACTATTTGAATGAAATTACAGTTAATGGGATTAGTGTAAATATTCTACAAGGCTATAAATTGAATATATGAATACAATGTAAATGCGGAATAAATTAATGAAATAATCTAATAATTGGTGATTGAATAAATCCAATATTATGTATGTAACAATTGATGTAATCAAGGATGGAACCAAGGTAAATTAATTAATTGGATTTAAAATCTTAATTAATGGGTGAAATTGACAAATTTCAATATAATTGAATTATAGTAGTTATTACACAATAAGTGGAAATAAAATAGTTAATACAAATAAAGATGAAATTGGAAGTATCAATGTAACGAAACCGAAAAAAAGTGTTAAATATGTTTATAGGGTAATAATGGATTTAATAGAAGAATTGAAATTTGTACCAAACCAATTTCCATTTGGAATTACTTATGAATTAATTGACTTTAATTAAAATTGAAGAAACACTGTAATTGGTAAATTTATTACTTTAAATTGACACCTAAGTTTGTTTAAATTGTTGTAATTGTCTAAGAAATCAAAAATGATGAGATTTGTGGATTATTATATTTGAAACGGAAAGTTGTTTAATTAAATATTAATTTGATTTAATAATGTGAAATATAGCCATTTTGGCCACTGACTCGGATTTTGATGAAACCAGTTTCATCGGATCCGTAACGATGAATTATTATAGGATTTCAAGTTTCATAGCGATCTGGCTTGTTGTTTGATCGTACGGACTCGAAACGCCTAGAAATCAAATTTAATTGAAATCAATTGAAATCAATTTGAAGTAACTTGATTTTAGCATAACTTTTTCATACGATGAAATTTGGACTTGAAACCTGTTCCATTACGTTTAAAATATTTAAAAATATCTATGTTGATATATGGGTTGATCCATTTTCGTTCCGGAGTCGAAATGGGCTGTTCGGGTCATTATCATTCAATTTTTGTAAATCAATCAAGCTCATTCGTTTCTATTATGTTTTGCCTATATATATGTCATTATAGACCCTAGCCACTCCTTATTCTCATTTGTCTGTATGTATAATTCAGCTGTCTCTCCTCTTCAATGGCAGACAAACAAAATCTCAATTTCAAATCCAATTGCAATCAAATCAAATCAAAAAATTCAAACTCCACAAACTATATTGAATTATATGTAGATTTGAAGCTCTCGACGAGCGCATCTCAGGTTTGTAATTTGTTTTCCGATTGGAAAAGTTGTTTGGCTAGAAATTGCAGATCTATTCATAGCCATCCATCGCGTCGAGATTGACTCTACCTGATCGACAAATTGAAGACATAGTTATGTGGAGAGTCGCGAGGGGTGTGACAATGCGGGATTTTCGAGCAATATCGATTTAATAATCTACATTAAAAATTAAATTGATTTGATATATTTTTGTTAATTAAATCTGAATTGATACTTTTCTTTTAATAAATATCTAATTGGTAAATTTTATCTGTTAAAATAAAACCATTGTTTTCTATTTATAAATGTATATATTTGTATACATTATAAATAGGAAAGCTTTGTTTTAAATTTAACTAATAAATTATGTTTCAAATTCTAATATACATTCTAGTGAATTAGAAGTTATGATTTATTTAACATAAACTTTTCAAAGCTAAATAAATAAATAAATATAGGGTTTTAAGTACATAGGATAAATGCTTAAATAGATTGAAACTTATTTTAACTTAATTTAAATTTTAAATTTATTAACAAAAAGATTTGTTTTCTTTTCTTTTAGTATAGCTTGATTAAAATATGGATTTAAAAGTATATATGAGTTTTAATATAATTTTGTCAAACGATACTTTAATATATATTATAAAGTATGTAGTTTATAATAAAAAGATACTTTATTTATTTATCATTTCAAATTGATAAATGAGTTACTTTTAAATAATGTTAATAAATAAAAATACAAGACTACAAGATAAATTGGAAAAAATATAAGTAAGTACATTGGTTAAATTATAATAACATAACAACTATAAAGTTCAATTAGTTTTCAAACAACAAAATAAAAGAAATAACATTCATAAACATTCAAAATATAATAACAAGTCAACAATTAATCTAGAAACAAATAAATTTTCAAGTTTGTGAACAATCATAAGAAAAACTGTAGTGTGATAGGCATGAACATGAAGCAAATGACAGTAACAAAGAACCTTCAAGTTGAATATGTACAGGCCGAAATAAATAAAACAAAAACTCTTGTACAAAATGTTTAGGTCAGCAAAGTATTATAGTGTAAACCCAAATGAATACATTCAGTACAAACAAAGCCTGCAAATATCTTTGTAAATGTATGTGTTAGCCAATACTAATTAGTGTATACTAATTCAAAGACATAAACATTTATTAGCCACCTTTATATCTGAAACAAAAAAATCTTCTAACCGAAATACTCAAAGCATCTCAGGTTTTAGTACATATAAAAAAAAGCAAGATATTATCCCAAGCTGAAGCTTGTTCCAGAAGACATTATGTTCAAAGTTATAAATGTTTGTTTACATCATTTCTTATCCTTTAGCTCATTTGAACTGCAAAAGAAAAATAAAAAAATAAACAAAACCTTATATTCTCAAGCTCAAACAAAATTCAGAAAGCAAAAAGGAAGTTTACAGGAATTCAACACTTTAACTGCAGGTTGTTTCATTATCAAACTAGCCTCTGTTCTTTCACATATCTGGTGAGTAACTCCACTTCTAAAAGGAATTTAAAGTATAAATTAGTTTGAATGTTATTGCAGTGATAAATATTGTATTGAAAAGTATGGTTGCGGGTTTATATTTTTGAATTCCTGAAGTATGATGTGTGCAGGAATTTGAACTTTTGTACTTTCTCTGTTTCCAGTTTTGTTCATTTAAATTCAAATTCTTTAACTAAATCTTTGTTTAGCCTTAAGACTTAAATGAAATCTGTAAGTTTCATTTCAAACCCTAGTTTAGGATTTTACTTAAATCAAAGTAATGAATATATGACTGTGGAAACCGAAAAAGAAAAAAAAAAGAACTGAGCGTCTCAATAATAGCAAAAATTCAAATATCTTGATTTATAAATTCAGGTACATAGATCGAATCGTTGAATCAAATTATGATTTTTAAAATGAATATGGTGATTTTTAGTGGAGGGGGTGAGGTGCAGTTCGAGTTCATCCATTTTGGGCATTTTGAGTGGCCGTGGACTATCAAGTTGATCTGGGGGGTCGAGCTTCTGACTGGGGGTGGAGGAGGCTACCGTGGATCAAGGAAAAATAGTGGATAGGGTGTCATATGGCCGTGGCATCGACGGAAATGGAATTAAGTGCCTAAACCTAAATTTTTTACTGTGCATGGAGTTTGATCGCCGTGGCCTGTACAAGGGTTCGAGTGACTCGTCGTTTTGAGGGGAAGTAGAGGGGAGATGGTCGATGTTGCGGCCGGAGTTTGGTGGCCTCCGGTGGTTGGAGCGGCGAACGCGAGACGTTGACAGGTTCGAGGGGTAGTGGGTCGTGTGTTTTCCAGGTTTCTTTGTTTTTTTTCTCAGAGTCGATTTCGCGCATGGGGGAAAACTCGGAGCGGCTTGTCATTTTTCTCGGGGAACTTCGTGGGTTTACTCGAAGTAAACAAGAGAGGAGGGGGGCTCGGCTGTAGTATTTCAGGTTTTGAAACCTGTAACTGTTTTTACAGTTTTGAAATCTGGGTTTAAAAATTTAATCAAAGTCAAGCCTTGTTTTAAATCAAGTTTAAATAGTGAATTTAAGTTAGTTTTGAAAGAGAGTTGGAAATAATAAAGTTTCAAATTTTAAATTATTTTAATAACTTAAAAGTGGTTAATAATTAAAGTATTTTCAAACAAGAGTTGAGTTCAAATGAAATTTAAACTGTTAAGAAACAATTGTAACAAGTTAATTCAAAAATTGAAATCAGGACTTAGATATGAAATTCTAGATTTGGAACTAAAATAAAGTTTTATAATTTAATTTGATTCAAATAAGTTTTAATGCTATTAAATATGTAAGTTTAAAGGGGTTTTGGAAAAAATTAGTTTTAAAACTTTATTAAGGATAAATTGGAATTTATTTAGAAAGTAAATTGAAATAAATGTTTAAAACATATTGGAAGTGAAAATTTAATCAATAATAAGACAGATTACTTTAAGTAATGAAGATTTAGAATTTATATGCATTAACCTTTAAGTTAATTAAGTATGAATAATTAATGATTGATATTATTTAAAATAGTAATTATAAATTTAAATGTATTAATCAAAGTTTAAATAATGAATTAAGTAATTAATATGTAACTAAGAACCATAGATTAGATTTTTTATTAATAAAATTTAATGGTTAATCAAACTTATAATCAATAATGATTAATATAAGTTAATTATTTTAGAAGAAAATAATTAAATAAGTGTTAATGAAGATCATTAACTAGATTATTTCATAATTAATTAATGTGATTGATTTTGTAATAAATTAATTAGATTAATTAATTCAATAGTTTAAATGTAATTATTTATTTGGAAAGTAATTAGAAATTAATTACTTATTAATTGTGTAAATTGATTTAATTTGAGTTAATTAATTTAGTTTAAATTAACTGATATTTTGGAAGTAAATTACTTAGAGAAGTAATTGATGGATAATGGCTGGATGTTATTAATTGGATGATGGGAAATGGAAGTAATTGGAATATAATTACTTGAAATTAATCAAGGGATTAATTACGCTTGTTATTGGGATGTAATTAATTAAGAACGATTAATTACTGAATGTTATTTGTAGGATCTAGATTAACCCTAGAGGGGGGGGTGAATAGGGTTATAGTAAATTTTCTCGAATTAAACACAGAAATATGATAGCAGAAATAAGTATGCTGAAAAGTAAATCACACACAAAATTTACCCAGCTTCGGCAACCCCTGCCTACTGCTGCATTCACAGATTTCTATTAGAATTAAACAGTATCACGCTTACAAACACTCTACTAGACTCGCAGACCCTTTTGCTCCCGCTCACAAACACTCTACTAGACTCGCACACCCTGCTCCCGCCTATAGAGTTTCGCTCACTCGCAAACACTGCTCCCGCCTATAGAGCTTTGCAAACTCGCACTCCCTGCTCACTGAACTAATTCTAAATAGACAATCTGACACTACCTAATCCCTAGGTGGTGATTTACAGATTTTTCGACTCGAAAAGAAAAAACAACTTCAAAAATAACACCGGAGCAAAAATTAAACTACAACTTGAATGCTTGATTTTTGCTCAAAATAAAATAACTAAAAACTCCCTTTTTAATTTATCCCTAAATAAAAAAACTTAAGCCATTTTAAAAAAAAACAAGGCCGGCTCCTTGTTTTTATTAACCCGATCCACTTTCTTTTGAGAAGAAAAATGGCGGCCTCTTTCTGATTAGGGCTTCGTTCCCTTTTGTTCCAGTTAGGGCTTCGGTTCTTTGTTGGCTTCGGTTTCTTCAATTGATCTGTGATATGTTTCCCTAGCTCGCTGCTTCTCTGATGGTTGACTATTGGATGTTTTGCAGTTGCTCGATCGAGTTCGTTGCTTGTGAATTCGGTATGTACTGTCTCCTTTTGCTTTTCTGAATTGATACTTGAACTCGATACCCTTTTGCCGATGATGATTAGGGCATTTATATAGGTTGAATTCCTATATTTGCGTTCGTATAAATTTGATTGAATTTGTCAAATTCTTTATCTCGCCCACTTGATGATGCTTGAATGATTGAGATCGATCCTGACTTTTTCATATGCGTATTTTTGTTTCTTGCGTCCCACGGCTTTGATGTTGACTTGTTCATATTTCTTGCTTGGTTGGTCACGACTTTGAATTGATTTCGTGATTTGTGATATTTGACTTTGTCACACGCATATTTTCAACTTGTTTAATCATCTTGATTTACACAGCTTCATTCATCTTTGCATTCCTCTACTGTAGCATTGATTTTGTGATTTTTCACTTTGTTGCTCGGTTACTGATGCATTAGTTGTAACTCCATCTTGACTTAGGCTTTTCACTGTAACAGATGCTACACTTGTTCATGTATATATTGCTTTGTTTCACTGGTGGCCTATGTGCATGCTTCACTGTTCTTTGCATTTGTTCATATGAGTCTGCTCACTGTATCATGCTTGGCTTTGTACACTGTCTTGTGCATTGCCCCCATTCACTGTTGCTGTGCAGTTGCAATGCCTTGCTTGGTCTCTGTTACATGCTTGCTGTTGCATGCTTGTGATATTCATGTTGATTTGATGATGCTGGTATTTGCTGATATATTACTTTGAATTGCATACATTTTATGTTGACATTTTCTTTGACACAGATGCTATATCAATGCTGCTTCACCATATTTGTTGTTGCAGCTGTCTTGACTTATGCTGTCCACTGCAGTTTGTAGTGATATTGAGCATTGCATATTTGATTCCTGTTTGCATTTGAGTTTGTAGCTGTGTTGTGTAGTAGCTGTGGTCTTTGTTATTGTAGCATGCACTCATTGTTGTTTCCAGTTGCACTTGGTCACTTGTTCACCATAGTTTGTACATGCATTTGCTACACTGTTTGCTGTAATATTGGCTTGTGACATTCATGTTGCAGTCCATGTTCTGTTGATCACTTGATTATTGTTCGCATTATCCACTTGAACTTGTAGTCTGCCTTGATCATCTTGCAACCTGGTCTGGTGCACCTTGTTTCATGCTTGAGACTGTGCTTGCATTGTTACTTGGTCGACACTTGCATCACTCTGTAACACATGCTGTGTACTTCATTCAGTGTTCATGCATGTTCTCTGTTCATTTGAGTTGTATTCACATCACTTTCTAAAGCTTGAGTTGCTTGCATTTTCTGGTCTCTGTTCATTGTTCATTGGTCATTGCACTGTGTTGCATTACAATCAATACTTCCTGTTCCCTTCATGTAGCTTGTTCTTTACATTTGCTTGATTGTATTGTTGTTCTGCCTCCATTAAAAAAATTGTTGCAGTGATTATTTGAGCTTGTATTCTGCCTTGAGTTGAATCCTGTGTGTTATTTGGGTTTGACCTTGTGTTGAATTGTTAGCAGTGCTTTTGTTTGATTTGTGCACACGAGTTGGCGGGGCAGTGCACATGTGTACAAATGTATGCATGTGTACTGCAGCCACTTATGTACAACCTGTCCCTGATAAAATGCTGATATGCACAGATACAATCAAAAATGATGACGAACAACCCAAATAACTGAGGCAAACAATGTTTTCAAAATCATCTTTTATTTTTGAATTGCAAAGAATTTTTTTTTTCAATTTTACTGCGTTTGAAAATATTTTTGCAGATTACTCAGATGCTGGATTCAAACCGGAATGCAGTTGAGGACAAAATACGAGTGTGAGTGATATGTAGTGAGATTATCAATGTAAAAATATTTGTGATGTAATCGTGATGTAATCGTGATGTAGTCAGAAATGTATATGTATAGTGAGAGCATGAATTTGTACTATTCAATTTTGTAATAAATATTCGTTTGAATAAAATATTCGTTTGAATTCAAAAACTGTGTAACTTGTTCTGTTTGAATTCAAATTCAAATTCTGTGTAATTTATTTTATTCAACAGACATTTATCTAACCAAATACATACTATTCAAAATATTTGTTTGAATAAAATTTCTGTTTGAATTCAAAATCTGTTTAACTTGTTTTGTTTGAATTCAAATTCAAATTCTGTGAAATTTAATTTTATTCAACAAATATTTATCTAACCAAATACATAATATTCAAAATATTTGTTTGAATAAAATTTCTGTTTGAATTCAAAATCTGTTTAACTTGTTTTGTTTGAATTCAAATTCAAATTCTGTGAAATTTAATTTTATTCAACAAATATTTATTTAAACTATGAAAAACAAAATAGTACATTACCAAATATATTTAAATGAATGTATATATGTTTATTATCATCAAACAAAAATCATATAGCGCAAAGCGCATATTCAACAATCTCCCCCTTTTGATGATAACAAACATATATTTAAGATTTTGAATATATTAAATGTATTTGATAATTTCATTTGCTCCCCCTATTTGAATGCTTCCTTTTTATGTGATACTCCCCCTACATATATGGCTCCCCCTACATATATGCATACAAATAAAAATATGTAAATGAGCCTATATGCAAATTGAAGGTTATTTGACCTTTGCTTGATTCTATTTGACAAAATCTTAACTTTTCTCTCCCCCTTTTGTTATCAGCAAAAGAATAATAGTGTTATAAAATAGGGATGAAGTAATAGACATGAATCAAACATTTAACTCAATTAAATATAAATATCAAATTTCAATAAAACTCAAACAAAAATCATAATTACCCTTGTCAAGCGCATATTCCACTTTCAGAAGTGATGAAGAGAGAATCATCAAAAATTCATATAGATATGTCTATTTGTGGTATATTTATTTCTGGAAATTTGAATATCTACTAACCATGCATAACCGTTAGGACTTTTAAATGAGATTAGTAGTATTCCAATTTAATTTAAAAAATAAAATCAAGTGTCTTCTAACCACGCATGACCGTGAGGACTTTTAAATGGGATTAGAATCAACTTGTCTATTAAATCAATTATTTTTAATATGCGTTCCATACATGCATAACCGTGAGGACTTTTAAATGAGCATGTAAGCACATAATCAAAAATCCAAGTAATTCACCCATGCATAACCGTGAGGACTTTTAAATGAGAGTGAATACTTTGGATATTTATTTTTAATTGCTGAATATAATAAATTGAAGCACAAATAATTTCCTTCACCGATTTAAAGATATTGAAGAACAAATGATTTCCTTTGTAAACTACCACAAATTTACATACTAAATATGATCTTGATGAGTGATGTTCGATAGAAAGATGATAGAAATAGAAATGGTCATGGAATTATTACCCAACAAAAAGTTTTTATAACTCTTGTTATGAAATTCTAAAGAAATTTTCTATTTATACTTTCTCGAGTTATAATATATGATAAATATCAACACTCATCTCTTTTTCAATCACTATTCATCTTTTCGATAGTCAAAGAGAGTTAGATTAGTCAAAAATTTGTCATTTAAAATCAAATTAAACATTATAAAATCAATTTTTCAAAAATGATTAATCTGTAAATATGGTCAAACATGATTTTCTTGAGGGGAGTTTTATAAGAAAATTTCTGCTATTTGAAAATTATTTCAAGTGAAAAATATGCAGATATTTTCTTTGAAAAAAAAAACGATGTAGCAAATGAATGTTTCAAAAATTAATCACGTTACACTAATAATTTTTCTATCAACTATATTACCAGTGTAATCCGCATCTGAATTTAAATTTCACTCAATATTCACTTGTTGAATCAAACCATGAGATGTGCACCAAAAATTTCAAAACATCATTCTTTTGAATTTGAATTTAGGCCGTGTTAACACTCAAACAAATATCATGATGTTAATTTCAGAAACCAGAGGATAAACAATTATTTTCATGAGTAATCAACAGTCAATCAACATCATAATTATTTCAAAAACAATTTCTTAAAATCCTTTTTCTCATGAATTTGAAATCGTGCAAATTTACAAGCAGTGATCAAAATGTCAGAACCAATGTATCTACGTGTAGCATGAGTAACCAGCATTTGACCGAACAAATTTATATAAATTAGTTCAAAATTGAAAATCTGATTGGTCATCAATTAAGCACAAATTAATGTCATAAATAAGAACAAGTCAAAAAATCATATCAATTAAGTCCGAGTCAGGCAACCATCATAATTACTCCAAGTAATTCTATTTAAAGATGGTTAGTCAATATTTTAAAAAAAAAATCATAGCATCAAAATCATCATCTTTTGTTCATCTCAATATTGGCTGATTTTAATGTAGAGTATGGTGCAGATAATCACATTTAAAAACAATTACCTGTTTTACCTTTACGATAATTTTTCGTGATTGTCCATTGTGATTCTGTCACCTTTATACTAGGCTAAGGAACTTTGCTTTGTCGCCCGTTGTGTTTCTGGAACAGCCGAAATCCAGAGAACACTGTTGTTGTTCCTTAGCCTGCCACCACACCTACACGATAAAAGATTTGCGTGACCTATTTGTTTTTATAGGTCCATTGTTGTTAGTGGCAGAATATGAAAAATATGTTTTTGGAGACTCAAAACTATTTATATATGTTCCTTTTGGCACCCAAATTTGTTTGACTTTCAAAGATTTTATATTTGTGCCTTTTGGAACCCAAATTGGTATAGTTTTCACGTGTTTGGGTCTATACCAACAATTATTTCGATTATGTCCAAATTCTCTACAAAACGTGCACATTAAATTGACTTGATTAAATTTTGTGTTCCTATGACTATGATTTTCAACATGATTTCCAATTATTTCAGATCGAGCAACACTTTTACCTTTACCATCATCTTGTGATTTTCCATAACCTAGTCCTTTTCTATTGTTAGCAAAAATTTGATTTCCAAATAACATTTAGAAAGATTTTTCGCCTCTTGAAAAGTTATTCAAAGATTTCTCAAGATTTTGGACTTTGGTTTTTAATGTTGAATTTTCAGTGACAAGTGAGGTGCATCGATTGATAAAATCCTTTCTCGTAGTGTCGATGGTTTCCTTAAGATTCAAGTTTTCATTTTCAAGATTTTCAAAGTTATTCTTCAGTTTTGATAATTCTGAGTCTAAAATCTTACATTTTTTACATTCTAGGTTTTGAATATTTTCAAGTTCAGTTTTTAACCTAAAATTTTCACGAGCAAATTCTCTCCTATCAGATTTCAGTTTTTCAATTTTAGATTCAAGAGTATCCACTACCTTAGTAAGATCAGAACACATAAAAACAAGTTCTTTATAAGAAAACTCACCTGCCTCACTAGATTCGTCGGAGGTTGCTTCTGATTCTGATTTTGCCATGCAACACAAGTTAGCCTCCTCTGGGCTGCTATCCGAAGCTTCCTCTCCTTCTTCATCATCCCAAGTCGCTGCAAATACCTTCTTCGCCTTTTTCTTTTCTTTGTTGTTTTTGAGAAGTGGGCATTTTGGTTTGATGTGGCCAGGCTTGTTGCAGTTATAACATGTCAGTTCATTATCGGAATTTTCGGAATCTTTTGAACTATTGCCCTTTGTTTTCTTCTTGCGTGGCTTGAATCTAGACCATCTTCTAAGATTATTGACAGCCATTGCAAGCTCTTCAATTGGATCTTCCTCATCGCTTTCTTCTTTACTTTTTAAGGCAATCGTCTTCTTCTTTGGTTCGGAGTTGTTGCGTTCTTCCTTTGCTTTTAACTCAAGCTCATATGTCATTAAGTTGCCAATCAACTCCTCTATGCTTAGTTTACTCAAATCTTTCGATTCTTGGATTGCTGTGACTTTTGCCTCAAAGTTCATTGGTAAAACTCGTAGTATCTTCCTCACAAGCTCTACCTCAGTGAATACCTTCCCAAGCGCTCTAGCATTGTATACCAAGGTTGAAAAACGTCCAAACATATCCTTTATGCTCTCGCCTTTGTCCATCACAAAGTTTTCGTATTCATTGCTGAATAGGGCTAGCCGAGACTCCTTGACTTGAGAAGTTCCTTCGTGTGTCACCACCAAAGTATGCCATATTTCCTATGCTGTTGTACAATGAGAAATTCTATTAAATTCATTTTTATCAAGAGCACATATCAAAGCATTCATGGCTTTAGCATTTGTCGTTTTCAATTTCTTATCGTTAGCATCCCACCTATCCTTAGGTTTAGGAATCTCAGTACCACCAACGATTATAGTGGGAGGTTTATAGCCAGTTTCAATAATATCCCAAACATCATAATCAACGGAACTAAGATAAATACTCATCCTAACTTTCCAATAAGCATAATCGTTCCCGTTAAACATGGGTGGCCTAGCAATAGATTGCCCCTCAGAAAAAGCATTATTTTGTAGACTCGTGACTCTAGAGTTAAATAAAAAATATACCGGGCTCTGATACCACTTGTAGGATCTAGATTAACCCTAGAGGGGGGGTGAATAGGGTTATAGTAAATTTTCTCGAATTAAACACAGAAATATGATAGCAGAAACAAGTATGCTGAAAAGTAAATCACACACAAAATTTACCCAGCTTCGGCAACCCCTGCCTACTGCTGCATTCACAGATTTCTATTAGAATTAAACAGTATCACGCTTACAAACACTCTACTAGACTCGCAGACCCTTTTGCTCCCGCTCACAAACACTCTACTAGACTCGCACACCCTGCTCCCGCCTATAGAGTTTCGCTCACTCGCAAACACTGCTCCCGCCTATAGAGCTTTGCAAACTCGCACTCCCTGCTCACTGAACTAATTCTAAATAGACAATCTGACACTACCTAATCACTAGGTGGTGATTTACAGATTCTTCGACTCGAAAAGAAAAAACAACTTCAAAAATAACACCGGAGCAAAAATTAAACTACAACTTGAATGCTTGATTTTTGCTCAAAATAAAATAACTAAAAACTCCCTTTTTAATTTATCCCTAAATAAAAAAACTTAAGCCCTTTTTAAAAAAAAACAAGGCCGGCTCCTTGTTTTTATTAACCCGATCCACTTTCTTTTGAGAAGAAAAATGGCGGCCTCTTTCTGATTAGGGCTTCGTTCCCTTTTGTTCCAGTTAGGGCTTCGGTTCTTTGTTGGCTTCGGTTTCTTCAATTGATCTGTGATATGTTTCCCTAGCTCGCTGCTTCTCTGATGGTTGACTATTGGATGTTTTGCAGTTGCTCGATCGAGTTCGTTGCTTGTGAATTCGGTATGTACTGTCTCCTTTTGCTTTTCTGAATTGATACTTGAACTCGATGCCCTTTTGCCGATGATGATTAGGGCATTTATATAGGTTGAATTCCTATATTTGCGTTCGTATAAATTTGATTGAATTTGTCAAATTCTTTATCTCGGCCACTTGATGATGCTTGAATGATTGAGATCGATCCTGACTTTTTCATATGCGTATTTTTGTTTCTTGCGTCCCACGGCTTTGATGTTGACTTGTTCATATTTCTTGCTTGGTTGGTCACGGCTTTGAATTGATTTCGTGATTTGTGATATTTGACTTTGTCACACGCATATTTTCGACTTGTTTAATCATCTTGATTTACACAGCTTCATTCATCTTTGCATTCCTCTACTGTAGCATTGATTTTGTGATTTTTCACTTTGTTGCTCGGTTACTGATGCATTAGTTGTAACTCCATCTTGACTTAGGCTTTTCACTGTAACAGATGCTACACTTGTTCATGTATATATTGCTTTGTTTCACTGGTGGCCTATGTGCATGCTTCACTGTTCTTTGCATTTGTTCATATGAGTCTGCTCACTGTATCATGCTTGGCTTTGTACACTGTCTTATGCATTGCCCCCATTCACTGTTGCTGTGCAGTTGCAATGCCTTGCTTGGTCTCTGTTACATGCTTGTGATATTCATGTTGATTTGATGATGCTGGTATTTGCTGATATATTACTTTGAATTGCATACATTTTATGTTGACATTTTCTTTGACACAGATGCTATATCAATGCTGCTTCACCATATTTGTTGTTGCAGCTGTCTTGACTTATGCTGTCCACTGCAGTTTGTAGTGATATTGAGCATTGCATATTTGATTCCTGTTTGCATTTGAGTTTGTAGCTGTGTTGTGTAGTAGCTGTGGTCTTTGTTATTGTAGCATGCACTCATTGTTGTTTCCAGTTGCACTTGGTCACTTGTTCACCATAGTTTGTACATGCATTTGCTACACTGTTTGCTGTAATATTGGCTTGTGACATTCATGTTGCAGTCCATGTTCTGTTGATCACTTGATTATTGTTTGCATTATCCACTTGAACTTGTAGTCTGCCTTGATCATCTTGCAACCTGGTCTGGTGCACCTTGTTTCATGCTTGAGACTGTGCTTGCATTGTTACTTGGTCGACACTTGCATCACTCTGTAACACATGCTGTGTACTTCATTCAGTGTTCATGCATGTTCTCTGTTCATTTGAGTTGTATTCACATCACTTTCTGAAGCTTGAGTTGCTTGCATTTTCTGGTCTCTGTTCATTGTTCATTGGTCATTGCACTGTGTTGCATTACAATCAATACTTCCTGTTCCCTTCATGTAGCTTGTTCTTTACATTTGCTTGATTGTATTGTTGTTCTGCCTCCATTAAAAAAAATTGTTGCAGTGATTATTTGAGCTTGTATTCTGCCTTGAGTTGAATCCTGTGTGTTATTTGGGTTTGACCTTGTGCTGAATTGTTAGCAGTGCTTTTGTTTGATTTGTGCACACGAGTTGGCGGGGCAGTGCACATGTGTACAAATGTATGCATGTGTACTGCAGCCACTTATGTACAACCTGTCCCTGATAAAATGCTGATATGCACAGATACAATCAAAAATGATGACGAACAACCCAAATAACTGAGGCAAACAATGTTTTCAAAATCATCTTTTATTTTTGAATTGCAAAGAATTTTTTTTTCAATTTTACTGCGTTTGAAAATATTTTTGCAGATTACTCAGATGCTGGATTCAAACCGGAATGCAGTTGAGGACAAAATACGAGTGTGAGTGATATGTAGTGAGATTATCAATGTAAAAATATTTGTGATGTAATCGTGATGTAGTCAGAAATGTATATGTATAGTGAGAGCATGAATTTGTACTATTCAAGTTTGTAATAAATATTCGTTTGAATAAAATATTCGTTTGAATTCAAAAACTGTGTAACTTGTTCTGTTTGAATTCAAATTCAAATTCTGTGTAATTTATTTTATTCAACAGACATTTATCTAACCAAATACATACTATTCAAAATATTTGTTTGAATAAAATTTCTGTTTGAATTCAAAATCTGTTTAACTTGTTTTGTTTGAATTCAAATTCAAATTCTGTGAAATTTAATTTTATTCAACAAATATTTATCTAACCAAATACATACTATTCAAAATATTTGTTTGAATAAAATTTCTTTTTGAATTCAAAATCTGTTTAACTTGTTTTGTTTGAATTCAAATTCAAATTCTGTGAAGTTTAATTTTATTCAACAAATATTTATTTAAACTATGAAAAACAAAATAGTACATTACCAAATACATTTAAATGAATGTATATATGTTTATTATCATCAAACAAAAATCATATAGCGCAAAGCGCATATTCAACATTATTAATCAAGAGGATTAACATTTGTGATTTGAAGGTTTGTATTCTTAATATAATCAACAAATGAAAATGTAATTAGAAATCATTAATTAATATAATTAATGATGGGATTAGAGATTGATTTATTTGGGAATAATAAATCTACAAGATAATTAAATGGTAAATAAATTGAGGAAACTACTGGAATGCAGCAAAGGATATTTAAATCAAAGATGATTAATTTGAATATATAAGTAATTGATGATAATACATATATTAAGTTAATTAATTTTAGAAATCATTTGATGATTTGGTATGTGAAATTACATAGTGAAACTAATGGAGTATAATTACTTAGAAAAGTGATTAGATGATAATTACTTGATGAAATTCATACAAGATGATTTGTAAGTGGAGTAATTTGGGTAATTTCTTTTGTAATTAATCAAAGGATTAATTTATGGAATTAATTAATCATGGGATGATTAATAAGTAATTAAGGGTAGTTAATTACTGGTTTGTTATTAATCAAGGGGTGATTAATAATTGTGTTTAAGTAAAGATTAATCACTTAATGTAATTTAAATAAAGCAATTTAACATAAATGGAAGATCATTAATTAATATAATTAATGATGTAATTAAAAATTGTTTAATTAAGGAATAATTAATAAGGAAGTAATTAAATGTTAATTGCTATGAATGATTGAGAATAATACAAATTTTGAAATTAAATTAAAGACTAAATTACTTCTTGTAATTAGAGAACGATTAATTAATTTGATTTATAATTAATTAATGGATGTGAGAGCTGGATTTATGGAATGAGTAATTAATTTAATTTATTTTAAATTAATTAAAGATGAAAGTAGTTAATTTAATTCATTTTAAATTAATTAAAGCTTGTGATGCATAAATCATTGCTTATGGATGATATTGATATTTCATTGTTTGATTGTGATCTCAGATATGAATGGATAATACCTATGTGATATGGATGTATGGTTTTGGATGATGATATTAAATTATCTATTATGAGATGTGAGTTATCTATCTGTGTGTATGTCGGTAATATTAAATTGACCGTTAAGACTAAATAGACAACTTGGCCTTAAAAGACACATTTTGGATTTCGATGAGACCGGGATCGGTTTTCCTTATTTGCAACATCCGAAAACCACATCGATTCCAAATTAACGATAGGTCGTGAATCTGAAGTGAAGAAGAAGATTTAGAATGCAAGGATTATCGTCGTTAACTCTGAGGGTGATTCCAAAATGAGTGTAACGAGATGATGCCTTCGGTTTCGTTCGAACCCGGAACAAACTTGTATGGATAGAATGCTTTCAGCACATCGTCAGGCGGACGATGAGCATTCTAAGAGATATGTTCAATAAAGGTAATCGTAACCTCAAGCCTCATCAACCGGGAATGGCTAAAATAGGGGAGGTGCAGCAAGGTTAGGTGGGTCATGCCCAAGCAGGACAAGGATATTCCCCTGTCTAGATGTCCCTTTTTTATTCGGCTGTGTGGGCAGTTGGTCTGCAGCCAACTGCAGGGTTTATCTTGTTCGGGACTGTTCAGTAAGGAATGGTTCCGGCCTTGTGTTGCAAGGGGTCGGGAGTGATCCTCGGTACGTTGATCTAGGCCACGTACTGTGACGGGCGGTACCCCAGTAGCCCTGCCATTGTATGGAATCCAAAATCCAATAAGTGCCAACGGTTTTGATTGTATTACCCACTTTTGTGGCTAGTAGCTGGAATTTAATAGATGTAACAATTTCGGCTATTTTCTATTTACTTAAAAACCCTAGACCTATTATAATATCACTGGATTTCCTATCAAATGTTTTGGTTAGCGTAAGGTAAAAACTTTTCCATGTTTATGTGTGGGAAGTCTTACGTGATACCTTTCTTTTCAAAGGATTTTCAAAATTAAGTAACTTTAACCTGTTACTCACACCAGACCCATGTCTGACCTGGATTTTATTTGTATTTTTTTCATAAACTCTCGGGTACCCAAATTTTTACGGGTAGCCAAGGGATTCAGGTTAGTTTTGACAAATTCTAGAGGAGCAATGGAGCAGGAGGCTTCAGCGTTGTAAATATATAGTTCCGCTGTGTTGGTATCTCTGAGTCATATTGTTTGAGCTGTATTGTATTGAGGTGTATTAACTAGACAGGTGTTTATAACTGTCTAGTATGTGATGTATTATCTGTATAACTCTGATGTCTGTTATATATTATGTAAATACTTATGTGATTAATATAATTTATTCGTTCCGTTGTGAGATTCTGATGTTGTTGTTCTTTCTTCTCTATCTTTTCTATTTTCTCACCCTTTTCTTTCTTTAAAAACGATACGTCTTCCTAGGCGTAGGAAGTCGGGTCGTTACAGTGGTATCAGAGCGCTAGGTTGAGTGAATACCTAGGCTCTTGAGTGATTTCTTTCCTGAGAGAGCGTATTTGTAATTTTGATATATATATATATATATATATATATATTTCTATCTATTTATTGGATTACCTGTTCGGGTTTTCCAATATAAGTATAAGGGTAGATTGAGTAGTGGTGTGTGTAGCACGACTAGCAGTGGTTAGAAGTGTATCTGACGAGACTGTAAACCTAATACCGTCTCGAGTAAATTTGTGATGTAAGGATTTCATCAAATCTCTGGAGGAAACCTGTTAAGATTTGGGGTCCATTTTTGTAGTACAAGTTTGGATGAGTGGAAATTGGATTTTGTCACTTGAGTAGAAGCTAGAAATATTATCTTGGTAACTCATGAAGTAGTAGTTGTGTGTTGAGATGCAGTAGCGATGGATTGTTACCGAAGAAGTTCTCAAGGATTTTTGGATAAGGAAGTGTGTCTGCATTAGTTTTGAGGCTGAGTTCAGCTGAATGTTGTGTTTGGCTTTGAGGCCTGAGTTTTTCGAAGAATTTTGGATTAAGAAATTTTTGGCATCAGTAGCAGTGTTGCAGCTCAGATTGTTCTACCAGCACGCGAGGAAGTCATCTGTCAGCAGTTCTTTAGAGGAGAAGTTCAGAGGCAGTTTGTGAATCCATTTCTTCAATGGATTGGCTAGATAAGCTTAAGCCGTTCAGATTGGTAAGGAGAGAACAGTTTTCTTTGGATATTAGCCTGGGTTGATCGCAAAAGTGACTTGCGATAGTTATGTATTCTCTGGGATGGCAGAAATTTTTTTCTGAATATCTTTGAAGAAGTCAGTGGTTTGCCTTAGCATCTGAGGATTGAGTTTTCATATCGACCAGATTCCAGAAGTGGTGCCGTGGTTCAGCCTAGTAGTAGAATGGTTTCTAGAGAAAGGAATTGGTAAAGCGGCTCAAGTTTTGGAGAAACTTCTGAGTTATTTTGGATCTGTTGAATCATATTTTTATAATGTGTTGTCCAGTTTGTGCTTATGTGTATCATTAGCATTTTCATCTATCCAGATCAGAGTTGTGCAGCGGAAGCAGTTGGGAGTGCATTGTTTTTCTTTTCTGGAAAAGAGAAGTTGTTTTCTATTGATGATAGTAAAGGTTGTGTTCTTGGTTTTGGTTGGTTTTGAGAAAATCATTCTACTGGATTGTTTTTGGATTCAGATTGTTTTAGGAGTTATCAGCAAAGGTTGAGCTGATCAGTAAGGATGAAAGCAGCTCTGGATCATCAAAGGAATTTGGTGGATAAGAGACAAAGGAATTTGGATTTCAGAGTCGGAGATTTGATTTTGGATGGATTTTCTCTAATTCAAAGGAGTTCTATAGATGAGTAGTATAGACTATTTGAATTCTGTAGATCGAGTATTCCGGTATTATACTGGGAAACTCTAAGGAGCTCTATCCAGAATTTTGTCTTGATAGTTAGCTTTGTTGATTGAGTAGATTGGTTGTGATTGTTGTTAGCATGTGATTGATATATGAGTGTGATTTAAAATTAAAATCTTAAATAGATTAATAAATTACCTTGGCTTTTAAATTTTGGGGACGAAATTCTTTTAAGGGGGGAGGAATGTGACAACCCGGGATTTTCGAGCAATATCGATTTAATAATCTACATTAAAAATTAAATTGATTTGTTATATCTTTGTTAATTAAATCTGAATTGATACTTTTCTTTTAATAAATATCTAATTGGTAAATTTTATCTGTTAAAATAAAACCATTGTTTTCTACTTATAAATGTATATATTTGTATATATTGTAAATAGGAAAGCATTGTTTTAAAATTTAACTGATAAATTATGTTTCAAATTCTAATATACATTCTAGTGAATTAGAAGTTATGATTTATTTAACATAAACTTTTCAAAGCTAAATAAATAAATAAATAAATATTGGGTTTTAAATACATAGGATAAATGCTTAAATAGATTGAAACTTATTTTAACTTAAGTTAAATTTTAAATTTATTAACAAAAAGATTTGTTTTCTTTTCTTTTAGTATAGCTTGATTAAAATATGGATTTAAAAGTATATATGAGCTTTAATATAATTTTGTCCAATGATACTTTAATATATATTATAAAGTATGTAGTTTATAATAAAAAGATAATTTATTTATTTATCATTTCAAATTGATAAATGAGTTACTTTTAAATAATGTTAATAAATAAAAATACAAGACTACAAGATAAATTGGAGAAAAATATAAGTAAGTACATTGGTTAAATTATAATAACATAACAACTATAAAGTTCAATGAGTTTTCAAACAACAAAATAAAAGAAATAACATTCATAAACATTTCAAAATATAATAACAAGTCAACAATTAATCTAGAAACAAATAAATTTTCAAGTTTGTGAACAATCATAAGAAAAACTGTAGTGTGATAGGCATGAACATGAAGCAAATGACAGTAACAAAGAATCTTCAAGTTGATTATGTACGAGCCGAAATAAATAAAACAAAAACTCTTGTACAAAATGTTTAGGTCAGCAAAGTATTATAGTGTAAACCCAAATGAATACATTCAGTACAAACAAAGCCTGCAAATATCTTTGTAAATGTATGTGTCAGCCAATACTAATTAGTGTATACTAATTCAAAGACATAAACATTTATTAGCCACCTTTATATCTGAAACAAAAAAATCTTCTAGCCGAAATACTCAAAGCATCTCAGGTTTTAGTACATATAAAAAAAATAAAGCAAGATATTATGCCAAGCTGAAGCTTGTTCTAGAAGACATTATGTTCAAAGTTATAAATGTTTGTTTACATCATTTCTTATCCTTTAGCTCATTTGAACTGCAAAAGAAAAAGAAAAAAATAAACAAAACCTTATATTCTCAAGCTCAAACAAAATTCAGAAAGAAAAAAGGAAGTTTACAGGAATTCAACACTTTAACTGTAGGTTGTTTCATTATCAAACTAGCCTCTGTTCTTTCACATATCTGGTGAGTAACTCCACTTCTAAAAGGAATTTAAAGTATAAATTAGTTTGAATGTTATTGCAGTGATAAATATTGTATTGAAAAGTATGGTTGCGTGTTTATATTTTGAATTCCTGAAGTATGATGTGTGCAGGTATTTGAACTTTTGTACATTCTCTGTTTCCAGTTTTGTTCATTTAAATTCAAATTCTTTAACTAAATCTTTGTTTAGCCTTAAGATTTAAATGAAATCTGTAAGTTTCATTTCAAACCCTAGTTTAGGATTTTACTTAAATCAAAGTATGAATATATGACTCTAGAAACCGAAAAAGAAAAAAAAAGAACCGAGCATCTCAATAATAGCAAAAATTCGAATATCTTGATTTATAAATTCAGGTACATAGATCGAATCGTTGAATCAAATTATGATTTTTAAAATGAATATGGTGATTTTTAGTGGAGGGGGTGAGGTGCAGTTCGAGTTCGTCCATTTTGGGCATTTTGAGTAGCCGTGGACTATCAAGTTGATCTGGGGGGTCAAGCTTCTGACTGGGGGTGGAGGAGGCTACCGTGGATCAAGGAAAAATAGTGGATAGGGTGTCAGATTGCCGTGGCGTCGACGGCAATGGAATTAAGTACCTAAACCTAAATTTTTTATTGTGCATGGAGTTTGATCGCCGCGGCCTGTACAAGGGTTCGAGTGACTCGTCGTTTTGAGGGAAGGTAGAGGGGAGATGGTCGATGTTGCGGCCGGAGTTTGGTGGCCTCCGGTGTTTGGAGCAGCGAACGCGAGACGTTGACAGGTTCGAGGGGTAGTGGGTCGTGTGTTTTCCGGGTTTCCTTGTTTTTTTTTCTCAGAGTCGATTTCGCGCATGGGGGAAAACTCGGAACGGCTTGTCGTTTTTCTCGGGGAACTTCGTGGGTTTACTCGAAGTAAACAAGAGAGGGGGGGCTCGGCTGTAGTATTTCAGGTTTTGAAACCTGTAACTGTTTTTACAGTTTTGAAATCTGGGTTTAAAAATTTAATCAAAGTCAAGCCCTGTTTTAAATCAAGTTTAAATAGTGAATTTAAGTTAGTTTTGAAAGAGAGTTGGAAATAATAAAGTTTCAAAATTTAAATTATTTTAATAACTTAAAAGTGGTTAATAATTAAAGTATTTTCAAACAAGAGTTGAGTTCAAATGAAATTTAAACTGTTAAGAAACGATTGAAACAAGTTAATTCAAAAATTGAAATCAGGACTTAGATATGAAATTCTAGATTTGGAACTAAAATCAAGTTTTATAATTTAATTTGATTCAAATAAGTTTTAATGCTATTAAATATGTAAGTTTAAAGGGGTTTTGGAAAAAATTAGTTTTAAAACTTTATTAAGGATAAATTGGAATTTATTTAGAAAGTAAATTGAAATAAATGTTTAAAACATATTGGAAGTGAAAATTTAATCAATAATAAGACAGTTTACTTTAAGTAATGAAGATTTAGAATTTATATGCATTAACCTTTAAGTTAATTAAGTATGAATAATTAATGATTGATATTATTTAAATTAGTAATTATAAATTTAAATGTATTAATCAAAGTTTAAATAATGAATTAAGTAATTAATATGTAACTAAGAACCATAGATTAGATTTTTTATTAATAAAATTTAATGGTTAATCAAACTTATAATCAATAATGATTAATATAAGTTAATTATTTTAGAAGAAAATAATTAAATAAGTGTTAATGAAGATCATTAACTAGATTATTTCATAATTAATTAATGTGATTGATTTTGTAATAAATTAATTAGATTAATTAATTCAATAGTTTAAATGTAATTATTTATTTGGAAAGTAATTAGAAATTAATTACTTATTAATTGTGTAAATTGATTTAATTTGAGTTAATTAATGTAGTTTAAATTAACTGATATTTTGGAAGTAAATTACTTAGAGAAGTAATTGATGGATAATAGATGTAATTAATTGAATGATGGGAAATGGAAGTAATTGGAATATAATTACTTGAAATTAATCAAGGGATTAATTACGCTTGTTATTGGGATGTAATTAATTAAGAACGATTAATTACTGAATGTTATTAATCAAGAGGGTTAATATTTGTGATTTGAAGGTTTGTATTCTTAATATAATTAACAAATGAAAATGTAATTAGAAATCATTAATTAATATAATTAATGATGGGATTAGAGATTGATTTATTTGGGAATAATAAATCAACAAGATAATTAAATGGTAAATAAATTGAGGAAACTACAGGAATGCAGCAAAGGATATTTAAATCAAAGATGATTAATTTGAATATATTAGTAATTGATGATAAGATATAGATTAAGTTAATTAATTTTAGAAATCATTTGATGATTTGGTATGTGAAATTACATAGTGAAATTAATGGAGTATAATTACCTAGAAAAGTGATTAGATGATAATTACTTGATGAAATTCATACAAGATGATTTGTAAGTGGAGTAATTTGGATAATTTCTTTTGTAATTAATCAAAGGATTAATTTATGGAATTAATTAATCATGGGATGATTAATAAGTAATCAAGGGTAGTTAATTACTGGTTTGTTATTAATCAAGGGGTGATTAATAATTGTGTTTAAGTAAAGATTAATCACTTAATGTAATTTAAATAAAGAAATTTAACATAAATGGAAGATCATTAATTAATATAATTAATGATGTAATTAAAAATTATTTAATTAAGGAATAATTAATAAGGAAGTAATTAAATGTTAATTGCTGTGAATGATTGAGAATAATACAAATTTAGAAATTAAATTAAAGACTAAATTACTTCTTGTAATTAGAGAACGATTAATTAATTTGATTTATAATTAATTAATGGTTGTGAGAGCTGGATTTATGGAATGAGTAATTAATTTAATTTATTTTAAATTAATTAAAGATGAAAGTAGTTAATTTAATTCATTTTAAATTAATTATAGCTTGTGATGCAAAAATCATTGCTTATGGATGATATTGATATTTCATTGTTTGATTGTGATCTCAGATATGAATGGATAATACCTATGTGATATGGATGTATGGTTTTGGATGATGATATTAAATTATCTATTGTGAGATGTGAGTTATCTATCTGTGTGTATGTCGGTAATATTAAATTGACCGTTAAGACTAAATAGACAACTTGGCCTTAAAAGACACGTTTTGGATTTCGATGAGATCGGGATCGGTTTTCCTTATTTGGAACATCCGAAAACCACATCGATTCCAAATTAACGATAGGTCGTGAATCTGAAGTGAAGAAGAAGATTTAGAATGCAAGGATTATCGTCGTTAACTCTGAGGGTGATTCCAAAATGAGTGTAACGAGATGATGCCTTCGGTTTCGTTCGAACCCGGAACGAACTTGTATGGATTGAATGCTTTCAGCACATCGTCAGGCGGATGATGAGCATTCTAAGAGATATGTTCAATAAAGGTAATCGTAACCTCAAGCCTCATCAATCGGGAATGGCTAAAACAGGGGAGGTGCAGCAAGGTTAGGTGGGTCATGCCCAAGCAGGACAAGGATATTCCCCTGTCTAGATGTCCCTTTTTTATTCGGCTGTGTGGGCAGTTGGTCTGCAGCCAACTGCAGGGTTTATCTTGTTCGGGACTACTCAGTAAGGAATGGTTCCGGCCTTGTGTTGCAGGGGGTCGGGAGTGATCCTCGGTACGTTGATCTAGGCCACGTACTGTGACGGGCGGTACCCCAGTAGCCCTGCCATTGTATGGAATCCAAAATCCAATAAGTGCCAACGGTTTTGATTGTATTACCCACTTTTGTGGCTTGTAGATGGAATTTAATAGATGTAACAATTTCGGCTATTTTCTATTTACTTGAAAACCCTAGACCTATTATAATATCACTGGATTTTCTATCAAATGTTTTGGTTAGCGTAAGGTAAAAACTTTTCCATGTTTATGTGTGGAAAGTCTTACGTGATACCTTTCTTTTCAAAGGATTTTCAAAATTAAGCAACTTTAACCTGTTACTCACACCAGACCCATATCTGACCCGGAGTTTATTTTTGTTTTTTTCATAATCTCTCGGGTACCCAAATTTTTACGGGTAGCCAAGGGATTCAGGTTAGTTTTGACAAATTCTGGAGGAGCAATGGAGCAGGAGGCTTCAGCGTTGTAAATATATATAGTTCCGCTGTGTTGGTATCTCTGAGTCATATTATTTGAGCTGTATTGTATTGAGGTGTATTAACTAGACAGGTGTTTATAACTGTCTAGTATTTGATGTATTATTTGTATAACTCTGATGTCTGTTATATATTATGTAAATACTTATGTGATTAATATAATTTATTCGTTCCGCTGTGAGATTCTGATGTTGTTGTTCTTTCTTCTCTTTCTTTTCTATTTTCTCACCCTTTTCTTTCTTTAAAAACGATACGTCTTCCTAGGCGTAGGAAGTCGGGTCGTTACAAGGGGGTCGCGTCGGCATAGGTGATTCGTTATGTGAACAGTTGGATCGATGGTATAATTTCGATTAGGGTTTCATAGTTTGTGGCGGCCGGTCTTTCCGGACTCGAATGTGGGTTATCGGACCGGGATCATCGCGTGCAGCTTAACGAGGCAAAGTGAACGACGATGGTGCTGAGGTCAGGAGCAGCGTATCGAGTGTGCGGTGGTCGGTCAATGGTCTGTTGTAGGGTTCGAACGTGGTCTGTTGCTATGCATGTGTGAACGATACGGGATGACATGGCAGCACGTGTAAGCTATTTATTTTGTTTTAATTTAATTTTATTTTAAATTGTTCTAATACACATAACTTTCACATACGAGGTCTGATTCATGTGCGGTTTGCTATGCTGGGATCGTATCAAAATTCTAGACACTATGATGCTGGTTTGGACAAATTCAGAGACTGTTTGAATTTGGGCACTAAATTGGATTTAAATTCGATTTAAATTCAAAGATGAGTGTTTTAACCCACTCACAGCTTCTAAAATTTCTTATGTTTGTTAAATTAATTTACGATGTGATTAGAAATTTATTTATGACTGTTTGGCATATTTTGAATCATCATCTCAGTTTATTTGAATATATTTGAATAAAATAATTATTAAATTTATTATTGAATATAAATTGACAGTAAATGCATGTTGTTTATTATCTATTCTATATTAATGTTATTGATTGAATTGGAAGATGATTGTGATAAATGGTTAATGATTGATATTGGATGAATGGATGTTATATTTTGTATTGTTGTAAACTGCAAGTTGTTACGGATTTTATTTCATTCGGGATTGCGGTGTGAAATGATATATAACCATATTTATGTTTTAAATTACGGATTGAAATGATAAATATTTGTATCACTTAACCATAGGATAGAAAATTATATACAGATGCTGTGGTCTACACATAAAAATATTTTTAAATGTTTTCTATGGTCTATAAAGAAATATTTGGTTTTAGATAAATATTGATTTTAGATATTATATAAATGTTATTTTATCCTTGATTTAAGCTATGAATAATTTGTTTTAATATAGAATAAGCTTAATAATAAGTTGATTTTTATTGAAAATAATATGGTTAAGTATTTAAATTATATTTTAATATAGAGTTCATAATGGGTTAAATAAATTAAGGTTGGAAGATAAATTTGAGATTTATATTGAAATTGAATTTATTTAAGAAATAAACTCAAATAAGTTGATGTGAAATTTATTAAATTTGAAATTTTAGAAGGTATGATTTTTTCATAACTTGATTTTGGTTTAAGGTGAATTAAATGAATATTTCAAGTATAAATAAATTGAAGGAAATATTTAGTTATCTGTAATTTGAGGTTTATTTAAATGATAATGGACTTATTAAGTAAAATATTTTGAAACATAATAATAGAAAATTGAATTGTTGAATCATAATTACCAAACATAGTTTTGAAATTGTTGAATACCTAAAGTTTGAAATATACTGAATTTGAAATGGTTTATTTTGTGGATCAAATTTGATTTGAAATCGATATAAATTGGAATAGTTTTTTTGGAAACCGAATCGTATTCAAATTTATGATTTGGGATTTGGTTAAAAATAAAATGTATAAATTCGAGTTGTTTTGGAATTGATTTGCGAAATTGAAGAAGCTATTTATTAATAAAGTATTTTAATATTAAAACCATTTAAGTGATAGAAGTTATGTTTCAAAGTTATGAGTTTCAAAGTATTATGATTTGAAAGTGTTATATTTCAAGTGTTTTGATTTCGAAGCATTATAACTTTGAAAGTGCTATGATTTTGGAAAAAGGATATATTTGAAATAGAAAAAGGATATCATATTGATTTGGGTTTTATAAAAATGATATCATATTGATTTGGTTTTTGAAACGAAAATGATATCATATTTATATGGTTATGAAACAGATATTATATTTTGGTTTTGAAGTATAAATTATTTTGAAATGACCACGGTGTTATAATAACGTTTTGTTGTTAAAGAGACCGGGATCGGAAGTTGTCATACTCTCTGCCAACTCCGAAAACCACTTTAACAACTGTATACGCGGTGGAGATTTCGGAATGAAGTAGGATGGTGGCGACGTTCCATTAAGGTATATACGTGGATCCGACTCCCGTGAGTTGGCATAAGGTGGCTAAAACAGGAGCGATCTCGGGCCAAGGAGGTAGCCCCTCTTATCGGACACACTCCTTCGATATTATATTCTGATTTTGAGGTTTTTTTGGTGGCTGCTTTTGATTTTTGATTTGAGGGTGTGGCTCGAGGTGGGCAGTGGTAGCTGCTACGTGTTACCACCAGCCCATGTGCGTAATTGGTATATCTACCTTGGCATTGCCTTGTGTGCCGTGTCACCTACCCCAATGCGCCTTGTACGAGTTTGATTTGTGTCGTACCTATGGAGTATCCTCTCGTAGCCTCCCGATCGGGAGGTATTACGGTACTGTATAGACTATTGGCACTATTACGTATTAAGGGCTATATGGGTAACCCCTTAACGCTATTTAAAAGTAAGTTTATTTTACTATTATACACTATTATAATAGAAAAATATTACTACATAGTAAACAGTTTAACAGACCCTTAGGAGAAGTGAATCCCGAGCATCTCTTAAGTTACTGCACTCACGTTAGACACTGGATAGGAGATGTCAAATCTCGTAAACATCTCTGACGCCGTTCCACTCATATTTACTTCTGTTGATTTAACTCACATAAGATCTTTTAGTTCTGACTCAAGTGTTTTATCTTTTCAATTCGCTCAGGTCAGTCTGAGCATTTCAGGATTCGAAGACTTTATTTCTGGAGGAGAAGACGAAGATTGTATACTATTATTTATTATATTATTCCACAGCATTCATACTGTTCCGCTGCATTATTTATTATTCTCTGGTATGTCTAACTCTTATATGTGTTGTATAGGTATAATCAAATGTTTTGTAAAACAGATTCATGAACTTTTATTTAATTATTATATTTTATCATTCCATTGTGAGATTCTGTTTGTTTTATTTTCTTTCTCTGCTTTTCTTATTTACCCCATAACAATCCGCCCTTCGGTATGGTTTGAGTCGGCACGTGTGTCCTCTTAAGCGTACAAAAAGGCGGGATGTTACATTTGGTATCAGAGCTTTGGTTTAGCGATAATCCTTAGCTTTGTGGGATCTGACTCTTTATTTATAGGGTAGTAATACCCCATGATGAGTCGCTGAGTGTGTGTGTGTGTGTGTGTGTATATATATGAGAGAGAGCGTATTTGATTGGTGTTATAAAAAGATTTTTATATTGTGTTAATTTGTTCCATTTTGTGCTTATAAATTCTGGTTGGGGCATAGGACGCTATGATATCAAAAAAGATTTCTAAACACTTAATAGAACAGACCGACACAATATTTGTTTGAATATAGGTGAATGAAACAATTTTGCGTATATATTCCCTATATATAAAATTAAAATTTTATAAAGGTTATATTCGGTTGTAATATTGGTTGCTAGGTAGTGAAATTAATAAATATTGATTGGAAACAAAATTTGAAGAAAATAAAATAAATGAAAATTGGAAATTTAGAATCTAAGTCTTGGGGATTTTGAAAATTTCTTTTGAATGATTTTGGAATATAATAATGATATTAGTTAGAAATATTTTCTGATATAATATTTCAATATAATTTGAAAGATTTGTTTTAAAGAAACTTTGAAGAAGAAAATAAGTTCTGTACTCCCATCTCTGTCGCTGGAAAATAATTTTGGTGATGATTACACGCATCATCGACATTCATTTTCGAGTTTCGAAGTGGGAAGGCCACTGTAGTAGTTTTACTACAAATTTATTTTGATAAACAAATGTAAATTTCAAATTGTTTTAAATATAATCGGATATATATGTATAAGTATATACATCATTCTTGTAACGACCCGGGATTTTGGCCATATTATTTTAATAAATATTTAATCCAATTAAATAAAATGTAAACTTTGATTTGAAAATTTAAAATAAAATCTCTTAAAGTATTTACAATAAAATCTCTCTTATATAATTGAATTAAAATGCTCTACCTTATAAACATTTGGTATAAAAATATATACAGATAATAATGTTTAAAATAAAATCAAATCCTATCAATACTAAATAAAAGTAAAAACATATGAATATAATCTAAATGTTGGTAGTTAAAATAGAAATAAAAAAAAAAGGATTAAATGGTTATTGTGTGCATGCAACATAAGATAAATACAAATGACTATAACAAATTTAAATGAAGCACAAGTGTATAAAATAATATCAGACCAATATATGTATATGAATTGTGAATGCAAGGCCAATACAATATCTATGTACATAAGAAAACAAATGTCTACCTGCAAGTGTATATGTACGTATAAAAAAAAAATAAGTATGTAAACTTAGAAGGAAGCATATACATTAAATGTTATCATCTCAGGCCAAAATTATGTCATTTCAAAATATTTAGAAATCTTTTCATTTTCAGAAAACAATCTGACCAAATCAAAACAAAAGAAAGCTTAACCAGTTAAAACCTTCCCTTATACAAACTGTTTTCTTCTATACATATGTGTGCGCTTCTCCCTATTCCAGTTCGTTAAGTAAAAAACTTAGAAAAACCAAAAGAGTAAAATAAGAAGCATCTTCATTTTTCAAAGCTCAAATTCATTCAGCAAAAACAGAAAGAACTCAAGAGCAGATTCAAACTGCAGGTTTTCAAAACACCAGTATTGCTCTCTGTTTAGAATATTTTCAGGTGAGTAAACATAGATTTTAAAATTTAAGTATATTTAAAAAACTGAACAGTTGTTTCTTTGATAATATTGTGTTTTACCTTTGAATATAGTGTCGTGTTATATATAGATTGTTCTATGAAATATTGGGCAAACTGTACTTCTCTGTTATTTATTACAGGGTTGAATATTTATTCAAACTCAAATTATTTTCATCAAATCAGTGTAAAGCTTTAAGTTTTCAACCAAAACAAGATGTTTAAACTTAAATTAAGATTTTAAAAGCTATTTTAAACATGTTGATGACATATCACCACTGAAATCATGTTTTACAGGTAAACAAGTAATATTTTGATAAATTCGATTGTTATAAAATGCTAATTCAAGTTCATAACTTGAATCCACACTGCAAAATAGGATTTTTAAAACAAAAGTGGTGATTTTTAGTTAAGTATTCAAAGAGCAGTTTTTAGTTGATCAGAAATCACGTTTTAACCAAATTTCTGGTAATCCAACACAATTTGGTTGTTGAATTTTTGTTTGAAGCTAGTTTATTGATTAAATATTTCGAGCAAATTGTCAGATAATTTTTCTATTGCATGAATTAAAGGAACGAGGCCGGATTAGGGTTTTTGTTCGAGTTTTTGGACATGCCGGGAACGAGATGAGTTCGTCTCCTCTGATTGACCGAGCTTCTCGAAATTCAAGGGGGTGGAAGAGTAGGGTGTTGACGTGGTGTGGACGGAGTTGGAGCTTCTCCGGTAGTCTGAGCAACGGCAGCGAGGTGATTTTGTTAGTTAGGTTGTGTTGCAGTTTTTCGAGCGAACTGCTTATTTTCGATTTGGGAAATTTAGTGATGATCGAGTTTGGATTTCGAGTGTATATGAGATTCGCGACTTGCCGATGGTCGTGAAGTTCACCGGAGACGTGGCGTGACGCCGTGCACGTGTACGGCGTAATTATGGTTTCAACGTTGTTGTTGGTGAGAAATCTCGAGTTGTTACTCGAGTAAATGAGGTAATTGCTTCGGGTTAGTAATCGAGTATGAGAGCATGTTTCTTGATACTTTAGTTTAAACTTGAACTTAACTCAACTTACTGGAAATTAAAAAAAATGAAAAAGAAGGAGTGCGTGAAGAACGAGAGAGTGACTCGGGTGGGATGGAGAGAAACTCGAGTGTCTACTCGAGTAAAACCTAGGTATTCTCGGGTTCTGTTTTAAGAAAGGGTTAAGCCCAATTAATTTAAGTTAATGTTGTAAACAAATTTTAGCACTAATGAAGTAATTATTGCTTGACAACTTAAGTAAAAATTTATTTCAAGTTTAATAAATTAAGTAAATACTTAACAATGTTTAAAATCCAATTAATACTTTATTAAGTGATTAATGTAAGACAAGTTTTAAACTTAATTAAAGTTTTCAAGTTAGAAATAAATTGATTTTCAAAGTTTAAAGAAGATTTTTAAAATGCTAATTAAGGTGAATAATTATTATTAATTAATTGTCTGGAAAGTAATTAAGAATGATTAATTTCTAATTGTAAATTAAAGATTGACTAATTAGTAATTAAGTGTCTAATTAATTTGTAATTAAGAGTTGGTAATTAAAGTTAATTAATTTATAATTAATAGTTAATTAGATAAATAATTAAGGATTAATTTATTTGAAATTAAGTTTTATTAATTAATAATTACGTTATTAATTAATAATTAAGGGGTAATTAATTAAGTACTTAAGGTTAAATAAACTGGTTAAGAAGTGATAAATTAATTAAATGTTTTGAAATGGAATAGTTAATTAATTGATGATTAAGCAGGATTAAGTGATTAATTCTCAAGTAATTGATTTAAATTGAATTAATTACAATAAGAATTAAAGATGCTTGCTTGTGGATATTTGTATAAGTAGGATATCTAATTTGTGATATCTATTTGGTGACATTCTGTGATGTTATATGATATGCCTTGATATATCTATGATGATTGTGTATGATTTATCTGTGATAAATGTTATGTGAATTCAAAGTGTTGAATTAAATTGTTTGAACTATTACACAACTTGACCTTTAAAATGGCGTTTGGATTTCGATGAGATCGGCATCGGGTGTCAATTATGATTATCCGAAAACCACATCGATCCAGATTAAATGTTAGGTCATAAATCTCAAGTGAAGATTGAGATGGTGTTTCATAATGCAAGGGTTATTATCGTTAACTCCGAGGGTGATTCCAAAATGAGTGTAACGAGATAATGCCTTCGGTTTCGTTCGAACCCGGAACGAACTTGTATGGATTGAATGCTTTCAGAACATCGTCAGATGGACGATGAGCATTCTAAGAGATATGTTCTATAAAGGTAATCGCAGCCTCAAGCCTCATCAACTGAGAATGGCTAAAACAGGGGATGTGCAGAAAGGTTAGGTGGGTAGCACCTAAGCAGGACGAGATATACTCCTGTCTAGATGTCCTTTTTATTCGGCTGTATGGGCGGTTGCTAGCTACAACCGCCAGCTTATCTTGTTCGGAACTGTTCAGTAAGAAATGGTTCCGGCCTTGTGTTGTAGGGGGTCGGAAGTGATCCTCGGTACGGTGATCTAGGCCCCGTACTGTGACGGGCGGTACCCCTGCCATTGTATGGAATCCAATCTCCAATAAGCGTCATACGTTTTGATTGTGCCCAACTATGTTGGAATGTGAGATGTAAGCATTTCAGCTATTTCTATATTTTACTTGAAAACCTTAGACACTATTATAATATCACTGGATTTCCTATAAAATGTTTTGGTTAGCGTAAGGGAAAAACTTACCCGTGTTTATGTGTGGGAAGTCTTACATGGTGCTTTTATTTTCAAATGTTTTCAAAGTTAAACAATTTTAAACCGTTTACTCATACCAGACCCATGTCTGACCCGAAGTTTATTTTTGGTTTTCATAAACTCTTGGATACTTAAATTTTTATGAGTAGCCAAGCAATAGATTTTGGATTGTTGAGTTCTTGAGGAGCTTGGAGCAGGAGTCCAGACGTATCTATATATCTATCTAGTTCCGCTGTGTTAGTTGATGTATGTTGTATTTTGGGAATGTATGTAGTGGCAGATGTATATATGACTGTCTTGTTGTATGATGTTGTGTCACTCTGATATATGTAAAACTATGTAATAGTTATGTGATGTATTATATTTTGTTCCGTTTCCGATGTGAGATTCTGATGTTGTTATTCTTTCTTTCTATCTTTTCTATTTCTATCCCTTTCTTTTCTTATTGATGATACGTCTTTCAGTGAGCAAAAAGGCGGGTCGTCACAATTCTATTATTTTAAAAAAATGATTTTAAATGGAAACCCGGTATTTAGTTCCCAAATTTCTATGAATTAGAGATTTTAACTATTGAAAGGGAATGTGACCAATTAATAATTGGAACCTCTAAATGAAATAAGAGATTTAATGTTAGGTTATGAATGAAATTACAAGCAAGTTGAAATTCGTAACTTATAAAGCAAAAGATATAATTATTGAACATTAAATTAATTAAATGAAATGGGATAGACTTGTATGATTTTCAATTGCATTCTTAAAACCATATATATAACCTACCAAATAATAAGAGTTACAATGTTTAATAAGAAATGTAATACGATATTATACAAGTAAAAACTTAAAGTAATGGAAGTATTCCATGAAATTCTTTAATGAATCAAATTTGATGTTGTAGTTGTTATAAACTTAAGAATAATTGAAATGCTACTAATTAAACATAATAGAAAGATAAGTCTTATAAACAAATGATTATAAACTTAAGTAAATGAACTGAAATGTTAAGAAATTAAATGTAACATGAATATTGTTGATAAATGGATGCAAACTAATGAAATTTAGTAATGAATGAATGGAAATGAAAAATTTGTAAGAATAAATGTATATTAAGAAGATGAATCATTATATGAATGAAAATGAAATGAAACAATAAATGTTGTGAAATGAAATTAATAAAAATGAACTTAATTTATGCTTAGAGCCATTGTTTGTTTGACTTATGGTTGTTTGGGTAAGGATACTTTAAAATTGTTTGGATGTATGAATAATCTATTTAGTTTCATCTAAGATTGTTGAGTAAATGGTGCACTTAGTAGTTTATTTTTCATTCTATACTTTTGAACTCGAACAACTATTTGTTTTGTTTGATATGAATAGATAATTGATTTGTGTTGATTTTTGTGATGGTTGTATGTTTTGTTGCAAGTGATTGTTGTTTATATTGATTTGTTTGTTAGTGGTTGGAACAACTTTAAATATTTCATTTTTTATACTTATTAACTCTTTTGGATTATATAAGTGAAATACAGGTTATGGAAGCAATTGTTACTGCTTTTGGTTTCATAATTAAGTGTTAATTGCCCGACAAATAGGTACGTTCTCGGATTACGGTTTTATAGCGTTATTATATTGTTTTTCCCATTGTTGGGAGATATTATTTTGAGATATTATGACATATACTATTATACTAGATATTATATTTTCTCCCGAGCCTCTCTGTACAAAGGAGACTCTGCCAAAAAAAATTGTGAATTTTTGGACTTGGAAAAATTTTGAAAATGTTTTCCAAACTTTATTAATATGAGTATGAAAAGGTTTAATGGTTATAAATTGGTATATTTTATTTAAATTAATTAATTTTGTAAATTTATTTGTTTATAAAGTTAATATTTTTGAATAAGATATATTGTTTACTCAATTCTTTCTTTTCCCTTCTTTTTCCTTTTTGGGGATGAAAAGTTTTGAGTGGGGGAGAGTGTAATGACCCGTAAATTTTCAATAATTTAATTGTTAAATTTTGTTAAATGTTTGTTATCTAATATTGGAAAAACAGCAATTGTGATTTCATTTATGAAATAATAACTTAAATGAGATGTAATAATGCTAACCTAGGTTATTTATTAACTATTTGAATGAAATTATAATTAATAGGATTAGTGTAAATATTTTACTAGGCTATAAATTGAATATATGAAAAGAAACGTAAATATGGAATAAATTAATGAAATAATCTAATAATTGATGATTGAATAAATCTGGTATTATGTAAGTAACAATTGATGTAATAAAGGATGAAACCAAGGTAAATTAATTAATTGGATTTAAAATCTTAATTAATGTTTGACAAATTTCAATATAATTGAACTATAGTAGTTATCACATAATAAGTGGAAATAAAATAGTTAATACAAATAAAGATTAAATTGGAAGTATCAGTGTAAGGAAACGAAAAACAAATGTTAAATATGTTTATAGGGTAATAATGGATTTAATAGAAGAATTGAAATTTGTACCAAACCAATTTCCATTTGGATTTACTTATGAATTAATTGACTTTAATTAAAATTGTAGAAACACTGTAATTGGTAAATTTATTTACTTAAAATTGAGACCTAAGTTTGTTTAAATTATTGTAATTGTCTAAGAAATCAAAAATGATGAGATTTATGGACTATTAAATTTGAAATGAAAAGTTATTTAATTAATTAAATATTAATTTGATTTAATAATGTGAAATATAGTCATTTTGGCCACTGACTCATATTTCGACGAAACCAGTTTCATCGGATCCGTAACTGTGAATTATTATAGGATTTCAAGTTTCGTAGCGATCGGGCTTGTCTTTGATACGGACTTGAAACGTCTAGAAATCAAATTTAATTGAAATCAATTTGAAGTAACTTGATTTTAGCATAACTTCTTCATACGATGGAATTTGGACTTGAAACCTATTCCATTGCGTTCAAAATATTTAAAAACATCTATTTTGATATATGGGTTGACCCATTTTCGTTCCGGAGTCGAAATGGGTTTTTGGGGTCGTTATTGTTCAATTTTTGCAAACCAATCAAGCCCATTCGTTCCTATTGTGTTCTGCCCATATATATGTCGTTATAAACCCTAGCTACTCCTTATTCTCATTTGTCTATACGTAGAATCCAGCTCTCTCCTCCTTAATAGCGGACAAACAAATTCTCAATTTCAAACTGCAATTCAAATCAAATCAAAAAATTCAAACTCCACAAACTATATCGAATTATATATCGATTTGAAGTTCGCAACGAGCGCATCTCAGATTTGTAATTTGTTTTCCAATTGGAACCGCTATTTGGCTAGAAATTGCAGATCTATTCTCGGCCATCCATCGCGTCGAGATCGACTCTGCCAAATCGACAAATTGAAGGCATAGTTATATGGAGAGTCGCGAGGGGGTCGCATCGGCAAGGTGATTCTTTATCTCAATGGTTGGATCGATGGAATAATTTCGAGTAGGTTTTCATAACTTGTGGCTGTCGGTCTCTCTGAACTCAAACGTGGGTGATCAGACCGGGATCATCGTGTGCAGCTTGACGAGGCAAAGCGAAAGACGATGGTGCCGAAGTCAGGAGCGACATATCGGGTGCGCGGTGGTCGGTCAATGGTCTGCTACAGGGGTTCGAACATAGTCTGTTGTTGTGCTTGTGTGAACGATGCGGGATTACGTGGCAGCATGTGTAAGCTATTTATTTTGTTTTAATTTAATTTTATTTTAAATTGTTCTATTACCCATAACTTTCACATACGAGGTCCGATTTATGTGCGGTTTGCTCCGCGGGATCGTATCAAAATTCTGGACACTTTGACGCCGGTTTGGACAAATTTAGAGACATTTTGAATTTGGGCCCTAAATTGGATTTAAATTCGATTTAAATTCAAAGGTGAGTGTTTTAACCTACTCATAAATTTTAAAATTGGATTTATGACTGTTTGGTATATTTTGAATCATCATCTCAGTTTATTTGAATTTATTTGAATAAAATAGTTATTTAATTTATTATTGAATATAAACTACCAGTGAATACCTGTTGTTTATTATCTGTTCTATATTAATGTTATTGATTGAATTGGATGATGATTGTGACAAATGGTTGATGATTGATATTGGATGAATGGATGTTATATTTTATATTGTTATAAACTGCAAGTTGTTATGGATTTTATTTCATTCGGGATTGCGATTTGAAATGATATATAACCATATTTATATTTTAAATTACGGATTGAAATGATAAATATCTGTATCACTTGACCATAGGATAGAAAATTATATGCAGACATCGTGGTCTATATATAAAAATATTTTGAAATGTTTTCTATGGTTTGTAAAGAAATATATGGTTTTAGATAAATATTGATTTTAGATATTAAATGTTATTTTATCCTTGATTTAAGCCATGAATAATTTCTTTTAATATAAAATAAGCTTAATAATAAGTTGATTTTTATTGAGGATAATATGGTTAAGTATTTAAATTATATTTTAATATAGAGTTTATAATGGGTTAAATAAATTAAGGTTGGAAGATAAATTTAAGATTTATATTGAAATTTAATTTATCTAAGAATTAAACTCAAATAAGCTGATGTGAAATTTATTAAATTTGATATTTTAGAAGGTATGATTTTTTTTATAACTTGATTTTGGTTTAAGATGAATTAAATGAATATTTCAGTATAAATAAATTAAAGGAAATATTTAGTTATTTGTAATTTGAGTTTTATTTAAAAGATAATGGATTTATTAAGTAAAATATTTCGAAACTAAATAATAGAAAATTAAATTGTTGAATCATAATTACCAAACTTAGTTTTGAAATTGTTGAATACCTAAAGTTTGAAATATATTGAATTTGAAATGGTTTATTCTATGAATCAAATCTGGTTTGAAATCGATATAAAATGGAATAATTTATTTGGAAACTGAATCGTATTGAAATTTATGATTTGGGATTTGGTTAAAATTAAAATGTATAAATTCGCGTTGTTTTGGAATTGATTTGCGAAATTGAAGAAGTTATTCATCATATGAAGTATTTTAATATTTAAACCATTTAAGTGAGAGAAGTTATGTTTCAAAGTTATGAGTTTCAAAGTATTATGATTTGAATGTGTTATATTTCAAGTGTTTTGATTTCGAAGCATTATAACTTTGAAAGTGCTATGATTTTGGAAAAAGGATATATTCGAAATAAAAAAGGATATTATATTGATTTGGGTATATAAAAATGATATCGTGTTGATTTGGTTTTTGAAATGGAAATGATATCGTATTTATATGGTTCTAAAACGGATATTATATTTTGGTTTTGAAGTATAAACTATTTTGAAATGACCACGGTGTTATAATAACGTTTGGTTGTCAAGGGGACCGGGATCGGAAGTTGTCATACTCTCTACCAACTCCGAAAACCACTTTAACAACTGTGTACGCGGTGGAGATTTCAGAATGAGGTAGGATGGGGGCGACGTTCTGTTAAGGTATATTTGTGGACCCGATTCCCGTGAGTTGGCATAAGGTGGCTAAAACAGGAGCGATCTCGGGCCAAGGTGGTTGCCCCTCTTATCAGACACACTCCTTCGATATTATATTCTGATTTTGAGGTTTATTTGGTGGCCACTTTTGATTTTTGATTTGAGGATGTGGCTCGAGGTAGGCGGTAGTAGCTGCTACGCGTTACCACCAGCCCGTGTGCGTAATTGGTATATCTACTGTAACAACCCGCATATTTATCAATTGTATATTTAAATATTTTATCGTTCGTCGGATTTTGGTCCGAAAAGCTACTTTTTGCAAACAGTCGAATTAGGACTCGAGACCCCTCCCATTGAGATCAAAACGCCGTTTGCGATCTTTTTAAGTGTAAACTTTGATATGTTTGGAGTTAGTGGAATTTTGCTACTTTTTCACTTAGGGCTTTGGTTTGGGCTGAGCCCATTAACCCCACTTAACTCAGTTCCAACCCTCTTCTCTTCATTACTTCATTTCATATTCCTAACACTTCAAGCTAAAGTAAAAATGGTGGAAGAGATTGGAAATGGAAACTCCAAGCCCTAGTTCCTCTTGCTAGCTCAAGTTCTTGCTCCAAAATCAAAGAGAACCTATTAGTAAGCATCTCCTTCTTCTTCTCCGACTCATTCTCTCTTTGATTTCAGAAATTTCCTAAACCTAATTTAGGAAATATTTCTCTTTTAAGCTTAGATTGAAGCTTCTTGAGTTGTTATTGAAGAGGAATTGATCTTAGCTTGTTTTTAAAGCTTCTTCTTCATTTGTTTGGGTTCAAAGGTGAGATTTTTATCTCACATCTTAGTCTATAACTATCTACGATTGTTAGGTATGAATTCCTAACACTTATTCATGTGCATTTGCTTTTGGTTTGGATTGATTTGGTGAATATTCCAATTTTTGGTGTTTTGGGTTCAAATCTTTAAAAATCATAACTTTGATGTTTTGATCATGTCTTTGGTGATGAACTAAAGAGCTTCTATGGCCGGATAGTCGATAGGCGTAAACCCTTAGTGCCGTTGCTCGACGATTTGCAAATTGAGGGAGTTTGTACCTCTTTTGAAATTGGGTAGGAAGTGCAAGTATACAGGTTCGGCCGACCGAGCTCAGGGTCCGGTCGACCGACCTGCTACCCAGGCACTTCCTGCCTCTGTTTTGGAAGTGCTGGTTACAGGCTTCGGCCGACCGAGCCCCTGGGCCGGTTGACCGACTTGGTGCCCGAGCACTTCCAACCTCTGGTACGGTCAACCGACTCAGAGAGTCCCGTTGACCGACCTGCTTCTATCTGCCTACTATGCTTTTTTTGCCTAGTTGCTGAAATTTCCAACTTTAATCGATTCGTGTTGTTCCCTATTCTTTGTTATCATTTATTATCGACTTGATGACTTCTTTTCTTTGGGATTTTGGATATATCCACTTAGATGGATTCGGTATCGATTTCTTTGGATTTTATTCACGTCTTCAAATGTGAATTTTTATGATTGATTGTTCCTACAATCTTCTTTGTGATTTGTCACTTTAAAAATATAAAGGTTTTCTATACTAGTAGTAAATATCAAAATTCGTTCATCACAACGATTTCAACAATATTTTATTACAAAGCTCATTTCTTAAACCGTTTTCCAATCTATTAGTATATACAAGCCTTTACCTCACTCGTATGAGAAATCTAATTAAACGACTTAGTAAAACGAGTGGTATGAAACGCTTGCGTTTACTTCGTCGGTTAATTTTTGGACTTGTTCGATTGAATCTCTTGTGACAATTTTCTAGTGGAGATCTACAATTTGTTCGTAAATATTTAAGTTAAGCCAGTGGTTATGGAACATGAAGCTAAGCTCATATATTTACTAACTTACTGTAATTGACACTTTTTGATGATCATGACGATCATTTTTATGTTTTAGATTAGCATTGTGCGATGTCTTTGTGATTTGGTTCATCGGATGTCACGCTGTACGACGTCATTGTTCCCTTTGATTGTGTTTTGGTTCATCGGATGTCACGCTGTACGACGTCGTTGTTCCCTTTGATTGTGTTTTGGTTCATCGGATGTCACGCTGTATGACGTCATTGTTCTCTTTGATTGTGAGTTGGTTCATCGGATGTCATGCTGTACGGCGTCGTTGTTCCCTTTGATTATGTTTTGGTTCATCGGATGTCACGCTGTACGACGTCGTTGTTCCCTTTGATTGTGTTTTGGTTCATCGGATGTCACGTTGTACGACGTCGTTGTTTCCTTTGATTGTGATTTGGTTCATTGGATGTCACGCTGTACGACGTCGTTGTTCCCTTCTATTGTGTTTCTGGATCATCGGACGTCACGCTGTACGACGTCGATGCTCCGGATTATTTGATTTCTGGATTTCTTGTGTTGATTTCTGAAATTTATGCTTCACCAACTTTTACGATTGACATTGATATATATGTCATTTATTGTGGCTTGGTGAATGAAATTTGGGGTATGACATTCCTTTTGATCCTTGAGTAGATTTTTGTGATATTGATTAATCTCTTGTTGATTTTCAATTACTTATATATATCATAACTTAGCATTGTGATTATTATACGTTTAGTCATATCTCTTATTCTATATTATTTCTTCTGATATTTATAGCTAGACTGATCCGTTTATTATTTTCTTCTTAAATAATACTCGGGTCAGACCGAGATGTTACAGGTGCTTCTGCTTGACTTCTCTTCTGGGGTTATCATATGATCTTTTGGCTAACTGCTTAGATTAGTAGTTTATTTTGTTATATACACTTGAGATATGAACTCATAGATGTATTCTTTTGTCTAGCACTTGTATCTGTTCTTTTGTAATGTTGTGGATCTTATTTGACCACTACTCTGATATACACTTTTATGTGTAATATTCATATCTATTTCCACCTTTGTGATATGAATTGTCTGTGACTGATTTATGTTATGTTTATTTTTATATTTGTTTCCGAAGATATTATAGCCACTGTGTAGTAGCTTTGTGTTTGTGTCGGCATGTCGGATTTCCTCTTGAAATGAAATGCATGTTATTCTATCTGGCATATCGGTGCTCGCACAAAGCAATTACACGGATGGTCGCTCCTCAACAGCCTTATTCTCCGTGCTAGTTGACAGCACTACTCCGTAGTGTTCTTGGCTAGCATGGGTATAGAGGTGGGGCGTCACAGCTTGGTATCAGAGCCAAACGTCGGAACAATACGAAATATTGTAACAAGGATCATCGTCCTAAGTCTTTCTTAGGAGTCGTGCCTTAGGATTTAATTCGAGTCTTCGTACCGATTCATCCTATTTTCTTTATGATTCCTTGTTTTATCTATCAAGATTTCTTGATACTTATTTTGCGAATAACTTTTTCCTCTTCTTTCTTTCTTTCTTAAACAAGAGAAATGGTTAGACCAGGCCGCCCCAGCGCCGGTCAATCTAGTGCTACTCCCCAAGATGGAGTATTCATGTCTGCTCAGCAGCTTTTAGATCTCGTGAAGAATGCTCAAGCTGCAGGACCCATTCCAGAGCCTACTCGTCCTAGATCTGGTTTTGCACGCTTGTGCAGAGACTACACTGATTTGGGTGGAAGGCCATTCAAGGGATCCGAGAGTGTTATAGAAATTCAAGCTTGGCTCAAATCATGCGATCGTATCTTTTCTCGCATGAACCTTATTGATCTACATCGAGTCCAAGTGGCTTCTAGCATGCTCCAAGAAAGAGCTTAGATTGGTATGAGCTCTTGGCTTCGGAGATTATCGAAGCGGATCTTACTTGGGAGCAATTCCGGGAACGATACGAACTAAAGTTTGTGCCGGAGGCTGAAAAAGTAACTTTAGCCCGGCGTTTCATAGACCTTGTTCAAGGTGAATCTTCTGTGACAAACTATGTCGCATGTTTCGAATCTCTTTCTAAATACGGGGTTGAGTATATTAATACCCCAATGAAGAAAAATCAGAGATTTGTCTATGGCTTGAATAAGAATCTTAAGAAGCCATTACTTCTGAAACTTGAAGTTTCATTTGATCAGCTTATTGATATCGCTCTTCATCTTGAAGAGGCCGATAGGGAAAGCGATATTGAAGTTGTGCGTGCCAAACAAAACTTCAACAACAACATGAAGAGGCCTATTAAATTCAAAGGCCCCATTCCCAACAAGAAAGGGAGGCAAGAAACCCCGGTAGCAAAAGTTCCTACCTCTAGTCGTGGGCAATGCTACAATTGTGGTTCCACGGACCACTATGCAAGGGAGTGCCCGAAACCTCTCTTTTGCCGTTATTGCAAAAGTTCGGGTCATATTATATCTACATGTCCCATTCTTCAAAGTAGGAGAGAGGGAGAGCTGAATATTGTGCAAACTCCTAGTGACACTTCTCTTGGTCAAGGTATTTTTCACTCAATCCTCGATGGCATTGTTTTATTTCGTGGTCTCCTTATTCGAGTTCTTTTTGATATGGGTTTCATCTCATTATTTTTATATCGAAAGAACTTGTTGATTCTTTTCCTTTAAACAATTTTGGGCTTGATGTCTTCCTTGAGAATTGCGAATCCGGATGGTAGATCCGCAACACTCAATTTGCTTTCTATTGATGTCGAAATTATTTTATGTGATTTTTCTTTCCGAGCCGATATTTTTTTCTTAGGCTTCGGAATTGATTTGTGTTAAAGGATTGGCTTTTTCATTACGAAGCCATATCCTTTGTCCCGTGTGGACTATTCATCTTCGACATTTTCAATCCGTTAAGCAGATTTCTGTTTTTTCCTTTATGATTTTAATTCCAACTTGATGGCATCATTTTATTCCTTAAGCCCACTTATAAGGAAAGTGTTGTTTCTCTCATTCATGTAGTTTGAGAAATTTTCTGGTATTTTTGAATTTGTCTTAGGACTGTCACCTAAGCAATCTTTTGAGTAGTGTTAAGGTCTTTTCAGCTCGACCTTGCCACCGGTTTTCATTTGCTACGAGTTGTGGAAGTTAGCATTCCACTTACCGCATTCCGCACTCGTTATGATTCTTATGAATGACTTATTATGTCATTCGGTTTATCCAGCTTATTTCATCCATTTTATAAATCGAATATTCTATGAATATTTCGATGAGACCATTCTTGTATTTATTGATTTTGGATGAAAATAGTAATTTAAAATTTTGCAAATCTTTTCCATAAGATTTATTTATAAGTAAAAAAAAAAAAAAAAAAAAAAAATTGGATTTTGTTCTTGAAACGAACGAAGAATATTCTTAAAAGTTTTTAAGAAACATGTTTATTATCTAGAAGATGATTTTGTGATTTTATTGCCCGTTGAGTGCTTTAAGAATTTTGGTCGATGCGCTTGATCAACGTTATCGATAGGAATTTCCTAAACACTTTGATGAGATAATCAAACACAGTAAAATTCACTTCAAATAAGTAAAATTTTCTAAAAAGATGATTACATAAGTTAATTGTACATTTGAAAGTTTTAGTTTTTGGGAAAGAAGATTATTTGAAAGAATTCTTTTCTGATACTCTTATTCTTGTGTTTTCCGAAGGGAACCAAGACTTTGTTATTTGTACCGATACTAGTCATATTGGTTTGGATGTCGTTCTCTTGCAAAGGAGAACGTGCTATCACTTGTGCTTCTAAATCATTATAGCTTATCGAGACTAGATATGCCACTCATGATCTAGTGCTCGCGGCTATTGTTTTTACTTTTAAAATTTGGCATCACCATTTTTGGATGAAAAATTTGTTCTCCACCTCGATCATAAATCTTTGGAATATTTATTTCTTATAAGGAACTTAATTTGCGTCAACCTCGTTGGCTCGAGATTCCTTGTATCTTATGATCGTTTTACCAAGTTCATCGGGCGTTTTGACGTACTTCGTTTTATTGAGATTTATCACATTTCTTTTTTAGACTTCCGTCTGATGTTCTTTTATGGTGTTCAGTTCATTGGACGTACCGTTTTTGTACTACGTCGATGTTCCGAATTATTTGAACTTCGGATCATTGGACGTACCGTTTTTGTACTACGTCGGTATTTCGAAATTATTCGAGCTTTGGATCATCTGGCGTACTGTTATTGTACTACGCCGTTGTTCCAAATTATTTGAGTTCCTCATTTCTCGGGCGTACCGTTTTTGTACTACGCTGTTGCACTGGCTCAATTTTCTACTATTCTTGACGTTCTCCACGTCTTTTATCTACGGAAATGCCTTAGGGATTCCGGTTTTTATTCTTGAGCCCGGTGATATTGTGGAAATTGAAGTTTCACCAGATTTGATTTATGAGCAACATTCCATTCGCATCATTGCTTCGGAGGTTGAGCGCCTTCGGAATAAAGATGTTCTTCTTGTGAGAGTTCAATGGTTCTCAAATCCTAGGGATTGCTCTTGGGAATCCAGAGAATTCATCGAGCGATCCCGTTCGGGCTTACTCTTTCATGCTCCTTATGGTGAACTTCCTATTTCAAATTTTCTTTTGTGTTGATATGCTTCTATGGTTGTTACTTCTTATTTTCTTCTTAAGTATTGCGAGGATGCAATTTTTTTAAGGAGGGGAGTCTGTAACAACCCGCATATTTATCAATTGTATATTTAAATATTTTATTTAAATATTTTATCGTTCGTCGGATTTTGGTCCGAAAATCTACTTTTTGCAAACAGTCGAATTAGGACTCGGGACCCCTCCCATTGAGTTCAAAACGCCGTTTGCGATCTTTTTAAGTATAAACTTTGATATGCTTGGAGTTAGTGGAATTTTGCTATTTTTTCACTTAGGGCTTTGGTTTGGGCTGAGCCCATTAACCCCACTTAACTCAGTTCCAACCCTCTCCTCTTCATTACTTCATTTCATATTCCTAACACTTCAAGCTGAAGTAAAAATGGTGGAAGATATTGGAAATGGAAACTCCAAGCCCTAGTTCCTCTTGCTAGCTCAAGTTCTTGCTCCAAAATCAAAGAGAACCCATTAGTAAGCATCTCCTTCTTCTTCTCCAACTCATTCTCTCTTTGATTTCAGAAATTTCCTAAACCTAATTTAGGAAATGTTTCTCTTTTAAGCTTAGATTGAAGCTTCTTGAGTTGTTATTGAAGAGGAATTGATCTTAGCTTGTTTTTAAAGTTTCTTCTTCATTTGTTTGGGTTCAAAGGTGAGATTTTTATCTCACGTCTTAGTCTATAACTATCTTCGATTGTTAGGTATGAATTCCTAACACTTATTCATGTGCATTTGCTTTGGGTTTGGATTGATTTGGTGAATATTCCAATTTTTGGTGTTTTGGGTTCAAATCATTAAAAATCATAACTTTGATGTTTTGATCATGTCTTTGGTGATGAACCAAAGAGCTTCTATGGCCGGGTAGTCGATTAGCGTAAACACTTAGTGTCGTTGCTCGACGGTTTGCAAATTGAGGGAGTTTGTACCTCTTTTGAAATTGGGTAGGAAGTGCAAGTATACAGGTTTGGCCGACCGAGCTCAGGGTCCGGTCGACTGACCTGCTACCCAGGAACTTCCTGCCTCTGTTTTGGAAGTGCTCGTTACAGGCTTCGGCCGACCGAGCCCCTGGGCCGGTCGACCGACCTGGTGCCCGAGCACTTCCAACCTCTGGTACGGTCAACCGACTCAGGGCGTCCGGTTGACCGACCTACTCCTATCTGCCTACTATGCCTTTTTTGCCTAGTTGCTTGAATTTCCAACTTTAATCGATTCGTGTTGTTCCCTATTCTTTGTTATCATTTATTATCGACTTGATGACTTCTTTTCTTTGGGATTTTCGATATATCCACTTTGATGGATTCGGTATCGATTTCTTTGGATTTTATTCACGTCTTCGAATGTGAATTTTTATGATTGATTGTTCCTACAATCTTCTTTGTGATTTGTCACTTTAAAAATATAAAGGTTTTCTATACTAGTAGGAAATATCAAAATTCTTTCATCACAACGATTTCAACACTATTTTATTACAAAGCTCGTTTCTTAAACCGTTTTCCAATCTATTGGTATATACAAGCCTTTACCTCACTCGTATGAGAAATCTAATTAAACGACTTAGTAAAACGAGTGGTATGAAATGCTTGCGTTTACTTCGTCGGTTAATTCTTGGACTTGTTCGATTGAATCTCTTGTGACAATTTTCTAGTAGAGATCTACAATTTGTTCGTAAATATTTAAGTTAAGCCAGTGGTTATGGGACATGAAGCTAAGCTCATATATTTACTAACTTACTATAATTGACACTTCTTGATGATCATGACGGTCATTTTTATGCTTTAGATTAGCATTGTGCGACGTCTTTGTGATTTGGTTCATCGGATGTCACGCTGTACGACGTCGTTGTTCCCTTTGATTGTGATTTGGTTCATCGGATGTCACGTTGTACGACGTCGTTGTTCCCTTTGATTGCGTTTTGGTTCATCGGATGTCACGTTGTACGACGTCGTTGTTCCCTTTGATTGTGTTTTGGTTCATCGGATGTCACGCTGTATGACGTCGTTGTTCCCTTTGATTGTGATTTGGTTCATCGGATGTCACGCTGTACGGCGTCGTTGTTCCCTTTGATTGTGTTTTGGTTCATCGGATGTCACGCTGTACGACGTTGTTGTTCCCTTTGATTGTGTTTTGGTTCATCGGATGTCACGTTGTACGACGTCGTTGTTTCCTTTGATTGTGATTTGGTTCATCGGATGTCACGCTGTACGACGTCGTTGTTCCCTTCTATTGTGTTTCTGGATTATCGGACGTCACGCTGTACGACGTCGATGCTCCGGATTATTTTATTTCTGGATTTCTTGTGTTGATTTCTGGAATTTATGTTTCACCAACTTTTACGATTGACATTGATATATATGTCATTTATTGTGGCTTGGTGAATGAAATTTGAGGTATGACATTCCTTTTGATCCTTGAGTAGATTTTTGTGATATTGATTAATCTCTTGTTGATTTTCAATTACTTATATATATCACAGCTTGGCATTGTCATTATTATACGTTTAGTCATATCTCTTATTCTATATCATTTCTTCTGATATTTATAGCTAGACTGATCCGTTTATTATTTTCTTCTTAAATAATACTCGGGTCAGACCGAGATGTTACAGGTGCTTCTGCTTGACTTCTCTTCTGGGGTTATCATATGATCTTTTGGCTAACTGCTTAGATTAGTAGTTTATTTTGTTGTATACACTTGAGATATGGACTCATAGATGTATTCTTTTGTCTAGCTCTTGTATCTATTCCTTTGTGATGTTGTGGATCTTATTTGACCACTACTCTGATATACACTTTTATGTGTAATATTCATATTTATTTCCGCCTTTGTGATATGAATTGTCTGTTACTGATTTATGTTATGTTTATTTCTATATTTGTTTCCGAAGATATTATAGCCACTGTGTAGTAGCTTTGTGTTTGTGTCGGCATGTCGGATTTCCTCTTGAAATGAAATGCATGTTATTCTATCTGGCATATCGGTGCTCGCACAAAGCAATTACACGGATGGTCGCTCCTCAACAGCCTTATTCTCCGTGCTAGTTAACAGCACTACTCCGTAGTGTTCTTGGCTTGCATGGGTATAGAGGTGGGGCGTCACATCTACCCTGGCATTGCCTTGTGTGTCATGTCACCTACCACAACGCGCCTTATACGAGTTTGATTTATGTCGTACCTATGGAGTATCCTCTAGTAGCCTTCTGATCAGGAGATATTACGGTACTGTAAAGACTATTGGCACTACTACGTGTTAAGGTCTATATTGGTAACCCTTTAATGCTATTTAAAAGTAAGTTTATTTTACTATTAGACACTATTATAATAGCGAAATATTACCACATAATAAATAGTTTAATGGATCCCTAGGAGATGTGAATCCCGAGCATCTCTTAAGTTACTGCACTCACGTTAGACATTGGATAGGAGATGTCAAATCCTGTAAACATCTCTGACGCCGTTCCACTCATATTTATTTCTGTTGATTTAACTCACATAAGATCTTTTAATTCTGACTCGAGTGTTTTGTCTTTTCAATTCGCTCGGGTCAGTTTGAGCATTTTATGATTCGAAGACTTTATTTCTAGAGGACGAAGACGAAGATTTTATTACTATTATTTATTATATTATTCCACAGCATTCATACTATTCCGCTGCATTATTTATTATTCTCCGGTATGTGTAACTCTGATATGTGTTGTATAGGTATAATCAAATGTTTTTTAAACAGCTTTATGAACTGTTATTTGATTATTATATTTTGTCATTCCGCTGTGAGATTCTGTTTGTTTTATTTTCTTTCTCTACTTTTCTTATTTACCCTATAACAATCCACCCTTCTATATGGCTTGAGTCGGCACGTGTGTCCGCTTAAGCGTACAAAAAGGCAGGATGTTACAAATTAAGTCAGACCTTTTCTATCATGAGCAACTATTGGGCTCACTTCACCTTTCGGGCCAGGCCGATAACCAGATAGAGTAGGGTACTTGATTACCCAAATTCAATTCTAGACATTACCTTTTCAGACACCGTACTAAGTGGGCAACCTTAATTAGTTAGCCCTAATATGACTAATTTAGACTGCATAGGCTATTGAGCTCTGATACCATTGTTGAAACAGGACAACCCGCAGTGAAAGTTATGGGTGAATTTTAAAAAATTTACCCTATTGGATCTTATTGGGCCTATGAACTCTAACTGAATTAGAACATTTCTAAGTTTCATTTAAATAAAGTTATTTATTTTATTTAAATTCAAATATATTAAGATATGAAATTAATTTTATTTGATTTAGTTTAGTTTATACATAAATATATCATATACATTATGTGCGAGTGTATTTGTAATATAATAATCGGTGAAAATATAATATGTCCATATGTAGATGTTGGGATTTACATCGCAAAAGACATATTAGCTCATTTTTTAACTCATGTATGTTATCCAAATATGTGCATGTATATGTGTTACAATACACATGCAGACATACATACACACACATATACACACACACATGTATGTATAAATATATTATATATAGCATATGAACATAAAACATTTATATATAGATAAATATATATATATATAAAGAGAGAGAACAATTACTAAAAATTACCTATAATTCAAACATAACTTAGTTTTGCAAACATAATAATTTTAGTATTTTAATTTGAATATATTATGAGTAAAATAATGCTTTCATCCATAAATAATCAACATAAAATAATCAATTGATAAAAATTCAAATTTTACTATTTTTGAAAATCTAAGATCATAAAATAGAGCTTAGAAAAAATCTTATGATATTTCAAAGTTGAAATATTATTTTTAAAAACAAATACATTGATTTCGGTAATAATTATTTAATATAAAATAATGTATTATTAAATATTTCAAATTTAAAATTTAAAAATTCTTGGATCATGAATGAAATGTTACGAAAAATCTGAATTTTTTTAATTAATTTATTATTTTTAATAAATCATAAACGTTTTTCAAAAATATTAATTATTAAAATTAATAAAATTTATTGAAAATTCCTATATATTTTCTATATGTTTCTTAAAATATAAAATATTTTTAGTAAATATAAAATTTAATTCTTAATGTAATATTTATTTTATATATAATAAACAATTCAAAAATTCAATAAATGTTAAGTTAAAAATATAAATATATGTGTGATAATTAATTTTCAAATTTGTAAATTCATATTATATGTAAATAAGTGTACTAAATTTTGTAAATCATATATATATATATATATATATATATCTTATATAATGTTATTATGAGAGAGAAATATACACTAAAATATATATATATATGAATTTATTAATAAATATATATTTATATATAACTATTATTAATGTCAATAATTGATTTTGCATAGTAAACAACATTTGTCTATGCATAAGTCAAATAGTATAACAAACAAATTATGCACATTACCAAACTGATTTGTGACAACTACATCTACTTGCAAAATCTCACCAAACTAAAAATATAGCAGCATATTTAAACAGATATGAAATTTCTAATAATAGGATCATAAAATATAATTTAATTACTATAGTATGAATTATAATTACCAATTTAATGATGCCTTTGAATCCACGTTGAAGCAACGACTTCCCTTCCTTTTACTGTTTTTGATTCGTCGGATTGCAAGTCCGAAATCACCGACGTTTAACTACCGAATAGTATTATTTTAATTTGAAATAGATAATTTTTGGAGTGGATTGAGAGCTATGTTTTAACCAGCAATGTCGAAGGTAATTACGACCAAAATAAGGTTAGTTGTTTTTTTTAGATATACACACACACACACACATATGGGATTGTATTAGAGAGTAATGAGGAAAACCTTTTACCCATTCTCTTTTGATCTCAACCCATTATCTCCAAGCCAATTCTCTATGTTTTAGCCTCCCTATACCTTCCCAAAATTGAAACTTCGCAGCCCTAATGATGGGCCTTAAACTCATCTAAGACCAAGCCAAAATACTATGCAATTAAATCTAACTTAATCGCTTGTTGATATTGTATATCGATTGATATATTTATAACTGTTATAAATATTTATTTCTCAAATCATATTCAAATTTTATAATTAACATTTCATAAATATTAACTAATTTAATTAATATATAACAATTATAAACTAATTAAATCGTTTGGTCTTTAGAGAATTCATCATTTCGGCTATGTAACTCTTGGGTGTAAATTTGGTCAGTGATTATCATCAAACTATTTTAATGTTAATGTTCACATGTTAGTTAGCAGGTGGTGTGACATTATGGCCAAATATATCGCTTACTCATTTTTGGTAAAATCCAATTTTAGTTTAATAAGCGTTACCCGGTAGTGACATTTGTTTACACCAATTCTCTTCGTTAAAACTATATCACTTTGGACTTATGGAGTTTGCTAATGGTCAAAATTCCAACCTCATCCACATTCAACATTATATTCTAAATCCAAATTCCTTGGCTCAATAATAATAATTATTATTAAACAAAATGCTCTAGCCAGAGACTTTGACTTTAAGTTGACTTGAGTTGACTGTGATACTGGCCGCATATAACTGAGGAGACGAATCCTCTCATGAATAATGCTTCACTTTCAATACTTCCACTCGACCCAAATATAGTCACTCATGGACGCCATGCCACGATTTGGCTATAATTAAGCAAAGCTTTCATATTGAAGATCCATAGTATTCTCAAGTCGAGACAACTATGTGAATCAGTCGCAGCGATATTTTCTTTTTGACCTTTGTTATATAAACAAATAGAAAACTATCGAGTGGGTCATTCCACAATTATCCAGTAATTATTAGTATGTAACCCCTAGATGCCCCAACAGTCATGAGTAATACACTGCCCAACATTTGGATAGCGTTACGTACTCCAGTCTCAATGGATATATTAGTATCCAGTCTCGATGCATCTTGACTTGGAACATTTAAAATGATATATTTGTTTCGTTGTGATAAATTACTCTTGGTTACAACACTTTGTAACTACTATCACGAAATATTTCATTTATGGATTTTTCTATTAAATATACCTTTTATTAAGTTAATTAACTAATTAATATAATCACATTATATCAACTATATAATAGGAAGAAAATACCTTTTATTTCGAACAATATAGGTATATGTAACAAATTATATAATTATCTCTAGGGCATAACACCATCGGATGATAGTATGTGAAAAAGAAGCTTCGCGTTGGAGTCATCATATTATTCATTGTTTCTTTAATAGGCATCTATTGTATTAAATATATGTAAAGCTTATATTGTATTTTGAGAACAGTGTATATGTAAAACAAGTATTTTGGAAATTATTTTTCTAAAATTTCTATTTTGTATACATATATTTTAATTTATTCCGTTGTGAGATATGAGGATGGAGAATGTCTTAGAACTTCACCCTTATATTTATGCTCTGTAATATTTTGAAATCCCAATAGCTCATAATTCTCGACATGACGTGTCTAAGATCACATTAGGCTTTGGATCAATGTGTCGGAGGTGCGGGTTGTTTACCTAAGAATTCCAGAAATATTGTTATGATAATGAAATTCAATGAGAGCGGATGGTGCCTTGATCCCCATAACAAAATGGAGTAGCAAAATAGAAAATAGGACAATCTTTGAGATGACGAGGTTCATAATCAAAAGTAAGAGGCTTCCAAAGTAGTTTTAGGCAGAAGCAGTTGCATGTGCGATGTTATCAAACCAATCTCCAATAATAAGTATGTAGGAAAAACACCACAAGAATCATGGAGTGAAAGGAATCCCAACATTTTCCATCTAAGAGCCTTTGAAATCATACTTCACGTACACTATCGAAAATAGAAGCGAAACAAGTTAGCTGACAAAAGTAAGAAGTAATCTTCATTGGTTACGACACCAACTCCAAAGGCTAGAAGCTATACAATCCTGACAACGGAAAGACAATCATTGGTCGAGATGTCAAGTTAGATGAAGAAGAAAAATGCGATTATAGATCACATAACAAAGACTATAACTTCTTTCCACATTTTGAAGAAGATGACATGAAACGACCAAAGATGGAACAATTAAGAGAGGAGCCTACTTCCTTGCTAGCTTCATCAGCCATGACTTGTCAAGAAGACGAAGCTCAAGTGAAAGGGATCTATGCTTTAGCAGCCTTCAAGAAATTTAAGAAGTGATCGAAAATCAAGACAATCTTACTTTTTTGTCTATTTGCGGATTGTGAGCTCATGAACTTCTAAGAAGATTTGCAAAAGAAGAGTTGGATAAATATTATGGATGAAGATATAAAGGCGATCAAAAAGAATGACACATGAATGTAAACTTCGGTTCCATAAAGGCATATGGCAGTCAGTGTGAAGGAGGAATACAAAGCAAAGAAGAATACCAAAGGAGAAGATGATAGATACAAGGTGAGATTGGTGGTAAAAGTGTATAGATAAATAGCCGGCATTGACTCTGATGGGATATTGCTCCAGTCGCATGACTAGAAAATGTTTGACTAATAATTTCATTTGTAACTCAATACAAATGGAAGATGCATCAAATGGATGTCAAATTTTCCTTCTGAAATGGAGTTATTAAAGAAGAAGTTTACATCGAGCGGTCATATGACTACGAAATTAAGGGAGAAGAAGACAAGGTCATGATGCTAAAGAAAACACTTTTTTGTTTGAAACAAGCTTAAAGGGATTGGAATGATCGAATTGATAATACTTCTAAGATAGAAACATCATCCAATGTCCATATGATTATGCTCTGTATATCAAAACCCAAAACGTTGATACATTGATTGTATGCTTGTATATAAATGACTTGATCTTTACTGGTAGCAATTCAAATATGTTAATGAGTTTAAAAAGGGACGACGAAGGACACTGAGATGCCGATATTGGGCTGATGTCTTCCTACCTCGTCATTGAAGTAAAACAAGAAGACGAAGGCATCTAATCACTCAAGAAGGCTATGTTAAGGAAGTGCTGAAGAAGTTCAGAATGGATGACTCTAACTTGGTCTACACGCCAATGGACTGTTGAATCAAGTTGTCAAGGCACGAAGGAGAAAAAGTGGATCTAACACTCTTTAAGAGCTTTATTGGAAGCTTGTGATAGTTAATGTGCATAAGACCCGACATCATATGTGCCATAGGAGTTGTTTGGTTGATACATCGAGAATGCATTAACTCATTTGAAAGCAGCAGAGGATTTTTCACTATGTCAAAGGAACAACAAACTTTGGCGTATACTACTCTGTTTCTAATAATTACAAGCTTATAGGATATAGCGATAGTGATTGGAGTGGATATATGAATGATCGAAAGAGCATAAGTGGCTTCACGTTCTACGTATGAAACACAACATTCACAAGGATATCGAAGAAGCGGCCGATTGTCACTTTTTCCACATGCAAAGCGGAGGTTGTTACTTCATATGTTTTCCATGCAATTTGGTTACGAAACTCGTTAAAAGAGCCGAATTTGTCACAGGAGGAGTCGACTAAAAATTAGTGGACAATAAGTCAATAATTGCTTTGGGCAAGAATCCAGTTTTTAATGATCGAAGTAAGCACATTGATAAACAGTATCACTACATTATAAAGTGTGTTGCCAAAAACGATGTGCAACAAGAGTACATGAAGAAGCATGATCAAGTAACTGAATTTTTCACCAAGCCTGTCAAGCACGAAGATTTTATCAAGTTAAGGAGTTGTTTGAAGTAGCAAAATCAAGTTTGAGGAAGGTGTTGAAATATTAACTTGATTTTGGATCTTTGTTTTGGGCCTTAATTATCAAATGTAATAGGCGCAAAATGTTCTAAGGAAATCTTATCTAGAAAGCTCTTTCTATATAAGTCTTTAGAATTGTGTAGAAACAAATATAAGTTTAGTAATATGGAGAAAATTCTAGAAGTTAATTATAAATTTTATATTGAAGTAGTGTTGGTAAAATTCAAATCATTGTTTAGATGATGTCAATAGTATAAATAAAGGTGGAGTCTTTGTGTTTATATCAAAGAAAAATTGTTTTCAATAATAAAAAGAGTATTTTATATATTCTTTCATTTTCTTTTAAAATATTCAACACGTAAAACCTATTTTTAGAAAGAGATGGAAATGTATTTTGGAAATCATAGAAGAGTATTTGACAAAACTTCCATAGAAATGATGCAACCGTAGTAGATGGTGCTCATAGGCAGAAATTATCCAGGTCATGTACAGGACAATTACAGCGGCACTAACTATTTACTCACTCTTGACTAGTACTATTTTCAGGAAATAATTGTCAATGACAAAATTTCTCAGCATTTTAGCATCAAGGACCGACTTTTAGTAATTTAACATGATGGACAACTTTCTTTAAGTATCAGTTTTTAGTTATTGATAGCAGTGTTTAGGTATCAGTTTGTAGTTATCGGTAGCATTTTTTAGGTACCAGTTTTTAGTTTGGTACCAGTTTTGAAAAAATATTTATGCTTATGAATAATCTTGAAAGTATGTTTGTCTTTTAGAACAATGTTTGTCTTTATTTCGTGTCATTGAGGTTAAAAACATACGAATGTTTATCCTTTAAATTAATTCTCTTGCTATTTTAGATCATGAATAAACTTCGGCTTATACCATCTTACCATCTTGGGGCAAAGCTGAGTTAACCTTTGATCGGAGCCAAATCTTAATTGGCTCGTACTGATACATTGATGATCTTTTCACAGCACAATCGTCCGGGCTCAAAACTCAGTTAACCTTTGTTTGCCCAGGGCCGAATTTGAATTGGGCCAATCTGTCATACCCCAAGCTGGTAACATGAATTTAAGTGGCATTAACAACCCAAATATCTCTTTTGAAAAGAAATAAAAAATATAAAAAAAATTGTGATACAAAACCAAAAATTTAGCGTCATACGGATTATGCAGAGAAAATGTCATTTAGCACATTATCAAACTTAGTGCTAGTAAGCAACATTTACCTACTCACAGTATTTATTAAATATAAACGTGATTATCCAAAAAATTCTGATCAAAATAGAAAAACATTTTCTACAAATAGAACTATTTCAATGGTCAACTAATTTATTTCCAAGGCCAAGAGACATAATAAAGAAAGTGGAAATTAGCCACAATGGTCTCTTTAGCCAGTGTAATTAAATTTTAGGACACACAACCGAACTAATTACTTTTAAGGAAAAAATGCAAAATAATTAGTTTCTAAAGCCTAAAAATGTATGAAACTATGTTCTTGAAAATAATTGGACTGCTGACTTTTCTGCTGAATTTGGCATTGAAATTAATTTACGTGGATGTGTGTCTTAAAAACTAATTGCACTTCAAAGTTTGTCCTTCTAGTGAAATGCCCATATTAGAAATATCTCTAATACTAGTAAAGAATATTCGTTGAACTGATTTACTCGGTTTATTTTTGAAATTTCAAAAATGACTCCACTTTCCATTTACATGTCTACGCTTATACTGTTACTAGCATATGAAAGAATTTTCAATTTGTATAAGTAATTGTTCAAACAAAATATCAACGTTTTATAATAATACACATAGCCAATTATGGGCCATGCTAGTATATATAAAATATTTGCATGGTAACATCTAATTGTAATATCCAATGCTTAGTTGAAGCGTCTGGACACCTTACATAATTACGATGATTAGTATGAATGAATGTTAATTATTAATTAAATGCATGGTCAACTCCTGTATAAGCAATCGTATACACGACATATTAGACATCAGATGCTACGTTGGCACCATGTTATTGCCTAAAATGAATATGCAATTCAAGCTTTCAAAGTTTGTGATGATCCAAAGCGGAAAGGAGATTAAACAATCGAGTTGTTTCCATTACAGCAACCGTATAGTAACTTAATGCATTGGAGATTATGGATTGAATATTATAATATTACTCTAATATACGTGTAATATGGTTTGTAATTCGATGGGTTGTGTCGACGGTTTGGGGTGTGTGTGTGTATATATGTGTGTGTGGGTGTGTGTGTATATAGATAACTCTTCTGTACATATTTTTGTTAATTGCTATTTGCTTTCACGTGGAAGACATAAAAAATATACCATTGCTTTTATATACGTTTATAGTTATCTTTGTGGTCGTGGCACCATTTATACAAACAATACTAGCATGAACCTAATCAATGATCAAATATTTAATGGTGTACAACTGGCTTACATTTTAGACTTGCCATATAAAAATATTTCGTGTTCAAAATTTCAATATGCAGTCAAGTGCAAAAGGATTTGTGACATATGGGTAAAAACTTTGATTACTGCAATATTTTTATTTAGAAAAATGATAGCGAAATTCCGTTGATAGATGAATAAAAGGGTAATCATAGTAGATGTTGCAAATTTGAGATTTGATTGATGAGCGTTAGGTATTTTTGAAATTTTGAAAGTAAACTATTAGTTGAATTTCCGTTTTTTGAAATTTTGAAAGTAAACTATTAGTTGAATTTCCGTTTTTTGAAATTTTGAAAGTAAACTATTAGTTGAATTTCCGTTATATTGGAGGTGGAGATGGAAAAAAATATATGGAAAATATGAGGTATGGTTGGTGATTGTTTTAATATTTGATTTGCAACAATATTCAGAGCGTGGTGGATTAGACAACAAGAAATTTGAAATTTTCGAAGTCTTTGAAATTAACAGCAGTCTTTTTCTTCCTGCTTTCATCGTAAATCTTCAGTTGTAATCCATGTATAAGTCATTAGACCATTGTTTTTGAAGACTAAATTCATGATATGGATGGAATGCTTGTTTTAGTGGTACTCTTCCATGAAAAATTTAAACTTTAAATTTTAGCAACAGAGATATATTATAGAGAGGAGTCAGTCCAAAGTAAACAAAACAAGTATTATGTAGCCGACACGCATCATTCAGAACAGAACTTCTGAGGTTCACGTAAGGCGTACTAAATTTTATTTTTATTTTTCTATTTTCTGAAAAAAAAAGGATAGAAAACGATGGGAAAGTGATTCCCAGGGTTTAGATACATTTTTTTCTTTCTAAAACTTGGATGCATGCGTACAAGCAATCCGGCCTTAGTATTTAAATAGTGATAAATTTTGGTATATATCACTGTAATTATAAAACATTAGCATCAAACCTCTTTTGATTTTCTTTTATAAATTATATTTCTTTTACAAAAAATGAAATTCACAAAGGTATTTAGGTAATTTTACTGACTTTAACGTGCGTTATTATGGTATATGTTCATAACTCATAACCATCGTATTACGTGTTGGAACAGTCATTTTTAAATTTGAAAACAAGAAAAGTAAAAAAAACTTCAGAAAAGAAATGTAGAAAATGAAAAGAATGTAAAACAAATAAGTTTAGAAAGGTTGTATGTGTTCCTAATTTCCACTTAAATAATTGTTTTAGTTATCACATCCGCAACGGTGATATTCAATCTAGTTATTGTGTATGATTGATAGGGATTCATGTTGAATTATCAATTATCACACTTATTTTGATTAGGATACTCACGGTGGTGTTAGAAAAAAAAAGACTAATTCTATTTAAACGCGTATTTTTCCTGCAATTTTGCCTTATATATCCTCATCAAGTGAAAAACTATTCAGTAAAAAGAATTCACTATTTTAAAACCACTCTATTAAACCACGCAAGCGTCCATCAAATCAATAAAATTCAGGATACAATTATGTTATTGCATAGGCAGTGGATGTGATTGATTGTTTATTCAACTACATAAATATGAATTTATGCTCTAGAATGCGGTGTCAATGGAAGTAACAAAGCTAGCATCACATTGACTTTCATGGTTGGTGTACAAACCACATATTGTCAGCAATTTCAAACTTAAAAAATTCAAGAAAATACAAAATTCTAAGTTCATCTGTTCTGATCCATGTCGATTCGCATTGTCATCGTCAAAATTCATTAATTCAATCCAAATATTTAATATTTTAGCTTGAATTTGAAGTTGAATAGTTTATTGGCTAAGAGATTTTAATTAGAAAACCATAAAAAAGAAAGAAATAAGATAAATGAGTACGTAAATCTAATAGGGATAATTTTGTTCAAGAATTTTTAAAAATTAAATGGAGCACCTCAGCAATAAATTCTTGTGTCTAAATATAAGTTGCTTAGAAAAACCATAATATAATATCAGTGTAATCCAAATCTTAGTGAAAGCTTATGTAAAATCAAATAAGTGAGATAAAAAAACAAGTCGAACAATTGAACAGTTCGACAATCCACAATCAAACGTAATCAAAATTAAAGCTATTATGGTAATGGTAAATTTACCATTACCATACCATTACCAGGCAATTGGTTACCTTTTTGAGTGAAATTGGTATACCCGTTTAATCGGTATGGTAATGGTAAATTTACCATTTTCTACGGAAAATCATTTATAACATTTCTTTAATACCAACGGTAACGGTTATTTTACCAGTCAATTTATAATACATGTATATTCATGTAATATGTTTTATTATAGACATTTAGAACCAAGCAAACAATTAAATTTAGTTTATTAACCAAGTGAAATAATGTTAAATGCACTTGACTTCTTTCTCATTTATGTCTTTTATTAAGTAACACTACAAATTGTATAATGAAGCACCGTTATGGTGTGAATAAGTGTTATCTTACTGACATTTTTTAGACAGACGGTAATATACCATTATCACTGTAACGATTACCAGATTATAGGTATATCAGTCTTCAGTATATCAGACTATCAGTAACAGTAAGCAATTTTCGCTTACCAGTAAAAATGATACGGCAACACCATTTGGGAAATGGTCACGGTAACCATTACCATTACAGTCATAATCAAGATAAGTCAATAGTTAAAATAAATGAAAATAAAATATAACAATGAGACTTGCATGTACATCCACTTAAACTTACGTAGTATAACCGAGGTGGTCATCTTTGATCGTGAACTTTACAAATTATATTGGAAGCTCTAGTGGTTCAAATTTGTTTATATTCTATGAAGCTCAATGTAATAAATTCAAGAGGCAGCAATATATAAATTTAGCTTTTACACCTCGTTGTAAGCTACCTCGAACAAAATACGAGAGTATGTAAATAAATAAACACCAAAGCCCACGAATATGAGATCTGTAGTAGCTTCAGATAAACTACAAGTCTGAAAGTCCTTACTACCACCCCACGTGGACCAATTGCGGAGATAACCATCACTCTACTTTTAACTTTAGCAATTGGGCTCAAATGTTGGTAACATCGGCCTTCAATAATTAATTTCGACCCTACAACGTCGAGATATAATAGACATCTCAAGCTGATCTGCCATGTCACCATACAACATGCTAACAACGCCTCAAGGAAACCCCAACCTACACGCTTCTTCAACAAATAACACATAATCAATCCATGTCATCTAACGCTTTACTAGGTTGCCGTTGGATCAGATGCATTGATTGTTGGGTTAAAAGGGTGAATTAATCTTTTTTTATTAATTTGCACAAAATATTACCTTTTGTTTACGTGAACAATATATATTTATACTAAATCAATGTAATGATCTGGATTCGCAAACGCTTTATATTTAAATATCGAAATTATTAAAATATTTAAATCGTGGATTTAGTATGAACAAAAATGATTTCGAAAGCTTATCTAAATTCTTTTTAAATAATAAACAGTGATGGTAAACTATTAATATTTAATTAAAGGAATTGAAATTGTTTTAATAATAATTCTTTTCGATTAATATGTGAAACTATCATTATGAGACACTGTCTCGGATTTTAACAAAACCAGTGTTGTTGGGTTCAAAATAATGAGTTTTTGTACGCGATGCGTTTCGTGACGATCGAACGTACTGTGTGCTCCTACAAGCTCGGAACAATTTTTATTGTTGTGAGTTTACTCACCAGTTAATTTGTATATTGTTGTGATACAATTTTTGTGATGTTAAAATATAAATACTATAACGAACTTGCAAGTTATTACTTTTGGACCTCTCGTTACTTTTGAAAGCAAATGACAACAATATATGTAGTATAACCTCTCTTTTAACTCTCTGAAATATGCATCGCGGTCTAGACTTATTATTTAAAGGTTGATATTGCTACGTGAAAAGTGATAGTGTGTTTTGAATGGTTGAAGCAAATAGTCGCTAGAAACGCACTTGGAAATACCGCTGTATTTAACACTTATTAAATTGGTTAAATGCGTATATATTGAGAAAAAAATATATATTTGATGGTTCTATACACATGTTGGTTGTGTTTGACTTAAAGGAATTGGTTTGGTAATTTATAGAATTCGTGAAACAAAGTGCTATTTAGAAATACTGATTTTGGTAAAGTAAAATGGACTTTTACTTTGGATATTCTTCCAATCTTTTCAAAGTAGACGTGTGAAAAGTTATTAAAGTATTTTATAAAGGAAGTTTGAAGTTTGTATATTTTTATGATTATTTCTAAATTTTTATAGTAAAGATTTTTAAATTATAAAAACGTATCTTTATGGTTTTTGAATAAATTATAAAATAAGTATTTTAAGTAATATTTAGAACAAATACTTTAAACTATATTATAAGAATTTTTAAGTATAAATGGCATTTAGAATTTTTTAAATTTTTATTAAAGTAATTTAAAGCTAATGTAAAATAATATCATTTCAAAAGGTTTTCAATAAATACGTAAGTTTTGGAAAAGTCCAGTTAAACCTTTTATTAAGTAAGAAATCTGGATTTCAACACTTGTATTTAAATGAAAGGTTAAGTGAAAGTACTAATTGCGAATTTAATGAGGAACATTTTCAAGTAATAATAAGAGAAATGATTTTGGGTTTATTGTGATATTATTTGTGTAACAAATGTCTTAAACCCGTATAAATGTAATTCAATCTCTAAAACAGGATTTTAAAGATAATGATTAAGTGTGAAGTGTGTTGGGGTTTGTTTTAAACATAGTTTTAGTAACATTTTTTTTAAACTCTTAAATTATATTTTAAAGTGGAAAATATAATTAAATGATTTTGGAAAATATTTAGATCTATAATAATGGAATTTTAAAGATAATAACAAGTATGGAATCTTTAAAAAAGATAAGAAAGTACAAGTTTTAAAGTATAAAAGAGCGAAGGAGTTTATAGTAATAATGTTTGAGTGACATTCGTTTTTAACCTCTTTGACGGTGTTTTAAGTAAGTTAAACTTGTTATTGATTTGTGAATATACTATACTGTTGAACTAAGTATATGAATACTTGTGAGTGTATTGAAATGCATAGAAATGGACAATGAAGTTTTAATTAATAAAAGAAGGTAAAAGGGAGTTTTATTAATAAAAGAAGTTTTAATTAATAAAGGATTAATTAAACAAAAAAAGGATTAGAAGTCGTATATATATGAGTTAATCATGCTTGTGGGTGTCAATCATGATTGGTGTGTTACTTGCTTGTGGAAAGTACACAGGATTTAGTTTCCCTTATGTGATCATTCTCACTATTGTTGAAATTTACCAAATATAACACTTGAAATATCTAGAAGAGACATGGGAATTAAATGGTACAGTTATCTTCGGTGATGTTATATTGCATGTACAAACTCGTTTTGCTCTTTTAGGACAAATGATAAGGAAATCTGTCCACTTAAACTGTTAGAAGGTGATCTTCGCTCATATGTATTGTCTGTTTATTTTCAAAAAAATCGACGCTGAGTTTAACTAAGATCGATCGATTGGTTTTAGAGAACCCAGTAAGTGGGAAAGTGTACTTATATGAGATAACTTGAAACCGTAACCACTCCAAATCCATATGTGTGTTCTATGCTTTGGAAGCTATTCATGATTGATTTGAGATGTTGGAATCTATGTGGAGATTCAAGATCTGTTTAAGATGCTTGAACATATGCAGTTGTCCATGGTCTACTCAGGATGTGGTAATCCATATGTGATTCCAAGTTCTGTTGAGATATGGGAATCTATATGTGGTTCTAAGATCTATTCGAGTTAGGGACTCGTGTATCGAGATCTGTTCGAGTGGTGACTTATATGTTGGAATTTCAAACAAAGTCTCACCAGTAGAGATGACTGAAACCAGAGATAGGAGACGACGTAGGGTCAGCAAACTCATAGGGTGCATGTGACTCCATTCTAGAGATACTTATATAGATATGCATATGGAAGCGATGCACTCGGTCTTAGCAAGACCAGCTACATAATTTTCCTATGGTACATCATCTAGTGATGTATGACGCTTCGGGATCATATCGCTGATCCTTGTGCGGGAGTACCATTCTCGTGGTATTAAGAGCACCTTTTTGATCCTACAAAATTAGTGAACGCATCTTAGTGGTTTTGATTGTATATCTATCATTGTTGTGGTGTATACTTACATGCATCATGGCTAATGGATTATTTATATTTCACACCCTAAACATTATTATAATATAACAGAATTTTCTAATAGAAATGGTTTGGTTATCATAAGGAAAAAAACCCGTCCGTGTTTATTTATGGCGTGGTTTTATGATATACCTTTATCTTTGTAGGATTTTATAAATATAAAACTCCACATGATCTATGTTTTTCATGCTTGTAAACCAGAATGATCCGGGCGTTATTTTCTTATAATGCTCGGGTCAACTCAAGTATATTTCTAGTTTAGCTGAGGTTCATTAGAGCTCTTGGAGAGGAGTTGGATTCCTACCGTATTTCATTTCTATTGCATTACTTATTTTATATCCATCAATATTTGTGAGGACATGCTTTTATAACGGTCTATGCCGATGGTGGGTTAGTTTACTCTGATTGTCGTATGTATATAAAAGTTTTCGTTCTGGTAAAGATCATTTGTGATATTATATTTTATCGTTCCGCATATAAGATTCAGCTATTATGTTCTTCTTCCTTGTTCTGTTTCTCTGCTCCTTTTCTTTTACCCGATCGTGCCGTCTTTTCGACGCTTGGATACCATGTGTCGACATTTGAAGGTCGAGAAGGTCGTTCGTTACATTTGGTATCACAGCTAAAGGGTTTTATAAATATAATAAGCGTCAATACGTGTTGCTAACATTATTGATAGGGATTTCAAAACACTTAAACAAGACAAACCGATACAGTATTGTTTTTAAAGTTGGTAAATGAAATAATCTTACTTAGGGTTATATTTAATATATATAAAAGAATAATTTTCAAAAATTGATATAATTATTTATGATGTTTTTGTTTGCTAAAAAATGATAATATTCAATTATTATCATTTATTGTTTGATTAGGTGTTGATGCAGCGCACCAAGCCTTGAGTCGCATGAGCGACCTAACACATGCTTTGAGTCGTCCGAGCGACCTAACACTTGCCTTGAGTCGCATGGGCGACCTAACAACTTGCCTTGAGTCGTTCGAGCGACCTAACGAGCTACGGTCTACCAAGCTACGACCTAACAACTACGACCTAACAAGTTATGCCACAAATCTTATATCGCCTGAATTATAAGATAGCGAGTTAAGACATTAAGCCGCTTTTCTATAGGTCGTTTGCTTTAAGTCGCTCTCACATGCCGCTCATCCTATAGGCCGCTCAGTTTGTTATGTCGCTCATCCTATAGGTCGCAAGTCCTTATGTCGCTCGTTCTATTAAGTCGTTCCTGAAACAGAGATTCCTTAAGTCGCTCCATGGTTAGGCCGCTGAGATTTCTTAGGTCGCTCCAGTGTTAAGTCACTAGTTCATGAAGCTATGTTGTATCCTTATGTTGCTGAAGCTTAGGTCGTTCCTGATGTTAAGTCGCTTACTTTATGACGCTCAAGCTTATGTGTTGTATATTGTTAAGTCGCTTACTTTAAGACGCTCAAGCTTATGTGTTGTATATTGTTAAGTCGCTTCTATGTTGTGTTTTTTCTTATGTCATATGTCGTAAGTCGTAGGTCGTGTAATGTTAACTCGTGTTGTAAATGTTGTAGGCCGTAGGTCGCCTGTGTTGGGTCGGTCTGTGTTGTGTTGTAATTTCCCTATAAATAGGGGTGTGATGTCATTGTAAAAAGGGTTGATTTTTGAATAAAATTTGTTTGTGTGCTTTTTGCCACTTTTGTTGAAGTTGAGTATGATCTCCTTCTTCTTCCATCTTCGGATATTCGAGTGTGCTCGAATCAACGAATTTGAAGCCGATTCATGGAATCTCGTGCGCGAAATCAACGTCGAAGAATCGTAGTTCTTCTAACACGGTATCATGCGCGATCAACGTGTTGAAGATAGCTAGAATCTGATATCTCGAGAGATCAACGGATTTGGGCATTTATCGTACTACCAGGTTTATTTGAGACGAATTCATTTCGTGAGGAAGAAAGTTTGCGTCAATTTGTATCAAACATTATTAGCACGTCAAGTTTTGTTATTTCTGCTGCGTCAGTTTTTAGTGTCAGAGCTTGAAGAGCTTACAGAGCTAAGTTGAAGCTAAGTAAGATCAAGGCCGAAACAGTTCCATATCCAAACCGAGAGCTAAGTAAGTTGAGCCGAGCTTAGTTCAAAACCGAGTTAAGTCCTAGTGCAAGCCGAGTTAAGTCGAACCATATCAAAGTTAGATCGGAACCGAGATTGTTTGATGAACATGCCTCCGAGACGTGCTAATCGATTTCAAAATGTTGAAGATGTGTATCGAAGACAAGAAGCCGAGCAGATGGAGCTGCGTATCAATGAAAAGTTTGATGAAGGTATTGGAAAGTTAGAGAAGTTGATGAGAGACATGAATCAAAGTCAAAGGAGAACTTTACCAGTTTCGCACCATAGTGGAAACAGAGTTTCACCTTCAGTTTCGGGAGAAAGAAGAATGTCACCCCAATCTTATCGAGATCGGAGAGAATCATCAGTTTTTACGAGGCGAGAACACCATGAGTATCGAGGTGAAGAGAGAAGAACTCATCGTGGATTTGAAGATGATCCATATTGTGATGATGAAAGGCAAGGTAGAAGGGACATGCATAGTCGTAGAGATGTTGATGGACGAGATCGATATCGAAATACATGTGATTTTGAGGAATATGGTGATACAGGAAGTATTCATTACCGAGATCGAGATCAAGTGCGGAATCGATATCTTGATTCAGAGAATGATCGTAAATGGGAATCAGGTATGAGGATGGAAATTCCAAAATTCAAGGGTGGTATGCAAGCAAAAGAATTTCTTGATTGGTTGTCAAATGTTGAAGAGATTTTGGAATTTAAGGAGGTGCTGAGAATCGAAGAGTTTAGTTAGTTGCTACAAGACTAAGGGGAAGAGCTATCGCATGGTGGCAGCAAACTAAACTAACTCGAGAGAGATTGGGAAAGTCAAAAGTTGTCACTTGGGAGAAGATGAGAAAGATGATGAAAGCAACTTTCTTTCCATACAATTATCAATCTCTTATGTAACAACGTTTGCAGAATTTGAGACAAGGGATGCGGACGGCGAATGATTATACAGATGAATTCTATCAACTGATTGCAAGGAACGATATCATGGAGACAGAGGAACAACTAACAACCAGATATATTGGAGGGTTACGAATGCAAATTCAAGACATGGTTAATATGTTTAATCCAATGTCTGTTACTGAAGCATATCAGAAAGCGTTAGCTTGGGAGAAACAAGGGAGACGAGGAGGTGGTGTGTTTACAAGTTCTAACAATCAGAATAAGGGTGCTAGTAGCAGTGCTAATGTTTCCAAGGCAGCCAGTAAACCAATTGTCAAAGAAGCCGCTAAAGCAAAAGTCAATGACAGTATCAAGTGCTACAATTGTCAGGAGTTCGGCCACAAAAGTAATGAATGTACAAAGCCAAAGAAGAGAACCTTGGTTGCAGAAGAATGTGAGTATGAGAATGAGGAAGCTGAGATTGATTATTCTCAACCATCAAGGTTTGATGATGATGAAGAAGTTGTGTCAGGGGATGAAGGATGTAACTTGATGATGATGAGGTCTTGGTTAACGCCAAAGCAAGAGAATGATTCTAGTTGGCTGAGGAGCAATATTTTTCAGTCTACATGTACTATTTTGGGAAAGGTTTGTCGGTTTGTTATCGATGCGGGAAGTTGTGATAACATTATTTCTGAAGAAGTTGTTACGAAGTTAAGCTTAAAGACTAAAAAACATCCTAGACCTTACAAATTGGCATGGTTGAAGAAAGGTGGAGAAGTGAAAGTTGGAAGGCGAGCTTTTATTACATTTTCTATTGGGAAGAAATACAAAGATGATATATGGTGTGATGTAGTTGACATGGATGTTTGTCATTTACTATTAGGAAGACCATGGCAATATGATAGAGCTGTACAACATGATGGTCGCACCAACAGTTATAGTTTCATGTTCGAATGAACCAAAGTTACCTTAGTTCCTAAGATGGTGAGCAAAGTGAAAGCAATTCAGAGAAAAAGGTGGAGTCAACTAGCCTATTATCATCGAAAGAATTTGTTGAAGAAGTGAAGGATAGTCCTGAAATGTTTATGTTGATTGGGTATGAAGCAAGTGAAGATGTTGAAATTCCTGAGGAGGTTAGACCAGTATTGAATGAATTTGAAGATGTCTTTCCTATAGAATTGCCCAAGGAATTACCGCCGCTGAGAGATATACAACATCAGTTTGATCTAGTGCCAGGTGTTGTGTTACCGCATAGGCCACATTATCGAATGAGTCCAAAGGAGCACGAAGGGTTGAGAAGACAGGTTGAAGAGTTGCTTGAGCAAGGGCGTGTTCGAGAAAGTCTCAGTCCTTGTGCGGTACCAGCTTTGTTAGTGCCAAAGAAAGATGGTTCATGGAGGATGTGTATGGATAGCAGGGCACTCAACAAAATAACTGTCAGATACAAATTTCCTATGCCAAGACTTGATGATCTATTGGATCAACTTAGTGGGTCTGTAATCTTTTCAAAGGTTGATCTTAAGAGTGGTTATCATCAAATTCGTATTAGACAAGGTGATGAAAGGAAGACAGCATTCAAGACTCGAGAAGGATTGTATGAATGGCTAGTCATGCCGTTTGGTCTATCGAATGCACCGAGTACATTTATGAGGGCGATGAATCAAATTTTCAGACCTTACATTGGGAAGTTTGTTGTTGTTTATTTTGATGATATCTTGATCTATAGCGCGATGCGGAAGGTGTTAATTATTCTTCGTCAGGAACAGTTCTATGCAACAACAAAGAAATGCGTGTTCATGACGCCAAGTGTTTTATTTCTGGGTTATGTTGTGTCTGAGGAGGGAATACAGGTGGATCAGAGTAAAGTTGTCGCAATCAGAGAATGGCCACAACCCAAAACTATAACGGAAGTCAGAAGTTTTCACGGGTTAGCTTCATTTTATCGATGATTTATACCGCACTTTAGTAGTGTGATGGCCTCTGTTACAGATTGTATGAAGGGAAAGAAATTTTCATGGACGGAAGAGGCAGGATTTGCTTTTGAGCGAATCAAGGAACTTTTAACCTCAGCACCGATTCTAGTGTTTCCAGACTTTCAGTTGCTATTTGAGTTACATACTGATGCATCTAAAGTTGGAATTAGAGGAGTGTTGAGTCAGAAGGGTCGTCCAATTGCTTATTTCAGTGAAAAACTTTCTGGAGCAAAGATGAGATACAATACTTATGATGTGGAGTTTTATGCTATCATGCAGGCTGTGAAACGTTAGAGACATTATTTGTTCCATAAAGAATTTGTTTTGTATACGTACCATGAAGCATTGAAGCATTTACAAGGGCAGGATAAAATTGCAGCTAGGCATGCATCGTGGATAGCTTATTTGCAGCAATTTACATTTGTTGTGAAGCATAAGTCTGGAGTAACTAATCGCGTCGCAGATGCATTGAGTCGGAGGAATACTTTACTAACCACTATGCGAGTAGAGGTGATGGGTTTTGATTTACTTCCAGATTTGCTTACATCAGATTCTTATTTTTCCAAGATCCTAGACAAAGTCAAACAGGGAAGCATGGATGGATTTATGTTGGTTGATGGTTTTTTGTTCAGAGGAAATCAATTATGCATTCCAGATTGCAGTTTACGAATGAAGATTATCAAAGAATTGCATGAGGAAGGACATGTGGGCCGCGACCGTACTATGCAGTTGATTTCAAAATCTTATTTTTGGCTGTCAATGAGGAAAGAGGTTGAAAAATTTGTTCAGAGGTGCCATATTTGTTAAGTTTCGAAGGGAACCGCGACAAATGCAGGTTTATATATGCCGTTGCCTATACCTACTAAGCCATGGGTGGATGTTAGCATGGACTTTGTGTTGGGTTTGCCAAGAACGCAACGTGGCAATGATTCTATCTATGTGGTGGTTGATCGTTTTTAGAAAATGGTACATTTTATTGCATGCAAGAAGACGGCAGATGCAGTCAATGTTGCACAGTTATACTTCAGAGAGATCTATCGTCTTCATGGGTTGCCTGAATCTATTGTATCAGATAGAGACACTCGTTTTCTGAGTCATTTTTGGATGAGTCTATGGAGAATGGTCGGGACGAAGCTGAAATTTAGTAGTGCTTATCATCCACAAATGGATGGACAGACAGAGGTTGTGAATAGATCCCTAGTTAATCTATTGAGATGCCTTGTGAATGAGAATTTGAAGAGTTGGGATTCCAAGCTGTGTCAAGCTGAGTTCGCACACAACCATGCAGTTAATCGAAGCACTAGGTTCGGTCCATTTCAGGTTGTTTATTCAAGTATTCCTAAAGGACCGTTAGATTTATCTACAGTACCACAACAGAAAGGAGTGATCAAACGAGCTAGCGATTTTGTGAATGAATTGCAAGAGTGCCACAAAGTTGTGAAGAAACGATTGCTTAACGCGAATGAGAAATATAAGCAATCCGTGGATATTAAGCGACGAAATGTTGAATTCAAGGAAGGAGATTTTGTGCATGCAGTATTGACTAAGGATCGATTTCCTATGGGTACATACAACAAACTAGCTGCGAGAAAGATTGGTCCTTTGGAAGTTGTAAAGAAGATTAATGAGAATGCTTATCAGTTGAGATTGCCGGATCATCTCAGTTGAGAATGCTTATCAGTTGAGAATGCTTATCAACGTCAAACACTTGATTCCATATCATGGGAATAAGCATGTCGAAGAAGAGGAAAGTGTGAATTCGGGGTCGAATTCTTTTCAACCAGGGGAGGATGATGCAGCACACTAAGCCTTGAGTCATGTGAGCGACCTAACACATGCTTTGAGTCATCCGAGCGACCTAACACTTGCCTTAAGTCACGTGGGCGACCTAACAACTTGCCTTGAGTCGTCCGAGCGACCTAACGAGCTACGGTCTACCAAGCTACGACCTAACAACTACGACCTAACAAGTTATGCCACAGATCTTATATCGCCTGCATTATAAGATAGCGGGTTAAGACATTAAGCCGCTTTTCTATAGGTCGTTTTCTTTAAGTCGCTCTCACATGCCGCTCATCCTATAGGTCGCTCAATTTGTTATGTCGCTCATCCTATAGGTCGCAAGTCCTTATGTCTCTCGTTCTATTAAGTCATTCCTGAAACAGAGATTCCTTAAGTTGCTCCATGGTTAGGTCGCTGAGATTTCTTAGGTCGCTCGATGGTTAGGTCGCTAGTTCATGAAGCTGTGTTGTATCCTTATGTCGCTGAAGCTTAGGTCGTTCCTGATGTTAAGTCGCTTACTTTAAGACGCTCAAGCTTATGTGTTGTATATTGTTAAGTCACTTATATGTTGTGTTTTTTCTTATGTCATATGTCGTAAGTCGTAGGTCGCGTAATGTTAACTCGTGTTGTAAATGTTGTAGGCCGTAGGTCGCCTGTGTTGGGTCGGTCTATGTTGTGTTATAATTTCCCTATAATTAGGGGTGTGATGTCATTGTAAAAAGGGTTGATTTTTGAATAAAATTTGTTTGTGTGCTTTTTGCCACTTTTGTTGAAGTTGAGTGTGATCTCCTTCTTCTTCCATCTTCGGATATTCAAGTGCGCTTGAATCAACGAATTTGAAGCCGATTCACGGAATCTCGCGCGCGAGATCAACGTTGAAGAATCGTAGATCTTCTAACGCGGTATCATGCACGATCAACGTGTTGAAGATAGCTAGAATCCGGTATCTCGAGAGATCAACGGATTTGGGCATTTACCGTACTACCAGATTTATTTGACACGAATTCATTTCGTGAACGTTTGCGTCAATTTGTATCAAACATTATTAGCACGTTAAGTTTTGTTATTTCCGCTGCGTCAGGTGTGCTCGGCCAATTTATGAGCAGTTGTACCTTTACACTACACCGATTGGGTAGATAGTGATTTAAAGGAATATTGAAATGAATATCTTACCAATTAAGTTTCACAGTTAGACTATAAAACATTCAGTGACAATGTTGGATTAAAATTTAATTTAATGAATTTTTTTTGTATAATCTAAACAAATATATATATACATACATATATATGTATATATATATTTGTGAAATGATTTTATATAAGAAAGTAACTTTATATAAGTATGATTTTTTAAGTATAGTTTATGAATAAAAAGTATTTAAACTGAGAATTTGAAAGCTTAAATCTCGGTGTTTTTGAAATTGGTTGTCTAAGATTTTGAAAAATAAGACTAGTATTATTTAAAACTAATGATTCAAGAATTGGTTTACGAAATTTAAATCATGGTACTTAGTAATATTTACAAATTATTTGATACCGCATTAAATGATTTTGGTCAAGTCCGAATGGCATGATTTAGAAGTACCGAACTCACTTCTATCATTGGAAAAAGCGACGACTGCAGCATAACGACTGTTATTTACGAGTTTCAAAGTGGAAAATGCTACCATAGTATTTTCGCTTCATAGTTGTTTTGGTAATTTTTTTTTTATTTAAACACCGAAAGTATGATTTGATATACGATTTTTTTTAGAAAAAGGTACTTTGTATATAAATAATGAGCATATACTTCCATAATATGCCTCGTTAAAACTTTGCAATCCTCCTAACCTAAATGGGTGTCTTGTCAGGAAAAAGAGTACATATCATGTCCATATATTAACAATACAACAACGAGAAAGCCAGAAAACCAAGTTGTCAAATAGATGGAGGAGTAAAATAAGGTAGCTGCACACTCAAAACCATCCATACAAACAACTTAGGGCATTAAAACAAAGAATAACACAACAAAACCAAGACACATGTTTGAACCAAAGTGATCAAAACAGGAAACAACAACCGGTCATAAGGACTTCACTTATCGATAAGCAAGAAAGAGAGAATACTTCAATTTCCTTTACTAAAATTATCAGATCTAAAAAATTCATTTAATCCAGTAATAATGGCAGAAACTTTTCATCTCGAGAACTAAGAAGATAATCAAATTAGAGGCAGACCGAAAGAAACTATCAACTTCGAGATCAAGGAGGACGGAGCTCCGGGTTTGGGTCGATTTCAATTCCAAATCTGACAAGATAAGTTCCAAATCTTTAGTTATCTTCTTTGAATCTAGTTTACTTTGAATTAAATTATTATAGTCTTGAGTTATGAGAATATTTATTACTTGAACTGGCAATTTGATACCTTTGAAAATCCTTGATTTCGTTCGCACCATATGTGCCAAAATATCGAAGTAAACGCAATGTTCTGATATGGTTAGATAGTATATTATTGTTCTGATTTTGACACATAAGTTCCAATATTAGATTGATATCAAAAGAATTTCCGATGTTAATTCAAAGCTAATGCATAATTTCTTACAGAATTTGTCTAGAATATATGAAGTTAAAAAAAAAGATGGTCCCTGTCCTCATTTGAGTTAAATAGAGAACATAGGATCAATCGATTCCATTATTCCATCTGCTGATTCTGTTTTTAATGTTCAATCTATTTAATTTAGCCAGTAGAGAGCAAATCGACATTTTTGGAGCACAATTTTTATCCTAAATAATACTCGACCAATTAAATTCTGTATGTTTGTTTATAATATGATTCTAGGTCGAATTTAAATTAAATTGACCATTATTTCTAGGAAGCTAGAACCAGAAATCATGTTGCATCTGATTATGTATTTTGATATTATGCACTATATTTTGAAATTGAGTAGGAACATAATCAAGGTGATTTTTCCATTCATTATCTGCTATAGGAGTAGAGACTTTTCTATTATTACCATCATAGATAGACATGGAATTCCAACCATATTTTTCCACCAAGGAAGATCCATTGATCCATGGGTCTAGCCAAATATCTGTTTTCTCACCATTAACAATTTTCCTATCAATTAGACCTGTGCACCATTATCTATCTCTAAGCAGGAATTTTCAAGTATAGGATACATAGTTATTCATAGCAACATTCCAAAAATTAATTTTTTTTGCAATATTTGTTACACATCCATTTGGCCCAAGTTATTTCCCCTTGTAAAAATTTCCAAATCAATTTAACTACAGCTGCTTTTGCAATTTCATCAATTTTTCTAATACTTAGGCCATCCTCATTCTTAGTTTTATAGACATCATCCTAGCTCATCTTATGAGATTTAGATTTCCAAATGAAATTATCACAATGGAAATTAATTCTATGAATTACAGTCATAGGAAATTGAGTGAATTGCAACTAGAATTGAGTCAATGGGTGAATGACAGTTTTCATTAATTCAATTCTACATTGACATTGAGCAATTTACTGTTCCAGTGGTTAATTTTTTTTGTAGATTTTGTCTGTTAAGCATCCAAAGTCCCTTTCTTTAAGTTTGTTGTTAGATAGTGAAATGCCTAAATATATCATTAGAAGATTTCCAATACTGATATTTAATATGTCAACTATATGTTGCTTGTTTTTAGCTTCTTTACTAAAAAACATAATGGATTTGTTTTCATTTATATCAAGGCCAGTTAAACATTTCAAACTTTGAAAGACGTGCATAATGCATTTAACATTTTTTATGTTAGCTTTGGCCATAATTATGATATCATCCGCATACAACAAGTGTGTGATCATAGGATTAATCTTATAAATAGGGGTGATATTAGCTTTCAAGTACTCCATATTGAGGTTGATTGTAAGGAACTCCATAGCTGTAGAAAATAAGTATGGCGAGAGAGATCACCTTGTCTTAATCTCCTCGAGCTCTCAATAAAACCAAATGGGGAGCCATCAATTAACGCCGAAAAAGGAGTAATATACACTCGTATAAAAGATTAGCAAATATCATAAAGAACCCCATGGAAATCATCATACGATGAATAAACTCTCTATTTATTTTATCATAGGCTTTATGCAAGTCAATTTTCAGGCAAATATTATTAGAACTTGTCTTGTTAAATCCTCTAACCATTTCATATGCAAGTAAGGAATTCTCCTTAATAATTCTACCAGGAATGAAAGCATTCTGATTATATGAAATAAAGTCATTCATATAAGATTTTAGTCGATTACAAAGGAGGTTGGCTAAAATCTTATAGGATACATTGTACAAGAGATCGGCCTAAAATCGGTCATATCAATTACATCAGGTTTTTTGGAATGAGGAAAATAAATGTATGATTGATTTCTCTTACTATTTTACCATATTGTAGAATGCCATTAATAGCATTCCAGATATCATATGTAAGTTGCTCCTAATGAACTTTGTAGAATTTTGAATTAATGCCATCAGGCCAAGGGGAACTGTTGTCATTAATCTGGAAAACAACAGCTTTTATTTCCTTTAATTGAAATGGCTTGCATAATTGTTCCTTGCATTTTCAGAAAGGATTTTTTTACAAATTATACCTGGAAATTGCCTTATGGCCTGAGTTAATGAAATCTTAAGATTTCGGTTAAGTTATATTATGGATGTATGTATCCTATGCATTAGGCTAGTTTGGTTGTGCATCTTATTTGATCTATTGATTGATAGTTTTCAATTATTGAGATAAAATGGAAATTTCAGTGATTTTGGACAGCCAGAAACTTCCAAATTGATATAGAAATTGAAACTAAGTGTTTTTGTGAAAATAAAAAAAGTTGAGTTTTTGTAACTCTTAAATTGAAAGATAGTAGAATTTAAACAAGCTTTAAATTGATTAAATATCCTTGTTAAGTAGAATGTTCGATTTTATTGACCAATTAATACACTCTTTACTGTAGGTTTGTCTAAGAAAAGTAGACTATAGACTTGAGTTTGGATACTAGAGTCCGACTCTTTCTAGCTACTTGCCTATCCCAATGGATAAAGAGGTCTAGAATGTTGACACAATGATAGATCCAAATTTATTTTAGGACTTTGTTGGAATTTTTAATAAGTAAAAGGAATAAGGTTGTTTTTTATACACTCTTAAGATGCAATAGAGTATTATATGAGTATGAACTTAAGTTGTATAATGTTTAATAACTTGAAGTAAAATTTTATGAAATGATTCATAATTGATTTTAATATTACCTATGGAATACTATATGGAGAATGAATGAAGATTAAAATGAAATTAATTGGTGTACCGGTTCTTGGTATAATATTCGAGTGCATTAATTCAGGGTGGTTTACACTGGTTCGAGTTGGGCTTTTTCACTCGATTCTTAATGGGGAATACTTGATACAGATTCTTGATACGATCCTAAAATTTTCTATCAAGATATATGGCTATGTAAGGAGAATAGAGGTTTCTGATTAAGGAACATGATCAGAGTCCACACTAGAGAGGTCAAGTGATCTATACTAAAAATTTATGTGATCAAGCTAGTGATTGGGTTTGATATTTCGTACAGATGTTATATGTATATCGTTCGGGCTTTAAAATAATTGTATGTTGTGTACATTGGCTGGCAGAGAGTTTGGGAATGACTCTTCGACTTGTTCTGAGGTAGCATGGGTGATCGACTGAGTCATAGCCGAGGATGTTGAGCGTAAGGTAACGCTTAATGGACTATTTGTCATCTTTATGTGATGAGAATGCCTTTGAACGTGGAGGAACCATAAGTTATGGTAGCTAGTGATTGCAGTACTGTGCAATATTATTGCGTGATTGTTCTTTGGTTGCTAGTGATTACAATACTGTTAAGATTTTGTTGCTTTTTATGCTTCTTTCCATATTTCGAGGACAAAATATTCTAAAGGGGTGGAAAATGTAACGACCTGAATTTTCAAACGCTTTACCTTAGATATCAGAATTATTTAAATATTTGAATCATGGATTTAATGTGAATAAAAATGATTTCGAAAGCTTATTTAAATTCTTTTAAAAAAATAAATGGTGATGGTAAAATTTAATTTTTAATTAAAGAGATTAAACTTGTTTTAATAATAATTCTTTTTATTAATCTGTGAAATTATCAATTCAGGCCATTATCTTGGATTTTGATAAAACTAATGCCATTGGGTCCGGAATAATGAATTGTTGTACTTTGACGAGTTTCGTGGCGATCAGGCGTGCTATGTGGTTGTGTAAGCTCGAAATGCATAGTGATTAATTAAGAGGATATAAATAGCGATTATTTTCCTCGTTCATTTTTCCTTCTCAAAATCAGCCATCACCATTTTCTCCATTCAATTAATTAAATCTGGAGCTTCGCGTAATGCAAATCAACATCGTTTAATCCATTGAACTCGTGTGAGCAAGAGCTTCGAGTCCATGTAGTCATTGATGGGTGCAATCTAGTTTTGCCTAGTCAAAATTTGCAGCCATGAGCCAGGGCTTCGCCGTGGAGAAGATTACAATGGAGATTGGCTATAGAGTCAGTGTCGTGTTTCCCATGCAAAGACAAGGAGGTTAGTTCTAGTTAAATGAAGTGTGGTTACATTGTGGAAGGTAGGGCACTTTGTTATTGTGTAATGAGGGATAAATTCGTGTTGTGGAGGAGATGGGAAGTTGATTGGCGGTGATTGGAAGTGCCTTAGTGGAGCAAGGCAAATCTCAATATTATGAAGGCGATAATTTTTTGGGTCGCATTCTAGGTTGGAGTTCCAAGCTTGAATTGTTGGGGGGGGGGGGGAAGGATGGAAAAAGCCGCTTAGTAGAGTTGATAGAAATTTTCCATGGTCGATTTCATAGAGTGTAGCTTGAATTTGGGGAGGAGGATGTTGCATGCATTTTGGGTTGTACATGGACATTTACAGGAAGGGAGATAAGTGGATTTTGAGGAGAAGATAATTATGGGTAAGTGGTAAGTGACCAAGGAATTAATTAAATTAAATAATAAAGTTTTAAATCCAATTCATATAAAATCAATATCTTGTGCATACGAGGTCTAATCGAGGCGCCGTCTTCACTATTGCAATCGTATCTGGATTTTCTACAACTTGGGTTAGTTTGGGCTTAGGTAAGTTTACTCACCAGTTGGTTTGTATATTGTTAATACAATTTCTGTTCTGCTAAAACATAAATAATATAATGAATAATGCAAGCTATTACTTTTATACCCCTCGTTGCTTTTGAAAGAAAGTGACAACCATATATATAACCTCTCTTTTAACTGTCCAAAACATGTATCATGTCCCAGACTAATGAAGGTCTATGCAGATCGAGTAGTATGATTATATCTACTAAACAAAACTTATATTAAACTGGCAGTATAAAATTGCGATAAGTAAAGTGCATTAAGGAATTTTGTATAAGTTTTAACTTTCCATTCTATGTCAAGTCCTAGACTCCTTCTAGAGTTAAGACTATTCCCTTACTTAACCCGAAAGAATAGGTTTACAAACTGCTTGAGTAGCCGAACAAGACTTTGTTGCTTGAAGATCTCAATGAGACTTCAACTATAAATGGTAGTAAGTTTCTTGACTAATTGTGTTCTAGATGACACAGATAAGTCTATTAAGTACACCCTTCCTATAATCTTCTTAAGATGATGATTTGAACGTGTAATTGTAGGAAGTAAATTATTGAGAATATTTTTAAATCACAAGTGCGTATAGATTAGAAAGATAGGAAGAATTGGTTGGTGTAAAAGCGAACTCTCAACTTTATTTATAGATTTGAAAATTTATAATTGATAGTAGTAACCATTAGATGCATTACAGCTTTTAGGAACAAAGATGAATCTTTAAAAATTTGAACTTCTACGAAGAGGCACTTTTTGTTCGTCAGGTTCAGATGTTTGAAAAAAATGTTCAGATGACTAAGCAATACATTGGAGAAATCAAAAACTACAGGAACAAAATACGCACGATCCAGACGTATGGATATTTTGTTCCAGATGTTGCTACCATAACAGATGTCTGTGATAAAAATTCTAGATGTCTATTTATCATTATAAACGCCTGTTGCAAAAGTTCCAGACATTTGACACTTACCTATTTTTTCCCTTTATGTGTATATTTCATAGTTTCTTATCATGTCTTATTTTTTTTTACGAAAACCTTTGAATCTTTAAATAAAAATTGGTTAAATGATAGTTTTACTTTAAAGATGGTTTTCAAAATGTAGTTTTTTGTATGTTTGATCATCAACTCAAAGATTTTACATATAACTAAGATTACAAAATACTTGACAAACTATTTTTGTCTTCTTCAGTTGAGCTCAATTTTGATGCCGTTTGTCATATCTCCTTGTATATATTCCTGCACATTTAATGATAGTGTATATATATGGAAATGTATGGTTGTCTCATTGAAACTGAAAGGCAAGATCTAACATTCTACCCCTTTTTGACGATGACAACTATATATTTCAAAAAATAAATATGCAAGATCAAAATTACTCCCCGTATCAATATGCCCGGATTTTATTTTCCTTATACAATTATGCTTGGATTTTCTCCTCCTTTGTCATTAACAAAAAGGAATATATAAAGAATATGAAATGATGATATACATTAATATAAAAAATGTTTAAGAACACCATGAAAACAGTCATGGAGAAGAAAGAATGTAAATACCACAACAAGTTTATAAAGCCACTTATAACAATTAAATAACAAGAACATCACAAGTTTGAATATAAGCATCATAGTAAAACTAAAACATGACAAGTTTTTAACAAAACACACCACATGAAACATCACAAGTTTTAAACACAAAAACAAACATAAGTTATCACAAGGTTTTAATAAATAGACACACATAAGACATCACAACTTTAATTGAAAAAAGCCATGAACAATATGCCGTCAAGAAATTCGAGAACCCAATAAACCAAGATTCCATCCCAAATGAAAGCCTGTAGCCCGAATGTCCAAAAATTTAAATAAAACACTGAAACATACGTATAAGTATAATTTGTGACTGTTTAGTTTGAGAAAAAACGACTTAGAAGTTGTAGAAATACCTTATAGATCACCCTAAGTTGGTAATGGTGTTGGTGATTCTCCTCCAAAGTTCTTCCACGTTCTTCGAAGAATCGTTTTGAAATTTTTAACATCATTTGTGCTCCGGTCTTACTAGTTTTAATATGGTCAAGGCGGGAGTTGACTTGTGAAAAACATTGTGAGATTTGATTCTCAAGCTTCCTTCGATCTTTAAAGATAGTGATGTCAGATTGATTTTATAAATCCATTTTGTATCAATGACTATTTGATCATTTGGTCTTGGAACCAACTTCCAAACGTTATTTCATTCGAATTGATTTAGCTCTTCTTGCATAGTTAAAATCCAATAGTCATCGGTTGAAGCTTCCTTAGGATTTTAATGTTCCATATTAGATATAAATATGATATGACCCATTTGATTCAACTGATGTCTAGTTCTGACATTTGTATTTACTTCACCAATTGTATTTTCAATTGAATGACTTTTTTAAATTCATGGTGGAGTTCTAAGTTCATTTTCAATTGAATTTTTTGTAATCTGTTATTCTTCATTTTGAATTATAGTATTTTGAGATGAATTTTGTATGAATGGTTGCCTATAATATCTTCTTCATCATCTTTATTGTTTTTGAAATTTTCATCAAATGATATGCATAAAGTTTCCTTTATAGTTTTTATGCGTTTATCATATATCCATATGCTTTGCTTCGTTTCGAATATCTAATAAATATTCCTTCATCGGATTTCAGCTCGAATTTTCTTCATCGATATTTTGTATTTAATATAAAACATTTTAATCAAGAAAATCCTTAGATATGATATATTTGGTTTTCTACCGTTAAAAAGTTCGTATAATGTATGTTTAGTTAAAAGTCGAATAGTGAGACGATTTAATATATAGCATGTAGTAAACACGGCTTTAGTCCAGAAATGTTTTAGTAGTTGGCTACCACTAAGTAGAGTTCTAGCATACTTCTATAACGTTTAATTCTTTCTTTTTATAACTCCATTTTGTTGTGGAGTTATAAGAAATGATAAGTTGTAACTAATACACTTCTATAGCATACTTTTATGATAACTAAGACCTTTTTTATTAAAAGTTGATTAAGAATTATCAATAATTTTAAATCGATTTTCTTTACCTTTGTAAAAATTTGAAATACTTTTAGTGATATTTTCTAACTTGTTTTTAAGTCCTACTACTTCTAATTCTTATATTTTCATGTTGGAATTTCACTATAATTCTCTTTTGTTAATACATCATTCTTATTTTTCTAAGTTTCTATTTGGTTATTTAGCATAGTAAGTTGATATGTTATATCTACACATGAATCTTGTGATTTTACTAATTCCTATTTTAGAATTTTCTTTTCATTTTTTAACATATTAACTTCTTGTTCACTTCTATTCAACTTTCCTAATGTATCTTTATATTTTCTATTCATATATTTTAGCTTATCTAATAACTCAAAATTTATTTCAAATAGACCACCAAATGAGAGTTCACTTACATTGTTATTTTTAGCAATGTAGCATACATTTGTTTGTTCGAAGTCGCTGTCACCATATGAAGAAGAGGATGAGTTTAGAACATCCCAAAGTTGCTTAAAAGCATGCTTCTTCATTTTATGAAAATTCTCGATCTTATTCTTGAAATTCTTCTTCTTTTGTTATGGACGGTCTTTCTTTATGTGACCTATCTTATTGCATTCATAGCACTTGAGCGAAGATGTTGACGGATTGTTATTGCTTTTTCTATTATTGTCAAATTTCTTATTCTTTTTGAATTTCAAAATTTTCTAAAATTCTTGGCAAGAAATGCAATGTCATTGTCATCTTCACCAGAGTCATCATTCTCTGCTTGGAATGCAATTGTTTACCTACCTTGAGCTTGTACTTGTTTTTCCTCCCAATTCACTTCGTATGACATGAGATTTCCTATTAACTCTTTTGGTATATTGGTCGAAATGTCATTAGCTTCTTTAATAGCTAAGACTTTTCATTCCCACTTTTCTGTTAAAGAGTTTATAAATTTTAAAACAATACCAAAATCAGTATATTTTTCTCCGAGTGTTAGAAGGGAGTGTTATATGTCTTCGAATCTGCAGCACATGGCATTTATAGTTTCATCTTGCTTCATTCTAAAACTTTAAAATTATTTTTTAAGCATGGAAATCTTGCTATGCTTGACCTTGTTTGTGCCTTTATGAGTTATTTTTAAAGTGCGCCAAGTTTCATATGCAATGTATGCATACTAACTCTATTGAATTCATTTATATCTAAAGAACAGAAGAACATATTCATTGCCTTAGCATTACTAGTAGCATCATGTTTCTGAGTATTTGACCATTGTGCATAGTTAGTGGTAGGTATAATGTATTATTATTGAATGATATTCCAAGTGTCATAACCATTAGCTTGAATGTATATGTTCATGCTAGTTGATCAGTAATTATAATTTAGTCCGTTAGATAATGGTGGTCGTGCAATGGATTGACCTTCAACCAAATTTGATCTAGTATTATCCATATTACTTGAAATATCAAAAACTTTGTTACTATTATCGGATGGTATTGCTCTAATGCCAAATGAAAGTCTATGCAGATCGAGTAATATGATTGTATCTGCTAAATAAAACTTATATCAATTCGGTGGTATAAAAATTACGATAAGTAAAGTACACCAGAGATTTATAATGGTTCGAACTTCCTGTTCTACATCCAGTCTTAGACTTCTTATGGATTTGAGACTCACTTAACCCAGAGGAATAGGTTCTACAAATCGCTTGAGCAGCCGAACATGACTTTGTTGCCTGAAGATCTCAACGGGACTTTAACTACGAATGGCTGCAAAGTTCTTGACTGATTGTGTTCTAGATAACATAGATAAGTTTATTAAATGCACCCTTCATATATTCTTCTTAAGATGATGATTTGAAATTGTAATTGTAGGAAGTAAACTATTGAGAATATTTTTAAATCACAAGTGCATATAAATTAGAAAGATGGAAAGAATTGTTAGTGGTAAAGTGAATTCTCAACTTTATTATAGATGAAAACCTCTGATTGAACCATAAAAAGTATTGTAACTTTTGGAAAAGAAGACGACTCTTTAAAAATTTGAATTTCTGTGAAGATACACTTATGTTCACCAGGTTCAAATGTTTGAAAAAATGTCCAAATGGCTGAGCATTACATTGGAGAAACCAGACACTACAGGATCAAAATACACATGATCCAAACCTCTGGATATGTTGTTCTGGACATTTGTTACCATAACAGACGTCTATGATAAAAAAAATTAAGTGCCTACTTATCATTATTGACGTCTGTTGCAAAAGTTCCAAATGTCTGAAACTTGCCTATTTTGTTCTTTTATGTGTATATTTCATAATTTCTAATCGTGGCTTATTTTTTTACGAAAACCTTTAAATCTTTAAATCAACATTGGTCAAATGATAACTTTACCTTAAAGATGGTTTTCAAAATGTATTTTTTGTTTGTAACCATCAACTTGAAGATTTTACATAATACATAAGAAAACAAAAATACATGACAAGCTCATTTTGTATTCTTCAATTGAACTCGATTGTGATGTCGATCGTCATATCTCCTTGTATATATTTCTACACACATAATGATAGCGTGTGTGTGTATATGTATAGTTGTTTCATTAAAAACAAAAAGGAGGGACCTAATAACTTATTATTTACGTGTTTGATATTGATGTGTGAAAAGTGATAGGGTGTTGTGAATGGTTGACGAAATTGTCGATATAAACGCACTTGGAAAATCCCTTGTATTAACACTTGTTAAACGTGAATGTAAATTTTTAATATATATATATATATATATATATATATATATATATATATTGGATGGTTCTATACACATGTTTGGTTGTGTTTGATCTAAATGAATTGGTTTGGAAAGTTATTGAAAATGTGAAACAAAATGGTGTTGAAAAATACTGATTTTAGTACAAGAAAATGGAATTTTACTTTGGATATTCTTCTAATCTTTTCAAAGTAGATGTGAAAAGTTATTAAAGTATTTTATAAAGGAAGTCTGAAGTTCAGATATGTTTTTATAATTGCTTTTGCATTTTTAAAGTAAAGAGTATTAAATTACAAAAACATGTTTTTATGGTTTTTAAATAAATTATTAAATAAGTATTTATAAGTAGTATTTTGAACAAATATTTTAAACCATATTATAAGTATTATTAAGTATTTTTAAATGTAAATAATTTTTAAGAAATTTGTTAAAAGTTACAATAAAGTAATTTAAAGCTTATGTAAAATAATATCATTTCAAAAGGTTTTTAGTAAATATATAAGTTTTGGAAAAAGCCAGTTAAGCCTTTATTAAGTAAGAAAAAAGGATTTCGACATTTGTGTTTAAATGAAAGGTTTTATGAAGTTATGTGAAAGTACATTAATTTTGTAACAATCTATAACAACACGCATATTTATCGATTTTATATTTAAATATTTTATTTAAATATTTTATCGTTAGTCGGATTTTAGTCCGAAAAGCTACTTTTTGCATACGGTCGAATTAGGACTCGGGACCACTCCCATTGAGTTTAAAATGCCGTTTGCGACCTTTTTGAGTATAAGCTTCGATATGTTTGGAGAAAGTTGATTTTTGCTACTTTTTACTTTGGGTTTGGTTTTTGGACTCAGCCCTATGTTAACTTATACTCCAAAACTGAACCACTCTCCCCATTCTCCCTCATTCTCTTCTCTTTTCAGTTTTCTTAGCATTAATGGTGGGAGAGATTGGAAATTAAAACTCCAAAACCCTAGTTCCTCTTGCAAATCAAATTCCTAGCTCCAAACTCAAGAAGAACCCATTGGTAAGCTTCTCTCCTTCTTCTCCAACTTATTCTCTTACCAATTTCAGAAATTCCTAAACCTAATTTCAGGAATGCTCTTGTTTTGAGCTTAGGTTCAAGCCCAATTGGATTGTGTTGAAGAGAGGTTGATTCTCCATTTTCTTTCAAGCTTCTTCTTGTTCGATTTTGTGAAAAGGTGAGATTTTTATCTCACATCTATGCTTATACTTATCTTTGGATGTTAGGTATGAATTCCTAACACTTATTCGTGTGTATTAGCTCTTGGTTTGGATTGATTTGGTGAAAATCCTAACATTTGGTGTTTTGGGTTCAATTCCTTAAAAATCATAGCTTTGAGGATCAAATGTGTTTTTGGTGACGCATCGAGGAGCCAATAGGGCCGGGTAGCCGTTAGGCATAATTCCCTTGCGTCCGTGCTCGTTCGGTTGCGAATTGATGGAGGTTTCATATCAATACATGGGCATAAATAGGCAGAGCATCAGGTTCGGCCGACCGACCCCCTGGTCCGGTCGACCGACCTGATGCCAAGTGCATAAGCACTTTCTGTTTTAGGGTCCGGTCGACCGACTACAGGGGTTCGGTCAACCGACCTGATGCCGAGGAGTTTTTCAATACAAGGTTCGGTCGACCGAGCACTGTATGTCGGCCGACCGACCTGATGATTTTTGCCTACTTGGCCTTATTGCTTGAATTTCCAACTTAAATCGATTCGGGTTGTTTCCTATTGATTGTTATCAATTATTATGACTTTGATGACTCCTTTTTAGGGATTTTTGAATATCCATTTCGATGGATTCTTTATCGGTTTTGTTGGATATTTATTCACATCTTCGTGTGTGAATTTTAGTGATTGATTGTTCCTACAATCTTCTTTGTGTTTTGTCACTTTAAAAATATAAAGGTTTTCTATACTAGTAGTAAATATCAAAACTCTTTCCTCAAACGATTTCAATGCTATTTTAATACCAAATTCGTTTATAAAACCGTTTTCCAATCTATTAGTATATACAAACCTTTACCTCACTCGTATGAGAAATCTAATTAAACGACTTAGTAAAACAAGTGGTATGAAACGCTTGCGTTCACTTTGTTGGTTAATTCTTGGACTTGTTCGATTGAAACTCTTGTGACAATTTTCTAGTGGAGATCTACAATTTGTTCGTAAATATTTAAGTTAAGCTAGTGGTTATGGGACATGATGCTAAGCTCATATATTTACTAGCTTACTGTAATCGACACTTCTCGATGATCATGACGATCATTTTTGTGATTTAGACTAGCAATGTGCGATGTCTCTTTGTCTGCGTGGGAGACTAAACCCCGTTCGTGTGTCAAATTTGTGGGGTAGCAACCCACGGTCTTCGGACATTTCGTGTGTCAAATTAATGGCTAGCTACCATGAGATAGCTTCTCGTTCATGTGTTACAGCTGTTGGTGAGTTTTCATGCTCCCGTTCATATGATAGGCCTCCCCCCCTTATTTTGTGAAATTTCTGGATTTCGTGTGTCGAATTCTGGAATTTATACTTCACCTATTTTTGTGATTTCTATTGATATGATTTATCAATTCTTATGCATAGGTGAATTTGTGTGTCATTGACTGGATTTCTTGTGTTGATTTCTGGATTTATGTTTCACCAACTTTGTGATTTCTATTGATATTATTTATCAATTCTTGTGCATAGGTGAATTCGTGTGTCATTAACTTGTTGTGAATACAAGTTTTGGGTATGATACCCTTTTTGGATCTTTGAGAAGATTCTTTGATATTGATTAATCGATTGTTGATTATCATTTACATACTTATAGTAGTATGCCATTATGGATATTATACGTCTATGACATATCTTATATGTCATTTATTGTGCCTTGGTGAATGAAATTAGGAGTATGACAATCCTTTTTATCTTGAGTAGATTATCGTGATATTGATTAATCTCTTGTTGATTTTCAATTACTTATATATATCACAGCTTGGCATTGTGATTATTGTGTGTTTAGTCATATCTCTTATTCTATATCGTTTCATCTGATATTTATAGTTAGACTGATCCGTTTATTATTTTCTTATTAAATAATACTCGGGTCAGACCGGGATGTTACAGGTGCTTCAGCTTGACTTCTCTCTTGGGATTGATTTCTCTGACCTTTTGGTTAACTACTTAGCTTAGTAGTTATTTTGTTGTATACACTTGAGATATAGACTCATAGTTGTATTCTTTTGAATAGCACGTGTTGCTATTCTTTTGTTTTATTGTGGATCTTTTTAGACCACTACTCTGATATACACTGCCATGTGTTAATTATATATTCATATCTTCTTCCGCCTTTGTGATATGAATTATCTGTAACTGATTTATGTTATGTTTATTTCTATATTTGTTTCCGAAGATTTTATATAGCCACTGTGTGATAGCTTTGAGTTTGTATCTGTATGTCGGATTTCCTCTAGAGATGAAAAGTTATATTTTTCTATGGCATACCGGTACTCGCACAAAGCAATTATAAAGATGGTCGCTCCTCAACAGCCTTATTCTCCGTGCTAGTCGACAACATTACTCCGTAGTGTTCTTGGCTAGCGTGGGTATAGAGGTGGGGCGTCACAGCTTGGTATCGGAGCCAAACTTCGGAACAATATGGAATATTATAACAAGGATCATCGTCCTAAGTCTTTCTTAGGAGTCGTGCTTTAAGATTTTATTCGGGTCTACGTACCGTTCTATCCTATTTTCTTTTATGATTCCTTGTTTTGTCTATCAAGATTGCTTGATATTCAATTTGGTGAATAACCTTTTTCTTCTTCTTCTTTCTTTGAAAAGGAAGAGAAATGTCCAGACCAGGCCGCCCCAGAGCCGTGCCATCTAGCACTCCGCCCAGGATGGAGTTTTTATGACTGCTCAACAGCTTCTTGATTTAGTGACAAATGCTCAAGCAGCTGGAGCTAACCCGGAACCTACTCACCCAAAGTCGGGATTTGCACGCTTGTGTAGCGATTACACTAATTTGGGTGGGGAGCCATTCAGAGGTTCCGAAACTGTTATTGAAGTACAGTCTTGGCTAAGATCATGCGATCGAATCTTTTCTCGTATGAATCTTATTGACCTTCACCGAGTTCAGGTGGCCTCTAGTATGCTCCGAGAAAGAGCAGTGGACTGGTACGAACTTCTTATTTATGAGATTAATGAAGCGGATCTCACCTGGGATAAATTCGGAGAACTCTTCGAATTAAAATTCGTGCCAGAAGCTGAGAAAGTGACATTGGCTCGACGATTTATAGACCTTGTTCAAGGTGAGTCCTCCGTGACTGATTACGTCGCCTCCTTCGAGTCGCTTTCCAAATATGGGGTTGAATACATCAACACGCCTCTGAAGAAGAATCAGAGATTTGTTTATGGCTTAAACAAAAGTCTCAAGAAGCCATTACTTCTAAAGTTAGAAGTTTCTTTTGATCAACTCGTTGATATCGCTCTTCGTCTTGAAAAGGTGGATAGGGAGAATGATGTTGAAGTGGTGGGTTCCAAACTAAACTTCAACAACAACAAGAGGCCAAGCAAATGCAAAGGCCCTTATCCCAATAAGAAAGGGAGGCAAGCAACTCCTACTGAAAAGACCTATTCCTCTACTCAAGGGAAATGCTATAATTGTGGTTCGAAAGACCATTTTGCGAACAAGTGTTCAAAGCCTCGTAGTTGTCGCTATTGCAAGAGCCCGGACCATTTTGTGCATATGTGTCCCAAACTTCAAAATAGGAGGGAGGGAAAGCTTAATGTTGCTCAAGCCCCTGGCAACACATCTTGTGGTCAAGGTATGCCTCATTCTATCCTTGATGGAATTATTTTATTTCGTGATCATCCTATTCGAGTTCTTTTTGATACGGGTGCGTCCCATTCTTTTATATCAAAAGAACTTGTTGATACTTTCTCCTTGGATGTTTTGTGTTTAATGACTTCTTTGAGAATTGCGAATCCGGTTGGTGGATCCGCAACAATCAGTTTATTGTGTAAAGATGTCGAGATTATTTTGTGTGATTTTCCTTTCCGAGCCGATTTGCATGTCATGCGTTATTTAGGCTTTGGAATGATTTTGGGAATGGATTGGATCAACCGTAATGGAGCTCATATCCTATGTCCTGAGCGGACTATTCATCTTCGACATCCTCAATCTGTTAATCAGGTTTCTGTTATTCTTAAAGATTCGGATTCTGCTTTGGTTGCATCTTTATATTCTTTAAATCCTCGTGATGACGATGATGATGATGAGGGTGATATTATTTCTCTTATTCACGTCGTTCGTGAATTTTCCGACATATTCGAGCCCGTTTTAGGATTACCACCTAAGCGAGCAATTGAGTTCAGAATTAATCTTATTCCTGGAGCTCAATCTATCACTCGTCCTCCTTATCGTATGTCCAATAAAGAAAACGAGGAGATGCGTAAACAATTATCCGAATTGGAGACGAAGCAATTTATTCGCTCTAGTTCTTCGCCTTGGGGAGCTTCAGCTATTTTCGTGAAGAAATCCAATGGAACACTTAGGCTTTGCGTTGACTACCGCAAGCTTAATGATCTTACTATCAAAAATAAATATCCTCTACCTCGGATTGATGATCTATTCGATCAGCTTAGTGGTGCTAGAGTCTTTTCGCAATTAGACTTAGCTACTGGATTTCATCAACTTCGTATTGCAGAGGATAGCATTCCTTTGACATCGTTCCGCACTCATTATGGATCTTATGAATGGCTTGTTATGCCATTTGGTCTAACGAATGCTCCGGCTTATTTCGTTGACCTTATGAATAGAGTTTTTAAAGACTTCCTCGATCGATTTGTTCTCATCTTTATCGATGATATTCTTGTGTATTCAAAAACCGAAGAGGAGCATGAAAAACATCTTCGGATTGTGTTGGAAACTCTTAGGAGTAATCAATTAAAGGCAAAATTTTCTAAATGCCACTTTTGGCAATCTCGTGTGAAATTTCTCGGTCATATTATTTCCGAATCTGGAATTTCTGTAGATCCTTCAAAGATTGAAGCGATTCAAGATTGGAAGAGACCGGAGAGTGTGACAGAGATTCGTAGTTTTCTTGGATTGGCAGGCTATTACCGTCGTTTTATCAAAGACTTTTCTAAGATTGTCGTGTCTCTCACCGGCTTGATGAAGAAAGGTGTTAAATACATTTGGTCGGACAAATGTGAAGTTTCTTTTCAGAAATTAAAAGAACTTCTTTCTAATGCTCCTATTCTCGTTATTCTCGGGGGGAATCAAGATTTCGTTGTTTATACCGATGCTAGTCGCGTTGGTTTGGGTGCCGTTCTTATGCAAAGAGAACGTGTTATTGCTTATGCTTCTAGGCAATTGAAGCCTGCTGAGACTAGATATGCCACTCATGATTTAGAGCTCGCGGCTATTGTTTTCGCCCTTCGTATTTGGCATCATTATCTTTTAGGAGATAAATTTGTTCTTTATACCGATCATAAGTCCTTGAAGTATTTATTCTCTCAAAAGGAACTTAATTTGCGTCAACAGCGTTGGCTCGAATTTCTTGCACCATATGATCTTGATATTCTTTATACTCCCGGTAAGGGTAATTGTGTCGCCGATGCTCTTAGCCGTAAACAACAAGCTGTTGTTTCTATGATGATATCCGAATGGAACGATCTCGAGATCTTATCCACTTATCAGATTCGAGAGCGTGTTCCCAATTTATGTTCATCTCTTGCTTTATGTAGCCTTGAGGCTCGTCCTTCTCTTTTAGACCGCATTCTTGAAGCTTAAGGGTTAGATCCTGAATTGGCTCTTCTTGGCCAAAATATTAGGGATAAAATTGATATTGAAGGATCGAAAGACTTTGATATCGATGCTCGTGGCGGCATTCGGAAATTTGGTAGACTTGTCGTGCCAAATATTGGTGGTCTTCGTGAAGATATTTTAGAAGATTCTCATCGTTCTAAATTTACCATTCATCCCGGTAGTAGTAAAATGTACGCGGATATGAAGCGACTTTATTATTGGGAGGGAATGAAACTCGATATTGCTAACTTTGTTAAGTGTTGCGTGACTTGCCAACTCGTTAAGTCCGAACATCAAAGGCCCGGTGGGTTATTGCAACCTTTAGAAATTCCAGTTTGGAAGTGGGATCAAATTTCCATGGATTTTATAGATGGCCTTCCCCGTTCTCGTTCGGGTCATGATAGCTTATGGGTGATCGTTGATAGACTTACTAAATTCGCCCATTTTATTCCCGTTCGATCTAATCGAACCGTTCCTCTTTTGGCCAAAATCTTTATCAAAGAAATTGTTAAATTGCATGGAGTTCCTACTTCTATTGTTAGCGATCGTGATCCATTGTTTACTAGTGGATTTTGGAAGAGTCTTCAAAAAGCTTTAGGAACGAAGCTTAATTTTAGCACCGCTTATCATCCCCAGTCCGATGGACAAACCGAGCGTGTTAATCAAACTCTTGAAGATCTTCTTCGTGCTTGTGTGCTTGATTTCGGTGGGAGTTGGGAAGATCATATTTCTCTTGTTGAATTTTCCTATAATAATAGCTTCCAATCTAGTATTGGTATGGCACCTTTTGAGGCACTCTATGGTAGGCCATGCCGATCTCCTTCTTGTTGGCTTGAGGCCGGTGAGAAGCTGGTTTTAGGTCCAGATTTTATTCGTGATTCCACAGAGAAAATTGAACTTATTCGACATAGGATGAAAGAAGCCCAGAGTAGACAAAAATCCTATGCCGATAACCGGAGAAGGAAGTTAGAATTTTCTGTGGGAGATCTTGTGTTCATTCGTGTTTCACCTATGAAGGGTGTTGTACGTTTCAGTCGATCGGGAAAACTAGCGCCTCGATATATTGGGCCATTTCCTATCACCGAACGTACTGGTTCCATGGCTTATCGCCTTTTATTACCGGCTCAGTTTTCTGCTATGCATGACGTGTTTCACGTTTCTCAACTTCGGAAATGTCTTCGAGATTCCGATTCTGTTCATGAGCCCGGTGTTGTGGAAGAGATTGAAGTTTCGCCTAATTTAACTTATGAGCAACATCCTATATGTATTATTGCTTCGGAGGTCAAGCGACTTTGAAATAAAGATGTTCCGCTTGTTAAAGTTCAATGGTCTTCAAATCCTAAGGGTTGTTCTTGGGAATCTAGGGTGTACATCGAGCGAACACATCCGGACTTACTTTCTCGTGCTCTTTAAGGTGAATCTTTTGTTTCAAATTCCTTTTGTGTCGAATATGCTTTTATGGTTGTTACTTTATGTTCTCTTCTTAAATATTGCGAGGACGCAATTTCTTTAAGGAGGAGAGTCTGTAACAACCCGCATATTTATCGATTTTATATTTAAATATTTTATTTAAATATTTTATCGTTAGTCGGATTTTAGTCCGAAAAGATACTTTTTGCATACGGTCGAATTAGGACTCGGGACCACTCCCATTGAGTTTAAAATGCCGTTTGCGACCTTTTTGAGTATAAGCTTCGATATGTTTAGAGAAAGTTGATTTTTGCTACTTTTTACTTTGGGTTTGGTTTTTGGGCTCAGCCCTATGTTAACTTATACTCCAAAACTGAACCACTCTCCCCATTCTCCCTCATTCTCTTCTCTTTTCAGTTTTCTTAGCATTAATGGTGGGAGAGATTGGAAATTAAAACTCCAAAACCCTAGTTCCTCTTGCAAATCAAATTCCTAGCTCCAAACTCAAGAAGAACCCATTGGTAAGCTTCTCTCCTTCTTCTCCAACTTATTCTCTTACCAATTTCAGAAATTCCTAAACCTAATTTCGGGAATGCTCTTGTTTTGAGCTTAGGTTCAAGCCCAATTGGGTTGTGTTGAAGAGAGGTTGATTCTCCATTTGCTTTCAAGCTTCTTCTTGTTCGATTTTGTGAAAAGGTGAGATTTTTATCTCACATCTATGCTTATACTTATCTTCGGATGTTAGGTATGAATTCCTAACACTTATTCGTGTGTATTAGCTCTTGATTTGGATTGATTTGGTGAAAATCCTAACTTTTGGTGTTTTGGGTTCAATTCCTTAAAAATCATAGCTTTGAGGATCAAATGTGTTTTTGGTGATGCATCGAGGAGCCAATAGGGCCGGGTAGCCGTTAGGCATAATTCCCTTGCGTCCGTGCTCGTTCGGTTGCGAATTGATGGAGGTTTCATATCAATACATGGGCATAAATAGGCAGAGCATCAGGTTCGGCCGACCGACCCCCTGGTCCGGTTGACCGACCTGATACCAAGTGCATAAGCACTTTCTGTTTTAGGGTCCGGTCGACCGACTACAGGGGTTCGGTCGACCGACCTGATGCCGAGGAGTTTTTCAATACAAGGTTCGGTCGACCGAGCACTGTATGTCGGCCGACCGACCTGATGATTTTTGCCTACTTGGCCTTATTGCTTGAATTTCCAACTTAAATCGATTCGTGTTGTTTCCTATTGATTGTTATCAATTATTATGACTTTGATGACTCCTTTTTAGGGATTTTTGAATATCCATTTCGATGGATTCTTTATCGGTTTCGTTGGATATTTATTCACATCTTTGTGTGTGAATTTTAGTGATTGATTGTTCCTACAATCTTCTTTGTGTTTTGTCACTTTAAAAATATAAAGGTTTTCTATACTATTAGTAAATATCAAAACTCTTTCCTCAAACGATTTCAATACTATTTTAATACCAAATTCGTTTATAAAACCGTTTTCCAATCTATTAGTATATACAAACCTTTACCTCACTCGTATGAGAAATCTAATTAAACGACTTAGTAAAACAAGTGGTATGAAACGCTTGCGTTCACTTTGTTGGTTAATTCTTGGACTTGTTCGATTGAAACTCTTGTGACACTTTTCTAGTGGAGATCTACAATTTGTTCGTAAATATTTAAGTTAAGCTAGTGGTTATGGGACATGATGCTAAGCTCATATATTTACTAGCTTACTGTAATCGACACTTCTCGATGATCATGACGATCATTTTTGTGATTTAGACTAGCAATGTGCGATGTCTCTTTGTCTGCGTGGGAGACTAAACCCCGTTCGTGTGTCAAATTTGTGGGGTAGCAACCCACGGTCTTCGGACATTTCGTGTGTCAGGTCTTCGGACCATTCGTGTGTCAAATTAATGGCTAGCTACCATGAGATAGCTTCTCGTTCATGTGTTACAGCTGTTGGTGAGTTTTCATGCTCCCGTTCATGTGATAGGCCTCCCCCCCTTATTTTGTGAAATTTCTGGATTTCGTGTGTCGAATTCAGGAATTTATACTTCACCTATTTTTGTGATTTCTATTGATATGATTTATCAATTCTTGTGCATAGGTGAATTTGTGTGTCATTGACTGGATTTCTTGTGTTGATTTCTGGAATTTATGTTTCACCAACTTTGTGATTTCTATTGATATGATTTATCAATTCATGTGCATAGGTGAATTCGTGTGTCATTAACTTGTTGTGAATACAAGTTTTGGGTATGATACCCTTTTTGGATCTTTGAGAAGATTCTTTGATATTGATTAATCGATTGTTGATTATCATTTACATACTTATAGTAGTATGCCATTATGGATATTATACGTCTATGACATATCTTATATGTCATTTATTGTGCCTTGGTGAATGAAATTAGGAGTATGACAATCCTTTTTATCTTGAGTAGATTATCGTGAGATTGATTAATCTCTTGTTGATTTTCAATTACTTATATATATCACAGCTTGGCATTGTGATTATTATGTGTTTAGTCATATCTCTTATTCTATATCGTTTCATCTGATATTTATAGTTAGACTGATCCGTTTATTATTTTCTTATTAAATAATACTCGGGTCAGACCGGGATGTTACAGGTGCTTCAGCTTGACTTCTCTCTTGGGATTGATTTCTCTGACCTTTTGGTTAACTACTTAGATTAGTAGTTATTTTGTTGTATACACTTGAGATATAGACTCATAGTTGTATTCTTTTGTATAGCACGTGTTGCTATTTTTTTGTTTTATTGTGGATCTTTTTAGACCACTACTCTGATATACACTGCCATGTGTTAATTATATATTCATATCTTCTTCCGCTTTTGTGATATGAATTATCTGTGACTGATTTATGTTATGTTTATTTCTATATTTGTTTCCGAAGATTTTATATAGCCATTGTGTGATAGCTTTGAGTTTGTATCTGTATGTCGGATTTCCTCTAGAGATGAAAAGTTATATTTTTATCTGGCATACCAGTACTCGCACAAAGCAATTATATAGATGGTCGCTCCTCAACAGCCTTATTCTCCGTGCTAGTCGACAGCATTACTCCGTAGTGTTCTTGGCTAGCGTGGGTTTAGAGGTGGGGCGTCACAGCTTGGTATCGGAGCCAAACTTCGGAACAATATGGAATATTATAATAAGGATTATCGTCCTAAGTCTTTCTTAGGAGTCGTGCTTTAGGATTTTATTCGGGTCTACGTACCGTTCTATCCTATTTTCTTTTATGATTCCTTGTTTTGTCTATCAAGATTGCTTGATATTCAATTTGGTGAATAACCTTTTTCTTCTTCTTCTTTCTTTGAAAAGGAAGAGAAATGTCTAGACCAGGCCGCCCCAGAGCCGTGCCATCTAGCACTCCGCCCCAGGATGGAGTTTTTATGACTGCTCAACAGCTTCTTGATTTAGTGACAAATGCTCAAGCAGCTGGAGCTAACCCGGAACCTACTCACCCAAAGTCGGGATTTGCACGCTTGTGTAGCGATTACACTAATTTGGGTTGGGAGCCATTCAGAGGTTCCGAAACTGTTATTGAAGTACAGTCTTGGCTAAGGTCATGCGATCGAATCTTTTCTCGCATGAATCTTATTGACCTTCACCGAGTTCAGGTGGCCTCTAGTATGCTCCGAGAAAAAGCATTGGACTGGTACGAACTTCTTATTTCTGAGATTAATGAAGCGGATCTCACCTGGGAGAAATTCCGAGAACGCTTCGAATTAAAATTCGTGCCAGAAGCTGAGAAAGTGACATTGGCTCGACGATTTATAGACCTTGTTCAAGGTGAGTCCTCCGTGACTGATTACGTCGCCTCCTTCGAGTCGCTTTCCAAATATGGGGTTGAATACATCAACACCCCTCTGAAGAAGAATCAGAGATTTGTTTGTGGCTTAAACAAAAGTCTCAAGAAGCCATTACTTCTAAAGTTAGAAGTTTCTTTTGATCAACTCGTTGATATCGCTCTTCGTCTTGAAGAGGCGGATAGGGAGAATGATGTTGAAGTGGTGGGTTCCAAACCAAACTTCAACAACAAGAAGAGGCAAAGCAAATTCAAAGGCCCTTATCCCAATAAGAAAGGGAGGCAAGCAACTCCTACTGAAAAGACCTTTTCCTCTACTCAAGGGAAATGCTATAATTGTGGTTCGAAAGACCATTTTGCGAACAAGTGTTCAAAGCCTCGTACTTGTCGCTATTGCAAGAGCCCGGACCATTTTATGCATGTGTGTCCCAAACTTCAAAATAGGAGGGAGGGAAAGCTTAATGTTGCTCAAGCCCCTGGCAACACATCTCGTGGTCAAGGTATGCCTCATTCTATCCTTGATGGAATTATTTTATTTCGTGATCATCCTATTCGAGTTCTTTTTGATACGGGTGCGTCCCATTCTTTTATATCAAAAGAACTTGTTGATACTTTCTCCTTGGATGTTTTGTGTTTAATGACTTCTTTGAGAATTGCGAATCCGGTTGGTGGATCCGCAACAATCAGTTTATTGTGTAAAGATGTCGAGATTATTTTGTGCGATTTTCCTTTCCGAGCCGATTTGCATGTCATGCGTTATTTAGGCTTTGGAATGATTTTGGGAATGGATTGGCTCAACCGTAATGGAGCTCATATCCTATGTCCTGAGCGGACTATTCATCTTCGACATCCTCAATCTGTTAATCAGGTTTCTGTTATTCTTAAAGATTCAGATTCTGCTTTGGTTGCATCTTTATATTCTTTAAATCCTCGTGATGACGATGATGATGATGAGGGTGATATTATTTCTCTTATTCACGTCGTTCGTGAATTTTCCGACATATTCGAGCCCGTTTTAGGATTACCACCTAAGCAAGCAATTGAGTTCAGAATTAATCTTATTCCTGGAGCTCAACCTATCACTCGTCCTCCTTATCGTATGTCCAATAAAGAAAACGAGGAGATGCGTAAACAATTATCCGAATTGGAGACGAAGCAATTTATTCGCTCTAGTTCTTCTCCTTGGGTAGCTTCAGCTATTTTCGTGAAGAAATCCGATGGAACACTTAGGCTTTGCGTTGACTACCGCAATCTTAATGATCTTACTATCAAAAATAAATATCCTCTACCTCGGATTGATGATCTATTCGATCAGCTTAGTGGTGCTAGAGTCTTTTCGCAATTAGACTTAGCTACTGGATTTCATCAACTTCGTATTGCAGAGGATAGCATTCCTTTGACATCGTTCCGTACTCATTATGGATCTTATGAATGGCTTGTTATGCCATTTGGTCTAACGAATGCTCCGGCTTATTTCGTTGACCTTATGAATAGAGTTTTTAAAGACTTCCTCGATCGATTTGTTCTCATCTTTATCGATGATATTCTTGTGTATTCAAAAACCGAAGAGGAGCATGAAAAACATCTTCGGATTGTGTTGGAAACTCTTAGGAGTAATCAATTAAAGGCAAAATTTTCTAAATGCCACTTTTGGCAATCTCGTGTGAAATTTCTCGGTCATATTATTTCCGAATCTGGAATTTCTGTGGATCCTTCAAAGATTGAAGCGATTCAAGATTGGAAGAGACCGGAGAGTGTGACAGAGATTCGTAGTTTTCTTGGATTGGCGGGCTATTACCGTCGTTTTATCAAAGACTTTTCTAAGATTGTCGTGCCTCTCACCGGCTTGACGAAGAAAGGTGTTAAATACATTTGGGCGGACAAATGTGAAGTTTCTTTTCAGAAATTAAAAGAACTTCTTTCTAATGCTCCTATTCTCGTTATTCCCAGGGGAAATCAAGATTTCGTTGTTTATACCGATGCTAGTCGTGTTGGTTTGGGTGCCATTCTTATGCAAAGAGAACGTGTTATTGCTTATGCTTCTAGGCAATTGAAGCCTGCTGAGACTAGATATGCCACTCATGATTTAGAGCTCGCGGCTATTGTTTTCGCCCTTCGTATTTGGCGTCATTATCTTTTAGGAGAGAAATTTGTTCTTTATACCGATCATAAGTCCTTGAAGTATTTATTCTCTCAAAAGGAACTTAATTTGCGTCAACAGCGTTGGCTCGAATTTCTTGCACCATATGATCTTGATATTCTTTATACTCCCGGTAAGGGTAATCGTGTCGCCGATGCTCTTAGCCGTAAACAACAAGCTGTTGTTTCTATGATGATATCCGAATGGAACGATCTCGAGATCTTATCCACTTATGAGATTCGAGAGCGTGTTCCCGTTTTATGTTCATCTCTTGCTTTATGTATCCTTGAGGCTCGTCCTTCTCTTTTAGACCGCATTCTTGAAGCTCAAGGGTTAGATCCTGAATTGGCTCTTCTTGGCCAAAATATTAGGGATAAAATTGATATTGAAGGATTGAAAGACTTTGATATCGATTCTCGTGGCGGCATTCGGAAATTTGGTAGACTTGTCGTGCCAAATATTGGTGGTCTTCGTGAAGATATTTTAGAAGATTCTCATCGTTCTAAATTTACCATTCATCCCGGTAGTAGTAAAATGTACGCGGATATGAAGCGACTTGGGAATGAAACTCGATATTGCTAACTTTGTTAAGTGTTGCGTGACTTGCCAACTCGTTAAGGCCGAACATCAAAGGCCCGTTGGGTTATTGCAACCTTTAGAAATTCCAGTTTGGAAGTGGGATCAAATTTTCATGGATTTTATAGATGGCCTTCCCTGTTCTCGTTCGGGTCATGATAGCTTATGGGTGATCGTTGATAGACTTACTAAATCCGCCCATTTTATTCCCGTTCGATCTAATCGAACCGTTCCTCTTTTGGCCAAAATCTTTATCAAAGAAATTGTTAAATTGCATGGAGTTCCTACTTCTATTGTTAGCGATCGTGATCCATTATTTACTAGTGGATTTTGGAAGAGTCTTCAAAAAGCTTTGGGAACGAAGCTTAATTTTAGCACCGCTTATCATCCCCAGTCCGATGGACAAACCGAGCGTGTTAATCAAACTCTTGAAGATCTTCTTCGTGCTTGTGTGCTTGATTTCGGTGGGAGTTGGGAAGATCATATTTCTCTTGTTGAATTTTCCTATAATAATAGCTTCCAATCTAGTATTGGTATGGCACCTTTTGAGGCACTCTATGGTAGGCCATGCCGATCTCCTTCTTGTTGGCTTGAGGCCGGTGAGAAGCTGGTTTTAGGTCTAGATTTTATTCGTGATTCCACAGAGAAAATTGAACTTATTCGACATAGGATGAAAGAAGCCCAGAGTAGACAAAAATCCTATGCCGATAACCGGAGAAGGAAGTTAGAATTTTCTGTGGGAGATCTTGTGTTCATTCGTGTTTCACCTATGAAGGGTGTTGTACGTTTCAGTCGATCGGGAAAACTAGCGCCTCGATATATTGGGCCATTTCCTATCACCGAACGTATTGGTTCCATGGCTTATCGCCTTTTATTAGCGGCTCAGTTTTCTGCTATGCATGACGTGTTTCACGTTTCTCAACTTCGGAAATGTCTTCGAGATTCCAATTCTGTTCTTGAGCCCGGTGTTGTGGAAGAGATTGAAGTTTCGCCTAATTTAACTTATGAGCAACATCCTATATGTATTATTGCTTCGGAGGTCAAGCGACTTCGAAATAAAGATGTTCCGCTTGTTAAAGTTCAATGGTCTTCAAATCCTAAGGATTGTTCTTGGGAATCTAGAGAGTACATCGAGTGAACACATCCGGACTTACTTTCTCGTGCTCTTTAAGGTGAATCTTTTGTTTCAAATTCCTTTTGTGTCGAATATGCTTTTATGGTTGTTACTTTATGTTCTCTTCTTAAATATTGCGAGGACGCAATTTCTTTAAGGAGGGGAGTCTGTAACAACCCGCATATTTATCGATTTTATATTTAAATATTTTATTTAAATATTTTATCGTTAGTCGGATTTTAGTTCGAAAAGCTACTTTTTGCATACGGTCGAATTAGGACTCGGGACCACTCCCATTGAGTTTAAAATGCCGTTTGCGACCTTTTTGAGTATAAGCTTCGATATGTTTGGAGAAATTTGATTTTTGCTACTTTTTACTTTGGGTTTGGTTTTTGGGCTCAGCCCTATGTTAACTTATACTCCAAAACTGAACCACTCTCCCCATTCTCCCTCATTCTCTTCTCTTTTCAGTTTTCTTAGCATTAATGGTGGGAGAGATTGGAAATTAAAACTCCAAAACCCTAGTTCCTCTTGCAAATCAAATTCCTAGCTCCAAATTCAAGAAGAACCCATTGGTAAGCTTCTCTCCTTCTTCTCCAACTTATTCTCTTACCAATTTCAGAAATTCCTAAACCTAATTTCGGGAATGCTCTTGTTTTGAGCTTAGATTCAAGCCCAATTGGGTTGTGTCGAAGAGAGGTTGATTCTCCATTTGCTTTCAAGCTTCTTCTTGTTCGATTTTGTGAAAAGGTGAGATTTTTATCTTACATCTATGCTTATACTTATCTTCGGATGTTAGGTATGAATTCCTAACACTTATTCGTGTGTATTAGCTCTTGGTTTGGATTAATTTGGTGAAAATCCTAACTTTTGGTGTTTTGGATTCAATTCCTTAAAAATCATAGCTTTGAGGATCAAATGTGTTTTTGGTGATGCATCGAGGAGCCAATAGGGCCGGGTAGCCGTTAGGCATAATTCCCTTGCGTCCGTGCTCGTTCGGTTGTGAATTGATGGAGGTTTCATATCAATACATGGGCATAAATAGGAAGAGCATCAGGTTCGGCCGACCGATCCCCTGGTCCGGTCGACCGACCTGATGCAAAGTGCATAAGCACTTTCTGTTTTAGGGTCCGGTCGACCGACTACAGGGGTTCGGTCGACCGACCTGATGCCGATGAGTTTTTCAATACAAGGTTCGGTCGACTGAGCACTGTATGTCGGCCGACCGACCTGATGATTTTTGCCTACTTGGCCTTATTGCTTGAATTTCCAACTTAAATCGATTCGTGTTGTTTCTTATTGATTGTTATCAATTATTATGACTTTGATGACTCCTTTTTAGGGATTTTTGAATATCCATTTCGATGGATTCTTTATCGGTTTCGTTGGATATTTATTCACATCTTCGTGTGTGAATTTTAGTGATTGATTGTTCCACAATCTTCTTTGTGTTTTGTCACTTTAAAAATATAAAGGTTTTCTATACTAGTAGTAAATATCAAAACTCTTTCCTCAAACGATTTCAATACTATTTTAATACCAAATTCGTTTATAAAACCGTTTTCCAATCTATTAGTATATACAAACCTTTACCTCACTCGTATGAGAAATCTAATTAAACGACTTAGTAAAACAAGTGGTATGAAACGCTTGCGTTCACTTTGTTGGTTAATTCTTGGACTTGTTCGATTGAAACTCTTGTGACAGTTTTCTAGTGGAGATCTACAATTTGTTCGTAAATATTTAAGTTAAGCTAGTGGTTATGGGACATGATGCTAAGCTCATATATTTACTAGCTTACTGTAATCGACACTTCTCGATGATCATGACGATCATTTTTGTGATTTAGACTAGCAATGTGCGATGTCTCTTTGTCTGCGTGGGAGACTAAACCCCGTTCGTGTGTCAAATTTGTGGGGTAGCAACCCACGGTCTTCGGACATTTCGTGTGTCAGGTCTTCGGACCATTCGTGTGTCAAATTAATGGCTAGCTACCATGAGATAGCTTCTCGTTCATGTGTTACAGCTGTTGGTGAGTTTTCATGCTCCCGTTCATGTGATAGGCCTCCCCCCCTTATTTTGTGAAATTTCTGGATTTCGTGTGTCGAATTCTGGAATTTATACTTCACCTATTTTTGTGATTTCTATTGATATGATTTATCAATTCTTGTGCATAGGTGAATTTGTGTGTCATTGACTGGATTTCTTGTGTTGATTTCTGGAATTTATGTTTCACCAACTTTGTGATTTCTATTGATATGATTTATCAATTCTTGTGCATAGGTGAATTCGTGTGTCATTAACTTGTTGTGAATACAAGTTTTGGGTATGATACCCTTTTTGGATCTTTGAGAAGATTCTTTGATATTGATTAATCGATTGTTGATTATCATTTACATACTTATAGTAGTATGCCATTATGGATATTATACGTCTGTGACATATCTTATATGTCATTTATTGTGCCTTGGTGAATGAAATTAGGAGTATGACAATCCTTTTTATCTTGAGTAGATTATCGTGATATTGATTAATCTCTTGTTGATTTTCAATTACTTATATATATCACAGCTTGGCATTGTGATTATTATGTATTTAGTCATATCTCTTATTCTATATCGTTTCATCTAATATTTATAGTTAGACTGATCCGTTTATTATTTTCTTATTAAATAATACTCGGGTCAGACCGGGATGTTACAGGTGCTTCAGCTTGACTTCTCTCTTGGGATTGATTTCTCTGACCTTTTGGTTAACTACTTAGATTAGTAGTTATTTTGTTGTATACACTTGAGATATAGACTCATAGTTGTATTCTTTTGTATAGCACGTGTTGCTATTCTTTTGTTTTATTGTGGATCTTTTTAGACCACTACTCTGATATACACTGCCATGTGTTAATTATATATTCATATCTTCTTCCGCCTTTGTGATATGAATTATCTGTGACTGATTTATGTTATGTTTATTTCTATATTTGTTTCCGAAGATTTTATATAGCCACTGTGTGATAGCTTTGAGTTTGTATCTGTATGTCGGATTTCCTCTAGAGATGAAAAGTTATATTTTTATCTGGCATACCGGTACTCGCACAAAGCAATTATACAGATGGTCGCTCCTCAACAGCCTTATTCTCCGTGCTAGTCGACAGCATTACTCTGTAGTGTTCTTGGCTAGCGTGGGTATAGAGGTGGGGCGTCACAAATTTGTTAAATTAATGTAGAGATAAGCAATTACAATTAGTAATTGTAATCATGACTTTAATGAGGAATATTTTAAGGTAATAATAAGAGAAATGGTTTTGAGTTTGTTGTAACATTGTTTGAGTAATAATTGTCCCAAGCCTATATAAATTAATTTAATTTTTAGAATAGCGTTTTAAAGATAATGATTTAGTGTGATGTGTTTTGGGGTCTGTTGTAAACAATGTTTTAGCAACAGTTGTTCGTTGAATTATATTTTAAAGTGGAAAATATAATTAAATGACATTCGAAAATACTTATATTTTAATAATGGATTTTTAAAAATTGTAACAAGTATGGAATCTTTGAAGAAAGATAGAAATGTAAAAGTTTTAAAGTATAAAAGAGGGAAGGGTTTATAGTAACAATATTTGAGTAACATCGTTTTTAACCTCTTTTACAGTGTTTTAAACAAGTTAAACTTATTATTGATTTGTGAATATACTTATACCATGGAGATAAATATATGAGTACTTTTGAGAGTATTGAAATATGTTAAAATGGATCGTGAAGTTTTAATTAATAAAAGAAGTTTTATTAGATAAAAAGGAGTTTTACTGATAAATGAGGTTTCAATTAATAAAGGATTAATTTAAATAAAAAGGAGATTAGAAGTCGTTTATATAACTCGATCGTTCTGGCGTGTCGATCATGATTGGTGTATTACTAGCTTATAGAAAAGTATATGGGACTTAGTTCCCCATATGTGATCATTCTCACTATTGTTGAAATCCACCAACTATAAATCTAGAATTATCTGGAAGAAACACGGGAATTATATGGTACAGTTATATTTGGTGATGTTACATCGTACATATAAACTCATTAGGCTCTTCTAGGACAAATGATAAGGAAACTCATCCTCTTAAACGGTTAGAAGGTGATCTCCACTCTTAAGTATTGTATGTTTATTTCCAAAAAACCAAAGTTGAGTTCACCTGAAATCGATCGATTGATTTTAGAGCACCGGTAAGTGGGGTAATGTACTTATATGAGATGACTTGAAAATGTAACCACTCCAAACCCATATATATTTTCTGTGTTTTGGAAGAGGTTTGTGATTAGTTTGAGGTGCTGGAATCTATGTAGAGATTCGTGATCTTTTTGAGATGCTCGAACACATGTAGTTGTCCACGATCTATTCATGATGTAGGAATCCATGTATGATTTTGAGATCTATTGAGATACGAGAATCCATGTTTGGTTTCGAGATCTGTTCGAGTTAGGGACTTGTGTATCAAGATCTTTATGAGTGGTGACTAATAGAGTTAAGGGTATGCCCTAAGGGAAATTATGTAATTTGTTACATATATCTAACTTGTTGAACAATCTTGTTCATAATAAAGTTGTTTCTTTCTATTATATACTTTATATAATGTAGCTATATTAATTAATAAATCTAATTAGAAGTGTATTTAATAGAAAATCCATGAATGACATATCTATGATAGTAGTAACAAAATGTTGTAACCGCGAATAATTTATTACAATAAAAAAAGTACCATTTTAAATGTTCATAGTCAAGATGCATCGAGACTGAATATTGATGTATACGTTGAGACTAGAGTATGTAATGCTCTTCAAATGTTGTGCAGTGTATTACTCATGATTTATGGAGGCACCTAGGAGTTACACACTGATAGTTATTAGATAACTACAGAACGACTTGATAGTTTTCTGTTGGTTAGTGTAACTAAGGTCAAACAGAAAATATCGATGTGACTGATTTACACAGATATCTCAACTTGTGAATACTGTGGATCTTCACTATGCAAGCTCCGCTTTGATTATATTCAAATCAAGGCATGGCGTTCCATCGAGTGAGTAACGTTGGGTCTAGTGGAAGTATTGGAAGCGAAGCACTATTCAAGAGAGAATTCGTCTCCTCGGTTATATAAGGTTAGTATTATATATGAAGGATTGATGCAATTGCTAATTCTTGTTTTGACGAACTCATATATGAAGGAAAACTTATTTTAACATGTGTATGTGTAAACTTATCAATTATTATACATGTATATTTTATTATTTAAAAAAACTTGGACAATAAAGGCATATGCAAATTCTATTGTAAATTCCATTTAATATGTCATTCAATGAAATTAAAAAGAGAGAGAAAAACGTAAGGGTTTCTCTTTCTACATTTATAGCATTATCTTTCCTTAAGTTATTATACATATCCACAGAAAGAAAACCAAAGATTTTCTTTATCTAAAATTTATCATGCTTAGTTACGCAAATATACACTTATTATATGTTACACTTATATTTTACAACATGAATGTATATGATACATTCATTCCATTACACATAGACGCACGTGATGTTCTCATGATCATTTGCTATTAATAAAATTAAATTGAATTAATGCTTTTCTAATAAAACGTACAATTGAAATGTTAACTTGTTTATTCAATATACTATCAATCTAATCAGAGATAGAGAAGTATGATATTTCTCTCTCTCCAATTAATATTGTTTACTTTCTTAAGTAATTACATAACTATTAGAGAAGGAAACTAAAGGTCACTTTCTCATATTAATTTAAATAAGCAACTACTATACACATAAATGTATTTGATACACTCATTCGTATAAATTTATATAATATTAAAACCCATTTGAATCTTTTTACCAAATAAAATAAAATATTGATTTTGTTTAAACGAAAATTTAGATAAGATCTAAATGCCTTTAGACTTCATAAGCCTGTAAATGATCTAAAATGATAAATTTTTTGAAATTCACCTATTTCTGCCACTGCGGGCTGCCCTAGTTCCTTCAATAGTATCAAAGCAAATAGCCTATGCAGTCTAAATTAGTTATGTTAAGGCTAATTAATTAAGCTTGTGCACTTAGTACGATGTCTAGAAATATGATGTCTAGGATTGGAATTGGGTATTCAAGTATCCTGTTCTACTTGATTACCTACCTGGCCTAAAAGCTGATTTGAGCCAAAGGTTGCCCTAATAGAAAAGGCCCAATTTGAATTGGGCCTTAGGCTAAAATAGTTTTGAAAATTAAGACATGATTTTAAATTTAAAAGTTAAATTTAAAATAAAAACATGTTTATTATAAAAGGTTATAATATAACATAAAGTTTAAAATGTTTGAAATGTAATGAAAATTTCAAAATGTTTGAAACTGTTAATTTCAAAATTCAAAATTCATTAATAGGATTGATAAAATAAATAAATTAAATGAGTTAATTAATTAATACTTATATTCATGTATTATATATGTTGATATATGTTATGTTATTTTAAAGTGGTAAGATAACATAAGTGTACATATATGGAAGATAAATTTTGAAATTGATATAATTTAATTGAAATTGTTTAAGTAAATAAATTAGTTAAAGGTTAATTAAATAAATTAATTAAAGGTTAATTAATTAAATAAAAATTATGCATATATAAGATATATGTGCTATACTATAAAGGTTATAGTATACACTATAAATGTAATAACAGATATGTCCAATATATACGTTGTATTGGAATACTAATTTAAAATTAATTAATGAGTTAATTAACTAAAATTAATTAAATAAGATTTAATTAATAACATGTTATACATAAGATTATTGTATAAGTTAATTAAAATATAGCAGCCATATAATAATGAAACTTATATAATATGAGTGTATAAACTAAAGATGGAACATTAAAGAAACCCAAATAGACTTAAGGAATGAATACATACGTAAATGTACGTATACTGTGATTTCTGATGTGTCTAACACTTGAATTATGAGGGTATTTCATAAGAAATACATTATTTCATAAGTCGATATCACTCAATATAATGTTATCCTCTACCATATATATATTAATAAATTACTTGCATACTCCTTAGTTGTTCAACAAACTTAAGCTAGAGATGTTATGTGTAGTATTGTTAATATATTGAACAGATGAGGTAGGATAACTATATGTATTGGTTGAGAAACCTAAAGGTACATACACTATACTTAGGCCATCATGATCTGGTAGGTATGAATGAGTAATCTCTTTCGATTTGTTGAGCAAACTCAAGGTCGAAATGAAATTTGGACAAGGAAAAATTGGTTAGGAGTTGTATGTGATACAACTGATAAGTAGTTATCCATCATTTGTGGGTCTATGATTTGTTGAGCAAATTCAGGGCAGAAAACCAAGACAGAAGAGTCCTAACACCCAATAATGAATTCGAAAGACTTCTATATTTCATTTTAGGGTTTGGAGAAACATAAAACTCTAGTGGGAGCCTTATTTGAAAAATGAAATGGTAACATTTAACCTTTCTAATATTGTAATAACATATGCAAAATAATGTTATAATTATCTACAATGATAAATTTGTGAATTTAATATGATTGGTAAAAGGATTATCAATTAACATATACAAACGAACTGAATTATAAGTTGACAAATGGAAATATAATACCCACTATTAAATTCCTATTGCATGTTAACGTTTCAACAGTCATGTAAGTGCATGATTTTACAACTACAAAATACATTCGTGGTTTGGTCATGTACGCATCAATTTGGTTAAGACCATGTATTGCATTCTATGAGTTTCGGGCTCTAAAAGAAATACAAGACTATGGATATTTGATCCATATGTAGTTGCATATAAATGTTATATGGTGAACAGTCAAAGTTTGTAATGTACAATATTTCAATGTAATTAGTTAATCCGAAAAACCAAATAAACCTTAGTGCAAGATTGAGTATTCAATCCGATTGATCAAAAAATGTATCATGTTGAATGTAACACTAGACCAAAACTACAATATAAATCTAAGAACTCGGCCGCTGAAATGTCAGTTTGATCAGTTTACATAAAGCGGAACATATCTAATGTCTTTAAAAGCTAAGAATAATTGAATGCGCTTTTGTAAAGAGTATGTTATGATATTGCAATATGGTTTTCTTTTGAATAGTTTGACCATTTGAATGGCAAACAAATGTTTAAGAATAGATGTAATTTAAGGTACAATGGGATGAAGAGGATGAATAGTCACTTCTGCTTCATAGAGAAACATTGGAAGCTAGAATTGTATAATAATTGATACTTAATATTGGAATAAAAAAATATGATTTTTATTTCGAAATGTATTTTTATATAGAAAATTATTTTCTATGAGATCTATTTCTTTAAGTTCAAGATTTTGGCCATCGAACTCTCCACTGTAAATAGCTGCAGTGCATGAAATAAACAAATGGTATTAAATTTGAAATTAAAAAGTGATTTAATCAATTTAATAATGATTTATTTAATCAACATGAAAATAGCCATTTTGACCACTGCCTTGGATTTCGACGAAACCAGTTTTATCGGATCCGTAACAGTAAATTGTTATAGGATTTCTAATTTTGTAGCGATTAAACTTGTCGTTTGATCGTGCGGGCTCGAAACGCTTAAAAATTAATTTAATGAAATCAATTTAAATAAGCTGATTTTAAAAGCTAACTTCTGTATACCATGGAATTAGGACTTGAAACTTGTTCCATTGAGTTTAAAAATATCGAAAACCTATATTTCGATATATTGGATGACCCAATTTCGTTTCGAGAATAAAACGGGCTTTTCGGGTCGTTATTATCGTTTCGATCCATCCCTGCCTATATATAGGCTGTTATAAACCCTACTTGTTTCTCATTTTATTATCTTTGTACGTACATCTTCTTCCTTCTTCTCAAACGACTGAACATCAAACCTAATTCCTAAATTATAAAACCTAATTTCAAAAAAAAAAAATTGTTGCTCCATGTTTACTTCGAGTCAGGAAGAGGTTCGCTTTGAGTTCCAGAGGCGAAAACCCTGCAGCAACTTCGGGTCAGAGAAAATTCCATGCCAAACAAGGCATATCTGGTCATGCTTTGAGTTCTAGAGGCAAAAACCCTACAGCGACTTTGGGTCAAGAGTCAAATGACTCGAGTCTCGGGTCATTTTGGCAAAATCTCAGAGCAAACACCGGGTAATTGTGGCAGTGGACCGAAGCAAGACTCGAAGTCAAAATTTTCCAATCTTATAACGTTAATAACTTTTGCATACGGGCTCGGATTCACGCGCAGTTTTCTCTATTGCGATCATATTGAAATTTTGAACATTTTGAAACTTATTTGGCTGCATTTTGGGAGTGTTAAATTTTTGGGCTAATTTTAGATTTTAAATCGACGACAAATCGAAGGTTAGTGTTTTAATCCACTCACAACTACTAAATTATCTTATGTTAGTTAGACTAAATTTAAGATGTGATTAAAAATTGATTGATTGAGGTTTGATATATATAAATTGTCATTCCAGTTAAATATGACCTTTATTGCACTTAAATCGCCATTTAATTTGATACTGAATTTAATTGTCAAATGAATACCTGTTGATGGTAATCGGTTAAATGATGTTATTTATTGGTTGATTGAATGGTGATTGTGATGGATGTTTGAGTGTTGATCTTGGATGACTGGATGTTATATTATATTGTTATAATACTACAAGTTCCCTTAGTTTATTGTTAGAAAATCCCTATGGGTTGAAATGATACATACCCGAATGATCTATAGATTAAGTAAAAAATCATTATAGGTTAAATGATAAACCCGAGCGATTTTAGGTTTTTGTATTTCATTCGGGATTGCAGGTTGAAATGATATATATCCGTAAATATAAAATACTTTTGATTGAAATGATAAATATCCGTATCGCTTTACCATAGGGCAGAAAATTATATACGAACACCAGATTGGTTAAATTAAATGATTTTAAATCCTTAAATTTTGAATTTAGTTAAACGTTATTTTGAAGAAAATTTGATTTATATAAACCGGAATTTAGTGAAACTGGAATTGGTTTAAATTAAAATTTTAAAGTTAGATTTGAAATATAAGCGAAATTTATTGAAACCGAGTTGTTGAAAACATTTGAAAATGTAGCTTTGAAATCCATTAAATTTGAAATAGTTTGGATTTATTTTTTGAACTTGGATTTGAATCGATATTGATTAAATGGTTTAAATGAGAATATGAATTGAAGGACAAAATTTAGTTTGTTGATTTGAAAGCTGGACATGTCAAGATGTGTTGAAATGAAAAAAATAGTTTAATTTGATATTAATTTCAAATTTACCATTTTATTATAAACTATTTAAAAATATATAATTTTAAATACTAATTATTAAGATTTCCAAACTATTAAACTAATTTAATCTATTTTAAATCTATTTAATCTATGTTAAATCTATTTAATTTATTTTAAATCTTCTATTAGCGCTTTTGGAAACGTTATAATCCTAATTAATAGCCTCATTAATAGATTAACATGTCACCTCTATTAGTTAATTTCTTTAATTAATATTTTACACATTGTAACATTTCATTAATTGGCACGTAAATTAATTCCACTATTCAATTAACATATATTTTTCAAATTTGAATTTGAACATTTATTTGTTACATTTATATGTAAACCTCTTTAAATTGAGGGATCTGATACACACACACATTATATATTAATCTCCAATATTAATTCACATATTAATTAATTCCACTTTTTAGCTAATTTTGTTTGCAATGTTAATTATTCCCCTTATTTTTTTTCCTCTTACATCTAATTCTGTTAATAATTTACATTCAGTACAAACTTCACAAATTTGTTACTACTTTTATAAATATCCCATGAATTAATTGCAAATGTTTATAATAATTGATAAAATTTCCATGTTTGCATATGTAATTGTTTCTGGCGCTAAAACTTCAAACACCCATAACTTCTCCGTTTGAAATTCATTCAGAAAACATTGTATATGGAAGTTGATAAGAAAAATTGCCATGAACACAATGGTATATGTTCCGTGATCAAATTACAACATTAGCAAAAAAAATTCATTTATCACTGTTTTCATAATTGTCAATTAAATTTATCTTAATTTAACTATCAATAAAATGTGGGGTGTTAAAGTAGGGATCTAGTGCAAAGAGAAATGGAGTGAGAGGCTTCTGTTTATAGCCAATTAGATCATATTAAAGCATCTCTTCCTTTTTCTCAAACCCTTGAAGGCTAGGTCCCTTGGCCCATCTTTTGATATATAGTCGACCTAAACATTGACCTAGCATGGTCAAAGTGCTAATTGGCTCCTCTTGAATCAATTGTATGATTATTTTATTCTAGCTTCATTTTCAATCGAAGTGACATACAACTTTTATACAACATACTAATCAATTTTAAGATTTTGATAAATAATTAGAAAGGCCATATTATTTTAATAAAACATTTGTATTAATTTACTATTAACTTATAACATTTAAAAATTAATTTATTTATTGGTCGAATTTAGAATTAGTAAATAACGCGGTTGTATTGGCTCTCTAGTGTGAGCTCTGTCCTTCGTCAACATTTATGCATTTTAGATAACGAAGGCTATACAGACTTCACTGAAGTACAATATAGAGCATAAGTTAAATGCTTACATATTATTTAAGCAAAATCTAGTTATTACTCTATAATAAGCTTACTTTGTAACAACATTTTGTACACATATTCTTTTCATCATTACCATATCAGTTAGATGTTAGAGTGTGGTCTAAGGTCAAAAACTCTACCAATATCTGTATTTAATTACGTTGACCACTTTAAAGTCTTTGCTTTTAATCAAATAAAATTTATCAATTAACTGATTTATTCTGATCAGAGATGACTTTAAATTGATTGCCAATTATGGTGATAATGACCTTTGATATTATAGGTGACAAATCCACTCTTGAGTAGTATTTCATTTCAAGTAGTTCATATTAGAACTAGGCCATCCCGTAGGGGAGTGAATGGGTATATCTCAATACAAATTATTTCATTCGGATCTTATTAGGCCTATGGTGTCAAAGTTTATTTAGATCTTATCTAAACCCGTTTTAAATAAAATCAATATTTTATTTTACAATTAAGGTTTTATTTATAGTTAAGTTTGTATTATATTATATAATATGTGTAACATATATGCGTATATATGTATGTCAACGTGCAACATAATGAGATATACATGATTTTACATGCCCGTGTGCTAATGTTGGGATTTACAACGCAACATATAAGTAAGCCTTTCTGTATACATAAGTAATATCAATATATGTATGTATGAAAATCCAAACACACACAGATATACATGTATATATATAATTTTATATATTATGAAATAATAATTGTAATATGTAAATTTTTATAAAATTATATATATATATGCGTATGTATATGTATATAGTAAATTACATTTTTTTAATATATTCAACTAATTTAAATAATTATATGCACTTAAAATAATTTTAATTTGATACAAAAAACAACTGAAATATATACATATACCATAAATATATCAAAATTATAAAGTGACATATATATATATATATATAATAATGTTTAAATTGCTTTATATATTATATTATATATGATATAAAAACATATAAATATATATAATAAAATATCAATAAGAATTTTAAATATACATTTGTGAAATTGCTCTAGGCCATACAGCTTTTTTTCGGTTCTTATTATATTTTTTCTAATTTCCATATGGAAATAATGAAATAAATATAATTAAATACCCAAAATCAATTTTAAATCATTATATATTATACTGTAGGTTAAAATTATTATTTAATTTTATGTGTTTATTTTACATAAATATATTTATTTGTAAATCAAAGGATATATACACACACATATTTAATATTTATAGACAAAAGTTAAGGTTTTTTGTATTCTAACAATATATACATATATAAAAATTAATGAAATAATATACATACATTATATATACATATAGTATTATTTTATTTCTACTTATTAAAAATCAATATAATATATTATTAAATTCAAAAATAAAATTATTATTTTTTATTCGCATGGACGTAAGTAACTATATCATATATATACAATTTTCCTTCTAAAAAAACATATACATATACATATACATATACATATACATATACATATACATATACATATACATATACATATACATATACATATACATATACATATACATATACATATACATATACATATACATATACATATACATACTTGCATCTTATGGTAATAGCACTAATATATAAAGTCTTGTGGTATTCAGTAACTAACTAAAACATATATGGGACTATGATCAATACACACACACACATAGATATACATATATATATACGTGTATGTGTGTGTATGTATACGTTATATATATATATATATATATATGGGTGTGTGTGTGTTGATCATGGTAAATAAGGATATACCTCTGCATATTGCTTATACTGCATACCTAGCAACATAGAATCTAAACTCCTTGAAATGATTTTTATATCAAGAAGATGCTACCTTCCTTAATACACCTATCACCGACAATGAAATTGAATTTTATTCGATGTTTTAGAGCTTCAAATTCTAAGGTATGGTGGGGGGAAGTGGCCGGGCTGATCTGATGTAGAGGAGAGCCAAAATTCATGTGAGAAAATGAGGGCTAAGACGATCTAAACAAAGGAGATCCTAAGAAGAAAAATAAGGATCTAGATCCTCATTTACTTCTTACCTAATATCCTCTCTTTAATTCAAATATCAATCCATCCGTAGCATCACATAATCACCCTCCTCTAGGCTAATCATGGATCCACTCAATCAAGCCTTATATGGGCCTTAAAATCATTTCAAGCCCGATTAATAATTAACACATCAAAATTCAATTTAGATGCGCAATAATATTGTATATCAATTAATGATTTTATAACTACCACTATGCAGACGTTCAATATTCATCAATAACTTCAGATAAAATTTTGCTAATACTTTATATATATTAATTAATTCAATTAATTTATAACAATTATTAAATTGTGATAATTGGAGTATTTAACTTTTCGGTTGTGTGACTCTTAGGTTTTACTTCTGCTAGTTATTAATACAAAATAATACAAATACTAACGTTCACATACCACTTAGTAGGTGGTGTGGCATTATGATCCAACTTATCGCCTAATTGGCTTGGTAAAATCTAATTTTACTTTATTAAGCATTACCCCTAGTGACCATTAATTACACCATGTCTCATCGTCAAAATTATGTTACATTAGGACTTATCAAATTCGGTAATGGTCAAAATTAAAATATCATCCATATTCAACTTTATAATCCAAACATAAAGTCCTTAGTTCAATAATAATTATTAAATGAAGTACCATGGCCAGAGATTTTGACTTTGAGTTTACTTCAGTTGATCATGATATTGACCTCATATAACTAAGAAGATGAATCCTCCCTTGAATAGTGTCTCACTTCCAACACATCCACTCAACCCAACTATAGACATACGATGGACGTCATGCCACGATTTAACAATAGTCAAAGTAGAGCTTTCATATTAAAGATCAACGGTTTTATTACTAGAATGATCTATGTTACTAATACCAACTTTAAAAATGTTAAAAGAAAATAAAAACGGATTTCTAGAAGTAAGACATTAGTTGGATTAGAGGAAATATGATGAAGGTTGTAAATTCCACTGTAAAATTGGTTAGATAAAATTTCTTTCAAAACTAGGTTATCGTTATTGTTATTAAATTTCCAAAGCCTTTTTTCAGTAAAGATGCATGAGATTATGCAGGTTAATGATTTCAAGACCTTTTTCTTACTTGGATTTGCAAATTGTTTCCCTGCTGACAAGACAGTTAATGTTACTACAAAAACTGTCCCCTCTCCATGTGAATCGTCTTCTAATTTTATCTATTTCTTCAATAACCCATTTAGGAAAGACATAATAAGACATCCAATATATAGTAAGCACCGATAAGATCGAGTTTATTAAGACGATTTTTCCTGCTCTAGATAGAAGTCTGCTATTCCAATTTGATAGTTTTTGTTTAATTTTATCTATTATCTTATGCCAATCCTCCTTTGTAGCTTTGTTAGTCCAGTCTTAAAGCCTAGGTAGTCTATATGGAACTTCATGATTTTGTGGTCAAGGGTATTGGCCCAATGATTTTATAACCTGTTTACATTGTTCAAAATTAAGCCTTAAAAGCTTTTAAAAGCTATGTAAAATAAAATTGAGAGTTGTAACATAGCGAGACAGGTAAGAGGTAAAAATCATGGTATCATCAATGAATTGAAGGACTGAAAGAACGTCGCCGATGATATCATTGCCTATGCTATCTATAACCCCATTTGTAATAGATAGCTTAATGATTCTAGCAATGAAGTTTGCGGCTAAGAAAAGTAGGGATGATAACGGGTTTGCTTGCCTGAGGCCACATTTGGATTAGATTTTATTTCCTAGAATTTCGTTGACAATTATGGTAAAGTTTCTGGCTTTTAGCAAGGTCATCATTAAATTAACCTATTTTTCACCGAATCTCCTAGCCAAAATGTAGGTCTTAAGAAATAATTAATCCATTGATTCGAATGTTTTGACAAAATCAAGTTTTCAAAGGGCACAAGTGATATTATTTTTGCAACAATGATTCATAAGTTCTTAGTCTGCAACTATCTCAACTGTTAACGAATTTATTCGTTGGCCCCAAAAAGTGTAAGGAAAGTTAACTTCGTTAACGAAAAGCTAAGGCAATCCTAGGCTATTTGCTAGGAAGGCACATGCTCCATGTCGAATCCATGATAATCTTGAATGTATGGGTCCTTAGGAATTCGAAGCAAGCTATGATCAAAATCACGAGTGCTTGAGAATTTGAAATAAGTTATATTTCAAGTTGTGATTGAAGCCTTATGTTAATTTGTGTTCAAAAAGCAAGGCCAAAGTGATGTTGAAATCATAAAGGCATAAGAATCATAAGTCCAAGCTATGTCACTTTGTTCAATATGCTATGCGATTGCAATTGTACAACCCTTTATTTGCATAAAGGCTGTAAGAATTACAATTGGCACAAAAATCCCCATATTGATTTAGGGCTACAAAGTTTAAAATGTAAGAAATGAGAAAATAATTAATCGCCTTTTTCCTCCGTGTACTCAGGTCCGTATTTATAGGGGTTGAGAGGTATGGAATAACTTCCATGTGTTCCTTCCGGCATCAATGGCTTTCGACATAATGGCTTCTTTAAAGGTGCTTGACATTGTGCTTTGAATTAATGGTCTCCGACATTCCTTTGGACATTGATTAATTACGACATCATTGGAGTTGGCGAGCTTCGACATTTACTCTTGACGGTTCACATTACTGCCTCAAAAAGTTGCGGCCTTCGACGTTATCTGAATGCTTGGTGATGAAGTGCGGCATCAGTGATATGCGACATTGAAGAGAAGGGGCACTGAAGGGATGCGACAATGCTGTAATGTGGCATGCTTTTGGTACATTGTTAGTAGGGGGCAACTCAAGTATATAGTTCCTTGAGGCTCAACTCCTTCATTCGGCATTGGTTACTTATGGCATGCGAGATTGATGATATGTGACATAGAGAAGATGCGGCATCAATAAAATACAACATCTTCAATCCCATTAATGAATTGCGATATGCTTTCCTTCAGCATCATCATTTCCTCGATGATGTGTAGAATTGATGGTATGCAACATCATTGTAGGCTCTTGAGGTCCTTCCACTTGCTAGTTTTTGACATTGGCTTTCATGCTGATGAAATGCGGCATTCCATATCGCATTAACATCATGTGATATCCTTTAAGGTGCTTTTGGAATGGGATATTCTTTGTTGTAAGCTTTGCTTTACCTTCGACATTGACTATCCCCTCTTGTATGCATTCCTGTTGCATCCATATTGTCTACATGCTTGGCTTCGATATTCTTTCATATCTTCAACATCATTGTTTATAGTAATATTTTCCCCGAGTATAAAGGAAGTATTGACTTTGCAATTCAATGTTTAGATAATGGCACATGTCGCCCATTGATTTTCTCTTTCAGATCTGACCACTCATTCAAATATAATTGAATGATGATTGTTTGTATTCTTCCACCCTATAAACAATAGAGCTTCTTCCTCATTTCCTTTTTTACCTATGATTTAGAACTCAAGCATAAAAGATTGTAAAATTCTCAAAATCATACAAAACTTTCAACCTCAGGCATTCAATCAAATACCAAGGTACGATAATTATTTCTATTTGCATTGATTACCTAAATTAAGAAACTTATATCAAAATTATTATTAGGGTTCACTTAGGGATTCTTGGATTCGAATCGATGTACGGGTGTAAATGTTGGTTATTCAATCGATGTTCGTATTTAATTTGACTTTTGATTGTCCATTTTAGAATCATAAATTGAATTAAAAATTTTTTATGCTCACGGATGAATTTGGTTTTGAATTACCACGTCGCTGGGGGGTTAAGAGATTAATCGAGGATAGCGGCATTGATTTAGTAAAAACAATTTATTATAAGCCCGAAACCCACTATGGAAACTGATTAATTCATTTGATTTTGAAATTGATGCCTACGACATCAGTCTAATGTTCGCCATCGAATAACTCATCTTTTCATTATTATCGTTTCGAAAACCTGCTTAAAGTCTATAAGTTATTATAATGTAAAGACATTACCATGTTGGTAACCAACCAGGGATGCGACATTCATTCATTTACACAACATCAATCTAAGGGGTTATCATATGATTTCGATAATCCTATAATGCATTATCATTCTTTTTCGAAATTTTTTTCCAACGTTATGGCTAAAATTTCATGAGACATCACCAACTTGTATTGTAATTATGCTGTGGCAAATTCATAAACTACTCATATACTTGGTAATTCCTGACCATTTTGGCATCGTTCATTGACGTCGGTTACTTGTCATCACGACATTAAATTACTGTTATGACATCTTTATTACGATATCAATTTGACGACTTTGGCATTACTTATTGATCTTGGTTATTAATTATTTCGTCATTGGGTCATAACCATGATATCACATTATATTTTTTGATTATGGCCATTAATATGGCATTTAACATCAACCTATTAATTCGATATGCTATTTAGGATGCATTTAAGATGATATCTCAACTGGATTTTTGATTAACTATAAATTCATTGTCCTACCGTGAATGCAACAATTGTTTGCACACTTTTAATTTCCTATAAATTCTCATGTGTTTTACTAATTAGCTATAAATTACTCAATGGTTAAGGATTGTCACAAATGTCATGGTTAAGCATGAACTTTAACACTTTAGTGCGATGATTTAGGCAATTCATAATGTGCTACCTCTTTTTTTAGCATATAATTATCAATGAACATTCTAAATGTCATAATATATTTAGTACTTGTTTAACATTGTGCAATATCACTTGATAGGCAAATGGAAGGTAAGAATGCAAGCAAGCAAGAAAGTAAGCGCACCAAGCCATCCCCTTCTGAGAAGAAAGGAGATTATCAACCAATCATATATTACCACCCAAGAAGAAGTGGAATCCATCCTTCGACAATTTGTGATTGTGAACATAAAAGCCAGGCCTACTGGTCCTTCTGGCAGGATAGACAACCCTCAAGATGGGTTCTTTACTTTCACTCCCATCCATATCTGGCACTTGGGTACATGCCTTTCCCCGATTTTCTTTTGCGATTCTTGGAGCACTTGAATATCATTCTGATTCAATTGACTCCCAACTCATACACCAATTTGAGGTGCCCAAAAACTGTTGCTCGGAAAACTAAATTTCCTTTTTTGAGTGCTGAAATCCTCTATGCCTTAGCCAGCCTTGTGAGGATACGTGAGCAGTTGGACAATCCACTGCATCGCCTTCGTCCATTCCCGAAGAGCTTGATCATCAACTATTAATAATACAAAGGAATGGGAAAACCAATTCTTCTATGTTAAATACTACTTCCCAAGATTAAGAGAACTTTCTCCATTTTTAGTAAATTTTTATTTTCTATCATTTATGTTCTATCTCTCATTCTCTTATGATGAATGTTTTTTTAGATCCTGCTTCTAAGAAGTTAGGCTTATTCATTGTCGACGTTATCTTGTCTTTGACTCAAGCTTCCAAGAGCATGGGCAATAGGATTACTCTTTTGGAAGAAGTAAATCTTCGTAAATACTCCTTGATTTTAGATAATCACATAATAGTTAGGGAACCTCCAATGATAATGGGGAACGCCCATGGTAAACGATCGCTCTCTCCCCAGTTCAAGTTGAATCTTCTACTCTCGTTGTTGCTCCCTAAGAGATGGAGGCAAAAAATGCATAAGCTGAACTAAATCGAGCAGTTCTACTCGTATTAAGGATTCCATCGATAAAACGATAGAGGCACTAAAAAGAAAAGTGAGTATTGATGCTCTAATTAATATTCCACCTCCTCCTTCAAGTAAAAATACTAAACTCATAAGGATTATGCTCCTATTATTATGGCTGATGAGGCATATGTGAACATTGATTCAAGCCCTGATGTTGCCAATCTAGTATCTCTTAGGCACAAAGTTCAAGAATCAACTGAGGTAGCTCACTCCTCGGATCCTCTTCTTAACATTTCTTTTTCTACTTCTTTGACAGCTCTTAGTTGCTTGTATGCAGATCTTGGCCTGTCTCCTTTTCTGAACATCCTCTTTCTTCACTTAAGCCTAGTCTCCAATGGCGAGCTTTGATGCTCTTCTTCAATTGATAGCCCAATCTTCTTATTTGGCTTCTCTTGGGCCACCACTGCCTTTGATTTATTCTATAAACCACTGTCATCATGACTAAATAGCTCTTATCACTATGCATTTCTTTTCGTTTAGTGAATCAAGGTTTTCATCTCTATATATTCTGTTTTGATTTTTGTTTGCTACATATTTTAGGTGGCCAAGCATATATTCATTCTTCTAGAGGTTTCTTAAGGGCCCTCTAATAAAGTAGCCGAGCACAAAGGACAAATCTCTTCGCTTAACAACAATATAACTGATATTAGGGCAGCTGTAACGACCCAGAATTTCAGTCATTCGAAATTCGTATATTTAATTGATTTTAAAAATTCATAAGTAGATATTATAAGTTGAATAACTTATATTTGAAATATAAGAATTTATTTGGATAATTAAATTCCTAATTTAATATTTGAAATTGTGGAAATAATTGAAATTTGAATTTAATGAGAATGAAAATGATTTATAAAGATGAATTAAATTTTATTTGAATTAGAATGATGTTAGTAAACTTTTAAAATTGAACTAAAAGTTAATTTACAGAAATTGAATATTTTAATATTTAATTAAAGTGTAAAAATAGTCATTTTTGACAATGTCTAAGATTTCGATGAAACCAGTTTCATTGGATCTGTAATGTTATATTATTATAGGATTTCAAATCGCGTCAATCGGATTTACAGTTTAGTCGTGGCAAGCTAAAAAGCATAGAAATTTATTTAAGTAAATTTTAATTTAAATAATTCAATTTAAATAATTCAATTCAAAAACCTACCTTCCAAATACGATCGAATTGGCTTCTGATATATATTCCATTGTGTTCGAAATAGGAGTAAAATATTATAAACGCCAGGCGGCATGCTTCGATTGGAGCATTGGATCGTCGGCAAATCTCGTTCAAAGGCCACACGTTTAGACACGATTTTCGAGAAGATGCTACAGCCAAATTTCATGTGGTCAAGGTCAGAGGTGGAGCTCGTGGTGGTGCATCGAACAGCGTTGTCCGATCGTCTCCTCGATGATCGTGGTGGGGACGACAAATCAGAAATCATCGGCGGCATTGGGTTCTTCGGTCGTGAACGAAACCTTGGGGAAGAAGTTAAAAATCATAGCCAGGATTTGACGGTGAAGAAATAAGCGGCTGCGATGCAATCTAGGTTTAAAAATATTTTTTTTTGTAAATTATATTATATAATAAATTCGTATAAACTTTAAAATGCTATAACTTCTTCATATGAGGTTCTTTTTGACGAAACAAGTTGCGTTGGGTCCGTATTAACGAGCACTACATTTTAGAGCTGGTTTGGAGTTAATTGGTGCTAGTGTAAATTTTGAGTAAAATTAACCGCCTTTTAATTTTATTCGGAACAAGACACTGCAACTGCTTTTGAAATCAAAGTGTGTACAACTCACTCTTTCTGACTCACTGATATTTTTATACAAGTGAGAATAAATTTTATCTATGCTGATTGATGATTGTTTGGACGATATATGATGTATTATCTATATACTGATTGGTATTTGGATATATTTCTTCCTTTTGGAGAAGATGAGACCCTATACGTTCTCGTGTATGAGCGGATGACCTTTTGTACACACGTCTGCCTCGAAGCGGACATTGCACATATATTCTTATATGTATATTTGTTGTAGGTGACAGGTTGGAGGGTGTGACATCCCGGAATTTTTACCCCATTATTATCATAAGTTTTTGATCAAATTTAAATAAAATATAATATTTTCATTTATAAATAAATAAGCTGTTGGATATTATTAGTTGTATATGGGTTATAAAGGAATTTATAATTTCAAAATACAAATAGACTCTTTAACAATATTCAAAAATTAAATCTGTTTTAACTAATTAAATTAAAGGTTTTGTATGAATGGCATTTAATATCAGATATAAGAATGTAGTTAATAAAAATAAGTACAATAATACAATTTTATTCATATTAAATATAAATATAAAATACATAGGTGCAAATACATTACAAATCCAATATTGGAAAATTTAACTTTAAATAAAATAAGATGTAAGTACTGATTCTACACCATAACTTTTATAACTAAAATAAAATAAGCTTATAAATATTTAACATGAGTTTCTATATAAATATAAATACTTGTAAATATAGTTATAAACATGTAAACATAAGTACAAATATAATAGGTATAAAATATCAATAGAAATGTTAACATCAACAATGAAGAAAATTGGAGATCTGCAAACATTAACAATATGCTAGCATAAATAATAAAACAAAATCTACAAGCAATATTATTATATGTTAACATAAGAATGATCAGACCAAACCTGCATGTATCTTTGCAAAATAAACAAGTTTGTCAGCAAAGCATTAATGGTGTAAACCTATATGAAGCATCTTTATGAATAAACCAAATCTGCATATATCTTTTGTATAAATGTTGTGTCAGCAAAACATTAATAGGATGTTAGAATAAATGAATACATGAGTACAAACTTAAGCCTGTAAAAATCTTTATACAAATATGTGTCAGAAAATATTGATTGTGTTGACATAAGTAAAGACACATATATTAATTAGCACACTTTATATCTGGAAATATTATCTTTCAGCCGAAATGGTTGAAATATCTTAGGCTTTAGTACATAATAAAATAAGGCAAGATATTTTATCAAGCGCAAGCTTGTGCAAGAAGACAGTAATGTTCACTGTTATAAACATTTGTATACATCTTCTTATTCTTTAATTCATTTGTAACTGCAAAAGCATAGAACCTAAAAAAAAAGAAATATAAACAAAACTTCACAAATCTGAAGAACAGCAGAAGAAAGAAAAAAAATATAAACAAATTTCAAGTTCAAAAGCCAGAAGCGATAAGGTTATAGGAATTTGCAAAACTGCAGTACCTTACATCATCAAATATTCTCTGTTACAGCAAATTTTGGTGAGTAAACCAACCTTTTTGAAATTTAATTTGAATAATTTACTTATGAATTGAATTACTTTGTGACATAACAATGTTCTGTTATGATTGTAAACTTTGGATATTTATGTTTTAATAACAGCATGAATGCTGTTGAATTTACAGTATAAAGTATAATCGTAGTAAAAATTCAAGTAACTTAAATTGAAAATTTGAGTTTATATATTGATTGAACATACAGTAATATGATTTTTAAGACAAGAATCAAAATTTTTGGCTAACTATTTACAGAGCAGTTCATGAATGAACTGTAGAGGCTTTCTCATGAATATCAGGTGATTCACTCAATGATTAATGATGAAAATTCGTATGAAGCTTGTGTATAGATTATAGATCATTAGAAAAATGCTAAATTTTTTTATAAATGCAAGATTGTTGAGAATTGAAGGAAAATAGGGTTTATGGGTTCTTCGGTTTTGGGTCCTGTATTTTTGATGATTGCGACAACGTAGCATCACCGAGTGTCATAGGATTTGGGTAGAGGCTAGAGTGGGGTGACGACAAGATTTGACCGGAGCCACGATGTTTATGGCGGTCGCGTCAGTGGGTATGAGGTGGTTTTGCCCACTGTGTTCGTGGAAACAGTTCGACTTTTGGGCATTTTTTCGATTTCGTTGTTATCGTGTTCTTCTGGGCGGTGATTTCGAATAAGGGAGTGGTTTGTGACTTGTTGGCGATGACGCGTGGTGGTGGCGCGGCGGTGGACCGCCGTGCACGTGCACGGCGGTGAGGAAGGGCCTGGGTATTTTAACTCGTATGAAACGCGAGAGTGTTCGCGTGATTACTTCGGGTCTGTTCTGGGTCGAAGGTGAAGTGCGCGCGTGTTTTTTTTTAAGTCTCTGTTGTTTTTAAAACTTAAACTTTAAAAAAAATAATAGAAACAGAAGTAGGAAACAGGAGAAGAAGATGTAGGGAAGTACGCGAGAAACATACTGGGTTATCTCGAGCTCGACCCGAGAAATACCGTGGTTTACTTCGGGTTGTATAATTCCTGAAGCTTGCTAATTTTGTTAAGTTAAAGTATTTAGTTAAGTAAGTTAAATATTGATCCAGGATACTGTTTATAAACCAGTTAATACATGATGAACTTTAGAGTTTTATAGAAAACAAAGTAGAGTAATTAAATTAATTTCGAAGTAAATTAAGAATGTAATCAGTTTTATAAATAATCTAATAAGTAGTTCAAATGTAATTAAATTGTAATTAAAGATTTCAATGATAACCTTGTATAAATCATTTGTAATTAAGAATCTTTTGAAGTTGATTAATAATGATTAAACGATTAAGTTAATTAATAATTAATGATTAATTAAATAAATAATAATAATTAATTGTGTAATTGAGTTTTATAAATCAATAATTAAGATTATTGATTAGTAATTAAGAATTATTCATTAATTTAGTGAATAATTAATAAGTAATTAATAAATTGAAATAAGTTAATTAATTAATTATTAATTAAGCAAAGAATAAAATATGATTTACTCGTGAGTATGCAATTAAGTTTAAAAACAAATCAAACTTGTTGATATGAATTAATGACTCTATTTGATTGCCTATGATGTTTATTTATTCCTGTGATGTTCTGTGATATCCTGGATATATCTGTGATGATTGTGTATGATTTATCTGTATGAAATTGCTATATGTTTATCTGTTGTTATTTATCTGTGTTAAATTGTTATATAAATTCAATTGTTAAATTTAAAACTGTTAAGTTAATTAGACAACTTGGACTTTAAAATGGCGTTTGGATTTCGATGAGACCGGGATCGATTGATATTCCGAAAACCACATCGATCCAAATTAAACGTTAGGTCGTGTAATCTCAAGTGAAGATCGAGATGGTGTTTTCAGAATGCAAGGGTTATCGTCGTTAACTCTGAGGGTGATTCCAATGAGTGTAACGAGATAATGCCTTCGGTTTCGTTCGAACCCGGAACGAACTTGTATGGATTGAATGCTTTCAGCACATCGTCAGGCGGACGATGAGCATTCTAAGTGATACGTTCTATAAAGGTAAACGCAGCCTCAAGCCTCATCAATCGGGAATGGCTAAAATAGGGGATGTGCAGTAAGGTTAGGTGGGTCATGCCCAAGCAGGACGAGGTATACCCCTGTCTATATGTCCCTTTTATTCGGCTGTGTGGGCGGTTGGTCTGCAGCCAACTGCGGGGTTATCTTGTTCGGGACTGTTCAGTAAGGAATGGTTCCGGCCTTGTGTTGCAGGGGAGTAAGGGTGGCTCCTCGGTACTGTGATCTAGACCATGTACTGTGACGGGCGGTACCCCAGTAGCCCTGCCATTGTATGGGATCCAATTTCCAATAAGCGCCGTACGTTTTGATTGTGCCCAACTATGTTGAAATGTGAGATGTAAGCATTTCAGCTATTTCTGTATTTTACTTGAAAACCCTAAACACTATTATAATATCACTGGATTTCCTATAAAATGTTTTGGTTAGCGTAAGGTAAAAACTTACCCGTATTTATATGTGGGAAGTCTTACGTGATACCTTTATTTTAAATGATTTTCAAAGTTAAGCAACTTTAACCCGTTTACTCATACCAGACCCATGTCTGACCCGGAGTTTGTATTTTGTTTTTCATAAACTCTCGGGTACCCAAATTTTTACGGGTAGCCAAGGAATTCAGGTTAGCTTTGACGAATTCTGGAAGAGTTGGAGCAGGAGACCAGACGTATGTAGCTAGCTATATAGTTCCGCCGTGTTAGTTAGTTCATGATATTTGAGTTGTATGTTCTGACTGATATGTATATGATAGTCATGTTGTATGAAATTGTATAACTCTGATGTATATAACCATGTAATAGTTATGTTGATATATTATATTTTATTCCATTCCGATGTGAGATTCTGATGTTGTTATTCTTTCTTTTCTTTTCTTTTCTATTTCTACCCCTTTCTTTCTTATTGATGACACGTCTTCCTGGGCGTAGGAAGCCGGGTCGTCACAGGTGGTATCAGAGCAATAGGTTGAGCGAGTACCTATGTTCTGGAATAATATTTATCTTGAGAGTGCGTATTTGTATTTTCATATATATATATATATACATATATGTATATATACCTATCTAAATTTGTTGGTTACCTGTCCAGGAGGCCAACATGAGTTCTGGAAGAAGAGACAGAGTTAGGGCCAGTACTTCAACTGATAATGTTCGAAGTCAAATTGCTAGAGAGGCTGTTAATCCTGTACCGCCTCAGGTTAGTTTTACAGCCTTATATAAAGATTTTATCGATCTTGGAGGCCTACCATTTAAAGGTTCAGAATCGATAATTGAAGTTCAAGCCTGGTTACGTTCTTGTGAGCGTATTTTTAAGAGGATGATATTGTCGGATGATCAGAAGAGGGATATGGCATCGTGGCAATTGCAGGGAAGTGCAACATCATGGTGGGATGCAACAATTGCAAATGTTCCTGAAGAAGATATTTCATAGGAAAGATTTAAGGAGTTATTTGAGGAGAAGTTTATGCCGACGGCAAGGAAAACTCAATTATACCAGGATTTTCTGAATTTGAAGCAGGAAAGCATGACCATTTCTGAGTATGAGACCAGATTCAACGAACTTTCGTGTTATGGATCAGGACTCATTGATACTCCCCTCAAGAAGAATGAAAAGTTTGTGCAAGGATTGAGGTCTGAATTCCAGAGTAAGATGACGGTGCTCTTGAAAGGATCTTTAGTTGATTTAGTTGATATGGCATTGAGGTATGAAGATCTGATGAGCAAGAAATTGGAGGCAACAGAAGCAGTTTCAAGAGGGAGTTCCGTTAACCCAAATAAAAGAAAGTTCAACCCACTTTGGAGAAGGCAAGTTAAGGGAAAGAAATCAGGAAGAAGCAATAACGGACCCCGTAAGTGTTATAACTGTCAACAAATTGGACATTTGGCAGATCAGTGTTCTTAAGGAGGATCTCAGCAGCAGCAACGTCAGAGTGGTCCAGAATTTGCAACAGTCCAGAGATCGTTGTGTTTTAATTGTCGTCATCCTGGTCATATGATTAAGAATTGTCCACTTTTGCAGAGGACACTTCAGGATAAAGTTTTTGCTTTGGAAGCTGGTTCATCTTCTTCACCTCAAGGCAAAGGAGTTTTGGAAGGTACCTTACTCCTAAATGGCAAGTATATTAAAGTTTTATTTGATTTGGGTGCATCTTTGAGTTTCATATCTTCAGAATCAGTAGAAAAGTTTTCTCTTAACCCTAGTACCGTGGATCGTCCTATTATTGTATCTAATCCTATTGGTGGAGCAACAAAATTGGATATGATATGTAAGGACTTGAAGCTTTCTTATTTGTCTCATAGTTTCTCTTGTGACCCGTATGTGTTAGATTTTAAAGGATTTGATCTTATTTTGGGAATGGATTGGCTCGATAAGTAAAAGCAGTCCTGAATTGTGATGAGAGGACAGTTTCATTGGAGACTGATTTGGGTAGGATTGCCAGAGTGTCGTGCGATAGTTCTGGATTTCACTTGAGTAGTCTTTTGCTAGGAGTTGAGACTTCTCAGGAGAAAGTTGAGGAAATCGATGTGGTTCAAGATTTTCCTGATGTTTTTGAAGAAGTTAAGTGTCTTCCGCCACATCGAGAGATTGAGTTTCGTATTGATTTGATTCCAGGAGCAGTGCCGGTGATTCAACCTAGTAGGAGAATGCCTCCTCGAGAGAGAGAAGAATTGGTTAAGCAGACGCAAGATCTTTTGGAGAAGGGTTTGATTAGACCCAGTTTTTCTTGTTGGGGCTCTGCGGCGGTGTTTGTCACCAAATCGGATGGTTCATTAAGGTTCTGTGTTGATTATAGAGAATTGAACTAAGTGACCGTTCGAAATAAATATCCTTTTCCTCGCATTGATGATCTTTTTGACCAGCTGCATGGAGCTTCTATCTTTTCTCAACTAGATCTAGCTTCAGGTTTCCATCAATTGAGAGTAGCTGAAGATAGTATTCCCTTAACAGCATTTAGGGGACCGAATTGTTTTTATGAGTGGTTGGTTATGCCGTTCGGATTAACCAATGCTCCAGCCTATTTTGTGGACCTCATGAATCGAGTCTTTAGAGATGTGCTGAATAAGTTTGTGCTAGTATTCATTAATGATATTTTAGTCTATTCTAAATCGGAAGAGGAGCACATGCATCATTTGAGGATTGTATTGGAGACTCTGAGGAAGCATGTGTTGAAAGCAAAGTTTTCAAAGTGCCATTTTTGGAAATCAGAAGTTAAATTTTTAGGGCACATTGTTTCTGGTGAAGGCATTTCAGTAGATCCAGCAAAGATTGAAACTATTTTACAATGGAAACAGCCTGATACACCAACAAAAGTTCGCAGTTTTCTGGGTTTGGCTGGCTACTACAGAAAATTCATAAAGGATTATTCCAAAATTTCTTCGCATCTGACCAAGCTAACAAGGAAAGGAACTAAATTCAAGTGGACACCTCAGTGTGAAGAAGCTTTTAAGGAATTGAAGACAAGGCTAACTAGTGCACCAGTACTTGCTATTCCGGATGGAAGAAGCAAATTTGAGGTATATACGGATGCATGTTTGGTTGGATTGGGTGCAGTTCTGATGCAGAACGGCAGAATTATTGCGTATGCTAGTCGACAATTGAAGGCCCATGAAAAGAACTATGCTACACATGATCTAGAACTGTTAGCTATTGTTTTTTCTTTGAAGATATGGAGACATTATCTTTTGGGAGAAAAGTTTGAGTTATTCACGGATCACAAACCGTTGAAATATATTTTCTCTAAAAAAGATCTTAATTTGAGACAGCAGAGATGAGTCGAATTTTTGGCATCTTATGATCTGGATATTTTGTATACGCCGGGGAAAGCAAATGTCGTGGCAGATGCTCTTAGTAGAAATGCTGTTTTATCTCTTTTGGAAGTCATTCCATCTCTCCAAGAAAGGATCATTACTAAGAAAGTGGAGGATAAATCTTTTGAGGAAATAATTCTCGGAACTAAGGACGGTCGGTATTCGGATTTCAAGATAGACGATCAAGGTGTTTTAAGGATTAATGGTCGTTTGTGTGTGCCTAATATCGATGGGTTGAGACAAGAAGTTTTAGCTGAGTGTCATCGTTCCAAATTGAATATTCATCCGCGAATTTCGAAGATGTATAAAGATATGAGGAGAGTTTTCTGGTGGCCGAATATGAAGAAGGATGTAGCTGCTTTTGTTAATAGTTGTGCCATTTGCCAGCAAGTGAAGGGAGATCAACAAAAGTCTGTAGGACTATTGCAACCTTTGGAAATTCCAGATTGGAAGTGGGAGATGATCTCGATGGACTTCATCGACGGTTTGCCTAGAACCAGAAAAGGAAATGAAGGAATATGGGTTATTGTGGATCGTTTAACGAAGAGTGCCCATTTTATTCCGGTTAAAGCGACTCGCACTGCGGTTTCTTTGGCAGAAATTTTCTTGAAAGAGATAGTCAGATTACATGGTGTTCCTGTCAGCATAGTAAGTGACCGAGATCCTATTTTTACTAGCAAATTCTGGGAAGCTCTACAAACAGCAATGGGAACAAGTTTAAGATTAAGTACAGCCTGTCATCCTCAGACGGACAGACAAACGGAGAGACTTAATCGTATTCTGGAAGATATGCTGCGAGCTTGTGTATTGGATTTTGGTGGATCATGGGAAGACCATCTTCATCTAGTGGAATTTTCCTATAATAACAGTTATCAAGCGAGTATTAAGATGGCTCCTTATGAAGCTCTGTACGGAAGACCGTGTAGATCCCCATCTTGTTGGATTGAATCGAATGATCGACTTGTACTTGGACCCGATCTTATTCGTGAAGCTTCTGCGAAGGTTGAGCTTATCAAGAAAAGGATGAGAGCTGCTCAAGATCGTCAGAAGAAATATGCAGATAAGAGACGAAGACCCTTGGAATTTGAGATCGGAGATTTTGTTTTTATCGAAGTTTCCCCAATCAAAGGTGCTATAAGATTCGGAAAGACGGGAAAACTTGCTCCGAGATATATTGGTCCATTCTGAGTGCTAGAAAGAATTGGAACTGTAGCCTACAGGATTGAATTACCAGAACGAATGCCAGGGATTCACAATGTATTCCATGTGTCTCATTTAAGGAAATTTATTCATGACCCATCATTAGTGATAGAACCAGTTGTTCAGGAGGATTTAGAAGTTGAACCCAACTTAACTGTGGTTAGAGATCCTGTTCAGATTGTAGATCAAGACGAGAAGCAACTAAGGAATAAAGTGGTGAAACTCGTCAAGGTGCAATGGAGTGACGATCCCAGCGATTGTACCTGGGAAACTCTTGATAGTTTTAGAAAAGCTTATCCAAATTTATGTCCGGATAATTAGTAATGTTGTTAGAATTGACTGTTTGATTGTTTGTTTTGTATGAATGATATGTATGTTTGATTGTTAATATTAAGTTTTTGAAATTAACTGTTGTTTAAATTTCGGGGACGAAATTCTTTTAAGGGGGGAGGAATGTGACATCCCAGAATTTTTACCCCATTATTATCATAAGTTTTTGATCAAATTTAAATAAAATATAATATTTTCATTTAATAAGATGTTGGATATTATTAGTTGTATATGGGTTATAAAGGAATTTATAATTTCAAAATACAAATAGACTCTTTAACAATATTCAAAAATTAAATCTGTTTTAATTAATTAAATTAAAGGTTTTGTATGAATGGCATTTAATATCAGATATAAGAATGTAGTTAATAAAAATAAGTACAATAATACAATTTTATTCATATTAAATATAAATATAAAATACATAGGTGCAAATACATTACAAATCCAATATTGGAAAATTTAACTTTAAATAAAATAAGATGTAAGTACTGATTCTACACCATAACTTTTATAACTAAAATAAAATAAGCTTATAAATATTTAACATGAGTTTCTGTATAAATATAAATACTTAGAAATATAGTTATAAACATGTAAACATAAGTACAAATATAATAGGTATAAAATATCAATAGAAATGTTAACATCAACAATGAAGAAAATTGGAGATCTGCAAACATTAACAATATGCTAGCATAAATAATAAAACAAAATCTACAAGCAATATTATTATATGTTAACATAAGAATGATCAGACCAAACCTGCATGTATCTTTGCAAAATAAACAAGTTTGTCAGCAAAGCATTAATGGTGTAAACCTATATGAAGCATCTTTATGAATAAACCAAATCTGCAGACATCTTTTGTATAAATGTTGTGTCAGCAAAACATTAATAGGATGTTAGAATAAATGAATACATGAGTACAAACTTAAGCCTGTAAAAATCTTTATACAAATATGTGTCAGAAAATATTGATTGTGTTGACATAGGCAAAGACACATATATTAATTAGCACACTTTATATCTGGAAATATTATCTTTCAGCCGAAATGGTTGAAATATCTTAGGCTTTAGTACATAATAAAATAAGGCAAGATATTTTATCAAGCGTAAGCTTGTGCAAGAAGACAGTAATGTTCACTGTTATAAACATTTGTATACATCTTCTTATTCTTTAATTCATTTGTAACTGCAAAAGCATAGAACCTGAAAAAAAAAAGAAATATAAACAAAACTTCACAAATCTGAAGAACAGCAGAAGAAAGAAAAAAAATAATATAAACAAATTTCAAGTTCAAAAGCCAGAAGCAATAAGGTTACAGGAATTTGCAAAACTGCAGTACCTTACATCATCAAATATTCTCTGTTACAGCAAATTTTGGTGAGTAAACCAACCTTTTTGAAATTTAATTTGAATAATTTACTTATGAATTGAATTACTTTGTGATATAACAATGTTCTGTTATGATTGTAAACTTTGGATATTTATGTTTTAATAACAGCATGAATGCTGTTGAATTTACAGTATAAAGTATAATCATAGTAAAAATGCAAGTAACTTAAATTGAAAATTTGAGTTTATATATTGATTGAACATACAGTAATATGATTTTTAAGACAAGAATCAAAATTTTTGGCTAACTATTTACAGAGCAGTTCATGAATGAACTGTAGAGGCTTTCTCATGAATATCAGGTGATTCACTCAATGATTAATGATGAAAATTCGTATGAAGCTTGTGTATAGATTATAGATCATTAGAAAAATGCTAAATTTTTTTATAAATGCAAGATTGTTGAGAATTGAAGGAAAATAGGGTTTATGGGTTCTTCGGTTTTGGGTTCTGTATTTTTGATGATTGCGACAACGTAGCATCACCGAGTGTCATAGGATTTGGGTAGAGGCTAGAGTGGGGTGACGGCAAGATTTGACAGGAGCCACGATGTTTATGGCGGTCGCGTCAGTGGGTATGAGGTGGTTTTGTCCACTGTGTTCGTGGAAACAGTTCGCCTTTTGGGCATTTTTTCAATTTCGTTGTTATCGTGTTCTTCTGGGCGGTGATTTCGTATAAGGGAGTGGTTTGTGACTTGTTGGAGATGACGCGTGGTGGTGGCGCGGCGGTGGACCGCCGTGCACGTGCACGGCGGTGAGGAAGGGCCTGGGTATTTTAACTCATATAAAACGCGAGAGTGTTCGCGTGTTTACTTCGGGTCTGTTCTGGGTCGAAGGTGAAGTGCGCGCGTGTTTTTTTTATGCCTCTGTTGTTTTTAAAACTTAAACTTTAAAAAAAAAAAATAGAAACAGAAGTAGGAAACAGGAGAAGAAGATGTAGGGAAGTACGCGAGAAACATACTGGGTTATCTCGAGCTCGACCCGAGAAATCACGTGGTTTACTTCGGGTTGTATAATTCCTGAAGCTTGCTAATTTTGTTAAGTTAAAGTATTTAGTTAAGTAAGTTAAATATTAATCCAAGATACTGTTTATAAACCAGTTAATACATGATGAACTTTAGAGTTTTATAGAAAACAAAGTAGAGTAATTAAATTAATTTCGAAATAAATTAAGAATGTAATCAGTTTTACAAATAATCTAATAAGTAGTTCAAATGTAATTAAATTGTAATTAAAGATTTCAATGATAACCTTGTATAAATCATTTGTAATTAAGAATCTTTTGAAGTTGATTAATAATGATTAAACAATTAAGTTAATTAATAATTAATGATTAATTAAATAAATAATAATAATTAATTGTGTAATTGAGTTTTATAAATCAATAATTAAGGTTATTGATTAGTAATTAAGAATTATTCATTAATTTAGTGAATAATCAATAAGTAATTAATAAATTGAAATAAGTTAATTAATTAATTATTAATTAAGCAAAGAATAAAATATAATTTACTCGAGAGTATGCAATTGAGTTAAAAACAAATCAAACTTGTTGATATGAATTAATGACTCTATTTGATTGCCTATGATGTTTATTTATTCCTGTGATGTTCTGTGATATCCTGGATATATCTGTGATGATTGTGTATGATTTATCTGTATGAAATTGCTATATGTTTATCTGTTGTTATTTATCTGTGTTAAATTGTTATATAAATTCAATTGTTAAATTTAAAACTGTTAAGTTAATTAGACAACTTGGACTTTAAAATGGCGTTTGGATTTCGATGAGACCGGGATCGATTGATATTCCGAAAACCACATCGATCCAAATTAAACGTTAGGTCGTGTAATCTCAAGTGAAGATCGAGATGGTGTTTTCAGAAAACAAGGGTTATCGTCGTTAACTCTGAGGGTGATTCCAAATGAGTGTCACGAGATAATGCCTTCGGTTTCGTTCGAACCCGGAACGAACTTGTATGGATTGAATGCTTTCAGCACATCGTCAGGCGGACGATGAGCATTCTAAGTGATACGTTCTATAAAGGTAAACGCAGCCTCAAGCCTCATCAACCGGGAATGGCTAAAACAGGGGATGTGCAGCAAGGTTAGGTGGGTCATGTCCAAGCAGGACGAGGTATACCCCTGTCTAGATGTCCCTTTTATTCGGCTGTGTGGGCGGTTGGTCTGCAGCCAACTGCGGGGTTATCTTGTTCGGGACTGTTCAGTAAGGAATGGTTCCGGCCTTGTGTTGCAGGGGAGTAAGGGTGGCTCCTCGGTACTGTGATCTAGACCATGTACTGTGACGGGCGGTACCCCAGTAGCCCTGCCATTGTATGGGATCCAATTTCCAATAAGCGCTGTACGTTTTGATTGTGCCCAACTTGTTGAAATGTGAGATGTAAGCATTTCAGCTATTTCTGTATTTTACTTGAAAACCCTAGACACTATTATAATATCACTGGATTTCCTATAAAATGTTTTGGTTAGCGTAAGGTAAAAACTTACCCGTATTTATGTGTGGGAAGTCTTACGTGATACCTTTATTTTAAATGATTTTCAAAGTTAAGCAACTTTAACCCGTTTACTCATACCAGACCCATGTCTGACCCGGAGTTTGTATTTTGTTTTTCATAAACTCTCGGGTACCCAAATTTTTACGGATAGCCAAGGGATTCAGGTTAGCTTTGACGAATTCTGGAGGAGTTGGAGCAGGAGACCAGACGTATGTAGCTAGCTATATAGTTCCGCCGTGTTAGTTAGTTCATGATATTTGAGTTGTATGTTCTGACTGATATGTATATGATAGTCATGTTGTATGAAATTGTATAACTCTGATGTATATAACCATGTAATAGTTATGTTGATATATTATATTTTATTCCATTCCGCTGTGAGATTCTGATGTTGTTATTCTTTCTTTTCTTTTCTTTTCTATTTCTACCCCTTTCTTTCTTATTGATGACACGTCTTCCTGGGCGTAGGAAGCCGGGCCGTCACACGGGGATCCAAATAAATTCCTCACAAGTGTTGATTTTATTTACGGATACTGTGATATATTGTTATCATGTGATATATGATGTTTTGGATGCGGTGATTGATGTGTATTACCTTATTTAGTGCTGTTGTAGCATTGGGCCTATTTTTGATAATTTAAAAGTGTTAAAGTGATGATTTCAAATTTAAAAAGATTTCAAAGTGATTTTGAGAATATATATATTTGAATTGTTAGGGAAATGGATTTATTTTAAATAAATAAAAGTTATAATTTTTATGTTATAAAAATTATGGTTTTTGTGAAATATATCAAAATGTGATTTTTGAGATATGGGGTTAACTATTTTGTAAAATTGTCTAAATTGAGATTTTTGATTTATTTATATATTAGATTTATATAATTGATATTTTATAAATAAAAATAATGGAATTTTAAGGAGTTTTTGTAATGTTAAAATGAAGTTATAATTGAATCTTATAAGTAAATAAGATTTACATATTTATGAATTGATGATGTTATAAAAAGAATGAATTTGTAAATAAAGAGATTTATAAGTAATTAACTTATAATTTGGTTTTGGCATTTAAATGAGATAAATGGAATTGGTTGATAAAGGAATTTTTTATATTGAAGTTTTTATCCAAAAACCACTTCGGACCAACACTTTTGCGACAATTGTGTAGGTTGTTTGTGATGATATTGATATTCAGGATTTTCATATTGGAGGACTGCTCGTTGATCGTTTGGGGTTAAAATCTGTAAAGACCCGATTCTTCGACTCCCGAAAATCGACATAATACGTACACTGTATCAACCGCCGAACAATCGAATGCTGGAAAACCGAACCTTTAGGGTTTAAAAAGTAGAAAAAGATAGAAGAAGTAAGAAAGAAGAAGCAATAGAACAATATCAGAATCTCACAATCGCAGCGGAACAACATATAATAGATAAATGAATTAATCTTTAAATCAAAAGAACTCTATCAATTTATTACATTACATCACATTACATTAGATTAGCAGAGTTTACAACAACAAACAGCGGAAAAGAAATACTATATACTAGTTGATACGCCACGCCATCCAGCTCACCTCTTGAGCTCCACAACATCTCCTGAATTCCAGAATGACCTGATAACCTGACTCTAGACTGCCCGTGTGGAAATTGGTGGGCACCCAGAGTTTAGGAAGGAAACAATAAACTCCAGGTCAGTCATGGGACTGGTGTGAGAACTTAAAACAGTTACATCTTTAAAACAAACAAAGAAATATTTTAAAATAGATCCGCAATGCTTTTAGAAAATGTAAATACCATAAGGCCTCCCGCACACACACACAATGCAACGCAGAATCGGAGGAGATTTCTCCTTATGATAGTCAAACATGCTTGATACGCAGAAAAGTTTCTTTGATATTATTACTATAAGTGCAAAGTGTAGGAAACCATTTTGAAAGTATAATATAAATCTTAGCCAACATACGACCATTATCGTATGCCTACTATAGCTACCATGTTCAATAGCAGTTTACCGCCACATTCCATGGCAGGTTATACAACTAAAACCGTACATGGCTCGTATTATTTCTTTGGATTTTCTAACAAATGGTCAGGCTAAGGAACTTCCTATTGCAAATGGGAACGCCTCTGGCGGGATGCCCCGAGAACCTAAGCGGATCTCTGCCAACACAAGGCCGGTTTACCTTTGCAAAAGTAGGTAACTACTGACAAGAGTATGCCATCCCCCGGTTGTAAACAGCCTTTATCCGAGGATCCTCAACCAACAACAATCACAAAGTCATATATATTTGCGACATCTACATAAGTTAAGCATCTGGGCTCCATACCATGATACTACTTCTATCCAGAAGGAAATACACATACCCAAAGGGGCGCTACTCCGTATAACCTTGCTGCATCTTTCCTGTTTTGACCATTCCGGGTTGTGAGGTCCGACGAAGTCTCGTCCACAAAGCTACGCTTTTCACAAAAGCTATGCTTTGATCAACAAATGATCAACAGCACTTCGTATGCCACATTACCAAATTGGGAATGTATCACTAGTAACCATCAACTACATAACCTCTGAGCTCGTACGTCTCAAAGAAGTGTGTTAAGCTAAGAGAATAAATTCTCCGCCACCAACAGAAATGTATTTGATAGAAACCAGCTTTACATCTCAAATTGTAACGTCAGACACATATCCACACAAGTCCATTCCGGGATCGAACGGAACCGAAGGCACTTCCAAAGAAGCCCTTGCAATCCGGATATTCATTAATCACGTCCGGACTTCCCATCACAAAGGGTGATAAAATCTCTATATCGGAGATCAGTCGATGCAGAGACGTTCGACGGTAATCCTTTCGTTTTCGAAAATATCCGGTTTTCAACACCGGTCCTCAAATGCTATCCATTACGACGTATCACTATTCGGAATGGGATTCATGACCCAGAGGTCCTCTCCCGGCTAAACCGAATAACGAGCGCTTGTTTTAAAATAAGTGTAGCATTCTGTTCAAGCAAATCACAACAAATACCCATTTAAAGGTAAATATTGATAGTCGGTAATTTAACTATCAAAGCAAACAACCAAATATTCAGCACCATAACAATCACTAGGCCCTTTTATTAATCTTCCATAAATTAAATAACTTGCTAAATATTCACTTCAATTTATCTTTAAAAATATATATTCTCTAAACCATTTCAATTTCTACATTGGAAAACATTTCCAAATACTTATTTAACAATAAGTAATTCACAAATCTATTTATTTTCAATACTTAGAAAATATTCAATATACTTAAAACACGATTAAGTATATTTTTTATTCTTTAAGGAAAACGTTCTCTTTAAACACATTTATTTGGGTCAAAACGAATGTTGCGTAAAACATCGTTACGACAACCCAAAATCAATAGCATAGGGATTCGAAAATACGATAGATATATAAATCTCAATACTGTACAAAAGCATTTGCTTTCGAAAATCATTTACTATAACAACAGTGTTATAATCCATCTTTTTCTTATGTCTCGAAAACGTCTATTTCAACAATGAATGTTGAAATCTATGGTTTCGATCCTTAACACATTTTAAAACAACTTCAAATCGTTTTAATTCTATTTAAAAGATCACTTCCTAAAACATTTCTTTAATATATTATTCACTGTCCAAAATCGTGAATATAAATCGTTTACCAAATTCAACACTTCTATATATTTTAATTTAAAGATTATCCACTGTCCAAAATCATGGATATATCTCCTTTAATATGCTTTCATATTTACTTATCTAATTCAATTGGTTTCAGATTTATAAACAACGTTTATAAATTCACACACACATATATATACTTTATAAAAACTTCAACTTATAAAATCCTTTAATTAACAAATTATATTTATATCTCATTTAAATGCCAAAATCCAATTTATAAGTTAATTACTTATAAATCTTTTATTTTTACAAAATCTATTCATTTTATAACTTCACAATTTATAAATATATGTAAATTTCATTCACTTATGAAATCCATTTATAATTCATTTTAACACATAAAAACTCGTTTTATAATTCCAATATTTTAATTTTTAAAATATCAATTTTATGAATCTTTTATATAAACCGTTTATAATAATTCAAAAATCCCAATTTAAACCATTTTACAAAATAATCAACTACTTATTTCAAAAATCGCTTTTCGGTTATATTTCATAAAAATCAAAATTTTTATAACATAAAAATTATAACGTTTATTTATTTAAAATGAATCGATTCCAAAATTCAACAAAAGTATACTTTCAAAAATCACTTGAAAATCCTTTTAAATTCGAAATCATTACTTTAACATTTTTAAAAACTCCAAACATAGGCCCAATGCTGCAACAGCACATACATCAACCACGGCATCCAAACATCATATATCAATATGATAACAGAATATATCGCAAATATCTGTAAATAAATCAATACTGTTGAGGAATCCAGTTGGATCCCTCCAACCTGTTTCCCTGCATCCACAGATGTTAGCACAATACCAATCCCGTTTCAAGACGGAATATCACGGTACATGGGTTTATATAAAATATTATCCGCTATTATGTGGCGCAATAGGATCTCATCCGCTATATAATGCAGGAAAATCAACTCCAAGTACATATATAATACCAATTCCACTTCAAGGTGGAATATCGCGGTATATGTGTTTAATATAATAACCTCCGCTTAATATGCGGCGTATAGGGTCTATTTCAATACAACAGATAGCAATTTATCATCCAAGCATACAATCAACACCATAAAGCAATTTTAAATCTAACTATTTAAAATTTAAATCGAAACAAATTCGATTGAGTGAGAAGTTCTCACCTTGCTTCCAATAATGGTTTCAGCGTTTTATTTCGAATATAATTAAACAACTGTTTAATTTTACCCAAAATTCATACTAGCTCAAATCAATCCCAATCCAGCTCCATCGCATAGTATTCGTCCATACGATTCCAACGCAATTCGTTTCGTGAATTTCCGACCTCGTATGACATAGTTATCACGTTTAGAAGTTTATACAAATTATAATACAAATCAATTTACATTTTATTTTTATTTTTAAACCCACTCATCTCTGGCCGTTGATTTCCTTCAGCAAAATCAGAGCCATGGACTTCATCTTCTCCGACATCAGGTAATTCATGCACGTTAAAACCCATGGCACTCGATCAAAACTTTAACGCCCCGGCCACCATCTTCCATAAGAACACGATCAAAGGCCACCACGCCAAAGCCCTTCCTCGCCTCTACCATCTCCAAGAACGACGCAAGGCTCGGTCGTCCCTGCTTCTCGAACAACATTCTCGAACGTTGGCTGTTCGAACGAAGACTGCCATCGATCCGTAGTGTATTTTCCGATCACAGCTGTTGGATATATAGTTCTCTCGATGCTCTACGATCTTCCTTCAGAAAGTTTTTCGTATAATTTGATGGATTGGAAGAAATCGGGGAAGAAAGTAACGAGTGATATCGGCCATTAAAACTGAAAGTGGCGGCTGAAGGTAAATTAGGGTTAGGGTTTGATTTGTGTTGCAAATAGAAAATCATGAAGTCCTTATATAGAAAATTTGACGAAACACTATTCATCTCGAAATTTTTCGAACTCCAAACGAAGCATGCCGATTGACGTCCCTAGGGTTTAACCCGCGTTCTGGACACAATGGAATAGGTATCGAGAGACAATTCGATCTTATGTGCGAGTTACAGAAATAAATGATTGAATTTAAATTAAATCGGCTAAACTAATTCCTATGCGTTTTAGCTTGCCCCGAACAAACCGTAAATCCGATTGACACAAAATTTGAAATCGTACAATAATATAACATTACGGATCCGATGAAACTAGTTTCGTCGAAATCCGAGACTATTTGAAAAATGACTATTTTTACTCGTCAATTAAATATTAAAATATTCAATTTCCACAAATTAACTCTAAATTCAATTTCAAAAGTTCTATAACGTTATTCTAACTCCAATATGATTTAATACAACTTTACAAATCAATTTAGATCACATTAAACCCAATTTCCAATTATTTCTGTAATTTCAAATATTAAATTATCGATTTAATTATCCAATTAAATCAGGATATTCGAAATAAAATTTATTCGACTTACAAATTTTACTTGTTAATATTTAAAATCAATTAAATATACAAATTTCAAATGACAGAAATTTTGGGTCGTTACAAAATCCCAATATACATTCAGTAGCTTCGTTATGAAATATCCAATGCAAGGACTGTTCACCACTAATCCTAGGGATTTCCCGATAGGATGAGGTAGGAAAGTATCTTCGGTTTATCCTGTTCCTGACAACTTTATGGATGTTTGTCTGACATTGCATTTCTATAGTTTATGTACATTGGTTTTTACAATCGTACATCAGTGGTGGCGGAGAAGGCAACTTCTCTTAATTTAACACCCTCATTGAGACGTATGAGTTGAAGGGTTGTATTTTTGTGGAAGGCAATTAGTATTCAACGGAAATGGCCGTCATTCAAAGTGATGTGATACGTGACATGTGAAAGGTAATCGTTACCTCATCCATCATCAACTGGAAATGACCGAAACAGGGTTAGATGCGGCAAGGCTATGTGGGCGCTTCATTAGGATATGATCATCCTCTTCTAGATATATTTCTCCCCGCTACGACGTTTAGGATGTAAATTAATGTGGTTTGTATGTTATGAGGGCCCTTGGAAAAGGTCGGTAACGACCGAAGGATGACATATTCGGCACTACCTAGTTATAGAGGTAGGTCGGTCTTGTGTTGGTAGAGGGCAGATGTTCTGTGCCTCGGGACATCCATATAGAGGTGTACCCATCGGAAGGTAGTCCCTTCACCGGATCATTTGTATGGAAATCCGAACTCCACTACATACCTACCATTTTGATTGCATTACCAATTTTGGGCTATATGCTGGAATTTAATCAATGTAACGATTTCGATTATGATTAATATTATTTGTATACTAGACACTAGTATAATATAAGATGATTTGATATGAAAGGTTCTGGTTATCGTAAGATAAAAACATGTCCTTGTTTATGTGTGGGCGTGTCTTACGAGATACTTCTATTTTAAAAGGAAAATTTTGGTAATGTAATAAATTCAGTTGAGTGTGTTTCTCACGCTGGTTTACCATACTGATCCGGACGTTCTTCCCTTTCAATGCTCGAATCAGACTAGGTATATTTACAGGTTCAGATTGGTGCTTTTGGAGCTTCACCACGAGAGATGGGGATCTTCATTTTCGTATACACATATCTGTTTTGATTATCCACTTTGCGCATTGTTATTTGTTGTCGTATACTATCATCAATTGTGAGGACAAGTTATTATAACTATCTGGGATGATGATTTGTGATTGATTGTTGAACTCTGATTGATGCATGTATATACAGTTTCTGTTTTGTAAAGATCATTGATACGATATTATATGTTTTTCACTGCGATGTGAGATTCTGTATTGTTCTGTTTGGTTCTATCTTCTCTCTTTCTTCTCTTCTCTTCTTCTCTCTTCTTTTCTTTCTCTTGACTTTCCGTCAGTCTATGCCTTTTGGGTCGAACATGTGTGGTTTATTATCAATTCAAAGGGTATGGATTTGCGGGTCGTCACACGTAGTATCAGAGCTTAAATTAGGTGCCTAAGTAAAAAAATTCTAGGTTAGTAAATCAACCTAGGAATTTTATAAATAAATCCACCTTATTTGATAAATACAATGGATAGGATAAGGCACCGTACCTCCGATTGGTGTTACGTGTGATATTACTATTTTGATGTGCTTAACTATTCATTAATTGTTTGTTTTTCGTTATATTTTTTCCATCCCTGTAATTTTGAGGATATAATTCTTTTAAGTAGGGGAAAATATAACGACCCAGGATTTAATTTATTCGAAACTCGTATATTTAATTGATTTTAAATATTCATAAGTAGATATTATAAGTTGAATAAGTTATATTTGAAATAAAAGAATTTATTTGGATAATTAAATTATTAATTTAATATTTGAAATTGTGAAAATAATTGAAATTTGAATTTTATGACAATGGTTTATAAAGATGAATTAATTTTATTAGAATTAGAATGATTTTAGTAAACTTTTAAAATTGAATTAAAAGTTAATTTACGGAAACTGAATATTTTAATATTTAATTAACATGTAAAAATAGTCATTTTTAACAATGTCTCGGATTTCGAAGAAACCTGTTTCATTGGATCTGTAATGTTATATTATTATAGGGTTTCTGATCGTGTCAATCATATTTACAGTTTAGTTGTTACAAACTAAAAAGCGTAGAAAGTTATTTAAGTAAATTTTAATTTAAATAATTCGATTCGAAAACCTACCTTCCAAATACGATTAAATTGGCTTCTGATATATATTATATCGTGTTTGGAATAGGGGTAAAACTTTATAAACGTCAGGTGGCATACTTCGATTGGAGTTTGAAAATTTTTGGGTGAACAGTGTCGTAAAATTTTCTATAAAAGGCCAAATTTTTTCTCTATTTTCACAAAACCCTAACCCTAGGGTTACAGCCGCCACCCCTATCTTCAATGGAAGATATCTTCCGATCTTCCTCCTCGTTTATCTCTCATTCCACCCACTATTACGACAATCTTCCAACTACAACATTGAAGAGCTTGGAGAGACGAACAACTTCAACGGCTATGATCGAGAATGGAACATTGGATCGTCGGCAAATCTCATTCAAAGGCCACGCGTTTAGACACGATTTTCGAGAAGATGCTACAGTCGAATTTCATGTGGTCGAGGTCAGAGGTGGAGCTCGTGGTGGTGCTTTGAAAGGCGTTGTCTTATCGTCTCCTTGGCGATCGTGGTGGGCGCGACAAATCGAAAATCATCGGCGGCATTGTGTTCTTCGGTCGGGAACGAAACGTTGGGAAAGAAATTGAAAATCATGGCTAGGATTTGATGGTGAAGAAACGAGTGGCTGCGATGCAATCTAGGTTTAAAAGTAAAAAAATTGTAAATTATATTATATAATAAATTTGTATAAACTTTAAAATGCTATAACTTCTTCATACGAGGTCCGTTTTTGACAAAATAATTTGCGTTGGGTCCGTATTGACGAGAACTACATTATAGAGCTGTTTTGGAGTTAATTGGTGCTAGTGTAAATTTCAAGTAAAATTAACCGCTTGTTTAATTTTATTCGGAACAAAACATTACAACTGCTTTTGAATCAAAGTGAGTACAAGTCACTCTTTCTGACTCACTGATATTTTTATATAAGTGAGAATAAATTTTATTCATGTGTATTAATGATTATTTGGATGATATGTGATGTATTATCTACATATTGATTGGTATTTGGATATATTTCTGCCTATTGGAGCAGATGAGACCCTATACGTTCCCGTGTATGAACGTATGACCTTTTGTACGCACGTCTGCCTCGAAGCAGACATTGTACACATATTCTTATATGTATATTTGTTGCAGATGACAGGTATGAGGGATCCAACTGGATTCCTTCCCAGTGTTGATTTTATTTACAGATATTGTGATATATGCTGTTATCATGTCATATATGATGTTTTGGATGTTGTGATTGATGTGCAACACCTTATTCAATGCTGTTGCAGCATTGGGCCTATTTTTGATAATTTAAAAATGTTGAAGTGATGGTTTCAAATTTAAAAGGATTTCAAAGTAATTTTGGGAATATATATTTTTGAATTGTTAAGAAATGGATTTATTTTAAACAAATAAAAGTTATAATTTTTATGTTACAAAAATTATAGTTTTGTGAAATATATCAAAATGTGATTTTTGAGATATGGAGTTAACTATTTTGTAAAATAGCCTAAATTGATATTTTTGATTTATTATAAACGGTTTATATATAAGATTAATAAAATTGATATTTTATAAATAAAAATAATGGAATTATAAGGAGTTTTTGTAAATGTTAAAATGAAGTTATAATCGAACCTTATAAGTAAATAAGATTTACAGCTTTATGAATTGATGATGTTATAAAAAGAATGAATTTGTAAATAAAGAGATTTATAAGTTTTGGCATTTAAATCGGATAAATGGAATTGGTTGATAAAGGAATTTTGTATATTGAAGTTTTTATAAAATATAAATGTGAATTTATAAACATTATTTTATAATTCCAAAATTAACTTATTTTGGTAAGTTAAATATGGAAGCTTATTAAAGGAATTTCATCCACGATTTTGAACAGTGGATAATCCTTTAATAAATATGTAGAAGTAATGTATTTGGCAAAGGAGATATATTTACGATTTTGACAGTGAATTATCCTTTAAATTAAATGTGCAATAATAATGAATTTGGTTAGGGAATTATATTCATGATTTTGGACAGTGAATAATCTTTTACATTATAAGGCATGTTTTGAAAGTGATATTGTAAATGGAGTTAAATTATTTGAAGATGTTTTTTAAATGCGTTAAGTATCGAAACCATTGATTTCAACATTCATTGTTGAAATAGACATTTTCGAGAAGTAAGGAAATGATGGACTATAACCCTGTTGTTAATAGTAAATGATTTTCTAAAGGAAATGATTTTGTATAGTATATATGATTTATATATCTATCTAATTATCGAATCCCTATACTGTTGATTTTGGGTTGTCGTAACGATGTTTTACGCAACATTCGTTTTGACCCAAATAAATATTTTAAGAGAATGTTTTCCTTAAAGACTAAAATATATACTTAATCCTGATTTAAGTATATGTGATATTTTCTAAGTGTTGAAAATAAATTGAACTGTGAATCACTTATTATTAAATAAATATGTGGAAATGTTTTCCAAATAGTGAAATGTTGAAATGGTTTTGAGAATATGTCTTTTTAAAGATAATTTAAAGTGAATATTTGGCAAGTAATTTAATTAATAAAATATTAATTAAAGAGCCTAGTGATTGCTTATGGTGCTAGACATTTGTGGTTTGCTTTGATTGTTAGATAACCGACTATCAAATTTGGCTATTTTAGTTCCTCGACTTGATGTGGGAACTATTTAGTCATACACTTAGTACGTAGCCATCTGTGTAGGCTTGATTATTGTTTGTGTTAAGGATGTTGATTCGTACAGTGCAGAGTATTACTCCAATCTATCGAGCTTCCTTCTTGGCCGAAGGATAGCAAGTAGAAAGTTGGAGATGTGATAAGTCTATGAGACTTAGTTACTGTGTGAGGTTGCGAAATGCTTTGCGTTGTTGGTGCGAAGAGACCAGGATCGGTTTATCCGAAAACCACTTCGGACCGACATTTTTACGACGATTGCGCAGGTTGGTTGTGGTGATATTGATATTCATGATTTTCATAGTGGAGGACTGCTTGTTGATCATTTGGGGTTAAAATCCCAATATACATCCAGTAGTAGTCGTCTCTTCATTATGAAATATCCAATGCAAGGACTATTCGTTACTAATCTTAGGGATTTCCTAACAGGATGTGGTAGGAAAGTACCTTCAGTTTGTCCTGTTCTTGGACAATTTGTATGGAAGTTTGTCTGACAATGCATTTATAAAGATTACGTACATTGGTTTTTTACAATCGTACATTAATGGTGGCGGAGAAGGCGACTTCTCATAACTTAACACCCTCCTTGAGACGTACGAGCTCAAGAGTTGTATTTTTGGGGTAGGCAATTAGTATTCAACGGAAATGGCCGTGTGGCATTCAAAGTGATGTGACATATGAAAGGTAATCATTACCTCAGGCCTCATCAACCGGAAATGACCGATAGAGGGTTAGATGCGGCAAGGCTATGTGGGTCGCTCCCATTAGGATATGATCATCCTCTTCTAGATAAATTTCTTCCCGCTATGACGTTCGGGATGTAAATTAATGTGGTTTGTATGCTTTGAGGGCCCTTGGAGAAGGTCGGTAATGACCGAAGGATGACATATTCGGTACTACCTAGTTATAGAGGTAGGCAGTCTTATGTTAGTAGAGGGAAGATGTTCTGTTCCACGGGACATCCATCTAGAGGTGCATCCATCAGAAGGTAGTACCTTCACCAGGTCATTTGTATGGAAATCCAAATTCCACTACGTACCTGCCATTTTTATTATATTACCCATTTTGGGCTACATGCTGGAATTTAATCAATTTAACAATTTTGGCTATGGTTAATATTATTTGAATACTAGACACTAGTATAATATAAGAAGATTTGATATGAACGGTTTTGGTTAGTATAAGGTAAAAACATGTCCGTGTTTATGTGTGGGCGTGTCTTACGATACTTTTGTTTTGAAAGGAAAAGTTTGGAAATGTAATAAATTCAGTTGAGTGTGTTTCTCACGCTGGTTTACCAGACTGATCCGGACGTTCTTCCCTTTCAATGCTCGAGTCAGGCCGAGTATATTTACAGGTTTGGATTAGTGCTTTTAGAGCTTCAATAGGAGAGCTGGAGATCTTCATTTTCATATACATGTATCTATTTTGATAACCTGCTTTGCGCATTGTTGTTTATTGTTGTTTGTTATCAACAATTGTGAGGACATGTTATTATAACTTTCTAGGCTGATTATTAGTGATTGATTGTTGAACTCTGATTAACGTATGTATGTACAATTTCTATTTTGTAAAGATCATTGATATGATATTATATTTTTTCCTCTGCAATGTGAGATTCTGTATTTTTCTATTTGGTTCTATCATCTCTTTTTTTCTCATCTCTTCTTCTCTCTTCTTTTTTTCCACTTGACTTTCCATCAATTTGTGCTTTTTGGATCGAACATGTGTGGTTTATTGTCGATTCAAAGGGTGCAGATTTACAGGTCGTCATAGTAGCGAGGGATGAAGCTGTTATTGAAAAGAGTAACTCATCTCCTCAATACATTAGAAGAAAAATGCTAGCTAATTTTAAGAAAAAAGTGAAAGCATTAAAGGCAGATCTTGAGAAGGCCAATAAGGAGAAAGCTAAGCTAGTTTTGAAGGAAGCGAAAACCCTAAAAGTGGATCTTTAGAAGGCCAACAAGGAGATAGTCGAACTAGCTAATAAGAATAAATCTTTAAAGGATAGGTCGAAAAGGAAGAGCGATCTCTTGACTTATTCGAACAACATTATCAGAGATGCTATGGAGAGAGTCTACTTTTTCTTTAATAACGCTCTCACCAAGATCACCAAGAAGTGCTACGAAAGCTTTGTTCATTGCATATGGTGCCAACATCCAAAAATATCCAGATTTAAACTTTCCTTCTCTCCAGGATCGGAGTGAAAGATTCAAAAGAAAGTTTAGTCTTGTGTTTGGTAGAGCTCAGGAGTCACTTCAAGAAGAGTTTTCCATCAAAGAAAATGTAGATGCTAAAGAGTTATTAACCTTTGATGACCACCCGCCTAAAGAGGAGGTAGATTCTAAGAAGGAAGTAGGCAATGATGACGACAATGATAATGATGATGGTGATGATCATAATGATAATGATGGTGGTGATGGCAATGGAAAGGGTCCTTCAGGACTAAGATTTGGGGAAATGGATTGGGTGACCCTTTCTTAGACTCATGTTTTCAAGAGGCAGGCTTCATCGAATTTCCTGATCCTTAGGATGCTACAAAGAAGGATTCTTCCCAAAAAGATAGTACTCCCTCCAGCCATCAACAAAAGGAGAAAACCCAAACTCCTATTTCTCAAGTCCTTGATTCTCAAGTATTGAGTTCTTTATTTAATTGTATAAAATTTTCAAATACTTTTAGTTAATAAGCTTGTTACTTTAGTTAAGGAAAAATGAAATATTATTATGAGACTATATACGAAAAGAGTCAGAGGGAGGTATGCATCATAAATCCTAAAGTAGTAGTTCGAGAGGTTGTAACGTAGAAATGATTTTCTTAGATTTAAAAGATGATTTAGTTAATTTTTCTAGTTATTATGCATCAAATATATTAATTACTTTATAATTCATCTTCGGTTGACATTTTACTAAATTATTTTTAGATAATTTACTAATAGCTTAAATATTTATGTGACAAAATCTTTTATGCCATAGTCACAGATCATTATCTTTGGTAAACACATATCTATATTGTGATTAATTTTCTTATTTAAAATATAAATATTTCTTTCTCTAATTCCTTCGAAAACTAGATTTAATTTTTAATCGAAAATAAAAACCTTTATCTTTTAAGAGAGATATACTAAAACCTTTATCGCATAATTGACAAATACTTTGTAAATTATGTTTTAAATTTTTAATTAATATAACATTAGCACTATTAGGTGAATTAGATATACTGTTGTTGCTCATGTCTCCTTTTCTAATAACGTATCCTTTAGTGTTATCTCCAAAAGTAGAAGATCCTCCATTTGAGTAAGGTAATATTTGTTAGCATATCTGCATTGCCCGTCATATGTTTAGAGCTACCACTGTCAAGGATCCATTTTTCTTCTTTTTATTTGCTATATGTAGAAAATATTAAAGTGTTTTAGTACCCACTTCCTTCGTCCGGGTCCAAAGAGTTAGGTATTATGAAGCCATACCCAAGAGGGTTTGGTGTTTCCTTTAAAAATATAATTAAAGTTTTTATGAGTAGTGGACATAAATGTTGTTATCCCGCTTTTTGGCAAAGCCGTGATACCAAAAGATCGATCAAAGACAAAAGACAGTTCGTCTCAAAGATTGGTCATACTTTGCTTCACTATCGATATCGCTGAATTTTTTCCGAGTCCAGATTGAGCTACAATTGATAGGACATGACAAGCAAAGCTATAGAAGTCAGCATCTCAAATTTCAAGTCGATCCTAGTTCATATGCTCACATTATGATCGATTCAGTCTAGAAGAAACGACCCAGATTTCGTATCCATCACTATGGATAACTTCATATCCATCATCGAACTCCGGTTCGAATCGATCCTGTTCGTATCCATCAGGTTTCAACAACTTCGTATCCATCAAAGTGCCGCAGTTCGTATCGATCACTTCGTATCTATCAGGTTCCAGCGACTTCGAATCCATCGAAGTGCCTCAGTTCGTATCGACCAAGTTCGAATCCATCGAAGTGCCTCGGTTCGACTGGGTCTCATTCGAACCCATCGGCAGAAAGCCCACTTCGCATCCATCGGCAGATAACCTACTTCGTATCGGTAAACTCCCATGAGTTCGTATCGATCAGGATTGGCGGTGTTCGAATCTATCAAGTTCGTATCGATGGACTTCGTACCCATCGGCAGATGAAGCGCTTCGTAACGATCGACCAGTATCTGCTTTGCATCCATCATAAAAGCCTCTCTTCGTATCCATCAGGCAGCTGCAATTTGTATCCATCATATCATCTTACTTCGAATCCATCGAAGGCTCACCTTCGCATCGATTGGCCTCGTATCCATGGAGAAGCTACATGGCTCGTATCCACCAAAGAAAGGCTAGTTCGTATCCATCGACCATCGGTTGTTCGACTCCATCAATAACTGCTGTTCGAACCCATGAGTGAAGCCTTCATTTGAATCCATCAAGGCAACGAACCTGGATGACGTGTCATCCCTCGATGCGAACAAGCCGAGATATATGGAGTCGACGTGGTCAACTTGGAGCAAAGACCGGATCGAGGCGAAGATTGCGCTCCACGTCATCATGAAGGCGTGTGACAACATCGATTCGAAGCAATCGATTCGAACAACTCGATTCGAACCAATCAGCCACCGAGAATACACATTTTCGTATCGATGATATCTCACAATCCACCGATCCAAATGCCATGAAATTTTCACTGGAGATTGCACACATGCTGAGGAATGTCTCCACCAAATTTCAGCTCGATTGGATGACATCTTGAACGATACGAAATGCTTTCGTATCGATCGACGATCGAGTCGAAACTTCCTGATGTTAGTCGCGTGGGCCCACTCACGTGCAAGAAAAAGTCTTCCGAGATTTGAGCGAAGTCTCAGCCTCCTACGCCTATAAATAGATCCCCAGAGCCTACAGAAAAAGGGATCTTTTGACTCTGAAGCGCTCAGACTCTGCCGGATCGAGATCTCCATCATCCTACATCATTTTCTTGCTGTCAATTTTGAATTTCCAATTGTAACTTGCTGTTGATTGCTATAACAACTTTAATTATTGAAAGAGATTCAATAAAACACCAAAAAACTTCATAGTGGACGTAGGCAACATGCCGAACCACTCTAAATTGCTTGTCTACACATTTACTTTCCTGTTGATTAGAGTTTTTGTTAGATAATACTCATTTTCAATTTATATTCTTCATTATCATCTCTTCAAAGACTTCCGAAGAGTGTTGTGACCAATTTTGGTGCAAACACTTTGGTGCTTTCACTGAGAATTGAACTCAGGTTTTCTCCTGCTCTTTGGATCTGTCATCGATACCGGATTGAATAAATCTAAGAGAGAGATCCAGATCATCAAATTCAAATTCCTTCCTTTCTATTCAGATTTGCATAAAGTCTAGGAAAGGAATTCAACCTTCAAGATGGTCAGCCCAAGGACCACATCTAATGCTGTCAATCAAGGAGAACATGATAGACAGAATCCTGCGCCACTGCCTCCCTCTAACCAAGACGCAACCGGACACTCAGAACCATCAGGTCCGGTTACCCGACAAGAGTTTCAGCTGCTGCTTCAAGAGCTGACCCAGAATCGGCAACAACTAATAGAACAGCTACGCGCTAATGCCGAGCTGACCAACCAGCTGAATCGCCAGAAGCGAAGGAGATCTAGGAGAGACCATGCTTCTCACTCCTCCAGTGAAAGTTCTTCCTCTTTCGATTATCATCATCGATCTCCACGACCCCGACTGGATGGGAGTCACATACAAGCTGCTGGAAATCAACTGGCAATGATCGTTGGACAACTGAGAGTTGGCCCATCGACCTGTTTCCATACCGGACCCTCCTCCCAAGGAGGTGCCGCTCCTCACTATACCACAGAATACCGTGCCACTAACATCGCGGTTGAACTAGGAGTCGATGCTCAAGATCAGTCGAACCTGGACCATCGTCATCATGGACGTACTCCTGAACCATACGTCCCAGAGGACTATGAGCCAAAAAGGCAAGATTTGGACCGTCAACAGCATCTGGTCCAACCACAGAATGTGCAATTCAATCACATTCCGGCGCAAGCTGCACCAGAACATACAAATGCCGGATATTCCGACCATGATACGTCAAATGATCCGTGAGAGCCAGGGTCTCACGAACGATGACTGGGGAATCTCCAGAAGTCACACTCCTTTCACGGATTATATTCTTACTTCTGAACCCCCACGGCGATTCAGGATGCCAACTCTACCCACGTACCAAAAAAAGGGAAACTCCAACCCCAACCAACATATTTTGAAATACAAATGGTCAATGAGCGCTGCCAAAGCGGACGATGCAGTAAAATGTCGTAGTTTCCCCATCTCCTTGGGGGGCATCGCTACCATGTGGTTCACTCGACTGCCACCACGATCTATTTCCTCCTTTGACCAGTTGGCCACTAAATTTATCGAGCAATTCCGCTTGCACGTCGCAAGGCCGAAAGACGTCAACACTCTGTCTAGCGTCACCCAAGCCCCTGGAGAGACGCTCAGACACTACTTAGAGAGATTCCATGCTGCATGTGACGAAATCAGTAATCCAAACGATAGCTCCATCCTTATGGCGTTGACTAATGGGGTTGACCCCGATTCTGAGTTTGGCAACTGGTTGGCTGGAAAACCCCCTGCATCGTTGGACCATTTCCATGCCAAGGCGGCTCAATCCCTAAGAAGGGAAGATGCGAAACAGTCTAGGAAGCAAACTGGTGCAGGGCCAAGCACTGAAGGGATCCAAAGCAATGTCGCGATCAGACAGTCCGATGAGAGTTCCGGAAAAGTTCAGTTGAACCTTCAAAACAAACAAACTCAGCAAAAAGAGAATGTGAATCAGACTAGAAAACGAGATCAAAATCGTAGCCCACCGCGCAAGAATCCTATGTTTGATAGTTACACTCCTTTGAACACATCACTGGAGAACTTGTATTTACAAACTTGTAATACAATTCAATACAAAAAATCTGCTCCAAAACCGTCATCAGAGAGACAAATCCAAACGGGAAAATTTTGCAGGTTCCATGAAAGCTACGGGCACGATACGAATGAATGGCGTCACTTGCAAGATCTTGTAGAAAAATTGATTAGAGAAAGAAAGCTGGAACAGTTTGTGCGGGCACCGCAACCTGGATGGGCGGGCCCACCAAATCAAAATAATGAACCCAATCGACCGAGACAGGAGGACTCTACATGTCCCCGCGAGAGATTGGTGATAAACGCCATCAGTGGTGGACCCACTTTGTCAGGAGCCTGGAACCTCGAGGGTCTTCGTTACTGTTACACGTGACAGGCTTTATCTAATACATGAATACTATGCAATTTCCTTTACATTCTGAAGTTTGAATTTGTAATAAGGCATTGACTTTGCCATGTTTTTCCATTTCAGCAATAAATTACTATCTCTTCAAGCTAAAGCTGTGATTCACCGAATGCAACATTCAACAATCACGACGCACGAAGAGCTAAGTTCCATCGAACAATGGAATTTATTCAAATAGCGAGTGACTGTGATACGACCGGCCACTCACTAAGTGAAACCTCAGCTCGGGGGCAAGCCATCACTTCAAAGGCTGAACTGGACCGACACACGACAGTCCTACAACTAACTCCAAATTCCCAGAGTGCGAATTGGAGTATTCTCATCAACTCTAGGTTCCCAGAGTGCGAACCGGAGTATAAATCCATCATTCCCAGAGTGTGAACGGATTCTAGGTTCCCAGAGTACGAACCGGAGTATAAATCCATTGTTCCCAGAGTGTGAACGGACTCTAGGTTCCCAGAGTGCGAATCGGAGTATAAATCCATTGTTCCCAGAGTGTGAACGGACTCTAGGTTCCCAGAGTGCGAACCGGAGTATAAATCCATCGTTCCCAGAGTGTGAACGGACTCCACTTTCCCAGAGTGCGAATTGGAGTATAAACATCAAATCCATCGTTCCCAGAGTGTGAACGGACTCAAGGTTCCCAAAGTGCGAACCGGAGTATAAATCCATCGTTTCCAGAGTGTGAACGAATTCCTAAAAATCCCAAATAGGTGTGACTGACCATCTATCGGCTGACTCCACTTTCCCAGAGTGCGAATTGGAGTATAAACATAAAATCCATCGTTCCCAGAATGTGAACGAATTCCTAAAAAGCCCAAATAGGTGTGACTGACCATCTATCGGCTGACTCCAAGTTCCCAGAGTGCGAATTGGAGTGCAAACATCAATTCCAGGTTCCCGGAGTGCGAACCAAAATACAAATGCTAACTCCAAGTTCCCAGAGTATGAATTGGAGGGTATACATCAATTCCAGGTTCCTGGAGTGCGAGCCAAAAAGTAAATGCTAACTCCAGATTCCCAGAGCGTGAGTCAGAGTACAAACATTAATTCCAGGTTCTCGGAGTGCGAACCAAAATACAAATGCTAACTCCAAATTCCCAGAGCGTGAAGTGGAGGATAAACATCAATTCCAGGTTCCTGGAGCGCGAACCCAAACATACATGCTAACTCCAAATTCCCAGAGCGTGAAGTGGTATATAAACATCAATTCTAGGTTACCGGAGCGCGGAACAAAATTTAAATGTCAACTCCAAATTCCCAAAGTGTGAATTGGAGTGCAAATGCCAAGTCAAAGTTCCCAGAGTGCGAACTGTGTTACAAACATCGATAACTCTCGTATTCCCGAAGTGCGAACCAGATTATCAATCACGGATTATCCTAAGTCCCAAGAGTGTGGACTTGTGCTCAAGATTTGCAATAGGTCTGATCGACCACCGAAATAAAAATACTGGTCTCCTGAACTGGGGGCAAAAAGCTTAAGTGTTAATCACTAACCGAAGTGATACAATGTCCAAAATTCAACTCATTCGTCAATCACGACGTGTGATCAAGATTTTCTGACTTGGCAAATAAAACGAACTCAACTTGAAGGTAAAAACACCACAAGTGCGCTGGACTAAAAGCCAAATACTGCAAATACTTAAGCACAAAAGAAATGAGAGTTGAAGCGAAAGAAACTAAATTTTATTTCAACTAACTGTATGTGAAGATTCATGTACAAGTTATTCCAAAAATTCCTACTAGTAAGGGGCCGAGCCTGCATTTATACATAGCCTATGAAAGAAAATATGCAAGAATGAAGCTCATCGAAGTCATGCTATTAAGAGTTCAAATTTTCGTATCCATCATGACACGGATTCGAATCGATCATCAGGATCTTGTTCGAATCCATCAGGATATGTGTTCGTATTGATCCCAAGGGGCACGCTTCAAATCGATTGACAAATTCGAATTCGTATTAATTAAAGAAAGGTGACTTCGAATCGATCCTTGATTACCTGGTTCGTACCGATCAGGAAGCTCTCAGCTTTACATTGCCCACGTTCATATCGATACTCTTCGTATCGAACATAGAGGTAAAATTCGTATTGACCAAAAGCTGAGGACTTCGAAATGACCAATTACTCATATTTCGTATCGATCATTCCATATCGATACGATCCACCACCGTCATAATCGGTATGAACTGCTTCACCTCTATTAGAATACTCCAAGGATCGATGCGAAATCCAAGGAGAAATATCACTATCTTCATCGTTTCGAACGCAAGCCCATAGATCGATTCGTTCTTCACCTTTCCATCTCACCAAAGATTCCCATCAGTTCAAAGTGGACAGTAAAAACATCGACTCAAAGTCCATGTTCGCGTCAATAAGTTTCCAACACCATCATCACTTATACACTGCTCATCGATATGAACAAATATTTCGTATCCATCAAAACTCATCGATGCAAATGAACATTTCGCATCCACCGAATTCTCCATTTACCGATACAAAGTCAATCTTTCAACCTTCTATATCGATTCAGGAGAGGATCGATACGAAGGAACTTCCTAAAAACAACCGACGAACGTTGTTACAACTCAAATTCCACATCAATTCAGGAGAGGATCGATACAAGAGGGTAGCTCAAGACAACCATCAAATGTTGTTTTGACTCGAATTTCAAATCGGTTCAGGAGAGAATCGGTACGAAATTTGATAACAAACTAAACCGACAACGACTCAGGAACACTCAACGTTAACTAAGTTAGGTTAACATATATGCATGTATGTCGGACTAACATTCGATTTTCAATATTCACAGGGATCGAATACTCATCCCATCACGATTACAACGACAAACAGCTAAGCACTATCATACAACGATCAGTTATATCAACGCAAGGTTACAACCTTCGACAAAAGAGCAATGATTGTTCAGAGAGAAATTGCAGCTTTTCAAAGCATGTCATGTTTCCGCAAGACGTATTTTGGGGGGTAAATGTTATCCTGCTTTTTGGCAAAGCCGTGATACCAAAAGATCGATCAAAGACAAAAGACAGTCCGTCTCAAAGATTGGTCATACTATGCTTCACTATAGATATCGCTGAATTTTGTTCGAGTCCAGATTAGGCTACAATTGATAGGACATAACAAGCAAAGACATAGAAGTCAGAATCCCAAATTTCAAGTCGATCTGAGTTCATATGCACACGTTATGATCGATTCAGTATAGAAGAAACGGCCCAGATTTCGTATCCATCACTATGGATAACTTCGTATCCATCATCGAACTCCGGTTCGAATCAATCCTGTTCGTATCCATCAGGTTTCAACAACTTCGTATCCATCAAAGTGCCGCAGTTCGTATCGATCACTTTCGTATCGATCGGGTTCTAGCGACTTCGAATCCATCGAAGTGCCTCAGTTCGTATCGACAAAGTTCGAATCCATTGAAGTGCCTCGGTTCGACTCGGTCTCATTCGAACCCATCGGTAGAAAGCCCACTTCGCATCCATCGGCAGATAACCTACTTCATATCGGTCAACTCCCATGAGTTCGTATCGATCAGGATTGGTTGTGTTCGAATCTATCGAGTTCGTATCGATGGACTTCGTACCCATCAGCAGATGACGTGCTTCGTAACGATCGGCCAGTATCTGCTTTGCATCCATCATAAAAGCCTCTCTTCGTATCCATCAGGCAGCTGCAATTCGTATCCATCATATCATCTTACTTCGAATCCATCGAAGGCTCAACTTCGCATCGATTGGTCTCGTATCCATGGAGAAGCTACATGGCTCGTATCCATCAAAGAAAGGCTAGTTCGTATCCATCGACCATCGGTTGTTCGACTCCATCAATAACTGCTGTTCGAACCCATGAGTGAAGCCTTCATTTGAATCCATCAAGGCAACGAACTTGGATGACGTGTCATCCCTCGATGCGAATAAGCCGAGATATATGGAGTCGATGCGGTCAACTTGGAGCAAATACCGGATCGAGGCAAAGATTGCGCTCCACGTCATCACGAAGGCGCGTGACAACATCGACTCGAAGCAATCGATTCGAACAGCTCGATTCGAACCAATCAGCCACCGAGAATACTCATTTCGTATTGATGATATCTCACAATCCACCGATCCAAATGCCATGAAATTTTCACTGGAGATTGCACACATGCTGAGGAATGTCTCCATCAAATTTCAGCTCGATTGGACGACATCTTGATCGATACGAAATGCTTCCGTATCGATCGCTGATCGAGTCGAAGCTGCCTGAGGTTGGTTGCGTGGGCCCACTCACGTGCCAGAAAAAGTCTCCGAGATTTAAGCGAAGTCTCAGCCTCCTACGCCTATAAATAGGGCCCCAAAGCCTATAGAAAAAGGGATCTTTTGACTCTGAAGCGCTCAGACTCTGCCGGATCGAGATTTCCATCATCCTACATCATATTCTTGCTGTCAATTTCGAATTTCCAGTTGTAACTTGCTGTTGATTGCTATAACAACTTGTAATTATTGAAAGAGATTCAATAAAACACCAAAAAACTTCATAGTGGACGTAGGCAACACGCCGAACCACTCTAAATTGCTTGTCTACACATTTACTTTCCTGTTGATTGGAGTTTTTGTCAGATAATACTCATTTTCAATTTATATTCTTCATTATTATCTCTTCAAAGACTTCCGAAGAGTGTTGTGACCAATTTTGGTGCAAACAAATGTATCTATATACTTATTTCTTATCAAATGATTATTAGCCTTTGAAATCCAAATCTTAATAGATTTTATCAGTTTCATTTGACTATCATCCTTCTTTTTGAAATTCATATATAGTGAGGTACACCTTTTAGAACAAGTTTCTACTTCTTTATTTATTTAATGATGACTATGACCTTTTTTTTATTAAAAGATGATTAAGAATTATTAATAATTTTAGAATGATTTTCTTTACCTTTTTAAAAATTTGAAATATTTTTAGTGATATTTTCTAACTTGGTTTTAAGTCCTACTACTTCTAATTCTTATATTTTAATGCTAGAATTTAACTATAATTCTCTTTTGTTAATATATCATTCTTATTTTTCTAAATTTCTATTTTGTTATTTAGCATAGTAAGTTGATATGTTATATCAACACATGAATCTTGTGATTTTACTAATTCCATTCTTATAATTTTCTTTTCAACTTTTAACATACTAACTTCTTGTTCAATTCTATTCAACTTTCCTAATGTATCTTTACATTTTCTATTCAAATCTTTTAACTTATCTAATAACTCAAAATTTATTTCAAAAAGACCACCAAATGTGAGTTTACTTACATCATCATTTTTAGCCGTGAAGCTTACATTTATTTGTTCGAAGTCGCTGTCACCATTTGACGAAGAGGATGAGTCTAAATATCAAAGTTACTTAAAAGGTCAGCTTCTTCTTTTTATGAAATTCTCACTCTTATTCTTGAAATTATTCTTCTTTCGTTATTGGCGGTCATTCTTTATGTGACCTATCTTGTCACATTGCTAGCACTTGAGTGAAGATGTTGATGGATTGTTATTGCTTTTTCTATTATTGCCAAATTTCTTATTCTTTTTATATTTCAAAATTTTCCAAAAATTCTTGGCAAGAAATTCAATGTCATCGTCATCTTCACCAGCGTCATCATTCCCTGCTTGAAATGCAATTATTTCCATACCTTGAGCTTGTACTTGTTTTTCCTCCCAATTCACTTCGTACGACATGAGATTTCCTGTTAACTCTTTCGGTATAATGTTCGAAATGTCATTAGCTTCTTTAATAGCTAAGACTTTTCATTCCCACTTTTCTGTTAAAGAGTTTAAAATTTAAAAAAATACCAAATCAGTATATTTTTCTCCTAGTGTTGGAAGGGAGTGATATATGCCTTAGAATCTATAGTACATGTCATTTATAGTTTCATCTTGCTTCATTCTAAAATTATGAAATTATTTTTTAAGCATGGAAATCTTGCTTTACTTGACCTTGTTTGTACCTTTATGAGTTATTTTTAAAGTGCGCCAAAGTTCATATGCAGATGTATGCATACTAACTATATTGAATTCAATTTTATCTAAAGAACAAAAGAACATATTCATTGCCTTAGCCTTATTAGTAGCATCACGTTTCTAAGTATTTGACCATTGTGCATAGTCAGTGGTAGGTATAGTGTATTATTGTTGAATGATATTCCAAGTGTCATAACCATTAACTTGCATGTATATCCTTATCCTAGTTGACCGGTATTTATAATTTAGTCCATTGGATAATGATGGTCGTGCAGTGGATTGACCATCAACCAAACTTGATCTAGCACTATCCATATTACTTGAAATATCAAAAACTTTGTTACGATTATTGGATGGTATTGCTCTAATGCCAAATGAAAGTCTATGTAGATCGAGTAATATGATTATATATGTTAAATAAAACTTATATCAAATTGGTAGTATAAAAATTGCGATAAGTAAAGCGCACTAGAGATTTATAATGGTTTATACTTCCCGTTCTACATCCAGTCCCAGACTTCTTATGGATTTGAGACTATATGCTCACTTAACCTGAAGGAAAGGTTCTACAATCCGCCTAAGCAGCCGGACATGACTTTTGTTACAACCCGCATATTTTACGATTAGATATTGAAATATTTTATCGTTAGACGGATTTTAATCCGAAAAGTTACTTTTTGCATACGGTCGAATTAGGACTTGGAACCTCTTCCATTGAGTTCAAAACACCGTTTGCGATCTTTTTAAGTATAAACTTTGATATGTTTGGAGTTAGCGGAATTTTGCTACGTTTTCACTTTGGACTTTGGGTTTGGTTTAGCCCATTAGCCTAAACTATTTACTCTAGCTCAACCCCTTCCCTTCATAACGTTGCTTTCATTTCCTAACACTCAGGCTTCATCAAAAATGGAGCAAGGAATGGGAAATTAAAACTCCAAGCTCAAGATCACTTGCAAATCCAACATCCAACTCCAAATTCAAAGAGAAGACATTGATTCAAGCTTCTTGGGTTGATTCTTCCTTGCTTTCAAGCTTCTTCTTCATAAATTTTGTGTAAAGGTGAGATTTTTATCTCACATCTTTGTCTATAACTATCATTGATTGTTGAGTATGAATTCCTAACACTTTTACATATGCATTTGCCATTAATTTGTATTGAATTGGTGAAAATCCCAATTTTTAGTGTTTTGGGTTCAAATCTTTAAAAATCCAATCTTTGATGTTTAAACATGTATTTGATGATGCATCGAGGAGCCAATACGACCGGGTAGCCTATGGGCATAATCTCCTAGCGTCCATGCTCGATCGTTTGCAAGTTGGGAGAGTTTTGAGCTCCAAAACCCTTAGGTCGCTCTGCCTGCACAAGGGTGATTTTCGGCCTGCATTTAAGTCATTCAGCCTTGTTTAGTCGTTAGGTCGCTCGGCGTACTCCTTAGGTCGTAGCTCGTTAGGTCGCTCGGCCGTCTTCACTTCCTTAAGCCAGTCGGCATTAGTTAGGTCGTTGTTCGGCCATATACTCCCTAGGTCGTTAGGTCGCTCGACCCTCTCACATTCCTTAGGTCGTTAGGTCGCTCGGCCTTACCCCTTAGGTCACTCCGCCTTTCCTTACCTCCTTTGGTCGTGCATGCTTTTAGGTCGCCCTATGTTGGGTCGCGCATGTTAGGTCGCACCCTTTCCTAAGTCGCTCGGCCTTGTTTTTGTTAGGTCGTTCGCACCATTAGGTCGCGAGTGCTTTTAGGTCGCGCCCATTTGACCACTTAGGTCGCTCGACCCCTTTTGGGCCGCTACCGCCTTAGGTCGCGCCATACTTAGGTCGCGCCACTTCCTAGGTCGCGTTATGTAGTTAGGTCGCCCCACTCATTTGGTCGTACCTTCTATGCCTCGCACCAACATTAGGTCGCAACATGTTAGGTCGCTCGACCACTTTTGGGCGCTACCTCCTTAGGTCGTTCCACCGTTAGGTCGCGTCGAGTTGTGTAGCTAGGCCATTTTCACTTCGATGAGTTTGGAATTGATTTCTTTGGATTTTATTCATATCTTCGGATGTTAATTTTTGTGACTGATTGTTTCTACAATCATTTTTGTGTTTTGTCACTTTAAAAAAATGTGAAGGTTTCAATACTAGTAGTAAATATCAAAACTCTTTCATCAAAGCGATTTCAACACTATTTCATTACAAAGCTCTTTTCTTAAAACCGTTTTCCAATCTATTAGTATATACAAACCTTTACCTCACTCGTATGAGAAATCTAATTAAACGACTTAGTAAAACAAGTGATATGAATTGCTAGCGTTTGCTTCGTCGGTTAATTCTTGGATTTGTTCGATTGAATCTTTGTGCAATTTTCTAGTGGAAATCTATAATTTGTTTGTAAATATTTAAGTTAAGCTAGTGGTTATGGGACATGAAGCTAAGCTTTTATATCTACTAGCTTATTGTACTTGACACTTCTTGATGATCGATGATGATCATTTTTGTGATTATGCTAGCGATATGCTATGTTTCTTTGTCCACGTAGGGGACAGTACCTCGTTTGATTGAGTTTCGTCTCATTTCTTTTATAGGTTAACGACCTATTTATTTCTTGGGGTTTCGACCCAATTTTTGTGGGCTAGCGACCCACGTTTTTATGGAGTTCGGATCTTCGGGCGTACCGTTGTACTACGTCGTTGTTCCGAACTTTACGAGTTTCTGGTTCCTCGGGCGTACCGTTGTACTACGTCGTTGCACCGACTCTATGGTTAGCGACCATGGGATAGCGTCCCGTTTTGTGATACACGCGTTGGTGAGTTTTCATGCTTCCGTTTTGTGATAGCCTTCCCCTTTTTGTGATTTCCGGATTTCCCTTGATGATTTCTAGAATTTGTGTTTCACCAATTTTCGTGATTTTCATTGATATGTGTTATCACTATTTGTGCATTGGTGAATTTGTGTGTCATTAACTTTTTGTGAATGAAGATATTGAGTATGACATTTCTTTTGATCTTTGAGAAGATTCTGGTGATATTGATTAATCTCTTGTTGATTTTTAATTTCTATACTTATCATAGTATGGCTTTATGGTTATCATATGTTATGCCATATCTCTTATTCTATATCATTTTATCTGATATTTATACCTAGACTGATCCGTTTATTATTTTCTTATAAATAATACTCGGGTCAGACCGAGATGTTACAGGTGCTTCTGCTTGACTTCACTTCTGGGATTATTATCCCTACTTTTGGCTAACTACTTAGATTAGTATTTTTTGTTGTATACCGTTGAGATATAGACTCGTAGTTGTATACATATTCTTTTGTCTAGCACTTGTAACCATTCTTTTGTGATATTGTGGATCTTGTTTGACCACTACTCTAATGTACACTTTCATGTGTTATATTTATATCTATTTCCGCCTTTGTGATATGGATGTTTGTGATTGATTTGTGTTATGTTTATTTCTATGTTTGTTTCCGAAGACATTATAGCCACTGTGTAGTAACTTTGAGTTTGTGTCGGTATGTCGGATTTCCTCTTATATTTTATCTGGCATATCGATGCTCGCACAAAGCAATTACACGGATGGTCGCTCTTCAACAGCCTTATTCTCCGTGCTAGTTGACGGCATTACACCGCAGTGTTCTTGGCTAGCGTGGGTATAGAGGTGGGGCGTCACAGCTTGGTATCAGAGCCAATCTTCGGAACAATGTAGAATAACCTAGCAAGGATCATCGTCCTAAGTCCATCTTAGGAATCGGGCATTAGGATTTAATTCGAGTCTTCGTACCGATTCATCCTATTTTCTTTATGATTCCTTGTTTATCTATCAAGATTGCTTGATATTCGTTTGATAAATAACCTTATCCTTCTTCTTTCTTTCTTTCAAAAGGAAGAGAAATGGTTAGACCTGGCCGTCCCAGCGCCAGTCAATCTCGTGCTACTTCCCAGGATGGACTATTTATGTCTGCCCAACAGCTTCTTGATCTAGTGAGGAATGCTCAAGCAGCCGGATCTAATATGGAGTCTACTCACCCTAGGTCTGGATTTGCACATTTGTGCAACGATTATACCAATTTGGGTGGGAAGCCATTCAAAGGTTTTGAGACTATTATCGAAGTCCAGGCTTGGCTGAGATCGTGCGATCGAATCTTTTCTCGCATGAATCTTATTGATCTTCACCGTGTTCAGGTGGCCTCTAGTATGCTCCAAGAAAGAGCATTGGATTGGTATGAGCTTCTTATTTCTGAATTAGTTGAAGAAGATCTTACTTGGGAGAAATTCTGAGAACGCTTCGAATTAAAATTTGTGCCAGAAGCTGAGAAGGTGACTTTGGCTCGCCATTTCATTGACTTTGTTTGAGGTGAATCCTCCGTGGCAGACTATATTGCGTCTTTTGAATCTCTTTCTAAGTACGGGGTTGAATACATTAATACCCCATTGAAGAAAAATCAGAGATTCGTCTATGGCTTGAATAAAAATCTCAAGAAGCCATTACTTTTAAAGCTAGAAGCTTCTTTTGATCAACTTGTTGATATCGCTCTTCGACTTGAAGAGGTAGATAAAGAGAGTGATGTTGAAGTTTGGGTGCCAAACCAAAATTCGACAACAACAAGAAAAGGCCTATTAAGTTCAAAGGGCCTTATCCCAACAAGAAGGGAAGCAAGCAATTCCGGTAGTAAAGGCTTCTGCCCCTAGTAGTGGGCAATGCTACAATTGTGGTTCTAAAGACCATTATGCCAATAGATGTCCGAAACCTCTCTTTTGTCGCTATTGCAAAAGTTCGGATCATTATTTATCTTCTTGTCCCAAACTTCAAGGCAGGAAGGAGGGAAAGCTTAATGTTGCTAAAGCCCCTGGAAACACATCTCGTGGTCAAGGTACTCTTCATTCTATCCTTGATGGCATTATTTTATTTCGTGATCATTCTGTTCGAGTTCTTTTTGATACGGGTGCGTCCCATTCTTTTATATCAAAAGAACTTGTTGATATTTTTTCTTTGGATGTTATGTGTTTAATGACTTCTCTGAGAATTGCGAATCCGGTTGGTGGATCCGCAACAATCAGTTTATTGTGTAAAGATGTCGAGATTATTTTGTGTGATTTTTCTTTCCGAGCCGATTTGCATGTCATGCGCTACTTAGGCTTTGGAATGATTTTGGGAATGGATTGGCTTAACTGCTATGAAGCCCAAATCCGATGTCCTGAGCGGACTATTTATCTTCGACATCCTCAATCTGTTAAGCAGATTTTTATTAACCTTAAAGATTCGGATTCTAGCTTGCTTGCATCTTTATATTCTTTAGACCCTCGTGATGACGATAATGATGATGAGGAAGATATTATTTCTCTTATTCACGTTGTTTGTGAATTTTCCGACATATTTGAGCCCGTTTTAGGATTACCACCAAAGCGAGCAATTGAGTTCAAAATTAATCTCATCCGTGGAGCTCAACCTATCACTCGTCCTCCTTATCGCCTGTCCAACACGAAAAATGAGGAGATGCGCAAACAATTATCCGAATTGGAGACGAAGCAATTTATTCGCTCTAGTTCCTCTCCTTGGGGAGCTTCGGCTATTTTTGTGAAGAAATCCGGTGGAACACTTAGGCTTTGCGTTGACTACCGCAAGCTTAAGGATCTTACTATCAAGAATAAATATCATTTACCTCGGATTGATGATCTATTCGATCAACTTAGTGTTGCTAGAGTCTTTTCACAATTAGACTTAGCTACCGGTTTTCATCAGCTTCGTATTGCAGAGGATAGCATTCCTTTGACATCGTCCCATACTCGTTATGGATCTTATGAATGGCTTATTATGCCATTTGGTTTAACGAATGCTCCGGCTTATTTCGTTGACCTTATGAATTGATTTTTCAAAGACTTCCTCGAACGATTTGTTCTCGTCTTTATTGATGATATTCAAGTGTATTCTAAAACCGAGGAGCATGAAAAACATCTTCGGATTGTGTTGGAAACTCTTAGGAGCAATCAATTAAAAGCAAAATTTTCTAAATGCCACTTTTGGCAATCTCGTGTGAAGTTCCTCGGTCGTATTATTTCCGAATCCGGAATTTCTGTGGATCCTTCAAAGATTGAAGCGATCCAAAATTGGAAGAGACCGGAGAGTGTGACGGAAATTCATAGTTTCCTTAGGTTGGCCGGTTATTACCGCCGTTTCATAAAGGACTTTTCCAAAATTTCCGTGCCTCTTACTAGTTTGACAAAGAAAGGTGTTAAATACATTTGGTTGGACAAATGTGAAGCTTCTTTTCAGAAATTAAAAGAAGTCCTTTCCGATGCTCCTATTCTTGTTATTCCCAAGGGGAATCAAGATTTTGTTGTTTATACCGATAGTAGTCGCGTTGGTTTGGGTGTCGTTCTTATGCAAAGAGAACATGTTATTACTTATGCTTCGAGGCAATTGAAGCCTGCCGAGACTAGATATGCCACTCATGATTTAGAACTCGCGGCTATTGTTTTCGCCCTTCGTATTTGGCGTCATTATCTTTTGGGAGAGAGGTTTATTCTCTATACCGATCATAAATCTTTGAAGTATCTGTTTTCCCAAAAGGAACTTAATTTGCATCAACAACGTTGGCTCGAATTCCTTGCAGCTTATGATCTTGATATTCTTTATACTCTCGGAAAGGGAAATCGTGTTTCCGATGCACTTAGTCGTAAGCAACATGCTGTTGTTTCTATGATGATATCCGAATGGAATGATTTCGAGATTCTATCCACTTGTGAGATTCGAGATCGTGTTTTCGATTTATGTTTATCTCTTGTCTTGTGTAGCCTTGATGCTCATCCTTCTCTTTTGGACCGCATTCTTGAAGCTCGAAAACTAGATCCCGAACTGGCTCTTCTTGGCCAAAATTTTAAGGATAAAATTGATATTGAAGGTTTGAAAGACTTCGATATTGATTCTCGTGGCGGTATTCAAAAATTTGGTAGACTTATCATGTCAAATATTAGTGATCTTCGTAAAGACATTTTAGAAGATTCACATCGTTCTAAATTTACCATTCATCCCGGTAGTAGTAAAATGTACGCGGATATGAAGCGACTTTATTATTGGGAGGGAATGAAATATGATATTGCTAACTTTGTTAAGTGTTGCTTGACTTGCCAACTTGTCAAGGCCGAACATCAAAGGCCTGGTGGGTTATTGCAACCTTTAGAAATTCCAATTTGAAAGTGGGATCAAATTTCCATGGATTTTATAGACGGCCTGCCCCGTTCTCGTTCGGGTCATGATAGCTTTTGGGTGATAGTTGATAGACTTACTAAATCCGCCCATTTTATTACCGTTCGGTCCAATCGAACCATTCCTCTTTTGGCCAAACTTTTTATCAAAGAAATTGTTAAATTACATGGAGTTCCTACTTCTATTGTTAGTGATCGTGATCCATTGTTTACTAGTGGATTTTGGAAGAGTCTTCAGAAAGCTTTGGGTACGAAGCTTAATTTTAGCACCGCTTATCATCCTCAGTCCGATGGACAAACTAAGCGTGTGAATCAAACTCTTGAAGATCTTCTTCGTGTATGTGTTCTTGATTTTGGTGGAAGTTGGGAAGATCATATTTCTCTTGTTGAGTTTTCCTATAATAATAGCTTCCAATCTAGTATTGGTATGGCACCTTTCGAGGCACTCTATGGAAGGCCATGCCAATCTCCTTCTTGTTGGCTTGAGGCCGGTGAGAAGCTGGTTTTAGGTCCAGATTTTATTCGTGATTCCATAGAAAAGATTGATCTTATTCGTCATAGGATGAAAGAAGCCTAAAGTAGACAAAAATCCTATGCCGATAACCGGAGAAGGAAATTAGAATTTTCTGTGGGAGATCTTGTGTTTATTCGTGTTTCACCTATGAAGGGTGTTGTACGTTTCAGTCGATTGGGAAAACTAGCGCCTCGATATATTAGGCCACTCCCTATCACCGAACGTATTGGTTCTGTGGCTTATCGCCTTTTATTACCGGCTTAGTTTTCTTCTATTCATGACGTGTTTCACGTTTCTCAGTTACGGAAATGCCTTCGAGATTCCGATTCTATTCTTGTGCCCGATGGTGTGGAAGAAATTGAAGTTTCACCTAATTTAACTTATGAGCAACATCCTATTCGTATTATTGTTTCGGAGGTCAAGCGCCTTCGAAATAAAGATGTTCCGCTTGTTAAGGTTCAGTGGTCCTCAAATCCTAAAGATTGCTTTTGGGAATCTAGAGAGTTCATCGAGCGAACACATCTGGACTTACTTTCTCGTGCTCTTTAAGGTGAACTTCTTATTTCAAACTTCTTTTGGGTTGAATATGCTTTTATGGTTGTTACTATATATTTTCTTCTTAGTTATTGCGAGGACGCAATTTCTTTAAGGAGGGGAGTCTGTAACAACCCGCATATTTTACGATTTGATATTTAAATATTTTATTTACATATTTTATCATTGGTCGGATTATAGTCCGAAAAGTTACTTTTTGCATACGGTCGAATTAGGACTTGGAACCACTTCCATTAAGTTCAAAACACCGTTTGCGATCATTTTAAGTATAAACTTTGATATGTTTGGAGTTAGCAGAATTTTGCTACTTTTTCACTTTGGACTTTGGGTTTGGTTTAGCCCATTAGCCTAAACTATTTACTCTAGCTCAACCCCTTCCCTTCATAACTTTGCTTTCATTTCCTAACACTCAAGCTTCATCAAAAATGGAGGAAGGAATGGGAAATTAAAACTCCAAGCTCAAGATCACTTGCAAATCCAACATCCAACTCCAAATTCAAAGAGAAGACATTGATTCAAGCTTCTTGGGTTGATTCTTCCTTGCTTTCAAGCTTCTTCTTCATAAATTTTGTGTAAAGGTGAGATTTTTATCTCACATCTTTGTCTATAACTATCATTGATTGTTGAGTATGAATTCCTAACACTTTTACATATGCATTTGCCATTAATTTGGATTGAATTGGTGAAAATCCCAATTTTTAGTGTTTTGGGTTTAAATCTTTAAAAATCCAATCTTTGATGTTTAAACACGTATTTGATGATGCATCGAGGAGCCAATACGACCGGGTAGCCTACGGGCATAATCCCCTGGCGTTCGTGCTCGATCGGTTGCAAATTGGGAAAGTTTTGAGCTCCAAAACCCATAGGTCGCTCTGCCTGCACAAGGGTGATTTTCGGCCTGCATTTAATTCGTTCGGTCTTGTTTAGTCGTTAGGTCGCTCGGCTTACTCCTTAGGTCGTAGCTCGTTAGGTCGCTCGGCCCTAGGTCGTAGGTCGCTAGGTCGCTCAGTCGTCTTCACTTCCTTAAGCCACTCGGCATTAGTTAGGTCGTTAGGTCGTTGCTCGGCCATATACTCCCTAGGTCGTTAGGTCGCTCGACCCTCTCACATGCCTTAGGTCGTTAGGTCGCTCGGCCTTACTCCTTAGGTCGCTCCGCCTTTCCTTACCTCCTTTGGTCGTGCATGCTTTTAGGTCGCCCTATGTTGGGTCGCGCCATGTTAGGTCGTACCCTTTCCTAAGTCGCTCGGCCTTGTTTTTGTTAGGCCGTTCGCACCATTAGGTCGCGAGTGCTTTTAGGTCACGCCTATTTGACCACTTTGGTCGCTCGACTTCTTTTGGGTCGCTACCGCCTTAGGTCGCGCCATACATAGGTCGTGCCACTTCCTAGGTAGCGTTATGTAGTTAGGTCGCCCCACTCATTTGGTCGTACCAGCTATGCCTCGCACCAACGTTAGGTCACAACATGTTAGGTCATTCGACCTCTTTTGGGCCGCTACCTCCTTAGGTCGATCCACCGTTAGGTCGCGCCGAGTTGTGTAGCTAGGCCATTTTCACTTCGATGAGTTTGTAATTGATTTCTCTGGATTTTATTCTCGTCTTCGGATGTGAATTTTTGTGACTGATTGTTTCTACAATCATTTTGGTGATTTGTCACTTTAAAAAAATATAAAGGTTTCAATACTAGTAGTAAATATCAAAACTCTTTCATCAAAGCGATTTCAACACTATTTCATTACAAAGCTCTTTTCTTAAAACCGTTTTCCAATCTATTGGTATATACAAACCTTTACCTCACTCGTATGAGAAATCTAATTAAATGACTTAGTAAAACAACTGATATGAAACACTTGCGTTTGCTTCGTCGGTTAATTCTTGGACTTGTTCGATTGAATCTTTGTGACAATTTTCTAGTGGAAATCTACAATTTGTTCGTAAATATTTAAGTTTAGCTAGTGGTTATGGGGCATGAAGCTAAGCTTTTATATCTACTAGCTTATTGTACTTGACACTTCTTGATGATCGATGATGATCATTTTTGTGATTATGACTAGCGATATGCTATGTTTCTTTGTCCACGTAGGGGACAGTACCTCGTCTTATTGAGTTTTGTCTCATTTCTTTTATAGGTTAACGACCTATTTATTTCTTGAGGTTTCGACCCAATTTTTGTGGGCTAGCGACCCACGTTTTTATGGAGTTTGGATCTTCGGGCGTACCGTTGTACTACGTCGTCGTTCCGAATTTTACGAGTTTCTGGTTCCTCGGGCGTACTGTTGTACTACGTCGTTGCACCGGCTCTATGGTTAGCGACCACGGGATAGCGTCCCGTTTTGTGATACACGTGTTGGTGAGTTTTCATGCTCCTGTTTTGTGATAGGCCTTCCCCTTTTTGTGATTTTCGGATTTCCATTGATGATTTCTAGAATTTGTGTTTCACCAATTTTCGTGATTTTCATTGATATGTGTTATCACTATTTGTGCATTGGTGAATTTGTGTGTCGTAAACTTTTTGTGAATGAAGATATTGAGTATGACATTCCTTTTGATCTTTGAGAAGATTCTGGTGATATTGATTAATCTCTTGTTGATTTTTAATTTCTATACTTATCACAGTATGGCTTTATGGTTATCATATGTTATGTCATATCTCTTATTCTGTATCATTTTATCTGATATTTATAGCTAGACTGATCCGTTTATTATTTTCTTATAAATAATACTCGGGTTAGACCGAGATGTTACAGGTGCTTCTGCTTGACTTCACTTCTGGGATTATCATCCCGACTTTTGGCTAACTACTTAGATTAGTAGTTTTTGTTGTATACCATTGAGATATAGACTCCTAGTTGTATACATATTTTTTTGTCTAGCACTTGTAACCATTCTTTTGTGATATTGTGGATCTTGTTTGACCACTACTCTGGTGTACACTTTCATGTGTTATATTCATATCTTTTTCCGCCTTTGTGATATAGATGTTTGTGACTGATTTGTGTTATGTTTATTTCTATGTTTGTTTCCGAAGACATTATAGCCACTGTGTAGTAACTTTGAGTTTGTGTCGGTATGTCGGATTTCCTCTTATATTTTATCTGGCATATCGGTGCTCGCACAAAGCAATTACACGGATGGTCGCTCCTCAACAGCCTTATTCTCCATTCTAGTTGACGGCATTACACCGCAGTGTTCTTGGCTAGCGTGGGGATAGAGGTGGGACGTCAGAGCTTTTTTGCCTGAAGATCTCGACAGGACTTCAACTATAAATGGCAGCAAGTTTCTTGGTTGATTATGTTCTTGGTAACATGGATAAATTTATTAAATGCACCCTTCCTATAATCTCCATGAGATGATGATTTGAACTTGTAATTGTGGAAAGTAAATTATTGAGAATATTTTTAAATCATAAGTGCATATAGATTAGAAAGATGGAAAAAATTGGTTAGTGTAAAAGTGAATTCTCAACTTTATTTATTGATTTGATAAACTCTAATTGAACCATAAGAAGTATTGTAACTTTTGGAAAAGAAGACAAATCTTTAACAATTTGAATTTCTGTGAAGATACACTTATGTTCTTCAGGTTCAAATGTTTGAAAAAAAATGTCCAAATGACTTAGCAATACATTGGAGAACCCAGAAACTATAGGATCAAAATACACATGATCCAAACCTCTGGATATGTTGTTCTAGACGTTTGTTACCATAACATACGTCTATGATAAAAAATTTAAGTGTCCATTTATCATTATGGACATCTGTTGCAAATGTTTGAAAATTGCCTATTTTGTTCTTTTATGTGTATATTTCATAGTTTCTGATCATGGCTTATTTTGTTTACGAAAACCTTTAAATCTTTAAATAAAAATTGGTTAAATGATAACTTTACCTTAAAGATGGTTTTCAAAATGTATGTTTTGTTTTTAACCATCAACTTAAAGACTTTACATAATACATAAGACAACTAAAATACATGACAAACTCAATTTGTCTTCTTCAGTTGAACTCAATTTTGATGTCGATCATCATATCTCCTTGTATATAATTTTGCACATATAATGATAGTGTGTGTATATATATTAATGTATAGTTGTCTCATTAAAAACAAAAAGGCGAGACTAAACAACTTATTATTTACATGTTTGATATTGATGTGTGAAAAGCGATAGTGTTTTATGAATGGTTGATGAAATTATCGATATAAACGCACTTGGAAAATCACTTGTATTAACACTTGTTAAGTTTGTTGAATGTGAATATAAATTGTGAATATACATACATACACATACATATATTTATTAGCTGGTTCTATATACATTTTTGGTAGTTCTTGACCTAATGAATTGGTTTGGAAAGTTATTGAAATTATGAAACGAAATAGTGTTGAAAATACTAATTTTAGTATAGTAAAATGGACTTTCGCTTTGGAAATTCTTCCAATTTTTTCAAAGTAGATGTGCGAAATGTTATTAAAGTATTTTATAAAGGAAGTTTGAAGTTTAAATATGTTTTTGTAATTACTTCTGCATTTTTAAAGTAAAGAGTATTAAATTACAAAAACATGTTTTTATGGTTTTTAAATAAATTATTAAATAAGTATTTATAAGTAGTATTTTGAAAAAATATTTTAAACCATACGATAGTATTATTAAATATCTTCAAATGTAAATAGTTTTTAGAAAATTTGTTAAAAGTTACATTAAAGTAATTTAAAGCTTATGTAAAATAATATCATTTTGAAAGGTTTTTTAGTAAATGTATAAGTTTTAGAAAAAGCCAGTTAAGCCTTTTATTAAGTAAGAAAATATGGAATTCGACATTTGTGTTTAAATGAAAAGGTTTTACGAATTTAAATGAAAGTATATTAATTTGCTAAATTAATGTCGAGATAAGCAATTACAATTAGGATTGTAATTATGACTTTAGTGAGGATATTGTAAAGTAATAATAAGAGAAATGGTTTGGGGTTTATTGTAACATTGTTTGAGTAATAATTGTCCCAATCCTTTATAAATTAATTTAATCTTTAGAATAGAGTCTTAAAGATAATGATTTAGTGTGAAGTGTTTTGGGGTCTATTGTAAACAATGTTTTAGCAACATTTGTTTTTAAATCGTTGAATTATATTTTGAAGTGGAAAATATAATTAAATGATTGTGGAAAATACTTTGATTTTTAATAATGAAATTTTTAAAATAATAACAAGTACGGATTCTTTGGAAAAAGATAGAAATGTAAAAGTTTTAAAGTATAAAAGAGCAAAGGGGTTTATAGTAACAATGTTTGAGTAACATTCATTTTTAACCTCTTTTACGGTGTTTTAAGTAAGTTAAACTTACTATTGATTTGTGAATATTTACTTATATCATTGAGATAAGTATATGGATACTTTTGAGAGTATTGAAATGTGTAGAAATGGATCGTGATGTTTTAATTAATAAATGAAGTTTTATTAGGTAAAAAGGAGTTTTACTGATAAAGGAGGTTTTAATTACTAATGGATTAATTTAAATAAAAAGGGGATTGGAAGTCGTTTATATGACTCGGTCGAGCTTGTGTGCACGTATACTGTAAAAATTAAAGGTACGAGTGTATAAACTAAAGGTAAAATATTAAAGAAACCCAAATAGAATTACGGAATGAATACATATGTAAATGTACGTATACTATGAATTCTGATGTGTCTGGCGCTTGAATCACGAGGGTATTTCATAAGAAATACATTATTCCATAAGTCGATATCACTCAATATAATATTGTCCTCTACCATATATATATTAATAAATTACTTGCATACTCCGTAGTTGTTGAGCAAACTCAAACTAGGGATGTTATGTGTAGTATTGTCAATATATTGGACAGATGAGGTAAGATAACTATATGTATTTGTTGAGCAAACTCAAGGTACATATACTATATTTAGGCCATCACGATCTGGTAGGTATGAGTGAATAATCTCTTTCAAATTTTTGAGCAAACTCAAGGTCGGAATGAGATTAGGCCAAGGAAAAATAGGTTAGGAGTTGTATGTGATAAAACCGATAAGGTGTTATCCATCATTTTTGGGCCTATGATTTGTTGAGCAAACTCAGGTCAGAATACCAAGGCAGACGAGTCCTAACACCTACTAGTGAATTCGAAAACTTCTATGTTTCATCTTAGGGTTTGGAGAAACATAAAACACTAGTGGGAGCTTTATTAGAAAAATGAAATGGTAACATTTAACCTTTCTAATATTGTAAGAACATATGCTAGGTAATGTTATAATTATCTACAATGATAAATTTGTGCATTTTATATAATTGGTAAAATTTTATCAATTAACACATACAAATGAACTAAATTGAAAGTTGACAAATGGAAATATAATACCCACTATTAAATTCCTATTGCATGTTAACGTTTCAACAACTATGTAAGTACATAATTTTACAATTACTAAATACATTCATCGTTTGGTCATGTACGCGTTTATTTGGTCAAGACCATATATTGCATTCTAGTAGTTTCGAACTCTAAAAGCAATACAAGACTATGGATATTTGATCCATGTACAATTGCATATAAATGTTATATGGTGAACGGTCAAAGTTTGAAATGTACAATATTTCGATGAAATTAGTTAATCCAAAAAACCAAATAAACCTTAGTGCAAGATTGAGTATTCAATCTGATTGATTACAAAATGTATCGTGTTGAATGTAACACTAGACTAAAACTACAATATAAATCTATGAACTCGATCGCTGAAATGTCAATTTGATCAGTTTACATAGAGCGGAACATATCTAATGTCTTTAAAAGCTAAGGATAACTGAATTTTCTTTTGTAAAGAGTATGTTATGATATTGTATTATGGTTTTCTTTTGAATACTTTGACCATTTGAAAGGAAAACGAATGTATAAGAATAGATGAAATTTTAGGTACACTTGGAATGAAGAGAATGAATAGTCACTTCTACTTCATAGAGAAACATTGGAAACGAGAATTGTATAGTAATTGATACTTAATATTGGAATAAGAAATATGATTTCTATTCTGAAATGTATTTTCATATAGAAAATTGATTTATATGAGATTTATTTCTTTGAGTTTAAGATTTTGGCTAACAAACTCTCCACTGTAAATAGTGGCGGTGCATGAAATAAATAAATGGTATTAAGTGAATTATGGACCTCTAAATTTAGTACGCTATTATAGTAATGGTGGAAATAATGAGAGCATGCCATATAGCACTTATTAATTGCATCATAGTACGAATTGTTTTCCGTAAACCTTACCATACATTATTTATGAAATAATGATTATTTTTCAGTATCGACTGAAAAAAATAGACATAGCTATATTTCAATATGAATATTATGAATATTCTTTATGAAATAAAACTATAATGTGGTAATTTTTTTGTAGCAAAAGTGATGTTTGGAATAGTACAAATGTAACTAATATTATTTACGGTTGTTTTGAAATTATACACTAAGCCACAGTTTTGAGAAATAATTTTATTATATGATTTTGAATCATATGTTATTTGTTAATTATATCTCAAACAATAACTATGCACCCATTCAGTAGGAGTATCATAAAAGTTGATGAACTTTTCGGATTGATACATATAGATGCATGCAATCGTAATTCTATAAATATTAAAACAGTTCCACATACTTCATCATATTCTCCAATGAGCTATCAACGTTATGGGTATGTGTATTTGATACACATAGCATGTCTATGGCAAACTTATAGAATATAAAATAGAAGTAAATAAAATAACATGCGATAGAAAAGATTTGATCTGATCGAATGAATTAGTGTATTTGGAAAATGTTCCGAACATACCTAAAATGAATAAAGATTTAATCTCAAAATTACTCCTCCATGCGATACATAATGATGCTTCGATATGGAGTAATCGAACTTTGTTGGACAATGTACGATTAATTGTGAGTGAAGTTGAGTTAGTTTCTTTCTATAAAGTAATGTACTTAAAGGTGGTACATAAGGTTGATTTTATTTCATCTGAATAACAGTTTAAATTTTTTTACAAGATAAGGGTTTATAAGGAACTCCAACATATCATATGCCAAGGAGTTGGAAGATTGTGCAAGTCGAAATATTGCATGTAATAATTGTTCATGAAGGATCTGTATGAATCTCCCCAAAAAATTTTTGGAAATATTTTCATTGGATGACATATGTATGTTTCGAACATAATTTTTGTTAACTAAAACCAAATCATTTTTATAAATAAAGAAATTCATAAAAGTTTATGAATACCTATTCTATTGCACCGAGAAACAATTGTTATTTCAAGATATACCAACTTCATTATAAAGAAATTTCTTTGAGGAATTATTGGTAGTGAAATGAAATTGGATATGATCCATTTATAGAATTGATTATATGAGATGAAACGAAATTAACTAACCTAAATGAACACATAGCATTAGAATGTCTAATAAATATTTTCGCACATCTAAGAGAAACTATGAGTTCTTATTAATATCGAAAATATATAATCCTAGATTGTTTAACTAAACCATTGAGAGTGTTGACTCTATATGGTATGATGCATAGATCCGAAAGAATTCCAAGTACGCTATCAAAATATAAATTTTGGTGGTTGCAACTGAAGGGATATGATCTATTGACCTTGACTGTGTCTTTATGACTAAGGCTAATGCAATTGGAATCAAATGAGTAATGTTGATAAGAATAATATCGCAAATTTCAATTGTTGAAATTAACATAATAGATTCATATTCAACACATTTAAGTCAATTTGGATTTACTCACAAAATTATCGCTTGATAAGTCCTAATGTTTTGGTACATATGTATTGAAACAGAAAAATTCTAAATAACGATTTAGAATAAGTTTTTTTTACATATTAACCATAAATGTCTCAAAGTCAAAGGGAGCGAAATTGAGTTTGAGTTTGGATATGATCCAAGAAATGATACGAAAGTATCATTTTATAAGCATCAAAATTGAAAAGGTATTTTGATAGAAATATCAAACAGTTTGATTTTTAATCAAAATGCAGAGGAAGCGTGTGTTCATAAGAAAGAACGTTAAATGTACATTGATATTTCTAAACTATAAGTAAACAACACGTTGTTGATTTTATGATGTACTTGTGTTAAAATCAGCCTTAGTTTTTTCAATACTCAACACTAGATTAATAAATTATGTCTTTTATAATAAGTATAAAAGATTTCGGGAATGTCCCAAATGTTATGCAAGGACACCTTATTAAAATGTTTAATATGGAACTGTAAGATTGATTCCTCTACATTGGCAAAAGGAATTACCATACCTGTTGTGTTGTCTATGATATCATGATTTGTTTATATATCTGATACATGAAAAAAATGTCAAATCCAAATGGATATCATTAAATGGTTGTTTGAAGTGTTATTGTGTATTTATGAAATACTAGAGAATTGTTTACAGAAACAAAAAATTCTTATAGAGGAGTGTTCGAACTCAAAATTCATAATTCATATTAAGTGTAGTATGTCTATTACAAATTCAAGTTAAGAATCTTTAAATTGGAAATGTTCCAAATAAAAACTATGGCTTGTTCAATGAAAAAAGGCTATGTAATTCTCCTTGAATATTGCCGCTAAAAAATAATGTATATAAAATTATAAATGCACAAATTTATAACTGAGTCGATTCCAAATGTCAAGAATCTCATAACATTTTTATATGATAACAATGTCGTGATATGATTCATAATAGAACTTAGAGTTCATTAGAGGACGAGAGACATACTCCGAATTGTTCCACATGATAAAGTAGTTTATCACAATTGGGGAGAGTTGACTGATAGAATAGATAATTAAAACATAATAGCATACCCGTTCACAAAGGGGGCGACCCAATTGGTTTTGGGAAATCGATTGAAGAAATTGGAATAAGATTTCATAATTGATCCCAAGTGCAAATGGAAGATTAATAGAGTCAGGGGTATGCCCTAGGGGCAATTATGTAATTTAATACATACATCTAACTTGTTGTTTAATCTTGTTCATAATAAAGGTGTTTCTTTCTATTATATATTTGATATAATGCAGTTATATTAATTAACCAATTTAATTAAAAGTATACTTAATAGAAAATCCATAATGACATATTTTGTGATAGTAGTTACAAAGTGTTGTAACCATGAGTAACTTATCACAATAAAATAAATATACCATTTTAAATATTCCTAGTCAAGATGCATCGAGACTGGATATTGATGTATCTGTTGAGACTATAGTATGTAACGCTTTCCTAATGTTGGACAACGTCTTACTCATGACTGCTGAGGGGAACCTAGGGGTTACATACTGTTAGTTATTGGATAACTATGGAACAACTTACTCGATAGATTTCTGTTGGTTAATATAACAAAGGTCAAACAGAAAATATCGATGTGACTGATTTATATAGTTCTCTTGACTTGAGAATACAGTGGATCAACAATATGAAATCTCCGCTTTGATTATAGTCAAATCTTGGCATGGCGTTCCATCGAGTGACTATAGTTGGGTCGAGTGGAAGTATTGGAAGTGAAGCACTATCAAGAGAGAATTTGTCTCCTCAGTTATAAGGGGTTAGTATCGTGGTCAACTTAAGTCAACTCAAAATCAAAGTCTCTGGCCAGAGCATTTTGGTTAATAATAATTGTTATTATCCAAGAACTTTGTGTTTGGAGTATGAAGTTGAATGTGGACGATATTGGAATTTTGACCATTACCAAATTCCATAAGTTCTAATATGATATAGTTTTGACGAAAAAAATTGGTATAAATAATTATCACTATTAGGTACCGCTTATAATAAGTAAAATTGGTTTTTACCAAAATAAGTGTAAGCGATGAATTCAGCTAAAGTGTTCCACCACTGCTACATGACGTGTGAACATTAATATTTGAATTGTTCAATATTAATCGCTGACCGAATTTACACCTTTGAGTCGCACAACCGTAATGATGAATTCTCCGAAAAATCACATGATTTAGTTAATTTATAAAAGGTTGTAGATTAATCAAATCAATTAGTATTTTGAGAAATATTAATTGTTATTTATTTTATTTGATGTTTGGGAGCTATTTGTAATTATTTGAATGCATTTATAAAAGTTATATTTGCATGCATTTATATATGATATCATTGTAATTAAATAAAAGATAATTACATGCGTTAATTTATGGAATCTTATGTCATTTGATGGCACATAATTTTCAGCCATACCATGTAAAGAAATAAGAGTGAAATGGAAAAGTAATCAAGAGAATTAATTAGAGAAGTTTTAATTAAAGAATGAGAAAGTTTCCTTCTTTCAAATAAAACATATTCTCTAATTCATTCTATACATACAATTGAGTTTCTCATTTTTCATTCTTTTTTCTATAACTTTTCTGGTTCTCTTCTTCTTTATTGGCTGAAAATATGAAATCTTCCATAGGTTCGATTATTCCTAAAATCAAATACTATTAAAATCAATTATGATAAGTGGTTTATTCCTCTTTGTCCTTGCAACATCTGGAGGTTTGATTTCTGAATCTAGGAGATTTGATTCATCAATCAAGGTGAAAATCATTGGCTTCGTTTTTGGTAATTCTAATTTCATTTATTTGTATACTCAACATGTTGAAATGGTCAAGATTTATTTATATTATATATCTTTTATCTCATCGTGTTTAATAGATTTAGATTTATTCATATTATATCTCTTCTATCTTGTGTATTCATCTTTTAATATAACTTGGATCTCCTTTTGTTCATATCATTTAGTTATATGATCATTATGTTGATTTAATATTCAATCTCTCCTTATTTACATATCCATTGACTATATGTTTATTATGATTGACTTCAAATCCTTCATCTCATTTATTTTGTGTCCCTTTTGTATAGTCAGATCGGATTTTTAATAAAACAAATTCGCATATGCCCAAGTTGTCTGATATTTTCTTCTGTCTTGTTTTGGAATTGAAAAAATTGGAGTGTGAAAATATTTTATTATTTTGTAATGTATAAAATTTTGTAACATCTGTGTACATAAACATTAATAAACTATATTAGTTGGTGGTTTAATATAGTAAAATTAATTTCCAATGCTGCACAATTAATATCCAAAATGATTTAATTTTACTTGTTTTAGTCATGAAAGTAAAATTTCCTTTTGTTTTAGAATTCATTAGTGGTAATTTATGTAAGTTATAGACTTTGTCTCATACCTAAGATTAAAAGATTGAATCATTTTGTTAGCATTAAATTTAAATATATATGATACTTAAATTGCGATCTTCATACATACATACATATATATATATATATATATAAATATATGTGTTATTTTAAAATGAATACATAACTTGCAATTATTTATACATATAGATATACATGTGTTTATGTTATTTTAATCAAAATCAAAGTGGTCCTTTTTGTAAAACTATAGAATTTAATTTCAAGCTCTTCCTTAATTGAAACCTTTGTTATGATTGTTAATTATTGTTTTGACAAACTCATATATACAGCAAAACTTATTTTGACATGTGTATGTGTAAACTTATCAATTATTATGCATGTATATTTTATTACTTAAAAAAACTTGGACAACAAAGATATATGCAAGTTATATTGTAAATGCTATTTAATATGTCATTCAATGTAATTAAAAAGAGAGAGAAACGTTTGAGTTTCTCTCTCTGTATTTATAGCCTTATCTTTCCTCAATTTATTATACATATTACGAGTCCTTTTTCTAAAATTTCTCATGCTCAATTACGCAAATATACACTTCTTATATGTTACGCTTATATTTCACAACATGAATATGTATTTGATACGTTCATTCCATTACACATAGACGCATGTAATGGGCTCATAATCAGTTGCTATTAATAAAATTAAATTGAATTAATGATTTCCCAATAGAACATTCAATTGAAATGTTAACTTGTTTATTCAACATACGATCAATCTAATCAGAGATAGAGAAATATGATATTTCTCGCCCTCCAATTATTATTGTTTACTTACTTTATAAATCTCTTAACTATTAGAGATGGAAACTAAAGGTTACTTTCTCATATTTATTTTACTAAGTACCTACTACACACATAGGTATATTTGATACACTTATTCATATAAATTTATACAATATTTAAACCCTTTTGAAATATTTTTACCAAATTAAATAAAATAATGATTTTATTTAAAATAAAATTTAAATAAGATCTAAATGCATTTAGACTTCATAGGCATATTAATGATCCAAAATGGTAATTTTTTGAAGTTCACCCATTTCTTCCGCTGCGAGCTGGTCTAGTTCCTTCAGTGACTCATTTGTAGAAATACTGGACGTAGCCTCACCATGGAGATAACTTAAACTGGAGATAGGAGACACTGCCAGTAGGGTGGCAAAGCCATATGGTGCATGGGACTCCATTCTAGAGATACTTATGTGGGTATGCATGGGAGAGCGATGCATTTGGTCCTTGCAAGACCAGTTATGTTTTTCCTATGGTATAGCAACTGGGTTATACAATGATTTGGGAGGATATCTCCGATCCTTGTGCAGGAGGACCATTCTCGAGGTACTGAGGGCACCTTCGTGGAATACTACATAATTAGCAAATGCGCCTTAGCGATTTTGATTGTATACCTATTATTGTTGTGATGTACACTCATATGCATCATGGCTATTGGATTATTTAAATTTCACACTCTAAACGTTATTATAATATAACTGGATTTTCTAATAGAAATGGTTTGGTGATCATAAGGGAAAAACATATCTGTATTTATTTGCGGTACAGTCTTACAAGATACCTTTATATTTGAAGGATTTTATAAATATAGGAACCAATATGATTTGAGTTTCTCACGCTGGTTTACCAGATTGATCCGGGTGTTATTTTCTTACAATGCTTGGGTAAGCTCAAATATATTTTCATATTTAGCCGAGGTTCATTAGAGTTCTTCGAGAGAAGCTAGATGATTTCCTACCCTTTATTATTTCCACTGCATTATTATTTTTTTATATCCATCAGCATTTGCAAGGACAAGCTGTTATAACTATCTAGGCTGATGGTATGTTAGTTTACTCCGATTGTTCAATGCATATAAAAATGTTCTTTTTGGTAAAGATCTTTTAAGAAATTTTATATTATCATTCCACATGTGAGATTATGTTATTGTGTTCTTCCTCTTTGTTCCGTTTCTTTTTTTCCTTTTCTTTTACTCTAATGTTCTATCTTTCCGGCACTTATGTGCTCGGCATGTGAATACCGCAAATGTATTAGTGTCGATATTCGGGGGTTGAAAAATCGTTTGTTACAGTCGAGTTTAGTATTTATTCATAAAGTGAGTTTGAAAATATTTTAACTTATTTAAAACATTTATCTAGTTGTAAATATTTAATAATAATCTTCTTTTATTAATTTAAATTTAAATTTTAAATTACTTATTTAATTTTTCATTGATTTGTATATTAATATTTTAAGATGTTCGTATTCAAAATATATGCATCAAAATAATGTTAAGATAATCTAACTTAGGGGCAATATAGGAAGATGTGAAAGATTATTCTTATGACCTATAGTTGATAAATTTTTAGTAGATAACACACATCAATGTTAACGTCAAATGAGATGAATATAAACATCATATGATAAATTTATATTAACACTAATATAAACTAATGTGTGTGTGTGTGTATATATATATATATATATTTAATTTTTTTAGCATAATATAATGTTAAGATTTACATTGATGGGTGTGTCTACATATATATATATATGTATGTATATGTATGTATGTATGTACGTATATATATATATTGTAAAAGTAATATAAAGATAAATCTGTTGTTACAAATATATATTTGTTATCCCATTTTTTGGTCAAAACTAGGATATCCATGTCGAGCGCGTCTCCACCACGATCGAGCCAATAAGAAGCAAGCAAGCGTATACAAGTCGAAGATTTCATTCATAGCCCCAGTGCAAAAGCTCATTCGGTAATAGGAAGTTTAAGGTTTCATTCGGCAGAGCCTTATTCGGCACTCCAAACATGAAGTTCCATTCGGCATTCCCAAGGCAATTCTCATTCGGTGGTCGCAATTCTCATTCGGTGGTCCGAGCACCCATTTCCATTCGGCACTCCCATATATGGAAGTTCATTCGGCATCCCTCTCACCACAGTTCATTCGGCATCCCTCTCACCACAGTTCATTCGGCATCCCTCTCACCACCGAATCTCTTCTACCGAACCATCTCTTCCATCCACTACCGATCCAACGCCACCGATCCATCTCAACCTCCATCCTCCTACCGAATCCAAGCTCCACCGGTCCACCACCATACTCCTACCACCGAACCAGGTGACAACCGAACCAGATCTGCCAGGCCAGATTGCTTCAGCCCAAGCCCACCAGCAGCTATAAACATCCAAGACCCCTACCCCCAGCCTCACTCTATAAATAGAGGGGCGGGGGTACAACAATGGGGGGACGAGTTTTGAGACAAGTTTGAGAGCTCAAGCCTGGAAGGAACTCTCAAACAACTTTAGATACTTGTAATCAAAGCTTTGTACTTGTAATTTGAAGGAAAAAAGGAGAATAACATATAAAGTGGACGTAGGCACGTTCTTGCCGAACCACTATAAATTTGTGTGTCTTTTACAGTTTAGTCCCTGTTTTTCATATATTTGCATAAATCATCCAAATCACTAAATACAACATAAAATCAACCAACTCATACGACTTTGGGTGTTTGCGGCCATTTTTCACGCAAACATTTTGGTGCTTTCATTGAGAGGAACCAGCTCCCGCTACATCGGATAGAAGTTGAATTTGAAAATCTAAGAATTCAGATCTGAGAGTTATGACGAGACAAACAAGTAGAAGGCAAAGGCCAGAGAGAAGTGAAAACCCAGGAAGTCAAGAGGCTTCCTCAGGAGGAAATCAAGCGTCGGCCTTCATCACTAGGGAGGAGATGGAGGCCATGATGAGAAGACAAGAGGAGATGATCCAGAACTTACTTCAACAAATTGGGCAAATTGGAGCACAAATCCAAGGAGCAACTAGAGTTCAGAACGGAGCAGAACCATCTGGCGCAGCACCAGAGCTAGGGGGCAACCCCCAAGCAGCAGACGACTATCAATCAGGCGTCGATCCCGCATGGGGGCACCACACTTGGAGCCAGTTAATCCAATCACAGAGAGTGAGATAGAGGCCTCTGAGCAACCAGGTAAGGAATGAACGCCCAGCCAGGGGGCAGGTAAAATTCCCTCATGAACACGGGGGCAGGTCGAAAACGATGAACAAGTCGCAAAACTCTCACTAGCACGGTTAAATCATTTACACATGCGAGCGATCGCGCACGATCCATAGGCATGCTCTGAATGACTATAGACCGCACCATAGTAAGAGTTTACACTTTGACATCCTCGTCTTGCTCCTGCTTTGACTTTGATTTGAACATTCCTACTGTGGAACTCGTATGACTATTGCTTTAACATTTACAATTCCATGGAAAAATTATTTACTTGTATGCCCGTTGGATCGCGAACGGTCCACGAGCGCCTATTGCATGGCAACGAACTGCCGAAGTCTTTGATTCGAAAAATTCCCCCAAACAATGACTCCAACACTGATAATATTAAGTCCCCCCCGGGCACACTCATTCGCCTCGAACGGCACCCGACTTCGAACAGTCACAATTCGCCTCGAACGGCACCCGACTTCGAACAGTCACAACTCGCCTCGAACGGCACCCGATCACGAACGATCACAACTCGCCTCGAACGGCACAACTCGCCTCGAACGGCACAACTCGCCTCGAACGGCACAACTCACCTTACCTCAAATGGCTCGATCGCGAACGGTCGTCACTTGAGGTCCGCCACATGATCACTGACTGTTACACCTCACCTCAAATGGCTTGATCGCGAACGGTCGTCATTTGAGGACCACCACTTGACCGCACACTGTCGCACCTTACCTCGAATGACTTGATCACGAACGATCGTCATTTGAAGTTGGGCGCTTGACCTTGAACGGTCACATTTCACCACAGATGGCTCGATCCCAAACGATCGACGCATGGACTTACAACTCGACCGCGCACTGTCGCACTTTACCTCGAATGACTCGATCCCGAACGGTCGTCATTTGAAGTTAAGCGCTTGACCTTGAACGGTCACATTTCACCACAGATGGCTCGATCCCAAACGATCGACGCATGGATTTACGCGCTTGACCGCGCAGGGTCGCACTTCACCTCGAATGACTCGATCGCGAACGGTCGTCATTTGAAGTTAGGCGCTTGACCATGAACGGCCGCGCTTCATCCCGAATAGCTCGATCCCGAACGGTCGTCATTTGGGGCCATATAAACTATCAAATTCTTTACAGGTTGATGACAGGATATGAACATCCAGCTCATGGCATTACAAAACACGCCTTCCTACCGCAAGGCATATTTTGGGGGGCAAAGTGTTATCCCATTTTTTGGTCAAAACTAGGATATCCATGTCGAGCGCGTCTCCACCACGATCGAGCCAATAAGAAGCAAGCAAGCGTATACAAGTCGAAGATTTCATTCATAGCCCCAGTGCAAAAGCTCATTCGGTAATAGGAAGTTTAAGGTTTCATTCGGCAGAGCCTTATTCGGCACTCCAAACATGAAGTTCCATTCGGCATTCCCAAGGCAATTCTCATTCGGTGGTCGCAATTCTCATTCGGTGGTCCGAGCACCCATTTCCATTCGGCACTCCCATATATGGAAGTTCATTCGGCATCCCTCTCACCACAGTTCATTCGGCATCCCTCTCACCACAGTTCATTCGGCATCCCTCTCACCACCGAATCTCTTCTACCGAACCATCTCTTCCATCCACTACCGATCCAACGCCACCGATCCATCTCAACCTCCATCCTCCTACCGAATCCAAGCTCCACCGGTCCACCACCATACTCCTACCACCGAACCAGGTGACAACCGAACCAGATCTGCCAGGCCAGATTGCTTCAGCCCAAGCCCACCAGCAGCTATAAACATCCAAGACCCCTACCCCCAGCCTCACTCTATAAATAGAGGGGCGGGGGTACAACAATGGGGGGACGAGTTTTGAGACAAGTTTGAGAGCTCAAGCCTGGAAGGAACTCTCAAACAACTTTAGATACTTGTAATCAAAGCTTTGTACTTGTAATCTGAAGGAAAAAAGGAGAATAACATATAAAGTGGACGTAGGCACGTTCTTGCCGAACCACTATAAATTTGTGTGTCTTTTACAGTTTAGTCCCTGTTTTTCATATATTTGCATAAATCATCCAAATCACTAAATACAACATAAAATCAACCAACTCATACGACTTTGGGTGTTTGCGGCCATTTTTTACGCAAACAATATTAAATTATATAAATGTTTATACCTAAATATTTCGTTAATTAATTCTCGATTTTTACAAAATATATCTATAATTCAAGTTTTAAAAGACTATTGCCTTTTCAAATCAAATATCTAGTAAAATATGTATGAAATAAAAAAAACAAAAATTGTTAAAAGGCACCACATATAATAATTTTTCAAATGGATCCAATCAGATTTATAGGACTGAGTAATTAAAAAATTTAATACTCGAAACTAGTTTGACTTTTATATAAAATATCAAATACAAAAGATGGTGTTGTTAACTTTGAAAAACCTAAATTAGCAAAAAAGTCTATAAATTTTCGTAAGAAAATTTTACACAAACATGCACTATATCAAACAAACTATTTTTGGAAACTAAAACTAGAAAAGAAATAACATTTTATTTATTTAATAAATTGAAAATAATTTTTGATAATTAAAAATTAAAAAATTATTATAAAAAGCCCACAAATGGATTTATATGTGTTTATATATATAACCAGAATTCTTTTATTATGCCAGAAATAAAATTTACACACACACACACACATATATATATTATAATAGTTTATATATAAAATAGGGGATATTAGGCTCAAGAAAAAAGTCAGATAAAAATTTAGTTTCAGGGACAATAAGTTTGTTTTTAGGCTGAAGGACACTTTTTAGTGTAAATAACAGAATGATAGTTGTAACTATCATTTTCGGTTTACACTAAAAAGCGTCCTTCAGACTAAAAAGCAAACTTATTGTCCCTGAGACTAAATTTTTTTGCAACTTCTTCGTTGTGCCTATTTACATGTATAAAATAAATGTCAAACAATGTTATAATTTATACTTTTTTTAATTTTCATAGCCAAAACTTAGATGTGATAACAAGCTTACAGATGATTGTTTCCTCTTTGAGATTTGATCGAACATGTTTGTTGATTGATTCCTCTTTGAACAATTTGTTCTTCTTTTTGATTATAAGCAGTATAGTTGTCCCCTTGGATTCACTAATGTCCAATGAGGGCGAGAGCTATAGGTGTAACAACCCGAATTCCAGTGTGTTCGGATTTTTCGCAAAAATGCTAAAATCCAAGTCTACTAAAGCCCGAGCTGGGATTCTGGTATCCTGTAAACAGGCAAAGACAAATATATTAGGGCTCAGGTAAATATCTTACAGCAGAACTAACTAAAACATAATAGTAAGTAAATACTCACCAATATAATAACACTTTCTAAACAAGTGTCTCAAAGCTGGAAAGTCTCTGCCATCTACCTAACCTGTATGATGTTATGAAGAGGGGGTCAGAACTAAGTTCAGGTGAATGGACAAATTATACACTTCTAAGCTTAATTCTACATATACCGTTCATTTTACTGCTATATTACGTTCATTGGGTTTATAATACTCTCATCTTTGTGCATGAATTGTGCCTGTCTACGCCCTAGTAGATTAGAACTTAATAACACACACACACACACACACATAGCTATATGCCCAATGACCGTAGCGGTCCTAGGTACCATGCTACCCATAGTACCTTCCGTATCCTCCTCGTAAAGGACTCCATCGTCTTGCTTCTATGGCGTTATGCGACTACATCTATAAATGACTGCCTCGTAAGGCCTATAATATAGATGTTCCATCATCTACTTTGAAAATGTAAAACTACGTCTGCACTAGTCTATGCTAATGCTCGAACATCCACAATGTACCACCCAATGCGTACCTTGAGGACTATACGTGATTATTTTGTCTACTCCCTGAATCCTGCTTAATAAGATCTACCGTGTATGGAACTCAGTAGGGGATTTTCTATGTTTGTAAAGGACTGCCTTACTAGGCCTACAACCCAAATACTCTATTTGGTCTGTCTCTTTTCGTATCATGGCTATGTCCCCATGCAGCTACCCCTTAACTAATCGAAAGACCTTTAAAGAGCTAAGTGGATGTGCCATACTGCAAACAATCTAAACATCCAATTGGCTGCGCCTCTCATCCAATGCCTCGATAGTGAAAGGTTCATTGGACTGTTGGTTTAACTCTAGTCTTCCCCGAACTCGCTTCTTGGTTTTTGATGCTGGCCCGATATCCACATGCGACTATCCTTTTGGGTCTTGTCCACTAAAACTTACTTGCAAGTACTGGGACATACGAATATCCTACTCTAAACATCAACCCCTATTGACTGCCTACAACGGTCCTGCTATGCAAAAAGCAGTCAAGGCATACCCTTTTGATGGAACACCTACATACCTGCCACCAAGGGATTGCTCCATTATGCCTATCCAAAAGGGCCATCCTAGAGTACCCTCACGTCTCGTTGAAGTCTCGTAGTTCCTCTAGCCTAAAATATCAAAGTTGGACGTTCTCCTTCCATGCTGAAATCTATGATGAACTGCTTCGTTAGGCTCTTCATCCTTTGGGCTGCTCCAAACACAGCTTACTATTTACCCTAATTAGCATAATCTTGTCCCAGCCTCACCTAACTATTGTGAGACCATCAGTTCCTGATTGAAAGGGAATGCTGGGGGTGTAACAACCCATCATTTTTCGATAATTAAATTATTGAATTTAATAAGATTTTGTAATTTAATATTAGAAGAAATAAAAATTTATGATTTATTAATAAGAAAAATAACTAGAATGTAATGTTAATAATGTTAATTTAAGGCAATCGATAACTATTTTAATGCATTCTCAATTAATTGGAGTGATTGGAAAGTTGTAATTGGTCATAAAGTGTAAATGGTAAATAAACCAAAAGTTGTATTAAGATGAAATTGTATGTAATTAATTGGAATTGATTAAAATAGAATAGTTAATCCATATGTGAATTTATTAGTTTTGCTTGTTAACAATAAACATAGAAATGTGTTTGAAATCATAAATTGCAACAATTGTTCAGTTATCGTTCCATTATTTAATCCGTTGAAATTTAATTGCAAATCAATTGCAATTAATCTATTCATATACTGCAGTTAATGTGAATTAAGATGGTAATTGTAGAATATTAATGTAATAAATGGTAAACCAATGTTAACTATGTCCATAAAGTAATGATTGATTGAATAAAAAGATTGACATCAAAATGAATCAATTTATTGGCTTTTAAATTATAATTAATGAATTTATTGCAATTGGAATTGGAAGGCTGTAATTAGCGTAATACTAATAGTTGATTTTAACACGGAATTATTTTTAAAAGTTTTTAATTACTGTAGGATTTCAAGTTTCGTAATTAATGAATTTGACATTGGAATTGAAAGGCTGTAGGATTTCAAGTTTCGTAGCGATCGAACTTGTCGTTTGATCGTGCGGGTTCGAAAAGCGTAGAAATTAATTTAATGAAATCAATTTAAATAAGCTGATTTTAAAAGCTAACTTCTGTATACAATGGAATTAGGACTCGAAACTTATTTCATTGAGTTTAAAAATATCAAAAACCTATATTTCGATATATTGGATGATCCATTTTCGTTTCAAGAATGAAACGTGCTTTTCGAGTCGTTGTTATCGTTTCGATCCAACCCTGCCTATATATAGGCTGTTATAAACCCTAGTTGTTTCTCATTTTATTATTTCTGTACGTATATCTTCTTCCTCCTTCTTAAACGACAGAACATCAAACTTAATTTCTAAATTCCAAAACCTAATTTCAAAAAAAGGAAAAAATTTGTTGCTCCATGTTTACTTCGAGTTAAGAAGAGGTTCGCTTCGAGTTCTAGAGGCGAAAACCATGCAGCGGCTTCGGGTCAGAGAGAGCTCCATGCCAAACAAGGCAGATCTGGTCGTTGCTTCGAGTTCCAGAGGCGAAAACCTTGCAGCAACTTCGGGTTAGGATCCAAATGACTTGAGTCTTATGTCGTTTTGGCAAAAACTCAGAACAAAAACCAGGTAATTGAGGCGGCGGACCGTAGCAAGACTCGAAGTCAAAATTTTCTAATCTTCTAACGTTAATAAACGAGCTTGGATTCATGCACAGTTTTCTCCGTTGCGATCGTATCGAAATTCAGGACATTTTGGAACTAGATTGGCTGCATTCTTAGACTGTTAAATTTTTGGGCTAATTTTGGATTCTAAATCGACGACAAATCAAAGGTTAGTGTTTTTTCACTCACTCACAGCTACTAAATTATCTTATGTTAGTTAGATTAAATTTATGATGTGATTAGAAATTGACTGGTTGATGTTTGGTATATTTAAATTGTTGTTCTAGTTAAATATGACCTTTATTGCATTTAAATCGCCATTTAATTTAATATTGAATTTAATTGTCAATTAAATACCTGTTGATGATAATCAGTTAATTGATGATATTTATTGGTTGATTGAATGATCATTGTGATGGATGTTTAAGTGTTGATATTGGATGACTGGATGTTATATTTATATTGTTATAACACTGCAAGTTCTCTTAGTTTATTGTTATAAAATCCCTATGGGTTGAAACGATACATACCCGAACGATCTATAGATTAAGGAAAAAATTGTTATGGGTTGAAATTATAAACCAGAGCGATTTTATGAATTTTGAATTTTATTCGAGATTTCGGATTGAAATAATGTATATCCGTAAATATAAAATATTTACGGATTGAAATGATAAATATTCGTACCACTTGACCATAAGGTAGAAAATTATACATGGACACCAGATTAATTAAATTAAATGATTTTAAAAATTTTGAATTTTAAATTTAGTTAAATGATATTTTGAAGAAAATTTGATTTATATGAACTGAATTATTTTTTCAAATCCGAGTTTTAAATATGAAATTGGAATTGGTTTAAATTGAAATTTTAAAGTTAGATTTGAAGTATAAATGAAATTTATCGAAATTGAGTTATTGAAAATGTAACTTTGAAATCTACTAAATTTGAAATAGTTTAGATTTATTGTTTGAACTTGGATTTGAAATCGATATTGATTAAATGGTTTAAACGAGAATATGATTTAAAGGACAAAATTTAGTTTGTTGATTTGAAAGCTGGACATGGTCCAGATGTGTTGAAATGAAAAAAATAGTTTAATTTGATATTAATTTCAAATGTACCATTTTATTATAAATTTTTTAAAGATATATTATTTTAAATCTTGATTATTAAGATTTTCAAATTATTAAGCCAATTTAAACTATCCTCGAAACGACAATCGACCATTACCATTATTTGTCAAATCGTGCAAGCTTCCACCCTACCCAATCACTACAAACTCGACTAAGGATTCGTCGAGGCGACCCGACCTCATTTGATAGCTGTGACGACCCGCCTTCCATTCCACAGAAAGACGCATCATGAATAAGAAAGAAAGGGATAGAAAAGAGAAAAGATAAGAAAGAAAGGACAAAACAATATCCGAATCTCACAACGGAACGAATAAAATATATTAATCACATAGATATTACATAGTATCACCATATATCAGAGTTACACAGATTATACATCACAAATTAGTCAGTTATAAATACTTGTCTAACATACAACTCAGAATACAACTCAACACATCAACATAGAGAAACTAACACAACAGAACCATTATATATCTACATGCTGAAGCCTCCTGCTCCAAATCACCTCTAGAATTCATCAAATTTAACCTGAACCCTTTGGCTACTCATAAAAATTTGAGTACCTAAGAGTTTAATAAAACAGAAAATAAACTCTGGGTCAGACATGGGTCTGGTGTGAGTAAACGAGTTAAATTTGTTCAACTTTAGAAAATCCTTTGAAAAGAAAAGGTATCTCGTAAGACTTCCCACACATAAACATGGAAATTTTTTACCTTACGATAACCAAAACATTTGATAGGAAATCTAGTGATATTATAATAGTGTCTAGGTTTTTCAAGTAAAATAAAAAATAGCTGGAATGCTTACATCTCACGTTCCAACATAGTTGGGCATAATCAAAACATACGACACTTATTGGAGATTGGATTTCATACAATGGCAGGGCTACCAGGGTACCGTCCGTCACAGTACCTGGTCTAGATCAGCGCACCGAGGATCCACTCTAAATCCCCTGCACAACAAGGCCGGAACCATACCTTACTGGATAGTCCCGAACAAGGCAACCCTCAGTTGTTCATGAACCAACTGCCCACTAAGCCGAACAAAAAGGGACCTCTAGACGGGGTTAAATCTTGTCCTACTTGGGTGCTACCCACTTAGTCTTGTTGCACCTCCCATGTTTTAGCCATTCCCAGTTGATGAGGCTTGAGGCTACGATTACCTTTATAGAACACATCTATCTTAGAATGCTCATCGTCCTCCTGACAATGTTCTGAAAGCATTCAATCCATACAAGTTTGTTCCGGGTTCGAACGAAACCGAAGGCATTATCACGTTACACTCATTTTGGAATCACCCTCAGAGTTAACGACAATAACCCTTGCACTCAGAAACTCCATCTCGAACTGAAAGCACTATCTCTATTATACTTGTATTGGAATCACCCTCAGAGTTTTAACAATAAATAATTCTTACACTTCGAGTCTTCAACTTGATCTCCACTTGAGATTTCACGACCTAACGTTTAATTTGGATCGATGTGGTTTTCGGATATCCAAATTTGAAAATCCGATCCCGGTCTCACTGAAATCCAAAACGCCGTTTTAAAGTCCAAGTTGTTTAAGGGTTTAAACAAATTATTTAAATTAATATAACATATTTACACATATAGATGATTCATAATATCACAGATAGATAATCAATATTATCTAAATTCAACCAAATATCTCACATCACAAAGCAACACATCTCACATGTCAGAGATATCACATCTAAATCATCCAATATCATTCAATCATCCATAATCAAGATTAATACAATTTCTACTTAATTTGATTAATCTCCATTTAAATTAATTACCAACATTAATCACCAGAATTACCTTAATCCTACTCAATTTAGCATTACTTAATTACAACCCAATTAATCAATCATCTCTTAATTATCTACCTTAATTAATCTTTCTTGATTAATTATTCTTTAATTACATTAAGTAATTATCCCTTAATTATCCATTTTAATTAATCATTCTTGATTAATTACTCTTTAATTATATTAAGTAATTAACCTTTAATTAATTACATAAATTAATTAATCTTAACCATTAATTAACCTTTAATTACTCTTATAAATTATTTAATCAATGATCCTCAAATTACTTTCTTTATTAATTAATTATTCCTTTAATTAATACATTTAAAAAGTAATATTAAATTAATCACATTAATTATCCTTAATAAATCACATTCAGTAATTAATTACCTTTAATTGCTTAACTAACCCTTTAATTAATTGTATCAATTAATCCTTTAATTAATTACACTAAGTAATTAATTCTTAATTACTTTCCATTAAGTAATTATTCTCTAATTACTTCATTAAGTGATTTCCCTTTTATTAATTACATTAAGTAATTAATCCCCAATTAATTACATTTAGTAATTATCCAATAATTACTTCACTAAGTAATTATACTTTATAAATTACATTAAGTAATTATACTTAACCACTTCCACAAATGATTATCTTAATTAATTAATCTAATTAATTATTTTAAATTAATCACATGAATTAATCATTTCATAATTCCTAGTTAATCATCTTTATATTACATTCATTAACTGTCCACTAACTACTTATACTAAATAATTATCCTTTTATTATCAACAATAATTAATTAATCGCTGATGTATTATCTTGATTAATTAACCTTAATTAATTAATCAATCGATCATTAATTATTAATTAATTAATCAACAATTAATCTTTAATTACTTATTGATTAATCCTTAATTATTAATTAATTAATTAAATGATAAATCATTTATTATCTTCTTAATTATCTTTTAAAATCTTACTTAATAACTATAGAATTAATTTATCATTAACTTAAAAAACATTAAGTTTAATTATAAATTTAAAAAACTTAATATTTTAAAACTTATCCATTTTAAATATATTTAAAAACATGGTTTGAACATCCTTTTATATTTATTCTAAATACACTTTTAAAAACTTGGAACATTCTTAAAAAAACTTTAAACATTTTAAATCTTTTGAAAATATATTCAATTGAAACATACATTCTGAATTGACTAACATTCTTTGGAAATTAACTTGCTTTTACTTTTTTTTTAAAACCTGTACTTGATTTTCTTTTAAAATTGAAACCTGTTCTCAAACTCAAAAACGAACCCGAGCAAAACTAACGAAAACCCATGCTTTCTAAACCAAAGCACCGAGTCATCCACACCCTCCACTTACTTCGAGTCATCATGCAAACAACACAAGAACAATCACGAGTCCAAGTGTTTTCACCAAAATTGGTCACAACACTCTTCGAAAGTTTTTGAAGAGAAAATAAATGAAGAAAGTAAATTAAAAATGAGGATTATCTAACAAAAACTCCAATTAATAAGAATATAAATGCGAAGACAAGCGATTTATAGTGGTTCGACGTATTGCCTACGTCCACTGTGAAGTTTTTGCAATTTTATTGATTCTCTTACAATGATTACAAGTGATTGCAGCGAACAACAGCAAGTTACAACTGGAAATTCGAAATCAGCAACAAGAATATGATGTAGGATGATGGAGATCTTGATCCGGCAGAGTCTAGGCGCTTGAGAGTCAGAAGATCCTTTTTCTCTAGGCTCTGGGGCTCTATTTATAGGCGTAGGAGGCTGAGACTACGCTCAAATCTCAGGAGACTTTTTCTGGCATGTGAGTGGGCCCACGCGACCAACGTTAGGAAGTTTCGACTCGATCGGTAATCGATACAAAGTCATTTTGTATCGATCAAGATGACGTCCAATCGAGCTGAAATTCGGTGTAGACATTCCTCAGCATGTACGCAAGCTCCTGTGAAAATTTTATGGCATTTGGATCAATGGATCGCGAGATATGGTTGATACGAAGTAGAAATTCTCGTTGGCTGATTGGTTCGAATCCATCATTTCGAATCGATCCCTTCGACTCGATAAACTCAGTGGACCTGTGATGATGTGGCGCGCGCACTTCGCCTCGATCCGGTATTTGCTCCGAGTTGACCGTGTCGACTCCATATGTCTCGCCTCGTTCGTATCGAGCGATGACATATCACCCAGGTCTAATGACCTGTTGGATACGAAGTGGTCAACAACCATGGATTCGAACAACTGCTACATCAATGGATACGAACTAACAAAGGTTGATGGTTACGAACATGCCTTTTTTCGATGGATACGAGCTACATAGCTTCTTAATGGACACGAAGACAATCGATACGAACCGGGGCAATCTGATGGATACGAAGTAGAGCAATCTGATGGATACGAAACAGAGCAATCTGATGGATACGAAGCACTCTACCCAGATGGATTCGAAGAGAAGCTTCCATGATGGATGCGAAGCGGGCACTAGCCAATCGGTACGAGGCACAACGCCTGCTGATGGATTCGAAGCCCATCGATACGAACTCGATGGATTCGAACACTGCCGACCTGATCGATATGAAGTGATGATACCTGATCGATGCGAACATGATCGATACGAACTGAACGTACTTTATACGAAATCAACAACAATGATGGATACGAACTTTGGGCTGTTCCTTCTATATTGAATCGATCATAACTTGAGCATACGAACTCAAATTGACTTGAAATTTGGAATGCTGGTTCTTATGATCTTTCTTGTCATGTCCTATCAATTTTAGCCTGATCCGGGCTCGGACAAAATTCAGCGATATCCATAGTGAAGCAAAGTATAACCAATCTTTGAGACGAACTGCCCTTTGTTTTCGATTGATCTTAGGTATCATGGCTTTGCCAAAAGGTGGGATAACATTTCCCCCCCAAAGTACGTCTTGTGGAAACATGATGTGCTTTGAAAAGCTGCAATTTCTCTTTGAACAATCATTGCTCTCTTTCATTGAAAGTCGCATGCCATATTGTTGTAACCTTGCGTTGATATAACTGATTGCTGTATAACAGTGCTTAGCTGTTCGTTGTTATAATCACAATGAGATGAGTATTCGATCCCTGTGAATATTGAAAACCGAATATTAGTCTGACATATGCATATATGTTAACTTGACTTTCATTAACGTTGCGCGTTCACGAGTCGTTGTCATTTTTTGTTTGTCATGCTGAATTTGATATCGATCCTCTCCTGAACCGATGTGAAATTTGAGCTGCAACAACGTTTGACAGTTGTTTTGTGGAGTTCCTTCGTATCGATCCTCTCCTGAATCGATATAGATGGTTGAAAGATTGGCTTCGCATCGATAAATTAAGAATTTGTTGGATGCGAAACGCTTATTCACGTCGATGCTAATGCTTGAGTTGTGAAGGATACGAAACCGCTGTTCGTATTGATGGTCTCTAACTTCGGTGGACTTTGCTTCGTATCGACGAGCTTTTGTTGTAACTTCGCATCGATTCAAACGTATAATCCATAACGGATACGAAACTACCGTTCGTACCGATATGTAGTGAATGGAGTCGTGAACCTATTGGGGGCAAACAGGGGCTTCGAGTCAATGTGTTCGCTGTCCGTTTCGAATCGATAGGAACTTTGGTCTGATGGAGTCGAACGGGGCATTCGACTCGACTCAGGATTTGACCGGTTACGACGGTCAAGTGGATTGGGAGGCGAATCGGCCCGGTTGCTTCCTGGATCCCGTATAAATATCTGGACTCGGCCAGTTTTTCACTTTTTACTTTTCACTACCGTCTTCAATCTTCGTATCGATTCGGAGCATCAGAGAAAACAAAACTGCATCACGCCGTCGATACGAACAGATTCAACCCTTAACTTCTTCGATTCCCACTTTCAAATTAGGTAATCGAACATGAATTCAAGCAACGAAACTGCTTCAGATCTACTTTGCCTTCATCGTTTATCCATTTTGGTAATTAGTAAAGCCAGATCTAGTTTGGAGAAGAAAGTGTGGGAAGGACAAGATCGAATCGATCTAGGGACTTGTGTTCGAATCGATGAAGGAGGCAATATTTTTCTTTGGATTTCGCATTGTTCCTTGGGATGCTCTAATGGAGATGACGCAGTTCGCACCGATGGCTTTGGCGATGGACCGTATCTATACGAAATGATCGATACGAAAAGTAAGCTAATGGTCGATTCGAGGTCCTGAACTTTAGATCGATACGAATTACATTTTTATGATCGATACGAAAGGTATCGATTCGAACGTGATCGATGTCAAGTTGAGGCCTTCCTGATCGGTACGAACCAGGCAACCAAGGATCGATTCGAAGTCATCCTATATTGATCGATACGAAACCGACCCTTGATTATCGATTCGAAACGTGCCCCTTTGTATCGATTCGAACTGGTATCCTGATGGATTCGAATGAGCTTCCTGCGATCGATTCGAATCTTCCCTTCGTTGGATACGAAATTTTTTTGGCAATCGATAGCATGATTCCGATGAGCTTCATCCTTGCATATCTGAGTTTAACTATTAAATTGCACACTTGACTATCCTTTCGAAGCTCGTCGATGGAACTATAACTTAACACCACGATAACGAACTTTAACTTGAATCGATTACCAACATCTGCATGATACGGTTGTGACGGTCAGCGATGACGGTCACTCCTACTGGACTCTGTTTATCTTTGTTGCTTGCAAGTTCTTTTTAATTATGCAAAATCTTTTCAAGTAATGCAAAGCACTGCACAACACACACTCTCACACGTGGGGAATACATGGGTTTTTAATCCCCTAACGATAATTTCTCATAAGTTAGCCAGTTATGGAACCATCAAGTTCACAGCCGCAATAAATCCAAAGCACAACCCCTCTGAGACTTGAAATTCCGGACATTGAGCCCGAAATCATTGGTCCAACCCCGGACGAATTACCCGATGCATCTTTCATCGCCAATCCATCGGACTCCGTTCGATCCAACGTCTCTGAAGATATGCTAGGGTGAATATGCTTAAGGCATGGCCTGTCAATGGACGACGTATTATTGTCGGGACCAAATGACAGACCACACAATCCACCGGAGGGATACACCGCATTCAATCGTCACGTGTATGCGGCCGGAACGCTCCCTCCATTCAATGAGTATATAAGAGAAGTATTGTCTTTTTTTGGGATCGCTCCATCTCAACTACACCCAAATGGATATGCTTTAGCGAATAGATTGTTCATCATCTTTATGGAGTATCTTCATCAGCCACCGATCCCGATTGAGATCAGATATCTGTTCGACTTCAAAAGCCGAAATGATAACCCATCCTTTACATTCTTGGAGGCGGTAAGGAATTGTCAAGTGGTCACTGGGTCCTGGACCAGGCTAAGCTACTTCAAGACGGAGTAGTTTTATGTTAGATGCCCCCCAAGGTTCGCCCGGCGATGGTTATTCAGACGTGAGTATAGCTGAGTTCTCAAGTTATTATTAAGGCGGTTGTTGTTGAAGTGAAACTTATGTTCTTTCCCTTTTTTTTACAGCAACAATTCAGTGACCTGAAGGTGGATACTTCAAGGAGATAGTCCGGGTGCTTCAAGAAGTCCCGAGCGAAGATAGGAATATTGAATTGCTCTTGACGGATAGAAATCTCAGAATTCTTGGGTTGATCGAGCGGAGACAAAGCATAGTGCTTGATGGCGCATTAAGAACTGCCTCAAGGGAGCGAGTCAAACGAAAAATGCCTAAAGTTGTTTTAATCGAGGAGGCTGATTCCGAGAGAATTCACACTGATGAGGAACCCCTGCGCGAACCTGCTAATGTAGCCCAAGGCACTAAGGAACAGAGAAAAGGCAAGGCAGCCGTTTTTAAGTCGCCTAAAAAGGGGAGACGGAAATCGGTCGTCACGTCCCGGCTCGCCTCCGGAATTAGAATTTCGGAGATATCTCCCCCAAGAACAGAAATTCTCTATGAAGGGCTTGCCAATCTTCCAATCCCGGACGATGTGTCTTTCCAGCATGATGCCGGGTTAGAGGAATTCCACCATACTCTAGAATTTAGCGAGCCTTTTACTACCAGCGTGGTCGACATTTCCGGTTGGTCGGGGGATGCATATTCATACACATTTCACGACACTACACAACCCTTAATCGTAGGTCATCTATTTTGAAAAGTCACTAACTCTATTCTCATTTTGCTTTGCAGATATTATGAATGGACGTGGTTCGATGTTGGAAAGTCTTCGACAGGCTTGTAAATCTTCCTCATATTACGAGTCGCAAAGAAGGGAAGGGGATAGAGATTACGATCGCAGATACTCTGGATATTCTAGCCAAGAATGATGTGACAGAGTAGGGACTACATACGTCGCTCTCGATCTCGCACTCCTCCTCCCAGAGCTCTTGTACAACCTCCCGCCTATGTTTCTCGTCCTTCCGAATCTTCGCGGTACAAGTCAGCTTCTCATCCTTCCAGGTCCGATCCCCATCATCCCATATCTAAGGCAATAACCCCAGTAGTTGCGGAACAGCCTCCTGCGGAAATTTCGGGGGAAGGAGCGATCAGGCTTGCTCAGTTAAAGGACTTCCCGAACATTTGTTTTGATAACTACATTTTCCCTCCTCATTTGAAGAGAATCCCGCCGGAGGCCGAGCAGACGGCGCATGATTACGTGCATGACTTCTACGCCTAATATAAGGTGTGGTCTAAAGCGGCTGAGAAAGCGTCGTCATTAGCCTTTGAACGAGCGGCTATCATTGAGAAGCTACAAGCCGAGCTAGCTCAAAAAAATCGTATTATACAAGTACTGAACACGGAAGCCGAATCATCTCGAAAATCAGAGATGGAGGCTCTTAAGAAGGCTGATGAAGCTCAAGCGGCTATGGACAGAATGAAAAAAGAGAATTACGTCACGGTGGAAGACATGGGCCACCGAAACACCATTGTCACCACCGAGCGGGATGCGGCTCTGAAGGAGCTTAATGAGCGTAAGGCCAAAATTATGGAAATCATGAAGGAAAGGGATACCGCCAATATTTCTACACAGGAGGCATGCGATCAGGCGGTAGAATTTCGGACCGAGCGAGACGCGGTGGCGGCTAAAGTACTGGAGATCGAAGCCGAAGTTGATAGAAAAATTGTAATTGCCTAGTCCAAGCTGGAGGCCGACATTGAAGACCTCCACATCACTTATAATGCTAATGTGTTAAAGCATAGGAATTTGGCATGGCTCGAGAATTATTCGGTACATCTTCACAGCGCTTGGGGCCGGTTGATTGAGGAGGAGAAAGCGGCGCATCCAGATGAATTAGTTGACCAATTTGAGCTTGAAAACCGGTTGCTGACCGAAGACGAAAGGAAAGTCCTTCATGATGCCATAATTTCTTATGAGAAGGAGATGGTCGGCGCCCGACATCTGGAGGTCGGGGAAGGTTCAGGTGTTGAACACCAAGCTACAGTTCTTGAGATCACCGCTCCACTCCCGTCAGAGCCTACATCTGCGGTTGATTCACAGTCTGTCCTAGCCTACAACCCGGAACAACCACAGCTACCTCCTATCCGGGAGCATGTTTCCGAAGCCGCTCAGTCGTCAGCAGGCCAAGTTGAGGAAGGTACTCCGAACTTATCTCAAGTGTGTTCCAAATGGAAAGTTTGTTTTGAAGAGATTACTAATAACTTCTTCTTATCTTTGCTCAGTGACTGGAGTTGCGCCGATTGCTGCGACTCAAGAATCAAGTCAAGGGCAGAAGGCCATCACTACCGAGACGACTGTTGTGACAACAACAGTGTCAACTGAGATGGCACAAGGGATCACGCTATCTCTTGATGAGCAAATGGTGAGCGAACTACTCGGCCAACATGGAGGCTCCTTTACAGACTTGCCGTTCATCATTAGTGGACTCCCACCAGCCTCTAGCTCTTCAGCGTAGACTACAGATGCCCCCAGCCAGGCCTAAGCGGTTCATGATGAAGAAATTCTGGACGAGATTAATGCTGAATTAGAGGCTGCGGGGCAAGGTGGTAGTGTTGGTTATGATACGGCGGTGCACATCCCAGCGCCTTTAAGGGTAATATCACCGGGAGGTACTGTTGTTGATACCCTGGTGTCTGTCCCATCTTCCGTTGCAGATCCAGTCCCTCCAACTCCTCCGGTAGGCAGTATACACCTGGAGTCAAGCTCAGAGGAGGATGTTGACATTATGCCCCCAGCTGGAGAGCAACCATCGGAGGGGAAAAGCTCAAAACGTAAGATTTCTAGCGAGTCTGAGGGTTCCCCGTTGAAGAGAAGGTCGAGGAAGAAGAAATAGATTGGCTACTTAAGCAAATTTTTGATAGATAGGAATTTGTTTTTGCTTCTCATTAATAGGCCGTGTATAGATGCAGGTTCGGCCCATGCTGGTAGGGATTTTTTGGAAGAACTTGCATATAAGCTCTTGTTTCTAGTTAGTTGAAATAAAATTTAGCTTTCTTCATTTCAACTGTTTTTCTTGCTTTACTTGTTTAAGTGTCGTGATGATCAGCTTGTGACCGCATCTATTACAGATCTTCAGCACACGTCCGCGCTCTGGGGACTTAGAATAATTTGTAAGCGATAATTTGGTTCGCACTCCGGGAATCCGATAATCATCGATGTCTATGGCACAGTTCGCACTCCGGGAACTTCGAGTTGATACTTACACTTCCATTCGCACTTTGGGAATTCGAAGTTAGCGTTTACGCTTTGGTTCGCTCTCCGGGAACCTAAAGTCGATGTTTATACCCCAATTCGCACTCTGGGAATTTGGGGTTAGTATTTATACTCCGATTCGCACTCTGGGAACCTCGAGTTGATGTTTATGTTCCGGTTCATGCTTTGGGAACTTGGAGATAGCCGACGGATGGTCAGTCACATTTGTTTGAGCTTTTTGAGAATTCGTTCACACTCTGGGAACGAAGGACTTGTCGGGATCGTGGATGGTCGGATCACATCCACTCTGAGTTAACAAGCGAGATCGTTAGATGGAGGGGTCCATCCTCCTCAAACTTGGTTAGGGTACGGCCGAAGTCGTTAGGCGGACGGGCCCACCCTCTCCGGAGCCGCATTTATGTGTTTATACTCCGACTCGCACTCTGGGAGTTTGGAGTTAGTGTTTATGCTCTAGTTCGCACTCTGGGAACCTAGAGTTGAGGTTTATACTCCGATTCGCACTCCGGGAATTTGGAGTTAATGTTTATACTCCAGTTCAATCTCTGGGAATCTAGAGTTAATGGAAGGATTGTCGTGTATCATTCCTTTTAGGTGTTGGTGTGGTGACATGCCCCCGAGCACGGGTTTCACATAGTGAGTGACCAGTCATATCTCAATCACTCCCTATTTGAATAAATCCCACCGTATGATGGAACTTAGCTCTCCGTGCATCGTGATGTTTTATGTCGTATTCAATAAATCACAGCTCTGGCTCGAAGAGATAGCATTTTATTGCTGAAATAAGAAAATATGGCAAAGTCAATTGCCTTATTACAAGTTCAAATTTCGAAATGCGAAAATAAAATGCAAAGGAATAAATGAGCTAAAATAAATAAAGCCTGGTATAGTAGCGACGGAGACTCTCGCTATTCCAGGCTCTCGGCAGAATAAGACCGTCAACGGTCGACAACTTGAATGTGCCATCTCCGAGCTTTTGTGAATCACATATGGTCCTTCCCAATTAGGTTTCATGTGTGAAGGAACATGATAGATCCTCTTGAGTACGAGATCGCCGAGTTCAAAGGTTCGTGGCCGGACCTTGGCATTGTATATTCGGGCGACTCGACTCCGTTACGCGGCTGCCCTCAGATCAGCCTCTTCACGCTTTTCATCGAGTAAATCCAAAGATTCAGCAAGTAGTATGGCATTCGTTTTCGGATCATAATACGTCACACGACGAGAAGATACTTCCATCTCGACTGGAATAACGGCTTCTGAGCCATTAGATAGAGAAAATGGAGTGTGTCCGGTTGCATTCTTGTGGGTCATTCGGTAAGCCCATAAAGCCATTGGAAGTTCATCAACCCATTTGCCCCCGGCCTTTTCCAGTCGTTTCTTCAGAATAGATTTGATAACCTTATTAACAGCTTCGACTTGGCCATTCGCTTGAGGGTGTGCAACTGCAGAGAATTTCTTATGGATATGGAATCGTCGACAGAAATTCTTGAATTCAACGCTGGCGAACTAGGCTCCATTATCGGTGATAATAGTATGTGGGAGACCAAACCGACAGATAATATTGCGTGCTACAAAGTTGATTACTTTCTTCATCGTGATTGTCACAAGAGGTTCGGCTTCAGCCCATTTGGTGAAGTAATCAACTGCGACGATGGCGTACTTCGCGCCACCTTTGGCCAAAGGCAATGTACCAATAATGTCAATGTCCCATACTACAAACGGCCAAGGACTGACCATTTGGGTTATCTCAGTAGGTGGGGCTCTAGGAATCCGAGCATGTTTTTGGCATTTATCACATTTTCTGGCGTAGTTTGGTGCATCACGGTTAACAGTAGGCCAGTAATACCCGTACCGGAGTACTTTCTTGGCGAGTGCTTGCCCCCCAGTGTGATCGCCACATTCTCCTTCGTGTACATCATGTAACACTCGTTTGATTTCGTCGTGAGCGATACACCGAAGGAGAGGAATAGAATATCCTCTTCGATACATAACTCCGTTTTGAATGATGAACCGCGAGGCTTTTCGAAGAATCTATCTCTTCTCACTCCTGCGCTCAGGCAATGTCCCATGCTCAATATAATCTCGATAAGGGGTCATCCATGACTCCCTACTAGAAGTAGTCTCAAAGGTGAAGTCAGTCTCCATCTGATCAATGCTCGAAGAGGACAAAGTTTCAACGGGGACGAGTCCTAACTGCTGAGCTTTGCCCGTACTTGCTAACTTTGCCAACGAATCGGCTTTCTGATTATGCTCTCGGGGTATGTATAAAATGGAATAGTAATAAAACTGATAAAGCACTTTTCGGATATGAGCTAGATAAGCAGCTAGCCTTCGATCTTTCGCTTGATATTAACCCCGAACCTGGCACACGACTAATTGGGAGTCACGCTAGATTTCCACAGCGGTAATTTTCAGATCATGAGCCAGCTTCAACCCAGCAAGTAGAGCTTCATATTCGGCTTCATTATTGGTCGCACGGAACTCGAACTTTAAAGCATAGCATATGGATCAGCCCTCGGTGGTTTCAAGTACTACCCTAGCGCCCGAGCACCAATCGTTGGATGCACCTTCAGTGTGTAACTTCCAGATGTACTCAAGAGATTTGCTGGTCTCAGGCAAGTCTTCAAGAACAGTAAACTTGGCTATAAAATCTGCTAGGACTTGACCGTGAATAGCTCTCCTCAGAGTGTAAGTGATATCGAATTGACTCAGTTCGATGTTCCATTTGAGTAACCTACTAGACGTCTCAGGCCGTGTGAGGACCTGTCGTAACAGCTGATCGGTGTATACAGTGATGGGATGAGCCTGAAAGTATGGACGGAGCTTCCTCGTGGCAATGACTAGGCAGTAGGCTAATTTCTTCAGCTTCGGTTAGTTTCTCTCAGCTCCGGTGAGTCGTTTGCTAACATAGTAGACCGGTTTCTGAACTCGGTCTTCTTCCCGAACAAGGGCGGCGCTGATTGCATTTTCTAATACTGCCAGGTAAAGATACAACTGTTCGTGGTTGACAGGCTTTGAAAGAATCGACGGTGTGGAAAGGTGTTGAACCAATGATTGGAATGCGCCCTCGCACTCCGTAATCCATTCGAAGTTCCGCTTCCCTTTTCGGATCAAATCGAAGAAGGGGATGCACTTATCGGTGGACTTGGATATAAACCTGCTCAGCGCTGCTACCTTTCCGTTGAGACTCTGGACTTGCTTTATAGTTCTTGGAGTTTGTAAATTTCTGATAGCCTAGATCTTTTCGAGGTTGGTTTCTATTCCTCTGGCGTTGACGATGAACCCAAGGAATTTTCCGGATGCGATTGCAAAATGACACTTAAGCGGATTGAGCTTCATCCCATATCTCCGAAGGGTATTGAACATTGACTCCAAGTCTTTAATGTGGTCAGTGGAGTATAGTAATTTCACCAACATGTCGTCCACATAAACCTCCATGGTCTTTCCGATCTGGTCAGCGAACATCCGGTTAGTCAAGCGTTGGTAAGTTGCTCCGGCGTTTTTCAATTCGAAGGACATGACTTTGTAGCAGTATAGTCCCAGATCGGTTATGAAGCTTGTATGCTCTTGGTCGGACACATGCATGTGTATTTGATTTTAGCCCGAGTAAGCATCCATAAAAGATAATAATTCATGTCCAGCCGTTGAATCTACGAGTTGGTCAATTCGAGGAAGTGGAAAGCTGTCTTTCGAACAAGCTTTGTTTAAGTCAGAATAATCGATGCACGTTCTCCATTTCCCATTTGGTTTCCGGACAAGTACAGGGTTGGATACCCACTCCGGGTATAGAGAATCTCGGATAAACCCATTGGCTTTCAGCTTATCAACTTCTTCTTTAAGGGCAGCAGATCTCTCTGGATCCATACCGCGCCTTTTCTGCTTGACCGGGATATACCGCGGGTCAATATTCAGGGCGTGGCTCGCGATGTCTGGCAAGATCCCACACATATCAGAATGCGTCCAGGCGAACACGTCGAGATTCGCCCGGAGAAAATCAACCAATTCCTGTTGCATTTCTTGGCTCAACTGAGACCCAACCTTCAACATTCTCGAATCATCATCATCGTCACCATCGATTGGAACATCAATCGTCAGCTCAGCCGGGGATGCCTGACTTTCAATAGATTCTTCCTTGTTTTCATTGTCTCTCGGGTCAAGATCCCTGTGGAATTGGTTGTGGTGCCCGTGCCGAGGCCCAGACACTAATTGTCAATTGTTTGTAAAACGGACGCAGAGAAATTCCTCTACGCCCTTTCCTTTCTCTCGTCGATGCGCCTCGCGCAGCTCAGCCACATAACAGGCTCTTCCAGTAGCCTGATCTCCCTATATAACTCCAATCCCATGATCAGTGAGGAACTTCAAGGTCAAACACCACAGGGAAATCGCTGCTCTGAACTCAGCGAGGGCCGGTCGGCCCAAAAAAGCATTGTATGGGGATTGAATATCCAAAACAACAAACTGTAAAACACAAACTCTTCGGTACTTCCAACTCCTAACACCACTGGCAACTCTACCACCCTAGTGGGTATATTAGCACTCCCATCGAAGCCATGAATTCTAGATTGACAAGGCTTTAAATCTTTGGATTTCATCTGGTCGTATGCTCTCTTAAATAAAATATTTACTGAACTCCCACTGTCCACCAGGATCCTCTTCATCCAAGCAGGACCAACCTGGGCAGATATGACAAGTGGGTCAATAGTTGGGGCTTCGACCCTATCAGCATCTCGGCTCCTGAATACGATGTCATCCATCATCGTCTTTTGTAATTTGGCCGGAGCCCCTCCATCCAAATTACTGCAACATTCAAAGTCCACATGCCTGATAGAATTGGCATATGACTCCATTTCCCTCCAGCTTCGGTCTGCTGGATGGGGACCACCACTGACTGTATTAATAACTAACCTCCCACCTGTACGGGCAGATTCCTCCTGTCTTTCTTGAGTTTGCACATGGGTCGGGCCCGCGCCGCCAGACTGCGGTGCCCGAACGAACTGATCTTGCTTTCTTTCTCTGATCAACTTCTCAATGAGGTCTTGCAAATGTCTACGCTCATTGGTGTTATGTCCATAACTCTCATGGAATCTACAATACTTTCCTGATTGAATTTGCCTCTCCGACGATGGCTTCGGAGAAGGTTTCTTATATTGCATAACATTGCAAGTCTATAGATACACGTTCTCCATCGACGTATTCAGTGGTGTATAATTGTCAAACATTGGAGCCCTATGTCGCGGGCCATGGTTCTGATCCCGTTTTTGTTCTGATTATCACTGTTCCTCGGTTGTTGAGTTTGTTTATTTTGAATATTCAACTGGACTTTTCCTGAACTTTCGCCAGATTGTTTGACTGCAACATTACTCTGAATCCCCTCACTGCTAGGTCTTACATCATCCTGTTTCCTAGACTGTTTTGCATCCTCTCGCCTTAAGAATTGATCGGCTTTGGAATAGAAACGGTCCAACGATGCGGGAGGCTTCCCAGCTAACAAGTTCCCAAACTCGGAATCGGGGTCAATCCCCTTAGTTAATGCCATTAAGATCGAATTATCATTGGGGTTGCTGATCTCTGCGCAAGTGGCATTGAACCTTTCCAAGTATCGCCTGAGTGTCTATCCGGGAGCCTGAGTGACACTGGATAAAGTATTAACGTCTTTAGGCCTAGCGACGTGCATGCGAAACTGCTCGACAAACTTAGTACCCAACTGGTCGAACGAAGAGATTGATCAAGGAGGCAATTGTGTAAACCACATCGTTACGATGCCCCCCAAAGAAATGGGAAAACTACGGCACTTCACTGCATCATCAGCTCTTGCAGCACTCATCGACCATTCATATTTCAGGATATGTTGATTGGGGTCGGATGTCCCTTCGTACATGGGCAGAATCGGCATTCTGAATCACCGAGGGGGTTCAACATATAAAATTTCATCTGTGAACGGAGTATGACTTCGGGAGATTCCCCAATCGTCATTTGTCAAGCCCTGACTCTCGCGAATCATTTGGCGTATCATGGCTGAAAGGTCTGGCATCCGAGCATTTTGCGCACGTTGGGCCAAAGTGTGGTCGGGTTCCACATCGCAAGGTTGGACCGGACGCTGTCGACGGTCCGTGTCTCGCCTCCTTGGCTCAACGTTTTCTGGAACGTACGGTTCAGGAGTTCGCCCTTATTGGTTATGGGTATCGATCCCTATATCAGCCGTGGTAGCATTGGCACGGTTGTCCGTGGTGTTTTGTGAAACAATGCCTCCTCGGGAGGAGGGTCCGGTATGAAAACTAGCAGGAGGGCCAACTCTTAACTGCCCAACAGTCAATGCTGGCTGGTGATCATTTGCTTGTGCATAATTTCCCCTTAGCCAGGGTTGGGTAGACCTGTGATTGTAATCGGATGAAGCAGAACTTTCAGTGGAGGAGCGAGACGCATGATCCCTTTTGGATCTTCTACCCCTTGGCGGTCTAGTTAATTAGCTAATTCAGCATTAACGCGCAACTGCTCAGTTAGTTGTTGTTGGCTTTGAGTCAGTTCCTGGAGCAATGTCTGGAACTCCTGTCTAGTAACCGGACCTGATGGATCGGAATGCCCGGTATCATCTTGATTAGATGGAGGTATTTGCGTGGGATTCTGTCTATCCCGGCCTTCTTGACCAGCGGCGGTAGAAGCAGTTCTTGTGCTAACCGTCTTGAGAAGTGGGATCCTTTTCCTAGATTTTTGCAAATCTGAATAGAACGGAAGGAATCTGAAATTGAAATATGGATCTCTCTCTTAGATTTATGCAGTCCGGTATCGATGACAGATCCAATGACCAGGAGAAAATCTGGGTTTTCTCAGTGAAAGCACCAAAGTGTTTGCACCAAAATTGGTCATAACACTCTTTGGAAGTTTTTGAAGAGATAATAAATGAAGAAAGTAAATTAAAAATGAGGATTATCTAACAAAAACTCCAATTAATAAGAATATAAATGCGAAGACAAGCGATTTATAGTGGTTCGGCGTGTTGCCTACGTCCACTGTGAAGTTTTTGCAATTTTATTGATTCTCTTACAATGATTACAAGTGATTGCAGCGAACAACAGCAAGTTACAACTGGAAATTCGAAATTAGCAGCAAGTTACAACGGTAGAGTCTGGACGCTTGAGAGTCAGAAGATCCTTTTTCTGTTGGCTCTGGGGCTCTATTAATAGGCGTAGGAGGCTGAGACTTCGCTCAAATCTCTGTAGACTTTTTCTGGCACGTGAGTGGGCCCACGCGACCAACGTCAGGAAGTTTCGACTCGATCGGCAATCGATACAAAGTCATTTCGTATCGATCAAGATGACGTCCAATCGAGCTGAAATTTGGTGTAGACATTCCTCAGCATGTACGCAAGCTCCTCTGAAAATTTTATGGCATTTGGATTAGTGGATCGCGAGATATGGTCGATACGAAGTAGAAATTCTCGTTGGCTGATTGGTTCGAATCCATCATTTCGACTCGATCCCTTCGACTCGATAAACTCACATGGAACCTCTGATGACGTGGTGCGCGCACTTCGCCTCAATCCGGTATTTGCTCCGAGTTGACCGTGTCGACTCCATATATCTCGCCTCGCTCGTCTCGAGGGATGACACATCACCCTGGTCTAATGACCTGTTGGATATGAAGTGGTCAACAACCATGGATTCGAACAACTGCTACATCAATAGATACGAACTAACAAAGGTTGATGGTTACGAACATGCCTTTTTTCGATGGATACGAGCTACATAGCTTCTTAATGGACACGAAGTCAATCGATACGAAGTAGGGCAATCTAATGGATACGAAGCAGAGCAATCTGATGGATACGAAGCAGAGCAATCTGATGGATACGAAGCACTCTACCTAGATGGATTCGAAGAGAAGCTTCCATGATGGATGCGAAGCGGGCACTAGCCAATCGGTACGAGGCACAACCCATGCTGATGGATTCGAAGCCCATCGATACGAACTCGATGGATTCGAACACTGCCGACTTGATCGATACGAAGTGATGAGACCTGATCGATGCGAACATGATCGATACGAACTGAACGTACTTCATACGAAATCAACAACAATGATGGATACGAACTTTGGGCCGTTCCTTCTATATTGAATCGATCATAACTTGAGCATACGAACTCGAATTGACTTGAAATTTGGAATGCTGGTTCTTATGATCTTTCTTGTCATGTCCTATCAATTTTAGCCTGATCCGGGCTCGGACAAAATTCAGCGATATCCATAGTGAGGCAAAGTATAACCAATCTTTGAGACGAATTGCCCTTTGTTTTCGATTGATCTTTAGGTATCACGGCTTTGCCAAAAGGTGGGATAACATTTGCCCCCCAAAGTACGTCTTGTGGAAACATGATGTGCTTTGAAAAGCTGCAATTTCTCTTTGAACAATCATTGCTCTCTTTCATTGAAAGTCGCATGCCGTATTGTTGTAACCTTGCGTTGATATAACTGATTGATGTATAATAGTGCTTAGCTGTTCGTATTGCTGTATAACATGCTGTATAACAGTTACAACTGGAAATTCGAAATTAGCAGCAAGAATATGATGTAGGATGATGGAGATCTCGATCCGGTAGAGTCTGGACGCTTGAGAGTCAGAAGTAGAGCAAGCTGATTTATACAAAGGAGAGCAATCTGATGGATACGAAGCATAGCAATCTGATGGATACGAAGCATAGCAATCTGATGGATACGAAGCACTATGCCCAGATGGATTCGAAGAGAAGCTTCCATGATGGATGCGAAGTGGGCACTAGCCAATTGGTACGAGGCACAACCCCTGCTGATGGATTCGAAGCCCATCGATACGAACTCGATGGATTCGAGCACTGCCGACCTGATCGATACGAAGTGATGAGACCTGATCGATGCGAACAGGATCGATACGAACTGAACGTACTTCGAAGGATACGAAATCAACAACAATGATGGATATGAACTCTAGGCCGTTCCTTCTATATTGAATCGATCATAACTTGAGCATACGAACTCGGATCGACTTGAAATTTGGAATGCTGGTTCTTATGATCTTTCTTGTCATGTCCTATCAATTTTAGCCTGATCCAGGCTTGGACAAAATTCAACGATATCCATAATGAAGTAAAGTATTACCAATCTTTGAGACGAATTGCCCTTTGTTTTCAATTGATCTTTAGGTATCACGGCTTTGCCAAAAGGAGGGATAACACCAAGCTTCTTCTTCTTCACCAAAACAGGTCCAAACACACGATCTTCACCGTGCACGTGCATGACGAAATAGCTCGACGCCAACCATCTCTCCGGCCCCCACCAAGCTGCCGACGACCTCGACAAACACCTCAACCCTTCAGAACAACGAAATCGAGGGTTAATCAAAATCGAACGACTTCGATCAAAATTGGAACACACTCCCAATCGAAACCACCGCTGGTCGTCACCTCCGACCTCCCGGACTCTCGCCGTTCAACCCAAAGTCGCGCCATGACATCCAGCTCCACTTCCCCCCTACGCGATCCATCCTGGTGCGCCACTGTCGCCGTACCACCCTCAACAACCCCGACCACCCAAACCTACCACAAAACTCTACTTCCTCCTCCCCTGACCTCCATGGCCCAAGATAAAATACAACCTCATTTTCTCATGATCGTCAGCACTCCAGCCAACTTCAGCAACAATCATGACGACATCCACCATGCCGATCGCCAAAAATTGGCGATAAACCCAAATTCATTCGATCCCGACGATCTCATCAATTCCCAAACTAAAAATCTCAATTTTTATACCTAAATTCATGATTTTGTACTACGTTTCAGATTGCATAATAAAAAATTAAATTTAACTTTTTTGATTTTAACCCATTTATTTGATATCTACTGTAATTTATAAATTTTTAGTTAAATACTTAATACAAATCTTTGAATTCATTTTTAAAATTTATAATACATTGCTAGAGACCTTTTTCATTTACAAGTCCAAGCCTAAAAACAAATGTATAGGTAAATACTAATTTTTTCTAATAGACCTGAAGCCTAAACTAAGAACAGAGAACAATTTGTACAAATTTATAGATATTTCACAGACATTCCACTATATATATACATTCATAGATATACATTCATACAAACATAATATACTATACTACTTTAACATTCTATCACATGCATCAAACACATTGATAAGGTTTAAAACTGTTTTTAAAAGAAAATTTACTCACCTTAAGAAAAGACAGATGATAGTATCTTCATTCTTTTTTTTTTCTGCAGTTGAACTTTGGTCTAGATCTTTGATTTGTATTTGCTTGATCTTGAGACTTGAAACTGTTGTTATTTGAATCTCCTATTTTCTTGTTCGATTAAGTTAGAGATTGAAGTTGTTTGAGATAGAAATGTTTATAGTTTTTCTTTTTATTTTGAAGATGAAAAGAAGATAAGTTAGAGAAAACTTTTGAACCGAGATTAAAATGTTCAGGTTCCTCAAATTTTTATTTTTATAATTTAATTTAAGAGAAAAAAAGAATTTTGCCACTTGTTAATTCAAATGGTACAAATGTCATTCATGCTTTAATTATGTTACAAAGGTTAAAAATAGGAGTTCTGTATTTTAACCCCTTATTCATGAATTACTTACCTTAGTACTAGTTATGTAATATTTTTATTTTTATTTATATATATAAGTTATTTTAATTCATGAGATAATTAAAAAGAAAGGATGTTTTTAACCCTATATATTTATTAAACCATTTAGTTTAAGTCATTTAAAAGAAAGCAAAATAAAACTTCTATTAGATCTTGTCTAAGCTATCACATTTGTAAAATGAATATATATCTTATGTTTTGAAAATAATGATTAACTTTTAAATAGATTTTGAAAGGTTTTTTATATATATTAATGACAAGGGCCATCGCCATTCTTTGTCAAATAGCGCGAGCCTCCACCCTACCCTATCATGACAAGCACGACCAAGGATTTGTCGAGGCGACCCGACCTCATCCGACAGCACTGCAGAGATGTCGCACATCTCAAATGGCAACCGGTCATCACCAAAACGTGGTATATCTACGATTCTTGATGCTCAGGCAAAAAAGACCCCAAAATCGCAAATGTAGAACCTATACTCGAGAATCCCACACCCTAGCGAAAAACCTTCTCATGGCATCAAAGTCGATCACCGAAAATGGCAGCCACACCCTATATGAGATATAACAGATCGAAGCTATGATAGAAATTGGATTTTTAAAATAAATCTTGTGATTTTTGGTCAAGTATGGATGATGATTTTAATTCTTTGTTTGATTGGTATATTTTTTTATTTTCGAACCGTTCTGCTGCGTGCATTTATAGAAAAGGGCGGAGACGAGATCGTTGCATATTTGAATAGGTGAATAGCGACTTGAAAAGAAAAATAAAGATGATGTAAAAGAAATTGTTAAGTCAATGAATATATATATTATTTAAATTTTAAATCGTCTCGAATTCATAGCTTAAAATCTTGACTTCCTATCGAGGCTGCCGCTAGGCGTTCATAATGTTATACCCCTATTCCGAACACAAAAGAAATTATTTCGAGTCCTAATTCGATCGTATGGAGAAGATAACTTTTTGGACCCCAGTATTATATTGAATTTTCGATGTAAATTTCAGCACGTTTATATACCGTATGGCCAAACGTCAACTCCAAACGTTACGAAATTTGAAATCCGATAATAATACACTATTACGGATCCAATGGGATTAGTTTCGTCAAAATCCGGGACTGTGCCTCGGAAGGCTATTTTTAAATGTCAATTTAAACGATATATTTTTAAAATTAAACGAATCACTTTTAAATTCAAATTTAAAACTTTATTATCTTCGCTATTATCAATATGAATTTTATAAGCCTTTAAATTATTTTTAACAAGCTTAAAATTCAAGATTCAGTATTTTAACCAATTTCCAACTATTAAATTCAATAATCTAATTATCCAATAAACCATAATATTTGAAATTCAAGTTAAAAATTAACTTTTAAATATTTAAATTCAATTAAATATCTAAATTCAATTAAATATTCCAATTTTCAAGTTACCAAAATCTTGGGTCGTTACAGATGAGGAAGTGATGGCTAATGGAATGAATTACATTACGTTCTCTCTTATATAGATGCAACCCACCAATTATCTAATTAATCCTCTTCTTAATTAATCCTTCAATTAATTTTTATGTGTGCTATATACTACCTATATGTACACATTCAAATCTAGGTCAACTATTATTATTTTTCCTTATTAATTGAAATTTCTATTAATTACATTACAATCCTAATTAATATCCCCACTGATAGATTAACATGTCACATTTATTAGTTAATTTCCTTAATTAATATTTTACATATTGTAATGTTTCATTAATTGGCATGTCAATTAATTCCACCATTCAATTTTCTACATTTGAATTTGAACATTTATTCATTATATTTATATGTAGACCTCTTTAAATTGAGGGATCTGATATATACACACACACGTTATATATTAATCTTCAATATTATTTCATATTTTAATCAATTACACGTTTTAGCTGATTCTGTTTGCAATGTTAATTATTCCCCTTATTTTTTTCCTATTACATCTAATACTCTTAATAATTTACATTCTTTACAAACATAATAAATTTGTTGCTACTTTAACAAATATCCTATGAATTAATTGCAAATGTTTATAATTGATAAAATTTCCATGTTTGCATATGTAATTGTTTCTGACGCTAAAACTTCAAAGGGCCATAACTTCTCCGTTTGAAGTTCATTTAGAAAACATTGTATATGGAAGTTTATTAGAAAATTGCCATGAAAACAATGGCATAAGTTTCGTGGTCAAATTCCAACATTAATAAAAATTTATTTTTCACTATATCAATAGTTATCAATTAAATTTATTTTAATTTAACTGTCAATAAAATGTGGGGTGTTACATTCTCCAGCCCTTTAGGAAATTTTATCCCCGAAATTTGACAAGGGTAAATTATGTAATTTCTCGCATCAATCACATCCATTTTATGTACATCTAATTTTACGGCCATCCACGCACTTGTGCAAAGTGTAATTCAAAATGAGATATATGCATGAACATGAATTTCTAAGTGGTACCTCCTATATAAATGCTTTTCTTCTTTAAAATTTGTTTTAAAACATGATGCACACGTCCTAAATATGCTTTTAATTTCTTTATGAATGCAATCTTTTTGAAAACTCAAAACATTTTCATCCATTTTTTCCCACACTCCTACTAAATAGGGGTGTAGTTCAATGAATTTTTCATCCAAATCCCAACACACAACTTTTAATGTTTGAATTTTAGAAATATCTAATTTTTCGAATCGATTTCTTATGATAGAAAGAAGGTAGAAAATGGAAAAACTTTACATTTATCCGTTTTACCTTTGCATAACCTTCTCTCCGTACTTGGAACTTATGCCGCTATCAAAAAAATCTCCTTTTACTTTCCCAAGCACAGTTTACATAAGAAAGATTTTTCTTTTCAAACTTTTTCCCAAGATTAATTTATGGGAAAGATGTACATTTCTTTTGCAATTCTCATTTATTTCTATTGATGTTTCTGTTGCTTTCTTTAGATCTTACTGTTTTTCTTTTAGTTACCTTTTATTTGGTTTTACTCCTTTTTTTTAATATAGCAACTAAACACAACTATTAGCTTGGGAAAGGAGGTCTAGGACCATGTCCACTCTTACATAGAAAGATCCTACTCTAGGAATCCAAGTAAATCATATGCTCCTTCTGCCGCATATTACTTTTTACCAACTTTTGCTTTATTACTCATGACGAATAAGATCTATTCATATCTTCTATCCCATACTCAAAAAGGAATAACCAAGTCAACATTTACTGCAATGGATAAGGATTTCAATCTATGCAGTCTCTATCTAAAAAGGCAACTAAGCTTGGGAAATTCTCTCTTTAGCTTTAATTCTCCCCAAAAAAGGTCTTCCTATCCCAACCACGTATATCTTATCATCTTACTAATATCATTTCACTACTCTTCTATTGTCAACACACATGAAGCAACATTTCTAGCTTTTCACTAGTGTCCTGTACAAATTATGTGAACTTTTATTATTCTACTAGTCGTAATTACTGCTATAGCCTTATATTATTCCTGTTACACCTAGGAAATGATTCCTATCTACTCCATATTTAAAAGTCTAGCTTGGTTTGGTATTTAACATTTTTCTTCAAAAATTAAAACTTCTAAATTTCAAAAACATCAAATCTCAAAATTTTTGCCTTTAAAAGCATTATTTTGAAGTTTTCTGTTAAATTCATAGGTACTAGGTTACTTAAAATATTATCTTTCGAAAAACTTATTTACTTTTCCGCCAAACCATCTTTCTTTAAAACATGTCTCGCTTGTTCTTAAAACATTTTTCTTTTCTCTTGAATTGAAAAAAAATATCCTCACATGTTTTCAAATATCCTCCTTCTTTTTTCATAGATTTTCAAATTTACTAAAACTGAAGTAGATAAGAACAATTATTTTATCAAAAATCTCTTAATTTTTCTACTCTTCCTATTACTTAACCTTGGAGGAGTTTCTAAAGTACTACACTTAATGGTTTTATGTCTTAATGTATTGGAATCACATTCTCTTATGAGAAACCATTAACGCTAAAATCTTCTATGAATCCTTTAAAGGAGGATTTCATGTTTATGTGAAATTATAAGGAATTTATTATATTTTATTAATATAGGCTATACAAAATATGGTGATTTCCATACCTTGTACATCACTTTTACGTATTCCTTATAACTTGCACAAAACATCTTTATTTGTGATTCATAGAAAATTATATCATTATTCATTTCACTCCAATAGATTAAAGTATGTTTACTCTATATTCACTTACATAAGATATTTCCTACTAAATTCATTAATTTAACGTGCATTTTTTTTTTCAAAAGAACACATTTTCAAAACTGCTTTAATATTTTCATATACTTATTTAAATAATAAGCGTACATACAAACCACTTTAGAAATTATCTTCAAAATTCATTTGGGTCAAAATAGATGTTGCGTAAAACACCGTTACTATAACCCAAAAATACTAATATACAGACTCAATTAAAATAAATATTAATAAATCCCATATGCTATGTAAACATTTATTTTTGGGAGTCACCTACTATAACAATAGTGTCACAATCTAGCTTCCATTATTTTCACTAAAAACATATATCACAACAATAAATGTTGTAACCTATGTTTTCGATACATAACCCACTCTAGGTTTTTATATTTAAAATCTTTGTTTACCTATAAAGAAACTAGCGAGCTATGCATGCTATATAATTCTTCAAAAAGAATTTCACTTTTATAAAAATCTACATCATATAAAAACCAATTTAAATTTCATACCACTTATTTTTTTTCAAAAACCCAATATTCAGTTCCTCAAATATATTAACAATTATATTTTTTAAATTTTCAATTCAAAAGTTTCATTTAATTGGGCTAAACATAAAGTGGATTTTCTTCTTACTAAAACCTCTTATTCCTTCCAAGATAAAAACACTCTCTCTACTATCCCTAGGGAACTTCTCCACTTCCTATAAGATACCAATCTTCACTCAAAACATGGCTTATTTGTATGCTATAAATCGGTAATTATCATAAGGCTCAACATACTTGGGTCATCCCAAACCCAACTGGCAAACCATTCACAAATGTACTTCTTAAAACTTTCCATATTTTAAAATCTATAATTGGGGACTATTTGGATTTTAGTACAAAATATATTTATATTTTATTCAAAAATACAAATATGTTCACTCACTATGTACCTAGGAATCCTAAACCTAAGCTCTGATACCAAATGTAACAACCCGAATTCCAGTGGATTCGGATTTTTTCGTAAAAATGGTAAAATCCAAGCCCATTGAATAAATATCAAAGCTCGAATAAATATCTCACAACGGAACTGACAAAAATATAATAGTAAGTAAATACTCACCAACATAATAAAACTTAGTGCCTTAAAGCTGGAAAGTTTCTACATCTACCTAACATATAGGATGTTATGAGGAGGGGGTCAGAACTAAATTCCGGTGAATGGACAAATTATACACTTGCAAGATTAATTCTGCATATACCATTTTATTTCCCTTTACTTTTATATTAAGTTCGTTGATTTTATAATACTCTAATAAGAAATTGAGCTTTTAAAGGCATTTTGCACGCAGCTATTAAAATTGCTGCTCTGGCTACAGTTTTGAGACTCTGCCCATTTCGTAAAGTATTCGACCGGGTTTAACAACAGATACCTAATATTCGGGAGATCCCTTTCCCGACCCCATACGTGTTTCTACGGGCCTTACTGTAATAGGTTTATCGGGAAAAACGCGTACCCATATTTTTCCACCACGACGTGCATATCGTATCATTGCTCTTCGTCCTGCTTCTATTTGTCTAGCGGTAATCCAAGCGAGTTCAAGTGCCTGAAGAGCATATCTGCGAGAATCAACCCCATCTACTCCATAGTAGATTAAAACCTAATAACTAATATATATGTAGCTACATGGCTAATGACCGCAGTGGTGCTAGGTACTACCCATAGTACCTTCTATATCCTCCTCGCAAAGGGCTCCATCATCTTGCTTCTATGGCGTTCTATGACTACATCTATAAAGGACTACCTCGTAAGGACCATAATATAGATGTTCAGTCGTCTGCTATGAAAATGTAAAACTGCGTCCGCACTAGTCTATGCTAATGCTCGGACATCCACAATATACCACCCAGTACGTACCTTGAGGACTATACGTAATCGTTTTGTCTACTCCGTGAATCCCGCTTAACAAGGTCTACCTTGTATGAAACTCAGTCGAGGATTTTCTATGTCTATAAAGGATTGCCTTTTGAGGCCTACGATATAGATATTCCATTTTGTTTGTCTCTTTACTTATTGTTGCCATGGCCCCACGTAGCCACCCCTCAACTAATCGAAAAAACTTTAGAGAGCTAAGTGGTTGTGTCATACTGCAAACAATCTAAACATGCAATTGGCCGCGCCCCTCATGCAATGTCTCGATAGTGAAAGGTTCATTGGACTGTTAGTTTAACTCTAGTCTTTTCCGAACTCGTTTCCTGATTTTGATGCTGGCCCAATATCCGCATGTGACTATCCTTTTGGGTCTTGCCCAATAAAACTTACTTGCAGTACTGGGACATACGAATATCCTACTCCAAACATCAACTTCTTTTGACTGCCTATAATGGTCCTGCCATGCAAAAAGCAGTCAAGACATACTCTTTCGATGGAACACCTATAGACCCGCCTCCGAGGAACGCTTCATTATGCCTACCCTAGAGGGCCATCCTAGATACCCTCACTTCTCATTGAAGTCTCGTGCTTCCTCTAGCCCAAAATATCTAAGTTGGACATGCTCCTTCTATGCTGAAATCTATGATGAACTGCTTCGTTGGGCTCTCTATCCTTTGGGCTGCTCCAAATGCTTACTGTTTTATTAGACCCTACGTCTAATCTTTTAATTTGCGTTAATTTTACTTTTCTTATTCTAGTGCCTACTTATTTACCTTAATTAGCATAATCTTATCCCAGTCTCACCTAACTATTGTAAGACCATCAGTTCCTCATTGAAAAGGAATGCTGTTGGCATGGGCCACTTCTATTATCTTGCTTATTAAATTAATCCAAGATCTAAGTTTATTAAAATAAGCCTCTTCTATTATTTCTGCTCTATTTTCTTATTAAATTAATTTAAGTTTTAAAATAATTCTTTTCTGTTCTTTCTACTTAATTATAACCAATGTTATAACTTTACTTGCAATTGTCACTACTATATTCTTTTATAATCTATATATTATAAATATAATTACAAGTGTCTCTTTTCTATTTTAGTCCGTCTTCTTTTATTATGATATTGAATTCTCTTTAATTCTCTAATAATATTTAACAATCTTGGCTTGGGACTACGTCCGATTGTCATAAATTTACTTATCACAATAACTGCTTTGGTTTTATTCTATTATCCGTGCAGTAAATGCAGATCTAGTTACATTTCTATCTATAGCTTCTATTCTATCTACTAATTAACTTGATTCCTTCTTTAATTCCTTTAATTCTTCACTTTATTTTCTTATATTCTAGGAATTAGTTCTATTCTATTTGGTTGGTTACGAAACCTGTGCTAAAAATCTATTTTCACATTTTAATACTAAATGAAGCTATAAACAATAATTCGTAATTGCAAGATATTCCTTTTTTTAATTTTTTTACCTTTTGGGTAGTGCAAAATACAATAATGTATTTATTTTACACTAATTTCCTTTTCTTTCTTTAATTCTTGCAATTACATTATCATTCTCTTTTAAATGTTAAACTATGGACATGTATTCTCTTTTCTAAGCCAAACAACTAATCTATCACTAACTCCTATCAAGTTATTAAATTTTCTCTTTTAATTTATTTTTCCCTATTTTAGCATAATTAACTGCAAATTCTATCTTTCTCGTTTTATTTCAGTTTTTCTTATTTTACATCTAATTTCTGTAAATCTAGTATTCTTTTATTTTAGTCCATATTTGTGAATCCTCCTCTTTACTATTTTATTCACATAAAAAGGAATAAAAAGAAGCTAAAATTTACAGTAAATTTCAACATTAAAATAGATGTAAATAACTGTAAATTTCTTACTTTTAAGCTTACGTCTTTCTCTAATTGTCAAGCTTAATATTGTTCATATTTAATTGGATTACTATCTTCCTTTTTTCCATATAAACAATAATTAAATATAAGCTCCCTTATATAATTTATAATCACAGCATAACTATTTAACAGAGTTAATTACTGAAATAAATACTAAATAAAATTATATAACAGGAATCAAACAATAATATATCATAAACGTAAAAGGTATATAATTAAATCCACTCACCTTTCGTCCTTAGCTTTAAATCTCTATTTCGAAAATTACTACGCTGTTATACAACTTCTCTCCTTTAATTTGTTGTGATCTCTCTATTTTGTTCATGTATATTTTATTTAGATTTATTTGGTGAAGATTTATGAGAAATAAGAGAAAAGACTGAAGAAAGAAGCCATTGTTTAATGTAAGAGAGGGATGAAGAAAGTGACGGCTAATGGAACGAATTACATTACGTGCTCTCTTATATAGATATAGCACACCAATTATCTAATTAATCCTCTTCTTAACTGATCCTTTAATTAATTTTTACATGCAACTGCATATTGCCTATATGTACACATTCAAATCTAGGTCAACTATTATTTCTTTTCCTTATTAATTGATATTTTCTATTGATTACGTTACAATCCTAATTAATAGCCTCATTAATAGAGTAACATGTCATCTCTATTAGTTAATTTCCTTAACTAATATTTTACACATTGTAACATTTCATTAATTGGCATGTCAATTAATTCCACCATTCAATTAACATATATTTTTTCAGATTAGAATTTGAACATTTATTTGTTACATTTATATGTGAACCTCTTTAAATCGAGGGATCTGATATATACACACACACACACATTATATATTAGTCTCCAATATTAATTCACATATTAATTAATTGCACTTTTTAGCTGATTTTTGTTTGCAATGTTAATTATTCCCCTGATCTTTTATCTCTTACATCTAATTCTCTTAATAATTTACACTAATTACGAACATAATAAATTTGTTACTACTTTACAAAAATCCTATGAATTAATCGCAAATGTTTATAATAATTGACAAAAAATTTCATGTTTGCATATGTAATTGTTTCTGGTGCTAAAATTTGAAACAGGTGTAACTTCTCTATTTGAAGTCCATTTAGAAACATTGTATATGGAAGTTGATCAGAAAATTACCACGAACACAATGGTATAAGTTCCATAGTCAAATTCCAACATTAGAAAAAATTCATTTTTCACTATTTTTATAGTTGTCAATTAAATTTGTTTTAATTTAACTGTCAATAAAATGTGGGGTGTTACAGTAGGGATGTAGTGTAAAGAGAGACGGAATGAGGGGCTATCTATTTATAGCCAAAGAGATCATATTAAAGCATCTCCTCGTTTCTCTCAAACCCTTGATGACTAGGTCCCAGGCCCATCTTTTGATATATGGTCGACCTAAACGTTGACCTAGCATGATCAAAGTGCTAATTGGCTCCTCTCAAATCAATTATACGATTATTTTATTCTAGCTTCGTTTTCAATCGAAGTGGCAACAACTTTTGTATAACATACTAATCGATTTAAAGCTTCTAATAATTAATTATAAATGTCATAAAATTTTAGTAAAACATTTGTATTAATATACTATTAATTTATAACATTTATAAATTAATTTATGCACTGGTCGAATTTAGAATTAATAAATAACGCGGTTGTATTGGCTCTCTAGTGTGAGTTCTGTCCTTCGTCAACATTTATGCATTTTAAATAACGAATGCTATAGACTTCACTGTAGTACAATGTCGAGCATAAGGTCAATGCTTACATGTTATTTAAGCAAAATCTAGTTTTTACTCTATAATAAGCTTACTTGGTAACCACATTTTGTGCACATATTCTTTTCGTCACTACGATACCAGCTAGATGTTAGAGTGTGGTCTAAGGTCAAAAAATCTACTAATATATGTATTTAATTGCATTGACCACTTCAAAGTCTTTGCTTTTAATCAAATAAAATTTATCGATTAACCGATTTATTCTGATAAGAAATGACTTTAAATTGATTGTCAATTATGGTGATACCGACCTTCGATATTGAAGGAATCCACCCTTGAGTAGTATTTCACTTCAAGTAGTTCATATTAGAACTAGGCCAGCCCGTTGGGGAGTGAATGGGTAAATCTCAATACAAATTATTTCATTTGGATCTTATTTGGCCTATGGTGTCAAAATTTATTTAGATGTTATCTAAACTTGTTTTTAAATAAAATCAATATTTTATTTTACAATTAAGGTTTTATTTATAATTAAGTTTGTATTATATTATATAATATATGTAACATATATACGTATGTATGTATGTATGTCCACGTGCAACATAATGAGATGTCAAAAACAAGTTTGAATTTTTTTTCCGCTTCTCTTCAAAAATGGGGACCCCTCCAAATTTGACTTCTATTCCCGCTGACCCATCCCATCCCCCATCCTCTTTTCAACCTTGTCCATCATCCCCTATTTTTGTACCTCCCTCTGCCTCACCCCATTCTTCTCTGCCAGACCCTCTTCCATCTACCATCCCTTGTGTCAGTGTTCCCCTAGTCTCTGACACATCAGCTATACCTTCTTCCAAGTCTCCAGCTTCGAATCTATCTTCACCTCCTTTGCTTCCTCAACCTCATCTTGCTTGGAACACTTTGTTGAAAGCCAAACCCAATAACGCTGGGAAATATGTTCCACGCGACATTCAACTTGAGTACAACGGTAATGCTATAGTGCCGCCAGTTGAAGTAGTAAAGGCAGGAAATACTATGTGGAAAGAAAATCTTGTTGGTTTTTTTCTTGACAACCCTTTACCTTACACGACAGTATTGTATTACCTTAAAAAGGAATGGAAATTACGTGGATCTATTTCTGTCAAATCAGATGGGTTCCTGTTCCTGTTTAAGTTCTCAAATGAAGATGATAGGAATAGAATATCTGAATCCGATCCAGTAGTGATGAGGAATAAACTTTTTATAGTGAATCCATGGGATGAAAATATAGGCAATAGTTGCAGTAGCATCAAAGCTGTTCCAGTTCGGATTAAGTTATCTAACATACCTTTGTATGCTTGGTCCCCATTGGGAATTAATCGGTTAGCATCAAGGGTTGGAAAGCTTCTTTGTATGGATGCATCAACTGAAAATATTGAACGTATCTCATTTGCCAAATGCTTAGTTGAAGTTTCACCTAAGAATGAATTACCTGAACACTTCACAGTAAAATTGCTTGATGGGACTGAACAGGTTGTTAATGTTGATTACCTTTGGAAACCAGAAATATGCACTATTTGTAAAGAGTTGGGAATTTGGTAAATACATGCAAGAAATTTGTAAATAAAGGGAATGTTAAGCTATGTGAAACTAATGAACAGCAGAAAAATGGTGATGTGAATCAGAGCAAGGCGAAGAAGGGGAAAAACTCTGACAAACAAGACAAAGTGCAGCAAGTCTGGCAAATAGTCAATAAGAATAAGGGAAAAAAAGGAATCATAAGTGAAGATTTAGAGGACACAGCAATGAAAATGCTAGGCATAAAGGAAAAAAACTGATCGTGTTGGAGATGAGGAAAACAGAATTGAACTTATTGTTCAGAATAAAACTCATAGTGTTGAACAAGCTTGTACTGTAATCACACATAACAAATACAATGTGCTGCAAAATGATGAGAATGAGCAAGTCATATTGGAAATTATAGAGGAGAAGGAAGGGGAAATCACTTCTGAAGTAAATTGTGAAGAACTATGCAAGGAATCTACCTTGAATATCACAATTTCTGTTGATGGTAATGTAGCTGAAAATAAACTTACTTCATTGAATTCTGTGGAGCAACATATACATAAAAATGTTACTACTATTTGTGGAAGTAGCAAGGAAGATAACATTGAAACTACTGTAGTGCATGCACAAGCTGATACTCTTGTATCAGAACTTGACAGTACCTGGTGTAAAGCATTTGAGACTTACATTACTCAATTAATTTCAACAATGCACAATTCTAATGTTGAAGTTCAACCTCATGACCCACCTCATTACAACTTTTCCATCGAGTTGCCAGGATGGCCTTCAAGCATCCCCTCCCCTCTTCCTCAAACTATCCCACCTCATAATCCTTCCACCTCCTTTACAAATTCTCATCATTCCTCTCCTCAAGCTCTACGGCGTAGGAAAATTGAAACAAGATCTCTTTCTGCTAAGAGAAGAAATAACTCCTCCTTACAACAATAAACATTTAATTAATAAAAAAATTCTTCTTGGAATCTCAGAGGTGCCCATGGTAATTTGAAACTTGATCAGGTTAAAAGTATTATTTCTGCATATGATATATGTCTATTTGGTTTGCTTGAAACAAAGCTAAATTTTTCGTTATCCATCAAAGCTGCTGCATACATTAATCCTAATTGGGCCTACCTTCATAATCTTGAATTAGCTTCTTATGGTCGATTTCTTATTATCTATGATCCTACTGTTATGACTCTATCCCTAATTCTTACTTCTAGACAATTCATCCATTTACATGTCCTTGATACTCAAACACAAACCTCCTACTACATCACCTTTGTATACGCTGACAACAATGTTCTTTCCAGGAATTCATTCTTCAACTCCTTGCCTCCTCTTGGACAATCTTCTCATCCCCGGGTGATTTTGGGTGATTTTAACACTTGCTTTGAATTTTCTAACAAATGTGGTGGAATTCCTCTTATTCCTGGAGATATTGCACCATTCAATCTAGCTGTTTTTGAATCTGACCTAATCTTAGTTAACAAGTTAGGAGCCAAGTATTCTTGGAACAACAGAAGTCGTAGTGGTGTTCGTACTTTCACTACAATTGATCATGCCTTCAGCAACATCCAAGCTCTCAATCTATGGCCAACCCTGTCTTTCTTCCTACCTCAACCCATAATGTCTGACCATTCTCCTTTGATCTTAACACTGGGTCACCATTTAAGAAGGGAAAGGAGAAGTTTTAAATTTTTTAATGCTTGAGTCAAGCATGAACATTTTCTTGCTTTAGTCTCTCAAGTTAGCTCTGAATATTATTGCTATGGTTATCCTATGTATAAGTTTTGAAGGAAATTGAAAAGAATCAAACAGGAGATCAAATTGTGGGCAACTTCCACCTTTGGCACAGGTAGCTTGCTTTCAACCTCACTTATGGAACAGTTGAAGAAACAACAAGAATATATGATGGAGCATCCTCGTGATGTTCATGCTGCCGTAGAAGAAGCAAAATTATTCAGGGAGGTCAACAATGCTCTTAGCTTGGAAGCAAATATGAAGAGGCAACAATTGCATAATAGGTGGATTATTGAAGGAGATAAGAACACAGGTACTTCCATGAATCACTAATGGTCAAGCATGCTAGAGATAATATTTTTAGGATTTACGATGAGCATGGTACTCTATTTACTACTGCTGAATCTGTTGATCAGGCCTTTGTAGATTACTTCTCTAATCTGCTTGGCAATTCTACTGGATTCATTCCTGATTTAGAACAAATCTCATCACTTGCTTTTCCATGCATTTCATCACAGGAAGCTGCAACTCTTATAAGGCCCGTTTCTTATGAGGAAATTAAGGCAACTCTATTCTCTATGAATGAGCAATCATCTGGTGGCCCGGATGGCCTTAATGTGACTTTCTTTATTTCTACGTGGAGTGTGCTAGGCCATGAATTCTGTCAAGCAACACACAACTTCTTTTCTAAATGCAAGTTACTTGGGGAAGTTAACTGCACTAATATAGCTCTAATCCCTAAAGTCACTCCACCTACTAGTGTCTCCTCCTTCAGGCCTATTTCTTGTTGTAATGTAGTATATAAATGTATCACTAAAATTCTTGCAACCCGGCTGGTCAGTGTTATGCCAACTGTTGTCTCCAGCAACCAAGCTGCCTTTCTACTAACCAAAAATATACTTGATAATGTGCTTCTTTCTCAAGAATTGCTAAAAGGTTATAGTAGAGGAAATGTGACCCCTACTGCTGCACTTAAAATGGATATATCAAAAGCCTATGATTCAATACACTGGGCATCAATTGTTAGGATAATGGCTGTGATGGGATTTCCCAAAATTTCTGTGTCTTGGATTTATGTGTGCATTTCCATACCATCCTTCTCTGTTGTAATAAATGGTAGACCTGTGGGTATCTTCAGAAGTAGCAAAGGCATTAGACAAGGAGATCCTATATCATCTTACCTATTTTTGTTGGTTATGGAAGTACTTACTTTTATACTTAAGTCTAAATACACTCAGAAGATTATTAAGTTCCACCCTAAGTGCTCTCAACATCAAATAACCTGTATTATGTTTGCTGATGATGTTATGTTGTTTACCAAGCCTGAATTTCCCCGCTTGACTGGTTTATTGGAGGCATTGCAGTCCTTCTATTGTATGACTGGTCTCTCAATTAATCAAGCCAAATCTTCCATGTTAGTTGCTGGTGTTAGTGATGTTCATGCAGCTGCCCTACATCAACACATTGGCTTCTCTTGTATGGACAATGATATGAGGTATCTTGGTCTTCCATTAATATCTAAAAGAATAACAAATGCTGATTGTTTACCATTATACAATAAAATTACTTATGTTATGTGTGCTTGGGCTAACAAGCAATTGATTCAAAGTGGTAGGCTTGTCCTAATTAAATCTGTTGTATTTTCCTCTTTAGTCTATTGGGCCCGTACATTAATTCTCCCATCAAAGCTGTTGCATCTTGTTAGGTCTGCCATGAATAGATTTTTTTGGACTGGTAGTATACACAACAGGAAGTTGCTGCCATGCTCATTTTCTAAATTTGAAACAACCATGAGATTGGGAGGACTTGGTGTAATTAATGCTAAGAGGTGGAATATTGCAGTGATTAGTAAACACTTCGATGACCTCATCAATAAGAGAGGTAGTTTATGGGTTAATTGGACATGGCATCACAATATAAAGACTAATTATTTTTGGTGTATGGATATTCCTCAAAATTGAAGCTGGAACTGGAGAAATATGTTGAAGCTAAGAGAAGTTTATCTCCCTATGATACAATATCAAGTAACTGCAAATTCTGATGCAAGCTTCTGGCATGATCCATGGTTTAGCAAAGGTCTAATCCTATCAAAAGTGTGTGATTACTCTCAGATTTTACAATCTGGAATACACAATGATGCAAAGGCTAATGAATTTTTACATGAAGGAAAAATGCAACTGCCATACAGTAGTAATCAGTTGCTCGGGCAGTTGTGGACTGAAATACAACAAAACTTCTGCTCTGCTCATCAAATGGACTCTGTTTCTTGGGACAAGAAGCCACACACTGTTAAAGGTGTGTACAACTTTGTATCTGCTGATGCTCCTCTGCCTGCTTCCAGGTGGAACTCTGTTATTTGGACCAGTGATTCTGTTCCATCTGATAACCTGATGTTGTGGAAAATTATTAATCAAGCATTACTAACTAGAAGTGTTTTGATCAAGTATGGATTGGCATGCTCTCCTCTATGTCTATTTTGTGAGTTGCATGAGGAAACTTAATGCAGGCCAGAGAGTCGAAGCCATAAGTCGGTCCCGACCTAACTTGCTTATAAGTCGAGTACGACTTAAGGAATCACTGGAGGAAGAAGTCCGACCTAAAGAATTTCAGGAAAAAGAAGGCCTAGGTCGTATACGACCTAAGGAGAAAGGTATAGGTCATGGCCGAGCTAACGAGAACAGGCAACGACCTAAGAAAACGCAAAACACTGAGTTGCGACCTAACGAAGGCACCTTAGGTCGGTCACGACCTAAGGAAGGGATGTTAGATCGTCTACGACCTATGAGAAGCATTCTAAGTCGCCTACGACCTAGTGGAAATTCCGAAAGAAGAAATCACCGACCTAAGTTAGGTCGCGAGGAAGATGGGTCGCATGAAGTTCCTGTTACCACATTATTAGGTCGCGAACGACCTAACTCATAAAGTCGCAAGAAGATTGCTGAAGCACTCCTTTAGGTCGCGAACGACCTTAACTAAGTCGCCATGTAATGTACAGGTGTGTGTTAGGTCGGAAACGACCTTGTATAAGTCGTAGGTCGTTAACGACCTATCTTAAGTCGTGGTTGTTGAGTCAGTCCATATGAATGTTAGATCGCGTGAGTTGTTTGTTAGGTCGCGTTGAGTGCTGTGTTGTATACAGGAGAATATGCAGTGTTGATAGGTCGCTGCCGACCTAGGTGCTGAAAGGTGTTGAGTCGTTGATGTTAGGTCGCTGCCGACCTAAGTTAGGTCGTAAGTCGCGGCCGACCTAAGAGTTGGGTAATGATTGTTGTGTTGAGTTGTAATTCCTATAAATAGCGTGTGTGTTGTAATTTTTCATGGTTGTTGATTTTGAATAAAATTTCTCTTTTGTTAGCTTTGTGCTTTCATACCAATTGGTAGTTGAGTGTAATCTCCTATCTCCACTTACGTCATTCGAGTGCGCTCGAATCCACGTTTGTTGAAGCCGATTCACGGAATCTAGTGCGCTAGATCAACGTGCGAAGAATCGTAGATCTTTGAACACGGTATAGTGCGCTATCAACGTGTTTGAGATAGCTAGAGTTCGGTATCTTTGGATCAACGAACTTGGGCATTTTGGTATCTTCAACTCACCGATTGCTACATTTCATCGATCGAAGTTTTGTTTGAATTATCCGCTGCGTCATTATTGGTATCAGAGCCATACTTAGCCAATCATAGCTAAGTTTGATTCTTGGAGCCAAGTTTTTGAAGTTTTTGAAGTTGAAGGAGTTCATCGTGTTCATATTGAAGTTGCATCAAGTTAGGAGTGTTTGATCCATTTCATTTTGGATCGAGGAGTTGGACTTTGTTTGGATTTTGACTTGGAGTTTTTGCGCGCCAAGGAGTTTGAATTTGAAGAAGGCCGTGTATACGTGGGAGTAGCCGTGCCTTGTTGATTGCATTTAAGTGTTTGTAGTAGGTGGCCAAGACAAGTCATAGCGAGTCAAAGGAGAGCCGACCTAACTTGAACAGAGTTAAGGTTGAGTCGTATATAAAGCATTGTTGAGCCGAGATTGCTTGTGTTGGAAGTTTGAAGTATTGTGTTCAATTTGTTGAAGTTTGTGAACTTTACAACCATGCCACCAAGGAGAGCTAACCGACATCAAAACGTTGAAGCTTTGTATCGAAGAGAAGAGGCCGATCAAATGGAGCAACGTATGCACGAGAAGATTGATGAAGGCATTGGTAGGTTGGAGAAGCTTATGATTGATATGAATCAAAGTAGAAGAAGAAATTCCCCTGAATCCATTCATGGAGGAAGTAGAGTTTCACATCATTCAGATCGGGAGAGGAGAGAAAGTCAGGATCAACGGAGTGTTGATAATCGAAGTAGGAGGAATGTTGATGACCATGATAGACGGGATGTTGGTTGTAGGAGTGGTGGTAGAGATGTTGGAGGGCGTGAAAGACAACGATATGCATCAGACTTTGATGAGGAGTTTGACGGTGATAGGGGAAGTGTTCATTTCAGAGACCGAGATCAGGGACAACGTCAGTATCGGGTTATTGATGATGATCGACGTTGGGAATCGGGTATGAAGATGGAGATTCCGGAGTTTAAAGGAGGGATGGCAGCTGAAGAATTTCTTGATTGGGTATCAAATGTTGAAGAGATCTTTGATTTCAAGGAGGTTCCTGAGCATAGGAGAGTAAAGTTGGTTGCTACTAGGTTGAGGGGGAGAGCTTTGGCGTGGTGGCAGCAAACTAAACTTACAAGGGAGAGAATGGGGAAGTCAAAGATAGAATCGTGGGATAAGATGAAAAAGTTGATGAGATCTACTTTCTTACCTTACAACTATCAATCACTTATGTACCAGAGGTTGCAGAATCTGAGGCAAGGGACAAAATCTGTTAGTGATTATGCTGATGAATTTTACCAACTCATCGCCAGGAATGATATCATGGAAACAGAAGAACAGCTAACTGCTAGATTCATTGGGGGTTTGAGAATGCAGATCCAGGATATGGTTAATATGTTTGATCCTAGATCCGTTGCAGAGGCACATCAGAAAGCGTTAGCTTGGGAGAAACAAGGAAGGCGTGGAGGTGGTGTGTTTACTAATTCCAATAATCAAGCAAGGGGTGTTGGTGGAAGTTCTAATGTTCCTAAACCTGTTTCAAAACCAGTTGTGAAGGAGGTTGAGAAGGCGAAGGCTAGTAGTGTTTTCAAATGTTATAATTGTCAGGAGTTGGGTCACAAAAGCAACGAATGTCCGAAGCCGAAGAAGAGAACCATGGTTGCAGAGGTTGAGGCAGATGATGGTGAGGAGGCAGAGTATTCAAATGTACCTTATGTTGAGGAGGAAGAAGAAGTGTCGGGTGATGAAGGATGTAATCTTATGTTGAGGAGAAGTTGTTTGACACCAAAGCAAGAGGAGGAATGTAGTTGGCTGAGAAGCAATATTTTTCAATCGACATGCACTATTCTGGGGAAAGTCTGCAAGTTCGTTATTGATGCGGGAAGTTGTGATAATATTATTTCTTCAGAGGCAGTTAGAAAGTTGAACTTGAAGACCGAGAAACATCCGAAACCGTACAAGCTAGCATGGTTAAGGAAGGGAGGTGAAGTGAAAGTATGTCGAAGAGCTTGTGTGAATTTTTCGATTGGGAAGAAGTACAAGGATGAGATTTTGTGTGATGTCGTAGATATGGATGTTTGTCACTTATTGTTGGGCAGACCATGGCAGTTTGATAGAGCAGTTCAGCATGACGGTCGTGCCAACAGTTACAGTTTCATGTTCGAGGGTACTAAAATCACTTTGGTTCCTAAGAAGCAACAGCAGAAGGAGAGCAAGCTAGAAGAGATTGAAGAATTAAAAACTCTGTTGACTTTGAAGGAGTTTGTTAAAGAAGTGGAGGAAGAACCGGAAGTGTTTTTGTTGATTGGGAGAGAGAGTAGCGAAGAAGTTGAGATTCCTGAAGAAGTGAAGCCTGTTTTGGAAGAGTTTGAAGATGTCTTTCCAGATGAGTTACCAAAGGAGTTACCGCCACTTAGAGATATTCAACATCAGATTGATCTTGTTCCAGGAGCAGTGTTACCACACCGACCACATTACAGAATGAGTCCGAAGGAACATGAGGAGTTACGAAGGCAGGTGGAAGAATTACTTGAACAGGGTCGTATTCAGGAAAGTTTGAGTCCGTGTGCTGTACCTGCATTGTTAGTACCAAAGAAGGACGGAACTTGGAGAATGTGCACTGATAGTAGAGCTTTGAATAAGATCACTGTTCGTTACAGATTTCCTATGCCGAGGTTGGATGATTTGTTGGATCAGTTGAGTGGGGCAACTATATTCTCGAAAATTGATTTGAAGAGTGGTTATCATCAAATTCGTATCAGACCTGGAGACGAATGGAAGACAGCTTTCAAAACTAGAGAGGGGTTGTACGAATGGTTGGTTATGCCATTTGGTTTGTCTAATGCACCTAGTACATTCATGCGGGTGATGAATCAAATCTTTCGACCATTCATTGGAAAGTTCGTCGTGGTGTACTTCGATGATATTCTGATTTATAGCAGGAGTACGGAGGAGCATGTTTTTCACCTGAGGGAAGTGTTGCTTATTCTTCGTGAAGAACAATTTTATGCTGCTACCAAGAAATGTGTGTTTATGACACCTACTGTTTTATTCCTGGGTTATGTTGTTTCAGGAAAAGGAATCCAAGTTGACCAGAGCAAAGTTGAAGCAGTCAGGAATTGGCCACAGCCAAAGACAATTACAGAAGTGAGAAGTTTTCATGGGCTAGCGTCATTCTACCGAAGATTCATACCACACTTCAGTAGCGTGATGGCTCCAGTGACTGATTGCATGAAGGGTAAACAGTTCATATGGTCAGAGGAAGCGGGAGTTGCCTTTGAGAAGATCAAGGAATTGTTGACGTCTGCACCAATTCTTGTTCTACCTAATTTTCAGTTGTTATTTGAATTGCATACTGATGCTTCGAAGGTTGGAATTGGAGGAGTTCTGAGTCAGAATGGGAAGCCAGTTGCTTATTTTAGTGAGAAGTTGTCAGGGGCGAAGATGAGATACAGCACATACGATATTGAGTTTTATGCTGTTGTGCAAGCTGTCAAGCATTGGAGACATTACTTATTTCAGAAGGAATTTGTTCTTTACACAGATCATGAAGCATTGAAACATTTACAGGGGCAGGATAAAATCTCAGCGAGACATGCATCATGGATTGCTTATTTACAGCAGTTTACCTTTGTCGTTAAACACAAATCAGGGGTGACGAATCGAGTAGCTGATGCTTTGAGTAGGAGGAGTCATTTACTAACGACAATGAAGGTTGAAGTGACGGGGTTTGAAATGTTGCCAGAAATGATTGAAGAAGATCCTTACTTTGTGAAATATGTTGAGAAAGTGAAGGATGGGAGTACCGATGAATTTATGTTGGTTGATGGTTTTCTGTTTAAAGGGAATCGTTTATGTATACCAGATTGTAGTCTGAGGATGAAAATTGTGAAGGAATTGCACGAGGAAGGACATGTGGGCCGTGATCGTACTTTGCAGTTGATTTCACAATCTTACTTTTGGCCATCGATGAGGAAAGAGGTTGAAAGATTCGTGGAGCGATGTCATATTTGCCAAGTTTCAAAAGGGACAGCAACGAATGCAGGGTTGTATATGCCGTTACCAGTACCATCTAAGCCATGGGTTGATATCAGCATGGATTTCGTTTTGGGTTTGCCGAGAACTCAAAGGGGAAATGATTCGATATTTGTTGTGGTGGACAGGTTTTCAAAGATGGCACATTTTGTTGCTTGCAAGAAGACAGCAGATGCAGTTCGAGTCGCACAGCTATTTTTCAAGGAGATTTATCGACTTCATGGTTTACCAGAATCTATTGTTTCTGACCGAGATACTCGTTTTCTGAGTCACTTTTGGTTGAGTTTGTGGAAGGTGGTGGGAACGAAACTGAAGTTTAGCAGTGCTTATCATCCACAAACCGATGGGCAGACAGAAGTTGTTAACAGGTCATTGGGAAATTTGTTGCGATGTCTTGTACAGGATAATTTGAGAAGTTGGGACATGAAACTATGCCAGGCGGAATTTGCTCATAATCATGCAGTAAATCGAAGCACAGGATTCAGTCCGTTTCAGATTATTTATTCAAATTTACCCAGGGGGCCATTGGATTTAGCAGTTGTACCACAATCAAAGAGAACAGTTAAACGAGCTGCTGATTTTGTTGATGAGCTGACTGAATGTCATAAAATCGTTCAGGAACGATTGGAGAAATCGAATGAGAAGTATAAGAAGTCTGCAGATTTGAAACGTCGAAATGTTGAATTTAAGGAAGGTGATTTGGTTTATGCTGTATTAACCAAAGATCGTTTTCCAGTGGGCGCTTATAATAAGTTGAAAGCACGGAAAATTGGTCCAGTGGAAGTTTTAAAGAAAATCAATGAGAATGCTTATCGATTAAAGCTACCAGAGGATGTTTATACATCTGATGTTTTTAACGTCAAACATTTAATTCCATATCATGGAGAAGGGATTGTTGTAGAAGATGGTGAAAATTCGAGGTCGAATTTCTGTCAACCCGGAGAGGATAATGCAGGCCAGAGAGTCGAAGCCATAAGTCGGTCCCGACCTAACTTGCTTATAAGTCGAGTACGACTTAAGGAATCACTGGAGGAAGAAGTCCGACCTAAAGAATTTCAGGAAAAAGAAGGCCTAGGTCGTATACGACCTAAGGAGAAAGGTATAGGTCATGGCCGAGCTAACGAGAACAGGCAACGACCTAAGAAAACGCAAAACACTGAGTTGCGACCTAACGAAGGCACCTTAGGTCGGTCACGACCTAAGGAAGGGATGTTAGATCGTCTACGACCTATGAGAAGCATTCTAAGTCGCCTACGACCTAGTGGAAATTCCGAAAGAAGAAATCACCGACCTAAGTTAGGTCGCGAGGAAGATGGGTCGCATGAAGTTCCTGTTACCACATTATTAGGTCGCGAACGACCTAACTCATAAAGTCGCAAGAAGATTGCTGAAGCACTCCTTTAGGTCGCGAACGACCTTAACTAAGTCGCCATGTAATGTACAGGTGTGTGTTAGGTCGGAAACGACCTTGTATAAGTCGTAGGTCGTTAACGACCTATCTTAAGTCGTGGTTGTTGAGTCAGTCCATATGAATGTTAGATCGCGTGAGTTGTTTGTTAGGTCGCGTTGAGTGCTGTGTTGTATACAGGAGAATATGCAGTGTTGATAGGTCGCTGCCGACCTAGGTGCTGAAAGGTGTTGAGTCGTTGATGTTAGGTCGCTGCCGACCTAAGTTAGGTCGTAAGTCGCGGCCGACCTAAGAGTTGGGTAATGATTGTTGTGTTGAGTTGTAATTCCTATAAATAGCGTGTGTGTTGTAATTTTTCATGGTTGTTGATTTTGAATAAAATTTCTCTTTTGTTAGCTTTGTGCTTTCATACCAATTGGTAGTTGAGTGTAATCTCCTATCTCCACTTACGTCATTCGAGTGCGCTCGAATCCACGTTTGTTGAAGCCGATTCACGGAATCTAGTGCGCTAGATCAACGTGCGAAGAATCGTAGATCTTTGAACACGGTATAGTGCGCTATCAACGTGTTTGAGATAGCTAGAGTTCGGTATCTTTGGATCAACGAACTTGGGCATTTTGGTATCTTCAACTCACCGATTGCTACATTTCATCGATCGAAGTTTTGTTTGAATTATCCGCTGCGTCAAAACTTCTGAGCACCTCTACTTTGACCGTCCTACTCTAAATTTCATGATGATCAGAATCACTGGAATTACTGGGATTAACTTATCATCTGCTAATTCAAACATAGTCTGGAGTATTATCTATAAAGCACAAGATGGAGAAATGATGGATCTAGAGTGTTAGCTGTTTGCTTGAAAATTTACTTGAGTGTTATATGGAGGGAAAGGAATGCAGTAGTATTTGAAAATCAAAGGAAGAAGTTAGAGGTTGTTTGGCATGAAGTTAAGAATGGCACTTTCAGGCAATTGAAGAATAGCAACAGAGCATACCCTGATTATTTGATTCTTGGATGGGTTTGATTGTTGTTGTTTCTTCAATTGTTTTTTTCTTGTTTGTTTTTCTTCTCTTTCTTTTTTCCAATTTTCATTTTTGCTTAGTTCAGGCAAGATTGTACTCTTTTATTGTGTTGCAATAAAACTGGTAGGGGTCTAGTCAACCCCGCTGGCTTTGCCAAAAAAATAATATAATGAGATGTACATGATTTAACATGCCCATGTACAAATGTTGGGATTTACAACACAACAGATAAGTTAGCCCTTCTGTATACATGAGTGATGTCAACATATGTATGTGTATGAAAACACAAACACACAGATATATATACATATATATAAATTATGAAATAATAATTGTAATATGTAAATTTTTATAAAATTATATATATATATATATATATTCGTGTGTATATGTACATAGTAAATTACATTTTTTAATATATTCAACTAATTTAGATACTTATATGCCTTAAAATAATTTCAAATTTGATACAAAATACAATTGAAATATATACATATACTAGAAATATATCAAAATTATACAATGAAATATACATTTAATATATATATATATATATATATATATATATATATCAAATAATGTTTAAATTGCTTTATATATTATATATGATGTAAAAAACATATAAATATATATAATAAAGTATTAATAAAAAATTTGAATACACATTTGTGAAATTGCTCTAGGCCATACAGCTTTTTTTCGGTTCTTATTATATTTTTTCGAATTCCCGTACGGAAAGAATTAAATAAAGAAATATAATTAAATATCCAAAATTAATTTTAAATCATTATATATTATATTGTAGGTTAAAATTATTATTTAATTTTATGTGTTTGTTTTACATAAATATGAATTTATTTGTAAATCAAGGGATATATATATAAACATATATTTAATATTTATAGACAAAAAATTAAGTTTTTTGTTTTCTAACAATATATACATATATAATAATTGATGACATAATATACATACATTATATATACATATACATATAGTATTATTTTACTTCTACTTACTAAAAATCAATATAATATATTATTAAATTCGAAAATAAAATTAATTTTTTTATTTGCACGGTTATAAGCAACTATATCATAAATATACAATTTGCCTTTTAGAAAAACATATACACATACATACATGATCCATCTTATGGTGATAGCACTAATATATAAAGTTTTGTGGTATTCAATAACTAGCTAAAACATATATGAGACTATGATCAATATATGTGTGTGTATATATATGTATATATATACGTATATGTGTGTGTGTCTGTGTGTGCGCATGTACGTTTTTATATATCTATCTATGTGTGTGTGTGTTGATCATGGTAAATAAAGATATACCTCTGCCTATTGCCTATACTGCATACCTAGCGACGTTGAATTTAACCTCCTTGAAATGAATTTTATATCAAGAAGATGCTACCTTCCTTAATACACCTAGCACCGACAATCAAATTGAATTTTATTCGATGTTTTAGAGCTTCAAATTTTGAGGTATGGTGAAGGGAAGTGGCTGAGCTGATCTGATGTAGAGAAGAGGCAAAATTCATATGAGAAAACGAGAGTTAAGATGATTTACACAAAGGAGATCCTAAGGAGAAAAATAAGGATCTAGATCCTCATTTTCTTCTTATCTAATGTCCTCTCTTTAATTAAAATATCAACCTATCTTTAGCATCACACAATCACACTCCTCTAGGATAATCATGGATTCACTCAATCAAGCCTCAAATGGGCCTCAAAATCATTTCAAGCCCGATCAATAATTAACACATTTAAATTCAGTTCAGATGCGTAACAATATTGTATATCAATTAATGATTTTATAACTATTACAAATACACACGTTTAATATCGATCAATAACATTAGATAAATTTTTGCTAATACTTCATAAATATTAATTAGTTCAATTAATTTATAACAATAATTAAATTGTGATAACTGGAGTATTTAACTTTTCGGTTGTGTGGCTCTTAGGTATTACTTCTGCCTGTGATTAATATCGAATAAAACGAATACTAACGTTCACACATCGCTTAGCAGGTGGTGTGGCACTATGATCCAACTTATCGCCTAGTTGGCTTGGTAAAATCTAATTTTACTTTATTAAGCATTACCCTCAGTGACAATTATTTACACAAATTCTCATCGTCAAAATTATATTACATTAGGAATGAAATTTGGTAATGGTCAAAATTCAAATACCATCCATATTCAACTTTATAATCCAAACACAAAGTATTTAGTTCAATAATAATCATTAACCAAACAACAATGGCCAGAGATTTTGACTTTGAGTTTACTACTGTTGATATATGATGGACATCGTGCCACGTTTAACTTTAATCAAAGTAGAGCTTTTATGTTAAAGATCAATAGTATTATTACCAGAATGATCTATGTTACTGATACCAAAATTAAAAATGTTAAAAGAAAATTAAAATAGATTTCTAGAAGTAAGAAATTGGTTGGATTAGAGGAAATATGACAAAGGTTGTAAATTCTACTGTAATATTAGTTAGATAACATTTCTTTCAAAATTAGGTTTTCGTTATCGTTACTAACTTTCCAAAGCCATTTTTCAGTAAAGATGTGTTGAGATTATGCAGGTTAATACAAAAATTGTCCCCACTCCAAATGAATCCTTTTCTAATTCTATCAGTTTCTTCAATAACCCATTTAGGAAAGACATAATAAGACATCCAATATATAGTAAGCACTGATAAGATCAAGTTTATTAAGACAATTCTGCCTGCTCTAGATAAAAGTTTGCTGTTCTAATTTGATAGTTTTGTTTAGTTTTATCCATTATCTCATGCCAATCCTCCTTTCTAGCGTTGTTGGTCTAGTCGTAAAGCCTAGGTAGCCCATATGGAACTTCATGATTTTGTCGTTAAGGATATCAGCCAAAAGATTTTCTAACTTGTTTACATTGTTCAAAATTAAACCCTAAAATCATTTCAAAGCTTTATAAAATAAACTTAAGACTTGTAACATAAAAAGACAGGTAAGAGGTAAAAATAATGGTATCATCAATGAATTGGAGGACTGAAAGACCGTCAACGATGATATCATTGCCTATGCTATCTATAACCCTATTTGTAATATATAGCTTAATGATTCTAGCAAAGAAGTTTGTGGCTAAGTTGAAAAGTAGGGATGACAACAGGTCTCCTTGCCCGAGGCCACATTTGGTTTAGACTTTATTTCCTATAATTTCATTGACAATTATGGTAAAGTTTCTGGCTTTTAGCAAGGGCATCATTAAATTAACCTACTTTGCACCGAATCTCCTAGCCAAAATGTAGATCTTAAGAAATAATTGATCCATTGATTCGAATGTTTTGGCAAAATCGATTTTTCAAAGGGCACAAGTGATATTATTTTTGCAACAATGATTCATAAGTTCTTAGACTGCAGCTATCTCAACTTTTAACGAATTTATTCGTTGACCCCAAAAAGCGTAAGGAAAGTGGACTTGGTTAACGAAAATCTAAGGCAATCCTAGGCTATTTGATAAGGCACATGCTCCAAGTCCAATACATATAAGTCCTTAGGAATCGAAGTAAGCAATTATCGAAATCATAAGTGCTTGAGAATTCGAAACAAATTATATTTCAAGTTGTGATTGAAACCTTATGTTAATGTGTGTTTAATAGCAAGGCAAAAGTCGTGTTGAAATCATAAAGGCATCAGAATCAAAAGTCCAAGCTATGCCACTTTATTTAATATGCTATGCGATTGCAATTATATAACCCCTTAATTGCATAAAGGCCGTAAGAATTACAATTGGCACAAAAATTCCCATAATGATTTGGGGCTACAAAGTTTAAAATGTAAGAAATGAGAACATAATTGATCGCCTCTTTCCTCCATGGACTTAGATCCGTATTTATTGAGGTTGAGAGGTATGGCATAGCTTCCATGTGTTCCTTCCAGCATCAATGGCTTTCGGCATAATGGCTTCTTTAAAGGAACTTGGCATTATGCTTTGAATTAATGGTCTTTGGCATTCCTTTGGACAATGATGAATTACGAAATCATTGGGGTTGGTGAGTTTTGACATTTACTCTTGACGGTTCTCATTACTGCCTCAAAAAGTTTTGACCTTCGACATCATCTGAATGCTTGGTGATGAAGTGTGGCATCAGAGATATGCGAAATTGACGAGATGGGGCATTGAAGGGATGCAGCAATGCTGTAATATGACATGCTTTTTGTACATTGTTAGTAGGTGGCAACTCAAGCATACAGTTCTTTGAGGCTCAACTCCTTCATTCAGTATTGGTTACCAATGGTATGCGATATTAATGATATGCGACATAGAGAATATGCGGCATCAATAAAATACAACATCTTCAAGCCCATTAATGACTTGCAGCATGCTTTCCTTCGACATCATCATTTCCCCGATGATGTGTAGAATTGATGTTATGCAACATCATTATAGCCTCTTGCGGTCCTTCCACTTGCTAGTTTTTGACATTGGCTTTTATGCTGATGAAATGCGGAATTCCATATCGCATTAACGTCATGTGGTATCCTTTAAGGTGCTTTTGGAATGGGATATTCTTTGTTGTAAGATTTGCTTTATCTTCGATATTGACTATCCCCTCTTGTATGCATTCTTGTAGCATTCATATTGTCTATATGCTTGACTTCGACATTCTTTCATATCTTCAACATCAGTGTTAATAGTAATATTTTCCCCGAGTACGAAGGAAGTATTGACTTTTCAAGTCAATGTTTAGATAATGGCGCTTGACACCCATTGGTTTTCTCCTTTAGATCTGACTGCACATTCAAATATAATCGAATGGTGATTGTTTGTCTTCTTCCACCCTATAAACAATTAAGCTTCTTCCTCATTTCCTTTTTTACCTATGATTCAAAACTCAAGCATAAAAGATTCTAAAATTCTCAAAATAATTCAAAACTTTCAACCTCAGGCATTCAATCAAATATCAAGGTACGATCTTTATTTTTATTTGCATTGATTACCTAAGTTAAAGAAATTTATATCAAAATCATTATTAAGGTTTCATTTAGGGATTCTTGGATTCAAATCAATGTATCGGTGTAAATATTGGTTATTCAATCGATGATTGTATTTAATTTGACTTTTGATTGTCCATTTTAGAATCATAAATTGAATTACAAATTTGTTATGCTCATGGATGACTTTGGTTTTGAATTACCACATTGCTGGGGGGGGTAAGAGATTAATCGAGGGTAGCGGTATTTATTTAGTAACAACAGTTTATTTTAAGCTCGAACCCCATTGTGGAAATTGATTAATTCATTTGATTTTGAAATTGATGCCTATGACATCAGTCTAATGTTCGCCATCGAATAACTCACCTTTTTATTATGACCATTTCGACAACTGCTTAAAGTCAATAAGTTACTATAATGTGAAGACCTTACCATGTTGGTAACCAACCAGGGATGCGACATTCGTTCATTTATGGGACATCAATCTAAGGGGTTATCGTATGATTTCGATAATCCTATAATGCATCATCATTCTTTTTTGAGAATTGTTTCCAAGGTTATGGCTAAAATTTCATGAGACATTGCCAACTTGTATTGTAATTATGGTGTGGAAAATTCATAAACTACTCATATACTTGGTAATTGCCGACCATTTTGACATCTTTCACTGACTACTGATACTTATCATCATGACATTATGTCACTGTTATGACATCTTTATTACAATATCAATTTGACGACTTTGATATTACTTATTGATCTTGGTTATTTCTTATTTCATTATCGGGTCATAACCATGATATCACATTGTAGTTTTTGATTATAGCCATTAATATGGCATTCGACATTAATCCATTAATTCGATATGCTATTTAGGATGCATTTAAGATGATATCTCAATCAGATTTCTTTTGATTAACTATAAATTCATTGTCCTACCGTGAATCCAATAATTTTCCATGAATTACTCAATGGTTAAGGATTGTCACAAATGTGATGGTTAAGCATGAACTTTAACAATTTAGTGCTATGATTTAGGCAATTCATAATCTTCTACCTCTTCTTTTAGCATATAATTATCAATAAACATTCTAAAAATTGTAAAATATTTAATACTTGTCTAACATTGTGCAATATCACTTGGCAGCAAATGAAAGGCAAGAAAGCAAGCAAGAAAGAAAGTAAGCGCACTAAGCCATCCACTTCTAAGAAAAAAGGAGATTACCGTCTCAGCCAATCATATATTACCACCCAAGAAGAAGTGGACTCCAACCTTCGATAATTTTTGATTGTGAACATAAAAGCCAGGCCTACCGGTCCTTCTGGCAGGATAGACAACCCTCAAGATAGGTTCTTTACTTTCACTCCCATCCCTATCTGGCATTGGGTGCCTGCCTTTCCTTGATTTTCTTTTGTGATTCCTGGAGCACTTGAATATCACTCTGATTCAATTGACTCCCAACTCGTACACCAATTTAAGTTGCACAAAAATTCTTGCTCAGAAAACTAAACTTCCTTCTTTAAGTGTTGAAATCCTCCATGCCTTGGCCAGCCTTGTGAGGATAGGTGAGCAGCTAGACAATCCACCGCATCGCCTTCGTCCATTCTCGAAGAGCTTGATCATTAACTATTAATAAGACAAAGGAATGGGAGAACCAATTGTTCTGTGTTAAATATTACTCCCCCAAGATTAAGGAAACTTTCTCCATTTTTAGTAAATTTTTATTTTCTATCATTTATGTTCTATCTATCATTCTCAGCTTCTCCATTGTCGATGCTATTCAGTCTTTGACTCATGATTCCAAGAGCATGGGTGATAGGCTTACCCTTTTGGTAGAAGTGAATCTTCATAAATACTCCTTCATTTTAGATAATCACACAATAGTTAGGGAACCTCCAATGACAAAAGGGGAACGCCAAAGGGAAATGATCATTCTCTCGCCAGTTCAAGTTGAATCTGCTACTCTCGTTGGTGCTCCCTAAGAGAAGGAGGCAAAAAATGCTCTCGTCTGAATTAAATCGAGCAAGCCTACTCTTAATGAGCATTCCATCGATAAAACGATAGAGGCACTGAAAAGAAAAGTGAGTACCGATGCTCTTATTGATATTTCATCTCCTCCTCCACTAAACTCATAAGGATTATGCTTCTATTATTACGGCTGATGAGGCATATGTAAACATTGATTCAAGCTCTGATGTTGCCAATTTGGAATCTCTTTGGCACAAAGACCAAGAATCAACTTAGATGGTTCACTCCTCAGGTCCTCTTCTCAACATTTCTTTTTTTGCTTCTTTGACAGCTCTTAGTTTCTTATATGCTGATCTTGGTCTGTCCCCTTTTCCAAACACCCTCTTCCTTCGCTCAAGCCCAGTCTCCTGTGCCGAGCTTTGATGATCTTCTTCATTTACCAATCTTCTTATTTGGCTTCACTTGGGCGACCACAACCTTTGATTTTATTCTATAAACTATCTTTTCATCATGACTAAATAGCTCTTATCAATATGCATTTCTTTTCGTTTATTCAATTTGAGTTTTCAGCTTTGTATATTCTGTTTTGATTTTTGTTTGCAACGTATTCCAGGTGGCCAAGCATTTGTTTATTCTTCAAGAGGTTTCTCAAGAGCCCTCTAATAAAGTAGTTGAGCTCAAAGGACATGTCTCTTCGCTTAACAACAATATATAGTTGATATTAGGGCAACAAGGGATGAATTTTTTTTGAAAAGGAGTAACTCGTCTCCTCAATCTATAAGAAGAAAAATGCGAGCCAATTGTAAGAAAAAAAACTGAAAGCATTAAAGGCAGATCTCTAGAAGGCCAATAAAGAGCTAAAAGTGGATCTTTAGAAGGCCAACAAAGAGATAGCCGAACTAGATGAAAAGAATAAATCTTTAAACGATTGGTCAAAGAGGAAGAGTAATATTGTGACTTATTCGAACCACATTATCAGGGATGCTAAGGAAAGAGACTACTTTTTCTTTAATAACGCTCTCACCAAGATCACCAAGAAGTGCTACAAAAAGCTTTGTTCGTAGCATATGGCGCGAACATCCAAAACTGTCCAGATTTAAACTTTCCTTCTCTCCCAGATTGGAGTGAAAGATTCAGAAGAAAGTTTAGTCTCGTGTTTGGGAGAGCTTAGGAGTCACTTCAAGAGTAGTTTCCCATCGATGAAAAGGTCGACACTAAAGAGTTATATTAACCTTTGATGACCACTCGCCTAAGGAGGAGGTAGATTCTAAGAAGGAAGTAGACAATGATGATGACAGTGATAATGATGATGACCATGATGACGATGACGGTGGTGATGGCAATGGAAAGGGTCCTTCAGGACTAAGATACAGGGAAATGGATCGGGTGACCCTTAATTAGATTCATGTGTTCAAGAGGCAGCCGTCATCGAATTTCCTAATCCTTAGGATGCTACAAAGAAGGATTCTTCCGAAAAAGATAGTACTCCCCCTAATCGTCAACAAAAGGAGAAAACCAAAACTCCTATTTCTCAAGTCCCAAATTCTCAGGGATTGAGTTCTTTATTTAATTGTATAAAGTTTTCAAATAGTTTTAGTTAATAAGCTTGTTACTTTACTTAAGGAGAAGATGAAATATTATTATGATAATATATACGAAAAGAGTCAAAGGGTGGTATGCATCATAAATCCTAATGTGGTAGTTCGAGAGTTAGTAACGTACAAATGATTTTCTTAGATTTAAAAGATGATTTTGTTAATTTTCGTAGTTGTTATGCATCATAAATATTAATTACTTTATAGTTCATCTTTGGTACACCTTTTACTAAATTGTTTTTAGACAACTTGCTAATAGCTTAAAAATTTAGGTGACAAAATCTTTTATGCCACAGCCATGGATCATTATCTTTGGTAAACACATCTTTATACTGTTATTAATTTTCTTATTTAAAATATAAATATTTCTTTCTCTAATTCCTTCGAAAACTAATTATTTATTTTCATTTAAAATAAAAAAATATCTTTTAAGTGAGATATACTAAAACCTTTATCGCATAATTGACTAATACTTTCTAACTTATGTTTTAAATTTTTAACTAATATAACATTAGCATTAATAGGTGAATTAGATATATTGTTGTTGCTCACGTCTCATTTTCTAATGACGTATCTTTTATAGTTATCTCCAAAAGTAGCAGACCCTTCATTTGTGTAGGTAATATTTGTTAGCATATCTGCATTGCCTTTCATAAGTTTGAAGCTACCACTGTCAAGTATCCATTTATTCTTTTTTGTTTGGTATTTGTAAAAAATACTAAATTGTATCGGTACCTACTTCCTTTGTCAAGGTCTAAAGAGTTAGGTCTTATGAAGCCATACCCAAGAGGGTTTGGTGTTTCCTTTAAAAATGTAATTAGAGTTTTTACGAGTAGTGGACATAAATGTATCTATATACTTATTTCTTATCAAATGACTATTAGCCTTTTAAATCCAAATCTTAATAGATTAGATCAGTTTCTTTTGACTATCATCCTTCTTTTCGAAATTCATATATCGTGAGGTATATCTTTTAGAATAAGTTTCTACTTATTTATTTTATGATAACTAAGACCTTTTTTATTAAAAGATGGTTAAGAATTATTAATAATTTTAGAATGATTTTCTTTACCTTTGTAAAAACTTGAAATACTTCTAGTGATATTTTCTTACTTGGTTTTTAGTCCTACTACTTCTAATTCTTATATTTTAATGCTAGAATTTAACTATAATTCTCTTTTGTTAATATATCATTCTTATTTTTCTAAGTTTATATTTTGTTATTTAGCATAGCTGGTTGATATGTTATATCAACACATGAATCTTATGATTTTACTAGCGCCTCTTTAAAATTTTCTTTTCATCTTTTAACAGATTAACTTTTTGTTCACTTCTATTCAACTTTCCTAATGTATCTTTATATTTACTATTCAAATCTTTTAGCTTATCTAATAACCCATTATTCCAAATTGATCACCAAATGAGAGTTCACTTACATCGTCATTTGTATCCATGAAGCATACATTTGTTTATTCGAAGTCGATACCACCATCTGACAAAGAGGATGAGTCTAAATCATCCCAAAGTTACTTAAAAGGCATGCTTCCTCTTTTTATGAAAATTCTCGCTCTTATTCTTGAAATTATTCTTCTTTCGTTATGGGTGGTCTTTCTTTATGTGACCTATCTTATCGCATTCATAACATTTGAGTGAAGATGTTGACGGATTATAATTGCTATTTCTATTATTACCAAATTTATTTTTCTTTTTATATTTCAAAATTTTCTAAAATTCTTAGCAAGAAATGCAATGTCAACGTCATCTTCACCGGTGTCATCATTCTCTGCTTGAAATGCAATTATTTTCATACCTTGAGCTTGTACTTGTTTTTCCTCCCAATTTACTTCGTATGACATGAGATTTCCTATTAACTCTTTTGGCATAATGGTCGAAATGTCTTTAGCTTCTTTAATAACTAAGACTTTTCATTCCCACTTCTCTGTTAAAGAGTTTAGAATTTTAAATAATACCAAATCAGTATATTTTTCTCCTAGAGTTAGAAGGGAGTACAGTACATGTCATTTATAGTTTCTTCTTGCTTCATTCTAAAATTTGAAATTATCTTTTAAGCATGGAAATCTTGCTTTGCTTGACCTTTTTTGTATCTTTATGAGTTATTTTTAAAGTGCGCTAAGTTTCATATGCAAATGTATGCATACTAACTCTATTGAATTCTTTTTTATCTAAAGAACAAAAGAACATATTCATTGCCTTAGCATTACTAGTAGCAACATGTGTCTGAGTATTTGACCATTATGCATAGTCAGTTGTAAGTATACTATATTCTCGTTGAATGATATTCCAAGTGTCATAACCATTAGCTTGCATGTATATCCTCATCCTAGTTGACCGGTAATTGTAATATAGTCTATTAGATAATGGTGGTCGTGTAGTGGATTTACCTTCAACGAAACTTGATCTAGTACTATCCATATTACTTGAAATATCAAAAAATTTGTTATGGTTAGTGGATGGTATTTCTCTAATGCCAAATGAAAGTCCATGTTGATTGAGTAATATGATTATATCTACTAAATAAAACTTATATCAAATTGGTAGTATAAAAATTGCGATAAGTAAAGTGCACCAGAGATTTATACTGGTTCGAACTTCCCGTTCTACATCCAGACCCAGACTTCTTATGGATTTGAGTGTATATGCTCACTTAACCCAAAGGAATAGATTATACAAACCGCCTGAACATCCGAATAGGACTTTGTTGCCTGAAAATCTCGACGAGACTTCAACTACGAATGGCAACAAGTTTCTTGACTGATTGTGTTCTAGATAACATGGACAAGTTTATAAAATGCACCCTTTATATAATCTCCTTGAGATGATGATTTGAACTTGTAATTATGGGAAGTAAATTATTGAGAATATTTTTAAATCACAAGTGCGTATAGATTAGAAAGATAGAAAGAATTGGTTAGTGTAAAAGTGAATTCTCAACTTTATTTATAGATTCGAAAAGCTCAAATTGAACCATAATAAATATTGTAACTTTTGGAAAAGAAGACGACTCTTTAAAAATTTGAATTTCTTTGAAGATGCACTTATGTTCGTCAGGTTCAAATGTTTGAAAAAAAATGTCCAAATGGCTAAGCATTACATTGGAGAAACCATAAACCATAGGATTAAAATACACATGATCTAAACCTCTGGATATGTTGTTCCAGACATTTATTACCATATTAGATGTCTATGATAAAAAATTTAAGTGTCTATTTATCATTATAGACGTCTGTTACAAGTTTCAAACGTTTAAAGCTTGCCTATTTTGTTCTTTTATGTGTATATTTCATAGTTTTTAATCGCGGCTTATTTTGTTTACGAAAACCTTTAAATCTTTAAATAAAAAGTGGTTAAATGATAACTTTACCTTAAAAACGGTTTTCAAAATGTATTTTTGAGTGTAACCATCAACTTAAAGAATTTACATAATACATAAGACAAAAAAATACATGACAAACCCATTTTGTCTTCTTCAATTGAACTCGATTTTGATGCCGATTGTCATATGTCCTTGTATATATTCCTGCACATATAACGATAGTGTATGTATGTGTGTGTCTAAATGTATAGTTGTCTTATTAAAAAAAAAAGGCGGGATCTAACAACTAATTATTTACATGTTTGATATTGATGTGTGAAAAGTGATAGTGTGTTGTGAATGGTTAATGAAATTGTCGAAGTAAACGCACTTGGAAAATCTCATGTATTAACACTTGTTAAATTTGTTAAATGTGAATGTAAATTGTGAATATATATATATATATATATATATATATATTGCCTGGTTCTATATACATGTTTGGTTGTGTTTGACCTAAATGAATTGGTTTGGAAAGTTATTGAAATTGTGAAACAAAATGCTGTTGAAAATACTGATTTTAGTACAATAAAATGGACTTTTACTTTGGATATTCTTATAATATTTTCAAAACTAGATGTGTGAAAAGTTATTAAAGTATTTATAAAGGAAGTTTGATGTTTAAATATGTTTTTGTAATTACTTCTGCATTTTTAAAGTAAAGAGTATTAAATTACAAAAACATGTTTTTATGGTTTTAAATAAATTATAAATAAATATTTACAAGCAGTATTTTGAAAAAATATTTTAAACCATATTATTAGTATTATTAAGTGTTTTTAAATGTAAATAGTTTTTAGAAAATTTGTTAAAAGTTACAATAAAGTAATTTAAAGCTTATGTAAAATAATATCATTTCAAAAGGTTTTTAGTACATATATAAGTTTTGAAAAAAGTCATTTAAGCCTTTTATTAAGTAAGAAAATATGGATTTGGACATTTGTGTTTAAATGAACGGTTTTATGAAGTTAAGTGAAAGTGCATTAAATTGCTAAATTAATGTAGAGATAAGAAATTACCACTAGAATTGTAATTATAACTTTAATGAGGATATTTTAAAGTAATAATAAGAGAAATGGTTTTGGATTTGTTGTAACATTATTTGAGTAATAATTGTCCCAAACCTGCACAAATTAATTTAATCTTTAGAATAAAGTTTAAAGATAATGATTTAGTGTGAAGTGTTTTGAGATTTGTTGTAAACAATGTTTTAGCAACATTTGTTTTTAAATCGTTGAATTATATTTTAAAGTGGAAAATATAATTGAATAATTTTGGAAAATACTTAGATTTTTAATAATGGAATTTTAAAAATAGTAACAAGTATAGAATCTTTGGAGAAAGATAGAAATGTAAAAGTTTTAAAGTATAGAAGAGCGAAGGAGTTTATAGTAACAATGTTTGAGTAACATTGATTTTTAACCACTTTTATGGTGTCTTAAATAAGTTAAACTTGTTATTGATTTGAGAATATACTTATACCATTGAGATAAGTATATGAATACTTTTGAGAGTATTGAAATGTGTAGAAATGGATCATGAAGTTTTAATTAATAAAAGAAGTTTTATTAGATAAAATGGAGTTTTACTGATAAAAGAGGTTTTAATTAATAAAGGATTAATTTAAATAAAAAGAAGATTAGAAGTCGTTTATATGACTCGGTCGAGCTTGTGTGTCGATCATGATTGGTGTGTTGCTTGCTTATAGAAAAGTACATGGGACTTAGTTTCCCATATGTGATCATTCTCACTATTGTTGAAATTCACCAACTATAAATCTAGAAATATCTAGAAGAAACATGGGAATTATATGGTACAGTTATATTTGGTGATGTTACATTATACTTATAAACTCATTTTGCTTTTTTGGGATAAATGAAAGGAAACTCATCCTCTTAAATGGCAAGAAGGTGATCTCCACTCTTAAGTATTGTCTGTTTATTTCCAAAAAACCAGAGTTGAGTTCACCTGAAATCGATCGATTGGTTTTGGAGCGCCTGGTAAGTGGGGGAATGTTCTTATATGAGTTGATTTGAAAATGTGACCACTCTAAACCCATATACATGTTCTGTCTTATGGAAGAGGTTAGTGATTAGTTTGAGGTGCTGGAATCTATGTGGAGTTTCGTGATCTATTTGATATGCTCGAACACATGTAGTTGTCCATGATCTATTCAGAGTGTTGGAATCCATGTGTGATTTTGAGATCTGTTGAGACATGAGAATCCATGTGTGATTTCGAGATCCGTTCGAGTTGGAGAGTTGTGTTTCGAGATCTATTTGAGTGGTGACTGATAGAGTTAGGGGTATGCCCTAGGGGCAATTATGTAATTTGTTACATATGTATAACTTATTGAATAATCTTGTTCATAACAAAGGTGTTTCTTCCTATTATATACTTGATATAATGTGGTTATATTAATTAATCAATTTAAGTAAAAGTATATTTAATAGAAAATCCATAAATGACATATTTGTTATAGTAGTTACAAAGTGTCGTAACTACGAGTAATTTATTACAATAAAAAAATATACCATTATAAATATTCCTAGTCAAGATGCATCGAGACTGAATATTGATGTATTCGTTGAGACTAGAGTATGTAATGCTCTTCAAATGTTGTGCAATGTATTACTTATGATTGCTGGGGGCGCCTAGGGGTTATGTACTGATAGTTATTGGATAACTATGAAATGACTCACTCGATAGTTTTCTAGTGGTCAGTATAACAGAGGTCAAACAGTAAATATCAATGTGATTGATTTACACAGTTCTCTCGACTTGAGAACACTATGGATCTTCAATATGAAAGCTCTGCTTTGATATAGTCAATCATGGCATGGCATTCCATCGAGTGACTATAGTTGGATCGAGTGAATGTATTGAAAGTGAAGCACTATTCAAGAGAGAATTTGTCTCCTCGGTTATATGGGGTTAGTATCATGGTCAACTTAAGTCAACTCAAAGTCAAATCTATGGCCAGCGTAGTTTGGTAAATAATAGTTGTTATTATTGAACCAAGAACTTTGAGTTTGGACTATAAAGTTGAATGTGGACGATATTGGAATTTTGACCATCAGCATATTCTATAAGTCCTAATATGATATAGTGTTAATAATGAGAATTGGTGTAAAAATTTGTCACCATTAGGTATCGCTTATAATAAGTAAAATTGAATTGTTCAATATTAATTTCTGACTGAATTTACACATTTGACTTGTAACCGTAATGTTGAATTCTCCACAAAACTACATGATTTAATTAATTTATAAAAAGTTGTAAATTAATTAAATTAATTAGTATTTGAGAAATATTAAAAATTATTTGTTTTACTTGATGTGTAACGACCCGAAAATTTCGATTTCGAAATTTTCGGATAGTTAGTGGAAAGAAGAAAGAGAAAGAAGAAGAAACAGAAAACTCAAACTCAGAATCTCACATTCGCAGCGGATAAAACTATAATAGCAAATAAAATAACAGTTTACAAAGAAGAACTGTATCAGTACATTTACATTTTTACATCAGAGTTACAACAATTTCATAACACTGGACAGTTTTAAACAAACATGTCCTAGATAAATAACAATATATATATCACGGCGGATAAACACTGTATACGTTCCTGTCCTTCAGCTCTCCTCTTGAGCTCCAGAACATCCTTACCTGAAAATCGGTAATACTCGGTCTGACCCGAGCATTACATCAAAGTAACATCCGGGTCGGGCTGGAAACCAGCGTAAGTAAACCCATCTAACATGAATGACAAAAGCATACAACTTATAAAAAAAAACCGGGGTAACTTATATCAATTTACAACTTCACAAGCTGTTATAGGCATCACTTATTTCACACATCAATTTCTAAGTGCCAAAACTTAGATTAAATGGTTCAATTCACTTAAATCATTTCATTTCAGCATATTGATTTCACATAGCAATTTATAAAGAATCGAAGTGGTTTCGGGTATTTACTAATACCCGACTCCGGTCTCTTCGAAACCAATATCATCTTAACTTAAATTATTCAAGTGAAATACAACTCAATTTTAAATACAGGAAGTCACCTAATTCATCAACAAAGAATAACCACATCATCACAATTTAAATCAAACATATCTTATCAACATAGCATCACAAACCACATATTAGGAATAACAATTAAAAGACTTCCAATATCGTTCTATTTATCATTTAATTACATTTAAGTAATCAACCCTTAATTAATTTCACAAATTAATTATGCTTAACCCAATACGGTAACTAACCTTTAATTATTTCATTAATTAACTACTAACCTTAATCATTAATCACCCTTGATTAATAACATCAGTAATTAACTACCCTTAATTACTTCATCAAATAAATTAATTACTCCTTAATTAACTATAATTAATCCCTTGATTTATTATACAAAATAATTTAATCCAAATTACTTTCACACTTCCATCTTCCACTAATTACATCTAGTAATCATCATTAATTACTTCACTAAGTAATTATACTTCATCAATTACATTAAGAATTATTATCAGATCATCAAGTGATTAAAAATTAATTAAATTTAATTAATTAATTTAAACTAATCACACTAAACACCATAAATTACATTAAGTAATTAATTACTTTCATTAAGTAATTTAAACTTAAATAAACTCCACAATTGATTATCATTTAATTAATTAATATAATTAATTATTTAAATTAATCACACTAATTAATTGTTAAATAATCCTTAGTTAATGACCTTCTTTAACTATTAATCTTTCTTTAATTACTTTTCTTAATTAACTTCTAATTATAAATTAATCTAAATTGTTAATTTATAAATTAAATAAATAAAACATTCCTCAGTTATCTTATTCATTTAATCATTTTAATACTTTAATAATCTCTAAGAAAATCCATTTCTTATTGATGATTTCGTTAATATTCAAGTGTATTTAGAACATTTCATTTTAAATTTATATTCATATTCCATTTTGAATTTGAGATTCAAAATGATATTTATTTAAACATTGACCAAATTTAAGTTCAATTTATAATTCTTTTAAACAAATGTAAATAACATTTATTATTTACATTTGAAACTTATATAAGAAAAGCCTTTAAACTAATTTACTTAATTTTATTTAAAATTTAAACTTTTAAATACATTACTATTTAACTTGCAAACTCAAGTTAACAAATCATTTAACTTCCATTTATAAACCCTTTTATAAAGAACTTCATTCAAAAATCAAGTTTAAATATTTGTTTGAAAACAAATTACTTTTAACAAGCCATTTAATATTAAAAAAATTCGAAAACATTCAGCATTTAAAAACTTATTCAAATATCAAGATTTGAATTCAAGATACTTGAATCCACTATTTGTTTAAAACATTTGATTTAAACTTGATTTAAACTTGTATTAACCCTGATTTAAAATTCTTTATTTAATATCCAAATTTCATTTTAAAACCTTAAGAATTAAAAGCTTTTTGAAAACTGAGCTTAGCCTTTGAATTTTAACACTGTTTTAAATTATGATTCAGATTAAAAATAAGAACTCAAATTCTAGAAAAAAACTGTTAGGTTTCTTCCTTTAAAAAAACTGAAAACCCATTTTAAATATTTAAAACTTTTATTTTATTTCAAATTAGAATTCAAATATAAATTTGAATCCACACTTCAACTTGGATTTAAACTTTGTTTAAATCTTAGTATTCAAATTTAAATTTCATTTAAGTTTGTATTTATTTATTTATTTATTTAAAAAAAAAAATTACTGTCAGTTTAAAAAAACCTGAAACAGACAATTGACTCGAGCAAACTCCTCAATTACTTCGAGTCCACCAACAAGATGCTTCGAGCAACCCATCAGTTCCCTTCGAGTCAATCACAATCTCTCGAATACGAGACAGTGACAAGGTACCTCACCACGACACAGTGCTCTGTGCACCCGCACCAGCATGGCGACTAACTCCGACCATCAATGATTATCTTCGCACGTCGACTAGCATCCCCACATCCAAACCCAATTACCAGATTCCTCCATCTCAACTCAAAAAGGAATTCGAGTTATTTAAACCAAACCTGGAAACAACATGTGCAGTCACCCCTACCCAAACCTGAAATCGCCTCGCCAGCCCAATTCCGACCACCGTAGTCATTGACACTTCGGCCAAACCCTCTTCTACATCCAAACATCCATCATCCAAAAGCTTGAAGCTCTCGATCCACTGAATAACCCGAAATGATCGAATTCCCAAACCTAACTAAAACTAGGGTTCTAGAAAGAATTCTACTGCCGCAACCTCGACCATGAATTTCATCTCCAACGATGATTTTTCCCAGCTTCTACTAACCCTTCCCCATCACCTGGATGAAACCCGAGACCTCTCAACCCTTAGATCGTCAGGGATTGCCTCATGAACAAATTCCAGACAAACCCAAAATACAAACCCAATACATTATTAAAAATTCAGATTTTAGTTATAAAAATCATAACTTTCTAAACAGGTTAAAGTTATAATCTTGAAACATCAAATTATGATGTTTGAAAATTTGACTTATTTTGAATCTTGACTGTAATCCCCCAAATTTCCATTGAAACTTGCTTCGATTTACTTCAAACTGTTTTAAATTTTAAATCTTGTTAAACCAACATCTCTTGTCAGAAACAATTTTCTAAAATGAGTCAGCGGGATGAGATATGATTTTTGAATAGATTAAAATGCCTGTAGCCTGGAAAACAAATTCATATGTCTGATTTTTCGGACATGCACAAAAATTTTATACATGTAAACATGTTTCAGACTCTAAAAACCATCATGCAATCCCATTTTAGACATACACTACTAGTTTACTTCAGCCATTTAACATATGAATTGAATTTAAAGTGATTCATGTTTACAGATAAAAAGCAGAGGTTCAACTAAGATCAGAGATATTTTAAAATCAACAGAAATTCCATAAGCATTCATGCATACAAAAATGCAGAGTCATCACACAGTTTTTCACAAGTTATTTAAGTTTTAAATCTAAATGTTTACTCACATGTTAGAAGAAGATAACAGAGATCAGTTGATCAGGATTCCTGTTTCAAATTGCAGTTTTGAATTTGCCTAGCCTGCTTAAGAATTTACTTGAGTTGATGTACTACAGTTAGCTTGCTGATGATTGAATTACATCTTCTATTTGAGTGGATTCTTTGCATTTGTTTTTAGGTTGAGTTGAATCTGAAGCCTCCCAGGTTGAAAATGAAGTTGATTTGCAACTTTTAAATCCTTGGCTTTAATTTTGTAATGATTTTGATTTGATGATTTAGGTTGAGAAGGTGGTTGCTTAAAACCTCCAGGATTGCTAATTTTTTTATTTTACAGGTTTGATTGATTTTTTTCTCCTTTGTTTTGAAATGAAGAATAGGAAAAGATTTGAAGCAAAAGGAAAGATGCATATATATAGATTAATTTAAGATTTATTTAAATATAAAAGAAAATAGCCTAAATATTTGACACTTGTTAAATTTCCTTGACATTTGTCAATTACAAATTTAAAGCATGTTACACATGTTACAGCATGAATTAATCTATTGACATTTGTAATTGTGCATTTTTTTTAAAGCTTTTATATTTTATTTTTCCTATTTAATAAATACTTCCTTAATTTTGTAAATAAAGTTCTTTAAGGAAAATAAATGTAAAACAATTCTTATTCACAAATTTTAAACCTAGAATATTTAGAATAATTATCTTTTAGATTTAAATTTAAATCCAAATTCAAATTCAAATTCAATTTAAAGTCCAATTTTGAAATCAACTCAACTATATGTAAGCAACACAAATTAAATTTGTAATCAAAATTTTATTTAAAATATATGCATATATAAATACAAAACAATTTCAAATATAAATAATTATTTGATTAGATTCATTTGTTCAATCTATAAATTTAGTATTTCTATTGATTAATCCAATTATATTATGAATTATAATGCCTAAAAATTCGGGTTATTACATTTCTCCCCCCTTAGAATCTTTTCGTCCTCGAAAAGGAACGAAGCCATAATTTATTAAAATGATTAAAATCATATAAATTTTCCTTGATCATTTTTAAAACACTTTTTTAAAATCTGTATGATACTTCCAAAATAGTTTTTATAAAAATACTTTTATAACTCGATATTTCAACTAGTCCATCCTTGTTCTCATAGAAATTCGGTCATACGTTCATCAGCCGTAGGACTGAAAATCTATAAGTACGTAGCAGACCCATTTTCAACACCCAGTGAAAAATACTTGGAAAATAATTTTTATTGAAAGTATATAAAACATTTTTTGAAAATAGAGGATATATCTTTGGTGAGAATGCTCTGGAAATCATCACCCCCATCCATGGTCACAGTTACATTCCAGGGTTACATTGCCGTTACAGCAAAAGTCCATGTAACTGCAGGCTCTCCACGGCCTCTTGATTACGCCATGGAACCCACACAACAGATCACAGTTACATCCAGGGTTACGTTGCCATCGCAGCAAAAGTCCATGTAACTGCAGGCTCTCAGCGGCCTCTGATTTTCACTGTCGAAATAAAACTTCTCCACTCCTACATAGGTCGCAGTCTACCGATATAAAATCAAACGTAGACTGTTGGCCCTCAGTGGCACACACGAATTTCGCTATGTTATACTCTACTCATAATCCCCAGGAACTAGTTTTGTCCGGACTCCTCACAGGATCAACTTTACAACCCCCCCTTAGGGCTCAAGGCAGCACCACTCGGTGGTACTCCTGAGAAGTTCATTTCAAGGGAGCGCCTTTTTCCCCAGAGCCATCATCAAAACACTTTATACTATACACATATAATATCTTTCAAATCATACACCTAGTATGATCTCATACAAAGCTCCTTTACACAAAATCGATTATCCCAAAATCGATAATTCTCAAACTAGGCTTTCCAAATTCAATATTGATTTTATCCAAAAATCAAAAGCCTTTCCAAATCCATAGGTTCCTAAAACCTTTTTCCAAAATCCTCATAAGATCCTTTATATATTTATATACAGATATATAATCTTTAAAACTTTGGATCATTTCAAACTTGTATAAAACTCCTTTTATACTTCAAAACACCTTCAAAAATCCTTTTCTTCTGGCAATAGATTCAACGAGGGGAGTTTTATTTTATGAAACAAAGATATTTAACTTTGTTTACTCAAAATCAAATATTCAAATTTGATTACTTCTTTCAATATCATTTTCATTTAAATCCGTACGATGTACACATATCATCCATACGTTATACCAATCTGATCACTCACTCGATCACACAATTTCACTTCCGAACTAGTATTGTCCACCCGACTTCCTAGTGCGGACACAGATCTGGTTTCTTGATCAGAAACCGTCATTCTCCTTGCATAGTCATAACTATGATAGAGAATATCCAGAACCAATCAACAATCCATATCCAGGTTCGCCGTCAAAAATCGAGTGAAAAATCTCAACTCGGATCGACATACTATCTCGAAATTCTATGTTTGAATCTGGATCAAATCACTATGAAAATAGAATAACATACGTACACCCTACGTATTTATTTTTATTGGTTATTAGCCAAATCAATTCCATTTCTACTCACATTCACTTTGATTTTCATTCACTTACTCACAATTACTTCAATTCATCTGGATCGTCACCTCTATTCTTATCTTGATTGGGTATTTAACCAATAACAGTTTGAACTCCGACCAGTTTATTTAGAAAATAACTTGAATTTTTTTAAAAAATAGATAAGTAGTTGGAAAATAATTACTAGATTGTAAAATAGGTGTAAAATAGTTAGAAAATAGTTAAAATAATTATAGAAATTTTAGATAATTGCAAAATAATAGTAAGATAGTAATTAGTTTTGTAAAATAGTTGAAATATATTAATTTGTTTATAAACAGTTGGAAAATTGTTAAACAGTTTCAAAAACAATTACAAAACAAGTATAAGATAGTTTGGCTTTTAAAAGAAAGGTTATATATATATAATGAATAGCTTGGAAAAATAGGTTTATATTAAAACAATTTATATTAAAAATAGTCCAGAGTCAAAACTGTTCAATTCCCAATCTCCATTCCCATCAATTCAATTTAAACTTTCTCTTCATTTAAATCGACCCAATTCCAGTTTGAATTAATCCCCATTTCAAATTCCATTTCCAAATCAAGTTGAATTATTCTTGATTTCTTTCCAAATTCAATTCAAACTTTCCATTTGAATTTTATACTTATACATTTTCAATCACAATTTCTGTTAATTCAAATCAAATTCAATTTGAACTAATTTTGATTCAAGTTCCAAATTTAAACCATCTCGAATTATATAAATTCGAGTTAAATTTTCAAACTTAAGTCCACACTCCAGAATTTCATTTTTAATCTTTCAAAAATCAATTTATTATCCAAATTAAACCTTAAACCCAATTTCCGACAATTTCAGTTGAAACTCTATTTTAAACACCCAAATCTCAAATCCAAAGTGGTTCCATTTCTCTATTTATCAAATCCAATTTCAGCTTTACAAATTACTAGTAACAACAAAATGGTATCATTCAAATTATTTTAAAACATCCATCCATTTCCAATTTTCAGATCTCAAACCCCTTTTGAGATCGCTCAAACTCCCTAATTCAAATCAACTATTTAACTTTCCAAGCTAAATCCCAATTTCATCTTGAAATTTCCAAATCAGATTGTTCATTCAAACTTATTTAACTTCCTCCGAGTTAAATTCAATCAATCCCGTTTAACCTTACTCAAATTTGAATTCTCCAATTCAAATTTTCAAAATACTTTCCCACTTATAAGTTCAAAAACTTATCACTTTGGGTGTCATATCCTATTCCAAATTTAAAACTCACCATTTAGAGTTTATTTCAAACCACCTTTGATAATATGTATATCCACATATATACATAGTAATTTCTTTTACACACCAAGTTATACTTTAAAGTTTTAAACCACCTTTGGTTTTTAATTCAAAACAAATTTCTTTTAAATTTTTAAACAACTCTTGTTCGAAATAGGACCATTTCATTCAAATGCATTAAATAGTATTATTTACTATTTCTTTTAATTATGTCATTAATTAATTCCAATTAATTACATTCGGTAATTAACTTATTTCTTAATTACCTTCATTAAGTAATTATCCTTTAAATTACTTTCCCCTAGTTACTTCATTAAATAACTTCCTCTTAATTTATCACTTCCAATTATTATTCATCAATTAATCTCATTAAATAAAGTTTAACTAATTACATAAATTAATTGATTATCCTTATTCTAAAACCATTCCCAAGTTCAAGATTTAATTACAGTTTGGTTGTATTTCTATTACTTCTTAATTTAACTCAATAATTTAACAACCAATTCCTTTACTATTTGTCAGAAAGATATACTGCTTTATATATCAAAATATAATCTTATATAAAATCATTTAAAATCTTTATATAAGAAAATAACAAGTATGCTCTCATATATATATACACTCAACTCATTCAAGGGTACCACTTACCCTATCCTTAATGAGTATTCCCCCCCCCCCCCCCCCCACCAGAGCCAAGGTTCTCGCTTAACCTTCAGCTCTGATACCAAATGTAACGACCCGAAAATTTCGATCCCGAAATTTTCATATAGTTAGTGGAAAGAAGAAAGAGAAAGAAGAAGAAACAGAAAACTCAAACTCAGAATCTCACATTCGCAGCGGATAAAATTATAATAGCAAATAAAATAACAGTTTACAAAGAAGAACTGTATCGGTACATTTACATTTTTACATCAGAGTTACAACAATTTCATAACACTGGACAGTTTTAAACAAACATGTACTAGATAAATAACAATATATATATATCACAGTGGATAAACACTCTATACGTTCCTGTCCTTCAGCTCTCCTCTTGAGCTCCAGAACATCCTTACCTGCAAATCTGTAATACTCAGTCTGACCTGAGCATTACATCAAAGTAACATCCGGGTCAGGCTGGAAACCAGCGTGAGTAAACCCATCTGACATGAATGACAAAAGCATACAACTTATTAAAAAACCGGGGTAACTTATATCAATTTACAACTTCACGAGCTGTTATAGGCATCACTTATTTCACACATCAATTTCAAGTACGAAAACTTAGATTAAATGGTTCAATTCACTTAAATAATTTCATTTCATCATATTGATTTCACATAGCAATTTATAAAGAATCGAAGTGGTTTCGGGTATTTACTAATACCCACTCCCGTCTCTTCGAAACCAATATCATCTTAACTTAAATTATTCAAGTGAAATACAACTCAATTTTAAATACAGGATGTCACCTAATTCATCAACAATAGATAACCACATCATCACAACTTAAATCAAACATATCTTATCAACATAGCATCACAAAACAACATATTAGGAATAAAAATTAATCAAAGACTTCCAATATCATTCTATTTATCCTTTAATTACATTTAAGTAATTAACCCTTAATTAATTTCACAAATTAATTATCCTTAACCCAATACGGTAATTAACCTTTAATTATTTCATTAATTAACTGCTAACCATAATCATTAATCATCCTTGATTAATAACATCAGTAATTAACTACCCTTAATTAATTCATCAAATAAATTAATTACTCCTTTATTATCTCTAATTAATCCCTTGATTTATTATACAAAATAATTTAATCCAAATTACTTTCACGCTTCCATCTTCCACTAATTACATCCAGTAATCATCATTAATTACTTCACTAAGTAATTATACTTCATCAATTACATTAAGTAATTATTATCAGATCATCAAGTGATTAAAAATTAATTAATTAATTTAAACTAATCACACTAAACACCATAAATTACATTAACTAATTAATTACTTTCATTAAGTAATTTAAACTTAAATAAACTCCACAATTGATTATCATTTAATTAATTAATCTAATTAATTATTTAAATTAATCACACTAATTAATTGCTAAATAATCCTTAGTTAATGACCTTTTTAACTATTAATCTTTCTTTAATTACTTTTCTTAATTAACTTCTAATTATAAATTATTCTAAATTGTTAATTTATAAATTAAATAAATAAAACATTCCTCAGTTATCTTATTCATTTAATCATTTTAATACTTTATTAATCTCTAAGAAAATCCATTTCTTATTGATGATTTCGTTAATATTCAAGTGTAATTAGAACATTTCATTTTAAATTTATATACATATTCCATTTTGAATTTGAGATTCAAAATGATATTTATTTAAACATTGAACAAATTTAAATTCAATTTATAATTCTTTTAAACAAATGTAAATAACATTTATTATTTACATTTGAAACTTATATCAGAAAAGCCTTTAAACTAATTTACTTAATTTTATTTAAAATTTAAACTTTTAAATGCATTACTATTTAACTTGCAAACTCAAGTTAACAAATCATTTAACTTCCATTTATAAACCCTTTTATAAAGAACTTCATTCAAAAATCAAGTTTAAATATTTGTTTGAAAACAAATTTAGTTTTAACAAGCCATTTAATTTAAAATTGTTTCAAAAACATTCAGCATTTAAAAACTTATTCAAATATCAAGATGTGAATTCAAGATACTTGAATCCACTATTTATTTAAAACATTTGATTTAAATTTGATTTCAACTTGTATTACCCTGATTTAAAATTCTTTATTTAATATCCAAATTTCATTTTAAAACCTTAAGATTCAAAAGCTTTTTGAAAACTGAGCTTAGCCTTTGAATTTCAGCACTGTTTTAAATTATGATTCAGATTAAAAATAAGAACTCAAATTCTAGAAAAAAAACTTTCAGGTTTCTTCCTTTAAAAAAACTGAAAACCCATTTTAAATATTTAAAACTTTTATTTTATTTCAAATTAGAATTCAAATATAAATTTGAATCCACACTTCAACTTGGATTTAAACTTTGTTTAAATCTTAGTATTCAAATTTAAATTTCATTTAAGTTTGTATTTATTTATTTATTTATTTAAAAAAAAACAATTACTGTCAGTTTAAAAAAACCTGAAACAGACAATTGACTCGAGCAAACTCCTCAATTACTTCGAGTCCACCAACAAGATGCTTCGAGCAACCCATCAGTTCCCTTCGAGTCAATCACAATCTCTCGAATACGAGACAGTGACAAGGTACCTCACCACGACACAGTGCTCTGTGCACCCGCACCAGCATGGCGACTAACTCCGACCATCAATGATTATCTTCGCACGTCGACTAGCATCCCCACATCCAAACCCAATTACCAGATTCCTCCATCTCAACTCGAAATGGAATTCGAGTTATTTAAACCAAACCTGGAAACAACATGTGCAGTCACCCCTACCCAAACCTGAAATCGCCTCGCCAGCCCAATTCCGACCACCGTAGTCATTGACACTTCGGCCAAACCCTCTTCTACATCCAAACATCAATCATCCAAAAGCTTGAAGCTCTCGATCCACTGAATAACCCAAAATGATCGAATTCCCAAACCTAACAAAAACTAGGGTTCTAAAAAGAGTTCTACTGCCGCAACCTCCACCATGAATTTCATCTCCAACGATGATTTTTCCTAGCTTCTACTAACCCTTCCCCATCACCTGGACGAACCCCGAGACCTCTCAACCCTTAGATCGTCAGGGATTTCCTCATGAAAAAATTCCAGACAAACCCAAAATACAAACCCAATGCATTATTAAAAATTCAGATTTTAGTTATAAAAATCAATACATTTCTAAACAGGTTAAAGTTATAATCTTGAAACATCAAATTATGATGTTTGAAAATTTTACTTATTTTGAATCTTGACTGTAATCCCCCAAATTTCCTTTGAAACTTGCTTTGATTTACTTCAAACAGTTTTAAATTTTAAATCTTGTTAAACCAACATCTCTTGTCCAGAAACAATTTTCTGAAATGAGTCAGCGGGATGAGATATGATTTTTGAACAGATTAAAATGCCTGTAGCCTGGAAAACAAATTCACATGTCTGATTTTTCTGACATGCACAACATTTTTATACATGTAAACATGTTTCAGACTCTAAAAACCATCATGCAATCCCATTTTAGACATACACTACTAGTTTACTTCAACCATTTAGCATATGAATTAAATTTAAAGTGATTCATGTTTACAGATAAAAAGCAGAGGTTCAACTAAGATCAGAGATATTTTAAAATCAACAGAAATTCAATAAGCATTCATGTATACAAAAATGCAGTGAAGTCATCACACAGTTTTTCGCAAGTTATTTAAGTTTTAAATCTAAATGTTTACTCACGTGTTAGAAGAAGATAACAAAGATCAGTTGATTAGGATTCCTGTTTCAAATTGCAGTTTTGAATTTGCCTAGCCTGCTTAAGAATTTACTTAAGTTGATGTATTGCAGTTAGCTTGCTGACGATTGAATTACATCTTCTATTTGAGTGGATTCTTTGCATTTGTTTTTAGGCTGAGTTGAATTTGAAGCCTCCCAGGTTGAAAATGAAGTTGATTTGCAACTTTTAAATCCTTGGCTTTAATTTTGTAATGATTTTGATTTGATGATTTAGGTTGAGAACGTGGTTGCTTAAAACTTCCAGGATTGCTAATTTTTTATTTTACAGGTTTGATTGATTTTTTTCTCCTTCGTTTTGAAATGAAGAATAGGAAAAGATTTGAAGCAAAAGGAAAGATGCATATATAGATTAATTTAAGATTTATTTAAATATAAAAGAAAATAGCCTAAATATATGACACTTGTTAAATTTCCTTGACATTTGTCAATTACAAATTTGAAGCATGTTACACATGTTACAATATGAATTAATTTATTAACATTTGTAATTATGCATTTTTTTTAAAGCTTTTAAATTTCATTTTTCCTATTTAATAAATACTTCCTTAATTTTGTAAATAAAGTTTTTTAAGGAAAATAAATGTAAAACAATTCTTATTCACATACTTTAAACCTAAAATATTTAGAATAATTATCTTTTAGATTTAAATTTAAATCCAAATTCAAATTCAGTTTCAGTTTAAAGTCCAATTTTGAAATCAACTCAACTATATGTAAGCAACACAGATTAAATTTGTAATCAAAAATTTTATTTAAAATATATGCATATATATACAAAACAATTTCAAATATAAATATTTATTTGATCAAATTCATTTGTTCAATCTATAAATTTAGTATTTCTATTGATTAATCCAATTATATTATTAATTATAATGCCCCAAAAATCCGGGTTATTACACAGTGATTGAGAGTTATTTGTAATTATTTGAATGGATTTATAAAAGTTATATTTACACGTATTAATATATGATATCATTATAATTAAATAAAAGATAATCACATGCGTCAATTCATTGAATCTTATGTCATTTGATTACATGTAATTTTCAGTCATACCATGTAAAGAAATAAGAGTGAAGAGAGAAAGTTAATCAAGAGAATTAATTAGAGAAGTTTTAATCAAAGAATGGGAAATGTTTCCTTCTTTCAAATAAAACATATTCTCTAATTCATTCTGCATGTACAATTGCGTTTCTCATTTTTCATTTTCTTTTTGTAACATTTTTGGTTCTCCTTTCTCTAATCGCTAAAAATATGAGATCTTTCATGGCTTCAATTATTCCTAAAATCAAATACAAATAAAATCAATTATGAAAAGTGGTTGATCCTTGCAACATTTGGTTGATGATTTCTAAATCTAGGAGATTTGATTCATCATTCAAAGTGCAAATCATTGGCCTCATTTTTGGTAATTCTAATTTCATTTATTTTTATACTCATCATATTGAAATGGTCTAAATTTATTCATATTATATATCTTCAATCTCATCATGTTTAAAAGGTTTAGATTTATTCATATTATATCTCTTCCGTCTTGTGTATTCATCTTATAATATAATTTTGATCATGTACTGTTCATCTTATTTAGTTATATGATCATTATGTAGATTTAACATTGAGTCTCTCCTTATTTACATATCCATTGGATATATGTTTACTATGGTTGACTTCAAATCCTTTATCTGTTTTATTTTGTGTCCCTTTTCTATAATCAGATCTGATTTATAATAAAACAAATTTGTATACCCATGTTTTTCGATATTTTCTGTCATTGATTTGGAATTGAAAAAAAAAGAATGTGAAAATATTTTATTATGTTGCTATGTTGCATATAAATATTTTATTATGTGTATACATAAACAATAATAAACTATATTAATCGGTTGTTTAATACAGTAAAATTTATTTTCAATCTTGTACAGTTAATTTCCAAAATGATTTGATTTTACTTGTTATAGTCATAAAAATAAAATTTTCCTTTTGTTTTAGAATCCCTTAGTGGTCATTTATGTATAGTTATAGACTTTTATTTCATATCTAAGATTAAAAGATTGAATCATTTTATTAGCATTAAATTTAAACACATATGTTACCTGTAACAACCCGCAAATCTGTATCCCTTGAGTCATCACTATTCTACATCAATCAACTCAAGATGTCCAGAAATGTGAACCATTTTGATTTAAGAAGAAGAGGTAGAAGTAGAAAATATAAACAACAACAGAATCTAACCAATGCAGCGGAATAAAATATAATATATATTAACTGGTCTTTACACAAAAGAAAACTATAGCTGTTTATACATACATCATCAGAGTTCCGCATCAATAACATACAAAGAGATACACAGCGGAATAATAACCAAATACGGAAGTACGTATTGCCATCCAGCTCGTCTCTTAAGCGTCACAGCATCATATCCTGTATCCTATAATACTCGATCTGACCCGAGCATTACAGTTAAATAACACCCGAGTCAGTTTGGAATACCAACGTGAGAAAATCACACTCAATTGATTATTAAGGTTTCAAAAATCCTTTGAAAACAAAAGCATCTCGTAAGACCACGCCACAAATAAAAATGTCGGTTTTTTACCTTACGATAGCTAAAACAATTTTTATAGAAATCCTCTGATATTATAATAGGGTCTACATACAAATACTTATAAAATAGCCGAAATTGTTACATTGTTAAATTCTAGCTACTAGCCACAGAGTGGGTAACACAAACAAAACTCATACAAGGCTCGTAGGGAAAATGGATTTCCATCTAATGACTAGGCACTGGGGTACCACCTGTCATAGTACGTGGCCCAGATCACAGTACCGAGGAGTACGCCCGCTCCCCTGCAACACAAGACCGAGACTACCCCTTACTGGATAATCCCGAGTGAGATCAACCCGCGGTTGGGATCAGCAACCGCCCACTAAGCCGAAATAAAAGGGACATCTAGACAGGAATGACCTCACCCTGCTTGGGTGCTACCCACCTAGCCTTGCTGCATAACCCCTGATTTTCAGTCATTCCCATTTGATGAGGCTTGAGGCTAAGCGTTACCTTTTTAGAACATATCCCTTAGAATGCCCATCGTCCACCTGAAGATGTTCCGAAAGCATTCATCCATACAAGTCCGTCCCGGGTTTGAACGGAACCGAAGGCACTATTCCTACTACATCCATTTTGGAAATATCCTCAGGATTAGTAGCGACTAGCCCTTGCACTTCATTGCTCCATCTTCGAATCCAAACTCGTTTTCCACGAAAACGTACAAACCGGATCGAAGTGGTTTTCGAGAAATAAATCTCGATCCCGGTCTCTTCGAAACGATCAACGCATTTGGACAAAATTGATTGTCCGTGATTTAACTATCAATTAACATTCACACATCCATCACACACAATAAATAATTTCCTAAATTATTTATTTATCTAAAAATATCTTTACAAGATATATTTCATTTCCAATCTTTTGAAAACAGTTTCAACCTATCTTCCTTTTTCAGAATAAATTCCAAGTATTTCTATTTCTACTGAAATCATCAAGCACAAAACTTTAGATTTAAAAATAATTTTAAACACTTTGTTGAAAAATATGTTAAACATTTAATTTAGAAAAATTACTTTAATACTTAATTTATAATAATACTTTTAGAAATAACTAAAATAAGGTTACCTTATAACTATACATTAGATTTTCTTCTTTAAACAAAATACCAAATCATTCTTTAAATATTATTACGATAATAGATTAAACAAAATACTTACTTTAGAATTTACTTTAAAACAATTTGGAAATAATAAATTTCCAAGAACATACTTTTTAAAACAACATTAAAACATTTATCTTATTTTTTTAAACTTATTTTGAAAACGTACTTGGCTATCCAGGGAAATATACTTCTCTTCACATTCTTCTTGAAATTTCCAATTCCAAACACTTGAACCAATTTCCAAATTGATTTCCAATTAACCCCATTTATTCCAATTTCCACTAACCCCAGATTTAAATCCTTAATTATGATTTAAATTATTTTTAACTGAAATACCAATTTAGATTTCTACAATTACTTCTTTATTCTTTTAAATAAATTTTAAACTGTGAATTTTAAAATAATTCTTTATTTCTATAAATAATATCAATTAATAATTCACTTCATTAATTTCTGTTCATTCAAAATCTTTTTGTGACGCCCCACCTCTATACCCACGCTAGCCAAGAACACTACGGTGTAGTGTCGTCAACTAGCACGGAGAATAAGGCTATTGAGGAGCGACCATCCATGTGATTTCTTATCACACGGTGGCTATAAATAATCTTCGGAAACAAACATAGAAATAAGCATAACACAAATCAGTCACAAACATCCATATCACAAAGGCGGAGGAAGATATGAATATATAACTAACACATGAAAGTGTACATCAGAGTAGTGGTCAAAACGATCCACAATAATACAAAAGAATAGCAACACGTGCTATACAAAAGAATACATCTATGAGTCTATATCTCAAGTGTAAACGACAAAAACTGCTAATCTAAAAGGTCAGCCAAAAGTCAGAGTAGTAAATCCCTGGGGGAGAAGTCAAGCAGAAGCACCTGTAACATCTCGGTCTGACCCGAGTATTGTTTATAAGAAAATAATAAACGGATCAGTCTAGCTATAAATATCAGATAACATGATATAAACAATAGATATGGCAAGAACATATAGTAACCATAAAGACATACTATGATAAGCATGTAAATGAAGATCATCAAGAGATCAAACAATATCAAAAGAATCTTCTAAAACATCCAAATTCACCTAAACATAAAAGTTGGAAAATCATAACAATGAAAGTCATGAAAATAGGTGAAGCACAAATTCCAGAAGACTACACAAGAAATCCAGAAATTACAATATAGGAGCATGAAAACTCACAAAATGGGAGCATGAAAACTCACCTACACGTGTAACACAAAGCGAGAAGCTATCTCATGGTTGCAAGCCATTAATTTTGACACACGAATGGCTCGAAGACCGTGGGGCGCTACCCCACATATGTGATGGCGAAACATCACACAAATGCGATGGCGAAACATCACAAGAGCGGGGCCTAGTCTCCCTCGCAGACAAAGAGACGTCGCACAGTTGCCAGTCTAAAACACAAAAATGATCGTCATGATCATCAAGAAGTGTCAATTACACTAAGTTAGTAAATACAAAAGTTTAGCTTCATGTCCCATAACCACTTGCTTAACTCAAATATTTACTAACAAACTGTAGATCTCCACTAGAAAATTGTCACAACAGATTCAATCGAACAAGTCCAAGAATTAACCGACGAAGTAAACGCAAGCGTTTCATACCACTTGTTTTACTAAGTCGTTTAATTAGATTTCTCATACGAGTGAGGTAAAGGTTTGTATATACTAATAGATTGGAAATTGGTTTGAGAAAATGAGCTTTGTTATAAAATAGTGTTGAAATCATTTGAAGAAAGAGTTTTGATATTTACTACTGGTATAGAAAACCTTTATATTTTAAAGTGACAAATCATAGAAGTGATTGTAGAAACAATCAATCATGAAAACTCACATACGAAGACGTGAATAAAATCCAAAGAGATCAATAAAGAATCCATGGAAATAAATATTCAAAAATCCATAAAATCGACCGAGAAGCCAAAGATAGTTTGTCTCGAAGAGTGGTCAACTCAGCATCTCAACGAACAAGTTCTGTTGAATGCACTTCAGATAAGATCCCCTACGGAGGGGTGGTCCAGGGGGGTGGGGGGGCAACCCCCCTGCTATGGGGCCTGACCTGCCCGGTCAGGTCGCGGGGGTCCAGGGGGCAGCGCCCCGTCCAAAACGGTATGACCTAGTGAAGGGAGCGACCTATCGGGATAAAGTCCAACGGCCTACGAGTTAAGGGTCCAACGACCTATAGGTATACGCGAGGCAGCAGAAGCGAGCGACCTAACAGAAGTGAGCGACTTATGGGACTCGTGACCTAACAGTGGTGAGCGACTTAAGGGACTCGCGACCTAACAGTGGTGAGCGACTTAAAGGACTCGCGACCTAACAGAGGTGAGCGACTTAAGGGAGATAAGGTGGAACGACCTAGTGGGTTAAGGGTGGTCAAGCGACCTAACTGATACGCGGCTTAAAACCCAAGCGACCTAACGACCTAACAGTTCATACGATCTAGTGGTCGAACGACCTATCGATTTTAACTCGCGAGCGACCTATCAGTTCTACGAACTTAAGGGATGAACGACCTAGGCCCTAAAGCGAGGCGACCTAGAGGTCGAAGAGGTCGAGCGACCTATCGTGAAAGAAGCCATACAACCTTCCCATAGCGACCTAAGGTTTGTTCACGACCTAACGATACAAAGGGGGTCACGCGACTTAAAATGAGTAAGGTCGAGCTACGACCTAATGATGTGGACGGCCTAGCGACCTAAACTCGAACGACCTAGCTCCGAACAAACATCACGATGGACCAGCGACCTATGGCAGTAACTCGCGAGCGACCTAAAGCCCTATCTCGTGAGCAACCAAACTGCGAACGGGCAGAAGTGGCCAGAACGACCTATACGCAGTTTTTCAACAAAAACACTAAAAGTTGGAGTTTTTTCACCAATTCGATTCAAACCAAATGCAAATATACATGCAAATATGATAGGGATTCACTCCCAACAGTCCAATATAGTTATAGGCTAGAATTGTGAGATAAAAATCTCACCTTTGCACTCAAATTTATGAAGATGAAGCTTGAAAGCAAGGAGAAGCAATCCAAAGCTTGAATCCAGTATCTTCTACTTGAATTTGGAGTTGAATGTTGGATTTGCAATTGAATTTGTGCTTGGAGTTTTAATTTCCCATTCTCTTCACCATTAATGCCAAAGCTTGAGTTAGTTAGGAAATTTATGAAGAGTGAGGAGAAGGGGGTTGGAACTTGGGCCTAATAGGCTAAACTAACATAAAGTCCAAAGCGGGAAAAGTTAGTGAAATTTCACTAACTCCAAACCTATCGATGTTTATACGTAAAAAAGTTGTAAACGACATTTCGAACTCAATGGAAGTGGTCTCGAGTCCTAATTTGACCGTTTGCAAAAAGTAGCTTTTCGGACCAATGTCTGATTAACGTTTTAATATTTAAATAAAATATTTAAATATAAACTCGATAAATATGCGGGTTATTACACTTTTTCTTTTCATACTCGTAGTTATTTATTAGTATTTTAATATCACTTCCATTTCTTTCAATTCATTCTTAATTTATTCTAATTTCCTACAATGATTTCGCTTACAAATTCACTTCTTTTATTTTCTTTCCAAAATCCAATTTATATATTTTTGGTAATTCATTATACCCAAATATATCCAATCAAACCATAGCATTCAATATTCCAATATAATTCATCATAGAAAATCAAATAATCACAACAGAGAATGTTAAATAATTTAAATAAATGTTGAGGGACCCAGTTGGATCCCTCCAACCAATTTTTCCTGCATCCACATATGTTAGCACAACGTAACAATCCAATTCCACTTTGAAATGGAACATCGTGGTGTAGGGTTTAGATATAATATGTGCTATATAATGCGAGAAATCAAACATTCCATGATATAGTATATTCTACAATATAGCACATCAATCAATTCAACCATTCAAAAAATTATTTAAATTTAACCATTTTAAACTTAAATAGAATCCAGAAGAGTGAGATTAACTCACCTTTTATTTTATTAGCATCCATTTGCAATCTAGCTTGCTTTCTTCTCAATTTTTTTGACCTTGAATAAATAATTTACATTTATTTAATATTCGAAATAAACTCGAACAATTCAATCCACCATTTAAAATTTTATTAACAGTTGAATTAATCGAATGATTAAATTTCCATTTATAAATTTAATTACCAATGATTTTATTTTAACCTAGAAATTAAATTTTAAACTGATTCCCTTTTTAATAAATTAAACGAACTGATCAGTTGATTTTAACTACAAAAAATCTTCCCTTTTAAAATCTTTTTGAAACTAAAATAAATTTAATAAGTTAATTAAAACAGTTTAATTACCAACCCTTTCCTTTAATAAAATAAACTAGTAGAGGAAATAAAAATCCATTATACCTGTATATCATTTGACCTTTGAAACAACATACAGGTGTATAAAATAATTCATAGTGATTCCAAAATCAATGTTATATAAAAATTTCTATCTTTTTTTTTTGCTTAATTAACAGTAAGCTAATCATTAGCATATATAGACATTTATTTTAAACAACTGTAATTCTCAAATAAATATACATGTTATTAAATCGAATTCGAGAAATCAGTTCGAAAATCTCACCTTCATATGCTATCGCGAGTGCCGCGTCTCGACTATTCGATGCCGTCGACACCCAAACCGCGCGACTCGAGCTGATGCACAAACCTTCGCCATTGACCCAATTGCGACCAGCGCGCTCGAGATTCGAATCTCCTCGTCACTTCAACACGTGCGCCACTGAAGTCGCGCAACCACATCCGCCTCACGAATCGTTCCCATGCTTGCCTCCACGAGCACGGCTTCGCCAGCCTCCCTGGCACCGCCGCGAGATTCGATTCGCTCTCCTCTTTGTCGCCCTTGGCATTGATTTATTTTTTCGATTTGCTGGATTCGTTAATTCAATTGAAGAAAAAGAAAGGGAAAAGGAAGCGGCCATAAATTTGTTTGTGCTGGGAAGAAAAGAGAATGAGGGGGGTTTATTGATTTCGAGATTTCCAAATCCATTATATTTTCTTCTTCGGTTGATATAAAGTTGATGGAGGGGATGTTTGTGTGCTGTACTACTTGCTATAGTGCTTAAGAGATGATAGAATCGTGGCTGATGGGAAAAGAAATGGCTGATAGTGACCAGATATAAAAATATATATATTTAAGTTAAATTTGAATTTTTCGATATAAACTACACGGGTTTATCTATCGTACGAACACACGACAACTCCAAACACTACCAAATTTGAAATCCGATAATAATACAATATAACGGATCCAATAAAATTGGTTTTGTCGAATTCCGAGACTGTGCCTCAGAAGGCTATTTTTTTATTTCAATTCAAACGATATATTTTTAACACTGACAAAACATCTTTAAATTCGATTCTATCACTTTTATTATCTTCAGTATTATCATTATAAATTTCACAAGCCTTCAAATTATTTTTAACAGGCTTAAAATTCCAGATTCAATAATTTTACCCAATTCGATAATTAAATTCAACAATTAATTATCAAATAAATACTGATATTTGAAATTCAAGTTTAAAATTAACTTTCAAATATTTAAAATCAATTAAATATTTTGATTTTGAATAACCAAAAATTCGGGGTCGTCACACTACCTAAATTGCAATATTTAGACATGTATATAAATTTGTGTGTTATTTTTAAATGAATACATAACTTGCAATTATTTATGCATGTGTTTATGTTACTTTAATCTGATTCAAAAGGACATTTTTGTGAAACTATAGAATTTAATTTCAAGCTCTTCCTTAATTGAAATCTTTGTTACAGTTGTTAATTCTTGTTTTGACGAACTCATATGTGAAGGAAAACTTATTTTAACATGTGTATGTGTGAACTTATCAATTATTATACATGTATATTTTTTACTTAAAAAAAACTTGGACAACAAAGTCATATGCAAATTCTATTGTAAATGCCATTTAATATGTCATTCAATGTAATTAAAAAGAAAGTGAGAAACGTAAGGGTTTCTCTCTCTACATTTATATTTGTAGCCTTATCTTTCCTCAATTTATTATACATATCAAGAGAAAGAAAACTCTCATGCTTAGTTACACAAATATACACTTCTTGTATGTTACACTTATATTTCACAACACGAATGTACTTGATATATTCATTCCACTACACATAGACGCATGTGATGTGCTCATAATCATTTGCGATTAATAAAATTAAGTTGAATTAATGCTTTTATAATAAACATTCAATTGAAAATTTAATATACTATCAATCTAATAAAAGATAGAGAAATATGATAATTCTCTTTCTTTCTCCAATTAATATTGTTTACTTTCTTAGTTAATTGCATAGCTATTAAAGAAGGAAACTAAAGGTTACTTTCTAATATTTATTTTAATAATTAACTACTGCACACATAGGTGTATTTGATACACTCATTCATATAAATTTATATAATATTCAAACCCTTTTGAAATCTTTTTACCAAATTAAATAAAATTTTGATTTTATTTAAAAGAAAATTTAGATAAGATCTAAATGCATTTAGACACCAAAGGCCTGATAATGATCCAAAATGGTAAATTTTTAGAAATTCACCCATTTTTGCCACTGCAGGCTGGCCCAGTTCCTTCAATGATATTAGAGCAAATAGCCTATGCAGGATAAATTAGTCATGTTAGGTCTAACTAATTAAGCTTGTGCACTTAGTACGGTGTTTAGAAATGTGATGTCTAGGATTGGAATTAGGTAATTAAGAATCCTATCCTACCTGGCCACCTACCTGGCCTAAAAGGTGATGTGAGCACAAAGGTTACCCCTAATAGAAGAGAACCAATTTGAATTGGGCCTTAGGCTAATTTTCAAAATAGTTTTGAAAATTAAGACATGATTTTAAATTTGAAATTTAAAATAAAAACAAGTTTATTATAAAAGGTTATAATATAGCATAAATTTTAAAATGTTTGAAAACGTAATGTGTTAATTTCAAAATTTAAAATTTATTAATAAGAGTAATGAAATAAATAAAATAAATAATTTAATTAATTAATTAACACCTATAAGCATGTATTATATATGTTGATATATGTTATGTTATTTTAAAGTGGTAAGATAACATTAGTGTACATGTATGTACGATAAATTTTGAAATTGATATAATTCAATTAAAATTGTTTAATTAAATAAAATAGTTAAAGGTCAGTTAAATAAATTAATTAAAGATTAATTAATTAAGTAAAAATTATGCATATATAAGATATATGTGTTATATTATAGAGGTTATAGTATACACTATAAAGGTTATATGTAACGACCCGATATTTTCAACCATTCGCATCCATTATAAGTGTATAGGTAGACACTCATGCCGGAATTGAATTGCTCAAAATACCGTGTTGTAGATAAAAATTTGGCAAATCTCAGAATATACAATAAATAAAGTCACAGATTCACAGACACAGAGTAATAATAATGCAGCGGAAGTAAAAGAAATAGTAGTTCATGAAGCTACTATATAAAATATCAGAGTTACATAAAATACAACAGAAGAAATAAAGTACAATGGAAGTGTCACTACATAGAAGTCTACTAATACAAGAGCTGAAAGGAACAACAGACTGCAAAAGATAAAACTTGACAAGTAGATAATCTCCAGCGATTCCAATCTCCAGAAAGTGGAAATCCAAATCTGTGAATAACTCAGGCTAACCCGAGCGTAAATAAAAATACAAACACTTGAGTCAGGACATACATACTTATACAATGTAAACCAACTCAAGTGAACTGTAGAAAAGTACAAGTAACTTAAAGGATGCTTGGGACCGTCCATCCTCTAAGGATCCGTTAAACTATTTACTATGTAGTAATACTTCGCTATTATAATAGTGTCTATTAGTAAAATAAACTTACTTTAAAATAGCTTTAAGGCTTTACATTTTCCACCTTAACACATAAAATATTCCCATAGTCTATACAATACCGTAATCTCCCCCGGAATGGGCGTCGTCAGAGAGCACTCCATAGATATGGTACAAAACCAAAATCGTATAAGGCGCGCTAGGGTAGGTGACACGGCACAACTAGGCAATGCCATGGTAGATACACCAATTACACTTCCGGACCGGTGGTAACGCGTAGCGCGCAGCTACCGCCCACCTCGAACAACACTCCCATATCAAAGGTGCGCACCAAATAATCACAAAGTAATAGAATGACACATGAAGAAGTGCGTCCGATCAAAGGTGCTACCTTATTAGTCCGTCAATCGCTCCTGTTTTAGCCACCTTATGCCAACTCACGGGAGTCGGGTCCACGTAATATACCTCGAGAACGTCACCACCATCCTACTTCATTATGGAATCTCCACCGCATACACTGTTGTTAAAGTGGTTTTCGGCATTGGCCGGCTATAAGACAATATCCGATCCCAGTCTCTTTAACAACCAATCGTTATTATAACCCGTGGTTATAACTTTTAAAACAATATTTTATACTTCAAAATAAAGTATCCCTTTCAATCCGAATCTTTATCAAAATAAAGATTAAATCATTTCCAAAACTATTTCAATAAATCAACATACCATATCTTTCAAATTCAAATATTTATCAAAATAAATATCAAGTCATTTCTAACCATTTCAATATATTAAATTATCATATCCTTTCAAAACTCCTTTCAAATCATTTTAATATATTAAAATATCATATCCTTCAAATTCAAATATTTATCAAAATAAATATCAAGTCATTTCTAACCATTTCAATATATTAAATTATCATATCCTTTCAAACTCCTTTCAAATCATTTTAATATATATAAATATCATATCTTTCAAAATTTCATTCCAAAATGTTTTTTATAACAAAATATCATATCTTTCCAAAGCTTCATCTAAAAACATTTAATATATATCAAAATATCATATCTTTCGAAAGCTTCAGTTTCAAATCATTATATAAGTTCAAATCCAAATATTCAACTTTAAATACCCTTTAAATTCAAAGATATCATTCATTTATTATCATCCCAAATCACCTTCTTTATAGCTTATATTTTAATCAAAATAATTCATTCAAACCATTTAAAATTTAAGTTTATATACTTTCAAATCAAGTATTCAATTTCCAAAGTTTTAAACCATTATGAGTTCATTTACTAAGTTAAAACCATAAACATTGAAAATTTCAACCTTTATAACATTCAGAAAAAGGTGCTGAAAGTTATACTTGAAAACATTTCAATTTAAACAATTTAAACATTATAAAAATCATATTTTAACATTCAAAGATGTTCATTAAATACTCTTTTAATTAATGATTTTTATAAAGCAACATTTTATAATTAAATCAAATTTCACAAATCCACTGAATAAATTCAAGTGTAAACTTCCTATCTTTACATTTAACACTTTATTAATGTTTACATTTCCAAATTATCATCTCACAAACTAAACTAAATTCCCAATTTATTTAATTAACTTAAAACTTTAAACAAAACCAAATTCCACATTTCCAAATCAAGTTGTATTTTCAAATTTCACTTTTTAAGCATCCATTTATTTAACCACTTAAATTCATAGAAAATCAATAATACTTTAATAAATCACTTAAATTAAAATTTAATCAAATTATCATATTTTGCCAATTTCTAATAAAATTAAATTTCCATTTTATTCATATAACTTAAATATCGTTTTTAACCAAAGTTCCACATTTCCAAACTTAAGTTATATTCAATAATCCAATTTAACAATTCATTAATTACATTTTTAACTCATAGAAAAAAAATCATAATTTTCTTTATTTTAAAACATTTAAAAATCTATTTAAATAAAATTTCATAAATTTATATTTTAAAATGCTTAAAAATATCCAAAATACTTTATAAAATAACCACAGGTCTGTATATAGTTTTCTAACCTAGGTCAAGTGATACGGATATGTATCATTTCAATCCACAGTTTAAAAAGAAAAATCCGGGTTCTATCATTTCAAACCCGCAATCCCGAGTTAAATAAAATAAATAAAAACCGTTCAGGCTTATCATTTCAGCCCATAACGATTTTTCCCTATTCTAAAGTCCGTTCGGGTATGTATCATTTCAACCCATAGTGATTTCTAATCTATAGGGAACTTGCAGTGTGATAAACATATATAAAAATGAACAGTAACAACATATATATAATAACAGATGATATGACATGAAATTTAACAGGTTTAACATCATATATAATTAATCACAGGCAGTTATAACATCACATATTTTTTCTACACATTCAGTTGTTGTTTCACAACTGCATAAGTATAAATGTCGTGTGAGTTTTACTCACCTTTTTAGCTGGAGATTGCAATACAAAGGACATAAACGGATTCCAAAAGGCAAGATGACACAACAATAGATCCAAGTGGGAAGAGAACCAAGCTCAATGATCTTGTCACAACCCATAAACAAAACAAAACATAAACATAGATTCAATACCCGATTGAATTGAAATAACTTTGGAATAAAAAGCAATATGAACACACGATCTTTTGCCTTGCTTTATATTATTGTTTTGCATGGCCTAGGGGTGTATGTGGCTCAAATTTGGGCATAGCATGGCTCAAGTATGAACACAAGAATGCACGGCTACAAGGCATTGAAGGTGGAGGGGTTACAACTTGAGAATGTTAAGGGTTTAAGGCAAAATAGCATGTTTTGGTCAATAAAAGGGCTCGGCCTTGGAGTGGTTTGGCTTGGCCATTCAAGTTCAGATCTGGAATGATGTTGGGGTGGTGTGTGGTGGTCTGGTCAGAGGTGGAGGTGGCGGCTAGAGGTGGTGGTGGTGGTGGAAAATAAAGTGGTGAAGCAACAAGGCTCAAACTAGCATGTTTTCAAGGCATAGGTTCGATTTTGAGGGGTTTTGTCATCATGGTTGGCTCAAATATGGTCATACCTAGAGTGTAGGTGGTGATGATGGTAGGGAATAGATGTAGAGAGTGGTGGCCATGGAAATAGTGAGGAGGCCATGCAAATAGAAGAAAGAAACGAGACAAAAGTATGGAAAAAATAGAAGAAAAAGTGCAAAAAAAGGAGGCCATTGCCTAATTTTTTTCTCCTAGCCGTGAATGAATGAGAAGTGGAAATTTTTTTTAGTGAATGAAGACTGGAATACATGGCCATACAAAGTAATATACAGCCAAAAGAAGTAAAGGCTAATAAATAAATAAAAACCGCCAAAGAGTAAATGAGGAAACGGTAAAAGAAATGACTTACGTTTCAGAAGCTTTTAAAACCTTTGGTATTTCCTTAATTTATTCATATAAGTTTATATTACTGAAATTAATAATGATTCCAGTCAAAATTTCGAAAATATAACAAAATATAAGATATATATAAATATTTATTAATTATATAAGGCTAAAATAAGAAAATAGCACAAAATTGCAAACTAGTCTAGAAAAATGGAAAATAAACAGAATGAACTTTGGAAAATTTATATGGACTTGTAAAAATATGTATAACAAAGATAACAACATAAAAGTAAAAATGCATTCAAAAAATATATAAATTTTAATTTAAATATAATTTAAATAAAGAAAATAGTAGAAAAATGGAAACTAGGCTTTAAAATTTGGAAATAAATTCAATAAGCTTTTGAAAAATTAAAACATTACTTTAAAAATATTTAAAAGACAAAATACACTTAAAATAACATATTAACACATATAAAAAAAATTAAATTAAAGAAAATAGAAAAAGATTTAAAGAAATTGCTTAAAAATCCAAAACGGTGTCCAGAAATTACAAATAAATCACCATTGAATTTGGAAAATTGTTTACTTCATTTTAAAATTATTATAATACAAAAATATACATACAATAACATAAATATACAAATTAGGATAAGATATATCAAGTAAAATATCATTTATATACATTAAAACAAAGAATATTGTTAAATAACTTAATATACACACAATATTGAAAACATTATAACTTTCATAATTTAAATCCGTTTTCAATGAAACGAAAAGCAGTATTCAAGTTATTTCATCTATTTTCATAAAAAATTTAAGATTTTAAATAATTTAAGTTTGAAGTTTAAAAGTTAAAGTTTGACCAGTTTGACCAGAAATTCACTTTTCAGTAAAATATTCAATTTATACAAGTTTGAAACTATAATTCACATAAAAATCAACATTTATATTTAAAAATGAAATGTTTGAAATAAAACAAATTTATATGATAACAATAATTCCATACTATGAAAAGTATACATTTAACAACAAAAGTCATACAATATCTCAAGAATCTCAGAGATCAAAAAGAATGTCATACTTTTTATTTTATTCACCAAACTAGAAATATTGACACATATATCAATGCCAATCGCAAAATTGGTGAAATACAAATTCTAGAAATCATCAATTAGAAATCCAGAAATCACAAAGGGGGAGGCCTATTACAAAGGGGAGCATGAAAACTCACCAATATGTGCATCACAAATGGGTCGCTAACCCATGGTCGCAAACCATAGAGCCGGTGCAACGACGTAGTACAATATCGGTATGCCCGAGGAACCTGAAACTCGAATAATTCAAAACAACGTCGTAGTACAATACGGTACGTCCGCTGAGCCGAACTCCATAAGAGAACATGGGTTGCTAGCCCACAAAAATGAGTTGAAATTCCAAAGAACGCATAGGTCGTTAGCCTATAAAATAAATGAGGCGAAACTCAATAAAACGAGGTATAGTCCCCCACGTGGACAAAAAGTCATCGCATATCGCTAGCCTAATCACAAAATGATCATCGTCGATGATCAAGAAGTGTCAATTACAATAAGCTGGTAAACAAATGAGTTTAGCTTCATGTCCCATAACTACAGGCTTAACTTAAATATTTATGAACAAATTGCAGTTCTCCACTCGGAAATTGTCACAAGAATTTCAATCGAACAAGTCTATGAATTAACCGACAAAGTAAATGCAAGCGTTTCATTCCACTTGTTTTGCCAATTCGTTTAATTGGACTTATCGAACGAAAGAGGTAATGGTTTGTATATACTAATAGATTAGAAAACGATTTTATAAACGGACTTTGTATTAAAAATAGAGTTGAAATCATCTTTATGAAAGAGTTAGAATATTTACTACTAGTATAGAAACCTTTGTATTTTAAAGTGACAAATCACCATATTTGATTGTAAAAACAATCAATCACCAAAAATTCACATTCGAAGACGTGAATTAAATCCAAAGAAATCGATACAAAAATCCATCAAAATGGATATTCCCAAAAATCCCCAAAAAGAAGTTATCAAAGTCAACAAAGGTGATAACAACAAATTGGATGTAACATCCCTGAAATTTTAGTTAAGATAATTGATAATTAACTAAATTTTTGGAATTAACTTGTGAATTTATTTGTGAATTAATTAGAAATTTCTAAAACAAAAATACATTTTAGATTTTTAATAGAAATTTTGATTTGAAACTTAAGTATAAGTATTTTATAAATAATATTGGATTTAAAAATAAATAGAAATAAAAGTGGATTTATTAGTTCTATATTTCCAAAGGACTAATATATGTGGATATATAATTTTTTATTTGTAATGAATAATTTTTCAAATCATTTGTTTTAAAATTGTATTAGTACAAAATATAATGTAAGGAAATTAAATAAAATCTTGTTTTCTAATTTTAGAAAATATATTTTTAATTTGAAAGTTATGCTTTGAATTAATGTGGTAAATTTTTAAATATATTTAAAGGATAACTTCCAATATGATATTAAACAAGGTTAAATAAAAAGTTTTAAAATATACATATGTAAAATACTAAAATGAAAAGAATTAAAATAAAATTATAAATTAAATCAAGACAAGGTTTAAAACACAATTTAAATTACATTGGACATTTGTAAGAAAATTTTAAAAACATGATTTGTAAATTAAAAATAAAATAGGGTTTAAAAACATAAACATGATTTGCAAATAAAAATAATATATAAATGTATGAGTTGAAAATAAATATGAATATATTTATGTACTAAACTAAATTTAAGTTTAAATATAAAATGTATTACATAAACATTTGTAAATATAAAGATTAAATAATTTTAAAGGTTTGAACTATAAATTTTAAATTAAATTGAATATAGGGGTTTAAACAAAATATATAAATTAATTTAAAGTAAGGGATTAAAACTAAATTTTAAAAGTTAATTGAATTAAAGGACTTAAACATAAATTTCTTTGTTTTAAACAAATGTAAGCATCATGTTATGAAAATTAAGCAAGTGTGATGAATCAACATGGAAAAATTTACAAGTGGCAAGGGAATTATTTTTTTTTCTTTTGAAAATTCAATTACACAAACAATATGTAGGAAAGAAAATTAGCAAACTAGGAAATCAAAATTTTAGCATTCTCAAAACCAGATGAAAACAAAAGCTAAAAACAATCAAAACCAGATTCAAAAGTAAATTCAACAGCAAATTTAAACAAGAACAGATCAAAGAAAGCATTGAAAACCTGATTCACAAGAAACTTCAACTTAATTCAAATCTGGGAAGCAAAGCACAAACCAGAGAGACATTAAATCAAATAGCTCGATCTTCAACCTGATCAAGCATGCAAGATCAATATCAAGCTTCAAATTTAGCTCAGTTTCAAACTCTAGAAAAAAAAGGAAATTAAAGAAAAAATACAGGCTTGCTTCTCCTCTGTCTCTTCTCTGTTGCAAATACCCAGGTGAGCAAACCCTTTACCTTATACACATTTTGGTTTGCATGAAGTTGGTATTGATGAATGTTTATGAATAAGCTGGTATATGATTATGATTGCATTGGGGTTTCCTGTGAATGAATGTTGAAGTTCAAATATAAGCCTGCCGGTATAAATTGAGTTACCCATGTTCTTGTTTTCTTCCAGACCAGATTTACAAACAAAATTCTCATCCTTTGATTTAATAACTGATAGACTAAGAATATAAACAAAGGTTGTTTGTTTGATTTTAAGCTAAGTTTTGAAAATTTATTAGAGTTAAAACAACTTTTAATCTTCTCTGGAAATCAAGAAATCAGAGCTAACTTTAAATAAGCCAAGATTCGAGCTTCATAAGTTATGAATTCAGGTGTATAAATGGAATTATTATACCTTAATATGATTTTTAAAGCAAGATATATCATTTTTAGATCAAAAATTCAAGAGCAGTTTTGGTTTATACGAACTTATTTGTTTTGAGAAATTCCGGTGATCACGTCGATGGGGGAGGTCGGGGTTCTCTATGGTGATGGAGGAGTGATCGGAGGGTCGAGGAAAAATGCTAGAAGGATGGTTTGTGACCGGAGGTGATGGTGGTGGATCGTTTTGGTTGCTAAACCTAGTTTCGAATAGGTCAGGTTGTTTCGTTTGGCACGGCACCTATGGTGCATCGAGTTCATCTGAACTCTGGGATATTGAAGTCTGGATGATGGTGAGTGTTTTGGCCGGAGGTGCTGAGTTCTGGTGATCGGAGGAGTTGGTCATGGTGATTTCCAGGTTTTGTTTTCTGGTACCTGTATCGAGCTTGAATGCTCGATTTTGTTTTGAGGATTTCATCATCGATCTGATGATCGGAATTGGACTGAGGGAAGATCGGCGATGTGGGAGGGTGGTCAACGTTGGCCGGAGTTGGCCAGAGCCACGGTGCATGTGCACGGTGCATTTCTATTTTCTGATGACTTTTGGTTTTGTGCAGTGAAGTTGGTATCGGGATTTACTCGAGTGATTTGAGTATTTACTCGAAGTAAATTAGGGTTTGACTCGAAGGAAATTTTGGGTTTTGCTCGAGTATTAGTTGTTTACAGGTTTTTGATAAAACCTGTCACTTTCTTGATTTTTTTATAAAAAAATGAATTTGAATTTAAAACAAGTTTAAATGGATTTAAATTTGTGAGACAGATTTAAACAAAGTTTAAATCTAGTATGAAGTTTAGATTCAAATGAAACTTTTGAATCTTAAAGTTTTAAATTATTTAAAAGTGGGTTTTTTCAGGTTTTTAAAACCTGACAGTTTTCAGATTTTTAATTTTAGTTTAAAATCTGAAAACAGAATTTAAACTGGGTTTAAATTCAAAGTTAAGTTAAGTTTTCAAATAAACTTTTAAATATTAAAGTTTTAAAATGAAATTTGGGTTTTAAATTAAGGTTTTAAATCAAGATTTTAAAAGAAAGTTTAAAATCAAAGTTTAAATCAAAAATTAAAATATGGATTCAAGTCCCTTTGAATCCAAATCTGGAAATTAAAATTAGTTTTAAATCTGAATGTGTTTTAAACAAGTTTAAATTAAATAGCTTTTAAAAGTATATTTGTTTTCAAATAAATGTTAACTTGATTTTGATAAAATTCTTTTATAAAGGTTTTCTTAATTTTGAGTGAAGAGTTAAATAAATTGTTTTAACTTGAATTTTGATGCAGCCCAGCCTGAAGCGAACTCATGTGCCTTAAGTTGCTTACGAACTAACGAGACTGAGCATGCATTGCAACTAGAGGATGGCAAGCTAAGAGGGAAGGAAATTGCACTATCGTTAAGTCGCTCACGACCTAACCGGTCCTTAGGTCGCTCACGACCTAACCAGGAACCAGAGGAGGAGATGGCCCGATCTCGCGACCTAGCAAACACATGACCTAATGGTTTACGACCTAACGAGATAGTGCCATTCTATGATAAGCCACTTCAGCGACCTAACGAGAATGAGCTACTGTCAGTAGTTCGCGAAAGATCTTGCTTAAGTCGTTTCAGAAGAAGGACGCGTGAAGTCCATTAAGTCGCTGCTGGATGATGTTAGGTCGTTCACGACCTATGTTGAGTCGTAAGTCGTTATAAAGATAGGTCGTTCATGTTGTGTATGTTGTTCGGTCGCGTGCGACCTGGGTCGTGTTAACTCGTGTCATTTTTTTAAGTCGTTAAGTCGTGTCATTTTTAAGTCGTGTATTTTTTGTGTTGTAACTGTTAAGTCATGGGGTTGTATAGGTCGTAACCCGTGTGTTTTTTGGTCATTTGGGTCTGTTAAGTCGCCTGTCTTTGATGTTGAGTCGTTCGATGATGGGTCGCTGCCGACCTATGCTAAGTCGTTCAAACGAGTCTTGTACATATTGTAAGCCTATAAATAGGCATGGTGTTGGTCATTTGTAACTTGGTTGATTTTGAATGAAACTTTGTTTGAGTGCTTTGTGCCTCTTTGAAATTGGTAGTTGAGTGTGATCTCCTATCTCCACTTTCGGTTATTCGAGTGTGCTCGAATCAATGATCGTTGAAGCCAATTCACGGTATCAAGTGCGCTTGATCAACGTTTGAAGAATTGTAGATCTTCTTTCATGGTATCGTGCGCGATCAACGTGTCGAAGATAGCTAGAATTCGGTATCTTTTTGATCAACGAATTTGGGCATTTCAGTATCTTCAATCCACCGTTTGCTACTTTTATCATTTCATCTATTTTCCGTAATTCCGCTGCGTCATTTTTGGTATCGGAGCCTGACTTAGCCAATCATAGCTAAGCCGAGTCTTGGAGCCGAGGAGTTTGAAGTTGAAGTTCATCTTGTTGAAGTGTTTGTGATTGTGTAATCATGCCGCCGAGGAGAGCTAACCGCCATCAGAATGTTGAAGCATTGTATAGAAGAGAAAAAGCCGAGCAAAAGGAACAACGTATCAATGAGAAATTTGATGAAGGCATTGAGAAATTAGAGAAACCGATGATTGACATGAATGAAGGTTAAAGAAGAAGGTCGCCAATCTCGAACCATGGAGGAAACCGAGTTTTGCCATCGGTTACGGAAGCGAGGAGGGTGTCACCACAATCTTTTAGAGAAAGAAGAGAAACATCAATTTCATCGAGAAGAGATCACCATGAATATAGACATGAAGAGAGAAGAACTCCACATGAGTTTGAAGATGAGCCATATCGAGATGAAGAGAGACATAGTCGAAGAGACATGCGTGAACGAAAGGATGTTGATGGTCGAGATCGATATAGACGTACATTTGATTATGATGAAGATGGTGATAGAGCTAGCATTCAATATCGAGATCGAGACCAAGTTCAAAATTCATACCGGGATGTAGAAGATGATCGACGTTGGGAGTCCAAGATGAAGACAGAAATTCCAGAATTCAAAGGTGGTATGGTAGCAGAAGAATTTCTGGATTGGTTGTCTAATGTTGAAGAAATTTTTGACTTCAAAGAAGTTCCTGAGAATCGAAGAGTTAAGTTGGTTGCTACTCGTTTGAGAGGTAGAGCTATGGCGTGGTGGCAACAAACCAAACTTACACGAGAACGGATGGCGAAGTCGAAGATTGAATCATGGGAGAAGATGAAGAAACTGATGAAAGCTACATTTTTACCTTACAATTATCAATCACTTATGTATCAGAGGTTGCAGAATCTGAGGCAAGGGACGAAGACTGTTAATGATTATGCTGATGAATTTTATCAACTGATTGCTCGAAATGATATCATGGAGACAGAGGAACAATTGACAGCTAGATTTATTAGGGGGTTGAGAATGCAGATTCAAGACATAGTTAATATGTTCGATCCGAGATCAGTTGCAGAGGCACATCAGAAAGCGTTGGCTTGGGAGAAGCAGGGAAGACGAGGAGGTGGTGTGTTTCCAAGTTCCAATTTTCAAAGCAAGGGTGCTAGTGGGAGTTCCAATGTTTCGAAAACTGTCAGTAAACCAGTGGTGAAAGAGGTTGAGAATACGAAGATCAACAATAGTTTCAAATGTTATAATTGCCAGGAAGTGGGTCACAAGAGTAATGAGTGTCCGAAGCCGAAGAAACGAACTATGATTGCTGAAGTTGAAGGTGAGGGTGTTGGTGAAGGTTATTCTAGTCCAGTTGAGGAGGAAGAACAGATGTTGCGTCGGGAGATGAAGGATGTAATCTAATGATGAGAAGGACTTGTTTAACACCGAAGCAGGAAGAAGAAGCTAGTTGGTTGAGGAGTAACATCTTTTAGTCGACCTGCACTATTCTGGGGAAGGTGTGTAAATTTGTAATTGACGCAGGAAGTTGTGACAATATCATTTCCACCGAAGCTGTGAGGAAGTTGAAGCTGAACACGGAGAAGCATCCAAATCCTTACAAGTTAGCGTGGTTGAGAAAAGGAGGAGAGGTGAAGGTGAACAGGCGAGTTCAAGTTCCATTTTCTATTGGGAAGAAGTATAAAGACGAGATCTGGTGTGATGTTGTGGAAATGGATGTTTTCCACTTGCTTTTGGGAAGACCATGGCAGTATGATCGAGCAGTGCAGCATGACGGTCGAACCAATAGCTACAGTTTTATGTTTGAAGGTGTTAAGATCATTTTAGTTCCAAAAAGAGAGAGCAAATCAGAAGAGATTGAGGAACTGAAGACTTTGTTGACTTTGAAGGAATTCATCGAAGAAGTAGAGGAGAGTTCGGAGGTGTTCTTGTTGATTGGACATGAAGCTACTGAATATGTTGATATTCCAGAGGAAGTAAATCCAGTATTGGAAGAATTCAGAGATGTATTTCCTGAAGAGTTTCCAACGGAGTTACCACCATTGAGAGATATTCAACATCACATTGATCTTGTGCCAGGGGCAGTATTACCACACAAACCACATTACAGGATGAGTCCTAAAGAGCATGAGGAACTAAGAAGGCAGGTGGAGGAGTTGTTAGAACAAGGACGTGTTCAGGAGAGCTTGAGTCTTTGTGCAGTACCAGCTTTATTGGTGCCAAAGAAGGATGGTTCGTGGAGGATGTGTATGGACAGTCCGGCTCTAAACAAGATCACTGTGAGATACAGATTTCCTATGCCAAGGTTTGATGATTTGATTGACCAGTTGAGTGGAGCTGTTGTGTTCTCAAAGATTGACTTGAAGAGTGGATACCATCAGATTCGTACTAGACCGGGTGATGAGTGGATGACTGCTTTTAAAACCAGGAAAGGATTATACGAATGGCTGGTTATGCCATTTGGCTTATCAAATGCTCGGAGTACTTTTATGAGAGTAATGAACCAGATTTTCAGACCATTCATTGGGAAGTTTATAGTAGTTTACTTTGATGATATTTTGATCTATAGTGGGAGTATGGAAGAGCATATCCAGCATTTGCGTGAAGTACTATTGATTCTACGACATGAGAAATTTTATGCTGCAACGAAGAAGTGTGTGTTCATGACACACGGTGTTTTGTTTCTGGGGTATGTTCTGTCGAAGGAAGGCATTCAAGTGGACGAAAGTAAAGTGGAAGCTGTCAGGAGTTGGCCACAACCCAAGACAATTACTGAAGTGAGAAGCTTTCATGGGTTGGTTTCATTTTACCGAAGATTCATTCCACACTTTAGCAGTGTAATGGAACCTGTAACTGATTGCATGAAAGGAAAGAAGTTTGCATGGTCAGAGGAAGCAGCGGTTGCTTTTGACAAGATCAAGTCACTACTGACGTCAGTGCCAATTCTAGTTTTATCGGATTTTCAGTTGTTGTTCGAGTTACATACTGATGCATCGAAGGTTGGGAGTGGTGGAGTATTGAGTCAGAAAGGAAGACCAGTTGCTTATTTCAGTGAGAAGTTATCTGGAGCTAAGTTGAGATATAGCACTTATGACGTGGAATTTTACGCAATTGTTCAAGCCGTGAAGCACTGGAGACATTATCTGTTTCAGAAGGAGTTTGTTCTTTATACGGATCATGAAGCTTTGAAGCATTTGCAAGGGCAGGACAAAATTTCAGCTTGGCAAGCTTCGTGGGTCGCGTATCTACAGCAGTTTACTTTTGTTGTAAAGCACAAATCAGGGGTGACGAATCGTGTAGCTGATGCTTTGAGCAGAAGGAATCATTTGTTGACAACGATGAAGGTTGAAGTGACAAGATTTGAACTATTGCCAGAATTGTTTGAAGAAGATCCTTACTTTGCGAAATTTGTTGAGAAAGTCAAGGATGGGAGTACTAATGAGTTTGTATTGGTAGACAGATTCTTATTCAAGGGAAATCGATTATGCGTACCAGATTGCAGTTTGAGAATGAAAATTGTGAAAGAGTTGCATGAAGAAGGACATGTGGGTAGAGATCGTACATTGCAGTTGATTTCTCAAACCTACTATTGGCCGTCGATGAGAAGGGAAGTTGAAAAGTTTGTGCGTAGATGTCATGTTTGTCAGATTTCGAAAGGGACACCAACAAATGCGGGTTTGTATATGCCGTTACCTGTTCCTACAAAACCATGGGTGGACGTTAGCATGGATTTCGTGTTGGGTTTGCCAAGGACTAAAAGGGGGAATGACTCTATATATGTGGTGGTGGACCGTTTTTTGAAGATGGTACATTTTATTGCTTGTAAGAAGACGGAGGATGCTGTTCATATTGCTCAGTTATTTTTCAAAGAGATCTATCGACTTCATGGGTTGCTAGAATCAATTGTGTCGGATAGGGATACTCGTTTTCTGAGTCATTTTTGGTTAAGTTTGTGGAAGATGGTCGGAATGAAGCTGAAATTTAGTAGTGCTTACCATCCGCAAACTGATGGACAGACGGAGGTTGTGAATAGATCATTGGGAAATTTACTACGGTGCCTGGTGAAAGATAATCTGAAAAGCTGGGATATGAAGTTATGTCAGGCTGAGTTTGCTCATAATCATGCGGTGAATCGTAGTATAGGTTTTAGTCCATTTCAGATTGTATATTCAAGCTTACCAAAAGGACCGTTGGGTTTAACGATAATACCACAACCGAAGGGGAAAGTTAAACGAGCTGCTGATTTTGTTGATGGTTTGACGGAATGTCATAGAATCGTGCAGGAATGATTGGAGAAGTCGAACGAGAAGTATAAGCGAACTGCAGATTTAAATCAACGAAGTGTTGAATTTAACGAAGGTGATTTGGTTTACGCTGTGTTGACAAAAGATCGTTTTCCGATGGGAACGTACAATAAATTGAAGGTGTGAAAAATTGGTCCAGTAGAAATTTTGAAGAAAATCAATGAGAATGCGTATCAATTGAAGTTACCAGATGATGTTCATACTTCCGATGTTTTCAACGTCAAATACTTAATTCTGTATCATGGAAATGAAATTGTTATGGAAGAAGATGGTGAAAATTCGAGGTCGAATTTCTGTCAACCGGGGGAGGATGATGCAGCCCAGCCTGAAGCTAACTCATGTGCCTTAAGTTGCTTACGAACTAACGAGACTGAGCATGCATTGCAACTAGAGGATGGCAAGCTAAGAGGGAAGGAAATTGCACTATCGTTAAGTCGCTCACGACCTAACCAGGAACCAGAGGAGGAGATGGCCCAATCTCTCGACCTAGCAAACACGCGACCTAACGGTTTACAACCTAACGAGATAGTGCCATACTATGATAAGCCACTTCAGCGACCTAACGAGAACGAGCAACTGTCAGTAGGTCGCGAAAGATTTTGCTTAAGTCGCTCCAGAAGAAGGACGCGTGAAGTCCATTAAGTCGCTGTTGGACGATGTTAGGTCGTTCATGACCTATGTTGAGTCGTAAGTCGTTATAAAGATAGGTCGTTCATGTTGTGTATGTTGTTCGGTCGCGTGCGACCTGGGTCGTGTTAACTCGTGTCATTTTTTTTAAGTCGTTAAGTCGTGTTATTTTTAATTCGTGTATTTTTTGTGTTGTAACTGTTAAGTCGCGGGGTTGTATAGGTCGTAACCCGTGTGTTTTTAGGTCATTTGGGTCTGTTAAGTCACCCTGTCTTTGATGTTAAGTCGTTCAATGATGGGTCGCTGCCGACCTATGCTAAGTCGTTCATACGAGTCTTGTACATATGGTAAGCCTATAAATAGGCATGGTGTTGGTCATTTGTAACTTGGTTGATTTTGAATGAAACTTTGTTTGAGTGCTTTGTGCCTCTTTGAAATTGGTAGTTGAGTGTGATCTCCTATCTCCACTTTCGGTTATTCGAGTGCGCTCGAATCAACGATCGTTGAAGTCAAATCACGGTATCAAGTGCGCTTGATCAACGTTTGAAGAATTGTAGATCTTCTTTCACGGTATCATGCGCGATCAACATGTCAAAGATAGCTAGAATTCGGTATCTTTGTGATCAACGAATTTGGGCATTTCAGTATCTTCAATCCACCGTTTGCTAATTTTATCGTTTCATCTATTTTCCGTAATTCCGCTGCGTCAAATTTGCAAGATAAAATGTAATATATTTTAAAGCTTAAATTTTAAGTAAAAATTTAAGTAAATTAGTTAGAACTTTTTTATATAGGGTTATAAGTGGATATTTAAATTTCGTAAATGTTTAAATATACAATCATTTTGAATCTTAAATTCAAAATGGAATTTGAATTTAAATTTAAAAGTGTAATGTTTAAAATACACTTAAATGTTAATAAAATCATTAATAAAGAAATAAATTATCTTAGAGATAATTAAGGTAATAAAATGATTTAATTAATAAGGTAAATAAAGAATGATTTATTTAATTTATAAATAAATAATTTAGATTAATTTATAATTAGAAATGATTAATAATGAAATAATCTAAGATAATTTCTTAAGAAAGTAATTAAAGAAATGTTATTAGTTAATGAAGATTATTAACTAGGGATTTTCAAGTAATTAAATTTATGTGATTAATTTTGATAATTAATTAGATTTATTAATTTAGATAATCAATTATACCTTTTTGAATGTAATTTCCTAATGAAAGTAATTAAGGGATTAATTACTTATTGTAATTAATTTTGGTAATGTGATTAATTTATGTTCAATATTTAATTTAGTTTAATTAATTTAAGAAAAACATTTGACAATTGGATAAGTGCAATTACTTAGTGTAATTTATGGAGATAATTACTTAGGGAAGTAATTAATGATAATTACTGGGAGGTAATTAGTGAATATGGTTTATAAATGAAGTAATTTGGGTAATTACTTTTGTTATTAATCAAGGGTGATTAATAATTGTGTTTAATTAAAGATTAATTACTTAATGTAATTAATTTAAATAAAGTAGTTTAATTTAAATATAATTAGAGATCATTAATTAATATAATTAATGATGTAATTTATAATGGACTAATTAAGGAATAATTAATAATGAGGTGATTAATTGATGTAATTAATTAAGATGATTGATGAATTAATTTATATCAAATGATTTGTAATTAATTAATCAGAATTGGATAATTAATTCATAAGTAATTAATTTAATTGGAAATTAATTGAATTAATTAGGATTAAATAATTAATTAATCCTACCTATAAATGATTATTGAATGCTTGACCTTGCTTATGAATGTTTGCCTTGTATGAATTGCCTTGAATTGATTGATCTGTGATATTTTGTTCCGTGAATTGGGCTGTGTGTAATTTATTTATTTACTTATTCATCTATGATACATTTATCTATGAATCTGTAAATGAAGATAAGCGTTATAGATTAGAACACTTATCGATATTTCTGTGTTTTGATCCATGATGATTGAATGTGTTGCACTATTGTGTAAAACCCCCGGACCACACTATACACACACAAACATGGATTTCACGTGGAAATCGGTTAAGTCATAGATTTTTGAAAATAATTTAAAATTTGAATTTTTAAATCCAAATGGTTTGGATATGGATTGGGTTTTAAGTGAAAAGCTTTTTGAAAGGAATTTCAAAGATAAAAGTTATATTTGAATAACTTGATTTAGTTTTGAAATTTGATTTAAAATTTGAATGCAAAATTTGAAATTGAATCCTATGTTGAGAATTTATGATGTAAAAAGGTTAGACAAGCTATAAATGTGTATGGGTTTTTAAACCATTTTAAAAGTATGGTTTTGAGAATTTGAATTTAACCCAAGTTTATATTTGAAAGGCCTTAACTCGTGCAAATATAATCGGATTTTCCGAAATGGAAACAGATGGTTTCAAATAATAATAGCTTTTCTATAAGGAAAGAATTTCCAAATTATGATGAAAAGATTTCGAGTTTGAAATAGAATGGCTTTGAAAACCATAATTGAATCTTTGTGAAGATAGTTGAACCCTATTTTGAAATTGAAGAGGATTTTTAAAATGGTGTATCTTTTATATATTAAAGATTGAAGCGGGAGTTGTTTCGAAAGTTATGAATGAATCTTTGTTCAAAAGATTGGCGAACCTTGTTTTAAATTGAAAGGGGTCTATAAAAGTGAGTCTTTTGTTTAAAAGATTTAAGTGTGGAAATTGTTTAAACCATTGAAGGTTTTTTGAAACGAATCTTTTTGTTTAAAAGATTGGGAATTGTAATTTGTTTTAACCATTTAAATGAAATATTTTGGGCTTTAAGCTGTGATTTAACTGAGATCCCAATATCCATATGGTTTTAAAATATTGTGCTCATTATTCGGTTTAGCCGGGAGAGGACCTTGTGTCATATAACCCATTCTGAATAATGATACGACGTTATGGATAGCATTTGAAGACCGGTGGTGTAGACCGGGTATTTGCGAGAACGATAGGATGACCTATCGATTGTCTCTACACCGAGTAGCTACGGTATAGAGATTCCCTAAGTGATGGGAAGTCCGATCGGTATTGTGGATTCTCGGATTGCAAGGGCTTCTTCGAAAGTGCCTTCGGTTCTGTTCGAACCCGAAACAGACTTGTATGGATTGTATGTCTGACATTACAAACTGAGATATAAAGTTGATTTCTTTCAAATACATATTTGTTGGGGCGGAGAATTTATTCTCTGAGCTTAACACCCTTCTCTGAGATGTACGAGCTCAGATGTTATGTAGTTGAAGGTTATTAGTGATATACTCCCAATTTAGTAGTGTGGCATGCTGAGTGCTGCTGATCATTTGTTGATCGAAGCATGGATTTGTGAAAAAGCATAGCTTTGTGGACGAGACTTCGTCGATCCTCACAGCCCGGTTACGGTCAAAACAGGAATCATGGCAGCAAGGTTATTTGAGGGTAGCGCCCTCTGAGGGTATGTCCATTTCCTTTTGGATTATAAGTGGTATCATGATATGGAGCCCAGATACTTACTTTTATGGTTGCTGCAAACTTATTGCTCTGTAGTTGTCGGTTGGGAAGCGCTTCGGATAAAGGTTGGTAACGACCGGGAGGTGGCATACTCGTGTCAGTAGTTACCTAGTTACAGAGGTAACCCAGCCTTGTGTAGCAGAGATCCGGTTAGGGTCCGGGGACGTCCCTCCAGAGGCGTTCCGTTTCATTTTATATGAGAAGTTCCTTTGCCCGACCATTTGTTGGAAAATCCAAAGAAACAATACGTGCCCTGTACGGTTTTAGTTGTATAACCTGCCATGGAATGTGGCGGTAACCTGCTATTGAACATGGTAGCGATAGTAGGCATATGTACGAAATGCCTATGCTGGCTAAGATTAGTATTATACCTTCGAAAGGTTTTCTGCACTATGCACTAATAATAATATCAAATGGTTTTCTCTTACCAAGCATTTTTTACTATCATAAGGAGAAATCTCCTCCAATTATGCGTTTACATGGTGTGTGCGGTGGGAGGCCTTATGGTAGTTTCATTTTCCAAAAAGCATTGCGGGTTTCAATATTTTAAAACCTTTGATTGTTTTTAAAGATAAAAATGTTTTGATTGCTCATACCAGTCCCATGACTGACCTGGAGTTTATTGTTCCTTTCCTGAACTCTGAGTGTCCACAATTTACCACACGGGCAGTCTAGAGTTGGATTTTTCAGATGGTAGATTAGATATCGATTCGGTAGCTTTCAGCTTTCTCTTTGGAATTATTTGGAGTCTTCGGATTCATGGACTAGACTTGCTTAGCTTGGTGCAACGTGATGGTGGTTCGAGCTATTAATGGATTGATGCTTTGGAATTAGAGTTGTTGTTCTGTTTGGAGTTTTTTTGGTTCCGCTATTATATCATATTGTTATTCCGTTGTAGCATTGTTATCCTGTATCTCTGATATTGATTCATATTGTATCATTGTTGTATCGAATGTTGTATATCAATGATATTCATTTCTTTTCTTCCGCTATGTTGTTATACTTAATTGTGTTATAAGCTCTGGCGAACCAGATTCGACGTTTGGATCTGTGACGTTTGAATACGAGTGTTGTATTCGGTGTCGATTTTCGAAGGTCGAATCCGGGTCGTTATAATTGCTATCAGAACTGAGGGTTGAAACTTTAGCTCAGGAGTATAACCCATTAAGTAACTCATTAGAGATAGGGTGAAGTATATCGTAGAATGAGTATATCCCTAAGATATCCGTCTGAATGCCTCAGTAAATTCTCTTACTATCCATTGATAGTGAGTATGAGTGCAAGAAGAGTACGAGATAGGGGATAGGGGAGTACGACTACAAATGGTCGATACCCTGCAATAGCAGAAACAACTTTCTCTATCAATCTCCTTTGATTCATCTTTTCAATTCTTTGATGATTCCTGGTAGCTCCAGGAAGAAGCTTTGATATATTTGCATGGGACACAAACTCCAGATGGGTCAAAATTGTTTGTTTGAATGAATTGTTTGCTTTGGTTGCTATGGTTGATAAGTATATTTTGGTTGTTTAAACTAAATTTTTTGGATTGTATCCATATATCAGTTTATTCTTTGGGGAATTCCGACTTGAGCTTGGAATCCATACCTAGTGTTTGAGAATTATGGAAGATTAAATTCATTTATTTGTTCTTTTGGGTCTCGAGTTATTCTACGAATGGTTAGTTATCCTTTAAACTAATCAATATCCCTGTATATTCGTAGATCTGGTGACCCGAGTATCTTGATTCGTTCTTATATCCATTATTGATATTCTGATTTGGTAAGCCAAATGCAGAATAGATACCCAGTTTGTTTTAGAAAACTGTTTCTCTGTCTTTGTGTATCCATCCTTTGTTGTCTCCCTACTTACAAATTTCGAGGACGAAATTTTCTTAAGGGGGAATCTGTAACATCCCTGAAATTTTAGTTAAGATAATTTGATAATTAATTAAATTTTTGAAAATTTAAATTGTGAATTTATTTGTGAATTAATTAGAAATTTCTAAAACAAAAATACATTTTAGATTTTTAATAGTAATTTTGATTTGAAATTTAAGTATAACTATTTTATAAATAATATTGCATTTAAAAATAAATAGAAATAAAAGTGGATTTATTAATTCTATATTCCCAAAGGACTAATATATGTGGATATATAATTTTTTATTTGTGATGAATAATTTTTCAAATCATTTGTTTTAAAATTGTATTAGTACAAAATAGAATGTAAGGAAATTAAATAAAATCTTGTTTTCTAATTTTAGGAAATATATGTTTAATTTGAAAGTTATGCTTTGAATTAATGTGGTAAATTTTTAAATAATATTTAAAGGATAACTTCCTATATGATATTAAACAAGGTTAAATAAAATGTTTTTAAATATACATATGTATAATATTAAAATGAAAAGAGTTAAAATAAAAATTATAAATTAAATCAAGACAAGGTTTAAAACACAATTTAAATTACATTGGACATTTGTAAGAAAAATTCAAAAACATGATTTGTAAATTAAAATAAAATAGGGTTTAAAAACATAAACATGATTTATAAATAAAAATAATATATAAATGTATGAGTGGAAAATAAATATGAATATATTTATGTACTAAACTAAATTTAAGTTTAAATATAAAATGTATTACATAAACATTTGTAAATATAAAGATTAAATAATTTTAAAGGTTTGAACTATAAATTTTAAATTAAATTGAATATAGGGGTTTAAAAAAAATATATAAATTAATTTAAAGTAAGGGTTTAAAACTAAATTTTAAAAGTTAATTGAACTAAAGGACGTAAACATAAATTTCTTTGTTTTAAACAAACGTAAGCATCTTGTTATGAAAATTAAGCAAGTGTGATGAATCAACATGGAAAAATTTACAAGTGGCAAGGGAATTAATTTTTTTCTTTTGAAAATTTAATTACACAAACAATATGTAGGAAAGAAAATTAGCAAACTAGGAAATCAAAACTTTAGCATTCTCAAAACCAGATGAAAACAAAAGCTAAAAACAATCAAAACCAGATTCAAAAGTAAATTCAACAGCAAATTTAAACAAGAACAGATCAAAGAAAGCATTGAAAACCTGATACACAAGCAACTTCAACTTAATTCAAATCTGGGAAATAAAGCACAAACCAGAAAGAAATTAAATCAAATAGCTCGATCTTCAACTTGATCAAGCATGCAAGATCAATATCAAGCTTCAGATTTAGCTCAGTTTCAAACTCTAGAAAAAAAAAGAAATTAAAGAAAAAATACAGGCTTGCTTCTCCTCTGTCGCTTCTCTGTTGCAAATACCCAGGTGAGCAAACCCTTAACCTTATACACATTTTGGTTTGCATGAAGTTGGTATTGATGAATGTTTGTGAATAAGCTGGTATATGATTATGATTGCATTGGGGTTTCCTGTGAATGAGTGTTGAAGTTCAAATATAAGCCTACCTGTATAAATTGAGTTGCCCCTTGTTATCCCGCTTTTTGGCAAAGCCGTGATACCAAAAGATTGGTCGAAAACGAAAGACAGTTCGTCTCAGAGATTGGTTATACTTCACTTTGCTATGGATATCGATGAATTTTGTCCAAGTCCGGATCAAGCCACAATTGATAGGACATGACAAGAAAGGTCGTAGGAGTCGTCATTTCAAATTTCAAGTCAATCCGAGTTCGTATGCTCAAGATAGGATGGATTCAAAGTGAGAAAGGTGGTCACTGTCTGTTTCGAACCCATCGCACTGGAGTACTTCGAAACCATCCACTGTCTCTGCTTCGAACCCATCCACTGTCTCTCCTTCGAACCCATCTAGTTCGAACCCATCCACGCCCTTGCCTTCGAAACCATGAAGTTCGAACCCAAGCCACGTTCGAACCCATCAGCTAGTACCTGCTTCGACTCCATCGCCTTCGACTCCATCGCCTTCGAATCCACCACAATGGCCTACCTTCGAATCCATGACTTCACTCAGCTTCGCACCCTTACTTCGAATCCATGCAAGCCCTTAATTCGAACCCATCGAGCGACCCAGTTCGAACCGATCAAGTTCGAACCCATAGGGATTCCTTGATTCGAATCGGTCACGTTCGAAGCCAGGACTAATCCTTAGTTCGAACCCACCGAGTCAATTGGTTTGGATGACGTGTCCGCCGTAGTTCACGGAGTCGAAGCGGTCAACTCGGAGATAAGTTAGGATCGATTCGAAAGATACGCGCCACGTCACTGCAAACCCACGTGCACTCATGGGTTCGAACTCATGGGTTCGAAGTCATGGGTTCGAACTCCACAGCCAACCGAGAAACACCATTTCGAACCGATCATATCTCCTCAACCACAAATCCAAATGCAACCAAATTTTCACAGTAGCTTTCATATGAGGTAAAGATTGTTCCTGCCAAGTTTCAGCTCGATTGGACCATTTCTTGATGGGTTCGAAATCACTTCGAACCGATGTCAGATCGAGACGAAATTTGGTGGGGTCGGTCGCGTGGGCCCACTCACGTGCCAGAAGAAGTCTCACGAAGTTTCAGCAAGATCTGGGCCTCCAACGCCTATAAATAGCACCCTGAAGCCTTCAGAAAGAGGGATCTTCGGACAACTTCTGCCATTGAACGCCAAGACTCTGCCGGATTCAAGTCTATCTATCATAATCACTGTTGTATTCAGATTTCAAAGCAATTGTCAGCTGTAATCCGTTGTAATCGATTTAATCAAGCAAAGCAATAAAGAGAAAACCTTCAAAGTGGACGTAGGCGCGAACGCCGAACCACTATAAATCCTGTGTTTGTGATCGTTGTTCGTGAATTACTGTGATTTGTTACTTAGAACTGAATTCTATATTGATTGTTGCTGAACTCTGTGTTGATTATTATCAAGTTGAGTACGCAAACGGGTGCTTTCACAACTTTGGGTGTTTGTGACCAATTTTGGCGCAAACATTTTGGTGCTTTCACTGAGAATTGATTCAGGAAGAAGTTGAGTTTGAAAATCCAGGAGTTCAGATCTAGGAATTATGGCAAGACAATCGAGTAGAAAGCCAAGGCCTGAGAGAAGCGAACCACAAGGAAGTCAAGAGGCTTCCTCATGAGCGAATCAACCATCGATATACATCACTAGGGACGAGATGGAGACGATGATGAAGAGGCAAGAGGAATTGATCCAGAGTTTATTCCAACAGATAGGACAGCTGGGAGCACAGAATAGGGAAGCCAATGGAGTCCAGAACGAAGCAGGACCATCCGGCATAGCACCAGAGCTAGGGGGCACGCATATGGAAAACGTTGACCCAATCTTGGAAAGAGAGAGAGAAGGATCTGCGCAACCCGGTAGTAGTAGAGGAGCGAACGCTCGGTCAAGGGGGCAGATCCCGGAGTTACCTCGTGAACTCAGGAGGCAGGCTGGAAGTAGTGAACAAGGGTTACATCTCGGAGACAATGACCGATTAGCAGAGATGGTTAGAAGAGCTTTGAGAGGCGGTATGGTGAACAAAGATCTGGAGGATGTTAATAGAAGTCCTTTTACTTCAGCGATCAGGCAAGCTAGGAACCCACCGGATTTCAAACTACCATCGTTGGATATGTACGACGGGAGAACGGACCCCACGGTCCATCTGACAAAATATATGAGGCATATGGAAGTGCTGGGGGCATCGGAGGAGGTTATGGCCCGCTGCTTTCCGTTATACTTGACAGATATCGCAGCACTATGGTTTAGACAATTGGAGAATGGATCCATCGGAACATGGAATGGTTTAGTGGAGAGATTTATGAGGCAATTCAGGGTTCATATCACAAGACCCAAGAATGTGATGACTTTGGCAACCCTAAAGCAAAAAGCCGGAGAGACCTTGAGGAGGTATCTAGCACGATTCAATGCAGCAGCAGCTTCAGTGGATCGAGCAGATCCGTCCATGGTAGTAATGGAAGCTGTGTCCGGAATAGCTGACGGCACAGAGTTCAAGAATTCATTGACTAAAGATCCACCCATAGATCTAGAGGAATTCTATCATGAGGCAGAAAAGTTTTTACGATTAGAAGATGCGAATGCCGAGAGAGAAGAAGGAGATGGGATAGAGGTTTTTGCATTTAGAGACGAAAAGCCTCTCAAAAAATATTCGGACAAGGATAAAGGTAAAAGGAAGATTGAGAATGACAGAGACAGATCAAAGCGGCAATGGAGGGAGCCGCGATTCACCACCTACACTAAGTTGAACGAGAGCCTGGAGCGAATTTACCAGGATACCAAAGAACAAATTCCGTATCGTAGGCCAATGCGAAGGGATCCTACCTCTGACGAAAGGAAATCAGATAAGTTCTGTGTATTCCATGAATTAAATGGTCATAACACTAATGATTGTAGGCACCTGAAGGACGAGGTGGAAGGGCATATCAGGAACGGTATGCTCCTTCAATATGTAAGGAGGCGAGCTCCTGCGGCGGAACCAGAGCGACCACCGTCCACATAAGCTAGAGGCGACCCCGAATCCAGGCACCGTTTGGTTATCAATTGAATGAAATAACGATGAACAAGTTGTAAGCTTCTACTACCGCAATTAAATCATTTACACATGTGCGAGATCGCGAACGATCTCCAGGCATGCTCTGAGTGATCATTGACCATTTCGTAGTGGAAACTTACACTTTGACATCCATGCTTTACTTTTATTTCATTTTGATTTGAACATTTGGACTTTGTTTGTTTGGACATTGTTTTTGGAGCTCATCCGTTTAATAGTTATTTGATTCTGATAACTCTGGAATGACTAAGCTACTTATACATGTATGGGGTCGCGAACGATCCTTAGGTATGCTTTGAGACGGCGATGAACCGCCCCTATAAGCGATCCAGGAACTCACCCGAACGTGACCCTGGCATCGATAAAACCAAGCCCTCCCAGGCACACACAACTCGCCTCGAACGGCACCCGATCGCGAACGATCACAACCTGACTTCGAACAGTCACAACTCGCCTCACCTCAAATGGCTTGATCGCGAACGATCGTCACTTGTGGTCCGACACACGACCGCGAACGGTCACAAATTCGCCTCGAACGGCACACGATCGCGAACGATCACTTTCTGCCTCGAACGCCATCGGCCGCGAACGATCATGGCTCACTAATTATGAAACCCGACCTCGAATGGTCACCATTCGCCTTGAACGGCACTTGGTCGCGAACGATCATCATTTGCCACGAACAACAATCGACCACGAACGGTCCCATTTCATCATTTGCCGCGAACGGCATCGACCGCGAACGGTCCTATTTCATCCTATGCCACGAACGGCACGGACCGCGAACGGTCCCGATTCACCTCAAGCAGCATACGATCCCGAACGATCGATGCATGGATTTATACGCTCGACCGCGCACGGTCGCACTTTACCTCGAATGACTCGATCCCGAACGGTCGTCATTTGAAGTTGGGCGCTTGACCTTGAACGGTCGCATTTCACCACAGATAACTCGATCCCGAAAGATCGAAGCATGGATTTACGCGCTTGACAGCGTAGGGTCGCACTTTCCCTCGAATGACTCGATCACGAACGATCGTCATTTGAAGATAGGCGCTTGACCATGAACGGCCGCGCTTCATCCCGAATAATTCGATCACGAAAGATCGTCATTTGAGGACATATAAAATTATCAAGTTCTTTACAGGTTGATGATCGGATACGAACATCCAACTCAAGGCATTACAAAACACACCTTCCTACCGCAAGGCATGTTTTTGGGGGCAAAATGTTATCCTGCTTTTTGGTAAAGCCGTGATACCAAAAGATTGGTCGAAAACGAAAGACAGTTCGTCTCAGAGATTGGTTATACTTCACTTTGCTATGGATATCGATGAATTTTGTCCAAGTCCGGATCAAGCCACAATTGATAGGACATGACAAGAAAGGTCGTAGGAGTCGTCATTTCAAATTTCAAGTCAATTCGAGTTCGTATGCTCAAGATAGGATGGATTCAAAGTGAGAAAGGTGGTCACTGTCTGTTTCGAACCCATCGCACTGGAGTACTTCGAAACCATCCACTGTCTCTGCTTCGAACCCATCCACTGTCTCTCCTTCGAACCCATCTAGTTCGAACCCATCCACGCCCTTGCCTTCGAAACCATGAAGTTCGAACCCAAGCCACGTTCGAACCCATCAGCTAGTACCTGCTTCGACTCCATCGCCTTCGACTCCATCGCCTTCGAATCCACCACAATGGCCTACCTTCGAATCCATGACTTCACTCAGCTTCGCACCCTTACTTCGAATCCATGCAAGCCCTTAATTCGAACCCATCGAGCGACCCAGTTCGAACCGATCAAGTTCGAACCCATAGGGATTCCTTGATTCGAATCGGTCACGTTCGAAGCCAGGACTAATCCTTAGTTCGAACCCACCGAGTCAATTGGTTTGGATGACGTGTCCGCCGTAGTTCACGGAGTCGAAGCGGTCAACTCGGAGATAAGTTAGGATCGATTCGAAAGATACGCGCCACGTCACTGCAAACCCACGCGCACTCATGGGTTCGAACTCATGGGTTCGAAGTCATGGGTTCGAACTCCACAGCCAACCGAGAAACACCATTTCGAACCGATCATATCTCCTCAACCACAAATCCAAATGCAACCAAATTTTCACAGTAGCTTTCATATGAGGTAAAGATTGTTCCTGCCAAGTTTCAGCTCGATTGGACCATTTCTTGATGGGTTCGAAATCACTTCGAACCGATGTTAGATCGAGACGAAATTTGGTGGGGTCGGTCGCGTGGGCCCACTCACGTGCCAGAAGAAGTCTCACGAAGTTTCAGCAAGATCTGGGCCTCCAACGCCTATAAATAGCACCTTGAAGCCTTCAGAAAGAGGGATCTTCGGACAACTTCTGCCATTGAACGCCAAGACTCTGCCGGATTCAAGTCTATCTATCATAATCACTGTTGTATTCAGATTTCAAAGCAATTGTCAGCTGTAATCCGTTGTAATCGATTTAATCAAGCAAAGCAATAAAGAGAAAACCTTCAAAGTGGACGTAGGCGCGAACGCCGAACCACTATAAATCCTGTGTTTGTGATCGTTGTTCGTGAATTACTGTGATTTGTTACTTAGAACTGAATTCTATATTGATTGTTGCTGAATTCTGTGTTGATTATTATCAAGTTGAGTACGCAAACGGGTGCTTTCACAACTTTGGGTGTTTGTGACCAATTTTGGCGCAAACACCCCTGTTCTTGTTTTCTTCCAGACCAAGTTTACAAACAGAATTCTCATCATTTGATGTAATAACTGATAGAACTAAGAATATAAACAAAGGTTGTTTGTTTGATTTTAAGCTAAGTTTTGAAAATTTATTAGAGTTAAAACAACTTTTAATCTTCTTTGGAAATCAAGAAATCAGAGCTAACTTTAAATAAGTCAAGATTCGAACTTCATAATTTATGAATTCAGGTGTATAAATGGAATTATTATACCTTAATATGATTTTTAAAGCAAGATTTATAATTTTTAGATCAAAAATTCAAGAGCAGTTTTGGTTTATACGAATTTCTTTGTTTTGAGAAATTCTGGTGATCACGTCGATGGAGGAGGTCGGGGTTCTCTGTGGTGATGGAGGAGTGATCGGAGAGTCGAGGAAAAATGGTAAAAGGACGGTATGCGACAGGAGGTGACGGTGGTGGCTCGTTTTGGTTGCTAAACCTAGTTTCGACTAGGTCAGGTTGTTTCGTTTGGCACGGTACCTATGGTGCATCGAGTTCGTCTGAACTCTGGGATATTGAATTCCGGATGATGGTGAGTGTTTTGGCCGGAGGTGCTGAGTTCTGGTGATCGGAGGAGTTGGTCGTGGTGATTTCCAGGTTTTGTTTTCTGGTACCTATATCGAGCTTGAATGCTCGATTTGTTTTGATGATTTCATCATCGATCTGGTGATTGGAATAGGACTGAGGGAAGATCGCCGATGTGGGAGGGTGGTCAACGTTGGCCAGAGCCACGGTGCATGTGCACAGTGCATTTCGATTTTCTGTTGACTTTTGGTTTTGTGCAGTGAAGTTGGTCTCGGGATTTACTCGAGTGATTTGAGTATTTACTCGAAGTAAATTAGGGTTTGACTCAAAGGAAATTTTGGGTTTTGCTCGAGTATTAGTTGGTTACAGGTTTTTGATAAAACCTGTCACTGTCTTGATTTTTTTTTAAATGAATTTGAATTTAAAACAAATTTAAATGAATTTAAATTTTTGAGACAGATTTAAACAAAGTTTAAATCTAGTATGAAGTTTAGATTCAAATGAAACTTTTGAATCTTAAAGTTTTAAATTATTTAAAAGTGGGGTTTTCAGGTTTTTAAAACATGATAGTTTTCAGATTTTTAAATTTAATTTAAAATCTAAAAACAGAATTTAAACTGGTTTACATTCAAAGTTAAGTTCAGTTTTCAAATAAACTTTTAAATCTTAAAGTTTTAAAATGAAATTTGGTTTTTAAATTAAGGTTTTAAATCAAGATTTTAAAACAAAGTTTAAAATCAAAGTTTAAATCAAAAATTAAAATATGGATTCAAGTCCCTTTGAATCCAAATCTAGAAATTTAAATTAGTTTTAAATCTGAATGTGTTTTAAAGAAGTTTAAATTAAATAGCTTTTAAAAGTATATTTGTTTTCAAACAAATGTTTAACCTGATTTTGATAAAATTCTTTTATAAAGGTTTTCTTAATTTTGAATGAAGAGTTAAATAAATTGATTTAACTTGAATTTGCAAGATAAAATGTAATATATTTTAAACATTTTAAGTAAAAGTGTAATGTTTAAAATACACAAATGTTAATGAAATCATTAATAAAGAAATAAATTATCTTAGAGATAATTAAGGTAATAAAATGATTTAATTAATAAGGTAATTAAAGAATGATTTATTTAATTTATAAATAAATAATTTAGATTAATTTATAATTAGAAATGATTAATAATGAAATAATCTAAGATAATTTCTTAAGAAAGTAATTAAAGAAATGTTATTAGTTAATGAAGATTATTAGCTAGGGATTTTAAAAAATTAAATTTATGTGATGATAATTAATTAGATTAATTAATTTAGATAATCAACTATACCTTTTTGAATGTAATTACCTAATGAAAGTAATTAAGGGATTAATTACTTATTGTAATTAATTTTGGTAATGCGATTAATTTAAGTTAATTAATTGATTTGGTTTAATTAATTTAAGAAAATCATTTGATAATTGTATAAATGTAATTACTTAGTGTAATTTATGGAGATAATTACTTAGGGAAGTGATAAATGATAATTACTGGGAGGTAATTAGTGAATATGATTGATAAACGAAGTAATTTGGGTAATTACTTTTGTTATTAATCAAGGGTGATTAATAATTGTGTTTAATTAAAGATTAATTACTTAATGTAATCAATTTAAATAAAGTAGTTTAATTTAAATATAATTAGAGATCATTAATTAATATAATTAATGATGTAATTTATAATGGACTAATTAAGGAATAATTAATAATGAGGTGATTAATTGATGTAATTAATTAAGGTGATTGATTAATTAATTTATATCAAATGATTTGTAATTAATTAATCAGAATTGGATAATTAATTCATAAGTAATTAATTTAATTGGAAATTAATTGAATTAATTAGGATTAAATAATTAATTAATCCTACCTATAAATGATTATTGAATGCTTGACCTTGCTTATGAATGTTTGCCTTGTATGAATTGCCATGAATTGATTGATCTGTGATATTCTGTTCTGTGAATTGAGCTGTATGTAATTTATTTATTCATCTGTGATACATTTATCTATGAATCTGTAAATGAAGATAAGTGTTATAGATTACACTGCTTATCGATATTTCTGTGTTTTGATCTGTGATGATTGAATAATGTTGCACTATTGTGTAAAACCCCTGGACCACACTATACACACACAAACGTGGATTTCACATGGAAATCGGTTAAGTCACAGATGTTTGAAAATAATTTAAATTTTGAATTTTTAAATCCAAATGGTTTGGATATGGATTGGGTTTTAAGTGAAAAGCTTTTGGAAAGGAATTTCAAAGATAAAAGTTATTTTTGAATAACTTGATTTAGTTTTGAAATTTGATTTAAAATTTGAATGCAAAATTTGAAATTGAATCCTATGTTGAGAATTTATGATGTAAAAAGGTTATACAAGCTATAAATGTGTTTATATGGGTTTTTAAACCATTTTAAAAGTATGGTTTTGAGAATTTGAATTTAACCCAAGTTTATATTTGAAAGGCCTTAACTCGTGCAAATATAATCGGGTTTTCCGAAACGAAAACAAATGGTTTCAAATATTAATAGCTTTTCTATAAGGAAAGAATTTCTATATTATGATGAAAAGATTTCGAGTTTGAAATAGAATGGCTTTGAAAACTATAATTGAATCTTTGTGAAAGATAGTTGAACCCTATTTTGAAATTGAAGAGGATTTTTAAAATGGTGTATCTTTTATATATTAAAGATTGAAGCGGGAATTGTTTTGAAAGTTATGAATGAATCTTTGTTCAAAAGATTGGTGAACCTTGTTTTAAATTGAAAGGGGTCTATAAAAGTGAATATTTTGTTTAAAAGATTTAAGTGTGGAAATTGTTTAAACCATTGAAGGTTTTTTGAAACGAATCTTTTTGTTTAAAAGATTGGGAATGGTAATTTGTTTTAACCATTTGGATGAAATGTTTTGGGCTTTAAGCGGTGATTTAACTGAGATCCCAATATCCATATTGTTTTAAAATATTGCGCCCATTATTCAGTTTAGCCGGGAGAGGACCCTGTGTCATATAACCCATTCTGAATAATGATACGATGTTATGGATAGCATTTGAAGACCGGTGGTGAAGACCGGGTATTTGCGAGAACGATAGGGTGACCTATCGATTGTCTCTGCACCGAGTAGCTACGGTATAGAGATTCCTTAAGTGATGGAAAGTCCGATCGGGATTGTGGATTGTCGGATTGCAAGGGCTTCTTCGGTAGTGCCTTCGGTTCTGTTCGAACCCAAAACAGACTTGTATGGATTGTATGTCTGGCATTACGAACTGAGATATAACGCTGATTTCTGTCAAATACATATCTGTTGGTGGATGAGAATTTATTCTCTTAGCTTAACACCCTTCTCTTAAACGTACGAGCTCAGAGGTTATGTAGTTGAAGGTTATTAGTGACATACTCCCAATTTGGTAGTGTGGCATGCTGAGTGCTGCTGACCATTTGTTGATCGAAGTATGGCTTTGTGAAAAAGCGTAGCTTTGTGGACGAGACTTCGTCGAACCTCACAACTTGGTTACGGTCAAAACAGGAATCGTGGCAGCAAGGTTATTTGAGGGTAGCGCCCTCTCAGGGTATGTCCATTTCCTTCTGGATTATAAGTGGTATCATGGTATGGAGCCCGGATACTTACTTTGTGGTTGTTGTAAACTTATTGCTTTGTAGTTATCGGTTAGGAAGCGCTTCAGATAATGGTTGGTAACGACCGGGAGGTGGCATACTCGTGTCAGTAGTTACCTAGTTACAAAGGTAACATGGCCTTGTGTAGCAGAGATCCGATTAGTGTCCGGGGACGTTCCTCCAGAGGCGTTCCATTTCATTTTATATGGGAAGTTTATTTGCCCGACCGTTTATTGGAAAATCCAAAGAACCAGTACGCGCCCTGTACGGTTTTAGTTGTATAACCTGCCATGGAATGTGGCGGTAACCTGCTATTGAACATGGTAGCTATAGTAGGCATAAGTGCGAAATGCCTATGCTGGCTAAGATTAATATTATACTTTCGAAAGGTTTTCTGCACTATGCACTAGTAACAATATCAAATGGTTTTCTCGTATTAAGCATTTTGGACTATCATAAGTTGAAATCTCCTCCAATTCTGCGTTTGCATGGTGTGTGCGGTGGGAGGCCTTATGGTAGTTTCATTTTCCAAAAAGCATTGCGGGTTTCAATATTTTAAAATATTTTGGTTGTTTTTAAAGATAAAAATGTTTTGTTTGCTCATACCAGTCCCATGACTGACCCGGAGTTTATTTTTCCTTTCCTAAACTCTGGGTGTCCACAATTTACCACACGGGAAGTCTAGAGTTGGATTTTTCAGATGGCAGATTAGATATCGATTCGGTAGCTTTTAGCTTTCTCTTTGGAATTATTTGGAGTCTTCGATTCACGGACTAGACTTACTTAGCTTGGTGCAACGTGATGGTGGTTCGAGCTATTTTTGGATTGATGCTTTGGAAATAGAGTTATTGTTGCTGTTTGGAGTTTTTTTGGTTCCGCTATTATATCATATTGTTATTCCGTTGTAGCATTGTTATCTTGTATCTCTGATATTGATTCATATTGTATCATTGTTGTATCGAATGTTGTATATCAATGATATTCATTTCTTTTATTTCGCTATGTTGTTATACTTAATTGTGTTATAGCTCCGGCGAACTAGATTCGACGTTTGGATCTGCGGCATTTGAATACGAGTGTTGTATTTGGTGTCCATTTTCGAAGGTCGAATCCGGGTCGTTATGATTGGTATCAAAGCAGAGGGTTGAAACTTTAGCTCAGGAGTATAACCCATTAAGTAACTCATTAGAGATAGGGTGAAGTATACCCTAGAATGAGTATATCCCTAAGATATCCGTCTGAATGCCTCGGTAAATTCTCTTACTATCCACTGATAGTGAGTAATGAGTGCAAGAAGAGGACGAGATAGGGGACAGGGGAGTACGACTGCAAATGGTTAATACCCTGCAATAGCGGAAACAACTTTCTCTATCAATCTCCTTTGATTCGTCTTTTCTATTCTTTGATGATTCCTGGTAGCTCCAGGAAGAAGCTTTGATATATTTGCATGGGACACAAACTCCAGATGGGTCAAAATTGTTTGTTTGGATGAATTGTTTGCTTTAGTTGCTATGGTTGATAAGTATATTTTGGTTGTTTAAACTAATTTTTTTGGATTGTATCCATATATCTGTCTATTCTTTGTGGAATTCCGACTTGAGCTTGGAATCCATACCCAGTGTTTGAGAATTATGGAAGATTAAATTGGTTTATTTGTTCTTTTGGGTCTCGATATATTCTACGAATGGTTAGTTATCCTTTAAACTAATCAATATCCTTTTGGGTCTCGATATATTATGAACACGAATAGATGTCAGGAATTCATACCTTACAACAATGAAATCTATAGACATAGACGTGAGTTCAATAACTCACCTTTAAACCCAAAAACAATGAAGGAGAAGATTTTAAAACAAGGCATGATAAATTCCTCTTTACTAAACCTCTAGAATCTTCAATCTAATATCAAAGGTAAAGTTCTTCCTTAGTTAGGTTATAGGAATTTATGAAAATTGAAGAGGGATTGAGATGGAGAAGATGAAGAGGATGCTTACCTAAGCTTCTCTTGGATTTCTAGAGCTTGAATTGGAATTTCCTAAGAATCTAGGGCTTAGGACTTTTAGTTTCCAATCTTTTCCCCCATTCTTACTAAAGCTTGAGTGTTAGGAAATATTATGAAGGAATGAAGAGGAGTGGAGTGGAGTTGGGTTAATATGTTGGGTTAATGGGATGAAACCCAAACCCAAAGCCCTAAACGAAAACATCATAATTCTAATCACCTCTTAAGATATCAATGTTTATACTCAGAAAGGTCGCAAATGCCATTTTGAACTCAATGGAAGTGGTCTCAAGTCCAAATTCTACTGTTTGCAAAAAGTAGCATTTTCGGATTTGGATCCGACTAACGATGCTATATTTAAATAAAATATTTAAATATACAATCGTAAATATGCGGGTTGTTACAGCAATCTTTAATTACCGAATAATTTTCTGGTCTTCTGTTTAGGTTATTGTCGAAATGATTTTTTGGTCTTCTCTTTTACTATTATCAGATTGATATTTTGGTCTTTTATTCAAATTACTATCAAAGGATTTTCTACTCTTCTAATCAAGATATTATTACTAGATAATTTTTTGGTCTATTCTTACACGAGATTTTATTGTCAGAACGGCTTTCTGGCTTCCTATTCAGTAATTATTATTATTGTCGATGGTCTTCTATTCCATTATTGCTAAATGGATTTTTTGGTCTTCCATTTGTATCACCTCCAAAGGATAACAAGCACTAAAAGTAAATTATCTCACTTTAAGGATAAGAACATGGATTCATTAAATCGGCTCTCAATATTTTAAATTTAGAATGGAATTCAACTTTCTTATTAAAGTAACAATAATCTCCATTACTAAACAAGCTGCTGGATATCTACTAATGAAAAGGCAGACTCTTACATCAAGATTAAAATTTACAGTTTTTTGAATGATCAATCAGCAAAACTTTTGGTCCTCTTAACAAATAGATTATTCGCATATATGTTAAAGGCTCAAAATGCAAAGAAGCAGATTATGCTTAAAACCAAAACTACAAAGCATCATATCAAAACTGTGAAGCTAATTTCAAATCTCAGACAAAAGAAAAAGAAAATAATGTCAACCATTCAGGTACGAGTTTAATTACAATTTACATGTTAAATACAAAAGTCATAGGTACAGAATTTGGACAACAAAAGGATATATTTAAAGATTTACAAGCAATTCTCTATTAAAGGTTAAGGCTCTGTGCATCATCTCCAAACCTTCAAAAACTGACGAGAAATGTGGCGGATGACCACATCCAAAAGTTCTTTAAGTTTCTTCTCTTTTTTTCGAATAATGTCCACTTTGTTAATTGAATCAACTTGAGTCTTCAATGCATGCTTGAGAGCCTTATTGGCTCCTTTTGAGGTCTGAATATTGCTCTTTAATTCCTTAATTTCCTGCTCAAGAGTATGCATCTCACACTCAAGCTTTTCCATCTGACTTTCATATTCATTAAGACATTAAGAAACTTTCTCATCCCATTTCTTATTGAAAAAATGCATGCACTCAAACTTAACCTATCTTCTTCATTTGGATATTTCTTCATTACTTAAACCCGAAGGTAGGTTTAACAAGGTAGGAAATTCCTCGCTAACTAAAGATCGAGATCTTGTCATTCTCCTAAGAGCAGGAATAGGAAGGCTAAGAGGAGGAATATGAAGGCTGGACTAACCTTCGCTTGCAATAATTTCTAAGGATTGGAAAAACACTTGGCCTTTTAGTAAATCCACAACAAAGTCATTTATCCATTGATGTAGTTCAGCCATTTTTGTGTCATTCTCAACTAAAGATCCTGACCGTGTTTATTCTCTCTTTCAACTCTTGAAATTTTTTATTCTTTCGTTTCATTTCATCCTCTAGGCTGGAGGTTATTTATTTTAAATGTCTAAATGTGGAACTTAATTAAAAATATTTTTATTCCATTCTTGTGTTTTTAGATTATTCGAAAACCATAAAGCTAAAGCATCTTTGGAAGAGCGCATCTTTTTAATATTGGCTATAAGTTTATCTTTGATATCAATCAGTCGAGAAAGAACATCTACTTAACCAAGAGTGCGATAACTGGCTTACTTATTCAGAATAAGCAAAACAGAAATTAACATATGAAAAATAATCTCTTTCATTAGTAACAAAAAAATATACAAATGATAAAGAAATTAAATTTACATCATGACTCAATTTTGAACATTTAACTAACTCTTAAAGTCTTAAAATAACAGTTTTGACTTTTTCAAATGACCCTACAAATAAGTTAAGGGTAGAATCTAAAGAAGTTTTAATCCCTTCTGAGATATTAACTGAAGGAAATTGATGATAGTCTCATTTGCTGATTGGAGGGCTAGCGTGGACACATACCAATTTGTCATGATATGTTCAAATTTCACCAAGTAGTATATCCTTCTCATTACCTAAGAAATCAAAACGAAAGCAAGGGAATCATGTGTAAACTTCTCGTAGATCTCTAAGAAATCAATGTTTTGCTAATTGAGATGTTTAAAGAGTTAAAGTCTTCTCTTTAAAATCCCTCTTTAGCTTGATAAATTTATTCAAGAGTTCCATTGGAACAGGACTACCTAAGGATTCCTTAATCTGTATAATGTATGAAAAATTAGACTAGGAACAGAGAAACAAAAGTGATAAAGTTTATAAGCTACTTGAATTACATATTACAATCATACAATCATTTTGGTTCATACAATATTGATTCGTTATAAAACTAATAAGTAAATCTCTCCTTACTATACTTAATCTTTTGGTGAAGAAGACTATTAGGAGAGAGGGGAACACTAGCAACCCTAGGTAGGTTCCGACAAGCCCCATGATGAGGATCGTTTCCATGATCGTCTAAACATCTTTTATGAAGGCATCTAATTAAGCCCCAAATATTCTCGCCTAAGTAAGTGAAGTCAACAAATTTGGCTCCGGAGTAAACTTTATGGAGAAACTCCACCGAAACATTTCTTTTGTCGAATAACATCCAAAGAAGGTCAATAATTTGGCATTCCCTCGCGTAATTCTGTCTCGATAAAGGCGACTCTTTTCAAGCGAGGGGCGTCCTACTTTTATATAAAAAACTTTAACTGCACAGCACTAGGAGAGAGGTGTCTGAATTTATCTTATAGTTGGTTATATTCATCAACTGATCTATCAATTTCTTTGTGCGATCAGCATACCTTCCTCTGACTCTTTTAGTATATAGTCTCATGATAATATTTCATCTTTTCCTTAACTAAAGTAGCAAGCTTATTAACTAAAACTATTTGAAAATTTTGTACAACTAAATAAAGAATTCAAAATCTGAGAAGCTGGGACTTGAGAAATAGGAGTTTGGGTTTTCTCCTTTTGTTGACGGTTGGGGGGAGTACTATCTTTTTGGGAAGAATCCTTCTTTGTAGCATCCTAAGGATCAGGAAATTCGATGAAGCCTACCTCTTGTAAACATGACTCTAAATAAGGATCACCCGATCCATTTCCTTGCATCTTAGTCCTGAAGGACCCTTTACATTGCCATCACCACTTTCATCGTCATCATGGTCATCACCATCATCATCACCACTGCCATCATCATTAACTACTTCGTTCTTAGAATCTACCTCCTCTTTAGGCAAGTGGTCATCAAAGGATAATAACTCTTTAGCATTGACCTTTTCTTCGATGGGAAACTCTTCTTGAAGTGACTCTTGAGCTCTCCCAAAAATGAGACTAAACTTTCTTTTGAATCTTTCACTCAAATCCAGGAGAGAAGGAAAGTTTAAATCTAGACACTTTTGGATGTTAGCGCCATATACTACGAACAATGATTTTCGTAGCACTTCTTGGTGATCTTGGTGAGAGCATTATTAAAGACAAATTACACTCTTTTCTTAGCATCCCTGATAACGCTGTTCAAATGAGCTAAGATATCGCTTTTCCTTTTCGACCTATCCTTTTAAAGATTTATTCTTATCGGCTAGTCCAGCTATCTCTTTATTGGCCTTCTAAAGATCCACTTTTAGGGTTTTTGCTTCTCAACTAGCTTAGCTTTCTCTTTATTGGCCTTCTCGAGATCTGCCTTTATCGCTTTCACTTTTTTTCTAACAATTGGCTAGCATTTTTCTTCTTATTAATAAGGAGATGAGTTACTCATTTTCAGTAACAGCTTCATCCCTTGCTGCCCCAATATCAATTGTATTGTTGTTAAGCAGAGCTCAGCTACTTTATTAAAGGGCCTTTGAGAAACCTCTTGAAGAATGAACATATGCTTGGCCACTTGGAATACGTAGCAAACAAAAATCATAACAGAATATACAGAGCTGAAAACTCAGATTCACTAAATGAAAAGAAATGCATACTGATAAGAGCTATTTAGTCATGATGAAAAGATGGTTTATAGAATAAATCAAAGGCTGCGATGGCCTAAGAGAAGCCAAATAAGAAGATTGGGTAATCAATTGAAGAAGATGATCAAAGCTTCGCCATATGAGACTGGGCCTGAGTGAAGGAAGAGGATGTTTGGAAAAGGATATAAGATCAGCATATAAGCAACTAAGGGCTGTCAAAGAAGCAAAAAATGAAATGTTGAGGCGAGGATTTGAGGAATGAGCCACCTCAGTTGATTCTTGAACTTTGTGCCTAAGAGATTCGAGATTGGCAACATCAGGGCTTGAATCAATGTTTACATATGCCATATCAGCCATACTAATAGGAGTATAATCCCTATGAGTTTAGTCTTTTTACTTGAATAAGGAGACAGAATATCAATAAGAGCATCATACTCACTTTTCTCTTCAGTGCCTCTGCCATTTTATCGATAGAATCCTCAATAAGAGAAGGTTTGCTCGATTTAATTCAAATGAAAGCATTTTTTAGCCTCCTTCTCTTAGGGAGAAACAACGAGAATAGAAGATTCAACTTGAACTGGAGAGAGAGCGATCGTTTCCCTTGGGCATTCCCCTTTATCATTGGAGGTTCCCTAACAATTATGTGATTATCTAAAATCAAGGAGTAGTTACGAAGATTTACTTCTACCAACAGAGTAAGCCTATCTCCTATGCTCTTGGAAGCTTGAGTCAAAGACCGGATAACATCGATAATGGAGAAGCTTAACTACTTAGAAGCAAGATCTAAAAAAACGTTCACCATAAGAGAATGATAGATAGAACATAAATCATAGAATTTTTTTACTAATAACAAAGAAAGTTTCCTTAATCTTGGGGGAGTAGTATTTAACATAAAAGAATGGGTTGTCCCATTCCTTTGTCTTATTAATAGTTGATGATCAACCTCTTTAGGAATGGACGATGGCGGTGTAGTGGATTGACCAGCTACTCACCTATCCCCACAAGGCTGGTGAAGGCATGGAGGATTTCAGCACTCAAAGAAGGAAGTTTAGTTTTTCGAGCAAGAATTTTTGGGCAACCCAAATCGGTGTATGAGTTAGGAGTCAATTAAATCAGAGTGATATTCAAGTGCTTTAGGAATCACAAAAGAAAATCGGGAAAAGCAGGTACCCAAGTGCCAGATATGGATGGGAGTGAAAGTAAAGAACCCATCTTGAGGGTTGTCTATCCTGCCAGAAAGACCAGTAGGCTTCGGTTTTATGTTCACAATCACAAATTGTCGAAGGATGGAGTCCACTTCTTCTTGGGTTGTAATATATGATTGGTTTAGACGATAATCTCCTTTCTTCTCAGAAGGGGATGGCATGGTGTGCTTACTTTCTTTCTTGCTTGTGTTCTTGCCTTCCAGTTAGCTGCCAAGTGATATTGCACAATGTTAGACAAGTACTAAATATTTTATGACATTTAGAACGTTCATTGATAATTATATGCTAAAATAAGAGGTAGCACATTCTGAATTGCCTAAACCATAGCACTAAAATGTTAAAGTTCATGCTTAACCATCACATTTGTGACAATCCTTAACCATTGAATAATTCATAATTTCATAGCAAAATAGTTAAACATTTGGGAATTTATAGGAAATTAAAAGTATGCAAAAAATTGTTGGATTTACGGTAGGACAATGAATATATAGTTAATCAAAAGAAACCCAGTTGAGATATCATCTTAAATGCATCCTAAATAGCATATTGAATTAATGGATTGATGTCGAATGCCATATTAATGGCCATAATCAAAAACTATAATGTGATATCATGGTTATGACCCAATGATGAGTAAGAAATAACCAAGATCAATAAGTAATGTCAAAATGATCAAATTGATATCATTATAAAGATGTCATAACAGTGAATTAATGTCATGATGACAATTAACCGAAGTTAACAAACAATGTCAAAATGGTCAGGAATTACCAAGTATATGAGTAGTTTATGGATTTGCCACACCATAATTACAATACAAGTTGGTGATGTCTCATGAAATTTTAGCCATAACGTTGGAAACAATTCTCGAAAAAGAATGATAATGCATCATAGGATTATCGAAATCATATGATAACCCCTTAAATTGATGTCGCATAAACGAATGAATGTCGCATCCCTGGTTGGTTACCAACATGGCAAGGTCTTCACGTTATAATAACTTATAGACTTTAAGCAGGTTGTCAAAATGGTAATAATAAAAAGGTGAGTTATTTGATGGCGAACATTAGACTGATTTTGTAGGCATCAATTTCCAAATCAAACAAATTAATCAGTTTCTATAGTGGGTTTCGGGCTTAAAATAAATCGTTCTTACTAAATAATACCGCTATCCTCGATTAATATCTGAACCCCACAGTGATGTGGTAATTCAAAACGAAATTCATCCTGAGCATAACAAAATTTTAATTCAATTCGTGATTCTAAAATGGATGATCAAAAGTCAAATTAAATACAAACATCGATTGAATTACCAACGTATACACCCGTATATCGATTCGAATCGAAGAATCCCTAAATGAAACCCTAATAATGATTCTGATATAAAATTTTAATTTAGGTAATCAATGCAAATAAACATAAAGATCATACCTTGATATTTGATCGAATGCTTGAGGTTGAAAGTGTTGAATGATTTTGAGAATTTTAAATCTTTTGTGCTTGAGTTCTGTATCATAGGAAAAAAAGGAAATAAGGAAGAAGCTCTATTGTTTATAGGGTGGAAGAAGACAAACAATCACCATTTGATTATATTTGAATGAGCGGTCAGATCTGAAGGAGAAAACCAATGGGCGGCAAGCGCCATTATCTAGACATTGACTTGAAAAGTAAACACTTCCTTCATACTCGGGGAAATTATTACTTTCTACAAACATTGATGTTGAAGATATGAAAGAATATCTAAGTCAAGCATGTAGATAATATGGATGCTACAAGAATGCATACAAGTGGGGATAGTCAATGTCGAAGGTAAAGCAAAGCTTACAACAGAGAATACCTTATTCCCAAAGCACCTTAAAGGTTATCACATGACATTAATGCGATATGGAATGCCGCATTTCATCAGCATGAAAGCCAAAATCAAAAACTAGCAAGTGGAAGACCTCAAGAGCCTATAATGATGTTGCATACCACCAGTTCTACACATCAACGGGGAAATGATGATGCCGAAGGAAAGCATATCGCAAGTCATTAATGAGCTTGAAGATGTTTTAATTCATTGATGCCGCATCCTCTCTATGTCGCTTATCTTCAATCTTGCATGCCTTTGGTAACCAATGCTGAATGAAGGAGTTGACCCTCAAGGAACTGTATGCTTGAGTTGCCATATACTAACAATGTACAAAAGGCAAGTCACATTATAACATTGTTGCACCCCTTTAGTGCCCCATCTCTTTAATGCTGCGTATCACTGATGCCGCACTTCATCACCAAGCATTCAGATGATGTCGAAGGCCATAACTTTTTGAGGCAGTAATGAGAACCGCCAAGAGTAAATGTCGAAGCTCACCAATCCTAATGATGTTGTAATTTATCAATGTCCAAAGGAATGCCGGAGACCATTAATTCAAAGCATAACGCCAAGAGCCTTTAAAGAAGCCATTATGTCGAAAGCCATTGATGCGGGAAGGAACACATGGAAGCCATGCCATACCTCTCAACCCCTATAAATATGGACCTAGGTACATGGAGGAAAGAGGCGATTAATTATTTTCTCATTTCTCACATTATAAACTTTGTAGCGCTAAATCAATATGGGGATTTTTGTGCCAATTGTAATTCTTACGGCCTTTATGCAAATAAGGCGTTTTATAATTGCAGTCCATAGCATATTGGATAAAGTGACATAGCTTGGACTTATGATTCTTATGCCTTTATGATTTCAACATGACTTTGGCCTTGCTATTGAACACACATTAACATAAGGCTTCAATCACAACTTGAAATATAACTTGTTTCAAATTCTCAAGCACTCGTGATTTTAATCATAGCACGCTTTGAATTCCTAAGCACCTATACATTCAAGATTATCATGTATTCGACATAGAGCATGTGCCTTCCTAGCAAATAGCCTAGGATTGCTTTAGCTTTTCGTTAACCAAGTTCACTTTCCTTACAAATTTTGGGGTTAACGAATAAATTCGTTAACAATTGAGATAGCTGTAGTCTAAGAACTTAGAATCATTTTTGCAAAAATAATATCACTTGTGCCCTTCAAAAACTCGATTTTACCCAAACATTCGAATCAATGGATCAGTTCTTTCTGAAGACCTACATTTTGGCTAGGAGATTTGGTACAAAATAGGTTAATTTAATGATAATCTTGCTAAAAGCCAAAAACTCTATTGTAATTGCCAAAGAAATTATAGGAAATAAAATCTAATCCAAATGTGGCCTCAGGCAAGGAGACCCATTTTCATCCTTACTTTTCAACTTGGCCACATACTTCTTTGCTAGAATCATTAAGCTATCTATTACAAATGAGGTCATAGATAGCATAGGCAATGATATCATCGACGATGGTCTTTCAGTCCTTCAATTCATTGATGACACCATGATTTTTACCTCTTACTTGTCTCCCTATGTTACAACTCTCAAGTATATTTTATATAGCTTTGAATGCTTTTAGGACTTAATTTTGAACAATGCAAACAAGTTAGAAACTCTTTTAGCTGATACCCTTAACCATGAAATCATGAAGTTCCATATAGACTACCTTGGATTCAAGACTAGACCAACAAAGCTAGAAAGGAGGATTGACATGTGATAATATATAATGTTAAATAAAATCTATCAAATTGGAATGGCAGACTTCTATCTAGAGCAGGCAGAGTTGTCTTAATAAACTCGATCTTATCGGTGCTTACTATATATTAGATGTCTTATGATGTCTTTCCTAAATGGATTATTGAAGAAATAGATAAATTAGAAGTGGATTCATGCGGAGAGGGGACAGTTTTTGTAGTAGCATTAACTGTCATGTATGTGTGTGTGTGTGTGTATTATTTGATATATATATATATATATATATATATATATATATATATTATATGTATATGTCAGTATAATTTCGATATATTTCTAGTATATGTATATATTTCAATTGTTTTTTGTATCAAATTTGAAATTATTTTAAGTGCATATACGTATTTAAATTAGTTGAATATATTAAAAAATGTAATTTACTATATACATATACATATGCACACACACACATATATATATATATATATAATTTTATAAAAATTTACATATTACAATTATTATTTCATTATATATATATATATATATATGTTTGTGTTTTCATACACATACGTATATTGACATCACTTATGTATACAAAAGGTCTAATTTATCTGTTGCGTTGTAAATCCCAACATTTGTACGTGGGCATGTTAAATCATGTATGTCTCATTATGTTGCATGTGGACAAATATACATACGTATATATGTTACAAATATTATAATATAATAAAAACTTAATTATAAGTAAAACCTTAATTGTAAAATAAAATATTGATTTTATTTAAAAAAAAGTTTAGATTAGATCTAAATAAACTTTGGTACCATAGTCCTATTAAGATCCGAATGAAATAATTTGTATTGAGATTTACCCATTCACTCCCCTACGGGCTGGCCTAGTTCTAATATGAACTACTTGAAGTGAAATACTACTCAAGAGTGGATTCATCACCTTCAATATCGAAGGTTAGTATCACCATAATTGATAATCAATTTAAAGTCATCTCTGATCAGAATAAATCGGTTAATCAATAAATTTTATTTGATTAAAAGCAAGGACTTTAAAGTGGTCAATGCAATTAAATACAGATATATTAGAGTTTTTGACCTTAGATCACACTCTAACATCTAACTGATATCATAATGACGAAAAGAATACATGTTCAAAATGTTGTTACCAAGTAAGCTTATTATAAAGTAATAACTAGATTTTGCTTAAATAATGTGTAAGCATTGAACTTATGCTCGATATTGTACTTCAATGAAGCTGTATAGCCTTCGTTATTTAAAATGCATAAACGTTGACGAAGGACAGAGCTCAAACTAGAGAGCTAATACAATCATGTTATTTATTAATTCTAAATTCGACCAATGTATAAATTAATTTATAAATATTATAAATTAATAGTAAATTAATACAAATGTTTTATTAAAATTTTATGGCATTTCTAATTATATATTAGAAGCTTAAAATCGATTAGTATGTTGTATAAAAGATGTATGTCACTTCGATTGCAAACGAAGCTAGAATAAAATAATCATATAATTGATTCAAGAGGAGCCAATTAGCACTTTGACCATGCTAGGTCAATGTTTATGTCGACCATATATCAAAAGATGGGCCTGGGGACCTAGTCTTCAAGGGTTTGAGAGAAAGGAGGAGATGCTTTAATATGATCTCTTTGGCTACAAATAGATAGCCCCTCATTCCATTTCTCTTTACCCTAGATGCCTACTGTAGCACCCCATATTTTATTGACAGTTAAATTAAAATAAATTTAATTGATAACTATGAAAATAGTGAAAAAATGAATTTTTGCTAATGTTGGAATTTGACCATGGAACTTATACCAGTGTGTTCGTGGCAATTTTCTGATCAACTTCTATATACAATGTTTTATGAATGGACTTCAAACGGAGAAGTTAAAGCTGTTTGAAGTTTTAGCACCAGAAATAATTACATATGCAAACATGGAAATTTTATCAATTGTAGACATTTGCAATTAATTCATAGGATATTTATAAAAGTAGTAACAAATTTATTATGTTTGTAATGAATGTAAATTATTTAGAGAATTAGATGTAAGAGTAAAAAAATAAGGGGAATAATTAACATTGCAAACAAAATCAGCTAAAAAGTGCAATTAATTAATATATGAATTAATATTGGAGATTAATATATAACGTGTGTGTGTGTATATATATATATATATATCAGATCCCTCAATTTAAAGAGGTTTACATATAAATGTAACAAATAAATGTTCAAATTCAAATCTGGAAAAAATAATATGTTAATTGAATATTGGAACTAATTGACATGCCAATTAATGAAACGTTACAATGTGTGAAATATTAATTAAGGGACTTAACTAGTAGAGGTGACAGTTAATATATTAGTGGGGCTATTAGATAGGATTGTAACATAATCAGTACAAAATGTCAATTAATAAGGAAAATAAATAATAGTTGACCTAGATTTGGATGTGCGTATATAAATAGTATGTTGTTGCACATAAAAATTAATTGAAGGATCAATTGCGAAGAGGATTAATTAGATAATTGGTGGGTTGCAACTATTTAAGAGAGCATGTAATTTAATTCGTTCCATCAGCCATCACTTTCTTCATCCCTCTCTTACAGTAAACAATGGCTTCTTTCTTCGTTCTTTTCTCTTATTTCTCACAAATCTTCACCAAATAAATCAAAATAAAACATATGTGAACAAAATAGAGAAATTGTAACAAATTAAAGGAGAGAAGTTGTAGAACGACGTAGTAATTTTGGCAGATAGAGATTTAAAGCTAATGACGACAAGTGAGTGAATTTAATTATATATCTTTTACGTTTATGATATATTATCGTTTGATTCCCGTTAAATAATTTTATTCAGTATTTATTTCAGTAATTAACTCTGCTAATTAGTTATGTTGAGATTGTAAATTATATAAGAGAGCTTATATTTAATTATTGTTTATACGGAAAAAAGGAAGATAATAGTTTAATTAAATATGAATAATATTAAGCTTGACAATTAAAGGAAGACGTAAGCTTAAAAGTAAGAAATTCACAGTAATTTACATCTATTTTAAAGTTGAAATTTAGAATGTAAATGTTAGCTTCTTTTTATTCCTTTTTACGCGAATAGAATAGTAAAGAGAAGGATTCGCAAATACAGACTAAAATAGAAGAATAGTCTATTTACAGAAATTAGATGTAAAATAAGAAAAGCTGAAATAAAAAGAGAAAGATAGAAATTTGCAGTAAATTATGCTAAAACAGGGAAAAATAAATTAAAGAGAAAAATTTAATAACTTGATAGGAAAGTTAGTAATAGATTAGTTGGTTGGCTTAGAAAAGAGAATACATGTCCGTAGTTTAACATTTAAAATATAATGGTAAACGTAATTGCAAGAACAAACGAAAGAAAAAGGAACTAGTGTAAAATAGAGACAATACTGTATTTTGCACTACCCAAATAGTAAAGAAATAAAAAAAGGAATATCTTGCAATTAAGGATTATTGTTTATAGCTTCATTTAGTATTAAAATATGGAAATGGATTTTTAGCAAAGTTTTCGTAATAAACCAAATATCATAGAACTACTTCCTAGAATATAAGAAAATAAAGTGAAGAATTAAAAGAATTAAAGAAGGAATCAAGTTGGTTAGTAGATAAGAATAGCAGCTATAGATAAAAATGTAACTAGATCAGCATTTACTGCGCAGGTAATAGTATAAAAGCAAAGCAGTTATTATGATAAGAAAATCAGTAGCAATCAGACGTAGTCCCAGGCCAATATTGTTATACAGTATAAGAGAATTCAATATCATAATAAAAGAGGACAAACTAAAATAGAATAGAGACGCTTGTGATTATATTTAAAATATATAGAACATAAAAGAATATAGTAGTGACAATTGCAAGTAAAATTATAACATAGGTTAAAATTAAGTAAAAAGAACAGAAAAGGCTTATTTTAAGACTTCAATTAAGTTAACAAGCAAATAGAATAGAAATAACAGAAGAGGCTTACTTTAATAAATTTGATATTGATAGCGCCAAATTTGGTCACTAAAACCCAAATCCAGATGAAAGCACCAACCAACAATCACAGATCACAGATATTATGTATGCAGAGAGTATGAATGTGAAGAACAATAAAAATTAAAAAGAAAGTAGTAATAACACAAGATTTATAGTGGTTTGGTTGACTCTGGCCTATGTCCACTCCAGAAGTTTCTTTTTTATTGATGTTCGAATCAATTACAGTTACAATATAGAGTTTTTAGAACACTAAAGGTGGAGCAGCCTTAGTACAGAAGAAAAAGGGAAGCAAAATGAAGATCCCTTTTTTGAAGCCATACATGCTGTATTTATAGGAAAATCCCAAGTTACCGGGCTTCCTGAGTAATTTGGGCCCATCAGGACCATAGCCAAGCCAACATCCTTCATCATGACCGATCCACACTGTCATGCCGACCGACCTATGCCGATCCACTCCATACTCAAGTATGCCGATCCACTTCAATATGCCGATCCACTCCATCGATGACCGAGCCATACCATCCAATCCCTAGCTCTATATGCTGATCCCATGCCTTACTCCCCGACCAACCCATTATGGTCGAAACATGCATCGCCGATCGATATGCACTGACCCCGATTGATCGAACCACACAGTCGAACTCCAATGAGCGAATGCTCACGACCGACCTAGAAACAACAACCCAGGTAACTACCGAGCCATATCTACCGATCCACTCAGGCCGAGCTGCTCAACTGCCGAGCCACCTCCAATGTCGAACCATCCAAATGTCAAACCGTTTTAACTAGTCGATCCACTCCAACATGTCGATCCATGCATGGCCTTATCTCCCTGGCAGAACCGCATACGACCGAGTCACCTCCGAGCCACCTTGGACGAACGACACACACCGAACACCGATGACCGACCATCTATCCATCCAACCAGCTCAGACCCATCATATTCCAACCTCGATAAACGGATAGTCAATTTAGTTAAATCCGCATGCTCATGGCCTTGTCAAAAGGCGGGTTAACATTTGCCCCCCAAAACATGCCTTGCTATTGGAAGGTGTGTTTTGAATAGTCTTAAAACCGATATCCAAAGTCCATATTACATTCATTATCAAGAAATTCCATCCAAATCTGATAGTTCATTCCACGACCGTTCCAAATCGTTATCTAGTTCCGAATTCATCCCTTGGAAATCAGTAATCGAGTCCTACGATCTCTCCAGATCATTGATGGCCTCTTCGGACCCTTGCTAAGCTCGATCCAAACTTAACGATTTAATAGGCAGATCATGTTGTGCTGTGGCGAAGCAACCTATCCCTTGCACTCTGATTCAGCATCCTTGAACATTGAGCGATGCCCCGATCCTCCTGGACCAATATAAGCCTCTCCGGGCTCTTACTGGATCCCATCCTATCACGCTCTGGTTAAAGGGAAATAGCGTTGGTTGAGCCGATCTTGTCGCTCTCGAGTGAAGCAGCGTCACTCCCTGCACTTCGGTTCAATATCCTTAAACATTAAATGATGTCTTGTCCTAAGTCCTAGACCGATTGTAGACTCTCCGGGCTCTTGTTGGATCCCATCCTGTCACTCTCCAGTGAAGGGAAAACAACGACGAGCGAGCCGATCATATCGCTCTCCGATGAAGCGGCGTCGCTCCCTGCACTCCGGTTCAGTGTCCCTGAACATTAAGCGATTAATTTCCAACATCCCATAACTCTCCGGTTAGGTGTTTGTTTCATAAAACCAAAAACCATTTATCAAATCCAAAGTCCAAATGTCCAACAAGTAAAGCAGAAAAAGCTAAGGTTTGCCTCTTCGAGCAAAGCAGCCTAATACCATCTCAAAGCATGCCTGGGGATCACTTCGGTTCCCTTACATGTGTAAGTGGCATAGTTGCTGTTTATTTTTATTTTTAAAACAAAGTCAGAAAAGATTATTTGATGACCAAAGTCCAAATCCTGAACTCGGTCCCTGCCATCGCAATCAGTGGATGACGAGCTGTGACCCCATTCCAGGGTCGTTCCTGTTTGATCCAAGCGATAGATGCTCGTGTTCTACTGTTCTTGTCCAATTCCTTACGTACTATGGCAACCTGCCACTTCTAACATGTTGCTCACCACATCCTTCAGGTGGCGGCATTCATCCATGGAGTGCCCTTCCAGGTCATGGAATAGGCAGTACTTCCCGCTCCTGCGTTCCCATTCAGTGGGATCCCTCCTGGATGGTTTCCGATAGGGAAGCTGCCCTCGAGTGTCCAAGTAAATCCGTTCCAAGTTATCTGTTAAATCCGTGTACATCGCGAATTTAGATTCTCGACCTCTCCTCCATTTGTTTGAACCACCAGGTCCATCGTCCAGCTTACGCTTTCCTTTATCCAGTCTCCGTCCTTCATCAAACGTCCCTTCTCCTTGCATAGCATTTATCTCTTGCCTTTCAGCACTGAGTCCTCTAACCGAATGAATCTTTCCACCTCATGATAGAACTCTCCAAGATCTTGTGGTGGATCCTGTGCTAATGAGTCCTTGAGTTCCATGCCTTCCACAATCCCTGCCACCGCCGCCATCAAAATCAATGATGGATCCGGGCGATCTAACAAGGCCACAACCACATTAAATAGCATTAGAAAACCTCTCACGGACTCTCCTGTCCTCTGCTTCATCGATACCAGCATCATTACATTCTTGGATCACGTCACATGGACCCTGAACTGTCTCATGAAGCATTCACTAACTCGTTCCACGCCCTTATCGATCCATTCTCCAGCTGCCTGAACCAAAGCGCAGCCAAATCCATCAAGTACAAAGGGAAACATCTTGCCATCACCTCCTCAGATGCCCCTAGCACTTCCATATGTCTGATGTATCTAGTTATATGCATAATTGGATCTGATTTTCCATCATAGGCCTCCAGTGTTGGCAGTTTGAATTCTGAAGGGTTCCTTGCATTCCTAATTTCAAGAGTGAACGAACTTCGACGGACCTCCTCCAAGCCTCTGCTCAATAGTCCTCCTCTCATAATCCTTCTTATTAATCTAGCCATCCCCTCGTCTCCACCTGGGGGTAGTCCCCTATGCGCATCTCTACCTTGTCCCCCATGTCCTAGGGGGTACTTTGGGTAGTACTCTTCATGTTGGCCATTCACGTTCATGTTGGTCCCTTCTTGTTGAGCTTCATTCATCGCTCTCCCAGTATCCAATTCTTGAGGTCTGCCTCATGGCCTTTGTTGATTTCCTTCAATCTCTCCAGTCTGGTTCTGGTTTTGACCTCCAGGAAGTTCTACAGTGTCGGTTCCTTGTTCTGCATTGCCAGCAACCGCTGTTGGTCCATTCCCTTGACTTTATGCTCTAACTTGACCAACTGTCGAAGTAGGTTCTGTATTATGTCCTCATGCCTTTTCAGCATCGTCTCCATCTCGTCTCTAGTGATATAGACTAAGGCCTGATTAGCTCTAGAGAAAGCCTCTTGACTTCCTTCATGTTGACTTCTTTTCGTCCTCTGTCTCCTGGCAGATTGCTTTGCTATAGTCTCCAGAGTCCAAGTTCCTAGGCCTTTAAATCAAAACTCCAAGCTTCTGAATCCTTGAGCACCAAAATGTTAGCGCCGAAATTGGTCACTAAAACCCAAATCTAGATGAAAGAACCAATCGACAATCACAGATCACAGATAGAATGTACGTAGAGAGTATGAATATGAGGAACGAAAAAAATTGAAAAGAAAGAAGTAATAACACAGGATTTATAGTGGTTCGGCTGACTCTATCTACGTTCACTCTAGAAATTTCCTTTTAATTGATGTTCGAATCAATTACAGTTATAATCCAGAGTTTTTAGAACAACAATGGTAGAGCAGCCTTAGTGTAAACAAAGAAGGGAAGTAGAATGAAGATCCCTTTTTTGAAGCCCTACATGTTGTATTTATAGGCAAATCCCAAGTTACAGGGCTTTCTAAGGAGTCTGGGCTCATCATAACCATAGCCGAGCCAACATCCTTCATCATGATTGATCCACACGGCCATGCCGATCGGCCTATGCCGATCCACTCCATACTCAAGTATGCTGATCCACTTCAACATGCCGATCCACTCCATCGATGACCGAGCCATACCATCTAATCCCAAGCTCCATATGCCGATCCCATCCCTCGCTCACCGATTGACCTACTATGGTCGAAACACGCATCGCCTATCCATATGCACCGACACTAACTGACCGAACCACATAGTCGAACTCCAATGACCGAATGCTCACGACCGACCCAAAAACGACGACCCAAGTCACCACTGAGCCATATCTACCGATCCACTCAGGCCGAGCCACTCAAATGCCAAGCCACCTCCAATGCCGAACCATCCAAACACCAAGCCATATCCAATGCCAACCTGCTCAAATGTTAAGCCACCACCAATTCCAAACCATCCAAACGCCAAGCCATATCCAATGCCAACCCGCTCAAATGCCGAGCCACCTCCAATGCCGAACCATCCAAATGCCGAACCATTTTAACTAGCTGATCCACTCCAACATATCGATCCATGCATGACCTTATTTCCTTGGCTGAACCGCATACAATCGAGCCACCTTGGCCGAACGACATACACCGAACCACCCATGACTGACCATCTATCTATCCAACCAACTCAAACCCATTATATTCCAACCTCGATAAATGGATAGTCGATTTAATTAAATCTGCCTTAAATCTGCCTGCTCATGGCCTTGCCAAAAGGTGGGTTAATAGATCTTGGATTAAGTTAATAAGCAAGATAATAGAAGAGGCCCATACCAACAGCATTCCCTTTTAATCAAAAACTGATGGTCTCACAATGGTTAGGTGAGGGTGGGACAAGATTATGCTAATTAGGGTAAATAAGTAGCCAAAAAAATAATAAAAGTAAAATTACGCAAATTTAATGATTAGACGTAAGGTCTAATAAAATAGTAAGATGCATTTGGAGCAGCCCAAAGGATGAAGAGCCTAACGAAGCAGTTCACCACAGATTTCAACACAGAAGGATACACTAGGTTGGCCCTCTGGGGTAGGCATAACGGAGCAACCCCCCAGAAGCAGGTCTATAGGTGTTCTATCAAAAGAGTATGCCTTGACTGCTTTTTGCATGGCAGGACCATTGTAGGCAGTCAAAAGGGGTTGACGTTTGGAGTAGGATATACGTATGTTCCAGTACTTGTAAGTAAGTTTTATTAGGCAGGACCCAAAAGGTAGTCGCATGCGGATATTATGCCAGCATCAAATTCAAAAAGTGAGTTAGGGAAAGACTAGAGTTAAACTAACAGCCTAATGAACCTTTCACTATGGAGACATTGAATAAGGGGCGCAACCAGTTGGATGTTTAGATTGTTTGCAGTAGGGTACAACCACTTAGCTCTATAAAGATCTTTCAATTAGTTGAGGGGTGGCTGCGTGGGTCCATGGCCACGACAAGGAAAGAGGCAGACCAAATAGAATATCTGTATCATAATGTGACGACCCGCCCTCCTACGACCAGGAAGACGTTTCGTCTTGAAGAAAGAAAGGGATGAGAAAATAGAAAAGATAGAGAAGAAAGAACAACAACATCAGAATCTCACAGCGGAACGAATAAAATATAATAATCACATAAATATTTACATAATATACAACATCAGTTAGAGTTATATAGACAATACATCACATACTAGATAGTTATAAACACCTGTCTAGTTAACACAACTCAATACAATACACAATACATCACAGAGATACCACAAAGCGGAACTATATATATCTACAGCGCTGAAGCCTCCTGCTCCATTGCTTCTCCAGAATTCGTCAAAGCTAAACCTGAATCCCTTGGCTACCCGTAAAAATTTGGGTACCCGAGAGTTTATGGAAAACAAAAATAAACTCCGGGTCAGACATGGGTCTGGTATGAGTAACAGGTTTAAGTTGCTTAACTTTGAAAATCTTTTGAAAATAAAAGGTATCACGTAAGACTTCCCACACATAAACATGGAAAATTTTTTACCTTACGCTAACCAAAACATTTGATAGGAAATTCTGTGATATTATAATAGGTCTAGGGTTTTCAAGTAAATAGAAAATAGCCGAAATTGTTACATTCATTAAATTCCAGCTATTAGCCACAAAAGTGGGTAATACAATCAAAACCATGGGCACTTATTGGATTGTGGATTCCATACAATGGCAGGGCTACTGGGGTACCGTCCGTCACAGTACGTGGCCTAGATCAACGTACCGAGGATTACTCCCTTCATCCCCTGCAACACAAGGCCGGAACCATTCCTTACTGAACAGTCTCGAACAAGATAAACCCCGCAGTTGTTTGCAACCAACTGCCCACACAGCCGAATAAAAAGGGACATCTAGACAGCGGAATATCCTTGTCCTGCTTGGGCATGACCCACCTAGCCTTGCTGCACCTCCCATGTTTTAGCCATTCCCGGTTGATGAGGCTTGAGGCTACGATTACCTTTATAGAACATATTTCTTAGAATGCTCATCGCCCACCTGACGATGTGTTGAAAGCATCCAATCCATACAAGTTCGTTCCGGGTTCGAACGAAACCGAAGGCATTATCTCGTTACACTCATTTTGGAATCACCCTCAGAGTTAACGACGATAACCCTTGCATTCTGAATCTTCATCTTCACTTCAGATTCACGACCTATCATTAATTTGGAATCGATGTGGTTTTCGGATATTCCTAATGCGGAAAAACCGATCCCGGTCTCATCGAAATCCAAAACGTGTCTTTTAAGGCCAAGTTGTCTATTTAGTCTTATCAGTTTAATTCAATATAATCAACATACACACAGATGGATTATTCATAATATCACAATAGATAATCACAGATAATCTCATAACCAGATAATCAATATTATCATATTTAAACCAAGCATCCGTGACACATAGATATAATTCATGCCAGATCACAATCATCAAATGAAATATCAATATCATTCATCCATAAGCAATGTTTTATAATCATACCATTTGTAATTAATTTAAAATGAATTAAATTAACTACTTCAATCTCTAATTAATTAAATTAATTACTTCATCTATAAATCCTGCTTATACAACCATTAATTAATTATAAATCAAATTAATTAATCTCTAGATATTCATCTTGATTAATCACCCTTGGTTAATCGTTCACCAATTACAATAGGAAATTAGTCTTTAATTAATTTTACAATTTAACTATTCTAAATTATTTATAGTAATTAACATTTAATTACTTTATTTTTAATTGACTACATTTATTCTTAATTTATCACATCAATTAGTCACTACATTATTAATTATTTCTTAATTAAACAAATTCTTAATTTACATCATTAATTATATGAATTAATGATCTCTAATTCAGATTAAATTACTTTATTAATCACATTAAGTGATTAATTTTTAATCAAACACAATTATTAATCACCCTTGATTAATATCATTCCAGTAATTACTACCCTTAATTACCATATTAATAAATTAATTATTCCCATAATTAATTATCTCCATTAATTAGTCCCATGATTAATTGTAAAAGTAATTATCCGAATTACTTTATTAACAATCATCTTTCATTAATTACATTCAGTAATTAACATTAATTACTTCCTTAAGTAATTGTGCTCCATTGCATACACTAAGTAATTATACTTATCAATTTATCAAATGACTTCCTTATATTAATTAACTAAATTAATTAACTTAAAATTAATCACTTATCTCAATTAATTACAATAAGCAATTAATCCCTTAATTACTTTCACCAAGTAATTTCATTTAACAAATTACAATAGATTATCTAAATTAATTAATCTAATTAATTATCAAAATTAAGCGCATTAATTAATTATTTAATAATCATTAGTTAATTGTCTTCATTAACTAATCGCATTTCTTTAATTACTTCCTTAATTAATTTCTAATTCTAATTCATTAATTTCAAATTAGATAAATAAGTCATTCTTTTAATTAACTTACTTATTAAATTACTTCAATATCTTAATTATCTATAAGATAATCGATTCCTTTATAAATGATTTCATTATCATTAAAGTGTAAAACATTTTGCATTTAAATCTAAATTTTAAATTACATTTTGAATTTAAGATTCAAAATGGTTATTCTTTTAAACATTTATCCAATTTAAAGATCAATTATTTATTTGAAACCAATTCATGTTAACAACTATTTGATTTATACTGGTTTTTACAATATTCAGATTTAAAACTGATTAAGTTTTCAGATTTGAATACAAGAAGAACTTGAATCCAATAATTTAACTTTGATTTAAAATTTTGATTTAAACTTCCCTTTAAAAACTTGAATTAAAACTTGATTTTCAAATCCAAATCTATTTTAAAACCTTAAGATTCAAATGTTCATCTGAATTTATACTTTAAATTTTTGAATTTAAATCACAATTTAAATTCTATTTTTCAAACCTTAAATTAATTAAAATTTTGAAAACCTGTCAGTTTTTTAAACCTGAAAACCCACCTTTAAACACTTAAAACTTTTATTTCATTTCAAATTTGAATTTAAAAATAAACTTAAATTCAAATTGCAAACTGAATTTAAACTTGAATTTATACTTAACTTTTATTTTAACATAGTTCTGCTTTGTTATAAATTAAAGTTAAGCTTCAGGAAATTGATCAGGTTCTGGAACCTGTATCAAGTATTTATTCGAGTCTCCCACCTTGCTTCGAGTCTCAACCCCAAAAACTTCGAGTAAAAATATGATTCAACTCGAGTAAAACTCAAGTTCAAAAATCCCACACATCCCAACCTTCACCAGTTTCAAGACCTTCCACCAGAAAACAAAAGTACACGGTGACATGCACCGTGACTTTGATCAACTCCGGCCTCCCACCAGACCTTCATCTCATCGGCAACCATCTCCAGATGACTTCACGACCATCCAAAACCACTGCTACATCTCGAATCAAAATCGAGTTAGTTGTCCAAACCTGGAAACGCGATCAGGTCTTTCCCCTCAAACCTGGAAAAATTCGCCACTCCTCAAATTCGGACCATCTGAAAGTCGACAGCTCCTGCTACACCTTCGCCATTGACCCGGCTACCCCCTCCCAGAGTCTCATGCAACTCGATCAACTATAGAGGGAGAAAAGATCGAACCTTCCCAACTGATAAAACTAGGGTTCCCATCCAAGAATCCACCACCGCTGCCTCCACCTGCCTCTGATCATCCACCACCCAATTTTCCCAAACACCCCGACCACTCAAGCATCTCCAGGAAGCTTCACAAACTCCCAGGTCAACTGGATTGCCTGAGGCAACAACCCATATTCTCCAAAACATAAAACAAGAAATGCCAAAACAATACTTAACTAGAAAATGTGAATTTACTTTTAAAAATCCTAATTTCAGATAAGAATTCAGGTTATAATCCTGAATTTATAAATTAGGATGATTTAAATTTCACTCATATTCATCATTAACTGTTCTTAGTCTTTTTACAGAACATCTCTACTTAATTTAATTAAGATACAAAATTTAGAATTTACTTAATGATCCAACAAACATATCTTGTTAAAGTACTAAGTCCTAACAATCACTAGATCAAGCAGTAATGATTCTTGAAGTAAGGTAGGAACTTAAGAATTATAAACAGGATGGTCTTACAGGGTGTACAACATGCAGATATTTCACCTCACAGAGAAATTCACACATAAATATTCACACAAATATTTTCAGAATTCAAATATTAACATGCAACAAGTTTAAACATATGTTATTTTAAAAAAAAATGTTACTCACCAGTGTTTTTTTCCGAAAAGAACAGAGCACTTCCTGGTATTGTAGCAGTCTTGAACTTTAAAACTGAAAAGTAGATTTGCTTGATGTTCCTTTAATTCATTTTGCCTTTTTATTGTTGATGCTTCAGTTGTAATACTATTTTAGTTTGTATAGATGGGAATGTTTACCATTATTTCTTTGTTTCAGGTTTTAATGAACGAACTAAAAACAGTATGCATATATAAAGAAGTTTACATGGGTAGGTCCTAACTGGGATAAGCATATGCTGGAACAATGATACTTTTGTTTGTATCAGGCAATTGCTTTATATTTGGAGGCTGAAAGATTTTTATACAAATTTCGAAATGACATGTTTGTATGCTAGAGATGAAAACTTTAAATGTTAATGTACTTTTATATTTACAGCAACCTTGTTTTTATGCTTAGATATTTTTGTTTATACTTTGCTTTGTATTAGCTTGTTCTACAAGCTACTTTATATGTTAATTTTATTTACTCTTTAGCTTACATACCTATGTTACAGTCATGATTACTTGCCTGCATATCTATATATTTTTCTTAACTTGCTTTAGCTTGTTCTACAAACCATCATGCACAAGATATTTGTTTGAATCTTAATCTATAAGCTACTGCATTTTGTTTATTTTTATTTCTTTTACTAGCACATATATTTACTTGGTTCACTTAACTTTGCTCTGCATTTTTCTTACCTGCCTCATATTTGATGTTCAGATATATATTTTTTATTACCTGGCAGCTTTATCCCTTCTATATGTACATATACAAGGTTGTTGTAGCAAATGTTATAAAATTTTAAGCTAAGTATAAATACATACTTTTATACTTAAACAAATTTTACACTTCTACTTTTCTTTTATCTTAAACATTCTTGAAAGATGTTATTATATATTCCAAATCATAGCTTCATATGTATATGTAATTAGACTTATATTTAATATGTATAAGGTTTATTTTATTTTTAAATACCCTTAAAAGACTTATTTCTAAATCTTTCAAATTACAGCTTCCCTCAAAATACACATACATGTATTTAAATAATTTTAAAATAACTATTTCTATTTGTATTGAAACCATTTGTAAAAATGTTACATTATTTAGATTGTTTTAAAATAATTAGTTATTAAATTAAAATAATGAAATTATCACTACCTAAGTATATTACTTATTTTATTAACCACATTTAAAATCAAACAACCTTTGTTAAGTTTAAATTTAAGATAAAATCATTTAGACAAATTTTAGTCTTATCTTGAGTATCGTTAAACCATATTATTATTTATTCAATATTAAATTTCCAAATTATCAAAAATAATAGAATTAGAAACCATAACTTTATTTATTAATTTAAAACAGAGTTTATCTATCTATAAAGAAACAATTTAATTTAGCCTTTAAAAGATAAATTATCAGTTTTAAATATTTGTTTAAAGGAAGATTATTAAATCAATTCAAATATTATTAACAAATATTATCAAATCAATTTAATTTTTTAATGTAGATTATTAAATTGATATTGCCCCAAATTTCCGGTATATCACATTCTTCCCCCCTTAAAAGAATTTCGTCCCCGAAATTTAAACAAAGGTAATTTAATAATCTACTTAAATATTTAGTTTTAAAAACACAAGCATATATTAATCATATGCTAATAACCATAGCAACCAATTCATCCAAACAAACAAATCTAATTATCCAGACAAAATTCCGAATAGAATTTGCTCGAGTTTCCCCAAGTATAAATACCGGGTTACTCGCTCTATAGAATCCAAACAAACAATACTACTAAGCTACAGAACTTCTACTCATCTAGATCTACAAACAAGACAGGATATCAGACTACAGACAAGTCTGACACAACAACCAAAACTCCATGAACTGCCGATTCTACAACCAGTGATAGATCTTACACGTACTCCCTCAGAGATACGTGAACACAACGAATTCCAGCTATCCAAACTGACAATCCAATCCTGAAGACTAAACACTTATCCAAAATCAAATCTCCGACTTCGAAATCCAAATTCCTTCGTATCTTATCCACAAAACTCCTCGGACGATCCTGGGCTTCCTTCATCTTTCCCGATCAGCTCAACTCTTGCTGATGCTTCTAGAAATAAATTAGACCAATAACAATCCAACAAAATGTTCTTCCCAAGATCAACCAAACTCAGAACACAAACTCTATTCCAAATTAGAAAACAGAACTCACATCTCTCATCTGGAAGAGATAAAACAGGTGCACTCCAATCTGGCCTCGGATTCTAAAAAAATTCCTGTAGACCTCTCTAATCCAAATATTTCAACATCCAATTGCTTCCAAACTAAAACAGCTTCCACCATGCTTCCACTGCGCAACTCTGACTGTACAGATGAAAATGCTGAAGATGAACTCAAGCACAGACTGGTCAACACATTCCAAAAATAAAGCTCACATATCCAAAAAGAAAACTCCGAAATTCCTCCAAAACCTGAGCTACTTCCCAAACTCAAAAATCATCCTATTACTAAGATGATCCATCAATACCACTCCTGGAAATCCAGTCGATACCAAACTCAATCTCCAGATGCTGACACAACTCTGACTCCTTGAAGACATCCAGAAAAAAAATTATGAAACACAAAAGAACACTCAAACTATCGCAAGTCACTTTTGCGATCAATCCAGCCTAATTCCAAAATACTGCTCTCTCAATCAAATCAGAACAGCTTACGCTTATATGGCCAATCCATCGAAGAACTGGAACTACTCTACTCCTTCTTGAAATTACCTCAAGAAAAACTGCTAAGCCAGAAGACCTCCTAATCCAAAGCTCTTCGAGAAACTCGGACTCCAAAGCAAACAGGAACACCCAACTGAACACAGCCACACACCGAAACAGGCACTCTTCCTTAACTTGTCCCAAAGAAACATCTTCGGAGACATCCATCGTCACTATGTCTCATCACACAGCTACTATCCCTTGATGTATCAAGATATCATGACTTACTTCTGCCCAACTGACAGATCCAAACTCTAGCTCGATCAAATTACACCTCAAAAAGATGAACTCCGAACCTTAACAGGTTTCCTTCAGAGATCAAACAAATCCTTACGCCACCCAAAGCTTACTCGAGGCGGTAATAGGTCTACAGTCTCGACAATTATACTTCTAACCATTGATAGTTGTGTTACACACACCACTACCTATCTACCTTTATAGCTCATTGGAAAACCTGAACAGGCAACCCAACAAATAGGTAGAAACAAATATATATATATATATATATATATATATATATATATATATATATATCAAAATGACAAGTACGCTCTCTCGGGGAAGAAAACACTCAAGAGCCTAGGTATTCACTCAACCTAGTGCTCTGATACCAACTGTGACGACCCGCCCTCCTACGACCAGGAAGACGTTTCGTCTTGAAGAAAGAAAGGGATGAGAAAATAGAAAAGATAGAGAAGAAAGAACAACAACATCAGAATCTCACAGCGGAACGAATAAAATATAATAATCACATAAATATTTACATAATATACAACATCAATCAGAGTTATATAGACAATACATCACATACTAGACAGTTATAAACACCTGTCTAGTTAACACAACTCAATACAATACACAATACATCACAGAGATACCACACAGCGGAACTATATATATCTACAGCGCTGAAGCCTCCTTCTCCATTGCTTCTCCAGAATTCGTCAAAGCTAAACCTGAATCCCTTGGCTACCCGTAAAAATTTGGGTACCCGAGAGTTTATGGAAAAAAAAAATAAACTCCGGGTCAGACATGGGTCTGGTATGAGTAACAGGTTTAAGTTGCTTAACTTTGAAAATCTTTTGAAAATAAAAGGTATCACGTAAGACTTCCCACACATAAACATGGAAAAGTTTTTACCTTACGCTAACCAAAACATTTGATAGAAAATTCTGTGATATTATAATAGGTCTAGGGTTTTCAAGTAAATAGAAAATAGCCGAAATTGTTACATTCATTAAATTCCAGCTACTAGCCACAAAAGTGGGTAATACAATCAAAACCGTGGGCACTTATTGGATTGTGGATTCCATACAATGGCAGGGCTACTGGGGTACCGCCCGTCACAGTACGTGGCCTAGATCAACGTACCGAGGATTACTCCCTTCATCCCCCTGCAACACAAGGCCGGAACCATTCCTTACTGAACAGTCCCGAACAAGATAAACCCCGCAGTTGTTTGCAACCAACTGCCCACACAGCCGAATAAAAAGGGACATCTAGACAGGGGAATATCCTTGTCCTGCTTGGGCATGACCCACCTAGCCTTGCTGCACCTCCCCTGTTTTAGCCATTCCCGGTTGATGAGGCTTGAGGCTATGATTACCTTTATAGAACATATTTCTTAGAATGCTCATCGCCCACCTGACGATGTGTTGAAAGCATCCAGTCCATACAAGTTCGTTCCGGGTTCGAACGAAACCGAAGGCATTATCTCGTTACACTCATTTTGGAATCACCCTCAGAGTTAACGACGATAACCCTTGCATTCTGAATCTTCATCTTCACTTCAGATTCACGACCTATCATTAATTTGGAATCGATGTGGTTTTCGGATATTCCTAATGCGGAAAAACCGATCCCGGTCTCATCGAAATCCAAAACGTGTCTTTTAAGGCCAAGTTGTCTATTTAGTCTTATCAGTTTAATTCAATATAATCAACATACACACAGATGGATTATTCATAATATCACAATAGATAATCACAGATAATCTCATAACCAGATAATCAATATTATCATATTTAAACCAAGCATCCGTGACACATAGATATAATTCATGCCAGATCACAATCATCAAATGAAATATCAATATCATTCATCCATAAGCAATGTTTTATAATCATACCATTTGTAATTAATTTAAAATGAATTAAATTAACTACTTCAATCTCTAATTAATTAAATTAATTACTTCATCTATAAATCCTGCTTATACAACCATTAATTAATTATAAATCAAATTAATTAATCTCTAGATATTCATCTTGATTAATCACCCTTGGTTAATCGTTCACCAATTACAATAGGAAATTAGTCTTTAATTAATTTTACAATTTAACTATTCTAAATTATTTATAGTAATTAACATTTAATTACTTTATTTTTAATTGACTACATTTATTCTTAATTTATCACATCAATTAGTCACTACATTATTAATTATTTCTTAATTAAACAAATTCTTAATTTACATCATTAATTATATGAATTAATGATCTCTAATTCAGATTAAATTACTTTATTAATCACATTAAGTGATTAATTTTTAATCAAACACAATTATTAATCACCCTTGATTAATATCATTCCAGTAATTACTACCCTTAATTACCATATTAATAAATTAATTATTCCCATAATTAATTATCTCCATTAATTAGTCCCATGATTAATTGTAAAAGTAATTATCCGAATTACTTTATTAACAATCATCTTTCATTAATTACATTCAGTAATTAACATTAATTACTTCCTTAAGTAATTGTGCTCCATTGCATACACTAAGTAATTATACTTATCAATTTATCAAATGACTTCCTTATATTAATTAACTAAATTAATTAACTTAAAATTAATCACTTATCTCAATTAATTACAATAAGCAATTAATCCCTTAATTACTTTCACCAAGTAATTTCATTTAACAAATTACAATAGATTATCTAAATTAATTAATCTAATTAATTATCAAAATTAAGCGCATTAATTAATTATTTAATAATCATTAGTTAATTGTCTTCATTAACTAATCGCATTTCTTTAATTACTTCCTTAATTAATTTCTAATTCTAATTCATTAATTTCAAATTAGATAAATAAGTCATTCTTTTAATTAACTTACTTATTAAATTACTTCAATATCTTAATTATCTATAAGATAATCGATTCCTTTATAAATGATTTCATTATCATTAAAGTTTAAAACATTTTGCCTTTGAATCTAAATTTTAAATTACATTTTGAATTTAAGATTCAAAATGGTTATTCTTTTAAACATTTATCCAATTTAAAGATCAATTATTTATTTGAAACCAATTCCAGTTAACAACTATTTGATTTATACTGGTTTTTACAATATTCAGATTTAAAACTGATTAAGTTTTCAGATTTGAATACAAGAAGAACTTGAATCCAATAATTTAACTTTGATTTAAAATTTTGATTTAAACTTCCCTTTAAAAACTTGAATTAAAACTTGATTTTCAAATCCAAATCTATTTTAAAACCTTAAGATTCAAATGTTCATCTGAATTTATACTTTAAATTTTTGAATTTAAATCACAATTTAAATTCTGTTTTTCAAACCTTAAATTAATTAAAATTTTGAAAACCTGTCAGTTTTTTTAAACCTGAAAACCCACCTTTAAACACTTAAAACTTTTATTTCATTTCAAATTTGAATTTAAAAATAAACTTAATTTCAAATTGCAAACTGAATTAAAACTTGAATTTATACTTAACTTTTATTTTAACTTAGTTCTACTTTGTTATAAATTAAAGTTTAGCTTTAGGAAATTGATCAGGTTCTGGAACCTGTATCAAGTATTTATTCTAGTCTCCCACCTTGCTTCGAGTCTCAACCCCAAAAACTTCGAGTAAAAATATGATTCAACTCGAGTAAAACTCGAGTTCAAAAATCCCACACATCCCAACCTTCACCAGTTTCAAGACCTTCCACCAGAAAACAAAAGTACACGGTGCGCATGCACCGTGACTTTGATCAACTCCGGCCTCCCACCAGACCTTCATCTCATCGGCAACCATCTCCAGATGACTTCACGACCATCCAAAACCACTGCTACATCCCGAATCAAAATCGAGTTAGTTGTCCAAACCTGGAAACGCGATCAGGTCTTTCCCCTCAAACCTGGAAAAATTCGCCACTCCTCAAATTCCGACCACCTGAAAGTCGACAGCTCCTGCTACACCTTCGCCATTGACCCGGCTACCCCCTCCCAGAGTCTCATGCAACTCGATCAACTATAGAGGGAGAAAAGATCGAACCTTCCCAACTGATAAAACTAGGGTTCCCATCCAAGAATCCACCACCGCTGCCTCCACCTGCCTCTGATCATCCACCACCCAATTTTCCCAAACACCCCGACCACTCAAGCATCTCCAGGAAGCTTCACAAACTCCCAGGTCAACTGGATTGCCTGAGGCAACCCATATTCTCCAAAACAATAAAACAAGAAATGCCAAAACAATACTTAACTAGAAAATGTGAATTTACTTTTAAAATTCCTAATTTCAGATAAGAATTCAGGTTATAATCCTGAATTTATAAATTAGGATGATTTAAATTTCACTCATATTCATCATTAACTGTTCTTAGTCTTTTTACAGAACATCTCTACTTAATTTAATTAAGATACAAAATTTAGAATTTACTTAATGATCCAACAAACATATCTTGTTAAAGTACTAAGTCCTAACAATCACTAGATCAAGTAGTAATGATTCTTGAAGTAAGGTAGGAACTTAAGAATTATAAACAAGATGGTCTTATAGGGTGTACAACATGCAGGTATTTCACCTCACAGAGAAATGAACATATAAATATTCACACAAATATTTTCAGAATTCAAATATTAACATGCAACAAGTTTAAACATATGTTATTTTAAAAAAAAATGTTACTCACCGGTGTTTTTTTGTGAAAAAGAACAGAGCACTTCCTGGTATTGAAGCAGTCTTGAAATTTAAAACTGAAAAGTAGATTTGCTTGATGTTCCTTTAATTCATTTTGCCTTTTTATTGTTGATTCTTTAGTTATAATACTATTTTAGTTTATTAGAAGGGAATGTTTACCATTATTTCTTTGTTTCAAGTTTTAATGAACGAACTAAAAACAGTATGCATATATAAAGAAGTTTACAGGGGTAGGTCCTAACTGGGATAAGCATATGCTAGAACAATGATACTTTTGTTTGTATCAGGCAATTGCTTTATATTTGGAGGCTGAAAGATTTTTATACAAATTTCGAAATGACATGTTTGTATGCTAGAGATGAAAGCTTTAAATGTTAATGTACTTTTATATTTACAGCAACCTTGTTTTTATGCTTAGATATTTTTGTTTATACTTTGCTTTGTATTAGCTTGTTCTACAAACTACTTTATATGTTAATTTTATTTACTCTTTAGCTTACATACCTATGTTACAGTCATGATTACTTGCCTGCATATCTATATTTTTTTCTTAACTTGCTTTAGCTTGTTCTACAAACCATCATGCACAAGATATTTGTTTGAATCTTAATCTATAAGCTACTGCATTTTGTTTATTTTTATTTCTTTTACCAGCACATATATTTACTTGGTTCACTTAACCTTGCTCTGCATTTTTCTTACCTGCCTCATATTTGATGTTCAGATATTTTTTTTATTACCTGGCAGCTTTATCCCTTCTATATGTACATATACAAGGTTGTTGTAGCAAATGTTATAAAATTTTAAGCTAAGTATAAATACATACTTTTATACTTAAACAAATTTTACACTTCTACTTTTCTTTTATCTTAAACATTCTTGAAAGATGTTATTATATATTCCAAATCATAGCTTCATATGTATACGTAATTAGACTTATATTTAATATGTATAAGGTTTATTTTATTTTTAAATACCCTTGAAAGACTTATTTCTAAATCTTTCAAATTACAGCTTCCCTCAAAATACACATACATGTATTTAAATAATTTTAAAATAACTATTTCTATTTGTATTGAAACCATTTGTTAAAATGTTACATTATTTAGATTGTTTTAAAATAATTAGTTATTAAATTAAAATAATGAAATTATCACTACCTAAGTATATTACTTATTTTATTAACCACATTTAAAATCAAACAACCTTTGTTAAGTTTAAATTTAAGATAAAATCATTTAAACAAATTTTAATCTTATCTTGAGTATCTTTAAACCATATTATTATTTATTCAATATTAAATTTCCAAATTATCAAAAATAATAGAATTAGAAACCATAACTTTATTTATTAATTTAAAACAGAGCTTATCTATCTATATAGAAACAATTTAATTTAGCCTTTAAAAGATAAATTATCAGTTTTAAATATTTGTTTAAAGGAAGATTATTAAATCAATTCAAATATCATTAACAAATATTATCAAATCAATTTAATTTTTTAATGTAGATTATTAAATTGATATTGCCCAAAATTTCCGGGATATCACACATAAGCCTAATAAGGTAGTCCTTTATAGACAGAAAATCCCCGACTGAGTTTCGTACAAGGTAGACCTTGTTAAGCGGGATTCAGGAAGTAGATAGAACGATTACGTATAGTCCTCAAGGTATGCACTGGGTGGTACATTGTGGATGTCTGAGCATTAGTATATACTAGTGCGGATGCAATTTTACGTTTTCATAACAGACGACAGAACATCTATATTATAGGCCTTACGAGACAGTCCTTTATAGATGTAGTCAAAGAACGTCATAGAAGCAAGAAGATGGAGTCCTTTACGAGGAGGATATGGAAGGTACTATAGGTAGTACCTTGCACCACTACGGTCATTGAGCATGTATGTGTATATGTATATATATATATATATCAGTTATTAGTTTTTAATCTAGGAGTAGATGGGCATGATTCATGCACAAAGGCAAAAGTATTATAAACCCAATGAACTTAATATAACAATAAATGGAAATAAAACTTTTTATGTAGAATTAAGCTTATAAGTGTATAATTTGTCTATTTACCAGAACTTAGTTCTGACCTCCTCCTCTTAACAACCTATAGGTTAGGTAGATGCAGAGACTTTCCAGCTTTGAGACATTTGTTTAGAAAGTGTTATTATATTGGTGAGTATTTACTTACTATTATATTTTAGTCAGTTCCACTGCGAGATATTTATCCATGCTTTGATATATTTGTCTTTGCCTATTTGCAAGATACCAAAAACCCAACTCGGGCTTCAGTGGGCTTGGATTTTAGCATTTTTTCGAAAAATCCAGACCCACTGGAATTCGGGTTGTTACATTTGGCATCAGAGCCTAGGTTTAGGATTCCTAGGTAGATACTGAGTGAACGTATTTGTATTTTTCAATAAAATAAAAATATATTATGTACTAAAATCCAAATTGTTCCCAATTATATATTTTAACATATGGAAAGTTTTTAGAAGTTTATTTGTGAATAGTTTGCCAGTTGTTTTTGGGATGACCTAAGTATGTTGAGCCCTATGATAATTACCGTTTTATTGCATACATATAAGCCATGTTTTGAGAGAAGATTGGTATCCATATGTTATTGGAAGTGGAGAAGTTCCCTAGGGATAGTAGTGAGAGTGTTTTTATTTTGGAAGGAATAAGAGGTTTTAGTAAGAAGAAAATCCACATTACGTTTAGCCCAATAAAATTAAACTTTTGAATTGAAAAGTTGAAAAATATAATTGTTAATATATTTAAGGAACCAAATATTGGTTTTTTTTTTGAAGAATTATAGAGCGTGCATAGCTTGCTAATTTCTTTGTAGGTAAACAAAGATTTTAAATATAAAAACCTAGAGTTGGTTAAGTATCAAAAACGTAGGTTACAACATTGATTGTTGTAATAGATATTTTTAGTAAAAATAACGGAAGCATAGATTATGACACTATTGTTATAGTAGGTGACTTCCAAAGTAAATGTTTTTACATAGCATATGCTATTTATTAATATTTATTTTAATTGAATCCATCTATTAGTATTTTTGGGTTGTAGTAATGTTGTTTTATGCAACATCTGCTTTGAACCAAATGAGTTTTGTAGATAATTTCTAAAGTGGTTTGTATGCACACTTATTGTTTAAATAAGTATATGAAAATATTTTTCACTTATGAAAATATTAAAGCAGTTTTGAAAATGAGTTCCTTTGAAGAAGAAAATGTACATTAAATTAATGAATTTGGTAGGAAATATCTTACGTAAGTGACTATAGAGTAAGCATACTTTAATCTATTGGAATGAAATGAATAATGATATAATTTTCCATGAATCACAAATAAAGATGTTTTGTGCAATTTATAAGGAATACGTGAAAAGAGATGTACAAGGTATGGAAATCACTATATTTTATATAGCCTATTTCAATAAAATATACAATAAATTCCTTATAATTTCACATAAACATGAAATCCTCCTTTAAAGGATTCATAGAAGATTTTAGCGTTAATGGTTTCTCATAAGAGAAAGTGGTTCCAATACATTAAGGTATAAAACCATTAAGTGTAGTACGTTAGAAACTCCTCTAAGGTTAAGTAATTGGAAGAGTAGAAAAGTTAAGAGATTTTTGATAAAAATAACTGTTCTTATCTACTCCAGTTTTAGTAAATTTGAAAATCTATGAAAAAAGAAGAAGGATATTTTGAAAACGTGTATGGATTTTTTTTTAATTCAAGAAAAAATAAAAATGTTTTAAGAACAAGTAATATATGTTTTAAAGAAAGATGGTTTGGGGGAAAAGAAAATATTTTTTTCAAAAGATAAATTTTTAAGTAACCTAGTACCTTTGAATTTAATAGAAAACTTAAAAATAGCACTTTTAAAGGCAGGAATTTTGAGATTTGGTGTTTCAAAAATTTAGAAGTTTTAGTTTTTGAAGAAAATTGATAAACACCAAACCAAACCAGACTTTTAAATATGGAGTAGATAGGAATCATTTTCTAGGTGTAACGGGAAAAGTATAAGGCTATAGCGGTAATTACTCCTAGTAGGAATAATAAAAGTTCCCATAAGGCGTACAAGACAGTAGTGAAAACCTAGAAATGTTGCTTCATGTGTGTAGACTATAGAAGAATAGTGAAATGATATTTGTAAGATAATAATACACATGTGGTTGGGATAGGTAGACCTTTGTTGGGGAAAATGAAAGCTAAAGAGAGAATTTCCCCAAGCTTAGTTGCCTTTTTAGATAGAGACTGTATAGATGGAAATCCTTATCCATTGCAGTAAATGTGACTTGGTTATTCCTTTTTGAGTATGGATAGAAGAGATGAATAAATCTTATTCGTCATGAGTAATAGAGCGAAAATTGGTAAAAAGAAATAGGCGACAAGAGGAGCATATGAGTTACTTGGATTCTTAGAGTTGGACCTTTTTGTGTTAGAGTGGACATGGTTCTAGACCTCCTTACCCAAGCTGATTGTTGTGTTTAGTTGCTATATTAAAAAGATGGAGTAAAAGCAAATAATTTAGGTAATAAAAAGACAAAAAGTAAGATCTAAAGAAAGCAACAGAAACGTCAATAGAAATAAATGAGAATTGCAAAAGAAATATATATGTTTCCCATAAATTAAGCTTGGAAAAAAGTTTGAAAAGGAAAAATCTTTCTTATGTAAACCGTGCTTGGAAAAGAAAATAGAGATTTTATAGGATAGCGGCATAAGTTCCAAGTACGGAGAGAAGGGTACGTAAAAGTAAAACATAGAAATGTGAAGTTTATCCGTTTTCTACCTTCTTTTTGACATAAGAAATCGAGTTCGAAAAATCAGATATTTCTGAAATTCGAACATTAAAAATTGTGCGTTAGGATTTTGATGAAAAATTCATTGAACTACACCCCTATTCAGTAGGATTGTGGGAAAAGTTGGATGAAATATGTTTTGAGTTTTTAAAAAGATTGTATTCATATAGAAATTGCAAGTATATTTAGGATATTTGCATTATATTTTAAATAAATTTTAAAGAAGAAAAGCATTCATATAGGAGGTACCAGTTAGAAATTCATGTTCATGCATATATCTCATGTTGAATGACACTTTGCACAAGTGCACAGATGGCCGTAAAATTAAATGTGCACAAAATGGATGCAATTGATGTGAGAAATTACATAATTTTACCCTTGTCAAATTTGGGGACGAAATTTCCTAAAGGGTGGAAGAATGTAACACCCCACATTTTGTCGACAATTAAATTAAAATAAATTTAATTGGTAACTATGTAAAGAGTGAAAAATAATTTTTTTTCTAATGTTGGAATTTGACCACAGAACTTATATCATTATGTTCCTGGCAATTTTCTGAACAACTTCCATATACAATGTTTTTTGAATGGACTTCAAACCGATTCGTAACAGATATCAAAATATCATATTCAATTCAAACCATATCACTTTCCGAAACATATTCACTTTCGAAATCATATCCACTTTCGAAGTCATATCACATTTGAAATCATATCACTTTCAAAATTATGTTTTCTTTCAGAATCATACTTTCAAAACAGGTTAAACCCTCATTTCAAAATCATCATGTTCCATCAAATATGTCATTTAAATCCTAACTTATGTTATAACATCATTTAACCTTCACTTTTAAATCAAGGATTTGAATATATAAACACTTCCATTATACTTAGTCCGAAATTTAGAAAATAGTTTAAATGGTTATAAATAGTTTAACATAGTTAAATAAATTTTTAAATAGTTAAAATACTCAAATAGTTAAAAAAAAATAGATTAAAAATAGTTTAAATGGATTTAAGATAGTTTAAATAGATTTAAAATAGTTTATATATTCAAAATAGCTTAAATACATTTAAAATAGACTGACCAGATTCAAAATAGTTTAAATAGATTTAAATTAGATTAAATAGATTTAAAATAGATTAAATAGATTTAAAAAAGAATAAATAGATTTAAAATAGATTAAAATGCGTTAATTAGTTTAAGATAGGTTAAAATAGATTAAATTGGATTAAATAGACTAAAATAGTTTAAATTGATTAAAATAGTTTAAAATAGATTAAATTAGTTTAATAGTTTGAAAATTTTAATACTCGGGATTTAAAATAATATATTTTAAATAGTTTATAATAAAATGGTAAATTTGAAATTAATATTAAATCAAACTATTTTTTTCATTTCAGCACATCTGGACCATGTCTAGCTTTCAAATCAACAAACTTAATTTTGTCCTTCAATTCATATTCTCATTTAAACTATTTAATCAATATCAATTTCAAATCCAAGTTCGAATAATAAATCCAAAATATTTCAAATTTAGTAGATTTCAAAGTTATATTTTCAAACATTTTCAATAACTCAATTTCGACAAGTTTCATTTATTCTTCAAATCTAACTTCAAAATTTCAATTTAAACCAATTCCAATTTCATATTTAAAACTAGGATTTCAAAGATAATTCAGTTTATATAAATCAAATTTTCTTCAAAATATCATTTAACTAAAAACAAAATTTAAGGATTTAAAATCATTTAGTTTAACCAATCCAGTGTCCATGTACAATTTTCTACCTTATGGTCAAGTGGTACGGATATTTATCATTTCAATCCGCAAATATTTTGTATTTACGGCTATATATCATTTCAACCCGCAATCCCGAATAAAATTCAAAATCCATAAAATCGCTCGAGTTTATCATTTCAGCCCATAACGATTTTTTCCTTAATCTGTAGATCGTTCGGATATGTATCATTTCAACCCATAGGGATTTTCTAACAATAAACTAAGGAAACTTGCAGAAAAAGATTGAACATGTGGTGCGTAGCGAGAGATAACGAATTCTGCTGCTTTCATTTCCCCCGTCTGGAGCCCCCTCTTTATCTCATTGGTTCTCAAGATCAAAGCTATTATTGGAATATCACCCCGAAAGAGATTAATGGGGCCTAGTATATTAATTGGGGCGAATAGTTTGTTGGCAATATAAATATAACATCCAATCATCTAATATCAACACTCAAACATCCATCACAATCACCATTCAATCAACCAATAAATAACATCAATTAACTGATTATCGTCAACTGATATTCAATTGACAATTAAATTCAATATTAAATTAAATGGAGATTTAAATGTAATAAAGGTCATATTAAACCGGAACGACAATTTAAATATACCAAACTTCAACCAATCAATTTCTAATCACATCATAAATTTAATCTAACTAACATAACATAATTTAGTAGTTGTGAGTGGGTTAAAAAACACTCACCTTCGATTTATCATCGATCTGAAATCCAAAATTAGCCTAAAAATTTAACAGTCTCAGAATGCAGCCAAATAAGTTCCATAATATCCTGAATTTCGATACGATCGCAATGGAGAAAACCGTGCATAAATTCGAGCACATATGCAAAAGTTATTAATGTTAGAAGATTGGAAAATTTCGACTTCGAGTCTTGCTTCGGTCCGCCGCCTCAATTACCTGGTTTTTGTTCTGAGTTTTTGCCAAAACGACCTCAGACTCGAGTCATTTGGCTCCTGACTCGAAGTCGCTGCAGGGTTTTCGCCTTTGGAACTTGAAGCGCAACCAGATTTGCCTTGTTTGGTATGGAACTATCTCTGACCCGAGGTCGCTGCAGGGTTTGCGCCTCTAGAACTCGAAGCGAACCTCTTCCTGGCTCGAAGTAAACATGGAGCAACAATTTTTTTTTTGAAATTAGGTTTTGGAATTTAGGAATTAGGTTTGATGTTCTATCATTTGAGAAGGAGGAAGAAGATGCACGTAAAGAAATAATAAAATGAGAAACAACTAGGGTTTATAACAGCCTATATATAGGCAGCGCTGGATCGAAACGATAACAACGACCCGAAAAGCCCGTTTCGTTCCAGAAAAGAAAATGGATCATCCAATATATCGAAATATAGGTTTTCGATATTTTTAAACTCAATTGAAAAGTTTCAAGTCCTAATTCCATTGTATACAGAAGTTAGTCTTTAAAATCAGCTTATTTAAATTGATTTCATTAAATTAATTTCTACGCGTTTCGAGCCCTCGATCAAATGACAAGTTTAATCGTTGCGAAACTTGAAATCCTACAATAATTCACTCTTGCAGATCCGATGAAACTAGTTTCGTCGAAATCCGAGGCAGTAGCCAAAATGGCTATTTTCACGTTAATTAAATAAATTATTATTAAATTAAATTAATCACTTTTTAATTTCAAATTTAATAACTAGCAATTTTTATAATTTTTGATTATTAAGTAATTTAAAATCTTTTAAAACAAATTTCCATGTCAAATTCAACTATTAATATTACACTAATTATAGCCTTCTAATTCCAATCGCAATAAATTCATTAATTATAATTTAAAACTCAATAAATTGATTCATTTTGATTTCAATCTTTTTATTCAATCAATCATTGCTTTTGGGATATAGTTACATTGGTTTACCATTTATTACTTCAATACTCTACAGTTACCATCTTAATTCACATTAACTGTAGTATTTAAATAGATTAATTACAATTGGTTTCCAATTAAATTTCAACGGATTAATAGTGGAACGATAACTAAACAATTGTTACAACTTATAATTTCAAACACATTTCTATGTTTATTTTTAACAAACAAAACTAATAAATTCACATACAGATTAATTATTCTATTTTAATCAATTCCAATTAATTACATACAAGTTCGTCGTTTAATGCAATTACCATTTAAACTTTATGACCAATTATAACTTTCCAGTCATTCCAATTAATTGAGATTGCATTAAAATAGTTATCGACTGCCTTAAATTAACATTATTAACATTATATTCTAGTTATTTTTCTTATTAATAAATCACAAATTTTTATTTCTTCCAATATTAAATTACAAAATCTTCTTAAATTCAATAATTTAATTATCGAAAAATTACGGGTCGTTACACCAACAACATTCCCTTTCAATCAGTAATTGATGGCCTCACAATAGGTAGGTGAGGCTGGGACAAGATTATGCTAATTAGGGTAAACAGTAAGATGTGTTTGGAGTAACCCAAAGGATGAAGGGCCTAACGAAGCAGTTCATCACAAATTTCATCATGGAAGAAGCACGTCCAACTTAGATACTTTGGGCTAGAGGAAGTACGAGACGTCAACGGGATGTGAGGGTACTCTAAGATGGCCGTCTAGGGTAGGCATAACGGAGCAGTCCTCTGGAGGCAGGTCTATAGGTGTTCTATCAAAAGAGTATGTCTTGACTGCTTTTTGCATGGCTGGACCATTGTAGGCAGTCAATAGGGGTTGATGTTTGGAATAAGATATTCGTATGTCCCAGTACTTGCAAGTAAGTTTAGTGGGCAGGACCAAAAAGGATAGTTGAATGTGGATATCAGGCTAGCATCAGAACCAAGAAGCGAGAAAGACTAGAGTTAAACCAACAGTCCATGAACCTTTCACTATCGGGGCACATCCACTTAGCGCTTTAAAGGTCTTTCGATTAATTGAGGGGTAGCTGTGTGGGGCCATAGCCACGATATGAAAAGAGACAGGCCAAAAAGAATATCTGTATTGCAGGCCTAATAAGGCAGTCCTTTACAATCCTAGAAAATCCCCGTCTGAGTTCTGTACAAGGTAGATCTTGTTAAGCGGGATTCACGGAGTAGACAGAACCATTATGTATAGTCCTCAAGGTACGCACTGGGTGGTACATTGTGGATGTCAGAGCATTAGCATAGACTAGTCCAGACGTGGTTTTACGTGTTCATAGTAGACGATGGAACGTCTGTATTGTAGGCCTTGCGAGACAGTCTTCTATATATGTAGTCACATAACGCCATAGAAGCAAGACGATGAAGTCCTTTGCGAAGAGGATACGAAAGGTACTATGGGTAGTACCTAAAAACAATGTGGTCATTGGGCATATAGCTACATATATATCAGTTATTATGTTTTAATCTACTTGGGAGTAGATGGGCACAATTTACACACAGAGGCGAGAGTATTATAAACCCAATGAACCTAATATAACAGTAAACTGAAATAAAATGGTATACGTAGAATTAAGCTTAGAAGTGTATAATTTTTCCTTTCACTAGAGCTTAGTTCTGACCCTCTCCTCATAACATCCTACAAGTTAGGTAGATGGCAGAGACTTTCCAACTTTGAGACACTTGTTTAGAAAGTGTTATTATATTGGTAAGTATTTATTTACTATTATATTTTAGTCAATTCTGCTGTAAGATATTTACCCGAGCTCTGATATATTTGTCTTTGCCTATTTGTAGGATATCAGAAACTCAACTCGGGCTGTTTGCGCAAAAAATGGGCAAACACCTCCAAGTCGTGTGATTTAGTTGATTTTATGTGATTCTTAATGATTTAGATGAGTTATGTAAATATGAAAAAAGCAGGGGCTGAAATGTAAAAGACACGCAGATTTATAGTGGTTCGGTCAGAACGTGCCTACGTCCACTTTATATGTTATTATCTTCTTTGTTTCAGATTACAAGTACAATGCTTCGTGTACAAGTATATGAAAGTAGTTTGAAAGTTCCTTCCGTGCTTGAGCTCTCAAACTTGTCTGCCATTGTTGTACCCCTGCCCCTCTATTTATAGAATAAGGTAGGGGGCAGGGGTCTTGGAAGTATATAGCTGCTGGTGGGCCCGGGCTGAAGCAATCTGGACTGGCAATCATTTGGTTCGGCGGAGCTTCGTTCGGCGTTGAGCTTGGACCGGTGGCAGTGAGGTGGTTCGGTGCTTGTTTGGTCCGGTGGTGGCTTTGCTGGGTTGGTTCGGTGGTCGAGTGGAGGATGTGTGGTTCGGTATAGGTTGGTTCGGTGGTTGCTAGTAGGAGTTGGTCCGGTAGGAGCTTGAACGAATGTCGGTTCGGCTATGGAAGTTTGGTGCCGAGTGGAAGCTTGGGGCCGAATGAGCCTCTTCAGGGAGAATGTTGGATGGACTTCTAGGTCAGCATTGAGCTCCTTGGCTGGCGAACAAAGTGGAGGTTGCGAGCCCGGGCAAAACTGTGACTTCTCGGTCTTGAGATCTTCTGGGTGAGAATTCGCCCAACATTTGCCCCCCAAAGTGGGGCATGTGCTTGCATGTGTCGCGCTTTGTTTCCCTGTGGTAGAAAGGCTTGTTTTGTAATGCCATGGGCTGGATGTTCACATCTTGTTGATGTCCTGCAAAGGAATTTATAGCTTTAGTGTGATTTCAAATAACGACCGTTCGTGATCGAAATATTCGAGATGAAGTGAACTGTGTCGTTCGGGACGAGAGAGTGAGCCCCGAGGGGGCTTAGCATCATCGATGCCAGGCTCACATCAGAGTTGGCCCCTGGATCGTTTGGTTTACCGCCAGCTCAGAGCATGCCTAAGGGTTGCTCTTGACCCCGTACATGTGTAAGCAGCTTGGCCATTTTCTAATTATCAGGATCAAATATCCGTTTAACCTATGAGCTTAAAAATGCATGTCAGAGTGTAAATTCTCACGACGATAGGGTTAATAGCCGTTCAGAGCGTGCCTATGGACCGTTCGTGGTTGCGTACACGTGTAAACGATTAATCCATGTTAGTGAGAGATTTACGACTCATTCATCGTTATCATATTCCCAACTTTATTAGTAGGTTCTAGAATTCGGTACTTATCTGAGTGAGGCGCTCCGCATGCCCCTAGTCCCTGGTTTTTGTTGGTAGAGAGAGAGTTTAATTCGGTTTTTGGTTAGTCCGGTTGTTCTCATTCGGCTTCTGGTTGTTCCGGTATTATGGTCCGGTGGACCGAACCATTTGGTTCGGCGGTGGCCTGTGTTCGCCTATATATAGAGGCTACACCCCCTTAGTTTTTCCTTACCAAACCAAAGAGAGCCGAATCAATTCTTAGCCGAGCGAACCTTCTGCCGAACCAAGCTTATACCGAATCAGGTATATATCCTTTTGCCGAATGGTTTTTTATCACCGGATGAACTTGATTGCCGAATGCACACGAAGGGTTTTGTTTTACCGAACGAGACTGTATGCCGGATGTGCTTTTAGTGCCGAATGGACTTAAGACCCTATTGCCGAATGAACTTTGTATTCGGACTTTGGGTGGAACTCTAGACTTATGTATGCTTGCTTGTATTCTTGCTCTAACGACCTGTCTTTTCACTTTTGTGTATGCAGATAAATGTCTCGCAAGGCGGAAACACGATCAGACAGACGGAAATCCAAGGATGGAGGCGAGCCTTCCTCCGTGCCCCCAGCCGAATCGGGGTCCGGGGAGCATGGAGCTGCCTCGAGATCGCTGGTTGAGGGGTATGGACCCCAGGAGCTCCTGGTCTCCCCTCCCGACTGCTTCCCTAGTTCTCTAAAGGAGGAGCAGCTTGATGCTATATCCCGTTCTTTCGGGATAGATAGGGCGCTTATGTTGCTTCCGGGAGTCGGGGTGATGCCATACGACCCTCCCGAAGGGTATTTCGCCTACAGCCGGTACCATTGCATGTGCGGGGCCATTCCCCCTATCAACGCCTGGGTTGTTAGCTTCCTTACATATCTAAAGGTGGCGCCTTTCCAGCTTCAGCCCAACTCGTATGCCATCTTGGTGTGCTTATATTCTATCTTCCAGAAGAGGTACGGGCGCTCTCCATCCAACCGGGAAATCCGGTATCTATATAATCTGAGGGGCTATAGGAAGGGGTCCCCCTACATTAGCTTAGAGTCGGCCGTCTCCTTCAAGCCGGTCCTGGACCTGTACTCAAAGTACAGCATGTTCAAGAAGGAGTGGTTCTTTGTGAGGGACGATTCTGTCTCCATTCATCGCTTCACTTCCGGATGTAAGTTAACTCTTTATTCGTAATTCCTGTCTTGATTGCAATTCCTTTCCTTATGTGCTTCTGTTTTTTGTCAGCGACAGGTGGTTTTGCGGTGGTGGAGAGCGATCGCCTAGTCCATATGGCAGCAGAAGTTAAGGCTATCTCCGAGAGGGACAGGTCAGCCGCTTATTTGATCAGGAATGCTACCCTCCTGGAGTACAATTTGATCCTGCCGCACCAGTCCGTGGTTAAGCAGAGGGACACGGCCGAGGAGAAGGCTGCCAAAGCTATGGAGGGGGTCACGGTGAAGAGTGGCAAGAGAAAACCCTTCGCACAGCATCCCGTCACGGGGGGCAAGAAGCTTAAAGAATCGGAGGGTCCCTCTCCTAGTACTTGCCCGATCATTCTGGAGGAGGAAGGTGTGGAAGAGGGCGAAGGAGGCGATGTGGGAGGAGAGTCAGAAGGCGGAGGAGATGGCGATGGAGATGGTGATGGTGATGCTGGTGCCTTAACCTCTGAGAAAGATTCTGAACTGGATGAGGCCCTCCGTCAGGCCTTCGGGGAATCGGAGGAAGAATCGGAAGTGGAAAAGGCAAAGGAGGCGGGCAAGGCTGTGCTGGTGCCAATCCATCCCCTAAAGGCTCCTCAGCTAGGATAACTTCGGCGGTGCAAGGTGAACTTTTGTCCTCTGTCGATTCCATTTTCGATAAGGACTTAGAAATATTTTATGGTTCACTTCCGTCCTGGAATGAGATTCATGACTTATTGCAGTACCCCACTCCTCCGCAGGGTTTGTATAATAGACGTGCCTTCACACTTTTCTTTCTTTTTACTTAACATGTTTCCTGAATTGGGGACCATCTTACGTTCGTAACACTTGTTCTTTATTTCAGGGGCAGGCCAGGTGGTTACAACATCAGACGTTCGACACCGCCTCGAACAATTCAAGTTGATGAGAGCTTCTGCGAAGCCTCCCACTGGTCGTACTGGGGACGTGGTCAAATACCGTCCTCTTCTTGGGGTCATCGAAGAGGGCATTCAGAAAAAGAAGAGGAGTCGTTCTTTATTTGAGTCTTCCCCTGGTCCGCAGCTTCCTGTTCAGCCTCCTCGTGATGCCACGGAGGAGAGCACGGAGTTTATTCCCCCTCCACCTCCTTTCAAGAATCCCACAGTTATCCGTATAAGGCGTCCTGATGTGCCTCGTGACCCCTTTGCTGGTCATCCTGATTTAGACCCAAGTTCTCGGGATATTTCATTTGATGAGGCCACGGGTGAGCACCTCCTTCCCCGCAACCCCATGGTACGAGTGTTGGACGAGGCTAAATCTCTAGATCTTGATCTGCTTACCACTCGGGTAGTTACTATGGGAGACGAGGCCAAGGCTAATATTGATCGGGTGGCTGAGGAGACCAAGAAGTTAATGAAGTATCATGCTCAATTGGTCAAGGCCGGGGAGGAGATTGGAAGTGCTAATATTCGGTTGCGGCTGAAGGTTGCTGATCAGGCCGAACAGCTTGCCGGTCAAGCCGTTTAGATTTCTCGGCACGAGGAAGCCTCCAGGCGTCTGAAAGAGACCATGGAAAAGGCTAATAGGGCGGAATTACGGAAGATGGAGGCCGCCTGTAAGGAGCGGATTGACATGGCCATTGCGACAGTGGATGAGGTTCGGAATGCGGATCTCGAGCAGGTAGAGGAGTTGTCTGGAAGGCTTGAGGCCGCGGAGATGGCTCAAGTCAAGTTAAAGGAGAAGATGGAGGAGATGGAGGAGATGAGGAGGTCTCTCCAGGCTGACTGCTCGAGATACCAATCAGAGAGGGATGTCGCTGTCGCCAAGTTGCAGGCTTCCGAAGCCCGGGTGAGGGAGTTCGAGGAGAATGAGGGGATGATGGACGAGATGCTGCAGGACATGTACTTCCGCACTTGGAAGGAGGACAGCTTGTCTTGGATGGATGATTATCCCCGGGTCATGGCCAAGATATATCTCCGGGCTTTAGAGGAGGCCAGGGTCGATGCGGGTAAGGAAGGTGGAGCGGCTTTTAGCCTGGATGTGGTCACCGCTCAGTTCTCGAAAGAGGAGCAAGCGGCGGTGAAGGAGGGGATGCGGTTGCTTGCTGCGGAGGAAGCGGGTGTGCAACTGGAGGATGAAGATCAAGCGGCGGACGCTGGTGAGTCATTCTTCTCTTTTCCTTTTCTTTCTGGGTTTCCATAACTTGATCGTTTATCGTTTGTTTAATGGATTCCTCTTCTGAATTGGACAGGTGGAACTTCCGATCAACATGCTGGGGGTTCCGGCCCTGCGGCCAAATAGGCTTCGGAAGTTGGTGATGGAGTGTGGACGCAGCTGGTTACTTGTCTGAATTCGGCCGCTTTTTATTTCTTTTTTACTGTTGTTTACGTTAGTCCAAAACATTGATATGACTGTAATAATATTATTTGCAGAGAATAACTTGGTGTGATTTCATAATATAAGCTGATTTTGTTATGTTTAAATGTTGTTGTCATTTTGATGTGCTGCGTGAGAAGTATAACCATGTATATGCCTGTGATTTTAGTTGTGTTTGATGTTAAGCCTTTGCTTGAAATATAATTTTATGTTTTGCAATGTGTGACATATGAATAAGCTATAGATATGCATCTATGTACGAGAGAAGAGAGTACCGCCCTTCACGTTTTATTTGCAGGCGGTAGTTTTGAGCATCTTGTATAACTGATCATGAATATATCTGAGTACCTTGCCACCCAGTACGCGGGCTTAGATTCTCATGAGTGAACGCTCCCTATTCGGTTTCCTGTACTTTAGAGTTTGTTATACAGGATAGGAGAAAAGTATTTAAATGAAATGGAAATATAGAAAAAGTAAAACTTCCAGTCACGGAAGGCCGTCGATGTGCTTAAGTTCGTGGCAAACGGGTTTTGTAGTCACTTTCCCTAGCTGTGGGTCTTGGAGACATTTGTCACCCATCTTACGCCTCCACGGGGAGTTTTCTTTTTTACCACAGCCGCACTTAAGACACATCGGAGCCGAGATCGCGCACGGTAACTACCCGAACCATTATGGTCCGTAATCGTGGGTATTATTCGATTTACCGTGGCCGGCTAGCGTGGGTGCCGTTGGCCGTGAACTACCCCTGGCTGGCCACATCTTATGTTGGGGATTAAAGTAGGTTCACAGTTGCCGGCGAGCCGAACGCCGTGATGAGCTGTCATCGGCTATAGTCGGCCTTTATGATGACTTATAATCGGCTCATTACAGTTGGCTTTGAGGGCAGGCGCGAGCAATGAGTTAACCCGCAGCAGAGGGATGCTGGAGCAAAAGAGTCCCATTGGCGAGTGCATAGAATCGTAGCGTACCTGTTAGGCCTTGTCCAGATGAGGCCGTGGTGCGTCTTGAGTAGAGATGCCATAAGATTTTGTTCAACAGAAAAGGATAAAGCTTAACAAGCAGCCAAGATATAAAGGAACAAGTTAAAAAGAGACAAGACTTTTTAAAGTGGTTCGGCATGAAAATACCTACGTCCACTGATTCTCTTTGTTAATTCACTTCATATGGGCAGTACAAGTTAAGAAAAGTATCGACGGAGGTGTCGGATGTTCCATGCCCTCTGGAACACCTCTCCGTCTACTGTTGACAAAATATAAGCTCCGTTGTGGAGGTCTTTATGAATTACATGTGGTCCATCCCAGATGGGGTCCAGTGCCCCGGGGCGCGGAAAGATTCGCCTGAGGACAAGATCTCCTTCTTGTAAGATGCGATGTTTGACTTTGGAGTTGTATAGTGCTGCCACCTTTTGTTTGTGAGCTGCTGCTTTGAGTGCTGCATCGTTTCTCCTTTCCTCAATCAGATCCAAAGACATGAGGAGGAGTTCTTCGTTTTCTTCTGGATTGTAGTGGATCCTACGGTGGGAAGGAACAATAGTTTCAACAGGGAGCATTGCCTCCGATCCGTATGCCAAAGAGAAAGGAGTATGTCCCGTTGATGTTCTGAAAGATGTGCGGTAGGCCCAAAGTGCCGTAGGAAGTTCGTCCACCCAAGCGCCTTTTGACTTTTCAAGTTTCTTCTTGATTAGGGTTTTGAGAATTTTGTTGACAGCTTCGACTTGTCCGTTTGCCTGAGGATAAGCTACTGATGAGAAGCTTTTATGAATTCCATGCTCTTGGCACCAGTCGGCGAATTCTTCGCTGTCAAGTTGGAGCCCGTTGTCTGATATGATCTTGAGCGGTACTCCGTACCTGCACAGAATATTTTTGATCAAGAAGTTGATAACTTTTGCTGATGATATTTTATTTAGGGGTTCGGCTTCCACCCATTTGGTGAAATAATCGACTGCCACTATAGCATATTTGGCCCCGCCCCTGCCCGTTGGCAGTTCGCCAATTAAATCAATCCCCCATATAGCAAAGGGCCAAGGGCTGGTCATTTGAGTAATCTCATTTGTGGGTAGTCGAGGAATCTTAGCAAATTTCTGACATCTGTCGCATCTCTTGACGAAGTCTAAGGCGTCTTTGTTTAGTGTGGGCCAGTAATATCCATATCGGAGTATCTTTTTCGCCAGAGTCTGCCCTCCAGTGTGATCTCCGCAACTACCTTGATGGATGTTGAATAAGATTTCCTTGGCTTCCCTTTCAGCGACGCATCTGAATAAGGGGCTAGAGAAGCCACGCCGATAGAGGATGCCTTCTTGTATTGTGTAGTGGGGAGCTTTCCTCAAAATTCTCCTGACTTCATCACGTTTGTCTGGTAGTGTGCCGTCCTGCAAATATTTCCGGATAGGAGTCATCCAAGTTGCTTCTTCAATTGCAGTTATCAGATTCACTTGTTCAAAACTTGGGGCTAGCTTCCTTGAGATGGCTAGTGCTCCGGAAATGGTGTTATTCATTATACTAGCTTGCTTTGCTAGTTCATCGGCCTCTTGGTTATCTTCTCGAGGAATGTGTTTGATTAGATAATGGTCCAATTGGTCGAGCAGCAGTTTGGTTTTCTTTAGATATGCTGTGAGTCGTTCTCCTCGTGTTTGGAATTCTCCTAGTACTTGGTTTACGATAAGTTGAGAATCACTATGAAGACATAAAGAATTGACTCCAATTTCTAAGGCAAGCTCCAATCCCGCTATTACTGCCTCATACTCCGCATCGTTGTTAGTGGCCGCGAATTCCAACCTTAATGCATAGTACAGCTTTCTTCCCCTGGGGGTGATTATCACAATACCTGCCCCGAGCCTTGTTCGTTTGATGCTCCATCTACAAAGAGGTTCCACTTGATGTTTTTTGCTATTTCAAGCGGATCCTTGCCTTCGTTGGTGGTGAATTCGGCAATGAAATCGGCCAGGGCTTGCCCCTTGATAGCAGTGCGAGGATGGTAGGTGACGTCATACTGACTTAGTTCAATGCACCATTTGAGGAGTCGTCCAGAAGTGTTGGGACGATGGAGCACCTGTCTTAGTGCCTGATCGGTTAGAACTCTGATGGAGTGAGATTGGAAGTAGTGTCGTAGTTTTCGTGACGCGATCAATAAACAATATGCCAATTTCTCAAGTTTAGGATATCTGGCTTCTGCCCCTGTAAATCTCTTACTTATAAAGTACACCGGGCTTTGTGTGCGGTCTTCTTCTCTTACCAGGGCAGCGCTTAGAGCATGAGATGATACAGCGAGGTATAGGTATAGCTCTTCGCCTTCGTTTGGAGTTGAGAGCACTGGTGGTTTCTGGAGGTGTTCGATCAGGTTAAGGAAGGCTTTTAAGCATTCATCGGTCCATTCGAACTTTCCTTTGTCTTTCTTGAGGGCTTCGAAGAAAGGGACGCACTTGTCAGTTGCTTTGGAAATGAATCTGCTTAGGGCGGCTACCTTTCCGTTTAAGCTCTGCATTTCTTTTCGGGTGGAAGGTATCCTTATTTCTTTTAGAGCCCGGATTTGTTCAGGGTTTGCTTCAATTCCTCTGGAATGGACAATGAACCCTAAGAATTTTCCCGATGACACTCCGAAGGAGCACTTTAGAGGATTCAGCTTCATTCCATATCGGCGAAGTACCTGAAACATCTCGTTCAGGTGGTTTACATGATCGTCGGCTTTCCTGGACTTTACCAACATGTCATCCACATATACTTCCATAGTTCGTCCTATTAATTCCGCGAACATCTTGTTGACGAGGCGCTGATAGGTGGCTCCGGCATTTTTGAGTCCAAAAGGCATGACTTTGTAACAATATAACCCCCGGCCAGTGATGAAGCTAGTGTGGTCTTGATCGGGAGCGTGCATGGGAATCTGGTTGTATCCGGAGTATGCGTCCATAAAAGATAAAAGTTCGTGCCCGGCAGTGCTGTCCACAAGTTGATCGATTCGGGGGAGCGGGAAGCAGTCTTTCGGGCAAGCGTCATTTAAGTTGGAGAAATCAATGCAGGTTCGCCACTTCCCATTAGCTTTCTTTACTAGTACCCGGGTTAGCTATCCACTCGGGGTAGATGGCTTCTCGTATGAAGTCATTAGCAAGTAGGTTCTTTACTTCCTCGTCGAGGGCTGCTGATCGTTCTACTCCCATGCTTCTCTTTTTCTGCTTTGTCGGTACCCTGGTGGGATCGATGTTCAGCATGTGGCATGCTATGTCTGGGGAGATTCCTGTCATATCGGCGTGTGTCCATGCAAATATATCCAAGTTGTGGCGGAGAAAGTCAATGAGTTGATCCTTCAATTCTGTTTTTAGCTGGGATCCTATTTTTAATAGTTTGCTTGAGTCATGTTTGTCTACAGATACGAATTCCATGGCCTCTGCGGGCTCAGCGGTAGCCTCCTCCTCCTTATCCCTGGGGTCTAGTTCATTGAAAGGATCGCTGGTGTATCGAAGAGGAGGGGCTTTCTTTAGTTGCTATGCTTCCAAGCTTTTCATGCAGAGAGTAGTCTCTGCATCTTTCCCTTTATTCTTTCTATGGTTATTGCGAAGTTCAGTTACATAGCAATCTCGAGCGGCGTCTTGATCTCCTTCAACTTCTCCTATTCCGTCATTTGTTGGGAATTTCATCTTTAGGCACCACGGGGCTAGGACAATTTGGAAGTCAGACAAGGCTGGTCTTCCCAAGAAGGCGTTGTAGGCCGAGTGGTTTTCTATTAGTACGAACGCTTGTTTTCGCACAACGGAGCGGGGATGACTTCCTATTTCGACGAAGAGGTCAAGTTGCCCGAGGGGCATTTTCGCATCTCCAGTGAAATCGTGTAGGGGTTTGTTGCAGGGAGACACATCCTTCATTGACAGTTTCATTTTGTCGAAAGCATGCTTGAACAGGATATTTACGGAGCTTCCTGTGTCTATTAGAATTCGGAAAACTTTAGCTGGACCGAACCAGGCAGAGATGACCATGGGATCCATATGCGGATACTGTCTTCCTTCTAAATCACGCTTACTGAATACGATGTCCTCACTCTCTTTCCGTTTCGGGTGGCGTTCTTCCATAATGGAGTTAACATAGCCTTCAGCATTTCTAAGTGACTTGCCGTATCTTTCCATCTCTGCCCAGCTTTTGTCGGCGATGTGTGGTCCTCCCGAGATGGTATGGACCACTATCTTCTCTTGGCTAGAGCCAATGGTGTTGCGATTCCCTCCGCCTACTTCTGGGAGGGGTTGCTTTGAGTTCTCATTGGCAGGAGTTGGAGTCCTGTTCTGACCTTTCACATAGCGTTCCAGCCTTCTTCTTCTGATGTGTTCTTCGATCAAGTCTCGGAGATGGTGGCATTCATTGGTGTCATGTCCGTGGGATTCGTGGAATCGGCAGAATTTTCCAGACTTGAGGGCGTTATCAGACTCTTTCTTGTGCGGGGGGCGCTTGTATCCGAGTTCGCCCTGAGTGGCTAGATAGATGTTTTCGATGGTTTCATTCAAAGGAGTGTAGGAGTCAAATCTCGGTCCTGGTCGATATTGGCGTTTTTCAACCTTCTTGCCCCCAGCATTGTCTTTAGATTCATTTCTTCGAATGTCCTTGGTTGCAGCGGGAATTTTGTCCGAAGTTGTCTTACCTTGTTGCCCTGACTGCCTCTCAGTGGCGGCGTCTTCAAGTCTCATATACTTTCCAGCTTCATGGAAGAAATCAGGTAAAGTAGCTGGTTTTTCCTTAGTTAGTCTTCTTGCGAACTTGGTATCTGGATGTACACAGCTACAGAGGGCCATTAGGGTGAGTTTCTCATCGGCATCTTGGACTGCGGCCGCTGCGGCGTTGAACCGAGTTAGATATTGTTGCAGTGTCTCACCGGATTTCTGTTTAACATTGGATAGAGAATAAGCATCCTTGGGCTGTTCTACATGGATGCGGAACTGGCTAATGAACCTTTCTTTCAACATCTCCCATGAGCTGATAGATCCTTGGGGCAGATGGCAAAACCAGGAGGTAGCTAGATCTGATAGGAATAGCGGAAAGCATTTACACAGCACCCCTTCTGTTGCTCCGCTCATGAGCATATGCTGGGTGTATCTTTGTAAGTGTACGATGGGGTCGGAAGTTCCCTTATAAGGTTCCATGGTTGGCATTTTCCATTCCCGGGGGGTGATGGCAGTTTCGATATTGCGGGTAAAGGGGCTGGTGACCCTAGCGCCTATTCCTCGGTCCCTCTGCTCCCGTTGGACGCATTCTCTGAATAGTCGTGCCATTCTTTCATCAGAATTTGGAGCGGATAGAAATGAACTTGGTTCTTCCCTGCGAGATCGGTCTCGTCCAGATGACCTGTAGGGATGGTATAGTCTATCACTTCTGACGTGATCCAGTGGTTGTCTCTGGCTGCTCGGATGCATGCTAGGACCACCTACAGTTGCCCCCTGCCTTGATCTTCCCCTGCGGGGTTCTGTTTCGAGCATTTCCATGGGGTCAACTTCGGGCTGGGTTCTAGCTCGGCTCCGTTCAGCGGGGTTTCTATGATTAGGTGGCATGACTGGCTCAGCCACATCCGACCCTCGCCTGGCGCCTCCCCCACTGGGTTCGGTTCCAAGTGCTTCATCGAGTCGGAGTTCGGGCTGAGTCCGGGCGTGGCCCCTATCATTGTTGTTCCTGTTGATGGCTTCCTCGAAGAGGGAAGACCTTTGCTGTCTCCGCGATCCTCCAGATTGAGATTCATCCCATGATTCAGTGTTGCGGTTGGATTCTTCGACATCCCTCAAGCGTGACATGAGTTGGTTCACCAAAGCTTCTTGTTGGGATGCGAAGTGGTTAGTCACTTCCACCACAACTCTGTCTAGGTCTGCTCTAGTGATTACTGCCGGTTGTTCCGCGGCAGGGGCCGTTGGAATTGCTTGATCTACACGTGGCACTGCTGCTGTAGTGGGATGGTTCTCTTGATCTGGATCTACTGGATTTGGAGCGCTGCTAGTTGCAGCGTTCTTTCCCTTGTTGGCGTCTTTTCTTGGCCTGGAAGTCATGTTTCCTAGGCAATGAAAGGTGCTATTGGGAAAGAAGGTTGAATGAGGGAAGCTGAAGCTTCGAGTTCGAAGTTTCTCAGTGAAAGCACCAAAAATGTTTGCGCAAAAAATGGGCAAACACCTCCAAGTCGTGTGATTTAGTTGATTTTATGTGATTCTTAATGATTTAGATGAGTTATGTAAATATGAAAAAAGCAGGGGCTGAAATGTAAAAGACACGCAGATTTATAGTGGTTCGGCCAGAACGTGCCTACGTCCACTTTATATGTTATTATCTTCTTTGTTTCAGATTACAAGTACAATGCTTCGTGTACAAGTATATGAAAGTAGTTTGAAAGTTCCTTCCGTGCTTGAGCTCTCAAACTTGTCTGCCATTGTTGTACCCCTGCCCCTCTATTTATAGAATGAGGTAGGGGGCAGGGGTCTCGGAAGTATATAGCTGCTGGTGGGCCCGGGCTGAAGCAATCTGGACTGGCAATCATTTGGTTCGGCGGAGCTTCGTTCGGCGTTGAGCTTGGACCGGTGGTAGGTATGGACCGGTGGCAGTGAGGTGGTTCGGTGCTTGTTTGGTCCGGTGGTGGCTTTGCTGGGTTGGTTCGGTGGTCGAGTGGAGGATGTGTGGTTCGGTATAGGTTGGTTCGGTGGTTGCTAGTAGGAGTTGGTCCGGTAGGAGCTTGAACGAATGTCGGTTCGGCTATGGAAGTTTGGTGCCGAGTGGAAGCTTGGGGCCGAATGAGCCTCTTCAGGGAGAATGTTGGATGGACTTCTAGGTCAGCATTGAGCTCCTTGGCTGGCGAACAAAGTGGAGGTTGCGAGCCCGGGCGAAACTGTGACTTCTCGGTCTTGAGATCTTCTGGGTGAGAATTCGCCCAACACGGGCTTCAGTGGGCTTGGATTTTAGCATTTTTACGAAAAATCCGGACCCACTGGAATTTGAGTTGTTACACCTATTGCTCTTGTCCTCATTGGACATTGGTGAATCCAAGGGGACAACTATACTACTTATAACCAAAGAGAAGAACAAATTGTTCAAGGAGGAATCAATCAACAAATGTGTTCGATCGTTTGACTAAATCTCAAGGAGAAAGGTACTAATTGTAACATGTTCCACCATTACTAAATCTCATGTTATTTTATTTACTTTTGTTTTATATTCTATAAGTCTACCATAGACAAACTATATGTGTATCAAATAAACATGCCCATGACGACGATAACTCATCGGTGAATATGACGAAGTACGTGGAACCGTTTTAGTATTTATAGAATTACGATTGCATACATCTATATGTATCAATCCGAAGAGTTCATCAACTCTTATGATACTCCCACTGAATGGGTGCATAGTTATTGTTTGAGATATAATTAACAAGTAACATGTGATTCAAAATCATACAATAAAATAAATTCTCAAACTATGGCTTAGTCTATAATTTCAAAAGAACCGTAAATAATATTAGATACTTTTGTACTTTCCAATACATCACTTTTGTTATAAAAAAAATTACCATGTCTATTTTTTCAGTCGATACCGAAAAATAATCATTATTTCATAAATAATGTATGGTAAGTTTTGCAAAATCTTTTTTCATACTATGATGCAATTAATAAGTGCTATATGGCATGCTCCAACTATTTCCACCACTACTATAATAGCATACTAAATTTGGAGGTCCATCATTCACTTGATACCATTTGTTTATTTCATGCACTGCAACTATTTACAGTGGAGAGTTCGTTGGCCAAAATCTTCAAGTCAAAGAAATAAATCTCATAGAAAATAATTTTCTATATGAAATTACATTTTGGAATAGAAATCATATTTCTTATTCCAATATTAAGTATCAATTATTATATAATTCTCATTTTCAATGTTTCTCTATAAAGCACAAGTGGCTATTCATTCTCTTAATCCAAGTGTACCTGAAATTACATCTATTCTTATTCATTCATTTCCCTTTCATATGGTCAAACTATTCAATAGAAAACCATATTGCAATATCAAAACATACTCTTTACAAAAGCTCATTCAATTATCCTTAGCTTTTAAAGACATTAGATATGTTCTGCTTTATGTAAACTGATCAAACTGACATTTCAGCGATCGAGTTCTTAGATTTATGTTGTAGTTTTGATCTAATGTTACATTCAACACGATACATTTTGTAATCAATCAGATTTAATACTCAATCTTGCACTAAGGTTTATTTGGTTTTTTGGATTAACTAATTTCATCGAAATTGTACATTACAAACTTTGACTTTTCACCATATAACATTTATATGCAATTGTATATGGATCAAATATCCATAGTCTTGCATTGCTTTTAGAGTTCGAAACTCATAGAATGCAATACATAGTCACCAATAAATGCATACATGACCAAACCATGAATGTATTTAGTACTTGTAAAATCAGGCACTTACATGGGTGTTGAAACGTTAACATGCAATAGGAATTTAATAGTGGGTACTATATTTCCATTTGTCAATTTTCAATTCAGTTCGCTTGTATATGTTAATTGATAAACATTTTACCAATCATATTAAATGCAAAAATTGTAGATACTTATAACATTATTTAGAATATGTTCTTACAATATTAGAAATGTTAAATGTTACCATTTCGTTTTTCCAATAAGGCTCCCACCAGTGTTTTATGTTTCTCCAAACCCAAAGATGAAACATGGAAGTTGTCGAATTCACTAGTGGGTGTTAGGACTCCTATGTCTTGGTATTCTGACCTGAGTTTGCTCAACAAATCATAGGCCCACAAACGATGGATAACTCCTTATCGGTTGTATCACATACAACTCCTAACCTATTTTACCTTGTCCTATTCTCATTCCGACCATAAGTTTGATCAACAAATGGAAAGAGATTATTCACTCATACCTACCAGATCGTGATGGCCTAAGTATGGTATATGTACCTTGAGTTCGCTTAATAAATACATATAGTTATCTTACCTCATCTAATTAATATATTGACAATACTACACATAACATCCCCAGCTTGAGTTTGCTCAAACAACTATGGTGTATGCAAGTAATTTATTAATATATATATATATATATATATATATATATATATATATATATATATATGGTAGATGACAACATTGTGATATCGACTTATGGAATAATGTATTTCTTAAGAAATACCCTCGTAATTCAAGTGTCAGACACATCAGAAATTATAGTATACTTATATTTACGTGCATATTCATTCCTTAAGTCTATTTGGGTTTCTTTAATGTTCCACCTTTAGTTTATAAACCCAAATTATATAAGTTTCATTATTATATATAACTGTTATATTTTAATTAACTTATACAATAATCTTATGTATAACATTTTATTAATTAAATCTTATTTAATTAATTTTGGTTAATTAACTCTTTAATTAATTTTAAATTAGTATTCCAATGTAACGTATATATTAGACATATCTATTATAACCTTTATAGTGTATACTATAACCTTTATATTATAGCACATATATCTTATATATGCATAATTTTTATCTAATTAATTAACCTTTAATTAACCTTTAACTAATTTATTAAATTAAATAATTTTAATTAAATTATATCAATTTCAAAATTTATCTTACATACATGTACACTTATATTATCTTAACACTTTAAAATAACATAACATATGTCAACGTTTAAAACACATGCATATAAGTATTGATTAATTAACTCATTTAATTAATTTATTTTATTAATCTTATCAATAAATTTTAAATTTTGAAATTAACAGTTTCAAACATTTTGAAATTTTCATTACATTTTCAAACATTTTAAAATTTATGTTATATTATAACCTTTTATAATAAACATGTTTTTACTTTAAATTTAACTTTTAAATTTAAAATCATGTCTTAATTTTCAAAACTATTTTGAAAATTGGCCCAAGGTCCAATTCAAATTTGGCATTTTCTATTAGGTGCAACCTTTGGGCTCACATAACCTTTTAGGTCAGGCAGATAACCAAGTAGGATAAGATTCTTAGATTACTCAATTCCAATTCTAGACATCACATTTCTAGACACCGTATTAAGTGCATAAGCTTAATTAGTTAGCCCTAACATGACTCTTTTAGATTGCATAGGCTATTTCTTCGATACCATTGAAGGAACTAGGCCAGCTCACAGCGACAGAAAAAGGTGAATTTCAAAAAATTTACCATTTTGGATCATTAACCGGCCTATATCTAAATGCATTTATATCTTATCAAAATTTTCTTTTAAATAAAACCAATATTTTACTTAATTTGGTAAAAATATTTCAAAAGGGTTTGAATATTATATAAATTTATACGAATGAGTGTATCAAATACACCTATGTGTGTAGTAGTTACTTATTAAAATAAATATGAGAAAGTAACTTTTAGTTTCCATCTTTAATAGTTATGCAATTAATTAAGAAAGTAAACAATATTAATTGGAGAGAGAGATATTATATTTCTCTATCGTTGATTAGATTGATAGTATATTGAATAAACAAGTTAACATTTCAATTGAATGTTTTATTAGAAAACATTAATTCAATTTAATTTTAATAATTGCAAATGATTATGAGCACATCACATGCTTCTATGTGTAATGAAACGAATGTATCAAGTACATTCATGTTGCGAAATATAAGTGTAACATATAAGAAGTGTATATTTGCATAATTAACCATGAGAAAATTTAGAGAAAGAAAACCTTTGGTTTTATTTCTCTTGATATGTATAATAAATTGAGGAAAGATAAGATTATAAATGTAGTGAGAGAAACTCTTACGTTTTTCTCTCTCTTTTTAATTACATCGAATGACATATTAAATGGCATTTACAATAGAATTCGCATATGACTTTGTTGTCCAAGTATTTTTTAAGTAACAAAATATACATGTACAATTATTGATAAGTTTACACATACACATGTTAAAATAAGTTTTCCTTCACATATGAGTTCGTTAAAACAAAAGTTAACAATTGTAACAAAGGTATCAATTAAGGAAGAGCTTGAAATTAAATTCTATAGTTTCACAAAAATGTGCATTTTGATTCAGATTAAAATTACATAAAAAGATGTATAAATAATTGCAAATTATGTATTCATTTTAAAATAACACATATATTTATATATATGTCTAAAGATTGCAATTTAAGTAACATATATGTTTAAATTTAATGCTAACAAAATGATTCAATCTTTTAATCTTAGGTATGAAATAAAAGTCTATAACTATAAATAAATGACCACTAAGGGATTCTAAAACAAAAGGAAAATTTTACTTTTATGACTAAAACAAGTAAAATCAAATCATTTTGGAAACTAACTATGCAACATTGGAAATTAATTTTACTATATTAGACCACCAATAAATATAGTTTATTAATGTTTATGTATACAGATGTTAAAAAATTTTATATACAACATTACAATATAATAAAATATTTTCACGTTCCTTTTTTTCAATTCCAAAACAATGACAGAAAATATCGAAAAACTTGGGCATATACAAATTTGTTTTATTATAAATCAGATCTGAATATACAAAAAGGACACAAAATAAAATAGATAAAGGATTTGAAGTCAACCATAATACACATATATTCAATGGAAATGTAAATAAGTAGAGTCTCGACTAAATCTACATAATGATCATATAACTAAATGAGATGAACAAAAGGAGATTTAAGTTATATTATAAGATGAATACACAAGACAGAAGAGATATAATATGAATAAATCTAAAACTTTTAAACATGATGAGATTGGAGATATATAATATAAATCTAGACCATTTCAATACGATGAATATACAAATAAATGAAATTAGAATTAGAAAAAATGAGGCCAACGATTTGAACCTTAAATGATGAATCAAATCTCCCAGATTTAGAAATCAATATCCAGATATTGCAAGGATCAAAAGGAATAAACCACTTTTCATAATTAATTTTGTTTGTATTTTATTTTAGGAATAATTGAAGCCTTGGAAGATCTCATATTTTTAGCCATTGGAGAAGGAGAGAACCAGAAAAGTTACGAAAGAAAATGAAAAATGAGAAACTCGATTGTACGTGCAGAATGAATTAAAGAATATGTTCTATTTGAAAGAAGGAAACATTTCCCATTCTTTAATTAAAACTTCTCTAATTAATTTTCTTAATTAACTTTCTCTTTCCACTCTTATTTCTTTGCATGGTATGGTTGAAAATCATATGCCAACGAATGACATAAGATTCCATAAATTAAGCATGTAGTTTTCTTTTATTTAATTATAATGATATCATATATCAATGCGCGCAAATATAACTTTTATAAATGCATTCGAATAATTACAAATAACTCTCAAACATCAAATAAAACAAATAATAATTAATATTTTTCAAATACTAATTAATTAATTTAATTTACAACTTTTTAATTAAATCATGCGGTTTTGCATAGAATTCATCATTACGGGTTGTGACTCAAATGTGTAAATTTAGTCAGCGATTAATATTGAATAATTCAAATATTAATGTTCACACATCACATAGCAGGTGGTGTGATATTTTGGCTGAATTCATCGCTTACACATCTTTTGGTAAAATCCAGTTTTATTTATTATAAGTGTTATCTAATAGTGACAATTATTTACACCAATTCTCTCCGTCAAAATTATATCATATTAGGACTTATGGAATTTGATAATGGTCAAAATTTCAATATCATCCACATTCAACTTTATAGTCCAAACTCAAAATTCTTGGTTAAATAATAACATTTATTATTAACCAAAATGCTCTGGCCAAAGACTTTGACTTGACTTATGTTGACCATGATACTAACCCTATATAACCGAGGAAACGAATTTTCTCTTGAATAGTGCTTCACTTCCAATATTTTCACTCGACCCAACTATAGTCACTCGATGGAACATCATGCCATGATTTGATTATAATCAAAGCAGAGCTTTCATATTGAAGATCAATAGTATTCTCAAGTCGAGAGAACTGTGTAAATCAGTCAAAACGATATTCTCTATTTGACCTTAGTTATACCAACCAACAGAAAACTATCGAGTGAGTCATTCCATAGTTATCCAATAACTATCAGTATGTAACCCCTTGGTACCCCCAGCAATCATGAGTAATACACTACAGAACATTTGAAGAGCATTACATACTCTAGTCTAAACGGATACATCTATATTAAGTCTCAATGCATCTTGACTTGGAACATTTAGAATGGTATATTCATTTTATTGTGATAAATTACTCGCGATTATAACACTTTATAACTACTACCACAAATATGTCATTTATGGATTTTCTATTAAATATACTTTTAATTAAATATATGAATTAATATAACCAAATTATATAAAGTATATAATAGAAAGAAACACCTTTATTATGAACAAGATAGTTCAATAAGTTAGATATATGTAACAAATTACATAACTGCCTCTAAGGCATACCCCTAATTTTATCAGTCACCACCCAAATGGATCTCGAAACATAAGTCTCCAACTCGAACAGATTTCGAAACCGCACATTGATTACATATCTCAACAGATCTCAGAATCACACGTGGATTCCAACATCCGGAATAGATCATGGACAACTACATGTGTTCGAGCATCTCGAATAGATCACGAAACTCCACATAAATTCCAGCACCTCAAACTAATCACAAACCTCTTCCAAAGCACAGAACATGTATATGGGTTTGGATTTGTTAGATTTTCAAGTCATCTCATACAAGTACATTTCCCCACTTACCGGGCGCTCCAAAACCAATCGATCGATTTCAGGTGAACTCAACTCTGGTTTTTTGGAAATAAACAGAAAATACTTAAGAGTGGAGATCACCTTCTAACCCTTTAAGAGGACGAGTTTCCTTTTCATTTGTCCTAGAAGAGAAAAATGAGTTTATATGTACAATGTAACATCACCAAATATAACTGTACCATATAAGTCCCATGTTTCTTCTAGATATTTCCAGATTTATAGTTGGTGAATTTCAACAATAGTGAGAATGATCACATATGGGAAACTAATTCCCGTATACTACCTATAAGCAAGTAACACGCCAATTATGATTGACACACTAGCTCGACCGAGTCATATATATGACTTCTAATCTCCTTTTTATTTAAATTAATCATTTATTAATTAAAACCTCATTTATCAGTAAAATTGCTTTTTATCTAATAAAACTTCTTTTATTAATTAAAACTTCACGATCCATTTCTACACATTTCAATACTCTCAAAAGTATTCATACACTTATCTCGAATGTATAAGTATATTCACAAATCATTAACACGTTTAACTTAATTAAAACACCATAAAAGAGGTTAAAAACGAATGTTACTCAAACATTGTTACTATAAACCCCTTTGCTCTTTTATACTTTAAAACTTTTACATTTCTATCTTTCTCCAAAGATTCCATACTTGTTACTATTTTTAAAATTCCATTGTTAAAAATCTTAGTATTTTCCAAAATCATTTAATTATATTTTCCACTTTAAAATATAATTCAACGATTTAAAAACAAATGTTGCTAAAACATTGTTTACAAAAAACCCCAAAACACTTCACACTAAAACATTATCTTTAAAACTCTATTCTAAAGATTAAATTAATTTATAGAGGTATGGGACAATTATAACTCAAACAATGTTACAACAAACCCAAAACCCTTTCCCTTATTATTACTTTAAAATATCGTCATTAAAGTCATAATTACGATCCTAATTGTAATTGCTTATCTCTACATTAATTTAGCAAATTAATGTACTTTCACTTAACTTCATAAAGCCTTTCATTTAAACACAAGTTTCGAAATCCATATTTTCTTACTTAATAAAAGGCTTGACTGGCTTTTTCCAAAACTTTTATATTTACTAAAAACCTTTTGAAATGAAATTATTTTACATAAGCTTTAAATTACTTTAATGTAACTTTTAACAAATTTTCTAAAAACTATTTACATTTAAAAATACTTAATAATACTTAGGCTTGAGTCGGAAGAAATTCATGTTGTGTCAGATTGTAGTTTCTCCATCTCTTTTGGACCATATTGCAGCCAAGCAGGACGAAGATGCGATGCTTAGGCTTATGAAGGAGAATATTCGAAATAGAGAAGGTGATAAACAGAATGAGTTAGGAGCACAAATTGATCAAAATGGAGTGTTAAAGATAAATGGCTAGATTTGTGCTCTAAATGTTGATGGTTTGTGGCAAGAAGTTCTTAGGAAGAATCATCAGACTCTCTATTCATCCAGGAGTTACGAAGATGTTTCAGGATATAAAGAGGTTGTGTTGGTGCAATGGTATGAAGCGGGACATTTCTATATTTGTCAGTAGATGAGCCATTTGTCAACAAGTTAAGGCTGATCACCAGAAGGCTACTGGATTGCTGCAACCCCTTGAAATTCCCATTTGGAAGTGGGATCAGGTTCTATGGATTTTATCGATGGTTTACCGAGAACTGGAAGGGGTAATGAGAGTATTTGGGTAGTTGTCGATCGATTGACCAAATCCGCCCATTTTATTCCATTCAAGTCAAACTGAACTGCTTCGAGCTTGGCCGAGACCTATATGAGGGAGATTGTTCTTCTCCATGGTGTTTCTTCAAGCGTTATTTGTGATCGTGATCTATCTTTACCAGCAAGTTCCGAAAGGCTTTTTAGAAAGCTTTGGGTACTCATTTGAACCTTAGTACGGCTTATCATCCCTAGACTGATGGACAGACAGAAAGGGTGAATCAGGTTTTAGAAGGCCTTCTTCGTGGTTGTGTTCTTGATTATGGGGGATCGTAGGAAGATCATCTCCACCTTGTTGAATTCACCAAAAATAACAGTTATCAGATATAACTATATCTTTGAATCCGAATCTTTTTACACTTAATCCATCTAGTAATCCCAATCCTTTTAATTCAGGCAAGTATCGAGATATCTTCACTTGCCGCTCTTTACGGACGATCCTGCAAATCTCCATCTTGCGGGATTGAGTCCGGTGATCGCCTAGTTCTTGGACCTGATATGATTCTGGAAGCATCTTACAAGGTTGAGGAGGTTAGGAAGAAGATGAGGATTGCTCAAGATAGGCAGAAGAAGTATGTTGATAGGCATAGAAGGGAATTGGAATTTTCAGTGGGTGATCGGGTCTTTCTCAAGATCTCACCGCTGAAGAATGTGGTTCACTTTAGCCAGAGAAGGAAGCTCGCTCCCAGGTTCATTGGTCCTTTCCGCATTCTAGAAAGAGTTGGTCCTTTGGCTTATAGAGTTGATTTGCCGGAGAAACTGACAAGAGTGCATAACATGTTTAACGCATCTCACCTTCTCAAATATCACCATGATCCATCCTTGATTGTTACGCCATCTTTATTAGAGAATTTGGATGTTGAGCCAAATCTCACCATCAAGAGAAAGCCATTTTGTACTGTCGATAGAGGTACGAAGCAGCTTCGAATGAAATCTGTCAATTTAGTTAAGGTACAGTGGAGTACGGATGATCGGGATTGCATGTGGGAAACTGAGGAATCCATGCGTGCTTCAAGTCTTCAATTATTTGACTCAGGTACTATCCATTTGATTTTATTATATTCTTCGGTTGTTTCTATTCTTCTATCTCATTCCTTTTAAGGAACGAAAAATTTTGAGTGGGGGAGATTGTAGCGACCCATGAAATTTCAACGGTTTTATAATGGAAATAAAGAAAATTTCATTAAAAATAAATAATAAAATTTTAACGTAAAAGTTTGATATTTGGAATGTGTCAATTTATCTTTAGTAATCGATAAAATTTTATTGAAAAATATGAAAGTTAACTTATTTGTGAAATTTAAATTATAAATTCAATTCGTTAAATTGGTGAAATTTAAATACTTTCGAAAACTGAATATTTTCATATAATAAAAGTGTAATTTATTTTCTAAGAAAGAAGTTGTAATTGATTTTGGCAAATTTGGACTTCTATAGCTCATTTGTCTTATTTTCTACGTTTTAGCAGCATTTTCAGTAACGGAAATTCGAATTTTTAAAATTTGATTGTATCGTTGATATTTGTGTACCATTTTATCCGCCTCGTCGTGCTGATCCATGTAGTGTATTTATTTCAGTATTTTGAGGTCCGGTACGCGTCGGAAACGGAAAAACGGTTCATCATATCGGTACCGTAAATTGCGACTTTTGATTTCCTTTCTTTTCAAATTTGAAACCGTACAATCCTGGCCACAATAAAAAATTGTTTTAATTAATTAGCTGAATCAGAGGGGACCATTGCCATTCCTTTCTCTTTATATTTATTCATTTTCCTTTTCACTTTGCTCACTTATTCATTCACGAAACCACGTACGCTCATTTAGTCCTTCTCTTTATAGCTCTTTTCTTCCCTTCTTTTCCTTTTTTTCCTTTTCCTTTCTTGTGCCGTTCTTCTCCCTTATTTGCCAAGAATATCCAAACCACACCCACTCGACCTTCGCATGCCTCAACCCATCGCCGCGTCCATCCTCCATGCCACCGCAGCCTACACCACTTCGCCGCCACCCTCCGACTCGACCGCCACATTCCCAAACTTATAGTCCAAGCCTATCCCTTGATAGTTTTTTTTTGTTTTTTTTTTATATATATGATACGTATATACGTATGCATATTGCACCTGAGTCAAATGGGTTTGCTTCCCTGCGTTTTGCCTTTGATGTCTATCCTACTTGTGCTTAGATGTATGTATGTGGATTCATAACTGTGAAGAAATGGGTTAGTATTATATAGGCTTTGTCTATTAAGTTTTGCATGCGAGAAAAAAGAAAAAAAACTTGAGCCTAGCCCACGTCTTTCCACCTCTGACCCAAGCCAAATCCCCAGAGCCACCGCATGCCTCCTCTCTTTCTCTACCATCAACATCGCCTGCCACATCTCCAACCCACGCTCGACGCTCCTACATTCCCTGATCGTAAGCGAACAGCCATCCTCCTCGGCCTTGCCTTCACGCTCTGAGCTTTGTTTTTTTACGGTGCTAGCATATATATATATATATATGTATATATATATATATCGTTTGATATAAGTACATGCTGCTTTGCATACGAATACGTACGAAATTATATATGTGTTATACGTATATACACTGTGTCAGGAGCCGTATATGGTTATAGGTGCTGCATTAGACCATCTCGTGAATTTACCCTCTGTTTCATATCATATGTTAACTCCGTTTAGGCAACGAGTCAAGGTCTGGGCCGACTCAACAGGCTACCGACTCAACAAGCCACCGACTCAGGAAGCTACCGACTCAACAGCCTTGAGGAGTTACCGACTCAACAGCCTTGAGGAGTTACCGACTCAACAGCCTTGAGGAGTTACCGACTCAACAGCCTTGAGGAGTTACCGACTCAACAGCCTTGAGGAGTTACCGACTCAACAGCCTGGAGGAGTTACCGACTCAACGGCCTCGAAGGGTTACGACTCAGCGACTCAGGAGGAATAACGACTCACCGGGTTATAACCTTAGCGACTTAAAGGTGCCGGCCGACTCAACGGGTTAACGACTCATGGAGCTAGCGACTCAAGTTCTCTAACGACTCAATGACCTAAGATGTCAAATGACTTAACTGACTAAACTCCCAAAACAACAAAGGACCGACCTACGACTTATGATAGGTCATTCACGACCTAGCTTGAGTCGTCTACGACTTACAGCTACTATGTAGAAATCCTATGCCGCCTCATTTTGGACCACGACCTATTAACTCGCAGACGAGTTAGGACTTGTGCTGTATACAGAGGACCGGAAACGCTCTGATATGAAGTCAGGGCTCAACCAGTTGAGTCGCCTACGACATACGACTCATCCTGAGTCGGTCACGACTTACGACTCATCTTGAGTCGGTCACGACTCATGACTTGACAATTTCAGCCTAGAAAATTGCCTATAAATACATGGCCACATTGAGCATTGAGGGGACTTTTGGACTGACTTCCTGGACGCCATTACTCTGCCATTGACTCGACTTCAAGCAACGCTCAAGCAACACTTCTATCACTCCAATTACCAAAGATATTTCAACAAATCTCAAGTGGAAAAATAACTCATTCACCATGCATTCGAGGGATTCTTCTACATCAGAGTTTGAGCTATTTGTCTAAGTGTGTTGTAATTGAAGATTGTTGTAAAGAATTGTAATCAAATCAGCAATAAAGAGCTTTAAAGTGGACGTAGGCTAGATCTTAAGCCGAACCACTGTAAATATTGTGTCTTTTATAGCTTCTCGGTGATTTCTCTGCTTATATTTTGTTCCCGTACCAACGGGTGGTGCTTTCACAATTACCTTCTACACACCGGGGTGTTAGCGTTCAATTTTTAGCGTTAACATTTTTGGTGCTTTCACTGAGAATTGAACTCAGGCGAGTTATCATCATTGCTTCACAGAGGTTTGTAGAGAGAATTTCCTTGAAAACCAGAAGTTTATCCGAGATTATGGCTCCTGGAAGGAAGAGTAGATCTGTCAGATCTGGGAATATTCAAGAGGGAACATCCGCTTCCCCCATATCGAATCAAGCCACTCCAGCTGTCGGAGTTACAAAGGCAGAGCTGGATGCTGCAATTTTAGGGCTGAACCAACAGATTAATGCCCAAAATGCACAACTCGAGGCTCAAAATGCCCAGAATGCCTTAATTCTAAATAGGTTGAACGATCTGCTTGGGGCAAACCGTCAACCAGCGAGTAATGAGAGGAATTTTGCTGGCAACCTTCGTGATGCTGAAGAAAGAAATGCTCCTGAAAGGGCTGCTAGCCCCTTTGAACAAACACTTCCAGAGGTTGGTGGATCTAGAATTCGACATGATGAGGAGTATCTTTCTGGAATGGTCCGAAAAATTATGAAAGAGAGTATGCAGAGGGTTGAAGACGAGAAAGAATGGGGTTTCGCCCCAAGTAAGACTCCATTTACTGAGAAAATCTTAAAGGCTGAATTCCCGAGGAAGTTTGTCCCTCCAACCATTCCAGCTTATAAGGGGACAAGTGATCCGAATGAATTCCTATACAAATATGATTGGCACATGACAGGTGCCAGAGCCTCTGATGAAATAAAGTGCCGATATTTCCCTGTGTATCTCGAAGGCGTAGCTCTACTTTGGTTCACCAAGCTGCCCGTCCGATCTATCGATCAGTTTTCTGACTTGACCCGGAAGTTCAAGGAGCAGTTCAGACTATATGCCTCAAAAGCCAAAGATATCATGTCACTATCAAGTTTGGAGCAGAGTCCAGGAGAGACTATCAGATCTTTCTTAAACCGCTTTAATATAGCGTTAGCTGAGGTGGACAATGCAGAACCACGAATGATATTGACTTATCTAATGAAGGGTATTGACAAGTCGAGCGAATTTGGGAAATGGCTAAACATGAAGGAACCAAATTCCCTTGAAAAATTCTATAAAAAAGCAGATGAATTCATACGCTTAGAAAGCCGTCCCGTACCGGTAAAGGCAGTGTTGGAAAAAGCTGAAGATAACATTGTTGCTCCACGCAAGAATGAATCTGTAGGGCAAAAAAGGGAAAATAACAATGGGAAGAAACAGAGTACCTGAAGAAGCCCCGATCCTTCAAGCCATCAGAGTATACTCCTTTATCAGATACGCCGGAGCGTATCTACCTTGCCATTAAAGATTCTGTTGACTTCCCTAAACCTCCTCCTCTAAGGACCGGGAAAAAAGCTATACAGAGTGGGAAGTTCTGCCGCTTCCATAATCAACCCGGTCACGAGACTGACGAGTGCCGCCAGTTGAAAAATCTGATTGAAGAGTTGCTAAGGGAAAACAAACTGCAGCAATTTGTGAAAAAGAATAGCAACAATCCTGCTTCATCTAGTCAGGGGCAACAGGCTCCTACTCAACAGCCTAGGACGATAGAGAAGGCTGCAGGGCGTGAATCTGGAAGGCCCATTATTAATGTCATTACAGGAGGACCTCACCCAACAGGCAGAAGCTGGGGTGAGATGGAAAGGTATACCAGAGCTTTAAAGTATGTGCCGACTGAGGAAGATGTATTTGTTTTGGAAGGTGCTACGCCTTTGAAGCAACAAAGAACTTTCGATGATGATATTGTGTTCAGAGCCAGGGATTCTGCAGGTATTGAGGCTCCTACTTTGGATCCTCTAGTCATCTCGGCTGGTATCGGACCAGCTATTGTCAGAAGAGTTCTCATTGATTGTGGCGCATCCTGCAATATTCTCTTTAAGAAAACATTCGACCAAATGAAGATCCCTATGGCTGATGTGCAAGCCTCATCGCAGAAAATTGCTGGTTTCATTGGGGAGCCAAAGCAGCCGGTAGGGACCATTGATTTGTTCGTGGAACTTGGAGAAGGAGAGAGAAAAGTGGTCCGCAAGCAAACTTTTGTGATTGTCGACGAATTTTCTGCTTACAATGCTTTCCTTGGTCGCCCAACTCTGGCAGCGTTCAAAGCTGTTCTTGCCCCGTGGTGCCTCACTATTAAATTCCCTACAGACAATGGAGTAGGAGTTATAAAAGGTGATCAAAATGCTGGGCGAGAGTGCTATCTGACAGAGCTACGAGAAACCAGAAAAAGAGAAATGGGAAAGAATGCGGCAGCCCCAGTCTGCATCAAAGAACCAGCCTTGAATTACAGGGCAGACCCTGCACTGGCGAGCACAGCGGAGCAAGAAAAGAGATGGACCCTAGAAAAGTCAGTGCAGGGGAAAACAGAGTGGTACCGGTGGAAACGACAATACCAATACCTGTTGACCCAAAGGACCCAAACAAAGTGTTGAATGTGGGTTCACAACTTAATGCGTCAATTCAGAATATCTTAATATCTTTTTTAAAGGCAAATATAGATGTTTTTGCTTGGACTCATGCTGATATGTGCGGAATATCCCCAGAAGTTGCAGTGCATGCTCTAAATATTGATCCAAAATTTACACTTGTAAAGCAGAAAAGGAGAACTCAAGGTCCGGAAAGGTCAGCGGCATTAAAAGAAGAAGTTGATCGGCTCATGGAGAATAATTTTATCAAAGAATCTACATATCCGAATTGGGTTTCAAATCCAGTGCTGGTTAAGAAAGCCAACGGAAAATGGAGAGTATGCATCGATTTTTCAGATCTAAACAAGGCCTGCCCCAAAGACTGCTTCCCATTACCCAGAATCGATCAACTGGTAGACGGAACAGCGGGACACGAATTGTTATCTTTTATGGATGCTTACTCCGGATATAACCAGATCATGATGCATGAGCCAGATCAGGAGGACACGAGCTTTATCACCGACACTGGTCTTTACTGCTATAGAGTTATGCCCTTCGGGTTGAAGAATGCAGGGGCAACATACCAAAGACTCGTTAATGCTATGTTCAAACCGCAACTGGGCAAAACCATGGAAGTTTACGTCGATGACATGTTAGTAAAGTCTAAGAAAGCACTGGATCACATAGAACACTTAGCAGACATGTTCGCTGTCCTCCGAAAATACGGAATGAAGCTCAATCCTTTAAAATGTTCATTTGGAGTGGAATCTGGCAAGTTTTTAGGTTTCATCGTGAGCGCTAGGGGCATTGAGGCCAGTCCAGCTCAAATTACTGCATTGAAAGAAGTCAAAGCTCCTAGAACAAAGAAGGAATTGCAAAGTCTCAATGGAAAAGTTGCCGCCTTGAGTCGGTTCATTTCCAAAGCCACAGACAAATGCATCCCATTCTTTGACGCCCTAAAGAAAGGAAAGAAAAACTTCGATTGGACTCCTGAATGCCAAAAAGCCTTTGATGAATTGATTCGCCATATGGAGACACCTCCAATACTTTCTAGGCCTGGCGATGGCGAGGATCTTCTTATATACTTGGCAGTATCATCTCATGCTTTAAGTGCAGCGCTGATACGGGAAGACAAAAGGATTCAACATCCAGTTTACTATATCAGCAAAAGACTCACTGGGGCAGAGATGAATTACTCTAAGTTGGAAAAACTCGCCTATTGCTTACTAATTGCGTCTAGGAAGTTGAGGCAATATTTTCAAGCTCATCCTATCAGAGTCCTCACTGATCAACCTTTAAAGCAAGTCATGTTTCCCCTGAAACTTCGGGTCGTCTTCTAAAGTGGAATATTGAACTCAGTCAGTATGACATCACTTATCATCCCCGGAAAGCAATCAATGGACAAGCTTTAGCGGATTTCATTGCAGAATTTACAGATAAGGGTAACAGTGAGGAAGAAACGGTCGACAATTCCCCGATCCAGTGGAAGTTATATGTCGATGGTGCGAGAAACGACTACTGTTCTGGAGCCGGAGTTGTACTTGAGACTCCTGAAGGTCGATCATTATGCTATGCACTAAGATTGGAATTTCCTTCAACAAACAATGAAGCAGAATACGAAGCCCTTATCGCTGGCTTAAGGATTGCTAAAGAATTAAACATCCGAGCGTTACAGATATTCAGTGATTCTCAGCTTATTGTATGCCAAGTCAAAAAGGAATTCCAAGCAAAAGGGGGGAATCTGCCCGCCTACTTGTCAAAGGCTTGGGAACTCCTGGGTGATTTCGACCATTACATGATAAGTCACATTCCTCGAGAAGAAAACATGAAAGCAGATTCTCTCGCAAAGTATTCGAGCACAGGCGAAGCTCAATTTCTGGGGCTAACTCCAATAGAGGTCCTGTCGACTCCTAGCATTGATGAGATGGACATTGATTGGATCATGAGAATGTCTCAAGAGCAAGAATCATGGATGACTCCGATAATAGAATATCTGCTCAATGGATCCTTACCAGAGAACTCAAAAGAATGACAAAAGCTACTGAGAAAAGCCTCTCGATACGTAATCCAGAATGGCCGGTTATACAGACGGGGATTCTCGATGCCATTACTTCGATGTGTATCCAGGGAAGAGTCTAAAGCAATCCTAGCAGAGGTACACGGAGGAGAATGTGGTGATCATTCAGGTGGCCAAACATTAGCAAAGAAAATTCTCCGATACGGATATTTTTGGCCAGAAATTAATCGAGATGCAACAGAGTATTCCCGAAAATGTGACAGATGTCAAAGATTCGCCAAAATTCATAGAGATCCTTCCACTGAACTCACACAGATGGTCAGTCCATGGCCGTTTGCGATATGGGGAATAGACCTTGTAGGACCGTTGCCAACTGCCAAATCTGGAATTAAATATGCCATTGTTGCTGTAGATTATTTTACTAAGTGGGCAGAAGCTGAACCACTGGCTACTATCACCTCAAAGAAGATGATAAGTTTTGTGAATAAAAACATCATTTGCAGATACGGTGTGCCTCAAAAAATAATTACAGACAATGAAACTCAGTTTGAAAGTGAAGAATTCCAAGATTTTTGCAAGCGATTCAAAATCCGGAAAAGCTTCTCAGCAGTAGCTCATCCGCAGGCAAACGGGCAAGTGGAAGCCGTGAACAAAATCATTAAGTCAACCATCAAGAAGCAACATGAAAGAGCAAAAGGTGGTTGGGTTGATAAGCTACCACTGGCATTATGGGCATACAGAACCACTCACAAAACTGCGACTAGGCACACCCCGTTTTCATTGGCATACGGGTCAGAGGCAATGATTCCGGTAGAAATAGAAGTCCCTTCACACAGAAGAATCCATTTCAATCAAGCAGAAAACGAAAAGCTACAGCTTGAAGCGCTAGATCTCCTTGATGAAAAAAGAGATGAGGCTAATCTCAGAATTGCAGCTCATCAGCAAAGAATAGCCAGACATTTCAATTCCAAAGTTCGCCAACGCAGCTTTGAGATTGAAGACCTAGTCCTGAAGAGAATTATGACAGCGACAGGTGTGTTTGGGCCAAATTGGGAAGGACCATATGTAATAGGTCAGAAGCTTCTTGACGGCACATTCAAACTCACCACTGTTGAAGGAGATCAAATTCCAAGGGCATGGAACAGCAACCATTTGCGTCCATACTTTACTTGAAAATTTTGTTGAAATATTGTAAAAAGAATTATGAATGTATGATTCTTGTAATTGAAAGCAATTGTAAAACTGATGCAAGTAAATAATGAAAGAATATAAAGTGGATGTAGGCCCAATTTCCTGGCCGAACCACTATAAATCTTGTGTTCCTTATTATTATTACATGTTTGCTTTATTTTCGATATAAAAAATACATAGAATGTATTGCTGAAATGTCGATTTGAATTTTTGCAGACAATGGAAGTGAAACTTGCACATAAAAAGACCAAGTGATTCTCGCCAAATTTCAAGTCACAAGAGCCCCGAATTCAAATCCTAGATAGGAAGTACTTCAATTGAACGGCCTATGAGTTCGACAGAAACGGGTCTTTGCTAATAAATTGAGATCATTTGAACAAACAAACATCCAATTAAGAAGCTAATGCTCGTTCTCACGAAATTGCCTGACAATGAAGCACACTTCCTTGGATTAAACAAGTTACTTGTAAAAAAAAAAAAAAAAAAAGGGGCAGAGGATCATTGAAAAGGCATGAGCAAGTGAACAGAGGAACAACCAAAGCCATCATCGGCAGCACAAGTCCTCTTCGGAGGCACAACTCTTCGGAGGATAAAGACCTCAAATGGGTCATACGCCACAAAAAAGAAAGTTCTCTACTCAACAAAAAAGATTGGAGGAGTCATGACCCTCCAACCATGAGAGAGTAACTTCCAGGCGATGAAAACCCTCTCTGAGGCACATTTCACCAGGAGTTGAAGTGTTATGACCGCTCTTCGGGATTTCACTTCACCAAAGTTGAAATGCAAACAAAATAAAAGCCCTCTTTGGAGGCCCATTTCACCAGGAGTTGAAGTGTTATGACCGCTCTTCGGGATTTCACTTCACCAAAGTTGAAATGCAAACAAAATAAAAGCCCTCTTCGGAGGCCCATTTCACCAGGAGTTGAAGTGTTATGACCGCTCTTCGGGATTTCACTTCACCAGAGTTGAAATGCAAACAAAATAAAAGCCCTCTTCGGAGGCCCATTTCACCAGGAGTTGAAGTGTTATGACCGCTCTTCGGGATTTCACTTCACCAAAGTTGAAATGCAAACAAAATAAAAGCCCTCTTCGGAGGCACATTTCGCCAGGAGTTGAAGTGTAACAACCGCTCTTCGGAATTTCACTTCACCAAAGTTGAAATGCAAAACAAGATAAAGACCTTCCTGGAAGCCCATGTTTCGCCGAGATTGAAATAAAACTTCCAAGTGTCGAAACGTGAAAAGGCTTTCCTCGAAGGCACAACTCTTTGGAGGTACACGTTTCACCAAGATTGAAATAAAACTTCCAAGTGTTGAAACGTGAGAAATCCCTCCTCAGAGGTACAACCCCCTCCCGAGGACACAATTAAAAAGAAAGACCTCTTCAGAAGCCCACGTTTCACCGAGATTGAAATAAAACTTCCAAGTGTTGAAACGTGAAAAGGCTTTCTTCAAAGACACAACTCTTTGGAGGAACACGTTTCACCAAGATTGAAATAAAACTTCCAAGTGTTGAAACGTGAAAAATCTCTCCTCAGAGGCACAAATTTTTATTAAAAAGAAAAAAAGAAAAATCCTCATCAAGAGCGTACTTTAACTTTCAAAGGAAGAGCGATTTACCTATTCTAAAAAAAAAGAAGGGGGAAAGAAAGTTAAAGTACATTCAGAGGTCCGCTTTACCACATAGAAGAATTCACTTGGCAAAATGTATACATACGCAAAAGGAAAAAGTGATTTCTTCGAAGGACAAAGCGTAGAAACTTATAAGAAGGAAGTTGCACTCTACGAAAATTCTCTTCGAGAATGAAGTAATTATTCTTTAGAAAACGAGAGTGCAAGTCCCCTCAAAGTATACGATATTGCAGTAAGCTCATGGTATAGGGGCAACATGGTATGATTACATACAAAGTGGTATAGCTACGTCGGTAAAGTACGCTCAAACAACATACCACAAGCTCACCGCAATATCGTATAGATAAACTTGTGCAAAAATGAATAATAAATGCATTCTCAAATTCAAACAAAAGTCTGTACAAATAAAGAATCATTTTATTCAATTGCAGATATTGCAGATACAGGTTTCAAAATAAAAAGCAGGGGCCGGTGCCTGCACAACATCCGACCATTACACAAAAAAGGAATCAAAAAGCCCAACTCTTCATTTCTTCTTGCCGCCTTTAGACCCTTTACCCGGCCGAATGGTTAGCTTTTCAGGTCTTTCAGGTCGGTCTGAAGGCATAAGGGAAGAAGGGGAGGGAGGTGCAACTGGTGCAATTTCCAGTTCCTCTTCAGTGGTGACAATTTTCTTCCCCCTCCTCTTCGATGTCCCATGCTTTTTTCTTCTCTTCGAAGAAGACTCACTCCCTGGAGTAACGAGAGCGGACAAAATTACGTCGTCAGAAGGAGTCCGCTCCGGAGAGATCTCGCCTCCTTCAAGTCCCTCATCTTTTTTCTCCTGCGAAGCAATAGGGTCATCCAAGCCATGAAGAGCCTCGATTTTCTCCTCTTGTGACCCGGGTTGTGAAGCGGAAGGAGGAGTCACCTGAAGAGATGGAGGAGGAATAACCAGAGGAGGCGAAGTCTGCACAGCACTTGTTGTTTCAACTGCAGAAGAAGAGAAATTGAAAATGTTAGTATCTTCCCAAAAGAAGGGAGATATGGGTTCATCGAGATTCAAGAAGTAATCGAGAAGCTCATCAAATTTTTGAGGAATAAGCAGGCAATCCACCTGAATCGGACCAATGTCGAAATTACCTGAAGATGTTGGCTTCGTCAGTTCAATCTCATAATTCTGAGCCCCAATGTCCTCCAAAGCCTCTTCATCAGTAGGGGTAATTACCCCGGTTCTTGTAGAAGGCGGCGAATGAGCACTAGAGCCTGTAATGTCCACCTCGGGAGAAACTAGAGGACGTTCAGAGGTAGTAGGCGGTGCTCCTTTTTCAGAATGTTCCCCTTCCGCCATTCCGGCCCGTACCTTAGCGAGTTGCTCTTTTCCCTTGGCAAGAGCGGCGCGGGCATCATCATCGAGATAATGCTCTTCAAGAGCTGTCTCAGCGTAACCAGCACCTTTGCCACCTAGCATATCAAGTGCTGCCTCCCAGACTTCAGCTAATGTAATTTCGTATTTAGGGCCTAGAAAGGCAAGGCTGCCACGCCCCAAAATGCTGTGCAGATAAAAATCAAATAGTGTGGAGCTAATGTCAGCTTTGGTTGCTTAATGGGCCTCTTCGGCCGCATGTTTACCAGCAACAGCCTCGTCGCGCTCCTTTTCGGCCATAGCAAGTCGAGTTTTTAACAACTCTATCTCCAAGCTTTGAGAGCCGGTTTGTTCTCGCAGCTGTACAGTTTCAGCACGATATTCTTCTATGACCTTTTCCTTATGTGCAAGCTTATCTTCGACTGCTCTTTGACTGGCATGCGCATCTCGTACTTGTTGCTGAAGCATGCTCTCCTTTTGAGAATAGGAAGTTGATGAAGTAACTAATTCTTCCTTAAGCTTTTCCACTTCCGCTTCCAGCTTTTCATTATAGGAAGCAATACTTCTCATTTCGGCGTCATGTTGTTCGAGAGTCTTCTGCCACTCAGCCTTATCGTTCTCCATTGTGAGCATGGCCTCAAGATTGGCTCGGTTAACCCTCTGAAGCTCGTCGACAAGTTTTTGCCAGTTCGACATTCTTTCAATATCGGTCCTGACAGTATCAAGATTTCGCAGCATAGCCGGTTTGTCGAGAGGAACCAAGTCGAGATCAAATCGAACCCCTCTCAAGCACCACTGAGGAAATTGACTTTGAAGAGTGGGAGGACCTTGCCCGACTTGGTATGCGGGCCGGTTGATGATTGCTTGAATGTCGGAGCGAACGGGAGCAGGAGATTTAGCAGGAACATGTTCAGAAGCTATCGGCATTGTTTCTTCAGTAAGTCTAGCCCGCTTGCTAGAAGAATCGTCTATGTGACATTTACCTCTCTCATCGTGAGCTTTTCTCTTTTGAGTATCATCATCTCTGTGGGGAGGGTCATGTCTTTCTTGTTCCCTTCGGTGACGTTCTTCATATGCTCGTCTCTCGTCGGCTTTCCTGATAGCCCTCTCTTCATCCGATTCTCTGTAAGAAGGGAGGTAACGCTTGTAATCATACTGGCTACGCCTCCCGTAGCGCTGGAAATCATCATAGTACGAGCCGCTGCGCCCCATAGGAGAATCTGGAATAAAAATAATAAGCTTTATAAATCTTTAAAGTACAAGAAGAAAAGTGCGTAGAAGTGATGAAAAAATCCTAAGTGTTGTGTAACGTGTAAACTACACGCATCGAGTTACAGACCACTCTGTGAAATAGATGTAGTGATAACTTGAGTAGGAGGAGTTGACATTCGTTGTAGAGAAGATGTCGCCTCAATTACAGAAGAAACAGTTTTGGAAACATCATCTCTGAAAAGTTCTTGAGAAGTCACAATTAGATCGCTCAACCCCTCGAAAACATCATCACCCTCATGTTTTTTGGGACTGGCTTTTTCAACCCCTTCGTCGGCAGATCTTCCGGAGGATCGTGGAGTTTCTTCCTCTTCGATAACTGGGGCAAGTGCAGACTTATCAGACGGCCCCGCAATGTCCTTCGGAACTGAACATCTCACTAGTGGAGTTTCTATAGAGGTTCCTCCCTGAATGTGCTCTTTAATAGGGACCGGGGCATCAGAAGTTTCCGCCGGAGAATCAGGAATTTCAGTTGGGACTTCACGAGACTGAGTGAAGCGAGAAGGATGAAGAAGCCCATATTGATGTAAAAATCCATTATTTAACAAGAACTTTATACTCCTCTCTTCTGCCGCCACGGCGTTCAATCTCTCAAAAACTTGTTTATAGCATGGATCTCTAGAGGGAGGAGGAAGTGCTAAAACAGGAAAAAGAAGCAAAGTTAGCATTCAGCAACTCAAATTATGAAAATCCAAGATTGGAGAAATAAAAACAGGAAAATCTTACTTCCTACTCTCCAGATGGCATAAAACCCTGGAGGGCAACGAACAAAGAAATACTGATTTAGAAATCCGTGAACGCTATCAGAAAGATCGGTGATGAGTTTTCGATTTCGAGCACTCCTTATGATTACGATGGAGGGATGATCTTTGATCTATGTGAATGAGCAGAGGTAGCAGATTTCCTCAAAGCTCGGTAATCGATCCAGAACTCTACTAAAAAGCACACATAACCCCATCAGAATGGCATGACCATTGGGGTGCAATTGGAATGGAGAGATAGACAATCGAAGCAAGAGCTGCCGAAGGAAGTCATTAAAAGGTGGTATGGCACCGCTCAAGCACATTTGGCAGTTGACAGCAATAAAGCCAGAAGGGGGCCTATCTGCAGTATCGTTTGGCCCCGGCAGTAAGGCATCAGCTTCGGCAATGCCAAACTGGGTGAGCAGTTGAGTAAACACCCGGTGATTCAGAGTGGTGGGAGTTCTTTCCGGAGGATTATCCAACAAGTTGGCTACTGGGAAGACATCTTCAGCCTGGCCCATGGGTTCTTCTTGTTGAGATGTCATTCTACACAAGCAACCGGGTGTTCAAATGCGAAGGTGCACGTTTCCTAAAAGTGTGAAGTGTTGTGCAAAACTAATGAAAATAACAAGTAAATATAACTGGAATTAAACTGGTTGACGATTGATCGACTATGGTAATTTCAGAACTTGTTAATTTAGAGTTCAAGCATAATATTAGTGCAGGCTGGTCAGTTTCAATTGATTGTTTCAGTGTTGCTTTAATATTCTACTTGAAATTGATAACACTTCATTCACACGATTTGTTTAAGTCAATTATCTGTTATTAACTAATCTGTCATTTGATATGGGCAATCAATGACAGTATATTCATCCCAGTTTTCTGTGAATGTTGTATTGAACAGGTTGTTAGCCTGCAAGTCAAAATAACCTATGAATGAATGCAATAAAATTCAACAGTTCAAAGTTAATACAATGGTCCAAAATTCAAACAGAATTCATGTAAGTCATAACTCGTCAACGGTTCAAAAGTTCTGAGTCGGCAATGTCCTAAGTCATGAGCCGTAGGAATAAGGAGATTATCTCCAAGACTTATCTCGGCAACGACTCAAGGCTTAGGTCGTGGAGTATGTTAAAGAAGCTCTGGTTCAAAATAACAGGAAAATCTCCCATGTCTTATCTCGGCCACGACTCAAAGGTGTTATCTCGGCTACGACTCAAGGGTCTTATCTCGGCCACGACTCAAGGGTCTTATCTCGGCCACGACTCAAAGGTTTTGTCTCGTCCACGACTCAAGGCTTAGGTCGTGAAGCGTGTTGAGTCGTATCATGGTTAAATCACAAGGGTCGCTGGATCATACAAAAGTAGCCGAGTCAAACCTACGGCAACGTTCGAATCAATCTGACCCATTAACCATCTAACTCCTAACCCATTAACCATCTAATCCATAACCCGATAACCCAATAACCTCGCAGTGGTTAACCCCAGCTCCATCACACCACTAGGTCGCCTTAAATCTCGAATCGATACAAGTAAGATCAAGCCGCCTGCCTTTAACCCATCAATGTCCGATGTAATAGTATTCGCAAGGATCAAGGGGGGAAAACAGAGGCGGAGATCAGCAATCATCAGCAATTGAAAAAAGATGCAAAGTCTCTTACACGGTGTGATGCTAAAGATGATCGAAAATGAATCAGGTTGGAATCGCCTTTGAGAGCTCGAAGATGCGTTAATGGCAGACACGGTTCAAAGGATAAGAAATGAGAAGAAGGAAGTAAGGGGAACGACTCAAGTCTTTTATAGCGTTGAGCAGTGGTAGTTGAATCGGCACACGAGTTAAGATGAGTCGAAGCACACGACCTACGACTTAGGCGTGAACTTCGAGGGGCAAATGTTAACTCCGTTTAGGCAACGAGTCAAGGTCTGGGCCGACTCAACAGGCTACCGACTCAACAAGCCACCGACTCAGGAAGCTACCGACTCAACAGCCTTGAGGAGTTACCGACTCAACAGCCTTGAGGAGTTACCGACTCAACAGCCTTGAGGAGTTACCGACTCAACAGCCTTAAGGAGTTACCGACTCAACAGCCTGGAGGAGTTACCGACTCAACGGCCTCGAAGGGTTACGACTCAGCGACTCAGGAGGAATAACGACTCACCGGGTTATAACCTTAGCGACTTAAAGGTGCCGGCCGACTCAACGGGTTAACGACTCATGGAGCTAGCGACTCAAGTTCTCTAACGACTCAACGACCTAAGGTGTCAAATGACTTAACTGACTAAACTCCCAAAACAACAAAGGACCGACCTACGACTTATGATAGGTCATTCACGACCTAGCTTGAGTCGTCTACGACTTACAGCTACTATGTAGAAATCCTATGCCGCCTCATTTTGGACCACGACCTATTAACTCGCAGACGAGTTAGGACTTGTGCTGTATACAGAGGACCGGAAACGCTCTGATATGAAGTCAGGGCTCAACCAGTTGAGTCGCCTACGACATACGACTCATCCTGAGTCGGTCACGACTTACGACTCATCTTGAGTCGGTCACGACTCATGACTTGACAATTTCAGCCTAGAAAATTGCCTATAAATACATGGCCACATTGAGCATTGAGGGGACTTTTGGACTGACTTCCTGGACGCCATTACTCTGCCATTGACTCAACTTCAAGCAACGCTCAAGCAACACTTCTATCACTCCAATCACCAAAGACATTTCAACAAATCTCAAGTGGAAAAATAACTCATTCACCATGCATTCGAGGGATTCTTCTACATCAGAGTTTGAGCTATTTGTCTAAGTGTGTTGTAATTGAAGATTGTTGTAAAGAATTGTAATCAAATCAGTAATAAGAGCTTTAAAGTGGACGTAGGCTAGATCTTAAGCCGAACCACTATAAATATTGTGTCTTTTATAGCTTCTCGGTGATTTCTCTGCTTATATTTTGTTCCCGTACCAACGGGTGGTGCTTTCACAATTACCTTCTACACACCGGGGTGTTAGCGTTCAATTGTTAGCGTTAACATCATATAAGCATAGATACCGTGTATATAAGGTTATATGTATATATCGCGCACATATATAGAATGGCGGAAGCTATGTTGTTCAACCCAATTTTATATATTTTGATATGTATTGGCGGCAGTTTATTAAATTTTCTGGTCCTGATTGCTACGTGGATGTATTAGTCGACATACAAATATGCGAAAAGGCGGAGGCTTATGTACACACACACACACACACACACACACATATATATATAATATACTACTTGTTGTTCCTTGATATTGTTCCCAGCCAAATAGTTTTGCTTGCTTGATTATTCTTCTACTGCTGATTTGCAATATATGTGTGTATATATACATACATACATATAGACACACACATAGTATTAAACGTATGTGGGTTTACAAAATACTTTTACAACCGAGACTATACATATCTTACATATAGAACAATGATATTTTGCTTATATTATATATATTTCCTTTTATTTTGTTTAGAATATATACTACGTGTGTATATATATATATATGTCGACTGAGGTGAGAATCTATTTTTAAATCTAAGCTTATTTCTATAATGTATGCAACATTTATATATGTATATACTTTTGTCATTTATATATGTTTATACTTTGTCGAAAATCTTTGCATCTATAATCGTTGACAAAAGTAAAACATATGTATGTATATATAATACTCCTTCAGTGTTGAAAAAAATGTGTGTGTGTATATATATCATATACGTATACACACACACACAGATATATATATATATATATATTTGTTTGTTTCCATCGACTTAACATGCTAAAATCTACTTTTGCCTAATTCGTGCTAGTGCCCGTTACACCGTTCTTTTGCATAGTTGTTTTGCATCGTTGTCTAGCCATGAAAGGTGAGCGATCACTCACGATTAATGTTCTTATGCTCATTAAATTGATTTTATTGGAAATGGAAATTTAAATGTCATGTTAAAACTGAACTTCTAGCCATTAACTGTTAAATCAGATAAGTTGTTATTTAAATTTGACCACTTATGTAAATTTACACTGTTATATGTTAATTTATTTCTCTAGTAATTGTTATGTTATTTATTGTTCTCACTCTGCAAGTTCCCTTAATTTTAGAAATCACTATGGGTTGAAATGATACATACCCGAACAGACTTTATGGGTTGAAATGACAAACCAGACATTTTTCAGTTATTATTGAAATTTTGGGATTGCGAGTTTAATAATACAAACCGTAAAATTAAACTATTACGGATCGAAAATAACAATTATCCATATCACTTGACCATAAGATAGAAAATTATAAATACGGGCACATTTGGTCTATTTTTGAAAAAATGATTTCCAAATATTTGAAAGCAAATATACGAGCTTGATTTTTGAAATATAATAAGTATTCTATTTTATTATTGGAAATTTATAGCCTTAGATGTTGATTTTGGAGGTAAAAAAGTATGATTTTAATTTTACTTATAGTTTTATTTTATAAAATATATATAATAAGAATATAAATAAATAAATAAAAAGCTTAATTTATTTTAAATTGTATAATATTAGTTTTATTCAATATATATAATATTTTAAAAAAGGTTCATTCATTTTATACTTAAAATAGATTTTTTTAACTTTGATAAATAAAAAGGATGAAAAGGTACATTTGGAATTTGATTGGTAATTTAAACTTGTAATTAATTGTATTTAAATAAAGATTCATTCAGAACTTAATGATCTGGGAAATGATTTATAACTTGTTTCATTAAAAGGTGATTAAATGAATACTTTAAAATTAAGTAGAATTAAAATTTAATATTCGTCTTCACTTAAATAGTATTTGAGATTTTATTTAAATATTTATAAAGTGATTTTATAATTGACCATGGTGTGAAATAAGCCTTTGGTTATTAAAGAGACCGTGATCGGATATTGTCATACTCTCTGCCAATGCAGAAAACCACTTTAACAACTGTGTACGTGGTGGAGATTCCAGAATGAAGTAGGATGGTTTGGCGAATGATTCTGTATGGTATTTACGTAGCCCTGACTTCCGTGAGTCAGCTTGATGTGGCTAAAACAGGAGACACGCCAGGCCAAGTGAGGTCATTCCTCCTATCGGGCACATTTCTTCGAAACCATATCTATTGCTTTTGTGATTTGATTTTGGTGTGCACACATTTGATTGGAGTGTGTCTCGAGGTGGGCGGTAGTAGCTGCTATGCGTTACCACCAGTCAGGATCCGCAAATGGTATATCGACCCTGGCATTGCCTCGCACGCCTTGTCATATGCCTTATCGCGCCTTCTACGAGTTTGGTTTATACCGTACCTATGGAGTGCTCCTTAAGTATCCCATCAGTTTGGTGGGCTTACAATATCTGTATAGACTAAGGAAATATACAAAAATGTGTTAAGGGGGATATGGGTAACGCCTTAACGCTATTTTAATATTATCTTTACTATTGACATTATATATGTAGTGTATTGTACTATGTATGTAGATAGTTTATCGGATCCTTAAAGGGTGGAATCCCAACATTCCTTTAAGTTACATTGCATTTACTTGACATTTCACTTGAACTTGATTTATCTACATTAGAATGTAAATTCTGATTCGCGTGTTTGTTTTCTTTGCGCTCGGGTCAGCTTGAGTGTCATAGTTTGAGATTCATCCTTTGGAGCTGGAGTTCGTTGGAAGATCTATCTTATCTATTTTAGCTTTCAATTTATTTCGGTTATTTTCAGTTGTATTTTTAGACTTGTCATTTGCTTTGTACTAGAGACTTAAGTGTACTGGGATTTCTGATGTATTCTATTTCAAACTATGTTATTACTGTAGTAGACTTGTGAAGTACTATTTATTTTATTCCGCCGTTTGTTGTAAACTCCGTGTCTATGATTTTGTGATCGATTTATTTATTGTATATGATAAGTATGCCAAATAAATATATTAACAACGTAGCGACCCGACTTTCTAACACCAGAAAGTCGCATCACTAATTAAGAAAGGAAGGGATAGAAGAAGAAAAGAAGAGAAGAAAGAAACACAACAACATCAGATAACTCACAGCGGAACGAACGAAATATAATATATCACATAAAATATTACATAGTATCATATTACATCAGAGTACACAACTTAAACAACACATATTAGACAGTCATAAACATATGTCTAACTATACAACTCAAGTATCATAAGATACAGATACCATACAAACACAGCGGAACTAATATATATCTACACGTGGAAGCCTCCTGCTCCATATCTCCTCCAAAATTCATCAAGAAAACCTGAAATACTCGACTACTCATACATAATATGAGTACCCAAGAGTTTAATAAAACAGAAAATAAACACTCGGGTCAGACAGGGGTCTGGTGTGAGTAAACGGGTTTAAAATTGCTTAACTTTAGAAAAACCTTTGAAAAGAAAAGGTATCACGTAAGACATCCCACACATAAACATGGAAAAGTTTTTACCTTACGCTAACCAAAACATTTGATAGGAAATCCGGTGATATTATAATAGTGTCTAGGGTTTTCAAGTAAATAAGAAATAGCCGAAATTGTTACATCTATTAAATTCTAGCTACTAGCCACAAAAGTGGGTAATACAAACAAAACCGTAGGGTCTCGTAGGAAGAATGGGTTTCCATCAATGACAGGGCTACTGGGGTACCGCCCGTCACAGTACGTGTCCTAGATCAACGTACCGAGGAGCCACCCTAACTCCCCTGCAACACAAGGCCGGGACCGTTCCTTACTGAACAGTCCCGAACAAGACAACCCCGCAGTTGGCGCGCGATTCCAACTGCCCACACAGCCGAAATAAAAGGGACTTCTAGACAGTGGAAAATCTTGTCCTGAAATGGACGCTACCCACCTAGCCTTGCTGCACCTCTCTTGTTTTAGCCATTCCCGGTTGATGAGGCTTGAGGCTACGATTACCTTTATATAACACATCTATCTTAGAATGCTCATCGTTCACCTGACGATATTCTGAAAGCATTCAATCCATACAAGTCCGTTCCGGGTTCGAACGAAACCCAAGGCACTATCTCGTTGCACTCATTTTGGAATCACCCTCAGAGTCAACGACCATAGCCCTTGCATTATGAATCACCATCTCGAACCTACAAGTACTATTTCCGTCAAACTCATCATGGAATCACCCCCAGAGTTATACTGACGTATAGTCGTTACACCTCGAGTCTTCACTTGCACTCCACTTGGATTCACGACCTAACGTTTAATTGGAATTGATGTGGTTTTCGGATATCCGAATATGGAAATCCGATCCCGGTCTCACCGAAACCAAACGCCATTTTAATGTCCAAGTTGTACTTAAGGTTTTTAAACATTTAATTTATATTCAGGATGATATAAACAGATAGATGAATCTCATTATCACAATAGATAATTCATAACAAACATTCATCTCACAAAGCAGCATATCACATATCATAGATATCCAAATCATCCAGCATCAACCAATCACCCAATATCAAGCAATCATCCATAAAAAGATTTGATTAACTGTAAATCAATTGGATTACCTAAATCCTTCCTCATTTATTTATTCCAAATAAATAAATTAATCATCTCTTAATGATCTTCTTTAATTAATCTCCCTTGATTAATTATCTGTTAATTACATTCAAGTAATTATCCTTAACCATATACAGTAATTAACCTTTAATTACTATCATTAATTACAATAATTAATGATCTTCATTTACTTCCATTAATTAATCAACTATAACTAATTACATTAAACCTTAATTAATTACAATTAATTAATCACACTTAATTTAGTTTCTTTTATTAATCAACCTTGATTAATTAACTAATTATATTAACTAATAATCCTTATTAATTAATAATTACTTTAATTAAACAATTAATTTAGAGTTAATCATCTCATTAATCACAAACAGTAATTAACAACTTGTAATTACTTATCTTAATTAATTAACTTCTTAATTAATTATATTAACCCTTTGATTAATTAATTAATCTTTAATTACTTCATTAAGTAATTATTAATCAACTAAATTAACAAATAATCCTTAATTAATTACTTTATTAATCAATTACACTTAATAATCAATCTTAAAATTAAACTCCTTCATTAATTAATTAATCACATTAATTAATTTACTAAATTAATTAAGTAATTAACTCTTAATTACTTACATAAGTAATTATCTCTAGTTACTTCCGTTTATAAATCTTGATTACCCTCTTAATTAATTACTTAACAAGTAATTAATTCCATCATTAAATAATCTTTAATTATTTAATTAATTAATTAATCCATAATTAATTAACTTCAAAATAATTATACTAATCCATTCCTTAATTAATAACGTCTAGTGATTAACCATTAATCACTTCCACTAATTACTCCTATGAGTAATTTCCACCAGTTACTTCCATAAGTAATTACCATTCTTAATTACATTCAATACTTAACCATCGATTACTTCGTTAAGTAATCATACTTAATAATCCTAATTAAGTGATTATTTAAAATTAAATAAACAATTAACTAATTATTTAAAATTAATTAAATAATTAATTAATTAACTTCTTATATTTTAAAATCCTTAATTAATTAAAAAACATTACTCTTAATTAAACTTACTTATTAACAAATCATATTTAATTATGTATTCTTAAGTTCATAACAATAATAAATTAACCTTATTATTTTCCATAAATTAATTATTTTAAAATTAACCCAATTTTAATAACTCAAAGACAAATTATTCTATTGGTTTACAAAATTATAACATTATCCTTATTTGAAAATAATGCATTTAGAAACCAATTTGAAATTTGAAACACTCTGATTATCTAATTCAAACTTATTTATTTTCAAAAATAATTTGAAAACTTTAGTTATTAATCATTACCTTAAAATTTATCTTAAGCTTTGATTTAATATTTAAATTCAAAACATTCTTTTAAATTGAAATTCAAAATTTAATTAAGATGGTTACTTTCAAAAAAAAACATCTTAAAACATTTTAAATTGGAAAAATAAATTCAATTATCACTTTTAAAAGTTTTGGTTTACATTTATTTTTAAAACAACAACTTTTAACCTTGAAAATTTGTTTATTTTATAAAACTTGTTTATAATTAATGCTTGATTTCATTTGTTCAAACTCAAGTTTCATTGCAACTTGACCCAGATTTATTTCAAACCAGTATTATCTGCAATAACACTATACAGAACCAAACAACAAAACTCGAGTAAATCACTGCAAATACACGAGCCTGCCCGAGTAAATTCCAGCTCAATCTTCTTCGAGTCGCCCTCGATAAAAACGCGAGCAAATCTTTGGGTAATCCTTTCTTCCCCAATTCACAAATTCCAGTGCACACGAACGTGCACGGTGCACATGCACGACCATCTCTGGCACCGTAGTTCGTCGCGATCGACGTCGTCGATCAAAAAATCACACTCGAGCACGATAACGCACCCAGATCCAATAACCCTAAATCGAATCAAAAATTCGATCTTTAGCATGAATCTGCAGAAAACATCGAACCACAAACCCAATGTCTCCCACGATCGCCACCACCGGTAACTCCAACGATCACTCCAGAACATCGCCGCAACCTTCACGCCACCATACCCCACGTTGCGATCGCCTCCAGTTCAACATTCATGTTGCAAAGCCCACGACAGTCCAGCCGAAACAAAAGCAACCCAAAACCCTAGTTCACTCGAAATCGAACAATTCACACATTAGAAAAAATCTTAGACATTTTCCCCTCATCCACCACATAAAAGCAAGCTACGATCAAAAATCCAGCTTCAATTGTCACCTTGATCTTTGGCAATTCACCAAAATTCCCAAATTAAATAAAACCCAAATTCACAAGAATTTATCAACTAAAAATTATGATATGTACTTTAAAAATCATAATTTTTAGTCCTTAACACATTCATGAAATCCAAATCTAAAAACAAGAAAGTTGATTTTTAACATGCAACTATATTTCACTGTGTTTCCTATTTTAAACACTATTTGTAAATTTAATTTTTCAGAAACTATTTTTATAATTACTATCTATCATTAACATACAAATTTCATTCAATCATCAAAGTCTAATAAAGGTGAAATTGGGAGTTTTGGATTTTTGAATAGAAATCTGTTCTTTTAAAAAAAAACAAAGTTATATATAAACACAGGCCTATTTCACACATATATATATACATAACTATAAATTCAAACATAAGAATGCTGAAGATTTCCACGCAACATCAAGATAAATTTCAGATCATCACATGCATGTAGTAACAACCAGATCAAACTGTTTTTAAAAGAAATTTACTCACCTTTATAAAGTTGCAGAGCAGTTTCAATTTATTATTCGAGGCACTAGAATTTTTAAATCTGGAAATGCTTTTGATTACTGAAGAAATCCTACTGCATGCTTCAAATTGTTGGTTTTAAAAATGTTGCAATTGATCTGACTCCCCATTGAAATGCAGGTTGATTCAGATTACAGGTTTGAAAGGTTACAGATTTGCAGATTTGTAAATTGATGTTGCTGGTTTGATTTTGCCTTTGGATTAAATTTTCAGATTTGCTTATTTTTTTTCTTTGTTCAGCTGAGAAAAATGGAAGAAGAGATGCAAAGTTTCTATTTTAAATTAAGTTATGTTTATAAAAATTAAAGAAAATAAGTTTTAAATGAAGACACTTGTTAATTAATCTTACACTTGTCACTAATACATCATAATTGACTTACATGTGTTATTAAGGGGTAATAATATGGTTACACACGTTCTTTAAATATTTTTAATTAATTTTTCATTTAATTTAAATGTAAATATAAACTTACATATATAATTTACTTAATTAACAAATACTTATGTATGAATATATGAGTTTGCTTTCTAAAGAAAATATTATAAAACTAATTATAATACAAATATATCTTTATACATGTATTTAAAAATCTAAAACATTTATATATGCATTTATAACCATTTAATTTAAACACTTTTAAAAAAACAAAACAAAACTTTGTTTAAATCCTTTTTAAACTATCGCTTTTTTTAAAAAAAACAAGCAATTATCTTATAATTGAAAACAATTGAATTACATCTTAAATTAACCTTTGAAAAATATTAATTTTAAAACAAAACTTTAAGTTACAATATCCATTCATATATAAATTATCAATAGATTAAATTAAATTTCAAAACAATTCCAAATTATAACATATACATACATATATATTACAATTTGAAACAACAAATCTTTTATTTAAAACAAAAGATATTTCCTATCCACAATATACATCAAATATATATATTATAAATAGAATAGAATTTTATTAGCTTTGAAAAAATAATTCTTATCCATATTGCCAAATTAAAAATTTATTAACCTTTAAAAGATTAAATTTACCAAATTAAATTAAAATTATAAAGAAAAGTTATCAAACCAATTTAATTATTAATACAGATTATTAAATTGATATTGCCTAAAATTCCGGGTCGTCACATTCCTCCCCTCTTAAAAGAAATTCGTCCCCGAAATTTAAAAGCAAAGATAATTTAATAACCCAGCAGAGATTTTAGTTTCAAACAGCAAAGCATACCTATCAACCAGTTACGAATAACCAAAGCAATCAATCAAACAAACAAACCTAACTAATTATCCAGACACAAATCAAAATAAATCTTCTAACACTATCTCGAGTTTCCCGAGTAAAAATCACTGGGAGACTCGTTCTACAAAAGCTAAACTAACTACACCACCAAAATCCAGAGCTCCACTCATCTCTAGATCCATCAATCTGAACAGAACATCAGACTATACCCAAGTCTAGCTCAACTTCCAAACCCAACTGGACTACAGATTCAACAACCAATAATGAATCATACACGTACTCCCTCAGAGATACGTGAAATACAATGAATTCCAGGTATCCAAACTGGTAATTCAATCTTATCCTATCAAAAACACAGATAAGAAATCTTAACAACACTGAAGTCTTCAACTTCGAATTCCAAACTCCTTATCTCATATCTGCATAACTCAACAGACATTCCTGGGCTGCCCATCTTCTTCCTGATCAGCTTAATCTATGCTGACACTTCCAGAAACAACTAGTCCAAAGCAAACCAGTTTTGGATCCTATTCAACAGAAAAGTCTTCCAAAATCCGTCGAAATCAAGAACATAAGCTCTACTTCAAAAGCAATAGCAAACAGAACTTGCTTCCTTCATCACACAGCTGCTACCTCGCTTCCGCTGCACAACTCTGATTCTGAAATAGATGAGAATACTGTTGATGAACACGAATACAAACTTATCCAATATATCCGGGAAACTTTGTTCCTCAAATCCATAAAATCCGAGTGACCCATCTGACTCGGTCGCACTACCTTACTACAAAATTCAACCCAAAACTAGACCTGACCAATCCAAATCCAAAAATTCCTGAGCTGTTACACCAACTCTTCTCCCAGGCTAACCACCAAAATCGCTTCTGGAACCAAAACAATATGAAACTCAACTCCAAATGCAGACAAACTTCTGACTACATCAGTAGCTCCTACTTTCACAAGAGAATCCTCAGCCTCAAACAAAAGATTGCCCAAGATAAATTCCCAAACTTATCGCAAGTCACTTTTGCGATCCTACCTAATTCGAATTCCAAAGAAACTGTCCTCTCTTTACCAATTAGAACAGCTTTAAGCTTTTCCAAACAAGGTTCACCCTTCAAGAAAACTTTCACCATCTGCCCAGACTGCTGAAGAAGAACCACCAAGATTCCTGAACCATCGGAGAAACAACCACACTGCTGCTTCCAGACTCTACCTCGACGATACTGCGAAGCCAAAAGACCTTCTCGTCGGCACATCGAACACCTCGAGTAGAACTGCTATCACAGCTAACCAAAGAATTCTAATCCAAAGGCTTCTCGTAAACCAAAACTATCAACAACCACACAACAGACCTTCGAGATGGCAGACAACCTCTCAAGGAACTTGAGCTCTAAACCAAGCATCAACATCTCGCTCTTCTTAAGGAATGACAAATGAGACCATGCCAAAGCAAAACAACTTATAGACCTTAGTCTCATATTCCAAACAGCAAATCTCCATGCTAAAGATCCAGACAACTTCCACACAGACGAATCTTCCCTGCGGCAGGTAAAAACTGCTCTTCAACTACTTCTAAAATTGCTTCAAGAGAAAACATCTTCGAAAATATCCATGGGTACTGCATCTCATCACGCAGTTGTCGAGGTACCATCACTTACTTTTGCACTTCCAACAGATCCAAACTTACACTTCAAAGATAAACTCCGAATCTTTTAAAAAGATTTCCTTCGGATATTAGAGAAATTCTTACTCCAAACTACAAATCTCGTTCGAGACGGTATTAGGTCTACAATCTCGACAAAAAAAAACTTCCAACCTCACACTATGGACCTCTTCCATCAGTGGTAGTCGTGTTACACACACACCCCACTGCTCCATCTACCTCCAAAACTTACGTTGGAAAATCCGAACAGATAACCCAACAAATCAGGTAGATATATATATATATATATATATATAGTTATATATAAATACAAGTACGCTCTCTCAAGAAAGACACCACTCCAGAGCCTAGGTATTGACTCAACCTAATGCTCTGATACCAACTGTAGCGACCCGACTTTCTAACACCAGAAAGTCGCATCACTAATTAAGAAAGAAAGGGATAGAAGAAGAAAAGAAGAGAAGAAAGAAACACAACAACATCAGATAACTCACAGCGGAACGAATGAAATATAATATATCACATAAAATATTACATAGTATCATATTACATCAGAGTACACAACTTAAACAACACATATTAGACAATCATAAACATCTGTCTAACTATACAACTCAAGTATCACAAGATACAGATACCATACAAACACAGCGGAACCAATATATATCTACACGTGGAAGCCTCTTGCTCCATATCTCCTCCAAAATTCGTCAAGCAAACCTAAATCACTCGACTACGCATACATAATATGAGTACCCAAGATTTTAATAAAACAGAAAATAAACACTCGGGTCAGACAGGGATCTGGTGTGAGTAAACGGGTTTAAAATTGCTTAACTTTAGAAAAACCTTTGAAAAGAAAAGGTATCACGTAAGACTTCCCACACATAAACATGGAAAAGTTTTTACCTTACGCTAACTAAAACATTTGATAGGAAATCCGGTGATATTATAATAGTGTCTAGGGTTTTCAAGTAAATAAGAAATAGCCGAAATTGTTACATCTATTAAATTCCAGCTACTAGCCACAAAAGTGGGTAATACAAACAAAACCGTAGGGTCTCGTAGGAAGAATGGGTTTCCATCAATGGCAGGGCTACCGGGGCACCGCCCGTCACAGTACGTGGCCTAGATCAACATAACGAGGAGCTACCCTAACTCCCCTGCAACACAAGGTCGGGACCGTTCCTTACTGAACAGTCCCAAACAAGACAACCCCGCAGTTGGCGTGCGATTCCAACTGCCCACACAGCCGAAATAAAAGGGACTTCTAGACAGGGGAAAATCTTGTCCTGAAATGGGCGCTACCCACCTAGCCTTGCTGCACCTCCCCTGTTTTAGCCATTCCCGGTTGATGAGGCTTGAGGCTACGATTATCTTTATATAACACATCTATCTTAGAATGCTCATTGTCCACCTGACGATGTTCTGAAAGCATTCAATCCATACAAGTCCGTTCCGGGTTCGAACGAAACCGAAGGCACTATCTCGTTGCACTCATTTTGGAATCACCCTCAGAGTCAACGACCATAGCCCTTGCATTCTGAATCACCATCTCGAACCTGTAAGTACTATTTCCATCAAACTCATAATGGAATCACCCCCAAAGTTATACTGACGTATAGTCCTTACACCTCGAGTCTTCACTTGCAATCCACTTGGATTCACGACCTAACGTTTAATTGGAATCGATGTGGTTTTCGGATATCCAAATATGGAAACCCGATCCCGGTCTCACCTAAACCAAACGCCATTTTAATGTCGAAGTTGTACTTAAGTGTTCGTCGACGAAATTCTATCGGTTTAGAAAACCGTCGAACGAATTTAAATTAAAAATAACCACAAGCGCATGGTGTACGAATGTAGCACGTGGCGAATACGGGTCGATCCGTAGGGAATTGATGATTTTAAAATTTATGTTCAATCAAATTAAACCAATCTTGAAGAGAATGTTAAACTAGAAAAGAAGAAAAACTAGCAAAAGAAAATTGATAAAAATATGAGTGTTAAGACAATTTAGAGGCAATTTCCACTCTCTAGATCACATAAATCAATAAAATGAAGTTATGATCTCTCTTTTCTTGTCATTAGTGAATTAGTTGATGTGCTTATCATAAGTATGGTATATTTGTGCTATTAATTAGCTCAATATAAACCATCAAACTATAACACAACCACTGATACACTTTTAAATCTCATTAAATATGACAAGAAAGTTGAAAGCAAAATCTATTTTAGGCATGGCCTATTAACTATTAATTAGAAATATAAGCCATCAAATTTTAATTTCAACAATCACTTCTTTGCCATAATCATATGTAGATGAAGAGGCAATTTGTGTTTTGTTTGACTAAGCATAGCCTATTTGTTATAAACAACATAGACTATCAAATTCAAAGCTAAACAACATCATTAAACCACGTCAATCATTCTCATTAAGCACAAAAAGAGATCATAAACATCAAATTAAGTTGAAGCTACATGATTAGAGAGCTTCATTACCCTTAAATTGAAGGGGTTTAGCCTCTCATATTTGTTATCATATGAACAAATGTAGCTTGCAACATAAGAGAAAAAGAAAAGGAAAAGAGAGCAAAGTGAAATGGAAAACTATTCTAATTGCATAAAGGAAAATCTACACTACTTGCATAAAAGGAAATGAACATGTAATTGAAAAGAAACAATAATTAACATTGCATAAAAAAAATTACATACGAAAAGAAATGGCTAAGTAGTCATAGAAAGAAAGAGAGCTTTGATTTATTTTCTAAACTAAAACTAACTAACTAAGAGGAGGATATCTACATGAGACATAAGGGGTATTTATGCAAGTTAGAAACCCTAATGCATGTTTTTAGGAAGTACCCAAAATGCCCTTGGAGGAAGTGCGGTGGCCAAGTTATCATTAGCTTTAATAATCCACCACTTAAATGTACATGAAGCTTTAAATGTCTTTTAGCATGTGCATTAGCCTTTAATTTGTACATTAAGGTAGTGGGTAGGTGGGGTCCTCCATTATCTTCACTTTGAATTATTTCCATCTTCATTCCTTTGTATTAATTTTGTGCATGCATATCTTCATGAAACCACTTCTATTTGAGATCAAATTTCTACAAAAATATATACAAATTTTCAATTAATTTTTCTCAAATTAATATACGCACAAAAATGACCATTTTGCCCTTGGATGAAGATGAATATGTGACAATTTCAAATAATATGAATTTTGGTTTAAACAAGTTAAAATACCCAATATGATCATTTATTTAATTTAAAAAGAATAAATATGATGATAAAAATATGCACATTTACGTGCATATCATTAAGGGTTTTAAACATTTAACTTATATTCAGGATGATATAAAAAGATAGATGAATCTCATTATCACAATATATAATTCATAACAAACATTCATCTCACAAAGCAGCATATCACATATCATAGATATCCAAATCATCCAGTATCAACCAATCACCCAATATCAAGCAATCATCCATAAACAGAATTGATTAACTGTAAATCAATTGGATTACCTAAATCCTTCCTCATTTATTTATTCCAAATAATTAAATTAATCATCTCTTAGTGATCTACTTTAATTAATCTCCCTTGATTAATTATCTTTTAATTACATTCGAGTAATAATCCTTAACCATATACAGTAATTAACCTTTAATTACTATCATTAATTACAATAATTAATGATCCTTCATTTACTTCCATTAATTAATCAACTATAATTAATTACATTAAACCTTAATTAATTACAATTAATTAATCACACTTAAATTAGTTTCTTTTATTAATCAACCTTGATTAATTAACTAATTATATTAACTAATAATCCTTATTAATTAATAATTACTTTAATTAAATAATTAATTTAGAGTTAATCATCTCATTAATCACAAACAGTAATTAACAACTTGTAATTACTTATCTTAATTAATTAACTTCTTAGTTAATTATATTAACCCTTTGATTAATTAATCTTTAATTACTTCATTAAGTAATTATTAATCAACTAAATTAACAAATAATCCTTGATCAATTACTATATTAATCAATTACAATTTTAATTAATTACAATTAATAATTAATCTTAAAATTAATCTCCTTTATTAATTAATTAATCACATTAATTAATTTACTAAATTAATTAAGTAATTAACTCTTAATTACTTACATAAGTAATTATCTCTAATTACTTCCATTTATAAATCTTGATTACCCTCTTAATTAATTACTTAATAAGTAATTAATTCCATCATTAAATAATCTTTAATTATTTAATTAATTAATTAATCCATAATTAATTAACTTCAAAATAATTATATTAATCCATTCCTTAATTAATAACATCTAGTGATTAACCATTAATCACTTCCACTAATTACTCCTATGAGTAATTTCCACCAATTACTTCCATAAGTAATTACCATTCTTAATTACATTCGATACTTAACCATTGATTACTTCATTAAGTAATCATACTTAATCAATCCTAATTAAGTGATTATTTAAAATTACATAAACAATTAACTAATTATTTAAAATCAATTAAATAATTAATTAATTAACTTCATATATTTTAAAATCCTTAATTAATTAAGAAAACATTGCTCTTAATTAAACTTACTTATTAACAAATCATATTTAATTATGTATTCTTAAGTTCATAACAATAATAAATTAACCTTATTATTTTCCACAAATTAATTATTTTAAAATTAATCCAATTTTAATAACTCAAAGACAAATTATTCTATTGGTTTACAAAATTATAACGTTATCCTTATTTGAAAATAATGCATTTAGAAACCAATTTGAAATTTGAAACACTCTGATTATCTAATTCAAACTTATTTATTTTCAAAAATAATTTGAAAACTTTAGTTATTAATCATCACCTTAAAATTTATCTTAAGCTTTGATTTAATATTTAAATTCAAAACATTCTTTTAAATTGAAATTCAAAATTTAATCAAGATGGTTACTTTCAAAAAACAAACATCTTAAAACATTTTAAATTTGAAAAATAAATTCAATTATCACTTTTAAAAGTTTTGGTTTACATTTATTTTTAAAACAACAACTTTTAACTTTGAAATTTTGTTTATTTTATAAAACTTGTTTATAATTAATGCTTGATTTCATTTGTTCAAACTCAAGTTTCATTGCAACTTGACCTAGATTTATTTCAAACAAGTATTATCTGCAATAACACTATACAAAACCAAATAACAAAACTCAAGTAAATCACTGCAAATACACGAGCCTGCCCGAGTAAATTCCAGCTCCATCTTCTTTGAGCCGCTTTCGATAAAAACGCGAGCAAAGCTTCGGATAATCCTTTCTTCCCCAATTCACAAATTCCAGTGCACACTAACGTGCACGGTGCACATGCGCGACCATCTCTGGCACCGTAGTTCATCGCGATCGACGTCGTGGATCACAAAATCACACTCGAGCACGATAACGCACCCAGATCCAATAACCCTAAATTGAATCAAAAATTCGACCTTAAGCACGAATCTGTAGAAAACATCGAACCACAAACCCAATGCCGCCCACGATCGCCACCACCGGCAGCTCCAACAACCACTCCAGAACATCGCCGCAACCTTCACGCCACCATACCCCATGTTGCGATCGCCTCCAGTTCAACAGTCACGTTGCAAAGCCCACGACAGTCCAGCCGAAACAAAAGCAACCCAAAACCCTAGTTCACTCGAAATCGAACAATTCACACATTGGAAAAATTCTTGGACATTTTTTCCCTCATCCACCACATATAAGCAAGCTACGATCAAAAATCCAGCTTCAATTATCACCTTGATCTTCGGTAATTCACCAAAGTTCCCAAATTGAACAAAATCCAAATTCACAAGAATTTCTCAACTAAAAATTATGATATGTACTTTAAAAATCATAATTTTTAGTCCTTAACACATTCATAAAATCCAGTTCTAAAAACAAGATAGCTGATTTTTAACATGCAACTATATTTCACTGTGTTTCCTATTTTAAACACTATTTGTAAATTTAATGTTTCAGAAACTATTTTTATAATTACTATATATCATTAACATACAAATTTCATTCAATCACCAAAGTCTAATAAAGGTGAAATAGGGAGTTTTGGATTTTTGAATAGAAATCTGTTCTTTTTAAAAAAAAAAGAAAACAAAGCTCTATATAAACGCAGACCTATTTCACACACATATATATATATATACATAACTATATATTCAAACATAGGAATACTGAAGATTTCCATGCAACATCAAGATAAATTTCAGATCATCACATGCATGTAGTAACAACCAGGTCAAACAGTTTTTAAAAGAAATTTACTCACCTTTATAAAGTTGCAGAGCAGTTTCAATTTATTATTCCAGGCACTAGAATTTTTAAATCTGGAAAAGCTTTTGATTACTGAAGAAATCCTACTGCATGCTTCAAATTGTTGGTTTTAAAAATGTTGCAATTGATCTGACTCCCCATTGAAATGCAGGTTGATTCAGATTGCAGGTTTGAAAGGTTACAGATTTGCAGATTTGTACATTGATGTTGCGGGTTTGATTTTGCCTTTGGATTAAATTTTCAGATTTACTTATTTTTTTTCTTTGTTCAGCTGAGAAAAATGGAAGAAGAGATGCAAAGTTTCTATTTTAAATTGAGTTATGTTTATAAAAATTAAAGAAAATAAGTTTTAAGTGAAGACACTTGTTAATTAATCTTACACTTGTCACTAATATATCATAATTGACTTACATGTGTTATTAAGGGGTATTAATATGGTTACACATGTTCTTTAAATATTTTTAATTAATTTTTCATTTAATTTAAATGTAAATATAAACTTACATATTTAATTTACTTAATTAACAAATACTTATATATGAATATATGAGTTTACTTTCTAAAGAAAATATTATAAAACTAATTATAATACAAATATATCTTTATACATGTATTTAAAAATCTAATACATTTATATATGCATTTATAACCATTTAATTTAAACACTTCTAAAAGAAAACAAAACAAAACTTTATTTAAATCCTTTTTAAACTATCACTTTTTTTAAAAAAAAACAAACAATTATCTTATAATTGAAAACAATTGAATTACATCTTAAATTAACCTTTGAAAATTATTAATTTTAAAACAAAACTTTAAATTACAACATCCTTTCATATATAAATTATCAATAGATTAAATTAAATTTCGAAACAATTCCAAATTATAACATATACATACGTATATATTACAATTCGAAAATACAAATCTTTTATTTAAGACAAAAGATATTTCCTATCCACAATATATATCAAATATATATATTATAAATAGAATAGAATTTTATTAGCTTTGGAAAAATAATTCTTATCCATATTGCCAAATTAAAAATTTATTAACCTTTAAAAGATTAAATTTACCAAATTAAATTAAAATTATAAAGAAAAATTATCAAACCAATTTAATTATTAATATAGATTATTAAATTGATATTGTCCGAAATTCCGGGTCGTCACAAACAATCTGTTGTTTGGATGATTCAAGTCTGACATGTATGGATTATTGTCGACCTGAGTGGTCCGAATTGGCGGGTCATTATAGTTGGTATCAGAGCTCTATTCATGGAAAACTTAGCATATGGATTAAAAAACTCATTAGAGATAGGGTGGCGATACCCTAGAATTAGTTGAATTGATTACCAAGTCATATTTGTTCGTGCTTGAAATTCTAAATTAGAGTTCTCTTTAATTAGGATTTCTTTTGAATTTTAATCTGTATCCTTGTTCTGAAATAAAATTCTTATTTCTCCAGATGAGTAACCTAGGAATTTTCGTGGTAGGGGTCGTAGGAATTCTCCTGCACCACCAGTTGCTACTGTTGTCGCACCTGTTCAGCCGGTTATGTTCACTCAGCTTTGTAAGGAGTATTCTCGGCTTGGAGGTACTAAGTGCACTAGAGCTGAGAGCATTATCGAGGCCCAGCAATGGACGAAAAGTTTTGAGTGGATTTTCACTGGACTGGAGATCACCGATGACCAGAGGCATCATCTAGCTACTTGGCAGTTACAGGAGTCCTCTCAGGATTGGTGGGAATCTATTACCACTCAGACTATTGAGGCTAATATCACTTGGTAGCAGTTCAGGTAAGATTCCTAGTTGTCCTTTCTAGCTTCTTTCTGTTGAATTTATCTCTTCGAAGGGTATCTCTTTGAGCTTTATCCCTATCTTATCTTGAAACCGCTTTTTCAGAGATGCTTTTGTATGCCCGAAGCTGGGAAATCTTAGTTGTATAGGGCATTCATGGATCTTGAGCAGGGTAATATGACTTTTCTGAGTATGAGAGGAAGTTCAATGAGCTTTTCAAGTTTGGTCCCAATTTGATTGACACTCCGTTGAAGAAGAATGAGAACTTTATTCATGGTGCTCGCCTAGAGAATATTACCGCTTGATTAGTCATGTTCAGGGCAGCTTAACTTCTATGATAGATATGGCCACCAGATTTGAGAACACTACTTCTAAGGGTAAGCAAGCAGTTTCAGCATCTTAGGGTACCTCCAGTGCTTCTAAGAAAAGGAAGCCCAACTTCCAGCAGCAGAAGAAGAAGTTGTAGGATACTAATGGTATTGGATCTATTCCTCAGAAGCGATCTCTTGACCATTCGTCTATCACTTGTTTCAAGTGCAACCAGCAGGGTTACTATGCCAACAGCTGTCCATCTCCAGCCAGTGCCGCTATCCCTCCACCTCAGGCCACCATAAACAACCTTTGCCACCTTTGTCTCCAGCCTGGTCAATTCAAAAATAACTGTCCCACCCAGTAGAGAGGCAAGACGTTTGGAGTCTTTGCCATGACATCTACCACTCCTCCTCCTCCTCCGCCTACAAGTGATAACCAAGGTACCCTTCAAAGTTCTTTTTTTTACATGACTATCATGTTCCTGTTATATTTGACATCAGTGCTTCCCATAGTTTTATATCCATTGATCTTTGTAATAAATTCGAACATATTTTGCAACCTCAATTGGCGACTTCATCATTTGTAAAGGGGGTGAAACTCCTTTACAAAAAGCGTCGATTCACAAGAGATTTCTATGTTTTGGGTTTTGATGCTTTTGATATCTTGCTTGGAGGTGATTGGTTAAAGCATTGTGATGTGGTCATTTCTTGTAACGCCCGAACCGTTTCCCTGGTCAATGAACTGGGCGAGCCTTTGGTTATTGAATGTCGAATACCTCAGGATGTCGCATGCAGCTTTATATTCTCTCTTGATGCTCAGCTTAGTGATCATGGATCCACCCCTATCATCAAGGACTTTCCCGATGTATTTGGCGAAGTCACTTCTCTGCCTCATAATCAGGAAATTGAAATCGACTTTAACCTTAATCCTGGAGCTCGACCTATTGTCCTCCCTCCCAGACGGATGACACCCAAAGAGAAGGTTGAGGTGAATAATAAAATTGAGGATTTGTTCTCTAAGGCTTTGATTAGGCAAATTTTTTTTGAATGGGGTGCTGCTATAGTCTTTTTCACCAAATCTGATGGTTCTTTAAGGATGTGTGTTGATTATCGAGAGCTGAACAAGCTTACTCTCAAGAACCGATATCTAATGCCTTGCACCAATGATATGTTTGATCAGCTTTATGGAGCTAGTGTCTTCTCTCCGCTCGATCTAGCTACCGGTTTCCACAACTTCGTGTAGCTGAGGAGAGCATCCCCAAGACTACTTTTTGAATAGAAAATGGTTTCTATGAATGGTTAGCATGCCTTTTGGATTAACTAATTCTCCCGCCTTCTTTGTCAATCTTATGAATCGCGTTTGTCGTGATGTTCTCAATAAGTTTGTTCTGGTTTTTGTCGATGGTATCCTCATCTTTTCCAAGTCTGAGAAGTAGAATGAATCTCATTTGAGCTATGTCCTCCAAATTCTCAGAAGCCACAAGTCGAAAGAAATTTTTTCTAAATGCCATTTCTAGAGAGATAAATTCCAATTCCTTGGGAACATTTTTTCAGAGAATGGAGTCTTGGGTGACCCGGTTAAGGTTGCCATGATTAATGTAAGTCCATTCGCCATTCTCTCTGAATTCATTCATCTTATTTATCCTTGAAGTTATCCGCCTTATCCAAATTCCAGAATTGGGAGACACCTAAGACTCCGATGGATATTCGTAGCTTTCTGGGACGTGCAGGTTATTATTGGAGATTTATTGAGAATTTCGCCCATATAGCTGCACCTCTCATTGCGTTGTATCGTAAGAATGCCAAGTTTAATTGGAACGAGAAATGTGAAGCCGCATTCAACGAGTTGAAGCAAAAGCTTACCTCTGCTCCTATTCTCACTGTTCCAAATGGAGAGAAGGGATTATTGGTTTATACGGATGCTAACAAAGAAGGATTGGTGCTGTGTTGATGCAAGATGGGAAGGTCATAGCTTAGGCTAGTCATCATTTGAAGCCCCATGAAGCTAATTATGCCACCCATGATCTAGAATTGGTTGTTGTTGTGTTTGCTTTGAAGTTGTGGAGGCACCACCTTTAGGGATCCAAGTTTGAGCTTTTCACCGATCACCAGTCTCTTAAGCATATCTTCAACCAGAAGGATGTAAACCAAAGGCAAGTTCGATGGCTTGAGTTCTTAGCATCATATGATCTTGACATCAACCATACCCCAAGGAAAGCAAATGTTGTGGCCGACTCCTTAAGCCATAAAGAAAGCCTTGGTGTGTCAGATTGTAGCTTCTCCATCTCTTTTGTATCGTATTGTAGCCAAGTAGGATGAGGATGCAATGCTTAGGCTTATGAAGGAGAATATTCGGAATAGAGAAGTTGATGACCAGAATGAGTTAGGAGTGCAGATTAATCTGAATGGAGTTTTGAGGATAAATGGCCGGATTTGTGTTCCAAATGTTGATGGTTTGAGGCAAGAAGTTCTTAGGGAGAATTAGCAGTCCAGACTCTCCATCCATATAGGTGTTACGAAGATGTTTAAGGATATCAAGAGGTTGTATTGGTGGAATGGTATGAAGCGAGACATTTCTATGTTTATCGGTAGATGTGCCATTTGTCAGCAGGTTAAAGCTAATCACCAAAAGGCTGGTGGATTGCTGCAACCCTTTGAAATTCCCATTTGGAAGTGGAATCAGATTTCTATAGATTTTATTGATGATTTATCGAGGAATAGAAGGGGTAATGAGAGTATTTGGGTAGTTGTGGATTTATTGAGCAAGGTTGCCCATTTTATTCTGGTCAAGTCAAACCGAACTGCTTCAAGCTTGGCTGAGACCTATATAAGGGAGATTATTAGTCTCCATGGTGTTCCTTCTAACATTATTTGTGATCGTGATTCTATCTTTACCAGCATGTTCGGGAAGGGCTTTTCAGGAAGCTTTGGGTGCTCATTTGAACCTTAGTACGACTTATCATCCCTAGACTGATGGTCAGACGGAAAGGGTGAATCGGGTTTTAGAAGACCTTCTTTGTGCTTGTGTTCTTGATTACGGGGAATCATGGGAAGATCATTTCCATCTTGTTGAATTCACCAATAATAACAGTTATCATGTATAACTATATCTTTGGATCCGAATCTTCTTAAGCTTAATCCATCTAGTAATCCTAATCCTTTGAATTCAGGCAAGTATCGAGATGTCTCCATTTGCCGCTCTTTACGGATGATCCTGCAAATCCCCATCTTGCGGGAATGAGTCCGGTGATTGCCTAGTTTTGGACCTGATATTATTCTAGAAGCATCTGAAAAGGTTGAGGAGATTAGGAGGAAGATGAGGATTTCTCAGGATAGGCATAAGAAGTATGCTGATAGGCGTAGAAGGGAATTGGAATTTTCAGTTGGTGATCAGGTCTTTCTCAAGATCTCACCACTGAAGAATGTGGTTCATTTTGGCTGGAGAGGGAAGCTCGCTCCTAGGTTCATTGGTCATTTCTGCATTCTAGAAAGAGTTGGTCCTTTGGCTTATAGAGTTGATTTGTTGGAGAAACTAGCAGGCTTGCACAACATGATTCACATATCACACCTTCGCAAATATCTCCATGATCCATCCTTGATTGTTAAGCCAGTTTTATTAGAGAATTTGGACATTGAGCCAAATCTCACCATCGAGAGAAAACCACTTCGTATTGTCGATATAGGTATGAAGCAACTTCGAAGGAAATCTATGAGTTTAGTTAAGGTACAGTGGAGTACGGATGATCAGGATTGCACCAGGGAAACTGAGAAATCCATACATGCTTCAAATCCAGAATTATTTAACTCGGGTACTATCCATTAGAGTTTATTCTATTTTTTTGTTGTTTTTATTCTTCTATCTCGTTCCTTTTTGGGACGAAAAGTTTTGAGTGGGGGAGAGTGTAGTCATCCATGAAATTTTAATCGTTTTACAATGGAAATAACGAAAATTTCTTGAAAAATAAATAATTAAATTTTGAAGTAAAATTTTGATATTTGGAACGCCTCTACTTAACTGTAGTAATTGGTAAAATTTAATTGAAAAATATGAAAGTTAATTTATTTGTGAAATTTAAATTATAAATTCAATCAGTTAAATTGGTGAAATTTAAATACATTCAAAAACTGAATATTTTTACTTAATTCATTTTCTGAGCAAAACGTCGTAATTCGTTTTGGCAAATTTGGACTTTTATAGCTCCGTTTGTCCTATTTTCTGCGTTTTAGCAGCATTTTCGGTAGTGGAAATTATAGTTTTTAAAATTTGGTCGTATCGTTGATATCTTTCCGTCTCGTCGTTCTGATCCACGTAGTATATTTATTTCATTATTTTGAGGTCTGGTATGCATCGGAATCGAAAATACGGTTCGTCATATCGGTACCATAAATTGTAACTTTTGATTTCCTTGCTTTTCAAATTTGAAACCTTACAACCCTGACCACAATAATAAATTGTTTTAATTAATTAGCTGAATCAGAGTGGACCGTTGCCATTCCTTTCTCTTTATATTTACTCATTTTCCTTTTCACTTTGCTCACCTATTCACTTACGAAACTAGGTACGCTCATTTGCTCCTTCTCTTTGTAGTTCTCTGCTTCCCTTCTTTTCCCTTTTTTTTCATTTTCCTTTCTTGTGTCGTGCTTCTCATTTATTTGCCAAGCGAATCCACACCACACCTGCTCGACCTCCGCATGCATCCATCCATCGCCATGTCCATCCTCCATACCGCCGCAGCCTACACCACTTCGCCATCACCCTCCGACTCCACTGCCACATTCTCAAACCAACAACCTAAGCCTTTCCCCTGGAAGTTTTTTTTCTTTTATTTTTTTATTTATATATATATATATATATATATATATGATATGTACGTACGTATGTATGTTGCACCTGAAGCTAATGGGTTTGCTTACCTGTGTTTTGCCTTTGATGTCTGTCCTACTTGTGCTCAAATGTATGTGCGTGGATTCATATTTGTCTAGCAATGGGTTAGTATTATATAGGCTTTGTCTTTTAAGTTTTTCATTCCAAAAACAAAGAAAAAAGAAAAAAAAACTCGAGCCTATTCCGCGTCTTTCCACCTCTGACCTGAGCCAAATCCCCAAAGCCACCGCATGCCTCCCCTCTCTCTACCATTAACATCGCCTGCCACATCTCCAACCCACGCCCGACGCTCCTACCTTCCCTGACCACAATCGAATAGCCACCCTCCTCGACTTTGCCTTCATGCTCTAAGATTCGTTTGTTTGTTGTGTTAGCTTAGTTATATACATACATACATACATACATACATATATATATATATATATATATATATATATGTATCGTTTGATATATATAGGCTGCTTTGCATACGGATACGTATGAAATTATATATGTGTTGTGCATATATACACTATGTCAGGAGCCATATATGGTTATAGGTGTTGCACTAGACCATCTCGTGAATTTACCCTCTGTATTCATATCATATAAGCATAGATACTGTGTATATAAGGTTATATGTACATATCGTGCACATATATAGAATGGCGGAAGCTACGTTGTTCAACCTAATTTTATATATGTTGATATGTATTGGTGGCAGTTTATCAAATTTTCTAGTCTTGATTACTGCATGGATATATTAGTCGAGATACAAATATGCAGAAATGTGGAGGCTTATATATATATATATAATATATTACTTGTTGTTCCTTGATATTGTTCCTAGTCAAATAGTTTTGCTTACTTGATCATTCTTCTGTTGGTGATTTGCAATATATATATATATATATATATATATAGTATTAAATGTATGTGGGTTTACAGAATACTTTTAGAACTGATACTATATATATCTTACATATAGAACAGTGATATTTTGCTTATATTATATATATTTCCTTTTGGTTTGTTTAAAATATATAATGTGTGTGTGTATATATATATATGAGGTGAGAATCTATTTTTTAATCTAAGCTTATTTCTATAATGTATGCAACACTTATATAGGTATATACTTTTGTCGTTTATATGTGTTTATACTTTGTCAAAAATCTTTGCATCTATAATCGTTGACAAAAATAAAACATATGTATGTATATGCTTTACTCCTTCAATGTCGAAAAAAAATGTGTGTGTGTGTGTGTATACATATATATATCATATTTATGTTTCCATAGACTTATCGTGCTAAAATCAACTTTCGCAATTGTCGCAGCTAATTGATTTGTCTTGCCTAATTCGTGCCAGTGTCTGTTACATCGTTCTTTTCCGTAGTTGTTTTCCATCATTCTCTAGCCACGAAAGGTGAGCGATCACTCACAATTAATGTTCTTATGCTCATTAAAATGATTTCATAGAAAATGGCAATTTAAATGTACTGTTAAATCTGATAAGTTGTTATTTAAATTTGACCACTTATGTAAATTGACACTGTTATATGTTAATTTATTTCGCCAGTAATTGTTATGTTATGTTATGTATTGTTCTCACTCTGCAAGTTCCCTTAGTTTTAGAAATCACTATCGGTTGAAATGAAACATACCCGAACGGACTTTAGAATAGAAGAAAATTAGTTATGGGTTGAAATGATAAACCCAAATAATTTTTGGTTATTATTGAAATATTGGGATTATGGGTTTAATAATATAAACCCGTAAAATTAAACTATTACGGATCAAAAATAACAAATATCCATATCACTTGACCATAGGATAGAATATTATATACACGGGCACCGTTGGTCTATTTTTGAAAAAAATGATTTCCAAATATCTAAAAGGAAATATATGAGCTTGATTTTTGATAAATAATAAGTATTCTATTTATTATTGCAAAATTTATATCCTTAGATGTTGACTTTGGGGATACAAAAGTATGAGTTTAATTTTACTTATAGTTTTATTTTCTAAAATATATAAAATAAGAATATAAATAGATAAATAAAAAGCTTAATTTATTTTAAATTGTATAAAATTAGTTTTAGTCAATATATATAATATTTTTAAAAGGTTTCATTCATTTTATATTTAAAATAGATTTTTTATAACTTTGATAAATAAAAAGGGGTGAAAAGGTACATTTGGAATTTGATTGGTAACTTAAACTTGTCATTAATTGTATTTAAATAAAAATTCATTAAGAACTTAATGATCTTGGAAATGATTTATAACTTGTTTCATTAAAAGGTGATTACATGAATACTTTAAAATTAAATAGAATTAAAATTTAATATTCGTCTTGACTTAAATTGTATTTGAGATTTTATTTAAATATTTATAAAGTAATTTCATAGATGACCACAATGTGAAATAAGCGTTTGGCTGTTAAAGAGAACAGGATCGGATATTGTCATACTCTCTGCCAATACCGAAAACCACTTTAACAATCGAGTACGTGGTGGAGATTCTAAGATGAAGTAGGATGGTTCAGATAAAATAGGAGCCATGCCGGGCCAAGTGAGGTCCTTCCTCCTATAGGGAACATTTCTTCGAAACTATATCTATTGCTTTTGTGATTTGATTTTGGTGTGCACGCCTTTGATTTAGAGTGTGTCTCGAGGTGGGCGGTAGTAGCTACTATGAGTTACCACCAGTTTGGATCCGCAAGCGGTATATATACCCTGACATTGCCTCGCGTGCCTTGTCACATGCCTTATCGCGCCTTCTATGATTTTGGTTTGTACCGTACCTATGGAGTGCTCCGTGAGTATCCCATCAGTTTGGTGGGGCTTACAGTATCTCTATAGATTATGGGAATATATAAAAATGTGCTAAGGGATATATGGGTAATGCCATAACGCTATTTTAATATTTTACTTTACTATAGCCATTATATATGTAGCGTATTGTACTATGTATGTAGATAGTTTATTGGATCCTTAAAGGGTGGAATCCCAACATTCTTTTAAGTTACATTGCATTTACTTAACATTTCACTTGAACTCGATTTATCTGCATAAGAATGTAAATCCTGATTCGAGTGTTTGTTTTCTTTATGCTCGAATGAGCTTGAGTGCCATAGTTTGAAATTCATACTTTAGAGCTGGAGTTCATTGGAAGATCTAGCTTGTCTTTTTCAGCTTTTTGTTTATTTCTGTTATTTCCAGTTGTATGTTTAGACTTGTCACCTGCTTTGTACTAGAGACTTTGGTGTATTGGGATTTCTAAGGTATTCTGTTTCAGACTGTGTTATTTCTATAGTACACTTATGAACTACTATTTATTTTATTCCACTATTTGTTGTAAACTCGGTGTGTGATTCTATGATCGATTTATTTACTGTATATGCTAAGTATGCCAAATAAATATATTAACAATCTGTTGTTTGGACGATTCAAGTTTGACATGTATAGATTATTGTCGACTTGAATGGTCCGAAATGATGGGCCATTACAAAAATGGTCAAACTATTCAAAAGAAAACCATACTACAATATCATAACATACTCTTTACAAAAGCACACTCAATTATCCTTAGCTTTTAAAGACATTAGATACGTTCCGCTTTATGTAAACATATCAAACTGACATTTCAGAAATCGAGTTCTTAGATTTATATTGTAGTTTTGGTTTATTGTTACATTCAACACGATACATTTTGTATCAATCAGATTGAATACTCAATCTTGCACTAAGGTTTATTTAGTTTTGCGGATTAACTAATTTCATTGAAATATTGTACATTACAAACTTTGATCATTCACCATATAACATTTATATGCAATTGTATATGGATCAAATATCCATAGTCTTGTATTGCTTTTAGAGTTCGAAACTCATAGAATTCAATGCATGGTCTTGACCAAATAAATGCGTACATGACCAAACCATGAATTTATTTAGTAGTTGTAAAATCAGGCACTTACATGGGTGTTGAAACATTAACATGCAATAGGAACTAATAGTGGTTATTATATTTCCATTTGTCAACTTTCAATTTAGTTCGTTTGTAAATGTTAATTGATAAACATTTTACCATCATATTTAATGCACAAATTTATCATTGTAGATAATTATAACATTATTGAGCATATGTTCTTACAATATTAGAAAGGTTAAATGATACCATTTCAATTTTCTAATAAGGCTCCCACTAGTGTTTTATGTACCTTGAGTTTGCTCAACAAATACTATCGTTATTTTACCTCATCCGTTCAATATATTAACAATACTACACATAACATCCCTAGCTTGGGTTTGGTCAACAACTAAGGATTATGCAAGCAATTTATTAATATATATATATATATATGGTAGAGGACAACATTATATTAAGTGATATTGACTTATAGAATAATGTATTTCTTATGAAATACCCCCATGATTCAAGTGTCAAACACATCGGAAATCACAGTATACGTACATCTACGTATGTATTCATTCCTTGAGTCTATTTGAGTTTCTTTAATATTCCACCTTTAGTTTATACACACATATTATATAAGTTTCATTATTATATAACTCTTATATTTTAATTAACTTATACAATAATCTTATGTATTACATTTTATTAATTAAATCTTATTTAACTAATTTTAGTTAATTAACTCTTTAATTAATTTTAAATTAATATTCCAATACGTTGTATATATGGGACAAATCTATTATAATGTAACAACCCTAGATTTTGCCTATATATTTTAAATTTGACTTTATTTTATTTTTATTATTTTAAATTTTTTTTTATTTCAAACATTTCATTTTTAAATATAAATGTTGATTTTTATGTGAATTATAGTTTCAAACTTGTATAAATTGAATATTTTACTGAAAAGTGAATTTCTGGTCAAACTGGTCAAACTTTGACTTTTAAACTTCAAACTTAAATTATTTAAAATATTAAATTTTTTTTATGAAAATAGATGAAATAACTTGAATAATGCTTTTCGTTTCATTGAAAACAGATTTAAATTGTGAAAGTTATACTGTTTTCAATATTGTGTGTATATTAAGTTATTTAACAATATTCTTTGTTTTAATGCATATAAATGATATTTTACTTGATATATCTTATCCTAATTTTTATATTTATGTTATTGTATGTATATTTTTGTATTATAATAATTTTAAAATGAAGTAAACAATTTTCCAAAGTCAATAGTGATTTATTTGTAATTTCTGGACACCGTTTTGGATTTTTAAGAAATTTCTTTATATCTTTTTCTATTTTCTTTAAATTTAATTTTTTTATATGTATTAATATGTTATTTTAAGTATATTTTGTCTTTTAAATATTTTTAAAGTGATGTTTGAATTTTTCCAAAGCTTATTGAATTTATTTCCAAATTTTAAAGCCTAGTTTCCATTTTTCTGCTATTTTCTTTATTTAAATTATATTTAAATTAAAATTGGCATATTTATTTGTGAATGCATTTTTACTTTTATGTTGTTATCTTTGTTATATATATTTTTACAAGTCGATATAAATTTTCCATAGTTCATTCTGTTTATTTTCCATTTTTCTAGACTAGTTTGCAATTTTGTGCTATTTTCTTATTTTAGCCTTATATAATTAATAAATATTTATATATATCTTATGTTTTGTTATATTTTCTAAATTTTGACTGTAATCATTATTACTTTCAGTAATATAAACTTGTATGAATAAATTATGGAAATCCAAAGGTTTTAAAAGCTTTTGAAACGTAAGTCGTTTCTTTTACCGTTTCCTCATTTACTCTTTGGCAGTTTTTATTTATTTATTAGCCTTTACTTCTTTTGGCTGTATATTAATTTTTTTGGCCATGTATTCTAGTCTTCATTCACTAAAAAAAAAATTCCACTTCTCATTCATTCACGGCTAGGAGAAAAAAATTGGGTAATGGCCTCCTCTTTTTGCACTTTTTCTTCTATTTTTTCCATACTTTTGTCTTGTTTCTTTCTTCTATTTGCATGGCCTCCTCACTATTGCCATGGCCACCACTCTCTACATCTATTCCCTGCCATCATCACCACCTACACTCTAGGTCATGACCATATCCGAGCCAACTATGGTGACAAAACCCCTCAAAATCCAACCTATGCCTTGAAAACATGCTAGTTTGAGCCTTGTTGCTTCACCACATCATTTTCCACCACCACCACCACCTCTAGCTGCCACCACCACCTCTGACCAGACCACAACACACCACCCCAACATCATTCCATATCTGAACTTGAATGGCCAAGCCAAACCACTCCAAAGTCGAGCCCTTTTATTGACCAAAACATGCTATTTTGCCTTAAACCCTTAACATTCTCAAGTTGTAACCCCTCCACCTTCAATGCCTTGTAGCCGTGCATTCTTGTGTTCATACCTGAGCCATGCTATGTCCAAACCTAAGACAAATACACCCTTAGGCCATGCAAAACAATAATAGAAAGCAAGGCAAAAGATCATGTGTTCATATTGCTTTTTATTCCGAAGTTATTTCAATTCAATCGGGTATTGAATCTATGTTTATGTTTGGTTTTGTTTATGGGTTGGGACAAGATCATTGAGCTTGGTTCTCTTCCCACATGGATCTATTGTTGTGTCATCTTGCCTTTTGGAATCCGTTTATGTCCTTTGTATTGCATTCTCCAGCTAAAAAGGTGAGTAAAGCTCACATGACATTTATACTTATGCAGTTGTGAAATAACAACAACTGAATGTGTAGAAAAGATATGTGATGATATAACTGCCTGTGATTAATTATATATCATGTTAAACCTGTTAAATTTCATGTCATATCATCTGTTATTATATATATGTTGTTACTGTTCATTTTTATATATGTTTATCACACTACAAGTTCCCTGTAGATTAGAAATCACTATGGGTTGAAATGATACATACCCGAACGGACTTTAGAATAGGGAAAAATTGTTATGGGCTGAAATGATAAGCCTGAACGGTTTTTATTTATTTTATTTAACTTGGGATTGCGGGTTTAAAATGATAGAACCCGGATTTTTAAACTGCGGATTGAAATGATACATATCCGTATCACTTGACCTAGGTTAGAAAACTACATACAGACCTGTGGTTATTTTATAAAGTATTTTGGATATTTTTCAGCATTTTAAAATATAAATTTATGAAATTTGATTTAAATAGATTTTTAAATGTTTTAAAATAAAGAAAATTATGAATTTTTTTCTATGAGTTAAAAATGTAATTAATGAATGGTTAAATTGGATTATTGAATATAACTTAAGTTTGGAAATTTGGAACTTTGGTTAAAAACGATATTTAAGTTATATGAATAAAATGGAAATTTAATTTTATTGGAAATTGGAAAAATATGATAATTTGATTAAATTTGAATTTAAATGATTTTTTAAAGTATTATTGATTTTCTATGAATTTAAGTGGATAAATAAATGAATGCTTAAAATGTGAAATTTGAAAATACATCTTGATTTGGAAATGTGGAATTTGGTTTTGTTTAAAGTTTTAAGTTAATTAAATTAATTGGGAATTTAGTTTAATTTGTGAAATGATAATTTGGAAATGTAAATATTAATAAAGTGTTAAATGTAGAAATAGGAAGTTTACACTTGAATTTATTAAGTGGATTTGTGAAATTTGATTTAATTATAAAATGTTGCTTTATCAAAATCATTAATTAAAAGAGTATTTAATGAACATCTTTGAATATTAAAATATGATTTTTATAATTTTTAAATGGTTTAAATTGAAATGTTTTCAAGTATAACTTTCAGCACCTTTTTGTGAATGTTGTAAAGGTTGAAATTTTCAATGTTTATGGTTTTAACTTAGTAAATGAACTCATAATGGTTTAAAACTTTGGAAATTGAATACTTGATTTGAAAGTATATAAACTTAAATTTTAAATGGTTTGAATGAATTATTTTGATTAAAGTATAAGCTATAAAGAAGGTGATTTGGTATGATCATAAATGAATGATATCTTTGAATTTAAAGGGTATTTAAAGTTGAATATTTGGATTTGAACTTATATGATGATTTGAAACTGAAGCTTTGGAAAGATATGATATTTTGATATATATTAAATGTTTTGAAATAAAGCTTTGGAAAGATATGATATTTTGATATAAAAAACCATTTTGGGATGAAGTTTTAAAAGATATGATATTTTAATATATTAAAATGATTTGAAAGGAGTTTGAAAGGATATGATAATTTAATATATTGAAATGGTTAGAAATGACTTGATATTTATTTTGATAAATATTTGAATTTGAAATATATGATATTTTAATATATTAAAATGATTTGAAAGGAGTTTTGAAAGGATATGATAATTTAATATATTGAAATGGTTAGAAATGACTTGATATTTATTTTGATAAATATTTGAATTTGAAAGATATGGTATGTTGATTTATTGAAATGGTTTTGGAAATTATTTAATCTTTATTTTGATAAAGATTCGGATTGAAAGGGATACTTTATTTTGAAGTATAAAATATTGTTTTAAAAGTTATAACCACGGGTTATAATAACGATTGGTTGTTAAAGAGACCGGGATCGGATATTGTCTTATAGCCGGCCGATACCGAAAACCACTTTAACAACTGTGTACGCGGTGGAGATTCCAGAATGAAGTAGGATGGTGGTGACGTTCTCAAGGTATATTACGTGGACCCGACTCCCGTGAGTTGGCATAAGGTGGCTAAAACAGGAGCGATTGACGGACTAATAAGGTAGCACCTTTGATCGGACGCACTTCTTCGTATGCCATTCTATTACTTTGTGATTGTTTGGTGCGCACCTTTGATATGGGAGTGTTGTTCGAGGTGGGCGGTAGCTGCGCGCTACGTGTGACCACCGGTCCGAAAGTGTAATTGGTATATCTACCCTGGCATTGCCTAGTTGTGCCGTGTCACCTACCCTAGCGCGCCTTATACGATTTTGGTTTTGTACCATACCTATGGAGTGCCCTCTGACGACGCCCATTCCGGGGGAGATTACGGTACTGTATAGACTATGGGAATATTTTATGTGTTAAGTTGGAAAAGGTAAAGCCTTAACACTATTTTAAAGTAAGTTTATTTTACTAACAGACACTATTATAATAGCGAAGTATTACTACATAGTAAATAGTTTAACGGATCCATAGAGGATGGACGGTCCCAAGCATCCTTTAAGTTACTTGTGCTTTTACTACAGTTCACTTGAGTTGGTTTACATTGTATAAGTATGTATGTCCTGACTCGAGTGTTTGCATTTTTATTTACGCTCGGGTCAGCCTGAGTTATTCACAGATTTGGATTTCCACTTTCTGAAGATTGGAATCGCTAGAGATTATCTACTTGTCAAGTTTTATCTTTTGCAGTCTGTTGTTCCTTTCAGCTCTTGTATTAGTAGACTTCTATGTAGTGAGACTTCCCTTGTACTTTATTACTTCTGTTGTATTTTATGTAACTCTGATATTTTATATAGTAGCTTCATGAACTACTATTTCTTTTACTTCCGCTGCATTATTATTACTCTGTGTCTGTGAATCTGTGATTTTATTTACTGTATATTCTGAGATTTGCCAAATTTTTATCTACAACGCGGTATTTTGAGCAATTCAATTCTGGCATGAGTGTCTACCTATACACTTATAATGGATGTGAATGGTTGAAAATATCGGGTCGTTACAGTTGGTATCAGAGCTCTGGTTTTAGGCAAAACTCAGTATATAGAGTAGATTTAATTTCAGAATCACTTTCGTTCGAGCTTGAATTCCTTCTTCTTCAATTCGGTTTCCTTTGAATTTTGGAACGTTCCCTGCGGTTCCAAAATCCATTCGTGTCCCTCACTATTCATCTTCTTTTGATTCTGGAGTATCCCATAACTTCGCTTCGAATGATCTTTATATTGAGTTGGCAATCCCGCCAATCTCTAAAATTGAATTGTAAAAGGGTGAAACTCCTCTACAATTTAGCATCAATTCACCAGAGATTTATATCTATCCTTGGTTTAGATGCTAATATCTTTTGTTATTTCAAACTCTAACTCTTGAGATCGAATGTAGATTTACCCCAGAAAAATCCACATTGATCTTATTCTCTAAGTCACGGTTGACCCAGTTAAGGTTGCCCGCGATTTATTTAAGCTTACCCACCTCCCTACTCTGTTATTTAATCTATTCTTCCAAACATTTTTGAATTGTACTTGTATATCTATGTTTTGTTTTATATATTGTGGTTTGGGTTGTTGATGTCGATTTGAGTTTCTGATCGATCCGTCTGATCAACGCTATCGATAGGATTTCTAAAACACGTTGACAGAACAAACTGACACAATATTATTTTAAAATTTGGTTAATGAAATAAATTTTGATATATAAGTAAATTTATGGAACTTAATAAACTAATTTAAATTGATTATTTGAAGTGATAATACTTGATTTATCATTTATTGTTCTATAAATGAATTTATAGATAGTTATAAATTGATTTGGGAACTGAAATGAATTTAAACAAGAAATTTGAGAATTTAATTTCCGATGGTTTCAAACCTTGTGTTTAAAGTTTTAAAGGGTTATATTATTTAAAGTATTTTCGAATCGGAATTTGTTTCCAAAGAACTTGAGAGTTTAAAAATTAGTGCTCTTCTCTTTGTCGCTGGAAAATAACTTCGGTGATGATCGCGACATCATCAACGTTCATTTTCGAGTTTCGAAGTGAAGAGACCGCTCTGTAGACTTACTACGGCTTTGTTTTGGTAAATCAAATTGATTTGATTTGAATTTCTAAAATATGACTTGATCTATAATATATATAGACATATGATTTAAATTTGATTTGATAAACTATGTACATACCTTTAGTTATCTCTAAATGGTTTGAAGAAATCGGAAATTTAATTCTTAAATTTTATTTTTAAAGAATAATTTCAATTATAAAAAGAAAATCAAAAATTTTGGATAAATAATTCAAACTTGAGATAATTGAATTGGAAAGTTTTATTTGTATAATACTCAATTGCATTTCAATATAACTTACCTTAATTTTAGAAGTTAGCAATGTAATTGGATAGTATACAATATAAAAAGTTTTTTTAAAAATTTGAGTGGTTATAATAAACGTTATACACTTGTATTTTAATTATAAAATGATTAACAGAGGTAAATAGAATAAATGGTAATTGAATAACCTACAATAAAATAATTTTAAAAGAACTAAGAATAAAAGAAAGCAGTTATAATAAGTGTAAGTATATTTAACATAAGTGATGAATATATTGAGAGGAATAAATTTAATTTTAATTAGGAATAAAGAAGAATAAAATTTATTAAGTACATTGTGAGTGTAAAAAAATGATTATTTTTCAAACCCATGGTTTTAAAAATTGTTAATTTAAGATGACTGGATAATAAGATAATGAAATTTGAGATAGTTAAGATTTATTTAACTTGTGTAAAGATTTATTCTCTATTTAAGTTGAAATTTCCATGCTTTCAAATTTATTTCCTTATTTTGTTTTTCAAACTATCTTTTGGTTGTCCTTATCATCCTTATCTTGCTATAGACTGATATAGGCATCTTTCTATAATCTTTCTGTCTAGAAATCTTTCTATAATCTTTGATAATCTGCACCTTGTTAAACTTACCTATTACAATAGTTATTAGGTATAATTTTAATCTAATTGTCATCTTATCTTAATCCTATTTCACTCTATCTTTGCCTGTGCTTTCCCGTGCCTCATTCCTTTTCAGGGACGAAAAGTTTTGAGTGGGGAAGAGTGTAACAACCCTAGATTTTGCCTATGTATTTTAAATTTGAATTTATTTTGTTTATTTTATTATTTTTTTATATCTCTTATCCTATCTCATTTTTATCTGATATTTATTGCTAGAATGATTCGTTTATTATTTTCTTATTATATAATACTCGGGTCAGACCGAGATTTTACAGGTGCTTCTGCTCGACTCCTTATCTGGGACCGTCATCTGACTTTTGTCTAACTACTTTAGATTTGGTAGTTTTTGTGGTTATACATTTGAGATAGAAACTCCTTGATGTATACATATTCTTTTATCTAGCGCTTGTATCTATTCTTTTGTAATGTAGTGGTTCTTGTATGACCTCTACTTTGATGTACGCTTTTATGTGATATATTCATATTTATTTCCGCTTTTGTGATATGGATATCTATGGCTGATTTGTGTTATGCTTATTTCTATATTTGTTTTCAAGGTCCACATAGCCACTGTGTAGTAGCTTTGAGTTTATATTTGATATGTCGAATTTCCTCTTGAAATGAAATGTGTGACATACCATCTGACATATCGGTACTCGCACAAAGCAACTGCATGGTTGGTCGCTCCTCAATAGTCGTATTCTTCGTGCTAGTCGATGGCATTACCCCGTAGTTTCCTTGACTAGCGTGAGATAGAGGTGAGGCGTCACATGGTATCAAAGTCAAATTTCAGAACAATGTAGAATAATCTAGCAAGGATCAATTGTCTTAAGTCCTTCTTAGGAATCGTGCCTTAGGATTTATCCGAGTCTTAGGACTCATTCTATCCTATTTTCTTTTATAATGCCTTGTTTTATCAATCATGATTATTTGATATTCATTTTGTGAATAACCTTTTTCTTCTTCTTTCTTTCTTCGAAGAGAAATGGTTAGACCAGGTCATCCTAACGCTGGTCAATCCAATGCCACTAATCAGAATGGAGTATTTATGTCAACCCAACAGCTTCTAGATCTTGTAAAGAATGCTCGAGCTATCAGACCTATTCTAGAGCCTACTCACCCTAAATCTGGGTTTGCACGCTTGTGTAGTAATTATACCAATTTGGATGAAAAGCCATTCATAGGTTCCGAAAGCGTTATAGAAGTCCAAGCTTGGCTTAGAACATGCAATCGCATCTTTTCTCGCACGAATCTTATTGATTTGCATCGTGTCCATGTGGGTTCTAGTATGCTCTAAGAAAGAGCATTAGATTGGTGTGAGCTTCTGATTTTTGAAATTATTGAAGCGAATCTTACTTGGGAGCAATTCTGGAAAAGATTTGAATTGAAGTTTGTGCCGGAAGCTAAAAAACTTTAGCTCGACACTTTATTGACCTTGTTCAAGGTGAATCTTCTGTGACGGATTACGTCGCATCTTTTGAATCCCTCTCTAAATATGGGATCGAGTACATTAATACCCTATTAAAGAAAAATAAGAGGTTTGTCTATGGCTTGAATAAGCATCTCAAAAAGCCATTACTTCTGAAGTTAGAAGTTTCTTTCGATCAGCATGTTGATATCACTCTTCGACTTGAAGAGGCCAATAAAGAAGATGATGTTGAAGTTGTGGATCCCAAACTGAACTTCAATAACAACAAGAAGAGGCATATTAAGTTCAAAAGTTCTTATCCTAACAAGAAAGGGAAGCAAGCGACTCCGGTAGCAAAGACTTCTACCTCTGGTCATGGGCAATGCAACAATTGCGGTTCTAAGGACCATTTTGCTAATTGATGTCTGAAACCTCTCTTTTGTCGTTATTGCAAAAGTTCAAGTCATCTTTTATCTTCATGTCCCAAACTTCAAAGCAAGAACGAGGGAAAGCTAAATGTTGTGCAAGCCCCTAATAACACTTCTCGTCGTTAAGGTATTTCTCATTCTATCCTTGATGGCAATATTATGTTTCATGGTCATCTTATTCGAGTTCTTTTTGATACGGTACATCCCATTCTTTTATATCAAAAGAGCTTGTTGATACTTTTTCTTTAAGTGTTATGGCTTTGATGACTTCTTTGAGAATTGCGAATCCGATTGCTGGATCTGCAACACTCAGTTTGCTTTGTAATGATGTCAAGATTATTTTATGTGATTTTTCCTTCCGTGCCAATTTGCATGATATGCGTTACTTAAGCTTTGGAATGATTTTGGGAATGGATTGGCTTAACCATTATGAAGCCCACATCCAATGTCCTGAGAAGACTATTCACCTTCGACATCCTCAATCTGTTAAGCAGATTTCTATTGTTCTCAAAGATTCGGATTCTAAATTTGTAAAGGCCCGCAGATCCATACCCCTGTGAACTAACAAAATTCCACCACAGCTCTGTCCAAAGTGGCACAAATGTACGAGTCTTCGGGTAAAAGAAGAAAGAGGTAGAAGAAGAAGAAATAAAAACAACATCAGAATCTCACATCGCAGTGGAATAAAATATAATATATAGAATACAGTTTTAAATACAAGAAATCTGTACTGTATACATATGTACATACATACCATCATCATAGTACATCAAACATCCATACAGAGACAACTAATAATTGTCCATACACAGCGGAAATAATAGTCAAATACGGAAGTACGCTCTGTCATCAGCTCGTCTCCTGAACTCCTTAGCTTTTAACCTGATCCTGTTTAACTCGGTCTGACATGAGCATCATATAAAACAACACCCGAGTCAGTCTGGAAAACCAGCGTGAGAAAATCACACTCAATTGGATTATTATATTTTCAAAAAATCCTTTGAAAAACAAAAGCATCTCGTAAGATCACGCCACAAATAAATATGTCGGGTTTTTACCATACGATAGCTAAAACATTTTCATTAAATTCGTCTGATATTATAATAGTGTCTGTAGAAAGTAAAATAGAATCTAGCTGAAATGTTTGCATCTCACGTTTCAGCAATAGTTGGGCACAATCAAAACGGTACAGGCGCTTATTGGAGATTGGATTCCATGCAATGGCAGGGCTACCAGGGTACCGCCCGTCACAGTACCTAGTCTAGATCAGAGTACCGAGGAGCCACCCTAACTCCCCTGCAACACAAGACCGGAACCATCCCTTACTGGACAGTCCCAAGCATGGTCACCCCGTGGTTGGCGCGACCAACCACCCACTAAGCCGAAATAAAAGGGACATCTAGACAGGGGAAACCTTACTCTCCAGTGGGGGCTACCCATGAAGTCTTGCTGCACCTCCCCTGTTTTAGCCATTCCCGGTTGATGAGGCTTGAGGTTAAGCATTACCTTTCAAGAACGCGTCCCACTTAGAATGCTCATCGTCCCCCTGACGACGTTCAGAAAGCATTCAATCCATACAAATTGCCCTGGCTCTGGACAAACCGAATCACCGTCTTCATCTCTTCACGGTCTTCATTCGTAATCGTACAAACCGGATCGAAGTGGTTTTCAGATAATTAAATCCGATCCCGGACTCTTCGAAACGATCAGCGCATTATCCAGTATTGATAGTCGGTTATTTAACTATCAATTAATCATACACAAGCAACCATCAAATAATTTCCACAAATTATTTATCTCGAATATCTACTTAAGATATTATCTTCATATTTCACCGCCTTGAAATTAGATTCAATTCACCATATTTCTCGTGAAACCATTTAAGTCTTTGCCAACCATTTATAATATTTTCCCACTTCAATAGTTCTCAAAAATTTGAAAATATTCCTTTATCTCTTATTTCTGTCCTCAAAAATTATTTACAATCTCATTTGTAAATTTTCCAAAGCCATTTAGCTTATTAATATTTCAGATTTCATTCCTGCTATTCCTGAGAATTTTATCTCACCTCGAAATTCACTAATCTTAAACTTGGGATTTATTTAAATTCTCATAACCCTTTATAAAATCTTCTCTAAAGATCTTATTCAACTTAATTACACTTGCTTTACTTCAAGAGGATTTATAATAGGATCTTTAAAACATTTTTGAAAACATCTTGACTTATAAAGTAAGAATATTGGTTTTATTTCAAATTATGGTTTAAGGTAAAAATTTAATTCATATCCAGTTATTAATAAATTTTCAAAGCTGGTTTAGAAAACTATAATTTATTATAATAAATACTAAGCATTAAAATAACTTTTTCGAAATATTCTAAATCTAGATAATAGTTCTTTACAAATTATATAGTATAGTAATTTTTGAAAATATTCCTTTAAAACCAATTTATATTTTTAGAAAATCCAATATTCACTCATAAATTCCTCTTAACCATATTCTCATTTCTTATTTTCGGAAATATTCTATTATTTCCCTTCAAAACCAATTTGCATAACTCAAATTAAGTCCTTGCCATGACTTATCTCTTTACGTATTCGCTAATACTTTCTATCTCATTTATAAACTCTGTTTATAAATTTATAACTCCCTGAGTTTTCTTTTTCATTTATTTATAAAAACAATTTATTCAAAAATCCTTTTTTTTTATAATTTTATTCTTTAATAAAATCCCATATTTGTTCTTTAACAAAATTTCATTTCTTAATGAGGTTCCTTTTATTTTTTGGCAAAGCCAGCGGGGTTGACTGGTCCCCTACCAGTTTATTGCAACACAGATAAAGTTACAAAAAAAAGGTAGAAAAAAGAAAAAAGAGTAAGGAAGAGAGAAAATGAAAAACAGAAAATAACACAATTGAAAAAACAACAAAAATCAAGCCCATCTAATAATTAAATTGTCAGGATAATCTCTGTTGCATGTCTTCAATTGCAAGTGAATGGCAGTCCTAACTTCATGCCATAGGTCCTCCAGATTCTTCCTTTGCGTATCAAATACAATCGCATTCCTCTCCTTCCATATGAGTCTCATGTAAATTTTCAAACAAACAACCAACACTCTAGATCGTGCACTTCTCCATCTCGTAGCCTTATATATGATGCTCCACACAATACTCGAGTTTCCAGAAGATATATTATAACCAGAATTGCTACTAATGCAGTTGATCAAGTTCTTGAGTGCAGGGCAATCAAAGAAAAGGTGATCAGCAGTCTCCTCATACATTTCACAAAACAAACACATAGGGGAGCAGGGAAACCCTATAATGTTTAATCTTCCTCTGGTCAGCAGAGCATGGTTTAACACTTTCCACATCATCAAATTTTGGGATGGAACAGAGTCATTCGACCAGATGACTGAGTACCATTTTGTTGCAGGTAGGGGAGTGAAATCAGAGCAAAAATTGTACACACTGTGAACACTATGTGCCTTCAAGTCCCATGTTATAGCATCATGATGATAAGTATTACTATATTTGTCTTGTATGTCCTTCCACATGAGTTTGAGCAGTTGATTACTAGTATGTGGCATCTGCACCTTCCCTTCATGCATGAATTCATTAGCTTTTGCATCATTACATATTCCAGATTGCTGAATCTGCTGATAGTCACAAACTTGAGATAGAATAAGGCCCTTGCAACCCCATGGTTCATGCCAAAAGCTAACCATATAATTAGCAGTAAAATGATATTGTATAATAGGGAGATAAACTTGTCTTAGCTTCAGTATGCTTCTCCAAATCCAGCTGCTATTTTGTGATATGTCCATACACCAGAAATATTTGGTCTTAATGTAATGTTGCCATATCCATTTAACCCATATTGTATCCTTCTTGTTGATAATGGCATCAAAATGAGTACTTATTGCAGCTTGATTCCACCTCCTAGGGTTAATAACACCAAGACCACCAAGCTTCATAGGATTTTCAATTTTTGTGTAGGTGCAAGGCATCAGCTTCTTGTTATGAACACTTCCAGTCCAAAAGAATCTAATCATGGCCGACCTTACAAGTTTCATGAGTTTCATAGGAAGGATCATTGAACGTGCCCAGTAGACCAGAGATGAAAAAACAACAGTTTTGATTAAAACTAGTCTACCACTTTGTGTTAGTTTTCTATTCTCCCAAGCACTCATAACTGAAGTAATCTTGTGGTATAATGCAAAACAGTCAGCATTTGTAATTCTCTTTGTGATTAGAGGGAGACCAGGATACTTCATATCGTTATCCATGCATGAGAAGCCAATATGTTGATAAAGTGCAGTTTTCAGAGCATCACTAACTCCCACAACAAGCATGGAAGACTTTGCATAATTGATAGTAAGGCCTGTCATACAGTAAAAGGACTGTAATGCATCCATAATGGCAGACAGTGATGGTAAATCAGGTTTAGTAAACAACATCACATCATCAGCAAACATTATGGAGTTAATTTGTAGTGTATTGCACTTTGGGTGGTACTTTATTAGTTTCTGAGTGTATTTAGTGTTAAGTATAACAGTGAATACTTCCATAACCAACAAAAATAGATAAGAAGATATAGGATCTCCCTGCCGTATGCCCTTGCTACTACTGAAAAGGCCCACTGGTCTTCCATTAATAACAACAGAAAAAGTAGGGGAGGAGATACAAACATATATCCAGGAAACAAAAATTCTAGGGAATCCCATGTGTGCCATAATTCGAACTATAGAAGTCCAGTGAATAGAATCATAGGCCTTTGAAATATCAATTTTAAGTGCTGCCGCAGAGGCAACATTTTTCCTGCCATATCCCTTAAGCAGCTCTTGTGCAAGGAGCACATTGTCAAGAATATTCCTCGATGGTATGAAAGCTGCCTGGTTCATTGAGACAACAGGAGGTATAACATTAACCAGACGAGTGGCTAGAATTTTGGTGATACATTTATATATCACATTGCAGCAGGAGATAGGCCTGAAAGAGGTAACACTAGTAGGAGGTGTGACTTTTGGAATTAATGCAATATTAGTGCTATTCACTTCACGCAGAAGTTTGCATTTAGAAAAGAAATTGTGTATTGCTTGGCAAAAATCATGACCAAGCACATCCCATGTTGATGTGAAGAAGACTACGTTAAGGCCGTCTGGACCACCAGAGGAGTGTTTGTTCATTGAGAATAGGGTGTCTTTGATTTCTTCGTCTGTAACAGGCTTAATAAGAGTGGTAGTTCCTTTTATTTTATTTCTTATTAAAGTTCCTATTTACTTTATTTCTTAATAAAGTTTTGCTCTACTTCAAATTCATTTATCGATTACAATATTTCTTAGAGTCTTTGTACATAATTTAATTTTTTCCAAACTCAACTTTAACTAATTTTAAGTTTAACCAAAGTAATAAATATTCTTTTAATTTTACTTTAGTCTCAATAGAAGTAAATTCAAATCCTAAAGAAATATTCTTTTAATTTAAATTTCAATTAATTTCCTTCAATTAAATTATTTATAGCATTTAAAAATTAGTAAATTCCAATTTCCATGTTATTTAACACTATATAATTCAATTCGCATGCAAATCCATATCAATTCATTCATCCTGTCATATGACAACATATATATATATATATAGTAAATATCTTTGAGGAATCCTGTTGGATCCCTCCAACCTGTTTTCCCTGCATCCACAAATATTAGCACAATAACATATCAATTCCATTTTCAAAGTGGGATATCATGGTATATGAGTTTATAATATCATTCAGTGGATAAACTATTATAAATCATCCAAACACATCCAATGATTTAAATTTAACATTTAAATTTTATTTATGGCAACCAAATGAGTGAGAAAATCTCACATTTGCTTTTAAGTTGCAACCCTTTCCAATCTCGACTCGTTTTCCATACTTTTGACCTTGAATAACAATTGTATGAATTTTATTAATATGTGGACAAATTGAATAATTAATTTTCGTTTAAACAATTTATTCTTTAACTCTAATAATTTATTTTAACCAATGATTTATTTCAACAAATAATTAAATTTTAAACTAATCCTCCTTTATAAAAACTTTTAGTGACTAAAATAATTAAATAAGCTAATTAAACAAATAATTCACCTAAGTAATTATTTTTAAACGAACTAGCAATATTTAAAATGTAGAGGTATATACTTATTTTAAAAATCTAATCTTTTTTTTTCCAGGGTCTTATGGATATAAAAATCATGTTTTGCCCTAATATAAATATATTTTATTCGAAAGAAAAATAAATCTGTCTTCCTACTATATAATTTGCATTTTAACAGGAAAGATTTTAACATTACTGTAACCATTATATTTAAATTAAACTAAGAAATTTTTTAGGATTTAAATCTATTTAACAGTGATATTTTTTTTTAAAACAAACCCTAACTTGCTGAAAATTTTAAATTTCTACATAACTAACAAATCTCAAATTTAAAACTTAAATTAACTAACTAAATAAATAATAATATCATTATACCTCACTGCTCGAAAACAAAACCAAGCCAGAACCACCGCGTGACCTTCCATGCCTACGGCCTTCACTACTTGAGCCACCAGTCAACGCGTGAGCATTCACAGCCTTCAACACGTCGCCGCACCGCCCCCACAACAATGACGCGACCATCGAGTTCGCATACCCTAGCGCGATGCTGCCTCGCGCTTGAACCACGCCACATCTACGTCGCCGTTGAGGACGTCACTGCCTGCACAGTGCTCGAGCCCCTCCTACGAGCGCGTGCGACTCACTCGCGATGACGTTGCTCCAGATCCATCAATCCCTAAATCGCTCGTCGCCTCTCTTTTTTTTTGTTTTTTTTTCGATGCCGAATCTGGGTTTGAGGAAGGGAATAATGGGAACGAAGGAAGACTTCGTTTGAACGTTTAACTGCTCTGTTAATTTTTATAAACGAAAAGGGGAGACCGTGATTTAATTGAGGGGAAAGGAGGCGTATAGGAGAAGGTTGCAGTGATTTGATGTAGGATATTTTGAATTAAAACGATTAATTAATTTCGAAGCGTTTTTATTTCGTACGACCACACGATCACTCCAAAAATTACGAAATTTGAAATCCAGCAATAATTCAATATTACGGATCCAACGGCACAAGTTTCATTGAAATCCGAGACTATGCCTCGGATGGCTATATTTTAAATATTAATTTAAACGATATATTTTAAAATCGGACAAACCAATGTTAAATTCAAATTTTAACTCATCTATTATTTTCAGTATTATTAATATAAATTCTGTAAGTCTTTAAAATATTTTAAACAAGCTTACTACCCCCGATTTTAATATTTTACCCGATATTCAATAACTATTTTAACAATTAATTAATTCAACAGGTCGTTATATTTAAATTCTGAATCCTTTCTATCATATAAAATCAAACTGTTCATATTATAATCAAATTAACGTTCAAATTAAATATTTAAATCCAACTTAAATATTGCAAATTAATCGTTCAAAAATCCGGGTCGTTACAAAATTGGCAGCATCCTTATATTCTCTAAACCCTCATGATGACGATAATGATGATGAGGAAGATGTCATTTCCCTCATTCACGTTGTTCATGAATTTTCTCGACATATTTGAGCCCGTCTTAGGATTACCCCCTAAGCGAGCAATTGAGTTAAGAATTAATCTAATCCCTGGAGCACTACCTATAACTCGTCCTCCTTACCGTATGTCTAATAAAGAAAATGAGGAGATGCGTAAACAATTATCCGAATTGGAAGGGAAGTAATTTATTCATTCTAGTTCCTCTCCTTGGGGAGCTTCGGCTATTTTTATGAAGAAATCTGATGGTACACTTAGGCTTTACATTGACTACCGCAAACTTAATGATCTTACCATTAAGAATAAATATCCTTTACCTCGGATTGATGATCTGTTCGATCAACTTAGTGGTGCTAGAGTCTTTTCACAATTAGACTTAGCAACCGGTTTTCATCAGCTTCATATTGCAGAGGATAGCATTCCTTCGACATCGTTCCGTACTCGTTATGGATCTTATGAATGGCTTGTTATGTCATTTGGTTTAACGAATGCTCCGGCTTATTTCGTTAACCTCGTGAATCGAGCTTTCAAAGATTTCCTCGATCGATTTGTTCTCATCTTTATAGATAATATTCTTGTCTATTCTAAAACCGAGGAAGAGCATGAAAAGCATCTTCGGATTTTGTTGGAAACTCTTGGGAGCAATCAATTGAAAGCAAAATTTTCTAAGTATCACTTTTGGCAATCTCGTGTGAAATTTCTCGGTCATATTATTTCCGAATCCGTAATTTCCATGGATCTTTCAAAGATCGAAGCGATTCAAAATTGGAAGAGACCAGAGAGTGTGATGAAAATCCGTAGTTTTCTTGGATTGGCGGGCTATTACCGTCGTTTCATAAAAGACTTTTCTAAAATTTCCATGCCTCTTACTAGTTTGACAAAGAAGGGAGTTAAGTACATTTGGTCAGACAAATGTGAAGCTTCTTTTCAAAGATTAAAAGGACTCCTGTCCGATGCTCCTATTCTTGTGATTCCCGAAGGGAACCAAGACTTTATTGTTTATACCGATTCTAGTCGTGTTGGTTTGGGAGCCGTTCTCATGCAAAGGGAACGTGTTATTGTTTATGCTTTTAGGCAATCAAAGCCTACCGAGACAAGATATGCTACTAATGATTTAGAGCTCGCGGCTATTGTTTTCACCCTTAGAGTTTAGCATCATTATCTTTTGGGAGAAAAATTTATTCTCTATACCGATCATAAATCTTTAAAGTATTTATTTTCTCAAAAAGAACTTAATTTGCGTCAACAACGTTGGCTCGAGTTCCTTGCATCTTATGATCTTGATATTCTTTATACTCCCGAAAGGGGAAATCATGTTGCTGATGCCCTTAGTCGTAAGCAACAAGAGGTTGTTTCTATGATGATATCCGAATGGAATTATCTCGAGACTTTATCCACTTGCGAGATTCGAGATCATGAATCTGATTTATGTTCATATCTTATTCTATGTAGCCTTGAGGCTCGTCCATCACTTTTAGACCGTATTTTTGAAGGTCAAAAGCATGATCTCGAATTGGTTCTTCTTAGCCAAAGTTGTCGGGATAGAAATAGTGATGGTTTGAAAGACTTTGAAATCGCTGCCCGTGGTGGCATTCGAAAATTTGGTAGACTTATCATGCCAAATATTAGTGATCTTCGCAAAAACATTTTGGAAGATTCTCATCGTTCTAAATTTACCATTCATCCCGGTAGTAGTAAAATATACGCAGATATGAAGCGACTTTATTATTGGGATGGAATGAAATCTGATATTGCTAACTTCATTAAGGGTTGCATGACTTGCCAACTCATAAAGGCCGAACATCAAAGGCCTGGTGGATTATTGCAACCTTTGGACATTCCAATTTAGAAGTGGGATCAAGTCTCCATGGACTTTATTGACAGAATTCCCCGTTCTCGTTCGGGCCATGACAGTTTATGGGTGATTGTTGATATACTTACAAAATCCACCCATTTTATTCCCGTTCGGTCTAACCGGACCATACCTCTTTTGGCCAAACTCTATGTTAAAGAAATTGTTAAATTTCATGGAGTTCCTACTTCTATTGTTAGCGATCGTGATCAATTGTTTACTAGTGGATTTTGAAAGAGTCTCCAAAAAGCTTTGGGAACGAAGCTTAATTTTAGCACCGCTTATCATCCTCAGTCCGATGGACAAACCGAGCGTGTGAATCAAACTCTTGAAGATCTTCTTCGTGCATGTGTTCTTGATTTTGGTGGAAGTTGGAAAGATCATATTTTTATTGTTGAGTTTTCCTATAATAATTGCTTCCAATCTAATATTGGTATGGCACCTTTTGAGGCACTCTATGGAAGGCCATGCCGATCTCCTTCTTGTTGGCTTGAAGCCGGTGAGAAGCTGGTTTTAGGTCCAGATTTTATTCGTGATTCCATAGAAAAGATTGACCTTATTCGCCATAGGATGAAAGAAGCTCGAAGTAGATAAAAATCCTATGCCGATAACCGAAGAAGTAAATTAGAATTTTCTGTGGGAGATTTGGTGTTTATTCGTGTTTCACCTATGAAGGGTGTTGTGCGTTTCAGTCGATCGAGAAAGTTAGCACATCGATATATTGGTCCATTTTCCATCACCGAACGTATTGGTTCCGTGGCTTATCGTCTTTTATTACCGGCTTAATTTTCTGCTATTCATGACGTTTTCCATGTCTCCCAACTAAGGAAATGCCTTAAGGATTCCGATTCTATTCTTGAGCCTGGTATTATTGAAGAAATTGAAGTTTCGTCTAATTTGACTTATGAGCAACATCTTATTCTATCATTGTTACGGAGGTGAAACGCCTTCGAAATAAAGATACCCCTCTTGTGAAAGTTCTATGGTCCTCAAATCCTAAGGATTGCTCTTGGGAATCTAGAGAATTCATCGAGCGAACACATCCGACTTACTCTCCCGTGCTCTTTGAGGTGAACTTCTTATTTCAAATTTTCTTTTGTGTTGATATGCCTTTATGGTTGTTACTTTTTATTTTCTCCTTAAGTATTGCAAGGACGCAATTTCTTTAAGGAGGGAAGTCTATAACAACCCGCATATTTTACGATTGTATATTTAAATATTTTATTTAAATATAGCATCGTTAGTCGGATTCAAGTTCGAAATGCTAATTTTTGCAAACAGTCGAATTTGAACTCAAGACCACTTCCATTGAGTTCAAATGGCATTTGCGACCTTTTTGAGTATAAACATTGATATGTTTGGAGTTGAGTAGAATTTTGATGTTTTCATTTAGGGCTTTGGGTTTGGGTTTCAGCCCATTAACCCAACATATTAACCCAACTCCACTCCACTCCTCTTCATTCCTTCACAATATTTCCTAACACTCAAACTTTAGTAAGAATGGGGGAAAGGATTGAAAACTAAAATTCCTAAGCCCTAGATTCTTAGGAAATTCCAATTCAAGCTCTAAAAATCCAAGAGAAGCTTAGGTAAGCATCCTCTTCATCTTCTCCATCTCAATCCATCTTTAATTTTCTGAAATTCCTATAACCTAACTTAGGAAAAACTTTACCGTTGATATTAGATTGAAGATTCTAGAGGTGTAGTGAAGAGGAATTGATCTTGCCTTGTTTTAAAAGCTTCTCCTTCATTGTTTTTGGGTTTAAAGGTGATTTTTTGAACTCACGTCTAGTCTATAGATTTTATTGTTATTAGGTATGAATTCCTAACATCTGTTCATGTTCATTTGCTTTTGATTTGAATGGATCTGGTGAATTTTCCAATTTTTGATTCTTGTTGTCCAATTTATGAAAATCCTACTATGGACGTTTGAACATGTTTTTGGGGTGTGTCGAAGAGCCTATAAGGCTGGCTTGTCGAGTGGCATGAATCCCTATTCGTCGTTGCTCGTTCGATCGCCTCTGTTACGATTTTCGCCCTTCATTGGGGCTAGGCTGAGAATATTGGAAATACCAGGTCAGTCGACTGAACGAGGAAGTCGGTCGATTGAACCAGAACCCAGGAAATTTTCTAAGCCACTATCAGTCGACTGACCACCCTGGTTCAGTTGACTGAACCTGGAAACAGAAAGTTCCTGTGCCAATATCAGTCGATTGACGATTCTGGTCCAGTCGACTGAACCTGGAAACCGAAAGTTTCCATGCATAGTTCAATCGACTGACCACCCTGGTCCAGTCGACTGAATCTGCTCCTCTTAGCCAATCTTGCCTGTTGTATGGATTTCCAATTTTAAGTCGATTCTAGTAGATCCGATTTGTTGTTATCACCTTTGTTGACTTTGATAACTTCTTTTTTGGGATTTTTGGGAATATCCATTTTGATGGATTTTTGTATCGATTTCTTTGGATTTAATTCATGTCTTCGAATGTGAATTTTTGGTGATTGATTGTTTTTACAATCAATTTTGGTGATTTGTCACTTTAAAATACAAAGGTTTCTATGCTAGTAGTAAATATTCAAACTCTTTCAGAAAGATGATTTCAACTCTATATTTAATACAAAGCTCGTTTATAAAACATTTTTCTAATCTAATAGTATATCAAACCTTTACCTCATTCGTTCGAGAAATCCAATTAAACGACTTGGCAAAACAAGTGGAATGAAACGCTTGCATTTACTTTTTCGGTTAATTCATAGACTTGTTCGATTGAAACTCTTGTGACAATTTTCGAGTGGATATTTACAATTTGTTCGTAAATATTAAAGTTAAGCTAGTGGTTATGGGACATGAAGCTAAACTCATTTATTTACTAGCTTATTGTAATTGACACTTCTTGATGATCGACGATGATCATTTTGTGATTTAGACTAGCAATATGCGATGTCTTTTGTTGAGTCACAAGTTTTATGAAGTTTTTGATCTATGACAAAGAAATAAAGGCGATCGACAAAACAAGGTCATTAGAGCTATATATGGTACTCTAGATTATAGGTTGATTATTTGTTGTTGTAATAGTAATAAATTTGTTAAAATCTATCCTCAAATAATCATGCATATCAAGGAAATCAATATATATACAAATAAATTATAGTTGCATATAGTTGCACAATTCATTGTGCAATTTTACAGGGACCGGTCGACCGGTCATTATAGGTGCGGTCGACCGTTCCTGTGTAAATTGCACAGTGAACGTGCACACATGCACATAACGTATATATATTTTGAATTCCTGTCTACTGGTCACTTTTTAGCCTGTCGACCTTTTTTGAACAGAAAGCAATTTTTCCAAAAGACACTTCTCTTCTCCAAAGGTTGCATCTCTTAATCTTTCATCAAAGATCATATCTCTTAATGGCAAAGAGTTACAACCATTCTTGTCTATATAAACTAATCCAATTCGTTGATTAAGAACAACGATTTCATATATTCTTTTAATCTAATCTCTGATCTCAATTCTGTATTATAAAAGCTCTAAATTATTTATTGAATCTTTGAAACTATTTCATATCCTTTGATTCAATAATATACTTTCCTTAATCTTTTCAAAACATCATATCGCATACTTTGAGGATAAGATTATAGGAAGGGTGTACTGCTAGTGACAAATCCGTGTTTTCAAGAACACAAGTTGTCAACAACAATTGTATTTGTTCTTTTGTTGAAGTCCTCTGTGTTGTAAGAGGCAAGTGTTGAAGTCCTCAGTATATTAGAGGCGTGAAATCCCGTTCGGTTGTTCGGGTGTTGTAAACCTGTTCCTCCGGGTGAAGCGAGGTAGTTAATAGTGAAAATCCAGATAGAAGTCTGGGACTGGACGTAGGACGGTGCTCCGAACCAGTATAAAAATCTCTGGTGTGATTTTTCTATTTTCTATTTACAATGCTATTATCATCTATTTCCGCATTTGTATTGTAATCCATATTACACGATCCGTGTATACTATATTAGCACATATAATTGTATACACACCGCACTTTCATTTGGTATCAGAGCCAGGTCATCATATAACCGTAACACAGTTATTTGATATATTCTTGTAATATGGCAAATAACGCAAGTACTAGCACTCAAAACACCACTTACACAGAAGGTCAATCGACACAAAGACCTCCATTTTTCAATGGTCTTAACTATAGTTATTGGGCAACACGTATGTCATTCTTTATGCAATCAAGTAGCTATGATGCTTGGAATGCTATTCAAAGAGAAATAGTGAATCCAACAACTGATTATTCAGAATGGACTGTGGCTGAGAAAACGGCAGCAGCCGTAAATGCAAGAGCAATAAATATGTTGTTCTGTGCATTAGACCAAAATGAATATAACCGTGTTAGTATCTGCACTACTGCATATCAAATTTGGTAAACGCTAAAAATCACTCATGAAGGTACTAACAAGGTTAAACAAGCCAAAATAGCCATGCTGAAAAGTCAATTTCAAAATTTCAAAATGAAACCAAATGAAACAATCAATGACATGTATTCACGGTTTCAAACTATTCACCATGCACTTATTGGGTTAGGACAAAAGTATTCTGATTTTGATATTGTTTCAACAGTCCTAAATTCTCTGACTAATGAATGGGAAGGAAAAGTATTAGCAATTGAAGAAGCTAATGACCTTTCCGTCATGAAGCCAGATGAATTGATAGGAAATTTAATGTCCTATGAAGCAAATTTGCAGGCTAGAAAAGAACAGAAAGAAGAAAAGAAAAATGTAGCATTTCATGTTGAGAAAGATGAAAATGAATCAGATTCTGAAGATGAAGATTTGGCGTTCATTGCTAAAGGTTTCAAAAAATTCCTAAAATATCGAAAAGCCAGTCGCTACTATAAAAGGAAACCTGGATCAAATAAACCATCTTCATCTGCTATAGAATGTTTCAACTGCCATAAAAAGGGACACATGCAGAAGGATTGTCCAGAACAAAAGAAGAAGTCAGAAAATGACAAATTCAAATATAAGAAGGACAAATCAAAGAAACGAGCCTTCTCAGTAACATGGGATGATTCAGAGTCATCTTCATCAGAAAGTGAAAGTGATTCGGAGAATGAACAAGCTAATGTTTGTTTTATGGCAACAGAAGATGAGGTACAAATTCCTACATTTGATGAATTACTTGATATTAATGCTGAATTGATAGTCAAATATAAAGACATAAAACGTCAATTAAAAGTAGTCAAAGCAGATTTAAGTAGAGCAGAGTTTGAACGAGATATGTTAAAAGATGAGAAGAAAATATTAGAAGAAGAACTTGAAAATATTCAAGAATCATCATCTAATGTTGACTCTCAAATATCTCTTTTGAGTCAAGAAATAGAAGCTCAAAAAGAGAAAAATAATGCTCTCACTACTGAAAATCATGAACTTAAAGCAAAAGTCAAAATTCTAGACCTAGAAAAAGCTAGTTTACAAACAAAGTTTGATGACATTACTCAAAATGTTTCTAACTTTAACAAAGGTCGAGAAAATTTGACTAAAATCATTGAAAGTTCACAATCTATTTCAGATAAACAAGGTTTGGGATATAAGAAACATGAAACTAAGAAACATCTTAGAAATAAAAGGAAGAAGAAAGTACAAAAAACTGAAGCTAAGAAAAATCTTAGTTTATTATATTTCAAACCAAAACCAGTTGTGAAATTTCAAAAGAGAAATGTCAAGACTATCAAAATATGGGTTCCTAAAACAAATAATAATTTGATTAGGAACAAATACATTCAGCAATTCATGAATAATGTACATTTTAATAACAATTATATATATAAAGGGGATACCGGACCCAAATGGGTTTGGACTCCTAAGACCTAACTCTTAGGACCCTATAAAAAGTGGGTACCATGAACTTAATTCTATTTTTTGCAGGTCCCACTGAAGAAAAGAGGAAAGTGGATATTGGACAGTGGTTGCTCAAAGCATATGACGGGAGACAAGAGCTTATTAACAAATATTAAATACTCAGATGGTGGCTCAGTCACTTTTGGAGACAATTCAAAAGGTTATATCATCGGCAAAGGCGATGTGAGAATTGCGGTACATCTAACTTACCTCTTATTACTAATGTCATGCTAGTTAGAAATTTAAAACACAATTTACTTAGTATTAGTCAGTTATGTGACAAGGGTTTTATAATTTCCTTTTCAAATAATAAGTGTAGTATTTTAGATAAAGACCATAATTTGGTTTTTGAAGGTTATAGAGACAGAAATATATATATTCTAAATATGAATATTAATCATAATTCAGATATGTGTCTTGTGGCTAATGACAATGATCCATGGCTATGGCACAAACGTTTCTGTCATATAAACTTCAGAACTATTGACAAGCTAGCCAAAAACAATCTAGTTAGAGGACTACCCAAAATGAGTTTTAAAGTTAACAACATTTGTGATGCATGTCAATTAGGAAAATTGACCAAATCATCTTTTAAATCCAAGAAAGTCATATCAACATTACAACCACTTGAGTTACTGCACATGGATTTATTTGGACCTACTAGAGTTCAATCAATAAAATAACAGTCAATATGTGCTTGTAATTGTTGATGATTTCTCTCGTTATACATGGACAATTTTCTTAAAAAATAAAAGTGATACTTTCGATCATTTCAAATCTTTCGTCAAAAGAATTCAAAAATCAAAAGGGATTAAAGTTAAAAATATAAGAAGTGATCATGGCGGAGAGTTTGAAAATAATGAATTTGAACATTTTTGTATAAAGAAAGGTATATATCATAATTTTTCGTTTCCCAGAACTCCACAACAGAACGGAGTAGTAGAACGAAAGAACCGAACTTTACAAGAATGTGCAAGAACATTATTGAATGGAACCACCTTACCAAAACATTTCTGGGCAGAAGCTGTCGCAACTGCCTGTTATGTTTTAAATCGTGTGTCCATAAGACCTCTTACCAAGAATACTCCTTATGAATTGTTTAACAAAAGAAAGCCCAAAATCTCATACTTCAAAGTTTTTGGTTCCAAGTGCTTTATTTTAAATACGAAAGACCAGCTTGGAAAATTCGATCCAAAAGCCGATGAAGGAATATTTGTCGGTTATTCGGAACGAAGTAAGGCCTATCGGATATTTAATAAACGAACCAAAACTATTGAAGAATCACTTCATGTCTCTTTTGATGAAATCTATCAGCATCCTCACACAATATCAGATGATGACGAATCAATAGTCATTGATAATCCAATCATCTCAAATACTGATTCTGACTCAGAAGTAATTATTGAGAATACTCCTCAAATATGTGAATTACAATCACCACCAAGAATATTAAGAGACCATCCGGCCCAAAATATAATAGGTGAAATAACATCACATGTCAGAACAAGGAGTCAACTCAATCAAATGGGTCATGTCGCTTTTCTCTCAAATATCGAACCCAAGAATCCAAAAGAAGCTGCTACAGATGATTACTGGATCATTGCCATGCAGGAAGAACTAAATCAGTTTGAGCGCAATGACGTTTGGGAACTTGTTCCGAGACCAACTGATCAGTCAGTAATTGGTACTAAATGGGTCTATAAAAATAAGGCTGACGAACAAGAAAATATCACCAAAAATAAAGCAAGATTAGTAGCACAAGGATACAATCAGGAAGAAGGTATCGATTATGAAGAAACTTTTGCACCAGTTGCTCGACTAGAAGCTATTAGAATTCTATTATCTTTTGCTTGTCATCATAATTTCAAATTTTATCAGATGGATGTCAAAAGTGCTTTTCTCAATGGATTTATCAAAGAGAATGTCTATGTCGAACAACCTCCTTTGTTCGTACATGAAAAATATCCTGACCATGTGTTCAAACTTAAGAAAGCTCTGTATGGTTTAAAACAAGCACCTCGTGCTTGGTATGAACGATTACGTAGCTATCTTATTAATTCAGGATTTGAAATAGGCAAAGTCGATCAAACTTTGTTTATTAAACATTCTCGAAAAGATATTCTGGTTATCCAAATATATGTAGACGATATCATCTTTGGTTCAACAAACGATAAACTCTGCAAGGAATTTGCAAGTATTATGACCAAAGAATTCGAAATGTCTCATATGGGAGAACTATCTTATTTTCTTGGACTTCAAATCAAACAACTTTCAAACGGTATTTTTATCAATCAAGAAAAATACTGTGAAAATCTTATCAAACGCTTCGGATTACAAAATACATCTGGTAAACCAACTCCTATGAGTACAACTACACATCTTGAAAAAGATGAAAGTGGTAAGAATGTTGACCAGAAATTATATCGAAGCATGATTCGTTCTCTTCTTTATCTTACAGCTAGTCGTCCAGATATATTAATGAGTGTTTGTTTATGTGCTCGTTTTCAAGCCGATCCAAAGGAATCACATTTACGAGCAGTGAAACGTATAATTCGTTATCTTAATAATACCAAAGATTTTGGTCTTTTCTATCCAAAAGAATGTCCATTTGAATTAGTATCATATAGTGATGCTGATTTCGGTGGCTCACGAACGGATAGAAAAAGTACAAGTGGTACGTGCCATTTTATTGGAAAATCACTTGTCTCTTGGTTTAGTAAGAAACAGAATTGTGTTTCACTATCAACATGTGAAGCTGAATATATATCAGCGGCTCTCGCTTGTACTCAAGTACTATATATGCAACAAACACTTCAAGATTTTGATATTCATTTATCAAATTCTATTATATACTGTGATAACACAAGTGCTATAAATCTTTCTAAAAATCCAGTGAATCACTCTCGAACTAAACACATTGATATCCGTCATCATTTTCTTCGAGATAATATTGAAAAAAGAAATATATGTCTTGAATATGTCCATACTGACAATCAATTAGCGGACATTTTTACTAAGCCGCTGCTCGAATCTAATTTTATTAGATTACGAAGAGAGCTTGGTTTAATTTCAAGAAAAAATCTTGACTAAGCAATTACTAATGTACACCTTCTCTTTTGGTTATTCTCTTATAATTTTTGTTTAAACTAAACTAATGTCTTTTCTCCTAGTAACCGTATCTTTTACTTAACCTATTTTTATATTAAATATTAGCCATTGCTTTATTTAATGGTTAAATTCACTTTACTTATTTTTTTTTTGTGATCATTCTTTACTTTCTTATCTTATAAATTCAGTTTTAAAAAGAAAAGCTATTTTTAGACTTACAAAAAATTTTCTGCTTATATTTTCTTGGTTAAAATTTCTCAGTAACTCACATCCATAGGTTATACATAACAAACTTATATATAAATTTGCAAACATTTTATATTTTGTTCATCCTTTCTTTTTATCAAACCATAATATTCTATACAACGTACACTATGGCTCATATTTGTGACAAATGTGCTCAAGAAACATACATTTCAATTACGAGTTCTGAATCGGAGGAGTTTTATTCTCCTACAACTCCAAAACAAAAATCAAGTTGTCATCATCAATGCTCTTGTATGTCTGATAAAACTCCAAATTCAAAACGAGTGAAGCGGACACTATTCTATTCTCCTCGTACCAAAGCTCAAATCGATGAGATACACCACTACCAGAAACATCAGATAGACCTTCAGAGACAACTCCATTACGGGCAAAGTCAACTTTATCACGAGCAACAACGGACGTCGGCCCGATTGTCTGTTTTAGAAAAGTTGGCAACATTTTTCTGCGGTTCCAACAAACATGACGTGCATGAACCAATGCCGTCTAGGCCATCAACATCTAAAAGTCCTAACTCATGGGATCGGAACTATGAAAAGAATGAAGGAGCTCAGAAACAATGGAGTCCATGGTCGAATCGTATTGAAGGAAACAACGATAATTCTAATGACGAACTTTCTCATTAGATTTATATATAGTTGTTATATATTTATCTATCTCTTGTAATGACGGTTATATTTTGTATTACGTATAAAATATAATATATATATATAGGTTAATATATAATAAAAACTTGAAAAAGACTTAAATGTCACAAACAGACCAGGACCGGTCGACCGCCCCTGTTATAGCCGGTCGACCGTTTGCTCACTGGTTGAAAACGGTCGACCGGCCAAAAACAGGTGGTCGACCGGTTACGCATTTTTCAGTTTTTTATATAAACCTATACGTCATTTTTTCCCTCTACCCTCATTCACTCTTTACTCAAACTATTCTCTTACCCCAAATCACAAACCCTAGTTCCTATTCTTCAATTCCCAAATCACAAATCCTCCAATAATGGCTCCTCCTCAAAAGAAATCAAAGAAAGGAGCAACCTCTGAAACTTCATCTCTTACCATCTCCGTCAAAAAATGGCTTCAAACTCCAATTGCTGTAACAAGATGGAATCAGATGACAAATTACAAGTTTCATCCAGGCTCTTTCATCAAATTTGATGATTTCACGGCTTACGGAGTTCGAAGGTTAGCCAATAATGCCAACATTACTCCATTAATAGATTTTTCTGCAAATAGTGTGGAGATAAATCATTTGATGATCAAATTATTTTACGCCAACATGAATCTTGATGAATATCAACCTGATAATCCTAATGGCGTCATCTGGTCTATGGTCTGTGGGAAGCAAATTTTTCTTACTCATGCTAGAATTGCCTCTATACTTGGAATACCAAATCGAGGCGAAGAATTTTCATCTACCTTCTGCGAAGTTTTCACTCGAAATAGTACAAGTCATCAGTTTATAGAAGACAATAGTGATGGCACTAAGTCTATTGGACTTCGACCGACAGCAAGGTTACTTCATCGGGTCTTGATGCATTCTCTTTTTCCTAGACTTGGAAATTATGATGCAGTGTACAAAGAAAACTTCAAGGCACTCTATGCTATCTATGGTGAAATCCAAATCAATTGGGTTCACATGCTTTTTGATGAAATTCTCAAGGTAAATAATTCAACCCGGCCTCATTTCTTCTATAATGAATATATCATGAGACTTTTGTTAGCTTGTGGGGTCAATCCTCCTGATTCTGCAACTTCAACACCAAAATGCATTGATTCCATAACCATCAAAAGAATGAAGCTTCCTCCACCTTATCTTGAGATTATGCCTTTTGAAGAATGGCAACAACGAGGACCGAGAAAACAAAGAGCAACTTCCTCTCGACCTCGTTCCGATGAGGTGAAACTTTTAAGATCAAAGTCATCAACAAAAGAATCTCTTGAAACCATTGCGCGTAATCAATTTCTGCTTGAATCTCGTCTCAAGCGTATGGACTCTAAAATTGATAAGCGCTTCAATAAGGTCAAGTCGTTCTTCGGTATGCTATGGGACGCTATATCATGTTCCTCATCCACCTCTGTTCAAGCACAAGACCCAGGAAAACGTCCTGCTGCTCCAGTTTTCACATGGACATCATCTGACGAGGGCGAATCGTCTAGAGGGAACAATGATGAGGAGGAAGAAGAAGAAGATGATGATGACGACGACGATGATGATGATGAAGAGGAGATTCGATCTGCTTCATCCTAGATTCTATTATGTTTTAGCTCTTTAAAAAATTCATCGACACTTGTACTAAATAGTGTCGTTATTTATGTTTTTCAATTGACATTATGTTCTGTAGTAAACTCTGTTATGTTTTTGATGTGTTAATGATTTATTTTTCTATGCATATCATATTCATTCTATGCATATCATATTCTAGAATCTGTTACTCCTTTTTGTCGATGACAAAGGGGGAGAAAGGGGCTAACAATTTTTTGCAGGATAAGAATTCAAAGGAAGAGATCACATACTCAGGGGGAGATTCAGATTTGCAGATATATATATTGTCATCAATCAAAAAGGGGGAGAATGTTGAGTCACAAGTTTTATGAAGTTTTTGATCTATGACAAAGAAATAAAGGCGATCGACAAAACAAGGTCATTAGAGCTATATATGGTACTCTAGATTATAGGTTGATTATTTGTTGTTGTAATAGTAATAAATTTGTTAAAATCTATCCTCAAATAATCATGCATATCAAGGAAATCAATATATATACAAATAAATTATAGTTGCATATAGTTGCACAATTCATTGTGCAATTTTACAGGGACCGGTCGACCGGTCATTATAGGTGCGGTCGACCGTTCCTGTGTAAATTGCACAGTGAACGTGCACACATGCACATAACGTATATATATTTTGAATTCCTGTCTACTGGTCACTTTTTAGCCTGTCGACCGTTTTTGAACAGAAAGCAATTTTTCCAAAAGATACTTCTCTTCTCCAAAGGTTGCATCTCTTAATCTTTCACCAAAGATCATATCTCTTAATGGCAAAGAGTTACAACCATTCTTGTCTATATAAACTAATCCAATTCGTTGATTAAGAACAACGATTTCATATATTCTTTTAATCTAATCTCTGATCTCAATTCTGTATTATAAAAGCTCTAAATTATTTATTGAATCTTTGAAACTATTTCATATCCTTTGATTCAATAATATACTTTCCTTAATCTTTTCAAAACATCATATCGCATACTTTGAGGATAAGATTATAGGAAGGGTGTACTGCTAGTGACAAATCCGTGTTTTCAAGAACATAAGTTGTCAACAACAATTGTATTTGTTCTTTTGTTGAAGTCCTCTGTGTTGTAAGAGGCAAGTGTTGAAGTCCTCAGTATATTAGAGGCGTGAAATCCCGTTCGGTTGTTCGGGTGTTGTAAACCTGTTCCTCCGGGTGAAGCGAGGTAGTTAATAGTGAAAATCCAGATAGAAGTCTGGGACTGGACGTAGGACGGTGCTCCGAACCAGTATAAAAATCTCTGGTGTGATTTTTCTATTTTCTATTTACAATGCTATTATCATCTATTTCCGCATTTGTATTGTAATCCATATTACACGATCCGTGTATACTATATTAGCACATATAATTGTATACACACCGCACTTTCATCTTTTTGTCCACGTGGGGGACTATACCTCGTTTTATTGAGTTTCGTCTCATTTCTTTTGTAGGCTAACGACCTATGGGTTCTTTGGAGTTTCGACTCATTTTTGTGGGCTAGCGACCCATGTTCTTTTATGGAGTTCGGCTCATCAGACGTACCGTTATTGTACTACGACGTTGTTCCGAATTATTCGAGTTTCAGGTTCCTCGAGCATATTGATATTGCACTACGTCGTTGCACCGGCTCTATGGTTAGTGACCATGGGTTAGCGACCCATTTGTGACGCACGTGTTGGTGAGTTTTCATGCTCCCGTTTGTGATAGGCCTCCCCTTTGTGATTTTTGGATTTCTGATTGATGGTTTCTAGAATTTATGTTTCACCAATTTTGCGATTGGCATTGATATATGTGTTAATATTTCTGGTTTGGTGAATAAAATAAAGAATATGACATTCTTTTTTATCTCTGAGATTCTTGTGATATTGTATGATTTTTGTTGTTGTGAAATGTATACTTTTCATAGTGTGGCATTATTATTATCATACGATTTTGTTATATCTCTTATCCGATCTCATTTTTATCTGATATTTATAGCGAGACTGATCCGTTTATTATTTTCTTATTAAATAATACTCGGGTCAGACCGAGATGTTACAGGTGCTTCTGCTTGACTCCTTATCTGGGACCATCATATGACTTTTGTCTAACTACTTCAGATTTGGTAGTTTTTGTTGTTACACGTTCGACATAGAGACTCCTTGATGCATACATATTCTTTTGTCTAGCGCTTCTATCTATTCTTTTGTAATGTAGTGGTTCTTATGTGACCTCTACTTTGATGTACACTTTTATGTGATATATTCATATCTGTTTCCGCCTTTGTGATATGGATATATGTGACTGATTTGTGTTATGCTTATTTCTATATTTGTTTCCGAGGTCCACATAGCCATTGTGTAGTAGCTTTGAGTTTGTGTTTAATATGTCGGATTTCCTCTTGAAATGAAATGCGTGACATACCATTTTACATATCGGTACTCGAATAAAGCAATTGCATGGTTGGTCGCTCCTCAACAGCCTTATTCTTCGTGCTTGTCGACGGCATTACCCTGTAGTGTCCTTGGCTAACGCGAGTATAGAGGTGGGGCATCACAATTGCGTTATCTTTTCTTTGGAGCACAATAGCCCATATTTGATGGATTTTCCTCTAGAAGATTGATTGATTTTGCTTTGGAGCATAAACGACTTATTTTTGATTGATTCCTCTAGAAGATTGCCTCAATCTCTCTTTTGAATCGTGTTTGATTTGATTGTTTTCTTCGTTACCATAATTGGTAATGATTTTGATTGAATTTTTTATTACCATAATAGGTAAAAGATTCTTGTTTTATATGGCACCATCTTAGGTGATGATCTCTACTTGGATCGAACCCCTTCACCGTCTTAGGTGATGATTTAGGTCTTTTATTTAGTGCATTTAGTTAGCTATCTTAAGCAGAACCAAAGAATTACATGATCTCCTTCTAGGAGGCGCTTCAGTCGGGCCTTATAAACGGTACTAAAGGTTGGTTCGGTGCTTTGGCTAGGCCATTTTAGGCGGGAACAGAGGCTTACTCTATCCTCCCTTTAGAAGGTGCTTCAGTCAAGCCTTATTGGCGGTATTGAAGGTAGATCGGTGCTCTGGCCAGGTCATCTTAGGCGGGATTAAAGGCTTATTCCATCCTTCCTTTAGGACGTGCTCTGGCCAGGCTATGCTAATGGGGCCAAAGACTTGTAGATGCTTTTAAGCCAGGTCATTTTTGGCGGGACGAATAGCTTATTCTGACCTCCCTCTAGGAGGTCCTTTGACCATGCCATCTTCACGGGATCAAAGGCTTTTTCCTTTATTTTAGGAGAATCATACTCCTTTTTCACGATCCATCTTGTAGACACACTTGTTTTATTCGAAGAATCTTTCTTATTATTGACTTTTTTAATATCTCTTTACAAATTCTTTAAGCTTTCCTTGTCCTAGGAAATTTTTGATTATCCCTACCTAGTTTTAAGTTTGATCGATGTCATGGCCGTTTGATGATGATAACGAAAATATAGCCTCCTAAGGTTTTATTCATTCTTTGATTGTCTCTTTTGGGAAGGCTAATAATTTAGCCCTTCCTTGGTTAGGAAGTAAATATCTTCATAAGAGGAGGTCGGAAAATAGTTCTTAGAATGTTGCAAACTTTTAGTAGACGGTTCCTTTGAATCCCTCTTAGCTCTTTTAATGTATATGCCAGGCTCTTTAGCCTCCATAGCAAATTTTCTCGCCTCCATAGCAAATTTTCTCGCTAAAGAGCTTTGAGCTTCATTCAATCTATGTGGACAATTAAGCACATTCTTCCACTTTTGAATGAATCGGTCAAAGTCTGTTATTTCTCTTTCAGAGATGGTTTCCCTTGCTTGGAGTTGGATCTTTTAATTAACATGACTATGCATAGCTTAATTGATGTGATTAAATAGTGCCAAGAATCAAGAGTAGGCTGGTTTGAATGATTCCTTAACGGGATCTGCTTGGTAGTGATAAATCCTTCAATTTTTATAAATGTAGGTCAAAGGAGGTTTCCTCTTGCGGGTTAAACCAAGATGGCGAATCAAGCCCTCCTTTTAGCGCCAAAATATTAACGAATTTATTCATCAATCCCAAAAGCGTGATGAAAGTGAACTTGGTTAAGGAAAAGCTAAGGCAATCCTAGGCTATTTTGCAAGGAAGGCACATGCTCCATGTCGAATCCATGATAATCTTGAATGTATAAGTGTTTAGGAATCCAAAGCATGATCGAAATAATGGGTGCTTGAAAATTCGAAACAAGATATTATTTAAGTTGTGATTGAAGCCTTATGTCAATGTGTGTTCAATAGCAAGGCCAAAGTTGTGTCCAAATCATAAAGACATAAGAATCATAAGCTCAAGCTATGTCATTTTATTCAATATGCTACGCGATTGCAATTGTGCAAGCCCTGATTTGTATAGAATTACAATTGGCATAAAAATCCCCAAATTGATTTAGGGTTAAAAATTTAAAATGTAAGAAATGAGAAAGGAATTAATTGCCCCTTTCCTCCATGCCGCCAGGTCCGTATTCATAGGGGTTGAGAGGTGCGACAAGGCTGCTATGTGTTCCTTCCAACATCAATGGCTTCTAGCATCAATGACTTCTTTGATGGCGCTCGGTATTATGCTTTGATTTAACGTTTTACGACATTCCTTTCGACATTGATGAATTACAACATCATTAGAGTTGGTGAGCTTTGACATTCACTCTTGACAGTTCTCATTACTACCTTAAAAAGTAATGGCCTTCGACATCATCTGAATGCTTAGTTGATGAAGTGCGACATCAGTGATAGGTGGCACCGAAGAGATGCGGTAGCGAATTGATGCGGAATTGTTATAATGCGATATGTATTTTGTACATAGTTAGTAGGTGGAAAATAGAAGTGCACAGCTCCTTGAGGATTAAATCCCTCGTTGGGAATCGGTTACCAACGACATGTGAGTTTGATGATATATGGTATAGATAAGACGCGACATTAATGGCATACAATATCTTCAAGCACACTAATGACTTGCGATATGCTTTCCTTAGACATTATCATTTCCCTGATGATGTGTAGAATTAATGGTATGCAACATCATTGCAAGCTCTTGACGTCCTTTCACTTGCTAGTTTTCAACATAGGTTTTCATGCTGATGAAATGCGGCATTCCATATCACACTAATGTTATGTGATGTCCTTTAAGGCGCTTTTGGAATGTTATATTCTTTGTTGTAAGTTTTTTTACCTTCACAATCAACTATCCCCTCTTGTATGCATTCTTGCGGCATCCTAATTGTTGACATGCTTAACATCGATATTCTTTCATATCTTCGGCATTAATGTTTGTAGTAACACCAACCATGATGTTTCTGTCTTTAATGAAAGCAGATTGGGTAATATCAATTATTTTAAATATTCTAGTGCTTAACCAATTTGTTAAAACCTTACAAATAATTTTACGACAGCAGTTTATGAGTGAAATAGATCTAAAAACCTTAAGCTCTACTACTTCCACTTTCTTATGGAGTAGAATTACGCTAGCGAAGTTAAATCTTCTATGAAATATTGTTATGAAACTCATTAAACATTTTGATTAGGTCATACAAACATAATTAATAGTTTATATAACCAGGTATGTATATATTCAATCATTTATATTCTAGAAGTTTGTTTTAAATATGCGAGTTTAAGATATATTGAAGTAGTCCTTCCCAAATAAGCAAGAGAACCAGTTTAGATGTTAGATCTAGTTTTAATTAAGAATCTATTAAGGGTTTGTATGAAAGTAAGTGAAAGATCTTTCTATTTCTCTTAAATACCAAACCTTCCACATTTATATATTCCTGTATATTTACTTCAGATCTACATGTTCTACCTAGTCAACCATATTAAACATATTGTATTTAGGTATGTACATTTATCTTTGAAATTATATATACATATAAATAAATAAATAAATGATATATATATACACATATTTCTAAACTATATATATAGTGGTGTTAATGTATACAAACCATATACATATATTATAGTACATTCAAACGTAAGTATATACCTAAGCATCTATTCCTGGTATGCATGTGAATCATATGTACATGTAAGTATAATATATATGTATATACAATAGATATAAATCCAAATATATATATGTATGTATGTATGTATATAGTTATACATATAGTCACTTATTATTATGATGTAATGTTAACGTATGAATATATTAGATATATTTAAAATACATATTAAATAAATTTAAATAATATGATCAATTAAATATATAAGAATATTGAAAAATAAAATATGATTTTATTTCAATATAGTTAATAGATTGCATAAGTCTGTTTGGATCCAAATAGAGATTATTTTTTTGAAATTTACCCTTTTCACCCACGATCAAAATGAGGCAGACCCTACATTTGTTAGGAAGCATGTAGAGATTCATATATCATGAGTAATAATCTATAAAAGAGATGTTTTTGACCATGTATGTCCATGACTCGACAATATATATCTATACGTTTGATCTCTAATATATATGAACTCTTATTGGCACCTTTCTTTAACTTTTTAGTTTGCTTTCCCTTTATGCAGTCCATACAAGTGTCGAAGTTGGTAAATTCTAGAGTATCATGTACTCCTTTATTGTTAATTTTCTCTATGGAGATATGTCATGATATCTAGTGCCATAATTTAGAGAGATCCTCATTTATAACACATCTCATATTGCCAGTGTGAAAATGCATAGAATTATAAGTCTTATTATTTTGTAAATTAATGGAAAAGAGATCATCAGGAAAAATATCACATCCAACAACATCATATTTATAAATTAAATTGAAATAGGTTTTATAAAAGTTTAATGAATATCCCAAAGGCACAATCCTTGATACCGAAATCAAGTTTAATCACGAAACTTGGAACATAAAATGTTTGTTCTAATTGCAAAATGAAACCAGTACTTGAATCAAACAAATAGTTCTTATAGCTTTCATATGTAAGGCATTTTGTTTTTTGATAAGATGCTTTGCTCACTTCCCATTGGCTTCCTTAGGTTTGTTATACCTTGCATGGAATTTGAAATGTGGATCACCTGAGTTAATACCGAATTTAATTATATTAGATTTCATAATCAACAAATGAAGTTGGATTACCTTTATTAGCAAGCCATTTCTTGAATTTGGCACATTCCTTCTTTATATGTCCCTTATTTTTAGAAAAAAACTTGGAATCTTTCTGGATGTCATTCTTAAGCAGTATTTTATTTTTCCCTTTGTTATTGCCTTGTGATTTCCTCGTTCCATGTGTTACCAACATTGTACTTGGACCTTGTTCCATCATCCGCCTCCCTTCCTCTTGAACACAGATGGTCATGAGTTTCCTTAACTGAGCCATAAAATCCCTTACTTTCATGATATGATCACGCACAATTTTCACAGTGTGAGCCTTAGGGATGAGAACTTCATGATTAGGTACTTTCTAGTGCCTTAACTAAAGTGGCAAGTTGCTCTTCGTGGGCTTTTAGCAAGTCTTGAACCTTTTTCAGTCTAACCCATAGACCCATGAATGTTGACACAAATTATTGTCATAATGTACATAATGTTAAGCCGATTGGATAGCTTCCATCACTTATATAGCATGATGTCAGCTTCAATATTAATATCAATAATTATCAGGGTTCATTTTCCTAATAGCATAGTTTGCACCCATCCACCCCAAATGAAGAAGAATTCTCTCCTTCCATATCTTATAGTAATCCCCTTTCAGATCAAGGATATCACAGCGAATATAAGAATACTGTGCATGTATAATATCTACGTAAAAGTAAAAATTACTTACTTATGTCAAATTTAGTCTTAAAGCTATTTAAACTTTATTGATGTAATTCATGCTTGAAAATTAAATCTCACTGTACTTTAGTTGCCACACATTTAGACTAACATTCGTTTAACTTCTCAGATCTTTGTTTCCAACTACCTCTGCTCACCTTTTGACCTTTAGCCACCTTCCTCCAACGGAAGATGTCCAAAATGAGCTAGAATGAGCCAGAAGGTCCACCCTGGTTCAATCATGTGCCTCCACGCCATCATTGCAGATCTCAGGAAATTTTTAGGTTCCGTGGTTAGATATTCAAAATGGGTAAGGATCTTTCGGGTTTTTGGCTGCTACTATTACATATTTTAGGCTTCACTTTTTTTAGGATTTGGTCTATCTTGTGTTGGAATTACTATTGAATGAAAATAAACCTTAGTCCCACATTGCCAAGATTGTAAAGCTATTCTAATATATTAATAGCTTTGCAATGAAGGGGTTGGGGCCTAGGGGCACCCAAATGTATGCTTCGTTGTGTGCGCGCCGCCGCCGCCGTCCGTCCGTCCGACCGAACCAAAATGTGTATATTATCATTCATGTGGGGGATTGTTGGAATTCCTATTGAATGAAAATAAACATAAGTCCCACATCATCAAAATTGCAAAGCTATTCTAGTATATTAATAGCTTTGCAATGAAGTGGTTGGGGCCTAGGGGCATCCAAATGTATGCTTCGTTTTGAGGAGGGAGATCATGCATCTCCACCACATATGCGCGTGCGCGCCGACGCCGTCCGTCCGACGGCCGGGCCGGGCTCAGGTTTGGGTTTGGGTCTAATATGATCCTATTTTTACTGCAAAACTGGATCGGGCTTTCTGACAGTTGCAGGCTATACGAACAGGTGCGAATCTGTTCATAAGCGGACGTGGATTGAATAAGGGAGTGCGACTTATGAAGCGGGCACGGGATTTTGGCGAATAGATGGAAGCGGGTGCGAACCGTTAGACGCGAACGGGCGTGACCCGACTGAAGAAGCAGTGCGACGCGAATGGATGCGAGGAGCAGGTGGGTGCGACCCGTTAACGAATAGTAGCGGTTCAAAAGGCAACGGGTGCGACCCGTCAAGCGGACGCGGCTGTTTGAAGGGATGCGGACAAAATTATAAATAAGAGAGAATCCTGATCACATTCTCATTCCATTCCAATTCTAAGTTCTTCCGCTTCTTCTTTTCTACTGCTCTGTACACTATATCACAGAATTGACATACTCATTACAATCTCGTGCAGATTACGTCTGTTGTATCTTGGAAACTTTAAATAAAGTCTTAAGGAAATTATTACGACAAGTCTCGGACGGAATTTCATTCTTCAAACCGGTTAGGTTTATAATTGATTTATATGTTTATTTATATATATCACTTTTGTTTCTACGTCGTACTATTTCTTTAAATAGTATAATGTTTGCTCTATCGCTATAGTTATTATTACTATAGTTGTTAAATTGTGGTTGTAATTTAATTACGACATATTGTTTAATTTAGCAAATATAGACTTTCTGAGTAGTGGAAATCTGATTGATAAACTTGTGAGACGAGTTTATAATTGATTATTCTCTGTTTTGGTATACTAGACGTATAACATCTTAAGACTTTCCTGTTTTTTGCTAAAACAGAGATGGCAACAATTGAATTATCGACAAAGGCTACTACCCAGGCCTGATCCTTTTAAAGGAGATGGCGACGATTTTCTAACATAGCAGAATCAGACGTTATTTTATCTCACCGCACTCGGTCTGCAATGGTATCTCGAGGAGGAGGAACCGATTCCTGTGCCAGGCAAGGAATCAGATGTTGATATGTGGAAGCATTCTGATTTTTTATGCAAAAGCTATATTCTGAATTGTCTAGACAAGGTTTTATACAAAGTATATCAGCCTCTAAAGACAACAAAAGCACTCTGGAATGCACTTTCCACGAAGTATAAGACGCAGAATATCAGTCTTAAGAAATTCATTGTAGACAAATTCATGAACTACAAGATGGTCGACTCCAAACCGGTGACTACTCAACTACATGAACTGCAAATCATCATTCATAAACTCGAAGCGGAAGGTCATAAGGTTGAAGAATCGTTTTTGGTTGAAGCCATCGCGAGAAAAATGCCGCCGTCATGGAGAGAATTACCGCAATTATCTAAAGCATAAGAAGAAGGAAATCTCTTTATAGGATCTTATAGTCCGACTAAAAATTGAGGCAGATAACCGTGGAGTTACAAAACAAAGCGAGGAGGTATTTGTGGCTGAAGGTTCAAAGACCAAAAACAAAAAGAAGAATTTCCAGAAGAAAAGGAAAGCTCCAAACAACAAACCAAAAGACAACAAACGAACCAAAAAGTTTAATGGCGAGTGTTGGGTTTGTGGAAAGGTTGGACATGCCACTAGAGATTGTAGACTCAAAAAGAACCGCAACAAAGAGGCAAATATAATAGAAAACATGGAAGTAGACGGGTCCAACTTCTCGGCAGTTGTATCTGAATGCAATTTGGTTCAGAATCCTAATGGTGGGTAGACACAGGCGCTACTCGTCATGTCTGCTCTGACAAATCCATGTTTTCTACATACGAGAAATTCGATCACGAAGAAAAATTCTATATGGGTAATTCTGCAGTATCCATGATCGAAGGCAGTGACACGGTAATCCTCAAGTTTACTTCTGGAAAAACTGTCAAGTTGAATAACGTGCTCCATGTTCCAAACATACGCAAGAATCTCATCTCTGGTGTAGTGCTATCAAAGAAAGGATTCAAAATTATGTTCGAGTCAGACAAGATGGTTCTGTCCAAGGTTGGAATGTATATCGAAAGGGAATATTTATGTGATGGCCTATTTAAGGCAAATATAGCCGTTATCGGCAATAAAACTATGTATGTCTGATTGTGCTATTAATAAAATTGAAGTTTCTTACTTGCTCGAGCACGAAATTTTACTATGGCATTATAGATTGGGGCACATAAATTTCCGAAAAATGAAAATATTATTAAACTTGGGATTAATTCCAAAATTCCAAGTAGATAAGAACTACAAATGTGAGGACGTGTGTAGAAGCAAAAATGGTTAAAAAAACTATTTCAATCCGTTGATAGAAGCACCGAGCCACTAGGTTTGGTTCATACAGATTTATGTGATTTTAAATCACTACCTACAAGAGGTGGGAAAAAGTACTTTATCACTTTTATTGATGACTATACATGATATTGCTATGTATATCTTTTAAATAGTAAGGATGAAGCTATTACATCGTTTATAAAGTACAAAGCTGAGGTAGAAAATCAGTTAAATAAAAAGATCAAGATATTGAGATCTGATCAAGGTGGAGAATATGAATCACCATTCGAACAGTTCTGCACCAAAAATGGTATAATTCATCAAACAACAGCTCCATATTCACCACAACAAAATGGTGTAGCCATGAGGAAGAACATAACGTTAAAAGACATGATTAATGACATGCTTTTAACCTCTAGTCTACTGACGAATTTGTGGGGGGGAAGCCTTAAATATGTCTAATCAATATTAAACAAAGTCCCTCACAATAAAACAGGAACAATTCCATATAAGTTATGGAAAGGACACAAACCAAGTTTTAAATACCTCAAAGTGTGGGGGTGCTTGGCAAAAGTTCCAGTTCTGCCTCCCAAGAAAGTCAAACTTGGACCAAAAACAGCAGATTGTTACTACTTAGGGCCGGCCCAAAATAGTAGTACCTATAGATTTTTGTTATTCAAGTCTGATATAGCTGATATTCATGTAAATACAATCATGGAATCTAGAGATGTCTCATTCTTTGAAGACGTGTTTCCGCACAAAAGGAATGAAGGGAATAATGTCCCTAAAAGGACAAGAGAAGAATCAAGCAATTCACATGAAGATGAAACTCATCATGAGATTGAGGAAGTTGAACCAAGAAGAAGCATAAGGGCTAGGACTTCCAAGACATTTGGTTTGGATTTTCTCACATATGTGTTAGAACACGAACCTCAAACGTACAAGGAAGCAATGTCATCTTCTGAGTCTTCATGTTGGAAAGAAGCAATCCAAAGTGAGACTGATTCAATTCTAAGTAATAAAACTTGGGAAATTATTGATATTCCACCTGGAATAAAACCTACTGGCTGTAAATGGATTTTCAAAAAGAAAATGAAAGCATATGGCTTTATCGACAAGTATAAAGTCAGATTAGTAGCCAAAGGATATCATCAAAAAGAAGGAGTAGACTTCTTTGATACATATTCGCCGGTAACACGAATAACCTCTATAAGAATGCTAATAGCAATTGCATCGATCTATAAGCAAGAAATTCATCAAATGGATGTAAAGACAGCATTCTTAAATGGAGATCTCGATGAGGAGATCTACATGGAGCAACCTGAAGGTTTTGTTTCCAAAGGAAATGAAAACAAAGTCTTTAGATTAGTAAAATCATTATACAGACTAAAACAAGATCCAAAACAATGGCATGTAAAATTTGAAAGTGTCATGATGAGAAATGGTTTTCATATAAATGAATGCGATAAGTGTGTTTATTATAAACAAATTGGGCAATCATATGTGCTGATTTGTTTATATGTAGACGATATGTTAATATTTGGTCTAAATACTCAGGTAATAGAGGCCATAAAGAAGATGTTAATTAGCAATTTCGATATGAAAGGCTTAGGAGTTGAAGATGTTATTTTGGGAATCAAAATAATAAGAACACCTAATGGAATTGAATTATCTCAGTCACACTATGTAGACAAAGTGATTGAAAAATTTCAAAATTTTGGAATTAAAGGAGTAAGAACACCTTTTAATCCATCAGAAGTACTGCATAAAAACACTAATGAGAGTGTAATGCAACTGAAATACTCTCGTGTAATAGGATGTCTCATGTATCTCATGAATTGCACAAGACCAAATATAGCTTATGTAGTAAGTAGACTAAGCAGATATACAAGCAATCCAGGAAAAGAATACTGGAAAGCACTAATGAGAGTGCTTGGATAGCTAAAAAAGAGCACAAATTATTCCTTACATTATGAAAATTCCTGCCATCCTAGAAGGATATAGTAATACAAATTGGATTGTTGATTCAGAGGAATCAAAATCAACAAGTGGTTATGTCTTTACCTTAGCAGAGGCAGCAGTGTCGTGGAAATCTACTAAACAAACATGCATAGCTCGATCCACTATGGAATCGAAGCTCATCGCTTTAGATAAAGCATGCGAAGAAGCAGAATGGCTTTGTCACTTTTTAGAAGATATTCCGTTTTGGCCTAAACCTGTACCGACCATATGCATACACTGTAATAACCAAGCTGCGCTAAGTAGAGCGCACAACTTTGTGTATAATGGAAAGTCACGATATATTCATCGACGCCATAACATAGTTAGGCACACTACAACAAAAATACCCTATTACAACTGCCAAAAACAGTTGTAATAGGTCTATTCCAACTGTAATAAAGTCCTATTATTTTACAATTATATTCGATAGTTGTAATAAAGTCCTATTATTTTACAATTATATTCGATAGTTGTAAAATATATTTTTACAACTGTTTTTGGCAGTTGTAGAAATTTTTTTACAACTACTTTAGGCGGTTGTAAAAAATATTTTACAACTACTATTGGCAATTGTAGAAGACTATTTTACAACTGTGATTGGCAGTTGTGGTAAAAAATACAAAATAAAAAAAATTAATTTCTACACACATTTTGCAAGTGTAGCAAGAAGCAGATAAGTATAAATAATACAATAAAAATAACCTTGTAAGCAATTCAAACGTTACATTATTATTATTTACAAAATTAATACATCAAACAAACCAAATAACCAAATCAAAGCAGTTATAATCATTGTCATATTCAATCAAATTGTAATATGTTTTATTTTTTGTACCTTAGTAAATGCAACAAAATAATTCGATGTTATCTCAAATGATCACGGTTTGACAAACAGAAATGGCTAAACAGTATGTAAAAACGCAGTTGCAGTTTCTATGCCTTCATCCTTGCATAAAAAAGCGCGGTGTTCAAGTCCTATGCTCAACAACATTTCTATATTCTGCCGGTTTTACATGCCTATGCTTAGCAACTTTATTGAGCTCATGACTTCGTAACTCACATGTGCAGCACCTATTCTTTAATTGAGAAGAAACATCTACACTGATCTGTATCTCATTGTAGTTGAGAGTGTGTAAAACAGAGAAGATACTTTGAATTGAAGATCTATGAGCTAAATTTAATTGAATTTTAATTGCATATAGCACAAGCGAAGTTGTTTATGGGTAAAAAAAACAATAAAATGTGACATGGTGATCTGCAAACATTTATTGAAGATGTTCTCATATTATATTAGTATCTTCTATTAAAGATTATTTAATTATTTCTTGGATTTGATGATGAATGGTAATAATAATAGTCTAAAAGCAAATATTGGTGATGATGAAAAGCATACTGCAATGCTTTGCCGATTAGAATGTTACTTAGCATTTTTTCGAGAGTGCCATGACATTGAAGTTCAATAAATTTGGTATATTCTGATCATGCTCTTAATGACTCCCACAACATCCTGTTAGCAAAGTATGAGTAAATTTAAGAAATCGTTATGAAAGATGATCATAAATGAATAAGAAAACCTAATCTTCAGTAACCATGATCTGACTTGAATGAAGACAATATGATCTAACTTGAGGAAACAAATTTAATGTAGTTAGCATGAACTGGAAGTTAAATAATGAAAGCTAGTAACTCTATATGAAAATACTCATCATCATCACCACCACCACCACTACCATTATTGTACAACATTAATCCAGTAAACTTAGTCAAAACCAACCAACAAAATTAATGTAGTGAATAAGCTAGAAGTTGGCTTAGCCAAGAACTTATAGAGAAGTATAATAAACCTTGCCAAACTTGGCTAAGCAATAATTAACTACTACTTTCAGTTATTTCATTTGTTTTTAGGGTTTAACATATTTCATCAATTCGTACCACCATAGGATATATGTAGACTATGTGTTTGTACGAAAAGAAGAGATGATGTATATTACCTTTAGTAAGCTCTTAGGTGATGACGGACCACAAGATATTACCTGGGATTTCCTCCCATCAAGCTGATATAGTACTCCTGAAATACACCATTTGTAGATAATTGATTAATAACAAACTCTTTTGTTTAAAATAAACGAGCTTAAAAGGTAAATATACCATCAACGCACGAGAAGCAAATGAAATGTTCGTTGACATCTGCAGAAGCTGTCAAGTGAAAAATAACCATTTGAGACACAAGCACGCATGGCAACTATTGAAACTGAAAATAGTAAGTAACATTTCATTGTTGCTTGGCTTCAAATTCTTCCATTATTTTCATCATGTTTTTCTCCGATTCATAACTTGACTGTGGTTATCAATAAATACATCTTCTGCATACAGTAAAATGTAGAAGTGACATATTGTATTGCTGAATTTGAATCATCCAACCAACTACTATTAAGCTAGAAAAACTCTAACTAATCAATGCATTTCATACGCCTGTCTCATAACAAAATTATTGTGTCAAGCATTACCATTGAGTATTGAAATCAAAATGCCAAAATTAAAAAAAAAGCAGACATGCATGAATCGTGCTATGAAGGAATAGAATAAACAAGTGACTCTGAGCGATGCAAATTAGAAGAAACAAATGTGATGTAAACCCTATCTACCAAGTACTCGAATTTCAAATCTGAAACAAAGCACGATCATCGATTACCTAAAGCGAGCGACAAGAAGTTCGTATCATTATTGACTTTCTCTGGGCCGATTTCAGAATCAATACAACCCGAGCAGCTTCCAGATCTAGAAGCCTTGATTTTTTTCAGACCTCGAAAGTTTCTTAAATCATTCCCGGCGTGATTGTTTTGTTGAGGAGAAGAAACCTTTTGAGGCGGAAGTATTGTTTTGGAGCAATGATTTTTTTAACCAGCTGTGTCTAAGAAGGTGGAGGTTTACAATGAAAAATAGGATTAGAGCCAAAAAAATTGAGCGATTGGAGCCAAAAATTTAGAGGGATGGAGCCAAAATTTTCGCTATTTAAACCAATAGAAATACCTATATATGTCAAAGAAATTGGTCATAAAAGAGAATACCCAGATGCGTGTGAAATTATAAATTGTTATTTTCGAATTTTCTAATTTTAACGAACATTATTGTTTATTATAAACTTTTATTAAAAAAACTATTAAATTTTTTAAATATTATTATTAGTTCTAATAATTAAATATCAAATACCTATATACTACAAATGCTTTTGGCAAATGTAAAAGGGTGGTTTTGTTGTTGTATGATTAAATATTATTTTTTAATTATTAATATTTATTATTACTTCTTAAATATTAACGTCAATTAATATTTATTAAACATTAATTCTTATTTATTTGTTATTATTATTTATTAATTATTAGACAGTAATTAGTAATAGTAATATTTCATTTTTCAAATTAATTATTAGTTATTATTATTTAATATTAATTATTAATTATTAATTATTAATTATTAATTATTAATTATTAATTATTAGTAATAGTACTTATTTCATTTTTCAAATTAATTATTAATTATCAAAATCTAGTTAATAAACATTAAATGTTACTACTTAATTATTAATGGTTACTTAACAATTATCATTTTTTAAATATAATTTATTTAATTTTAATTTATTAAATTAATACTATTTCATTTTAATTATTATTATTTAATATATAACTATTAACTATTATTATTATTATTATTTAACATTGATTTTTAAATTTCATTGTTACTATTTAATTTTTATTTAGTTAATTATTCTTATTACAAAAAAATTATTATTAATAGTTAGGTACTATTATTTGATGGTAATTATTATTTATAAATTATCAATTAAATAGTTAGTATATAATTATTAGTTATAATTACGTCATATTTCAAATTATTGTTATTTAATAGTATTTATTTTTTATTATTAATTTTCTTATTAATTACTAATTATTATTGATTATTATATTTTTAATATCAATTATTAAATATTAATTATTAATGTTATTTTTTATTTCTTAATTATTAATTACTATTATTAATTATTAATTATTAATTATCAATAATTAATTCTAATTTATTAATTATTAGTTATTATATTAATTATTAATTATATTGAATAGTAATTACTAATATTAATTATTTCATATTTCAAATTAATTATTATTATTTAATAGTAATCAATATTTATTATTGATTATCGATTATTATATTTCAAATATCAATTATTAAATATTAATATTTATATTATTTTTAGATTATTGATTATTAATGTTAATTATTAATTATTTAAAATTAATTCTAATTTATTAACTATTATTTATTTAATAATTATTAATTATTATATTAATTATTAATTATATTGAATATTAATTATTATTATTATTATTTACTTCATATTTTAAATTAATTATTATTATATAATAGTAATTATTATTTATTATTAATTTTCTAATTAATTATTAATCATTAAGTGTTAATATTTAATTATAATTATTAACTAATTACTACAACCGGTAAACAAAAAGTTATAATATACAGCTATTACCACTGAAAAAAGAGTTATTAAAAATATGCATTTATTACAACTAGCAAAAAAGGTTGTAATAGGCATCTATTACAACTGATAAAGAAGAAGAGTTGTAAAAAATAGGCATCTATTATAAATAGCAAAAAAATATTGTAACAGGGATATATTACAACTAACAGAAAAGAAGAGTCGTTAAAAATAGACATCTATTACAACTCGCAAAAAAAGATTGTAATAGGCATCTATTACAACTGGCAAAAAAGAAGAGTTGTTGAAATTAGTTTATTACAACTTTCTGAAAAAAAGAGTTGTAAAAAACTTCTATTACAACTGACAAATTATGATAGTTGTAAAAATACATTTGTAATAGGGTGGTTTTGTTGTAGTGGCAGTTACTCTCAAATGGAACTATTTCCATAGATTATGTGAGAACAAATGATAACCTAGCGGATCCATTTGCTAAAGGTTTATTAATAGAGAAAATTGACTGCGCATCGAGGGGAATGGGTTTAAAAGGCTAAACCACCAAGTGTTATCTTATACTGAAACATATCCTAGCGACTGGAGATCCCACGGACTAGGATCAATAGGCAAACCAGTTCTGAATAACTCAAGACGTAATGCATTTGCGTGGAGATTGTCGAACTCCATTCCTATGGTGCACAATATAAATGCATGCCTACAGAAGTATTTAAAGGTTAAAACTATGTTTTTTAATGACGACCAAATCTTGGAAATAACAAGTGGGGTATATGTAGGATACTCTTAATGGTTACGACCACCTATGTTAGTGTGAGCTGGGTCGGCTCTATGAGAATATTAAAGGCTTATATATTCTTAAAACACTCGCAGAACCAAAAATTATTCGGGACCAAAATGAACACAACCAAGAGATTGGATGTGAAGCGAATCAATGCTTCATAAAGCTTATTTTCTGGATATCCAATAAAGGCTGACGGTTCAAGATGAAATAATTCACCGATTAGCCAAGTAGATCCGATAAGTTTTAAATAGGGAAAGTTCAAAGTGAAATATCTACTTATCCACGATAAAGCATTATTCCATATGTACTCTGTGATATTTCGCTTTGTGTAGGGGATGTGTATATTATCATTCATGTGGGGGGTTGTTGGAATTCCTATTGAATGAAAATAAACATAAGTCCCACATCGCCAAAATTGCAAAGCTATTCTAATATATTAATAGCTTTGCAATGAAGGGGTTGGGGTTCCCAAATGCGTGCTTCGTTGTGAGGAGGGAGATCATACATCTCCACCACACACGCGCGCGCGTGCCGCCGTCGTCGTCATCCATCCGACCTAACCGGGCCGAGCTGGGCTCGGGTTTGGGCTTGGGTCTAATATGATCCTATTTTTACTGCAAAACTGGGCCGGGCTTTCTGATAGTTGCAGGCTATACGAATAGGTGCAAATCTGTTCATAAGCGGATGCGGATTAAATGAGAGGGTGCGACTTCTGAAGCGGACGCGGGATTTTGACGAACAGACGGAAGCGGGTGCGAACCGTTAGATGCGAACGGGTGCGACCTGACTGAAGAAGTGCGGGCCTAACTGAAAATGCGAACGGGTGCGACCCGACTGAAGAAGCAGTGCGACGCGAACGGATGTGAGGAGCAGGCGGGTGCGACCCGCTAAAGAACAATAGCGGTTCAAAAGGCAACGGGTGTGACCCGTCAAGCGGGCGCGACTGTTTGAAGGGATGCAGACGAAATTATAAATAGGAGAGAATCCTGATTAAATTCTCATTCTATTCCAATTCTAATTTCTTCTGCTTCTTCTTTTCTACTGCTATATACACTATATCACAGAGTTGACATACTCATTACAAACTCACGCATATTACGTCTGTTGTATCTTGAGAGACTTTAAATAGAGTCTTAAGGAAATTGATACGACAAACCTTAGACGGAATTTCCTTCTTCAAACCGGTTAGGTTTATAATTGATTTATATAGTTATTTATATATATCATTTTTGTTTCTACGTTGTACTATTTCTTTATATAGTATAACGTTTGATCTATAGCTATAGTTATTATTACTATAGTTGTTAGATTGTGGTTGTAATTTAATTGCGACATATTGCTTAATTTAGCAAATATAGACTTTCTGAGTAGTGGAAATCTGATTGATAAACTTATGAGACGAGTTTATAATTGATTATTCTCTGTTTTGGTATACTATACGTATAACATCTTGCTGTGGGGTGATCCTACAGTGTGCTTTCTTTGGCCTTGTTCTTTTGCCCACATGTTTTTAGATGGGCTGTGTTTCTTTTTCCTCCAATTGTTTTATACCATGTCTTTCTTTCATCCCTTCAAAAACATTACCACTCTGATTGCCTTGTCGCAGCAGGTGTGTGTTTTCCTTGAGGTCGAGTGTCATGCTTAAATTAAATGGTTGAGGATGATGGTTTGCTAGGAACAGCTAGTGCATGTCTATCTTTGGTTGTGGCTTGTGAATTTTAGTTGCTTGGTGCCTATGTACTCTAGGTGGAAATTAATAGTCATACACTATGTTTGTTGAAAAGGAAATGCACAATTATGAATGAAGTTTCTACTTCTAGCTTGTAAGGAAAGTTTGGCATGTTATGGAATATATTCACCTTGAATGAAAAAAGGGTTTGCTGCTGAAAGTTGGTCCCCTACGGAATTTTGTGGGCATATCTCGTGTATGTTATGTGCTTGTCCATGTAAAAGCGTATGAAACGTGATTGTATTTTGTTAAAGTGCTTGTATTATTGTGAACCTAGTCTTAAAGCATTATAAGCGTGTGTTGTAACGTATGGTCGTTGAGGTCTATCAACCTCACACCTATTTTAATATTTTATAAAAGTGGATGGTCTACTAAAACCGGTCTGCCTTGCAAAAAAAAAGTTTCGAGTCTAATGAAATAAAAATTCTAATGGGCTAAAATTCTAATTCAATAGATTCAAATAATTATGTATGACAAAACTATCAAGGTATTTACTAAATACATATTACTCGATATTTTATCGTAATTAATAATACACATGTAATAAAAATTCTTGTGTGCTAGAATTTACTGCATTATATATAATTAACTACAAGAAGTCATATAATATAAATATTTATACCAATTAACGTCTTTAAGTGATCCTAATTAATATATAATTTTTTTTTATTGAATTAAAGATCTTGTGGCTATTCTCTAATCAAATCGAACAGTATATGGACCACTATACATTAAATCGACCCGCACTTGAATTTATGAACAAAATAAAACTATGAGGCGAAGCATAGTTTTAATTTTCAGCAACAAAATAATAATTTTACAAATAAATCCTTTTTTTTTCAAAAGAAAATGAGATCCTATGCATATATTCAATTAAATCCAATTATACCATGGTGAATAAACACAAAGCTAGAAAGGGAATAAATCTTATGACCATTTAAAATTACTTCCAACCATTAATGAACTCATCTCCTTCAAGCCTTCAAAGTCTTATCACTATCTTTAGATGGTGTAGAAAATGAATGAATGAGCAATTGAATTTGGAGACCGAAACTTGAATTTTTGTTAAGCTCAATCGAGCTTTAACAGTCGTGTCCGCTAAGCATTCTAAAATGAGTTACTAAATTAAAAGTACACAATATTAATGGTCATTTGTGACAATTTCAATCATGGATGATTAACGTATAAACACAAGGTGGACCATTAATCTTTCAAAAATGAAAAGGCACGTGTATACCTTACAAATTTGCATTTTAAATAGACATGTTAATAGATTGGGCTCAATCAAAGCAGCTAAAAATCCAAATCGAGCCGGGCCGCCAGAGTCGTTACCCAAGCACTATTTAAACATGTTGGTCATGAATTGTTAGCTTGCAATTTGTCTAAACTAATGTATACGCAAAGTCCATCAAGGACACGATGACATCCGGATCTCAAACAAAACTGTCAAAAAATCCACAAGCAAACAAACAACTTAGCATATGGCATAGTATGTATATGTTTGAAGTTTGAACTATGAACAAGCAACAGTCAATACTGAATCCAAATTGAATCAACATTCATATTATCAAAGATAAATTTGGATCCGGATTAATTAATTGAGCGGATTTAAACCAAACCCAACTAAGAAATCAATACGTTCAATAACATTTGTTTAAAATAATACAAGAAAATGAGTATAACCCCGATGATAATTGTTTACATGTGTCTCAAATTGGTAGGCACGTCTAGCAATCGGCCGGTTTGACTGCCCCCAAGTCGCAATCTATGACCAAAACCCAAGGCAATGAAATCTAAATATTTACAAAAGAAACGTGATTTGCCGAAAAGTTGCAAACAGCATCTTTCTACACGGACACGTGTCTCCAGGTTGAAGGCAAATCGCCTTCTTCCTCGTGTGAACAAGCATCAGCCGTACATTTGGGACCATTTTCAAGATCAACGGCTGTGATGACACTAAAAGAAATGCTGCTTTCACGTGATTTAGTGCATATTCATTCACACCTTGAAGAGTTTAGTTCATAATTTTGTTTACACAATTTCGGCTGCACAACCATTATTGAGTGCAACACAAGTACAGATTAAAGCTTCATTTTGTCATTTTGTACGAGTATACACAAAAACGTTTGATTTTCAAATAAATTCATATATTATTAATAAATATATATATATATAAAAAAGGAGTCTGCAACAAAAGAAAGCAGATCATTCCCCCAGCTCCACAGTATGGATGTACAAAACAAATGACTACTCGACTTGTATAATTACTTATAGATATATAACATTACATAAAATCGCTTACATCAAGCAAGCTTGGAATTTGAAAATTAAAAAGTTCGCTGCAGTAGCTATCACGTTCGTCTTCGGTGCTGCTGTTAAAATGCACAGACGAAGAATTCAACTGATCAGTAGCGGAACTTGAAATAGGTGTCGACATAACCGATGCAGCACTGGCATTCATGTTCATGTTCATATTCATATTCATGTTCATATTCACATCCATATTGTAGTCTAGGCCATTATTGTTCTGCACATAAGCACTAGAGTCCTCTGCAGAGACATACTGTTGATCATAAGGCATTGATTGGTCAATATTTGCATAACTTGTGGTAGCACTTTGCATATTCGGCATACTTGGCTGTATGAACTGAGACTGGTCGTTGACAAAGAAAGCACTGTTGAGGTCATTCATTTGTGGATTATTGCTTGCAAGAAGGTTTGACGCAAATCTTAACAGTTGATCGGTAGGGTTTAGTCCTAGAGTTCTCGAAATGTAGTCGATATCTTGACATGAAGGAATGCCGCCATTACCAGTGTTGTTATTATTGATAAACAATGATGGATTTGTGAGTATCGAAGAGAGGTCGAGGAGATCGAGTCGAGGGCTGTGAGTCACTGGATCGATACCCATACGAAGAAGCCTTTTTCTGATATGCGTGTTCCAGTAGTTCTTTATTTCGTTATCTGTCCTTCCTGGTAAACGTCCAGCTATCGCCGACCATCTGTGTCATATCAACACATTCTTTGTTAATTATCATATAAGAAGATTTCATTATTGCACAAGCAGAGTAGTAAAGAAATAGATAAAACACTCACTTGTTTCCAAGTATGCTGTGCAACTGAATAATTGTTTCCTCTTCATCAAAAGAAAATCTCCCTCTTTTAATATCAGGCCTCAGATAGTTAGTCCATCTTAGTCTGCAGCTCTTTCCACACCTTGCTAGACCTGTAACCCAGTCATAAATCAGTAACTTTATATATATTAAATGACTAAGCTATATAAAAGTGTGTGTATAGAAAAGGAAATTACCGGCATTTTTAGGAAGTGTTCTCCAACTGCCATGGCCATGTTTCTGAATATAAGTGATGAGCTTATGATCCTCTTCCGGTGTCCACGGACCTTTCTTTAAACCGTTTTTCTCACAACAAGGTGATCTACCCATAATATGATCAGTCTCTGTAGTTGTAAGATTACTGAATGCTCACTATGTTTATATAAACTAAATGTTTCCTTTTGGTTAAAACTTGATGTGAATAAGAAGGTAATCGAAATGGTTGATGCTTATATAGGAGATTGGACTTAAAGTCAAGAAGGGTTCGGTGCCGCCCTTTTTTTAATTCATATGCTAGCAATACGTGTCGTTTTCTATTGGGTTAGAAACTTCTCATATTCGCTATAATCACAGTTTTTTTCTTTAAAAAAAAAAAAAGCGAGGAGAAACTATTAATTAGAAGAAAATATGTAGAAGCTATTGTCAATCATTGTAGTAAAAGCTGGCGTTGACCATGTTGGTGCCACGTAGCTATTTTGGGACGTAGAAAGAGATACATATGTGTGTAAGTATTATAAGCGTAGGGTCGGCCTACATGTATATTTGCATATGCTGAATAATATTATGTTGACATGTTTGCATGACTATCATGTTTTAACACGCTTTACATACTTAATTGGTCATATATTTGTACTCCTGGATAAGAATTTTGAGTTCATAATGGTAGCACGTGGCATTATACTGATCAAGTATATGTTAATTTTGATCATCCAATTATATGGAATCTATCTTACACTTTGCCTTTGACAGTACATTGCACTTATGTGGAAATTAAATATGCTTCGATTACTTATTATAGAGCGGATTTTGATAGTTGGCCTAATACATTTGTATGTTCGGAACAACAAAGGTTTAATCCTTTCTGAAGTAAAACTTATATTAGCTAAAATTTTGAAGTTAACTTTTCATCAGAGAATACTACTAAAACAAGCATCCATCCATATCATAATTTGATTCTGAAAAAACAATAATCTAACGACTTTAATGGACACTGCTGAAGATTTATGACGAAAGCAAGAAGAAAAGACTGTTGTTAATTTCAAAGACATAGAAAAATTCAAATTTTTTTTGGCTGTCTCATCCACCTCCATCTGAATATTACCGCAAATCAAATATTAAAGTAATCGCCAATCATAACCGTAGTTTTCCATATTATATAAAAGAGCAGCGGACTAAAATTAACTTGCAATAGAGTAGAAACGACGTAATATATTGACTACATTCCCAGATTTTCTAGGCCGGAAAATGTATTTGATTAGGTAATATATAATCAATTAAATAAGATGAAGATTAAAAAACCTGCATAACAGTGACCTCCATGTGAACGGCTTCTGCAAAAGAATCGATTAAAGAAAGTATTGTTAGAGCTAATAACACACTTACATACCTATATTGATTTATATATAGCTAGCAAGAATATTATAGCAATGTTTTTGTAATTTGCAAGAAACATAGGAAATCACCAATTTTAGGTTAATTAGCTTTAACAACAATCATATAAACCAATTTCTAGTTTATGTGGATACAAATTTTGCTTATGCGACACATTGATAAATTTATGTTGATATAAATAGTGTATATGTGGATATAAATAAGATGGCTGTGTTGATTTTCAAAATTTTCGTATTTTGAGAAGGCACAAACTTTTCACTATTTCGCCATGGCTATTTATGATAAATAAAGATAAAATAAGAATAAGAGGTTCTTTCACATATAAATAAGGTGATTTGCAAAGGACTTTTAACAAATCCTTTTGCACTTGACTGTATATTGAAATTTTGAACACGAAATATTTTTTTATGGCAAATGTAAGCCAGTTGTACACCATTAAATATTTGATCATTGATTAGATTCATGCTAGTATTGTTTGTATAAATGGTGCCACGACCACAAAGATAACTATAAACGTATATAAAAGCAATGGTATATTTTTTATGTCTTCCACGTGAAAGCAAATAGCAATTAACAAAAATATGTACAGAAGAGTTATCTATATACACACACACCCACACACACATATATACACACACACACCCCAAACCGTCGACACAACCCATCGAATTACAAACCATATTACACGTATATTAGAGTAATATTATAATATTCAATCCATAATCTCCAATGCATTAAGTTACTATACGGTTGCTGTAATGGAAACAACTCGATTGTTTAATCTCCTTTCCGCTTTGGATCATCACAAACTTTGAAAGCTTGAATTGCATATTCATTTTAGGCAATAACATGGTGCCATGCAACGTAGCATCTGATGTCTAATATGTCGTGTATACGATTGTTTATACAGGAGTTGACCATGCATTTAATTAATAATTAACATTCATTCATACTAATCATCGTAATTATGTAAGGTGTCCAGACGCTTCAACTAAGCATTGAATATTACAATTAGATGTTACCATGCAAATATTTTATATGTATTTCTGATATGGAGATCGATTTGTCGTCATAGCCATGGAAATAATTCATCCATTTGTCAACTTGATTAGTTGACTATTGAAATAGTTCTATTTCTAGAGTTTCAAATGTTACGCGTTTTGTGGATAAATATGTTTACATATATGGTAAATGCAGCGAGTAGATAAATGTTGTTGACTAGCACAAAGTTTGAGAATTTACTAAAACTTTTTTCGAACTGTGAAGGGGAAAATGAAAACGATTATCAACTTAATAGATACTATGTTTTAGATTTGGTATCAGAAGGTTTGTTGCCACCAAAACAGGTAGAGATTGTTAGTATCAGTTAAATTCAGGTTACCAGCTTATTGTATGGAGCTTATTTAAGAGATTTTTACTTGGCAGCTGGCAAAATTATAATGTTTTCATACTCAGGCTTTGCCTTGGTAAGCATTTACACTCATATACACACACTTACATACACTGAGATTTGAAAGAGATCATATTGATTTTTAGCATATAGTAATTTATCACATTGTTAACAGATACGAAGCTGTTGTACTTGTGACCATCAAATTATATAGTTTGTAATCTTTATATAAACCAATATCCTTTAGAGTACAGTGGTAGCTAGATAAATAATCTGAGTGAGTATATGAATTCAAAGTAACATACATATTGATAAGGAAATAATGTACTAAAACAAGAGTAAACTAACATACATGCCTAATGCATGTGCAGCTTATGAAGGAAACTGAGTATGCACCGATTCTGTTTAGAGAAAGATCAAAACTTTGCAGCTCTTCTTCTTCATTTTACTTGGTAGTTATATGGATGGTTTAGAACATTGACGTTTTCTGTGACATAAATGGATTATTTCTTGCCAAAAAGCATGTAAATCCGGGGATTTTTTTTTTTTTTAATTCTTTAACAGCAAAATTCGTTTTCAGCCCCTCTTAATCTGCATGTAAAAAAATGTAACCATATTATAGCTTTAGCTTCCAATAACCCACTCGGTAGACTTATAAGCTTAAGGCATATATTTTGATGCATTGCATCCAAAAAAATAGCCTTAAAAAACATGAAAAAGTGATGGATTTTCTGTTGTGAAAAAAATTCGAATGAGCGGAAACATTTTAATCAGAATTTAGTATTACCTATTTGAATAACTAATGCAACTCAAATTCAAGTATGCAATCACACAAGACAAATAACAGAACTAAGAGAGACACAAAAGATAACGTGATTCAGATATAAATATCCTACATTCACGTAGACCCAACAGTCTATTTTAGTTCAATTATCAGAGATTACAAATCAGTTTTATGATTAGAGGGTTGCAAGATATGGAGACCCTTTCTAATTAATTACTCAATTGATGAATTTACAAAATAGAGCACTAAAAATAGAAAACCCCCAAATTGATTTAGCTAGGGTTTCTATAAATCTTAATTATTGGAATCTTAATTATTGGAAACATGATTGATTCATTAAGAAAATGATTAAGAGGCTAATTTATAGATGCACTAATTACTCTAGACTATCTGATCACTTCAAAAGAATCTCCACCATCAACAGAAAAGAAACTAGCACCAGATTGACGAAACCGCCCTCCAAAATTCGACTTAGCCAAAAAAAACCCTAAACACCTTGAAATGACAATTAAGACATCTGGAAAAAAGTTCAAACGTTTGAGCAAACTCTCGGGATCAACTGAGACGTCTGGTTCAGACTGCTGATATGGAAATCATCTTAGACATTAGGATAAAAGCACAAACGTCTGTACATCAACACATACGCTTGGCTCTAAACATCCAGACGTATGATCTCCTGAAGATTCATGGTTTTGTATCACATAGGCATCCAGACATATGGATTGTTTTTCTATGACGATCCGCAAATTCGTAACGTTTGAATCGATAATAAAGCACACATGTCCGATCCAAAAAGCACAGATTGACGAAAAGTCATGAGAAAGAAAAGAAGAGAGAAGAAGATAAGAGAAGACAGAACCAAACAGAAAAATACAGAATCTCGCATCGCAGGCGGAAAATATATAATATCGTATCAATGATCTTTACAAAGCAGAAACTGTATATACATACATCAATCAGAGTTCAACACCAATCACTAGCTATCAGCCTAGACAGATATAATAACATATCCTCACAATTGCCGATAATATACAACAATCAAGTAGTGGATAATCAAAACAGATACCTGTATCCGAAAATGAAGATCTCCAGCTCTCCTGCTGCAGCTCCAAAGCACCAAATCTGAACCTCTAAATATACTCGGTCTGACCCGAGCATTGAAAGGGAAGAACGCCCGGATCAGTCTGGTAAACCAGCATGAGAAACACACTTAACTGAATTTATTAGATTACCAAAAATTCTCCTTTATCAAAACAAAAGTATCTCATAAGACACGCTCACACATAAACACGGACATGTTTTTACCTTACGATAACTAAAACATTTCATATCAAATCCTCTTATATTATAATAGTGCCTATTGCACAAATAATATCAATCATAGCCGAAATTGTTACAATGATTAAATTCCAGCATATAATCCAAAATGCGTAATACAATCAAAATGGAAGACACATAGTGGAGTTTGGATTTCCATATAGATGACCATGTGAAGGGACTACCTTCCGATGGGTACACCTCTAGATGGATGCCCCGAGAAACAATCACAAAACTTCTCTACCAACACAAGACCGACCTACCTCTATAACTAAATAGTATCGAATATATCATCCTCTGGTCGTTACCGACCTTTTCTGAGGGCCCTCATAGCATAAAAACCACGATAATCAGATACACGATGTCATAGTGTGTAAAGATATATTTAAAAGAGGATGATCATACCCTACTTCAGAGCGACCCACTTAGCATTGCTGCATCTAACCCTATTTTGGTCATTTCCGGTTGATGAGACCTGAGGTAACGATCACATATCACATATCACATCACTTTGAATGCCACACGGCCATTTCTGTTGATTACTAATTGCCTTCCACAAAAATACAACCCTTAAGCTCTTATGTTTCAAGGAGAGTGTTAAGCTAAGAGAAGTTGTCTTCTCTGCCACCACTGATGTACGTTTGTAAAAACTAATGTACGTAATCTTTAGAAATGCAATGTCAGACAAACATCCATACAAGTTGTCCAGGAATAGGACAAATCGAAAGTACTTTCCTACCACATCCTGTTGGAAAATCCCTAAGATTAGTAGCGAATAGTTCTTGCATTGGATATTTCACAACGAAGAAACCACTGCTACTAAATGTATATTTTGATTTTAACCCCAAACGATCAACAAGCGGTCCCCCACTATGAAAATCCAAAATAGCAATATCATCACAACCAACCTGTACAATTGTCGCATATATATTAGTGACAACCTGGAATTTTTGGCAATATTTATTTGATGATTTTTTAATATAATTATTTAAATTTGCAAACTTATCTTTTCAAATAATAAAAATATGCTTTCTAATTACTATTTTTCATATGTATATAGATTTATGAATGGAAACTATAATTTAAAATCCAAAGTAATCTCTCAAAAATAATTTAAATTTAAACTATGTATTTTAAAACATTTGATATATATATATATATATATATATAATTAGTAATTAAGATACTAATGACTTAAGTTTCAAATAAAATAAGAATAAAATAAAAGGATTATAATATTAAGTGAACATAGGTAATAAAAATATTAAAATAAATAAAATGAAAATAAAACACAAAATGAAAATATAAATATTTGCATTAGACATGTGTAAGCTAGGAAATGTTATGCAAATACAAGTGTCACGTTCTCTTTGAAATTGTTTCTCCATTTAAAAAAATGATTTAGAGAAACAAGGCTGTACATTTTATATCCACCAATATATATATATATATATATATATATATATATATATATATATATATGCCTCGGCTCTTTTCTTTCTTTCATTTTATCAAACCTTTAACCAGAGAAAAACTAAAACAACAAACAACCTTCTTCAAGTTTTCAACTAAAATCAAAGCTAGATTCATATTCAACTCAACTAAAAACAAATAGATCAAGCTTCCAGATTCAAATTCAAGTACAAATTCACGCTTAAACAAGTAGATCAAGATCAAGTTACAGTTTCAAAGATCAACTGCCAGTTTTTAAAGCATCTCTATTCTCTGTTCAAACATTTTTAAGGCGAGTAAACTTCACATGTTAAAGCTAAATTTTCTTTATATCACTGTGCATATAAGATTTGAATGTGTAAATAGGCTTGAATATGATTGCATGGATGAATTTGTATGGTTGCTTGAGTAAACAAGTTTGAATGTACTATGTGTATATGCATGCCTCTGTTTTTGGTTAACAGGCTCAAATCTCTCAAAATAAATTCATTTCTCTTCATCCATGTAGTTTTAGTTTACGATGTCTAAAGTGAACTTGTTTGTATTAATGTAATATTATTTTAAAAAATAATTTCAAGAGAAATTATAAAGTAATTATCTGGAAAAGGGAATTTACAGTGGAAATTGAATCTTATCACAAAAATTGATTAGCATAATTTCTTGTTTCTCATATATAATCTATTTCATCTTTAAAAATGTTGATTTTTGGCGATAAACTCAAGATTTTTAAGTTAGTAAATTCTGAGATATTGTGGGTTGAACGGAAAATGGAATTTCGTCCATTCTCGGTGATTAGAGGATGGTGGAAGGTCAAGGTTGTAGCTGGCTGTGTAGTTAATGTTCCGCTATTACCCCGCTATAACCCTACAATATCTCATAACGGATTTCTACCGCTATGATTTTTCCATATAGCCCCAAAATATAGCATTTCCGCTTTAATCCCCGCTATATCCGCTATATCCCGTCATTCCCGCTATATTTTGCTATTTCCACTATATCTTCTTTAATAAGATGAATTAAAAAATTGCATTTATACATTATAAAAATTATGGAACTATTTTATTTGATTTAATTTTTAATATATTTTCAGAAATGAAAATACCATAATATTCTACTAAATTCAATTATGTTACATAACAGTTTTACGTTTATTTAAAGTATATTCGTAAATGTTTTTTGTTTAAAATCACTTATGTATTAATTATAATTCAATTGAATGATAATTTTTATTTAATTACCATTTATATATTTGAAAAAATATTAAGTACGAGTTTTATATGCTATTTTAGAGCTATCCGCTATATCCCGCTATATCCTTGCTGTATCCCCGCAATGACTTTTTGCGCCACCACCGCTTTGAATCTGCCAAGCGCTTTAACTGCACAGGTTGTTGGAGGTGGCTCGTAGGTGGAGGAGTATGGGACAATTGGTTGGAGGTTTTTCTGATCGCTGTGGAGGCGTGGCGAGGAGGATTTAGGGTTTAGGGCTTTGGTTTGGTCAAGGATGTTTGAGTGGCGATTGCGCATTTGTTGTCAGTACGAAATGGGCTGGAGTAGGTGGAATAAGAAGGCAAGGGTCTGGCACAGCTCCTGGCTCGGCGACGTGGTGTCCGATGATCGGAGGTGGCGATTTGAGATGGTTGTGGGTGATTGGGTTTTGTTCCAGTGTGCTCGTCACTCTCGATTTCGATTTGGGGTTTGTTTCAAGGTTCTGGGTGGTCAGGACGATCGTGCATGTCGTCGTCGACTTGCTAGCGATGGCAACGATGATAGAAGATGCTCCGATGATGAGTGCATGTGCATGGTGCACAGAAGTATCAGTGGGTTTTGGGTCGTTGCTGTAGGAAATAGAAAGAGAAGAGAGAGAGAGTCGAGGAGAAGAAGGGATTGCATCGGGTTGGGCTCGATTTGCTTAAGAGTAACACGTTTTTAAAAGTAAAACAAAAAAAAAGTTTTTGAAAAAAAAGTAAAGAAAGAATGGGAGGAAGGGAAAGTTTTAGTGAGTAGGTTTGGGCTTTGGGCCAGTAAATTTTCTTGGGCCAACTATTTTTAATAAAATGATAAAAGATAAATTAACAAAGTTTAAATAAAAGTGTATTAACAAGTTTTAAAAGGGAAAAGGAAACAAGTTTTTCCAAAAAAAAAAAAAATTCTCACAAATTCTTTGAAATGTTTATTTAATATTGTTTAGTTAAAGGTCATATAAATAATTTGTTTTAACTTAAATTAATTAAGCTTAGAATAATCTATTTATATGTCCATTATTAATTTAATTCTTGAGTTTAAAATAAAATTAAATAATGTAAATGGTTAAGATAAATGTTTTAAACTTTTAATTAATTAAGGTCTTAAGTAATTGTAAACGATAATTAATTAATTTCAATAATTAATTAAAATAAAAAATAGGGCATGCATGTAGTTAATGACAATTAATAAGTGTTATAAGAAATTAATTTATTTTGTTAAATTAAATTAATTAGAAATGGTGTGAACAGTTTATCTATCTTATGGATGATTAAATTAAATTAAATGCATTGATTTGCTTAATATCTCTAGTCTGATAATTTGTGATGTTCTGTGATATGAAATGCCTTAATTTAATTATTGATTAATGTGAGATGTTTTAGTTATCTGTGATGAATTGCTCTGTGACTATGACATTCTGAAGTTTAAATAAGTTGCTTTACTTAACAACTTGGCCTTAAAAGACGGCATTTGGATTTCGATGACGAATCAGATATCAAATTGTTATTCGAAAACCACATCGATCCAAATTAAGCGATAAGTTGTGAAATCTCAAGTGAAGATCGGGAATGGAGATTCAGAATGCAAGGGTATTTGTCGTTAACTCCGAGGGTGATTCCAAAACGAGTGCAACAGAGATAGTGCCTTCGGTTCCGTTCGGACCCGAAACGGACTTGTATGGATGAATGTTATCAGACCATCGTCATTGGAGGACGATGAGCATTCCAAGATATGTGTGCTATAAAGGTAATCGTAGCCTCAAGCCTCATCAACCAGGAATGACTAAAACAGGAGAGGTGCAGCAAGGCTTAGTGGGTAGCACCCAAGTATGATAAGATTTTCCCCTGTCTAGATGTCTCTTTTTTTTGACTGTGTGGGCGGTTGTTGGCCACAACCGCGGGGTTGTCTTATTCGGACTATCTAGTAAGGGATAGCTCTGGTCTTGTATTGCAGGGGATCAGGGTGGATCCTCGGTACTATGATCTAGACCAGGTACTGTGACAGACGGTACCCTTGTAGCTCTGCCATTGTATGGAATCCAATCTCCAATAAGTGCCCGTACGTTTTTAATTGTGCCGAACTATGTTGGAAAGTGAGATGTAAGCATTCCAGCTATTTCCTATTTTATATTGAAAATCCTAGACACTATTGTAATATAATTGGATTTCCTATCAAATGTTTTGGTTATCGTAAGGGAAAAACTTATCCGTGTTTATGTGCGGAGAGTCTTACGAGATACCTTTAATTTCAAAAAAAAATCAAGTTAAACAACTGAAACCGTTTATTCATACCAGACTCATGTCTGACCCGGAGTTTATTTTCTGTTTTCTTAAACTCTTGGGTACTCAAATTTTTATGAGTAGCCAAGTGATTCAGGTTGGCTTGACGTATTTTGAAAGAAGGACTTGGAGCAGGAGACTTGGCGTACCTACATATATCTATTCCGCTGTATTAGTATCTCTGTTTGCATTTTGGGTTGTAATAAATAGGCAGGTCAATCCGACTGTCTGATATGATGTTGTAAAACTGTATGACTCTAATAATAGTGACTACTGTGTAATATCCATGTGATGTAATATAATTTTTTCTTTCCACTGTGAGATTCTAATGTTGTTTATTTCTTTCTTTTTTTCTATTTTCTTTTCTACCTATTTCTTTCTAAATTGCGATACGTATTTCTTTGGAATGTAAGACGGGTCGTCACAACGTTGGTCTCAAACCGTTAGGTTGAGATAATGCCTAGGCTTTTTGGGTTAATACCCATCGTGAGAGAGCGTACTTGTAATTTTTATATATATCTATATACACCTATCTAATTGTTTGGTTACCTATCCAGGTTGCCAACATGAGTTCCAAGGGAAGAAGAGGCAGATGTGTAAGTAGCACGACGACCACAAATGGAAGAGGTAGAATGCTGAAAGTGGAGGGGTAACTGATGAGGCTGTAAATCCAATACCGCCTCGAGTAAGATTTGCGATTCTGTGTAAAGACTTTACTAATCTCGGAGGAAAGCCTTTTTAGGGTACGAAGTCTACCATTGAAGTTCAAGCCTGGTTGGGCTCGTGTGAGCGGATTTTCAAGAGTTTAGGTCTGACGGATGAGTAGAAGCGTGTTATGGCATCATGGCAACTTCAGGAGGAAGCAGCTTATGGTGGGATGCAGTCACCATGAATGTTTCCAAAGTTGATTTCCCTTGGAGAAAGTTTAAGGAAATGTTTGAAGAGCAGTTTATGCCTACCGCAGGGAAGACTCTGTATAGGAATTTTCTGGACCTTAAGCAAGGAAGTTTGTCAGTATCAGAGTATGAAACTAAGTTCAACGAATTATCCCACTATGGACCTGGTCTTATTGACGCACCTCTTAATAAGAACGAGATGTTTGTGCTTGGGATGAGACCTGAATTTCATGAGAAGATGACTGCACATCTCAAAGGATCATTTGTGGAACTGGTGGATATGGCGTTGAGTATGAAAAGCTTATGGAAAAGAAACCTTTGGCAATAGTGGTAGCACCGAGTGGAAATTCTACCAATCAGAACAAAAGGAAATTCAACCCGAACTGGAAGAAGCAGGGTAAAGGAAAACCTGGAGGCAACAATGCAGCTCAGAAATGTTATGTATGCCAGCAGGAAGGTCATCTGGCTAAACAGTGTCCTAGAGGTAGAGCTCCAAAACAGCAGCAGAGTGGACCCATTACCACAATGGTTCCGAAGTCCTTATGCTTTAATTGTCAACAGTCAGGGCATATGGTGAAAGCTTGCCTGCTTCTCCAGAGAGCTCAACCGAACAAAGTGTTTGCTATTTAGGGTGGACTGTCAGCTTCTATTGATGGGAAAGAAAAAGGCGTACTTGAAGGTACTTTTCTTTTAGATGACATTTATGTTAGATTTTTGTTCGATTCTAGTGCTTCCCTTAGTTTTATTTCTTTGGAAACGGTAGAGAAATTTCATCTTATCCCTAGTGTCGTGGACCATCCTATTTTTGTATCTAATCCCATAGGGGAAGTGACTAAGTTAGATATGATCTGTAAAGGTCTAAGAATTTCTTATCTATCCCATAGTTTCTCGTGCGACCCATTTGTATTGGACTTTAAAGGATTTGACCTTATTTTGGGAATGGATTGGTTAGAAAAGCATAAAGCAGTTTTGGTTTGTGAAGAGAGAACCATGTCATTGAAAACCAAACTAGGAAGGATTGCAAGGGTGACTTGCGATCCTTCAGGAATCCACCTACGTAGTCTATTGCATTAATCCAGGCATCTCAAGAAGAAGTAGGAGCCATCGAAGTTGTCAGAGACTTTCCAGACGTCTTTTAAGAAGTCAAAGGTTTGCCCCTGCGTCGGGAGATTGAGTTCTGTATCGACTTTGTTCCACGAGCGATACCGGTGGTTCAGCCAAGTAGAAGGATGGCTCTTAGAGAGAGAGAGAGAGGAATTGGTGAAGCAGACTCAGGATTTCTTGGAGAAAGGAATGATCAGACCTAGTCGTTCTAGCTAGGGTTCTGCTGTAGTATTTGTAACCAAATAACACAGGTCTTTAAGATTTTATGTTGACTATCGAGAATTGAATAAGGTAACCATTAGGAATAAGTACCCCTTGCCTCTTATTGACAATCTTTTCGATCAACTTCATGGGGCAACTGTGTTCTCCCAATTGGATCAAGCTTCGGGTTTTCACCAACTAAGGGTAGCTGAAGACAGTATACCCTTGACTGCATTCCGAGGACCCAACTGTTTTTATAAGTGGCTGGTTATGCTTTTTGGGCTAACCAACGCTCCAGCTTATTTTGTGGATCTTATGAGCATGTTTTCCGGGATGTGTTGAACAAACTGTTGCTCGTGTTCATCGACGATATTCTCATCTACTCCAAATCAGACGAGGATCATAAGCGTCATTTGGAAATAGTATTGGAAACATTGAGGAGGCATGTCCTGAAAGCAAAATTTTCGAAATGCCATTTTCGAAACTCGGAATTAAGATTTTTGGGACACATCGTATCTGGAGAAGGCATCTCTGTGGATCCGGTTAAGGTGGCAGCTATTCAAGAGTGGAAGCAACCAAAGACTCCTACGGAAGTTCGTAGTTTTCTTGGCTTGACGGGTTACTACAGGAAATTCATCTAGGATTACTCTATGATTTCCTCCCTCTTGACCAAACTGACTAGGAAGGAGCGAAATTTAAAAGGACTCCTAAGTGTGAAGAAGCGTTTCTGGATTTGAAGGCGAGGTTGACTAGTGCACCAGTTTTGGCTATTCTAGATGGGAGCAGTAAGTTCGAGGTATACACTGATGCTTGTGGAGTATGGCTTGGTGCTATTTTGATGCAATGGAAGGGTAATTGCATACGCGAGTAGGCAGTTGAAGCCAGATGAGAAGAACTACGCTACGCGTGATTTGGAATTGTTGGCTATAGTCTTTGCGTTGAAGATATGGAGGCATTATCTGTTGGGTGAGAAGTTCGAGGTTTTCACCATCATAAACCCTTAAAGTATCTTTTCTCCCAGAAAGACCTGTGCTTGAGGCAGCAGAGATGGGTGGAATTTTAAGCATCATATGATCTGGACATTCTCAATACCCCAGGGAAAGCAAATGTAGTGGCGGACGCTTTCAGCAGAAATGCAATTTTGGTTATTCTTAAAGTTACCCCGTCTCTACAAGAAAGGATCGTAAATCATCAAATGAAGGATAGAACTCTAGAGGAATTAATTCTTGGAGCTAAGGAAGGTCGGTATTCAGATTTCAATATAGATGGTCGAGGAGCTTTAAGAATTAATGGACGATTGTGTGTGCCAGATGTGGATGGATTGAGGCAAGAAGTTTTGTTAGAAGGTCACAAATCCAGGTTAAGTATCCATCCGGGGATCTCGAAGATGTACAAGGTTATGAAAAGAGTTTACAGGTGGCCAAGAATGACGAAGGATATTGCTACCTTCGTCAATGGATGTGCGAACTGTCAACAAGTGAAGGGTGATCAGTAGAAGGCTGCGGGATTGTTGCAACCTTTAGAGATTCCAAAATGGAAATGGGAAATGATATCGATGGACTTCATCGACGGGTTTCCAAGAACAAGGAAAGGAAATGAAGGAGTGTGGGTAATCGTAGATAGACTGACCAAGAGTGCCCACTTTATCCTAGTTAAGGCAACCGAACTGCAGCTTCATTAGCGGAGATTTTCTTGAAAGAGATTTTCATGTTGCACGGAGTTCCTATCAGCATTGTGAGTGATCGTGACCCAATTTTACCAGCAAATTTTGGATGTCTCTACAAACAGCTCTTGGAACGAGGTTGAGTTTAAGTACAGCCGATCATCCTCAAACCGACGATCAGACAGAAAGACTGAATCGCATTCTTGAAGATATGTTGAGAGCTTGTATCTTGGATTTCGGCGGATCTTGGGAGGACCATCTACACTTGGTAGAATTCTCGTACAACAATAGTTATCAAACAAGCATTGAGATGGCACCATACGAAGCTTTGTACGGAAGACCTTGTAGATCACCATCTATTGGGTAGAATTCGGAGATTGTCTTGTTCTTGGTCCAGACATGATTTTGGAGGCATCTGCAAAGGTTGAGCTGATCAAGAAAAGAATGAAAGTAGCCCAGGATCATCAGAAGAGCTATGCGGATAAGAGAAGAAGGAATTTGGAATTCGAAGTTGGAGATTTAGTATTTGTCAAGGTTTCCTCGATAAAAGGAGCGATCAGATTTGGTAAGACGGGAAAGCTTGCTCCGAGATATATTGGACCTCTCCGTGTTCTCGAAAGAGTCGGTGCTTTGGCCTACAAGATTAAATTACCGGACCGGATGGCTGGGATTCACAACATATTTCACGTTTCTCATTTGAGGAAGTACGTGTACGACCCATTACTGGTTGTAGAACTTGCGATCTAGGATGATTTAGAGGTCGAACCGGACTTAACTATTATCAAGCATACAATTCAGATTATGGATCGAGATGAGAAGGAGCTCAGGAATAAAGTGGTGGAGTTAGTTAAAATTCAGTGGAGCGTGGATCCCAGAGATTGTAACTGGGAAACTCTAGATAGTATTAGGAAAGCCTATCTAGGATTGTGTCAAGATAGTTAGCATTGTTTTCTTTGGTTGTTATTGTATGGCGGATATGTATGTTTTACTGTTGAATATTAAAACTTTTGATGGATAATAAAATTATCTCTGGCATTTAAAATTTCGGGGATGAAATTCTTTTAAGGGGGAGGAATGTGACAACCCAGAATTTTTGGCAATATATATTTAATGGTTTTCTAATATAATTATTTAAATTTGCAAACTTATATTTTCAAACAATAAAAATATGCTTTCTAATTACTATTGTTCATATGTATGTAGATTTGTTAATGGAAACTATAATTTAAAATTCAAAGTAATCTCTCAAAGATAATTTAAATTTAAACTATGCATTTTAAAACATTTGAGATATATATATATATATAATTAGTAATTAAAATATTAATGACTTAAGTTTGAAATAAAATAAGAATAAAATAAAAGGGTTATAATATTAAGTGAACATTGTTAATAAAAATAAAATAATAAATAAAACATAAAAAGAAAATATAAATATTTGCATTAGATATGTGTAAGGTAGGAAACGTCATGAAAATACAAGTGCCAAGTTCTCTTTGAAATTGTTTCTTCATTTAAAAAAATAAATAAATAAAATGATTTAGAGAAACAAGGCTGTACAGTTTATATCCACCAATACATATATGCCTCAGCTCTTTTCTTTCTTTCATTTTATCAAACCTTTAACCAGAGAAAAACTAAAAGAACAAACAACCTTCTCCAAGTTTTCAACTAAAATCAAAGCTAGATTCATATTCAACTCAACTAAAAACAAATAGATCAAGCTTCCAAATTCAAACTCAAGTACAAATTTAAGCTTAAACAAGTTGATCAAGATCAAGTTACAGTTTCAAAGATCAATTACCAGTTTTCAAATCATCTCTGTTCTCTGTTCAAACATTTTTAAGGTGAGTAAACTTCACCTTTTAAAGCTAAATTTTCTTTGTATCACTGTGCATATAAGATTTGAATGTGGAAATAGGCTTGATTATGATTGCATGGATGAATTTGTATGGTTGCTTGAGTAAACAAGTTTGAATGTACTGTGTGTATATGCATGCCTCTGTTTTTGGTTAACATGCTCAAATCTCTCAAAATATATTCATTTCTCTTCATTTAAGTAGTTTTAGTTTATGATGTCTAAAGTGAACTTGTTTGTATTAATGTAATATTATTTTTAAAAACAATTTCAAGAGAATTATAAAGTAATTATCTGGAAAAGGGAATTTACATTGGAAATTGAATCTTATCACAAAAATTAATTAGCGTAATTTCTTGTTTCTCATATATAATCTATTTCGTCTTTAAAAATGTTGAATTTTGGTGATAATCTCAAGATTTTTAAGTTAGTAAATTCTGAGATATCGTGGGTTGAACGGAAAATGGAATTTCGTCCATTCTCGGTGATTAGAAGATGGTGCAAGGTCAAGGTCGTTGCTGGAGGTGGCTCATAGGTCGAGGAGTATAGGAAAATTGGTTTGAGGTTTTTCTAATCACCGTGGAGGCACGGCGAGGAAGATTTAGGGTCTAGGGCTTCGGTCTGGTCGGGGATGTTTGAGTGGCGATTGCACGTTCGTCGTCACAACGGAATGGGCCGAAGAAGGTGGAATAGGAAGGTGAGGGTCTGGCTTAGCTTTAGGCTCGACGACGTGGTGTACGATGATCGGAGGTGGCGACTTGAGACGGTATTGGGTGATTTGGTTTTGTTCCAGTGTGCTCGTCACTCTCGATTTCAATTTGGGGTTTGTTTCAGGGTTTTGGGTGGTCAGGACAATCGTGCATGTCGTCGTCGACATGCTGGCAATGGCAACGATGATCGAAGATGCTCTGATGATGCGTGCACGGTGCGTAGAAGTATCAGTAGGTTTTGGGTCGTTGCTGTAGGAAATAGAAAGAGAAGAGAGAGAGTCAGGGAGAAGAAGGGATTGCATCGGGTTGGGCTCGAGTTTGCTTAAGTGTAGTAATAGGTTTTTAAAAGTAAAACAAAAACAAAGTTTTTGAAAAAAAAGTAAAGAAATAATGGGAGGAAGGGGAAGTTCTAGTGAGTAGGTTTGGGCTTTGGGCCGGTAAATTTTCTTAGGCTAGCTATTTTTAATAAAATGATAAAAGATACATTAACAAAGTTTAAATATAAGAGTATCAACAAGTTTTAAAAGGGAAAAGGAAACAAGTTTTTCCAAAACAAAATTTTCTCACCAATTCTTTAAAATGTTTACTTAATATTGTTTAGTTAAAGGTTATATAAATAAATTTTTTAACCTAAATTAATTAAGCTTAGAATAATTTATTTATATGTCCATTATTAATTTAATTCTTGGGTTTAAAATTAAAATTAAATAATGTAAATGGTTAAGATAAAAAATTTATACTTTTTTTTTTAGCAAAAGGTAGCGGGGTTAACAGGGCCCCTACCTGATTTTATTGCCAAAAAAAACAATAAAATACAATACTTGCTCAAAGTAACAAACAAGCAAGAAAAAGAGAAAAATCAAACACACTGGGATAAACAGCGGGAAAAAACGAAACACACAAGGCAAAAACAAAACAAGATACCACCCAAAAAAACACCAACTATCTCCAAGCATCCTTGTAAATCGCTGGAAAATTGGATTGCATCTTCAAAGCTTTGTACATTTCATTCTTCAAAACCTTCCATAACACCTGCCCATCTCTCCTCTTACTTTCAAAGCAAATCATATTCCTTTCATACCACACCACTGTCATATACTTCTTCAAGCAGATGGTTAAGTATCTCGCTTTCAATGTTCGCCACCTTGTTGCTTTGTATATCATGTCAAAATCCAGCATTGTGAGACCAGCAAACATTCTACTCCCAGCAACAAGCATCATATTGTCAAATAGCATCTTAGTGGATGGACATTGCAGAAACAAATGGTGCACAGTTTCTGGTTCATTTGCACAGAACACACAAGTTAACCCCGTATCATAACCCATCTCCATCAATTTGTTTCTAGTCAACAAGGCATTTTGCAGAACTTTCCAAAGCATTAGATTATCCCCTGGGGTTGAATCAGTGGTCCAAATAACTTTTCTCCACTTGAAGGCTTGATCACCTAATTTGTGCAGGTGCTTGTACACAAGCTTGACAGAGTGAGGCCTTTCATTCCAAAGCACCTCATCAACATCAACAAGAGGGTAGCTAGTACATTGTATATCATTCCAAACAGTCCTTATGCACTAATTTGACGAAAATGGCAGATGCAATATACCATGGAAAAATTAAAATCCACAGCTTTTGCATTAATAGGAATACCAGTTTGTTGCAGCTGTTGATAGGTGAGCAAAGAATGCAAAACCACCCCCTTGGCCACCCAAGGATCATACCAAAATTTGACTGCAGATGAGTTTGACAACCTATTAACAATTGTTGGAAGCAAGCTATCACGTAAACTCAGAAGCTTTCTCCAAGACCAACTGCAAGTTTGAGGTGTGGGTACTGACCAGAAACTTTCCCTACTTAATCTATTTGCCCAGACCCAATTAACCCACCCAGAATTATCCTTGACAAGAATGGAGTTAAGATGAGTACTGAATGCTGCAATGTTCCAGTTGACAATGTTTATAACCCCCAACCATCCAACATTTAAACTCTTCTCAAAAAGACTGTAGGAACATGGCAATGGCTTCCTGTTATTGATGGAACCTGTCCAAAAAAATCTGAGCATTGCACTTCTGACTTGGTGCAAAAGTTTTGCAGGCAAGACAAAAGCTTTAGCCCAATAAACTGTCATTGAAAAAGCAACTGACTTGATAAGTACAAGCCTTCCTACCTGGGTTAAAAATCTGTTAGACCACCTGTCAAGAATGGCCACCATCTTGGAGTACAGGGGGAGGCAATCAGCATATTTCAGCCTAGTTGTCAAGAGGGGGAGGCCAAGATAAGTCATATCAGTACCCATGCTTTGGAGACCAGTGTGTTGGATTAGACGATTGGAAATACTGGTGATGACCCCAACAATTGCTATACTTGATTTAGAATAATTAAGTTGCAATCCAGTCATCATATAAAAATCAGTCAACGTATTAATAACACACTACAACGAGGGGAGATGAGGCTTTGTAAAAATCATGATGTCGTCAGCAAACATGAGAGTAGTAACATTTGTTAGTTTGCACTTGGGGTGGTATTTGATCTGCCCAGCAGCATATTTAGTTAACATATATCTAGTGAGCACTTCCATCACAAGAAGGAATAAGTACGATGAGATCGGATCCCCTTGCCTAATACCCTGCCTACTCCTGAAATAACCAACAGGTCGTCCATTAATAATAATGGAGAACCTAGCAGTTGAAATACATTCATAAACCCACCCAACAAATGGCTTTGGGAAGTTCATTAATGCCATAATTCTCACAATGGTGGACCAATGTATGGAATCATAAGCTTTAGTAATGTCAAGCTTTAGCATAGCAGATGGTGGAGTATTAGATCTCGAGTACCCACAAAGAAGTTCTTGAGCCAGCAATATGTTGTCAAAAATACTCCTTTTGGGAAGGAAAGCAACTTGATTTTGTGAAATAATTTCAGGGAGGACTTGCATTAGCCTTGAGGCAATAAGCTTAGAAATACACTTATACACAACATTACAGCACGAGATTGGTCTAAAGGAAGTGACAGTGCTAGGATCAGAACATTTAGGGATAAGTACAATATTAGTTGAGTTGACTTCGGCTAGCAGTGTGCATTCGTTAAAAAAATTGTGCACTGCCCTACAGAAATCCAACTGAACTATGTCCCAGCAAGTAACAAAGAAGAGGACATTGAATCCATCAGGCCCACCACACGACTTTCTATTCATGGCAAAGAGAGTATTTTTTATTTCCTCATCAGTAACTTGATTAACCAGCATGGCAGCTTGCATTGTGGACAACGTTGGAAGGGGGATGTTGTTCAACATGTCAATTTCAGGAATAAAATCAGAGGTGCTACCAAATAAGTCTTCAAAATATTGAACAAAAGCAGCATCAATTAAGTCAGGTGTTGATACAGAAGTACCTTCAAGTGTAGTTATTGTGTGTATGTTTTCTTTAGCTTGTTTGATTTTGATCGAGGAATGAAAAAAATCAGTGTTACGATCACCAAATTTATACCACTTACTATGAAACTGTTGTTGTTTCATTCCACTTTCAATTTCAAGGGCTTTATTTAGAAGTTCACGTAGCCTTCCTTCCTCTTCAGCTGCACTTTGATCATGGGGGTTGTTCATCATAAATTCCTGGACCTCAGCATACTTTTTCTTCAATATATTTGTTTGCTTCGAACCATCACCATACTTCTCAGCTGCCCAAGCCCTCAAATGCTTTTTAACATGTTTAAGCTTCCTGTAAAGTATAAACATTGGGTTACCATAACAATGCAAGGACCAAGCTAAATTCACAGTTGGTATGAATTCAGAAGAACTAATCCAATCATTAAAAAATTTGAAACTTCTTTTTTCGTTTTTCATTTTGGGACCATTAGCAAGAATCAATGGGGAGTGATCAGAGAGAATGGGGTGGATAAGATTGACAGTGAGATTAGGCCAAACAGAATGCGCTTTGTAGTTGCAGAAAGCATGGTCAATGGTAGAGAATGTTCTGACACCACTCCTACATTTATTGTTCCATGAGTATCTAGCACCATAAGAGTGTAACCTGATGAGATCAGAATCATTTATGGCAGTGTTCAAAGGTAGTATATGCTTTGGAAATATTGGTTGGCCACCAAACTTGTCATTCAGCTGAAGGCAGCTATTAAAGTCCCCAACAACCAGCCATGGATGCAATTCTTTCCTAAGATTTGGTAAGAAGTCATAAAGTTTTTGCCTAGAAACAGCAGTGTTATCTACATAAACAAATGTAAAGTAAAAGGAAGTTTTGGTTTGCTGGTGGATGATTTTGGAGTGAATGAATTGCCTAGATGAAATTACAGAGGAAATGGTATATACTGATGGATCAAACAGTATGAATATCCTACCATAATCAGCATCAGCAAGGTTATGGATAAAATTCCATGATGGATTGATGTAATTTGCAGCCCTAGAAGTTAAAGCAAGATTGAGTTTTGTTTCTAAGATAGCAAAAATTTTTAGATTATGATATTGGATAAAAAATTTGACTTGGTCAAGTTTCAATTGCTTATGAGCACCCCTAATGTTCCAAACACCTATATTTTGTATCATCATTAACTACAGTGATTGATGGATTATGTTCTTTCTGCTCCTGGTAGCAGGAGATTGGGAATCAGTGGATCCAGTCTTTGTTTTTGTTAATTTCTTTGCTGCCACTCTTGTATTGGTATCTAGATTTCCATGGCAGTCATCTTCACATGCTTGCTTTCCTTTATTATACCAACCTGGAATAATAGCATTGTTAACGTAAGGGAATTGAGATGTTTTTGGTAGAGATGCAGAATTTGAAATTTTATTGAGTGGAACAGAAGATGATGAGATGGGACAGATGAAAGTGGCACAGAAATTAAAGGAGTAGAAACTGATGGATTATCATGCATTGAACAGACAAGTTCAAAAATGCTATTTGCATAGTTATTGATGAGACTGATATCAGAGGAAGGCATGATTTGAACGTTTATGTCTTTATTTTTTTCCAATTGAGTCTGCCCAGAAAATGTTTTAAGGGTTGCTACATGTTGAAAGGACTCAGCACTGGTGTGCACATGCACAGTTGGGTCAGCATGCACATGGATGTCTACTAGTATTTCTTCACTATCAGGTACTTGGTTGTAGCACTCAGTAAAAACCCTACTTTCTTCATGTATAACTCCTTCCTCAACGCCTATTACTTCATCAGTTGCTTTTACCTCTTCCACCTGCTCAACACAAATTGCTGCTCCAGCAACTTGATCTTCAAGCACTTAGAAACTGTTAACCATACTTATATCACAATCAGAGGCAGGCAGAGATTTATGCTTATCAGTAACTTCACTATCATTGGTACTACCCACCACATTTGGATCAGTACACTGCAATAACTTTGCACCAACATTATCACCTTGCTTTTCACCAACTTCCACCTGACTGTTTTCATTGTTTCTGTTTTTTTTATAACTAACCTTTTTCCAAACCTGCTTTTGAATTCTATTTGTGTTCAACATCCTTTTCTTGCCATACACTGCATCCCTTTCATCATGGGTTTCAATTACTTCATTTTCAATGACTTTAGCATCAGACACTGCTAAAGAACAGTTACTGCCAGAATGTCCAAATTCTTTACAATTAACACACAATTCTGGTTTCCATAAGTACTCAACTGCAACCTTATGATCAGAGCCATCCATCAACTTAACCAAGAAATTATCCACCAGCACCTTGTCAGGTGTTACCTCAACTAAGCATTTTGCATAAGTTATCCTTTCCATTCTCTCTGTTGACTGATCCATGCACAGGAATTTTCCCACCCTCGTCGCCAACCAGTTAATACCATAATGAGACCAAGCATAAAGTGGAATATTAAATAACTTTATCCAAACAGGAACAGAGCATATTGTTCCACAACTATTACCCACCGATACATCCCATGGCTTAATAATAAACAATTTGTTTCTCATGATAATAGGATCAGATTCAGAAATCCTTAGACTGTCTTCAGCTGATGAAAAACTGAAAAGGAAGATAAAACCATCAGACTTAACTTTGACTTCTCCCCTGAGCTTCCAAACTTTCTTCAGATGATACACCACACTCACATAAGTCAGTGGTTTATCCAGGAAAAAACCAACAAGGTAGTCTTTCCACACAGCAGTACCAGCCTGAATTATATCACTTGTAGGCACAAGTACATCACCAGTGAACTGAAGAGGGATCTCCTGGGAAACATACGTTCCTGCATTACGAGGCTTCGATTTGAAAAGCGAGGACCAAGGCACCGAGTCAAGAGATGAAGAATGGGTAGATGGTGGATTGGGACAGGGGGGAACAGGAGGAGACAAACTAGAAAGGACATGAACAGAGTTATCAAGAGGAGGAGGATCAGGAGAAGGAGGAGGAAGAGTGGCAGAGCGAGAAGAGACAGGGACATGATGTGACAACAGGTAAGAGGGACTGATGGACGGCGGTACGGTAGAGGGTGTGGGAAGGACAGTGGATGGAACAGAAGAAAGAATGGGAGGTAAGGGGGAGGAAACGGTCCCCATGAAAAACGAAATTAAGTAAAGGGATTTATTTTAAAAGGTAAAAAACATTTAGAAGAAATAGGGCATGCAAATGATAATTAATTAATTAAGGTAAAAAACATTTAAAAGGTAAAAAACTTTTAATTAATTAAGGTCTTAAGTAATTGCAAATGATAATTAATTAATTTCAATAATTAGTTAAAATAAAAAATAAGGCATGCAATTAGTTAATGACAATTAAGAAGGGTTATAAGTAATTAAATTATTTTGTTAAATTAAATTAATTAGAAATGTTGTGACCAGTTTATCTATCTTATGGATGATTAAATTAAATTGAATGCTTTGATTTGCTTAATATTTCTAGTCTGATAATTTGTGATGTTCTGCGATATGAAATGCCTGAATTTAACATTTGATTAATGTGAGATGCTTTAGTTATCTGTGATGAATTGCTTTGTGAATATGACATTCTGAAGTTTAAATAAGTTGCTTTACTTAAACAACTTGGCCTAAAAAGACGGCGTTTGAATTTCGATGAGACCGGGATCGGATATCAAATTGTTATCCGAAAACCACATCGATCCAAATTAAGCGATAGTTTGTGAAATCTCAAGTGAAGATCAGGAATGGAGATTCAGAATGCAAAGGCTATTTGTCATTAACTTTGAGGGTGATTCCAAAACGAGTGTAATGGAGATAGTGCATTCGATTCTGTTCGGACGCAGAACGGACTTGTATGGATGAATGCTATTAGACCATCACCATTGGAGGACGATGAGCATTCCGAGATTTGTGTGCTATTAAGGTAATCCTAGCCTCAAGCCTCATCAACCGAAAATGGCTAAAACAGGGGAGGCGCAGCAAGGCTAAGTGGGTAGCACCCAAATAGGATAAGATTTTTCGCTGTCTAGATGTCCCTTTTTTTCAGCCGTGTGGGCGGTTGTTGGCCACAACCGCTCGGTTGTCTTATTCGGATTATCCAGTAAAGGGTAGCTCCGATTTTGTGTTGCAGGGGATCAGGGTGGATCCTCGGTACTCTGATCTAGACCAGGTACTGTGACGTGCGATACCCTAGTAGCTATGCCATTGTATTGAATCCAATCGCCAATAAGTGCCCGTACAGTTTTGATTGTGCCTAACTATATTGGAACGTGAGATGTTAGCATTCCAGCTATTTTCTATTTTATATTGAAAATCCTAGACACTATTGTAATATAACTGGATTTCCTATCGTATGTTTTGGTTATCGTAAGAGAAAAACTTATCCGTGTTTATGTGCGGAGAGTCTTATGAGACACCTTTTATTTCAAAAGATTTTTCAAGTTAAACAACTTAAACCGTTTACTCACACCAGACTCATGTTTGACCCAGAGTTTATTTTCTGTTTCCTTAAACTCTTGGGTAATCAAATTTTTATGAGTAGCCAAGTGATTCAGGTTGGCTTGACGTATTTTTGGAGAAGGAATTGGGGCAGGAGACTTTGCGTATCTATATATATATCTATTCCGCTGTATTAGTATCTCAGTTTGCATTTTGGGTTGTAATGTATAGGCAGGTCAATCCGACTGTCTGATACGATGTTGCAAAACTGTATAACTCTGCTATTAGTGACTACTATGTGATATCTATGTGATGTAATATAAATTTTTTGTTCTGTTGTGAGATTCTGATGTTGTTTAGTTCTTTCTTTCTATCTATTTTCTTTTCTACCTATTTATTTCTAAATTGCGATACGTCTTTCTTTGGAACGAAAGACGGGTCGTCACAATATTGGTCTGAAGAGTTTTTCAGACAAATCTGATCCCGGTCTCTTCGCACCAACAACGCAAAAGCGTTTCTCAACCTCACATAGATACCAAGTCTCATAGAGTTATCACATCTCAAACTTTAAACTTGCTATCCTTCGGCCAAGAAGGAAGCTCAAAAGATTGAAGTAATACTCTGCACTATACGAATCAACATCCTTAGCACAAACGATAATCAAGACTACACAGAAGGCTACGTAGTAAGTGTGCGACTAGATAGTTCCCACATCAAGTCGAGGAACTAAAATGACCAAATTTTGATAGTCGGCTATATAACTATCAAAGCAAACAAACAAATACCTAGCACCATATGCAATCACTAGGTTCTTATAATTAATCTTTTATTAAATAAATCATTTACCAAATATTCACTTCAAATCATCCTTCAAAAGATATATTCTCAAAACCATTTCAACTTCTATATTGGAACACATTTCCATATACTTATTTAATAATAAGTATTTCATAATTCCATTTATTTTCAATACTTAGAAAATATTCCATATACTTAAATCAGGATTAAGTATATATTTTATTCTTTAAAGAAAACATTCTCTTAAACATATTTATTTGGGTCAAAAGGAATGTTGCATAAAATATCGTTACGACGACCCAAAATCACTAGTATAAGAATTCGAAAATAAGATAGATATATAAATTACATATACTATACAAAAAATTTCCTTTCGAAAATCATTTACTATAACAACAGTGTTATAGTCCATCATTTCCTTACTTCTCGAAAACGTCTATTTCAACAATGAATGTTGAAATCTATGGTTTCGATACTTAGCACATTTTAAAAACATCTTTAAACCATTTAACTCCATTTAAAATATCACTTCCTGAAACATTTATTTTATTTAAAAGATTATCCACTGTCCAAAATCGTGAATACACTTCGTTTACCAAATTCAATGTTTCTACACATTTATTTTAAAGGATAATCCACTGTCCAAAATAATGAATATATCTCCTTTATCAAATTCATTACTTCTGCACATTTAATTAAAGGATTATCCACTGTTCAAAATTGTGGATGAAATTCCTTTAATAAACTTCAATATTTAACTTATCAAATTCAATTAATTTCACATTTATAAAACAATGTTTATAAATTACATTTCTATTTAATAAAAACTTCCAATTATAAAATCCCTTTACTTACCAATTCTATATATATCTTGTTTATATGCCTAAAATCCAAATTATAAGTTAATTCACTTATAATTCTCTTCTTTAAAAAATTCGTTCATTTTATAATTTCATCAATATATAAATCTTATCTACTTATAAAATCCATTTATAACTTCATTTTAACATTTACAAAACTTCTTTATGATTCCATCACTTTGATAAAAATTCAATTTTATAAATCTTATATACATACCATTTATAATAAATCAAAAATCTCAATTTAAAGTATTTTTACCAAATTGTTAACTCCATATTTCAAAAATCACATTGTGATTCCATTTAACAAAAATCATAATTTTTATAACATAAAAATTATAACTTTTATTTATTTAAAATAAATTGATTTCCTTAACAATTCAAAATTCAATAAAACATCTATTTTCAAATTCTTGAAAATCCTTTTTAATTTGAAATCACAAATTTAACATTTTTAAATTACCAAAAGTAGGCCCAATGCTGCAACAGCACTAAATATATCAATCACGGCATCCAAAACATCATATATCATATGACAACAGCATATATCACAATATCAATAAATAAAACGAATACTGGTGAGGAATATAGTTTAATCCTTCAAAACTATCACCTGCAACAAATATACATATTAGAATATGTGTACAATGTCTGCTTCGAGGAAGACGCGTGTACAAAGGGTCATCCGCTCGTACACGGGAACGTATAGGGTCTCATCTGCTCCAATAGGCAGAAATATATCCAAATACCAATAAATATATAGATAATATATCATATATCATCCAAAAAATCATCAATCATCATAAAATAAATTTATTTTCACTTATCAGTGAGTCAGAAAGAGTGAGTTGTACCCACTTTGGTTCTAATAGCGGTTGTAGTGTTTTATTCCGAATAAAGTTAAACAGGCGTTTAATTTTACTCAAAGTTTTCACTAGCTCCAAATCAACTCCAAACAAGCTCTAAAATGCAGTGCTCGTCAATACGAACCCAACGCAACTTTTTTTGTTAAAAACGGACCTCGTATGAAGAAGTTATGCAATTTTAAAGTTTATACGAATTATTATTATTATTATTATATATATATATATATATATATATATATATATATATATATAAATTTACAAAAAAAAAATTAACCCTAGATCTCATCTCAGCTGTTGCTTAGCAGATCACGGCCGATCCTGCTTTCTTCTCCCTTGCACAATAACCCCAGGCCGAACAACCCATATAGCCACCCCTTTTGCTTGAATTAACGCGACCACCTCGTTCACTTATACAATGATCAACAACCACCGATCGACGCGCCTCAATGAGCTCCACCAACGACTAAAGCCTCGTTGAACTCATTCGTGTATCTTTCTAAAAAAATGTGTGCAAAAGACGAATGAAACACGGCTATTTCTGGCTCCATTTGACGACTATATCGAAAATCCACCGTAGGATGTATAGATCTCACCAACCTCTTCAACTTTGTAGTTGGAAGATTTTCGAATTGATTGATGGATTTGGAGAAAATAGAGGAAGAAATTCGTGCATTTGTGGCCATAGAAATTGCAAGTGGCCGCTTGCCCTAGATGAATTAGGGTTTGGTGGAAAAAGTGAAAAAAGTTGGCCTTTTATAGAAAATTCCATGACATATTCATCCGAAATTTTTCCGAACTCCAAACGAAGTGTGCCACCTGGCATTTATAATGTTTTACTCCTATTCCGAACACAATGGAATGTATATCAGAAGCCAATTCGATCATATTTGAAAGATAGGTTTTCGAATCGACTTATTTATATTTAAAATTTACTCATACAGATTTCTACGCGTTTTAGCTTGCCACGACTAAACCGTAAATCCGATTGACACAAAATTTAAAATTCTACAATAATATAACATTAAAGAATCCAATAAAACTGGTTTCGTCGAAATCTGAGACTATGTGAAAATGGCTATTTTTACTTGTTAATTAAATATTAAAATATTCAATTTTAATAAATTAACTTTTAATTCAATTTAAAAGATTACTAACATCATTCTAATTCAAATAGAATTTAATTCATCTTTATAAATCATTTTCATTCACATATAATTCAAATTCCAATTATTTTCTGCAATTTCAAACTTCAAATTAACAATTTAATTATCCAGTTAAACCCAAATACTCGAAATATAAGTTAATCAGCTTATAAAATTAACTATTGAATATTTAAAATTAATTAAATAAACGAATGTCAACGACAACAATTCTGGATCATTACATTCTCCCCTATTTAAAAGAATTTCGTCCTCGAAATTACCAAGTAAGAAAAAAGCCATAAAATCCATTAACTTTTCAAAACAATTCGTTCAACTAGATATCCAACATTATTTAAACCTTTTAACTTTTCCCAAAAATCATTTAGTTAAACATCTTACAAAAACTTTTCTATGTTTTCAAATTCATTCTTAGTTATCTTTTCAAAAATAACTAATATCGTTCAACTTTTAACTCAAAATCAAAAAAATTCCAATTTTTTCGAAAAAAATCTCTAACGCCTCAAATTCTCAAAAAGTTTCTCCATAGTCTCCTTTGTACGGTTCGATCGTAGTAGGATCACAACATATATATATATATGTATATATATATATATCACAAATATACATCTCATCTTCAAGGATGAGGCATCCCGTATGGAAAAAATATAAAAGTACGATATGTAATCCGAGATATGTACTTTATATATTATTAGCGAGCATATACGGCTAATATAGAGAGTAAGCGAGCTCCAAATGCAATGCAAGCACCATACGCACCTACTAAACACTCAACAAACAATGAGAACACATATATGGAAAGTAATATAAAAATACAACATATACCAATATAACAACTGTATATGCCAATATGACAAATGCAATCAATAAGCAACAAATCCAACCATCAAACACTATCATCCAACAAACATCCAACAAATCAATATCTATCCAACCAATTCATAACCAAATCAATATACATTCATTTCTTATTAATATTCATTAAATTGTTTTTTTCAATTTTAATCACAGTTGATTCATCAACATTGAACTTTTTACTAACATTCATTTATTCGAATTCAATTAGTTTACATTCACTAATTTACATTCAAGTTAGTTCACTTTCGAATTAAATCAAATTTAGTTCTATTTACTTCCACTTCAGTTCCAATTTGGATTTAATTACTTAGCTTTCAATTTTGTTAATTCAGTTCCATATGAATTTCTATACAATCATCTAACATCCATCTAGCAACCAATGCATATCTAACATAACCAAATTTATTTACTTTACTTACATTCAGTTTGGTTTAGCACTTTTCATATCCAATTGGTTTAATATCTAATTAACTTTCATTCAATTATTCAATTTCCAATTTCATTAGCTTTTAATGAATTATCTTTTAGTGAATTAACACTAATATCCATATTCCATATCAATTCATATACATTCGATTGATTAACATTCAATCCATTTATTAATTCAGTTACTAATTTTATCATCGCTTCTTAACTTAAGTTTTATTCAATCCTTAACAACAACATTTCTAATCCATGTTTATTCACTAATTCACTTATACAATTAAAGTTAATTTCATTATATAACTCAAATTCATATTCATCACTTCACTTTATTAATTCATTTTGATATCAAATTCAACTTCATTAAACATTACTTTAGTTACATATTTCAATCTCATTTGCATTTACTTCCACTATACAACTTAAGTTCACTTTTAATTTAGTTCAAATTCTATTCTATTTAACTTATACTAAAGTCAAATTTCATACCACTATTCGAATTCAGATATTGTTTTTCTTAATACAATTGTTTAACCATTTTAATATTTGGTTTCACTTATATTTTCCCATTATATAAGTTATGCAACTTATTTATTATTTAAAATTCTAAATTCATATCATATAATCACTTATCCTTAAGTTTAATTTCCATTTCAATAGCTTATCTAGTCTAGTTCAAATCCGATTAAATTTATTTAACTTTACTAAAATAAATTCTTATTTCGTATTATAAGTTCAAAACTCATTTAACTTATATTTATCAATTTCAACTTGGATTTTAAATGCAAATATTTTGTTTATCAAAACAAAACTTAAATTTCAATTTACTATATGTAGCAAATCCTTCACATAGAAACTCAAAAATGATACCGATGATGCTGCAATCATCATCCTTATTATTTTCCAATAACAGTAGTGAATTCAGTGCTTATACCTTTTAAAAAATTTCCTTTTATTATTTACAAATCACATTTATACATCTTTTGCTTATATAATTTCACTATTTCACTTTACTAAAATAAGAATCATTTTAAATTTATTTACCTTATTTAGATTTATAATAATATAACCTATTTAAACTTTGAAAAACAACTTTCAAAATCAACGGGATTCAAATTTACAAATTCTTATTTTAATATCCATTTTTATTTAGAATTCATATAGTTTTATTTCTTATGTATAAGATTATTTCACAATTGTATATCATATTAACTATAAATCCATACTTATAATTCATTTTCTTATATAATTTATTCTACAATTGTTGCTTTTATTTAGATTATTCAAACAGCTTTTATTTAGTTATATATTTACATTTTCAAACAACCAAACAATTAATTTATATTATATACACTTTAATAATTTCTGAAAAATGCCTTCCTTTATATATAAAATATAATAGAGGTAAAATTATTTCATTTATCCAACTCAAAAATAATCCTATGTCGATTTGCCTCGTTTAAGTGTTTAGAAATCCCTATCGGTAACATGGCGTCCCACATACCGACAAGAATTCACAAACAACTGAACGAATAACAAACCCAATATAAAACATTTTTATATCGCTAACAAATACGCGTTCATATATATAATACACTCAAACTCAATCTAGGGTGCTACTGTCCCTATTTATATTGAGTACACATCAAAGCCTAGAAATATACAAAATCTAAGCTCTGATACCAAATGTGACGACCCGCAAATCTGTACCCTTTGAATCGACAATTAACCGCACATGTCCGACCCAAAAAGCAGAGACTGAAAAAAAGTCATAAGAAAGAAAAGAAGAGAGAAGAAGAGAAGAGAAGAAAGAGAGAAGATAGAACCAAACAGAATAATATAGAATCTCACATCGCAGCGGAAAATATATAATATCATATCAGTTATCTTTACAAAATAGAAACTGTATATACATACATCAATTAGAGTTCAACAATCAATCACTAGTTATCAGCATGGACAGTTATAATAACCTGTCCTCACAATTGCTGATAATATACAACATGTAACGTCCCGAAAATTTTCGACTTTCGAAAATTCAACATCGATACTCACTTTATCGACTGCCGATAAATCGAAGGCCGGAAACCCGAAATGTTATGGTTTAAGAAAAGGAAAGAGGTAGAAGAAGAGAGAAAAGCTAGAAAATAGAGGGAAAAGAAAATAGAAAGAACAGAAAGAAAATAGAACATAGAACGGAACAGAAAACAACAGAACAATATCAGAATCTCACAATTCGCAGCGGAACAACATATAATAGACAAATGAATAATCTTTAAACAAAGAACTATATCAGTTATTACATTTTATACATTTCATTACATCATATCATCAGAGTGTACAACAACAAACAACAACAAACAACGGAAAAGAAATACTATACACTAATAATACGCCATGCCATCCATCTTGCCTCCAGCAACTCCAGAATATCCTGATAAACCTAACTCTTAACTGCCCGTGTGGAAATTGGTGGGCACCCAGAGTTTAGGAAGGAAAACAATAAACTCTGAGTCAGTCATGTGACTGGTGTGAGAACTCAAAACAGTTTATTTATCTTTGAAAACAAAATAGAGGAATATTTTTAAAATCAATTCGCAATGCTTTTAAAAATGAGACTACCATAAGGCCTTCCGCACACACACACAATGCAAACGCAGAATCGGAGGAGATTTCTCCTTATGATAGTCAAAGATGCTTGATACGCATTAAAAAGAGCATTTGATATTATTATTAGTGTATAGTGTAGGAAAAATTCATTTCGAAAGTAGAATATAAATCTTAGCCAACATACGACCATTATCGTATGCCTACTATAGCTACCATCTAAACAGTGGTGACCACCATAAGTAAATGGCAGGTTCTACAACTAATACCATACAAAGTTTCGTATTGGGAATTGGATTTCCAACGAATGATCAGGCCAAGGAACTTCCCATTGCCACATGAGAATGCCTCTGGATGGACATCCCCGAGAACCAAACCGGATCTCTGCCAACACAAGGCCGGGTTACCCCTAACTGAGTAACAACTGACCGAATATGCCATCCCCCGGTCCTTTGGGACCTTTCACCGAGCGCTCGCAATCAATTCACACAATCATAAAGTGTTTTCAACATGAGTAAGTATCTGGGCTCCATACCATGATACCACCCTTTTCCAGAAGGAAATGCACATATCCTAAAGGGCGCTACCCCTCATAACCTTGCCGCATCTTTCCAGTTTTGACCATTCCCTAGGTGTGAGGCTCGACGAAGTCACGTCCACAAAAACATACTTTATACAAAAGCCATGCTTTGGGTCAACAAATGATCATAGAAATGATCACCAGGATAGACGATCAAATAAATGATCCTATCACAAATAATCAACACAATGAGCATTTCACAGCAACACTCAGCATGTCACATTACCAAATTGGGAATATATCGCTGATAACCTTCAACTACATAACCTCTGAGCTCGTACGTCTCAGAGAAGGGTGTTAAGCTAAAAGAATAAATTCTCCGCCACCAATAGAAATATATTTGAAAGAAATCTGCTTTATATCTCAATTTGTAATGTCAGACATACAATCCATACAAGTCTGTTCCGGGCTCGAACAGAACCGAAGGCACTTACAAAGAAGTCCTTGCAATCCGGATATCCACAATCCTGATCGGATTTCCCATCACTTAGGGAGTCTCTATACCGTTGCAACTCAGTGCAGAGACAATCGATAGGTCATCCTATCGCTCTCACAAATATCCGGTCTTCAACACCGGTCATCAATGCTATCCATTACGTCGTATCACTTTTCGGAATGGGTAATCCGAATAACGAGCGCAATAATTTAAAAATGAGTGTAGCATTCAAATTCAGGCAAATCACAACAAATACCTTTCAAAGGTAAATATTGATAGTCGGTTATTGAACTATCAATGGATATGCACAACATCACCAGATTCCAAATAATTTTCCAAATTATTTAATTCCCAAAGATATCTTTACAAGATATATAATTTTCACACTTCAAAAATAAATCAATATTTATTTTTAAACAAATTTCCCCATTCTTTTATAAATTCCATAGTGAATTTTCATTCCAAAATATCCATGCATATACGATTTCAATTATTCATTTCAATTTATCTTCAAAAAGATAAATTCTCAAAATATTCACTTTATATTGGAAAAACATTTCCATACTTACTTATTCATAAGTAATTCACAAATTTTATTTATTTTCAACACTTAGAAAATATTCAATATACTTAAATCGAGATTAAGTATATATTTCATTCTTTAAGGAAATCATTCTCTTAAACATTTTTATTTGGGCTAAAACGAATGTTACGTAAAACATCGTTACGACAACCCAAAATCACTAGTATAGGGATTCGAAATTAAAATAGATATATAAATCCCAATACTATACAAAACATTTCCTTTCGGAAATCATTTACTATAACAATAGTGCTATAGTCCACCATTTCCTTTTATTTCTCGAAAACGTCTATTTCAACAATGAATGTTGAAATCTGTGGTTTCGAATCTTAACACCTTTTAAAACATCGTTAGATCGTTTTAATTCAATTCAAAATATCACATCCTAAACATTTTCTTTAACATATTATTCACTATTCAAAAACGTGAATATACTACGTTACAAATTTCATCACTTCTATTCATTTTATTTCAAAGGATCATTCACAGTCAAAAATGTGAATATAACTCCATTAATAGGTTTCAACAATTTACTTATCAAAATAAGTCGTTTGCGAATTTATAAAACAACGTTTATAAATTCCTTTTATTAACCTATTCAATTCATAATTCAATTATAAACCAAAGGTCTATATTTTAAGTTAAACACTTAAAATTTATTTGTTTACTAAATCGTTCCTTTAAACTTCATAATTATAAATCTTATAACTTATAAGATTCGTTTATTTACCCAAATATATTCTTTAATAACTTCACGAAATTTATAATCTTATTATTTATAAATTTCACTTATAACTTCACCATTTATAATTTTATAAATTCCATTCACTTATGCAATCCATTTTCACTTCATTCAAACACTTATAAAAACTCGTTTTATAATTCAAATATTTTCATTTATAAATTATCAATTTATAAATCTTTTTATATAAATCAATTTATATTATTCTTTTAAAACATCTTTAATCTCCTTTATAATTTCATCATTTTGATTCATAAAATAATTAAATTTTATAAATCCTATATTTTCAACTCTTTATAATAATTTCAAAAATCCCGATTAAACTATTTTATAAAATCATTAGCCTCATATTTTCAAAAACCAACCTTTAACTATATTTCTCAAAAATCATAATTTTTATAACATTAAAAATTATACGTTTATTTATTTAAAATGGATAAATTCCGAAAAATATTTTATAAACGTATACTTTCAAAAATCTCTTTAAAATCCATTTTAAAATTCCAAAGTTTGGTCCAATGATGCTACACACCAAATAGTCAATCACGACAACAACGATATCATATATCGATATGATAATCCATCAAATATCAAAATATCTGAAATCAAATAAAAACTGTTGAGGAATCCAGTTGGATCCCTCCAACCTGTTTTCCTTCATCCACAAACATTAGCACAATACCAATTCCGCTCCAGTACGGAATTATCGCGGTATATGGGATTTAAAATATTATCCGCTTAATAGACGGCGCAATAGGGTCTCATCCGCTATGCAAATGCGGGAAATCAATAACTCCAATATATACATATGCCAATATATATATATTGCTATTATATATAATACCAATTTCACTGTTTATGAAATATTCACGGTATATGTTTTTAATAAATAACATCCGCTTACTAACGGCGCATAATGTCTATTTTAACAATCAATAGATAACAATCGTCATTCAAACATGCATTCAAGTATTTTAAATCTAATTATTTAAAATAAAATCGAAACTGATTCGATTGAGTGAGAAGTTCTCACCTTGATTTTAATTTCGTTTTAGCGATTTATTTCGAATAAAATTAAACGCACGTTTAATTTTACCTGAAATTCTCACTAACTCCAAACGACTCCAATCCAATTCCATAGCGTAGTGCTCGTCTATACGATTCCAACGCAACTACTTTCGCGCGTTTTCGACCTCGTATGAAAAAGATATACAATTTCAAAGTTTACACGAATTTATATTTTTAATTTACAACATTTAATAAATTTTCAAACCTATCTAATTACAGGCCGTGAGATCTCACCCCTCAGAAATCTCCACCGTCCCCATATTTCTTCCCACGCGCAACCATCTACAGGTCACGAAGCCAAAACCGAACCCATCTTTGATATTTAGGGTTAAATTTTTCGATTTTTTCGTGCAACAAGAACACGATCAAGGAGCATCAACACGTGCGCCTCCCCCAGAGCCACCCACGGCCAAGCTCTTGTTGAACTCGGTCAACCCATATGCGCGAATTTCGAGGCCGAACGGCCGCACTTCCAACGTGACCTGCCACCAATCCACAACTCCAAACACGATCATAACCGTTGATCTTGTAGTTCTCATTACGCTCTACCACTTTCTAGTTGTAAGTTTCTTGAAACGATTGAAGGATTGAAAGATAAATGAAGGAGAAGAGGAGAGTTTTCTGGCCATTGAATATGTTAGAGGCGGCTAGGGTTTAGATTTAGGTTTATTTTTTTTTTCTAATTTATGAAGGAAGGGTGTCTATTTATAGGAAATCGTTGAACACTATTCATCCGGGAATTCCGAACTTCGATTTACGCGCCGTAACCAGCGTTTCTAGGGTTTACCCCGCGTTCCGGACACAATGGAACAGGTTTCGGAAGCTAATTCGAACATCTGTGCGAGTTATGGCAACAAACGATCGATTTAAATTAAACCGATTTAAATGATTTTCTAGGCGTTTTAATTTGTACCGGACAAACGGTAAATCCAATTGACACGAAATTTGAAACCTTACAATAATATCACATTACGGATCCGGTAAAACTGGTTTCATCGAAATCCGAGACTTTTTGAAAAATGGCTATTTTAACTCGCCAAATTTATATTAAAAACAATTTGATGCGTTTCGAGCTGCCACGATCAAACAATAACTCCGATTGACACGAAAATTGAAATCCGGTAATAACTAACTATTACGGATCCACTGGAACTAGTTTCGTCCAATTCTGAAACTGTTCAAAAATTGACTATTTTACTAGTCGATAATTAAATATTAAAATATTAAATTTTCACAAATAACTTTTAATTCGATTTTAAAAGTTCTAAAATATCGTTCTAACTTCAATATGATAAAATAAAATTTTACAAATCATTTTCAATCATATTTAACTCAATTTTCAATTATTTCCATAATTTCACATTTTAAATTATCGATTTAATTATCCAATTAAATCCAATTATTCAAAATAAAATTTATTCGACTTATAAATTTCACTTATTAATATTTAAAATTAATAAATAATTCAAATTTTAATTACTAAAAATCCTGGGCCGTTACAATCTTCCCCCTTAAAAGAATTTCGTCCTCGAAATTATTAAGTAAGAAAAGTTACAGAATCGATTAACTTTCCATAAACCCATAGTTAAACTTCTTACAATAACTTTACTAAGTTTTCAAATCATACTTAGTTATCTTTTCAAAAACAATTACTATTGTTTAACTTTCAATTCTAAATCAAAGTTTTCAAAATTTTCCAATTTTCTCAAATTTTTTCTAACACCTTAAATTTTCGGAAAAATTCGCCATAGTCTCCTTTGCGCGGCTCGATCCGAAAAAAAATGACAGTATATATATCACAAATATACATCTCATCAAGTAATGAGGCATCCCGAAGGGAAAAAAGTATAAAAGTACGGTATGTAATTCGAGATATGTACCTTATATTTTATTAGCGAGCATATACGGCTAATATAGCGCGAAAGCGAGCTCCAAATGCGAAGCAAACGCGATCCGCACCTACTAAACACTCAACAAACAACATGAGAACATGCATATATGAAAATAGTATCGATATACAACATATAGCAACATAATAACTATATATGCCAACACAGCAAATGCAATAAAAGCAATATATATTCAACCATCAACCAACTAGCATTCATAACCAATAAATATTCATTTATATTCTCATTAATATTCAATGAAATAGGTTTTCAATTTAAATCACATTTGATTCATTAATAGTGGATGTTTTTACTAACATTCATTCAATTCAATTTCTAAAGTTGAATTTCATTTTCATAACTTAAGTTCATATCCATCACTTAACTTTATTAATTTACTTCGATGCCAATATCAACTTCATTCAACATCTCTTAAGTTATATTCCATTTAATAAGCATTACTTGGTTTTACTTAACTTAAATTCCAACTTATAAATTTATTCAGATTCTCAATTCTAAAGTAAATTTTTATTTAACTTTAACCAAGGTCAAATTTCATTACTTATTCAAACTCATTTTTTATTTATAACTCATATTCATAAATATATTCATATAGTTTCACTTCTTATATATATAAGTTTATTTCACAATTGTAAATCACTTTAATTATAATTCAATTCTTATAATTCATTTTACTTATACAATTATTCTTTAATTTAGATTATTCAAACAACTTAACAATCAACTTATATACACTTTAATAATTCTGAAAAATTATTCCTTTATATATAAAAATATAATCAAGGTAAAATTATTTCATTTACCCAATTTAAAACAATATTGTGTCGAATTGTTCTATACAAGTGTTTAGAAACCCCTTCGGCATAGTTGTCCAGACCGTGCTGACGAAGGTTCATATGCCACTCAATAAACCAATCATCACAATATAAAACAAATTTTATATATTCACTAACAAATACGCTCTCATAGCTATTATTACACTCCAACTCATTCTAGAGTACTACTGACTCTATCTCTACTGAGTAATACCCAACAGAACCATGGTTGTCGCTTAACCATATGCTCTGATACCAAATGTAACGTCCCGAAAATTTTCGACTTTCGAAAATTCAACATCGATACTCACTTTATCGACTGCCGAGAAATCGAAGGCCGGAAACCCGAAATGTTATGGTTTAAGAAAAGGAAAGAGGTAGAAGAAGAGAGAAAAGCTAGAAAATAGAGGGAAAAGAAAATAGAAAGAACAGAAAGAAAATAGAACATAGAACGGAACAGAAAACAACAGAACAATATCAGAATCTCACAATTCGCAGCGGAACAACATATAATAGACAAATGAATAATCTTTAAACAAAGAACTATATCAGTTATTACATTTTATACATTTCATTACATCATATCATCAGAGTGTACAACAACAAACAACAACAAACAGCAGAAAAGAAATACTATATACTAATAATACGCCATGCCATCCATCTTGCCTCCAGCAACTCCAGAATATCCAGAATATCCTGATAAACCTAACTCTTAACTGCCCGTGTGGAAATTAGTGGGCACCCAGAGTTTAGGAAGGAAAACAATAAACTCCGAGTCGGTCATGTGACTGGTGTGAGAACTCAAAACAGTTTATTTATCTTTGAAAACAAAATAGAGGAATATTTTTAAAATCAATTCGCAATGCTTTTAAAAATGAGACTACCATAAGGCCTTCCGCACACACACACAATGCAAACGCAGAATCGGAGGAGATTTCTCCTTATGATAGTCAAAGATGCTTGATACGCATTAAAAAGAGCATTTGATATTATTATTAGTGTATAGTGTAGGAAAAATTCATTTCGAAAGTAGAATATAAATCTTAGCCAACATACGACCATTATCGTATGCCTACTATAGCTACCATCTAAACAATGGTGACCACCATAAGTAAATGGCAGGTTCTACAACTAATACCGTACAAAGTTTCGTATTGGGAATTGGATTTCCAACGAATGATCAGGCCAAGGAACTTCCCATTGCCACATGAGAATGCCTCTGGATGGACATCCCCGAGAACCAAACCGGATCTCTGCCAACACAAGGCCGGGTTACCCCTAACTGAGTAACAACTGACCGAATATGCCATCCCCCGGTCCTTTGGGACCTTTCACCGAGCGCTCGCAATCAATTCACACAATCATAAAGTGTTTTCAACATGAGTAAGTATCTGGGCTCCATACCATGATACCACCCTTTTCCAGAAGGAAATGCACATATCCTAAAGGGCGCTACCCCTCATAACCTTGCCGCATCTTTCCTGTTTTGACCATTCCCGAGGTGTGAGGCTCGACGAAGTCACGTCCACAAAAACATACTTTATACAAAAGCCATGCTTTGGGTCAACAAATGATCATAGAAATGATCACCAGGATAGACGATCAAATAAATGATCCTATCACAAATAATCAACACAATGATCATTTCACAGCAACACTCAGCATGTCACATTACCAAATTGGGAATATATCGCTGATAACCTTCAACTACATAACCTCTGAGCTCGTACGTCTCAGAGAAGGGTGTTAAGCTAAAAGAATAAATTCTCCGCCACCAACAGAAATATATTTGAAAGAAATCTGCTTTATATCTCAATTTGTAATGTCAGACATACAATCCATACAAGTCTGTTCCGGGCTCGAACAGAACCGAAGGCACTTACAAAGAAGTCCTTGCAATCCGGATATCCACAATCCTGATCGGATTTCCCATCACTTAGGGAGTCTCTATACCGTTGCAACTCAGTGCAGAGACAATCGATAGGTCATCCTATCGCTCTCACAAATATCCGGTCTTCAACACCGGTCATCAATGCTATCCATTACGTCGTATCACTATTCGGAATGGGTAATCCGAATAACGAGCGCAATAATTTAAAAATGAGTGTAGCATTCAAATTCAGGCAAATCACAACAAATACCTTTCAAAGGTAAATATTGATAGTCGGTTATTGAACTATCAATGGATATGCACAACATCACCAGATTCCAAATAATTTTCCAAATTATTTAATTCCCAAAGATATCTTTACAAGATATATAATTTTCACACTTCAAAAATAAATCAATATTTATTTTTAAACAAATTTCCCCATTCTTTTATAAATTCCATAGTGAATTTTCATTCCAAAATATCCATGCATATACGATTTCAATTATTCATTTCAATTTATCTTCAAAAAGATAAATTCTCAAAATATTCACTCTATATTGGAAAAACATTTCCATACTTACTTATTCATAAGTAATTCACAAATTTTATTTATTTTCAACACTTAGAAAATATTCAATATACTTAAATCGAGATTAAGTATATATTTCATTCTTTAAGGAAATCATTCTCTTAAACATTTTTATTTGGGCTAAAACGAATGTTACGTAAAACATCGTTACGACAACCCAAAATCACTAGTATAGGGATTCGAAATTAAAATAGATATATAAATCCCAATACTATACAAAACATTTCCTTTTGGAAATCATTTACTATAACAATAGTGCTATAGTCCACCATTTCCTTTTATTTCTCGAAAACGTCTATTTTAACAATGAATGTTGAAATCTATGGTTTCGAATCTTAACACCTTTTAAAACATCGTTAGATCGTTTTAATTCAATTCAAAATATCACATCCTAAACATTTTCTTTAACATATTATTCACTATTCAAAAACGTGAATATACTACGTTACAAATTTCATCACTTCTATTCATTTTATTTCAAAGGATCATTCACAGTCAAAAATGTGAGTATAACTCCATTAATAGGTTTCAACAATTTACTTATCAAAATAAGTCGTTTGCGAATTTATAAAACAACGTTTATAAATTCCTTTTATTAACCTATTCAATTCATAATTCAATTATAAACCAAAGGTCTATATTTTAAGTTAAACACTTAAAATTTATTTGTTTACTAAATCGTTCCTTTAAACTTCATAATTATAAATCTTATAACTTATAAGATTCGTTTATTTACCCAAATATATTCTTTAATAACTTCACGAAATTTATAATCTTATTATTTATAAATTTCACTTATAACTTCACCATTTATAATTTTATAAATTCCATTCACTTATGCAATCCATTTTCACTTCATTCAAACACTTATAAAAACTCGTTTTATAATTCAAATATTTTCATTTATAAATTATCAATTTATAAATCTTTTTATATAAATCAATTTATATTATTCTTTTAAAACATCTTTAATCTCCTTTATAATTTCATCATTTTGATTCATAAAATAATTAAATTTTATAAATCCTATATTTTCAACTCTTTATAATAATTTCAAAAATCCCGATTAAACTATTTTATAAAATCATTAGCCTCATATTTTCAAAAATCAACCTTTAACTATATGTCTCAAAAATCATAATTTTTATAACATTAAAAATTATACGTTTATTTATTTAAAATGGATAAATTCCGAAAAATATTTTATAAACGTATACTTTCAAAAATCTCTTTAAAATCCATTTTAAAATTCCAAAGTTTGGTCCAATGATGCTACACACCAAATAGTCAATCACGACAACAACGATATCATATATCGATATGATAATCCATCAAATATCAAAATATCTGAAATCAAATAAAAACTGTTGAGGAATCCAGTTGGATCCCTCCAACCTGTTTTCCTGCATCCACAAACATTAGCACAATAGCAATTCCGCTCCAGTACGGAATTATCGCGGTATATGGGATTTAAAATATTATCCGCTTAATAAACGGCGCAATAGGGTCTCATCCGCTTTGCAAATGCGGGAAATCAATAACTCCAATATATACATATGCCAATATATATATATTGCTATTATATATGATACCAATTTCACTGTTTATGAAATATTCGCGGTATATGTTTTTAATAAATAACATCCGCTTACTAACGGCGCATAATGTCTATTTTAACAATCAATAGATAACAATCATCATTCAAACATGCATTCAAGTATTTTAAATCTAACTATTTAAAATAAAATCGAAACTGATTCGATTGAGTGAGAAGTTCTCACCTTGATTTTAATTTCGTTTTAGCGATTTATTTCGAATAAAATTAAACGCACGTTTAATTTTACCCGAAATTCTCACTAACTCCAAACGACTCCAATCCAATTCCATAGCGTAGTGCTCGTCCATACGATTCCAACGCAACTGGTTTCACGCGTTTTCGACCTCGTATGAAAAAGATATACAATTTCAAAGTTTACACAAATTTATATTTTTAATTTACAACATTTAATAAATTTTCAAACCTATCTAATTACAGGCCGTGAGATCTCACCCCTCAGAAATCTCCACCGTCCCCATATTTCTTCCCACGCGCAACCATCTACAGGTCACGAAGCCAAAACCGAACCCATCTTTGATATTTAGGGTTAAATTTTTCGATTTTTTCGTGCAACAAGAACACGATCAAGGAGCATCAACACGTGCGCCTCCCCCAGAGCCACCCACGGCCAAGCTCTTGTTGAACTCGGTCAACCCATATGCGCGAATTTCGAGGCCGAACGGCCGCACTTCCAATGCGACCTGCCACCAATCCACAACTCCGAACACGATCATAACCGTTGATCTTGTAGTTCTCATTACGCTCTACCACTTTCTAGTTGTAAGTTTCTTGAAACGATTGAGTAATTGAAAGATAAATGAAGGAGAAGAGGAGAGTTTTCTGGCCATTGAATATGTTAGAGGCGGCTAGGGTTTAGATTTAGGTTTATTTTTTTTTCTAATTTATGAAGGAAGGGTGTCTATTTATAGGAAATCGTTGAACACTATTCATCCGGGAATTCCGAACTCCGATTTACGCGCTGTAACCAGCGTTTCTAGGGTTTACCCCGCATTTCGGACATAATGGAACAGGTTTCGGAAGCTAATTCGGACATCTGTGCGAGTTATGGCAACAAACGATCGATTTAAATTAAACCGATTTAAACGATTTTCTAGGCGTTTTAATTTGTACCGGACAAACGGTAAATCCAATTGACACGAAATTTGAAACCTTACAATAATATCACATTACGGATCCGATGAAACTGGTATCGTCGAAATCCGAGACTTTTTGAAAAATGGCTATTTTAACTCGCCAAATTAATATTAAAAACAATTTGATGCGTTTCGAGCTGCCACGATCAAACAATAACTCCGATTGACACGAAAATTGAAATCCGGTAATAACTAACTATTACGGATCCAATGGAACTGGTTTCGTCCAATTCTGAGACTGTTCAAAAATTGACTATTTTACTAGTCGATAATTAAATATTAAAATATTAAATTTTCACAAATAACTTTTAATTCGATTTTAAAAGTTCTAAAATATCGTTCTAACTTCAATATGATAAAATAAAATTTTACAAATCATTTTCAATCATATTTAACTCAATTTTCAATTATTTCCATAATTTCACATTTTAAATTATCGATTTAATTATCCAATTAAATCCAATTATTCAAAATAAAATTTATTCGACTTATAAATTTCACTTATTAATATTTAAAATTAATAAAATATTCAAATTTTAAGTACTAAAAATCCTGGGTCGTTACACAACAACTAACCAGCAGATAATCAAAACAGATATGTGTATGCAAAAATGAAGATCTCTAGCTCTCTTGTTGAAGCTCCAAAGCACCAAATCTGAACTTGTAAATATACTCGGTCTGACCCGAGCATTCAAAGGGAAGAATGTCCAGATCAGTCTGGTAAACCAGCGTGAAAAACACACTCAACTGAATTTATTAGATTACTAAAACTTTTCCTTTATCAAAACAAAAGTATCTCGTAAGAAACGCCCACATATAAACACATACATGTTTTTACCTTACGATAACTAAAACATTTCATATCAAATCCTCTTATATTATAATAGCGTCTATTGTACAAATAATATTAATCACAGCCGAAATTGTTACATTGATTAAATTCCAGCATATAGCCCAAAATGGGTAATGCAATCAAAATGGCAGGCACGTAGTGGAGTTTGGATTTCCATACAAATGACCAGGTAAAGCGACTACCTTCTAATGGGTACACCTTTAGATGGACGTCCCGAGAAACCATCACAAAGCTTCTCTACCTACACAAGACCGGCTTTCCTCTATAACTAGATAGTATCGAATATGTCATCCTCCGGTCGTTACCGACCTTTTCCGATGGCCCTCATAGCATACAAACCACAATAATCAAATACACGACGTCATAGCATGTAAAGATATATCTAGAAAAGGATGATCATACTCTACTTAGGAGCGACCCACTTAGCCTTGCTGCATCTATCCCTGTTTTGGTCATTTCCGGTTGATGAGGCTTGAGGTAACGATTACCTTTCACATATCACATATCACATCACTTTGAATGTCACATGGCCATTTCCGTTGACTACTAATGGCCTTTCACAAAAATACAACTCTTAAGCTCGTATGTCTCAATGAGTGTGTTAAGCTAAGAGAAGTTGTCTTCTCCGCAACCACTGATGTACGTTGTAAAAAGCAATGTACGTAATCTTTAGAAATGCAATGTCAGAAAAACATCCATACAAGTTGTCCAAGAAAAAGACAAACCGATGATACTTTCCTACCACATCCTATCGGAAAATCCTTAGGATTAATAGTGTGTAGTCCTTGCATTGGATATTTCATAACGAAGAGACCACTTCTACTGTATGTATATTGGGGTTTTAACCCCAAACGATCAACAAGCAGTCCCCCATAATGAAAATCTGAAATATCAATACCATCACAACCAACCTGCACAATCGTCGCATATACGTTGGTCTGAAGTGGTTTCAGATATATCTGATCCCGGTCTTTTCGCACCAACAACGAAAAAGCATTTCTCAACCTCACACAGAAACTATGTCTCATAGACTTACCACGTCTCCAACTTTCAACTTGCTATCATTCAGCCAAGAAGGAAGCTCGATAGATTGGAGTAATACTCCGCACTATACGAATCAACATCCTCAACACAAACAATGATCAAGCCTACACAGAATGCTACGTACTAAGTGTACGACTAAATAGTTCGCACATCAAGTCGAGGAACTGAAATAGCCAAATTTTGATAGTCGGTTATTTAACTATCAAAGCAAACAAATAAATATCTAGCACCATATGCAATCACTAGGCCCTTTTAATTAATCTTTTATTAATTAAATCATTTGCCGAATATTCACTTTAAATTATCTTTCAAAAGATATATATTCTCAAAACCATTTAAACTTCTATATTGGAAAACATTTCCATATACTTATTAATAATAAGTAATTCACAATTCCTTTTATTTTCAATACTTAGAAAATATTCCATATACTTAAATCATGATTAAGTATATATTTTATTCTTTAAAGAAAACATTCTCTTAAAAATATTTATTTGGGTCAAAACGAAAGTTGCATAAAAAATCGTTATGACAACCCAAAATCACTAGTATAGGAATTCGAAAATAAGATAGATATATAAATAACATATACTAAACAAAACATTTTCTTTCGAAAATCATTTACTATAACAATAGTGTTACAGTCCATCATTTTCTTACTTCTCGAAAACGTCTATTTCAACAATGAATGTTAAACTCTATGGTTTCGATACTTAACACATTTTAAAAAAATCTTTAAACCATTTAACTCCATTTAAAATATCACTTTTCAAAACATTTATTTTATTTAAAAGATTATTCACTGCCAAAATTGTGAATACACTTTGTTTACCAAATTCAATGTTCCAACACATTTATTTTAAAGGATAATCCACTGTCCAAAATCGTGAATATATCTCATTTACCAAATTCATTACTTCTATACATTTAATTAAAGAATTATCCACTGTCCAAAATCGTGGATGAAATTCCTTTAATAAACTTCTATATTTAACTTATCAAATTCAATTGATTTCACATTTATAAAACAATGTTTATAAATTACATTTCTATTTTATAAATAATTCCACTTATAAAATCCCTTTATTTACCAATTCTATATATATCTCGTTTATATGCCAAAAATCCAAATTATAAGTTAATTCACTTATAGGTCTCTTATTTACAAAATTTATTCATTTTATAACTTCATCAATTTATAAATCTTATCTACTTATAAAATCCACTTATAACTTCATTTTAACATTTACAAAACTTCTTTATCATTCCATCTCTTTGATAAAAATTCAATTTTATAAATATGATATACATACCATTTATAATAAATCAAAAAACTCAATTTAAACTATTTTGCCAAACAGTTACTTCATATTTCAAAAATCACATTCTGATTCCATTTAACAAAAATCATAATTTTTATAACATAAAAATTATAACTTTTATTTATTTAAAATAAATTCATTTCCTTAAAAATTCAAATTTTGATAAAACATCTATTTTCAATTTCACTTGAAAATCCTTTTTAATTTGAAATCACCAGTTTAACATTTTTAAATTACCAAAAATAGGCCCAATGCTGCAACAACACTAAATACATCAATCACGGCATCCAAAATATCATATATCATATGATAACAGCATATATCACAATATTTGTAAATAAAACCAATACTGGTGAGGAATCCGGTTGGATCCCACCAACCTGTCACCTACAACAAATATATATATTAGAATATGTGTATAACGTCCGTTTCGAGGCATACAAAGGGTCATCCGCTCATACACGGGAACGTATAGGTTCTCATCTGCTCCAATAGGCAGAAATATATCCAAATACCAATCAATATATAGATATATATATCATATATCATCCAATCAATCATCATAAAATAAATTTTATTCTCACTTATGTAAAAATATCAGTGAGTCGGAAAGAGTGAATTGTACCCACTTTGGTTCTAATAGCGGTTGTAATGTTTTATTCGAATAAAATTAAACAGGCGTTTAATTTTATCCAAAATTTTCAAAAGCTCCAAACCAGCTCTAAAATGTAATGCTCGTCAATATGAACCCAAGCAACTTATTTTGTTAAAAACGGACCTCATATGAAGAAGGTATGCAATTTTAAAGTTTATACAAATTATTATTATATATATATATATATATATATATACAAAAAAATTTTTACCCTAGATCTCATCTCAGCCGTTGCTTCAATTCCTAGCCGATCACGGCCGATCCTGCTTTCTTCTCCCCTGCGAGATAACCCTAGGCCGAACAACCCATATAGCCACCCCTTTTGCTTGAATTAACACGACCACCTCGTTCACTTATACAACGATCAACAACCACCGATCGACGCGCCTCAGTGAGCTCCACCAACGACCGAAGCCTCGTTGAACTCGGTCGTGTATCCTTCTCGAAAAACGCATGAACGCATCGATCTCTGGCTCCATTTGACGACTATAACGAAAATCCACCGTAGGATGTATAGATCTCTCCAACCTCTTCAACTTTGTGGTAGAAAGATTTTCGAATTGATTGATGGATTTGGAGAAAATAGAGGAAGAAGATTCGTGCATTTCTGGCCATAAAAATTGAAAGTGGCGGCTTGCCCTAGATGAATCAGGGTTTGGTGAAAAGTGAAAAAAGTTGGCCTTTTATAGAAAATTCCGCAACACCATTCATCCGAAATTTTTCCGAACTCCAAATGAAGCGTGCCTCCTGGCGTTTATAATGTTTTACCCATATTACGAACATAATTGAATATATATCAGGAGCCAATTCGATCATAACTGGAAGATAGGTTTTCTAATCGACTTATTTAAATTTAAAATTTACTTAAACAAATTTCTACGCGTTTTAGCTTGCCATGACTAAACCGTAAATCCGATTGACACAAAATTTGAAATCCTACAATAATAGAATATTATGGATCCAATGAAATTGGTTTTGTCGAAATCCGAGACTATGTGAAAAATGACTATTTTTACATGTTAATTAAATATTAAAATATTCAATTTTTACAAATTAACTTTTAATTCAATTTTAAAAGTTTACTAACATCATTCTAATTCAAATAGGATTTAATTCATCTTTGTAAATCATTTTCATTCACATATAATTCAAATTTTGATTATTTTCTGCAATTTCAAATATTAAATTAACAATTTAATTATCCAGTTAAATCCAGATATTCAAAATATAAGTTATTCACTTACAAAATTAACCATTGAGTATTTAAAATTGATTAAATAAACGAATTTTGAATGGCTAAAATTCTGGGTCATTACATCTTCCCAGACGTCTGGTTGCTTATTACAGGCAATTCCAACAAGATCTCTTCTCCAACTCTTTTGCTTCCTTTCTCCAATCAATTTCCGGTCTCTTCCAACTTCCACACCATATCTTCAATCGAAAGCTCCCATAGGCACATATTGAATCGCATAGGAACAACATTTCCATATCTTTTTCACTCTAAATTTAAGGCATCAATGTACACTTCGAAATCGTAGCAACAAACATAAAGTAGTATAAAGTAAAGATGGAAACGATCAAAGTTACATTTACGCGAACAGTATCTTCTAATTTGAAAAGAAAAAAATTGATTTCGACTCTGGTTTCAAAACCGAATGGATAGGAGTAAAGAATTCATTCGAATTAATGGATTCCAGTACGAACCCCTTAGAGGCCTAAAGCCTAAAAGAGTAAGAATGGTTCTCCTAAAAAATATTAACGGAAAAAAAGCACATTTAGATTTTACATAAAGTTCAAAGATATTTTATTGCCTAACCAAACCATTTAGAGCAATCCGTTATTTTTCTAAAGATTATGGGTGCATCATTGTGCGACATGAAAGAGGCATTTGAAAAAGGAGTAATTCTCGAAAGGATAATGAATTCTTGTGTTATGAAAATTACGGTCTAAAATGGACATGGAGGTAACTAGAGATAGGAAAATAGTAGTTTAAAGAGTGCAAATTAATCCGTTCATCCCGAATTTCTTATTTTAGTCCATTCGTCTTAACTTGACAATATGGTGGATCCTACGTCAGACACGTTCTTGGAGACGTAAACGTCGAATGGGAGAATAATTTTCCATGAATGCACTCTATGTTTGAAGAGAAGATGGACGCAAGTCAGTCCATTAGTGCTTGTAAGCCAATCCCAAATCGTTCCCGATGAGTTCACCATTTTGAATTATTCATTGTGGATTTGTTCCATTTTGGATTATTTAATCTAGATCATGTCCATAAGAAAGTTTGCAAGCAAAAAAGATTATATAAGCAATAATTTTAGTTTGTAATTAAAAATATGTTGATTCTTTTCTATCCATAAACACCATCTAATTGTAGTGTATGTCGTCTTTGTTAATCTTTATTCATAGCTATAATAGGGCAATAATTTTTTGGTCCGATCGTGAAGTTCATAAAATAGCATTTTCATACACGGACAAGGATCGTGAGGTCATAATTTCAAATATCATATGTTGCAACGATTAATTTATATAATTATTCGTAGAATTTGGAATATTTTCACAATTCTAGCTTGGAATCTCCCTAATAAAAGTCTTTCACACATGTTACTCTTTCTATTTCCATGTTTTAATATTTTTTGCCTTCCTACATATCAATAAATACGTATCCATTTTTCATTTATTCTAAAGCTACATTAAATGTGCTTTTTATTTCAATTTTTGTATAATTGTAGCATAATTTATGGAATATTTTTTTAATTAATATTTGACAAAAGAAAACTGTTTCACCTCATTGAATATATAAACTATTCTTTATGCAATATTTTGCATGACTTAATTCTTTTCTCATACTTAGAAAGACATTTGGAAATGATTAGTATAGTAGAAAATTAAGACTACATATATACGTATGTATGTATGTACGTACGAATGTATGTATGAATATTGTGTATTTTTACATTATTTTAATTTAGCATTCAATGTTATTAAATCATTTCTAGTAAAAAAATTCTAAAAATATTACTAAACTAAAAACAAGCAAAATGACATGTAAATGCCTGATTATTCCAATTAAATATATGTTTTATTTTAAAAAAACAATTATACGCATGCTTGATGCACATGTCAAAGTACTCACAATCTATTAGAAGATATTAACGTTCCTTTCAATGTCATTCATAAGCAAGTTCCAGCAAAATTAACTTTTACTTCTACTATTAGTGTATACAATGACGAACCATGAGCATTGTAAACTATATCAAAATACTCTTTAAAAGATTTTAAATTCCTCTATGTATAATTGTCTTTCACACGCATGTCATTTACATGATTTATTTTGCATTTTATCCGAAGATCATTTACCATTGTAGTGATCATTTTGTCATGTACGCACAAAGCACGTACCATTAGAACTTGTATCTATAAGGCTTCTTTATGCTTGGAGATAGTTATATCGATAATTAGTCCAACAATCAGAAGTGAAGGAATGATGCAGTTAATTGAAAACCAGACAAGTTAATTAGCATATTATAATGTTTTGCATGTTGTGGCATTAGGAGTACAAGTGTTTGCTGTGTTTTGTTGTTTTTGGGAGAAGATTGCAGAAGAAATACAAATCATTGATAATGTTGTTCAGAATTTTAGATTTTAAAAATCCAATCGTGTACCGCTTGTTCTTTATTGTGATCCACAAATGAATTTTGATTTTATGGAGTGCATGTGTTTTCTTGAAATTGTTGAAGTCAAATTTAAGCCAATAAAATAAGAAGATATATTACAAACCAACAAACTATTATATTATATTATATGAAATGCGAATTTAAATCTGTACTTCCTCTTGTTTCTTGTTTACTCGCTTTTTATTTTCAACTCTTTAGTTCGCCTATTTTTTCTTAAATTGTCTTCTAACATTATTCAATTATTTTGATGATTGAAATAGCAAAAAAGAATAAACGGTCTTATTAATTTTTTTTAACCTTCGTGCTACTAATCAACCATGATTCTATGATCTATATGTTATATACTGTGAATCTCATTTCCAAGAGATTCTATTTTATGCTAAGAAAGAAACAAAACATTTGAAAAATCATGAATTTTCATAAAAAATTCATACACCCATGTTGCTTTAATCCCCTTAATATAAAATCTTCCTCTATTAACTAACATCACTTAAATCCCCTATATTTGAACCCTTAGATCTGCAACTCTTCCATTCATGGTGGATGTACTCATTTTTTGTTTCATTCAACATAAAGTCGATGATAGGTACCAACTACGTGTATCTCTTTTGTGTTTATTTTGTCACCACAAAATTTTTTCAGGTGTGTTGAATAACTGTTAATAGAGTAGCCAACTGAAAAATGCTTTCTTGGCAAATACTAGGTTCATTGTAGCAGATTGAGCTACTGAACTAAGAAGCATGAATGAAAAGATCACTTCTTAATGGTGCTATGTATTCGGATTTAATAGCTATCTTTTGCTCCCGTTTTTATTCATCTTTCCCAGTCACTTTATTAAAGATAGAATAAAGTGAAGCAGAACTTTTGTTAATAGAGAATTGTTGTACAAAAGTATTTTTGTTATCTTGAGTTCATACAGTACAGCTAGCATATGTTCTGTATTTATACAAAACGATATAACAAGTATTGGGCCTGATACCAAAGCCCACAGCCTATATCTAAATGTTCTGTGATATTATCTTCGTATATACACTTCTGTCTTGTAATCTGTTATAATACTCCCCTCTCAAACCTAGTTCCGAGTCTAGGGTTTGCGATCTTCACGAGAAAAATGCGCCGCCATTGAGAAAATGCTCGAAACAACTCAGATCTGATGCAAAGTCAGGATCTTTACAGTTTTGCTTGAGTATCTGAGGAAAAGATAAGGAAAAAGATGCATCGCTGTGAAAGAATCACCTATGAAGGTTCAGATATGACATAAAGTTGAGTCCTTTTAACCTTTACTTGAGCATTTATGCAAGCTTTGCTGGCTTAGGTGTACTTTGTAAGATATTCTTGCAAAATATACTTACTGCCTTCAGATTGAGGCGGAAATCAAGTTTCGAGTAGTAGCACATGAGAAATCTGAGAAGAATACTCTTTCAAGTCTTCGAGTTTGAGGGACATGATTCAAGAGGTTAAAGATTAACTCTTCAAGAGAAAGATGCTTGAGGATGAACATACTGTTGAAGTACGAATAGTTATCGTTCGACTGATGATGCTTGTTGCAGCTTTGACTCAGAGTGAAGTAAAGTATCATGTTTTGTCTGGCATTTGAGGTCTGTAACCCCAAGCTTATCCCTGAATCGAGTGAAGTTCATCTTTGATAGTGGCTTTGTTAGAATATCAGCAACTTGGTAAGTAGCAGGTATGTGGTTAATATCTAATTTTCCCTTATCAACTTGCTCTCGAACAAAATACAAATCTAGCTCCATGTGTTTTGTTCTAGAATGCAAAAATGGGTTTGCAGTGAGTGACACAACACTTAAATTATCACACCATAATGTAGTCTTGCGATCAGTTTTGATTTGTAGTTCATTCAATAATGACTCTATCCACATTGTTTCTGCCACGGCATTAGCAACACTTCTATACTCTGCCTCTACTAGACCTGGATATAGTTGTTTGCTTTTTTGAACACCATGAAACCGGATTTTTGCCTAAGTAAATGCAGTATCCACTTGTTGATCTTCCGTCATCTATATCACTTGCCCAGTCTGCATCTGCATATCTAGTGATACTAATAGTTTGACATGCTTCAATGGTTAGACCATAATTTAATGTTCGCTTGAGATATCTCAGTATTCTTTTGACTGCTCTCCAATGCTCATCTGTTGGACATTGCATGAATTGACTTACTTTATTTACACTGAAAGAAATTTCTGGTCTGGTGATTGTTGCATACTGAAGTGCACTTACAATACTCCTGTATTGACTGTCATTTGTGATTGCCTCTCCTTTAGTCTTTGATAGATGAGCATTGGTTGTCATAGGTGTTGAGATAGGATTTGACTGATCCATTTTGGCTTTGATGAGAATTTCATTGATATATTTTTTTTGGCTGAGATGTATTCTGGATTTTGAGAATTTATTTACTTCAATTACTAGAAAATAACTTAGACTTCCAAGGTCTTTGATTGAAAATTCTTTGTTTAGGTACTGAATAAGATTGTTGAGTTCTTGATCATTACTGCCTATAATAATAAAATCATCAACATAAATTAGTATATAAGTAATAGTGTCAGAATCAAATTTTGTAAAGAGAGAATTATCTGATTTTGTGCCGTTGTAGCCCAATCTGAATAATGTTGTCTTTAGTTTTTCAAACCTCACCCTTGGTGCTTGCTTGAGACCATAAATTGCTTTGTTCAACTTGCAAACTAGTTTTTCATTTCCCTTCTTCATGAACCCATGGAGTTGCTCCATATAAACTTCTTCCTGCAAAACACCATTTAAAAATGCATTATTTACATCTAGTTGCTTTATATTCCAGTTTCTATATAAGGCAATACTAAGTACAATTCTAATAGTAGGGGGTTTCACAACTGGAGAGAAAGTCTCAGTAAAATCAAAAACCATTTTGTTGTGAATATCCCTTTGCCACTAATCTTGCCTTATATTTGAAAATTGAACCATCAGCATTTCTTTTTAATCTGTATGTCCATTTACAGCCTACTATATTTTTATCTGTAGGTTGAAGAATAAGATCCCAAGTCTTGTTCTTCATGAGAGCCTCGTATTCTTCATTCATTGCTGCCTTCCATTTGTCATTTTGTATAGCTTGTCAGTATGTGCTTGGTTCTTCATTTTCTAAAGCTGCATTGTATAATTTTGGCTTGAATATACCACTTTTTGCTCTAGTGATCATGTGATGTTGGTTCTTTCAGTAATTTTTTGATGATCATTGTTGTTCACTTCAGTCTCTTATGATACATTAGGTGATTGTAAATCACCTAATGTCTGACTTGTGCTTTGCTGCATTTGACTATCTGACTGTTGTATTTGAGATGATGAATTAGGTGATTCAGATTGTCCATGACCTAGTTCTGGAGAGGACACTGTGTGTTGTGGACTTTCATTGCCTTGAACTTCATCTCCAGGGATGTGAGCTGCTTTGTCAATTATCACAGGTATAGGTACCAAAGAATGTCTTGCATTGTAAACCTTCTGAGAAGTTTTAATTGCTGGATTGCTAAAAGGAAACACTTGTTCATTAAAGACAACATGTCTAGAGATAAATATTCTACCATTACTAGATAAGCATCTGTAACCTTTTTGATTTGCGGCATATCCCCAGACTGTGCATGGTGATGACCTATAGTTTAACTTGTGAGAATTATATGGTCTGAGATAAGGAAAGCATAGACAACAAAATACTTTTAGACTGTGATAATTAGGCTTGATACTATAAAGTATTTCAAATGGAAACTTTAATTTTAAGACTTTTGTAGGCAATCTATTAACTAGAAAGACCGCAGTAACAAATGCATCAGGCCAGAACTTAAGTGGTAATGATGCATTTGCTAGTAGTGCCAAGCCTGTTTCCACTACATGTCTATGCCTTCTTTCAATCAGACCATTCTGTTCTGATGTGTAGGGACAAGTTGTCCTGTGTATAATACCTTTTTCTTGAACGAATTTCTTTAGAGATAAAAATTCTGCACCATTATCTGTCTCCAGTGTTTTTAGTTGACAATTTGTTTATTTTTCTGCCTACATTATGAATTGCTGAACTGTATAGTATGTTTCAGACTTTGTCTTCAAAAAAAATATCCACATATATCTAGAGTATGCATCCACAAAAGAAATGTAATATTTGTACCCATAGTCAGTTGATATGGGTGCTGGACCCCATAAGTAAGTTGCAACAAGTTCCAATGGTCTGTTGTAACTAGCTTTGGAGTCCATAAATGGCAATTTGTGGCTTTTGCCCATTTGACAATAAGTGCAGATATATGGAGTTGTAATATTGCTAAAAGAGATATTGTTCTCATTCAATACTTGTTTAACAATATTTACATGAGGATGTCCATGTTTATAATGCCAAGTATCAAATGCCTTACAGTCATTCACAGTTTTGATTTCAGAGTAATTACACCATTTTTCTCTACATCTTGAGATTCTTGAATTAGCAACATTGAAAGTATACAACCCCTTAACCTCTCTACACTGTAAGAGAACATTTTTGGTTAGCATGTCTCTAACTAAACAATGATTTGGGTAGAGTTCAAAAAACACATTGTTGTCTTTAGCAAACTGAGATACACTTAATAAATTTTTCTTGACAGATGGTACTCTTAATAAGTTATGTAAGTATAGTTGTTTCTTTCCTGATATATAACCACTACCAGTATGTGAGATTTTTACAGCCTTACCATTACCCATAAGTAATGTTTGTGTACCATTATACTCTTTGTTGTCAAGATTCAAGTTTGCCAAATTGTTGGTGACATGATTTGTTGCCCCAGAATCAGGATACCAGCTGTTGTCATGAAAATCTTCAATTTTTGCACTGTCATTGTTGTAGCTGTCACTTTGACTGCCAATTTCTTGATGAGCACTTATCAAGTTTGCACTGGGATTGTTGTTTCTTGCACTGTTTTTGTTTTGCTGAGATGAGGTGTAGTTGATCTCAAATCTAAAATAGCATTTACTAGCAACGTGACCAACTCTTTCACAAATCTGACATATGTGTCTGTTATTTCCATTGTTGTTAGACCATCTTCCACCTCTTCTTCTTGACCTGTAGGACTGACCACCCCTCTGATTGAAGTACTGTTGGTTTCTGTTATTAGATGGCTTTGCTTGACTTTTGTTTTTGCTGTTTGATACGAAATTCAGAGACATATCTGATATAGTTGATTTCTTTTGTTCCAATCTACCCTCATGAGGTAGAAGGGTAGAGCGAACATATTGAATTGAGGGTAGAGTTTCTTTTGATGATATAACAACTACTACTGATTCATATTCATCATCCAGCCCTCCAAGAATTGATAAAATATGTTTTGTGTCACTTACTTTATGTCCTGCAGAAGATAAGTGATCACATAATGTTTTTACCTTTACAAGATAGTCTCTCATTGACTGATTTTCTTTCTTTACATTTTGTAATTGCCTCTTGTAGTACATGATCTTGGCTGCTGACTGAGTACTAAAGATTTGTTCTAATGTGGACCAGATCTCATGTGATGTATTGCATCCAATTAATTATGGAAGAAGATTAGCACTAATAGATGATATTAGCCAAGAACTGACTAAACTGTCTTGTCTTTGATGCATTATGAATTCTTGGTTACTAATAAGTTTCCCATCCTTATCTGCAGTATACTTGGGTGGTATGATTATAGTGCCTTGAATATATTGCTCCAATCCATAAGCTTTGACTGCAGTTTCAACTTGAATCTTCCAAAGCAAAAAATTTGTTTCATCAAGTTGAATGGACAACAACTGGCTCTAAGGCTTGATAATTTCTTTCATGAGTTCTTCAATGGGATTCAACCTGGTATTGTTGTGAGTGCTGGAGGAGACAGACATGTCCTGATCTCTTTCAGCCATTGATTCAAGAAATCAAGATGAGTGGTTAAAGAACAGAATGCCGCTTGAGGAACAGAAAAGGAAGACTGTGCAGCCAGGAAGTTCTTGATTGCTTCTAGGCAAGGCACAGCAGGAAACTTGATTGATGGTCTTTGTACAGGTATGTAAGAAGGAAGCAATGATGATGGGAAATATTTTATTTCCCAGATGATTCCAAACTGAAGTTTTTTTGATCTTGAAATGATGATGTTAAATCTGATCTTGATTAGAAAACAGAGAAATAACAGAAAATCTGAAGATGAGAACTCTAGATTCTCAAATGATTTAGATAAACTGCAATTGATCAAGAAATGATGATGTTGTATCTGATCTTGATCAAAAACGAGAATATAACGATGACGAGGACCTTCTTGATTCTCAGATGATTCAGAAAAAATGCAGCCTGATTGAGATATGATGATATTGTATCTGATCTTAATCACTGGCACGACATTTGCTGTTAGGCAACAAATGCTCTGATACCATATTAAAGATAGAATAAAGTGAAGCAGAACTTTTGTTAATAGAGAATTGTTGTACAAAAATATTTTTGTTATCTCGAGTTCATACAGTACAGCTAGCATATGTTCCGTATTTATACAAAATGATATAACAAGTATTGGGCCTGATATCAAAGCCCACAACATATATCTAAATGTTCTGTGATATTATCTTCGTATATACACTTCTGTCTTGTAATCTGTCATAATACATTTTCTTTACAAAATGTAAGTTTTGATTACTCCCTACATGTTATCTTTTTGTACTAGGTTATATGTCGTATTTTATCTTGAAGTTAATATTCTTACATGACACACACACACCACCCACGCACCTGTGCGTGTGTGTGCCCGCGCCAGCACTCGAGCCCATGCTCATGCCCGTGCCATGCACGCATACGCGTCCATGCGCACGCCTACACACGTCTGTCAGCACACACTTATGTAGTTTATAAAATAATAATACAAAATTCCACAATTTTAAACTGGCAATTTCCCTATATTGACAGTATGTCTATTTTATTTCTTTAACATACATTGAGAATGCAACGAGTTCTTATTGATTTTTAGCATATAGTAGATCTCGTGGTTAACAGATATGAGGTTGTTTACATGTGAGTTATGACAATCAGATTATATAGTTTGTAATATAAACCAATATCCCTTTTTTCTTCTTCTGAAATCAAAGGTGTTCAAATTTAATATGGGTAGAAAACCGTAGAAGGAGGGAGATTCGACATAAAACAAAAGAAGACTACATTGTTATTAATTTTGTTGAACAATTACGTAAATAAGCTCTAAATAAGAATAAAATACCATACTACTTCCTAAACTCAAGCTAACCTAACAACGGTTCTCAATTTCTTCATCGTTTTGCATAAAAGAACTCCACCACAACTTTCATTTATACATGGTAGGGCATGCTCAACTGTTTCACGTTGATGGTTCTTCACTCATTAACCATCAACAAATACTATTGATTTCTTTTAAGTGACTCACGGACCTCTCCTTATAGGGTTATCTCTTGATACCGTTGTATCTGTCATATATCCAACAAGTTAGAGTTGCAGCGGTTTCTCATTTGCTTGTTGAATTGGCATGAAACCACACCTGCTTTACTCTTCAAACAGTTCTCTTAAGCGTTTCATAAATGTCCAACCTTACAATCAACGTTCAGAACGCCTTCTTCATGCTATCCATCAAGACCACACTTGACACACTATAAACATCTCTCACACAAGAACAAGAAACCAATCTCATCAATTTCTGCATATACCATCACAACAGCCACTGCATTTCTTCAAAACTAGTTAATCATATCATCGGCTTCTCGACTAACAACATCTACCCGAACATGGAAGCTGTTTCATCGTTCCACAAGCTAACTCCTGTTTCATCTAAAAACAAATGCAGCTCTCTCTAACTCAGACGACAGCAAAAGTGCTGCAACAGTTCAAGCAATTCCAGTACACACCATCACCAAACTCAATAACAAAGAAGTAATCAAAACAGCACTCGTCCAAACAAAAGATACAAACTTCATCTCAGGCGAATTCTTTTCCAACACTACACCAATAGTCAAAACACATCCATTCACGTCAAAACATATCCTGACACCACTATTGACTTAAACTAAAACAAATCAAACATGCCACCATAAAACAAGGAAGCGGAACTTCAACCTTCTACATCTTTAGGCAATGGCAAGGTAGACATCGTAAACACCACCAGTGAAGTCGACATCAGACAGCATTGGTTCGTTTTTAGACACATCCGCATTCAAAGTGACGAAAGCATTTGAATCGTGCAAGTTTTTTTTCCCACTCTGGATCTCATCAGCAGCAACCAGGCAGCAAGCTCTATTTTTCCAGATCGATGACATTGCCATTTCAGATCCGACGAGCACCAACGACAAACTCTAACTCCAGATCGATAACGTTATTTGCAAGCATCTCAGCATCGACAGTTCCTATGTTCACATCATCTGGTATCCCAACACCTACATTTTCTTTTATCCCAGACCAGCTCAAGCGAAGATCAAACCAACTAAGTTGTTATCAGCAAATCATCTACATTAAAATAAAATAAAAAAAGCTCTCTTTTTTCGACAACTACCCATAACTCAACCTCATTGCAATCATATTCCATCTCAGACCAGAGTAGAGCATCTCAGATTAAAGCAACAACTTGAGGTTATATCAGCGGCAAACACTTTCAAACATATCAACTCCAATGATCAACTCAATAAGATCAACAGTCAAAGAAACCAAATTCGTGATTCATCAATCACTAGAATGCAAGCACACAACCCACAACTCATAGACACAAGTACTGAGCAGTCACCAACTTGCACGCAATCAAAAGAATATAGACAACATACCACTTTTGATCCAGTTCAATGTGGCAGAGTTTGTCTTGGGATCTCCGATTCAGGTGAAGGCACAGTTTCAGACACGAGCAGTATTTGTCAACATTGTAGAGTACCAGGGATAGTCAATTGTAGCTGTGTGCTCCTCCATTATCGTTAGCAAATCAGCAATGCAAGTATATGAATTCAAAGAAACAGACATATTGATAAGACTAAAACAAGAGTAAACTTAGTGACATACCTACTGCAGGTGGAGCATATGAAGAAAACTAACTATGCGCCATTTCTGTTTAGAGAAAGATCAAAACTTTGCAGGTTTCTTCTTCATTTTAGTTAGTAGTTATATGGATGGTGCATTGATGGTTTAAAACATTAAAGGTTTTTTTTTTTTTTTTTTTTTTTTTTTTTTTTTTTTTTTTTTTTTTTTTTAACATAAATTGATCATTTCTAACCAAAAACCATATGATAACCAGGACAAATTTCTGACGCTGCATTAACATCAAAATTCATGTTCAGCCCTTCTTGATCTGCATGAAAAAAAATGTAGCCATATTATAGCTATAACCCACTAAGCAGACTTATAAGCTTAAGGCCTATAATTTGATACATAGCATCCAAAAAATACCCTAAAAATCAATAAAAATGGATGAATTTCCATGTCCTTTTCAATCTAAATTTAGGGCATCAACGTACACGTCGAAATCATAGCAACAAACAACGAATAGTATAAAATAAAGATCGAAACCATCAAATTTACATTTACGGAAGAGTTTTTTCTAATTTGATTTTATAAACCCCTTTGAAAAAGAAGTTTTTGACACCAGTTTACAAATTGAGAGGTTGGACAGGAGTAAATGATTTATTATCTGATTTCAGTCAAGCCCAAAAGAGCAAGCCTGATTATGTTAGTGGATGTATGTGAGCCCATTAGTACTTGTAAACTATTGGAACGAATTACTCCATATTGGATTTATGTATTCTGGATCTTATCCATAAAGAAACGGGGCGAGCAGTAAAAAAAATTAAAACGGTGATATTTCTAACGTGTAATTAAAAATACACGATCCCCTTTTGTCCATAGACACCAGTTAATGGTAACTGTTGGAATTATGTTGTGGATAGTTTACAAAGAGGGCCAGCCCTATGGACAGCCCACAAAGCCCATGGTCTAAGAAAACCCACCGGGTCCGGGGCAACAAAATGTTGGAAAAAGTGTGTGTTGGATACATCAAAAGAAAACAAAAGTTCGCCTAAGTGGTTAGAATTAACATGATTTCAACTAAGAGGTTAAGAGTTCGATTCTTGTCACGAAAAAAAAAGGTGCATACATTCCTCTAAAAACTCTGTGAAAGAGAAAATTATGTTTAAAAAAATTAGAATATACCATAAAATTACTTACTTCGTGTTTTTCATTCTAATCAACATTTTAATGAAAAATTGAGAATCACACCCCACGAATATTGTTAAATAACTAGAAGGATGATAGTTTAATATTATATTATTACATATTTTTTCTCAACATTATGAAGTTTCGAAAAAGGAAAAAAACAAGTAAATGCTCAATCATTTTTACTTCTTATTTTAAATAACAAATAAATAGTCTTTATAGGCTCTAGTCCTTTTCGTTTCAAATAATTTAATATGTTACTTGTTGGCTCAAGAAAAAGTCATTATACACGATATTAAAACTATCATCAAATATCATGTTTTCTTACGATCTATTATTTTTCGAGAATTCAAACATTATAAAAAAATGAAATACATATATTTGTATGTTTATTATATTATGATAATATGGAATTTATATGAATTTTATCTCCTGTATCAATTAAAAATATTTATGCTAAAAAAGTTGGGCTATCCGCTCTATTGGGCCGCCGTTGTTTACAAAGACGTTGAAAATTTCACTGTATGAAAAAACATAATAACGTCGAATTCATAAGTGGCGTGGAGTGTAGGAACGCTGGCTTTGAGAGCTAGTTAACCATAACCATAGCATTTCTCAAAACCCTATAATTTATCAAAGAAAATGACTGGAGGAGGCAAAAAATATCTCTGAACAGTCATGTCTATATGTCTCCTTTCTCTGTCACTTGTTCATGAATCAATTAAGATAATAACAAAAATAAAATGACTGAGATACTTTGAGAAACTTGGACACCAACCGTGGAAGAAAGCCTCTTTTAACTTTGCAATCCATTTAAAATCTTTAACCTTCAATTTTATAGGAGGCTTTTAGTAAAGTCAGCACTCTTTAGCTCTTGTTTAACATCATCAACGTTAATATTCATGCTACAGTTCGTGCAATTTTGTACATTATCCTTGCACACTTACCTCTCAACTGCATCACTATCACACCACCATTCCATGGATTCTTCTTCTCCATGCTTGTCCAACACAACGTACTACTCTTCATTATCATCTCATTGATCAATGCACATTATCATCTTCATTAAACTTTGGAGATACCGCTCCCGTTATCGATCTTCATAACTGTACATTGTATACGCCAAAGTCGCAGCCTAGGAGGGACTACCATCATGGCCAATCATAGGCATGCTTGATGCTTCCTTCTTTAATATCAGTCCTTCATGTGTATGAATAGGCCAACCGATGTTCTAAATAGTTGCAATAGCTCTGAAAGAATGTTTGCAACATGTTATAACACCCAGATTTAGGGTAAAATATGAACTCAACAAACAAAACTTACTAAGTTTTGATTGAAAAGGCATCAACTTTCCATACTTTACTAGCAATCAGCTTTAGGAAATTTTATCAAAAGTACTTCTTCAAGCAAAAGTACTATTCTTGAATTGAATCACCAGCAACGATGTTCGTCTTAGGGTTCGCCAGACTGAAGATAGCTCACTCCATCTTATTGGATTACTGTTGGTTGATATTCAATTTGATGAACCATGACTCCAGATATACGTAGTTGAACTGTCGATGGGTGATGCCAGTACGGCCGAAACAATTTGGTACGGATGAGGCGAAATACAGAGGGCCATTGTTTTTACCTCTGATTCAAAAGGAGCCTTTGGATTGTTTTCCGAGAGGTTTTCTTAGATAGGTTTCCGGCTCTTTAGCTTTGCTGATCGTGGACAAAGGCAATGGGTACCACTTTGTGTGTATTAACGAAAAAGGAATAAATTATAGAAGCCGCAAAATACTCTATACTCTAATGGATAAAGTTAGGCAATTTCTTTTTAGTGTAGTCCACTGATAATTTTGCTTCAATCACAAAAACGTTTAATTCCGCGTTGCGCTCTTTCTTCTTTTTCTGAATGAATCAACCCTGTGGTTCAATTTTCAAATCTAAAACTCTCTCCTTTTTACAGTACCATGATCTCCTCTTCGAAAACCAAATGATTTCACTTCAATTCGTAGAGGAAGGAGAAAGCTTTCTGAGGTGGAGATGAACGAACGAACCATAAGTCACTTTATTCAATACTTCATCAATTTGGGTTTCATTTGGAAGAGCATTAGATAAAACCATGGAAATTCTACCAACTTTTCTGCACTTCGAACTAAAATAAGTATTTCTTTGAGAAAGAGACGGTTAAGTTTGAGAATTTGAGAGCTGTATTTATTTTTGTGACAATCAATTTTTAAATATCATTTTTGTTTTTTTGTATCATTTTTCACAATAATGCAATGTGAGAGCTTTTCAATGTTTTATTTCTTTGAATACATAAAAAAAATGAAGTTGTTACAGAGTAAATGTGATGATATACATCAAACCATCAATGAGTTGAATTAGTGTTTTGTTAGCACCAAACGTTAAAGTCTATTTGATTATCAGTTTATTACTAATTTGAGGATCAGCTTTTAGGTATCAGTTTAATATACCGTAGGTATCTTTTTTGAAAAATCTGCATTTTTTATGACTGTTGTTGTATAGAAAAAATTATTGTACTAGAATAAAATGACAAATTGAAGCAAACATTTTTTTACTCATGTTTCTTTTTTTGCGGTACTGACAATAGTCTGCTTGTTTTGTTTGTATTCGATGATACTTTCAACACTCGGTTGTCTTTTGATTTTTCTTTTTATGGTCTGGTGAATGAAATTTGTCGTTATGCTTTCAACTTACTCCTTTGTCTATTGAGATTTCTTATGTGTTTGAGAATAAAGTTACCTTGGTTGATACTTTGCAACATCGATTGTTGTGAAATAAATGATATTTTATAATATTGTATTTGTGGCATTAGCGTGTGTTAGATTTTTGCTTAATATCAGTTTTTAGGTATTAGAATTTAAACATATTTTACTATATAGTGCGGAATTTAGTTACAAGTTTTAGATATCAGTTTTTAGGTATTAGTTTTCAGAGAGCAGTTTTTAGGTATCGGTTTTAAGTTAATAATATTGATTAAATTTTGTCCTAGTATTTTTTATATTTACAAGTTTCTTTCCTTTAGCAATGAGTGTAGTTTACCATGAAAATGTGGATAACTGAAAATGGTTTTTTAGTCAATTAAAACAAATGCTTCAAAAAAATCGCGACGTTCTTTTTATGTTGGATCGCCATCAAGGTTTAGCCCTAAGTGTTCGTGGGGTTTTTCCTTCGTCATTTCATAGTTATTGCTATCTTCATATAGAACAAACACTTAAGAAAATGTTGAGTATTACTTCACCGTGGATGCTTATCGTTCTTCTTATGCTAATGATATTAATCTTATTCCTAATTTTGATAAGCTTATTGTTGATGCAAAGTTTGAAGATGTTATTTAGTCACATAAGGAGAAATGTGGTATCAGCGGACTTTCTATAAAACGGTAAGGAAAGTTTGCATATTTTGAAATTAAGCAAAATAGATGTACATGCAAGCATTTTGGTTACAATAAGCATAATTATCAAGCTTTTAAGTAGATTTTTTTTGGCAATTTTATGTTATTGAACCTGTTTATATCACTACTAGAACGACTTAATACTGCGGTAGCCTTTTGCTTCGGTTAGCGACGGCTAAAAAAGACGGTCGTCGCTAGACGACGTAATGTCGTATATACAGGCACAAACCCATGAACAGCAATTCACTTCCTCTTTCCCACCAAAAAATCCAAATTCTTCCTCCTCTTTCTGCCAGTTGCCGCCCCTGCCGCCGTCGCAGCTCGCCGTCGCCAAAAAGAACTCTTCAAAGCTTGTCGATATCTCTCCTCCTCTCTAATATCTATTGTTTTTAAGTACAAACTCAACCCCAATTTTGAAATTGGTTGATTTAGGAATTTGGAGTTGATTACTATATCTTATTAGTTGATGATATATAGTGTATTAGTTGACTTGGGTATTTAATTAAAACCCTAATTTAGAAAATTAGTTGATTATGGATTAGAAATTGATGATTATCACGTATTAGTTGATGATAATTAAAAATTTATTCGATTTGAGGATATTAATTAGTGATTTGATTGTTTACTTTGTAGTTAAAAATTAGGGTTAATTTAAAGTCCGAAAATTAGTCCATAATTATTGATTAATATGCCTATTGTTGATTTTAAATGAATGTTCGTTATTGTTTAGAATAATGTTTGTTATAGTTTGCCCAAAACGTAGTGTATAATGCTGCTAGATTGGTACGGTTAAACATAAGGAATATTTTCCTGGACAATTGTGTGGGTTGATGGACTTACTAGTCTTGATTGTTCAAAAGGACAATGCTACCACATTGATGCCGTTGTTATGGAAGAAAATCAATATATTGCTTATATAGCTTATCCTTTAGACCTTTTTGAAGAACGTTCTGTTACTAACATGTTTACTTCCATTATGGGTAATGTATTTGGTTTCAAAGCCCTACGAGCTCTACGTTTAGAGGATCTGCGAGTTCCCCCCGCTTATTCCAAAACTTTCCAAAGCCCACCTCACGGCATCCAAGTCGAAAGAGATAATTGAACAAGTATGGACGTCCCCTATTGGGACGTTTTTATTTAATTAGCGTGTGTCCATTACAAGTTTCAGTTATTAGTATAAAATTAATTTAATTTAATTTATTACAAATGCTAACATCTAATTATCGTTTACAAAATCGATAAAAAAATCTAAATTTTTAACTAAAGTTTAAAATACATTTTAAAATTTCAAATGTATTAAGTAGACGATTTAAATAGTTGATTGAATTATATAATTTTGAAATGAGCAACAACAACAAATATCAAGCTGAAATCAATTTTTGAAAAAAAAAGAAACGAATATAACAATGATATATATTATAGTAAAATCGATTTTGTTAAAAATGAAGATTGAATATAATAACATTAAATATCTTGCTAAAATTGATTTTATAATAAAAATTAAGAAATGAATAAAAAAAACTAATATGTGTTCTCTCCTCTATTTCTAGAGGATCACACATTTTTCTCAAAAAAAAAATATAACAACTAATATTGTACTAAAGTCAATTTTGCAAAATAAAATGAAGAAACAAATATAACAACAAATGTTCTACTAAAATTGATTTTGTAAAAAAATTAGGAAATGAATGTAATGTTGATTTGAAATTTAAAAATGATTATAACAACAACAAATGTCTACTAAAATTGATTTCAACGTATAATTGATGCTAAAAAATTAAAGCCTTTAGTCCCAAAAGGTTTTATTTTAGTTTAGAAAATACAATAACAAAAATATACCCCCGGTATGCAAAGTTATGCGTAGAAGAGAAGTGAAGTGAAGTGTTGTTGAAATTAGACAGAAGTGTGGTGTACGAAGCCTTTAGTCCTAATTGGCTTTACTGTATTTTAGAAAATACAATAACAATATACCATTTGATTGCAAGTTATGTGTAGAAGAGAGTTGAGCTGAAGTGCTGTGGAAATTACTAATAATTTTTTTTAAATTCGGTACAATGTTCGATTATTTTCTCGAACGTACTTAGATGTATGAACTCCAAATTGGTATGAAAGGTTCATTGAAGCAATATTTACACAATAGTGTACACGAATTTATTAGATTCGCTATATCTAGTAATCGAAACAACGAAGAACTTCGATGCTCTTGTAGTAAGTGCCAACATTTGAAGCATTGGAAACTAGACAAAGTTAAAGTACATTTTTATAAATCTAGTTTTATGCCAAATTATTATTTGTGGGATCATCATGGAGAACATGTTGCACCTACACCTACACCAAATTCTATAGCGTAATAGGACGATCATGTTATGACGAACCCAATAGAAGATATAGTGGAAGATGCAGCACGATCAATGTTCCCTACCATCCAAGTTGACGATCAAGATGTACATCAAACTAGAACCGAATGCGGGAGCGCATTTTTTTATGATTTACTGGATGCTGCTAAGAGTCCGTTGTGGGATGGTTGTAAAAGTGGAACTGAATTATCAGTAACCGCTGAATACATGACTATGAAATCAAAATTCAACTTTATAGAACTTGGATTTACGGTAGTTGTACAAGCTATAAAACGATATATGCCACCTAATAATCTGATGTGCGATAGTCATTATAAAATGAAAACAGTTATGTCGGCTTTCGGTCTGCCATACCAAAAGATAGAACATGTATAAAAGGTTGTATGTTGTATTGGAAAGATGACATTAACCTTAGAAACTGCAAAATATGCAATGAGGAAAGATACGAACCAAGAAAAAAGAAAGGAAATGAAGTTCCGTACAAGACAATGCATTATTTTACCCGTCACTCTTAGACTTCAAAGGTTATATGCGTCTTCAGCTACGGCATGTCATATGCGATGGCACAGTGTGAGAACACAGGAAGAGAGAACATTGACAAATCTAGATGATGGGGAAGCATGAAAACATTTCGATAAAACATACCCTCCGTGTAATGACCTGTACTTTTGACTATTGTAAGTTGTTAAACTTAATGTAATTATAGGATAAAACGGATAATTTTTTTAATGTTTTATTAATATTGATTTATTAAATAATTTAATTGGTTAAATTTATTATTTAAAATTATTTGGATAACTGAATTTTGGGTTTAATATGATTGAAAATGATATCATAAGTTGATGTAAATTTTATTTAAACAACAGTGAACATCATAACATATACAATTGGATTTAAATGTGAATAATTAAAAAAATTTGAAATTTTATATTTTAATTAACGAGTAAAAATAGCCACTTTAGTCAATATCTCAGATTTCGACGAAACTAGTTTCATCTGATCCATAATAGTGAATTATTATCGAATTTTAAATATCGTAGTGTTTGGAGTTATCGTTTGATCGTACATGATAGAAATGCGTTGAAATGAATATTGAAAATTTAATATTTTAATTGGCTTCCAAAAGCTCTTCCACATACGATCAAATTTGATCCAAAAGATGTTCCATTGTGTTCGAAATAGGGGTAAAACATTATAGACGCCTAGTGGCACGCTTCGTTTGGAGTTGGTCCGGAAATCACATGAATAATCGAAATAAACTATTAAAATAATATGTAGATACGCGTATAAATACGTCCACAACAGTAAACCCTAGCCCAAAGTCTCACGGCCGCCACCTAACTTATCAATGGCCGAAAATGGTCTCCTTTCTTCCTCAATTTATGATTAATCCATCGATTATTAGAAGAAACTCTCAACTAGGAAAATGTAGAGCTTGTCGAAATCTATATTCTCAATGGTTACGATCGAATTTAGAGCTATGGATTGGCGACAGTTTTCTCTCAAAGGCAGCGCATTCAATCACGTTTTCCCAAACAGATGTTGGGCCGAGCTCAGCCAGGGCATGGCTGTAATGACCTGCTATTTTGGACAGTTTAAATCGATGATAAACCACACAAGTCAAACTCAAACCATTAAAAAGGGAAGATTGTTATATGATAAATAAGAAAAATCAGAGAAGGAAAGAAAACAAATACAGAATCTCGCAACTGAATGACAAAATATAATAATCAAATAAACAGTTCATGAAGCTGCTTACAAATAACATTGATTATACTTTTATAATATAGATCAAAGTTGCATACAATAAGAATAAATAAAAAATAAATGCAACGGAACAACATGATCCATTGGAATAAATATAATAAATAATAATAGTACGAACTCTTTGTCTTCATCCTCTAGAAAGCGGTCTTCGATACACTGAAAAGCTCAGACTGACTCGAGCGAATTGGAAAGTCAAAACACTTGAACCAGAACTAAAAGATCTTATGTAAGTTAAATCAGCAGTAAATACATATGAGTGTAATGGTGTCAGAGATGTTTATGGGGTTTATCTCCTACCCACTATCTAACGTGAGTGCAATAACTAAGAGATGTTCGAGATTTCCATCTCCTAAGGATCCATTAAACTATCTTTATGTAGTACAATACGCTATTATAATAGTGTCTACAGTAAAGTAAAGTATGAAAATAGCGTTAACGCGTTACCCATATCCCCCTTAACACATTTTTATATATTCTCATAGTCTATACAGTACCGTAATTTCTCCGTAAACTGGAGGTCTATCAAAGGGCACTTCATAGGTATGATACAAACCAAACTCGTAAAAGGCGTCATAGGGCATGTGAATACGGTACTCGAGGCAATGCCAGGGTAGATATACCAATTGCACTCCCGGACTGGTGGTAACGCATAGAAGCTACTACCGCCTACCTCAGACACACTTCCATGATCAAATCGAGGGGTGGACACCAAATCAATCACAAAGTAATAGTATGGTATCGAAGAAATGTGCCCGATCGGAGGTGCGACCTCACTTGGCCTGATATAACTCCTGTTTTAGTCACATCTAAGCCGACTTACGGGAGTCAGGGTTACGTAAATACCTCAAATAGAATCGTTCGTCAACCATCCTACTTCATTTTGGGAATCTCCACCACGGACACAGTTGTTAAAGTGGTTTTCGGTATTGGCAGAGAGTATGACAATATCTGATCGCGGTCTCTTTAGCTACCAAAAACTTATTACATACCCGATGATTCTTTTACATTTCCAAAACCGTTTCATAATTGATATCAAAATATCGTATTCAATTCAACCCGTACCACTTTCGAAATCATATTCACTTTTAAAATTACCGACAAAATATATTAATTAAGTCCTTAGTTCAACATCATGGTCTCTTTTAAATCAAGGATTTAAAATATAACATTTACACTTTTCACCATCCGAAATTTAAAAAATAATTTGGATAGTTATAGATATTTTAACTAGTTTAACATGGTTTAAATAGATATAAATTAGGTTAAATAGGTTTACAGTAGATTAAATAAATATAAAATAGATCAAAATAGATTTAAAATACTTTAAATAGATTTAAAATGGATTAAGTTACTTTAAATAGATTTAAAATAGATTAAATAGGTTTGTTATGGATTAATTAGATTTAAAAATAGATTAAATGAATTTAAAATAGATTAAATAGAATTAAAATGGATTAAAAGTTAAAAATAAATTAAAATGGGTTAATTAGTTTATAATAGGATAAAATAGATTAAAATTGATAAAATAAATTAAAATAGTTTAAATTGATTAAATGGTTTAAAATATTTAAAATAAATTAACTTAGTTTAATAGTTTGAAAATCTCGCTAACTAGAACTTAAATAACATTTTTAGCAGTTTATGTTAAAATAATAAATTTGAATAAAATCAGATTTAACTACTTCTTCCATTTCAACAAATCTGGACCATCCATATTTCAAATAAAAACCCAATTTCAAATCTTGAAGTATCAAATTTAACTACTCTAATTTTAATAGATTTTCAAAGTTACAGCTTCCAACTTTCAATAACTCAATTTCGATGAATGTCGTTTATACTTCAAATTCAACTTTAAAATTTCAGTTTTAATCCTTTACACTAATCACTTAAAACTATTCTGTTCATATAGTCAAATTCTATTTCAACATCATTTAGCTGAATTCAAGATTTAAAGATATTAAAATTATTTAATTTAACCAATCTGGTGTCCGTATATAATTTTCTATCCTATGGTCAAGTGATACAAGCATTTATCATTTAAATCCACAAATAATTAAATTTACAGGTATATATCATTTCAACCCGCGATCTTGAATTAAAATAAGATCCATAAAATCGCTCGAGTCTATCATTTTAACCCATAACGATTTTCCTTGATCTATAGATTGTTCGAGTATGTATCATTTCAACCCATAAGGAACTTCCAATGTAATAACAAGACAAAATATAACATCCAATCATCCAATATCAACAATCAATATCCATCAAATTCATCATCCAAATCAACCAATAAACATCCATAAATAACTGACTGATTATCATAAACATGTATTAGATTGACAATTAAATTCAATATTAAATTAAATGATGATAAAATGCAATAAAAGTCAAATTTAACTAGAATGACAATTTAAATATCCCAAACATCAACCAAAATTTTCCAAAACACATCATAAATTTAATTTAACTTACATAAGATAATTTAGTAATTGCGAGCAGGTTAAAACACTCACATTTGATTTCAAATCGATTTGAAATCCGAAATAGGGCCCAAATTTGAATAGTCTCGAAATCCGTCCAAACTAGTTCCATAATGTCTAGAATTTCAATACGATCGCAGTGGAACAAATAATGTGTGAATCCGAGCTCGTATGTAGAAGTTATATGCATTAGCACATTTGGAATTTAAAATAAAATAATAAAATAACAATATATGTCACCTACTCAACCATCAGCATACGCACGCGTCGAACTACAGAACCCAAACCCACGACTTTGACCGAGCTTCGACACCCTCCTCTGGCCGCTCGCACGATCACCGACCCACCCAAAGCCTCGCCATGACAACCCCTTCATCTCGACCAAGTCCGACCACCCCCCACGCCGCCGGCCACAGCAGTTCAAACTAGGGTTTTCAAACGCTAAATCACAATTTTCGGCAACCCCATGTCGATCTAGGCGATGCGACCACCACCACACGGCTCCACGCGATGAAATCTCCAATACCCATATCCCAATTTCTCCAATTAAAGCCCGGATCGAAAAGCCCCAAACTGGCTCAGGGTTTAAATTTTAATGGCCTTTGATCGCAATTCCAGATCGTATCGAGCATCACTTCCAAAAAAGAACAGTTGACATGGATTCGTACCATCGAGTGTTTTAGAACGGTATATGATACGATAAGTTTGGAGGATTTTGATTTTGAAAGTGATTTGCAATTAGATAAAGGAATTAGAGTTTGTGACATTTGAGGTGGAGGAACAGACAGATAGAGTTGTACGTACTGAGATAAGAAATAAAGGTGGCTAGGTTTTAGAAAGATCTATTTATACAGACACGGCCCATAAGAAAGAATGAACACATCGAATTGGTATGAAATGACAATAATGACCCAAAAAGTCCATTTCGTTCCCGAAACAAAAATGGTTCATCCCATACATCAAAATACATGTTTTCGATATTTTTAAACTTAATGGAACATGTTTCAAGTAATAATTCCATCGTATAAAAAAGTTAGCTTAAAATAAGCTTATCTCAAATTGATTTCAATTAAATCGATTTCTACGCGTTTCAAGCCCGTACGATTAAACGACAGGTCCGATCGATATAAAACCTGAAATCCTATGATAATTAATCGTTACGGACCTGATGAAAGTACTTTCATCGTAATCCGACATGGTGGCCAAAATGGCTATTTTCACGTTAATTAAATAAATTATTATTAAATTGATTAAATTGCTTTTTAATTTCAAATTTAATAATTAACAATTTTTATCATTTTTGTTTACTTAGATACTTACAATAATTTAAAACAATTTACATATCAATTCAGTGTTAAATACTACACTAATTACAGTGTTCAGTTTCAACTGTAATCAAATCCAATTAATTAAAATTTAATTTCAATAGATTGATTAAATTTTATTTAAACCTTTTTATTCAATCAATCATTACTCCATAGGCATAGTTAACATTGGTTTATGTCTTATTATATTAATATTCTCCAGTTACATCTTAATTTCCATTAACGTAATATTTTATTGCGTTTAATTGTAATTGATTTCCAATTAAATTTAACGGACTAAATAAATAGGCAACATATAATAATTGTCACCATTAACTTTTAATCACATTATAAGCTTATTATTTACAAACAAATGTTATAACAACTCACACAATACCAACTCTATCCAATTACAATTTATTACACAATATTTCATTAATTAATACAACTTTTAATTATCGATTACTCTTTTAATCCAATTATCAACCAATACACACATTATTACAATTAATTTACAATCTATAACCAATTACACCTTTTTAATCATTTTAATTAATTGGAATTACACTTTAAAGAAGTTATCAATTACCTTATACAAATATTATTACATTTCATTCCAGTTATATTCTTATTGTTAAATCACAAATTTTTATTTCTTCCAACATTAAATCACAAAACCTTATTAAATTAACTATTTTTAATTATTGAAAATTTCGGGTCTTTACACTCTCCCCCACTCAAAACTTTTCATCCTTGAAAAGGGAAAAAAGAAAAAGGAGGAATTAAGTAATCAATATATCTTATTAAAAATATTAAATTTATAAACAATTAATTTACATAATTAAGTAATTTAAATAAAATATCAAATTATAAACAATTAAACCCTTTTATATTCAAGTTTGAAAACATTCTATTTTACAAAATTTTCTAAGTCCAAAATTTACAGAAAATATTAGCAGAGTCCTCTTTGTATGGAGAGGTCTGCGAGAAATAATAATATCAATAATAACAATATATATATCACACATTTTAAAATAATATATCCCAAACAACGGGAAAAACAATATAATATCGCTAGAAAACTGTAATCCGAGAGCGTACCTATTTGTTAGGCAAACAAAGCTTATATATGGAAGTTAACTTGGTTGAATAAAATTGGGTTGTCGATTAAAAATGGATTTTTGAAATGAAGTTTGAATTATAAATAAAATTGGACTTAGATGGTAAGTGAATTAAAATATAAATGGGAACCATTGCTGAATGAAATGGAACTGGATTAAAATAGAAATGGTTTGAGTTGTAAATAAATCCAATTAAAGTATAAATAATTTGAATATGGTCTTGAAGATTATTTTAATGAATTGAGAAATGAATGTGAATATGGAATTAAAATTAAATCGATTGGGTGAATGAATTAATAAAATTTATTAGTAAAATGGAATATAATTAAATATAAATTGATTTGGAATCAATTTACATTTAGTTATAAACTAAAATGGATATTCTATTAAATTAATATCATCAAACTAGCATATAAAAATTTATTGTTTGATGTAAACAGAAGAAAATAAAATTCTATTAATTAATAGAAGTGAATGATTCAAATTTTAATCAGTTTGGGATGAATACTAATTTGTTTGGTACAAATATGAATCGAATGTAAGAAAATTGGGTTGCAAATCATTTCAGATCAAATGAAACGTCGTATGGATGGATTTAAAGAAATAAATTGAATGTCATAACTTATGATTGCTTATAATACATGTTTAACGTGATTGGTTATTGAAATTCATGTGTTGTAGTTGTTTAAATAAATGAAATGCTAGTGAAATTCATATATTTGGTACTTACGTGTTTAAATTAAGTAAGCAGAGGTATCGGAAGCTATGCTTGACTTTGATTGCGCGTATTGCAAAAATAACTGCTTGCTTAAAAATGCTTAAATAAGGTACGTTTTCGGATTAAATACAACGAAATATAAATATTGATATATATTTTGTTTTTCGACCGTGTGGGCCAATATATATATATATATATATATATATATATATATATATATATCTTTTATCATATTGCAAAAGGTCCTCCGCATAAGGGAGACTCTGGCAAAAATTTTTGAAAATTTAAGGTATTAGATTTTTTTTTGAATATTTTGGAAAAATATTATTAACAAAAATCGATTTCGAATTATTAATCAAAATAAAAAGGGTTTTGTTTAGGATGGAAAACCAATTATTTTGAGTGGAGGTAAAGGATTTGAAAAGTGAATATCGAGTTTTAACTAAGTGGGTTTTTTTGGAAAGTTAATGGGTTTGGAGCATTCTTCTGCCTCAGCAAATTTTGGAGACGAAATTCTTTTAAGGGAGGAGGAATATAACAACCCGGATTTTTCAGCGTTTGATTTGGAATATTTAAATGGTTTTATATATTTAATTTGAAATTATAAATTGTTTTTGAACATGAAAATTTGGATTTCATTTATGAAATAAATTCAGAATTTAAATACAACAATTTATTAGATAATTTAATTATTGGATTTAATAATTGAATATTGGGTAAATTATTATATCTTGAGTTTTAAGCTTTATTGAAATAATTTAAAGGTTGTAAAATTTACATTAATAATGATGAAGGTAATAAAAGTTTTAAAATTGAATTTAAAAGTGAACTGTTCAATTTTAAAAATAGTTTGTTCAAATTGACATTTAAAAATAGCCTTTCGAGGGCACAGTCTCCGAATTTGACGAATCTAGTTTCATTGGATCCAAAATAGTGCATTATTATGGGATTTCAAATTTTATAGCTTTTGGAGTTATCGTTTAGCTGTAAGAGATATAAACACAATGAAATTTATATCGAAAATTCAATAAAATAATTGGGTCCGAAAAGCTATCTTCTCCATACGATCGAATTAGGACTCGAAACCTTTTCCGTTGTATTCGGAATAGGGGTATTCATTATAAATGCCTAGCATCACGCCTCGGTAGGAGTTCGAGATTTTATGTTGTGGAAAACGATATATTTTATAATATATATATATATATATATATATATATATTAAAAATCAGATCAAATCAAATCAGCCCTTCTCCATTCAAACATGCCACCTATCACACCTTTCACCTTTAAATCATGTCTTTCACCTTTTCAAATCCTGTTCAAAACCAATGAGATAAAATAACTCCCCTCCTTTTCTTTTTCAGCTTAACGAACCAATTCATTCATAGAAAAGAAGAAAAGAAATGGTGGTATTCTTTTCCTCTGGCAACCAAACAATATCGTATTTATCTTCCCCTTCAGTTTTAAAGCAAGCATCAATGAACTTTCATTAAAACTTCGTTCGATTTTGAAATTCAAAAACCATGAATTCCTTTCCTTTGTACAAATACGAGCCCCCCATCCTTCATTTTCTTAGATCCGAGACCGCGAAAAAATAATAATATCGCGATCGAAATGACCGTGATTTCATGTAGGTGTGGCGATGTCAAAGGCACGCTGCAGTGGTGGCAGAGGTGCGGTTTCTATCTGGGTTCGAAGCAGGTGTAGGATGTCGCGACATAGAGGGGGAGGTATTGCTGATGGCCTTGAGGCGAGTCGTATAGGGAAGAGATGAGGCGAACGACAGTCAACGTCCGAAAAATGGTGGGGTCGATGGGTGTTTGCGTGAGGGCTAGGTGGCGCCAGGGAGTTAGAGGGCGGGATTGTGGGTTATCATGAGGATCGTGGCTGAGTACTGTGAGTGTGGTGGTGTACTAGGCGAGGGTGACAGTGATGTTCCATGCGCTGGAGGCCGTCGTTCTGAGGAGGAGGCATCGTTTCTACCTGGAGATGTGGGTAGTGTGGCGAAATGTATTGGAGGTCAGTTCTTCTCTGACGATGGTGCGGTTTGGTTTCGCGAGAGGGGTTTTGACAGTAAGGTATATAATAGTTCTATTTTTAATTTATTATATATATATTAAGAAAAAATATACATATTTTAACTTACTGCTTAATTTTAATATATATATATATATATATATAATGGTAATTAGGATATATAAATCATATTATAAATTGAATATTTACGAATTTGAAAATTGTTTATGCGAGGTCAATAATAATGAAAATCAAGTCGAGATTGAAGTGGATTGCAAACAAAAATAAAGGTGAATCAATCTCACTCAAATTTGGATTTCTGGTTAATCTTAGAAAAAGTTAAAATTAATTATTGGTTGACTGATCGAATTGATATTTATTATCAGTCTGGATGTGTTGTGTGTGTATATATATATTGGAGTGATTGATATGCTCACGTTTATATAGCGGATGAGACCCTATGCACCCCGCATAATAGGAGATGACCTTATATACGGCGATATCCCCCTTGAAGTGGGATTGGTATTTTATATATTGTATTAACATCTGTGGATGCAGGGAAACAGGTTGGAGGGATCCAATTGGATTCCTCAAATTTATTATTTATTTTTCATATACAGTGATATATAATTTGTGTAGAATAATTTATTTTAGATTATTGTAGTGATTGGAATTTCGGAATGCTACTGTAGCACTGGCCTAATTTTGATAATTTAAAAACTACAAATAATTTTTAAAATTTATGGAATTGAGGGGAATTTGGTAATAAATAAATATAATGTTGGGATTGAAGATTTTTAAAAATGAATTATATAAATGAATTTAGAAGTGATATTTTGGAAATATAAAAAGGGAATTAAAATCAATATTGAAAAATCGGTTGGCAGTATTTTTGGAATCTATGAGAAATAAAATTTACGTGATGGATTTTTATATAGATTTGTTTACATAAACATGTCAAACCAATAGGGGTTATAAAATTGATAAATAATGTTTATTGTGAAAAAATTCGATATTAGATGATAATTGGGAATATAAATTCTCAAGAGGAACTTATATTAGAATATGGAAGCAGGGTTGAGAAAAATGGAAAATTCTATCTTTGAAATGAAAATGATTAGGGAATCGACAATGAATTGATTTGTGTAATCGAGAGAAAGTTATAAATTAAAATTGGTTATTGAGATTTTAAAAATATATTTTAAATTATAAGAGGTGAGATTGTTTAAAAGGGGAAATTTTATTATTTTAAAACTATAGAAATGTTAAATCAGTTGAGATTTAAATACTGGGTAAGTACATTTTTAATATGAAGCATTTATTTAAGTAAATTATAACTTTTAAAATCAGCTTTGAAAATTATTTATTTAACTAAAGATAAGTTATTAATGTTATGAAAGTGTTTTTGATATTTTAATAATTACTCGAACATACTTTAAAAAAATAAAATAAATTACTAATCTTTTAAATACTTATTATGTATATATATAGATTTTTAAAGAAATTTGGAAGTTTTTTTTATTTTTATAAACTCTCTCGAGATTCGAAAAAGGGGTTTATAAAAGGATATGATTTTGAGGAGAGGAAATTCATTTGTGATTCCGTAGATTTTTGGGATAAGGTATGGAAAAATTCTCTAAAACGTTAGTATTGAAAGGATTTTGGAAAATAAGACTGGTAAAATTTCCTAAGCATAGAAAAGAGAAATTTGGAAATATTTCTACGCGTTGAGGAGTTGGAAGTATCCTGTTACAGATTTAAGTATTTGAAAAATTGTTTTCAAATTTTGATAGAAATTGATATATCTTTTAAAGATATTTTGGAAGTAAATTTTTTGGGAAAATTTATAATAAGGCCAGATGATTGCTTATGGATGTTTAATTGATGGTTAAAGAACCGACTATCAATTTTGGTCGATTTCGTTAATCGTTTCGAAGAGACTGGGACCAGAATTAATTATCCAAAAACCACTTCGATCCAGTTTGAACATAACGAATGAATACCGTGAAGATGATGAAGACGGTGATTCGGTTTGTCCAGACCTAGGAAAACTTGTGTGGACGAATTCTACCAGAACATCATCATTGGTGGACGATGAGCATTCTAAGTGAATGTGTTCGTTAAAAGGTAATCGTAGCCTTAAGCCTCATCAATCGAGAATGACTAAAACATGATAGAAGCAATAAGCTAAGTAGGTCGCACCCAAGTAGGGTAAGGTTACCCCTATCTAGAGTCCCTTTTATTCGACTGTGTGGCGGTTGCTAATCCCAACCGTGGGGTAATCTTATTCGGACTATCCAGTTTAAGGGGTAGTCCGGTCTCGTATAGCAGGGGGATCCTGTAGTGGTCCTCGGTACATTATTCTGGAGGTGTACTTTGACTGGCGATACCCCAGTAGCCCAATCATTTGATGGAATCCATTCTCCAATAAGCGCCATACGGTTTTGATTGTGCCTAACTATGCTGGAACGGGAGATGCAAGCATTTCAGCTATATTCTATTTACTTTCTATAAACACTATTATAATATCAGATGATTTGATATAAACTATTTTGGTTGTCGTAAGGTAAAAACCCATCGTGTTTATTGACATGGTCTTACGAGATACCTTTGTGTTCCAAAGGATTTTGAAAGGTTAATAATTCAAATCGAGTGTGTTTTCTCTAATTTCCCAGATTGACCCGAGTGTTTTTTTATTATAATGCTTGGGTCAAACCGAGTATTATAGATTCAAGATAAAAGCAATGGAGCTCAGGAGACTAGCTGGAGGAGTTTCAGACATACTTTTCGTACTTGACTTATATTCCGCTGTGTAAGGAAAAATTACATAACCATCAAGTTTGATGTATTCATGGTTGTACTCTGATGATAGCAAGTCTATGAACTATTATAGATTCTTTTGTATAAAATCTTCTATTATATATATTATATTTTATTCCACTGCAATTGTGAGATTCTATGTTTCTGTTTCTATTTTACTTCTACCTTCCTTCTTCTTACCCCTAAAGATTCGTATTTCCAACCAATTTGAGTTGAGCTTATGTGGAATATTTTCGACTCAAAGGGGTGCGGATTTGCGAGTCTTTACAGTTGGTATCAGAGCTGAAGGTTAAGTGAGAACCTTGGCCCAGATGGGGATTACTCATTAGAGAAAGAGTGAGTAGTACTCTTGAATGAGTTTGAGCGTATTAATAGATATTAGCGCATCCTTGTTAATGAATATAAATGGTTTTATATTGTGTTGATTTATTGGTTGAGTGGAATATAAATTCTGATCGAATAGTGGGACATCGCTAATTCGATAGGAGTGTCTAAACACTTGAATGCGATAAAATGACACGGTATGGTTTTGAAGCGGGTAAATGAAATAATTTTTCCCAATTTTTTTTTTGCATAAAAGGGGTAATTTTATGACATTATTATGGTATATTTGGAGTGTTTGGATGATAATATTATAGTCAAAACAAGATTATAAATAGTTTATATAACCAAACAGACATCGTATAAATATTGATTTTACAATTGAGTTAAAAACTAAAAATGAATTCAAGCAAGAATTTGAAGACTTAAATTCCGAAAAATTTTGGAAATATTTTCCAAAGTGTTTGAAATGAATAATAGTACTATTATTTTTGAAAGGATTTCGAATAGAAAATGATTTTAAATGGATTTTTAAAAGTGAAAATAGCATTAAACTCACTTCGGTCGCTCGAAAATAATCCTGGTGATGACTGCAGCATCATCGGTATTCATTTTCGAGTTTCTAAGTGATGGATTGCTATCGTGGTCATTTTTTTTGGATTGTTTTGAGGAAAAACAAGTTTTTTTTAGGAAATTTCAAAGCGAATCGGGTTTGGATAAAAACCAGGATTGGTTTAAGATTAAAAAGTATGATTTAGAATTTCAAAATGATTGAAATAAATACCGGGTGTTTAAATATATGAAATCCTTATTTAAATAATTTAGAGATCATGGGAAAACAAGTTTTAAACTTATAAATTGAGATTGATTCCAAATAAAGAAAGAAAAATATGAGAATCGAGATAAAATTTATACTTGAGTAAGTTAAAAAGATTAAAATTTAACTTGTGCTAAGTTAAATAATATTGGATTGGAAATCATGTCGATTGAGATTGAGATATAAAACTAAATAGAATTCAACTTATGTTAAGTTAAATAAATAAATAAATAAATTAGAAATTTAAATTGATTGTGATTTGAATGGAATAAATTAGTAAAGTAAACTAACTAAATGAATTTTATTAGGATATGAATAAATTGAATTGAAATAAAAATTTAATTGAGTTATAGCTAATATCGAATGGAATTAAATTCTTATTTGATTAAATTCAAATAAATTGTGTGAAATAAAAATTTAACTTATGAAGGTTAAATAAATTAAAGAAAATGGTATGAAGTTGAATTTAGGGTAACTTAAGTTAAATAACAAGAAAATTATTGGAAGAAATAAATTTTGATAGCTTATAAAAAATTGATGTTTATGGAATAAAAATATGCTTTGTCTATAAATGAGAGTAAATCTCGAGTTAAAATAAAACGTTAATATATTCGAGTATAAAATTGATGGAAAAGTGAAAAATAAGTTGGGTGACTTAGAAAAAGTTAAAAATTGAAAAAAAAACAAAATTAAATTGTTTGATATTTCGATGGAGGACATAAAAATCCAAACTCGAGTTATAAAATAAAATTGAACTCAAGTAAAATAGTTGAAGTGATTTTTGAAATAAAAATCAAATATTGACTTATAAATTGGAAATGAGCTAATTTGCTATATAAATTAGTTGATTGAATATGTTAATGGAAATTAACTTGGTTATATAAAATTGGATTGTTTACTAAAACTAGATTTTTTAAATGAAGTTTGAATTATAAATAAAATTTGACTTAGATGGTAAGTGAATTGAAATATAAATGGGAACTGTTGCCGAATGAAATGGAATCGGATTAAAATGGAAATGGTTTAAGTTGTAAATAAATCCAATTAAAGTATAAATAATTTGAATATGGCCTTGTGGATTATTTTAATGAAATCGAGAAATGAATGTGAATATGGAATTACAATTTAATGGATTGAGTGAATGAATAAACGAAATTTATTAGTAAAATGGAATATAATTGAATATAAATTGATTTGGAATCAATTTAAAATAGTTATATACTAAAGTGGATATTCTACAAAATAAATATCATCAAACTTGCATAGAAAAGTTTATCGTTTGACCTAAACAGAAGACAGTAAAATTCTATGAATGAATAGAAGTGAATAAATTGATTTTTAATCAATTTGGAATGAATACTAATTTGTTTAGCACAAATGTGAATTGAATGTAAGCAAATTGGGTTGTAAATCATTTTAGATTGAATGAAACGACGTATGGATGGATTGAAAGAAGTAGATTGAGTGTTAGTACCTTATGATTGCTTATAATACATGTTTAGCGTGATTGGTTATTGAAATTCATGTGTTGTTGTTGTTTAAATAAATGAAATGTTAGTGAAATTCATATATTTGGTACTTGTATGTTTAAAATGAGTAAGTACAGGTACCGAAAGCTGTTGACTTGACTTTGATTGCGCGTGTTGCAAAAATAAACAAGCCGCTTGCTTAAAAATGCTAAAATAAGGTGCATTTTCGGATTAAATACTGGAAAATATAAATATTGATATATATATATATATATATATATATATATTTTGTTTTCCGACCATGTGGGTCGATGTATATATATTTTTCTCTTTTGTCATATTATAAAAGATCTCCGTACAAGAGAGACTCTGCCAAAAATTTTCAGAAATTTAGGTTGTCAGTATTTTTTTTGAATTTTTTTGGAAAAGTATTGTTAATAGAAATCGATTTCGAATTATTAACAAAAATAAAAAAGGTTTTGGTTTAGGTTGGAAAACTAATTGTTTTGAGTGGAGGTAAAGGATTTGAAAAGTGAATATCGAGTTTTAATTAAGTGGGTTTTTTTGGAAAGTTAATGGGTTTGGAGCATTCTTCTGCCTTAGCAAATTTTGGGGATGAAATTCTTTTAAGGAGGGAGGAATGTAACGACCCAGATTTTTCGACGTTTGATTTGGAATATTTAAATGGTTTTAAAAAATTTATTTGAATTTATAAATTGTTTTTGAACATGAAAATTTGGTTTTCATTTATGAAATAAATTCATAATTTAAATATAACAATTTATTGGATAGTTTAATTATTGAATTCAATAATTGAATATTGGGTAAATTATTGTATCTTGAGTTTTAAGCTTGATAAAAATAATATAAAGGCTTGTAACATTTATATTAATAATAATGAAAGTAATAAAAGTTTTAAAATTGAATCTAAAAGTGATATGTTCAATTTTAAAAATAGTTTGTTCAAATTGAGATTTAAAAATATCCTTTCGAGGGCACAGTCTCGGAATTCGACGAAACCGGTTTCATTGGATCTGAAATAGTGTATTTTTATAGGATTTCAAATTTTATAGCTTTTCGAGTAATCGTTTAGCCGTACGAGATATAAACACGCTGAAATTTATACCGAAAATTCAATATAATAATTGGTCCAAAAAGCTATCTTCTCCACACGATCGAATTTGGATTCAAAACCTTTTCCATTACGTTCAAAATAGGGGTATAACATTATAAACGCCTAGCAGCATGCCTCGATAGAATATCGATAATTTAATTTGTGGAAAACAAGATATTTTATAATTAAATAACACACACACACACATACACACATATATATAAATCAGATCAAATCAGCTCTTCTCCATTCAAACACGACACCCATCACAACTTTCAGCATTAAATCACATCTTTCCCCTTTTCAAATCCTATTCAAAATGAATGAGATAAAATAACTCCCCTCCTTTTCTTCTTCAGCTTAATGAGTCAATTCATTCAAAAAATGACGATATTCTTTTCCTCTTTCTACCAAACGATATCGTATTTATCTTCCCCTTCAGTTTTAAATCAAGCATTAATGAAATTTCATTAAAACTTCTTTCGATTTCAAAATTCAAAACTCGTGAATCCCTTTCCTTTATACAAACACGAGCCTCCCCTCCTTCATTTTCTTAGATCCGAGACCGCGAAAAAAATAATAATATCACGATCGAAATCGATCACAATTTCATGTAGGTGTGTCGACATCGGAGGCACGCAGCAGTGGAGGCAGAGGTGCAGTTTCTATCTGGGTTTGAAGCAGGTGTTGGATTTCGCGACCTGGAGGGGGTGGTATCGCTGATGGCCTCAAGGCGAATCGTATAAGGAAGAGAAGAGGAGAACGGCAGCCAACGTTTGACAAATGGTGGGGTCGATGGGTGTTTGCCTGAGGGCTAGGTGGCGCTAGGGAGCTCGAGGGCAGGATTGTGGGTTATCGTGAGGATTGTGGCTGAGTACTGTGAGTGTGGTGGTGATGTTCCAGGCGATGGAAGCCGTCGTTCTGAGGACGAGGCATCGTGTTCTACCTGTAGATGTGGGTGATGTGGCAAAATGTGTTAGAGGTCAGTTCTTCTTTGACGATGGTGCGGTTTGATTTCACGAGAGGGGTTTTGATAGAAAGGTATATAATAGTTCTATTTTTAATTTAATATATATATATATAAAATATATACATACTTTAACTTACTATTTAATTTTAAAAAATATATATATATAATGGTAATTAAGATATATAAATCATATTATAAATTGAATATTTACGAATTCGAAAATTGTTTATGCTAGGTCAAAAAATCGTGAAAATCAAGTCGAGATTGAAGTGGATTGCGAACAAAAAAAGGTGAGTTAATCTGTAACAACCCGCATATTTTTCGATTTTATATTTAATATTTTATTTAAATATTTTATCGATACTCGGAATTTAGTCCGAAAAGCTACTTTTTGCATACGGTCGAATTAGGACTCGGGACCACTTCCATTGAGTTTAAAATGCCGTTTGCGACCTTTTTGAGTATAAGCTTCGATATGTTTGGAGTAAGTTGATTTTTGCTACTTTTTCACTTAGGGTTTTGATTTGGGCTGAGCCCACTTATGTATTCAGTCCCAACCCCTCTCCTCCTCATTTACTTAATTTCCAATTCCTAATACTCAAGCTTTAGCAACAATGGTGGGAGAGATGAGAAATAAAAACTCAAGCCCTAGTTTTCTTTTGCAAATCAAGTTCTAGCTCCAAACCAATAGAAGAACCCATTGGTAAGCTTCTCTTCTTCTTCTCCAACTCAATCTCTTATCAATTTCAGAAATTCCTAAACCTACCTTTGGGAATGTTCTTATTTTAGAGCTTAGAATCAAGCTTCTTGAGTTGGATTTGAAGAGTGGTTGATTCTCCTTTGCTTTCAAGCTTCTTCTTCAATCGTTTGGGTTCAAAGGTGAGATTTTTATCCCACATATATATCTATGATTATCTTCGATTTGTTAGGTATGAACTCCTAACACATATTCATGTGCATTTGATTTTGGTTTGAATTGATTTGGTGTATATTCCAATTTTTTGTGTTTTGAAATCAAAATATATGAAAATCCTTTTATGGAAATCTTAACATGTTTTGGTGACGCATCGAAGAGCCTTAAGGGCCGGGTAGTCGATTGGCATAAACCCCTAGCGCCATTGCTCGAATTCGGTTGCGAATTGGTTGGGATTGCACACCTTGTGCAAAGGCAGGGAAAACTGCCTTAGCTCCAGTCAGTCGACTGGATCTCTTGGTCAGTCGACTGGCTGAAGCTAATAGGCAGGGTGAAGACTTCCTGCAGAGCCATGGGGGCACTGTTTACTGCAGTCAGTCGACTGACTCACTGAGTTCAGTCGACTGACCTACATCCCGAGAGATTTTTGGGCCTGTGTTCAGTCGACTGAACTCAGTGGGTCAGTCGACTGACCTGCTTCTATTTGTCTGCTATGCCTATTTGAGCCTAGTTTTGCTTGGTATCCAATTTATATCGATTCGTTTTGATTCCTAGTTGTTGTTATCACTTATTCGACTACGATGACTTCTATTTTGGAATTTTTGGAAGTATCCATTTTGATGGATTTGATATCGATTTCTTTGGAATTAATTCACGTCTTCGTATGTGAATTTTGGTGATTGATTATTTCTACAATCATTTTTGTGCTTTGTCACTTTAAAATATAAAGGTTTCTATACTAGTAGTAAATATTCAAACTCTTTATCAAAGATTATTTAAACTCTATTTTCAATATCAAACTCGTTTATAAAACCGTTTTCCAACCTATTAGTACATACAAACCTTTACCTCACTCGTATGAGAAATCTAATTAAACGACTTAGTAAAACAAGTGGTATGAAACGCTTGCGTTTACTTCGTCGGTTAATTCTTGGACTTGTTCGATTGAATCTCTTGTGACAATTTTCTAGTGGAGATCTACAATTTGTTCGTAAATATTTAAGTTAAGCTAGTGGTTATGGGACATGAAGCTAAGCTCATATATTTACTAGCTTACTATAATTGACACTTCTTGATGATCATGACGATCATTTTTGTGATTTAGACTAGCAATGTGCGATGTCTCTTTGTCTGCGAGGGAGACTAAACCCCGTTTTGTGGAGTTTCGACTCATATTGGTGGGGTAGTGCCTCATGGTCTTCGGGCCGTTCGTGTGTCAAAAATTAATGGCTAGCTACCATGAGATAGCGTCTCGTTCGTGTGATACATATGTTGGTGAGTTTTCATGCTCCCGTTCGTGTGATAGGCCTCCCCCCTATTTTGTGTGATTTCTGGGTTTCGTGTGTCGAATTCTGGAACTTTCTTCTTCACCTATTTTTGTGATTTCTATTGATATGATTTATCAATTTTTTGTGCATAGGTGAATTCGTGTGTCATTGACTGGATTTCTTGAGATGATTTCTAGAATTTGTGTTTCACCAATTTTTGCGATTTCCATTGATAAGTTTTATCAATATTTGTGCATTGGTGAATTTGTGTGTCATTGACTTTTGTGATTGACATTGATATAATCGTCAATCTTTATTGTTTGGTGACCGAAATAAGGAGTGTGACATTTCTTTGATTCTTGTGTAGATTTTGTGATATTGATTAATCTCTTGTTGATTTTCAATTACTTATATATATCACAGCTTGGCATTGTGATTATTATGTGTTTAGTCATATCTCTTACTCTATATCGTTTCATCAGATATTTATAATTAGACTGATCCGTTTATTATTTTCTTATTAAATAATACTCGGGTCAGACCGAGATGTTACAGGTGCTTCTGCTTGACTTTACATCCGGGATTACCTCCTTGACTTTTGGTTTACCACTTAGATTAGTAGTTTTTGTTGTATACATTTGAGATATAGACTCCATAATGTATACTTATTCTTTTGTGTAGTTCGTGTAACTATTCTTTTGTGATATTGTGGATCGTTTTAGACCACTACTCTGATGTACACTTCCTAGTGTAATATTAATATCTAGTTCCACCTTTGTGATATGAATTGTCTGTGACTGATTTATGTTATGTTTATTCCTATATTTGTTTCCGAAGATTATTATAGCCACTGTATAGTAGCTTTGTGTTTGTATCGGTATGTCGGATTTCCTTTTGAAATAAAATACATGTTATACTTTCTGACATATCGGTGCTCGCGCAAAGCAATTACACGGATGGTCGCTCTTCAACAGCCTTATTCTCCGTGCTAGTCGACAGCATTACCCCGTAATGTTCTTGGCTAGCGTGGCCATAGAGGTGGGGCGTCACAGCTTGGTATCAGAGCCAAACTTCGGAACAATATGGAATATTATAACAAGGATCATCGTCCTAAGTCCATCTTAGGAGTCGTGCTTTAGGATTTTATTCGAGTCTTCTTACCGATTTATCCTATTTTCTTTTATGATTCCCTGTTTTATCTATCAAGAATTGCTTGATATTCAATTTGGTGAATAACCTTTTCTTCTTCTTCTTTCTTTCTAAAGGAAGAGAAATGTCTAGACCAGGCCGCCCCAGAGCCGTACCTTCTAGCACTCCACCCCAGGATGGAGTTTTTATGACTGCTCAACAGCTTCTTGATTTAGTGACAAATGCTCAAGCAGCTGGAGCTAACCCGGAACCTACTCACCCAAAGTCGGGGTTTGCACACTTGTGCAGCGATTACACTAATTTGGGTGGGGAGCCATTCAAAGGTTCCGAAACTATTATTGAAGTACAGGCTTGGCTAAGGTCATGCGATCGAATCTTTTCTCGCATGAATCTTATTGACCTTCACCGAGTTCAGGTGGCCTCTAGTATGCTCCGAGAAAGAGCATTGGACCGGTACGAGCTTCTTATTTCCGAGATTAATTAAGCGGATCTCACATGGGAGCAATTCCGGGAACGCTTCGAGTTGAAATTTGTACCAGAAGCGGAGAAAGTGACATTGGCTCGACGATTTATAGACCTTGTTCAAGGTGAGTCCTCCGTGACTGATTATGTCGCCTCCTTCGAGTCGCTTTCTAAATACGGGGTTGAATACATCAACACCCCTTTAAAGAAGAACCAGAGGTTCGTCTATGGCTTAAACAAAAATCTCAAGAAGCCATTACTTCTAAAGTTAGAAGTTTCTTTCGACCAACTCATTGATATCGCTCTTCGTCTTGAAGAGGCGGATAGGGAGAATGATGTTGAAGTGGTGGGTTCCAAACCAAACTTCAACAACAAGAAGAGACCAAACAAATTCAAAGGTCCTTATCCCAATAAGAAAGGGAGGAAAGCAACTCCTGCTGCAAAGACCTTTTCCTCTACTGAAGGGAAATGCTTTAACTGTGGTTCCTGGGACCATTTTGCGAACAAGTGTTCAAAGCCTCGTACTTGTCGCTATTGTAAAAGCCCGGACCATTTTATGCATGTATGTCCCAAACTTCAAAATAGGAAGGAGGGAAAGTTGAATGTTGCTCAAGCCCTTGGCAACACATCTCGAAATCAAGGTATGTCTCATTCTATCCTTGATGGCATTATCATATTTCGAGATCAACCTATTCGAGTTCTTTTTGACACGGGTGCATCCCATTCTTTTATTTCAAAAGAACTCGTTGATACTTTTTCTTTAAGTGTTGTTGCTTTAATGACTTCTTTGAGAATTGCGAATCCGGTTGGTGGATCCACAACAATCAGTTTATTGTGCAATGATGTCGTGATTATTTTGGGCGATTTTTCTTTCCGAGCCGATTTGCATGTCATGCGCTACTTAGGCTTTGGAATGATTTTGGGAATGGATTGGCTTAACCGTTATGAAGCTCATATCCTATGTCCTGAGCGGACTATTCATCTTCGACATCCTCAATCTGTTAAGCAGATTTCTATTAATCTTAAAGATTCGGATTCCAGCTTGGTTGCATCGTTATATTCGTTAAATCCTCATGATGACGATGATGACGATGAGGGTGATATTATTTCTCTTATTCACGTCGTTCGTGAATTTTCCGACATATTCGAGCCCGTTTTAGGATTACCACCTAAGCGAGCAATTGAGTTCAGAATTAATCTCATTCCTGGAGCTTAACCTATCACTCGCCCTCCTTATCGTATGTCCAATAAAGAAAACGAGGAGATGCGTAAACAATTATCCGAATTGGAGACGAAGCAATTTATTCGCTCTAGTTCCTCGCCTTGGGGAGTTTCGGCTATTTTTGTGAAGAAATCCGATGGTACACTTAGGCTTTGCGTTGACTACCGCAAGCTTAATGATCTTACTATCAAAAATAAATATCCTTTACCTCGGATTGATGATCTATTCGATCAACTTAGTGGTGCTAGAGTCTTTTCACAACTAGACTTAGCTACTGGATTTCATCAGCTTCGTATTGCAGAGGATAGCATTCCTTTGACATCGTTCCGTACCCGTTATGGATATTATGAATGGCTTATTATGACATTTGGATTAACGAATGCTCCGGCTTATTTCGTTGGCCTTATGAATCAAGTTTTCAAAGATTTTCTCGTTCGATTTGTTCTCATCTTTATTGATGATATTCTTGTGTATTCAAAAACCAAGGAGGAGCATGAAAAGCATCTTCGAATTGTGTTGGAAACTCTTAGGAGTAATCAATTAAAAGCAAAATTTTCTAAATGCCATTTTTGGCAATCTCGTGTGAAGTTTCTCGGTCATATTATTTCCGAATCCGGAATTTCCGTAGGTCCTTCAAAGATTGAAGCGATTCAAAGTTGGAAGAAACCGGAGAGTGTGACGGAGATCCGTAGCTTCCTTGGATTGGCAGGTTATTACCGCCGTTTTATCAAAGACTTTTCTAAGATTGTCGTGCCTCTCACTAGCTTAACGAAGAAAGGTGTTAAATACATTTGGTCGGACAAATGTGAAACTTCTTTTTAGAAATTAAAAGAACTCCTTTCTGATGTTCCTATTCTTGTTATTCCCGAGGGGAATCAATATTTCGTTGTTTATACCGATGCTAGTCGCGTTGGTTTGGGTGCCGTTCTTATGCAAAGAGAACGTGTTATTGCTTATGCTTCTAGGCAATTGAAGCCTGCTGAGACTAGATATGCCACTCATGATTTAGAGCTCGCGGCTATTGTTTTCGCCCTTCGTATTTGGCGTCATTATCTTTTAGGAGAGAAATTTGTTCTTTATGCCGATCATAAGTCCTTGAAGTATTTATTCTCTCAAAAGGAACTTAATTTGCGTCAACAGCGTTGGCTCGAATTTCTTGCACCATATGATCTTGATATCCTTTATACTCCCGGAAAGGGAAATCGCGTTGCGGATGCACTTAGTCGAAAGCAACAAGCGGTTGTTTCTATGATGATAACCGAATGGAACGATCTCGAGATTTTATCCACTTGCGAAATTCGAGACCGTGTTTCCGATTTATGTTCATCTCTTGTTTTATGTAGCCTTTAGGCTCATCCTTCTCTTTTAGACCGCATTCTTGAATCTCAAAGGCTAGATGCCGAATTGGCTCTTCTTGGCCAAAATGTTACGGATAAAATTGATATTGAAGGTTTGAAAAACTTTGATATTGATTCTCATGGCGGCATTCGAAAATTTGGTAGACTTATCGTGCCAAATATTGGTGATCTTCAAAAAGATATTTTAGAAGATTCTCATCGTTCCAAATTCACCATTCATCCCGGTAGTAGCAAAATGTACGCGGATATGAAGCGACTTTATTATTAGGAGGGAATGAAACTTGACATCGCTAACTTCGTTAAGCGTTACATGACTTGCCAACTCGTTAAGGCCGAACATCAAAGGCCCGGTGTGTTATTGCAACCTTTAGAAATTCCAATTTGGAGGTGGGAGCAAATTTCCATGGATTTTATAGATGGCCTTCCCCGTTCTCGTTCGGGTCATGACAGCTTATGGGTGATTGTTGATAGACTTACTAAATCCGCCCATTTTATTCCCGTTCGGTCTAACCGAACCATTCCTCTTTTGGCCAAGCTCTTTGTTAAAGAGATTGTTAAATTACATGGAGTTCCTACTTCTATTGTTAGTGATCGTGATCCATTGTTTACTAGTGGATTTTGGAAGAGTCTTCAAAAAGCTTTGGGAACGAAGCTTAATTTTAGCACCTCTTATCATCCTCGGTCCGGTGGACAAACCGAGCGTGTGAATCAAACTCTTGAAGATCTTCTACGTCCATGTGTTCTTGATTTTGGTGGAAGTTGGGAAGATTATATTTCTCTTGTTGAATTTTCCTATAATAATAGTTTCCAATCTAGTACTGTTATGGCACCTTTCAAGGCACTCTATGGAAGGCCATGTCGATCTCCTTCTTGTTGGCTTGAGGCCGGTGAGAAGCTGGTTTTAGGTCCAGATTTTATTCGTGATTCCATAGCAAAGATTGACCTTATTCGTCATAGGATGAAAGAAGCCCAGAGTAGACAAAGATCCTATGCCGATAACCGGAGAAGGAAATTAGAATTTTCTGTTGGAGATTTTGTGTTTGTTCGTGTTTCACCTATAAAGGGTGTTGTGCGTTTCAGTCGATCGGGAAAGTTAGCACCTCGATATATTGGTCCGTCCCTATCACCGAACGTATTGGTTCCGTGGCATATCGCCTTTTATTACCGGCTCAATTTTCTGCTATTCATGACGTGTTTCACGTTTCTCAATTACGGAAATCCCTTCGAGATTTCGATTCCATTCTTGAGCCCGGTATTGTGGAAGAAATTGAAGTTTCGCCTAATTTAACTTATGAGTAGCATCCTATTCGAATTATTGCTTCAGAGGTCAAACGCCTTCGAAATAAAGATGTTCCGCTTGTGAAACTTCAATGGTTTTCAAATCCTAAGGATTGTTCTTGGGAGTCTAGAGAGTTCATCGAGCGAACACATCCGGACTTACTTTCTCGTGCTCTTTGAGGTGAACTTTTTATTTCAAATTTCTTTTGTGTTGAATATGCTTTTATGGTTGTTACTTTATATTTTCTTCTTAAATATTGCGAGGACGCAATTTCTTTAAGGAGGGGAGTCTGTAACAACCCGCATATTTGTCGATTTTATATTTAATATTTTATTTAAATATTTTATCGATACTCGGAATTTAGTGTGAAAAGCTACTTTTTGCATACGGTCGAATTAGGACTCGGGACCACTCCCATTGAGTTTAAAATGCCGTTTGCGACCTTTTTGAGTATAAGCTTCGATATGTTTGGAGTAAGTTGATTTTTGCTACTTTTTCACTTAGGGTTTTGATTTGGGCTGAGCCCACTTATGTATTCAGTCCCAACCCTCTCCTCCTCATTTACTTCATTTCCAATTCCTAATACTCAAGCTTTAGCAACAATGGTGGGAGAGATGAGAAATTAAAACTCAAGCCCTAGTTTTCTTTTGCAAATCAAGTTCTAGCTCCAAACTAATAGAAGAACCCATTGGTAAGCTTCTCTTCTTCTTCTCCAACTCAATCTCTTATCAATTTCAGAAATTCCTAAACCTAACTTTGGAAATGTTCTTCTTTTAAAGCTTAGAATCAAGCTTCTTGAGTTGGATTTGAAGAGTGGTTGATTCCCCTTTGCTTTCAAGCTTCTTCTTCAATCGTTGGGGTTCAAAGGTGAGATTTTTATCTCACATCTATATCTATGATTATCTTCGATTTGTTAGGTATGAATTCCTAACACATATTCATGTGCATTTGATTTTGGTTTGAATTGATTTGGTGTATATTCCAATTTTTAGTGTTTTGAAATCAAAATATATGAAAATCCTTTTATGGATATCTTAACATGTTTTGGTGACGCATCAAAGAGCCTTAAGGGCCGGGTAGTCGATTGGCATAAACCCCTAGCGCCATTGCTCGAATTCGGTTGCGAATTGGTTGGGATTGCACACCTTATGCAAAGGCAGGGAAAACTGCCTTAGCTCCAGTCAGTCGACTGGATCTCTTGGTCAGTCGACTGGCTGAAGCTAATAGGCAGGGTGAAGACTTCCTGCAGAGCCATGGGGGCTCTGTTTACTGCAGTCAGTCGACTGACTCACTGAGTTCAGTCGACTGACCTACATCCCAAGAGATTTTTGGGCCTGTGTTCAGTCTACTAAACTCAGTGGGTCAGTCGACTGACCTGCTTCTATTTGTCTGCTATGCCTATTTGAGCCTAGTTTTGCTTGGTATCCAATTTATATCGATTCGTTTTGATTCCTAGTTGTTGTTATCACTTATTCGACTACGATGACTTCTATTTTGGAATTTTTGGAAATATCCATTTTGATGGATTTGATATCGATTTCTTTGGAATTAATTCACGTCTTCGTATGTGAATTTTGGTGATTGATTATTTCTACAATCATTTTTGTGCTTTGTCACTTTAAAATATAAAGGTTTCTATACTAGTAGTAAATATTCAAACTCTTTATCAAAGATTATTTAAACTCTATTTTCAATATCAAACTCGTTTATAAAACCGTTTTCCAACCTATTAGTATATACAAACCTTTACCTCACTCGTATGAGAAATCTAATTAAACGACTTAGTAAAACAAGTGGTATGAAACGCTTGCGTTTACTTCGTCGGTTAATTCTTGGACTTGTTCGATTGAATCTCTTGTGACAATTTTCTAGTGGAGATCTACAATTTGTTCGTAAATATTTAAGTTAAGCTAGTGGTTATGGGACATGAAGCTAAGCTCATATATTTACTAGCTTACTGTAATTGACACTTCTTGATGATCATGACGATCATTTTTGTGATTTAGACTAGTAATGTGCGATGTCTCTTTGTCTGCGAGGGAGACTAAACCCCGTTTTGTGGAGTTTCAACTCATATTGGTGGGGTAGCGCCCCATGGTCTTCGGGCCGTTCGTGTGTCAAAAATTAATGGCTAGCTACCATGAGATAGCGTCTCGTTCGTGTGATACATATGTTGGTGAGTTTTCATGCTCCCATTCGTGTGATAGGCCTCCCCCCTATTTTGTGGGATTTCTGGGTTTCGTGTGTCAAATTCTGGAACTTTCTTCTTCACCTATTTTTGTGATTTCTATTGATATGATTTATCAATTTTTTGTGCATAGGTGAATTCGTGTGTCATTGACTGGATTTCTTGAGATGATTTCTAGAATTTGTGTTTCACCAATTTTCGTGATTTCCATTGATAAGTTTTATCAATATTTGTGCATTGGTGAATTTGTGTGTCATTGACTTTTGTGATTGGCATTGATATAATCGTCAATCTTTATTGTTTGGTGAACGAAATAAGGAGTGTGACATTTCTTTGATTCTTGTGTAGATTTTGTGATATTGATTAATCTCCTGTTGATTTCAATTACTTATATATATCACAGCTTGGCATTGTGATTATTATGTGTTTAGTCATATCTCTTACTCTATATCGTTTCATCAGATATTTATAGTTAGACTGATCCGTTTATTATTTTCTTATTAAATAAAACTCGGGTCAGACCGAGATGTTACGGGTGCTTCTGCTTGACTTTACATCTGGGATTACCTCCTTGACTTTTGGTCAACCACTTAGATTAGTAGTTTTTGTTGTATACATTTGAGATATAGACTCCATAATGTATACTTATTCTTTTGTGTAGTTTGTGTAACTATTCTTTTGTGATATTGTGGATCTTTTTAGACCACTACTCTGATGTACAATTCCTAGTGTAATATTCATATCTAGTTCCGCCTTTGTGATATGAATTGTCTGTGACTGATTTATGTTATGTTTATTCCTATATTTGTTTCCGAAGATTATTATAGCCACTGTGTAGTAGCTTTGTGTTTGTATCGGTATGTCAGATTTCCTCTTGAAATAAAATACATGTTATACTTTTTGACATATCGGTGCTTGCGCAAAGCAATTACACGGATGGTCGCTCCTCAACAGCCTTATTCTCCGTGCTAGTCGAAAGCATTACCCCGTAATGTTCTTGGCTAGCGTGGCCATGGAGGTGGGGCGTCACATAATCTCACTCAAATTTCGATTTCTTGTTAATCTTAAAAAAAATTAAAATTAATTATTGGTTGATTAGTTGAATTGATAATTATTATCATTCTAGATGTGTTATTGTGTGTGTATATATGTATATGTATATATTGGAGTGATTGATATGCCCACGTTTATTTAGCGGATGAGACCCTATGCGCCCCGCATAATAGCGGATGACCTTATGTAATATCCTGCCCTTTTGTACGCTTTAAATCGACGATAAAACACACAGGTCAGACTCAAACCATAAAGAAGGGGGGATTTTTATTGGGGTGAATAAGAAAAAGCAAAAAAACAAAAAAAACAAAATAGAATCTTGCAGCGGAATGACAAAATATAATAATCAAATAACAGTTCATGAAGTTTTTTTACAAAAACATTTGATTATACTTATACAACATAGAATCAGAGTGACACATACCAAAGAATAATAAATTACAATGCAGCGGAACAATGTAGTAAATAATAGTAATACAGTCTTCGTCTTCGTCCTCCAGAAGTAAGATCTTCAAACCCTGAAATGCTCAGGCTGACCCGAGCGAATTGAAAAGACAAAACACTCGAGTCAGAACTAAAAGATCTTATGTAAGTTAAATCAATGGTAAATAATATGAGTAGAACGGCGTCAAAGATGTTTACGGGATTTGACATCTCCTATCTAGTGTCTAGCGTGAGTACAATAACTTAAGAGATGCTCGGGATTCACATCTCCTAAGGATCCGTTAACCTAATTACTATGTAGTAATATTTCGCTATTATAATAATTTCTATAGTAAAATAAACTTACTTTTAAATAGCATTAAGGGGTTAGCCATATAGTCCTTAACACGTAATATTCCTAGTAGTCCATCCAGTATCATAGTCCCTCCTGATCGGGAAGCCACTAGAGGATACTCCATGGGCTAGGGAGAAAACCAAACTCGTACAAGGCACGATAGGGTAGGTGACACGGCACAACGAGACAATGCCAGGGTAGATATACCAATTACGCATCTGGGCTGGTGATGACGCATAGCGCGCAGATACCGCCCACCTCGAGCCATAGCCCCAAAAAAAAAATCAAGGGCCCCAATCAATCACAAAGTAATAAAATGATATCGAAGGAGTGTGTCCAATAAGAGGGGCCACCTCACTGGCCCGAGAATCGCTCCTGTTTTAGCCACCTTATGCCAACTCATGGGAGTCGGGTCCATGTATATACCTCAATAGAACGTCGCCACCATCCTACTTTATTTTGGAATCTCCACCGCATACACGGTTGTTAAAGTGGTTTTCGGAGTTGGCAGAGAGTATGACAACTTCCGATCCCAGTCTCTTTAACAACCAAACGTTATTATAACACCATGGCCATCTTCAAAATAATTTATACTTCAAAATCAGAATATCATATCCATTCCAAAACCAAATCAATACGATATAATTTCCATTTCAAATATATCCTTTTCCCAAAATCATAGCACTTTCAACGTTAAAACACTTCGAAGTCAAAACATTTGAAATATAACACTTTCAAATCATAATACTTTGAAACTCGTAACTTTGAAACTCGTAACTTTGAAACATAACTTCCACCACTTAAACGGTTTAAATATTAAAATACTTTATATAATAAAATAGCTTCTTCAATTTTCACAAATCAATTCCAAAACAACTCGAATTTCTACAACTTATATTTAACCAAGTCCAAAATCATAAATTTCAATTCAATTCAGTTTCCAAATAAACTATTCCAAATTATATCGATTTCAAAACAAATTTGATCCACAGAATAAATTATTTCAAATTCAATATATTTTTCAAACTTTAAGTATTCAACAGTCTCAAAACTAAGTTTGGTAATTTCATATATATACATCAAATTCAGTTTTCTATTATTTAGTTTTGAAATATTCTACTTAATCAATGCATTATCATTTAAGTAAAACCCAAATTATAAATAACTAAATATTTCCTTCAATTTATTTATACTTCAAATATTCATTTAATCCACCTTACCAAAATCAAGTTATAAAAATCATACCTTGTAAAATTTCAAATTTAATAAATTTCTCATCAAACTTATTTGAGTCTAGTTCTTAAATAAATTCAATTTCAAATAAATTTCAAATTTATCTTCCAACCTTAATTTATTTAAATAATTATAAATTCTATATTAACGTATAATTTAAATACTTAACCATATTATCTCAATAAAAATCAAACTTGTTATTAAGCTTATCCTATATTAAGACTAATTTATACATAGCTTAAAATCAAGAATAAAATAACATTTATATATCATCAAAAATTAATATTTATATAAAACCATATATTTCTTTACAAAACCATAGAAATACTTTCGAAAATATTTTTTCATATCTACACCACGGTGTCTATATATAATTTTCTATCCTATGGTCAAGTGATACAGATATTTGTCATTTTAATCCGCAATTTAATATTTTACGGTTGTATATCATTTCAAACCGCAATCCCGAATTAATAATAATCCATAACGAACTTGCAGTTTATAACAATATAAAATAAACATCCATCCAACCAATATCAACAATCAACATCCATCACAATCATCATCCAAACAATCCATAAATATCAATGTAGAAACTGATAAAAAATAGCAGGTATTTAACTGGCAGTTTATATGCAATAATAAATTAAATAACAATTTAATTCAAATAAATTCAATTTAACTGAGATGATGATTTGAAATATACAAAACAATCACAAATAAATTCATAATCACACCGTAAATTAGTTTAACAAACATAAGAAATTTTAGAAGTTGTGAGTGGGTTAAAACACTCACTTTTGAATTTAAATTGAATTTAAATTCAAAATAAGCCCAAAATTTGAACGGTCTCAGAATTCGTCCAAACCAGCGTCAAAAGGTCCAGAATTTTATTACGATCCCAGTTATTTATAATTAATTTCAATTAAACAGACATGATTCAATTCTAATCCTTTTCTTAAGTCTATTATTACTCAATAAACCTTGTTACTATTGTTTACCTTTCATTTACTTAACATTTTCTCATTCCCATCTTTTATTTGTATTAAGCACCATAATTCTGCTTATATTGAAACTTTATCAAATCTCATGCATTAATTATAATTGAAATCTCAATTAATGTACTCATCTTGGTTTCATTCTTATATTTTATCTTATGAATAAAGTATACATTTCATTATTTTTGAGCAAGACGGGTGTGTAGCGTGTCACTACACAGCCGATTAGAAGCATATATTAAATAATATAGTTTCGATCAACACACCTGATCGATGGCAATAAGAGCATACCGCTTAACATATTAAAAAAGTATAACGAAATAAAGAAGGAATAAATACTGGTGATACAACAAAATAACAACAAGACACCGAAATGAACAAGATACTAACATAAGATCGTAATCAAGTCAGGGTGGGAACGCCGAACTGCTTTCTTGCGACTCGGCTGGAGAATAACTTCACTGCGGGAGGCGAAGTTTGAAAGGGGCCGATGAGCTCTGACCTGTAATATTGTTGAATAAAAAGATAATACGTCTGCAAATACCTTCAAAGTGATATCTTGGTTTATTAAACACATGTGCATTTCGTTCCTTCTATATAAACCAACAGAAAAGAGCGAAGAAGACATCCAGGAGGAGATTGTGGGGATTGAGTTGCCAATGATCAAATATGTCCGGTTGATCAGGGATATGACCGAGGAGGTGGGAGCTAGTAGCAGCCCAAACCGAGTAAGTGAAATCACAGTCTCGAAATAGGTGGGGGATATCTTCAAGTTGATCAGTGAAAAAGGCACAGGACGGATCGACCGGAATGTTTAGGCGAGAAAGCCTTGCTTTAGTGTTGATTCGTTCATGAGCCAGGCACCACTAGAGGAAGGCGATACGCGGCAGAATAGAGCATTCCCAGAGTCTGAGGAAGGTGAAAAAGCGGCTGGGGTTATGAAGGTAAGAATAACAGGAAGCGACTGTGAAGCCCTTAGTTGGCGCAAGCACCCAGACTACTCGGTTTGACGAGGTGGTGAGTTGAAGAGAATGAAGCATACTGAACGCGGAGATAAGTTCTGAGAAGGTGCAAGAGTCAAAGAGGGATGGAGGGAAGAGGGAGTCCGGACCACGACTGATACAGTCACTAACCGATATGAAAGGGGTGTGCGTATGGGAGAAGAGGTGGGGCAAAGATTTGGCGAGGGGGAGTTGATCATGCCATGTATCTAACTAATACACACATTTTTTTACCATTTTCAATGACAACATGGAAAAGAGATTTGACTCGGGGTAGGGTATGGAGCACTCCATCCCAGAACGGAGAACGTCTACTACGCGGAGGGAAGTGAAGGACGAGGTGGCTGTTAGAACGGTAGTGAGTCGAGAGAATCCAATCTTTCCAAATAAAATTGCCAGGGGAGAGTAATCTCCAAAGCCATTTAGCGAGGAGTGTGGTGTTAAAAGCACTGAGGTTGGTGATACCAAGACCGCCCTGGTTCTGATGCAAACAGGCAGTATACCAGTTGACAAGTCTTTTGACACCTCCACCGTTCCAGAGGAAGGTACACCTGATTTTGTCAATTTGGTTGACGACCATGGTGGGAAGTCTGTAAAAGGACATCTAATATGACGGGATGGCTGATAAGACAGATTTGACTAAAACAAGGCGACCGGCTATGGAAAGAGAATGAGCCTTCCAACTCAGAAGTCTCGATTCAATCCTAGAAATTAACGGGGACCGGTCTGATCGATGCAGCTTGGTAGGACGAAGAGGGATGCCGAGGTAAGAAAGAGGGAAATCTGAAAGGTTACAATTGAGCAGCGACGAGATGAGAGGGCCAAGGTGATTCAAGTTACCTAACATGATGACGGAACTCTTTTTGAAGTTTATGGAAATGCCAGATATGAGCTCAAAAGAGTACAAAGCCACTTTCAGGCAGTGAATGTAATCTATCTGGAGGGAGGAAAAAAGTAATGTGTCATCAGCAAACTGCAGATTAGAAACTGTCAACGAGGAGTCCGGGAGTGTAATGCCAAAAAAGAGGTTGCTGGAAATGGCAAGTTTGATCATCTTATTAAAGACGTCGGCTACCAAGACAAAGATGAGAGGCGAGAGAGGGTCACCCTGTCTCAGACCACGAGCCGACTTGATATGACCCTCTGAAGCACCGTTGATCGATATAGCTGAGAGGCTTGATATTAAAATATGCTTGATCCAATTACACCATTTGGGAGGAAATCCCCTATGTTTCATGAGATCAATAATGAAGTTCCAATGAACCGAATCAAATGCTTTAGAGAAATCGAGCTTCAATAAAACACCTAAGGTCGATGTTTGGTGGCAGAAGGAAATAATTTCCTGAGCTGATGCTACACAATCCATAATGTTTCTTCCAAGAATAAAGGCTGACTGCTCAATCCCGACCACGGGAGCAATAACTATTTGGAGGCGATTGGCGAGGACCTTGGTGATGATTTTAAAGGTTGTGTTGAGAAGGCTAATGGGGCGGAAGGATGAAAGGGAATTAGCACCAGAAGATTTAGGGAGGAGGATAATACTAGCATAGTTTAATCGAGAAATGGATGAGGGCTGAGATTGGAATTCTGCACACAAGTCTAAAATATCAGCTTTAACTGTTTCCCAGAAATGTTTGAAAAAGAGTGGGCCGAAACCATCTGGGCCGGGTGCTTTGTCATCAGACATACCCTTCAAAGCAGCCCAAATCTCCTCTTCTGTGAATGGATGGTCAATTGGAATGGGGGAAGGGCAGGATAAAGGAGCGACCCATCAATGACTGGGAGAGCTGGGGAAGGGCTACTGAGGATATTTCTATAGTTATCCATGAACAAGCGGAGACGATCAGAAAGGTCGGAGTAAGAAGTGTTGTTGTGAACTATTTCCGAGATTGAGATGGATCTGCGGTGGCCGCTGGCTAGGCGATGGAAATAAGAGGTGTTTTTGTCCCCTGCTTCCAACCATTTAGCTTTGGAACGCTGTTTCCAGCCTAACTCCTCTTGCTTTACAAGTCTATCCCATTCTGATTCAAGGCTATTCAGGCGCGACCGTTCCATGTCTGAAAGCGAACGAGTCTCTTCAATAATGTTTGGATCTAAGATCTCATCTTGGGTGGATAAGATGCGTGAACGAAGGGACCCCTAAACGGATCTGGCCCAAGGTTTGATAATTTTCCTAAGGGAGCGGAGTTTGAAGACAATTCTGGTGGATGCTGAATGGATTTGTGTAGGCTGGGACCAATCATGTTTGATGAAGTCGTCAAAGGAAGGCTCCAGAAGCCATAGGCGTTCGAATCTGAAAGGATGCTTGATGTTGGGCAAGGAACGGGTATCTAAGATGAGAGGGCAATGGTCTGAGATGGTCGTAGCAAGTCCAGAGACCAAGGAAAGAGGGTGAAGGTCGTCCCAGGCTGCATTGAAGAGAAATCTGTCTAGTTTTGCTAAGGCAGGTTCGGCTCTACGGTTAGACCAGGTGAAGAGGCGGTTGCAGATGGGAGGGTCGATAAGAGTCATTATTAAATTAAAAAGTTTTTATTCTTTCCATATTAAATTACAAAACTTATGAATTAAACAAATTAAATAGTTGAAAATTTACGGGTCATTACACTCTCCCCCCCCCCTCAAAAATTTTCGTCCCCAAAAATAAAAAAAGAAGGGAAAGAAGAAATTAGGTAATCAATATATCTTATTCAATATATTAAATTTATAAACAATTAATTTATTAAATAAAATAATTTAACGAAATATATACATTTATAAACAATTAAATCTTTTATTCTCAAGTTAACCAAAGTTTGGAAAACATTTCAGAAAAAAAAAATTAGGTCTAAAAATTTCGAAAAATTTCGGCAGAGTCTCCTTGATACGGAGAGGCTCAAGAGAAATTATAATGTCAAATATAACAATATACGAAATATATTTTTCAAAATAATATATATCGAACACAGGAAAAATAATATAATAACGCTATAAAACTATAATCTGAGAACATACCTATTTGTCGGGCAATTTACGCTTATTTTATGAAACCAAAAGCAGTAGAAATTGCTTCCATAACCTGTATTTAACTTATATAATCCCAAAAAGGTTAACAATTATATAAAATGAAATATTTGAAGTTGTTTCAACCACTAACAAACAAATCAATAATAATCACTTGCAACCAATATACAATCATCATATAAAATCAACACAAATCAATTGTCCATTCATATCAAACAAAACAAATAGTTGGTCGGGTTTAAATTTAAATTGTACGGAATGGAAAATAAACTACTAAGTGCACCAATTATTCAACAGTCTTAGATGAAACTAAATAGATGATTCATACATCCAAACAAATTTAAAGTATCCTTACCCAAACAACCATAAACCAAACAAACAAAAATTCCAAATAATAGATCAAGTTCATTATTATTAATTTCATTTCATAACATTTGTTGTTTGATTTCCTTTTCATTCATATAATGATTTATCTTTTTAATTTACATTTATTTCTTTCAAATTTTCATTTCCATCCATTGATTCAGTGTTTATTTCACTTATTTGCACTTATACTTACATAAATTCATTTTTATTTATTCATATCATATAAATTTTCTTTTTGTATTGCATTACATTCATTCATTTCTCAATTTCATTTATTTTCATTCATTTATCCATAGTATTCATGTTCAATTCAGTTACTTGACACATCAATTTCATTCATTTATCCATAGTATCCATGTTCAATTCAGTTACTTGGCACATCAATTTCATTTACTTAAGTTTGAAATCATCTACTTAATACATTTACCTTCTATCCTATTTTATTATAGTAACATTTCAATTGTAACTTAAGTTTATAACTCTATAACATCAATACTTATTTATTAAAGAGTTTCATTGAATACTCTCATTATTTCAAGTTTTACTTGTATGATATCCTATTACATTTTTTTATTAAACATTTTTTATTAAACATTACAACTTTTAATTAGGTTATATATATGCCTTTAAGAATGTAATTGAAAATTACACAAGTTTATCTTATTTCTTTTAATTAATCTAATGTTCAATAATCACATCCTTTGCTTTTTATAAATTATAAATTTCAACTTTCTTGTAATTTCATTTAGAGTTTCCAACTATTAATTAGTTAAATTCCATTTCATTAATTAAAATTTCTAATTCATAGAAATTTAAGAACTAAATACAGGGTCCTATTTCAATTCGCTTAAAATAATATATATATATATATATATATAACCATATCTATATATACATCAAATCATATTTAAAATAAAATTTTATATTTATTTATCAAAGCAAATGTTTAGTAAACTAATACATTAGCCTTCTCACTTTGAAACTCGAAAATGGATGTTGATGATGCATGCACTCATCACCAAAAATATTTTCCAACGACTGAGAAGGGAGTACATAACTTATTTCTTTCCAAAATTTCTTTAAAACAATTCTTTCAAATCATTTTGAAATATTTATTTCAGAAAATACTTCTAATAATAATATTATTATTATATCCCAAAATTATTCGAAAGAAATTTTCAAAACCCCCGGAACTTAAGTTCTAAATTCCCAGATTTCATCTATCTTATTTTTAAGTCTTATTTCCAACTCACGGGAGTTGGGTCCACGTATATACCTCAAAAAGAACATCGTCACCATCATACTTCATTCTGGAATCTCCACCGCGTATACGGTTATTAAAGTGGTTTTCAGAGTTGGCAGAGAGCATGACAACTTCCGATCCCGGTCTCTTTAACAACCAAATGTTATTATAACACCGTGGCCATCTTCAAAATAATTTATACTTCAAAACCAGAATATCATATCCCCTCCAAAACCAAATCAATACGATAACATTTTCATTTGAAATATATCCTTTTTCCAATAGCACTTTCAACGTTACAACACTTTGAAGTCGAAACACTTGAAATATAACACTTTCAAATCATAATACGTTGAAATTCATAACTTTGAAACATAACTTCCACCACTTAAATGGTTTAAATATTAAAATACTTTATATAATAAAATAGCTTCTTCAGTTTTCACAAATCAATTCTAAAACAACTCGAATTTCTACATCTTATATTTAACCAAGTCCCAAATCATAAATTTCAGTTCAATTTAGTTTCCAAATAAACTATTCCAAATTATATCGATTTCAAAACAGATTTGAGAATAAACCATGTCAAATTCAATATTTTTCAAACTTTAAGTATTCAACAGTTTCAAAACTAAGTTTGGTAATTTCATATATATATGCATATAATTCAATTTTCTATTATTTAATTTTGAAATATTTTACTTAATAAGTCCATTATCATTTAAATAAAACCCAAATTACAAAGAACTAAATATTTCCTTCAATTTATTTATACTTGAAATATTCATTTAAACCACCTTACCAAAATCAAGTTATAAAAATCATACCTTGTGAAATTTCAAATTTAATAAATTTCTCATCAAACTTATTTGAGTCTAATTTTTAAATAAATTCAATTTCAAATAAATTTCAAATTTATCTTCCAAACTTAATTTATTTAAATACTTATAAACTCTATATTAAAGTACAATTTAAATACTTAACCATATTATCTCAATAAAAATAAAAATTATTATTAAGCTTATCCTATATTAAAACAAATTTATACATAGCTTAAAATAAGAATAATATAACATTTATATATCATCAAAAATCAATATTTATATAAAACCATATATTTCTTTACAAAACCATAGAAATCCTTTCAAAAGTATTTTTCATATATAAACCACAGTGTCTGTATATAATTTTCTACCCTATATTCAAGTGATACGGATATTTATCATTTCAATCTGCAATTTAATATTTTACGGTTGTATATCATTTCAAGCCGCAATCCGAATTAACAATAATCCAAAACGAACTTGCATTTTATAACAATATAAACTAAACATCCATCCAACCAATACCAACAATCAACATCCATCACAATCATCATCCAAACAATCCATAAATATCCATGTAGAAACTGATAATAAATAGCAGGTATTTAACTGGCCGTTTATATGAAATAATAAATTAAATAACAATTTAATTCAAATAAATTCAATTTAACTGAGATGATGATTTGAAATATACCAAACAATTACAAATAAATTCATAATCACACCATAAATTAATTTAACAAACATAAGAAATTTAAGAAGTTGTGAGTGGGTTAAAACACTCACCTTTTGAATTTAAATTGAATTTAAATTAAAAATAAGCCTAAAATTTGAACGGTCTCAGAATTCGTCCAAACCAGCATCAAAATGTCTGAAATTTTATTACGCCCAGTTATTTATAATTAATTTCAATTAAACAGACATGATTCAATTCTAATCCTTTTCTTAAGTCTATTATTACTCTATAAACCTAGTTACTATTGTTTACCTTTCATTTACTCAACGTTTTCTCACTCCCATATTTTATTTGTATTAACCACCATAATTCTGCTTATATTGAAATTTTATCAAATCTCATACATTGATTATAATTGAAATCTCAATTAATGTATTCAACTTGGTTTCATTCTTATATTTTATCTTATGAATAAAATATACATTTTATTATTAATTACAAAGTTTTTATTTCTTTCCATATTAAATTACCAAAATTTATAAATTAAACAAATGAAATAGTCAAAAATTTACGGGTCATTATACCTTATATACCGCGATATCCCCTCGAAGTGGGATTGGTATTTTATATGTTGTATTAACATCTGTGAATATAGAAAAATAGGTTGGAGGGATCCAACTGGATTCCTCAAATTTATTGTTTATTTTCATATATGGTGATATATGATTTGTGTAGAATAATCTATTTTAGATTATCGTAGGAACTGGAATTTCGGAATGCTATTGTAGCACTAGCCTGAATTTTGATAATTTAAAAACTCTAAATATATTTTTAAAATTTATGGAAATGAGGGGAATTTGGTAATAAAAATATATATGTTGGAATTGGACATTTTAAAAAATGAATTATATAAAAGAATTTGTAAGTGATATTCTAGAAATATGAAAAGGGAATCAAAATCAATTTTGAAAAATAGATTGGAAGTATTTTTTGATTCATTGAGAAATAAAATTTATATGATGGATTTTTATAAATAGATTTTTTTTTATAAACAGGTAAAACAAAAGGGGGTTATAAAATTGATAAGCGATAATTGTAATGATGATATCAGATGATAGTTAGGAATATAAATTCTCAAGAGGAATTTATATTAGAGTATGGAAGCAGGGTTGAGAAAAATGGAAAATTATATCTTTGAAACGAAAATGGTTAGGGAATCGTCAATGAATTGAGATGTTGTGTAATTGAGAGGAAGTTATAAATTAAAATTGGCTATTGAGATTTTAAAAATATATTTTGAATTATAAGAGGTGAGATTGTTTAAAAGGGGAAATTTTATTATTTTAAAACTACGAAAATTTTAAACCAGTTGAGATTTAAATACTGGGTAAGTAGATTTTTATTATAAAGCATTTATTTTAGTAAATTCTAACTTTTGAAATCAGCTTTGAAAATTACCTATTTAACTAAAGATGAGTTATTAATGTTATGGAAGTGTTTTTGATATTTTAATAATTACTTGAACATATTTTTAAAAAATAAAATAAATTACTAATCTTTTAAATACTTATTATATATATACATATATAGTGTTTTAAAGAAATTTGAATTTTTTTATTTTTATAAACTCTCTTAAGATCCGAAAAAGGGGTTTATAAAAGGATATGATTTTGAGGAGAGAAAATTCATTTGTAATTTTGGAGATTTTTAGGATAAGTTACGGAAAATTTCTCTGAACCGTTAATACTGAAAGTATTATGGAAAATAAGACTGGTAAAATAATCCTAAGTATAAAAAAGGTAAACTTGGAAATATCTCTAAGTGTTGAGGGGTTGGAAGTACCCTGTTAAGGATTTAAGTATTTGAAAAATTATTTTCAAATGTTGAAAGAAATCGATATATCTTTTAAAGATATTATAAAAGTAAATATTTTAGGAAAATTTATAATAAGGCCAAGTGATTGCTTATGGATGTTTAATTGATGGTTAAAGAACCGACTATCAATATTTCCCAATTTCGTTAACCGTTTCGAAGAGACCGGGATTGGATTTAATTTTTCGAAAACCACTTCGACCCGGTTTGAACGTAACGAACGAATACCGTGAAGATGATGAAGACTTCGATTCAGTTTGTCCATACCCAGGACAACTTGTATGGACGAATGCTATCAGAACATCGTCATTGGAGGATGATGAGCATTCTAAGTGAATGTGTTTTTTAAAAGGTAATCGTAGCCTCAAGCCTCATCAACCGGGAATGACTAAAACATGGGAGATTTAGCAAGGCTAAGTGAGTCGCACATAAGTAGGGTAAGGTTACCCCTATCTAAAGTCCCTTTTATTCGGTTGTGGGGCGGTTGTTGATCCCAACCGTGGGGTAATCTTATTCGGGCTATCCAATTTAAGGGGTAGTCTGGTCTTGTGTAGTAGGAGATCCCGGAGTGGTCCTCGGTACATTGTTCTAGAGGTGTACTGTGACGGAGGGGGGGGGGGTACCCCAATAGCCTAGTCATTCGATGGAATCCATTCTCCAATAAGCACCGTACGATTTTGATTGTGCCCAACTATGCTGGAACGTGAGATGCAAGCATTTCAGCTATATTCTATTTGCTTTCAATAGACACTATTATAATATAAGATGATTTTGACATAAACTGTTTTTTGTTATCGTAAGGTAAAAAGCCATCGTGTTTATTTGTGACATGGTCTTACGATATACCTTTATTTTCTAAAGGATTTTGATAGGTTAATAATTCAAATTGAGTGTGTTTCTCACGCTGGTTTTCCAGACTGACTCGGGTGTTATTTTATTATAATGCTTGGGTCAGACCGTGTATTACAGATTCAGGATTAATGTAATGGAGCTTAAGAGACTAGGTGGAGGAGTATTAGACGTACTTTCCGTACTTGACTTATATTCCGCTATGTAAGGACAAGTTATATAACTGTCCAGTTTGATGTATTGATGGTTGTACTCTGATGATAATAAGTGTGTGAACCATTACAGATTCTTTTGCATAAAATCTGTTATTATATATTATATTTTGTTCCGCCGTGATTGTGAGATTCTGTGTGTTGTTGTTTCTATTTTTCTTCTACCTTCCTTCTTCTTACCCCTAAAGATTCGTATTTCCGACCAATTTGAGTTGTGCTGATGTGGAATATTGTCGACTCAAGGGGGTACGGATTTGCGGGTCTTTACAATCAATAATAAAATATATATATATATATATATATCACACATTTCAAAATAATATATCCCAAACAACGGGAAAACAATATAATATCGTTAGAAAATTGTAATCCGAGAACATACCTATCTATCGGGCAAACAACGCTTATTTATGAAATCAAAAGCAGTAGTTATTGCTACCATAACTTGTACTTCACTTATATAATCCAAAAGAGGTTAATAATTTTGTAAAAGAGTAACATTCAAGTTGTTTCAACCAATAACAACAAAACAATCACAACATAACAACAATTGCTTGCAAACAAATCATACAATCATTTTGCAAACAAACAGTACAAGCATCGTTTTTAACAAAGAAACAATTATCCATCCGTAATAACCAAAACAAATGATTTGTTCGGGTTCAAAACTTCAAATCATATAAAATGATAAATAAACTATGAAGTAAACCATACATTTGACAGTCGTAGATAAAACATTGTAGATTATTTATACATCTCTATACAAAATAGAAGTATCCTTTCCTGACCAATCCATAAGCCAAACAAACAATAATTTCAAATAATATTTAAGTTTTGTTTCACATCATTTACTGTCCTTTTCTCGTTCATAAAATGCTTATTTTCATTAACTTATATTCATTCTTACTTATAATAGTTCATTTCTCATTTATTCATACAATGCCATTTTTCTTTCATTTTATTACTTTACATTTATTGCTTAAATAAGTTATTTCTATTTCCATTATCGGATAATCCATCATTAGGTAAGTTTCTTTACAATTTAATTCACCATTAATGGGTTATTTCTTTTCCACATTCATTATTCCATATATAGTGTTATTGAATATTAAATCCATTTCTAAACCATTTTAATGGTTTCTGAAGTTATAACCATTCAATTAATATAGTATTCATTTTAATTATAAATGACTTCAGCATTAATTTAAGTTTATAATTATTTACTTACAGTATTCACCTTTTATTATTCAATCTGATTATAAATAACTTAAAATGTTAACTTAAGTTTATAATCGTTTTCTTAATTTATTCACTTTTCTATTACTTTTGATTAGTAACATTTCAAAAATTAATCCTAAGTTTATAACAATTTATAATATCAGAATTCTTATTTATAAAAGTAATTCCATCAAACACTATCATTTACTAAAGTTTACTTGTATAATATTCTGTTATATATCCTATTTACATAACAACTTTTTACATTTTGGTAAGTTATGTATGTGTATTTTTAGAATGCAATAGAAAGTTACACAATTATCATTTTTATTTTTATTTTTATTAACAAAATGTTCAACAGTTACATTTTCTTATTTCCATTTCTTAATTATAAATGACAACCTTCAATTTTTTTATATTTCATTAATCTATTAACATCTAATTTCTTATTTCACATCTAAGCAGCTTGCAAACATTCAAACAGTTAAGATTTCATTTTATTACATTAACTGAAAACTATTAATTACCAGAAGGTTTAAGAACTAACTCCGGGTTATATTTCCAAATTATGTTAAAATAATATATATATATATATATATATATATTCATCATTTATAGATCATATCATATTTAGAAATTCAAAATTAAGATTCAATTATCAAAATAAAGTGTAGTAAAACTACTACAACTGTCTACCGACTTTGAAAGTCGAAATTGAACGTCGATGATGCATGCACTCATCATAGAAATTATTTTTCAGCGATAGAGAGGGGAGTACATAACTTGTTTACTTTAAAATTTATTTTTAAAACATTTCTTTCAAATCATCTTGAAATATTATATTAGAAAATACATCTAAATACTATTAATATTATATTCCAAACCCTTTTTGAAAGAAATTATCAAAATCCTAGAATTTAAGTTCTAAAATTTTCAATTAATATTTATTTTATTTACAATCTCTTTTTTCAACCAATATTTATAAATTTCGCTATCTAATAAACAACATATTACATCCAACTATATCATTTATACAATTTATTATTTTATATATAAAAAGATATAATAGGCAAAATTATTTCATTTACCTATATTTCAAAACAATATTGTGTCGGTTTGCCCTATTAAGTGTTTAGAAACTCCTATCGATGCCGTAACGTCCTATGTGCTGACCGGAATTTATAAATACGAAACAGAACAAATTAACACAATATAAAACTATTTATAACAGTAAAAAACACACACTCTCATATTTACACTCAACGACTCATTCTAGGGTATTACTACCCTATTCTATATTAGACCCCACAAAGCTAAGCTTACCGCTAAAACAAAGCTTTGATACCAACTGTAACAACCTGCCTTTTTGGACAGTTTAAATCGACGATAAACCACACACGTTAGACTTAAAATATTTAAAAATGGAAGATTGTTATGGAGTAAATAAGAAAAAGCAAAGAAGAAAAGAAAACAAATACAGAATCTCACAACAGAATGACAAAATATAATAATCAAATAAAAAGTTCATGAAGTTTTTTTACAAATAACATTGATTATACTTTTATAATACAGATCAAAGTTGCATACAACAAGAATAAATAATAAATAAATGCAGCGGAACAACATGATGGAGTGGAATAAATATAATAAATAATAATAGTACAAACTCTTCATCTTTATCCTTTAGCAAGTAGTTTTTGATACACTGAAAAGCTCAGACTGACCCGAACGAATTGAAAAGACAAAACACTTAAGTCAAAACTAAAAGATCTTATGTAAGTTAAATCAACATTAAATACATATGAGTGTAATAGCGTCAGAGATGTTCACGTGGTTTGACATCTACTATCCAGTGTCTAACGTGAGTGCAATAACTTAAGAGATGTTCGGGATTTCCATCTCCTAAGGATCCGTTAAACTATCTACTATGTAGTACAATATGCCATTATAATAGTGTCCATAGCAAAGTAAAATATTAAAATAACGTTAAGGCGTGACCCATATCCCGCTTAACATATTTTTATATATTCCCATAGTCTATACAGTATAGTTATTCCTTCATAAACATGAGGGCTATCAAAGGACACTCCATAGGTATGGTACAAACCAAACTCATACAAGGCGCGATAAGGCATGTGAACACGGCATTCGAGGCAATGCCAGGGTATATATATAACAATTGCGCTATCGGACTGGTGGTAACGCATAGTAGCTACTACCGCCCACCACGGACGCACTTCCATAATCTAATCGAGGGGTGACCACTAAATCAATCACAAAGTAATAGTATGGTATCGAAGAAATGTGCCTGATCGGAGGTGCAACCTCACTTGGCCCGGTATTGCTCCTGCTTTAGTGACATCTAAGCTGATTTACAGAAGTCAGGGTTACGTAAATATCTAAAACAGAATCGTTCGCCAACCACCCTACTTCATTTCTGGAATCTCCACTACGTTCACAGTTGAGTGGTTTTCGGTATTGGCAGAGAGTATCACAATATCCAATCCTGGTCTCTTTGACAACCAAACGCTTATTACACACCGGATGGTTCTTTTATATTTCCAAAACAAATTCATAATTGATATCAAAATATCATATTCAATTCAACCCATTCCACTTTCAAAATCATATTCACTTTTGAAATTGTCGATAAAATAGATTGATTAAGTCCTTAGTTCAACATCATCATCGCTTTTAAATCAAGGATTTAAAATATAACATTTCCACTTTCCACCATCTGAAATTCAGAAAATAATTTGGATAGTTATAAATAGTTTAATTAGTTTAACATGGTTTAAATAGATATAAATTAGGTAAAATAGGTTTACACTGGATAAAATAAATTTAAAATAGATCAAAATAGATTTACTTTAAATAGATTTAAAATGGATTAAAATACTTTAAATAGATTTAAAATAGTTACATGGTTTAAATAGATTAAATAGGTTTATTATGGATTAATTAGATTTAAAAATAGATTAAATGAATTTAAAATAGATTAAATAGAATTAAGATAGATTATATAGTTTAAAATCAAGTAAAATGGGTTAATTAGTTTAAAACAAGATAAAATAGATTAATTTGGATTAAATAGATGAAAATTAATAAAATAAAATAGTTTAAATTGATTATATTGTTTAAAATATTTAAAATAAATCAACTTAGTTTAATAGTTTGAATATCTTACTAATTAGAACTTAAAATAAAAAATTTAATAGTTTATATTAAATTTTTTTGAAATTAAAATCAGATTTGATTATTTCTTCAATTTCATCAAATCTGGACTATATCCATATTTCAAATAAAAACCCAATTTCAAATCTTGAAGTATCAAAGTTACCTACTCAAATTTTAATAGATTTTCGAAAGTTACAGTTTCCAACTTTCAATAACTTAATTTCGATGAATGTCGTTTATACTTCAAATTCAACTTTAAAATTTCAATTTAAATCCTTTACACAAATCACTTAAAAACAATTCCGTTCATATAATTAAATTCTATTTCAACATCATTTAGCTGAATTCAAGATTTAAAGATTTTAAATCATTTAATTAAACCAATCCTGTGTCATATATAATTTTCTACTATATGGTCAAGTGATATGAATATTTATCATTTAAATCCGTAAATAATTAAATTTACGGGTTTATATCAATATTTATCAGCAATTCAACCTTTTTTTGGTCTAACTTTGAAACAACGTAGATTCTTCAATTCAAATCGGATTTGAATGATTCTTTTTGTAGAATGAAGTAGCGATGTTGACCTACATTCCTGCAAAATTTCAAGTCATTTTGACACAGATAACTTGATCAAACCTGCTGTCGAATATTGAGTCGCGGCTTGTTTTAAACGGATAATACTTAGTGTAATTTCCGTCATTTCGATGTTTTCTTGATATTTCCTTCTGGATTTCATACACAGGTATTATAACGTGTTTTAAAAATGTTTTTCAAATAAATGGGCTTTTGAAGTTATTATTATATATTATTTTTAGTATAAAAATTATATACTCTATAATAAGAGAATTTCAAAGGCAATTTCTAAAGCGATTTCGAAACGTTCCAGAACTCATTTTCTCCAACTTAATTTCTATATAAAACACATAATTTTGCACTTCGAGCGAAGAGGGATAATCTCTCGAGTGTAACATTTCAACCCATAACGATTTTCCCTAACCTATAGATCGTTCGGGTATGTATCATTTCAACCCATAAGGAACTTGCAGTGTAATAACAAGACAAAGTATAACATCCAATCAACTAGTCATCATTCAAATCAAACAATGAACATCCATAAATAATTGACTGATTGTCATAAACATGTATTAAATTGAAAACTAAATTCAATATTAAATCAAAAGATGATTAAATGCAATAAAAGTCAAATTCAATTGGAATGACAATTTAAATATCCCAAACATCAACCAAAATTGTCCAAAACACATCATAAATTTAATTTAACTAACATAAGATAATTTAATAATTGGGAGTGGTTTAAAACATCCATCTTTGATTTCAAATCAATTTGAAATCCAAAACAGGGTCTAAATTTGAACAGCTAAGATTTCGATATGATCGCAGCGGAACAAACCGCACATGAATCTGAGCTCGTATGAAGAAGTCATATGCATTAGACATTTGGAATAAAATAATAAAATAAAAATATACGTCACCTTCTCAACCATCAGCATATGCACGTGTCGAACTACAGAACTGTGACAACCTGGAATTTTTGGATATTTGAAATCGGAAAATTTAATTAATTTAAATATCTGAAAGTTAGTTCAACTTGAATTTCAAATATCATTATTTATTTGGCAATTAAATTATTGAATTAATAATTAGAGATTGGGTAAAATATTAAATCTTGAGTTTAGGCTTGTTAAAAAATATATTTCAATGGCTTATAAAATGTATATTAATAGCACTGAAGATAATGGAAGCTTTAGAATTGAATTTGGAAGTGTTTTGATAAGTTTTGAAAATATATCGTTTAAATCGATATTTAAAAATAGCCTTCCGAGGTACAGTCTCGGAATTCGACAAAACTAGTTTAATTGGATACGTAATATTATATTATTGTCAGATTTCAATTTTCATAGTATTTGGAGTTATCGTGAGATCGTACGGTAAGTAAACGCGTTGAAATTTGAATAAAAAATTCAGTATAATAATAAGGTCCAAAAAGCTATCTTCTCCATATGATCGAATTAGGACTCGAAACCTTTTTCAATACGTTCGAAATAGGGGTATAACATTATAAATGCTTGGCGACATGCCTCGATAGGATGTAAACAATTTAAGATCGAATTCAAGACGAATTGAATTTGAATTTAAATTCAAAATATAAATAATATAATGCATTGCAACATGTTACAAGCTTTGCAGACACGTAAAGGAATTTGAGACATGTGCTCTTCCTGGATAACACGCGTCTTCGTTATAGAGAATAATAATAATAATATATGGCTGAATTAAGAAAATCGTCTCCATATTTCTTTCTGCCATTTCTCATTCACAAACAAATGGAGAGCTCGAAAAAAAATAAATAGATGGCCGAAGACTTAAAAATCCTAAATCAGGAAATGCAAACGAAATAAATCGTGTGTTCCTCATCTTATCTATTGATTCGAGGAATCGATCGAAATCAAAAGCCATGGTGGAGACTCACGACCTGATGGAGCAAGATAGGTCAATTCGCAGGGCAAATATTTATCGCGCGCAAGATGTTCGAAATGGTGCCGATCGATTTGGGGCAGTAATGGTCGTTTGCATCAGTCGTTGGGTCCATGGGGAGCTATTGTCGTGGTCACGACAGTAAGGATAGCAGGTGGCAATGGGTCGGGAGTGGGTGATCGTGGTGAGGAGCTCTGGCGTGTCTTTGGTTGGGCCGTGCATTCGAGGCTATCAGTTTTAGGGTTGGGGTGTTTCGATCGGCAATTGGGGCAGCGCTGAGGTGGTTGCATCAGTAAGGTATTGGCTGTTTTAATTTTTAAAATTTAATTTAATAAATATGTGCAGGTATAAAAATGACTAGAGAAGTATAAAATAATGTTGTTTTTATTATATATATATATATTCATATACATATTTGATTTAAATCAGTAATTATATATATATATGTAGAGATAAGGTTTGAAAATAGAAATTTTTATGGTGATATAGAGTATTATTTTGGAATATATATATATATATATATATATATATATATTTGGTATCTATGTAGACTATATTTATATGGATATGTGTTTCAAAATAATAATAATAATAAATATACATATACCTACTTAAATTTGCTAGTTTATTTAAAACAATGAATTTGTTAATTAAACTATTAAATTAACTTATTTGATTTATTATAGTTACTAAAAGATTTTTAAAGGGAAATTATTAGTTTAAAATTTAATTAAATTATTAGTAAATTAAATTTGTTAAATGGTATTAAATTTTGTGGTTAATTCAAATGTTAATAAATCATGAACTATTTATACAAGGTCAAAATGGTGAAGAAACCAAGCCGATTGGATTGAACTTGCAAAATATAGGGCAAATGTCAGTTAATCTCACTCAACTTGGATTTCTGGCTAATTTAAATAGTTTATTTAAATCATTGGTTGATTGATTGACTAGATGTGGTATATTATATATATATTAGTATATACATATTGGAGTGATTGATTTCCCGCATTATATAGCGGATGGGACATTATGTGCCCCACATAATAGCGGATGACCCTTTATACCACGATATCCCGCCTTGAAGCGGGATTGGTAATTTTAAATTATTGTGCTAACATCTGTGGATGCAGGTAAATAGGTTGTAGGGATCCAACTGGATTCCTCAAAATGTTGAATTTATTTTATATCCAGTAATGTGATTTATGTGATAATATGTGATGGATTATATTGATTATATTGGGAATTGAAATTATTGAATGTTATGGCTTGGTTGAATATATATTGGTATTTGAGAAAAATGAAATATATGTAAAATTTGGATTTTTAAAGGAAATAAAAAGGGAAATTTTTAAGTACAGTAATTATAGTGAATTCAAATAATTTAAAGGAATGAATTTGGAAAAGGGATAAATGTTTGATTTTGAATCCGATATAATAAATTCAAGGATAGGAAAAATAAGGATTTTGAATAAATGGGAAAAAAGAATTTTATTTAAAATAAGGACTTAAGCAATATTATTTGGTAAATTACATAGATATATACTTTTAAAATTTAAGATTTGAAATGAATTTGGGAAAAATAAAAGGAGAATTTGAAATAAAGTATGAAATTAGTATTTCCAATTTGAATAAGATTATAAATCGTAATAAGGGAGTAAAATCTGAAATTAATGGTTTTCAAATAAATTTGGATAAGTAAAAAATTTATTTTAAGATGGAGTTGGTTTTGGAAATCGATTTGAAAACCGGCTAAGTGTTGAAACTGTGAATAAAGGAGAATGAGATTGTAAAATTTATAAACAGGGTTTATAAATAAGTGAGATATTTATCAGAGGATAATTTGGAAGTATAAATTCAGGATGAGAATTTATAAGGAAAGGGTGATTTTGTTAAAAATAAATAGTGATTTATTTTTATCGGTGTGGAAAGGAAAGTATATTTTCCTAAAAGGCCGAGTATATTTTCAAAGAAAGATTTCCAAGTATACGTTGGAGATTTTAAAGTGGTTTTAAAAGAACGTTTTAAAAGAAATTTTTTATTTTAAATTATTTTAGAATTTTAAAGTAAGAATTTATTTTAATTAATTATAGTAGTAATTGTTTTAAAGGTTTAACTAGTAGTATGCTTTAATGGAAAATTATTTAATATTTATACATTATAGAATAATTTTTATTTTAAATTTAGTTTTGGCTTAAGTTTTACGTGAAAATTATTATTAAATTTCTTAACTAGTATTTCAAAGAAAGTGTGTTAAATAATTTTTATTTTTATTTTAAGTGTTTTAAAATATATGTTGGATAAAGTGATTTAAATTTATTTTAAATCTAAGTATTGAGACCTGGTGATTTCCAGTGGAAATAAAACAATTTGGTGGGAATTTATTCCACGTGAAAAGAAGTGATTTGAAAACTATTTTTCAAAGATTTCAAGTGTAGAAAAAAATAGCTTGCGAAGATATATTGAAATAAATTATTTGGAACATTGTTTAAATCTGATGATTGTTTGTGGATGTTACTTGATAGTTAAATAACCGACTATCAATATTCGCCAATGCGCTGATCATTTCGAAGAAACGGGATCGGGATTAATTTAACAAAAACCACTTCGATCCGGATTGAACGTTTTAGTGAGGAAGACAAGAGCTTGGAGCCGAAGATGGAGTAGTGAAGTGCATGGGCTAATCGCTACTAATTCTGAGGGTGATTCCAAAATGGATGCAGTAGGAATAGTGCCTTCAGTTCCGTTCGGACCCGTAACGGACTTGTATGGATGAATGCTATCAGAACATCATTAGGAGGACGATGAGCATTCTAAGTAAGATGTGTTCTAAAAAAGGTAACGCATAGCTTCGAGCCTCATCAATCGAAAATGGCTAAAATATGGGAGGTGCACGCAATGCTAAGTGGCTAGCGACCAATAAGGGTAAGGTTATCCCTGTTTAGATGTCTCTTTTTCGGCTGTGTGGGCGGTTGCTGATCCCATCCACGGGGTGATCTTATTCGGACTATCCAGTAAGGGGTAGGTCCGGTCTTGTATGCATGGGATCAGGGTGGATCCTCGGTACGGTGATATAGACCACGTACTGTGACGGGCGGTACCCCAGTTGCCCTGCCATTGTATGGAATCCAATCTCCAATAAGTGCCTGTACGATTTTGATTGTACCCAATTATTGCTGAAACGTGAGATGCAAGCATTTCAGCTAGATTCTATTTTTCTTTCTGTAGACACTATCATAATATCAGACGGATTTGATAAAAATGTTTTGGTTATCGTAAGGTAAAAATCCAGCATGTTTATTTGTGGCATGGTCTTACGAGATACCTTTGATTTCAGGGGATTTTGAAAACTTTATTAATCCAACCGAGTGTGTTTTCTCACGCTGGTTTTCCAGACTGACATGGGTGTTATTTTACTATAATGCTCAGGTCAGACCGAGTATTATAGAGTACAAATTCTAGATGGACTGCTGTGGAGCTCAGGAGACGAGCTGGATAGCGAGATGTATCACACGTATTTGATAAATATTCTGTTGTGTATGATTAAATCATAGTCAGTTTTGTGAGGAGAAGTTATGATAACTGTCCATATGTGCGCTATAAATTTTGTTGTACTCTGATGATGTAATGTATAAAAAGGTGTAGCTCTTTATTTAAAATTAGTCATTTATCTATTACATATTGTTCCGCTACGATGGTGAGATTCTGATATTGTTTCTATTTCTTCTTCTACCTCCTTCTTAGTCACCCTAAAAGTCCTTTTTTCGGCATTTAATTATCCGACATTTAATGCAGTGGACATATTGATGTCGATTTTCGGATGTCGAAAAATCGGATCGTTACACTGTGGTATCAGAGCTGAAGGTTAAGTGAGAACCTTGGATCTGGTGGGGATTACTCTTTAGAAATAGAGTCCATGAGTACTTTAGAATGAGTTTGAAGGTATTAATAGATATGAGTGCGTATTTGTCAGTGAATATAAAAGTGTTTTTATATTGTGTTGACTTATCGGTTGAGTGTTTATGGATTCTAGTCGATATGTGAGACGCCATGTCATTGATAGGGGTTTCTAAACTCTTAAACAAGATAAATTAACATAGTATTGTTTTAAAATGGGGTAAATGAAATAATTTTACCCAAATTATTTTTGTATATAAAAGAAATAATTTTTCGGAAATTATTATAGTTATATATGGTTGCCTGGTTGTTTGCGAATGATAACATTAAACTGTTATCATTGATGTGAAGAAATTTAAAATAGGATTAAAATCATAACCAAAGTTTAAGGAATAAATTTATATAAAAAAATGGAGTTTGTAAATGTGAATTATAAATATAATTTATAAATTGAAATAAGATGCCAAAGTAATTTTTGAATAAGGATTAAAAGGATTTGGAATTTGAAATTTTAGAAATTAAATTCCTTTGAGTTAGAAAATGATTTTTCAAAGGTTTTTGGGAAATGATGATGATATTTTTTTCGGAAAATTTTTTGAATTTGAAATCTGGTGAGGTTTGGAATTTAAAAATATTTGGAAAAATGTTTTTGAAGGGATAAAAGCACTAAACTCTTTCAGTTGTTGGAAAATGATTTCGATGATAATCGCGACATCATCAGCGTTCATTTTCGAGTTTCCAAAGGAGAAATTACTACCCGAAAGTTTTGAATTGGGAATGTTTGCGAAATTGAGTTTGATTTTGAGATAATTTAATTTTGGATATAATTGATTTCAAAAGTGATTTTGAAATACTTAAGTGATTATTTAAACTCTGGGATCTTATTTAAAAATGGTTATGGAATATTAATAAGTTTAAAACCTATAAGGGTTTGAAAAAGATTAATTGAAATGGGAAATTTAAGCCCAAGCAGGCTAAATAAAATAGTGCTGAAATTGGTCAGAATAAGATTCATCTTGAAAAAGGGTTAAATAAAAGTAAGTGTTAAAACAAAATAATTTGGAAGGTAAGCTAATTAACTGTAGAGAATTAAAAGAAGTTAGCAAATGGAATTTAAATAAGTGGAAAACTTATTTAAGTTTAAAATTTTGAATAGAAACGAAACGTAATTGAATTGAGTTAAATAAAGTAAGTGGAATTCAAACTGAACATTGGAATTGAATTCAAATTGTGTTAAATAAGTTGTAGGAGAAGAATTAGTTCGGGTTGGACTAAAAGAACAAGTTCTAGAATTAGAATTCATTGGAATTTGTAACAAAATAGTAAATGAAACTAATTTAAAATAATGATATGGATTAGATATGAATGAAAGATAGTTGATAAAAAATTCGGTATTCAGAATTTTAAGATAAAATGAATACAAGTAGAATTGAAATTGTAAACTGAATAAAAATGGATATAAAGCTTAAGTGATAAAGAGGGAATCAAAATAAGAAGTATATAAACTAAGTTATATTGAACCTAAGAAATGGATGGTGAAATTCTTAAGTAAAATTTGGTATTAGGAAAATATTCCAAGTAATAATGAATGAAGGATAAGTAAAGTGTGGAGTGGGATAAGTGAATGGGAAACAAAATAAATGTGAATATAAAAGAAAATTTGATATAGCTAATAATAAATGGAGGTAAATACGTAGGATGTATGTATATTATTTTATTCGCGCATAACGGTAGGATCCAGATTCGAGCACAGGATTTCAAGATAGTCATACCGATCCGAGTTGGGATTTTTCGCTCGATTTTTGACGGCGAACCCTGTATATGGATTTTTGATTGATTTTGGAAATTCTCTATCATAGTTTATGGCTAGGCAAGGAGAATGACAGTTTTTGGTCAAGAAACCAGACCTGAGTCCGCACTAGTAAGTCGGGTGGACGATACTAGTTCGGATGTGAAATTGTGTGATCGAGTGAGCAATTGGATTTGATATTGCATACAGGTGATATGTGTGCATAGTATGGCTTAAGTAAAGCAAATATTGAAAATCTTAGGAAGAGGTGAGTAAAGTAAATTTGAACTGTGCTAGAAAACACTATTGGTAGATAAGTACAGGTATTTAAAGGTAAAGGATAAATGGCTGTTTTTTATTTCGGAAGATAAATTAAATTGCTCGACAAAAAGGTATGTATTTAAATTTCTATATGAAATTTGATGATTTTATGTTCTATCCACTTGGTATTTTATAGTCATACCGATCTAGCCACGCAAAGGAGACGCTGGCGAAATTTTTCAAAAATTTAGAGAGTTAAAAAAATTTTGAGATAATTTTGATAATTTAAATTTTGGTTTTAAATTTAAATTTGAATTGTTGTGTAAATAATATGGATTATAATCTATGGTTGAGTTAGGGAAAGTTAGTAAAGGTGATAGTGTGACTTTAATAAAAAGATTGTTTTGGTGTTGTTGAAAACTGTTTGGTTTTGGGAAAATGATGAACGGGTTGTGGACCATTCATCTTAACTAGTAATTTCGAGGATGAAATTCTTTTAAGGGGGAGGAATATGACAACCCGAAATTTTTGGGTATTTGAAATTGGAATATTTAATTGATTTTAAATATTTTAAAGTTAGTTCAACTTGAATTTCAAATATCATTATTTATTTCGTAATTAAATTATTGAATTTAATAATTAGAGATTGGGTAAAATATTAAATCTTGAGTTTTAGGCTTGTTAAAAAATACATATTTCAACGGCTTATAAAATTTATATTAACAGTACTGAAGATAATGGAAGCTTTAGAATTGAATTTGGAAGTGTTTTGTTAAGTTTTGAAAATATATCGTTTAAATCGATATTTAAAGATAGCCTTTCGAGGCACAGTCTCGTAATTCGACGAAACCAGTTCCTGTAACGACCCAAAATTTTGAACTATTTAAATTGAAAATATTTAATTAATTTTAAATATTTGAATAATGGTTTAGCTTGAAATTTCAATGTAACTTTGAATTTGGCGATTAAATTATAAAATTAATCTATTTAAAGTTGAATAAAAATTTGAATCTTCAGTTTTAAGCTGATTAAAAATATTTCAAAGGCTTGTAAAATCCATATTGATAATACTGAAGATAATAGAAGCTTCAGAATTGAATTTGAAACTATTTTGTTCAGTTTTGAAATTATATCGTTTGAATCGATATTTAAAAATAACCATTTTTCACACAGTCTCGGAATTCGACGAAACCAGTTCTATTGGGTCCGTAATATTGAATTATTACCAGATTTCAAATTTCGTATTTTTCGGAGATGTTATGTGAGCACACGACGTGTAAACGCATTGAATTTTTATCGAGATTCAATTTAAATTTAAAATTTAAACTGGTCAACAACACACCACGTTCTTCCTTAAAACACGCCCCTTTGTTTCAGCCTAGTATCATTCAGGAAATCACGAACGAAATCGTGAAAGCACGTTCCCTCAAATTTTAAATACCTTTCCCTTTCTCCTCAGTTTTAAAAATCTCAAACGAAATTTAAAAATGGCCGATCATTTTATCTCTTCGTTCCCTTTTCCTTGAATTCAAAAATCGCCTTTCCTTTTTCAGTCCAAAATAAATTTATGGCCGAACTAAAATTCATTCACCTTTTTTTCAAATAAAGACAAAATCATGGCCGCTTCCAATTTCTTCCAGACCGAGTTTGGATTCATCGTTAGTAATAAGCGCTCGCGAGAGTGGCGCTGGCAATGCTCGCGGCGACTGGAGGCACGATCACTCAGGGAGCATCGGGCTCGTCATCGAAGCAATGGTGGGTTGGGAAGCGCGGGGGCGTGACGACGTCGAAGGCGATTGGGGTTTCGTGAGTGGGAGATTCTGGTGGATTTCTCGATGACAAGGCGATCTGGCGACGATGCGAGCTAGGGTTTTGGGTTCGGCAACGCAGATGGGGCACTGTTGTTGATGACGACGTCGTCACCAGAGGGAGGTAGTGATGGCCGTAAAGGTGATTTTGTGGTTGTCGATGAAGTCAGCAAGGAGATGGTCACGAGTTCATCAGCAAGAATGTGAGCTGGGACTCGGTTCGCATGGAGGCAGAGCATCTCGAGGCGATGTCTAATAGCAGTAAGGTATTGAGGAATTGCATAGTTTATTTTTTTCTTCAGTCTTGATTTTTAAGTAATAAAAACATATATATGTTAAATTATATGGAAACTGAAAAATATATATGCAGTTTTGTTTTTATAAAAATATATAGTTAAGTTTGAAAAGAATAAATAAATAAATAAATACTATCTGTTTACAATAAAAGAAGAAAATAAATAATAATATCTATTTCAAGTTGAAAACTAATTTAAGGAAATTAGCTTAAAATGTTAATGATTTAGTTTATTATGTTAAGTTAAAACTAATTTATTTAAAGTGGTAAATTATTCAAGTAACTTATTTAATCATTTTAACTATTGAAAATAATTTTTTTTAAAAAGGGAATATAACTTTAAATTTATTTGTTTAAGTTGTCATAAACAATAGTTTACGATAATTAATTTATTTTATCTATTTTAGTTACTAAAAAGAAAATCTTTAGTTAAAATTAAATCCATAGTTAATTAAATTATTTAAAGGAAGTTTGGTTTTAAATTTAATTTTCAGTAAAATAAATTTGTTAAAAAGAATTTGTTTAAAGTAAAAAAAAAATATTGGCTTAAATAAAACTATCAGTTAATTTAACTATTAAAATGAAATCACCGATGAATCAAAATTATCAAATGAAAATTTATTATTCGATCTGTTCGAATATTAATAAATTGTGTAAATATTTATACAAGGTATAAATCAAGAAAATCGAGTCAAGATGGAAATGGACTGCAAAATAAAAGCTAAGGTGAGATCTTCTCACTCAAATTTGAAATTTGGATTGCAGTTATTGATTGTTGTTTGGTTGTGATATTAGATATAGTAGGATATATATATATATAGCAATATATATATATATATTGGCATATGTATATATTGGAGTTGTTGATTTCCCACATTATATAGCGGATGAGACCCTATTGCGCCGCCTATTAAGCGGATAATATTTTATAAAATCCCATATGCCGCGATATTCCATCTTGAAATGGGATTGGTATTGTGCTAACATCTGTGGATGCAGGGAAACAGGTTGGAGGGATCCAACTGGATTCCTCACAAATATTTATTTGATTTTAGATATTGTGATATTTGATTGATTTTCATATCGATATATGATGTTTTGGAAGTCGTGATTGACTATCTGGTGCGTTGCATCATCGGATCCATTTTTGGAGTTTTAAAAATGTTAAAGTAATGATTTTGAATTTAAAAGGATTTTTAAAGTGATTTTTGAAGCATATGTTTTATTAAATTTTTTGAATTGATTCATTTTAAATAATTAAAACGTTATAAATTTTTATGTTATAAAAATTAAGATTTTTGTGAAATATAACCAAAAGGTGATTTTTGAGATAAGTAGTTAATAAATTTATAAAATAGTTCAATTGAGATTTCTGAATTATTATAAACGGTTTATATAAAAGATTTATAAAATTTATATTTTATAAGTTAAAGATATTTGAATTATAAAACGAGTTTATTAAGTGTTAAAATGAAGTATAAAATGGATTTAATTGAAAATTATAGATTTAAAAATTGTGAAGATTACAAAATGAATAGATGTTGTAAAATAAAAGATTTATAAGTAATTAACTTATAAACTGGATTTTGGGCATTTAAATGGGATAGTAATAGAAATTGTTAATAAAGGAGATTTTATAAGTTGAAGTTGTTATAAAATTTAAATGAATCTTATAAGTAATAAGATTTAAAATTTGTGAAGTTTTAAAAGAACGATTTTGTAAATAAATGGATTATAAGCATTTAACTTATAATATGGACTTTTGGTATATAATTGGGTTATATAAATTAAATTGGATTAATAAAGGAGATTTATAAATCAAAGCTTATAAATAGAAATGGAATTTATAGACATTGTTTATAAATTCGAAATCAATGGAATTTGATAAATTGAAAGTTGAAATTGGTTAAGGAAGTATATTCACGATTTTGGGCAGTGAATATATTATCAAATAAAATGGATACGCTTGGGAAAATGAATATTATAAAATGAAGTTAATCGTTTTAACGATGTTTTAAAAAGTATTATAAATCGAATACATAGATTTCAACATTCATTATTGAAATAGACGTTTTCGAGAAATAAGGAAATGGTGGACTATAACACTGTTGCTATAGTAAATGGTTTCCGAAAGGAAATAATTTGTATAGTATTGGGATTTATATATCTATTTTAATTATGAATCCCTATACTAGTGATTTTGGGTCGTCGTAACGATGTTTTACGCAACATTCGTTTTGACCAAAATAAATGTGTTAAGTGAATGTTTTCCTTAAAGAATGAAATATATACTTAATTTCGATATTAAGTATATTGAATATTTTCCAAGTGTTGAAAATGAATGGATTTGTAAATTACTTATTATTAAATAAGTATGGAAATGTTTTCCAATATGAACTGAATATTTTGAGACTTTATCTTTTAAAGATAAATTGAAAATGAATATTAGAAATCGGTTTGGGAAATCGTAAATTCATAGATATTTAGGAATTATAAATTCATTATGGAATTTATAAAAGAAAGGGAAATTTGTTTAAAAATAAACGTTGATTTATTTTTTTGAAGTGTGGGAGTAAATTTACGGATTTGGAACGTAAATATAAAGTAAATCGTTAAGGATTTATTTAATTGGTTTAAATGAACCATGTTGAAATGAAAGAAATTCCGCGTAAAGAAAATGTTTGAAAATTTGTTTTCAATAGTGGTAAATGTGAAAAGTGACTTGAAAATTGTTTTCAAAATGTTGAAGTGTGGAAAATATATATATCTTGTAAAGATATTTTGGAAAGTAAATAATTTGAAAAATTATTTGGATTTGGTGATGTTGAACACGCCTATTGATAGTTAAATAACCGACTATCAGTATTTACCTTTAAATAGGTATTTGTTGTGATTGTTTGAATTTGAATGCCACACTTATTTTTTTTAAAATAAGCGCTCACTATTCGGGTTAGCCGGGAAAGGAGCTTGGGGTCGTATAACCCATTCCGAATATGTGATACATCGTAATGGATTGCATTTGATGACCGGTGTTGAAGACTGGATATTTTTGAAAATGGAAGGAATACCGTTGAGTTACTCTGCATCGGCTGATCTCCGATATAGAGGTTTTATCACCCTTAGTGACGGGAAGTCCGGACGTGATTAGAAATTATCCGGAATGCAAGGACTTCTTTATAAGTGCCTTCGGTTCTGTTCGAGCCCGGAACAGATTTGTATGGATTGTATGTCTGACATTACAAATTGAGATATAAAGCTGATTTCTTTCAAATATATTTCTGTTGGTGGCGGAGAATTTATTCTCTTAGCTTAACACCCTTCTCTGAGACGTACGAGCTCAGAGGTTATGTAGTTGAAGGTTATCTGTGACATGCTGAGTGTTGCTGAGAAATGATCATTGTCTGATCATTTGTGATATGATCATTTGTTTGATCATTTATCTTAGTGATCATTACTTTGATCATTTGTTGAACCAAAGCACAACTTTTGTATAAAGCGTGGCTTTGTGGACGAGACTTCGTCGGACCTCACACCCCGGAAATGGTCAAAACAGGAAGGATGCAGCAAGGTTATTAGGGGATAGCTCCCCTTTAGTGTATGTCATTCCTTCTGGATAGAGGTGGTATCATGGTATGGAGCCCAGATATTTAACCTATGTTGTTGCTGCAAATTTTGTGGTTGTTGGAAATCGAGGATCCTCGGATAGATCGGTTACGATCGGGGGATGACATATTCGTGTCAGTAGTTACCTAGCGTGAAAGGTAACCCGGCCTTGTGTTGGCAGAGATCCGGTTAGGTTCTCGGGACGTCATTCCAGAGGCGTTTCCATGTGGCAATGGAAAGTTCCTTGGCCTGACCATTTGTTGGAAAATCCAAAGAAATAATATGATCTTGTACGGTTTTAGTTGTAGAACCTATCATTCACTTATGGTGGCGCCCCACTGTTTGGATGGTAGCTATAGTAGGCATAAGTGCGGAATGCCTATGCTGGCTAAGATTTATATCTTTATTTTCGAAATGATTTTTTCCTACACTATGCACTAGTAATAATATCAAATGTCTCTTTTAATGCGTATCAAGCATCTTTGACTATCATAAGGAGAAATCTCCTCCGATTCTGCGTTTGCATTGTGTGTGTGTGCGGGAGGCCTTATGGTAGTCTCATTTTCTAAAAAGCATTGCGAATCCATTTTAAAATTTTCCTGTTCTTTATTTTAAAGATAAATAAAATGTTTTGAGTTCTCACACCAGTCACATGACTGACTCGGAGTTTATTGTTTTCCTTTCTAAACTCTGGGTGCCCACCAATTTCCACACGGGCAGTCAAGAGTCAGGTTTATCAGGATATTCTGGAATTCAGGAGTTGCTGGAGGCAAGTTGGATGGCATGGCATATTACTAAGTATAGTATTTCTTTTCCGCTGTTTGTTGTTGTAAACTCTGATAATGAATGTAATGTGATGTAATGTATAAAATATACAGTTCTTTTGTTTTAATGAATATTCATTTATCTATTATATGTTGTTCCGTTGCGAATTGTGAGATTCTGATATTGTTCTGTTGTTTCTGTTCTGTTCTATCCTTTTCTCTCTTCTTCTACCTCTTTCTTCTTCTTAAAACCATAACGGTTCGGTTTTTCGGCATCGAAAAATCGCAGTCGTTACAGTTCCATTGGATCAGTAATATTGTATTATTATTGGATTTCAATTTTTGTAGTGTTTGGAGTTATCGTGAGATCGTACGGTAAGTAAACACGCTGAAATTTAAATTGAAAATTCAGTATAATAATAAGGTCCAAAAAGTTATCTTCTCCACACGATCGAATTAGGACTCGAAACCTTTTCCAATGCGTTCAAAATAGGGGTATAAAGTTATAAACGTCTGGTGGCACACCTCGATAGGATGTAAAAAATTTAAGCTCCAAATTCAAGACGAATTGAAACTGAATTTAAATTTAAAATATAAATAATATAATGCATTGCAACATTGTTGCAAGCTTTGCAGACATGTAAAGGAATTTGAGACACGTGCTCTTCCTGGGTACCAACGTCTTCATTATAGAGAAAATAATAATAATATATAACTGAATTAAGAAATTGTCTCCATATTTCTTTCTCCCACTTCTTATTCACAAACAAATGGAGAGCTTGAAAAAAATAAATAGATGGCCGAAGACTTAAAAGTCCTAAATCAGGAAATCTAAACGAAATAAATCATGTGTTCCTCATCTTATTTATCGATTTGAGGAATCGATCGAAATCAAAAGCCATAGGGAGGCTCAGGACCTGATGAAGCTAGATGGGTCGATTCGCAGGGCAGATATTTATCACGCACGAGAGGTTCGAAATGGTGTCGATCGATTTGGGGTAGCAATGGTCGTGTGCATCAGTCGATGGGTCCATGGGGAGCTGTTTTAGTGGTCACGACAGTAAGGCTAGCAGGTGGTGATGGGTCGGGAGTGGGCGATCGAGGTAAGGAGCTCTGGCGTGTCTTCGATTGGGCCATGTGTTCGAGGCTGTCAGTTTTAGGATTGGGGTGTTTCGATCGGCAATTGGGGCAGCGAGGAGGTGGTTGCGTCAGTAAGGTTTTGGCTGTTTTAGTTTTTAAAATTTAATTTAATAAATATGTGCAGATATAACAATGACTAGAGAAGTATAAAATAATGTTGTTTTTATTATATATATATATATTCATATACATATCCGATTTTAATAAGTAATTATATATATGTAGAGATAAGGTTTGAAAATAGAAAGTTTTATGGTGATATAGAGTATTATTTTGGTGTATATTTATATAGATTTGGTATCTATGAAGACTGTATTTATAAGGATATGTGTTTCAAGAAAAATAATAATAATAAATATACATATTCCTACTTAAAATTTGCTAGTTTATTTTAAAATAATGGATTTGGTAATTAAATTGTTAAATTAACTTATTTGATTTATTATAGTTACTAAAAGATTTTTAAAGGGAAATTATTAGTTTAAATTTAATTAAATTATTAGTAAATTAAATTTGTTAAATGGTAATAAATTTTATGGTTTATTCAAATGTTAATAAATTATGAATTATTTATACAAGGTCAAAATGGTGAAGAAACCAAGCCGATTGGAATGAATTTGCAAACTATAGGGCAAAGTCAATTAATCTCACTTAACTTTGATTTCTGGCTAATTTAAAAGTTTATTTAAATCATTGGTTGATTGATTGAATTGACTGGATGTGGTATATTATATGTATAGTAGTGTGTGTGTGTGTGTATATATATATTGGAGTTATTGATTTCCCGCATTATATAGCGGATGAGACCCTATGCGCCCCGCATAATAGCGAATGACCCTTTATACCGTGATATCCCGCCTTGAAGCAATATTGGTATTTTAAATTGTTGTGCTAACTTTTGCGGATGTAGGTAAATAGGTTGGAGGGATCCATCTGGATTCCTTAAAATGTTGAATTTATTTTATACTCAGTAATGTGATTTATGTGATAATCTATGATGGATTATACTGATTATATTAGGAATTGAAATTACTGAATGTTGTAGCTTGGTTGAATATATATTGGTATTTGAGAAAAATGAAATATATATAAAATTTGGATTTTTAAAGGAAATAAAAAGGGAAATTTTTAAGTAAAATAATTATAGCGAATTCAAATAATTTAAAGGAATGAATTTGGAAAAGGGATAAAGGTTTGATTTTAAATCCTATATAATAAATTCAAGGATGGAAAAAAAATATGGATTTTGAATAAATGGGAAAAAGATTTTTATTTAAAATAAGGACTTAAGCAATATTGTTTTGTAAAGTACAAAGAAATATATTTTTAAAAATTAAGATTTGAAATGAATTTGGGAAAAATAAAAGGAGAATTTGAAATAAAGTATGAAATTAATATTTCCAATTTAAATAAGATTTTAAATCATAATAAGGGAGTAAAATATGAAATTAATGGTTTTGAAATAAATTTGTACAAGTAAAGAAATTTATTTTAAGATGAAGTTGGTTTTGGAATTCGATTTGAAAATCGACTAAGTGTTGAAACTGTGAATAAAGGAGAATGAGATTGTGAAATTTATAAGCAGGGTTTATAAATAAGTGAGATATTTATCAGAGGATAATTTGAAAGTATAGATTTAGGATGGGAATTTACAAGGAAAGGGTGATTTGCTAAAAATAAATAGTGGTTTATTTTTAAAGGTGTGGAAAAGAAAGTATATTTCCCTAAAAAGCTGCTTATATTTTAAAGGAAAGATTTCCAAGTATAAGTTAGAGATTTTAAAGTGGTTTTAAAAGAACATTTTAAAAGAATTTTTTTTTATTTTACTTTTTTTTTAAAATTTTAAAGCAAGAATTTATTTAAATTAATTATAGTAGTAATTGTTTTGAAGGTTTAACTAGTAGTATGATTTATAGGATAAATATTTAATATTTATACCTTACAGAATAACTTTTATTTTAAATTTAGTTTTGGCTTAAGTTTTACATGAAAAATTATTTTTAAATTTCATAACTAGTATTTTAAAGAAAATGGATAAAACAGGAAAGGTGCACGTAGGGCTAAGTGGCTAGCGACCAATTAGGGTAAGGTCATCCCTGTCTAGATGCCTTTTTTTTGGTTATTTGGGCAGTTGCTGATCCCAATCGCGGGGTGATCTTATTCGGACTATCCAGTAAGGGGTGGTTCCGGTCTTGTGTTGTAGGGGATCAGGGTGGATCCTCGGTTTGGTGATCCAGACCACATACTGTGACGAGCAGTATCCCAGTAGCCCTGCCATTGTATGGAATCCAATCTCCAATAAGCGCTCGTACGGTTTTGATTGTCCCCAACTATCGCTGAAACATGAGATGCAAGCATTTCAGCTAAATTCTATTTTACTTTCTATAGACACTATTAAATGTCGGACGGATTTGATAAAAATGTTTTGGTTATCGTAGTTAAAAATCCGGCATGTTTATTTGTGGCATGGTCTTACGAGATACCTTTGATTTCAAAGGATTTTGAAAAATTTAATAATCCAACTGAGCGTGTTTTCTCACGCTGGTTTTCCAAACTGACTCGGGTGTTATTTTACTTTAATGCTCAAGTCAGACCAAGTATTATAGAGTACAGATTCTGGATGGACTGCTGTGGAGCTCAGGAGACGAGCTGGATGGCAAGACGTATTACACGTATTTGATAAGTATTCCGCTGTGTATGATTGACCGTACAGTCAATTTTGTGAGGACTAGTTATGATAACTATCTAGACGTGTGTTATAAAATTTTGTTGTACTCTGATGATGTAATGTATTAACAGATATTGTTCTTTGTTTAAAAATTTGTCATTTATCTATTATATATTGTTCCGCTACAATGGTGAGATTCTGATATTGTTTTTATTTCTACTTCCACCTCCTTCTTCTTCACTCTAACGGTCCGTTTTTTGGGCATTCGATTATCCGACATTTAATGCAGTGAACGTATTGATGTCGATTTTCAAGCATTGAAAAATCGGGTCATTACAAGAACCCTAACCTGCGACTTTGACCAAGCTTTGGTACCCTCCTCCGACCGCCTGCGTAATTGCCGACCCACCCAAAGCCTCGCCGTAACAGCCCTTCATCTTGACCAAGTCCGGCCACCTCCCACGTCGGTGGCCTCCGCAGTTCAAACTAGGGTTTTCACACCCTAAAACATGATTCTCGACCACCCCATGTCGATCTAGGCAATGCGACCACCACCACACGACTCCACGCGACGAACTCTCCAATACCCATATCCCAATTTCTCTAATTAAAGCTCGGATCTAAAAGCCCCAAATTAGCTTAGGGTTTCGATTTTTATGGCCTTTGACCATGATTCCAGATCGACTCGAGTATCGTTTCCAAAAATGAATAGTTGACATAGATTTTCCAAAAATGAATAGTTGACGTAGATCCGCATCATCGAGAGCTTCAGAACGATATATAAAACGATAAGTTAGGAGGAGTCTAATTTTGAAATTGATTTGAAATTGGATATTGTAATTAGGGTTTTTGACATTTAAGATGGAGGAACCGATGGATAGAGTTGTACAAACTGAGATAAGAAATAAAAGGTTGTTAGGGTTTAGAAACATCTATTTATACAGATGCGACCCGATAAGAGAGAATGAACACATCGAATTGGTACGAAATGACAATAACGACCTAAAATGCCTGTTTCGTTCCCGAAACGAAAATGGGTCATCCCATATATTAAAATAGATGTTTACGATATTTTTTAAACTCAATGGAACATGTTTCAAGTCCTTATTCCATTGTATAAAGAAGTTAGCTTAAAATCAGCTTATTTCGAATTGATTTCAATTAAATCAATTTTTACGCGTTTCAAGCCCGTACGATCAAACGACACGTCCGATGGATACAAAACTTGAAATCCTATTATAATTCACCGTTACGGATTCGATGAAACTAGTTTCGTCGAAATCCAAGACAATGGCCAAAATGGCTATTTTCACGTTAATTAAATAAATTATTATTAAATTGATTAAATCACTTTTTAATTTCAAATTTAATAACTAACACTTTTTATCATTTTTGTTTACTAAGATACTTACAATAATTTAAAACAATTTACATATTGATTCGGTGTTAAATACTACACTAATCACAATGTTCAGTTTCAACATAATTAAATCCAATTAATTAAAATTTAATTTCAATAAATTGATTAAATTTGATTTAAATCTGTTTTTTCAATCAATCATTACTCTATGGGCATAGTTAACATTGGTTTATATCTTATTACACTAATATCCTCCAATTACATCTTAATTTCTATTAACGTAATATTTGATTACATTTAATTGCAATTGATTTTCAATTAAATTTAAAAGACTAAATAAATAGGTAACATATAATAATTGTCACCATTAACTTTTAATCACATTTATAAGTTTATTATTTATAAACAAACGTTATAACAACTTACACAATACTAATTCTATCCAATTACAATTTATTACATATTATTTCATTAATTAATACAACATTCAAATTATCAGTTACCCTTTTAATCCAATTATCAATTAATACACACATTATTACAACTAATTTGCAATCTATAACCAATTATAACTTTTTAATCGTTTAAAATGGAATTACATTTTAAAGCAGCTATCGATTACTTTAAATTAATACTACTACATTTCATTCCAGTTATATTCTTATTATTAAATCATAAATTTTTATTTCTTCCAATATTAAATTACAAAACTTTATTAAATTAACTATGTTAATAGAAAATTATGGATCATTATTGTGGCCGGGGGTGCATGGCGCCTTGCTCTTCGATGTGGTAGTTGCTGATCGAGGTGGAGATGGTCGAGGAGGTCGCGACATTTGAGGAAAGAAGGCGGTCGTGGGTTTCTTAGCAACGTGGATGCATATGAAACAAAGTGGAAGAAGAAAGCTTTACGGCCAAATCTAGGATTTCCGAATCAAATTGTCATGATTGATTTAGGTATAAAAAAATTATTTATATAAATTTTATGCGAATCTTAAAAAATGTGTATCTCTCTCATACGTTGTCAAAATTAGATGAATCAGGATGCAGTTGAATTAGCTACTAGCCCTATGTCATAGAACTGGTTTGGAATCTTTTCGAGCATGTTAAAATTTTAGGTTAAATCGAATGTCGTTCGATTTGATTTAAAATTGAAAACTCTAAATGAGTGTTTATATGCTCACGTTTGACTAAGATATTTTTATGATTAGTAAAAATTTATATTATGAGAAATTTATTGATGGTTGTTTGATAAATTTAGTTGACATTTAAATTGACATATGAATTTAATTGATAGGATTTGAATTGAAAGTTAAATTGAATTAGGATTAAACTGCTAATAAAATTTCCCGTTTATCGATAATTGGCTAATTACTGTGATTTTTGACCGTTTGGACTATTAGTACTGTTGGATGCTATTGGTTGATATTTTGGATGATTAGTTATTTTGATATATCATGTTTATCATCTGTATATTATTTACAGTGTATAAAACTGTAAATTGAATTATTTCAAATAAATTAAGAACTTGGTTGAAATGATATATACCCATGACATTTATTTTGGATTTATAATGATATATATATCCATCCCGGAAATAAATTGGAATAACTAATTTACTTGGCCATAGGATAAAGAATTATATATAGACACCGGATTGGTTAAATTAAATGATTTTAAAATTTTTGATTTGAAATTACTTAATGATTGGTTTTAACAAATAAAAATTGAATTTTTGAAAAATGAATTATTTTCGAATTAGAACTCGGAATGTGAAAATTTTAAATTTGAAACAGGTATTGTTTAATAAATCGAAGTTGGGATTTTTAAGTTATAAATCGGAATATGATCCGAATTTCAGAAATTGGTGTTCTAAAAGATTGAACTTGTATTCGAACTTTAGATATTGTTAAGTAAAAGTGGTATAAAACAATATTTCAAAATTGAGCTCGGAATTTAATAGTATTTGAAGGTTGGATTTTTATTGGATATTGAAGGAAAATTTGATTTAAGTATTTTGAATCGATATTTTGAAAATCAAACTCGGAATGAGATAAATTGAAATGGTTTAAATTTGGCATTATAACTTAAATTAATTTGAAAGTGGAATTTAAAGTAATTTGAAAATGGAGTTGAAATTGATTTCAAATTGGAATTTAAATTATTTTTTTATTGGAGTTGGAATTAATTTGGAATTTGAATTTAAATTAATATAAATTAATTTGAAATTGGAATTTAAATTAATTTGGAATTAGAATTGAAATAAATTTGGAATCCAAGTAAATTGGACTTGAAATTGGAATTGAATCGATTAAAATCAAATTGGAAACGGGAACTGATTTGGGTTGGAAAATTTGGAAAGTGAAACTGTTTGACTTTGAAACTAATTTTAAATGATTATTTTAGTATAAACGATTTCAAATCTATTTTCTTTAAATACTCAAACTATTTTGATTTTCCCAACTATTATACTATATAGTCCATTTTAAATGCTCAAATTATTTTCTGTTAAATAGTTTTAACTATTTAACTATTTTAAAACCATTTATAAACTTTTTTTAAATTCAAACTGTTAGAAGGGTTGAATGTTTATATTCAAATCTTGGATTTAAATACGAACTGGGTTAAAGTGAAATTATAACAAAAATTGTAATCCGAATCAAGTTTTGAATTGAAATAATATATTGAATTGAATTAACATGTTGAAGTAAAAACATGATTTTCGAAGCGAATATGATATTTTCATATCAAGTACGAACTGTCTTCGAAATGTAAAAGTACCAACGGGTGTGTAAAATGACGATTGGTTGTTAAAGAGACTGAGGCCTCTTATTGGCATACTCTCTGTCAATACTGGAACAATTTCGACAACTGTGTACGTGGTGGATGATATCTAGAATGTAGTGGTTGAATTGGCGACGTTAACTGAAATGAAGTAAGACAACGATGATGTATAACCTTGACATTCGTGTCATAATTAAAATGACTAAAACATGAGCTTATGTCTGGCCATTGAAGTTAGCTACCTCTAGCGACGTTGATTCCTTATATTACTATTATGATATCGTATTCGATGAGTGCACCTCTTTTTTTCGTTTGGACTGATTGTCACGGTCGGCCATGGATGAGTTTCGACTAGCCAGAATATGTAAACTAGCAAAATCCTACCTTGGGTATTGCCTCACGTGCCTTTTCATATTTACCCATATACGAGCCCATTATGACTTTGGTTTATAACTGTAAAAATGTGTTAAGGTGGATTAATGTAAAGCCTCAATGCTATTTTGATATTTATTTTACTGATAGACATTACCTATTATTGCATATACTATTATATATAAATAGTTTAATGGATCATTAGGAGATGAAAAAACCCATAGCATCTCTTAAGTTATTGCAGTCATATTTTATGATATTGATTTGACTTACATAAGAGTATTTTAGTCCTGACTCGAGTGTTTTTTTTTTCATTGCGATCGGGTCAGTCCTTAGTTTTTTGTCATATTGAAGATTATTCGCTGGAGGACGAAGACGAAGATTTGGTATATTACTATTATTATTATACCCTGTATCAAGCTATTCTACTATATTGATTATTTCTTCTTGTTGTATATTTGTAACTCTGATAAATGTGTATAGATTGTAATCAAAGGTATAGTAAAGTGCTTTATAAATTGGTTATTTGATCATTATATTTTATTGTTTTCGCTGTGAGATTTTGTGTTTGTTTTCTTCTTCTCTTCTTATTTCCTTATTTAACCCCATTGATTATCTACATTTCAGATTGTTTAAATCGGACATATGTGGATCATTGTCGATTTAAACCCTCCGAAATGTGGGTCTTCACAATTGGTATCAGAGCCAAGGTTTAGCATTAACCTTGGCTTTATGGGGTTTGACTCATTAGAGATACGGTAGTAATACCCAAGAATGTGTGGATTATAATAAAAGCTGTTTATGTTTTCTTGTCGATGTGCGGGATGTCGTGTCATCGTAGGTTTTTCTAAACACTTAAACGAGGCAAGTCGATATAATATTGTTTTAAAATGAGGCAAATGATATAATTTTACCTACAATTATATTTTATATATAAAATGATAATTTTTAGTGTAATTGTTGTTAGGAAATCATAATATTTAATTATCATTGATTATTCGTTGAATTAAAATAAAATGAATACTTAATGAACTTTATTTTATGAAGCATTTGGTAATTAAATTGAATTGAAATCAATTAAAATAAGAATTGGTTAAAATGATCTAGTTGTAAATTAATGAAATATTGTGATAATAAGGTAAGGAAATTTGCAGTAGTATATTTATAAAGTAGCTTATATATTGAAATGATTTTTAAAAACTGAGAACTTAAAATACTTTTGTTTTCATAAAAAAATATTGTTTACAAAGACTTTGAAATTAATATTAATATTATTTGAAAGAGTTTTGACTAGAAAATTATTTTGAAAAGAATTTGAAGGAATAAAAGCATTAAACTCGCTTGTCAATGGGAAATAATTCTGGGGATGACTGTAGCATCGTGAGTATTCATTTTCGAGTTTCTGAGTGAAACAACCAATTTTATTTTTATTTTTCGATTAGAAAAAAGTTTTGATTGTGAAGAATATTCGAAGTATGACCTAATAAATATATGAAAATAGTTTTGAACATATAATTGAAAATAATATATAAGGAATGAGTTTATAACTTATGAATTTAAAATAGTATAGAAAAGAAATAAGTTATAACTTATAAATTTGAATAGAAAATAGACCAAATTTAAAATGGTTAAATTTTGGTTAAGCAAACATTTTTTTTTCAATTTGAGATATGAAATAAACTAATTTGCTTAGCATTGTTAAATTAAATGGAGTTAATGATGTGAAGTAAATAAAATAAAGTCTAACTCAAGAAGCTTAATTAAAATATGAAATGTAACTGAAATGAATTATATAAAATGAATTTTTAAATGAATAAATTGTACAAATTTATTGATTTGAGAATATAAATCTTAAAAAAAAAATTAGATTTGTTGAGTTGAAATGGAAAGAAAATTTAACTTGAATAATGTTAAATAAAATGAGTAATGGATTAAAATGAAATGTAGTTTAGCTTAATATTAAATAAATTGAATTGGATATTAAGTAAAACTAGATAAATAAGTAAGGTGAATTAATCCCACTTAGACTACAATATGAATTAATAAAATAAATATGAATTTAAATTTTTAAAAATGAAATGTAATTTAAGTGTGTAAGAAATTGAATAAAAATAAATGAGTTAAGAAAAATTAATGTGAAGAATTGGATTTAATTTAAAATTTGATGAAAATGAGTTAAAGACAAATGAAACGAGTTTAAATAAAAAATTGAATGTTAAGTAATATAATATGGAATGTTAAATTGAAGTAAACTTAAGAGAAGTCCATCGAATTGATTTCTAAAAAAAGGGGATTTATCAATATGAATTGAGATATAAAATAAAAATTTACTTTAGTAAATTAATAATATGAATTTGAATAAATGAAGTGAATTGATGAATTAATAATTGCACAAGATATGAAGTAATAATAATAAACGTGAGTTATCTTGTATAAAATATTTATAATAAACTTAGCCAAGTTATAAATGATGTTAGTATAATAAAAGGAGGGTATACTAAGTGGAAATAAAGCAAATTTAACTTAAGCAAGTTTAAGTGGAATAATTTTTATAAATAATTCACCAATGAATTTATATGAAATAGGTTAAAAAAAAGTGAAACAAATTAGAATTTCACATATTAAATTAAATAAAATTGAATATATTGAATTTATAACGAATATTAATAATTGAAAGAAATCAATGGAATGTAAACCAATTAAATATGGATAAAAAAATGAAAATAATTGAAAATAATCGATTGAATGTAAATACAACGAATTGAAATAAATCAAATGTGAATGAAATAAATATTGATTGAAAGAAAAGAATGAATAGAAACCAAATTAGTTGAATGTAAATAAATTAAAAATGAATAATTTGAATATAAATCCATTGTATGATTAAAGAAATGAATTTAATAAGTGAATGTGAATCAATTTAAAATATATGGAATGTGGTACGGGGCTAATTTACTTATAATTATATGAATCACTGAAATGAAATAACGGAACCAAAAAGAAATGGATGTAACAATAAACGAATGTAAATATGTTAATATGAGCTTAATAACATATAATGAATGAAAAATGGAAACAAATGAAAATCAATATAAGTCGATTCAGTGTAAATAAATAAATATGAATAATGGAAAATGTTAACGAAATGAATGTTAACAAGAAATGAATTGAATAAATTAAAAATTGAAATTGGATAATACAAATTAACATGTTTATGAATTAAATTGGATTAATTGGACGGATATTGATGGTTGGATGATTTCTTTTGATGTAAACCATTGTTATGATCATTTTGATTGCGTATGATTGTTTGGATTCAAAATCTATGTTATATGGTTATATTTGACTTATACATGCTTCCATATCTTTATATGCAACTATATCTTAATTTGAATTGAGACAGGTACATAGAAGACTGTTTGGACGTATACACGATTATTATATGCTTTTGCTGCTTAATATGAGTGAACTCGCTCGTATTTTAAATAATAAGGTACGTATCTCGGATTACATACTGTGATTTTATATTTCTACCCTTCGGGTTGCCCCATCATTGAGATGAGATGTATGTTTGATTTATATTGGTCATATTTGTGTTATATATTATACTGTAAAAAAATTCGATCGAGCTGCGCAAAGAAGACTCTCCCGAAATTTTCCGTAAATCCGAGAGTTAGAAATTTTTTGAAGTTTTAAAATTTTTGTAACATTTTTGTTAACTAACTTGAAATTTCCGTACGTCGATCGTAGTGGTGTAGCGTGAGCATAGTAATAGTTTTGCAAATTAGATGCTTATGTTTTATAAGTTAATTATTTCGAGAAAACATATCAAGAGTTAAATTCTGTACGTAACACCTTTTCGAGGACGATTTTTTTGAATAGGGGAGTATGTAACGACCCGTACTTTTGACTGTTATAAGTTGTTAAATTTAATGTAATTATTGGATAAAACCAATAGATTTTTTTAATGATTTATTAACATTGATTTATTAGATAATTTAATTGTTTAAATTTAATATTCAAAATTATTTGGATAATTGAATTCATGATTTAATATGATTGAAAATGATAACAGAAGTTGACATAAATTTTATTTAAACAACAATGAAGATTGTAACATTTAAAATTGGATTTAAATGTGAATAATTAAAAAAATTTGAAATTTTATATTTTGATTAACGAGTAAAAATAGCAATTTTGCTTGCTGTCTTAGATTTTGAAGAAACTAGTTTCATCGAATCCAAAATAGTGAATTATTATCGGATTTCAAATTTCGCAGTGTTTGAAGTTATCGTTTGATCGTACGAGATAGAAACGCATTGAAATAAATATCGAAAATTTAATATTTTAATTGGGTTCAAAAAGCTATCTTCCACATACGATCGAATTCGGTCCCAAAACATGTTCCATTATGTTCGGAATAGGAGTAAAACATTATAGATGCCTAGCGGTATGCTTTATTTGGAGTTCGTTTAGAACCCATGTGAATAATCAAAATAAAATATTAAAATAATATGTAGATACGCATATAAATACGTCCATAACAGTAAACTTACCCTAAAATCTCTCACCTGCCTCCTAACTTATTAATAGCATAAAATGGCCTCCTTTCTTCCCTAATTTCTGATCAATCCATCGATTATTAGAAGAAACTATCAACTAGGAAAACGTAGAGCTTATCGAGCTATATAGTCTCAATGGCTGCGATCGAATTTAGAGCTATAGATTGGGAAAAAATTTCTCTCATGGGCAGCGCGTTCAATCATGTTTTCATAAGTAGATGTGGGGCCGAGTTCAGCCAGGTCATGGCCGTGGGTGCATGGCGCCTTGCTCTTCGACGTGGTAGTTGCTGATCGAGGTGGAGATGGTCGAGGAGGTCACGACATTTGAGGAAAGAAGGTGGCCGTGGGTTTCTTAGCAACCTAGATGCATACAAAAGGAGTGGAATAAGAATGCTTTGCGGCCAGATCTAGGATTTTCATACCGAGCGGTCAGGTTTGGTTTAGGTATAAAAAAATTATTTATACAAATTGTATGTGAATCTTTAAAAATATGTAACCCTCTCATACATTGTCAGAATTGGACAAACAGGATGCGTTCGATTCGTAACTATGAGCACTACATCATGGAACTGGTTTGGAATCGTTTGGAGCAAGTTAAAATTTTAGGTCAAATCGAACGTTGTTCGATTTAATTTAAAATTGGAAACTCAAGGTGAGTGTTTATATGCTGACGTTTGACTAATATATTTTATGATGAGTAAAAATTTATATCATGAAATAATTTAAATTTATTGATTGTTGTTTGATCAATTTAGTTGACATTTGAATTGACATCTAAATTTAATTGATAGGATCTGAATTGACAGTTAATTGAATTAGGATTAAACTGCTGGTAAAATTTCCTCATCATCGATAATTGGTTAATTATTGTGATTTTTGACTGTTTGGATGATTAGTTGTGATGATGCTATTGTTTAATATTTTGGATGATTATTTATTTTGATATGCCATGTTTATCATCCTGTATATTATTTACAGTATATAAAACTGTAAACTAAATTATTTTAAATAAATTAAGAAATAGGTTGAAATGATATATACTTATTGCTTTTGTTTTTGATTGAAATGATATATATCCATCCCTGAATTAAATTGGAATGACTAATTCACTTGGCCATAGGATAGAGAATTATATACGGACACCGGATTAATTAAATTAAATGATTTTAAAATTTTTGATTTGAAATTATTTAGTGATTTTTTTCAAGAAATAAAAATCGAATTTTTGGAAAATGAATTATTTTCAAATTAGAACTCGGAATGTTAAAAATCTAAATTTGAAACAGAAATGATTTAATAAATCAAAGTTGAGATTTTTAAGTTATAAATCAGAATATGATTTGAATTTCAGAAATTGGTGTTTTAAAAGATTTAACTTGTATTTGAACTTGAGATATTGTTAAATAAAAGTGATATAAAACGATATTTCAAAATTGAGTTCGGAATTCAATAATATTTGAAGGTTGGATTTTTATTGGATATTGAAGGAAAATTTGATTTAAGTGTTTTGAATCGATATTTTGAAAATTGAACTCGAAATTGAGATAAATTGAAATGGTTCAAATTTGGAATTGGAATTTAAATTAATTTGAAAGTGGAATTTAAAGTAATTTGGAAACGGAGTTGAAATTAATTTGAAATTGGAATTTAATTTAATTTGGAATTTGAGTTGGAATTAATTTGGAATTTGTATTTAAATTAATTTGAAATTGAAATTGAAATTAATTTGGAATTATAATTGAAATAATTTTGGAATCGAAGTAAATTCGACTTGATATTGGAATTGAATCGATTAAAATCTAAATGGAAGCTGGAACTGATTTGGATTGGAAATTTGAAAAGCGAACCTGTTTGACTTTGAAACTAATTTTTAAATGATTGTTTTAGTATAAACATTTCAAATGTATTTTCTTCAAATATTAAAATTATTTTGATTTTCCCAACTATTGTACTATGAAGACCATTTTAAATACTCAAATTATTTTCTGTTAAACTGCCTTAACTATTTAACTGTTTTAAAAGTATTTAAAAACTATTTACTAAATTTCAAACTGGTTAAAAGGGTAAGTTTATATTTAAATCTTGGATTTAAATATGAATTGGGTTGAAGTGAAATTATAACCAAAATTGTAATTCGAATCAAGTTTTGAAGTGAAATCAATATATCGAATTGAATTAACATGTAGAAGTAAAAAAATATGATTTTTGAAGTGAACATGATATTTTTGTATCAAATACGAACAATTTTCGAAATGTAAAAGTACCAACCGGTGTGTAAAATGATGTTTTGTTGTTAAAGAGACTGATGCCTCTTATTGGCGTACTCTCTATCAATATTGGAACCACTTTGACAATTATGTTTGTGGTGGATGATATCCGGAATGTAGTGGTTGAATTGGCGACATTTACTGGAATGAAATAAGAGAACAATGATGGATAGCCTTGATATTCGTGTCATAAATAAAATGACTAAAACAGGAGCCTATGCCTGGCCATTGAGGTTAGCTACCTCGAGGGACATTGATTCCTCGTATTACTATTGGTATTTCGTATTTGATGGGTACACTTCTTTTTTCATTTGGATTGATCGTCGCGGTCGGCCATGAATGGGTTACGTCTAGCCAAAAAGGGTAAACTGGTAGAATCCTACCTTGGGCATTGCCTCAGGTGCCTGGTCATACTTACCCCTATACGAGCCCATTAAGACTTTGGTTTAAAACTGTAAAAATGTGTTAAGGTGGATCAATGTAAAGCCTTAACGCTACTTTTATATTTATTTTACTGATAGTCATGACCTATTATAGCGTATACTATTATATATAAATAGTTTAACGGATCTTTAGGAGATGGAAAAACCCATAACATCTCTTAAGTTATTGTAGTCATAATTTATGATATTGATTTGACTTACATAAGAGTATTTTAGTCCCGATTTGAGTGTTTTGTCTTATCATTACACTCGGATCAGTTTTGAGTTTTTCAGCGTATTGAAGATTATTCTCTAAGGACGAAGATGAAGATTTGGTGTATTACTATTATTATTATACCCTGTATCATGCTATTCTACAGTATTGATTATTTCTCCCTGCTGTATATTTATAATTCTGATAAATATGTATAGATTATAATCAAAAGTATAGTAAACTGCTATATGAATTGATTATTTGATTATTATATTTTATCATTCCCGCTGTGGAATTTTGTGCTTGTTTTCTTCTTCTCTTCGTATTTTCTTATTTAACCCTATTGATTATCTACATTTCGGATTATCTAACTCGGACATGTGTGGATTATTTTCAATTTAAACCTTCCGAAATATGGGTCTTCACAGTTGGTATCAGAGCAAAGATCTAGTGATAACCTTGTCTCTGTGGGGTTTGATTCATTAGAGATAGGGTGGCAATACCCTAGAATGGCTCTGTTTGAGTGGGCAGAGATATATATATATATATATATATATATATATACATATATATATACACATACATATATACATACACACACACACATACATACATACATACATATATATATATATATATATATATATATATATATGAGAGCGTACTTGTTAGTGTTATAAAATGTTTTATATTAAGTTTACTTATCCGTTGAGTTGTTTATGAATTTTGGTCGATGTGCGGGACGCCGTGTCATCGGTAGGGTTTTCAAAATACTTAAATGAGGCCAGTCGACATAATATTGTTTTAAAATGGGGTAAATGAAATCATTTTACCTAAAATTATATTTTATATATAAAATGATAATTCTTAATGAAATTGTTGTTAGGAAATCATAATATTTAATTATCATCGGCTATTCGTTGAATTAAAATAAAATGAATACTTAATGATTTTATTTCATGAAGCATGTAATAATTAAATTAAATTGAAATCATTTAAAATAAGAATTGGTTAAAATGATCTAGTTGTAAATTAATGGAATATTTTGATAATAAGGTAAGAAAATTTGTATAAGTATATTTATAATATAGCTTATATATAGAAATGCATTTTAAAAATTAAGAATTTTATCATTTAAAATAGTTTTGTTTTTTAAAAAAAATTGTTTTCAATGACTTTGAAATTATTATTAATATTATTTGGAAGAGTTTTGACTAGAAAAATATTTTGAAAAGATTTCGGAAGAACAAAAACATTAAACTCGCTTGGTCGTTGAAAATAATTCTAGGGATGACTACAACATTGTTAGTATTCATTTTCGAGTTTTTGAGCGAAAATTTCTACCAAAAGAAATTTATTTTTCAATTAAAAAAATGTTTTGATTGTGAAAAATATTCGAAGTATGACCTAATAAATATATGAAAATAGTTTTGAGCGTATAATTGAAAATAGTATATACGGAATGAGTTTATAACTTGTAAATTTGAAATAGTTAGAAAAGAAATAAGTTAAAACTTGTGAATTTGAATAGGAAAATAGACCAAATTTAAAACGGTTAAATTTTAGTTAAGCAAACAAAGAAATGCTTTTGAATTTAAGATACAAAATAAAGTAATTGGCTTAGCATTGTTAAATTAAACGGAGTTAGTGACGTTAAGTAGATAAAACGAAGTCTAACTCAAGAAGCTTAATTAAAATATTAAATGTAATCGAAATGAATTAGATAAAATGAATTTTTAAATGAATAATTACAAATTTAAAGATTTGAGAACATTAAGCTAAAACAAAATTTAAAATTTGTTGAATGGAAATGACAAGAAAATTTAACTTGAATAAGATCAAATGAAATGAGTAATGGATTAAAATGAAATGAAGTCTAACTTAATATTAAATAAATTGAATTGGATATTAAGCGAAACTAGATTAATTAGTAAAATGAATTAATCCCACTTAGACTATAGTATGAAGTAATAAAATAAATGAGTGTAAGAAAAATTAGTGTGAGTAATTGGATTTAATTTGAAATTTGATGAAAATAAGTTAAATGGAAACAAATGAAATTGAATATAAGTCGATTCAATGTAAATAAATAAATATGAATAAATGGAAAATACTAATGAAATGAATGTGAATAAGAATGAATGGAATAAATTAAAATTTGACATTGGAAAATGCAAATTCACATGGTTATGAATTAAATTGGATTAATTGGATGGATATTGGAGGTTTGATGGTTTCTTTTATTGTAAACCATTGTTATGATCGTTTTGATTGCGTATGATTGTTGTATATTGTGTATGTGTGCTTGTATTTATTGTTTGGATTCAAATATATTATATAGTTATATTAGACTTATACATTCTTCCATATCTTTATATGCAATTAATAACTTAATTTGAGTTGAGATAGGTACATACGAAGACCGTTTGGACATAAACGCGGATTATTATATGCTTTTGCTAGCTTAATACGAGTGAGCTCACTCACATTATAAATTGCAAGGTTCGTATCTCGGGTTACATACTGCAATTTTATATTTTTACCCTTCGGGATGCCTAATCATTGAGATGAGATGTATATTTGATATATATTGGTTATATTTGTGTTATATATCATATTGTGAAAAAAATTCGATTAAGCCGCACAAAGGAGGCTCTGCTGAAATTTTTCGTTAATCCAGGAGTTAGAAATTTTTTGAAGTTTTAAATTTTTTATAACTTGTTTTGTTAACTAACTTGAAATTTTCATAAGCCGATTGGAGTGGCGTAGCGTGAGCATAGTAATAGTTTTGAAAATTAGATGCTTATGTTTTATAAGTTAATTATTTCGAGAATACATATCAAGAGTTAAATTCTGTACTTAACGCCTTTTTGAGGTCGAAAAGTTTTGAGTGGGAGAGTATGTAACGATCCGTACTTTTGACTATTGTAAGTTGTTAAATTTAATGTAATTACTAGATAAAACAGATAGAATTTTTTTTAAATAATTATTAATATTGGTTTATTGGATAATTTAATTGGTTAAATTTAATATACAAAATTATTTGGATAATTAAATTCTAGATTTAATATGATTGAAAATGATATCAAAAGTTGATGTAAATTTTATTTAAATAACAATGAAGATTCTAACATTTAAAATTGGATCTAAACGTGAATAATTAAAATAATTTGAAATTTTATATTTTAATTAACGAGTAAAAATAGCCATTTTGGTCACTGTTTTAGACTTCGACGAAGCTAGTTTCATCGGCCCCGTAATAGTGAACTATTGTCGGATTTCAAATTTCGTAGCGTTTGGAGTCATTGTTTGATCGTATGAGATATTAACGCGTTGAAACGAATATCGAAAATTTAATATTTTAATTAGGTTCAAAAAGCTATCTTACACATAGGTCCTGAAACATGTTCCATTATGTTCGAAATAGGAGTAAAATCACGTGAATAATCGAAATAAAATATTAAAATAATATGTAGATACACGTATAAATACGTCCACAACAGTAAACCCTAGCCCAAAATTTCTCAGCCGCCTCCTAACTTATCAATGGCCGAAAATGGCCTCCTTTCTTCCTCTGATCAGTCAACCGATTTTGAGAAGAAATTCTCAATTAGGAAAATGCTCTATATTCTCAACAGCTACGGTCGAATTTAGAGCTATGGATTGCGACAATTTTCTCTCAAAGGTAGCGCATTCAATCACGTTTTCCTAAGAAGATGTGGGGCTATGCTCAGCCAGGTCATCGCCGTGCGTGCGTGGCGCCTTGCTCTTCGACGTGGTAGTTGCTGATCAAGGTGGAGATGGTCGCGCATTTGAGGAAAGAAGGCGGTTGTGGGTTTCTAAGCAACCTAGACGCATACAATATGAAGTGGAAGTAGAAAACTTTATGGCCAGATCTTGGATATCCAAATCGAATGGTCAGGATTGGTTTAGGTATAAAAAAATTATTTATATAAGTTGTATGTGAATCTTTAAAAATGTGCATCTCTCTCATACATTGTCAGAATTGGACGAAACAAAATGCATTGGTATCATAGCGATGAGAACTGCGTCATGGAACTGGTTTGGAAAAGTTTTTAGCAAGTTAAAGTTATTGGTCAAATCGAACGTCGTTTGAATTGATTTAAAATTGGAAACTCAAGGTGAGTGTTTATACGCTGACGTTTGACTAATATATTTTTATGATTAGTAAAAATTTATATCATGAAATAATTTAAATTTATTGATTGTTGTTTGATAAATTTAGTTGACATTTAAATTGACATCTGAATTTAATTGATAAGATCTGAATTGATAGTTAAATTGAATTAGGATTAAACTGCTAGTAAAATTCCCTCATCATCGATAATTGGTTAATTATTCTGATTTTTGACTGTTTTGATGATTGGTTGTGATGGATGCTATTGGTTGATATTTTGGATAATTTTTAATTTGATATATCATGTTTATCATCATGTATATTATTTACAGTACATAGAACTGTAAATTGAATTGTTTTGGATAAATTAAGAAATATGTTGAAATGATAAATACCAATTGCTTTTATTTTTTATTGAAATAATATATATCCATCCTTGAATTAAATTGGAATAACTAATTCACTTAGCCATAGGATAGAGAATTGTATACGGACACCGGATTGGTTATATTAAATGATTTTAAAATTTTTGATTTGAAATTATTTAATGATTATTTTTTAAGAAATAAAAATCAAATTTTTGGAAAATGAATTATTTTCGAGTTGGAACTCGGATTGTTAAAAATTTAAATTTGAAACAGGAATTATTTAATAAATCGAAGTTGAGATTTTTAAGTTATAAATCAGAATGTGATTTGAATTTCAGAAATTGGTGTTTTAACAAATTGAACTTGTATTCAAATTTGGATATTGTTAAGTAAAAGCGATATAAAATGATATTTCAAAATTGAGCTCGGAATTAAATAATATTTGAAGATTGGATATTGAAGGAGAATTTTTTTAGGTGTTTTGAATCAATATTTTGAAAATCGAACTCATAATTGAGATAAATCGAAATGGTTTAAATTTGGAATTGGAATTTATATGAATTTGAAAGTGGAATTTAAAGTGATTTGGAATTGGAATTGAAATTAGTTTGAAATTGGAATTTAATTTAATTTGGAGTTGGAGTTGGAATTAATTTGGAATTTGAATTTAAATTAATTTGAAATTGAAATTAGTTTGGAATTATAATTGAAATAATTTTGGAATCGAAGTAAATTCGACTTGAAAGTGGAATTGAATCGATTAAAATCGAAATGGAAACTGGAACTGATTTGGATTAGAAAATTTGGAAAGTGAACTTGTTTGACTTTGAAACTATTTTTAAATGATTATTTTAGTATAAACTATTTCAAATCTATTTTCTTTAAATATTCAAACTATTTTGATTTTCCCAACTGTTATACTATATAGACCATTTTAAATACTCAAATTATTTTCTAAATTTCAAACTGGTTAAAAGAGTGGAATGTTTATATTTAAATCTTGGATTTAAATACAAATTGGGTTAAAGTGGTATCTAGTCTAACCTCACAATCAAAAGAAAAGTATGTGTGAATGAAATCACACAAGTGGTGTCTAGACAATCCTCAAAGCCCAAGAGATATGTGTGAGACGAAATCACACCGATGAGGCCTAGTCTAACCGTAAAAATGATCGTCATGATCAACGAGAAGTGTCAATTACACTAAGTCAGTAAATGTAAAAGTTTAGCATCATGTCCCATAACCACTTACTTAACTTAAATATTTACGAACAAACTGTAAATCTTCACTAATAAAATTTGTCACAAGAGATTCAATCGAATAAGTCCAAGAATTAACCGGCGAAGTAAACGCAAGCGTTATATACCACTCGTTTTACTAAGTCGTTTAATTAGATTTCTCATACGAGTGAAATAAAGATTGTATATACTAATAGATTGAAAAACAGTTTCAAAAACGAGTTTGGTATTGAAAACAGAGTTGAAAACATTTTGATAAAAGAGTTTTTGATATTTACTACTAGTATTGAAACCTTTATATTTTTAAAGTGACAAATCACAAAAATGATTGTAAAAACAATCAATCACAAGAATTCACATACGAAGACGTGAATAGAATCCAAAGAAATCGATACCGAATTCATCGAAAGGTATGTTCACAAAAATCCCGAAGAGAAGGTCATCAAAGTTGCTAATAAATGATAGCAACAAATCGGGAAATAATCAAGAATCGATTAAATTCGAAAACCAAATCAATTCACTAAGATTCACATTCGAAGACGTGAATAAAATACAAAGAATTCGATTCCAAATCCATCAAAGTAGGAATACCCAAAATTCCTGAAATAGAAGTTATCAAAGTCGACAAAGGTGATAACAACTAACCGGAAAAGAAGAACCGATCAACAATTGGAAAAACAAAGCAGAACGAGTATAAATGCTTGAATGACTTTAGCAAAAGTAAAAGTCAAGTCAACGTCGATATCGACAAGGCAAAGACCAAGACAATTTCTTTTATACCAAAGAAATTTTAAAACTATCAGAGAAAGGCACATGAAAACCAACAAACCATGGATAAACAGACAGAGTCGACAATTGGAATGCAATTTGTCTCAAAGATTGATACCCAAAACCCAATTGTATGGAAACTGCATTAAGTACACGAATCAGAGATAAGAATGCATATATATAGCAGTTCGAATAAACAATGCGAGTTCAAATCGAAGTGGGTACTAGTTGCAGCAATATGCACTTGGTAGAGCATATATACACTGATACTTAGAAGTGTAAACTCAAGTGAGCAAGTGCGATAGAGAATAGCAGCAATGCTCATGAATAAGCGTTAGGAATTCATTCCTAACAATCAAAGATGATCTTAAGACAAAGATGTGAAATAAAACATCGACAAATAGTTGTAACACATGTACTATCTAAGTTATGTTTTATATTTGTTCTAAACCCCAGGCTCTGATACCAAGCTGTGACGCCCCACCTCTATACCCACGCTAGCCAAGAACACTACGGTGTAGTGCTGTCAACTAGCACGGAGAATAAGGCTGTTGAGGAGCGACCATCCGTGTAATTGCTTTGTGCGAACACCGATATGTCAGATAGTAAAAACATGCTTTTAATTTCAGAAGAGAATCCGGCATGCCGATGCAAACTCAAAGCTACCACACGGTGGCTATAATAGTCTAGGACAAATATAAACTAATAACACAGATAAATATAAATGCGGAACACAGATAAATCAGAAAATCTCATATATATATAACTGATGTCAGTTACAATACGTTTACACGGTACATGTGATACAACTACAATAGTCAACTCAGGAAGTTACATATACAAGTACATTAACGTATATAATATACATGAATACATATCTTCCTATACAATAATACAGACTACTACAAATGACGACTACTCCAAAAGATATGAAAGAACTTCATAGCTCTAGCAGCAACCCAAAGCAGAATATCTACAACCTGTAAATACTCGGTCTGACCCGAGTATTAGATTCAAAAGAAAATAATACTCGGGTCAGTCTAATTCAAACTCAGTTATTAGTGCACAGAAGCAATAATAAATAAATACTGAATAGACGACAGTAATTAAACCAAATCAGAATGCAATTCAGAATATTAAATTGAAATGAACAAACAGTTCAAACCATTGAAATATCAATAAAATATTAATTCAAGTAGGGCTGCAGTACACGCACGCGTGCACTGCCTCGCCACTACAGAATATGGAATACGCAAAAAGATCCATAAGTCAAAACAAATAGAATATCACAAAACCATACCGTGTGGCTGCAGTTCACGCTTGCGTGCACTGCCTTGCCACTATAGTGATGATGTACCCATTGAATACCGTGTGGCTGCAGTTCACGCTTGCGTGCACTGCCGTGCCACTACAGTGATGATGTACCCATTGAATACCGACAGTAATCAAAAACTGCAGAGGTCAAGTTTTGACGACATAAATGCGAACCCAAATGTACACAATGGACGTACACTACTAGTTGCACATGAATAAAATGAAACTGGGGTGCAACATAGAACGGCACCAAGTAAATGGCACAAGAGACAGCATGATACAAATGCAAGTATCATACTCGAGAACAAAGTCAACATATTATGCAGAAAGCAAACTCGACTAACAAGTTCAGGTCTAATGCACACTGAAATGAAGTGGCAACATCAACAAATGTACATATGCAGTAGGATGCACAGAGCAAAATGGTGCAACAGAGAGGGTGCACAGAAATGGTGCACAGAAATGCAACAGGGGACACTAGTTGGAAAAGAGTCCCAAAGCAATGGTTCCAAAAAGAAATGAACCAGAAGAAGGCTACAGAATTTTGCATGAATGGCTTCAAGTATATGAAATGTACTTGTAAACATATGAATGCCAACAGTATGAATATACAGTAATGCATGGAACAAGTCAGCTGCAACATGTAACAGAGGCAACAAGACTATAATGAATGCACAGGCAAAAATGATTGCAACTGGCAACAATGAAGCACAAAGGCTACAAGTGCAGCTGAACAAAGCAATGCTACTAGCAACAATGAAGGCAACAGTAGGCAAGTGCAAAGACAAATGCACATGTCACCAGAAATGAAGCACTGCAACTCAAAGAGCATCAAAAATGCAAAGAGCTCGAGTACAGGTAGCAAAAAGAACAAGTCTAGTTACAACATGTACAGGACAGTAAAACAAAAATATACTGGAATCGAACCAATAAGCTTCAGACATATATGAATGCAGATCAATCAAGGCCGTTAACAACAACTTCAATCTCAAGAGAACAGCCATGCCAACATTGATGAATATATGAAGTAACAAAGAAGTAAGTTTCAAGATTCACGAATGCAAAAATTCAAAGTCCAGAGATGCAAATAGTATACAGTGAAGCCCACCCAGAAATTCACGAGAAAGAATGATAAATCGACCGAGTTCAAAATACCAGTATTTACTCGAAGTCAAACGAATCAAAAAAAAGAGGAAAGTTTTAATGCCGTAACCATCAAGCAAAAATCAAAACGGCACCAAATCAAAATCGTGTCAACCAAGGCTTTATCATATATATACGCACATGAATTAGTCGAGGAAAAATCTCAATCATCCAAACGAAAACCAACGGCCAGAGAAACGACTTGACGAATTCAAAAATATTCAGACGAACGAAAAATTGGAGTACGAACCATATAAATTCAACCCAAGAGAATCATCATCGTAATGAGCTTCAATTGACAAATCATTCAACAAATCTAAACGGTCGAACACGAGATGAATTAGATGTGAGTGAACTCACCATGTCGACGAATTTAGGGGAAGCCGAGCACGAGAGCATCGCTCGACGCAGCCACGAGCAAGCGAAGGAAGACGAACGACAAATGCAAAGGGGCCGCCATTAAATTTCTTTTGTTTAGGGTTTTATAAAAATGAAAATGAAAAAAAGGGGGGATCGGGTTAAAGAAATTAGAGAGGGGAACGGGTTAAAGGGGGAAAAGGGAATGAATTTTTCACGGCATAAAATAGTTAAGTGGGCCGAGAAAACTAAAGCCCGGAAACCCCTTTTAACCATATACAAAAGAATTTTAATTCAAATTTAAAAATTCAAACGGAAATTTGGGTCAATATTAATCGTTTAATGTCGATTATAAATCGACACGAATATCGGGTTGTTACAGACTCCCCTCCTTAAAGAAATTGCGTCCTCGCAATCTTAAGGAATATATGGACAAAAGGTAACAACCAAAAGAGCATATCATCACAAGATGAAGAAATTCGAAATATGAAGTTCACCATAAAGAGCATGAAGGAGCAAGCCAGAACGTGTTTGCTCAAAGTCAAATCTAGTGAAACTTCAATTTCTTCAATAATACCGGGCTCAAGAATAAAGATCGGAAATCCCAAAGGCATTTCCGTAATTGAAAGACGTGGAAAACGTCATGAATAGCAGAAAATTGAGCCGGTACACTGGCGTAGTACAATATAAACGCCAAAGAAATCTTTTAATTTCATAAAAGAAATTCACAAATTATCAACAAAATCTAATTATCAATAGATAATTCAGAGATCTCAAATCACAAATATTCGATTATCAAAATCGAAAATCAATCTTAAATCACAAATATTTAATTATCACAATTGATAATCAAATCACAAATATCTAATTATCACAAACGATAATTAGATCTCAAATATCTGATTATCACAAGCGATAATCAGAAACAATAAATATCTGATTATCAAAAACGATAAATCAGAAATCATAAACATCCAATTATCAAAACGATAATCAAAAATTACCACAACGGTAATCAAATTTCAAATTACAAATTTTTTTCAATTAACGAGTCCGAAATTAACCGAAATAGCAAACGCACATGACTCATAACCACGAGTTTTACTAAATCGTTTAATTCACTTCATCGTTTCCTTGAAAGTGTTAAATTGTGTATTTTAAATAAATAACATTTTACGTTCTCAAACGGACAAGTCCGGAATTAAGCGAATCAGTAAAAGAAAGGGGTCATAGTCCTCGATTTTTCTGAAACGTTTAATTCGCTTCCTCATTCTTTTGAAAGCGCAAATCGTAAAGATTTTGAAAACAATTTTGATTTATATTTTGAAATATTTTGAAGAATAACAAATTTTTAAAACACGTGATTAAAATAGCAATGTCAGTAGCAACTTCGACATACGTCAAAATTTCATCGAAATAATTGGCATCAAAATATAATACCAATGAATTTTCGTTCATCAAAAAGGTCACAAGAATCTTCTCAAAGATAGAAAGGGGTATCATACCCTAAACTTGTATTCATAACAAGTCAATAACACACGAATTCACCAATGCACAAGAATTGATAAAACTTATCAATAGAAATCACGAAAATTGGTGAAGCACAAATTCTAGAAATCCTCACAAGAAATCCAGAAAACACAAGCTAAGAGTATGAGAACTCGAACGCGAGTATGAAAACTCGAACGGAGTATGAAAACTCGAACGCGAGTATGAAAACTCGAACCGGACTATGAAAACTCGAACGCGAGTATGAAAACTCGAACGGAGTATGAAAACTCGAACGGAGTATGAAAACTCGAACGGAGTATGAAAACTCGAACAGAGTATGAAAACTCGAACAGAGTATGAAAACTCAAACGGAGTATGAAAACTCGAACGGAGTATGAAAACTCGAACAGAGTATGAAAACTCAAACGGAGTATGAAAACTCGAACGGAGTATGAAAACTCGAAGGAGAGTATGGAAACTCACCAACACGCGAGCATGAAAATTCATCAACACATGTAACGCAAAGCGAGAACGGGAGCACAGAATCTCACCTACACGTGAGCATGAAAATCACCAACACGGGCAACGCAAAGCGAGAACGGGAGCACGGAATCTCACCTACACGCGAGCATGAAAAATCATCAACACGTGCAACGCAAAGCGAGAACGGGAGCACGGAATCTCACCTACCCGCGAGCATGAAAAATCATCAACACGTGCAACGCAAAGCGAGAACGGGAGCACGGAATCTCACCTACACATGAGCATGAAAATCACCAACACGTGCAATGCAAAGCGAGAACGGGAGCACAGAATCTCACCTACACGTGAGCATGAAAATCACCAACATGTGCAACGCAAAGCGAGAACGGGAGCACGGAATCTCACCTACACATGAGCATGAAAATCATCAACACGTGAAACGCATAACGAGACGCTATCTCATGGTTGCAAGCCATTAATTTTGACACAAGAATGGCCCGAAGACCGTGGGGCGCTACCCCACATGTGTGAGTCGAAATCACACAGATTGAGGTCCAGACTAACCAAAAAATCAAAAGAGGTATGTGTGAGTGGAATCACACAAGTGGTGTCTAGTCTAACCTCACAATCAAAAGAAAAGTATGTGTGAATGAAATCACACAAGTGGTGTCTAGACAATCCTCAAAGCCCAAGAGATATGTGTGAGACGAAATCACACCGATGAGGCCTAGTCTAACCGTAAAAATGATCGTCATGATCAACGAGAAGTGTCAATTACACTAAGTCAGTAAATGTAAAAGTTTAGCATCATGTCCCATAACCACTTACTTAACTTAAATATTTACGAACAAACTGTAAATCTTCACTAATAAAATTTGTCACAAGAGATTCAATCGAATAAGTCCAAGAATTAACCGGCGAAGTAAACGCAAGCGTTATATACCACTCGTTTTACTAAGTCGTTTAATTAGATTTCTCATACGAGTGAAATAAAGATTTGTATATACTAATAGATTGAAAAACAGTTTCAAAAACGAGTTTGGTATTGAAAACAGAGTTGAAAACATTTTGATAAAAGAGTTTTTGATATTTACTACTAGTATTGAAACCTTTATATTTTTAAAGTGACAAATCACAAAAATGATTGTAAAAACAATCAATCACAAGAATTCACATACGAAGACGTGAATAGAATCCAAAGAAATCGATACCGAATTCATCGAAAGGTATGTTCACAAAAATCCCGAAGAGAAGGTCATCAAAGTTGCTAATAAATGATAGCAACAAATCGGGAAATAATCAAGAATCGATTAAATTCGAAAACCAAATCAATTCACTAAGATTCACATTCGAAGACGTGAATAAAATACAAAGAATTCGATTCCAAATCCATCAAAGTAGGAATACCCAAAATTCCTGAAATAGAAGTTATCAAAGTCGACAAAGGTGATAACAACTAACCGGAAAAGAAGAACCGATCAACAATTGGAAAAACAAAGCAGAACGAGTATAAATGCTTGAATGACTTTAGCAAAAGTAAAAGTCAAGTCAACGTCGATATCGACAAGGCAAAGACCAAGACAATTTCTTTTATACCAAAGAAATTTTAAAACTATCAGAGAAAGGCACATGAAAACCAACAAACCATGGATAAACAGACAGAGTCGACAATTGGAATGCAATTTGTCTCAAAGATTGATACCCAAAACCCAATTGTATGGAAACTGCATTAAGTACACGAATCAGAGATAAGAATGCATATATATAGCAGTTCGAATAAACAATGCGAGTTCAAATCGAAGTGGGTACTAGTTGCAGCAATATGCACTTGGTAGAGCATATATACACTGATACTTAGAAGTGTAAACTCAAGTGAGCAAGTGCGATAGAGAATAGCAGCAATGCTCATGAATAAGCGTTAGGAATTCATTCCTAACAATCAAAGATGATCTTAAGACAAAGATGTGAAATAAAACATCGACAAATAGTTGTAACACATGTACTATCTAAGTTATGTTTTATATTTGTTCTAAACCCCAGGCTCTGATACCAAGCTGTGACGCCCCACCTCTATACCCACGCTAGCCAAGAACACTACGGTGTAGTGCTGTCAACTAGCACGGAGAATAAGGCTGTTGAGGAGCGACCATCCGTGTAATTGCTTTGTGCGAACACCGATATGTCAGATAGTAAAAACATGCTTTTAATTTCAGAAGAGAATCCGGCATGCCGATGCAAACTCAAAGCTACCACACGGTGGCTATAATAGTCTAGGACAAATATAAACTAATAACACAGATAAATATAAATGCGGAACACAGATAAATCAGAAAATCTCATATATATATAACTGATGTCAGTTACAATACGTTTACACGGTACATGTGATACAACTACAATAGTCAACTCAGGAAGTTACATATACAAGTACATTAACGTATATAATATACATGAATACATATCTTCCTATACAATAATACAGACTACTACAAATGACGACTACTCCAAAAGATATGAAAGAACTTCATAGCTCTAGCAGCAACCCAAAGCAGAATATCTACAACCTGTAAATACTCGGTCTGACCCGAGTATTAGATTCAAAAGAAAATAATACTCGGGTCAGTCTAATTCAAACTCAGTTATTAGTGCACAGAAGCAATAATAAATAAATACTGAATAGACGACAGTAATTAAACCAAATCAGAATGCAATTCAGAATATTAAATTGAAATGAACAAACAGTTCAAACCATTGAAATATCAATAAAATATTAATTCAAGTAGGGCTGCAGTACACGCACGCGTGCACTGCCTCGCCACTACAGAATATGGAATACGCAAAAAGATCCATAAGTCAAAACAAATAGAATATCACAAAACCATACCGTGTGGCTGCAGTTCACGCTTGCGTGCACTGCCTTGCCACTATAGTGATGATGTACCCATTGAATACCGTGTGGCTGCAGTTCACGCTTGCGTGCACTGCCGTGCCACTACAGTGATGATGTACCCATTGAATACCGACAGTAATCAAAAACTGCAGAGGTCAAGTTTTGACGACATAAATGCGAACCCAAATGTACACAATGGACGTACACTACTAGTTGCACATGAATAAAATGAAACTGGGGTGCAACATAGAACGGCACCAAGTAAATGGCACAAGAGACAGCATGATACAAATGCAAGTATCATACTCGAGAACAAAGTCAACATATTATGCAGAAAGCAAACTCGACTAACAAGTTCAGGTCTAATGCACACTGAAATGAAGTGGCAACATCAACAAATGTACATATGCAGTAGGATGCACAGAGCAAAATGGTGCAACAGAGAGGGTGCACAGAAATGGTGCACAGAAATGCAACAGGGGACACTAGTTGGAAAAGAGTCCCAAAGCAATGGTTCCAAAAAGAAATGAACCAGAAGAAGGCTACAGAATTTTGCATGAATGGCTTCAAGTATATGAAATGTACTTGTAAACATATGAATGCCAACAGTATGAATATACAGTAATGCATGGAACAAGTCAGCTGCAACATGTAACAGAGGCAACAAGACTATAATGAATGCACAGGCAAAAATGATTGCAACTGGCAACAATGAAGCACAAAGGCTACAAGTGCAGCTGAACAAAGCAATGCTACTAGCAACAATGAAGGCAACAGTAGGCAAGTGCAAAGACAAATGCACATGTCACCAGAAATGAAGCACTGCAACTCAAAGAGCATCAAAAATGCAAAGAGCTCGAGTACAGGTAGCAAAAAGAACAAGTCTAGTTACAACATGTACAGGACAGTAAAACAAAAATATACTGGAATCGAACCAATAAGCTTCAGACATATATGAATGCAGATCAATCAAGGCCGTTAACAACAACTTCAATCTCAAGAGAACAGCCATGCCAACATTGATGAATATATGAAGTAACAAAGAAGTAAGTTTCAAGATTCACGAATGCAAAAATTCAAAGTCCAGAGATGCAAATAGTATACAGTGAAGCCCACCCAGAAATCCACGAGAAAGAATGATAAATCGACCGAGTTCAAAATACCAGTATTTACTCGAAGTCAAACGAATCAAAAAAAAGAGGAAAGTTTTAATGCCGTAACCATCAAGCAAAAATCAAAACGGCACCAAATCAAAATCGTGCCAACCAAGGCTTTATCATATATATACGCACATGAATTAGTCGAGGAAAAATCTCAATCATCCAAACGAAAACCAACGGCCAGAGAAACGACTTGACGAATTCAAAAATATTCAGACGAACGAAAAATTGGAGTACGAACCATATAAATTCAACCCAAGAGAATCATCATCGTAATGAGCTTCAATTGACAAATCATTCAACAAATCTAAACGGTCAAACACGAGATGAATTAGATGTGAGTGAACTCACCATGTCGACGAATTTAGGGGAAGCCGAGCACGAGAGCATCGATCGACGCAGCCACGAGCAAGCGAAGGAAGACGAACGACAAATGCAAAGGGGCCGCCATTAAATTTCTTTTGTTTAGGGTTTTATAAAAATGAAAATGAAAAAAAGGGGGGATCGGGTTAAAGAAATTAGAGAGGGGAACGGGTTAAAGGGGGAAAAGGGAATGAATTTTTCACGGCATAAAATAGTTAAGTGGGCCGAGAAAACTAAAGCCCGGAAACCCCTTTTAACCATATACAAAAGAATTTTAATTCAAATTTAAAAATTCAAACGGAAATTTGGGTCAATATTAATCGTTTAATGTCGATTATAAATCGACACGAATATCGGGTTGTTACAGGTATTTTAGTCTCGACTCGAGTGTCTTTTTCTTTTCATCATGCTCGGGTCAGTTCTGAGTTTTTCAACGTATTGAAGATTATTCTCTTGAGGACGAAGACGAAGATTTGGTATATTAGTATTATTATTATACCCTGTATCATGCTGTTCAACAGTATTGATTATTTCTCCCTGCTGTACATTTATAACACTGATAAATGTGTATAGATTATAATCAAAGGTATAGTAAACAGCTTTATGAATTGGTTATTAGATTATTATATTTTATCCGTGAGATTCTGTGTTTATTTTCTTCTTCTCTTCGTATTTTCTTATTTAACCCTATTAATTATGTAAATTCTGGATTGTCTAAGTCGGACATGTTTGGATTATTGTCGATTTGAACCTTTCGAAATATGGGTTTTGGTATCACAGCGAAGGTATAGTGATAACCTTGGCTTTGTGGGGTTTGATTCATTAGAGATAGGGTAGTAGTACCCTAGAATGGGTCTATTTGAGTATGCACACACACACGGATATATATATATATATATATATATATATATATATATATATATGAGAGTGTACTTGTTAGTGTTATAAAATGTTTTATATTGTGTTTACTTATCCGTTGAGTTGTTTACGAATTCAGGTTGATGTAGGGACGCCGTGTCATCGGTAGGGTTTTCTAAATACTTAAATGAGGCAAGTCGACATAATATTGTTTTAATTGAGGTAAATGAAATCATTTTACCTAAAATTATATTTTATATATAAAATGATAATTCTTAATGAAATTGTTGTTAGGAAATCATAATATTCAATTATCATCGATTATTCGTTGAACTAAAATAAAATGAATACTTAATGAATTTTATTTTATAAAGCATTTGATAATTAAATTGAATTTAAATCAATTAAAATAAGAATTGGCTAAAATGATCTAGTTGTAAATTAATGGAATATTTTGATTAAGGTAAGGAAATTTGTATAAGTATATTTATAATATAGCTTATATTTAGAAATGATTTTTTAAAATTGAGAATTTCAGAATTTATAATAATTATGTTTTCAAAAAAATTTTTGATTTCAAAGACTTTGAAATTAATACTAATATTATTTGAAAGAATTTTAACAAGAAAAATATTTTGAAAAGATTTTGAAGGAATAAAAGCACTAAACTCGCTTGGTCACTGGAAAATAATTCTACGGTTGACTGTAGCATCGTCAGTATTCATTTTCCAGTTTTTGAGCGAAAATTTCTACCAAAAGAAATTTATTTTTTGATTAAAAAAAGTTTTGATTGTGAAAAATATTCGAAGTATGACCTAATAAATATATGAAAATAGTTTTGAACGTATAATTGAAAATAGTATATAAGGATTGAGTTTATAACTTATAAATTTAAAATAGCATAGAAAAGAAATAAGTTATAACTTATAAATTTGAATAGGAAAATAGACCAAATTTAAAATGGTTAAATTTGGGTTAAGCAAGCAAAGAAATTTTTTTGTATTTAAGATACGAAATAAAATAATTGGCTTAGCATTGTTAAATTAAATGGAGTTGGTGAAGTTAAGTAAGTAAACTGAAGTCTAACTCAAGAAGCTTAGTTAAAATATGAAATGTAATTGAAATGAATTAGATAACATGAATTTTTAAATGAATAAATTGTACAAATTTATAGATTTGAGAACATTAAGCTAAAAACAAATTTAAAAATTTGTTGAATGGAAATGACAAGAAAATTTAACTTGAATAAGATTAAATAAAATGTATGGATTAAAATGAAATGAAGTTTAACTTAATATTAAATAAATTGAATTGGATATTAAGTGAAACTAGATAAATTAGTAAAGTGAATTAATCCCACTTAGACTATAGTATGAATTAATAAAATAAATACGAATTTAATTTTTTTTAAATAAAATGTAATTCAAGTGTGTAAGAAATTGAATAAAATAAATGAGTGCAAGAAAAATTAACGTGACTAGCTGGATTTAATTTAAAATTTGATGAAAATAAGTTAAATGGAAACAAATGAAATTGAATATAAGTCAATGTAAATAAATAAATATAAATAAATGGAAAATGTTTATGAAATGAATGTTAATAAGAAATGAATGGAATAAAATAAATATTGACATTGGATAATACAAATTCACATGTTTATTAATTAAATTGGATTAATTGGATGGATATTGATGGTTTGAAAGTTTCTTTTGTTGTAAACCATTGTTATGATCATTTTGATTGCGTATGATTGTTGTATATGGTGTACGTGTGCTTGTATTCATTGTTTGGGTTTAAAATCCATGTTATATGCTTATATTAGACTTATGCATGCTTCCATATCTTTATATGCAACTAATATCTTAATTTGAGTTGAGATAGGTACATATGAAGACCGTTTGGACGTATATACGGATCATTATATGCTTTTGCTTGTTAATACGAGCGACCTCACTCGTATTATAAATAATAAGGTACGTATCTCGGATTACATACTGGGATTTTATATTTTTACCCTTTGGGATGCCTCATCATTGAGATGAGATGTATATTTGATATATATTGATTATATTTGTCTTTATATTATACTGTAAAAAAAATTCGATCGAGCCACGCAAAGGAGACTCTGCCGAAATTTTTCTTAAATTCGGGAGTTAGAAAATTTTTGAAGTTTTAAATTTTTTATAACTTGTTTGGTTAACTAACTTGAAATTTTTATAAGCTGGTCGGTGTGGTGTAGCGTGAGCATAGTAATAGTTTTGCAAATTAGATGCTTATATTTTATAAGTTAATTATTTTTGGAAAATATATCAAGAATTAAATTTTGTACTTATCGCCTTTTCGAGGACAAAAAGTTTTAAGTGAGGGAGTATGTAATGACCCGTAGTTTTGACTATTGTAAGTTGTTAAATATAATGTAATTATTAGATAAAACAGATAGAATTTTTAATGATTTATTAATATTGATTTATTGGATAATTTAATTGGTTAAATTTAATATTCAAAATTATTTGGATAACTGAATTCTGGATTTAATATAATTGAAAATGATATCAGAAGTTGATGTAAATTTTATTTAAACAACAATGAAGATTGTTACATTTAAAATTGGATTTAAACGTGAATAATTAAAAAGTTATGAAATTTTATATTTTAATTAACGAGTAAAAATAGCCATTTTGGCCACTCTCTCAGATTTCGACGAAACTAGTTTTATCGGATCCATAATAGGGAATTATTATCGGATTTCAAATTTCGTTGTGTTTGGAGTTATTGTTTGATCGTACGAGATAGAAACGCGTTGAAATGAATATCGAAAATTTAATATTTTAGTTGGGTTCAAAAAGCTATCTTCCACATACGATTGAATTAGGTCCTGAAACATGTTCCATTGTGTTCAAAATAGGGGTAAAACATTACAAACATTTAGCGACACGATTCTTTGGAGTTCGTTCAGAAATCACGTAAATAATCGAAATAAAATATTAAAATAATATGTAGATACGTGTATAAATACGTCCACAATAGTAAACCCTAGCCCAAAATCTATCATCCGCCTCCTAACTTATCAATGGCCGAAATGGCTTCCTTTCTTCCACAATTTCTGATCAATCCATCGATTATGAGAAGAAACTCTCAACTAGAAAACGTAGAGCTTATCGAGCTCTATATTCTCAATGGCTACGATCAAATTTAGAGCTATGGATTGGAGACAATTTTCTTTCAAAGGCAGCACATTCAATCACATTTTCCCAAGCAGATGTGGGGCCGAGCTTGACCAGGTCATGGCCGTGAGTGCGTGGCACCTTGCTCTTCAACATGGTAGTTGTTGATCGAGGTGGAGATGGTCGCGACATTTGAGGAAATAAGGCGTTCGTGGGTTTCCAAGCAACCTGTACACGTACAAAACAAAGTGGAAGAAGAAAACTTTGTGGCCAGCTCTAGGATTTTCAAAATGAACGGTCGGTATTGGTTTAGGCATAAAAAAATTATTTATATAAATTGTATGTGAATCTTTAAAAATGTGCATCTCTCTTATACTTTGTCAGAATTGGATGAAACAGGTGTTGATACACGAAGATTTTGATCAATGACAATAAGCTTCAACAAATAGGAAGAGAATGCAAAAGCTAGAAGAAGATAGATGGAGACCAAAGTATAAACATTAGTATGATTTTCTATGTGTCTTAGTCTAGATTATTTGTTAAAATCTATCCTCAAGAGATTTGCACGAACATTATAACACATTCATAAAAACTTCATTCACATGTTCACTGTGCATACTTTTATACTTCATTCGACTGAACAGACATGGCCAGTCGACTGAAACTGTACACATATACAAAATTGCACAGTTTCAGTCGACTGAATCTCCTGCTCAGTCGACTGAATCTCCTGCTCAGTCGACTGAAATTGTTCCTGAAAATTTCTCTCTGTATTTTCAGTCGACTGAATCTCCTGCTCAGTCGACTGAATTTAAACCTGCGAATTTTCTTTGAAAAGACACCTTCTTCTTCCCAAGAGTAGCAACCATTCATCAATGGAAATGGAAGCATCTCTTATTTGCAACCTTTGACAACATATGCACCTCTTCTACAAGTATAATTCATGATTCTAACATAATTTAATTCACCGAATTCTCTTTCTTTAATCTAACTATTCTCTTGTTCATATTTTCTAGATATTCTCAAAGCATTCACTAATCTATTGCTTGAATCATTTTTTTTTGTTTATAATATTCTTTTGATTCATAGCAATTCACATTTCCTAAATCTTCACAAACACATTGCATATTCTCGAGGATAAGATTATAGGAATGTTGTACTACATTAGACTCATTAGTGTTGACAAGAACACAACAAGTCGAATATTGTATTTTAGTAATTGAGTTGAAGTCCTCTTTGGTAGTTGAGGCAAGAAATCTCGTTCAGTTGTTCGGGTAAGTTGTAAACCTATTCCTCCGGGTGAAGTGGGGGTGTTAGTTAGTGAAATTCCTAAGAGAAGCTTAGGGACTGGATGTAGGACGAGAGGTCCGAACCAGTATAAAAGTCTTGGTGTCTCCTTGCATTTACCTACTTTATCTACCTAGACTATTTCATTATTCCATATTACACGATCCTACCGCATAGCCCACTCTTTCAATTGGTATCAGAGCATGGCCGTCTTATAACCATAACACCGTTATTAGACATATTGGTAATATGGAAAATAACGCAAGCACAAGCACAACATCTGCTTATAGTTCTACATTTGCGGAAGGACAATCCACCCAAAGACCTCCTCTATTCAATGGACTAAACTATAAATATTGGGCTACAAGGATGAGAATTTATATGCAAGCAACAAGTTTCGAAGCCTGGAATGCTACTCAAGCAGAGTTCATTGTACCTACAACCGATTATCCTACATGGACACAAACTCAAAAGAATGAAGCAAGTGCAAATGATAAAGCTATGAATATGCTTTTTTGCGCCCTAGATAGAAATGAATTCAACCGTGTTAGCATATGTACTACTGCATATCAGATATGGGAAACACTTAAAGTCATACATGAAGGCACAAACAAGGTTAAACAAACAAAGATATCCATGTTGAAGAATCAATTCCAAAACTTTAGAATGCGACAAAATGAATCCATCAATGACATGTACTCAAGATTTCAAGACATTCATCATGCTCTAATCGGACTAGGAGAAAGATACACGGACTTTGACATTGTGTCTAAAGTTCTAAATTCACTCACTGATGAATGGGAGAGAAAAGTACTAGCAATCGAGGAAGCAAATGATTTATCTACAATGAAACCAGAAGAATTGATTGGAAATCTTATGTCGTATGAAGTAAATATGCAAGCTAAAAAGGATCAAGCTCAAGAAAGAATATTGCTTTTCATGCGGAAAAGGAAGAATCAGAGTCTGAAGATGAGGATCTAACATTTATAGCCAAAAATTTCAAGAAATTCCTAAAGTATAGAAAAGGAAACAAACACGGATTCAAAAAGAATTTCTTGAACAAACCATCATCCTCAAATATAGAATGCTTCAATTGTCATAAGAAAGGACATATGCAAAAAGATTGTCAAGAACAAATGAAGGAAAATCAGAAAAACTTCAACAACAAAAACAAGAAGGATAAATTCAAAAAGAAGGCATTTTCTGTAACATGGGACGATTCAGATTCATCATCATCTGAAAGTGATAGTGATAGCGACAATGAACAAGCAAATGTATGCTTCATGGCTCAAGAATCTGAGGTAAATAATTTAACTTTCGACGATTTAATTGAAGTAAACACTGAACTCTTAAGCACAATAAAATTTCTTAAAAAGAAAATTAAGGAAATTCGTGAAAATCAAAACAAAGCTGAGTTTGAGAGAGATATGTTAAATGATGAAAAGTAAATTCTTGAAGAAGAACTTGAAAAGGTACAAGAATCTTATTCAAATTCGGAAACTCAATTATCACTTTTAAGTCAAGAAATAGAAACTCAAAAATTAAAGAATGATATAATTATGTCTGAAAATCATGATTTAAAAACTAAAATTAGACAAGTTGAGTTAGAAAATAATAGTCTTCAAACTAGATTAGAGAACATCACTAAAAATGTTTCTAACTTTAACAAAGGAAGAGAAAATTTATCTAAGATTTTAGAGAATTCTCGATCCTCTTCAAATAAACATGGATTAGGATATAATAAGGAGTCAAAAATTCCTAAAAATAAAAATACAAAATTAATCAAGAAACCTATTAAAAAAAAGTACAAAACAAGGTAGTTACAATTTGGGTACCAAAAACTAACAATGTATTAATAAGAAATAAATATATTAAAACATTTATGGATAATGTTCATCATAATAAAAACTATATTTATAAAAAGGACACTAAACCAAACCGGGTTTGGTTTCCTAAAACTCTAACTTCTTAGGACCCTATTAAAAAGTGGGTACCAATAATTTCATATTTATTTTCAGGTCCCACTTAAAAAGAAGAAATGGATATTAGACAGTGGTCGTTCAAAACACATGACCGGAGACAAAGATATGCTTACAAACATCACATACTTTGATGGTGGCTCGGTTACCTTCGGAGACAATTCAAAAGGCTATATCATTGGCAAAGGAGATGTGAACAATTACGGTACATCAAATTTACCTTTTATAACAAATGTTTCATTAGTTGAAAACTTAAAACATAATCTACTTAGCATAAGTCAATTATGTGACAAAGGTTTTAAAATAGCTTTCTCGAATAATAATTGTAGTATTTTTGATCAAGACCAAAATCTTATATTTGAAGGAAAAAGAGATAGAAATATTTATGTTCTAAATATGAATATTAATCATAATTCAAGTATGTGTTTACTTGCCAAAGATAATGATCCTTGGTTATGGCACGAAAGATTTTGTCACATAAATTTTAAAACTATTAGAAAACTTTCTAAAACGAATTAGTAAGAGGATTACCCAAAATAAATTTTAAAATAAATAATTATTGCGATGATTGTCAAAAAGGGAAATTAACGAAATCATCTTTTAAATCTAAGAAAAATATTTCAACTTTACAACCATTAGAATTATTACATATGGATTTATTCGGACCAACACAAGTTCAATCCATTAATCATAGTCGATACGTATTTGTAATTGTTGATGATTTTTCAAGATATACATGGACTATTTTTATGAAAAATAAAAGTGACACTTTTGAGCATTTTAAAACATTTGTCAAAAGAATCCAAAATATTAAAAACTTGAAAATTAAAAATATTCGAAGTGATCATGGAGGCGAATTCGAAAATGAAGATTTTGAAACATTTTGTAAAAAGAAAGAAATTAATCATAATTTCTTTTTTTCTAGAACTCCCCAACAAAATGGAGTTGTAGAAAGAAAGAATAGAACATTACAAGAATGCGCGAGAACATTGTTAAATGGGTGTTCTCTACCAAAACATTTTTGGGCAGAAGCAGTTGCTACTGCATGTTATGCATTAAATAGAATTTCAATTAGACCTTTAACTAAAAATACTTCTTATGAACTATTCAATAATAAAAAAACCAAATATATCTTATTTTAAAATATTTGGATCAAAATGTTTTATTTTAAATACAAAAGATCAACTAGGAAAATTCGATTCAAAAGCTGATGAAGGAATTTTCGTAGGATATTCTGAACGTAGTAAAGCATATCGAGTATTTAATAAACAAACAAACTCAATTGAAGAAACTTTACATATATCTTTTGATGAAAACTTTAATAAAAATTTAAATATAAAAGATGATGAAGAATTGATAAATATAGAAGAAATAAACCTTGAAAATAATAATGAACTAAGATCTCCTCCTAGAATATTACGAGATCATCCAACTCAAAATATAATAGGAGAAATAAATTCTCAAGTTAGAACAAGAAATCAACTAAATCAAATGGGTCATGTAGCTTTCATTTCATCTATAGAACCTAAAAATCCAAAAGAAGCATCAACAGATGATTATTGGATTATCGCAATGCAAGAAGAATTGAATCAATTTGAACGTAACAATGTTTGGGAATTAGTTCCCCGTCCGAATAATCAATCAGTAATTGGAACAAAATGGATTTACAAAAATAAAGTAGATGAACAAGGTAATATAACAAGGAATAAAGCAAGACTAGTGGCACAAGGGTATAATCAAGAAGAAGGTATTGATTTTGAAGAAACATTTTCTCCTGTTGCAAGATTGGAAGCAATACGTATACTATTAGCCTTTGCTTGTTTTCACAATTTTAAACTTTACCAAATGGATGTTAAAAGTACATTTTTAAATGGTTTTATTAAAGAAAATGTATATGTAGAACAACCTCCGTTATTTATACATGAAAAATATCCGGATCATGTATTTAAATTAAAGAAAGCACTATATGGTCTTAAACAAGCTCCTTGTGCTTGGTGTGAAAGACTTAAAAGTTATTTATTAAACTCAGGATTTAATATTGGAAAAGTAGATCAAACACTTTTTATTAAAAAATACTACCAAAGATATTTTAATAATTCAAATATATGTAGATGATATTATTTTTGGTTCAACAAATGAAAATTTGTGTAAAGAATTTTCAGATATAATGACTAATGAGTTCGAAATGTCTCATATGGGAGAACTATCCTATTTTCTCGGACTTCAAATCAAACAATTAACAAATGGATTTTTTATAAACCAAGAAAAATATTGTGATAATTTAATAAAACGATTTGGTATGGAAAACACTTCTGCTAAACCTACTCCTATGAGTACCACTACACATCTCGATCGAGATGAAAATGGCAATAATGTAGATCAAAAATTGTTTAGAAGTATGATAGGTTCTTTGCTCTATTTAACCGCTAGTAGACCTGACATAATGATGAGTGTTTGTATATGTGCACGTTTTCAATCTGATCCTAAAGATTCACACTTAAGAGCAGTAAAACGAATAATGCGATATCTTAACCAAACTAAAGATTTCGGTCTTTTCTATCCAAAGGAATGTTCATTTGAGTTAGTGTCATTCAGTGATGATAATTTTGGTGGATCCCGAACGAATAGAAAAAGTACAAGTGGTACTTGCCATTTCATTGGAAAATCACTTGTATCTTGGTTTAGTATGAAACAAAATTGTGTCTCGCTCTCCACATGCGAAGCAGAGTATATATCAGCTGCTTTAGCTTGCACTCAAGTTATATACATGCAACAAACACTTAAAGATTTTAATATAAATTTAACAAATTCTACAATATATTGTGATAATACAAGTACAATAAACTTGTCTAAAAATCCTGTTAATCACTCTCGTACAAAACATATAGATATTCGTCACCATTTTTTACGTGACAATATCGAAAAAGGAATAATTAATTTAGAACATATTTCTACCGAAAATCAAATTGCCGATATATTTACTAAACCTCTATTAGAAAACTCCTTTATAAAACTTCGACGAGAATTAGGTATAATATCCTTTAAAGATATCAATTAGAGATACATTTGAAATATTCACTCATTTCAGTCGACTAAAACAATCTGTTCAGTCGACTGAATGAACATATCAAATATTTTTCGAAAATGTTATATGCTACATTATATAATTTGAAGACCACTCATTTTAAAAACTGAATTTTTTAATAAGAACCCTACTTTTATAACAAAATTCTCCTAACCATTAAATCATTATGCGGTTAAAAATCTAAATAAATTATAACCATTAGTTGTTTAGTAAAATTCTACTATAAATAAATTCTAAATTTTTTTATTATTCATCTCGATTTTACGATTAAAAGCTTAAACAATTTCAATATAAAATGTCGTCAAACAATTCCTTCTCTCCGATCAATATCACCTCGTCAGTTGATAACACTCCAACATCGCCAAAACTTCCCACACCAACGCCAGCACATGAGCCGGTTTACAAATGGGAAAATTATCGTACTGGTTTCACACCAGAATCGAAAAAGGCGAAAAGAGGACTCTTTATTTCACCTGACACAAAAAGAAAGATTGATGAAATTCATCACTTTCAACAACAACAAATCGATCTTCAAAGAGAGCTATACTTCGAGCAAAAAGTTACGGCAAGACGTTTGAGTTTTCTAGAACAAATCGGTTTACGCTTCTGTGGATCAAAAAAGAACGAAGTGACTGAACCCCTACCTTGCCCTGTTAGCTCACTTGATCCATCTTCATCTTATCGTACACCAGTTGATCCTGTGAATCCTTGGATGTCCCCTAAGACTCCTCAATATAGTCCAAATTCATGGGATATAAATTACATGAAGAATGAAGGAAAGAAGAATCCTAGTCCATCCCCAAAGAAATAGTTGAATTTTGAAATATTTATATCAATATTTTTGTAACTATTCCTTTAAATAAATTGTTTAATTTCAACAATTAACTGAAACAACAACATTGCATATTTCAGTCGACTGGATTCCTCTACTTAGTCGACTGAAAATATGACAGAAAATAATATATGCAAAGTTCAGTCGACTGGAAACATCTGCACAGTCGACTGAAAATTCAACAGAAAATTTCAGCAACAAAATTCAGTCGACTGAATGTACTACTCAGTCGACTGAATCTATCACAGAACACTTCGGCCTTTAATTCAGTCGACTGAACAGAATATTCAGTCGACTGAACGCTGCTTCCCAGGCAGAATTTCCCCTTTCAACCACCAAAAATTACCATACCTATTCACTTTTACCTTCTACAAACCTTCTTCCCCAAATCTATTCGAAACCCTAGCTCTCGAATTCCTCAAAATCAAATCAATTCTCACCAAAATGGCACCAAAAAGATCAAGAGCCTCATCTTCTTCATCCTCAGAGCCAATTGATGCTCAAATAGCACAATGGCTTTATGATGGAACCGCTGTCACTCGATGGAACAAGATGAAGAATTCTCAAATTTTTGAGCATTCTTTCGTTGATTTTCAAAGTTTTCAAACCTACAATCTCCAAGCATTCACAGATCCGGCAGGTTTAACTCCACTTCTAGATTTAAAAAGAAATGATCATGCCATTAATCATGTAATGGTAAAATTATTTTATGCTAATCTTAATCTTGGTCACCAAACTCCAAGAAATCCAAACAATAGTGTTTGGAGCATGGTATGTGGAAAGAAAGTTTGGTTCTCCTTGGATAGAATGGCACACATTTTAGAGTCTCCAAATATTGGGAGAAAACTTGAGGAGATTGAATTCAATCCACACATTCGTGACAACATTAACCATCGATTTATGGAAGATAACATCAACTTCACTGATTTTAAGTCCACTTCCCTTCGACCTATGGCAAGAATCCTCCATAAAGCCCTAATGAGAACGGTTACTCCTCGCACGGGCTCATACGAAATTGTCTACCCAAACAACTATCGAGCTTTATATGCTGTTTTTGGCAATATTCAAGTTAATTGGGTACAGCTTATTCTTGATGAATTTCTCACTTTCAACAATGGCAAGATGCGCACTATTTACTTTAGAGAGTACATCATGCGACTTCTCCTAAATGTTGATACGCCATTACCTGAATCAGAGAATACAATGGTTCATCAAATTAATCATCGAACCATAAGCCTAATGCAACTCCCATCTCGACCTCCTCGCATAATATCACTTGCCGAATGGGAAGCAAGGCATCAAGAACAACAACAACCTCCTCAACCTCGCCACGAAGAACATCTCGAGCAAGATGCTGAAATTCGTCTTGTTAACCCAAGCTTCACTACCAACCAATCCTTGGAGATATTGTCAAGAAATCAACAAATTCTTGACACTCGTCTTAAAAAGGTAGATCATAAGCTTGATAAAATCAAAGGATTCTTCAACAAGCTTTGGGATGCAATCTCGTGCTCAAGCACCACTACTGCTTCAACATCTCGCGGTAAACGTCCGGCACCCACGTTTACATGGACGACATCCGAAGAGCATACAAGTAGCAGCGCAAGCGGAGCTAGTTGTGGCCAAGGAGGAAGAGCACCTAGACCACCAATAGGAGGACCCGTCATACGTGAACCAACTGGAAGGGAAGGTTCGTATGACTGGGATAAGGATGAGCGATTTTGTTGTTTTGATGTCTATTTTTAAACTTTCTAATGGCTTGTATAAATAGCTATTTTATGCTTGACTATCATAACATTTTTATTTCTCTTAGTTCATGCTTATATTCTCTAAGATTTAGTGATTGTTTTGATATATTATTACTAATGTTAGCTCTTCCTTTTTGTCGATGACAAAGGGGGAGAAAATCTATGGTACTAACTTTGCTTTGTAGAAAACATAGTGCATACATTCAGGGGGAGAAAGTAAGTATATACATCTCTACAAAAGTATTGTCATCAATCAAAAAGGGGGAGAATGTTGATACACGAAGACTTTGATCAATGACAATGAGCTTCAACAAATAGGAAGAGAATGCAAAAGCTAGAAGAAGATAGACGAAGACCAAAGTATAAACATTAGTATGATTTTCTATGTGTCTTAGTCTAGATTATTTGTTAAAATCTATCCTCAAGAGATTTGCACGAACATTAGAACACATTCATAAAAACTTCATTCACATGTTCACTGTGCATACTTTTATACTTCGGTCGACTGAACAGACATGGCCAGTCGACTGAAACTGTACACATATACAAAATTGCATAGTTTCAGTCGACTGAATCTCCTGCTCAGTCGACTGAAATTGTTCCTGAAAATTTCTCTTTGTATTTTCAGTCGACTGAATCTCCTGCTCAGTCGACTGAATTTAAACCTGCGAATTTTCTCTGAAAAGACACCTTCTTCTTCCCAAGAGTTGCAACCATTCATCAATGGAAATGGAAGCATCTCTTATTTGCAACCTTTGACAACATATGCACCTCTTCTACAAGTATAAATTCATGATTCTAACATCATTTAATTCACCGAATTCTCTTTCTTTAATCTAACTATTCTCTTGTTCATATTTTCTAGATATTCTCAAAGCATTCACTAATCTATTGCTTGAATCATTGTTTTTTGTTTATAATATTCTTTTGATTCATAGCAATTCACATTTCCTAAATCTTCACAAACACATTGCATATTCTCGAGGATAAGATTATAGGAATATTGTACTACATTAGACTCATTAGTGTTGACAAGAACACAACAAGTCGAATATTGTATTTTAGTAATTGAGTTGAAGTCCTCTTCGGTAGTTGAGGCAAGAAATCCCGTTCGGTTGTTCGGGTAAGTTGTAAACCTATTCCTCCGGGTGAAGTGAGGGTGTTAGTTAGTGAAATTCCTAAGAGAAGCTTCGGGGCTGGACGTAGGACGAGAGGTCCGAACCAGTATAAAAGTCTTGGTGTCTCCTTGCATTTACCTACTTTATCTACCTAGACTATTTCATTATTCCATATTACACGATCCTACCGCATAGCCCACTCTTTCAACAGGATGCATTGGAATCGTAGCGACGAACACTACACCACGGAACTAGCTTGTAATCGTTTGGAGCAAGCTAAAATTTTACGTCAAATCGGACATCGTTCGATTTGATTTAGAATTGAAAACTAAAGGTGAGTGTTTATACGCTCACATTTGACTAATATATTTTTATGGTTAGTAAAAATTTATATCGTGAAATAATTTAAATTTATTGATTGTTGTTTGATAAATTTAGTTGACATTTAAATTGACAGTTAAACTGGATTAGGATTAAACAGCTAGTAAAAATTTCCCCTTTATCGATAATTGGTTAATTGTTGTGATTTTTGAATGTTTGGATGATTTGTTGTGATGGATGCTATTGGTTGATATTTTGGATGATTATTTATTTTGATATTTCATGTTTATCATCATGTATATTATTTACAGTACATAAAACTGTAAATTGAATTATTTCGAATAAATTAAGAACTAGGTTGAAATGATATATACCTATGGCATTTATCTTGGATTGAAATGATATATATCCACCCCTGAATTAAAGTGGAATAACTGATTCACTTGGCCATAGGATAGAGAATTATATATGGACATCGGTGTGTTTAGATTAAATGTTTTAAATTTTTGATTTGAAATTGTTTAACGATTGATTTTAAGAAATAAAAATCGAATTTTTGAAAAATGAATTATTTTCGAATTGGCACTCGGATGTTGAAAATTTAAATTTGAATCAAAAATTGTTTAATAAATCAAAGTTGAGATTTTTTAAGTGATAAATCGGAATATGATTTGAATTTCATAAATTGGTGTTTTAAAAGATTGAACTTGTATTCAAACTTTAGATATTGTTAAGTAAAAGTGATATAAAACGATATTTCGAAATTGAGCTCGTAATTTAATAATATTTGAAGGTTATATTTTTATTGGATATTGAAGAAAAATTTGATTTAAGTTTTTTGAATCGATATTTTGAAAATCGAACTCGGAATTGAGATAAATCGAAATGGTTTAAATTTTGAATTGGAATATAGATTAAATTGAAAGTGAAATTTAAAATAATTTGGAAATGGCGTTGAAATTAATTCGAAATTGGAATATAGATTAATTTAAAATTAGCATTGGAATTAATTTGGAATTTGAATTCAAATTAATTTGAAGTTGGAACTGAAATTAATTTGGAACTATAATTGAAATAAATTGGAATCGAAGTAAATTCGACTTGAAATTGGAATTGAATTGATTCAAATTGAAATGGAAACTGAAACTGATTTGGATTGGAAAATTTGGAAAGTAAACTTGTTTGACTGTGAAACTATTTTTAAATGATTATTTTGGTATAAACTATTTCAAATCTATTTTCTTTAAATATTCAAACTATTTTGATTTTCTCAACTATTATACTATATATATACTATTTTAAATACACAAATTATTTTATATTTAACCATTTTAACTATTTAACTATTTTAAAACTATTTTCTAAATTTCAAACTGGTTAAAAAGGTGAAATCTTTATATCTGAATCTTGGATTTAAATACGAATTGGGTTAAAGTGAAATTATAACCAAAATTGTAATTCAAATCAAGTTTTGAAGTGAAATCAATATATCGAATTGAATTAACATGTTGAAGTAAAAATATAATTTTTGATGCGAATATGAAATTTTGGTATCAAATACAAACTGTTTTCGAAATGTAAAAGTACCAACCGATGTGTAAAATGACGTTTGGTTGTTAAAGAGATTGGGGCAACTTATTGGCATACTCTCTATCAATATTGGAACCACTTTGACAATTGTCTACAAGGTGGATGATATCCAGGATGTAGTGGTTGAATTGACGACGTTTACTGGAATGAAGTAAGAGAACGATGATGGATAGCCTTGACATTCGTGTCATAATTAAAATGACTAAAATATGAGCCTATGTTTGGCCATTGAGGTTAGCTACCTCTAGCAACGTTGATTCCTCGTATTACTGTTGTGATTTCTTATTCGATGGGTGCACCTCCTTTTTTCCATTTGGATTAATTGTCACGGTCGGCCACGTATGGATTACGACCAACTAAAAAGGATAAACTGGTAGGTCCTGCCTTGGATATTGCTTCACATGCCCTGTCATACTTACCCCTATATGAGCCCATTATGACTTTAGTTTAAACTTTAAAAATGTGTTAAGGCGGATCAATGTAAAGCCTTAACGCTAATTTGATATTTAGTTTACTGATAGACATTACCTATTATAGCATATACTATCATATATAAATGGTTTAGCTGATCCTTAGGACATGGAAAAACCTACAACGTCTCTTAAGTTATTGCAGTCATATTTTATGATATTGATTTGACTTACATAAGAGTATTTTAGTCCTGACTCGAGTATTTTGTCTTTTCATTACGCTCGAGCCAGTCCTGTGTTTTTCAGCATTGAAGATTATTCACTAGAGGACAAAGATGAAGAGATGGTACATTACTATTATTATTATACCCTGTATCATGATATTCTACTGTATTGTTTATTTCTCCCTGTTGTATATTTATAACTCTGATAAATGTGTATAGATTATAATAAAATGTATAGTAAACAGCTTTATGAGTTGGTCATTTAATTATTATATTTTATCGTTTCCCTGTGAGATTCTGTGTTTGTTTTCTTCTTCTCTTCTTATTTTCTTATTTAACCCCATTGATTATCTACGTTGCGAATTGTTTAAGTCGGACATGTATGGATTATTATTGATTTAATCGAAATGTGGGTCGTCACACTGCGTTTGCTGCAAAGAGCCGTAACGTGAAACTTGGCTTATGTACGGATGGTTTTTCGTACTTCTCTCGGTTTGGTAGTAAATATTCATCTTGGCCTATTATCGTTACTCCTTATAATTTACCTCCATGGATGTGTATGAAAAATTCATATATGTTTTCGATTGTTACCATTCCTGACCCTGATGATCCAACACAAGGAATCTATGTTTATTTACAATCATTGATAGAGGAGGTGAAAAAACTATAGCATGAAGGAGTTGAAACAAACGACATTTTAAGGAAAAAGAATTTTCGTTTTTTGCTTCTTTATATGGAATATTAGTGATTTCCCTACATATGGGATGCTTACAGGTTGGAGTAAAGTCAGTTATCTAGCTTGTCCTTATTGCATGGAAGAAACACGAGTATTTTCTTTATGGCATGGAAAGAAAGTTTCATGATTTGATTGTTATCGGTGTTTTCTCCATTCCAATCATACTTAAAGAAGAGATAAAAAAAACTTTAAAACTAACAGAGAAGAGAATATGCAACCACCAAAGGTTTGGTCAAGTGAAGAAATATACGAGATTGTGAAGGACTATTCGAAAATACATGAAACAGGAATGCAGACTGAAATTCCAGGTAAATCGAATAATCATAATTGGTGCAAACAAAGTATATTTTGAGAGTTACCATATTGGATAGATCTCTTACTCCGACATAATATTGACATGATGTACAATAAAAAGTGTAATTAACAACATGTATAATACCGTTATGAATATAAAGGAAAAACTAAGGACGATTTGAATTCAAGATTTAATATAGCACACTTTTGTATATGTCCCAAACTTCAATATGAAGCTCGATGATAATAAAATATCCCAAAGTATGCAATGAACAAGACAACAAGTAAGTAAAACTCATACTAAAGTGGGTGGAAGGACTAAGATGTCCTAATGGGATTTCTTCTAATCTCCGTAGGTGTGTTGACTTTAAAAATAATGAAATTAGTGGGATGAAAAGTCATGATTGTCATATCATGATGGAATATTTATTATTGGTAGTTTTTAAAGAACCGTTGCCATTAAAAGTATGCAGTGATATAACAGAATTAAGTATGTTTTATAAACAGTTTTGTTTGATGACGTTAAAAGTCGACCGTATATGAAAACTTGAAGTATAAATCCCTATATTGCTTTGCAAACAAGAGAAAATATTTCTGCCAGGTTTCTTTAATGTAACAGAGCATTTACCTATTCATCTTCCATCCGAAGCACTTTTTCGAGGTCCTGTGCAATATGGATGGATATATTCATTTGAGAGGTAATACTGACTATCCGTAATATTTATGTTATTCTAAATTGAATTGAATTAATTTTTTAATACATCACTTTAGAAAATTTGATTTGAAATAATTTTCTAATGGGTACTTGAATCATCTGAAGTAAAAAGTTATAGACAAAAAGCACGATTTGAAGGGTCAATTTGCAAATCATATCTTGAAGAAGAACCTTCATTCTTTTGCTCTCATTACTTCAGTGACCATGTGAATTTATCATTTGTATGTGTTCCTTATACTGATGAAGCCGTTGAACAAGTTTCCTCTCAAACAACGTTATCTATTTTTAGACAACATGGCAGACCTGTTGGAAAATGTGTGGAAATAAGGTTAGACGATAGTGATTACATATTTCGTATACATATGTTCTTCTTAATTGTGCCAAAGTTGCACCATTTGTTAGGTAATAAAAAATTCATACTTATTTCAATTATACTCACATGTTACTTATAATTGAACATATTGCATATATGTTCGCCGTATATACGAATCACGACATCCATATTGAGATCTCAGTAAAGACTTTGCTAAATGGTTTTCGAACTATGTTTATGATCTAGGAAACAGTGTCATTGATGAAGGATTACAAAATCTTGCTCTCGGACCAAAAAGAAATGTCAAGATTAATCCAATATTCTTCGTTAATTGGTTTAAATTCAACACTATAGATTATGGTGTGGACAAATTAACATATAACCGCGGTGTATTTGTTAAAGGTAGTAATGATCCAGGTGAACGTATAAAAGATTTTTATGGTGTCAGGTTTTAGAATTGATATATTATATGCAACCCGTAGAAAAAGTTTTTTTTCCAAATGCAATTGGTTCAGCAATGGTCCTTGTTTTGGAATTACCGTGCACAAAGATTGTAAGATTGTTGTAATAAAGCATACCTCACATTATTGTAAGTATGATCCTTTCATATTAGCCAAGCAAGCATTACAAGTTTATTTTGCTCTGTATTCATCTTTGAAAAAAGTTAAAGCAGATTGGTCGGCTGTTTTAAAAAAAAAGGCAAGGTTACATTTTGATGGAATTAATATTCCAAACAATGCAATGTATCGAGTGGATCTTGAGCCAAACGATGAAATAATAATAATTGTGATATTGATGTAGGGTTATTGAATGATGAATCGAATGAATTAATAGAAGCCTTTGAGAACACAGAAGACAATGACGTAGAGTACGAGACCGAGTCAAAATCAGAAAATGATGAAGAGTGATAATTCTACATGATGACTACGTTGTGAGCTATGTATCAGTTGTTGTGTATTGAGTATTCTGATTTTTCGATGTTATATGTTAATAATGATGACAATGTTGTGAGCTTTGTATCGGTTGTTGTGTATTGTGTATTGTGTATTCTGAGTTGTCGATGTTATATGTTAATATTGATGACTATATTTTGAGCTATGTATTGTTCTGTTTTTTGAATTCTATGAAATGATATATTTTATCACTATATGAAATGATTTGTTTGTAGCAGATATGCCTTTTAGGAGACACGTCAACAGATCTCAGCCTTCGCAGCCTTCTCCTGGCGCCGGTGCTAGCGGCAGAGCTCTAGATGTATGTCCGTTGGCAGAGGTTGTTCCCAAGAGTGCGGAGTAAGTATCAAATTTATTGCTTGTTTTAATATTTAAAATTATACTAATTAAATTCCTACGTTAAAATTTATAGAGGTTTTGAAGTTATGCCTTCAGACTACATCTTACAGATATCCAGGAAGGCGCATATGAGTAGAATGTTCGGATGCGACCTCATTTGGATGACATCCCAAACCATGTTAATAACGCTATATGAGCCGACTTGATGGTAAATTTATAATTCAGTTGGAAAATAATATAAAATACATAATTCAAATTAATTTAAATATACAGCCGCCATCCGTGCCGATCCACGGGATATGGATGTATTTGCAAAATACTGAAACGAGAGGATGTAGAAAAATTATAGGGGCACGCTCTCCAAAGCAAAGAACGCTCGAAAGAAACCGTCGTGGATGAGTGCCGACGTTTAGGCCAAATTTCTTTAGCTGTGGGAAACCCCAGAAATGAAAGTAAGTAATTTAATTTCATATCGTTATTAAAATTTGTTCAAATTTCGTATATTGGTAGCATTAAATTAGTCAAACATGTATTTAGACTTACAGGAACTATCAGCACGAAATTTTGCAAACAGGAATAAAAATCCTGCTTTGCACCTTGGTGAATCTAAATCCTTTTAGCAACATCGCGCGGAGTTGGTGAGTATAACAATTGCGTTTGTAAACAGATGTAACGTTATTTAATTATATTTGTAACATTGTTCGTTAACATTGTTCCTTAATCATATTTGTAACAGGTAGGAAGCTAAATCGTGAGCTTACAATGGCTGAGGACTTCACAATGACGCACGCTGTCGAGCTGAGAGATGAGGATGAAATTGTATCATATATCTGGATAGATGATAAATCTCAATCAATAATGGTAAACATGCTTATTTTTTTTACTTCAAACTTCTAAATTATATATTTATTGTGCAAAAAAAAATTCGTGATCGTAGGCAAGATATGACGCAGTGCATGCTCGAATGACGCAATCTACTGGCCATCAGTTGACCTTAGAGGAGTCAAACGACATAAAAGATGCTTTGGTTGACCCTCCTTTGCGAAATAGGCGCTACAGTTTCAGAAATCGGGAGGAAAAATACATTAGTAACCAATATAAAGGTAATATTTAATATTGAGCATAAATTATAACCCGTTATCAATAATTTGCAAACCATGACGATTTAGACGTCCTACAAGAGATCTCAGGCTGAAGAGGAGATAGCTTAATTGAAACGGCAGCTAGCGGAGATCAATGACTAGCTAAAGAGTGGGGCATTGGCGCAGTAGCTAGATTTGCGACGTACTTAGCTAAGAACGAGACAATGTCAGGGGATGACGACGACGACGAGGATGATGAGTAGGTGTGGTTGTGTTTCTGATGGGTTTTGATCATTTTGATTTGCACATATGTGACATAAGTTTGTACATTTATGGATTTTATACTTGTTTGTTGGTTTAGTTGTTTGATGGATTGGTGGATGTTTTGCTTGATGTACATGAATTGGTTGTACATGAGTTAGTTGGGATTTGATGAACTTGTTTGTAGGTATGGTTTTGTAGTATGATGAGATATTGGTGTTGATTGATGAAATGGTTGTGTAAATAATGATATTTGCTTAATATACTTGGTTATGTGTAATATGTATAAGATTATACGATTCTTGTATTGGTAGTAGTGGTGAAATTGAGTATATATGTGTTGTAAATGTAACAACCCTGTATTTTCTGATTATTCTAATTGTATATTTTAATTATTATAATTGAATTCTTGATTTAAAAACTTTATTTTTATCTATTAACATGAATAATTTTGTTATTTTAAATATAAATTTTGATTCTAATGTAAATTATAATTTCAAACATGTCTAAATTGAATATTTTCCAAAAAGGTGAATTTTGGTCAAAATGGTCAAACTTTGACATTTAAATTTAAAATTTGAAAATTTGAAAATTTTGAATTTTATCTTTTATTATGAAAATAAGTAAAATTTCAAGAATATTACTTTTCGTTTCGTTGAAATCCGATTTATATTGTGAAAGTTATGCTTTTTCTAATATTGTATGTACATTTGTTTTATTTAACAAAATTGTTTGTTTTAATTTATAAATGATATTTTTTTCTGTCAAATCTTGTTCTAAGTTGTGAAAGTGTAATTGACATTTTCCAGTATCAGTTGTATATTTGTTTACAATTTCTAATTTCCAGTTTCAATTAATTAAAGTAATTCTTTATTTATCTTTATATTTTTCTTAAGATCTTATTTTATTCTCATCTCCACTTTATTTTTTCCTCATTTATTTTATTTATTTAACATTTTATTTGTTTTAAAGTGAAATAGAATTTTATAAGGCTAGTGATATTCTATTTGTAATATTTAAGTCATGTTTTGAATTTTTAAACAATTTCTTTAGTTCTTTTTTCTATTTTCTCTAAATTTAATGATTTATCTCATTTTCACAATGTTTTAGAAATCATTTTATTTCAAATTTTGTTTTATAATAGTTTTAAAATGAAGTGCACAATTTTCCAAAAGCTTATTGTATTTTATCTACAATTTTTCACCCTCGTTTCTATTATTGTGCTATTTTCATAATTATTTTAAATTTTTCTAAAATATATTTATTTATTTTCTTTTTCAACTTTATTTTGTTCAGTTTTATATTTTATTTACTTAAATATATATGGTTTGTTTTAATTTAAAGGAAATAGAAATATAAAGAGTCAAACATTTTCACCTTGTCGACTTTTCATTTACTTTGACCTCTCACTTGCTTTTGCCTTTTCATATTGTATAGCCGACCATATCTTTTTGCTATTGCCGTGACTTTCTCTCATATTCACGTGAAATATGTTTCTCATCTTCTCTTAAAAACCCACAGCATGAGAAGAAACAAATTAAATTGCAAATGGCTTCCTTTATCTCTTCTCATTCATTGTTTCAATGATTTTGCTTCCTCCTTTGCAAAGCTTTGCTTGGCCCCACTCTCCACCATCATCACCGACCATCACCTCCTCCATCTCCAGCTGCAAAATCAGCCTCTCTTCTGTCCATGTCAGGCCGTGGCATCCCAAAGATGAAAACACCACAAAAACTCCACACAAACTTGCAAAATCCCTTAAAACTATACATAGCCGACCTTGTTTGTCACCATCACCTTCATAGTTCACTTTGGCCACCCCTTAGCCACCACCTTCAGCCATTACATCATCTCTGACATCAGCTCCAGACCTGTACCCGACATGACCAGATCTGAAGACCCATGGCCGAGCCCAAGCAATGACAAGGCCGAGCCTTGTTGTGACCAAACATCACCTATTTTGCCTTAACCCTTTATCATCTTCACTTTGTAACTTCTACCATCACCACCACTTGTGTAGCCATTCTATTTTGATGCCATACCCGAATTTAATATGATCATGGCAGAGTATATGCTCCACTTTGGTCAAGCATTTGAGTGGCTAAAGTAAGGTCTAATCATATCTTGTCTTTATTGCTTTTATATTTCAGTTTGTTCAACATTATTTTGTATTGAATATTCATATGTTATATTGTCTTGTTTTGGGTTGTTTACAAGATGATATATTGGCTCTCTCCACTCATTTGAATCACTAGTCGTGCTGTATCATGCTTGTCATGCCTTTGGAATCGTTGTGTGTGTCATAGTGGTCTTCAGCTTGAAAAAGGTGAGTTCCGTCTCACTCTAACATTTATACTTATGAAATAGTAAATTGATGGCAAGTGTATAGTAATATAAAATGTTTATGCAAGTTAATGTTGATCATATGATATGCTATGCCATGTTATTACCATGTTAAAACTGTTAATTATCACCTGACATCTGATATATGCCATTATATTGGGATATTGACATTGTTTATATTGTTTATGCATATGTTCACACTGCAAGTTCCCTGTTAGAATAGAATCACTATGGGTTGAAATGATACATACCCGAACGGACTTTAGAATGGGTAAAATCGTTATGGGCTGAAATGGTAGGCCTGAGCGATTTTTATTTATTTTTATTTACTTGGGATTGCGGGTTTGAAATGATAGAACCCGATTTTCTTTTTAAATTGCGGATTGAAATGATACATATCCGTATCACTTGACCTAGGTTAGAAAATTATATACAGACCCCGTGGTATATTTTTAAATAATTTTTATTAAAATATGTATTTTTAAAAGTATGAAATTTTGATTTAAAAATATATATTTTATGGTTTTAAGAAAATTAAATATTAAGTCTTGAAATTGTGAATTTAAGTACGTAAATTTGAAGTAATTGTGATTTTTAACTTTAAATTTTATTTTAAAATGTAAATAAACAATGAAAATTAAATTTAAAGTTTTGAAATGATATTTGAAGTAGAATGTTAAGTTTTATTAAATTTATAAGTTAATAAATAGTAAATTTTGACTTAATAAATGAAAGGAGTTTTTAAATTGAATATTTGATCTTAAAATTTTATTGTGTTAAATCATATGTTAAAATGATTTTAAGTGTGAAATTTTGAAGTCTAGAAATATGATTTTCAAGTTATAATAATAAAAATTTGGAGTTTTATTACTATTTTTGAAAAGCTAAAAATGAAATCTGGAATTTTACAGCATTTTCAAAATGTTGTAGTCTTTTGACAGCATTTTTAAATGCTGTTGTTTTGAATCTAACAAGGTTTGAAATAACTAAATATCTATTACGGCATTTTATAAATGCTGTTATTCTTGAACTAAACCATTTTGGAAACTATAAGCTACGATAGCACTTTATAAATGTTGTCGTTGCTATAATTTGACAATGTTTGAAATGTTATAAATTTTAACGCTGTTTGAGTTATATTTTAAGTGTTAAATGATTTAACTTTTGGAATTTATTAATTGTGAAATTTAGGAAGTTTTGAATATATTTTAATATTTAAATTTGAATTTTTAAGGAATTTAAAGTTGAATTTGAATTTAAATAGGGTTTACTTGGTTATGTGTTAAATGCAATGAAATGTAATGAGGTAAATGAATTTTTGAATGGAATTTTTAATGTAATTTGTAATGATACTTGAAATAATAAATGAATGACTTATTTGATTTAAAAATGATATTTAAATTTGAGTATTTGAATTTGAATTCAAATAATGATCTAATAATGAGGTTTTGAAAGGATCTGATATTTTAATGATTTTGAAATGGTTTGGAAATGATTTGATCTTTATTTTAATAAAGAATATGAATGTGGAATAATATTTTATTTTGATTTATTTGATAAAGGAATATTTGTAGTTTATATTTGTATGAAAAGATATTTGGTTTAATTGTAATTTAAGTTTACTCAAATAATGTTGGATTTATGAAATGAATATTTCAAAACTAAATAATAATGAAATTAGATTTGAGATATGAATATATGGAATTACAAAGTTTAGTTTTGAAAAGTGGGACATTAAAGTTTGGAAATATAATAAAATTGGATTGTTTATTTTGTAGACCAAATCTATATTTGAAATTTATAAGATTTGAAATGTTTTGTTAGAAAACTAAATTGAATTGAAACTACTGGTTTGAATTGAATTAAATTGGAAATTTGAAATTTTGGTTTAATGGAATAAATTTATAAAGTGTAAAGAATTAAAGGATGATTTCAAATGTATGATTTTGAAACGTTATGATTTTCAAAGTGTAATTGTTTAAAGTATTTTGGGTTTCAAAAGAGTTATACTTTGAAAGTATTATGATTTTGAAATGAATATATGTTTTGAAATGTTTTGGTTTCGAAGTACAAACTATTTTGATTGAATAAATAGTTTTGAAAAAAAAAAAGTTTTGGTTTCGTAGTATAAACTATTTTGAAAGGAATATAGTTTGAAATGAAATGATTTGATCTTTTTTGAAGCATAAACTATTTTGAAATGACCATGGCGTTATAATAACGTTAGGTTGTTAAAGAGACCGCGATCGGAAGTTGTCATACTCTCTGCCAACTCCAAAAACCACTTTCACAACCGTGTACGTGGTGGAGATTCCAGAATGAAGTAGAATGGTGGCGACGATCTTGAGGTATATTACGTGGACCCAACTCTCGTGAGTTGGCATAAGGTGGCTAAAAGAGGAGCGATCTCGGGCCAAGTGAGTTCATTCCTCCGATCGGACACATTCCTTCGATATTATACTCTTACTTGTGATTGATTAGATGGTCATCCTCCTATTTTGATATGGAAGTGTGTTCCGAGGTGGGCGTATGTGGCTGCTGCGTTACCACCAGCCCGTGTGTGTAATTGGTATATCTACCCTGGCATTGCCTTATGTGCCGTGTCACCTACCATACCGAGCCTTTACTACGAGTTTGTTTTTCTCCCCTAGCCCATGGAGTATTTAGGGTAGTCTCCCGATCTGGAGATATGCTGATACTGGATGGACTACTAGGACTATTATGTGTGAAGGGTGATATGGTTAGCCCGGAACGCTATTTAAAAGTATGTTTATTTTACTGTAGACATTATTATAATAGCGCAATATTACTATATAGTAAATAGATTAACGGATCCTTAAAGGATGGGCGATCCCAAGCATCCTTTAAGTTACTGATGCATTTTTGTTACTGTTCACTTGAGTTGATTTACAATTCATAAGTATTTATGTCCTGACTCGAGTGTTTTGTGTTTTGCTTTACGCTCGAGTCAGAATGAGTGAGTTAGCATTCAATATTCACCTTTAGAGTTGGAGCTATCCATGAAGATCCAGCCATCTATTTTGCTTTCTGTATCCAGTGGTTTCAGTGATGTATTCTGGTTTTTACCTGATGTATCTTGTTACTCTTCTCTTGTATCTTATTTAACTCTGATGTATCTTATTTTTATATAATAGCTTCATGAACTACTATCTCTTTTAATTCCGCTGCATTATTATTTACTCTGTGTCTGTGATCTGTGATTATGTATTTACTGTATATTCTGAGATTTGCCAAATTTTATTTACAACGCGGTATTTTGAGCAATTCAAGTCCGACATGTGCGGATGAGAATGGCTGAAAATACCTACTTGTTACAGTTGGTATCAGAGCTTTGGTAGCTCTACGCAAAACTTAGTATATAGGGTAAATGTATTTACAGAATCACTTTCATTCGAGTTTAAATCTCTTCCTTTTTGACTCGATTCCTTTGAATCTTGGAACGTTCCTTGCGGTTCCAAAATTCATTCGTGTCCCTCACTATTTATTTTCTTTTGATTCTGGAGTATCCCATAACTCCACTTCAAAAGATCTTCATAATGAGTCGGTGGTCTCGCCAACCTCAAATTTATTTGTAAAGGGGGAAACTCCTTTACAACAGCATCGATTCACCAGAGATTCTATATCCTCGGTTTAGATGCTAGTATCTCTTATAATTTCGAACTCTATATCTTGAGATTGAATGTTGATTTACCCCAGAAATCCACATCGATCTTATTCTTTAAGTCATGGTTGACTCGGTTAGGGTTGCCCGCGATTTATATAAGCTGATCCATGTCCCTATTCTATTATTTAATTATCTTATCTTTGTTTTCATATCTTTAAATCATTATTGAAGTGTATTTGTAAACAGATATTTAAATGTTTTATATAATGTGTTGTTTGAGTTGTTGATGTTGATTTGGGTTTCTGATCGATTCGTCTGATCAACGCAATCGATAAGATTTCCAAAACACTTGAACAGAACAAACTGACACAATACGTTTTTTTTCAAATTTAGTAATGAAATAAATTTTATAACTATATTATAAATCATTTTCTAGATTTTATTGAATTGGTTGTTAAGAAATAATATTTTATTTTATATATATCATTATCTCTTGTTTCATATATAAATAATGAACTATAAAGATGGTTATAAATTTATTTGGAAATTTAAAACAAGAATTTGAGAATTTAATTTCCAATGGTTCCAAACCTTGTGTTTAAAGTTTTAAAGGATGTACTATTTAATGTATTTTTGGATAGAAATTTGTTTCCAAAGAATTTTAAAGTTTAAAATTAGTGCTCTTCTCTTTGTTGCTGGAAAATAACTTCGATGATGACTGCAGCATCATCGACATTCATTTTCGAGTTTCGAAGTGAAGAGACCGTTCTGTAGTCTTGCTACAGTTTGTTTTGGGAAATTTAGTTGACTTAAATTTCTAAAATAAGACTGGATTTATAACATATGCTTATATATGATTTAAATTTGAATGGATATATATATAGTATATGTGCATTTATTTATCTCTAAATAGTTTGGAATTTTATCGGAAATTTAATCCCTAAATTTTATCTTGAAAGATAAATTTTAAGTATCATTTCAAGACTAGAATAAATATTTAATCTTGAAATGATTAAAATAGAAAGTTTTATTTGTATGATACACAATTTCATTCCAATATAACTTACATTAAATTTTAGAAGTTGAATATGTAATTGGATAATACAATATAAAACGAGTTTATAAATGAAATTTGAGTGGTTATAATACATGTTATACACTTAAATTTTAGTTATAAAAGGATTAACAGTGGTAAATAAAGAAAAAGGGTAATGGAACAATTTACAATATAAAATGATGTTAAAGAAACTAAGAATAAATTAAATCAGTTATAATAAGTGTAGTTAACATAGGTGATAAAATATATTGAGAGGAATAAATTTAATTATAATTAGGAATAAAGAAGAATTATTTTATTGAGTACATTATGAGTATATAAATGATTTTTCAAATCCATGATTTTAGAGACTGTTTATTTAAGATAATTTGATGATAAGATAATGAAATTAGAGATGGTTAAGATTTATTTAACTTATGTAAAAAATTAATTTTCAATTTAAGTTGAAATTTTCATGGTTCCAAACTTATGATCTTATTTTATTTTTCAAACTATCTTCTGATTGTCCTTATTTTCCTTATCTTGCTACAGAATGGGGAAGCTACTGCTTATACCAGTCTGTTTAGAAATCTTCATAATCTTTGAAAATCTTTGGTACTCATCTTGAATCTGAGCACTGCTTGCCATCCATAGGCCGTCGGTCAAGCGGAAAGGGTGAATCAGATTCTAGAAGATCTTTTTCGTGCTTGTGTTCTTGATTCTGGAGGATGTTGGGAAGATCATCTCCACCTTGTTAAACTTACCTATAACGACTGTTATCAGGTATAAATTTCAATCTTCTTGTCACCTTGTCTTAATCCTATCTCATTCTATCTTTTTTTTGTTTTTCCCCTACCTCATTCCTTTTCGGGGACGAAAAGTTTTGAGTGGGGGAGAGTGTAACAACCCTGTATTTTCTGATTATTCTAATTGTATATTTTAATTATTATAATTGAATTCTTGATTTAAAAACTTTATTTTTATCTGTTAAAATGAATAATTTTTTTATTTTAAATATAAATTTTGATTCTAATGTAAATTATAATTTCAAACATGTATAAATTGAATATTTTCCAAAAAAGGTGAATTTTGGTCAAAATGGTCAAACTTTGACTTTTAAATTTAAAATTTGAAAGTTTGAAAATTTTGAATTTTATCTTTTATTATGAAAATAAATAAAAATTCAAGAATACTACTTTTCGTTTCGTTGAAATCCGATTAATATTGTGAAAGTTATGCATTTTCTAATATTGTATGTACATTTGTTTTATTTAACAAAATTGTTTATTTTAATTTATAAATGATATTTTTGTTTGTCAAATCTTGTTCTAAGTTGTGTAATATGTCATTTTATGAATATATTTTGGTTTTAAAAACATTTTAAAGTGTAATTGACATTTTCCAGTATCAGTTGTATATTTGTTTACAATTTCTAATTTCCAGCTTCAATTAATTAAAGTAATTGTTTATTTATCTTTATATTTTTCTTAAGATCTTATTTTATTCTCATCTCCACTTTATTTTTTTCCTCATTTATTTTATTTATTTTAAAGTGAAATAGAAATTTTATAAGGCTAGTGATATTCTATTTGTAATTTTTAAGTCCTGTTTTGAATTTTAAACAATTTCTTTAGTTCTTTTTTCTATTTTCTCTAAATTTAATTATTTAATTCATTTTTAAAATGTTTTAAAATCATTTTATTTCAAATTTTGTTTTATAATAGTTTTAAAATGAAGTGCCTAATTTTCCAAAAGCTTATTGTATTTTATCTACAATTTTTCACCCTCGTTTCTATTATTGTGCTATTTTCATAATTATTTTATATTTTTCTAAAATATATTTATTTATTTTCGTTTTCAACTTTATATTGTTCAGTTTTATATTTTATTTACTGAAATATTGAGACGATCCGACATTTTCTTCACAAAAAGTCGTATCATCCTTTAGAAAGAAAGGGATAGAAAAGAGAAAAGAAAGAAGAGAAAGAAGAAACAACACAAGAATCTCAACAGCGGAACAAATAAATTATATTAGTAACATAAGTATTACATAGTATACATCAAATATCAGAGTTACACAGTCAATACATCACATACTAGACAGTTATAAAACATTGTCTAGTTATTACAACTAAATACATTACAGAAAACACTCAGAGATACCAACACAGCGGAAAACTATATAACTATACGCAGAAGCCTCCTGCTCCATTTGCTCCTCCATAATTCGTCAAAGCTAACCTGAATCCTAACCTGAATTCCCTTGGCTACTCATAAAAATTTGAGTACCCAAGAGTTAAAGAAAACAGAAATAACTCCGGGTCAGACATGGGTCTGGTGTGAGTAACAGGTTAAAGTTGCTTAACTTTGAAAAACCTTTGAAAAGAAAAGGTATCACGTAAGACTTCCCACACATAAACATAGAAAAGTTTTTACCTTACGCTAACCAAAGCATTTGATAGGAAATCCAGTGATATTATAATAGTGTCTAGGGTTTTCAAGTAAAATACAGAAATAGCTGGAATGCTTACATCTCACGTTCCAACATAGTTGGGCACAACTAATACGTACGGCACTTATTGGATTTTGGATTCCATCAATGGCAGGGCTACTGAGGTACCGCCCGTCACTGTACGTGGCCTAGATCACCGTACCGAGGAGTACGCCCGCTCCCTTGCAACACAAAGCCGGAACTATTCCTTACTGAACAGCTCCGAACAAGACCACCCCGCAGTTGTGATCAGCAACCGCACCACTAAGCCGAAATAAGGGACATCTAGACAGGGGTAAATCTCGCTCTCAAGTGGGGGCTACCCACTAAGCCTTGCAGCACTCCCTTGTTTTATCCATTCCCGGTTGATGAGGCTTGAGGCTACGATTACCTTTATAGGACATAACACTTAGAATGTTCATCGTCCACCTGATGATGTTCTAAAAGCATTCAATCCATACAAGTTCGTTCCGGGTCCGAACGAAACCGAAGGCATTATCTCGTTACACTCGTTTTGGAATCACCCTTAGAGTTAACCACAATAACCCTTGCACTCTGAATCTTCATCTTCACTTCATATTCACGACCTAACGTTAATTTGGATCGATGTGGTTTTCGGATATCCAAATATGGAAACCCGATCCCGGTCTCATCGAAATCCAAAATGTGTCTTTTAAGGCCAAGTTGTTTTAGAGTTTAAAACAACTCAATCATTATCTATATACACACAAATAGATAATTCACGATACACTAGATAATCAACATTATCATTAACAGATAATTCATATCATAATCAGATAATCCATATTATCATCCAAAAGCAACCAATACATCCATATCACATAACATTTCCCATCTCATAGCTGAGATTACGAACCATACCAGGCAATTATATCATCCATCAAACATAAGCAATGATCTAATGATCACACCATTTATAATTAATTTAAAATGAATTAAATTAATTATAATCTCTAATTAATTTAAAATGAATTAAATTAATTACTTTATCATCATAATCCTACTTAATTTAACCATCAGTTGATTACAAATCAATTTAAATAATCACCATCTCAATATTCATTTCGATTAATCATTACTGATTAATCATCTCTAATTACAATAAATAATTAGCCTTTAATACTAACTACACAAGTTAATTATATTAAACCATTTGCAAATAATTAACTTGTAACTGCTTAATTAATTAATTAGCTAAAATTAATTACATTAATCATTTATTTATTATTAATTATACCTTAATTATTCAATTCTAAATTACATCATTAATTAATTAATTATTTCTAATTACAATTTAATTAATCTCTCTATTTAAATTAATTACATAAGTAATTAATCTGCAATCAAACCACATATATATTAATCACCCTTGATCAATAACCATTCAGTAATTAACTTCCCTTAATTACCCATTCCATAAATTAATTACTCTTAATTCATTATCTAAATTAATCCCTTGATTAATTTCAAAGTAATTTAAATCCAAATTACTTCTATAATAAATGTCCTTAATTACATTCAGTAATTATTAATTAATTACTCACTTAAGTTATTACAAATCCATAATTTACATAAAATAATAATCAAACAATCCACAAATGTTTAAATTAATTTAACTTAATTAATCTAAACTAATCACATTAATCAAATTGATTACACTAAGTAATTAATTCATTAATTACTTTCATTAAGTAATTAAACTTAAACAATTGATTATTATTAATTAATTAATTTAATTAATTATCAAAAATTAATCACATTAATTAATTGTTAAATAATCTTAAGTTAATGATCTTCATTAACATTTCTTAATTACTTAATTAAGAGTTAACTTATACAAATCATTATTAATTATCAATTAATTAATATTGATTTACAATTTAATTAATCTCTAATTATTAATTAAGTATTAATTACAATCTTAATTATCTTTAATCACTTGATTAAATAAATCTTAATCATTAATTAAAATTTAATTAACCATCCTATCTCAAATTAATTATTCATTAATTAATTTAAGATTTTGAGGAGATGAACTTTGCAAATTTTCATAGAAGTTGATATGAAATTTTGAAGAAGATAAAAATGGTTTTGAAGAGCATTTAGAGGAAAAAGTTTCAGCTGAAAATTCTTAGATGAAAATGAAGAAAAGAAAAAGAAATGAAAAGATGCAAGTTATATAACAATATTTTGATTTAAATTAAAATTAAAGGAAAATTAAAATTAAAATTTTGACACATGGCTAAAATGTTAACACTTGTAAATTTCTTGCTTAAATACTTAACACATGTTAACTTGTGTCTTAAATTACTTACACATGTCTTTTTAAATGTTTTGTTATTTTAATTAAGTGTTAAAGAAAATTAAACTTAATTAATAATTTCATTAACACATAGTTATGTATAAAATTAATTTCTAAAGAATAAAGCAAAGTGTTCTTATAAATAAAATAATATACAAATAAGTTATTTGACCAAGATACTTTTAAACAATTAAAATAAATTTATAAAAGAAGTTGTAACTTAAATGAATACATGTATTTTAAATCATATTTTAAATTTCATATTAAATTAACAAATCACATTTTATAAATCAATATTTTAAAAAGAATAACACAAACATTTTTGTAACTTATTTTAAATATTAAAACTTTAATCAAAATATTTTAAACCAAAAAAACATTTATCTTATATTTAAAATCATATAGTATTTTATTAAATATTTTTGAAAAGCTTAAATCAAAAATAAATCACAATTCCCAATTTCAAAATATTAAAATTAGGCTATACTAAGTTAACAAGCTATCTATTTAAAATATATATGAATATATATACATTATTAAATAGAAAATAAATTAATTAGTTTATTAAAAATTAATTCACAAATTAAATATTTAAATAAAGAAGATTATTAAATCAAATCAAATTTATTAACAAAAATTATCAATTCAAATTAAATTTAAACACAAATTATTAAATTTATATTGTCCAAAATTCCGGGATATTACAATCCTCCCCCCTTAAAAGAATTTCTCCCCGAAATTTAAAACAACGTTAATTTAATAATCTATTTACAGATTTTATTTTAAAATACAGCATATGTTAATCATATGCTAACAACCAAAGCAACCAATTCACATAATCAGAACAAATTTAATTATCCAAAACAATTTTGGATAAAACTTTCACGAGTTTCCCCGGTATATATATATATCGGGATACTCGCTTTATAGAATCCAAACAATCAATACCACTAAGCTATAGAGCTCCTAACAATAATTCTATACAGAATATCAGACTACAAACGAGTCTGACTCAACAACCAATCCATCCTAAACTGCTTATTCTATAACCAGAAATATCACCCACGTACTCCCTCAGAGATACGTGAAACACTCTGAATCGCAGTTATCCAAATTGGCAATTCAACTCTAGAAAACCAAACACTTATCATACCAAAACACAGAAGAAACCCAAAACACTACGGAGCTAGCTTCCCAACTTATAGCTCCATGGATCAGAGAAAAACTTATCCCGAAACCCAATCCCCGACTCCAGAATCCAAATTTCTCCGTCTCTTATCCACAAATACTCTACGCTGATGCCTCTAGAAACTGACTAGATCAAAACAATCCAATGATCTCCTCAAGATCACTCAAAAACCAAGAACACACACCCTGATTCTCAACAACAGAAGACAGAACAAACTTCTTCTTATCCGAAAAAGAGAAAACAGAAACACCCCCAAACTGCTTCCACTGCACAACTCTGATCCGAAGCAGAAGAAAATGCCGACAAAGAGCATAAGCACAAACTAGACAACCCAACACAGAAATATGGTTCCATATATCCATAAAGAAAACTCAGATGTTTCTCCGAAACCTGAGTTACTTCACCAACTTCTATCTCAAGGAACCATCCATCTACTAACCGAACCACCAGTTCCATTCCTGGAAAGAAAACTCGATCTCCAGATGTGGACAAACCTCTGACTTCCTGAAAGAAATCCGGACAATCTCCAACAACTCAAGAGAACACTATCGCAAGTCACTTTTGCGATCAACTCAGCCTAAATCCAAGAAACTGCTTTCTCTCTCTCTCAACCAAACAGAACAGCTTATGCTGCCCTAGCCAACTTACCAGAGAAATGAGTCCACTGCTGCTTCTGAACTCCACTTCAGAAAAACTACTCAACCAGAAGACTCCTTACCAACTCAGAATACTCTGCTAAACTCAGCCACAACACCAAGCAGACTCACTTCCTTACTCTTATTCCAAAGAAACATCTTCGGAAATATCCATAGTCACCGCATCTCATCACGCAGCTACAACTTCCTGAGATGTCAAGATACCATCACTCACTTGCGTGCTTCTGCCCAACCGACAGATCCAAACTCAACTCATCCAACTCTGCACTTCAAAGATGAACTCCGAACCTTAACAGGTTTTCTTCAGAAATCGATGAAGTACTCCATCACAGAAAAACTCACTCGAAGCGGTATTCGGTCTACAGTCTCAACAAATACACTTCTGACCTCATCCATCAAACTCCAACCAATGGTACTTGTGTTACACACACTTCTACCTCATCTACCTTTATAACTTATATTGGAAAAACCTGAACAGGTAATCCAACAAATAGGTAGAAACAATTTTATATATATATATATAATAAAAATACAAATACGCTCTCTTAAGATAGACACCACTCCAGAGACTAGGTATTCGCTCAACCTAGTGCTTTGATACCAACTGAGACGATCCGACTTTTTCTTCACAAAAAGTCGTATTATCCTTAAGAAAGAAAGCGATAGAAAAGAGAAAAGAAAGAAGAGAAAGAAGAAACAACACAAGAATCTCAACAGCGGAACGAATAAATTATATTAGTAACATAAGTATTACATAGTATACATCAAATATCAGAGTTACACAGTCAATACATCACATACTAGACAGTTATAAAACATCTGTCTAGTTATTACAACTCAATACATTACAGAAAACACCCAGAGATACCAACACGGCGGAAAACTATATAACTATACGCAGAAGCCTCCTGCTCCATTTGCTCCTCCATAATTCGTCAAAGCTAACCTGAATCCTAACCTGAATTTCCTTGGCTACTCATAAAAATTTGAGTGCCCCAGAGTTAAAGAAAACAGAAATAACTCCGGGTCAGACATGGGTCTGGTGTGAGTAATAGGTTAAAGTTGCTTAACTTTGAAAAGCCTTTGAAAAGAAAAGGTATCACGTAAGACTTCCCACACATAAACATGGAAAAGTTTTTACCTTACTCTAACCAAAGCATTTGATAGGAAATCCAGTGATATTATAATAGTGTCTAAGGTTTTCAAGTAAAATACAGAAATAGCTGGAATGCTTACATTTCACGTTCCAACATAATTGGACACAACTAATACGTACAACACTTATTGGATTTTGGATTCCATCAATGGCAGGGCTACTGGGGTACCGCCCGTCACAGTACGTGGCCTAGATCACCGTACCGAGGAGTACGCCCGCTCCCCTGCAACACAAAGCCGGAACCATTCCTTACTGAACAGTTCCGAACATGACCACCCCGCAGTTATGATCAGCAACCGCACCACTAAGCCGCAATAAGGGACATCTAGACAGAGGTAAATCTCGCTCTCAAGTGGGGGCTACCCACGAAGCTTTGTTGCACCTCCCCTGTTTTAGCCATTCTCGGTTGATGAGGCTTGAGGCTACGATTACCTTTATAGGACATAACACTTAGAATGCTCATCGTCCACCTGACGATGTTCTGAAAGCATTCAATCCATACAAGTTCGTTCTGGGTCCGAACGAAACCGAAGGCATTATCTCGTTACACTCGTTTTGGAATCACCCTCAGAGTTAACGACAATAACCCTTGCACTCTGAGTCTTCATCTTCACTTCATATTCACGACCTAACGTTAATTTGGATCGATGTGGTTTTCGGATATCCAAATATGGAAACCCGATCCCGGTCTCATCGAAATCCAAAACGTGTCTTTTAAGGCCAAGTTGTTTTAGAGTTTAAAACAATTCAATTCATTATCTATATACACACAAAGAGATAATTCACAATACACTAGATAATCAACATTATCATTAACAGATAATTCATATCATAATCAGATAATCCATATTATCATCCAAAAGCAACCAATACACCATATCGCATAACATTTCCCATCTCATAGCTGAGATTACAAACCATACCAGGCAATTAATATAATCCATCAAACATAAGCAATGATCTAATGATCACACCATTTATAATTAATTTAAAATGAATTAAATTAATTATAATCTCTAATTAATTTAAAATGAATTAAATTAATTACTTTATCATCATAATTCTGCTTAATTTAACCATCAATTGATTACAAATCAATTTAAATAATCACCATCTCAATATTCATTTCAATTAATCATTACTGATTAATCATCTCTAATTACAATAAATAATTAGCCTTTAATATTAATTACACAAGTTAATTATATTAATCCCTTTGCAAATAATTAACTTGTAATTTCTTAATTAATTAATTAGCTAAAATTAATTACATTAATCATTTATTCATTATTAATTGTACCTTAATTATTCAATTCTAAATTACATCATTAATTAATTAATTATTTCTAATTACAATTTAATTAATCTCTCTATTTAAATTAATTACATAAGTAATTAATCTGCAATTAAACCACATATATATTAATCACCCTTGATTAATAACCATTCAGTAATTAACTTCCCTTAATTACCCATTCCATAAATTAATTACTCTTAATTCATTATCTAAATTAATCCCTTGATTAATTTCAAAGTAATTTAAATCCAAATTACTTCTATAATAAATGTCCTTAATTACATTCAGTAATTATTAATTAATTAATCCCTTAAGTTATTACAAATCCATAATTTACATAAAGTAATAATCAAACAATCTACAAATGTTTAAATTAATTTAACTTAATTAATCTAAACTAATCACATTAATCAAATTAATTACACTAAGTAATTAATTCATTACTTACTTTCATTAAGTAATTAAACTTAAACAATTGATTATTATTAATTAATTAATTTAATTAATTATCAAAAATTAATCACACTAATTAATTGTTAAATAATCTTAAGTTAATGATCTTCATTAACATTTCTTAATTACTTAATTAAGAGTTAACTTATACAAATCATCATTAATTATCGATTAATTAATATTGATTTACAATTTAATTAATCTCTAATTATTAATTAATTAAGTATTAATTACAATCTTAATTATCTTTAATCACTTGATTAAATAAATTTTAATCATTAATTAAAATTTAATTAACCATCCTATCTCAAATTAATTATTCATTAAATAATTTGAGATTTTGAGGAGATGAACTTTGCAGATTTTCGTAGAAGTTGATATGAAATGTTGAAGAAGATAAAAATGGTTTTGAAGAGCATTTAGAGGAAAAAGTTTCAGCTGAAAATTCTTAGATGAAAATGAAGAAAAGAAAAGGAAATGAAAAGATGCAAGTTATATAACAATATTTTGATTTAAATTAAAATTAAAGGAAAATTAAAATTAAAATTTTGACACATGGCTAAAATGTTAACACTTGTAAATATCTTGCTTAAATACTTAACACATGTTAACTTGCGTCTTAAATTACTTACACATGTCTTTTTAAATGTTTTGTTATTTTAATTAAGTGTTAAAGAAAATTAAACTTAATTAATTAGTTTCATTAACACCTAGTTATGTATAAAACTAATTTCTAAAGAATAAAGCAAAGTGTTCTTATAAATAAAATAATATACAAATAAGTCATTTGACCAAGATACTTTTAAACAATTAAAATAAATTTATAAAAGAAGTTGTAACTTAAATGAATACATGTATTTTAAATCATATTTTAAATTTCATATTAAATTAACAAATCACATTTTATAAATCAATGTTTTAAAAAGAATAACACAAACATTTTTGTAACTTATTTTAAATATTAAAACTTTAATCAAAATATTTTAAACCAACAAAACATTTATCTTATATTTAAAATCATATAGTATTTTATTAAATATTTTTGAAAAGCTTAAATCAAAAATAAATCACAATTCCCAATTTCAAAATATTAAAATTAGGCTACACTAATTTAACAACTTATCTATTTAAAATATATATAAATATATATACATTATTAAATAGAAAATAAATTTATTAGTTTATTAAAAATAAATTCACAAATTAAATATTTAAATAAAGAAGATTATTAAATCAAATCAAATTTATTAACAAAAATTATCAGTTCAATTTAAATTTAAACACAGATTATTAAATTTATATTGTCCAAAATTCTGGGATATTACAAATATATATGTTTTGTTTTAATTTAAAGGAAATAGAAATATAAAGAGTCAAACCTTTTCATATTACCTGTGACTTTTCATTTACTTTGACCTTTCACTTGCTTTTGCCTTTTCATATTGTATAGCCGACCATATCTTTTCGCTACTGCCGTGACTTCCTCTCATATTCACATGAAATATGTTTCTCATCTTCTCCTAAAAACCCACGGCATGAGAAGAAACAAATAAAATTGCAAATGGCTTCCTTTATCTCTTCTCTTATTCACTATTTCAATGATTTTGCTTCCTCCTTTGCAAAGCTTTGCTTGGCCCCACTCTCCCTCATCATCACCGACCATCACCTCCTCCATCTCCAGCTACAAAATCAGCCTCTCCTCTGTCCATGTCAGGCCAAGGCATCCCAAAGATGAAAACACCACAAAAACTCCACACAAACTTGCAAAATCCCTTAAAACTATACATAACCGACCTTGTTTGTCACCATCACCTTCATAGTTCACTTTGGCCACCCCTTAGCCACCACCTCCAGCCATTACATCATCTCTGGCATCAGCTCCAGACCTGTACCCGACATGACCAGATCTGAAGACCCATGGCCGAGCCCAAGCAATGACAAGGCCGAGCCTTGTTGTGACCAAACATCGCCTATTTTGCCTTAACCATTTATCTTCTTCACTTTGTAACTTCTGCCATCACCACCACTTGTGTAGCCATGCTATTTTGATGCCATAAACGAGTTTAAAATGATCATGGCAGAGTATATGCTCCACTTTCGTCAAGCATTTGAGTGGCTAAAGTAAGGTCTAATCATATCTTGTCTTTATTGCTTTTATATTTCAGTTTGTTCAACATTGTTTTGTATTGAATATTCATATGTTATATTGTCTTGTTTTGGGTTGTTTACAAGATGACATATTGGCTCTCTCCACTCATTTGAATCACTAGTCGTTCTGTATCATGCTTGTCGTGCCTTTGGAATCGTTGTGTGTGTCATAGTGGTCTTCAGCTTGAAAAAGGTGAGTCTGTCTCACTCTGACATTTATACTTATGAAATAGTAAATTGATGGCAAGTGTATAGTAATATAAAATGTTTATGCAAGTTAATGTTGATCATATGATATGCTATGCCATGTTATTACCATGTTAAACTGTTAATTATCACCTGACATCTGATATATGACATTATATTGAGATATTGACATTGTTTATATTGTTTATGCATATGTTCACACTGCAAGTTTCCTGTTAGAATAGAATCACTATGGGTTGAAATGATACATACCCGAACGTACTTTAGAATAGGGAAAAATCGTTATGGGCTGAAATGATGGGCCTGAGCGATTTTTATTTATTTTTATTTACTTGGGATTGCGGGTTTGGAATGATGGAACCGGATTTTCTTTTTAAATTGCGGATTGAAATGATACATATCTGTATCACTTGACCTAGATTGGAAAATTATATACAGACCCCGTGGTATGTTTTAAATGATTTTTGTTAAAATATGTACTTTTAAAAGTATGAAATTTTGATTTAAAAATATTTACTTTATGGTTTTAAGAAAATTAAATATTAAGTCTTGAAATTGTGAATTTAAGTACGTAAATTTGAAGTAATTGTGATTTTTGACTTTAAATTTTATTTTAAAATGTAAATAAATAATGAAAATTAAATTTAAAGTTTTAAAATGATATTTTAAGTAAAATGTTAAGCTATATTAAATTTATAAGTTAATAAACGGTGAATTTTGACTTAATAAATGAAAGAAGTTTTTAAATTGAATATTTGATCTTAAAATTTTATGTTGTTAAATCATATGTTAAAATGATTTTAAATGTGAAATTTTGAAGTCTAGAAATATGATTTTCAAGTTATAATAATAAATATTTGGAGTTTTATTATTATTTTTGAAAAGCTAAAAATGAAGTCTGGAATTTTATAGCATTTTCAAAATGCTGTAGTCTTTTGACAGCTTTTTTAAATGCTGTTGTTTTGAATCTAACAAGGTTTGAAATAACTAAATATCTATTACGACATTTTATAAATGTTGTTATTCTTGAACAAAACCATTTTGGAAACTATAAGCTACGATAGCACTTTATAAATGCTGTCGTTGCTATAATTTGACAATGTTTGAAATGTTATAGATTTTAACACTGTTTGAGTTATATTTTAAGTGTTAAATGATTTAACTTTTCAGAATTTATTAATTATGAAATTTTAGAAGTTTTGAATATATCTTAATATTTAAATTTGAATTTTTAAGGAATTTAAAGTTGAATTTGAATTTAAATAGGGTTTACTTGGTTATGTGTTAAATGGAATGAAATGTAATGAGGTAAATGAATTTTTGAATGAAATTTTTAATATAATTTGTAATGATACTTGAAATAATAAATGAATGACTTAATTGATTTAAAAATGATATTTCAATTTGAGTATTTGAATTTGAATTCAAATAATCATCTAATAATGAGGTTTTGAAAGGATCTGATATTTTAATGATTTTGAAATGGTTTGGAAATGATTTGATCTTTATTTTAATAAAGAATATGAATGTGGAATAATATTTTATTTTGATTTATTTGATAAAGGAATATTTGAAGTTTATATTTGTATGAAAAGATATTTGGTTTAATTGTAATTTAAGTTTACTCAAATAATGTTGGATTTATGAAATGAATATTTCAAAACTAAATAATAATGAAATTAGATTTGAGATATGAATATATGGAATTACAAAGTTTAGTTTTGAAAAGTGGGACATTAAAGTTTGGAAATATAATAAAATTGGATTGTTTATTTTGTAGATCAAATCAATATTTGAAATTTATAAGATTTGAAATGTTTTGTTAGAAAACTAAATTGAATTGAAACTGATGTTTTGAATTGAATTAAATTGGAAATTTGAAATTTTGGTTTAATGGAATAAATTTGTAAAGTGTAAAGAATTAAAGGATGATTTCAAATGTATGATTTTGAAATGTTATGATTTTCTAAGTATAATTCTTTCAAGTATTTTTGGTTTCAAAAGAGTTATACTTTGAAAGTATTATGATTTTGAAATGAATATTTGTTTTGAAATGTTTTGGTTTCGAAGTATAAACTATTTTGATTGAATAAATAGTTTTGAAATAAAAAAAAGTTTTGGTTTCGAAGTATAAACTATTTTGAAAGGAATATAGTTTGAAATGAAATGATTTGATCTTTTTTGAAGTATAAACTATTTTGAAATGACCACAGCGTTATAATAACGTTTGGTTGTTAAAGAGACCGTGATCGGAAGTTGTCATACTCTCTGCCAACTCCGAAAACCACTTTAACAACCATGTACGTGGTGGAGATTCCAGAATGAAGTAGGATGGTGGCGACGATCTTGTGGTATATTACGTGGACCCAACTCCCGTGAGTTGGCATAAGGTGGCTAAAACAGGAGCGATCTCGGGCCAAGTGAGGTCATTCCTCCGATCGGACATATTCCTTCGATACTATACTCTTACTTGTGATTGATTAGATGGCCATCCTCCGATTTTGATATGGGAGTGTGTTCCGAGGTGGGCGTATGTGGCTGATGCGTTACCACCAGCCCGTGTGCGTAATTGATATATCTACCATGGCATTGCCTTGTGTGCCGTGTCACTTACCATACCGAGCCTTTACTACGAGTTTGTTTTTCTCCCGTACCCCGTGGAGTATTTAGGGTAGTCCCCCGATATGGAGATATGCTGATACTGGATGGACTACTGGGATTATTATGTGTGAAGGGTGATATGGGTAGCCCGGAACGCTATTTAAAAGTATGTTTATTTTACTATAGGCATTATTATAATAGCGCAATATTACTACATAGTAAATAGATTAACGAATCCTTAAAGGATGGGCGATCCCAAGCATCCTTTAAGTTACTGATGCATTTTTGTTACTGTTCACTTGAGTTGATTTACAGTTCATAAGTATTTATGTCCTGACTCAAGTGTTTTGTGTTTTGCTTTACGCTCGAGTCAGATTGAGTGAGTTAGCGTTCAAGATTCACCTTTGGAGTTGGAACTTTCCTTGAAGATCCAGCCATCTGTTTTGATTTCTGTATCCAGTGGTTTCAGTAATGTATTCTGGTTTGTACCTGATGTATCTTGTTACTCTTCTGTTGTATCTTATTTAACTCTGATGTATCTTATTTTTATATAATAGCTTCGTGAACTACTATCTCTTTTAATTCCACTGCATTATTATTTACTCTGTGTCTGTGATTTGCCAAATTTTATTTACAACGTGGTATTTTGAGCAATTCAAGTCCGATATGTGTGGATGCGAATGGTTGAAAATACCTAGTTGTTACGGTAAATGAGGTGGATGAAGATTTGTGGTTTTGGATGGCCGAAAGATGAGGTTTTGAAGGTAATTGCAGAAAAATGTTTCCAGGTTTGCGACGACATGCTTGTTTCAGCTCAACGACGGCTAGCGATTGCAATCGACGGCTGTTTGGTTTTCAGGTTAGTTATGGCTAGTGTCAGTTGGCGGCGGCTTTTCAACTTTCAGGTTAGTGATGGCAATCGATAGCTTGCCTGTTCAATATTTTGAAAATCGAACTCGGAATTGAGATAAATCGAAATGGTTTAAATTTGGAAATGGAATTTAAATTAATTAGAAAGTGGAATTTAAAGTAAATTGGAAATGGAGTTGAAATTATCTTGAAATTGGAATTTAAATTAATTTGGAATTGGCGATGGAATTAAGTTGGAATTTGAATTTAAATTAATTTGAATTTGGAATTGAAATTAATTTGGAACTAGAATTGAAATAAATTTAGAATCGACGTACATTCGACTTGAAATTGGAATTGAATCAATTAAAATCGAAATTTAAACTGGAATTGATTTAGATTGGAAAATTTGGAAAGTGAACCTGTTTTACTTTGAATCTATTTTTAAATGATTATTTTAGTATAAAATATTTCAAATCTATTTTCTTTAAATATTCAAACTATTTTGATTTCCCAACTTTTATACTACATAGACCATTTTAAATACTCAAATTATTTTCTATTAAACTTTTTTAACTATTTAACTATTGTAAAACTATTTTAAAACTATTTTCTAAATTTCAAACTGGTTAAAAGGGTGGAATGTTTAGATTTTAATCTTTGATTTAAATACAAAATGGGTTAAAGTGAAATTATAACCAAAATTGTAATTTGAATCAAGTTTTGAAGTGATATTAATATATCGAATTGAATTGACATGTTTAAGTAAAAATATGATATTTGAAGCGAATATGTAATTTTGGTATCAAGTACGAATTGTTTTTGAAATGTAAAAGTACCAACAGGTGTATAAAATGATGTTTGTTTGTTAAAGAGACCGGGGCCTCTTATAGGCATATTCTCTGTCAATATTGGAACCACTTTGACAACTCTGTACACGGTGGATGATATCCAAAATGTAGTGCTTAAATTGACGACTTTTGCTGAAATGAACTAAGAGAACAATGATGGATAGCCTTGACATTCATGTCATAATTAAAATGACTAAAATAGGAGCCTATATCGGGCCATTGAGGTTAGCTACTTCTAGCGACGTTGATTCCTCGTATTACTATTGTGATTTCATATTCGATGGTTGCCTCTCTTTTTTGTTTGGATTGATTATCGCGGTCGACCATGGATGGGTTATGAAAAGTCAGAATAGGTAAGCTGGTAGAATCCTACCTTGGTCATTGCATCACGTGTCTTGTCATATTTACCCCTATTCGAGCCCATTGCGACTTTGGTTTAAAACTGTAACAATGTGTTAAGGTAAATCAATGTAAAGTCTTAACGCTATTTTGATATTTATTTTATTGTTAGACATTACCTATTACAGTGTATACTATTATATATAAATAGTTTAACTGGTCCTTAGGAGATGGAAAAACCCGTAACATCTCTTAAGTTATTGCATTCATATTTTTTGATATTGATTTGATTTACATAAGAGTATTTTAATCCTAACTCGAAAGTTTTGTCTTTTCATTATCCTAGAGTCAGTCCTAAGTTTTTTTAGCGTCGAAAATTATTCTGCGGAGGACAAAGATGAAGATTTGGTATATTATTATTATTATATCTTGATCATGCTATTCTACCTTATTGATTATTTATCCCTGCTGTATATTTATAACTCTGATAAGTGTGTATAGATTATAATCAAATGTATAGTAAACAACTTTATGAATTGCTTATTTGATTATTATATTTTATCGTTTCAGCTGTGAGATTTTGTGTTTGTTTTCTTCTTCTTTTTTTACTTTCTTGTTTAACCCCATTGATTACCTACATTCTGAATTGTTTAAGTCGGACACGTGGATTCTTGTCGATTTAAAACTTCTGAAATGTGGGTCATCACACTGCATTTGCTGCAGAGAGCTGTAACGTGAGACTTGGTTTATGTACGGATGGATTTTCACACTTCTCTCAATTTGGTAGTAAATATTCATCTTTTTCTATTATCGTTACTCCTTATAATTTACCTCCATGGATGTGTATAAAAACTCAATATATGTTTCCGGCTGTTGTTGTTCCTCACCCTGATTATCCAACACAAGGAATCGATGTTTATTTATAATCATTCATAGGGAAGTTGAAAACATAATGGCATGAAGAAGTTGAAACATGCAACATTTCGAGGAAAAAAGAATTTTTGTATGTTCGCTTCTTCGTTATGGACAGATAGTGATTTCCCTACATATAAGATGATTTCAGGTTGAAGTACAGCTGGTCGTCTAGCTTGCCCTTATTGCATGGAAGAAACACGAGCATTTTCTTTACGACATGAAAAGAAAATTTCATGATTTGATTGTCATAGGTGTTTTCTCCATTCCAATCAAACTTTTCGAAGAGATAAATTTTTTTAAAGCTTATAGAGAAGATAATATGCAACCACCAAAGGTTTGGTCAAGCGAAGAAATATATGAGATTGTGAAGGACTATTCGAAAATATATAAAACAGGAGTGCAGACTGAAATATCAGGTAAATCGGACATTCATAATTGGTGCAAACAAAGTATATTTTTTGAGTTACCATATTGGAAAGATCTCTTACTCTGACATAATTTAGACGTGATGCACAACGAAAAAAGTGTATTTGACATCGTGTTTAATACCGTTATGAATATAAAGGGCAAAACTAAGGACGAATTGAATTTAAGATTTAATATAGCACACTTTTGTAAACGTCCTGAAGTATGTTACGAACTAGACAGCAAGCAAGTAAAACTCATGCTAAAGTGGGTGGAAGGACTAAGATGTCCTGATGGGATTTCTTCTAATTTCCGTATATATGTTGACTTTAAAAACAATAAAAAGTGGGATGAAAAGTCATGATTGCCATATCATGATGGAATATTTATTATCGGTAGTTTTTAAAACAACTGTTGCCTATAAAAGTATGTAGTGTTATAACAGAATTGAGTATGTTTTATAAACATCTTTGTTCGACGACGTTAAAAGTCGACCGTATATGAAAACTTGAAGTATAAATCCCTATACTGCTTTGCAAACTACAGAAAATATTTCCTTCGGGTTTCTTTAATGTAACAGAGCATTTTCCTGTTCATCTTCCATACGAAGCATTTCTTCGAGGTTATGTGCAATATGGATGGATGTATTCATTTGAGAGATAATACCGACTATCCATAATATTTATGTTATTCTAAAATGAAGTGAATCAATTTTTTAATACATCATTTGAGAAATTTAGAATTGAAATAATTTTCTAATAGGTACTTGAATCATCTGAAGAAAAAAGTTAGACAAAAAACACAAGTTGAAGGGTTGATTTGCAAATCATATCTTGAAGAAGAAGCTTCATTCTTTTTCTCTCCTTACTTCAGTGACTATGTGAATTTATCATTTGTAAGTGTTTCTTGTAATGATGAAGCCGTTGAACAAGATTCCTCTCAATCAATGTTATCTTTTTTTAGACAACATGGCAGACATGTTGGAAAATGTGTCGGAATATGGATAGATGATAGAGATTACCATATATCACATACATATGTTCTTCTTAACTGTGTTGAATTCGCACCATATGTTAGGTAATAACAAATTCATACTTATTTCAGTTATACTTACATGTTACTTATAATTGAACATATTGCATATATGTTCCCAGTATATATGAATCACGACATCCATCTGGAGATCTCGGTAAATACTTTGCTAAATGGTTTTCGAACTATGTTCATGATCCAAGAAACAGTGTCGTTGATGAATAATTACAACATCTTTCACTCGGACCAAAAAGAAATGTCAAGACTTATCCAATATTCTTCATTAATTGATTTAAATTCAACACCATAGATCATGATGCTGACAAATTGACATATAATAGCGGTGTATTTGTTAAAGGTAGTAATGATCCAGGTGAACACATAAAAGATTTTTATGGTGCCTTAACACAAGTTTTAGAATTGACATATTATATGCAACCCGTAGAAAAAGTTTTTTTATTCAAATGCAATTGGTTTAGCAATGTTCTTGGTTCTGGAATCACCGTGCACAAAGATTGTAAGCTTATTGAAATAAAGCAAACCTCACATTATTAAGTATGACCTTTTGTATTAGCCAAGCAAGCATTATAAGTTTATTTTGCTCCGTATCCATCCTTAAAAAAAGATGAAGCAGATTGGTCGACTATTTTTAAAACAAAGGCAAGATTACATTTGATGCAACTAATATTCCAAACGAAGCAGTGTATTAAGCGGAACTTGAGCCAAATGATGAAATAGTAATAATTGTGACATTGATGTAGGGTTGTTGAATGATGAATCGAATGAACTAATAGAAGCCTTTGAGAACACACACTACACCATAAATGATATTTTGATACGACTTAAAGCCATATCTAACCCTGATAGATACGGTTCAAAGCCGTATAAAAATATACCGTCGTTACCGTTTAGATACGGCTCTTAGCCATATCTACTGTGTCATTTACATACGGCCCTTAGCCGTACCTAAATGAAAAATTAGACACAGCTAAAAGCCGTATCTAGTTGACACATTAGATACGGCTAAAAGCCGTACCTAAGTCTTCTGTGAGATACGGCTTTTAGCCGTATCTAATTGAACAATGAACTGCTGCCTATTTGTCAGCTAGATACGACTTATGGCCGTGTCTAACTAGACATTTAGATACGGCTTTTAGCCGTACCTAATGGATCAATTACCTGCTCAGATACTGCACATATACCATGGACATACAGCAGTAGTTCATATCCAATACCACATATATAATCATTCCGAGACATAAAAACAAATAATATTATAGACAGTGCACATTCAAATGATTCAATAATCTGCATTGCAATGCGTAATAACTTAACAATATCATTACATAATACGGGTATATACTACATGCTAGCATTTGACACATTAGTACATTGCAGTATAATATGGATACTACATACTACATAGCTCATAGCACTACCACTAAGTATGTTACAGTTGTTAATACTTAATAATTAATAACATTACATAATACAAATGCGAGGGAGCAGTGCAGCAACTCAACTCAGCAATGCATATGTCATCAGAAAGATCACCTGCAGCCAGATTTGTGATAGAAAACAGGGTTAGCATAAAAAACCGATTACAATTGAACAGAGCATAAAAACACAACAACATAAAAAACACTGCAGCATAAAAAACACGGCAGCATAAAATTGATTACAATTGAACAGAGCAGCATACAGAGGAGCATAAAAAACACTGCAGCATAAAAGTATTCATCTATAGAAAATAATACAGCAAGAAAAGTAATCATTATGGCAAGGCCAAGCATTCATTACACTAACAGAAATCTGGATAAATGAAGCAGCATGGATCTTATTTCATGTTCAGAAAGCAGTTCAGAACAATACACATCTAATGAAAATGGAATCATAAACAATAATCCACATCGAGATAATGCTCTTTTTCATTCACAAAATATTGATTGGAATGCAAATTCAATTGATAGTTCGAGAGGGATTGAAACAGAAAACATACTTGAGAAACAAAAAAGCGATCTCGGTGGTTTGACAAGGAACATACAGGCTTTGGAAATAGAATTGCAAACACTAAGAAAACAGACAGTGATGGAGAAAAGACGAGGTGAGGATATTTTCAGAGAATTAAACACTCTAAAAGTAGAAAGAGACTTCTAAAGGGAATGTGAAGATCTTAAGGCATGGAAGAAAAGAGCAGTACTGTACTCGCAAAGTGAAAATTCTGAATACATGATAAAAGAAAGGAACAAATATATGTATGACGAGAAAAACTTAAATACTAGTATTACATCAGAAATGCAGAAGATGCAAGATGCAAACTCTGAGTTGATGCTTAGTGTGAGAGATCTGGAAGAGCATCTTGAACAGAAAAGCAAAGAAATGACATGTACATTTGAAAAAAAATAGGACATGATATACAATGATTACTTTACATATTCTAGAGATTCAGGAGACCAAGATAAAGAGTGTGATGAGATGGCGTGTTCGCAAGAGGAAAAGTTATTTTACCTGAAGAGTGAACTAGAATTATGCAAGAAAGACCGTGAAGACTTGCAAGTCAACATGGAACAGCTAGCGTTGGATTACGAGATATTAAAACAAGAAAATCATAGCATCTCTTCAAAATTAGAGAATGCATAACTGCAACTCAGGTTGTAGTATGAATGTTCAGCACATACAACCATTGTTCATGATCTTGAATTTCAAATTGAGTTCTTAGAAAAGGAACTTGAGAAACAATCTAAGGAACATGAAGCCGATTTGGCAAACGTAATACAAGCCAAAGTTAAAGAAGAGCGAAGAGCTATACAGGCAGAGGAAGAATTAAAAAAACAAGATGGATGAATGCAAACACGATCGTACAACTTCAACAAGAACTAAAAGATCTTTCTTCACAATTTTTAACATTAATCTGTGCAAACGAAGAAGTGGTGATGGGGACACTAGACAAATGTAGAGTGCCGCACCTACAGAATTTCTACCTAACTTCATTAGTAAGGAAAAAGACTCAAGAATTGTCATCTGTGAAGAGCCAAAACCAAGTAAAATGTCATCAACTTCTGAGCCGAATTGATACCAAAACAAAGAAATTGATAAGCTATAGAAGGAACACAAAGATTATCTCAAAAACCTTAAATTAACAACTGATATACGATATGCATGCATTTAGTATACACAAAAACATAACAAAACAAAAGATAATGTGTGTTTAATTACTTTATTTTTAAGAAAACCTTTAAACAAGAAAACATGACCATGCTACTATGTGCTTAAAATCAAAAAAGTCTGCTAAAGTATACTATAACACATGAATCTATGGTACTGCTGTATTAGTTCAAACTAGAGGACCTATTGCTATATGTTTAAATTAAGAATTTCAGATTTAATTACCCAAAAATGTGCAAAATACTGTTCGAACATCAGGTCCAAGGAAACAAATTTGGTGCAGCATGCTAAAGATGTTATAAGACTGGAACTTGGTGCAACATGTTATAAGACTAACTTATCGAATTTGGTGCAATATGCTAAAGATTTTCAAAAAACAATACATAATAAAATATTAACATAAATAGAAAATATACCTGCTCCAATGTATAAAGATATCGAATAATACACTTCGGATGGCATACATATCCACCCACTCCAACATCAGCAAACGTCTGTGTGAATTGATGATTTATTTTGCTGGTTCTCTCATCTTGTCCAACACCAATTTTTCATGTGTGGATGGTACAGATTTTCCATGGATTTTGGACGATGTAGAATCTCGGCATACAGCTTCTGTTGCAATAAAGATGTCTAGATCTATCCAACAAAATAATTGCTTGAAAGCAACTAAAAATAGAAAGCTTGTAATAAATACCTGTTGCTATTATGTCTAAACAGAGTTAAGGATTTCACATTTTGATTGTTCACTACATTGGTCGAATTCTGGAATTGAGAAGCAACGAATTCAGGAGCATTGAATTATGTGGCACGTCCTTCATCAAAAGAATTGATCGGTATGCGAATTCCCTGTCGATGTTTCCCACCATGTTGATGAGAACCTCCATTTGCCCAGACAAATTTCCCATTGTACCTCCAAACTTCCCACCCTCATTTTTAACTCATCATGCTCTCTATGAACATGTCTGAGTCGTTTCTCTGCAATGGCACAATCCTTAACTTTAGTATTTGGTATAACGGTCCCAACACCGTGGCTCCTACCCCTTGCATCCTTACCAAGCACTTGTGATAAGATGTCTTCATCCACCGTTAATTTTTCTTCATCACTATCAGTGATCTTTTCCTTCGCTTTCGCAATTTGATCCTAAAATATGATAATACTTATATGAATAAGGAATTTTAAAGAATAAGCAAGTTAGTATTTGTTTAACTTACGAAGTATGAAGAAGTGGCATCTGATATGCTACCATCTTTTATCGTGTGTGTCTTCTCCCATACTTGACGACGACTGATATTTGTTGATGGACTGGCAGCGATCTGCAATACATAAAATATGTTAGTTGCGATTTTGACCATTTTTGAAAGAAAATGAATATAAATTACCATTTCTTGTTCTATTTTAGCGTGACTATTACGTCCTGCATGGTGATCATAACTGAGCAATGCTCTGTTCTTTTTGCCTGACTCCCTTCTTCCGCTCTCTTCAGGCGTTGCTTCATTTTTTATCAACTGTTCCCAATCTTCTTGAGCAACTGTAGGTGGGCAATTTTCAACCGTTCTTTGTCATTTTTGAAAGTGTCATAATAAGATGCACTCAAAATTTTCTTGTATCTCCTAAAAGCCTCGGCTATTCTCTTTAAAAACATATCCTTTGAAAGCGGATCGAGCTCATAAATTTTCTGCAAAATTTTTATCAGTATAAGCATTAGCATATACACATAACATATATAAGCAATCAACTGAGACCTTTAAGCTTCCTTTTTTTCTTTTCCTTTTCATTTGTTCTTTGACATATTTATTACCAGTAAGCAATGATATTATAACTGATACTAATATACTTCTTTGACATATTTGTTATCAATAAGCAATGACAATTTTCGGTACACCACATTGTACATGTTGTAAACTTCCATGTTCTTTAATGGAAAAGTCAGTCATTTAACCTTTAGCTTGCCACAGATTAGATCATAGGATACTCTTTGTGCTAAATGTGCAATAAGGTTATAATTTCATCTCATTCTACAGTAGCTAGGTCCTGATATTCGACAAATTATGTGTATTTTTGAGTAATCTTGTCCCCTTACAGAGAATCTCAAATGGAAGAACAATATGATATACAAGTATATTTATCCCAAAAGCAAGGCGATGACAAACTATATGTCAATTAAACAACACCCTCCAGGAATCAATTGTAATGTGTCATTATTATGCTGATCGCTAAGTAGATCAAATTACTTGCTATTAACTGTTATAATAGTATGGGATCATTCGGAAACAAGGGCTCTACTGATTACATAGAGCTTTTCAATTGCTAAATTTGTTATGCATCCTTCCCATATAGCCTACTAACAGCACGAGCACGAGAGAAACGTTCACCTAAGTGCTTTTACATAATTGATCTAAAAAGAGTCTACATATAGATAGATCATCTAGACGAAATAGAGAAAGTGCATCTGGTACACCTTTTATTTAACAAACATAATAGTCAGATGTATACGTATATTAAATAATGTAGCTGTTCAAATTCAACAAAAAACTTAATACAAATTGTCACTCAAAAACTCCCCAAAGCACCCAAAGTATGCATCATCAATGGACACAACCAAGTAAATTTAGGAGGCATGGTAGTAAAATAGAAAAACACAACTTAGGCAGCAGCAACCACAAACATCGACGTAATTCTTTAAGAGGCATAGGAGCAACGCTAAAAATCCAGCTCGGGAGTACACACATGAGTGATTCAATACTCGAGTGATTCGAAAATATGTACCAAATATGTACCAATATATGCATTAAAGGCCAATACTTGAGTGATTCAAAAATATACTGATACAGAAATACTTCTTTGACATAGTTGTTACCAGTAAGCAATGATAATTTTCTGTACACCACATTGTACATGCTCTTCCAGGTTCTTTACTAGAAAAGTCAGTCATATGACCTTCAGCTTGCCACAGATTAGATCATAAGATACTCTTTGTGCTAAATGTGCGATAAAGTTATAATTTCATCTCATTCTACAGTAGGTAGGTCCTGATATTTGACAAATTATGTGTATTATTGAGTAATCTTGTCCCCTTACAGAGAATCTCAAATGGAAGAACAGTATGATATACAAGTATATTCATCCCAAAAGCAAGGTACTGACAAACTATATGTTAATTAAACCACACCCTCCAGGAATCAATTGTAATGTGTCATTATCATGCTGATCGCTTAGTAGATCAAATTACTGGCTATTAACTGTTATAACAGTATGGAATCATTCAGAAACAAGGGGTCTACTGATTACATAGAGCTTTTCAATTGCCAAATTTGTTATGCATCCTTCCCATATAGCCTACTAACAGCACGAGAGAAACGTTCACCTAAGTGCTTTTATGTCATTGATCTAAAAAGTTTCTACATATAGATAGATCATCTAGATGAAATAGAGAAAGTGCATCTAGTACACCTTTTATTTAACAAACATAATAGTCAGATGTATACATATATTAAATAATGTAGTTGTTCAAATTCAACAAAAAACTTAATATAAATTGAACACTCAAAAACTCCCCAAAGCACCCAAAGTATGCATCATCAATGGACACGACCAAGTAAATTTAGGAGGCATGGTAGTAAAATAGAAAAACACAACTTAGGCAGCAGCAACCACAAACATCGATGCAATTCTTTAAGAGGCATAGGAGCAACACTAAAAATCCATCTCGGGCAATACACACATGAGTGATTCAATACCTGAGTGATTCAAAAATATGTACCAAATATGTACCAATATATGCATTAAAGATCAATACTTGAGTGATTAAAAAATATTTATACAAGTATTCAGATATGGAAGCTAATTGAGTGATGGGTTTATAGTTTAAATTGGTTCCAAACAAAAATATTTACTTATCACCAGTTCGTTCCAAATGTTGTCCTTGTATATTCCTGGTACTTTATCCCAACTTATATATTATATCAGCACATGAGCTGTTACTAGTTTACCAAACATAGTTGCGATTTTTCCAGCATTATCTGAGACCAAAATACAAAGTAAGTTTTGATCAACTTTCTTCGCCTCTGAACATGACAAATGTGAAGATGTTGGATTTTCTGACATAGTTTCCTGCAAAATATAATATTACTAACTATTAGTACACAGTACAACTACAGATTATTATATACAAAAAGAAAGAAATACCAACGGTGCATTTATCAATCTAAATACATGGTTCATGCATTATCATTAATCAAACTAAATAATGGCATTTACAAAATAAATTAAGTGGAAATCCTTTTCAATGCATGAAGTATTATCTTCTTCTCAAATGACACGCATCCTCTCAGTTCATTAATGTGAATAATTCATAAACAAAAGGAGTACAGTAAGTAAAATATTTTTTTACCATTCTTATTTTTTTATGCCCTTCTTTGTTTTCACTTACCAATTTGCATACACTTTTAGGATGTATGCTTTCTCTTTGCATTTAGAAAATACATGAAACTTGTTAGAATATTTTTGGGTGAAGGCTAGACCATGAAAAAGCTTATAATAACATATAAAATTAAAGAAATCATGGTTCCTTTGTCACTATAATCATAAATATTGGCTGTAAACTTCATAAGTTCTGTCTGAAAGGTGTGAAACCTAGAGCCATGCATGTTGGTAGAAAAATTAGTGATCTGATACCATATGTTACTTAACAGCATCAACCTCCTGCATGGCTAAGAGTTAAATCAGTTTATTCATATGCATCTAAGGTACAAAATATTTTAACCATTATGATTGAATGTGTCTATCTAGTAGAGTGGAAATCCATTCTTAAAAGAAAATATAACTCATTTCCTATGCATTAATGCAATCAATGTAAAAGCAAATTATGAACTTAAGTATATAAAGATGAGATAAAAGACTTGATACTCCATTATTCATGCTCAATAATTCCATAAAAATATATAGTCAAATAGGAAATTAAAATTTTAAATGGTGCATATGAATCTACATTAGTGAAATCAAATTCAAAACAAATTTTAACACAAAGTATGCAGATCTTTGAAGCAAACACAATGCAAATTCATCTTACAACATGAAAAGATAAAAGCAGTCATATATATGCACAAACATAAAGGGCACATTAGCATTATTGCTGTGATCTTTTGTTATAGATAATGAAATGGGTGAATCATAGAAACCTTCTCATAAATATGATAATACCTCAATTTTGTTGGTTTTAATGTGTTATCTCCATACTGCTCACTTTAGAAATAATATCAAGGTGAAGGAAGATTGAAGATGCATGGTCAATCTTGGATCAAGCTACATTAATTTGATATATAGATGGTATAAATACATTGGGAAAAAATGAACTTTGAGCTCCAAATGTTCACCAAACAAAACAAAATAACTATAAAATTTCTCATGCATGTTCCCATTATCAATTTGAAACCAAAAAAATCAAAAAAAAAATTTTAGAAAAACATTTATTGATCCCCTTTTCTTGTTTTGGTTTAAAATACAAATTTTAATTCCAGCATCAGATTATGAGTTAGATTGAATTTTCGAAAAATAAATATACTTCTCCCTGAAAATTGGTATGAATCTGATTACAAAATTGAAGAGAAATAAACTAAGACAAAAGTAGATGTTAAATAATCACTCAAATTAAATTCAACAATAAAAAAGTAAACTCCGACCTCTCAAGTTACGTTTATCCTAGAAAGAAATTGCAAAACAAATCACTGTACTCACTTCCGTTTCTTGTTGATTTAAAATAATAGCGGGATTGGAGATTTTCTCTGTCGGATCTTCACTGCTCTAGATAAAAGAGTCTGACTATGGGGATAATGGAACGAGATTAGTTGCATTGTATGGTTTTGTTTGAAGAAAGAGGACTGATATTTCTCCCCTAAAAGAAATGGTTGGTTGGAGGGTGAAGAACGTGGATAAGAACGTAAGAAACGCAAGTAAAAGGGCATTTTAGGTATTTCAAAACCATACATACACACAATCGTGCAATTAAAAATACACAGACATGCAATCATGTGATGTACGAATACTAATAAATTAACATATGAATTTGGTAATATAACGACCCAGAATTTCGGTCATTTGAAATTCGTATATTTAATTAATTTTAAATATTTAAAAGTTAAGTTTATAAGCAGAATAGATTATATTTCGAATATAGTGATTTAACTGGATAATTAAATTGTTGATTTAATATTTGAAATTGAGTAAATAATTGGAAATTGGATTTAATGTGAATGAAAGTGATTTATAAAGTTGAATTAAATTCCATTTGAATTAAAATGATGTTATAGAACTTTTAAAATGGAACTAAAAGTTAATCTACAAAAATTGAATATTTTAATATTTAATCAACGAGTAAAAGTGGTCATTTTTCAAACAGTCTCGGATTGCGACGAAACTAGTTTCATCGGATCCATAATGTTAAATTATTGTAAGATTTTAAATTTGTGTCAATTGGATTTACGGTTTGTCCGAGGCAAGCTAAAACGCATAGAAATTGGTTTAAGTGAATTTTAAATCTAAATAGTCGATTCGAAAACCTGTCTTCCAAATACGATCGAACTGGCTCCCGATATTATTCCATTGCGCTCGGAATATGGGTAAAACATTACAAACGCCAGGCAACACGCTTCGTTTGGAGTTCGAAATTTTTTTGGATGAATAGTGCACGAATATTTTCTATAAAATGCCCTAGTTTTTCACAATTTTCACTAAACCCTAATGGTGCTAGGGCTAGCCGCCACCTACATTCTAACGGCCAGAATTTCGTTTCGATCTTCCTCATTTTTCTTCCTATCCACACATTGATTCGAAAAACCTTCAATTGCAAACTTGTAGAAGGGGATGAGATCTACGTTTCCAACGGTGGTGATCATATAATTCGCGATGTGGAGAGGGCTAGGGGATCGCATCCATCATGAGTTTGCACAAATTTTTCTCGGCCTACGTGTAGCCGAGCTCATCGTGGTTCTAACCGAAGGTGGCTCTCGTGATGGGCAATCGAACGATGGCCCCTGATCGTTGTTTAGATCGTCGATGGCTGTGCGAAAATTCAAGATGAAGTGGCGGTGATGGGTTTACTTCATACGAACATGAATTACTTGATAAACGAAGAAGAAGGATGCGCATGGTTAAGATCTAGGGCAAGTGAAATCGAACGGATATGATAAAGTGAGGTTTTTAAAAATAAAATAAAAGTTGAAATTAATTTATATATATATGATTCGTAAATCTTTGAAACATCGTATCTTTTTCATACGAGGTCCATTTCGCACGAAATGAATTGCGTTGGGTTCGTTTGGTGTTAACTCCCATTTTGAAGCGACCTAAAATGTAATGCGACCTAGCGACCTATCGCTACTTCGCGACCTAACGACTTAAAGCACCTAGCGACCTATCGCTACTTCGCGACCTAATGACTTAAAGCACCTAGCGACCTATCGCTACTTCGTGACCTAACGACTTAAAGCACTTAGCGACCTAACTACAGAAAGTTCAACATGACCTAAGGATATGTACCGATCTAAAGTATGGAGCGACTTAAAAAGGATAACGACTTAACGACCTATAATAGGTCGCTTGCGACCTAAGCAGATGGAGTAAAATCCCTATGCCGCTTCACTTATACCATGGTCTGCTAAGTCGACCACGACCTACTGCTTACTAGCTCGTTCCAGAGTTAAGTGCAATGTTATTCAACCATCTTCAGGAAAAAGCTTGCGACCTACGACCTATGATAGGTCGCTCTTGACCTATCACTACGAAGATAAATCTCAATACCGCTTCACTTATGCAGCTACCAGTTGGGTCGTTCACGACCTAGGACTTGCTTGCCAATGTGTCCAAACGAACAAACACACCCCAGTTGAGTCGCAACCCATGTCTGGTAGGTCGGCCACAACCTACGACATATCTTAGGTCGGTCACGGCCTACAACCCAGCATGAGAATTCTCTATAAATAGAGGGCTAACTCCAACATGAAGAGGACTTTTTGGATCATTTCTTCATGGCATTGGAACTTCACTATCTTCAAAGCAAGCTGCACTTCATCACTTCAAGCTCACGCAAGACATTTAGACCAAACTTCACACAAAGATTCGGAACATTCAATCATGGATTCAAAGAACTCTGTGGCATTGAAGTTTTCTCTAGCTACTTGTCTTTTTGAATTGAATTGGATTGTAATTGAAAGAGATTGTAATAAGTTGTAATTCAGTCAGCAATAAAAATGATTGAAGTGGACATAGACTTGATCATAAGCCGAACCACTATAAACTCTGTGCTCATTTACTGCATTTTCTGTTACTTACTGTTATCTCTTGATTCCCGTATTCACGGGTGGTGCTTTCACATCACTTCTATACACACCGGGGTGTTAGCGTCAGATTTTCACGTTAACATTTTTGGTGCTTTCACTGAGAATTGAACTCAGGATACTTCCATCATTGCTTCGCAAAGGTCTATTGAAAGGATTTCTTTTAAAACTAGGAGTTTATTGGAAATAATGGCTCCTGGAAGAAGACGAAGTTCTGTAAGGTCCGATAATGTTCAAGGGAACACAGCTACCTCTCTTCCTTCAAGCCAAGCAGCCCCGACCGCTGGAGTTACACGAGCGGAGCTGGATGCCGTGATTTTGGGACTGAATCAGCAGTTGAATGCTCAGAATGCGCAATTGGAAGCCCAGAATGCCCAGAATGCCTTGATTATGGATAGGTTAAACGCCCTGCTTGAGTCTAATCACCAACGACAGGATAATGAAGCAATCTATGCTGAAGATGCCCGTGACCCCCAAGAGAAAGATATTCCTCAAAGAGCAGACAACACCGCTGCAAGGGCACCTTCTCAAGCTGAAGGGTCAAGACCACAGCCAACCTTTCAAACTTCCGAAAGAGCAGCTAACTTCTTACAGGCAAAGTCTCAACACGACGAGGAGTATCTATCAGGAATGGTCCGCTCAATCATGAAAGAAAGCATGCGGAGGCACGAGGATGAAAACGATTGGGGGTTTGCTCCGAGCAAGACTCCGTTCACTGAAAGGATTTTAAAGGCGGAGTTTCCCAGGAAATTTGTACCTCCTACCATCCCAGCCTATCGAGGGACAAGTGACCCTAACCAATTTCTATACAGATACGATTGGCATATGACTGGGCACGAACGTCGGATGAGATTAAATGCCGATATTTTCCAGTATATTTAGAAGGGGTGGCTTTGCTTTGGTTCACCAAGCTACCAGTTCGATCTATAGATCAATTCTCCGATTTAACACGAAAGTTTAAAGAACAATTCAGATTGTATGCATCAAAGGCAAAAGATATAATGTCATTGTCCAGTCTAGAACAAGCACCCGGAGAACCTATCAGGTCCTTTTTGAACCGTTTTAATATAGCTTTAGCCGAGGTAGACAACGTGGAGCCCCGAATGATCCTCACATACTTAATGCGGGCCATCGACAAGTCAAGTGAATTTGGGATATGCCTTAAAATGAAGGAACCAAACTCACTCGAGAAGTTTTATAAAAAAGCCGACGAATTCATACGCCTAGAAAACCTCTCGATGCCAGCAAAAGCAGTGGTGGCCGAAATCAAGAATAACGATGTCATCACTAACAAGAGAGGATCTGGAAACCAGAAAAGGGAGAGTGATGAAGGAAAGAGGCAAGGAAATAAGAAAAAACCTCGACGTTTTAATCCTTCAGATTTCACCCCCTTAACTGATACACCGGAAAGAATCTTCTTGGCAACGAAGGATGTTATCAAGTACCCTAAACCACCTGAGATGGGGAGAGGGGCAGTGCAAAATGGAAAATTCTGTTGATTTCACAACCAACCCGGTCACGATACTGATCAATGTCGCCAGTTAAAGAGTGTGATTGAAGAATTGCTGAAACAGAATAAACTTCAACGATATGTGAAGAAAGACAAAATTTCCCAACCTCGTCCACTCAGGGGCAACCATGTCCTCCTTATCGACCCGGTTCAAGCAACAGAACTACGGAGCAAGAATCCGAGAAGCTAGTCATTGACTGACACGTGAATCGCAAAATCATGGGATAACATTCATTTACACCCATATTTTACTTGATAGCGTTGCTTAATTTTGTAAAATGATCGTGAATGTATAATTCTTGTACTGTTAGCTACTACAAATGTGATGTGAATCAGTAATGAGCAATTATAAATTTTGTATTCTTTAATACTGTTAAAATGCCTGTATCATTTCGATATGAAAATATTACTAAAAGTGTCGATTTAGTATTGCTGGTTATTGAAATAAAGCTGGCTCATCCAACATATCACAAAGCGAAGCGATCCCTACAAATCATGAAGTGAACGAATGGCAAGTCAAAAATGTTCCGAATTCAAGTATTTCGAAAGAAGTGCAATTTGCAAACGATTGAGGACTCCACCAAAGAGGGCACCTTTCTAATAAGAAAGTTCCGAGCTTTTGCTAACCAACCACGATCGTTTGTGTAAACGAACATCTGGTGGAGCAGCTTGCATCTGCCTCATGGATTCATTCAGCAATAAGGCACATTTCTTTAGCAAAAACAAACGAAAGAACGGGACATGTACTTGAAGTATTGTGAGGGATTGCTAAGAAGCGCAGGGTATAAAGACACAAGATCCAGCGCTACTCTTTAGAGTTCAAAATACTTTAAAGTCCGAATACTTCTCTTTGGAGACCCAATGCTACTCTTTAGAGTTCAAAATGCTCTTTAGATTCCAAATGCTTCTCTTCGGATACCCAATGCTACTCTTTAGAGTTCAAAATACTCTTTAGAGTCCAAATGCTTCTCTTCGGAGACCCAATGCTACTCTTTAGAGTTCAAAATACTCCTTAGAGTCCAAATGCTTCTCTTCGGAGACCCAATGCTACTCTTTAGAGTTCAAAATACTCTTTAGAATCCAAATGCTTCTCTTCGGAGACCCAATGCTACTCTTGAGAGTTCAAAATACTCTTTAGAGTCCAAATGCTTCTCTTCGGAGACCCAGCGCTACTCCTCAGAGTCTAAATGCTACTCTATAGAGTCCAAATCAAAGACCTCGAGCGGGCCAACCAGAAAAAGAGAGATCTTTCTCGTTACAAAGTTGCGGAATGATCGGTCGATACACTCCCGTGAATCCGTCCAACCGAGAGAAAGAAACTCCAAACTTCCAAGCAGTAACCCTACTCAGAGGCACACATTTCACCGAGATTGAAAAAAAACTTCCAAGTGTTGAAATGTGGAAAGCCCCCTTCGGAGGCCCGCTTCCCAGCGAACAGGGAAAAATAAAAGCCTCTCCCAAGGGGCAAAAACAAAAAGACCCCTTCCCAGAGGCACAACAAAATAAAAAGACCTCTTCCCAGAGGCAGAAATGAAAAGACCTCCTCCCGGAGGCACAATCAAACAGAAAGACCTCTTCGGAGGCACACGTTTCACCGAGATTGAAATAAAACTTCCAAGTGTTGAAACGTGAAAAAGCCCTCCTCAGAGGTGCAACTTTTCAAAGAAGCAAAAATCAAAAAGCCCTTTACTGAGGCATAAAAAAAATATAATAAAAAAAAGAAGCCATCTTCAAAGGCACACTTTAACTCTCAAAGAAAGAATGATCCACCTATTCTGGAAAATTCTCTTCCTCAAAAAGAAGTTAAAGTACCCTTCAGATGCCCGCTTTACCACATAGAAGAATTCACTTGGTAAAATGTGTATATGCACAAAAGAAAACGTGATATCTTCGAAGGATGAAGCGTAAAAAAAAACTTATTTGGAGGGAGTTGTACTCTATTTTTTAACGAAATAAAATTCCTCCAAGTATGGAATAATTATTCTCTAGAAAATAAAAGTACAAGTCCCCTCAAAATATAAAATATTGCAACGAGCTTATGGTATAGGGGCAACATGGTGTAACTACATCGGTAAAATTACGCTCGAACAGTATACCACAAGCTCGCTACAATATCGTGCAAAGAAGCTTGTACAAAAATGAATAATAAATGCATTCTTGGATACAGACAGGAGTTTATACAAAGAAAAACAATCATTTCATTCAAAACTGTTAAAATTTTATACAGGTACAGGTTTCAAAGTAAAAAGTAAAAGAAAAGCAGGGCCGGTACCCGCACAATCTCTGGTCGGTACATGCACAAAAGCAAAAAATGATATGAAAGCCACAGAACCAGAGCCATCATTTCTTCTTCCGTCCACCTTTTGAGCCCGAACCTGGCCGGATAACCAACTTCTTAGGCCGGCTTGTGAGAGTAGGGGATGAAGGAGAAAGGGGCTCAGTCGGACTTTCTTCCGTTTTTTCTTCGCCAGTTAAGGATTCCTTCTTCTTCTTGGAGACTCCCTACTTTCCTCTCTTCTTGGAGGAAGACCCACTCCCTGGAGAAAAAAGTTTAGCTAACGGTTCATCATCGGAGCCAGTTGGTTCTGGAGTCTTCTCGCTTCCTTCAGTTTCTTCTCCTTTCGGATCTTGAGAAGCAACAGGATCATCTAAGCCGTGAAGAGCTTCTATTTTCTCCTCTTGTGACCCGGGTTGAGAAGCGGAAGGAGGAGTGACCTGGTGAGCCGATGGAGGAATGATTGGAGGAGAAGAAGCTTGAGCAATGCCCGATGCTTTTTCTACAGAAGAAAAGAAGTTAAAATCAGTAAAGAGAGGAGATAAAGGTTCGCTGGGGTTCAGAAAATAGTCAAAAATCTCATCAAGCTCGTCAAAAACAGATGAGCAGTCTACTTGGGTAAGATTAACAGTAGAGTTACCTGGAGAAGTCGGTTTTCTGACTTCAACCTTATAATCCTGCGCCTCGGCACTCTCGTCGCCTTCATCTCCACCCTGTATACTTGTAATCTCGGTGGTAACTTTAATAGGGGATGGAGAATGGGAACTAGAACCGATGATATCGATTTCGGCCGAAGGAGAAGGTTGAGTCGGAGCAGTTAGGATAGCCTTTCCTGAATGTTCCCCGACCGCCATTTCGGCCATTAATCTTGCAAGTTGTTCCTTTCCCTTAGCGAGAGCGGCGCGAGCATCCTCATCAAAATAATGCTCTTCAAGAGCTGGTTCGATGTAGCCAGCACCTTTAGCACCGAGCATATCAAGTGCGGCTTCCCGTACCTCAGCCAGAGTAATTTCGTACTTGGGGCCTAGAAAGGCGAGGCTACCGCGCCCCAAGACACTATGCAGGTAGAAGTCAAATAATGTAGAGCTGATGTTGGTCTTCGTTGCCTCATGAGATTCTTCAGCTGCAATTTTGCCGGCAACGGCCTCATCACGCTCTCTTTCAGCTTTGAAAAGTTGAAGCTTGAGCATTTGAATTTCCACCTCCTGAGAACTGACTTTCTCCTGTAGTTCTGTAGCCTCAGCATGATACATTTCTGCTGTTCTCTGCTCAGCTTCAAGTAGTGCCTCGGCATGTCGCTGAGCTGCGTGAGCATCGCAAACTTGCTTCTGAAATACTTCTTCTTTTTGGGTATATGTGGTAGAAGAAGTAGCAAGCTCTTGTTTAAGTTCCTCAACTTTCGCTTCAAGCTCTTCATTATAAGTAGCGATGCTCCTCATTTCAGTATCATGCTGCTCAAGAACCTTCTGCCATTCGGCTTTATCGTTTTCCATAGTAAGCATGGCCTCTATATTTGCACGGTTGACCCTTTGAAGCTCGTCTATAAGCTTTTTCCAGTTCGACATCCTTTCAATATCAAGCTTGACAGCGTCGAGATTTCGTAACATGGCAGGCTTGTCAATGGGGACCAAGTCAAAGTCGAACCGCACTCCCTTCAGGCACCACTGTGTAAACCGGCTTTGCAAAGTGGCTGGGCCCGGTCCAACTTGGAATTTAGGCCTGCTAATTGTTTGGATGTCTGTCTTCCCGAGAGCGGGAGAGCCGGAAGGAATGTCAAGCGAGACAGGGGCAACGATCTTTTCGGGAGTTGTAGAAGTATGCTTCTCACCGTGTCGGGCACGTTTGCTTAGTTCCTCAACCATATGACATTTCCCCCGGTCATCATGGGATTTTCTCTTATGGGAATCATCGCCTTTATGGTAAGAATCGTGACGCTCCTCCCTCTCTCTTCTCTCAGAACGCTCTTCTTGCGCCCTCCTCTCCTGAGCCTTTCGGGCGGCTCTCTCTTCATCGGATTCTCTGTAAGAGGGAAGGTAGCGCCTATAATCATATTGGCTACGCCTCCCGTAGCACTGGAAGTCATCGTAGTATGAGCTGCTGCGTCCCATCGGAAAATCTGAAATAAAAAGAGATAAGTTTTAGAAGTCTTCAAAGTACAAAGAGTCAGAAGCATAAAAGTGCCGAAAAATTCTAAGTGTGTGTGATGTGCAAACTACGCGCGTCAAACTACGAACCACACTTCAATTGAGGAGTAGTTGTGGGTGTAGTAGTTAGCATCAACTCTTGAGTTGACGGAGTCTGTTGCAGAATAGAAGTCGCTTCAACTACTGAAGAAGAAACCCCGGTAGTGATAGGATCATCTTTAAAGATCTCTTGTGAGGTGGCAAAGAGGTCACTCAGCCCCTTGAAAGTGTCGTCCCTGCTCTGCTTGACAGGGCTGGTTTTCTCGGCTTCTTCACCGGATTTTTGTGAACATTGGGGAGATCCCTGAGGCTCTTCTTCCTCAATAACCGGGGCAAGTTCGTCAGATGGCCCCGCAACATCAACAGAAGTGGAGCATTTCACTAGTGAAGCCTCGGGAGCAGGTCCTTTTGGTATGGATGTGTCGGTAGAAACTGGGGCATCCGATGCTCTAGCCGGGGAGTCAGGGATTTCATGAGGATGTGTAGAGCGAGAGGTATGCAAAAGTCCGTATTGATGCAAAAATTCTTCTTTCAACAGAAATTGAATGCTTCTCTCCTTAACTGGCACAGCCATAAGCCTCTCAAAAGTTACTTTATGACTAGAATCCCTAGAAGGAGGAGGAAGCGCTGAAAAGTAAAAGGCGAAGTTAACATTTGATAGCTCAGGCTATGAAAAGCTCAGAGAAAAACATCAAGAACAAAGATAAATGCTCTTACTTCCTACTCTCCAGGTAGCATAGAATCCCGGTGGACATCGAACGAAGAAAAATTGGCTTAGGAAACCGTGAGCGCTTTCGGGAAGGCCAATTATTAATTTACGATTCCTATCACTTCTCACAAGAATGATGGAAGGGTGATCTTTATTTTTGGCAAATGTGCACAAATAGCAAACTTCATCAAAACTCGAAAGGCGATCCAGCGTCCTTCCGAATAGCACACATAACCCCATCAGAATAGCATAGCCATTGGGGTGCAGCTGGAAGAGGGAGATAGTTAGTCGGAGAAGAAGCTGTTGAAGAAAGTCGTTAAAAGGCCACTCGTGCACATTTGACGATTAACTGCTACAAAACCAGAAGGTGGTATATCAGCAGTATCGCTTCTCTCAGGAAGAATGGCATCTGCTTCAGCAATGCCAAACAGAGCGCACAGTTGGCGGAAAACTTTATATGTTAGTGTGGTTGAAACTCTCTCTGGAGGATTAACCAATGGAGTAGCAATTGGGAACGTCTCTTCAGCCGGTTCTGTTTCTCCTTGTTGAGAAGTCATTCTATACAAGGAACTAGATATTCAAATAAAAAGGTGCACGTTTCCTAAAAGTGTGAAATGTTGTGCAGAACTAACAAAAACAGAAAGCAAACATAACTGAAATTAAACTAGTCGACAATTAGTTGACTATGTGGTTTCAGAACTTGTTAATACAATATTCAAGTGTAGTGTTAATGCAAACGAATTGGCTTTAACTGGATATTTTAGTTTTGCTTTAATACTTCACTTGAATTCTTTAGTTCGCAGCATTTCGTTCACACAGTTCATTTAAGTTGATTATTCCTTATCGACTAATCTGTCATTTGATGTGGGCAGTCAATGGCAGTATATTCGTCCCATTTTTCTGCAAATGTTATGTTTAACAGGTAATTAGCATTAGAGATAATCTGCAAAGAAATACAACAAAATTCAAGTCCAAATAGTTCAAAGTTCAAACAGCTCAATCAAAGTTGTCTCAGGATTTCACAAGTCCTAGGTTGCCCAGCGACCTAGCATAGGTCGGAACCTTCTTAGGTCGCGCTGTGCAAAGTAAAGGATAAGGCATTTCAAACTCGTCCTAATGTTAACTCGGCCGCGACCTAAATCCTATGTCGCAAGAAAGATTAGGTTGTGCAGTTCTTAGCTCGAGTAATTCCTAGCTCATACAAAGTCCTAAGACGCGCGAATATTAGGTCGTTCAGCGACCTAGTGTAGGTCGAAACTATTCCTTAAGTCGCGAGGGTCCTTAGATCGCGAATTATCTTAAGTTGCTCAAATTCACCAGGTCGCTAACTTCCTCTCCACGCAACGCTTCACCAGACCCGATAACCCGCTATTAACTACACAAAAGTCCATCACCCTCTTCGTGAAGTTCATCATCTCCACACATCACCGAATCACTTGAAAAGCGATTCAAAGCATCTCCAGTCCATCGTGCATTCAATACATTTCCGTGCCTACTCAAACGGCAATCGAAAGTCGATTGCAACGATTCAAAATGTAGCACGATACAAGGAATTGGGTTAAAGTCGGAAAATGGAGATTCGTAATTCAACAGTGATTATGGTGGGATGGAGATCGAATTCACTTACGTAATATGTTGGAGAAGATGAATCGGTGATTAGCTGGGATGAATTCGCCTTTGGAAGTTCGAAGACTCGTCAGTGAGAGTGGGAAATCGGAGCAGTAAGGTAGAAAGGAAGAAACGACCAAACAGTTTATATGGGGCAAAAAGGAGAATCCAAATAGGCACGCGAGTTAGCATATGTTTTAGGTCGCTCACGACCTAGCAAAGTTAGGTCGAAGCACACGACCTATGACATAGGCCGGTACTTCGAGGTGCAAGTGTTAACTCCCATTTTGAAGCGACCTAAAATGTAATGCGACCTAGCGACCTATCGCTACTTCGCGACCTAACGACTTAAAGCACCTAGCGACCTATCGCTACTTCGCGACCTAATGACTTAAAGCACCTAGCGACCTATCGCTACTTCGCGACCTAACGACTTAAAGCACTTAGCGACCTAACTACAGAAAGTTCAACACGACCTAAGGATATGTACCGATCTAAAGTATGGAGCGACTTAAAAAGGATAACGACTTAACGACCTATAATTGGTCGCTTGCGACCTAAGCAGATGGAGTAAAATCCCTATGCCGCTTCACTTATACCATGGTCTGCTAAGTCGACCACGACCTACTGCTTACTAGCTCGTTCCAGAGTTAAGTGCAATGCTATTCAACCATCTTCAGGAAAAAGCTTGCGACTTACGACCTATGATAGGTCGCTCGCGACCTATCACTACGAAGATAAATCTCAATACTGCTTCACTTATGCAGCTACCAGTTGGGTCGTTCACGACCTAGGACTTGCTTGCCAATGTGTCCAAACGAACAAACACACCCCAGTTGAGTCGCAACCCATGTCTGGTAGGTCGGCCACAACCTACGACCTATCTTAGGTCGGTCACGGCCTACAACCCAGCATGAGAATTCTCTATAAATAGAGGGCTAACTCTAACATGAACAGGACTTTTTGGATCATTTCTTCATGGCATTGGAACTTCACTATCTTCAAAGCAAGCTGCACTTCATCACTTCAAGCTCACGCAAGACATTTAGACCAAACTTCACACAAAGATTCGAAACATTTAATCATGGATTCAAAGAACTCTGTGGCATTGAAGTTTTCTCTAGCTACTTGTCTTTTTGAATTGAATTGGATTGTAATTGAAAGAGATTGTAATAAGTTGTAATTCAGTCAGCAATAAAAAGGATTGAAGTGGACGTAGGCTTGATCATAAGCCGGACCACTATAAACTCTGTGCTCATTTACTGCATTTTCTGTTACTTACTGATATCTCTTGATTCCCGTATTCATGGGTGGTGCTTTCACATCACTTCTATACACACCGGGGTGTTAGCGTCAGATTTTCACGTTAACATTTGGACGAGCACTATATTGTGGAGCTGGATTGAGATTTATTTGAGCTAGTGAAAATTTAAGTTGAAATTAAACTTTGTTTAATTTTAATCGGAATAAATCGCTATCGCAAATACTACAAGCAATGTGAGTACATCACTCTTTCTGACTCACTGATATTTTTATATAAGTGGAAAATAATTTATTATATAATGATTGATGATTGTTTGGATGATATATGATATATTTTCTGTATATTGATTGATATTTGGATATATACCTGCCTAGTGGAGCAGATGACCCTATACGTTCCCGTGTATGAGCGGATGACCCTTTGTACGCACGTCTGCCTTGAAGCGGACATTGTACACATGTTCTAATATGTATATTTGTTGCAGATGATAGGTTGGAGGGATCCAACTGGATTTCTCACCAGTTTTTATTTATTTACAGATATTGTGATATATGCTGTTATCATATGATATATAATATTTTGGATGTCGTGATTGATGTATTTAGAGCTGTTGCAGCATTGGGCCTAGTTTGGAAAATTTTAAATGTTAAAGTAATGGTTTCGAATTTAAAACAATTTTAAAGTGATTTGAAAATAAACGTTTTATTGAATTTTAGAATCGTTAAGAATTGATTTATTTTAAATAAATAAATGTTATAACTTTTATGTTATAGAAATTATGGTTTTTGTGAAATATGATTGAAGTGTGATTTTTGGAAATATGAAGTTGATTATTTTATAAAAAAGTCGAAATGGTGATTTTTGAATTTATTATAAAAGGTTTATATATAAGATTTATAAAAATGGATATTTTATAAATCAAAATGATGGGGTTATAAAGGAATTTTGTAAGAGTTAAAATGAGGCTATAAATGGGTTGTATAAGCAAACATAATTTATAAATTCATAACTAAAGTAGTTATAAAATAAATGATTTGGTAAATAAATGAATTATAAGTATTTAACTTATAATTTGGATTTTGGCATGTAATTGAGTTATAAATGGAATTGGTTAATAAAGTGATTTTATAAGTTGAAGTTTTTATAAAATATAAATTTGATTTACAAACATTATTTTATAAATCCGAAATCAATTGATTTAGACAAGTTAAATATAGAAGTTTATTAAAGAAGATATATCCACGATTTTGGACAGTGGATAATTCTTTAATAAAAATGTGAAATAGTAATAATTTGGTATAGGAGATATATTCATGATTTTGTACAGTGAATTATCCTTTAAATTAAATGTTGAAATAATATTAAATTTGGTTAGGGAGTTATATTCACGATTTTGGATAGTGAATAATATATTAAAGAAATGTTTTGGAAAGTGATATTTTAAAATGGAGTTAAATGGTTTAAAGATGTTTCAAAATGTGTTAATTATCGAAACCATAGATTTCAACATTCATTGTTGAAATAGACGTTGTCGAGAAATAAGTAAATGATGGACTATAACACTGTTGTTATAGTAAATGATTTTCGAAAGGAAATGTTTTTGTATAGTATTGGGGTTTATATACCTATCTTATTTTCGAATCCCTATACTAGTGATTTTGGGTTATCGCAACGATGTTTTACGCAATATTCGTTTTGACCCGAATAAATGTGTTTAAAGAGAACGTTTTCCTTATAGAATAAAATATATACTTAATCGTGATTTAAGTATACTGAATATTTTCTAAGTGTTGAAAATATAAATTGAATTGTGAAATACTTATTATTAAATAAGTATTTGGAAATGTTTTCCAATGTCGAAATGGTTTGAGAATATATCTTTTAAAGATAAATTGAAGCGAATATTTGGCAAGTGTATTAATTAATAAAGATTAATTAAAAGGCCTAGTGATTGTATATGGTGTTAAATATTTGTTTGTTTGTTTTGATAGTTAAATAACTGACTATCAAACTTGGCCAAATTTTAGTTCCTCGACTTGATGTGGGAACTATTTAGTCATACATTTAGTACGTAGCCTTCTGTGTAGGCTTGATTATATTTGCGTTGAGGATGTTGATTCGTATAATGCGGAGTATTACTCCAATCTATCAAGCTTCCGTCTTGGCCCGAAGGATAGCAAGTTGAAAGTTGGAGACGTGATAAGTCTATAAGACTTAGTTGCTGTGTGAGGTTGAGAAACGCTTTTGCGTTGTTCGTGCGAAGAGACCGGGATCAGATTTATCTGAAAACCACTTCGGACCAACGTATATGCGACGATGGTGCAGGTTGCTTGTGATGATATTGATATTCTAGATTTTCATAGCGGGGGACTGCTTGTTGATCGTTTGGGGTTAAAATCCCAATATACATCCAGTAGCAGTGGTCTCTTCATTATGAGATATCAAATGCAAGGAATATTCACTACTAATTCTAGGGATTTCCCGACAAGATGTGGTAGGAAAGTACCTTCGGTTTTTCCTGTCCTCGACAACTTGTATGGATGTTTGTCTGACATTGCATTTCTATAAACTACTTATATTGGTTTTTACAAACATACATCAGTGGTGGCGGAGAAGACAACTTCTTTTAGCTTAACACCCTCCTTGAGACGTATGAGCTTAAGGGTTGTATTTTTGCGGAAGGAAATTAGTAGTCAACAGAAATGGCCGTGTGGCATTCTAAGTGATGTGATTGTGCTTTGTGAAAGGTAATCGTTACCTCTAGCCTCATCAACTAGAAATGATCAAAACAGGGTTGGATGCAGCAGGGCTAAGTGGGTCATTCCCATTAGGATATGATCATCCTCTTCTAGATATATCTTTGCACGCTATGACGTCGTGTATCTGATTATTGTGGTTTGTATGCTAGAGGGCCCTCGGTAAGGTCGGTAACGATCGGAGGATGACATATTTGGTACCATATAGTTATAGAGGTGGGCCGGTCTTGTGTTGGTAGAGAAACTTTGTGATGGTTTCTCGATACATTCTTCTAGAGATGTATTGTCTGAAGGTAGTCCCTTCACCTGGTCATTTGTATGGAAATCCAAACCCCACTATGTGTTTTCCATTTTGATTGTATTACCCAATTGGGCTATATGCTGGAATTTAATCAATGTAACAATTTCGGTTATGATTAATATTATTTGTATATAGTAGACACTACTATAATATAAGAGGATTTGATAAGAAATGTTTTAGTTATCATAGGATAAAAACTTGTCCGTGTTTATGTGTGGATTTGTCTTATGAGATACTTCTGTTTTGATAAAGGAAAAGTTTGGTAATTTAATAAATTCAGTTGAGTGTGTTTCTCACGCTGGTTTACAAGACTGATCCGGGCGTTCTTCCCTTTCAATGCTCGGGTCAGACCGCGTATATTTACAGGCTCAGATTTGGTGCTTTTGGAGCTTCGGCAGGAGAGCTGATCTTCATTTTTGTATACACATACTTGTTTTGATTATCCGCTATGCTTTGTTTATTGTTGTATATTATCGACAATTGTGAGGACGGGTTATTATAACTCTTCAGGCTGATAACTGTTGATTGATTGTTGTACTCTAATTGATATGTATATATATATACAGTTTTTGTTTTGTAAAGATCATTGATATGATATTATAAGTTTTCTGCTGCGATGTGAGATTCTATACTGTTCTGATTTGTTCTATCTTCTCTCTTTCTTCTCTTCTCTTCTTCTCTCTTCTTTTCTTTCTCTTGACTTTCCGTCAGTCTGTACTTTTTGGGTCGGACATGTGTGGATTATTGTCGATTCAAAGGGTACGGATTTGCGGGTCGTCACATTTGGTATCAGAGCTTAGATTTCGTATATTCCTAAGCTTTGATGTGTACTCGGTATAGATAGGGACAGTAGCACGCTAGATTGAGTTGAGTGTAGTATATATATGAGCACGTATTTGTTAGTGAATATAAAATTTTTTATATTGTGTTTGCTTATCCGTTAAGCTATTTGTGAGTTCTGGTCGGTATGTGGGATGTCATATTGTCGATTGGGATTTCAAAATACTTAAACGAGGCAAGTCGACATAGTATTATTTTAAATTGGGTAAATGAAATAATTTTACCTTGATTATATTTTGTATATAAAGGAAACCATTTTTCAGGAATTATTAAACTGTATATGAATTGATTGAGTGGTTGTTTGAAAATGTAAATATATATAAGTTAATGAAAGATGTTTGAATAATCTAAATAGAAACAACAATTGTAAAAGAATAAATTGTATAAGTAAATGAATTATAAATATGAAATTATAATTAATATAATTTACAATTGTGAAATAATCTTATGTATAAGAGATGAAACTATATGAATATATTTATAAATATGTGTTATAAATGAAAATGGATTTAAACTAAGAATTTGGAATATTGAATTTCGTTCATTTTGAAAGTTGTTTTTCAAAGTTAATGAGATTATATTGTTATAAATCTAAGTAAGATAAATAAATTTGAAATGATCTTATATATGTAAAGTGAATAGTGAAATTATATAAGTAAAAGATCTATGAATGTGATTTATAAATAAAAAGGAATTTTTTTTAAAATAACATAAAGCACTGAATTCAATACTATTGCTGTAAATTAATAAGGGTGATGACTGCAGCATCATCAGTATCATTTTCGAGTTTTTGTGTGATGGATTTGCTACCAATAGTAAATTGAAAATTGAAGTTTTGTTATGATAAACAAATTTGATTTAAAATCTAAGTTGTAATTGATAAATATAAGTAAAATAAGTTTTGGACTTACAATATGGAATGATAAAGATTTAGCTTTAGTAAGGTTGAAATAAATTTGAGTAAGTATAATAAAATATATGATTTGAAATTTAACTAAAGAAAGGTTAAATAAATTGAATTGGATTATAACCAGATTTTATAAGTTATTGAAATGGACAATAAACTTAAAACATAAGTGATTATATAGCCATGATTTGAAATAATAAAATGTGAATGAAAGTATACTTAGGTAAGTGTTTATGGAAGTTGAATAAATAAGTTAAATAACTTATAAAATGTGAAAAGGTAAGATTGTTAAAATGGTTAAACATTTTTCGTTAAGCAAAACAAAATTAGAATTTGAATAGAAGAATGAAATTTGACTTAAGTAAAAGTTAAATTAGTAGTGAACTTAAGTTGTATAATGGAAGTAAACACAAGTAAGAATGAAATGAAACATGACTTAAGTAATATTGAATGAAGTTGATTTTGGTATCGAAGTAAATTTATAAAGTGAATTAAATGAATGCGAACTTGAGTTATATAATGAAATTCAACTTTAAGATGTAAAATGAATCAGCATTAGAAATATTTTTATTAGAATTTAATAAACTTAAGTTGTGGATTGATAATAAACGTTAGAAATGTTGTATAAAAATGTGAATATAGTGAATACTAAAATTCAATCTAAATTAATAATTGATGAAAGTCAATTAGATATTAAACCAATTGAATTAAAATGTTTTAAACCAAATTGAATGAATGTAAAGTAAATTAATTTGGTAACGTTGGATATGCATTGATTGTTAGATGGATGTTAATTGATTGTATAGAAATTCATATGGAACTGAATTAATGAAATTGAAAGTAAAATAATTGAATTCAAATTGAAAGTGAAGTAAGAATAAATAGAATTAATTTGATTTGATTTGGAAGTGAACAAATTGGAATATGAATTAGTGAATGTAAACTAATTGAATACGAATAAATGAATGTTAGTGGAATCCAATGTTAATAAATCAAATGTGATTTAAATTGAAAAAAACCAATTCAATGAATGTTAATGAGAAAATGAGTTTACATTAATTTGATTATTGATTGATTTTGTTATGGATGTTAGTTGGATGATAGTTGGTTGATGGTTGGATTTGTTGTGGTGATTGCATTTGCTATATTGACATATATAGTTGTTGGTATATGTCGTATATTGATATTACTTTCATATATAAATGTTTCTCATTGTTTGTTGAGTGCATAGTAGGTGCGGATGGCGCTTGCTTCGCATTTGGAGCTTGCTTTCGCGCTATATTAGCCATATATGCTCTCTAATAATAAATAAGGTACATATCTTGGATTACATATCGTACTTTTATACCTTTTTCCCTTTGGGATACCTCATCCTTGATGATGAGATGTATATTTGTGATATATATATATATATATCGTTATTTTTTTTCCGGATCAAACCGCACAAAATAGACACTGGCGAATTTTTTTGAGATTAAAGGCGTTAGAAATTTTATGGGAAAATTGGAAAACTTTTGATAACTAAAGTTTGATTTTTGAATTAAAAGTTAAACGATAGTAGTTGGTTTTGAAAAGATAACTATGAATGTATATGAAAACTTTAAAAAAAAATTATAAGAAGTTTAACTACTGATTTTTGGAAAAAAGTCAAAAGGTTAAATAGATTTGGTAAATCTAACTTGAACGAATTGTTTTGAAAAGATAATGGATTTTGTAACTTTTTCTTACTTGGTAATTTCGAGGACGAAATTCTTTTAAGTGGGGAGAATGTAACGACCTAGAATTTCAATCAATTGAAATTCGTATATTTAGTTAATTTTAAATATTTAAAAGTTAAGTTTATAAGCAGATAGATTATATTTCGAATATAGTGATTTAACTGGATAATCAAATTGTTGATTTAATATTTAAAAATTGCATAAATAATTGGAAATTGGATTTAATGTGAACGAAAGTGATTTATAAAGTTGTATTAAATTCCATTTGAATTATAATGATGTTATAGAACTTTTAAAATGGAATTAAAAGTTAATTTACAGAAATTGAATATTTTAATATTTAGTAACGAGTAAAAATGGTCATTTTCAAACAGTTTCGGATTGTGACGAAACCAGTTTCATCGGATCCATATTGTTAAATTATTATAAGATTTCAAATTTCGTGTCAATCGGATTTATGGTTTGTCCGGGGCAAGCTAAAACACATAGAAATCGATTTAACCGAATTTTAAATTTAAATATTCGATTCGAAAACATATCTTCCAAATACGATTGAATTGGCTCCCGATATATATTCCATTGCATTCGAAATAGGGGTAAAACATTATAAACACCAGGCGGCATGCTTCGTTTGGAGTTTGAAAAATTTTCAGATGAATAGTGCACGAATATTTTCTATAAAAGACCCTAGTTTTTCACAATTTTCACTAAACCCTAATGGTGCTAGGGCTAGCCGCAACCTACATTCTAATGGCCAGAATTTCATTTCGATCTTCCTCATTTTTCTTCCTATCCACACATTGATTCAAAAAACCTTCAACAGCAAACTTGTAGAGGGGGATGAGATCTACATTTCCAACGGTGGTGATCGTATAATTCACGATGTGGGGAGGGCTATGGGCTCGCATCCATCATGGGTTTGCACAAACTTTTCTCAGCCTACATGCAGCCGAGCCCGTCGTGGTTCCAACCAAAGGTGGCTCTCGTGATGGGCAATCGAATAATGGCCCCTGATCATTGTTTAGATCGTCGATGGTTGTGAGAAAATTCAAGATGAAGTGGTGGTGATAGGTTTACTTCATACGAATGTGAATTACCTGATGGACGAAGAAGAAGGATGCGCACGGTTCAGATCTTTAGGGAAATTGAAATCGAACGGCTATGATTAAGTGAGGGTTTTAAAAATAAAATAAAAGTTGAAATTAATTTATATATATAATTCGTAAATCTTTGAAACATCGTATCTTTTTCATACAAGGTCCGTTTCGCATGAAACGAATTGCGTTGGGTTCGTTTGGACGAGCACTACATTGTGGAGCTGGATTGGGGTTTATTTGAGCTAGTGAAAATTTTGGTTGAAATTAAACGTTTGTTTAATTTTAATCGGAATAAATCGCTATCGCAACGATTACAAGCAATGTGAGTACAACTCACTCTTTATGACTCACTGATATTTTTATATAAGTGAGAAATAATTTATTATATGATGATTGATGATTATTTGGATGATATATGATATATTATCAATATATTGATTGATATTTGGATATATAACTGCCTAGTGGAGCAGATGACATTATGTGTTCCCGTGTATGAGCGGATGACCCTTTGTACACACGTCTGCCTTCAGGCGGAAATTGTACACATATTCTAATATGATGTTTGTTGCAGATGACAGGTTGCAGGGATCAAACTAGATTCCTCACCAGTATTTATTTATTTACAGATATTGTGATATATGCTGTTATCATATGATATATGATATTTGGATGTCGTGATTGATGTATTTAGTGTTGTTGCAGTATTGGGCCTATTTTGGAAATTTTAAAAATGTTAAAGTAACGATTTCGAATTTAAAAGAATTTTAAAGTGATTTTGAAAATAAAAGTTTTATTGAATTTTTGAATCATTAAGAATTGATTTATTTTAAATAAATAAATGTTATAACTTTTATGTTATAGAAATTATGATTTTTGTGAAATATGATTGAAATGTGATTTTGGAAATATGAAGTTGATTATATAATAAAAAAGTTTAAATGGTGGTTTTTGAATTTATTATAAAAGGTTTATATATTAGATTTATAAAAATGGATATTTTATAAATCAAAATGATGGGATTATAAAGGAATTTTGTAAGAGTAAAAATGAGGTTATAAATGGGTTGTATAAGTAAATATGGTTTATAGATTCATAACTGAAGCAGTTATAAAATAAATGATTTTGTAAATAAATGAATTATAAGAATTTAACTTATTATTTGGATTTTGGCATGTAATTGAGTTATAAATGGAATTGGTTAATAAAGTGATTTTATAAGTTGAAGTTTTTATAAAATATAAATTTGATTTATAAACATTGTTTTATAAATACGAAATCAATTGATTTTGACAAGTTAAATATAGAAGTTTATTAAAGAAGATATATCCACGATTTTGGACAGTGGATAATTCTTTAATAAAAATGTGAAATAGTAATGAATTTGGTATAGAAGATATATTCACGATTTTGGACAGTGAATTATCCTTTAAATTAAATGTCGAAATAATATTAAATTTGGTTAGGGAATTATATTCACGATTTTGGACAGTGAATAATATATTAAAGAAATGTTTTGGAAAGTGATATTTTAAAATGGAGTTAAATGGTTTAAAGATGTTTCAAAATGTGTTAAGTATCGAAACCATAGATTTCAACATTCATTGTTGAAATAGACGTTTTCGAGAAATAAGGAAATGATGGACTATAACACTGTTATTATAGTAAATGATTTTCAAAATGAAATGTTTTTGTATAGTATTGGGGTTTATATATCTATCTTATTTTTGAATCCCTATACTAGTGATTTTGGGTTGTCGTAACGATTTTTTACGCAATATCCGTTTTGACCCGAATAAATGTGTTTAAAGAGAACGTTTTCCTTATAGAATAAAATATATACTTAATCGTGATTTAAGTATATTGAATATTTTCTAAGTGTTGAAAATATAAATTGAATTGTGAAATACTTATTATTAAATAAGTATTTGGAAATGTTTTCCAATGTTGAAATGGTTTGAGAATATATCTTTTAAAGATAAATTGAAGCAAATATTTGGCAAGTGAATTAATTAATAAAGATTAATTAAAAGGCCAAGTGATTGTATATGGTGCTAAATATTTGTTTGTTTGTTTTGATAGTTAAATAACCGACTATCAAACTTGGCCAAATTTTAGTTCCTCGACTTGATGTGGGAACTATTTAGTCATACACTTAGTACGTAGCCTTCTGTGTAGGCTTGATTATCATTTGCATTGAGGATGTTGATTCGTATAGTGCGGAGTATTACTCCAATCTATCAAGCTTCCATCTTGGCCCGAAGGATAGCAAGTTGAAAGTTGGAGACGTGATAAGTCTATGAGACTTAGTTGTTGTGTGAGGTTGAGAAACGCTTTTGCGTTGTTGGTGCGGAGAGACCGGGATCAGATTTATCTGAAAACCACTTCGGACCAACGTATATGCGACGATTGTGCAGGTTGCTTATGATGATATTGACATTCCAGATTTTCATAGCGGGGGACTGCTTGTTGATCGTTTGGGGTTAAAATCCCAATATACATCCAGTAGCAGTGGTCTCTTCATTATGAAATATCCAATGCAAGGACTATTCGCCACTAATTCTAGGGATTTTCCGACAGGATGTGATAGGAAAGTACATTCGGTTTGTCCTGTTCCTGGACAACTTGTATGGATGTTTGTCTGACATTGCATTTCTATAAACTACGTACATTGGTTTTTACAAACGTACATCAGTGGTGGCGGAGAAGGCAATTTCTCCTAGCTTAACACCCTCCTTGAGACGTATGAGCTTAAGGGTTGTATTTTTGTGGAAGGCAATTAGTAGTCAACGGAAATGGACATTTGGCATTCTAAGTGATGTGATTGTGCTTTGTGAAAGGTAATCGTTACCTCTAGCCTCATCTACCGGAAATGACCAAAACAAGGTTGGATGCAGCAGGGCTAAGTGGGTCATTCCCATTAGGATATGATCATCCTCTTCTAGATATATCTTTGCACGCTATGACGTCATGTATCTGATTATTGTGGTTTGTATGCTAGAGGGCCCTCGGTAAGGTCGGTAACGACCGGGGGATGACATATTTGGTACTATATAGTTATAGAGGTGGGCCGGTCTTGTGTTGGTAGAGAAACTTTGTGATGGTTTCTCAGTACATTCTTCTAGAGATGTACTGTCGGAAGGTAATCCCTTCACCTAGTCATTTGTATGGAAATCCAAACCCCACTATGTGTTTGCCATTTTGATTGTATTACCCAATTGGGCTATATGCTGGAAATTAATCAATGTAACAATTTCGGCTATGATTAATATTATTTGTATATAGTAGACTCTACTATAATATAAGAGGATTTGATAAGAAATGTTTTAGTTATCGTAAGTTAAAAACATGTCCATGTTTATGTGTGGACTTGTCTTACGAGATACTTTTGTTTTGATAAAGGAAAAGTTTGGTTATTAAATAAATTCAGTTGAGTGTGTTTCTCACGCTGGTTTACCAGACCGATCCGGGCAATCTTTCCTTCTAATGCTCGGGTCAGATCAAGTATATTAAGAGGTTCAGATTTGGCACTTTTGGAGCTTCAGCAGGAGAGCTGGAGATCTTCATTTTTGTATACACGTACTTGTTTTGATTATCCGCTGTGCTTTGTTTGTTGTTGTATATTATCGACAATTGTGAGGACGGGTTATTATAACTCTTCAGGCCGATAGCTGTTGATTGATTGTTGTACTCTGATTGATATTTATGTATATATATATACAGTTTCTGTTTTGTAAACATCATTGATATGATATTATATGTTTTCCGCTACAATGTGAGATTCTGTATTGTTCCGATTTGTTCTATCTTCTCTCTTTCTTCTATTCTCTTCTTCTCTCTTCTTTTCTTTCTCTTGACTTTCCGTCAGTATGTGATTTTTGGGTCGGACATGTGTGGATTATTGTCGATTCAAAGGGTATGGATTTGCGGGTCGTCACAGGTAAGGTCTTCTAATTTTTCATTGTCTTCAAAAGTTGATTGATAGACGGTAGGGAAATCAATGTCATCAACATTTGTAGTCAACCATTTTGGTGCATGCAAGACCACAGACCATCCGTTATTTTTTAAATCCTTTGAGTAGAACACTTGACTCGCTTCTGATGCAAGAATAAATAGCTCATCATTCACGTTATTATTATTTTTCAATTTCACTAAATTATCCATGATCAGGTTTGAAATGGTATCTATTTTGCAACCATTGACCTTATCCTCGACCTTTACCCAATCACAATAAAAAACTATTTGTTTGAAATTAGTGTAATCCAACTCAAGTATCTGTTGAATGACTCTATAATATGTTGTTTCTGCTTCCTTATAATTTTTATCCTTACCACTCGCTCTGAATTTTATAATTGCTCTCATGCATACACCGCTATTTTGTGTTACCATACGGTCTTCTTAATTTTTAGTGGAAAATGAAAATCCATTCACTTGGTACTTCATATAACTGCGCGTCATAAACTTCGACCCGTGCACTACCCGCCACAGAGTTGGAACAACATCGACGGTCTTTAACGACTACATAAAACAAAATAAGTCAAAAAGCATGGTCACAAAGGTGTATTTTCCACCTATAAACACGTGAAATACTTAAGACGATGTAATACCTCATTACGTAACCATAGAGTAAAACTTTGAATGACTTCCATAGTCGTAACCCTGCCTCGAGGTTGAAATCTATTACTTTTCACATAGAAGTTATACCTCCTATGGAAAACACATATCAAAATGTATATATAAATTGAATTAAAAAATTGAAATTTCGGACAAGTTCGTGAACTTACTTCTTCCATTCATCTAATCCATCGTACTTATTAAGGACCCATCTACGCACTTGTTCAAACTGCACTTGGGTTAACATTATGTCTTTACCATTATCCAGAGGTATCTCACCAGCAAACTCATCGTCCTCATCTAAAAACGCTTCGTGGGTATTTTTATGATTGCCATCACCTCCGTTTGGCATTATTCCATGCAGTAAAGACTAGCTTCTTATACGATATATCCTTCTGCGATACACCCTTCAATGTATCTTTTATTGCGCACATATTCTATATATGTTTTCATCAACCTATGAATGTGATCAATTATATACTGTAGACGGTAGCTATTTATATCAAATAATGATGTACACAACTGAAACTAGAAATTTACCGCTCAAAGGGATACATCCATCTATATCTGACAGGGCCACAAATCAACGCTTCATCGGCTAAATGGACCATAAGGTGGACACTGATATTAAAAAATGCAGGTGGAAAATGTTTTTCAAAAACACACATTGCTTCTACTATGCTAGCTTTTTCTTTTAAAAGATATTCCCTATTGATCACCTTCGAATACAAAATGTTAAAGAATAAACTAATATGATGAACAACATTTCGTAGATCCTTATGTTGTGCATAAGAATGTTGAAGTAATACCGGAAGCAAATGTTGCATTATGACATGGTAATCATGTGATTTCATATTTCTTAGTTCAGGAGGATTGATGCTCACATTGTTGTGGAAGTTAGAAGAGAATTTGTTAGGCACTTTCAAATTTTTCAAAACGATGCAAAACCGTATCTTTTCTTCTTTGCTCAAAGTGGAAGTTGCCTTTGGTAGATTATTTTATTCGTTTCAAGATCTTCCATCACCCATAACTTTTGTTTTATACCCATAATTTTCAAATCCTTGCGTGTATTGATGTCATCTTTTGACTTATCTTTTGGTCCATAATGGTGCTGATGAGATGCTCCGTGACATTCTTCTCTGTATGCATAACGTTAATATAATGTTGGATCAAATTTGCTTTCCAATATGGTAAATCAAAAAAGATAGACCTCCTATACCATCCAGAAACATTGTCAACTTCTTCATTGGTTGACTTTTTCCGTTTTCGACCAATTTCTTCTTTTTGTTTACCAACTTTCATTTTGATATTCGCTACTTTCTTTTCAACTTGAAAACCAGTCCATGGCCATTTAGGACGACGAAGTTCTTATTCGTTGTTGAAATTGTCTTGTCGTATAGAAACTTGTGTTCATTAGGAAGAAACATTCGATGTCCCATGTAACAGATCTTCTTACTTTCAGGAAGATGATAAGAACAAGTGTTTTCCTACAAACAGAACGTGCAAAGTAACCGTGAGGTGTACATCCCGATAAAGTCCCAAAAGCAGGGTGATCATGGATTGCCCACAGCACCCTAGCTCTCATTGTGAACTCATATTTATTTAACGAGCCAAATGTAACGACTCCTTCCCATAATTGCTTTAAATCGTCTATCAACGGCTGTAAATAAACATCAATATCCTTCCCTGGTTGTTTTGGCCCTGAAATCAACAATGTTAACATTGAGAACCCCCTTTTCATGCACATAGACGGAGGAAGATTATATGGTACTACAATTACTGGCCAACAACTGTAAGGGTTAGAGAGAGAAGCATGTGGAAAGAAACCATCTGTTTTTATTCCAAGTGTGACATTTCGTGGCTCGGTTGCAAAAGTTTGGTCAAAAGAATCTGCGGCTTTCCATTGAGAAGTGTCACATGGATGACGCATTACAAGTGGATCAGACTTGGCACGACCATGCCAGGTCATCGCATCAGCTATCCATGGTACAGTATACAGTCTCGTCAATCTAGAAATTAAAGGAAAATGTCTTAATGTCTTTTGAGGTACTTTGGTGCATTTTCTCTCTTCGTTTAATGATGTCATATATCTTGGTTCATTGCAATTTGTACAAGAAACTTTGCTCGCATCATCTTTCCAGTACAATATGCAATCATTGATGCACGCATCAAAAGTTTTGTTATTCATCCCAACTTGCTTAATGATCTTCTTCACGTCAGAGTACTTTATCGGCAGCGTGTTACCTTCGAGAAGTAACTCCTTTATCAGTTCGAGGAGTGCAGCCACACCATTATCTGAAAAGTTGTATTGGGTCTTCAAGCTATTCAGTTTCATAATGGCATACAGCTTCGTAATGCCTTTTGAACATGTAGGATAAAGTGGCTCTTTTACGCTATCAAAAAGTGATTTATACTTCTTACTTTCATTGGCCTGCTAATCTTGATAATCAGTACACTGCTCTCCAATATTAGCATGATCAGGCAACAGATTTTTAGGTTGAAAATGATGAAATCTATCTGCATCATTGACCAGATCTTCCATCCTAATATGTTCAGACTCGTCAATAATTATGGCATGACTAACTGGTTGTTGTTTTTCCATCTCCACCCTTTTTTCTCCATAAAAATACCATATTGCATATAATTGGATAATACCTCATCCAAGCAAATGAAAATGAATGTCATCTAATTTGATCGTCTTCATATTTTTGCACCGGGTGCAAGGGCATAAATACACTCCTTTCTTACCACCGTTTTCTGCAACAAAACTAATGAATTTCTGCACCCTGTCTGTACAGTATGTAGATCTTAGATCAGATTCGTTTATCCATTGTTTGTCTACACTGAAAGACATACTGCCCTCCTATATCATATATAACAGAACATGAGATGTGAATATAATTTTACCTTGGCATAAATGAAGAATATTTGTTGTCCCGTTATATATGTAAGAAAGTGGTATTAAGATCATATAATCCCTACATGTAATAAATATTTAAGATTTGGTAATACAAGTAAAATCCAATTCTTGAAAGGTAAGGAAAATCGATAATGAAAACACAAACCTTTCAACATGCAGCAGTAGCTTTTTTATTGTTGATGCGGATTGACATGGACTTATTAACTCATAATATCAAACATGCAGTTAATTTAAATACAGACATACGCGATGGAAGAGGAGCAAAATAGTATAGTATAGATACCACAAATACAAATGACATGCCAAGAAATATGCAATTACCAACGTAAAAATATACAAATACAAATGACACGCCAAGAAATAACAAAAAATATTTTAAAATATACAATTTTGGAAATAACAATAATATATATATATACACACATACATTTTTTAATCGTATAAATCAATAAAATAATATGTTTAACATACAATTTCCTTAAACTTTGGAAATATTATCGTAAAACTAATTTGAAACAAAATCTATCATTTTAAATTGTTAGAATATGAAAATAATGAATATATGATTATTTTTAACTATTCGAAAATAATTTTTGAATGTATTTTACTATGAAAACATAACATTTTAACATACAAAAAGAATGTTTAACATTAGCATATTACATTGTACGTCGACTATTTAACTATATATATTTGACAATTTATTTTACAACATTACCATGTGCAATGCACGGGTTACACACTAGTATAATATTAATCTAGCGACATGTAAGGTCAAAAATATGACCTACAACACTAAAAATAAAATCACAACTATACACGAATGATCAATTTAATATTTAAGATGAATTCAATCCGCTTTACAATCCTAAGTACCAGCAGATTTTAGAATAAAATTCAAAACAATTATATGAAAATTGCAACATGCATTGAAATGCAAAGCTAGGTTCATGTGTAGTCCAAATGCGCCATAAACTTGAACAACACAAAAGAAAGATGAATTTCTTTGTGATTAAAAAATAATTATTATAATTAATAAAAAAATAATTTTAAAATTAAAATTAAAATTAAAAATAAGAATCAAACCCGAGGAAACAATATTGCGTCTGTGAGGTATAATTTCCCGTGCACTAAAACTCACTTGTCCAAATTTAAAGTGATACCAAAACCAATCATAATGATTACATAATATGCAACTAAATTATAGATCACAAACCCATGATAAAATAAATACTACAATTCACAGAATGAAAACATACATCTGAACACTTCAGCTAATAGGCCTCTTTGTCTGAACTTTTCTGGGCAATTTCTTCTTAACCGTACTGACATAATCAAGGCTCCTAAATCCATTTTCCATATTGAGCCAATCTTCTAGAAGCATTGCGCTCTACTCTTTTAGCTCGGGCATAGATGTTATGAAGTGGTCAAAAGATCTCTCTAACACAGCTGACATAAGCCCAACTTGCCAAGCACTACCGCAACCAACCTGAACCCATACACCTATAGCCTACCTTCCTCTGTCCTAGATATTCAAGCCCTTTGAGGATCTTTTCCCTTCAATTTAATCATTCCAGCGTTATTTCTTCATGACACTTCAGCTCATGCAGAACATACTAGCCTTTAAACGTCTAAAATCTTAATGTCACATTCGCAAACTATCATATTCCTATTTTACCTACAATTAGGTTGCTACAATATCAAATTGTTGTTTTTCTACAAAAAAAGGTTCGGTCCCTTCACCGCAAATCCTATAATGTCAAAAACTACAGCAAACATGACAGAAAACTAAATCCATTTTTTCTACACTATTTAGCATAGGGACCTCAACTTCAACACTATTTAGTAGATCAAAAGGAAGAAATTAAAAGGAGGAAAAATATAGAAGCACCATCCCATCAAAACAGGAACAAAACAGTTACAGTTAATTCAATGGATTTTCATCATAATGATTGGAAACTTTGTAAATAAGGATCGAAAATTACCTGAAATGCAAAGCGATGTGAATTAGCATACTAGAGAATTAGCGTTTGTAAAGAAAGAAATCTAGATTTAAGAATTAGCAGGAATGAAATAATTTGGGGAAAACGTATCAAAAGTTCGCACCAAAAATTAAGGAGTAGATTTAGGGCGTGTTTTAGCAGTAAAAAGTTCGCACCAAAAATTAGCACGAATTAGATACGGCTAAAACACGTATCAAATTTGATATGGCTAAGAACCGTATCTAAATAGGGGGAAATCGAATTATTTGGAGGGAAGATATGCGTATTGGGTGGAAAAGTTTGCGCCAGAAATAGGCACGAAACTAGATGCGGCTGAAAGTCGTATCAAATTTGATACGGCTTTTAGCCATGTCGAATACATTAGATACGGCTATAAGCCGTATCTAATTTGGTATGGCTTTAAGCCGCATCCAATAAGGCGGAAGTAGAAGTGGCAAAAACAGCTTTTTGGTGTAGTGACAGAAAAACGACGTAGAGTACGAGACTGAGTCTGAATCAGAAAAAGACGAAGAGTGATAATTCTACATGGTGACTATGTTGTGAGCTATGTGTCGGTTGTTATGTATTGAGTATTCAGAGTTTCCGATGTTATATGTTAGCAATGATGACTATGTTGTGTGCTATGTATCGGTTGTTGTGTATTGTGTATTCTGAGTTGTCGATGTTATATGTTAATATTGATGACTATGTTGTGAGCTATTTATTGTTCTATTTTTTGAATTTTATGAAATGATATATTTTATCGCTATATGAAATGGTTTGTTTGTAGTAGATATGCCTTTTAGGAGATATGGCAGCAGATTTCAGCCTTCGCAGCTTTCTCCTAGCGCCGGTGCCAGCGACACATCGCCAGATGTACGTCCATTGGCAGAGGTTGTTCCTAAAAGCGCAGGGTAGGTATCAAATTTATTGATTTTTTTAATATTTAAAATTATACTAATAAAATTCCTACATTAAAATTTATACATGGGTTCTGAAGTTGAGCCTTCAGACTACATCCTATAGGTATCGAGGAAGGCGTATATGAGTAGGATATCCGGATGTGGCCTCATTGGGATGACATCCCAAACCATGTTAAGTATGCTATATGGGCCGAATTGATGGTGAGTATAAATTTATAATTCAGTTGAAAAATAATATAATGTACATAATTTTAATTAATTTAATTATACAGGCCACCATTCGTGTTGATCTGCAGAATATGGATGTATTTGCAAATTACTGAAACCAAATAATGCGGAAAAATTATAGGGGCACGCTCTCCAAAGCAAAGAACGCGAGAAAGAAACCATCGTGGATGAGCGTCGATGTTTGGGCCGAATTTTTCCAACTGTGGGAAACCCCCGAAATGAAAGTAAGTTATTTAATTTCATATTGTTACTAAAATTTGTCTAAATTTCGTATATTAGTTACATTAAATTAGTTAAACATTTAAATTTACATGAGCTATCAGCACGAAACCGTGCAAATAGGAATAACAATCCTGCTTGCACCATGGTTGATCGATATCCTTTTAGCAACATCGCGCGGAGTCGGTAAGTTTAACATTTGCATTTGTAACATTATTTAATCATATTTGTAACATTATTCGTTAAAAATTGTTCATTAATCATATTTGTAACAGCGTAGGAAGCTAAATCGTGAGCTTACAATGGCCGAGGTCTTCACAATGACGCGCGCTGTCGAGCAGAGAGATGAGGAAGGCAATGTGTCATATATCTGGACAGAGGATAAATCTCAATTAATAATGGTAAACATGCTTAATTTTTTATACTTCAAACTTCTAAATTATATATTTATTGTGGCAAAATTTTGTTCGTGATCGCAGACAAGATATGACACAGAGCATGCTCGAGTAGTGCAATCCACTGATCGTCAGTTGACCTTAGAGGAGTCAAACTGTATATGAGATGCTTTGATTGACCCTCCTTCGCAAAAAAGAGCTACGGTATCGGAAATCAGGAGGTAAAATCCTTTAGTAACTAATATAAAAGCAATATTTAATATTGAGCATAAAATATAACCCACTATCAATAATTTACAGACCATGACGATCCAGTCGTCCTACAGAAGATCCTAGGCTGAAAAGAAGATAGCTTAATTGAAGCAACATCTATCGGAGATCAATGACTGGCGAAAGAGTGGGGAGTTGGTGCAGTAGCTAGATGAGCATATATCGACATACTTAGCTAAGCATGGGACAATGCCGGGAATGACGACGATGATGAGTATGTATGGTTGTATTTCTGATGGATTTTGATCATTTGTTTTGTACATATGTGACATAATTTTGTACATTTATGGATTTGATACTTGCTTATTGGTTGAGTTGTTTGATGAATTGGAGGATGTTTTGCTTGGTGTACATGAATTGGTTGTACATGAGTTGGTTGGGATTCGATTAACTTGTTTGTATGTATGGTTTTATAGTATGTTGAGATATTAGTGTTGATTGATGAAATGGTTGTGTAATATTGATATTTGCTTAATATTTAATTATGTGTATATGTATAAGATTATACCATTCTTGCATTGGTAGTAGTTGTGAAACTGATTACATATGTGTTGTAAATGAGGTGTATGGAGATTTGTGGTTTTGGATGGTCGAAGTATAAGGTTTTGAAGGTAATTGCTAAAAAATATTTCCAAGTTAGCGACGGATTGATTGTTCCAGCTAGCGACGGCTAGCGACGACAATCGACGGCTGTTTGGTTTACAGGTTAGTGATGACTGATGTCAGTTTGCGGCAGCTTTTCAACTTACAGGATGTTGCCACGTGTCCACTTTAGCCGTCACCAACCTGTTGAAATATTTTGATTATTGCAAACAGAGAATTGATAGAAATATTTGATACAATTTGTTTACAGAGATGATCAGAATAGAAATCTTTTATTACTGGCAAAAAGTGATTCATTACATTGTATTCTGCTATTGCTTTTATATACAGAGTTGTAAAGAATGGGCTAGTATAACAAGTCGGCCCATATAAATAAACAATGGTGAGATATGCTCTGAGATAATGAACGGTTCAGATTGTAATCCGAAGCGTTATATACATGGATTAGTACTGTTGTGACAATTCATTATCTCTTATCTTCATTAGTTCCCCCCTTCGAACCCTAGCTCCAGATTTAGGGTTAGGGTTTGCATTGAATCTCTGCAGCCATAAAAAAAAGAAATGGGGAAGAAACTTGTAGATCATACTGAGATTCCAGATCGTGCTTTCACTATTTTGAGCTTGTGACTGAAATTCCAGATCGTGCTGAGTTGAGTTGTAAAAAAGTTGATGCCTTTCTGATATCTTCTTTTGTTGGTTCTCTATTTCTGGAGAGTGTTGCAGTTTGAGCTTCGATTTGTTCAGATCTGAGTTACTTCCTTGAGATTTGGCTTTGCCATGACTGAACGAAGCTTTCTCTGGTTGTCTAACTGGATGAAAGCTTGTTTGACTTTTCTCAATTGAAGCTTGATTCTCTACAACTCTGAGGTCTTTTTTAAACTGCAGAAAGCCTTTCTTTGATAGCGATTTGGTTAAGGTGTCTTCTATCTTGTAAGTAGCAGTTAAATGATTCACTTGTAAATTTCTCTTGAGAACTTGATCTCGAACAAAATGCAAGTCTATTTATACTGTGTTTGGTTCTAGAATGCATTATAGGATTTGCTGTCATGTAGACTGCGCTTTGATTGTCATGCCATAGTGTTGCTTTGATGTTTGCATCTAGCTTTAACTCTTTAATGATTGATTGCAACCACATTATCTCTGTTGTTGCATTTGCTATGCTTCTGTATTCGGCTTCAGTACTGGATCGAAAAATAGTTGATTGTTTTTTTGAACTCCATGATATTAAGTTACCCCCAACAAATATACAGTATCCTGTAATTGATTTTCTGTCATCTGGATCAGTAGCCTAGTCTGAATCTGAATAGCCTGTGATGTTGATATTTCTTCTTTCTTTGAATATTAGTCCATGATTGATTGTTCCTTTAAGATATCTTAGAATCCTCTTTACTCCCTTTCAGTGTTCATTTAGTGGATTCTGCATAAATTGATAAAGTTTGTTAACACTGAAAGCAATATCTGGTCGTGTTATAGTGACATATTGTAATGCCCCTATAACACTTCTTTATTGTTTCATATTATCTATGACTTCTCCTCTGTTTTTTGAAAAGTTTTGATGACTAATCATTGGAGTGGTCATAGGTTTGGCATCTTCCATTTTTGTTTTAGCAAGTAACTCTGCTATGTATTTTTTCTGACATAAGATAATATCTGAATTTGATATCTTGTGTACTTCAATTCCTAGAAAATAATTGAGATGTCCCGGATCTTTAATTGAGATCTCTTTGTTCAGATAGCATATGACTTTGTTGATCTCATCCTGATTGTTACCTGTGACAATTAAATCATCAACATAGATTAGTATGTAAATGATTGAGGATGAATTACTTTTAATGAATAATGAGGTGTCTGATTTGATAGATTGATATCCTATTGACATTAGGATTGATTTCAATCTATCAAACCAAACTCTCGGGGCTTGGTTTAGCCCATATATTGCCTTGTTAAGCTTGCATACAAGACTTGAGTCTTGTTCATATCCTGGTGGTTGGTTCATATAGATTTCTTCTTCTAATTTGCCATTTAAGAATGCATTGTTAACATCCAACTGCCTTATATTCCATCCTTTGTGTAAGGCAATTGTGATGATGAGCCTTATAGTAGTGGGCTTGACTACTAGACTAAATGTCTCTGTAAAGTCAAACCCATACTGCTGAGTATATCGCTTGGCCACTAATCTTGCTTTGTACTTGTCGATGGATCCATCAGGATTCCTTTTTTCTTATATGTCCATCTGCAGTCTACAATATTTTTGTGTGCAGGTGGACATGTAAGACTCCATGTTTTATTTTTCATAAGTGCATTGTACTCTTCATCCATTGCTGCTTTCCAGCTTTTATCTTTTGCAGCTTGATCAAAAGTGGATAGTTCACTGGAGTTTATGTTGACCATGTATGCTTTGGGTTTAAAGATCCCACTTTTAGCTCTGGTGATCATGTGATGGCTGGGTCTGACAGGGGCTTCAGTATGAGGTAATTCAAAACTCCTATTTTGATTAGTGTTGTTTTCTGAATTGTGATGTTGATCATCCTCATTTGTTGAGTATGTAGGTGAGTTAATGGCATGAATGTGATCATCTTCACACTCTGTATTTTGTTGAGCGGATGTAGATGAGTGTGTTTGATGATCATCAGTAGTCCTCCTTATCTTAGTTGTGCTCCTGTCTTCAGATATTAATGGTAATTCGGGTATAGATATTCTTGGGTTATACACTTTTCCTGTTGTTCTTGCTTCAGCATTTCTAAAGGGAAAATATTTTTCATTAAAAGCAACATGTCTACTGATAATAATTTTTCCACTGTCATCAAGACATTTGTACCCTTTTTGATTAGAGGTATATCCCAGGAATGTACATTGTTTTGACCTAAAGTTTAATTTATTACTGTTATAAAAGGTTTTAAACATGGAAAACATAGGCATCCAAATACTTCTAAACTGTGATAATTTGGTTTTACCCCTTGTAACTTTTCAATAGGGGTTATACCATCTAAAGTTTTGGTTGGTAATCTATTAATGAGGTAGACAGCAGTACTAAAAGCCTCTGGCCAAAACTTTAGTGGTAGATTTGCATGACTCAGTAAACTGAGTCCTGATCCAACCACATGCCTATGTTTTCTCTCTGCTAAGCCATTTTGTTCTGAGGTATAAGGGCAAGTAAATCGATGAACTATACCTTTTGCCTTAAAGTATTCCTTAAGTGACTTATACTTAGTTCCTCCATCTGAATGTATAGTCGTGACATGTGTATCAAGCTGTTTTTCAATCATTGTGATGAAGTTTATTACAACATCATGTGTGTCTGATTTATTTTTCAAAAAATATATCCAAGTGTGTCTTATGTGTGCATCTACAAATGATATATAATATTTATATCCGTAGTCTGAATATATTGGGACAGGTCCCCAAAGATCAGTAGCAATGAGTTCAAGTGGCTTGGTATATTTAGTTGTGGATTTACCAAATGGTAGTTTGTGACTTTTTCCCATCTGGCAGTGAGTGCATACATAAGGAACAGATATGCTATTATAAAATATATTATTGTCAGTGAGAATTTGCTTAACTATTTTTGCATTGGGATGGCCAAGTCTGAAATGCCACAAATCAAAAACATTGTCATTGTTTTCTATTTCACAATGATTACAACAGTTTTTATCATCTCTGTGATAATCACAGTTCACAGATTTAAATCTGTATAATCCTCTTTCAGCATCACCCTGCAATAAAATATCTTTATAGTATATCTCTAACAACACAATGTTTAGGGAAGAATTCAAAGTAAACTTTATTATCACTAGCAAATTGAGACACACTCATGGGGTTCTTTTTTATTTTTGGGACGTAGTGTAGGAATAACTGTTTTTTCCTTTTAATAACAACACTTCCTACATGTGAGATATTGATACACTTATCATTGCCCATACAAATAGATTTTTTACCTTTGTACTCTCTATTGCCAACGTTTAAATTTTCAAGATTATTGGTTATATGATTGGTAGCTCCTGAATCTGGATACCAGTAGTAATCATTTATTGATTGATTATTTTCATTAGAGTTTTGATCTCTGTTATCTGATTGACTGCTGGAACTTGCTTGAGCTATGTTGGCACTGTAATTTCCACCTTTTTTATTGTTGTTCTGATTAGAATACCTCAGATAACATTTTATGGCAACGTGACCAATCTTTTCACAGATTTGATATTTTGGTCTATTATTGTTGATGTATCTACCACTTCCTCTTGATCTGTTTGGGTATCCTCCTCTCTGTGCTCCTCCTCTTTGTGTGTTTTGATCTATTTTGTTGTTACTTTGAACCTTGTTTCTTGAGGTAGATGTGTAGTTGACTGCAAGTTCTGAGTCTTGTGGTCTTTTATTATCAATTCTTGCCTCATGTGAAAGTAGTATAGAATAGACATCATCAAGTGATGGTAGATCCTTTTGTGATGCTATAACAGCAATAACAGATTCATACTCTTCAATCAATCCATTGAGAATAATCAGAATGTGTTCAGAATCTGAAATCTTGTTATTTGCTGCCTCTAGTGAATCACATATTGCTTTGATTTTGAAAATGTATTCCCTTATAGTATTGTTGTCTTTCCTTATGCTATGTAGCTGTCTCTTATAGTACATAACTTTGGCAGCTGATTGTGTATTGAATACTTTCTCAATAGTTATCCATATATCATTTGCAGTCTTGCATCCAATGACATGAGATAGAAGATTCGTGCTTATTGATTATAAAAGCCATGAACAAATTAACCTGTCTTGTCTGTGATATCTGATGTAATCCTCATTGCTTATTATTTTGTTTTCTTGATCAGTTATACACTCGGGAGGAATTGGAATGGTTCCACGAATATGGCCTTCAAGCCCATATCCTTGAACTGCAGTTTCTATTTGCAGTTTCCAGAGAAGTAAGTTGTCTTCATTCAATTGAACTGTGACAAGATTGCTTTGTGGGCTAATTACGGTTTTGATGAGCTTTTCAACTGCGAGATTGGATTCACTATTGGTGCTTCCATTAGAAGAATTGGCTATACTGGGTTGGTTGTTTGATTCATCACCCATGATGAAATTCAATACGCAAGAAATATACAGAAAAAGCAATCCAGAAAAGCAAAAATAACAGAGAAATCAATTGATCTTATGCAGAGATTAAAGGTACTTAAGTCAAGAATTTCTCACAGTAAATTTCGTAGAACCGTATGACATATATGCTGATCTATGCTTTCTTTGATCTGATATGTTGTCCAGGAAGGCACTTTCTTTGATTTTTGAGATGATTCTTGATTTCTTGTTTTCTTTCTTTTCTGATTTTCTTGATCGATTGATTTTTCTTTTTAGAGGTTGCGTGAATGAATTCTGATGTAGCCACAACAAGTTGGCATGGCACTGAATTGTATCACTAACTTCAACAAACCCTTCAGATGATGAAATGTGATTTCTCATGAGGGTTATATTACCTAAATAATGATAATACTCTGATGATGTTTTGATTAAATGAATGGATGGTTGTTAGGCCTTCATTGGCTCTGATACCCTGTTGAAATATTTTGATTATTGCAAACAGAGAATTGATAGAAATATTTGATACAATTTGTTTACAGAGATGATCAGAATAGAAGTCTTTTATTACTGGCAAAAAGTGAGACATTACATTGTATTCTGCTGTTGCTTTTATATACAGAGTTGTAAAGAATGGGCTAGTATAACAAGTCGGCCCATATAAATAAACAATGGTGAGATATGCTCTGAGATAATGAACGGTTCAGATTGCAATCCGAAGTGTTATATACATGGATTAGTACTGCTGTGACAATTCGTTATCTCTTGTCTTCATTATTTAACCGTCACTAATGCGACAACGGAGCGTTGCTTTGTTTGTTGGCGATGAGGTAAATAGCAACGACAAATAGCGACGTCGGACGACGACTAACGACGGCGTCGATGCCTCTTTGCCGTTGTTAAACGAAGATTTTTTTGTAGTGTATAAGTATACTAGAACGAACCCGTGCTATGCATCAGGTTATTTGCCAAGCAACTAATAAACAGTGCAATATTTTTTTAAGTTTAATGATAATACGATTCGGGTATGTCCTTTTATAACATAGTTCCTTAAATGTTGTGTAGATTGTGCTTTGTCAATGGTTAATCGAAGCTGCAGAATATATAAATGGACTTACTGCCAACATAAGTAATGGTTTGTTTTGCATGCTTATTGAAAGAAAAATAAGAAGGCACTGTGCAATTCCATCTGACTTCATACAGTGTTCTCATATGTAAGACTGGCAAACGGTATATCAATTTGACATGACTAAATATTTCATTTGTTGTAAAGATAGAAAACACGACGAGATTAATCAGAGGACAACCGACAAATACTTAAATAACTTGTTCTAGTCTTTGTTTGATAATGGTTTCTAGGTATTTCATTTATTCTGTTATTATCCAGTTTGTCTTATTTAGGTTTTTAAATCCTCTTTTTAAATACATATATATGTATATATATGTATAGTTTTAATTTTTTCTTTAGTCATCTTCGGGATACAGGTATGGACGATAGAATATCAGGTTCATTTAGCAGGTTTTCTTTCTTCAGATTGCTGGGCATCAGAGGGTAGAGAATCTACCAGAGCAGGATATCTTTATCCAGGATGATATATTCCCAGGTTTGGTACCCCTTTCTACTGCTCAGAGGCTTCAGAGCGGTTTCTCTTTTCAGCAGATCCACTTCAGTGCAGAGGCTTTTTCAAGCAGAGCCCACTTCAGTGCAGCTGCTTCTTCACCTTTTCCGATTCAGTTGGTTGGAGTTTCCTCACTAGTATGGGTCTTTGTCTTGTAGTTTTTGTTTTTCCTCTAATTTCCTAGGTTCTTCTAACACCTTAATATCGGGCGGTGGCCATACCGAAGCTCGATATGTGATGGGTGATGGCCTTGCCGGGACTCATCTTAGGAGTAGTTAAGTTTTGTTGTATGTGTTTTTTGGTTTTGTTACATGCCAGGCATGTTGGCAGCACCATATATTCGTGTTATATACATATTTGCATATGTGCTCTTCTCTAATCGTAGAGCATCAAGTATTTTTATAAAAAAAAAAAAAAAAACCAGTGTTACATACATAATATGCAGCTGTTTGGAATGTCTACATGGGATGAGGCTGGCAAACAAATTTATCTTTTATATTAAAAAAAAAGGTAAAAAAAATGCGGATGGAGAATGATAAATAAAGTTAAGAGCTGTATTTGCTTTGAATCTTCTTTAACAGATGTGTAATGTTTCAGCAACGTTTGGTGGGTTGCATTTGTCTTTCTAGCTACAAATCCAAATTCTTCACGCAGTCCCATTGTCTTCGTTCTCTTCCTGTAATAGTTAGTTGCCAAAATTTGTCACAAGTGCGACACTATTTTGTTTCAAACAGTTAAAGAGATGCTTTATTGGTCGAACTGCATATGCTTTGTTATGAAACTCTTAGAAAGTTAAATTTGGTTAGCAGTTGAAGACTCATCGTTCAATGTACAGAAATTTAGTTAGCAATTTCAAAAATTGAATGATGACATAAAACATGCGAATGGGAAATACCTTGGTTTGGCGTTGGCTGAAAATGCATGCAATTTATGGTTATTAAACATTTTACATTAGCTTTCAAATTTAGTGGATAACCGTGAGGAGGGGTTGTTTAATTAACTAATTAGAATTAAAATTGTCATGTTTATATTATTTGAATGTAGGTTACGTATTCTAAATTTGGTCCCTACAATTAGAAAACATCCATATATTAAAGATAAACAAAGATGTATATCCTTTGCTTAAATGGTTCACATTTAATACGGTAACAAATTTAAACATATAATTAACTATCGTTGCATATTTGAAGGAAAATAAATAAGAAATAATATCCTACTCAATTATAATTCTTGAATGGAAATATTAAAAAAAAAATTCTATTTCCATCCTCTTGCTAATCTAAATCTCAAACGCAATTTTGTAAACATAAGCCTAGGCAGAGATATTTATTTTTTCCAAAATTATATATATTTTAGCATTATTTACCATTAAGGTAATGAACAGAGTTTTAAATTAATTCTAATTAACATCAATCATCTATAAAACATCTGACATGTTTTTCTATAGGTTTATGAGATAAATACAATCTCATATTTGTTAATGTAAACTGATTAATATTTTCATTAAGATTATGCATTTTAAATTTATTTTGTAAACTCTAGTTTTATTTACATTATTTTCCAAAGTAAATTTACAATTTCTTAAATTTAATAAGAAAACTTATTAGTTTCATATGATATAAAAAGTTGTTAAAAACCTCTAACTCAAATGGTTAGTGATATGACATTTTAAATAGAGATTCTAAATGTTATGGATCATGCCCTTAAGACGTTAAAAAAAAAAATGTTTTTGTTGAATAAGATATCACTCGTGTTATAAAAAAAATGATACAAAATGATCTTTATTAATAGTTGATTTAGAAGCGGAAACTTTTGGTCCGGTCGTGAATTTCCAAAATTTTCCTTTATATGTAATTTTTTATTAATAGTTATAATATATTTGCTGTCACGCTTTTTTGGTATCAACATGAAATATCAAAAATATCTCTATACATATATTATTAAAAAAATTCATCGCTTAAGATTAGGACTGACAATTAAGCTTCTTTTACAAATTCAAATCTTCCTCTACAAAAATTTACGAAAGTCTTAATATCACTTAAAAATTGAATCTAACAATTTTACTAATTAATAATATAACTAAAAATTTAAACTTATAAGAAATTAGATATTGCAACTTAGAAATAAAATTTCAAATTACTTACGTGTGATTTAATACAAGAATATGACTAAATATACGTGGAAATCATTTTCTTTGAGCATATTAAATAAATACAATTTGTAGAAAAACAATTCGGTATTCTTCATCACGCATGAAGCGCGTGCCGTAACGCTCGTGATACAAAATGATATATGATATTATTTAAATAAGGCACATTGAAATATTTTATGACAAAATTATTATTTAGCAATATTTTTTTATTTTTTTTACTGTGGAGCTTGGGATTTTGTTTTTTTTATATGTTTGTCGTAAGGTAATCTCTCAAGCAATATCTCCTGCAAGAATGTTATGGGAAAAATAAGATGGCAATCAATTTGCTCTTTCAGAATTAAAATCTTTTGCTAAACAAATACTAAAATCATTAAATATGTACAACTGAACATATACTTTTAAAGTAGCAGATTTTGGTCGGGCAGCTAAATAAGCCCCAAAATGCATGCAATAATACTCTAAAATTCAAAAAACAACTTATTCGTAATGGTGTAACATGCTTTGAGACTATTATTTCTGTAATGTCTGAGAATAACTCCTCCCAAAAACTATGGAAGAGTCCAATAGTATAAGTTTGACCGACAGTCAACTTAGTACGTCAAGGTTAATCTGGAATGCATGTGCTAGTAAATTTATAGTGCTTTTATTTAAGAGTTCGCTCCTATTTGCCAAAATCAAACTACATCCCAAAGGCAACCTTCGCTAAGTAAATTAAAAATGCAATCAACGTCACCTTAATAATGTGCTTATTTTCTCAAATAGCTAGATAAACATGCTACTCTGTAATGCATATATAAAATAATTCACATTAATGCTAAATGAGAAGTTTTGATTCATGCTCAAGATTAATTTTTACTCCTGAATTAAAAACACAAAGTCTAGAACGATCAAACGATTTTATTATCTAATCTACCACATTAAATTAGTCATAAATTTATTTCAACTATGATATATAAGCATGAACAAAGAGTTGATTATTATGAACTTTATTCCTTGTTTTTAAATCTCTAAGAATATAAGTTAATCCACCACAAACTTATACAAGAGCTTTTAAAAGACAAAAAAATTGAATTACAGGAATTACTATTATTAATCATTTTATCTAATTAATTTAGCACAATTGAAAGTAAAAAAATAATTCTATTCATGTTATTATGGTTTACATACCTATTTTGGTCAAATGTTCAACATATACAACCATGTTTCGATAAGGTTGTCAATGGATACCCCAAAAAGGCCGAAAGACATTTGGATCCATGTATGAAACCTAATAAATATATGATATTTGAGAAAAAGAATATAGATGCGAATATGAATGCATCCGCATCCAAAAAGTTTCTATTTGGTTTTTGTTTAAAATATAATCAGTATGTGCTTTAGTATAATATTGACGTGTGTTTAACGTTTCATTAAGTTAATAGTTTATACTACATGCATTTACTTCATAGTAATTATCTCAAAACTATATATGAATGCAGCCGCGTGTCTTCGACGGCTGTCTAGAGCTGTTGGGTTTCTCTGTCAATAGCAATTGGAAATGGTACGTTGGATGCTGTTGGAAGCCGTCGGAAACACTGTGCGGCGACGGGACAACTTGCTACGATTTTTTGTGTTTTTTTAAGACGACCACCGACGGTTTTCAACCGTTGAAAGTCGTATGCTTTCTTGTAGTGTGTCCATAAGAAAGTTTGCCAAGTAAAAAAGATCACATAAGCAATATTTTTAATTTGTAATTAAAAACACGTCGATTCCTTTAGCAACAATTAGAATATATCAACAATTAGAATACACCATCTAATGGTAGTGTATATCATCTTTATTAACAGTTAGAATATAGCAACAATTTTTTGGTCCGATGGTGAAGTTCATAAAATACCATTTTTATACATGGACGAGGATCGTGAGGTATAAGTTCAAATATCACATGATTCAACAATTAATTATATTACTATTTGTAGAATTTGGAATATTTTCACAATTCTGGCTTAGAATCTCCATAATAAAAATCTTTCACATGTTTTTCTTTCTCATGTTTTAATGTTTTTTGCCTTTCTACATATCAATAAATACTTATCAATTTTTCATTTATTCTAAAGCAACATAAAATGTACTTTTTATTTCTATTTTTGTATAATTTTAGCATAATTTATGGAATATTTTTTTATTAATATCTGATAATAGAGAATTATTTCACCTAATCGAATATATAAACTATTCTTTATGCAATATTTCAAAAACAAGCAAAATTACCAAACTAAAAATAAGAAAAATTACATGTAAATGTTTGACTATTTCAATTAAATATATATTTTATTTTAAAGTATTTTTTATACGCATGCTTGATGCACTTGTCAAATTACTCACAATCTATTAGAAGATATTAATATTCATTTCAATCTCATTCATAAGCAAGTTCCAGTCAAATTAGTTTTTACTTTACTATTAGTATATATGATGACAAACTATAAGCAATGTACATTATATAAAAATACTCGTTAAAAGTTTTTAAACTCCTATATGTATTATTGCCTTTCTCACACGCGTCATTTACATGATTGATTTTGCATTTTATTTGAAGAACATTTACCATTGTCGTGGACATTTTTTCTTGTACGTGCGAAACACATATCATTAGAACTTGTATCTATAAGGCTTTTTTACGCTTCGAGATAATTATATCTAAAATTAGTTCAATAATCGGAAGTAAAGGAATGATACAGTTAACTGAAAACCAAACAGGTTAACTAGTATATTATAATGTTTTGCATGCAATGACATTAGTTGTAATAGTGTTACTGTGTTTTGTTGTTTTTGGAAGAAGATTACAGAAGCAACACAAATCATTGATAATGTTGTCCAGAATTTTAGACTTTAAAAGTTCAATCATGTACTGTTAGAAATAAACTTGGTATTGGAAAACGTTAATTATGTTTATGATTATAATCTTTTTATTAATGGAAATGTCAAATTAAGAATAGAGAAAAATCTAGACTTACCAGATATGTAATTTTGAGAATTCTAGAATATGCCTTATTAATAGGATATATTTGAGAATGACTGGTTGAATATCTGGTTTTATACTCTAGGAGTTTGAATGAAAATGCTATGTGATCTTTCTCCAAAAATTTCCTGAACTTATCATGGTATCAAAGCCTCCTAAGTTAAGGCACAAAAAATAGTTTTTTTTCTTCTGGTTCGTGGTTCGTATTCAAGAAAATTAGTTGTGTGCGCTGTGGATTTGTGGCGTGTGCTTGTGTTTCAAGCGGAGGTTTGTTTTATTTTTCACGGTATAGACAAGATTTGATTTTTCCATGGACAGCTCTCGTCAAAGCCCTTCGAGCTGTACCGGTGAGGTGGATCGTGCTTCGTTACCCACTCTCACTGATGCGCAAGTGCGGCAGCTCATCGAAGCTCTCAAGACTTCCTCAGCCGTGTCTTCTACTCCAAAGTTGCATGGTAAGAAATTTTCGGACCAATAGATTATTGATACAGGAGCTTCAAACCATATTTCGGGTAGTCTTGACTTGTTTGTTGATAACAAAGAAAGTGCTTCAGAACCCGTTGGTTTTCCGAATGGAAAACATGACACTGCCCCTAAAGAAGGACGTATTAAATTAAGCCATGACTTAATTCTTGATAATGTTTTATATGTACCTACCCATAATTGCAATTTGCTGTCTGTTTCTCAATTGCTTGAAAAACAAAAATTTATTGTATTTTTCACTAACAAGCTATGCACTATTCAGGACCCGAGTTTGAGGAACCTGATTGGCACAGGGGAGCAGTGTAATACGATCTATCTCTTTCGACCAGTTCGTAGTATCCAAACAAATAACTCCACAGTTTTGGACTCCACTCAGTTATGGCATAGACGGTTGGGTCATCCTTCCATGAAAGTGGCCCGTTCTTTATTACTTGTTGGAAGTAGTAGTAGTAGTACGAATAAATTTTGTGATGACAATTGTGACGTTTTTTTATGGCTACACAGCCTCGTGACTCTTTTCCATTAAGTACAAGTAAATCAACTGATTTGTTTGATTTGATACATTGTACTATTTGGGGTCCTTATCGTGTTGCTTCTAGTTGTGGAGCTCACTATTTTTTGACCATAGTTGACGATTTTTCTCGTGCTACATAGATATTTTTGATGGTCGGTAAATATGAGGTTGGCGAATTGATTCAAAATTTCTTTGCTATGGTCAAAACGCAGTTTAAAAGGCCAGTGATGGTTTTGCGTAGTGATAATGGACAAAAATTTAAATGTTTAAAGGATTTTTTTGCTCAACAAGGCACCTTGCATCAAACCTCTTGTGTCGATACTTCCCAACAAAATGGTAGAGTAGAATGTAAGCATAAACATGTTCAAAATGTTGCTCATGCCCTACGCTTTCAAGCTCTCTTACCTATTGATTTTTGGGGGGAGTGTGTCTTAACTTCCTGTCACCTTATTAATCGGATTCCCACTCCTATTTTGGATGGTAAAACTCCCTATGAAATACTTTTCGGGAGTCCACCTAGTATGCCTGCTTTAAAGGTATTTGAGTGTCTTTGCTATGTTGCGAATCAGCCTCATGTTAAGGATAAATTTAGCCCTCGTTCTAGGAGATGTATCTTCGTTGTTTATCCTTTGGTTCAAAAGGGGGGGCATTTGTATGGTTTAGATGCTCATGTATATTTTATTAGTCGTGATATCAAATTTATTGAGCATGTCTTTCCATTTTCTACCCATGATTCCTTTTCCACCTCCCCCAATGAGCATTTGAATCAGTTTCTATCCCAGAATTTCATGAATGGTGTGTTTGATGATTATGATGAGTGGGGTGGTATGCCTGATTTGGGTAATACATGAGATGTCGAGGTCATAGAGGATGTGATAGTTGAAGATAGAGGTGGCGTGAGTGAGCAGTGGTAGTAACCCAGTCCGTTGGGATGGCTGTGGAGCATGTTGCCTAACAGCCTTGTACGCACGAGTGTGATGGTGTGGAGTCGAGGGGGAGTACGGGAGTTAATTTAGATGGTGTGGAGTCTAGGGAGAATTCAAGCATTGATTCAAATGGTGATAATCTTGGTCGTGGGCACCGCATCAAGCTTTCCTCTTCTCGTCTTTGAGGATATGTTACTAACACAGCTATGTGCAAGATAGACCTCCATACTGTTTCTCCTACTCCATCTCGTTCCTTAGGTAAACCTTTTAATATAGCTTGTTATGTGGATTATGACAAATTTTCTATGAGACATAAGCATTTTTTAGCAGCAATTACATCTCAAAAAGAGCCTACTTCCTTTAAAGAGGCCGTTCAGGATGCAGGTTGGCGTCAGACAATGAAAGAGGAGATTGATGCACTAGAACGGAATGGCACGTGGACATTAGAGGATTTTCCACCCGGTAAGAAGGCTATTGGTAGTGGTTGGGTTTATAAAATAAAGCGACGTGCTAATGGTGATGTTGAGCATCTTAAGGGACGTTTGGTTGTGTATGGTAACTGGCAGGTTGCTGGTATTGATTATAATGAAACTTTCGCTCCAGTTGCTTAGATGGATACTGTTCGTATTTTTCTTGCTGTTGCTGTTGCTGTTGCTCGTAATTGGGCATTGCATCAGATTTTCTTCATGGTGATTTGGAGGAAAAGGTCTATATGCAGCTTCCGCCAGGTTATAGTTGCCCTACTCATGGGAAAGTGTGTCAGTTACACAAGTCATTGTATAGTTTAGGTCAAGCTCCTCGGCAGTGGTTTGCTAAGTTATCTAGTGCTTTGCGAAAATTTGGTTTTACACAATCCTATGTCGATTATTCGTTATTTAGTTATCAGCGAGATGAGGTTTCTCTACATGTACTAGTTTATATGGATGATTTGATTATTGTAGGTTCCTCATATGATGTGATCTTGAGGTTCAAGCAATACTTGAGTAAGTGTTTTCATATCAAGGATCTTGATGCATTGAAATATTTTCTTGGGATTGAAGTAGCCCGTGGTAATGAGGGTTTGTTTCTTTATCAACGGAAGTATGCTTTGGATATATTGACAGAGACAGGTATGTTAGGTTGTAAACCTATTGATACACCAATGGAACAGAACCATTGGTTGGCTTATGCGACGAATGATACTTATGAGCCTCCGGAACAATATAGACGTCTGGTGGGACGCTTGGTGTATCTTTCTGTTACTCGACCTGAGTTGAGTTATTCCGTTTATACTCTTGTTCAATTTTTAAGTAATCCTCGGGTCACACATTGGGATACTGCCATCCGTGTCTTGCGATATATTAAAAGTCGACCTGGTCAAGGTATTTTGCTTCATCCTAGTGATATGCAGTTGACAGCTTATTGTGATAGTGATTGGGTAGCTTGTCCTTTGACACGTCGTTCGGTGTCTGGTTATTTTATGCTTCTTGGTCGCTCTCCTGTTTCTTGGAAAACTAAGAAGCAACCGACTGTTTCTCATTCATCTGCGGAGGTAGAATATCGTTCTATGGCCGTTACGACTTGTGAACTTAAGTGGATAAAATCATTGTTGCGTTCTCTTGGTGTGATTCATTCCAAGCCCATGCGGCTGTTTTGTGATAGTCAATCTGCGTTGCATATTGCGAAGAACCCGGTGTTTCATGACCGCACCAAGCACATTGAAGTTGATTGCCACTTTGTTCGTGATGAGTTGCAGGGTGGAAATATTACTGCTTCGTATGTACATACTGTCATCAGTTAGCTGATATTTTGACTAAGGCCCTTGTTCGTCAATAGTTTGGTTATTTGTTACGCAATTTGGGCATTTGTGATTTGCATGCTCCAACTTGCGGGGGAGTAATAGGATATATTTGATATGGTGGGTTATATTAGGATATATTTCTTGGAATGACTGGTTGAATATTTGGTTATATATTTTAGGAGATTGATAAGGATATATTTTCTGGAATGACTGATTATATATTTAGTTATATATTTTAGGAGATTGATAAGGATATATTTCCTGGAATGACTGATTATATATTTGGTTAGATTGAGAAGGATATATTTCCTAGAATGATTGATTGTATATTGGTTATATATTCTAGGAGTTTGAATGAAAATGTTATGTGATCTTTCTTCAAAAATTTATTGAACTTATCATTTGTCATGAAAATTCTAGAATATAGAAGATTAAAGAAAAGTCTAGAGATTGTATCACACTATAAATATGAATGTTTTCACTCCTTTTGTAAGCAAGCAAAAAGAATAAAAGTGAAAAGAAAATAAAGCTATTTCCTCCTTTATAAAATATTCTCTCAACCTCCATTAGTAAATTAAAAAGTTTCTCCCTCATTCTTCTTCTTATAGAAATTTCCCAACAGTGGTATCATAACCAGGTTTCTAACCAAGAAAGATGGAAAATGGAACGACCCTTTTTCAAGTTCCTTTATTAAAGAAAAAAGAATTATGAAAGTTGGAGTATTTGCATGAAGGCACTGCTTGGATCACAAGATGCGTGAGATCGTAGAAAATGAGTATGAAGAACCCGCTGATATTTCCACTTTATCCCAAATTGAAAGTGACAATTTAAAGAACTTGAAGAAGAAAGATCGAAAGGATCTTACGCTCATCTACCAAAGTTTGGATGATGCTATGTTCGAGAAGATAGCTAATGTACAAACTAGCAAGGAAGCATGGAAGATTTTGGAGAATGCATTTAAAGGAATCGATAAAGTGAAGAATATTGGACTACAAACTATGCGAGGTAAGTTTGAATCTTTATATATGAAATCATCAGAATCAACTGATGATTATTTTTCTCGAGTTTTATCTATTGTATATCAAATGAAAAGATATGTAGAAAAAAGATAGAAGACTCTAGAGTTATTTAGAAAATTCTACGATCTTTATATTGAAAATTTGATTACATAATTGTATCAATTGAAGAATCTAAAGATCTAGTATCTATGACCATTGATCAACTCATGGGTTCACTTCAAGCCCATGAAGAAAAATTGAAGAGAAAGGTTAAAGAAGATCCATTAGAGCAAGCTCTTCAAACAAACCTCACCTTGTGAGAAAATGAGACATTTAAAAATGAAAGAAGTCGAAGCCAAAGTAGAAGAGGTCGTGGTTAAAGCTGTGGAAGAAATGACTATCATAGAGAGGAGAAAAGGAAAAATATATACAACCCAATTGAGGAAGAGGAGGAAATATAAAGGAAAATGGAAGACCAAGATATGATAAGTCACAAATAAAATTTTATAATTGTAATAAATTTGGGCATTTTTCTTTTGATTGTAGATCCACTTTTTATAAAGTCCCAGAGAGAACAAATTTTGCTAAAGAAGATGAAGAAAATTATACACTACTCTTGGCACATAAAGAAGATGAAATTAGCAATAATAATAATTGGTATATGGACACGGGGGCAAACAATCATATGTTTGGAAGGAAAAGCATGTTTATGGAGCTTGATGAATCGATAAGTTGAAACATTCATTTTGGAGATAAATCTACAATTCTAGTTAAAGGAAAATGAAACATACAAATTAAGTTAAAGAATGGAAAGAATGATTTTATTTCTAATGTTTATTACATGCCTAAAATGAAAACAAATATATTAAGTTTGGGGCAACTTTTGAAAAAAGGATATGATATACACAAGAAAAATAAAAGTCTTTTAATGAGAGCTGGTAAATGAAATTAAATTGCTAAAGTGGAGATGTCAAAAAATAGAATGTTTCCATTAAATATCTCAAATAATGTTGCTAAAAGCGTAAAATCATGCTATAAATATTCTTCATGGCTTTTAAGATTTGGGCATCTCAATTTTAGGGGCTTAAAATTATTAATAAACAAAAACATGGTGAAAGGTTTACCATCAATAAATCATGAGAACCAAATATGCTAAGGATGCTTATTTGGAAAACAACCAAGAAAATGTTTTCCAAAACAATCAAGCACAAGAGTCAAAGAACCATTAGAATTAGTTCATACAGATATTTGTGGCCCTATAAAACCATGCTCGCATGGAAAAAGTAACTACTTTGCACTTTTTATTGATGATTTTAGTAGAAAAACATGGGCTTATTATCTGAAACAAAAATTGGATGTATTTGATGCTTTTAAGAAATTTAAGGTCCTTGTAGAAAATAAAAGTGGTTATAAGATCAAAGCCATGAGATCCGATCAAGGTGGAGAATTTACACCAAAAGAATTTAATAAGTTTTGTGAAGAAAATGGAATTCATCATCCATTAACCGTCCCCTACACTCCACAATAAAATGGAGTTGTAGAAAGAAAGAATAGATCTCTTCTTAACATGGCACGAAGCATGTTAGAAAGCAAAAATGTTCCAAAAGAGTTTTGGGCTGAAGCCATCGAATGTGCGGCGTATTTATCAAATCATTCTCCAACTATAAATGTGTGGAACAAAACCTCCAAAGAAGCATGGAGTGGTAGAAAGCCATGTATATCTCACTTGAAAGTATTCGGAAGCATTGCTTATGCCCATGTGCCTAATCGAAGATGCTTCAAATTAGATGACAAATGAAAAATACATTTTCGTTGGCTATGACTCACGGTCAAAAGGATATAAGTTATATAATCCTTTTAATGGAAAAGTTGTTGTCAGTCGAGACGTGAAGTTCAATGAAGATAGTGACTGAAATTGGAATAAACAAGAAAATGATTATAGTTTCTTTCCATTTTATGAAGAGGAGTGCAAGATGATGTGGAAGAAGAGCCCACTAGTCCAACGCCGTCATCTCCTTCAACTATCCATCACGAACATCCATTTGAAGAAAGCTCAAACTAAAGACCACCACACATGAGATCTTTACATGAATTATATGAGGTAACTCCAATTTTCGATGATACTACCTTATTTTGTCTTTTTACCAATCGTGAACCAATAGATTTTGAAGAAGAAAAACAAAACAAAAGATGGAGAGAAGCCATGGATGAAGAAATTAAAGCAATTATAAAGAACAATACATGAGAGTTGGCTACTTTAGCTAAAGGACATAAAGCTATTGGTGCAAAATGGGTATATAAAGTGAAAAAGAACGCTAAAGGAGAAGTTGAAAGATACAAAGCAAGATTGGTAGCTAAAGGATACAAGCAAAAAACAGGTATAAACTATGATGAAGTACTTGCTCCTGTTGTTCGCTTAGAAACTATAAGATTATTAATTTCTTTAGCAATCCAAAACAAATGGAAAATACATCAAATGGACGTGAAATCTGCTTTCTTAAATGGTAAATTAGAAGATCAAGTTTATTAGGAACAATCACCGGGTTATAAAGTTAAAGGACATGAAGGCAAAGTTTTAAAATTGAAAAAAAGCACTTTACGGTTTAAAACAAGCCCCAAGAGCATGGAATACAATAAGTATTTTTTACAAAATAATTTTGTAAAATGCCCCCATGAACATGCTCTTTACATAAGAAAAAATAATCAAAATGGAGATATTTTAATTGTATGTTTATATGTGGATGACTTAATCTTTACTAGAAATAACCAAAAGCTTTTGATGATTTCAAGAAGGAGATGAGTTTAGAATTTGAGGTGACGAACATTGGACTCATGTCATACTATCTTGGAATCCAAATGATTCAAAGTGAGCATGATATATTTATCTCTCAAGAACCATATGCAAATGAATTATTGAAAAAATTCAAAATGGATGGATGCAATCCCGTAAACTCCAGTAGAAAGTGGTACAAAGCTCTCAAAAAACATGTAAGAAGAGAATGTGAATCCTACCCAATTTAAGAGCATGGTTGGTTGCTTGAGATACTTAACATGCACAAGGCCGGATATACTTTATGGAGTGGGTCTTATTAGTCGTTACATGGAAGCCCTTACTACATCGCATTTGAAGACAACAAAAAGAATCCTTCGATATCTTAAAGTTACTACTAATTTTGGAATATTGTATTCATATTCTAATAATTTCAAGTTGATTGGTTCTAGTGATAGCGATTGGGCTGGAGATTTTGATGATCGTAAAAGTACAACTGGATTTGTTTTCTTCATGGGAGATACATTCACATGGAGCTCAAAAAAGCAACTAATCGTGACACTATCAACCTGTGAAGCTGAGTATGTTGCTACTTCAACTTGTGTACGTCATGCAATATGGCTTCGAGATTTATTGAAGGAGTTGTATATGTCACAGTAACAAGTCGGCTATAGCACTCGCTAAGAATCCAGTTTTTCACAATCAAAGTTTGCATATCGACATGCGCTACCACTTTATTCGATAAAAGATTGCAAAGAAGGAGTTACAAGCAAAGTTTATCAATTCAAAAGACCAAGTTACAGATATCTTCACAAAAGCATTGAAGCATGACGACTTTGAAAGATTACGAGACATTCTCAGTGTTACTAAATTGTAATGGCCCGAAAGATTTTCGACCCTAAAAATCGACACTAATACGTTCATTCTATAGAGTGCCGAGCAATCGAGTACCGAAAATACCAGGCTGTTAGGGTTAATAAGAAAAAGAGATAGAATAAGAACTGAAAACAACAACACAGAATCGCACGATTGCAGCGGAGCAAAATATAATATAAATAACAACATTTACATAGGAAAAGCTGTAACTGTCAATATATATACAAGATATCGGAGTACTACAAAATCTGGACAGTTATATTAACTAGTCCCTAAATACTGTCTGTACAGTCTATACTCAGCGAAATATAATTGATATGTCTCTGCCCTCTAGCTCGTCTCCGTTCTTCAAAACGTCCTAACCTAAATATCTATAACACTCGGTCTGACCTGAGCATTACAATAAGGTAACACCCTAGTTAGGCTGGAAACCAGCGTGAGTAAAAAAAACTTAAATTTTGAAATACTTAAGTTATGAAAGTCTTTTGAAAGAAGGTTAACTCGTACAAGGATATGATTTTTTATCTGATTATAACCAAAACATTTGTTACAAAAATCCATTGATATTTAAAATAATTTCCAAGTACACTGCTTATTTCAGTAGTCAGATTCGCTTAATCCATTCAATTTCAGCTTATTAAACTCCAAAATCAAACCCGTAAGATTTGTAGGGGTTATTAAATCGAAGTGGTTCAGCATAACGCTGGTATCTGATCCCGGTCTCTTCGAATCCCAAATAATAAGTTTAAAGGGTTAATTATTTTAAAATCATGATTTTTGTTTCAGATGACAACATTTAAATATGGAAATTTATTACCGATCTTTATTTAAATAAACGTACCATCATTTTCATTTGCTACTTATCTTGTTTGACCCTTAATGGTACAGACAGAAATAGTTGAATTAAATCTCCAATAGGATTTAGCCAAGATATAAGTTGTTATTAATTTAATGATCGGTAGCAGATATCCTACAGATTGCACACCTGGATTTTATTAACTTTACTTAACCGAATCCATTCGTGTCTTTATCCAAATTTACTGCAATTTAAGGAAATTATAAAAACATTCTATTATTAGTTGATCGAAGTTCTATTAGATGGCTACTTGGTTAATCTATATAAATTTCAAATCAAATAACAATGAAATTAGTTACCATTTAAATTATTGAGCTTTAAATTTTGGATTTTTAAGTTAAAAATAGATTTTTAGAAGAAAATATAAACCGTCGTATAAATAAATTTGTAATTCCCACTTCTTCTTTTCTTTTTTACTTTCCTTTCCTTCCTTCCTTTATTTTCTATTTTCCTTTTCCCTTTCTCTTTCTTTTCTTTTATCTTTCATTTAATTTTCTTCCTATATTTTCTTCTGGCCCAAACTCGGCCCATCCCTCTTATCTTCCCTTTCCCTTACTCTTTTTTTTCAGTTCCATCTTATAGCTTTCTTCCTCTCTATTTTTGTTTCTGACATGCACACACCCTTCCCGTTCACGTGCACACGCCTTCGAGGCCTCGTCGACCACCACTGACCTTTCTTCCTAGTCGTCGCTGACTCACGCAACCCCATTGGCCACACAGATTTTTCTCAGAAAGACCAAAATCAAAATCGATCAAATGGACCCCCCACCAGAAAATGAACTGACACTTCCCTTGCCTCGTACCACCATCTCCGATCACCCGAGCCCAAGCCACTTCGCCAGAAGTTCCACCTACGTTCTCTCCACCTTCCCTCCATACCGCAACATTCAGACCCCACCACGACGCCGTCATCTCCACAAAACCTACCACGGCCAACTTCGACAACCAAATCCTATATCACCTATGTTCGACCACCCCACCATCCAATGAATTTCCACTCAATTTTTCCCACGTTCCCCCACCATCGTGCTTCCCTCTGGACTAGGACTCGGCCTTCACCGTTGACCGGTTCCCTTGAAATTGGCCAAAATCCACATCCCATTCAAATCCAGTTCCCTCCTTCGATACCTCACTAAAAACTTTGGAACCACCATAGAAAATCAGCATTTTTGATGCTGATCACATTCATATAAGCCAAAGCAATAAATGTGATGTCGAATTTTCTCCATTTGATTTATTTACTGTAAAATATTCTTTTCAACGTTTTACCCTTCATAATATTAAATAATTTTTTTTGAAAACGATGTACAATCAAAAACAAGCAGATTTTCTTTTAACATCATAGCTTAAAACTAACTAAGTTGGGATACAGGAAATTTTGAAGCTAGACATGACATCTTCTTATATATATATATATACACAAAACAGAGAGGAAAACAATGTTCAGGTTTAGGTCCTTATGGCTATACTTGACAACAATACTTCTAAGTTATACGTTCAAGCACCATTCAATTACAGTATACGAAAGTATGTTTACTCACCGAATAATTTTTTTAAAGGTAGAGCAGTTTCATTAGAAAAATGCTGCTAGCTTTGTTGATGGTCCTCTCTGTTTACTTGAGCGCATTGATTCTTCTTAAGTTTGAAAAAAGCAGTATCGTTTTCTATTTACCTTTAGCTAGTTCGAATGGATAAAAACGTGAGACAAAGTAGAGGTATTGATAAGAGAAGGAAATGCTATAACTCTCTTTGGGTACAGTAAGTTTTTGTTTTACTTTTCTTTTTATTTTATTTTATTTCCTTTTCTTTGATCAGAGATTCTTTTGACCCGATTTAAATATAAAGCTGATTTGATTACTTGAGAAAAAGATTTGATGTATTGTATGTTTGAGGGAACGTGCATTAAATGCTATGTCTTCTTGTGCATGTACATATGATTTCCTTAATGTATATTTATCAACTATTCTACCATACACACTTATATATTTATCTATGTAGAAATACATACCTATGCAAAGCTTTGCTCACATGCTCTACTTTATATAATAGGTACATGTATAAAGCAACACAAGTTTTTACCTCTCTACATTTTATTTTTATCATTCTACATATATATGTTTTCTTTTATTTTTATGACTTGATATGATTTATGCATTAATAATGTGGTCTCCTTGTATACCTACATGCATTCTCCATACATATATATCTGTAGATTTTTCCATAGGCATTTCTATTTGCTAAGGTTTTGTACTTCTTTGTATATACCCTTTTCACACATTTATTATTCCATACAGCATATATATATTCGTATACTCCTGGATATTTTGTTATTATATACATATTTTCCACATTATTCCCTATCTATATACTTTTACTTCAAATGGGAATACACACACACATACATTTATACCCTTATACATATTGAAAACACCATAAGTTTGTATATATACACTTGCCTATACTTTTTTTTTTGGTATTTCATCTTTAATTTAAATGGTGGAGTTTCCTATACACATTTCTATATAACTATCATATCCAGGAATTTTATAATTCAATATCTATCATAGTTTTTAAGCTATTTATATATCCAGATATTTCAACTATAAGAAATTTATTTATTTCACAAATTAAAATTAATATTCCAATAATTTAAACCAGTTAATTACCCAATTAACAAACGTTAAAAAATCCGGATTGTCACAAAAACCAAGTTTACGATGGGATGTTGGAAATAAATTTGGTTTTAGGAAACGTCAATTATGTTGATGATTATAATCTTTGCATTAATGGAAATGTCAAATTAAGAATAGAGCAAAATATAGACTTACCAGATATGTAATTTTGAGAATTCTTGAATATGCTTTATAATGAAAATTCTAGAATATGAAAGATTAAAGAAAATTCTAGAGATTGTATCAGACTACAAATATGAATGTTTTTACTCCTTTTGTAAGCAAGCAAAAAGAATAAAAATGCAAAGAAAATAAAGCTATTTCCTCCTTTATAAAATATTCTCTCAATCTCCATTAGTAAATTAAAAAGTTTCTGCCTCATTCTTCTTCCTATAGAAATTTCCCAACATGTACCCCTTGTCTTGTATTATGATCCACAAATGAATTTTGATTTTATGGAGTATATATGTTTTCTAGAAATTGTGGAAGTCAATTTTAACCCAATAGAATTAATAAAATATATCGCTAATCAACAAACTGTTACGTTATGTATTTAAATTTTTTATTTAAATTGTACTTCCTCTCATTTCCTGTATACTCACTTTTTATTTTCGACTCTTTTTGCTTCACCTATTTTTTCTTAAATTGTCTTCTAACTGCGTTAAGTTATTTTGAAGATTAAAGTAAGAAAAAAGAATAAATGGTCTTATTCATTTTTCTTACCTGAGCACTACAAGTTAACCATGATTTTGTAATCTATCTATTATACCATGAATCTCATCTCGAAGAGATTCTTTTTTATGCTAAGTAGAAGAACTAAATATTAAAAAAATCATGAGTTTTCATAAAAATTCCTACACCCATATTGCTATAATTTCCTTAATATACAATCTTCCTTTATTAACTAACATCACTTTAGTCCTCTATATTTCAACCCATAATGTTAGAAATGATACCCAAATTCGAGAAGCCATTGGAGAAGCTCAGCGAGGAAGAGAAGCAGGCCGAAACTCTGGTTCCGGTCGAGGGGATTTGGTCCGATGGAAGGCAGAATACCGATCGAGCTTCCTTCGAAGATATCTGGAGCGGTGGTTGAATCGTTCGATGATTTGGACATGAAGCTTTGGAGCTTCTAGACAACAATGACAACAATCCTAGAGAGCTAAAACTCTGCAAAATTTTGTCTATATTGTTAATTCTTCTTGTGTATAGCCTCCGAAAGTGAATCAATTTTGTAACTCTAATCTTTCAGTGATTAATAAAATCTTCTCTTCCTAAGTAGACGTATACTGCCTCACGGTAGTGGAACCACTATAAATACTGGTGTTGTTTATTTTTCTACATTTCATAGATCTATGACTGTCTATTCTGGCGTTTATCCCTATTTGTATCGTCTCACTACAATCATGATCCAATTGTTTTCCATTACATTGGTTTTTTATCCTCTTAGACTGATCATCTGAAGGGATTCTCTCCAACAGTCCGGTATGAGAGCCGCAAGGTTGATTAAGGAGTATTAGACGCTATGGCATGAGATGAAACGACTCCAGTTTTTACAAGATCCTGTGCTAGAGAGATGTATATCGCATCAGGATCACAGTTGGCAATTGAAAAATGGAATGAGGACAAAGACTTCGAGAAGTGGTAATGGAGGATGAATGCAGTTATAATAAGGAATGAAGTCTTTCCAGTACGGTTTGCCTCTAAGAAGTTGACGGCTGACATCTCAATCGCGGAAAGGAAGAAGATGGAGAAATGGACGTTTACTACATTATATCTAGCCATGGGAGAGAATGCTATCTCAGAAATTAGCAGTGAGACCACTGCTAGGGGCATTTGGACCAAGCTAGAAAATCTATACTTGAATAAATCTCTGACTAACCATCTAATATTACTGAAGAAAATTTTCACTATGCGGATGAAAGAGAGTACTTCAGTGAAGGAACATCTTAATTTCTTAGATGATCTTGTGATGAAGATGAAGACTGTTGACTTGAAGATGGATGAGGAGAAAATGATAATGATTTTTTTGTGTTCTCTTCCAAAGTGATACATAGGTTTTTCTAACAGCCTCATCTTCACTAGAGACACTTTGACAGTGGAAGATGTGAAGTCAAGCCTTCTATCTAAGGGATTGAGAGATTAGACGAAGGAGATGAGTGAAGGAAGTAGGGGTGGAAGTAGTAGTCATGGTCTGTTTTCTGAAAGAGGTAGAGATGACAAGAAGAATTGGCACTCTAGAGGGCGTTCCAAGTCCAGGAAGCCCGGTAATGGCAGAAGAGGAAAGTCTAAGGATGGGAAGTGCTTTATCTCAAGAAAACGGGTCATTGGAAAAAGGATTGTCCATATTTGAAGGAAGAAGATGGACCTTCATCTTTTACGGTGGAGAAGTCTGTATCTGACGATGTGTTGTCTACAGCTGTGTTGGATGTCTCAGACCATTGGGTGCTGGATTCGGGGGAGTCTTTTCATCCGACGCCTAATAAGGATTACTTTACTTCTTTCGTTGGATGAGGGAAGCTCTATTCTTATGGGTAATGATGCTAGCTGTAGAGCAATGGGTGAAGGTACAGTGAGGATCAGGATGTTTGACGTAATGACACGCACTTTGATAGGTGTTGGTATATTCCAGGTCTTCGGAAGTCCTTAATTTCTTAGGACAAATGGCATGTTTGGGATGCAAGGTAAATATCGAGGAGGATAGTCTGAAGGTTTCGAGAGGTTCACTATTTCTTATGAAAGGAGATGTGTTCCAAAATCTCTATTTGCTGAAAGGAACCATAGTTCTTGGAGAGTCATGTGTTGGAGTAAATAGTTCTCGTGCTTTGGATGCCAAAAAGCTTTGGCATCTCAGATTGGGTCATATTTCAAAGAAGGGCTTAGATTTGTTTCGGAGACGGAAGATGATCAAAGGAGAAAGCTTCGATAAGATGGACTTTTGCTAGGAGTGTGCGTTGGACAACCAAACTAAAGTATCCTTTGGAGTTGGACTCCATAGATCGAGGCGAGTACTTCAGTACGTGCATACAGATGTCTAGGGACCAGTTACTGCTCTTTCTCTTGCAGGAGAATTTTTTTTATCTCTTTCATTGATGACTTTTCTTGAAAAGTATAGGTGTATGTGATGAAGGCCAAATCATAAAAAATTTGAGAAGTTCAAAGACTAGAAAGTGCTTGTTGAGAACCAGTCTAGTTCTAGGTCAAAGGTGCTAAGATATGATAATGGTGGTAAATTTGTCTCTAGGGAGTTCCTCTACTTTTGTAGACGGCATGGAATTCAGAGGCATTTCATTGCACTTGGAGATCCGCAATCCAATGGGGTTGCAGAAAGGATGAAATGACTTTACTAGAGAAGGCTCATTGCTTGAGATTGACGGCAGACTTGTCTAGAGGCTTTTGGGCTGAGGCATTATCAACTGCAGCGCATATCATAAATCGAATTCCGTGCTTAGCCATAAATGGAAAGATTCCATAGGAGAAGTAGAGAGGTAAAACAGTGTATCTTGGTTACTTTCGAATTTCTGGTTGTCCTGTGTACATCCACCATACATGTGATGACAAGTTGGAGGCTAGAGCATACAACGGCTTACTATTGGGATACACCGATGGTATCAAAGGGTGTCGAATTTGAAACCCTATTAATCAAAAGATTTTTTATTCCAGGTATGTTACTTTTGATGAGTCTATTATGTTCAATCCGAAGGAGAAGCTACCTACCACATCAGAAGATTTTGATATGCCTAAGGAGATGGAAGAAGTTCCCATGTTCCAGTCAAATAGTAGAGTTATTGTTGATGCTTTCATGGAAAACGCAGTTGATGAAACATCACATGATAGTCCACATGTACCTTCTAATAGTGCTGATGATATGCATGAATCTAGTGGAAGTTTAGTTCAAGGTAGAGCTTAAAGGAGTTTAGGAAAAGCAGTACCTACCCGAGTTAGTCGTAGGACTATTAGGCCGCTCATAAGGTATGGTGATTGGCAGTTGTGAACCTTAGCCTAGGTGATCAGTTTGATTATGACCTATATGTGGTTCATGAGCCGCTTGACCTTAATGAGGCTTTGAATTCATGTGACAGTTCGAAGTGGAAGTGCGCTATGGAAGAGGAGTTAGAGTTATTGAAGAAGAACAAGACTTGGGATTTGGTACCACCTCTTCAAAGAAGCCGAGCCGTAGGTTGCAAGTGGGTGTTCAAGGTGAAGGATGATGGAAGATAAAAGGCTAGACTAGCTACTAAAGAGTTTTCACAAATAACGGGATTGGTGTATGATGAGATATTCTCTCCAGTAGTGAGGCATATGTCCATCCGCATTTTGCTCGCTATCGTCCCAGTTCATGACTTGAGGCTCAAGCAACTAGACGTGAAAACCGCTTTCTTGCACGGAGACTTGGATGAGACCATCTACATGAAGCAACCAGAAGGGTTTGTTGTAGATGTGAAAGAAAATTAGGTTTGCAAATTAAAAAGTCTTTATATGGACTTAAGCAGTCGTTTAGACAATGGTACAAGAGGTTTGACTCTTTTATGCTTTTACTTTTTTTTGATCGTAGCATCAAAGACGCTTCTGTGTACTTCAAGTATTTAAAGAATGGTAGATGGGTGTACCTACTCTTGTACATTGATGATATGTTGATTGTTTCCAAGGATAAGGCTGAAATCGATAGTTTAAAGAGAAAGCTAAAAGTAGAATTCGAAACGAAAGACCTTGAAGAAGCAAAGAAAATTTTGGGTATGAAAATCCAAAGAGATATAAATCTAGGACTTTGAGCCTTACTCAAAAGGAGTACATTCGAAATGTCTTACTCGGTTTAGCATGGAAGGGGCAAAGGCAATCAACATACCCATGCCTTTGCACATACAGCTTTCTACTAAAGGCTCTCCGATCTCGAAAAAGGACAAGACTTATATGACGAAGGTCCATATGCAAGTGCAGTTGCCATCTTGATGTATGCCACGGTCTGCACTATGCCCGACATTGCATAGGCTGTTGGATTGGTGAGTAGGTTTATGAAGAATCCAGAAAAGACGCATTGGGAAGCAGTAGAGTGTATCTTCAGATATCTTAGAGGAACTCCAAACCATGGACCTGTCTTTTGCGGTAGAGGAAGTTATTTTAGCTTGGTTGGATTTTGTGATTCCGACTATACTGGTGATAAAGATCAAAGAAAGTCGACATTCGGATATGTGTTCACCATTAATGGGATAACGATCAGTTGGAGAGCGAGGTTGTAGACAATTGTGGCTTGTCTGCTATAGAGGCAGAGCTCATAGCTATGGTTGAAGTAGCTAAGGAAGCACTTTATTTGAGGTGACTGTTGTGTGATTTGGGTTTCATATATGAAGGCGTGGATGTGTATTGTGATAGTCAGAGTTCAATTTACTTAGCTGAAAATCTGGCATTCAGCTCGAGAATGAAGCACATCGAGGTAAGAGAGTCGTACCTTATATCGATGAGTGAAGAGAAGCTAGTTCGTCTTCAAAAAGTTCACACATAGGAGAATGCAGCGGACATATTTACCAAGTCGTTGCTTGTTACTAAATTCGAGCATTGCTCGGACTTGATTCGCTTAATGAAGTGCTGGGTGCCACGGGATGACAGAGGGGAGAGTTGAGATGGTTCATGGAGACGTTTGTTTTCATGGTGGAGATTGATTGATTCTACATGGAATGGGTACTTCAAATACTTTGTTGACGGACGGTGGCCTTGTCGGAGTTCGTTGACAGAGTGTAATGGGTGATGACGTTGCTAAAGCTCATTGGTTAAGTAACCATTGCTTGAAGCATGAAGGTGTGGATGGACTTGAAAGACTTGTATGAAATTTGGTATCAAGGTGGAGATTGTTAGAAATGATACCTGAATTCGAGAAGCCATTGGAGAAGCTCGCGGAAGAAGAGAAGCATGGCGAAACCCTAGTTTCGGTAGAGGGGATTTGGTCCAATGGAAGGCATAAATGCCGATCGAGCTTGCCTTGGAAGAGATCTGGAGTGGTGGTTGAATCGTTCGGTGATTTGGGCATGAAGCTTTGGAGCTTATGGACAATAATTGCAGCCATCCAAGAGAGCTGAAACTCTACAGAATTTTGTCTATGTTGTTAATTCTTCTTTTGTATAGCCTTCAAAAGTGAATCAATCTTGTAACTTTAATCTTTTAGTGATTAATAAAATCTCCTCTCCCAAAGTGGACGTATACTGCCTCGAGGTAGTGAAACCACTATAAATACTGGTGATATTTATTTTTCTGCATTGCATAGATCTGTCATTGGCTGTTTTGATGTTTATCTCTATTTTTATCATCTCACTACAATCATGTAGCAGTTGTTTTCCGCCGCGTTGGATTTTTTATTCCCTTAGACCGATTATCTGAAGGGATTCTCCCCAACGCTTAGATCTTCACCTCTTCCATTCGTGGTAAATATAATCTTTTTTCGTTTCATTCAACATAGAATCGAATGCCTAGGGTTTTTGTTTTAATGGAATGAGGATTTCTAAATGTACAAGGGTTGCAATCGATTGTGTGGCAAGTGAAATTGGATCACAAACTTTGGACACAAGCTACTGATGATAGGTACCAACTACGTCCATTTCTTTTGTGTTTGTTTTGTTACCACAATTTTTTTTCCGGTGTGTTGAATCATTGCTAATGGAGTAGCAAACTGAAAAACATTTCTTGACTAATACCGGGTTCATTATAGCAAATTGAGTTACTGAACTAAGAAGTATAAATGAACAGTTCACTTCTTAATGGCAATATGTATTCCGATTTAATGGCTACCTTTTGCTTCCATTTTTATTCATCTTCCTGTCATTTTCTTTACAAAATGTAAGTTTTGATTACTCCACAAACTCTGCATGTTATCATTTTGTACTAGGTTATCTGTTGTATTTTATCTCTAGCTAGCATGCTTACAAGATTTGATACACACGATTTTTATATAAGGCTTTGATGAAATGTTACTTATGTACTAAATATAGTTCTAACACTACTAAGATAATTAATTTTAAAGAGATTATATGTCTTCGTTTACATAACAACATCGCTTTTTATGCTCCATAATAAACATGAAATATGATTAAATATGTTCTCTAAAGATTGTCTAGCCTACTATTATTTATCAAAAAAAAAATAACACACACACATAGATGTATGTATGTGTGTGCGTATAGCTTAGTACATGATGCTCAAGGACTCATTCGTATTAAGAAAATCCCAATGAATGTAAACCAACAAAGAAATAATATGTAGTTTAATAGAAAAATAATACAAAAATCTACATTTCTAAACCGGCAATTTCCTTATATCTTGAAGTGAATGAATGCATCGTGCAAAATTACTTATGAATATTGAATGCATCAAAATATGATGGTATTTTTTTTTTTTAATATACATTGAGAATTGAAAGAGTTCATACTGATTTTTAGCATATGCTAGATCACATGGTTAACAGATATGAAGTTGTTTGCTTGTGACCATCAAATTATATAGTTTGTAATCTTTATATAAACCAATATCCCTCCTTTTTTACGAAATTAAAGTAACATGCAAGCTTGTGATATACACAAGTATATAGTACATTGGTAGCTGGACAAATAATCTAAGTGAGTATGTGAATTCAAAGTAACAGACATATTGATAAGACTAAAACAAGAGTAAACTTAATTAGTGACATAACTACTGCAGGTGGAGCCTATGAAGAAAACCGAGTATGCAACGATTCTGTTTAGTGAATGATCAAAATTTCACAGGTCTCCTTCTTCATTTTAGTTAGTAGTTATATGGATGGTGCATTGGTGGTTTAAAACATTAACGTTTTTGTAACATAAATGGATTATTTCTAGCCAAAAAACCATATGAAAACCAGTGCAAATTTCTGATGCTGCTTTAATATCAAAATTCATGTTCAGACCTTCTTAATCTGCATGAAAACAATGTAGGCATATAGCTTTGGCTTTCAAATAATCCACTAAGCAGACTTATAAGCTTAAGGCCTATATATTGATACATAGCATAAAAAAAATACCCTAAAAATAAAGAAAAATGGAAGAATTTCCATCTCGTTTTCACTCTAAATTTAGGGCATCAATGTACACGTCGAAATCATAGCAACAAACAACAAATAGTATAAAATAAAGATCGAAACCATCAAATTTACATTTACCGGAAAAGTACCTGCTACTTTGATTTTACATACCCCTTTAAAAAACGATTTCGACACCAGTTTAAAAACCGAGAGGTTGGATAGGTGTAAATGATTTATTATCTGATTTCAGTCAAGCCCAAAAGAGCAAGCCTGATTATATTAGTGGATGTAAGTGAGCCCATTAGTACTTACAAAGTATTGGATCAAATTCCTCCATTTTGGATTATGTATTCTGGATCTTATTCATAAAGAAACGGGGCCAGTATTAAATAAATCTACGACAGTGATATTTCTAATTTGTAATTAAAAATACCCGATCCCCTTTTGTCCATAGACAATAGTTAATGGTAGTTGTTGGGATTATGATGTGGATAGTTGCAAGTTTTTTTTCTTCAAACAGAGCCGGCCCGGGAGCCCACAAAGACAATGGGCCGATGCAACCCACCGTCCGGAGCAATAAAACGTAAAGAGAAAAAATGTGTGTACGTATTATGGTGGTCATAGAGATTTTATACATTAGAAAAAGAATAAATGGTTAAGAGTTCAATTCTTAATTCTTGCTATCATGCTTCTTACCCTCATATTGTTACAAATATTGTTACATTACTAGAAGAACAATTTAACATTGCAACACATTGTTTTTCTTAATCGTACATGTTCGCAACACATATTTTAGGTTAAAGTTACGCTGATTGGAGATTCTAATTTTAAAATAATTAATTACAAAAATTATCCTAAACTTTCTTATGAAAAACATATCGTATATTATTAAAATTTAAAATGAAAAGTGCATACATTTAATATTTCCTTTAAAAACACTGTGAAAAAGAAAATTATCTCTAAAAAATTAGAATATATCATAAAATTACATACTTAATGTTTTTCATTCTAATCGATATTTTAATGAAAAACCGAGAATCACATCCTACAAATATTGTTACATAGCAAGAAAGATGATAGTTTAATATTATATTATTACATTTTTTTTCAACATTACTACTAGAACAAATAGTAAATAGCAAGGAGGCTTCCGACGGTCGTCGACGTCAGTTTCCGACGACTGTCGAACTTCGTGGCATTTTCGTAAATTGAATATACTAGTCGTCGCTAGCCATAAGAAACCGAAACAACGAAGCCGTCAGCGGTTGTCGCTATCCGTCGAAAATTATCTTGTTTACAGGCCCCTGGCTGACAGCTGCTGCTTCATTCTTCAACCTCCCCCAAATTAACCAAAACCCTACCTCCACCTCCTCCCCTTCATTAGTCAGCCGCCGTGCCTCCCAGAGCTTCTCCATTCTCAACAAGCCTAGATCCTTCATCAATCTCCAAGCAGATTTTATTCCTAAATCCTAATTAATTTTAATTTGTTAAATTAAGGTTAATTTTTGCTATAGTTGTATAATACCTCATTGATTGTTTGGTATATACCCTATCGAATGCCAATTAGGTTGTTATTATAATTGTCTATAATTGAAATGTGGAGAAAAAATTCCGTTTAGTATATATGCAACGATTCAGAATTTCCGTCATTTGAAATTTGTATAATTAATTGATTTTAAATATTTAAAAGTAAATTTGATAAGCTGAATAAATAGTATTTCGAATATAGTGATTTAATTGGATAATTAAATTATTAATTTAATATTTGAAATTGCAGAAAAATTGGAAACTATATTTAATATGAATAAAAATAATTTATAAAGTTGTATTAAATCATATTTGAATTAGAATAATGTTATAGAACTTTTGAAATTGAATTAAAAGTTGAGTTGTAGAAATTGAATATTTTAATATTTAATTGACGAGTGAAAATAGTCATTTTTCATGCAGTCTCGGATTTCGACGTAACCAGTTTCATCGGATCCGTAATGTTAAATTATTGTAAGATTTCAAATCTCGTGTCAATCGGATTTACGGTTTGTCCGGGGCAAGCTAAAACGCATAGAAATCCGTTTAAGTGAATTTTTAATTTAAAATAGTCGATTTGAAAACCTATCTTCCAAATACGATCGAATTGGCTTCCGATATATATTCCATTGTGTTCGAAATAGGGATAAAACATTATAAACGCCAGGCGGCACACTTCGTTGCGAGTTCGGAAAATTTTTAGATGAATAGTATCGCGTAATTTTCTATATAAGGCCATCATTTTTTCTATTTTGCAAAATATCAGGGTTTTAAACCATAGCCGCCACCATCATTTTAATGGTTTTAAACCATAGCAAGTTGAAAGTTGGAAATGTGATAAGTCTATGAGACTTAGTTGCTGTGTGAGGTTGAGAAACGCTTTTGCGTTGTTGGTGCAAAGAGACCGAGATCAGATTTATCTAAAAACCACTTCGGACCAACGTATATGCGATGATTGTGCAGGTTGCTTGTGATGATATTGATATTCCGGAGTTTCATAGTGGGGGACTGCTTGTTGATCGTTTGGGGTTAAAATTCCAATATACATCCAGTAGTAGTGGTCTCTTCATTATGAAATATCTAATGCAATGACTATTCGCTACTAGTCCTAGGGATTTCCCGACAGGATATGGTAGGAAAGTACATTCGGTTTGTCTTATTCCTGGACAACTTGTATGGATGTTTGTCTGACATTGCATTTCTAAAGATTACGTACGTTGGTTTTTACAAATGTACATCAGTGGTGGCGGAGAAGACAACTTCTCTTAGCTTAACACCCTCCTTGAGACGTATGAGCTTAAGGGTTGTATTTTTGTGGAAGCCAATTAGTTGTCAATGGAAATGGCCATGTGGCAGTCAAAGTGATGTGATATGTGATTGTGAAAGGTAATTGTTACCTCAGGCCTCATCAATCGGAAATGACCAAAACAGGGTTAGATGCGGCAAGGATAAGTGGGTCGCTCCCATCAGGGTATGATCATCCTCTTCTAGATATATCTTTAAACGCTATGACGTCGTGAATCTGATTATTGTGGTTTGTATGCTATAGTGCCCTCGGTAAAGGTCGGTAACGACCGAAGAATGATATATTCGGTACCATCTAGTTATAGAGGTGGGCTGATCTTGTGTTGGTAGATGATCCTTTGTGATGGTCCTCGGTACATTCTTCTAGAGATGTACTACCGGAAGCTAGTCCCTTCACCCGGACATTTGTATGGAAATCCAAACTCCACTACGTGTTTGCTATTTTGATTGTATTACCCAATTGGGCTATGTGCTGGAATTTAATCAATGTAACAATTTCGGCTATGATTAATATTATTTGTATATAGTAGACACTACTATAATATTACATGACATTTGATATGAAATGTTTTAGTTATCGTAAGGTAAAAACATGTTCGTGTTTATGTGTGGACTTGTCTTGCGAGATACCTTTGTTTTGACAAAGGAAAAGTTTAGTAATTTAATAAATTAAGTTGAGTGTGTTTCTCACGCTGGTTTACCAGACTGATCCGGGTGTTCTTCCCTTTCAATGCTCTGGTCAGACCGAGTATATTTGCAGGTGTAATTTGATGCTTTTGGAGCTTTAGCAGGAAAGCTGGAGATCTTCATTTCGTATGTACGTATCTGTTTATTATCCGCTGTGCTTGGTGCTTTGTTTGTTGTTGTCTATTATCGGTGTTTGTGAGGACAGGTTATTATAATTGTTCACGCTGATAACTCTGATTGATTGTTGAACTCTGATTGATGTGTGTGTGTGTGTCTATATATATATATATATACAGTTTCAGTTTTGTAAAGATCATTGATATGATATTATATATTTTCCGCTGCGATGTGAGATTCTGTATTGTTCTGTTTGGTTCTATCTTCTCTCTTTCTTCTCTTCTCTTCTATAGTAAATTGAAAATTTGAATTTTTTTTTTAATAAACAAATTTGATTTAAAATCCAAGTTGTAATTGATAAATATAAGTAAAATAAGTTTTGGATTATAATATGAAATAAAATGTAACTTGGTTAAATTGAATTGAATTTTAATTGGATTAGATAAGTGATTATATAATATGAAATTGGAAGTTTAGATAATTAAGTTTTAAACTTATAAAATGAGAAAAAGTAAGTAAAACCAATTGTTAAAATGGTTAAACAGTTTTGTTAAGAAAAAAAATTCTTAATTTGAATAAGTAATGAAATTGGCTTAAGCAAAAGTTAAATAAGATAGAAGCTGAATTAAAATTAGTAGTAAAGTTAAGTTGTATATTGAAAGTGAATGTAAATGAAGTTGAAATATAATTTAAGTCAAATAGAATGAAATGTTGTGAAGAAATATAACTTAAGTAATGTTAAATGAAGTTGATTATGGTATCGAAGTAAATTAATAAAGTGAATTAATTGAATATGAACTTGAGTTATATTATGAAATTCAACTTTAATTGTAAAAGAGAATAGGGAATAAACATGGATTAGAAAATGTTGTTGTTTAGAATTGAATAAAACTTAAGTTAATAAGTTGTGAATTGAATAATAGAATGAAAGTCAATTGAATGTTAAACCAATTGGAAATTGAAAATGGAATGAAAATCAATTAGATATTAAACCAAATTGAATGTAAGCGAATTAAATAAATTTGTTAATGTTGGATATGCATTGATTGTTAGATGGATGCTAGTTGATTGAATAAGAATTCATATGGAATTGAATTAATGAAATTGGAAGCTAAGTAACTGAATTCAAATTGGATTGTAAGTGAATTTAAATAGAATTGAATTTGAATTGGAAGTGAACTAACTTGAATGTAAATTAGTGAATGTAAACTAATTGAAATTGAATAAATGATGTTAGTAAAATCCAATGTTAATGAATCAAATGTGATTTAAATTGAAAACCAATTCAATGAATGTTAATGAGAAAATGAGTTTATATTGATTTGGTTATTGATTGATTGGATGGATATTGCTTTGTTGTTGGATGATAGTTGTTGGATGGTTGGATTTGTTGTTTTTGTTGCATTTGCTATATTGGCGTATATAGTTGTTGTATATTGGTATACGTTGTATATTGATATTAATTTCTATATACGTATTTCTCATTTGTTTGTTGAGTGTTTAGTAGGTGCGGATTGCGCTTGCTTCGCATTTGGAGCTCGCTTTTGCGCTATATTAGCCGTATATGGCCGCTAATAATATATAAGGTACATATCTCGGATTACATATCGTACTTTTACACTTTTTTCCCTTTGGGATGCCTCATCCTCGAAGATGAGATGTATATTTGTCATATATATATATGTTGTGATCCAACTACGATCGAACCACGCAAAGGAGACGTTGGCAAATTTTTTTGAAATTAAAGGCGTTAGAAATTTTTTGAGAATTTTGGAATTTTTTTGATTTTGAGTTGAAAAGTTAAATGATATTAGTTGGTTTTAAAAGATAACTAAGTAGGTTTGAAAACATAGTAAAGTTTTTATAAGAAATTTAACTAATGGATGTTGAGAAAAGTTAAAAGGTTTAAACTTTTGGTAATCTAATTTGAACGATCTGTTTTTGAAAAGTTAATGGATTTTGTGACTTTTTCTTACTTGGTAATTTCGATGACGAAATTCTTTTAAGTAGGGGAGAATGTAACGACCCAGAATTTCCGTCATTTGGAATTTGTATATTTAATTAATTTTAAATATTTAAAAGTAAATTGAATAAGCTGAATAGATAATATTTCGAATATAGTGATTTAATTGGATAATTAAATTGTTAATTTAATATTTGAAATTGCAAAAAAATTGGAAATCAGATTTAATATGAATAAAAATAATTTATAAAGTTGTATTAAATCATATTTAAATTAGAAGGATGTTATAGAACTTTTAAAATTGAATTAAAATTTGAGTTGTAGAAATTGAATATTTTAATATTTAGTTGACGTGTGAAAATAGTCATTTTTCAAACAGTCTCGGATTTCAACGAAACTAGTTTCATCGGATATGTAATGTTTAATTATTGTATGATTTCAAATTTCGTGTCAATCGGATTTAACGTTTGTTTGGGTCAAGCTAAAACTTATAGAAATCTGTTTAAGTGAATTTTAAACTAAAGTAGTCGATTTGAAACCTATCTTCCAAATACGATCGAATTGGCTTCTGATATATATTCCATTGTGTTTGGAATAGGGGTAAAACATTATAAACACCAGACGACACACTTAGTTTCGAGTTCGGAAATTTTTTGGATGAATAGTGTCGCGTAATTTTCTTCATAGGGCCATCATTTTTTCCATTTTGCAAAATATTAGGGTTTTAAACCCTAGCCGCCACCATCATTTTAATGGCCATAAACCTTCGATTCTTCTCTCCTCCAAATCTCTAATTCCATCAATAATTAGAAAAATCTTACAACTACAATGTTGCAGATCTAGGTGAGACCTTCAAATCCATACGAGTGGGTCGACGAATCGTCGACCGTAGGGGGAGAAATTTCGCCGAGTCCATGCCATCTTTATGTGCGATTTTCAAGGTAACGGATCGACCGAGCTTGGCCATTCGCTGTTCGTTGGTGAAGCATGCCTCGGTGCTTCCTGTTGAACTCCCCAATCGCGTTCTTGTGGTCGAACGAAGGCACGATAATTCAATGAAGATTGGTGGCTATGGGTTTCGTTTGAACGTGTACGACCTGATGGAGGAGAAGAAGATAACAACGGCCCTGATCTACAATTCCAAAACGAGTGGCTAGATATGATTCTAGGGTTTGGAAATAAAAATAAAATTGAAATTAATTTATATTTAAAATTGTGTAAACTTTAAAACGCTATAACTTTTTGATACGAGGTCCGTTTCACACGAAACGAATTGCGTTGAAACCGTAATGATGAGCACTATAGTATGGAGCTCGAATGGGATTTATTTGAGCTAGTGAAAATTTTGGGTAAAATTAAACGGTGGTTTAATTTTATTCGGAATAAAACACTGAAACTGCGATTGGAATCAAAGTGAGTACAACTTACTCTTTCTGACTCACTGATGTTTTTATAAGTGAGAATAAATATTGTTTATGATGATTGAGGATTGTTTGGATGATATTATGATATATTGATTGGTATTTGGATATACATTCCTACTTAGTAGAGCAGATGACGCTATACGTTCCCGTGTACGAGAGGATGACCCTTTGTACGCACGTCTGCCTTGAAGCGGACATTATACACATATTGTAATATGTATATTTGTTGCAGATGATAGGTTGAAGGGATCCAACTGGATTTCTCAACAGTATTGATTTATGTACGTGATATATGCTGTTATCATATGATATATGATGTTTGGATGCCGTGATTGATATATTTAGTGCTGCTGCAGCATTGGGCCTATTTTTGGTAATTTAAAAATGATAAAGTGATGATTTTCAAATTTAAAAGGATTTTGAAGTGATTTTGAAAATAGACGTTTATTGAATTTTTAATTGTTAAAGGAAATGGGTTTATTTTAAATAAATAAATGTTATAATTTTTATGTTATAAAAATTATGATTTTTGCGAAATATAATTGAAATGTGATTTTTAAAATATAAAGTTGATTTTTTGTAAAATAGTTTAAAGTGAGATTTTGAATTATTATAAATGGTTTATTTATAAGATTTATAAAATTGAATTTTTTATAAATCAAAAGTGTTAAAATAGAGTTATAAACGGATTTTATAAGTAAATAAGTTTTGTGAAGTTATAAAAAAGAAGGATGTTGTAAAATAAAGAGATTATAAGTAATTAACTTATAATTGGATTTTTGGCATGTAATTAAGTTACTAAATGGAATTGATTTATCAAGGTATTTTGTATATGGAAGTTTCTATAATATATAAATGGAATTTATAAACATTAATTTACAAATTCGAAATCAATTGATTTTGATAAGTTAAATATAGAAGTTTATTTATAAGAATTTTATTCACGATTTTTGATAGTGAATTATCCTTTAAATTAAATGTTGAAATAATATTAAATTTGGTAAACGATTTATATTCACGATTTTGGACAGTGAATAAATATATCAAATAAATGTTTCAAAAGTGATCTTTTAAATGAAGTTAAAATGTTTCAAAGATGGTTTTAAAATGTGTTAAGGATCGAAACCATAGATTTCAACATCCATTGTTGAAATAGACGTTTTCGAAAAGAATAAGGAAATGATGGACTATAACAATGTTGTTATAGCAAATGATTTTAGAAAGGAAATGTTTTGCATAGTATTTGGGATTTATACTCCTATCTAATTTTTGAATCCCTATACTAGTGATTTTGGGTTGTCGTAACGATGTTTTACGCAACATTCATTTTAACCCAAATAAAAGATATTTAAGAGAATATTTTCCTTAAAGATTAAATATATACTTAATCCTGATTTAAGTATGTGCAATATTTCTACGTGTTGAAAATAAATTGAATTGTGAGTTACTTATTATTAGATAAGTATATGAAAATGTTTTCCAGTATTGAAATGGTTTTGAAGATTATATCTTTTAAAGATAATTTGATGTGAATATTTGGCAAATGATTTAATTAATAAAAGATTAATTAAAAGGGCCTACTGATTGTATATGGTTCTAAATATTTGTTTGTTTGCTTTGAAAGTTAAATAACCGACTATCACACTTGGCCAAATTTTAGTTCCTCGACTGGATGTGGAAACTATTTAGTCGTACACTTAGTATGTAGCCTTCTTTGTGGGCTTGATTATCATTTGTGTTGAGGATGTTGATTCGTGTACTGTGGAGTATTACTACAATCTATCGAGCTTCCTTCTTGGCCCGAAGGATAGCAAGTTGGAAGTTGGAAATGTGATAAGTCTATGAGACTTAGTTACTGTGTAAGGTTGAGAAACGCTTTTGCGTTGTTGGTGCGAAGAGACCGGGATCAGATTTATCTGAAAACCACTTCGGACCGACGTATATGTGACGATTGTGTAGGTTGCTTGTGATGATATTGATATTCCGTAGTTTCATAGCGGGGACTGCTTGTTGATCGTTTGGGGTTAAAATTCCAATATACATCCAATAGCAGTGGTCTCTTCATTATGAAATATCCTATGTAAGGACCATTCGCTACTAACCCTAGGGATTTGCTGACAGGATGTGGTAGGAAAGTACATTCGGTTTTGTCCTGTTCCTGGACAACTTGTATGGATGTTTGTCTGACATTGCATTTTTAAAGATTACGTACGTTGGTTTTTTACAAACGTACATATGTGGGGGCGGATAAGGCAACTTCTCTTAGCTTAACATCCTTCTTGAGACGTATGAGCTTAAATGTCGTATTTTTGTGGAAGGCAATTAGTTGTCAACGGAAATGGCCATGTGGCATTCAAAGTGATGTGATATGTGATTGTGAAAGGTAATCGTTACCTCAGGCCTCATCAACCGAAAATGACCAAAACAGGGTTTGATGCGGCAAGGCTAAGTGGGTCTCTCCCATCAGGGTATGATCATCCTCTTTTAGATATATCTTTACACGCTATGACGTCATGTATCTGATTATTGTGGTTTGCATGCTGGAGGGCCCTCGGTAAAGGTCGGTAACGAACGAAGGATGATAATTTCGGTACCATCTAGTTATAGAGGGGGGCGGTCTTGTGTTGGTAGATGATCCTCTATGATGGTCCTCGGTACATTCTTCTAGAGATGTACTGCCGGAAGGTAGTCCCTTCACCTGGTCATTTGTATTGAAATCCAAACTCCACTACGTGTTTGCCATTTTGATTGTATTACCCAATTGGGCTATATGATGGAATTTAATCAATGTAACAATTTCGGCTATGATTAATATTATTTGCATATAGTAGACACTACTACAATATAACATGACATTTGATATGAAATGTTTTAGTTATCGTAAGGTAAAATCATGTCCGTTTTTATGTGTGGACTTGTCTTACGAGATACTTTTGTTTTGATAAAGGAAAAGTTTGGTAATTTAATAAATTCAGTTGAGTGTGTTTCTCACGCTGGTTTACCAGATTGATCCGGGCGCTCTTCCCTTTCAATGCTCGGGTCAGACCGAGTATATTTACAGGTCTAGAATTGATGCTTTTGGAGTCTCAACAGGAGAGCTGGAATCTTCATTTCATATATACGTATCTGTTTATTATCCGCTGGGCTTAGTGCTTTGTTTGTTGTTATCTATTATCGGCATTTGTGAGGACAGGTTATTATAACTGTTCAGGATGATAACTCTGATGGATTGTTGAACTTTGATTGATGTGTGTATATATATACAGTTTCTTTTGTAAAGATCATTGATATGATATTATATATTTTCTACTGCGATGTGAGATTCTGTATTGTTCTGTTTGGTTCTATCTTCTCTCTTTCTTCTCTTCTCTTCTTCTCTTTTTTTTCTTTCTCTTGACTTTCCGTCGGTCTGCGCTTTTTGGGTCGGACATGTGTGGATTATTGTCGATTCAAAGGGTAGATTTTCGGGTCGTCACATATGGTATCAGAGCTTAGATTTTGTATATTCCTAAGCTTTGATGTGTACTCGGTATAGATAGGGACAATAGCACCCAAGATTGAGTTTGAGTGTATTATATATATGAGTGCATATTTGTTAATGAATATAAAATATTTTATATTGTGTTTGCTTATCCGTTGAGCCGTTTGTGAATTCTGGTCGGTATGTGGGATGCCATGTTATCGATAGGGATTTCCAAACACTTAAACGAGGCAAGTCGACATATTATTTTAAATTGGGTAAATGAAATAATTTTACCTCGATTATATTTTATATATAAAGAAACAAATTTTCAAAATTATTAAAGTGTATATAAACTGATTGTTTGGTTGTTTGAAAATGTAAATATATATAAGTTAATAAAAGCTGTTTAAAATAATCTAAATAAAAGCAACAATTGTAGAAGGATAAATTATATAAGTAAATGAATTATAAAGTATGGAATTATAATTAATATGATTTGCAATTGTGAAATAATCTTATATATAAGAAATGAAATAACGTGAATTATAAAAAAAATGGATTTAACTAAGAATTTGTGAAATTTGAATCCCGTTGATTTAGAAAGTTATTTTTCAAAAGTAAAAGATGTTATATTGTTATAAACCTAAGTAAGATAAATAAATTTGAAATGATCTTATATAAGTAAAGTGAACGTGTGAAATTATATAAGTAAGATTTATAAATGTGATTTATAAATAATAAAAGAATTTTGTTTAAAAGAATATAAAGTACTGAATTCACAACTGTTGCTGGAAAGTAATAAGGGTGATGACTGCAGCATCATCAGTATCATTTTCAAGTTTCTATGTGATGGATTTGCTATCAATAGTAAACTGAAAATTTGAAATTTTGTTTTGATAAACAAATTTGATTTAAAATCCAAGTTGTAATTGATAAATATAAGTAAAATAAGTTTTGGATATAAAATGTAACTTGGTTAAATTGAATTGAATTTTAAGTGGATTAGATAAGTGATTATATAATATGAAATTGGAAGTTTAGATAATAATGTTGTAAACTTATAAAATGAGAAAAAGTAAGTAAAACCAATTGTTAAAATGGTTAAACAATTTTGTTAAGAAAAAATAATCTTAATTTGAATAAGTAGTGAAATTGGCTTAACTAAAAGTTAAATAAGATAGAAGCTGAATTAAAATTAGTAGTAAACTTAAGTTGTATATTGAAAGTGAATGTAATGAAGTTGAAATATAATTTAAGTCAAACAAAATGAAATGTTGCGAAGAAATATAACTTAAGTAATGTTAAATGAAGTTGATTATGGTATCGAAGTAAATTAATAAAGTGAATTAATTGAATATGAACTTGAGTTATATTATGAAATTCAACTTTAATTGTAAAAGAGAATTAGGGAATAAACATGGATTAGAAAATGTTGTTGTTAAGAATTGAATAAAACTTAAGTTAATAAGTTGTGAATTGAATAATAGAATGACTGTCAATTGAATGTTAAACCAATTGGAAATTGAAAATGGAATGAAAATAAATTAGATATTAAACCAAATTGAATGTAAGCGAATTAAATAAATTTGGTAATGTTAGATATGCATTGATTGTTAGATGGATGCTAGTTGATTGAATAAAAATTCATATGGAATTGAATTAATGAAATTGGAAGCTAAGTAACTGAATTCAAATTGGATAGTAAGTGAATTTAAATAGAATTGAATTTGAATTGGAAGTGAAATAACTTGGATGTAAATTAGTGAATGTAAATTAATTGAAAATGAATAAATGATGTTAGTAAAATCCAATGTTAATGAGTCATATGTGATTTAAATTGAAAACCAATTCAATGAATGTTAACGAGAAAATGAGTTTATATTGATTTGGTTATTGATTGATTGGATGGATATTGCTTTGTTGGATGATAGTTATTGGATGGTTGGATTTGTTGTTTTTGTTGCATTTCCTATATTGGCTTATATAGTTGTTGTATATTCGTATATGTTGTATATTGATATTAATTTCTATATACATGTTCCTCATTTGTTTGTTAAGTGTTTAGTAGGTGCGGATTGTGCTTGCTTCGCATTTGGAGCTCGCTTTCGCGCTATATAAGCCGCATATGTCCGCTAATAATATATAAGGTACATATCTCGGATTACATGCATACCGTACTTTTACACTTTTTTCCCTTTGGGATGCCTCATCCTCGAAGATGAGATGTATATTTGTGATGTATATATATGTTGTGATCCAACTACGATCGAACGGCGCAAAGGAGACGTTGGCAAATTTTTTTGAAATTAAAGGCGTTAGAATTTTTTTGAGAATTTTGGAATTTTTTTGATTTTGAGTTGAAAAGTTAAATGATATTAGTTGGTTTTAAAAGATGACTAAGTAGGTTTGAAAACTTAGTAAAGCTTTTATAAGAAGTTTAACTAATGGATCTTGAGAAAAGTTAAAAGGTTTAAACTTTTGGTAATCTAATTTGAACGATTTGTTTTTGAAAAGCTAATGGATTTTGTGATTTTTTCTTACTTGGTAATTTCGATGACGAAATTCTTTTAGGTAGGGGAGAATGTAACGACCCAGAATTTCCGTCATTTGAAATTTGTATATTTAATTAACTTTAAATATTTAAAAGTAAATTGAATAAGCTGAATAAATTATATTTCGAATATAGTGATTTAATTGGATAATTAAATTGTTAATTTAATATTTGAAATTGCAGAAAAATTGGAAATTGGATTTAATATGAATAAAAATAATTTACAAAGTTGTATTGAATCATATTTGAATTAGAAGAATGTTATAAAACTTTTAAAATTGAATTAAAATTTGAGTTGTAGAAATTGAATATTTTAATATTTAGTTGACGAGTGAAAATATTCATTTTTCAAACAGTCTGGGATTTCAGCGAAACTAGTTTCATCGGATACGTAATGTTTAATCATTGTATGATTTCAAATTTCGTGTCAATCGGATTTACGGTTTGTCCGGGGCAACCTAAAACGCATAGAAATTTGTTTAAGTGAATTTTAAATTTAAAGTAGTCAATTTGAAACCTGTCTTCCGAACACGATCGAATTGGCTTCCGATATATATTGCATTGTGTTTGGAATAGGGGTAAAACATTATAAACACCAGACGGCACACTTAGTTTCGAGTTCGTAATTTTTTTGGATGAATAGTGTCGCGTAATTTTCTTCATAAGGCAATCATTTTTTCTATTTTGCAAAATATTAGGGTTTAAAACCCTAGCCGCCACCATCATTTTAATGGCCATAAACCTTCGATTCTTCTCCCCTCCAAATCTCTAATTCCATTAACAATTAGAAAAATCTTACAAATACAATGTTGCAGATCTAGGTGAGACCTTCAAATCCATACGAGTGGGTCGACGAATCGTCGACCGTTGGGGGAGAAATTTCACCGCGTCCATGCCATCTTTGTGTGCGATTTTCAAGGTAATGGCTCGACCAAGCTTGACCATTCGCTGTTCGTTGGTGGAGCATGCCTCGGCGCTTCGTGTGGCACTCCCCGATCGCGTTCTCGTGGTCGAACGAAGGCACGATAATTCAATGAAGATTGGTGGCTATGGGTTTCGTTTGAACGTGTACGACCTGATGGAGGAGAAGAAGATAACAACGGCCCTGATCTACAATTCCAAAACGAGTGGCTAGATATGATTCTAGGGTTTGGAAATAAAAATAAAATTGAAATTAATTTATATTTAAAATTGTGTAAACTTTAAAACGCTATAACTTTTTGATACGAGGTCCGTTTCACACGAAACGAATTGCGTTGAAACCGTAATGAAGAGCACTATAGTATGGAGCTCGAATGGGATTTATTTGAGCTAGTGAAAATTTTGGGTAAAATTAAACGGTGGTTTAATTTTATTCGGAATAAAACACTGAAACTGCGATTGGAATCAAAGTGAGTACAACTTACTCTTTCTGACTCACTGATGTTTTTATAAGTGAGAATAAATATTGTTTATGATGATTGAGGATTGTTTGGATGATATTATGATATATTGATTGGTATTTGGATATACATTCCTACTTAGTGGAGTAGATGACCCTATACGTTCCCGTGTATGAGCGGATGACCCTTTGTACGCGCGTCTGCCTTGAAGCGGACATTATACACATATTCTAATATGTATATTTGTTGCAGATGATAGGTTGAAGGGATCCATCTGGATTCCTCAACAGTATTGATTTATGTACAGATATTGTGATATATGCTGTTATCATATGATGTATGATGTTTAGATGCCGTGATTGATATATTTAGTGCTGTTGCAGTATTGGGCCTATTTTTGGTAATTTAAAAATGATAAAGTGACGATTTTCAAATTTAAAAGGATTTTGAAGTGATTTTGAAAATAGACGTTTATTGAATTTTTAATTGTTAAAGGAAACGGGTTTATTTTAAATAAATAAATGTTATAATTTTTATGTTATAAAAATTATGATTTTTGCGAAATATAATTGAAATGTGATTTTTAAAATATAAAGTTGATTTTTTTTGTAAAATAGTTTAAAGTGAGATTTTGAATTATTATAAATGGTTTATTTATAAGATTTATTAAATTGAATTTTTTATAAATTAAAAGTGTTAAAATAGAGTTATAAATGGATCTTATAAGTAAATAAGTTGTGTGAAGTTATAAAAAAGAAGGATGTTGTAAAATAAAGAGATTATAAGTAATTAACTTATAATTGGATTTTTGGCATGTAATTAAGTTATTAAATGGAATTGATTTATAAAGGTATTTTGTATACGAAAGTATTTATAATATATAAATGGAATTTATAAACATTGATTTATAAATTTGAAATCAATTGATTTTGATAAGTTAAATGTAGAAGTTTATTTAAAGGAATTTTATTCACGATTTTTGACAGTGAATTATTTTTTAAATTAAATGTTGAAATAATATAAAATTTGGTAAAGGATTTGTATTCACGATTTTGGACAGTGAATAAATATATCAAATAAATGTTTCAAAAGTGATCTTTTAAATGAAGTTAAAATGTTTCAAAGATGGTTTTAAAATGAGTTAAGGATCGAAACCATAGATTTCAACATTCATTGTTGAAATAGATGTTTTCGAAAAGAATAAGGAAATGATGGACTATAACACTGTTGTTATAGTAAATGATTTTCGAAAGGAAATGTTTTATATAGTATTTGGGATTTATATACCTATCTAATTTTTGAATCCCTATACTAGTGATTTTGGGTTGTCATAACGTTGTTTTACGCAACATTCATTTTAACCCAAATAAAAGATATTTAAGAGAATGTTTTCCTTAAAGATTAAATATATACTTAATCCTGAATTAAGTATATGCAATATTTTCTAAGTGTCGAAAATAAATTGAATTGTGAATTACTTATTATTAAATAAGTATATGGAAATGTTTTCCAGTATTAAAATGGTTTTGAAGATTATATCTTTTAAAGATAATTTGAAGTGAATATTTGGTAAATGATTTAATTAATAAAAGATTAATTAAAAGGGCCTAGTGATTGTATACGGTGCTAAATATTTGTTTGTTTGCTTTGATAGTTAAATAACCGACTATCAAACTTGGCCAAATTTTAGTTCCTTGACTTGATGTGGGAACTATTTAGTCGTACACTTAGTGCGTAGCCTTCTGTGTAGGCTTGATTATCATTTGTGTTGAGGATGTTAATTCGTGTAGTGCGAAGTATTACTCCAATCTATCGAGCTTCCTTCTTAGCCCGAAGGATAGCAAGTTGAAAGTTGGAAATGTGATAAGTCTATGAGACTTAGTTGCTGTGTGAGGTTGAGAAACGCTTTTGTGTTGTTGGTGCAAAGAGACCGGGATCAGATTTATCTAAAAACCACTTCGGACCAACGTATATGCGATGATTGTGCAGGTTGCTTGTGATGATATTGATATTCCGTAGTTTCATAGTGGGGGACTGCTTGTTGATCGTTTGGGGTTAAAATTCCAATATACATCCAGTAGTAGTGGTCTCTTCATTATGAAATATCTAATGCAAGGACTATTCGCTACTAATCCTAGGGATTTCCCGACAGGATATGGTAGGAAAGTACCTTCGGTTTGTCTTGTTTCTGTACAACTTGTATGGATGTTTGTCTGACATTGCATTTCTAAAGATTACGTACGTTGGTTTTTACAAATGTACATCAGTGGTGGCGGAGAAGACAACTTCTCTTAGCTTAACACTCTCCTTGAGACGTATGAGCTTAAGGGTTGTATTTTTGTGGAAGGCAATTAGTTGTCAACGGAAATGGCCGTGTGGCAGTCAAAGTGATGTGATATGTGATTGTGAAAGGTAATTGTTACCTCAGGCCTCATCAATCGGAAATGACCAAAACAGGGTTAGATGCGGCAAGGCTAAGTGGGTCACTCCCATAAGGGTATGATCATCCTCTTCTAGATATATCTTTAAACGCTATGACGTCGTGTATCTGATTATTGTGGTTTGTATGCTAGAGGGCCCTCAGTAAAGGTCGGTAACGACTGAAGAATGATATATTCGGTACCATCTAGTTATAGAGGTGGGCTGATCTTGTGTTGGTAGAGGATCCTTTGTGATGGTCCTCAGTACATTCTTCTAGAGATGTACTACCGGAAGGTAGTCCCTTCACCCGATCATTTGTATGGAAATCCAAACTCCACTACGTGTTTTCCATTTTGATTGTATTACCCAATTGGGCTATGTGCTGGAATTTAATCAATGTAAAATTTCGGCTATGATTAATATTATTTGTATATAGTAGACATTACTATAATATTACATGACATTTGATATGAAATGTTTTAGTTATCGTAAGGTAAAAACATGTTCGTGTTTATGTGTGGACTTTTCTTACGAGATACCTTTGTTTTGACAAAGGAAAAGTTTAGTAATTTAATAAATTCAGTTGAGTGTGTTTCTCACGCTGGTTTACCAGACTGATCCGGGCGTTCTTCCCTTTCAATGCTCTGGTCAGACCGAGTATATTTGCAGGTGTAATTTGATGTTTTTGGACCTTCAGCAGGAAACCTGGAGATCTTCATTTCGTATATACGTATCTGTTTATTATCCGCTGTGCTTGGTGCTTTGTTTGTTGTTGTCTATTATCGGTGTTTGTGAGGACAAGTTATTATAATTGTTCACGCTGATAACTCTGATTAATTGTTGAACTCTGATTGATGTGTGTGTGTGTGTCTATATATATATATACAGTTTCAGTTTTGTAAAGATCATTGATATGATATTATATATTTTCCGCTGCGATTTGAGATTTTGTATTGTTCTGTTTGGTTCTATCTTCTCTCTTTCTTCTCTTCTCTTCTACAGTAAATTGAAAATTTGTTTTGATAAACAAATTTGATTTAAAATCCAATTTGTAATTGATATATATAAGTAAAATAAGTTTTGGATTTATAATATGAAATAAAATGTAACTTGGTTAAATTGAATTGAATTTTAATTGGATTAGATAAGTGATTATATAATATGAAATTGGAAGTTTAGATAATTAAGTTTTAAACTTATAAAATGAGAAAAAGTAAGTAAAACCAATTGTTAAAATGGTTAAACAGTTTTGTTAAGAAAAAAAAAATCTTAATTTGAATAAGTAATGAAATTGGCTTAAGTAAAAGTTAAATAAGATAGAAGCTGAATTAAAATTAGTAGTAAACTTAAGTTGTATATTGAAGTGAATGTAAATGAAGTTGAAATATAATTTAAGTCAAATAGAATGAAATGTTGTGAAGAAATATAACTTAAGTAATGTTAAATGAAGTTGATTATGGTATCGAAGTAAATTAATAAAGTGAATTAATTGAATATGAACTTGAGTTATATTATGAAATTCAACTTTAATTGTAAAAGAGAATAGGGAATAAACATGGATTAGAAAATGTTTTTGTTAAGAATTGAATAAAACTTAAGTTAATAAGTTGTGAATTGAATAATAGAATGAAAGTCAATTGAATGTTAAACAAATTGGAAATTGAAAATGGAATGAAAATCAACTAGATATTAAACGAAATTGAATGTAAGCGAATTAAATAAATTTGTTAATGTTGGATATGCATTGATTGTTAGATGGATGCTAGTTGATTGAATAAGAATTCATATGGAATTGAATTAATGAAATTGGAAGCTAAGTAACTGAATTCAAATTGGATAGTAAGTGAATTTAAATAGAATTGAATTTGAATTGGAAGTGAACTAACTTGAATGTAAATTAGTGAATGTAAACTAATTGAAATTGAATAAATGATGTTAGTAAAATCCAATGTTAATGAATCAAATGTGATTTAAGTTGAAAACCAATTCAATGAATGTTAATGAGAAAATGAGTTTATATTGATTTGGTTATTGATTGATTGGATGGATATTGCTTTGTTGGATGATAGTTGTTGGATGGTTGGATCTGTTGTTTTTGTTGCATTTGCTATATTGGCGTATATAGTTGTTGTATATTGGTATATGTTGTATATTGATATTAATTTCTATATACATGTTTCTCATTTGTTTGTTGAGTGTTTAGTAGGTGCGGATTGCGCTTGCTTCGCATTTGGAGCTCGCTTTCGCGCTATATTAGCCGTATATGCCCGCTAATAATATATAAGGTACATATCTCGGATTACATATCGTACTTTTACACTTTTTTCCCTTCGGGATGCCTCATCCTCGAAGATGAGATGTATATTTGTGATATATATATATTGTGATCCAACTACGATCGAACCACGCAAAGGAGACGTTGGCAATTTTTTTGAAATTAAAGGCGTTAGAAATTTTTTGAGAATTTTGGAATTTTGTTGATTTTGAGTTGAAAAGTTAAATGATATTAGTTGGTTTTAGAAGATAACTAAGTAGGTTTGAAAACATAGTAAAGTTTTTATAAGAAGTTTAACTAATGGATCTTGAGAAAAGTTAAAAGGTTTAAACTTTTGGTAATCTAATTTGAACGATTTGTTTTTGAAAAGTTAATGGATTTTGTGACTTTTTCTTACTTGGTAATTTCGATGACGAAATTCTTTTAAGTAGGGGAGAATGTAACGACCCAGAATTTCCATCATTTGAAATTTGTATATTTAATTAATTTTAAATATTTAAAAGTAAATTGAATAAGCTGAATAGATAATATTTCGAATATAGTGATTTAATTGGATAACTAAATTGTTAATTTAATATTTGAAATTGCAGAAAAATAGGAAATCTGATTTAATATGAATAAAAATAATTTATAAAGTTGTATTAAATCATATTTAAATTAGAAGGATGTTATAGAACTTTTAAAATTGAATTAAAATTTGAGTTGTAGAAATTGAATATTTTAATATTTAATTGACGAGTGAAAATAGTCATTTTTCAAACAGTCTCGGATTTCAACGAAACTAGTTTCATCGGATACGTAATGTTTAATTATTGTATGATTTCAAATTTCGTGTCAATCAGATTTAACGTTTGTTCGGGTCAAGCTAAAACTTATAGAAATCTGTTTAAGTGAATTTTAAATTAAAGTAGTCGATTTGAAACCTATCTTCCAAATACGATCGAATTGGCTTCCGATATATATTCCATTGTGTTTGGAATAGGGGCAAAACATTATAAACACCAGACGACACACTTAGTTTCGAGTTCGGAATTTTTTTGGATGAATAGTGTCGCGTAATTTTCTTCATAGGGCCATCATTTTTTCTATTTTGCAAAATATTAGGGTTTTAAACCCTAGCCGCCACCATCATTTTAATGGCCATAAACCTTCGATTCTTCTCTCCTCCAAATCTCTAATTCCATCAACAATTAGAAAAATCTTACAACTACAATGTTGCAGATCTAGGTGAGACCTTCAAATCCATACGAGTGGGTCGACGAATCGTCGACCGTAGGGGGAGAAATTTCGCCGAGTCCATGCCATCTTTATGTGCGATTTTCAAGGTAACTGTAACGACCCGCAAATCCGTACCCCTTGAGTCAACACTATTCTACAACAATTAACTCAAATTGCACAGAAATACGAACCATTTGGGTTTAAGAAGAAGAGGTAGAAGAAGAGAAAACAAAATCAACATCAGAATCTAACCATCGCAGCGGAATAAAATATAATAGATAGTAAATAATCTTTACTCAAAATCAAATATATCTGTTTACATACATTACATCATCAGAATACATCAGTCATAACTCAACATCAATATCATACAATGGGTACACAACAACTCAACACAGCGGAATACGTATATAAATATACAAGTACGAGAGTACGTTTCGTCATCCAGCTCGTCTCCTGAGCTCCACAGCATCATATCCTGTATCCTAAAATACTCGGTCTGACCCAAGCATTACAGTTAAATAACACCCGAGTCAGTCTGGATTACCAACGTGAGAAAATCACACCCAATTTATAAAATGAATTAAATTAATTACCTGCATCTCTAATTAATTTAAAGTAAATTAAATTAATTACTTCACCATTATTAAACTTGCTTATGTCATTATTAATCAATTATCAACAATTAATTAATCATCATCCAATTATTCAATTTAATTAATCATCCTTGATTAATTACCTTTAATCACATTCAGGTAATTAGCTTTAATTAATCTTACAAGATAATTATTCTTAACCCATTACAGTAATTAATCTTTAGTTTCTTCATTTATTAATTAACTGAAATTAATTACATTATTACATTAATAAAACAATTCATTTATTAATTTATTCCAAATAAATCTATTCTAAATCACATCATGAATTATAATAATTAATGATCTCTAATTACATTCTCTATTAATTACATTAAGTAATTGATCTTCTATTAAACCAAATTTGTTAATCACCCTTGATTAACCCCATTCAGTAATTAACTACCCTTAATTACTCCATCAAATAAATTAATTACCCCTTAATTAATTTCTCTAATTAATCCCTTGATTAATTATATAAAGTAATTATACTCAAATTACTTCACTATTAAATCATTCTTGGTAATTACATCCAGTAATTATCATTAATTACTTCCCTAAGTAATTACACTTATCCCATCATCAAATAATTATTTAAATTAACTAAATTTAATTAATTAACATAAACGATTCATATTAAACTTAATTAATTACAATAAGTAATTAATTCCTTATTGCTTTGTTTAAGTAATTATATTTATTACAATCAAATGATTATTTAATCAATTAACCTAATTAATTATTAAAAAATAAATCACATTAACTAATTATTAAATAATCCTAGTTAATGTCCTTTATTTACTATTAACAATTTCTTTAATTATTCTTCTAAAGTAATTAATTAAGATTAATCATTATTAATTACAAATTTATTAATCTTTGATGATTTATTAATTAATCTCTAATTATTTAATTAATTAAGTGTCAAGTGTAACTTAATTAATCCTTAATTAATAGACTAATTAATCCCTAATTAGATTTAAAAATCTATTTACAAATTTAAAACTTTATTTTTAAAATTCTAACTACTTAACCCCTTTAAAAGTAGTTAAATCAATTCAAATCTACAAACTCTTAGTCTTATTTGAAAACCCAGATTTAAACTTAAACTCCGGATAAAACTAGAGTTTAAAACTTATTTAAACTTAACTTTTCCTTTAAACTCAGCTTTGATTCAATACTTGAGATTTGAACACTTCTTTTAAATTAAAATTTAAAACACTTCTTTAAATTAAAGTTCAAAGTCTACTTAGATGATTGCCTTCAAATTCAAACTTCTTAACAATTTAAGTAAATTCAATTATTCTTTGTTTCAAGGAAATCATTTAAAAACATTTTTAATTTGTAATTGAATTCAATTAACACGTTTTTTTTTAAAGTTGATAACCTTTATTTACAAAGAACAAGTTTATCCTTTGTAAATTTGTTATCTTCCTTTTTACAACTTCTTTATACTTAATGCTAAATTCCATTAGTTCAAACTCAAGTTATATTCAACTTGACCTAAACTTTGCATACAAATAAAACCTACACTGCAAATTACAGAGCCAATAACCCACTCGAGTCCAATACCTACTTACGCAACCCTGACCCGAAACACCCATTCCCTTCTTCTTCTTGTTGAACACCCTGAGATGAAACCCTTCTTCCTCAACTGCTTACTCCAGTGTACACATCGTACACGCGTGCACCTTGCACCGCGAATCCAACGTCGACGAACCCTTCCCCGGCCATCACCAAGTCGGTGGCGACCCCAACGTGCCGTCCCTCAACCTAGTACCAAAAATCCTGACGCGCTTCAAAATTCGAACCCCTGATCGAAAACTATAGAAACACTTCGACCCAAATTTCCCATCGCCTCTGGCCATCTCGTCGCAGATGATCTTTGCCGACCACTCCATCATGATGCCACGACCAAGATCGCCAACTTCCCCAAATACGATCGAACTCGGTCAATCATACGTGACGCAATCGTCTTCGATAGCAAGCCAACAATAAGCAAGCATAAAACCCTAACTCGATTAAATACGAGCAATTCATCCACTTAAAAATTCCACTTATATTTTTCCCATTATCAACATCATGAAAGCTTGCTTCGACCACAATATCGACTCCAAACTCCTCGCCGATCAACGGCAACCCACTAAAACACCCAATTCGTTTAACACAAGATTTCACATGAATTGCCAAACTATAAATCATGAGATGTATATTAAAAATCATGATTTGAACCACTAATTCATTTATGCAATCCAAAACAAGAATCAAGGTTGTTGATTTTTAACATATAAGTATTTTACTTTTATTTCAACTAAAAATAATAATTTGTTGAATTTAACTCCCTGAAACTATTTTTACAATCATCTGCAGACATCTACAAACCATTTTCATTTGAATAATAAGGGCTAATATGGATTTGATTTAGATGTTTGAATTTTTGAAAGCCAGCAGAACATGGAACAACAGGTATCAGGCTATCATGTTTATATATATGTACAGAACTGCTAACATAAACATATATATCAAATTTCAAATGAATCAGGCTGCAGAACTTCACATACGAATCAATATAATCACTAGCATCCAAATCAAACTGTTTTCTTTTAAAGAAGTTTACTTATTTTAAAATTTAAAAAAAGATTACTCACTTGAAATAAACAGAGCACACATATACACAGCATACACATAATTTAATATTCACCTCTGATTTTCACATATATCCCACTGTAAATACTTAATCACTTTAACATACTAGCAAGCAAACAAATTTGTTGCCTTAAGTTTAAAAAAAAGAAGTTACTCACCTGTAATAGAAAATGGACAGAGAGCCTTCATTTGAAAATCAGGCTTTAAATTTGCAACTGGAAACCTTCCTCATCTTGATCTTCAGTTTGCATTGAATTGTTTGAGTTGAGATTATGTTTAAAAGTAAGATGCTTTTTGTTTTAATTTTTAAGATGGAGCTCATTTCAGATCTACTCAGGTTTGATGCTCAAACTGATATGAAGAAAAGATATATATAGGAAGGAGCTACAGTGTTTGCATAAGCTTGTACAAACATTATCTGTTTGTATCAGAGATTCCTTTCATATCTTACCAAGCAAGCTTTGTTTTTAGAGGCTGAATTGATTTTATTTTATTTTATATAATTCGGCTGACAAAAAGGTGTGCTAGTATTAAATGAAATTGTACCTTATGTTCTCATACTTATCCTATTTGGTATGTTGATATTTCTCTTACTTGTCTGCTTTGTGTCTTTTATGTTCATACTTATCTGGTTTATGTATTTAAGATATTTCCTTTCCTTTGTTTATTTTTGTCATGCATATACATTGACTTACCTGGCTATTTCAAAGGTTGATAAGATAATGTTGTACCAAAGATATTTGCATTGATTGCTTCTTGTTTACTTATTTATTTTATTTTATTTTAACTTAGATGTTAAGCATACATACTCTATTTCTATTCGTATGCATTGAAATAAAGTTTTCTTGCCTGCATACTTTTCCTTCCAAGTTATAAATATCATTTGTTGTTTCACTTGCTTTGCTAAAGCTACTTACAGGTTACAATACATTTCATTTTGCCTAGCCTATATTTAACTCTAGTATAACCACTTGCTTAACAACATACTTTATTTAAAACTACAACTATACAAAGTCTAGCATACCTCCATTTTGTTGTATAAGCATATTATAGTTAACTTTATATATTTTGCCTAGTCATTAGCTATTTGTTTATAAAGTTTTTACACAAGTATAAACACAATTTTATACTTAACACAATTTTAAAATTCTTTCCTTTACTTTCTTTTAAAACTTATATTATTAAATACTTAATTTATTTAAAATTACTTCAAACCTATGTAAATTTTTATAAGATTCATTTTATATTTTAAATCGTAGTTTACCAAAGCATGTGTATATGTATAGACATAAGTTTAAAATAACAAATTCTATTTATTAAAAATCCATTGTAAAGATATTACAAAAATTAATATTGTCTAACTATAACTCATTTCTAAAGATATTTTATTTTGTATTGTTTAAATATAACCCATTATTACATGAAAATAATTTATAAAAGATTTTATCTCTATATTAATAAACTTCTCATTTATCAACCATATAATAAAAAGAACGAAACACCCCTTAGAATAAATTTAAACTTAAACCAGAATTTCTTTTAAACAAATTAAACTTATCTTGAGTAATTTAAGCCATATAGTTCTTTTATTTAATATTAAATTAAATCAAATTCCAAATTACCAAAAAGATTAGATTTAGAAAACTTGTCTTTATTTATTAAATTTAAAACAAAGATTATCTATTTACAATATATACAGCTATATATATTTATAAATAGAAAATATTTTAATTAGCTTTTAAAAGATAATTTATCAGTTAAATATTTATTTAAAAGAAAATTTTTAAATCAATTCATAACTTATTAACAAAGATATATCAAATCAATTTAATATTTTTATATTGATTATTAAATTGATATTGCTCGAAATTCCGGGATATCACATTCCTCCCCCTTAAAAGAATTTCGTCCCCGAAATTTAAAACAAAGGTAATTTAATAACCTCATTAAAGATTTAATTTTAAAAACACAAGCATATATCATTAATATATGCTAACAACTATAGCAATCAATCATCCAAATCAAACAAATCTAACTATCCAGACAAAATACTGGATAGAATTCCCTTGAGTTTTCCCGAGTATAAATACCGGGTTACTTGTTCTATAGAATCCAAACAACCAATACTACTAAGCTACACACATCTAGATCTACAAAGCAAGACAGGATATCAGACTATAGACAAGTCTGACTCAACATCGAAACTCCCTAAACTGCTGGCTCTACAACCAGAGATAACTCGTACACGTACTCCCTCAGAGATACGTGAAACACATCGAATCCCAGTTATCCAAACTGACAATTCACTCCAACAGATCAAATACTTATCCAAAATCAAGTCTCCGATTCTTTATCCACAAAATTTTCCGGATGATCCTGGGCTGCCTACATCCTTCTTGATCAGCTCAACTCTTGCTGATGCCCCTGAACTAAAACAATCAAACAAAATGATCTTTCCAAGATCAACCAACTCAGAACACAAACTCTACTGCAAAATCAGAAGACAGATCTCACTGCTCATACCCGGAAGAGACAAAACAGATGCTCTCCAAACTGCTTCCGCTGCAAAACTCTGATCCGAGCAGATGAAAATGCTGATGACGAACACAAGCAAAGACTGGAAAACACCTTCCAAAAATAAAACTCAGAAATTCCTCCAAACCTGAGCTGCTTCACTAAAATCTTCCTCTAAAAACCATCTTACTACTAAGCTGAACCATCGGTACCACTCCAGGAATCCAGTCGATACCAAACTCAATCTTCAGATGCTAACAAAATTTGGACTTCCTGAAGACATCCCGAAAAATTCCTGGCAACCCAAGAGAAAGCTCAGACTATCGCAAGTCACTTTTGCAATCAACCCAGCCTAATTCCAAAGAAAAACTGTTCTCTCTCTACCAAACAGAACAACTTATGCTTATAAAGCAAATCTATCGAAGGAATAGAACCACACCGCTGCTTCTGAAATTACCTCAAGAAAAGCTGCCAAGCCAGAAGATCTCCTTGATGGCACACAGAACACTCCGAGCTGCACTGCTGACTCAGATGCCCAAAAACTTCCTATCCAAAGCTCTTCGAGAAACTCGGACCTCGAACCAAACAGAACACCCAGCTGAACACAGCCACAACCGAAGCACACACTCTTTAACTTGTTCTGAAGAAATATCTTCGGAGACATCCATAGTCACTGTGTCCCATCACACAGCTACTACATCCAGAGGTATCAAGATATCATCATTTGCTTCTGTCCAACCGAAAACTCCAACTCTAGCTCATCCAAACTTACACTTCAAAAACAAACTCTGAACCCAAACAGGTTACCTTCAGAGATCGATGAAATCCTTTACACCATCCAAAGCTCACCCGAGACGGTATTAGGTCTACAGCCTCGATAGATACACTTCCAACCATTGGTAGTCGTGATACACACACCACTACCCTATCTACCTTTATAACTTATATTGGAAAACCCGAACAGGTAACCCAATAGATAGGTAGAAATAATATATATATATATATATAGATACAAATTACAAGTACGCTCTCTCAAGAAAGATACCCCTCCAGAGTTTAGCAAATTGCGCAATCAAATCCAGCCTTGTAACGACCCGCAAATCCGTAACCCTTGAGTCAACACTATTCTACAACAATTAACTCAAGTTGCACAGAAATACGAACCATTTGGGTTTAAGAAGAAGAGGTAGAAGAAGAGAAAACAAAATCAACATCAGAATCTAACCATCGCAGCGGAATAAAATATAATAGATAGTAAATAATCTTTACTCAAAATCAAATATATCTGTTTACATACATTACATCATCAGAATACATCAGTCACAACTCAACATCAATATCATACAATGGGTACACAACAACTCAACACAGCGGAATACGTATATAAATATACAAGTACGAGAGTACGTTTCGTCATCCAGCTCGTCTCCTGAGCTCCACAGCATCATATCCTGTATCCTATAATACTCGGTCTGACCCGAGCATTACAGTTAAATAACACCCAAGTCAGTCTGGATTACCAGCGTGAGAAAATCACACCCAATTTATTATTAAAGTTTCAAAATTCCTTTGAAAACAAAAGCATCTCGTAAGACCACGCCACAAATAAACATGTCGGGTTTTTACCTTACGATAGCTAAAACAATTTTATAGAAATCCTCTGATATTATAATAGGGTCTATACACAAGTACTTATAAAATAGCCGAAATTGTTACATTATTAAATTCCAGCTACTAGCCACAAAAGTGGGTAATACAAACAAAACTCGTACAAGGCTCGTAGGGAGAATGGATTTCCAACTAATGACTAGGCATTGGGGTACCACCTGTCACAGTACGGGGCCTAGATCACCGTACTGAGGATTACTCCCTTCATCCCCTGCAACACAAGGCCGGAACCAACCCTTACTGGACAGTCCCGAGTGAGATCACCCCGCGGTTGGGATCAGCAACCGCACCACTAAGCCGAAAAAGAAATAAGGGACATCTAGACTGGAATGACCTCACCCTGCTTGGGTGCAACCCACCTAGCCTTGCTGCATATCCCCTGATTTTCGGTCATTCCCATTTGATGAGGCTTGAGGCTAAGCGTTACCTTTTAGAACGTTTCACTTAGAATGCCCATCGCCCACCTGACGATGTTTCGCAACCATTCGTCCATACAAGTCCGTCCCGGGTTCGAACGGAACCGAAGGCACTATTCCTACTACATCCATTTTGGAAATATCCTTAGGATTTGTAGCGACTAGCCCTTGCACTTCACTGCTCTATCTTCGACTCCGAACACGTTTTTCGCACGAAACGTACAAATCGGATCGAAGTGGTTTCGAGAAATAAATCTCGATTCCGGTCTCTTCGAAACGATCAACGCATTTGGCCAATATTGATAGTTGGTTATTTAACTATCAATTAACGTTCACAAACAACCATCTAACAATAAATAATTTCCAAATTATTTATTATCCTCAAAATATATTCACAAGATATATTTCTATTTTCAATCCTCTGAAAACAGTTTTCAAAACCATCTTTCTTTCCAGAATAAACTTTCCCAAATATTTTATATCTCCTCTGAAATTACCAAGCACAAAACTAGATTTTAAAAATAAATTTTAAAACACTTTACTTTAAAATATATACTTTTAAAACATTTAAATTAAAACTACTTTAATAATTTTTTTAAGAATACATACTATATGAATATTTGAAAATAAAGTTACTTAATAAATATAAAACTAGATTTATACTTTTAGAAACATAGTATTAAGTCATTCTTTAAATAATTACTACTATAATAGATTAAGCGGAAGCACTTACTTTAGAATTTAAATATTAGAAATAAGAAATTTTTCAAAACTTGCTTTTAAAACAACTTTAAATCCTTTAACGTATATTAAAAAATTTACTTTGAAAACGTACTTGGTTATCCAGGGAGAATTCCAACTTCAATCACTTAAATCAATTTCCCAAATTGATTTCCAATTGATTTCCTTTTAATTCAGAATCTATTTATTTTAGATTTCATTTCTTGATTTATGATTTAAAAATACTTTAACTAAAAATTCCAATTTTTAGAATTCTCATTTACTTCTTTATTCTTTAAATAAATTTTGAACTTTGAATTTTAAAATAATTCTTTATTTCTTTAATTGATATAATTTAAGTTTACAATTCATCAATTTCATTTTATTCAAAATTCCATTTCTCTTCATACTCGAAGTTATTTATTATTATTTTCATATTACTTCTATTTCTTTTCAATTCATTCTTAATTTATTCAAACTTTCTATAATTATTTCGCTTACAAATTTACTTCCTTTTAATTTCCTTTCAACAATCCAATTCATATATTAGGTAATTCATTATACTCGAATATCCAATCAAACCTTAACATTCAATATTCCAATATAACTCATCATAGGATATCAAATAATCACAACAGAGAATATTGAATAATTTAAACAAATGTGAGGGGTCCAGTTGGATCCCTCCAACCTGTTTTCCCTGCATCCACAGACGTTAGCACAATATAATATGCCAATTCCAAAATATCATACTATATCACATCAACCAATTCAGCCATTCAAACAATTATTTAAATTTAATCATTTAAATTTAAATGTAACTGAGTGAGATTAACTCACCTTTGCTTTCTCCCTTTTGCAATTTTACTTCAATCCTGAATGGGTTTCTCAGTTTTTACCTTGTATAAACAATTTATGTGGTTTATTAATATTCAAAAATATGATCGAACAACCTAATTACCATTTAATAAATTTAATGAACTAGTGATTTAAATTTAAACTAGGAAGTTTCCCTTTTAAAGATTTTTTTAGTAACTAAAATAATCAAATAAATTAATCAACTTAAATAATCATTATTATTATTATTATTTACATATCCTAGTAAATTGTAATTTATTTTTTTCTCTTCGTTTTCAAGCTGCATATATAAATAACCTATATAGGTTTAAAATCCATTTTTTTCCGTCAAAATCATATCTGTATAAAATTTCCGCTTTATTGTTTAAATTATTTTCCTAATATATATACATATATTTGAAAAGTGAAAGTCAGGTTTTGACACTTTCTTCTCTGCCTATAAAATACTCCCACTGTATATATATAATTTTTAAATTAAATTTAAAATAAAAAAAATACCTCACTGCCCTTGATCGAAAGCGTAACCATGCCTTTTCCACGACCTCTCCACCAAATCATGACCCCATAGCACTGCCGAGTTGAAACCAAGACTGAAGACGCGATCGCTCTTCGCGAACCCCACCGTGAGTTCGCCTCGATGCTCCGACCTCTTCCCAAACGTCATGCCATCATCTGAGGTGATGGACCCCACTGCCTCACGAGATCGTGATTTCGATCGCCGATCCTCGTTCGAACCCCTGGCTTCATCTCGATCGAATTCGAGATTCCTGACAACCCTACATCTCGCGACTCCCACTCCATCTCGAGCGACGGCCTGCTCGAGTTCAACTATGACGCATCGACGCCGCTCAAGAAATCACCTCTCCGTCTTCGTGAATCCCAAATAAAAAGAAATACCTCCACTCCTTTCCCGAAATGCTCGTTCGATTTCACGGTTCGAACAGAAGAGAAAGGAGGCTTGTGACTTGATTTCGATTTCGAAATTAAAAGACAAGCCGCAAATTCAATTTTGTACTGAACGAATCCGATTTTTATTTGAGGACGGCTACGCGATTTTTTTTTAATAGGATAGCTCTGCTAATTGTTTGGGAGGATTTCGCTGGATTTAGACAGAAGCAACCAGTTTTTTTTTCTTTTCTCGGCCATTAATTTGAATTTTAGTTTCAATCTGGTTTCAAACGAAAATGAAAAGGGATGGAGGAAGACGCGATAAATAGATGGAAGGTGGCTTCATAGAGAAGATTGGCGACAGAGACAGGCTAGGTCTGCTTATAGGGTGGCTCATGGATTTGAAATTTTATATTTTTATATCCAAAAATATCTCGTGGTCCTTAATTCTAAACCCGAACTCCAATTTAAACGCAACGACCGGCGTTTCTAGCGTTATATCGTTATTCTGAACACGTTGGAACATGTTTCGAGGCCTAGCTCGACCACATGGGGAGATAACTTTTTGGATCCAGTTATTTTATTGAATTTTCGATATAAATTTTAGCGCGTTTACTTACCGTGTGCTCATACAGCAACTTCAAACACTACGAAATTTGAAATCCGATAATAATACAATATTACGGACCCAATGGAACTGGTTTCGTCTAATTCTGAGACTGTGCCTCGGAAGGCTATTTTTAAATTCAATTTTAAACTATAAAATTTTAAAACTGAACAAACCACTATTAATTTCAATTTTACAACTTCCATTTTCTTCAGTGTTATCAATACAAATTTTATAAGCCTTCAAATTATTTTTAACAGGCATAAATTTCCAGATTCAATAAATTACCCAATTTCGATAATTAAATTCAACAATTAATTATCAAATGAATACTGATATTTGAAATTAAAGTTAATAATTAACTTTTGAATATTTAAAATAAATTAAATATTCTGATTTCAAATGCTTAAAATTCCGGGTCGTCACATCCCTCCCCCCTTAAAAGAATTTCGTCCCCGAAATTACTAATTAGGAAGAATGATCCATAACCCATTAACTATTTCTTTTCAAACCCAAATAGTTTTTAATAACTTGCCAACATAATCTTTATCAAAGACACCCCAACTTCCTTTCTAACTTTTCCAACTTATCCATAAGTTCCAAACAATATTACCTACTTATCCATTCAAATTTAAACTTAAATTCACATTTTAAGTTATCAAAATTTTCTAACTCCCTAAATTTTCCTAATACCCTAAATTTCTGAAATTTTTTGCCAGCGTCTCCTTTGCGCGGCTAGCTTGGTACTACTACAAAATGGCTCTACGGCCTCCCAAATCCAAAAAAAAAAACAAAAAGCCAAGTGGCTCGATCAAAAACTCAATCAAATTTCATATAGAAATTTTAAACACATACCTTTTTGTCAGGCCATTTAAATTTTTTCTTGTGAAATCAAACATCAATTTCCTTCTGCTTTTAAATCACCTGTATATCCTGTTATAACAATAATGTCCATCCACAACATTCAAAATCATTTTGCATTTCTTTTTCAAAAGTTTCAACATTTTCTTTATTTAAGCCCATACGATGCACACATATCATTCGTACGCAATACCAAATCCGATCGCTTACTCGATCACACAATTTCACTTCCGAACTTCTCATTTATCAACCATATAATAAAAAGAACGAAACACCCCTTAGAATAAATTTAAACTTAAACCAGAATTTCTTTTAAACAATTTAAACTTATCTTGAGTAATTTAAGCCATATAGTTCTTTTATTTAATATTAAATTAAATCAAATTCCAAATTACCAAAAAGATTAGATTTAGAAAACTTGTCTTTATTTATTAAATTTAAAACAAAGATTATCTATTTACAATATATACAGCTATATATATTTATAAATAGAAAATATTTTAATTAGCTTTTAAAAGATAATTTATCAGTTAAATATTTATTTAAAAGAAATTTTTTAAATCAATTCATAACTTATTAACAAAGATATATCAAATCAATTTAATATTTTTATATTGATTATTAAATTGATATTGCTCGAAATTCCGGGATATCACATTCCTCCCTAAACTGCTGGCTCAGATGCCCAAAAACTTCCTATCCAAAGCTCTTCGAGAAACTCGGACCTCGAACCAAACAGAACACCCAGCTGAACACAGCCACAACCGAAGCACACACTCTTTAACTTGTTTCGAAGAAATATCTTCGGAGACATCCATAGTCACTGTGTCCCATCACACAGCTACTACATCCAGAGGTATCAAGATATCATCATTTGCTTCTGTCCAACCGACAACTCCAACTCTAGCTCATCCAAACTTACACTTCAAAAACAAACTCTGAACCCAAACAAGTTACCTTCAGAGATCGATGAAATCCTTTACACCATCCAAAGCTCACCCGAGACGGTATTAGGTCTACAGCCTCGATAGATACACTTCCAACCATTGGTAGTCGTGATACACACACCACTACCCTATCTACCTTTATAACTTATATTGGAAAACCCGAACAGGTAACCCAATAGATAGGTAGAAATAATATTTATATATATATATATATAGATAAAAATTACAAGTACGCTCTCTCAAGAAAGATACCCCTCCAGAGCTTAGGTATTCCGAAATAAATTATTGAATGTGAATTAGAATTCATATTGATTCAATGAAATATACTAATTTAATTTAAGCGAATTGAGCTAACAATGAAATTGGAAATGAGCTCGAGTAACATATAAATTCAACTTACACCAACGATGAATTAGAAATAATTAGGAGTGTCGTCAAACAAAATGAAATTGGGTTATAACAGTGATGGTTGGAATTTGTGAATCAATTCCAAGTAGGTTGAAATAGAATGGAAAAGACCTTGTTATTAATAAAATCAAAATTCTATGAATGAATAGAAATTGACTAAAAATTGATTTTTGAAATCGGTTGGATTATAAATGGTTTATAATAAAACCTGTTTGGTAAGTGGAATGAAATTAGTAATTAAGTTGAGTAACTCAAGTTATATTAACAAGAGCTTGGCTTCGAATAAAATGGGAATTCATTGAATAAAATTTTATGAGTTGATAGAAGTGAAATAAAATTTATTTTGAATCACTTGGAATAAAAATAAACTCGTTTGGATTCAAATGAATTGGAAGTAGGCAATGAAGTGTCAATCATTTAATTGGAATGTAAAATGAATTAAATGAAATGGCATTGGAATGGATTGGAAGCATTCAAAATAAATGTCGAAATGTTTCACATGTGCTTGTGGAAGTATATGATATGCATCGTTTATGAAACCCATGTTTTAATTATTTATATTTAAGTGAAATGCTATAAATTTGTGTAATTGTCACTTACATATTTATATTGAGTAAGTACAGGTTCAGGGAAGCCGTTTGGCTGGATTTGATTGCGCAATTTGCTAAAATAAATCGCCGCTTGCTTAAAAATGCTAAAATAAGGTACGCCTACGCAATACAAATAGGAAATATGAACTGTTTTTTTGTTTTCCGACCGTGTGGGTCAATGTATATTGATTTCCGGCCTGAGGCCGATGTATATATGTTTTTGTGCATCCTGCAATATCGCAGAAGTCCCTCCGTACAAAGGAGACTCTGCCAAAATTTTCCGTAAATTTTGGGAGTTAGAAATTTTTTGAAATTCTCGAAAATTTTCATTAATGGCAAATGATCTAAATTTGCTAAGCAAATAAAATTGAAATTGGATATTGAAATCTAATTGGAATGTAAATGTAAAGAGAATGAAATTGAAGAAACTAAAGAAGTAAAGTTTGCAAATAAACTTTAATTGAGATTTAAATTAATTAGTAAGTGCAACTAATACAATATTCAAAGTGGAAACCAAAATTTAAACTTAAATGAAATTGTAAAGGCAAAGAGAATGGTAATGGAAATAAACTTCAATAGTAAAATGAAGATTTATATAAGAATTATATACAATATTCAAATTAAACTTAAGGAATGGAAAATGAAATTCTTAAGTAAATTTGGTATTGCGAAAAATTATTCCAAGAGAATAATTGAATGGAAATTAACTGAATGTTAAAGTGATAGCTGGGAATGTGAATAAAAAGAGAATTGGTGTAGCTAAAAATAAATTGGGCTAATTACGTAAGGTGTACGTATATTATTTATTCGCATAGCTATATTGATCCAGAATTCGAGCACAGATTTTTGAGATAGTTATATCGATCCGAGTTAGGATTTTTCACTCGATTTTCGACGGCGAACCTGGATATGGATTGTTGATTGATTCTGGAAATTCTCTATCATAGTTATGACTATGCAAGGAGAATGACGGTTTCTGATCAAGAAACCAGATCTGAGTCTGCACTAGGAAGTCGGGTGGACGATACTAGTTCGGAAGTGAAATTGTGTGATCAAGTGAACGATCGGATTTGGTAATTGCATACGAATAATATGTGTGCATCGTATGGGCTTAAATAAAGCAAATATTGAAATTTGTGTAAAAGTAATGCAAAATGATTTTGAATGTTGTGGATGGACATTATTGTTATAACAGGATATACAGGTGTTTTAAAAGCAGAAGGAAATTGATGTTCGATTTCAGAAGATAAAATTTAAATGGCCCGACAAAAAGGTATGTATTTGAATTTCTATATGAGATTTTGATTGGGTTTTTGTCGAGCCACTTGGCTTTTTGTTTTCTTGTTGGATTTGGGAGGCCGTAGAGCCATTTTGTAGTTGTACCGAGCTAGCCGCGTAAAGGAGACGCTGGCAAAAATTTTCGGAAATTTAGGGAGTTGGAAAATTTTTAGAAAATTTTGATAACTTAAAATTTGAATTCAAATTTAAATTTGAATTGATAAGTAAGGAATATTATTTGAGGCTTATGGTAGGTTTGGATGGTTAGAAAGAGGAATAGTGTGTCTTTTATACAAAGATGGTTTTGGGAAGTCATTGGAAACTATGTGGGTTGAGGTAATAGTTAATGGGATATAGATCATTCTTTCTAATTAGTAATTTCGGGGACGAAATTCTTTTAAGGGGGGAGGAATGTGACGACCCGAAATTTTTAGACAGTTGAAATGGGAATATTTAATAAATTTTAAATATTCGAAAGTTAATTTTTTTAACTTGAATTTCAAATATTAATAATTATTGGATAATTAATTGTTAAATTTAATTATCGGATTTGGGTAAATTATTGAATCTGGAATTTTAAGCCAGTTAAAAATAATTTGAAGGCTTGTAAAATTCGTATTGATAATACTGAAGATAATAAAAGTGATAGAATCGAATTTAAAGATGTTTTGTTCAGTTTTAAAAATATATTGTTTAAATTTGAATTTAAAAATAGCCTTCCGAGGCACAGTCTCGGAATTCGACGAAACCAGTTCCATTGGATCCGTAATATCGAATTATTATCGGATTTCAAATTTCGTCGTAATTGGAGGTGTTGTGTGAGCGTACGTTATAGAAACGCGTTAGAAATTTCATCGAGACAATTTAAAATTTAAATAACTTTTATATATATTTGATTGATTACTTTTAACATCAGCCACCCTAACCTGTCCTTGCCATCCTATCATCTGACCATAGCCGACCTAGCTTATCCCAGATCAATCGCGTCGCTCTCTTTAAAATATACTTTCAGCCGCGTTTTTGTTTAGAAAAAAAAAGAAATCAATTATGGCCGAAATAGATCCTCCCCCTTCTCGTTCCAATACTCGAATCCTCCCTCACATAACTTAAATCGAGATCTTCAGAGCAAAAAAAAAAAAATTTGAAGACCGTTATAAGCAATTTGGTCTCTCCTCTCTTTTCTTTGGAAATTAACCTCTTTGGCTTCATCGCTCCGCGAATTCGAATTCGTGGTGAGGCTCGTTCGTAGAGGACGACGATTTAGGTGTTTGGGCAGCTTGTCGTGACCTAAGGTTGACAGTTGATGACGCACGAGGCCAGGGAGGACGCGATGAATCTCGCGACTGCTTTTAAGGGTCGGTTGATGTTGAGGCCGAGTCGTGGCCAGAGGAAGTACGAGGCGAAAAGGATTTTGAGGGCGTGGTGCTTGGTGGGATTCGTTGCTAGCGTGTCGATGGTCGGTCGATTCAAGCAATGGCGACGCGGGGGTGATCTCGGCCTGAGTTCGTGTGGGTGATACGTGGGAGATGCGATCTGGGTTCGTTTTTTTTTTTTGCAGTAAGTTTTTATTTATTTATTTTACAGTACGGATATATATGAATATGTTGGTTTACTGGAAAAATTGTTTTCAAATTAAACAGTAAAGTAAAATCATATTTTGTTATATGCTAAGAAATAATAATTATTAAAGAAATTTTTTTTTTACAGTATAACATTTACTGTTGGTAGTTACAGAAATATATAGATATGTTTATATAGAATGTTTAGTATATAGTTTCAAAAGAAAAGAGAACAGGGAGAATATATAGGAATGTTAAAAATATTGGAAGATCTATATAAAACGGATAGTGGATTTAGTGATAAATTTGTCCAATTAACCTAGTTAAATTGTTTAAATTCTCAAAGTTTTTTTCTTTCTTTAAAAAGAAAATTTTAGTGCAGTTAAAATTATTAGATGAATTAAATAAATAAGTTGTAATTAATTGTATGATCAATTCAAATGTTAATAAATCGTAACTTGTTTATATAAGGTCTACAAATCCTGGGGACAACAAGTCAAGGTTGGTCAGATTGCAAAACGAAACCGAAGGTGAGTTAATCTCACTCAGTTAAATTATAATTTAAATTTAATTGGTTAAATTAAAATATTATGTGAATGATTGGATTGATTTGATATGGATAGTATATATAGTAGTATATATACCAATATATATATATTGGAATATGTATATATTGGAGTTGTTGATTTCCCGCACTTTATAGCGGATGAGACCCTATGCGTCGCATAATAGCGGATAATATTATTTAATCCCATATACCTCGATATTCCACCTCGAAGTGGAATTGGTATTGTGCTAACATCTGTGGATGCAGGGAAACAGGTTGGAGGGATCCAACTGGATTCCTCAAATTTATTTAGAATTATTTAATATTCTGTGTGATGAATATTTGATATCCTGTGATGGTTTTATGGATAATTGGAATATTTGATAGTATGGTTGGATGGAATAACTCAGTATAATGAGTTACCAAAATCTATAGAATTGAATTTTTGAAAGGTAATAAAAGAGTAAAATTTTAAGTAAATAAATTCTAGAGAATTGAAATAAATGTGATAATGATGTGAAAATAAAATAAAATAAAGTGATTTCTAAAATCTAACAAATATAAAATATGAGGAATTGAATTAACACGGAAATAATAAATTTTGGACTTAAGTGAATAAAAGACATTATTTTAAATTTAAGGATTTTAATTAAATTAAATTACAGGGAAAGAATGAAATTGAGAAATATGAAATTGGTATTTTTCAGTTTAAAGATTTTAAAACATAATTTAGAAATTAAATCTAAAGTTAATGAATTTTGAAATAAATGAAGTAAGAAAATTTATTTCATGGTAAAGTAAATGGAAATCAATTGTAAAATTGATTTAGGTGTTGAAATTTAAATTTAAAGTGAAGAGAGATTTTGGGACTTTATGACTGGGTTATAAAGTGAAATAAAATGTCGGTGGATATTTTATAAATTCAAGGTAAGAATTTATTAAAGGAATGGGGATTTGTTTAAAAATAAATGGTGATGTATTTTTAAGAAATGGGAAAGAGAATAGGATTTCCCTGGATAGCCAAGTATGGTTTTCAAAAATATTTAAAGTTTTTAAAATCGTTTTAAAAAGCAGGTTTTGGAAAGTTTATTATTTCTAAATCTAAATTTTTAAAGCAAGTATATTTTTCTAAATCTATTATTGAAATAACTATATAAAGTAACTTGGTATTGAGTTTAAAAGAGGAAATTAGTTTATATTTTATAAATTGTCTTATACAAAATATTTTGTTAGTATATTTATTTTAATAAAATATTTAAGTTATAATTTTAAAAGTTATAAGTATATTTTATAAAAAAAAAATGTTTTTAAATTATTTTAAACTTAAGTGTTTGTACTTGGCGTTCCAATGGAAATAATAATTGGGAATGTACCCTGGGAAGGGAAAACGGGTTTTGAAACTATTTTCAAAAGGGGTTGAAAATGGAAATATATATCTCGGGAAGATATTTTGAGATTAATAAATAATTTGGGAAATTATTTATTGGTTGATGGATGTTTGTGAATATTAATTGATAGTTAAATAACCAACTATCAATATTGGCCAAATGCGCTGATCGTTTCGAAGAGACCGGGATCGAGATTTATTTCTCGAAAACCACTTCGATCCGATTTATACGTTTTCGTGGAAAAACGAGTTTGGATGCGAAGATGGAGCAGTGAAGTGCAAGGGCTAGTCGCTACTAATCCTGAGGATATTTCCAAAATGGATGTAGTAGGAATAGTGCCTTCGGTTCCGTTCGAACCCGGGACGGACTTGTATGGACGAATGCTTGCGAAACATCGTCAGGTGGGCGATGGGCATTCTAAGTGAAACGTTCTAAAAGGTAACGCTTATCCTCAAGCCTCATCAAATGGGAATGACTGAAAATCAGGGGATATGCAGCAAGGTTAGGTGGGTAGCACCCGAGCAGGGTGAGGTCATTCCAGTCTAGATGTCCCTTATTTCTTTTTCGGCTTAGTGGTGCGGTTGCTGATCCCAACCGCGGGGTGATCTCACTCAGGACTGTCCAGTAAGGGATGGTTCCGGCCTTGTGTTGCAGGGGATGAAGGGAGTAATCCTCGGTACGGTGATCTAGGCCCCGTACTGTGACTGGTGGTACCCCAGTGCCTAGTCATTAGTTGGAAATCCATTCTCCCTACGAGCCTTGTACGAGTTTTGTTTGTATTACCCACTTTTGTGGCTAGTAGCTGGAATTTAATAATGTAACAATTTCGGCTATTTTATAAGTACTTGTATATAGACCCTATTATAATATCAGAGGATTTCTATAAAATTGTTTTAGCTATCGTAAGGTAAAAACCCGACATGTTTATTTGTGGCGTGGTCTTACGAGATGCTTTTGTTTTCAAAGGAATTTTGAAACTTTAATAATAAATTGGGTGTGATTTTCTCACGCTGGTAATCCAGACTGACTCGGGTGTTATCTAACTGTAATGCTCGGGTCAGACCGAGTATTATAGGATACAGGATATGATGCTGTGGAGCTCAGGAGACGAGCTGGATGACGAAACGTACTCTCGTACTTGTATATTTATATACGTATTCCGCTGTGTTGAGTTGTTGTGTACCCATTGTATGATATTGATGTTGAGTTGTGACTGATGTATTCTGATGATGTAATGTATGTAAACAGATATATTTGATTTTGAGTAAAGATTATTTACTATCTATTATATTTTATTCCGCTGCGATGGTTAGATTCTGATGTTGATTTTGTTTTCTCTTCTTCTACCTCTTCTTCTTAAACCCAAATGGTTCGTATTTCTGTGCAACTTGAGTTAATTGTTGTAGAATAATGTTGACTCAAGGGGTAAGGATTTGCGGGTCGTTACAGTAACGGATCGACCGAGCTTGGCCATTCGCTGTTCGTTGGTGGAGCATGCCTCGGTGCTTCCTGTGGAACTCCCCAATCGCGTTCTCGTGGTCGAACGAAGGCACGATAATTCAAGAAGATCGGTGGCTATGGGTTTCGTTTGAACATGTACGACCTGATGGAGGAGAAGAAGATAACAACGGCCCTGATCTACAATTCCAAAACGAGTGGCTAGATATGATTCTAGGGTTTGGAAATAAAAATAAAATTGAAATTAATTTATATTTAAAATTGTGTAAACTTTAAAACGCTATAACTTTTTGATACGAGGTCCGTTTCACACGAAACGAATTGCGTTGAAACCGTAATGATGAGCACTATAGTATGGAGCTCGAATGTGATTTATTTGAGCTAGTGAAAATTTTGGGTAAAATTAAACGGTGGTTTAATTTTATTCGGAATAAAACACTGAAACTGCGATTGGAATCAAAGTGAGTACAACTTACTCTTTCTGACTCACTGATGTTTTTATAAGTGAGAATAAATATTGTTTATGATGATTGAGGATTGTTTGGATGATATTATGATATATTGATTGGTATTTGGATATACATTCCTGCTTAGTAGAGCAGATGACGCTATACGTTCCCGTGTATGAGAGGATGACCCTTTGTACGCACGTCTGCCTTGAAGCGGACATTATACACATATTGTAATATGTATATTTGTTGCAGATGATAGGTTGAAGGGATCCAACTGGATTTCTCAACAGTATTGATTTATGTACGTGATATATGCTGTATCATATGATATATGATGTTTGGATGCCGTGATTGATATATTTAGTGCTACTGCAGCATTGGGCCTATTTTTGGTAATTTAAAAATGATAAAGTGATGATTTTCAAATTTAAAAGGATTTTGAAGTGATTTTGAAAATAGACGTTTATTGAATTTTTAATTGTTAAAGGAAATGTGTTTATTTTAAATAAATAAATGTTATAAATTTTATGTTATAAAAATTATGATTTTTGCGAAATATAATTGAAATGTGATTTTTAAAATATAAAGTTGATTTTTTGTAAAATAGTTTAAAGTGAGATTTTGAATTATTATAAATGGTTTATTTATAAGATTTATAAAATTGAATTTTTTATAAATCAAAAGTGTTAAAATAGAGTTATAAACGGATTTTATAAGTAAATAAGTTTTGTGAAGTTATAAAAAAGAAGGATGTTGTAAAATAAAGAGATTATAAGTAATTAACTTATAATTGGATTTTTAGCATGTAATTAAGCTACTAAATGGAATTGATTTATCAAGGTATTTTGTATATGGAAGTTTCTATAATATATAAATGGAATTTATAAACATTAATTTACAAATTCGAAATCAATTGATTTTGATAAGTTAAATATAGAAGTTTATTTATAAGAATTTTATTCACGATTTTTGACAGTGAATTATCCTTTAAATTAAATGTTGAAATAATATTAAATTTGGTAAACGATTTATATTCACGATTTTGGACAGTGAATAAATACATCAAATAAATGTTTCAAAAGCGATCTTTTAAATGAAGTTAAAATGTTTCAAAGATGGTTTTAAAATGTGTTAAGGATCGGAACCATAGATTTCAACATCCATTGTTGAAATAGACGTTTTCGAAAAGAATAAGGAAACGATGGTCTATAACACTGTTGTTATAGTAAATGATTTTCGAAAGGAAATGTTTTGTATAGTATTTGGGATTTATATACCTATCTAATTTTCGAATCCCTATACTAGTGATTTTGGGTTGTCGTAACGTTGTTTTACGCAACATTCATTTTAACCCAAATTAAAGATATTTAAGAGAATGTTTTCCTTAATGATTAAATATATACTTAATCCTGATTTAAGTATATGCAATATTTTCTAAGTGTCGAAAATAAATTGAATTGTGAATTACTTATTATTAAATAAGTATATGGGAATGTTTTCCAGTATTAAAATGGTTTTGAAGATTATATCTTTTAAAGATAATTTGAAGTGAACATTTGGTAAATGATTTAATTAATAAAAGATTAATTAAAAGGGCCTAGTGATTATGTATGGTGCTAAATATTTGTTTGTTTGCTTTTATAGTTAAATAACCGACTATCAAACTTGGCCAAATTTTAGTTCCTTGACTTGATGTGGGAACTATTTAGTTGTACACTTAGTACGTAGCCTTCTGTGTAGGCTTGATTATCATTTGTGTTGAGGATGTTAATTCGTGTAGTGCGGAGTATTACTCCAATCTATCGAGCTTCCTTCTTGGCCCGAAGGATAGCAAGTTGAAAGTTGGAAATGTGATAAGTCTATGAGACTTAGTTGCTGTGTGAGGTTGAGAAATGCTTTTGCGTTGTTGGTGCAAAGAGACCGGGATCAGATTTATCTAAAAACCACTTCGGACCAACGTATATGCGATGGTTGTGCAGGTTGCTTGTGATGATATTGATATTCCGGAGTTTCATAGTGGGGGACTGCTTGTTGATCTTTTGGGGTTAAAATTCCAATATACATCCAGTAGTAGTGGTCTCTTCATTATGAAATATCTAATGCAAGGACTATTCGCTACTAATCCTAGGGATTTTCCGACAGGATGTGGTAGGAAAGTACCTTCAGTTTGTCCTATTCTTGGACAACTTGTATGGATGTTTGTCTGACATTGCATTTCTAAAGATTACGTACATTTGTTTTTACAAACTTACATTAGTGGTGGCGGAGAAGGCAACTTCTCTTAGCTTAACACACTCCTTAAGACGTATGAGCTTAAGGGTTGTATTTTTGTGGAAGGCAATTAGTTGTCAACGGAAATGGCCGTGTGGCAGTCAAAGTGATGTGATATGTGATTGTGAAAGGCAATCATTACGTCAGGCCTCATTAATCGGAAAGGACCAAAACAGGGTTAGATGCGGCAAGGCTAAGTGGGTCGCTCCCATCAGGGTATGATCATCCTCTTCTAGATATATCTTTACACGTTATGACGTCGTGTATCTGATTATTGTGGTTTGTATGCTAGAGGGCCCTCGGTAAAGGTCAGTAACGACCTAAGAATGATATATTCGGTACCATCTAGTTATAGAGGTGGGCCGATCTTGTGTTGGTAGAGGATCCTTTGTGATGGTCCTCGGTACATTCTTCTAGAGATGTACTACCGGAACGTAGTCCCTTCACCTGGTCATTTGTATGCAAATCCAAACTCCACTACGTGTTTTCCATTTTGATTGTATTACCGAATTAGGCTATGTGCTGGAATTTAATCAATGTAACAATTTCGGCTATGATTAATATTATTTGTATATAGTAGACACTACTATAATATAACATGACATTTGATATGAAATGTTTTAGTTATCGTAAGGTAAAAACATGTCCGTGTTTATGTGTGGACTTGTCTTACGAGATACCTTTATTTTGATAAAGGAAAAGTTTGGTAATTTAATAAATTCAGTTGAGTGTGTTTCTTATGCTGGTTTACCAGACTGATCCGGGCGTTCTTCCCTTTCAATGCTCTGGTCAGACCGAGTATATTTGCAGGTCTAGATTTGATGCTTTTGGAGCTTCAGCAGGACACCTGGAGATCTTCATTTCATATATACGTATCTGTTTATTATCCGCTGTGCTTGGTGCTTTGTTTTTTGTTGTCTATTATCGGTATTTGTGAGGGCAGGCTATTATAACTATTCAGGCTGATAACTCTGATTGATTGTTGAACTCTGATTGATGTGTGTGTGTGTGTCGATATATATATATATACAGTTTTTGTTTTGTAAAGATCATTAATGTGATATTATATATTTTCCGCTGCGATTTGAGATTCTGTATTGTTCTGTTTGGTTCTATCTTCTCTTCACTTCATCTTTCTTCTTTTCTTTCTCTTGACTTTCCGTCGATCTGTGCTTTTTGGGTCGGACATGTGTGGATTATTGTCGATTCAAAGGGTACGGATTTTCGGGTCGTCACAATATATGTGCGTTAACTAGTGTATATGCGTTGACTAATTGGTGCATACACGCACTAGGGCTTCTTTGGATTAATTAGAATCGATGCCTATAGGTGTATGCATTTTCAAGATGACGAAAACGACGGTTTGGTGTATGCGTTTCTTATAATGTAAATAATTTATTGGAAAAATTGTTGTATAATACACTTTACTTTTTGTAAACCCCTTAGAGAGTTTTTAGCCCCGTTTGACAAATATTGTATATGATCGTTATATGGATATTCATTTTTATGACATAACGCACATTTATATTCATCTGATTCGTCGGATTTGTCCATATATTGGATAATTTACAAACGCAATAGTAATTATATTTTGCAGATCTTTTTATTTTAAATGGTTTATAAAATTTGGACAACACTTTCTTTTTGTTCCCTCTATACACACATATGTGTACAATACAGGAAACAAAAGAAAAGTGCTGCCGAAATTTTGTTAAATCGTTTAAAATAAAATGATTTGCGAAATTTAATTACTACTGGGTTTGTAGTGGGAAGTAGGATGACCAACCATCAAAGTGTAAAATAATAACCTAAAATTATAGATTATATTTGACGCAGCGGATTAATCAAAAATAAACTTCAATCGGTGAAAGTAGCAATCGGTGGATTGATGAATACCAAAATGCCCAAATTCGTTGATCCGAAGATACCGAATTCTAGCTATCTCTAACACGTTGATCGCGCATGATACCGTGAAAGAAGATCTTCAATTCTTCGAGCGTTGATCAAGCGCACTTGATTCCGCGAATCGGCTTCAACAATCGTTGATTCGAGCGCACTCGAATAACCGAAAGTGGAGATAGGAGATTACACTCAACTACCATTTAAGATGAAAGCACACAGCAATCAACAAGAAATTTTATTCAAAAATCAACCACCTGAAATGTACAACTCACTCCCTATTTATAGCATTTTTTGACAACCCTGACCCTTAAGTCGTACACGGCTTACGACTTACCATAAGTCGGCACCGACTTAACACAAGCGACTCAGCCCCTCTACGACACAGCACAATGCAAACGACTCAAACATGGCCGACTTAATTACGTACGACCTAACACACAACTGACTTAAGAAAATACAACACAACACCCATTCATAGGTCGGCCACGACTCAACTTACACGACTCATCACCTTTACATACATGACCGACTCAAGGACTTAACGCCTCAACACATCACTTAGGTCGTATGCGACCTAACGACCTACGACTCAAAGAACAAACGACTCAAAACAATTATATCACAATATACGACTCATCGTTACATGCGACTCAACAAACCCAGTATTTACATACCAGCTCGTAACACAACATATACGACTCAATCTATGTCGTGAACGACTCACGACTCAACTAAGGACCGACTCAAGACCCACATGACTCAAGCGAGCCGCGTCTTAAGCTCCATGCGCATTCCTCACTTGTGGCTTGTTAACTCGGATACGACTCAAATCTCCTTCTTTAGCTCGCGTCTCTTCCCCCGTGTCCCCTCTGGCCTCCAGTTGAGTCGTGTATGACTCAATTCCTCCATGTTGAGTCGTGGACGACTCAATTCTTCCATTCGACTTAAAGCTTTGTTCCTTATCTCGTGACAACTTAGGTCGTATACGACTCATGCCACTTACTTGCAATCCGTTGACCCAGGTCTGAGCTGCATCATCCTCCCCTGGCTGAGAAAAATTCGACCTCGAATTTGTAAACTCTTCTGCCTCAGATTGTTCATCCCCATAATATAGTACAAGATGCTTAACATTGAACACGTCAGAAGTGTATACGTCCTCTGGTAGCTTCAACTTATAAGCATTTTCATTGATCCGTTTCACAACTTCTACAGGACCAATTTTCCTGGCTTTCAACTTATTATAAGCGCCCACTGGAAAACGATCCTTCGTTAACACAGCATGCACCAAATCACCTTCGTTAAATTCTATATTTCGTCGCTTTAAATCTACAGCTCGCTTATACTTCTCATTTGCTTTCACCAATCGTTCCTGAACGATTTTATGACATTCAGTCAACTCATCAACAAAATCAGCAGCTCGTTTAACCGTCCCCTTTGGTTGTGGTACTACTGCCAAATCCAACGGTCCCCTAGGTACGTTTGAATATACAATCTGAAATGGACTGAATCCTGTGCTACGATTCACTGCATGATTATGTGCAAACTCTGCCTGGCATAACTTCATGTCCCAACTTTTCAGACTGTCCTTCGCAAGACATCGCAACAAATTTGCCAACGATCTATTAACAACTTCGGTCTGTCCATCCGTTTGCGAATGATAAGCACTGCTAAATTTCAACTTCGTTCCTACCATCTTCCACAAACTTAACCAAAAATGACTTAAAAATCTAGTATCTCGATCCGAAACAATAGACTCTGGCAACCCATGTAAACGATAGATTTCTTTAAAGAACAACTGAGCAACACGAACAGCATCCGTCGTCTTCTTACAAGCAATAAAATGTGCCATTTTCGAAAATCTATCCACCACAACAAATATAGAATCATTTCCCCTTTGAGTTCTAGGCAAACCCAAAACAAAATCCATGCTGATATCAACCCACGGTTTAGATGGTACAGGTAACGGCATATACAATCCTGCATTTGTCGTTGTTCCCTTCGAAACCTGACATATATGACATCTCTCCACAAACTTTTCAACCTCTTTCCTCATTGATGGCCAAAAATAAGATTGAGAGATTAACTGCAATGTACGATCACGGCCCACATGTCCTTCCTCGTGCAACTCTTTGATAATCTTCAATCTCAAACTGCTCTCTTGAATACATAATCGATTTCCTTTAAACAAGAATCCATCAACCATCATAAATTCATCAGTATCTCCATCCTTAACTTTCTCAACGAACTTTGCAAAGTAAGGATCTTCTTCAATCAGCTCTGGAAATAATTCAAACCCTGTCACTTCAACTTTCATTGTCGTTAATAAATGACTTCTCCTACTCAAAGCATCAGCCACATGATTCGTTACCCCAGATTTATGTTTCACGTCAAAAGTAAACTGTTGTAAATAAGCAATCCATGATGCATGTCTCACAGAAATCTTATCCTGTCCTTGCAAATGCTTCAACGCCTCATGATCAGTGTAAAGAACAAACTCTTTCTGAAATAGATAATGCCTCCAATGTTTAACAGCTTGCACAACAGCATAAAACTCAACATCGTATGTACTATATCTCATCTTTGCCCCTGATAACTTCTCACTGAAATATGCAATAGGTCTTCCACTCTGACTCAACACTCCTCCAATCCCAACCTTTGATGCATCAGTGTGTAGCTCAAACAACAACTGAAAATCTGGTAATACAAGAATTGGTGCTGTCGTCAACAGTTCCTTGATCTTCTCAAAAGCAATCCCAGCTTCCTCTGTCCAAGAAAATTGTTCCCCCTTCATGCAATCAGTAACTGGTGCCATCACGCTACTGAAGTGTGGAATGAATCTTCGGTAGAATGATGCCAATCCATGAAAACTTCTAACTTCAGTGATAGTTCTCGGCTGTGGCCAATTTCTAATAGCTTCAACTTTACTCTAGTCCACCTGGATTCCCTTCTCAGATTCAACATATCCCAAAAATAATACACTTCTCGTCATGAACACACATTTCTTTGTAGCTGCATAAAATTGTTCCTCACGAAGAATAATTAACACCTTTCTCAAATGCTCTACATGCTCCTCCGTACTCCTTCTATATATCAGAATATCATCGAAATAAACCACCAGGAACTTCCCAATGAATGGTCTAAAGATTTGATTCATCACCCGCATGAATGTACTAGGTGCATTTGATAAACCAAATGGCATAACCAACCATTCGTACAACCCCTCTCTCGTCTTGAAAGCTGTCTTCCATTCGTCTCCTGGTCTAATCCGAATCTGATGATAGCCACTCTTCAAATAAATCTTCGAAAAGATAGTAGCCCCACTCAACTGATCCAGCAAGTCATCCAACCTTGGCATAGGAAACCTGTAGCGAACAGTAATCTTGTTCAAAGCTCTATTATCGGTACACATTCTCCATGTTCCATCCTTCTTCGGCACCAACAAGGCTGGTATGGCACAAGGACTCAAGCTTTCCTGAACACGTCCCTATTCTAACAACTCTTCCACTTGCCTTCGTAACTCCTCATGTTCCTTCGGACTCATTCGGTAATGTGGTCGATGTGGTAACACTGCTCCCGGAACAAGATCGATTTGATGTTGAATGTCTCTCAGTGGCGGTAACTCCTTGGGCAACTCCTCTGGAAATACATCTCCAAATTCTTTCAAAACTGGTTTAGCTTCTTCTGGAATTTCAACCTCTTCGTGACTCTCTCGTCCAATCAACAAATAGACTTCAGGCTCATCTTCAACTTCTTTAACAAACTCCTTCAAAGATAATAAAGTTTTCAGCTCTTCGATCTCCTCTAGCTTGCTCTCCTTCTGTTGTTGCTTCTTGGGAACTAAAGTGATCTTAGTACCTTCGGACATAAAACTGTAACTATTAGCACGACCATCATGTTGTACTGCTCTATCAAACTGCCATGGTCTACCCAACAACAGATGACACCATCCATGTCTACAACGTCACACCAAATTTCATCTTTGTACTTCTTTCCAATAGAAAAATTAACACAAGCTCTTCGACACACCTTCACTTCACCACCCTTCCTCAACCATGCTAACTTGTACGGTTTAGGATGCTTCTCAGTTTTCAAGTTCAACTTCCTTACTGCTTCTGTAGAAATAATATTGTCACAGCTTCCTGCATCAATAACGAACTTGCAAACCTTCCTCAAAATAGTGCATGTCGACTGGAAAATATTGCTTCTCAACCAACTAGTATCCTCTTCTTGCTTTGGTGTAAGACATGACCTCCTCATCACAAGATTACAACCTTCATCTCCAGACAATTCTTCTTCCTCCTCGACATAAAGTGTATTTGAACATTCTGCCTCCTCACCATCATCCTCAATCTCAGCGACCATTGCTCTCTTCTTCGGCTTCGGACATTCATTGCTTTTGTGACCCAACTCCCGACAATTATAACATCTGAAACCACTGCTAATCTTTGCCTTCTCAGTCTCCTTCACCACTGGCTTACTGACAGGTTTAGGAACATTAGAACTCCCACTAACACCCTTCACTTGATTATTGGAATTAGTAAACACACCACCTCCACGCCTTCCTTGCTTCTCCCAAGCCAACGCCTTCTGATGTGCCTCCGCTACTGATCTAGGATCAAACATATTAACCATGTCCTGGATCTGCATTCTCAATCCCCCAATGAATCTAGCAGTTAGCTGTTCTTCCGTTTCCATAATATCATTCCTAGCAATGAGTTGGTAAAATTCATCAGCATAATCACTAACAGACTTCGTCCCTTGCCTCAGATTCTGTAACCTCTGGTACATAAGTGATTGATAGTTGTACGGTAAGAAAGTAGCTCTCATCAACTTCTTCATCTTCTCCCATGATTCAATCTTTGACTTTCCCATTCTCTTCCTTGTAAGTTTAGTTTGCTGCCACCATGCCAAAGCTCTCCCCCTCAACCTAGTAGCAACCAACTTCACTCTTCTATGCTCTGGAACCTCCTTGAAATCAAAGATCTCTTCAACATTTGACAACCAATCTAAGAATTCTTCGGCTACCATTCCACCCTTAAACTCTGGAATTTCCATCTTCATACCCGACTCCCATCGACGATCATCTTCAACATCCCGATAAGAATTTCGAACTTAGTCTCGATCTCGATAATGAATGCTAGCTCTATCACCCTCTTCATCAAAATCAAAAGTACGCCTACATCGATCTCGACCATTATCATCCCTTCGTTCATGCATGCTTCTTCGACTATGTCTCTCTTCATCTCTATACGCCTCATTGTCAAATTCACGTTGACTTCTTCTCTCTTCATGTCCATAGTCATGATGATCTCTCCGTGATGAAATTGATGTTTCTCTTCTATCTCTAAAAGAATGCGGTGATACCCTCCTCGCTTCCGTAACCGATGGCGAAACTCGGTTTCCTCCATGGTTCGAGTTTGGTGATCTCCTCCTTTGAGTTTGATTCAAATCATTCATCAACTTCTCTAACTTTCCAATGCCTTCATCAAATTTCTCATTAATACGTTGTTCCATAAGCTCGACTTCTTCTCTTCTATACAACGCTTCAACTTTTTGATGACGGTTAGCTCTTCTCGATGGCATGATTGAAATTTTTTCACAAACACTTCAAAACTTCACAAGTTTCACAAATTTCAACTCACGGCTCAAACACTTGTCTCGGCTTGAACTCACGGCTTAACTCCTTAACTCGGCAACAAGTTGACTCGGCCTCCACTTAGCTCGGCTCAATGGTCTCCAAGCAACTTCCAATTCAAACTTCAACTTCAAATACTTGGCTCAAAGAATCAACTTAGCTATGGTTGGCTAAGTATGGCTCTGATACCAAAAACTGACGCAGCGGATTAATCAAAAATAAACTTCAATCGGTGAAAGTAGCAATCAGTGGATTGATGAATACCAAAATGCCCAAATTCGTTGATCCGAAGATACCGAATTCTAGCTATCTCTAACACGTTGATCGCGCACGATACCGTGAAAGAAGATCTTCAATTCTTCGAGCGTTGATCAAGAGCACTTGATTCCGCGAATCGGCTTCAACAATCGTTGATTCGAGCGCACTCGAATAACCGAAAGTGGAGATAGGAGATTACACTCAACTACCAATTTAAGATGAAAGCACACAACAATCAACAAGAAATTTTATTCAAAAATCAACCACCTGAAATGTACAACTCACTCCCTATTTATAGCATTTTTTGACAACCCTGACCCTTAAGTCGTACACGGCTTACGACTTACCATAAGTCGGCACCGACTTAACACAAGCGACTCAGCCCCTCTACGACATAGCACAATGCAAACGACTCAAACATGGCCGACTTAATTACGTACGACCTAACACACAACTGACTTAAGAAAATACAACACAACACCCATTCATAGGTCGGCCACGACTCAACTTACACGACTCATCACCTTTACATACATGACCGACTCAAGGACTTAACGCCTCAACACATCACTTAGGTCGTATGCGACCTAACGACCTACGACTCAAAGAACAAACGACTCAAAACAATTATATCACAATATACGACTCATCGTTACATGCGACTCAACAAACCCAGTATTTACATACCAGCTCGTAACACAACATATACGACTCAATCTATGTCGTGAACGACTCACGACTCAACTAAGGACCGACTCAAGACCCACACGACTCAAGCGAGCCGCATCTTAAGCTCCATGCGCATTCCTCACTTGTGGCTTGTTAACTCGGATACGACTCGAATCTCCTTCTTTAGCTCGCGTCTCTTCCCCCGTGTCCCCTCTGGCCTCCAGTTGAGTCGTGTATGACTCAGTTCCTCCATGTTGAGTCATGGACGACTCAATTCTTCCATTCGACTTAAAGCTTTGCTCCTTATCTCGTGACAACTTAGGTCGTATACGACTCATGCCACTTACTTGCAATCCGTTGACCCAGGTCTGAGCTGCATCAATATTCATATAATAGTTTGTGTAAATCTGTTTGAAAATAAAATTAAATAGAATAAAATTATATATTTGTGAAAGTTTAAATATATGATTTATTTGGAAAATAATATCTCAACACGTAAATGATTAATGCATTTTTATGTTTATAGTAGGAAAAATGGTCAATTATTTTATCGACTGGAGCTGGTCGTACTAACAAAGAAGAGAAATTGAAAGCTCAATAAGTGAACATTTTCAAAATGGTGTACATGTCTTTATTGAATTCGCTTTACGTAATAATGGAAACGACGAAAAAATTCATTGTCCATGTAATAGGTGCAAACTATTGAAGCATTTGATACCGGATATGGTAATAGTTCATTTGCGCCAATTGGTTTCATGCCGAATTATTTGGTGTTGGATCGTCATGGGGAACTTATAGCATCAAATTCCGTACATTTGGAGGAGGAGGTAGATACTGAACTTATTCCGACGAATTTCACAGCAAATATGGTTGAAGATGCAGCACATTCAATGTTCCCTACTGTTGAATTGATGGTAACGATGTTAATGTCGATGAAGAACCAAGTATTGGTGCAAAAAAAATTATGATTTATTGGATGCTGCTAAGGAACCCCTTTGGGCTAGTTGTACAACGGGTACTCAACTATTAATAAGTGTAGAATACATTACGATGAAATTAAAATAAAACTTCACAGAAGCCGGGTTTACAACTATAGTACAAGTTGCAAAACAACATATGCCACCCGATAGTTTAATGTGCAAAAATCATTACGAAGTGAAAAAACTTAAGTTTGCTTTTGGTTTGCTATATCAAAAAATAGATACATGTTTAAATCGTTGCATGTTGTTTCAAAAAGAAGGCACTAGCCTTAGAAATTGTAAAATATGTAATCAGAAAAGATACATACCAAGAAAAAAGTAGGGAAAAGAAGTTTCGTACAAGCGTATGCATTACTTACCCATCAATCCTAGGCTTTAAAGGTTATATGCATCTTCTGTAACCGTGCATCATATGATATGGCACTGTATGATAATGCAGTAAGAAGGTACGTTAACACACTCGGCTGATGGAGAAGCATGAAAGCATTTTGATAAGACATACTCTGCTTTCGAAGCAGAGAGCCGTAATGTTTGACTTGGTTTATGTACTGATGGATTTTCACTATTCTCTCAATTTGATTCAAAATATTCATCTTGGCCTATAATCGTTACACCTTACAATTTACCTCCATGGATGTGTATGAAAACTCCTTATATGTTTCTCACTATTGTCATCCCTGGCCCTGATGGCCCGACATAAGGAATCGACGTATATTTACAACCGTTGATTAAGGAGCTAAAAACACTATGGTATGAAGGAGTTGAAACATAAGACATTTCAAAAAAATCCATATGTTTGCTTCTCTATTGTGGACTATAAGCGATTTTCCTGTGAATGTAATGCTATCTGGTTGGGATACAGTTGGTCGTCTTGCCTGTCCTTATTGCATGGAAGAAACACAAGCATTTTCTTTACCACATGGGAAGAACATTTCGTGGTTTGACTGTCATCGGTGTTTTCTTTATATTAATAATCCTTTAGAAAAGATTGAAAAAAACTTTACAAGTAATAGAGTGAGACCTTGCGACCACCAACGATTTGGTCAAGCGAAGATATTTATGATTTTATAAAGGATTATCGAAAGATACATGAAACCGACGAAGAAATTGAAATTTAAGGTAAATCGGTGATTCATAATTGGTGCAAACAAAGTATATATTGTGGGTTGCCATATTGTAAAAATCTCTTAATTCATTATACATCGACGTAATGCACAACGAGAAAAATGTGTTCGATAATGTATTTAACACAGTTCTAAATGTTAAAGGAAAGACTAAAGACGATTTGAAATCAAGACGTGATATAGAAGCAATATGTAATCGTCCAGAACTTCAAATGAACCCAAACGACACAAAAAAACCAAAGCATGCTACAAGCTAGACAGTACTAAGTTAAAGTACTATTAAAGTGGGTGAAAGGATTAAGATTTCATGATGGGATCTCCTATAATCTTCGTAGATGTGTCGACTATAAAAACGGTAAATTGAGTGGGATGAAAAGTCATGGTTGTCATGTAATGATGGAACATTTATTACCCGTCGCTTTCAAAGAATTGTTGCCCACAAAAGTTTGGACAGTTGTAACCGAACTTAGTTTGTATTATAAGGAGCTTTGTTTAACTACCTTAAAAGTTGATTATCTATGTAAACTTGAGGGAGAAATTTCTATATTGCTCTACAAAATGGAGTAAATATTTCCTACTGGTTTCTTCAATGAAATGGAATATTTACCCGTTCATCTTACGTTTGAAGCACGTCTTCGAGGTCATATGCAATGTGGATGGATGTATCTGTTTGAAAGGTATTAATATTGCGTTGTTAAATTTTAATTTAACCACATGTTATAAAATTTAATTATAATTATTCTTAATAGGTACTTAAATCATCAAAAGAAAAAAGAAAGACAAAAAGTGCGAGTTGAAGGTTCGATATGAAAATCATATATCAAAGAAGAAGCTTTGTTCATTTTCTCTCATTATTTCAGTGACCGTGTGAACTTATCTTTTGAAAGTGCTACGCGAAATAATAAGGGCGTTGAACAAGTTTCTTTTGAATCAATGCTATCTATTTTTAGACAACAGGAACACCCTATTGGAAAATGTGTGAAAGTATGGTTTAACGACAGAGATTACCATGTAGACCATACATATGTTTACGTGAACTTGAAGTGGACATTCCTATATTGCTTTACAAATTAGACAAAATATTCCTGCCAGGTTTTTTAATGTAATGAAACATTTACCTAATCATCTCCCATCTGAAGCACGACTTCAAAGTCCTGTCCAATATGGATGGATGTATCCATTTGAGAGGTATGTAATATGTTATCACGTAATTTAATTGCATTTGAAAGATGAAGTTAATATAAATTAATTTTTCATAGATATTTAAATCATGTGAAAAAAAAGTGAGGCAAAAAACACGAGTTGAAGGTTCGATATGCAAATCTTACATTGAAGAAGAAGCTTCGTTCTTTTTCGCTCACTATTTCAGTGACCATGTGAATATTTCATTTGAAAGTGTTCCTCGTAATGACGAAGGCGGCGAACAAGAGTTCTCTCAAGCAATGTTATCTATTTTTAGACAACATGGTCGGCCTTCTGGAAAATGTGTAGAAATATGGCTAGACGATAGAGATCTTCATGTAGCACACACTTATATTCTTCTAAATTGTGCCGAGGTTGCACCGTTTGTTAGGTAATCTGAAATAATAATTGGTGTTTTATTCTTTTCTATAATGCATGCGCGTGTGTGACGACCCGAAATTTTTGAGCATTTAAAATCGGAATATTTAATTGATTTTAAATATTTAAAGGTTAATTTTAACTCGAATTTCAAATATCTCTATTTATTGGAAAATTAAATACTGAATTTAATAATTAGAAGTTGGGTAAAATGTTGAATCTGGAGTTTTAAGCCTGTTGAAAATAAATCGAAGGCTTATATATTTTTTATTGATAATACTAAGGATAATATAAGTGTTAAAATTGAATTTGGAAGTGTTGTGGTTAAGTTTTGAAATTTTATTGTTTAAACTGAATTTAAAAATAGCCTTCCGAGGCACATTCTCGGAATTCGACGAAACCAGTTCCATTGGGTCCGTAATATTGAATTATTACGGGATTCCAAATTTCGTAGCTTTCGAAATTAAGATGAGAGCGTATGATATATATGAACGCATTGGAATTTATACCGAGACAAAATTTAATTTAAATAAAACATACTTGCTTTTCTTTAACCCAACTATACGTAGAATCTGCCACCATCTTTGTCTCCTTCGTACCCTCTTTTTCTTTTTCTTCCCCTCTACACTGAAATTGCCGTTCGAACATTTAATTTTTTTTTTATAAATCCAAATCAAACGAAAATGGCCGCTTCTTTTTCTATACAAATCAAAAATCAAAATTGATTATCAGAAGAAAAATAGCCGAAGCCTTCATGTTTAAGTCGCGTCTCCCTCCTTCTCAAATCAACCGCATCGTCCAATTTTTTTTTCCAATTCGAAATCGAAGCTTGCCCCCTTCAATACGACTCAGAAAATGAAATTCGAGAATAGAAGGCTTTCGCATGTCTTCAAACAGCGATCGACGTCGCGATTTTGGGAAGTGTGTTTGGGGCAAGGCAATTCGATTGAGGTCATGTTCGATTCAAAATCACGGAAAGGGTTTAGGGTAGTGCTTCAGCACCGAAGACGAGGCAAGCGAGCGCTTGGAGGAGTCGCGATGGGCTTCGTAACTCGAGGTGCTGAAGTTTGAGCTAGGGTTTGAGGGGAGGCGTGTCACCGAAGTCGAGCTCTCCAGGGTGTAGCTGTCAGGTGAGGCGTTTCTTTTTGTTTTAGTTTACATACTGGTAGGATTTTTAAATTGGCAGTAAAATACAGAACAATTTGTTTTAAATGTTTAATCAGTTATATATATAACAGCTAGTTATATTAGCTTACCTATTTGGTACTAAACGGGTTTGAAATATATGGACTAAAGAAAAAAATTACATATATACTCTAACTTACTAATCAATTTCAATTTACATATTATGATTTATATTGTGACGACCCAAACTCGATGTACGATAAACGACATCAAATTCGCATCGCCGGAGCTTATAACAACAATTAGATGAATATAAAACAGCCAAACAGAATCAATAACATAAATATCATTACAGTTACAACATCAACATAATATCCATACTACAACAGAGTATATAATACATACATACACCACAACTCCAAATACAACATCATGATTAATATAACAGTGATCATATATCCAAAAGTCCTCAAATGAGAAAGGTGATAACGAACTCCCAAAAACTAACACCTGAAATCTCCAAAAGCTCCCAAGATATCTCCAAGATAAGAGCTCCAAAATACTGCTACTCCAAAATACAGAAACCTGCTACTAGGCTGCCCGTGTAGAAATAATGGGCACCCAGAGTTTAGGAAAGAAAACAATAAACTCCGGATCAGTCATGGGACTGGTGTGAGTAAACAAAAACAGTTGCATTTAAATAAAACAAGATTTATAAAAGAATTTTCGAAATGCTTTTAAAAATGGAACTACCATAAGACCTTCCGCCACACACACAATGCAAACGCAGAATTGGAGGAGATTTCTTCTTATGATAGTTTAATATGCTTGGTACGAGAAAAGAAATTCTTTGATATTATTACTAGTGCATAGTGAGGAAAACATTTCAAAAGTAGAATGTTAATCTTAGCCAGCATAGACATTTCGAACTATGCCTACTATAGCTACCATGTTTTGTGGCAGGTTACCACCACGCTGCATGGCAGGTTCTACAACTAAAACCATACAGGGTTTCGTATTGGGAATTGGATTTCCAACAAATGGTCAGGCCAAGGAACTTCCCATTGCCACATGAGAACGCCTCTGGAAGGACGTTCCCGAGAACCAAACCGGATCTCTGCCAACACAAGGCCGGGTTACCCCTAACTGGGTAACTACTGACACGAGTATGCCATCTCCCGGTTGTAACCAACCTCTAACCGGGGCTCCATACCATGATACCACTTATATCCAGAAGGAAATGCACATACCCTAAGGGGTGCTACCCCCAATAACCTTGCCGCATCTTTCCTGTTTCGACCATTTCGAGGTGTGAGGGTCGACAAAGTCTCGTCCACAAAGCCACGCTTTGGTACAAAGCCATGCTTTGGGTCACAAATGATCAAAGAAATGATCACAAAGATAAATGATCAAACAAATGATCATATCACAAATGATCAAACAATGATCATTTCACAGCAACACTCAGCATGTCATATTACCAAATTGGGAATATATCGCTGATAACCTTCAACTACATAACCTCTGAGCTCGTACGTCTCAGAGAAGGGTGTTAAGCTAAGAGAATAAATTCTCCGCCACCAACAGAATTATATTTGAAAGAAATCTGCTTTATATCTCAATTTGTAATGTCAGACACACAATCCATACAAGTCTGTTCTGGGTTCGAATAGAACCGAAGGCACTTCCAAAGAAGTGCTTGCAATCCGGATATCCACAATCCTGATCGGATTCCCCATCACATATGGAGAACTCTATACCGGAGCAACTCGGTGCAGAGTCAATCGACAGGTCATCCTATCGCTCTCGCAAATACCCGGTCTTTAACACTGGTCTTCAAATGCTATCCATAACGTCGAATCACATATTCGAAATGGGTTATATAACACAAAGGTCCTTTCCCGGTTAATTCGAATAGTGAGTGTCAAATTTTTAAAACATGTGGATGTCATTCACAAATATTCACAGGTTCGATGTGGGTTTCGGATAATCAACTGAAATCCGATTCCCTTTCGCATCGAGGTTTAAATGCCGTTTTACGGGCAAACAGGGTTTTCACAACAATACAGAACAAATCACAATCACAGTGGGCAAAACTACATCATACAACATTCCCAACAAAATAGGAATATCAACATTCATGCACAGTCATAGGTAATTTATCTTCAAATGTGGTTTAAATAAATTTACCACAAGATTATTTTAAATCAACGATGAGAATTTGGATAAATAAATTAAATCTTAATTTATTTGATTTATTGATTCAAAATTAGTTATTTTAAATTAACTGCTAATTTTCTTGATTTATCTACTCAAATTAATTTGAATAACAAATTCTCAATTACAATTTAATTTGAACACTTAATTAAATTTCAAATTGTATATTATTCTAAATTTCTTTAAATCATTTATTAATACAAATTATTTTCTTTACTTATGATTTGAAAATCTATTTTATACTTTAAAGATTCATTTATTGTTACATTAAAAGTTTTAATGTAAATTTACTTTAATTCTTATTTTAAATTAAATTACTTAATTTAAATATTAATCAAGATTTTAGAAGCATTGATATATATTTGCTTACTTTGTTGATAACTAAAAAAAATTTAACTTAAAGTTATTCAATAACTTTAAGGATTTGGCCTAACTCATTTTAAACATACCCGAGCCAAACAGGGTTCCACTCGGCAACTTCTCCGAGTCTTCCCTTTCTCTCCTCATTCCAGTTTCTCCTTCTCCCTATTCTTTTTTTTAGGTTAAAACTTTAGCTAACTAAAATAGCTTCAGGGGAACTCTCTCGAACACGAACACAACCTGAAGCATTACACGAAAATTTTCGAGTCTCTCCCAAAGCCAAATACACACGACAACTGCCTGTACCCATACAAACGCTGTGCACGTGCACATCGTCACGGCGTCACTCTGGTGGCCATTTCGATCGCCAGCAAACCACGATGCATCCCTACATACGAGATCGAAACTTAATTCTTCACGAAATTGTAAAAATCGAAATTTGCCTGAAGCGTGCGCCAACTATATGAATGCATCAACCCCAAATCACCTCGGCCTCACGACGCCGTCCACCTGACATCGCGCCGCCCCAGTCACATCACCCCCGTTCATCCACGAAGCCAACCCCCAGTACCTCGTCCAACTCGATGCACCCCAGAACCATCCGCGACCATTTCTTTTAACATGAACGAACATGGGTTCTCAAACCCTATTTCAATCTCGTGCTCAAAATTCTTGCAATAATCAAATTTTTTAATATTTTTCCTAACATTATTGAGTATTAAACTAGCTCCACGCGAAATTGCAACATTCAAAAATCTTTTGATTAACAGGAATTGATTTAAAAGCAACAATTGTTCAAGTATGAACCGCTCCTAAGATACCCAAGTAAAAATCATCATATTTAGTTTAAAAATCCTATTTTTGTACTCTTACTCGAATTATATAATCAAATCAATGATTTATCATACTTGAATTTATCATCAACTTTGTTTTACTGTAAGGTTTGAGGTTGCACAGCCAAAAGTTTTCACTTCAAACTTAAAATAAAATTGTAAACTGTGAGTTAAATTTAAACAACTTATTTTGTTTTTAAAAATCATAAATTGAAGTCTAGATTCAGATTAAAATCTTGAATCAATGTTTTACAACCTTTTATTTTTATCAAATTTCAACTTGAAACCTGTAAAACATGTTTCCAGTGGAAAATAATTTACTGTAGGCTCAAAACAACTTTACAAAAACTTGTTCGAGGATTAAAACAACTTGATTTATTTGAAAACCCAAGCTTGTCAATGATTAAAGCAAATAGATTTCAATTTTTATAACAAATGTAATCCCTGCATGAATGACACAGAGCATCACTGGGATATAATCATACTGGAATATGAACAAAACAGTTTAATTGAAGTTTAAACTGTTTTAAATAAACTTTATATCCTTTACAAAATCATGTTTACTCACATGGAAAATGTTTAAAACAGAGAACACTTTTTTTTTCTTCTCTTTTGAAGGCCTGCAGTTTGATCTCTGTCTTTGTTTTGCTTAGGAGATGATAATACCCTGACCTCCTTACTTGCTGATAATATTAGTGTACTTAGTTTTTCTTTTCTCTTTTTATTTTCGTTTCTGATCTTTTGCAAAAATTTGTTGAACGAAAATAAAACTGAAACAAACGTTCATGTTTATAGAGGATATTGTGTACAGGTTCAATATAGTACTTGAAACATTATCCTGTATAGTTGCTTTATACAGGTTGACGTGATCTTTATCCATGCTAGACAGTAAATGCATTTAATGAAGCATTGATTTACAGTTGATATCTTGCTTGAGGTTAATAGATTAAAGGGCATTAAATGAGAGCATTTATTGGAAACATGTAGTGTAATGTTCATGCCCCCTTTTCATGTTGCAGCCTTCTTATTTTATAGTTGTGAAAGTACTTCTTTATTTTGTTCATAGATTTTTCTTAGTCTTGAATACTTACAGCCTTGTGCTGTTCGATTTTCTTATTTTTATTAAATAGAACTTGCTTTACTTTGTTAATTGAAAGAGTTTTGTTTTAGTTTCTTACACTTACCTGGTTTGATTTAGTAACATATTCATTTGATTCTTGTATGTAATCTTATTACTACATACTTTGTTTATTTTATTTTCCATTTGAAGTTTTACAATTAACATTTAATTTATCATTCTTTTAAGAAAACTTAAACTATAAATTTTCTTTTTATTTAATTCTATATAACTATGTAATATTAATATCAACAATATTTTATTTCTTTTGAAATTCTCAAATTAAATTTAAAAGTTCCAATAAATTACCAACTTTTTAAATTCAAAATTTCCGTGATGTTACAATATCCCCTCCTTAAGAAAATTTCGTCCTCGAAATTGAAAGAGAGAGAAATGCAAATAAAGAATAGACGAATTTAGAAATAAGGAAATGACTTACAGTTTTAAGCCGAGATGTCAATTCTGCAGTTGGGATATGATTTCTTCATATTATCTTCGGTCTCCCAAGTACAGTCCTTTGGATCGCCACTCCATTGAACTTTGACCAGCTTCACAATCTTGTTTCTTAATCGCTTCTCATCACGATCTATAATTTTTATCGGCTCTCTTTTAACTGCCAAGTTAGGAGTGATCTCTAGATCCTGCTGAGCAGCTTCTTCAATAATATCATCTGGATCGTGCACATATTTCCGAAGATTAGAAATGTGGAACACATCATGCACACCAGACAACCAACTGGGTAACTACACTCGTTATGCTAGAGAACCGATCCTTTCCGGAATAGGAAAAGGACCAATATAACGCGGTGCCAACTTTCCAGTTTTCCCGAATCTCAATACACCCCGCATCGGAGATACTTTCAGAAATACAGAATCTCCAACTTGAAATTCCAAATTTCTCCTTCGACGGTCATAATAGCTCTTCTGACGGCTTTGGGCAGTTAATAACTTCTTTCGAATAAAGTCTACCTTCTCAGTGGCTTCTTTTATCATATCCGGTCCAAGAACAAGTCTGTCACCTGATTCGATCCAGCATGTAGGTGATCGACACGGGCGACCATATAAAGCTTCAAAAGGAGCCATCTCTATACTGGCCTGATAGCTGTTATTATATGAGAATTCAACCAGATGCAAATGCTCCTCCCAAGTACCACCAAAATCATGAACGCAAGCACGCAGTAAGTCTTCTAGAATTCGGTTGACTCTCTCAGTCTGTCCATCAGATTGTGGGTGATAAGCAGTACTGAAATTTAATTTCGTTCCCAAAGCGTCTTGGAATGCTTCCCAAAATCTACTAGTGAAGATCGGATCACGATCACTCACTATACTGCTAGGAATACCATGGAGGCGAACAATTTCCTTTATATATATACCTGCCAAGCTTGCCGCGGTCTGAGTGGATTTAACTGGAATGAATTGAGCATTTTTGGTTAGACGGTCCACAATAACCCAAATCGCTTCATTGCCTTTCTTGGTTCATGGAAATCCGTCGATGAAATCCATCGATACCTGATCCCACTTCCATTTCGGTACTTCCAAAGGTTGAAGTAAACCGGCCACTTTCTTTTGGTCGCTCTTTATTTGCTGACAAGTAGTACAATGACTCACATAAATAGATATGTCTCTCTTCATCGTTTTCCACCAGATTGTTCTTTTAATATCTCGATACATTTTGTTGACTCCTGGATGGATACCGAGTTTGGACTTGTGGCATTCGTCCAATACTTCACGTTTCAGTTCTGGAATGTCAGGGACACAAATTCTGCCCTTCATCCTTATAACTTCTCTATTATCTATCTCAAAACTAGTGTCTTCACCCTGACATATTCTTTTATGGATTCCTCGAAGAAACTCATCTTCTTTCTGCTGTCTTGCGATCTTCTCAAGGAGAGTAGGTGTGATAACAAGATATGCAAGAACAACATGTTTTCTGCTCAAAGCGTCTGCAACCACATTGGCTTTTCCCGGCGTATATTGGATATCTAGGTCATATGATGCCAGAAATTCCAACCAACGTTGTTGTCGCAAATTCAGATCTTTCTGGGTGAAAAGATATTTCAAGGATTTATGGTCGGTGAATAATTCGAATTTTTCACCTAAAACAAAGAGAGTTTATTAAGTATATTTCTTTAGTTAAGTTAGTTTCATAAATTGTTAAGAAAGTTGAAAAGATTCTTACCCAGAAGATAATGTCGCCAGATCTTTAAGGCGAAAACAACAGCCAAAAGTTCCAAATCGTGCGTCGGGTAATTTTTCTCATGCGGACGTAATTGTCTACTCGCGTAGGCAACTACCTTTCCATTTTGCATTAATACTGCACCTACCCCTTCACCACATGCATCAGTATAGACAGATAAGCCTTGGTTCCCGTTAACAATAGTGAGAACAGGAGCAGTGGTCAATCTCTTTTTCAATTCCTGAAAAACTTCTTCACATTCTGAAGTCCAGATGAACTTTGCATTTTTCATTGTTAGCTTAGTCAGAGGACTAGCCAACTTAGAAAAATCTTGAACGAAATTCCGGTAATAGCCTGCTAAACCCAAAAAGCTTCGAACTTCTCTTGGAGTAGTGGGTTGTTTCCAATCAAGAATAGCGGAAATTTTGCTAGGATCTACTGAAATTCCTTCTTCATTAACAATATGGCCAAGGAATTTGACTTCATTGACCCAGAAGTGGCATTTGGAAAATTTTGCAAATAGAACATTTCTCCTCAATATTTCCAATACGATTTTAAGATGTTCGGCATGCTCTTCTTTAGTCTTAGAATAGATCAAAATATCATCAATGAATACAAGCACAAATTTATTCAAAACTTCCCGAAACACACGAGTCATAAGATCTATGAAGTATGCTGGAGCATTGGTTAGCCTGAAAGGCATAACTAACCATTCATAGAACATATCAGTACCTCTGAAAGCGGTCAAATGGACACAATCTTCGGCGATTCGTAGTTGATGGAATCCTTGGGCTAGATCCATCTTTGAAAAGAAATGAGCGCCGTGCAACTGATCAAATAAATCATCAATCCTGGGAAGTGGAAATTTATTCTTGAGAGTTTGTTTATTTAGATCGCGGTAATCTACACACAATCTCGAAGATCCGTCTGATTTAGCAACAAATACGACGGTTGAGCCCCATTCAAAAACACTGGGTCGAATTAATCCTTTTGCTCGTAGTTCATCAGTTTGATGAACCAATTCAATCTTTTCCCTGGGTGCCATCCTGCGACTTGCGTGAACAACAGGACGAGCATTAGGTACCAAGTCAATTCGGAATGCTATTTCTCGGCGAGGAGGTAAAGATTTCACTTCTTCTAATATGTCGGAAAAATCCCGAACAACAGGTATAGACTGCAAAGTGGGTTCAAGATATCCCAAAGTATACATCAACCTATCTCTCCTTGGACTTGGATCCTCACAAGAGATTTCAATAAAATTTCCAAAACTTGTTTTGATTAAAACTGCCCGACTATTACAATCCAATATAGCTTCATACCTCGATAACCAGTTCATACCGAGTAAGATTTCAAATTCATCAAATTCGAGGACATAAAGGTTGATAGGAAATTTATAGCTAGCATATGAAATAGGAACTCTCTTACAATATGAACAAAGATTTGCGGGACCTCCAACCGGATTTTTCATGCAAATAAGATCGTTAGCAAATTTAGTTTCAAGTCCTAATTCATTTACGGTTTGTTGGGAGATAAAGCTATGTGAAGCTCCTGTATCAAATAAAACTCTAACAGTTCTATCATTAATAGTAAGGTTACCTTCCAAAACACTTTTCCTTTTATCAGCTTTTGAAGATGAGGGGTCCTTCTTTATCGTATAAACTTTTGCCACCTGCGCTGGCTTCATCACTGGGCAATCTTTAACTACATGTCCCAGCTTGTGACAATTGTAACATTCTTTAGCTTGCTTCTTCGGTTTTGGGAAGTTATTTGAATAATGGCCTTTCTCTTTGCAGTTGTAACAAGTGACATTTTCTGCTGCGCTTCCTTGAATGCTCCTCTTCTTCTCGTTGCCTTGCCAAGGCTTCTTGCCTCCAAATTTCCGCTTTTCATAATTTTGACTACCTGAATTTCCTTTCTCTTCCGGGGCTTCTTGCACATCAAGAGTAGCATATCTGTAATCCATATCAACTAAATCTGAAAAAGATTTCTTAACGTGGCCCGCCATTCTTTCATGATATTTCTGGTTCATTCCACGGATAAACTTTCGTTTTTCTTAAGAGGTGTGTTTAGCAATTCCGGGCCAAACCGAGATAGTTCGCTGAATTTATTCAAGTATTCTTCAAATGACAAACTTCCTTGTTTCAAATCCAGAAATTCCTGATACATTCTGGAAATTCCCGCCGACGGCATGTAACGTTTCTCAAACACTTCCTTAAAACGATCCCAAGTAAATTCTTCCTCGGGTTCATCTATAATGATGGTTTCCCACCAAGCTGAAGCTTCTCCTTGGAGTTGCCAAGAAGCTATAAGTCTCTTCTACTCATCCTGCAGTTTTAGCCCTTTAAAAATCTTCTCACACGATCTTACCCAAGCTTGAGCCTCAATAATTGACTCCTTGCCGGTGAACGGTTTGCCACCAAGCTTTTCGAACTTCTTATATAAATCAGCCAAATCCGGCTGCTGCTGAATATCTATTACTGCTTCTGCGGCTGGGGGAATTTGATTAGGTGCTGCAGCATTCCCTTGACCCCTAGCTCTTCCTCTGCGTCCACTCATTTTCACTATCTGAGATTAGTAAGAAAATTGATTTAGATATACAGACCAGATATCTTAAGGAATATCAGCAGTAAAAAGAAATAGACTAAGAAAATTTAAAGTTTCAGTCTTGGTTATACTCATTCTAGGATATACTTCACCCTATCTCTAATGAGCCATCTAATGTGTTATACTCCGTAGCTAAAGTTCCTACTCAACCAACGGCTTCGATACCACTTTGCGACGACCCAAACTCGATGTACGATAAACGACATCAAATTCGCATCGCCGGAGCTTATAACAACAATTAGATGAATATAAAACAGCGGAACAGAATCAATAACATAAATATCATCACAGTTACAACATCAACATAATATCCATACTACAACAGAGTATATAATACATACATACACCACAACTCCAAATACAACATCATGATTAATATAACAGTGATCATATATCCAAAAGTCCTCAAATGAGAGAGGTGATAACGAACTCCCAAAAACTAACACCTGAAATCTCCAAAAGCTCCCAAGATATCTCCAAGATAAGAGCTCCAAAATACTGCTACTCCAAAATACAGAAACCTGCTACTAGGATGCCCGTGTAAAAATAATGGGCACCAAGAGTTTAGGAAAGAAAACAATAACCTCCGGATCAGTCATGGGACTGGTGTGAGTAAACAAAAACAGTTGCATTTAAATAAAACAAGATTTATAAAAGAATTTTCGGAATGCTTTTAAAAATGGAACTACCATAAGACCTCCCGCCACACACACAATGCAAACGCAGAATTGGAGGAGATTTCTTCTTACGATAGTTAAATATGCTTGGTACGAGAAAAGAAATTCTTTGATATTATTACTAGTGCATAGTGAGGAAAACATTTCAAAAGTAGAATATTAATCTTAGCCAGCATACACATTTCGAGCTATGCCTACTATAGCTACCATGTTTTGTGGCAGGTTACCGCCACGCTGCATGGCAGGTTCTACAACTAAAACCGTACAGGGTTTCGTATTGGGAATTGGATTTCAAACAAATGGTCAGGCCAAGGAACTTCCCATTAGCACATGAGAACGCCTCTGGAAGGACGTTCCCGAGAACCAAACCGGATCTCTGCCAACACAAGGCCGGATTACCCCTAACATGGTAACTACTGACACGAGTATGCCATCTCCCAGTTGTAACCAACCTCTAACCGGGGCCCCAGCAACAAATCACAAAATAATATATATATATATATATATCTGCGGTATCAACATAAGTTAAGTATCTGGGCTCCATACCATGATACCACTTCTATCCAGAAGGAAATGCACATACCCTAAAGGGTGCTACCCCCAATAACCTTGCTGCATCTTTCCTGTTTCGACCATTTCGAGGTGTGAGGCTCGACAAAGTCTCGTCCACAAAGCCACGCTTTGGTACAAAGCCATGCTTTGGGTCACAAATGATCAAAGAAATGATCACAAAGATAAGTGATCAAACAAATGATCATATCACAAATGATCAAACAATGATCATTTCACAGCAACACTCAGCATGTCACATTACCAAATTGGGAATATATCGCTGATAACCTTCAACTACATAACCTCTGAGCTCGTACGTCTCAGAGAAGGGTGTTAAGCTAAGAGAATAAATTCTCCGCCACCAACAGAAATATATTTGAAAGAAATCTGCTTTATATCTCAATTTGTAATGTCAGACACACAATCCATACAAGTCTGTTCTGGGTTTGAACAGAACCGAAGGCACTTTCAAAGAAGTCCTTGCAATCCGGATATCCACAATCCTGATCGGATTCCCCATCACATATGGAGAACGCTATACCGGAGCAACTCGGTGCAGGGTCAATCGACAGGTCATCCTATCGCTCTCGCACATACCCGGTCTTCAACACCGGTCTTCAAATGCTATCCATAACGTCGAATCACATATTCGAAATGGGTTATATGACACAAAGGTCCTTTCTCGGTTAATTCGAATAGTGAGTGTCAAATTTTTAAAACATGTGGATGTCATTCACAAATATTCACAGGTTCGATGTGGGTTTCGGATAACCAACTGAAATCCGATTCCCTGTCGCATCGAGGTTTAAATGCCGTTTTACGGGCAAACAGGGTTTTCACAACAATACAGAACAAATCACAATCACAGTGGGCAAAACTACATCATACAGCATTCCCAACAAAATAGGAATATCAACATTCGTGCACAGTCATAGGTAATTTATCTTCAAATGTGGTTTAAATAAATTTACCACAAGATTATTTTAAATCAACGATGAGAATTTGGATAAATAAATTAAATCTTAATTTATTTGATTTATTGATTCAAAATTAGTTATTATAAATTAACTGCTAATTTTCTTGATTTATCTACTCAAATTAATTTGAATACCAAATTCTCAATTACAATTTAATTTGAACACTTAATTAAATTTCAAATTGTATATTATTCTTAATTTCTTTAAATCATTTATTAATACAAATTATTTTCTTTACTTATCATTTGAAAATCTATTTTATACTTTAAGGATTCATTTATTGTTACATTAAAAGTTTTAATGTAAATTTACTTTAATTCTTATTTTAAATTAAATTACTTAATTTAAATATCAATCAAGATTTTATAAGCATTGATATATATTTGCTTACTTTGTTGATAACAAAAAAAAAATTTAACTTAAAGTTATTCAACAACTTTAAAGATTTGGCCTAACTCATTTTAAACATACCCGAGCCAAACAGGGTTCCACTCGGCAACTTCTCCGAGTCTTCCCTTTCTCTCCTCATTCCAGTTTCTCCTTCTCCCTGTTCTTTTTTTTAGGTTAAAACTTTAGCTAACTAAAATAGCTTCAGGGGAACTCTCTCGAACACGAACACAACCCGAAGCATTACACGAAAATTTTCGAGTCTCTCCCGAAGCCAAATACACACGATAACTGCCTGTACCCATACGAATGCTGTGCACGTGCACATCGTCACAGCGTCACTCTGGTGGCCATTTCGATCGCCAGCAAACCACGATGCATCCCTACATACGAGATCGAAACTTAATTCTTCACGAAATTGTAAAAATCGAAATTTTCCTGAAGCATGCGCCAACTATATGAATGCATCAACCCCAAATCACCTCGGCCTCGCGATGCCGTCCACCTTACATCGCGCCACCCCAGTCACATCACCCCCGTTCATCCACGAAGCTAACCCCCAGTACCTCGCCAACTCGATGCATCCCAGAACCATCCGCGACCATTTCTTTTAACATGAACGAACATGGGTTCTCAAACCCTATTTCAATCTCGTGCTCAAAATTCTTGCAATAATCAAATTTTTTAATATTTTTCCTAACATTATTGAGTATTAAACTAGCTCCACGCGAAATTGCAACATTCAAAAATCTTTTGATTAACAGGAGTTGATTTAAAAGCAACATTTGTTCAAGTATGAACTGCTCCTAAGATACCCAAGTAAAAATCATCATATTTAGTTTAGAAATCCTATTTTTGTATACTTACTCGAATTATATAATCAAATCAATGATTTATCATACTTGAATTTATCATCAACTTTGTTTTATTGTAAGGTTTGAGGTTGCACAGCCAAAAGTTTTCACTTCAAACTAAAAATAAAATTGTAAACTGTGAGTTAAATTTAAACAACTTATTTTGTTTTTAAAAATCATAAATTGAAGTATAGATTAAGATTAAAATCTTGAATCAATGTTTTACAACCTTTTATTTTTATCAAATTTCAACTTGAAACCTGTAAAACATGTTTCCAGTGGAAAATAATTTACTGTAGGCTCAAAACAACTTTACAAAAACTTGTTCGAGGATTAAAACAACTTGATTTATTTGAAAACCCAAGCTTGTCAGTGATTAAAGCAAATAGATTTCAATTTTAATAACAAATGTAATCCTGCATGAATGACACAGAGCATCACTGGGATATAATCATACTGGAATATGAACAAAACAGTTTAATTGAAGTTTAAACTATTTTAAATAAACTTTATATCCTTTACAAAATCATGTTTACTCACATGGCAAATGTTTAAAACAGAGAACACTTTTTTTTTCTTCTGTTTTGAAGGCCTGCAGTTTGATCTCTGTCTTTGTTTTGCTTAGGAGATGATAATACCCTGACCTCCTTACTTGCTGATAATATTAGTGTACTTAGTTTTTCTTTTCTCGTTTTATTTTCTTTTTGATCTTTTGCAAAAATTTGTTGATCGAAAATAAAACTGAAACAAACGTTCATGTTTATAGAGGATATTGTGTACAGGTTCAATATAGTACTTGAAACATTATCCTGTATAGTTGCTTTATACAGGTTGACGTGATCTTTATCCATGCTAGACAGTAAATGCATTTAATGAAGCATTGATTTACAGTTGATACCTTGCTTGAGGTTACTAGAGTAAAGGGCATTAAATGAGAGCATTTATTGGAAGTATGTAGTGTAATGTTCATGCCCCCTTTTCATGTTGCAGCCTTCTTATTTTATAGTTGTGAAAGTACCTCTTTATTTTGTTCATAGATTTTTCTTAGTCTTGAATACTTACAGCCTTATGCTGTTCGATTTTCTTATTTTTATTAAATACAACTTGCTTTACTTTGTTAATTGAAAGAGTTTTGTCTTAGTTTCTTACACTTACCTGGTTTGATTTAGTAACATATTCATTTGATTCTTGTATGTAATCTTATTACTACATACTTTGTTTATTTTATTTTCCATTTGAAGTTTTACAATCAACATTTAATTTATCATTCTTTTAAGAAAACTTAAACTATAAATTTTCTTTTTATTTAATTCTATATAACTGTGTAATATTAATATCAACAATATTTTATTTCTTTTGAAATTCTCAAATTAAATTTAAAAGTTCCAATAAATTACCAACTTTTTAAATTCAAAATTTCCGGGATGTTACATATATTATGATGGTTTAACCTATTTTATTAATTCATTAAGTTAGTTTAGCTCGAACATAAAATAGTTACCAAGAAAAATTAGTTTAAGTAAAGGTATATAAGGATTTTAAATGCTGAGGAATTTTGTAAAAGCTGGATTTTTGAATCTACAAATTTTAATAAAAATAGTGTATTTTGGAGAAATAAATTTATTTAATTGTTAGGTTGCTAGAATAATCTGTAAAAAGGAAATTAGTTTAAATTTTTAATTATTTGTTTAAAATAAAATCATTAGTTGAAAATAAAATTTATTAGCTTGAATTAAATTTCTTAAACGGAAACTAATTGATCGATTAGTTCAAATATTAATAAAATGCATAATGTCTATACAAGGTCTAAAATCGAGAAACATGCTAGAATGGAAGTGAATGGGAATGGACTGCAAATTAAAGTAAAAGGTGAGTTAATCTCACTCAGTTAATTTAAATTTAAATTTAAATTTAAATGATTAAATTTAAATAATTGTTTGAATGGTTGAGATTGATTGATGTTCTATAGTATGGTAATTTTGGAATTGGCATATTATATTGTGCTAACATCTGTGGATGCAGGGAATACAGGTTGGAGGGATCCAACTGGACCCCTCAACACTTTTTATTTAATATTCTCTGTTGTGATTACTTGATATTCTATGTCGAATATATTGGAATATTGAATGATATGATTTGATTGGATATATATATATATATATATATATATATATATATATATAATGGGTATAATGAATTACCAAATATATATAAATTGGGTTTTGGAAAGAAAATAAAGGAAGTAAATTTGTAAACGAAATAATCTTAGAAAATTTAATAAAATTAAGAATGAATTGAAAAAGAAATGGGAGTATGTTAAATACTAATAAATAATTTCGAGTATGAAAAGAAAAAGGTTAAATAAACAGTAATTAATGAAATGTAGAATTATGTGATATTAATTTAAATGGATAAAGAATTATTTTAAAACTTGAAGCTTTAAATTTTATCTAAAGGAATTAAGAAGTAAATTAAGAAATCTAAATTGGTATTTCAATTAAAAGTATTTTAAATCATAATTAAGGAATAAGATATGAAATTAAAAGATTTTTGAATAAATGAAGTGAATTGGAAATCAATTTGGAAATTGATTTAAGTGTTTGAAATTTGATATTTGGAAGAATAAATTCAAGATGGGAATTTATTAAAGGAATGAGAAAAATTGTTTAAACAAAAATAGTGATTTATTTTTAAAGGATGTTAAGAGAAGTATATTTCTTTGGATAGCCAAGTACATTTTCAAAGTAAGTTTTTAAAATAAAATAAAGGTTTTAGTGTTATTTTACAAAGTACGTTCTTGGAAATTTATTATTTCTAAATGTTTAAATTCTAAAGTAAATATTTAATCAAATCTATTACCGTAGTAATAATATATGAAGAGTGACTTAGTAAGTTTATATTTATTAAGTAACGTTATTTCAAATATTCATATAGTATATATTTTTATTCAATTATTGAAGTAGTTTTAATTTAAATATTTTAAAGTAAATTCTAAAGTAAGTAATTTGTTTATCTAATATCGTATTAATTATTTAAAGAATGATTTGGTATTTTGTTTAAAGAAGAAAATCTAATGTATAGTTATAAGGTAACCTTATTTTAGTTACTTCTAGAGTATTATTATAAATTAAGTACTAAAGTAATTTTTCTATATTAAATGTTAAATATATTTTATAATAAAGTGTTTTTAAATTATTTTAAAAATCTAAAGTTTTGTGCTTGGTGATTCCAATGGAAATAGAAATACTTGGAATTTATTCTGAGAAAGGCAGATAGTTTTGAAAACTGTTTTCAAGAAGTTTGAAAAGCGAAAATATATCTTGTGAAGATATTTTTGAGATAAATAAATAATTTGGAAAATTATTTATTGTTGGATGGTTGTTGTGGATATTAATTGATAGTTAAATCACCGACTATCAATATTGGCCGAATGTGTTGATCATTTCGAAGAGACCGGGATCGAGATTTATTTCTCGAAAACCACTTCATCTGGTTTGTATGTTTCATGGAAAACGAGAATTCGAAGTTGAAGCAGTGAAGTGCAAGGGCTAGTCGCTACTAATCCTGAGGATATTTCCAAAATGGATATAGTAGGAACAGTGCCTTCGGTTCCGTTCGAACCCGGGACGGACTTGTATGGATGAATGCTTGCGAAACATTGTCAGGTAGACGATGGGCATTCTAAGGGATATATTCTAAAATGGTAACGCTTAGCCTCAAGCCTCATCAAATGGGAATGACTGAAAATCAGGGGTTATGCAGCAAGGCTTGGTGGGTAGCACCCAAGCAGGGTGAGGTCATTCCTGTCTAGATGTCCCTTTTTATTTTGGCTTAGTGGGCGGTTGCTTATCCCAACCGCGGGGTGATCTCACTCGGGATTATCCAGTAAGGGGTAGTCCCGGTCTTGTGTTGCAGGGGAGCGAGCGTACTCCTCGATACGGTGATCTAGGCCCCATACTGTGACAGGTGGTACCCAGTGCCTAGTCATTAGTTGGAAATCCATTCTCCCTACGAGCCTTGTACGATTTTTGTTTGTATTACCCACTCTGTGGCTAGTAGCTGGAATTTAATAATGTAACAATTTCGGCTATTTTATAAGTATTTGTATATAGACCCTATTATAATATCAGAGGATTTTTATAAAACTTGTTTTAGCTATCGTAGGGTAAAAACCCGACATGTTTATTTGTGGCGTGGTCTTACGAGATGCTTTTGTTTTCAAAAGAGTTTTGAAACTTTAATAATCAATCGGGTGTGATTTTCTCACGCCGGTATTCCAGACTGACTCGGGTGTTATTAAACTATAATGCTCGGGTCAGACCGAGTATTATAGAATACAGGATATGATGCTGTGGAGCTCAGGAGACGAGCAGGATGACGATACGTACTTCCATACTTGTTTATATATGTAAATTCCGCCGTGTTGATTTGTTGTGTATCCATTGTATGATATTGATGTTGAACTATGATTGATGTACTCTGATGATGTAATATATAAACAGAGATATTTGATTTTGAGTAAAGACGATTTATTATCTATTATATTTTATTCCGCTGCGATGGTTAGATTCTGTTGTTGATTTCTATTTTCTTCTTCTACTCTTCTTCTTTAACCCAAATGGTTCGTATTTTTGTATAACTTGAGTTGATTTATTAAAATAGTGTTAACTCAGGGGTACGGATTTGCGGTTCATTACAGTAGATATCAGAGCATGGGTTGGTGATAACCTTGGCTCTGGTGGGAATTACTCATAAAATAGAGTCTATAGTACTCTAGAATGAGTTTGAGCGTATTAATAGATATGGGCGCGTATTTGTTAGTGAATACACATTGTTTTAATATTGTGTTGATTGGTTTGTTGAGTGGCATATGAACTTTCGTCGGCACAGTCTGTACAACTGTATCGAAGGGGTTTCTAAACACTTGAATAGAACAATCGACACGGTATTGTTTTAATGTGGGTGAATGCAATAATTTTACCCAAAAATATATTTTGATATAAAGAAATTTTTTGTAAACTATTTTAGCTAATATATGGTTGCTTGGATGTTAGAAATAATGGTATTTAAATTATTATCATCGTGGGTAAAAATTTAACTAGAAACTAAAAATATAACCAAAGTTTAAGGGAACAAATTCATTATAAAATGAAATTTATAAATATGAATTATATATGTAAATTATAAATTGAAATATAATAAAATGGAGATTTGTATAAGCATAAACTATACAAATGCATTATAGTTAAAATTTGAACTAAAATAGCATTTGAAACCTTAAAACCCCGAAGATTGGAAGTATTTTGAAGATAAATAGTAGCATTATTGTTTTTGGGGTATTTCTGAAAGGAAATTGTTTCAAATAAATTTTGGGAAGAGATATAGCATTGAATTCACTTCCGTCGCTGGAAAATAACTTCGGCATCATCGATGTTCATTTTCGAGTTTCTAAGTGACAGATTGCTGCCAAATTGATTTGTTCAGAAAAACCTGTTTATTTTTGAAATTTCAAAGGAAATTTGTCGGAAATAAAATCAGGATTGGTTTAAAAATTTTGTGAGGTGTGATTTTGAGATGTTAGGGATTTCAAAATGATTTGAAACCAAAGCCGGGTGTTTGAAAATCCTGAGGAGATAGATGATAAGCTTATAAATTGAGATGATTTTTAAATCAGAAAGGAAATATAAGCTTTGAATGTTGGAGATTTAAATTTAAGGTGAAAGGTTAAAAAATAATATGAGATTAACTTGGATTGGGGGAATAAAATTTAACTGGTTTGAAATTAATTGAATAAGCTGAAAATACCTGTTGTATTCGAATTAAATTGAAATCGAATATAGAGTAAATAAATCTGAGTTTAAAATAAAATTGAATTGGAAAAAAAATTCAGTTGAGTTATTGAATGGAATTAGATTCTTACCTGGATAAATAGAAATAAGTTAGATAAGAAATAAATTGGATAGGAATCAGATTGAAATAAATAAATTAGAATAACTTGTAAAAGAAGTAAAAATCTATGGAAATAAAAAAATATGCTTGGTTATAAGCAAGCGTGAATCTTGAGTTAAAAATAAAAGAAGAATATTTCAAGCCTAGAATGAATGGAAATGTGTAAAATAACAAGTTGTGACTTATAAAATTTGAAAGTGGAATAGAAAATCCAAAATAAATATTGTTTGATGTTTTGGATAATGAAATGAAAATCCAAACTTGAGTTATAAAATAAATTGAAGTGATATTTGGAATTAAAAAACAAGTATTGAACTATATATAGGGAAAGAACTAATTAGATAATAAATTAGTTAATGAAATGTGTAAATGGAACCTATTATAGTTAAATAAAGCTGAATTTTTGAGTTAATAATGAAGTTTGAAGATAAAACTCAAGTTATAAATCAAATTCGAGCTGGATCGATTGTGAAGTAAATGTAACTGAACTGTGAGTTCATGAAATTGGATGGTAAATTAAAATGTGAATGATATGATCAGAACTTGAGTTATAAATTAAAATTTAACTTGAAGTGTCAAAAAATTAAATATAATTGGAAATGTATCGAATAAAAATGAAATTGTATTAAAATAGTAATAGTTTGAATTGAAACTAAAATCCAAATATGTGGAAATAAATTGGAAATGGCCATATAATTAATTGAATGAGTTAAATCTGAAAATTTAAATTTTGTAATAACTAATCAAATGAAAAAGAGATTTAATTGAGATAGAATTAAGTCGAATAGAAAATTTTTTTTTACTCGTAAGATGAAATGAGCTTAATTAAAATTGGAGTGAATAAACTTAAGCTAGAAGATGGAAATGAGTTGAATTGAATTCAACTTAAAACTAAGTTTAATGATATTGGATTGAATTAAAATCAGGTGAAAATAAATTTTAATCGAAATAACTTAGTGACAATGAGAAAAATAGAATGTTTTCAAGTAAATAGAATGGATTTAAATGAACGCGGATAAGAAATGAATCGCAAATGAATAGATCGTGAATAAAATTGAAATGGTTGTTGAATGAAATAGCCTGGATTGTTTTCGAGCTAAATAAATAAAAAGGAAATTTAATTGGTAATAAAGATGAACCTAAGTTGTTAATGGTTTTAAATGAACCGGTTTGGTTAGTAAAATGAAATGTAAGTGAATGGATTCAAAATTAAAATGCAATGGAAATGGGAATATATGGATTATGAATAAATTTTAAAATGGAATAGAATTAAGTATAATTGAGTTGAAATCAATTTAAATTGGTTATAAAACATAAATACTTATTTATTAACATAGATCTCGTCAAATTAAATAGAATTAATTGTCATTTGATGTAAATGGAAGTAATTAAAATTCTATGAATTGATCGAATTTAAATAAATTAATTTTGAGAGCAATTGAATTAATTGTGAGTACGGTTTGCTTAAAATTAAATTAAATGCAAGCGATTGAGTTTTAAACCATTCGAATTGATGAAGTTGTATACGAATGGATTGTAAACCATTCAAATTGAATGAAAATGGTTTATAAATTAATTGAAACAGTTGAATTAGTATGAAAACTATATAAATGGCTTACGAAAAATGTTTGGTGTGCATTTCTTTTAAAATTCATATGTTTAACTATTGCAAATAAGTGAAATATTGATAAACTTTTTATATATGGTACTTACATGTTTAAATTGAGTAAGTACAGGTACCTGGGAGCCGTGTGGCCGGAATGGGTAGCGCTAATTGTTAAATTATAAGCCGCTTGCTTAAAAATGCTAAATAAGGTACGCCTACGCAATAAAAATAGGAAATATGAGCTGTTTTTGGTTTTTCCGACCGTGTGGGTTGATGTATATATATTTATATATTTTATCAAATTGCAAAAGCTCCTCTGTACAAAGGAGACTCTGCCAAAATTTTTCGAAAATTTTGGTAGATAGATTGTTTTTGAAAATTTTGGAAAATTTTGTTAACGACAAAACGATTTCAAACTGGAAATTGAAATAAGTTAGTAAATGAAACTAATTAAAATAATGACATGAATTAGTTATGAATGAAAAATAAAATTTAAATATTTAGAGTTTTAGATAAATTGAATTCATATGAAAATGAAAGAATCAAAATTGAATAGAAATAGATTTAAACTGAAATGGTAAGGTGAAAATAAATATAAGAAACATATAAAATGCTTATACTGAACTTGAGAAAGAAATGGTGAGTTCTTAATTGGAAATTGATCTTTAAATATATTCTGGGTTAATATTTGGAATGGATTAATATTGACATTTCGTAAGGAAGTCGATAAAATGTTTTTGGAATATTATGATTGGATATTATTGTCAAGCAGGATATGCAGGTAATATTAAGGGAAAAGAGAACTGGATTTGATTTCAAAAGATAAATTTGAAATGCTCGAGAAAAAGGTATGTATTTAAATTTGGTATGAAATTTGATTGGGTTTTTGGATCGAGCCATTTGGCCTTTTGTTTTCTTTTGGAATTTGGAAGGCCGTAGAGCCATTTTGTAGTTGTACCGAGCTAGCCGCGCAAAGGAGACGCTGACAAAATTTTTCGAAAATTTAGAGAGTTAGAAAATTTTGATAATTCAAAATTTGGTTTAAACTGAAATTTGAATGATTGAGCAAGTAATAATAGTTGAAAACTATGGGAGAGTAGAGAAGTTAATAAGAATGATAATGGTCTTTTATAAAAGGATAGTTGGTAGAATGTTAAATTGTTGGTTTTGGAAAAAATAGTAACGGGTATTGGACCATTCTTCCTAATTAGTAATTTCGGGAACGAAATTCTTTTAAGGGGGGAGGAATATGACGACCCGAAATTTTTGAGCATTTAAAATCGAAATATTTAATTGATTTTAAATATTTAAAGGTTAATTTTAACTTGAATTTCAAATATCTCTATTTATTGGATAATTAAACACTAAATTTAATAATTGGAAGTTGGGTAAAATGTTGAATCTGGAGTTTTAAGCCTGTTGAAAATAAATTGACGGCTTATAAAATTTTTATTGATAATACTGAGGATAATAGAAGTGTTAAAATTGAATTTGGAAGTGTTGTGGTTAAGTTTTGAAATTTTATTGTTTAAATTGAATTTAAAAATAGCCTTCCGGGGCACAGTCTCGGAATTCGACGAAACCAGTTCCATTGGGTCCGTAATATTGAATTATTACCGGATTTTAAATTTCGTACCTTTCGGAATTAACGTGAGAGCGTACGATATATGAACGCATTGGAATTTATACCGAGACAAAATTTAATTTAAATAAAACATACTTGCTTTTCTTTAACTCGACCATACGTACAATCCGCCACCCTCTTTGTCTCCTACGTACCCTCTTTTCTTTTTCTTCCCCTCTACACAGAAATTGCCGTTCGAACATTTAAAAAATAATAATTTACAAATCCAAATCAAACGAAAATGGCTGCTTCTTTTTCTATACAAATCGAAAATCAAAATCGATTATCAGAAGAAAAATGGCCGAAGCCTTCATGTTTAAGTCGCGTCTCCCTCCTTCTCAAATCAACCGCATCGTCCAATTTTTTTTCCAATTCGAAATCGAAGCTTGCCCACTTCAATACGACTCAGAAAATCAAATTCGAGAATAAAGGCTTTCGCGTGTCTTCAAACAGCGAGCGACGTCGCGATTTGGGGAAGCGTGTTTGGGGCAAGGCAATTCGATTGAGGTCGTGTTCGATTCAAAATCAAGGAAAGGGTTTAGGGTATTGCTTCAGCATCAAAGACGAGACAAGCAAGCGATTGGAGGAGTCGCGATGGGCTTCGTAACTCGAGGTGTTGAAGTTTGAGCTAGGGTTTCAGGGGAGGCATGTCATCGAAGTCGAGCTCTCCGAGGTGTAGCTGTCAGGTGAGGCGTTTCTTTTTGTTTTAGTTTACATACTGGTAGGATTTTAAAATTGGCAGTAAAATACAAAACAATTTGTTTTAAATGTTTAATCAGTTATATATATAACAGCTAGTTATATTAGCTTACCTATTTGGAACTAAACGGGTTTGATATATATGGACTAAAGAAAAAAATTATATATATACTCTAACTTACTAATCAATTTCAATTTATATATTATGATTTATATTATGATGGTTTAACCTGTTTTATTAATTCATTGAGTTATTTTAGCTCGAACATAAAATAGTTACCAAGAAAAATTAGTTTAAGTAAAGGTATATAAGGATTTTAAATGCCGAGGAATTTTGTAAAAGATGGATTTTTGAATCTATAAATTTTAATAAAAATAGTATATTTTGGAGAAATAAATTTATTTAATTGTTAGGTTGCTAGAATAATCTGTAAAAAGGAAATTAGTTTAAATTTTAATTATTTTTTTAAAATAAAATCATTAGTTGAAAATAAAATTTATTAGCTTGAATTAAATTTCTTAAACGGAAACTAATTGATCGATTAGTCCAAATATTAATAAATTGCATAATGTCTATACAAGGTCTAAAATCGAGAAACATGCTAGAATGGAAGTGAATGGGAATGGACTGAAAACTAAAGTAAAAGGTGAGTTAATCTCACTCAGTTAATTTAAATTTAAATGATTAAATTTAAATAATCGTTTGAATGGTTGAGATTGATTGATGTGCTATAGTATGGTAATTTTGGAATTGGCATATTATATTGTGCTAACATCTGTGGATGCAGGGAATACAGTTTGAAGGGATCCAACTAGACCCCTCAACGTTTATTATTTAATATTCTCTGTTGTGATTACTTGATATTCTATGTTGAATATATTGGAATATTGAATGATATGATTTGATTGGATATATATATATATATATAATGGGTATAATGAATTACCAAATATATATAAATTGGGTTTTGGAAAGAAAATAAAGGAAGTAAATTTGTAAACGAAATATTCTTAGAAAATTTAATAAAATTAAGAATGAATTGAAAAAGAAATGGGAGTATGTTAAATACTAATAAATAACTTCGAGTATGAAAAGAAAAGGGTTGAATAAACAGTAATTAATGAAATGTAGAATTATGTGATATTAATTTAAATGGATAAAGAATTATTTTAAAACTTAAAGTTTTAAATTTTATTTAAAAGAATTAAGAAGTAAATTAAGAAATCTAAATTGGTATTTCAATTAAAAGTATTTTAAATCATAATTAAGGAATAAGATATGAAATTAAAAGATTTTTGAATAAATGAAGTGAATTGGAAATCAATTAGGAAATTGATTTAAGTGTTTGAAATTGGATATTTGGAAGAATAAATTCAAGATGGGAATTTGTTAAAGGAATGAGAAAAATTGTTTAAAAATAAATAGTGATTTATTTTTAAAGAATGTGAAGAGAAGTATATTTCTATGGATAGCCGAGTACATTTTCAAAGTAAGTTTTTAAAATAAAATAAAGGTTTTAATGTTATTTTACAAAGTATGTTCTTGGAAATTTATTATTTCTAAATGTTTAAATTCTAAAGTAAATATTTATTCAAATCTATCACCGTAGTAATAATTTATGAAGAGTGACTTAGTAATTCTGTTTTAAAGGTGAAAACCTAGTTTACATTTATTAAGTAACATTATTTCAAATATTCATATAGTATATATTTTTATTCAATTATTGAAGTAGTTTTAATTTAAATATTTTAAAGTAAATTCTAAAGTAAGTAATTTGTTAATCTAATATCGTATTAATTATTTAAAGAATGATTTGGTATTTTGTTTAAAGAAGAAAATCTAATGTATAGTTATAAGGCAACCTTATTTTAGTTACTTCTAGAGTATTATTATAATTAAGTACTAAAGTAATTTTTCTATACTAAATGTTAAATATATTTTACAATAAAGTGTTTTTAAATTATTTTAAAAATCTAAAGTTTTGTGCTTGGTGATTCTAGTGGAAATAGAAATACTTGGAATGTATTCTAAGAAAGGAAGATAATTTTGAAAACTGTTTTCAAGAAGTTTGAAAAGCGAAAATATATCTTGTGAAGATATTTTTGAGATAAATAAATAATTTGGAAATTATTTATTGTTGGATGGTTGTTGTGGATATTAATTGATAGTTAAATTACCGACTATCAATATTGGCAAAATGCGTTGATCGTTTCGAAGAGACCGGGATCGAGATTTATTTCTCAAAAACTACTTTGATCCGGTTTGTACGTTTCGTGGGAAACGAGAATTCGAAGTTGGAGCAGTGAAGTGCAAGGGCTAGTCGCTACTAATCCTGAGGATATTTCCAAAGTGGATGTAGTAGGAATAGTGTCTTCGGTTCCGTTTGAACCTGGGACGGACTTGTATGGATGAATGCTTGCGAAACATCGTCAGGTGGACGATGGGCATTCTAAGGGATATATTCTAAAAATGTAACGCTTAGCCTCAAGCCTCATCAAATGGGAATGACTGAAAATCATGGGTTATGCAGCAAGGCTAGGTGGGTAACACCCAAGTAGGGTGAGGTCATTCCTGTCTAGATGTCCCTTTTTATTTCGGCTTAGTGGGCGGTTGCTGATCCCAACCGCGGGGTGATCTCACTCGGGATTATCCACTAAGGGGTAGTCCCGATCTTGTGTTGCAGGGGAGCGGGCGTACTCCTCCGTACGGTGATCTAGGCCCCATACTGTGACAGGTGGTACCCCAATGCCTAGTCATTAGTTGGAAATCCATTCTCGCTACGAGCCTTGTACGATTTTTGTTTGTATTACCCACTCTGTGGCTAGTAGCTAGAATTTAATAATGTAACAATTTCAGCTATTTTATAAGTATTTGTATATAGACCCTATTATAATATCAGAGGATTTTTATAAAAATTGTTTTCGCTATCGTAAGGTAAAAACCCGACATGTTTATTTGTGGCATGGTCTTACGAGATGCTTTTGTTTTCAAAGGATTTTTGAAACTTTAATAATCAATTGGGTGTGATTTTCTCACGCTGGTATTCCAGACTGACTCGGGTGTTATTTAAGTATAATGCTCGGGTCAGACCGAGTATTATAGAATACAGGATATGATGCTGTGGAGCTCAATAGACGAGCAGGATGACGATACGTACTTTCTTACTTGTTTATATATGTATATTCCGCTGTGTTGAGTTGTTATGTATCCATTGTATGATATTGATGTTGAACTGTGATTGATGTACTCTGATGATGTAATATACAAACAGAGATATTTGATTTTGAGTAAAGACCATTTATTATCTATTATATTTTATTCCGCTGCGAAGGTTAGATTCTGTTGTTGATTTCTATTTTCTTCTTATACCTCTTCTTCTGTAACCCAAATGGTTCGTATTTCTGTACAACTTGAGTTGATTTATTAAAATAGTGTTAACTTAGGGGTACGGATTTGCGGGTCATTACAGCGTGTATAACCTAATGTAATAATTTGTTTATATAAATAGTGTTTATGAATGTGAACATCCGAATGGAGATCTCAGTAAAGAATTTTCCGGTTGGTTTTCAAATTACGTTTATATGCCGAGAAATTGTGTTGTTGGCGAAGGGTTGAAACATCTTGTGATGGGAACAAAAAGAATGGTCAAGACATATCCAATATATTTCGTCAATGGATATAAATTTGACAACAAAGAATACGGTGCAGAAAAATTAACAAATAATACTGGTGTATTTGTTAAAGGTAGTGATGATCCAGAAAATCACTTAAATGATTTTTATGGCGTTCTAACACAAATTTTGCAACTGACATATTTCTCACGACCCGCGGAGGAGGTGTTTCTATTTAGATGCAATTGGTTTAGCAATGTTCCAGGTTCTAGAATTAATGTGCACAAGGATTATAATCTTATCGAAATAAAGCATACATCGCACTATCACAAGTATGATCCTTTTGTACTAGCCAAACAAGCGTTGCAAGTTTATTATGATCCTTATCCGTCTCTAAAAAGAGATAAAGAAGATTGGTCTGTAGTTTTTAAAACAAAGCCCAGATTCACATTCGATGGGAAGAATATTTTGAACAAATAAGCTATCAGGCAAATCTTGAGCAAAATAATGAAATAATAATTGCAGACGATCATACAGATTTTGGTCCTTTGATCGATGAATCAAATGTTTTGGTAGAAGCATTTGACAGTGCAGAGGAAAATATCGTAGAAAACAAGACCGAATCTGATTCAGAAGACGATGATGACTGATATAAATCTGAATCTGTTTTTTTGCAATTGAGGTAACTATGTTGAATTCTTGATGTATTATGAAATTGATGAAACTATGAAACCAAATTTGTTTACCATTGTTTACATGTTTTATGTCATTTTCATTTGTCATTATTTAGCAACTTTTATTAAAAATGCAATGAAACTTGTTTATCGTCGGAAGAGTACACCCATTATGAACCAGGTATAACACACTTTCATATCTATTTCCGTTTCAGTCATTAATTAAGCAATTTATATCGTTGATGTTATTTTCATATGAAATATATTTCATTACCATGTTATTATTCTCTTATATAATGATGTGTATATATGCCACAGGTGTATCATAATGTCATATAGATGTAGGAGCTCTTCCCGATCATCAAGAGGCGATGGCAGTGGCCCATCGCAAGAGCCACAGCATCCAGTAGTTTCGTTAGTCCCTAGAGCAGAGGTTAAGAATTAAATTTTATTCAGCATCTTATTTTTTTTATGATATACGTACGTACTTATCTATATCGTATTTAAAAATAGGAGGTTCGACCTACTTCCCTCGAAGGTTGTGCTGGATGTCTCTAGAGCTTCTTATCGTAGTAGGACGAGTGCTTGCTGGCCGAAGTGGGATAAAATCCCTCCTCACATCATAAAGTGTATATTGCAGGAAATAAAGGCTGAGATATTTATCCCTCCTCACATCTAGAGCTTCTTATTTTTTTTGTTTTTCTACTGTTTATCGTTTAAAGTGTAATTTTTTTACTTTTTATCATGAAACACAAGCTGAGATAGACATCTAGACAGACGATATGATGTTGGCACGAGGATACTGGATGAAGAAGATGCGCAAGAACTACAGGGACTCGATATTTGAGATTAAGAAATCTGGTAAGAAACCACGGTGGATGGGAGAGAGTGTATGTCAAGCTTGGTTGAGATACTGGGAGATGGACGAGGCAAAGGCAAGTATACTAAATTCTTTTGAATTATTAATTTGACGTGATCGAAAAATAATGTATCAAATTTTGAATGTACGGGCAGAGTCGGATAGAAACTCTGCAAACAGAAATAAGAATCCCGTCACTCATCGCGGAAGGTCGAAGTCGTTTTAGCAGTATCGGCAGGAGTTGGTAAATTTACTGAATAAAATTGTAAATAGTTTATGCTATATAATTTTAAATGTATAATAATTGAATGTAAAAATCAACTTCAGGAAGCTGAGGCACATGGTCCTGTGAGCTATATGGACGTGTTCACCTGTACGCATGCTGTCGAGCATGTAAATCCGGACGGGACTGTTTCGTATACATAGAAGGACGATAAATCCAGCAAAAGCCATGTAAGTATATTTCATTTTATTCAGTATTAGTAATTGTTTTGCTTGTTAAACTATAATGAAATAAGATATGATGATATTAATTTGTCAATGCAGGAGAAGTTTATGGAGCAGAGGTAGAAACTCCTTGCTGATACGGGTCGAGATCAGTTGACGACTGATGAGGAGGACGTTATTTTTGAGTCCGTTATGGATCCAACAGAGCATGGTAGACGATACGGATTTGGCAATCAAGTGGTAAATAATTTATTTTATCTTAAAATACTTCAAATATGATATTTTGACCTTTTCAAAACAATAAACTTCAATTTTATTCATTTTTCCATTATTGCAGGGCAGCAGTCAGAGTAGGGGACGGTAGAGCAGAGCTCAGAGCGATCTAGCAGATATAGAAGAATTGCGGACTAGAGTGTCCCAGCTGGAGGAGCAGAACCGCCAACAGGCCATGCAAACCACACAGTTGCTAGAGTACGTGCAGCAGTTTGGTGGCTGCTTCCCTTCCTCGGCTGGCTCTAGATCTGGAGGAGATTGATTCATTGCTTGCTTGCTTGTTCAGGTATGTTTTTTTAGTTTTGAATGATTTGGTAGATGGTGCAGGTAATTGTTGATTTTTGTATAATTATATTTGATACACTTGGTTTTGTGGTTGTATGAGGATGTGGCTGAGGATATTGATGATTTTGTATATTTATAACATGGTATAACACTTATTGTTAGGGTTATTGTCAATGTTGGAATTCTTATGTATATTATGTATTTTATTTTGATGTAATTTTATTTATTTATGATTATTGAATATTGTGTAGTTTGGGTTTTGATATTTGGTTGGAATATTGTATAATGGATTATGCAGTATTGATGTAATAGTGTTTGGAAGAGAAATGTGGATCGAAGGCTATATTTGCAGCAGAATTCAAAAAAAAACAGCAGATTTCCGACGGCTTCTGACGGCTACTGACAGCCTATAGGACTTCATTTCTGACGGCTTCCGACGGATCCCAACAAAAGCCGTCGAAAGCCGTCGGAAAAGGATACGACACCCTGTGTCGGAAGCCGTCGGAAATACTGCTCCCTGATGCAGTATATTCCGACGGCTTTTCCCGACGGCCGCCGACGGCTCCCGACGGCCGCCGACGGTTATCAACCGTCGGAAATCCTTAATCTCCTTGTAATGCTAAATTAATAAATTTCCTAACGATATGCTTCTAACATCATAAGATGTCCTAGTGAGTCTGAAACCAAAATAAGCGGTTCAAGAGCCATGATTGTCTTGTATTTATGAAATGGCTTCTTCCTACAACATTCCAACCATTTATACTGAAAAATGTATGGGAAACTTTAGTTGAACCAAGCAATATTTTTTGTGAAATTTGTGCAAGAAATTTAACTATTGAAAATGTGGTACATCTATGAAAAAAAAGATATCGTTGAGAAAATTTATGACCTTGAGAAAATATTTCCTCTTGGATTTTTTGATTCTACGGAGAATTTAATTGTTCATCTTCCTTATGAGGCTAAAGTAGGCAGTCTGGTTGAATATCATTTGATGTTTCCTTTGGAACGGTATTTTCTTTACTATAATGTTTGATGCTTCCTTAGTACTTCTATGCAGATTTTAGCAATTTCTTTTAATATTATGTATGTATTTATTTTATTTAAAATGAAAAGTAGTAATAAGCACATGTTGAGGGTTCCATTGCTAAGCATATGTCATCAATCAGATTTCAAATTTCTCATGATGTTAGTTTGATCCAAATATTGAAACTTTTTGGAACCAACTCCAATAAATTATGATGGTGGAGAAATTATGGTTAGTGGAAATTTTTCCATATTTTTTCATTTAGGCAAAGTATGATCTAATGCATACACCAGAAGGAACTTATTTGAATCAGGACATCATGCCATCCATAAAATGTGCTTTTTAACTGTACCGAAGCGGAAGAGTATGTAAAGTACTTATTTTAAAAAAATCATATAAGAAAATAGTTGAAGCATTCACCACTTAGTCATATAAGAAATCATATAATGATTGTATAAATAAACCGTTTAGAAAACACCCCATAGAAAGTAGAAGTTTTATTGCTTCAAAGCTTGAGTCAATATTTTTTTGATTGGTTAAAGGATCACGCAAGGTTCTTTTACGTTATGTATCTTCTAGTAAATAAATCAATCGGTTTTATCGACTATGTCATTTTATTATAAATAGGTTCCATTTTAATTGAATGGTATTAGACATCAATTATATTTACTTGCAAAAAAACATAATTATATAGTAAAGTCTTGTAGTGGTTATTATGTCAATGGTTTTAAATTTCATACATTTAGCTATGGTAAAAACTAGGCAACAATGAATAATGGTGTTTGTGTGAAAGGGAGCTATTAAGATGATTTAGAAAATGATTACTACGGATTGTTAAAAGAAGTTATAAGGTCAGGTACCTTAGAGAAAAAAAGATATTTATATTCAACTATGAATGTTTTAACAGAATGAGTGGAAATGGAATGAAAGTGCACCATACTATTGGATTGATAGAATTGGGAAAAAAAATTCCCAATTACAAACCAATGATGTCTTTTTGTTCATCAAACAATGCCAACAAATATATTTATTGTCTAAGCCTTGGAGTGGTTTAAATAAATAGGAAACATTAATAAAATACTAGTAGAAGTTGATTTGCAAGTGATATGGTGAGCCTTAGTATATTGGAGGTTCATACAAATGTTGATTAAGTAGGTGAGATATATCATCCCTCTATTGTTATTATCGATGATAGTCTAGATCAACCACTTACAACAGAATATTTTGAAGTAGTTAATGAAGAAGAGTTTGAAAATGCAATGCAAACAAATAATGATTATAATAGTGGGTCTGACGATGATGAAAAAGCTTATGATGATGACGTAGAATACGATGAAGATGTTGATCTTGATAATGAGCAGGAAAGTGAAGATGACGCTAGAGGTAATAATATTAATGATGAGGTTACATTTTAGCTAATCATTTTTTATATATTATACAGAATATATGTAGTTTACATTAGTTTACAGAGATATTGCACATTCTATAATGAATTTATTTTATTGTTGACTTGATTCATTTCTATTATTTCTTCCATAATGAAAAGTTCAAGAAGCTTTTAATTTAGTTCATAGGGTTATGATATGCAAAGGCTTTAAAATTTCTTCATATGCTCTAACCCTCTTGTCTAAAACCATTCCTTATTTAATAGTTACAAGTTTTTGTACAACACTATGATTTATTTGGATTAAAAATAGTTTACCCTCTTGGCACCATTTTTTTTATTTCATGCTATCGATTTGGTCGAAAGAGTTCTCTTATTTTTTGCATTATCTAAACATAAACGTAATTTATCATTGATTATGTTTATTGTAGTTTTTTATAGGTACAATACCTGGTGGATCCATAATACAACATCTTGTTTAAAAAGGAACTAAATCAAATCAAAGAAAAAGTGTCATTGAATAAAATATTGAACGTAACGAAGAGCCATCATATGAAGAATAGTTAGAGATAGAACGAAGCCGAGGAGGAAGACAAACATCTTAAAGAAGAAGAAGATTTTGTAACCATTTCTACTTAAGTTTACAATTCTCCAGTAGACCCTATAATAAAGAAAATACATTGGAATGGAAAGACAATCGGTAAATAAAACATTTTTTGAAGTTCAATTACCTTTTTCTCAGACTATTGGCTATCGAAGAATTTTTTTTTCTTTTTTCAGTTTTCTCAATAAAAAATCCTCACATATGATCAAGCAAATATGATCTAGATGTTTTATAGGATCATGGTTTGAATTAAACCAGGTTTTCTAGAAGTTAAAAGCACACTCTTTGATGAGCTCGATGTGTTATCTTTATATATTTATCATTAGTTTCCTATAAGAGAGTATGAAGTTGTTTACATTTTTTTTTAATTTTTACCAGATGTAAGCAATATGCTAACTATTGCTTTTGCACTGGTTAATGTAACTGCCTTCCCCAAAATGTGTATAGTTTTTGACATTTAAAAGCCAATCGAACCTTAAGCACATTCCAAAGCTAGCTGTTGGCAGGTAAAATTGATACATAAACAATATAGAGTGATCTATCTATGTTTCAGAATTTCATAGCGGAGGGGATGAAATATAAAAATAGAAATAGATACCCATTTCATAAAATTTAATATCTCAAAAATACAACATATCAACCCAAATATCCATAATACAATATCTAAAAATAACATCAATATGTTGAAACTGGGTGCATCAAAATATATCAAAAAATAGCGAAAATGATAGACTGCTATAAATCTTCATCGTCGCCCTTGCTCTCTCCATCAACATCGTCTTCTCTAATCTGTGTATTGTAATAAGGAGGGTTCAGAACAACAATATCTAGTGAATGAAAATATCAAGCCTTATGTTGATAGTATTTGGATAGTACCATTTAGATAAGCAATATGCCTTATACATCCTATATTATATCCTACCAAGAATACCTTAGACTGTGAGCTCGAAGGCTCTTTCGGTCTAGCTCATAACGTACCTTCAACTGTAGGTCAAAGGCCTTTCTAGTCCAACTTTACCACTATAACATGGGTGCAACATAACTACCATCAATCATGCCTTAAAGATAAATGAGAAAGTACATGAGCTACTTAATACCTCTTTAATATAAAATAGGCTGACTTTGACTATTTAATACCTATACCCAAGACAGATCCCCATCATTTAATACCTAAACCTAAGGTGAACCCCTCCCTGGTACTCTCTAATTGAAATTGCAATTAATCTCACTAGGCTTCCTAATACTTCTTTTATGGAAAGAGGCGAACATTACAATAGCCACTTAATACCGTAACCTTAAAGCGGACCACTCTCGAGATTCCTCACAACCGGACCTAAAGATAATCTTGACCATTTAGTACTTCTTAATTGGGAAGGAGGAAGACACACAACCACTACTTGATACTCCCAACCCTGAAGCAGGCTCTGCTGGGATATCTTTCTTATGACTCATAATCCAAACCGTGAGTCTCACACTAGTCCGACTATTCATAGTTACACATAGACAAATTAACTCGGCAGATTTACCCTACAGAATTAGAACTAACCTCACATCCACCGTGGGTACTTATTATAGACAGTGTCTCACATCAGTCCCAAAGCCACACTAGTGATAGCCATATTAGCTAGGAAGGCCTCTGTGTGCTTTTGACAAACCTGCCATCCTTATAACTTAGATGTATTTCTACTCTCCTAACATCCAACTATATATATTGCATGTATATAATATCTCACCGCATTTAGGACTTATGACCATACAAGGAAAACTACTTATTCCTCATTTAACGATTGATAAATTTCCATAATCATACTTAAATTCCTTCTTATAGAGTTTAAAGCTCTTTATTAACTTATTTATTCCATATTATGTGACCGTTACGCTATTAATACATTTGTACACTATTAATATATTTACGTACATAATTTAGTTAACTAAATATTCCTATGCATGTATAGAAAGATTTCGCTTCCTGTACTAATTGTTTAAAATGTCTAAACTTCTATATCCATAAAAGTCCCAATCCTATACAACGATCACAAAATAGCTAATCTCCTTAGCGAAATTCACTTGTATATATTCAAAAATGGAACCTATTACCAATTATTTTACATTAATGTAATAAATCAATGCCTCTATTTTAAGAAAACAAAACTTTACAATTTAAACTCTTTATTTTCTATTCAAATATTGCATATAAATACTTGAAATGGAAAAGAATTTCTTATTTATCTAATATAGAAATAGACGGTACACTTTAAACACAGTTTCCCAGCTTTATTTTCTTTTAGAATCCTTCATCACAAAAATAGAAATTAGAAGCGGGAGTTTAATCGAACATTAATTATTCAAATTGTAACAACAATCAAATTCTACTATATTAATATATAATAATGGAGATTCCAACTAATCCATGAATTGACATTTTTTGTTTGAGGGATTTTTGGGGTTTTATATTTAGGGTTTTCATATACAAAATTCCCTAAAGCAAAAAACAAATCCAAACTTATACTACACAAACACTATATGAAAACTAAGATTTCCACTCATAGATAATTTGCCTGTCTTCCATCAGATTCAATTCATGCCTTCTTCTAATTTCTCCTTTAGATTTCTTCTTTTTGGAATATACAATAATTAAATTGCATAGAAGTTAGATTTAGAATTCAAGGATTAGGGAAGAATAAAAATTGAAAAAAAAACACACACAACCCCGTTACCTTTTTCTCTTTGATTTAAATTCTAGTATCTAATCTAGGAAGAAGACCGATGGAGTTTTGCTAGCATCCACCACTTTGCGAATAAAAGTGAGGGACTAGCCTATTATTTATAGTGGTTAGAAGGCATTTGGACCAAAGGATTTAAATTTGTTCAAAATAATAAAATCCAGGCCATTCATGCCTAATTTAACCCTACCGCTGCACAAGCAATGGTCCCCATTTGGAATGTGAATTAATTCCTACCTTAGCTTTTCTATTCATTTCCCTTTTTATTTCTATCATTAACATTTATTTAAAATTGCTTAAACTCTAAGCTTCATTTAACATTAAAAATACATATTACTTTTTAATTTTAGCCGTTAAAGTCTTTCATGGCCAAACTCAAACATTAAAATAAAAAATTTCAGCTTTACCATTACTTACTTAATTCTTATTAATTTTTACGCGGTGTTACACAGTTAATTTCATGAATTAGTTTAATATAAGAAAAGGTGGTGCTTCAAATTGGACAACTAGTCAAAGGGATGAACCATTACATTATTTTATCGATTTGGATCCTTATCAGAATCTTTACATTTAACCGTAATTTTCATGCCATTTTCTAAACCTCAACAAAGTATGAGTACCTTATAATTAGAAAGTTTGTTATGATAAGGCAAACCACGCAATTAGGTTATAGTTCAGTTACCTTGAGCCTTACGCATTTTTACTAGTTAGGTCCACAGTATAAAAAATTATTGAAAGATAGAAGTTTGTATATTTATCCAAAGAAAAAGTGAAAAATATACAAAATTTCGTCGGGTTAACTTCAATAGAACATCTTTACTAGCGATATAAATGTATTTGAGTCATGATACATTAAAAAAAGCTAAGCAACAGTTTTCTAGTACAAAAATATGTAAACTTATTCTCATATGAAATGTATTTCTAGAATTAATAAGCACTCTTATGTAGAGACATTTCTCAGTTGATGAAATTCATGAACCAACTCTATGAAAGTTATAGGAGACCACATCAAAAAACAATTTAAAAAGAAAACTAAATCGTGCATGAAAGCATGCTAAAAAAGCTAAAAAGACAACAATTATAAAAGAATGTAAGGATCATCGGCTTGTTTGGATTTGTTCTGGTATATAAAAGAGATGACTGATACTCCCGCTTGAGAAAAGAGGAATATGAGAAAAGACGAGAAACAATTGGAACAAACTTCCTAATCCTAAAAGAAGATAATCACACTTGTCATTATGCAGGTTCTGCTTCGATTGCCTCGCACACTGAACAAATTGCAAGTCAATTGACCAATAAATTTTTATATTAAAATTACCTTAATTATGAATTATATCTCAAAGTTAAGTGGACACACACATATTTGTATTTCACTTTTTATATTTAGTTTTTTCTTAAGTGCGTTATTTTACACTAAATAATATATACTAGGAATTATTTGACCATTTTATTTCTGAAAAACCATTTGATATAAATTAAGAATGGAATAACAATTACATTGGAAGTTGCATTCATTCATTTAAGAGAAAAATAGTTGGATTTCACCAAGCTAACAATCTGGTAGTATAATTTGCCATCATATGGTACACATGCCTTTTTTCGATAGTAGATGTTACAACATCAATCACATATGATGCACACATTGTGCATGTTAGAAGTTGTATTTATGTTTGAATTAGTCAAACATGTCTCTCTAATAATATGTGTAAATAGTGGTCAAGATCCTTATTAGTAGGTTAGTGGGTATTTCCTTTTAGGCTATTTAAAGCTTTTTACTTCTTATTATTGAGTAGGTCGTTTTAATAAAATGTAGTTTTTTTGATTTTTATATTTAATCTCTCCCTACTAATTCTAACATGGTATCAGAGCCTGGCAAGAGAGAGAGTGCACGAGAGAGAGTGATTAAAAAAACAAGAAAGGGAAGGAAAAAAATGGTAAAAACAAAATCACGATAGCCAAAAAAAGAAGGGTCGCGAATCTGTTGCTTCGATTCGAAGGGGGTTCGAGGCGATTTTGGTGATGTCACGTTGTTCGGTTGTGGAATTAGGGGTTGCGTGATTGGGATACAAGCATTGCGAAGTGGTTTCGGTTGCGATTGCAGTTTGGTCGAAGACACAAGTTGAGTTCAGGGTTGTTCGCAAATAGGATTATCGCGACTTGTGTTACAATTGAAGATGTTTGGGTGTGCTGTGTTGTATTTTTTAAGGTGGAGTGATTAGGAAATGGGTATGGCCGAACTGCAAGCAAACAAAATGCACAGAAGTGAAGGAGACTGAGGAACTTGGGTCAGTTGAAATGGTCGGAGGTGGTAGTTGTTCATACAATGGGTATTCATGCAAGTTGTTGTAGTATCTGGTGCTGTAGTGCAGTAAGTTAGAAACTGGAAATTTGGGTTGAAGGCTGGATGTGAAGTTTTCTACAGTGGTGAAGTAGCGGTTAAAATTTTGGTTGTGCGTTGATGATGGTTTTATGGCCGAAGGCAGGGAAGGAGATGGAGCTTGAGACTGGGTTGTTAGAGTAAGGTGGTTGAATTGCAGCAGAGACAGTTATGGTCAGTGGATATTGATGATCGACTGATAGAGTAGATGGCAATTTACAAGGAAGAAATTGTGAAGTGTGGATATGTTGTAGGAAGGTGGTGGCAAGTAGATGGAAAGGTAATGCAATGTTAATGGAAATGTGAAGTAGTGTGGCACTATGATGTGGGTTGGATAATGGCACTGAAGTGTATGTTTGTAGTGGTTCAGAAAATTTTGATGATGGTGGGAAATAAGGAGTTTATGAATGTAAATTGTGACGTAAACGAAGTGGTACAGAATTTTGATTTGGGTGTGTGACTTATTGGGGTAATAGTACTTGTGAAGTTTGGTTTGTTTTCAGATTTCTGATGGCAATGGTTTGGGTTCGGTGAGGCAGCAGTTGCAGCAGTGAAGTGTGTTTTGGGTGATATGTTGTTTGAGGGGAAGTTGAATCAGGTAGTGGAGAGTTTGGCAGTTTGGAATTAGGAAGTGAATGGATGTTGCTAGAAGTGTGGTTTAATTTGATCGATGTTGGTTTGTTGGTGCTTCCGTTTGGAAAGCGGTCAGTTGGTTGGAGAAGATGATTGCTGGTGTGTCAGTATGTGGCAGTGAGCAGCTTTGTGAAGTGATGCGGAGATGAAGTGGTTACTAGAGGTGGTCAAAAGCTGTGTTGGGCTGATGGTATTGAGTTTGTAGCATGGAAGCTTGGGAATGGAAAAAGTGAGACATGTTTTGCTGAAAAAATAAATTGTACATGCTATTATGGAGAAGGCGAGTTGAAGCTTGGGTGAACTAAAGTGATTAGAGACTGAAGAACTTGTTTGTTCGAGGGATGTTGGTTTCAGGACCATTAGATTTTGTGGATGATAAGCTTAATTATTGAAGCAGAAGCTATGTAGATGCTCTGTTAGCATTAGATGAATTAATGAGCAGTGCTGATGGCCAGTGATGTGGAACAGTGAATGGTGAGATGCTTGTTTTTTTTGGCTGAAGCTATTAGTGGATGAATATAAAGTTGCTGCAGAGGTGCCTTGTTGTGAAAAGTGATTAAGTGCAGTAAAATAAGAGTAAGAATGAGGTGATTTGAAGAGGTTTGATATAGTTGGACTGTGGTGGTATTGGCTGACTAAAGATGTTCAGCAGAGATGTATTGAGTGAAGAAGGATGCAAAAGTTAGCTTGCTTGTGTGAAAGTAATGTGGATATGAAGATAAAGATGATGAAGGGTATAACGTCGGTTATGAGGTTGGACATTTATGGAGAGCGCTCGAGAACTGTTTGATGATATGCCTAAGAGAAGATAGACATGCCTACATGTGAAGTAGGCTGAGTGAGGAAGACTTGGTTTTGTGTCATCCAACAAGTAAGTAAGAAGAGCCGCGGTTCTCACTTGTTGGGGGGATGACATATACAAGGGGACGACCCGAATGGAGAGGTCAGTGGATCCCTAAGAGGAAACCAAAAGTATTATTTATGGTCAAAGTACCAATCAATGTGAAACAGTGAGCATGTCCAACCAGGTAGAGATGAAAGTTGTGACCGAGTTCGTCTATGCAAGACGATGAAGAAATTGAGAACTGCAGTTCATTGAGTTGTAAACTGAATGTTTGGCACATGTCGGTTTAAGGGAGGGTGTTAGAAGTTGTATTTATGTTTGAATTAGTCAAACATGTGTCGCTAATAATATGTGCAGATAGTGGTCAAGATCCTTATTAGTAGGTTAGTGGGTATTTCCTTTTAGGCTATTTAAAGCTTTTTACTTCTTATTATTGAGTAGGTCGTTTTAATAAAATGTAGTTCTTTTGAGTTTTATATTTAATCTCTCTCTACTAATTCTAACAGTGTATATGTAGTTGTACTAATTGTTGGAGTTGCTATAATCAAATAATTTATACCTTGTTCATGGCTGAATGGATCTTAACTCTTAAGTGAGCCAATGTTATGTGAAACAACATTGTTACATAACATTTTGAGGCTATTTAGGGCTGCCTGTTTAGAGTTTTGAGGCTGCTGTTATTATATAAAATCTATATTTTTTATGTTTGATATGAACATGTTTTGCTAATTACTAATTTGAAAAACCAATTAATACAATTAAGTGTTAATAATGATAATGGGGAAAAATCCGTGTTCGAAATAACAGTTAATGTTTTACGTATTAATGATGTATTCAAAGAAAATAGAGAGGAACATTATGACGATCCATACATACTTCTCTTTCTTTTTAAATAATAAAAATTAATGATGTTAATAATAAGAATAATTATTATTTAGGTAGACACGTTATTACTTGCTACTTTTCGTTAGAATTGTTAGAATCCTCCATGAATAAAAATATTTGTAGAAAATGGAGTACTTTTATGTCCGGTAATACATGAGACAATATAGTTTTAGTTAGCTTATACGGTACGTCTTGGATTTGACATGACAAATTAGTTAGCATATCAATCCCGACGACTAATGTTACAAACGCATATGATACTCGATCCCTATGACTAGTAGTACAAATACAAAGAATATATGGATTTGCACATAATATATGTATGTATAAACAGTGCATGTCCATCACTACAACAAAAGTGTCTTTTCTTAGCTCATGGATACAGCGTTTTTAACCGGGTTTCCATCAGAAACGATAATTTAACGATAAAATACTTAGTCTAACGTTTGTGCGCGCTATGTGAAATTATAGGCGGTAATTTATTTCCTTCTCTCCATTTCTACGAACTCCCATTAAATAAAACTTTCCCAAATCAATTCCCCCATCCAAATTAATTATTCCTTCCTCTAAAAAATAACTTTGACTTTCCCACTACAATCGATTGGCCCCGTTGTAGTCATATCCATTGCTGGCTCATCCCCATTTGCACTCATCCCTGTCGTCGTTGCAGGCTCGTTAATGGAAGTGACTATTAGCCCTAGTTCCCACTGCAGCCAATGGATGCGAATCTATAGCCATCATCGCCAGCTGCCCTTTGTCCTTGAAATTTTAGAGTAAGTTGTAGCCAATTAGCCTTTTCCTTTATTTTCTATTTTGAGATTAAGTTTCTGATATTGTATATATTGCAAGCTCTCATGGTTCCTTTTAGCTTTTGATAAATTAATAGTATTTTTTACAATCCTCCAACTCACTTTTCCACAAACAAAAATCTCTCTAAACTTTCTTGCTTCCAAATATTTCATTCTATATCTTTTCTATTACCCGATTTCTTCTTTGAACGTCAAATTTCAACCTTAATTTCTGCGTATGCCATGTAAAAATATGAAACATAATGATGGGGGCGACTTGAGAGGTATTATTTAAGATTTGTGATCCTTTATGTTTCGACAGGTTTGGTACTATATTTTATTTTCACTTAATTATTGGAACTTTTATGTTGCTTCAGTATGATCAGATGCATATCATATATTGAGATGCATATTTTATTTGTTTGATTTTAGATTAAATTTAATTTTGTTCATGAGCAAAATTTAAAACTGCCCAGTTGAAAATGAAATACACTTTAGATAGAAATGCCTCTCTTCTTTAAGTTTGATATCTTTGTGATTGATGTTCAAATTTTCGTATATATACGTGAAAGATATTTTATATTGCTAGTATTTGGATAATGTCTCTTCTATTGATGCTTGGATTGGTTCCATCCTTATATATGATATATATGAAATAAACTATCACATATATCCATAGACAAATGTCATTATTGACATCAAATTCTTATGTCGTTGACCGATAAATTCACTAATCTTTTATCTATATAATATCAAAAAATAATAGGAGAGCATCTAAATCAATCTTTTGAAAAGTTCTCAAAGGATGATGTATGGTGTGAATTGGATGAAAAAAGAATTCTCAAGTTCATGTATTCTCTGCTACTATTTCTTTAATATTGTTATCTTAGATTCTTTACTCAGTACTTTTGATATAAAACAGTAATAAATTAAGTACCTTTTAGATAAAAGGAATTTATATACTTCATTGTCTTTTCTTTTATGCGGGTTTGCAGTAATTCCCAAAAGTTTATTATTTCCTTAATTTTAATAACAATTTACATTTTGTGTTTGATGAATTGTATTACAAGCTTAAGGATGAAAATTACAAAAATATTTGTTGCTTGCTCCTTTGCACTACTCTTCTTTTTATAAAGTTATGTCTCCATTTGTTTTCAAATTTGTAATTCTGCTTAATTTCATATTCTGATTTTATAACTTTTTAATTTTATAACTAACATGAGAAGTAATTTTTTTCATATTATCATTTTTAAAGCATTGAATCTAATATAGCATTAAAAGAATTACTTTGAAAAATCTGTTAGTTAATAGATGGTAAAAGCATTGACAATATATGAAGGCAAGTATGAATATAGCCTTCGAATAGTCTCTTTTGAGTGGATTAGGATAGACTAGGATGGATTTGTACGAGTATGGTTTATGAGTGGTTTTCTTTCAAATAGTATCTTTTGTGCTTCCTAGCTTTTCATTTTTCTTGTGCATATCTGTATTTAGATTTGTTTAGATGTCAGGGATTATATGGTGTAAAATTTGCACGATAGACTTTATTCTGCGATGAAATGATTTTGTTCTTCCAAGTTTGTGCATGCTTATAGTTGGGTTTGGGCTTTAGGAAGACTTTTGTACTTAGTTTCTATACATACAACTTTATAGGTGATGATATTCTTTTGAAATAATAATCCAAAAAGCTCAAGTAAATTTTGCTCAAGAAGAGACTTGTATATTTGATTTATTTCATCAGTTTTGTGATGTATAATCCCAACAACCCACTCCCACACATGTAACTACTTTTATTTCAAATGGTTGGGATAGAAACTATCTCATTGTTGTGTTGAAGATTATTTTTTAAATTCATTGATTTGAAATTCTGCAGACTAATATACCTTTTTTGGAAAATGGTACTTTATAAATAAATAGAGAAAAAACATATACTTCCATGATATGCCTCATTAAAACCTTACAACCCCCCTAAACTAAATTGGTGCATTGCAAGGAAAAAGAGTACATATCAATTTCGTATATTAACAGTACCACAATCTGAAATCTGAGCCAAACTGTCAAACAGATGGAGGAGTAAGCAAGGTATAGAACACACTCAAAACCATTCGTACGAGCAGCTTGCAAAAGCAAAAAAAAAACACACCACTAATACAACACCAACTCGAGAGGGTCACCAGTACTACAAAACAAAATGAAAATATGAGAGGACCGTCTCGACTTCATACGCAAACCAGGTGAAGGAGAGAGAAGACCATATCCCCAAAAACACAGATCTAAGTTCTCAAGCCAACAGAGAAAATGGTAATGGAGGAAGAGATCAGCTACAAGAAACAACATACACTTGTTACAATTGCAAATCATCAATCAGACAGAGTTCAAGGAGGCCGAGAGTAATCTTGAAGTCCGGTCGCCATATTGAGCTTCATGAAGATAAGATTATCTTCAATGTTTAATTTATGAGCATGAAATCTGTGTTGAATGAGGTACTTGCTGTCAAGAAGAATTTGCTTAATCCTCAACTTGAACAGTTGTTTGATTCCTTTAAAAACACAACTATTACGTTCACACCAGATGTTCCATATGATTGAAGTAAAAATGATGCTAAATATACATTTATTAGGCGAGTTACATTTTTCCTGAGCTTATTTAATATAAACCAGTAAAAAATTGAGGTCACAGTTGGAACCTAAATTAATTTTGAGGTTGAGCATGAGATTATCCAGAATATTCCAAGAATATGAGCATTCAAAGAAAATGTGATCTTTATCCTTGTTGTTATTAGCACATAAAACACATTTTTGATCTATGGTAGGGGACCATTTACTAATTCTGACTTTGGGTGTAATTTATCTCTAATGGCCAATAGAGAACCCATAGACAGTTTAGGAGCACATCCTTTGTCCCATATGATTTTGGTCCAATCAAACTCGCTATGTCTGTTTCTAAAGGTATTCCAAGCAGATTTTAAAGTAAACTGACCTTGTTTGTTAGGGAGCCACCACCAAAAGTCCTGTTTCATATGTTGATGTATGAGGACTTTTCTAACATCAGTATGAGATTGCATGGGAATATAACTAAGACTTGGTTTCCAATTATTATTAGAGTTGAGCATCGAAACTTTTTTGTGACAACCACCTAAAATTTTCATGTTGTTCCAGCCATATTTATCAATTAAGGTGGAGCCTTGTAACCATGGATCAAACCATATATCAGTATTAACTCCATCTACGATTTTTCTGTCTATATATCGCTTGCACCATTGTCTAGCATGTAGAATGGTTTTCTACATTTGTGAATTATTATTGTCCATGCTGGCAACCCAGAAATTAGCCCTTCTGCAATATTTGTTATGAATCCACTTGGTCCACAGCGAGTCACCGTTAATATAATTCCATAATAATTTAGTTGCAATAGATTTTGAAAGGTCCTCAATTTTTCTGATTCCCAAACCTCCTTCACTTTTGGTTTTGCACACCTCATCCCAGCTCATTTTATGAGACTTTGATTTCCATAAAAAATTTGCAAACAAAGAATTGATCTTCTGGATAACTGATGTAGAAAATAGAGAAATCTGAAGCCAGAAATGTAACATAGGTGAATTACAGTCTTGATGAGTTCAATTCTCCCACTGATATTGAGGAATCTGGTTTGCCAGTTATTGAATTTTTTGTTGATTTTGTCAATAAGCCAACCAAAGTCTCTAGCTTTCAAAGAGTTATTAGATAGAGGAATGCCCAGATATTTGATTGGCAGATTATCTGGCTTGATTTTAATAATATCAGCAATTTGCTGCTTAAACTAATGTAGCGACCAATAAAATTTTATTAATTTTTTTTTTGGTTTTATAACGTATTTAATTTGGATTTTGAGAAATTATTAATAATAATAATTTTGAAATAAAAATTTGATATTTGGATTACGTATAATTTTATAGTTTAAACCAATAAGTTGTAGTTGTATATGGCTTGCATCTTATTCTATAATAACCAGTGTATATTTTGCTGTCTACTAGTATAATACTATATGTTAGTTTATTTATGTGTATCGATCTAAACAATGATTTTAAAATAATAATAAAAATATACATACATACATATATATAATTGGATTTGCGTTTGAATTTAGAAAATGATTTTGATTCATATATATAGTTATATACATAGTTATGCACATATATAGCCATAAGTTCAACTCATACCATATTAAATTTCTTTTAAAGGTTTTAGCTAAATCTATGGGTGAGCGTTGACACACCTTTCCACCTTATATTTAATTCTCTAACGTTTCAATTTGCATTCTATCCGTTCATAATTTCTTTTTTTTGTGTCAGCTGAATCAATGAGAGACTGTTACAATTTCATTTATTTGTGTACGTTTTCATTTTTATTATTGTACACATCACGGTACCTTTAAAATTGTGACTTCATTTCTTTTCTTCGGTCTCAATTATAGAAGCGTGCTGCGCACGTTATTATTAATTGCTTTGAATCTCACTACTCTATATTTATTCCTGTACGTTTTATCTTCGCTTAAATTTCTCTCTCCGTTCTTTTTTCCATTTTAATACCCTTGCCTTTCCATACTCACGTGCTTTCCAATCAAGCAATAAATTATTTAAATATCCACCTTATCAACTTGACCGTTGTTATTGCATCACACTAGTATATAATTCAAATCTATCATTATTCTACCATTCTTCTTTAACAAATTATATGTAACAGTATATCATAAATGGACAGCTCATTCTCCACCCATTCATTTCTCCTATTCAATTAATAATGGAATATAAAGTTATATATTTGGTATACAATTCAAACAACCGTTACCATTCATACCTCCTAAATTCTAGCGATTGACCCCTCTATTTCCATCGGTTCAAATTTATATAAACTTTATATTCGTTACACGTTACATTCATTTATTTGACCGGTCCTTTCCTTTGTTATTTCCCGAATTTCGTGCGTTACTAACCAATGCTCCATATTTATTTGCCTTAATGATTCAGCTAAATTTAAGGATCACCGTTGCTTTTACCTTTTTGTTTATATTACCATTCCCCTATTTTAGCCGGTTGCATTTGATATTTCCTTGATTTAAGCTTTCTAACTTTTAAATTTCCACTACTCTATATTTTTTCTGTACATTTATCTTTGCTTGAATTTCTTTGTCCATTCTCCTCTTTTGCATGTGAAGCTTCTTCTGTAGGTAAATGGCTGCACCATTTTTTTTTTCTTCTTCTTATTTCTTTTCTTTTTCTTCTTCTTTTTCATCCTTTTCTTTTGTTTTCTTATTGTTTATATTGCTTTTCCTTTATTTTAAGCACAACATGTTTTTGTCTATTTATTTTTTTACATGTTTTGATTTTCAATGTAACATAAAAGTTTATAATTTAAGCGTATATATATATATATATTTAAAAAGGATCGCTTTATATTAAGGTCACATGCTATTTGGAGAAGTATTTTTTTTAAACTATTTTGTCACTTTTATTTATATTTTACAATCCCGGTCCTAGGAGCATTTGATTGTTGGCTATACAGTTTGGGTCTATGTATTTACATTTAAAAGATAATGTTTAAATTTATGTAAAGGAAGGCAAAATTATGATGTATAAACTGGGATAGTTTAACATATATAGGCGAGGACATCATTAATTCCTACTTTCTATTTTCATCAGTTTTGGTTTATGCATTTAGTAACGCTAACTAAGCTATATATATATATAATTGGTTTTGCAAGGTCTATAGTTATATAAAATAATATGTCGATTTTATGGATTTTTGTTTACAGTAGTGCTTCACTTTTGGTTTTAAAACATAAATAGTTATATGTTTGGCAAGTTCACATATTGCTGTTTTGTAAGATCACGTTTAATATGTATATACTTTTTTTATAGATGAGAACTTGGTTTTCAAATATATTTTTTTTAGTATGTTTTGGGATTAATTATTTAATTTAAACAAATATATTTATTTTAAGTTTATGTTTAATTTTTAATAAATGTAAGCTTGATTTGTTTATTTACTTATATGTTTGAAACGCTTGTAAATTTAATTTGCGGTGTTCAAACTTAGAATATAAATTCATATGTATATATAGTATAGGTCAGTTTTATGAATTTTTTTTATATACATATTTTTAAGTTTTATTTTATATAGTATGGTTTATATGTTAGAAAAAAAAAGGAGAGAGGTTTTATATCCATAGTTATATGTTACTGCATTGGGTAATATAGCTGTTAAGTGCTGTCTGCATTTGTACATTGATTTTTACTTGGACTGTATATATATATTGAATAACAAGTGTTTGTAGCTTTCTTTGTCGCAGTTAATATAAGCTATGTTGAAAATGGGTCTCAACATTGTTTTTTCTTTAAACTTGCATGTGTTTATGTACATTTCAATATGAAAGTTACAATATTTATTTCAAATTTTATTACATTTGATTTTTAATACAAAACAGTGATTTTTCGTGCATACGTATTTTGTTTTGATATTGGTCTTAAAAAGAAATATTAATTTAATAAGAAAATAATATATTTATTTTGATTTATATATGTATATGTGCTTTAAATGGATATTGTTTTCAAATTCTCTTATACCAATTCTCTTCATCAAACCCGGTTCTAATTTGATTCCGTCGATTCCTGTTATCAGCTTTGTCCGTCGTGCCCGTTTTCTCCATCGAATCGTATCCATCTAGCGTCGCTTGGAATTCGTAGCTCGTTTCCTTGTCAAATCTGTTTAGCCTCGAAAGGTGAGCAATCACTCACGATTAACACTTTTATATTTATTGAATTTGATTTCAATTGAAACGACAATTGAAATATGCTGTTGTATTTATTTTTAATTGTTATATATGCTATTATTTGTATCTGTTCACCTATGACACCCAACACCATTATCGGTTAATTATGTATGTGATAATAATACAGATTGGTTGATAATTGATTGTTTGATTGATTGTTGTTTAAATTGGATGTTAATTATTTTTGTTAAGTGATAACTAGTTTGCTAGTTTAATTTGAGTAGTATAGTTTACAAATTAAACGGATTATATATGATGGACCTTACTTTATTAAAACCTGACCCCGCCATATGTAAATTTGATTAGTTGAATTTGACCCATTGATTGTCGTAGAAATTGATAAATTATTCTTGAAATCTTTGAACGTAGTTTGGATTAATTGTTGTATTATTAAACTGAAAATGAAATGGAACGACAAGGGAAAACTGAAATGTAATAACCTTTAAATCTACATGAAATGATAGTGTAGATTTTAGAAATAATTATAAAAATAACAATGCGAATTAATACGATTATTTCGGGGTTATTTGATTTAATCTATTGAATTGTTATTGATTGTTGTTATTGCTTGTTTACTTACTTTGACACTATCCCTGTCATCACACTGCAAGTTCCCTTTGTTATGTTTGATTTTTGAATTAAAATGGGTTGAAAAGATAGGCCCAAGCGGGTTTCGTTTAATTAAATTTGGGATTACGGGTCGAAATGCTATCCACCCGTATACATTTAGTGTACGTATTGAAATGATAATAGCCATAACACTTTGACCATATGATAAAAAAATCTATGGTCTTATTAAATGTAAATTCTTAAATACATCTATAAAGGGTAATGATAAATATAGAGTTAATTATATCTAGTTAATCAAGATTTGATTAAATACATAAATTATGATAAATAATTTATGTAAATTTTATTCGGATAAATTTTGCAATAATATTGAAAAATTAAGGTTGGGAGATAAATTTGGGTTATTGTAAAATGATGTTTAGATAAGGATTTATTTATTTAAATCAATTTGAAATTTATCGAATGAGATATTTCACGTTTAATAAAATTTGAGAAATCTTGAGAAAGATGTAATTTAAAGTCACTAAAATGGTATTGAATAAGGGAAGGTTCAAACTAAATAATAATGATGTAAAAACCAAGAATCTATATGAAACTGTTAAATTTAACATCTAAGTATTTAAGCCATGAACTGTATTGTAATTAAATGGTTTAGAAATTTGATATGTATTTGGGACCAAGATAGTTGAATTTGTTATGTAGATAACTAATTGAATTTAAGGGAAATTGAGGTTGAACGAAATCTGGAAATTTGTATTTAGAAAACTAGATTGGGAAATTTAGGGGAAATATTAAATACTTAAAGTATGGAAACATATTGAAATGGAAAGGGTAATTAGGATATCAAATCCAGATTTGAGATTTATAATTGAGATTGAATTTAATTTAAATGGAAAGGTCAGGTTGATGTGAACGATTTGTTAAGTTAAGGAAATTGCAAGTGCTTTACCATATACAGCATTTAATATATATAAATACTATTTGGGAAATATAATTATTCGAAGTGAATTTGACATTTGGGTTTGAAGTATAAATTAAGTGAATGACCACGATGTAATAGTGTATATTTCTACCCTGTAGATAGTTCTATGGACCCTTAGAGGATGGTCATCCCAAACATCCTTTAAGTTATTTGTATTTCAGTTGATATTTCACTTGAGTTGGATTTATTGATATAAGAATGTTAATCCTGACTCGAGTGTTTTGTGTTTTGCTTTACGCTCGGGTCAGACCGAGTAATACAGCATTAGAGACTCACCTTTGGAGATTGGAGCTTCATTTGGAGATCCAACTATCGTTTCAGCTTTCAGTTTTCTAGATTGACTGGTTCAGAGAAGTCATCGGCTCGTACTGAAGACTTTTCTGTATTCAAGAGATTCTGATGTATTTTATTTTAAACTCTGATGTATATAGTAGCTTCATGAACTACTATTTTTCTATTCCGCTGCATTATATTACTCTGTGTCTGTGATCTGTGTTTGATTTATTTACTGTATATTTTAAGTTTTGCCAAATTAAATTAACAATTCGGTATTTTGAATTATTCAAGTCGTACATGTACGGTTTTAGTGTCGATTTGAATGGTCCAAAATAGCGGGTCGTTATAGTTGGTATCAGAGCTTTGGCTCTAGGCAAAACTTAGCATATATAGTAAATTTATTTACAGAATCACTTTCGCTCGAGTTGAATCTCTTCCTTTCGACTTGATTTCCTTTGAATTTTGGAATATCCCTCGGTTCCGAAATTCATCCGTGTCTCTTCCTATTTATATTAGTTTAATTGCGGAGTATCCCATAACTCCATTGAATAATTTGTAAAAGGGTGAAAACTCCTTTACAATTGGCATTAATTCACCTAGATTTCTGAAGTCACGGTTGACCGGTAGATGTCGCCCGCGACTTATAGAAGGATATCCACCTTCTACTTTGTAATAAAGATTTCCTCATTTTGCTCAAGCCTTCACACTTTGTTTCGAAACTTCCTTTGATCAAGTTTTCTCTTAGAAATTGAACCTCTATCTGGTTTGATATTGGACTCCCTGAATGATAGGAAACTATTTTGTAGATGGCAAAATCGGAAGAGCAGAAAGCAGCTCGTCGAGCCCGGAGAGCACTAGCCCGTAAGGAACAGGAGGAAGCAATGGAGAAGTGGGAAAAGATTTGGAGGGAAAGGGCAGGACCTGGACCTTATGACAATGTCATCTATTATCGGTGTCAAGAGAAGGGACATTATGCAGCCATGTGCGGGAAGAGAGATGAAGGAAAGAAGAGTGAGGGCCAGCGTTATCGATCCAAGATCTTCTGTTTTAAGTGCCGTAGTACGGGACACTTTCCCAATCGCTGCCAAAAGGTGAAGAAAGTAAATGCTGCACCCACGGCATCAGTCGACCAATCAACCATTTGCTATCACTGTAGGCTGACTGGACATATAGCTAGGAATTGTCCTGTGAGGAAGTACGGAAGGAAGGCTGCGTTCCCGCAATTCGTTAAGGAGGATGGGTGTGTAGTGCATTTATGTAAGAAATGCAGAAGTTGGGGCCATATTGAGGGGGAGTGTTCTGGACCGATTGAAGTCCCACCCAGTAGAATTAATACCGATGCTTTGTTTATGTAAGGTGGTTCTCGGTAGATCTGTTTGTTTCAGCAGTTGTTTGTTGCTTTCGATAAACTCTATTGTATCTTTTGCTTAACTGAAGTTCTCTAATAAAGTATTCATGTTCCTGTTTCGTTGATATGAAATTCAAATCTCTATCTTTATTTTGAAATCCATTCTTAGATTATCCTTTGAAAATCGGGTACGTTTGTATTTTGAAATTGCTTTATATATCAAATTTATATTTTAATAACTATGATTTTTCCTATATATAAAAAGAAATGTTTCGATAAGGATTATATACCTATATATAAATCAAATAAGAAATGTTATTCTATATAAAAAGTTTTGAAAGGATTTGAAATTTTGGAAAATTATAAGAAATTGATTTATATAAAAATGATTTATAACTGAAGTGTTAAATTTGAAATTCGAGAATTGAATTCCGGTATTTTGAAATTGGTTTTAAGATTTTGGAAATTATAGGAAAAATAGTACGATTTAAAAGTATTTTTCCGAATAAGAAATGTTTTAAATGAGTTCAAATGAATTCCATTAATTTTGAAGAAATTTCAAACGAGTTTTCAAGAAAATAGAAGTCCAGAACTCACTTATGTCGCTAGGGAATAATTTCGGTGATGAGTGCACGCATCATCGACATTGATTTTCGAGTTTCAGAGTGGGGGAGAGGCTCCTTTAATAGCTTCGCTATGCGAGTGATCTTGTAAAACCGTTTTTGATTTCAAATTCCGTAGTAATTTGATAGTTTCGAAAGAAATATGTATATATTTGAAATGATTTAAAGTATACCGGTGTTCGATCCTCGAGTTTTGAGTTGACCTAGAATAACCCTATTTATAAAAAATTGATTTCCAACTAGTGATTTGAAATCTATTGATTTGAAAGGTACTCAATTTTGGAAAGAGAATTTTATATAATCGAAGTCTATATAAGGATATTTTGATATACTATTGATTTGGAAAGTATTCGTTTGAAAATGGAATCCTATATATATGGACTTTATATAAGTACAATATTTGAAAGTGATTTGAAAAAGGTACTATATGATATATATTTTCCAAATAAAGATATGGAAAGTGCCTTCTGCTTGATATCCGCTTTGTGGCCACAGCGTGGATTCATTCTATCGTTATTATTCTCTCTGATTTTGGTTTTCCGGATGTAATACTCGAGTGTTCCCACCGTGACGTGTCCCACGGTTTCTTTTTCTCTCGTGAATGCACAGCGAAATTGCCTGGCTGAGTCTTGCCTAGGGGTACGGATTGTTTCCTGGGGGAACCAGGCGGAACCATTGTGTATCCTGCAATCTGTGTAGGTCGCGAATAGTAGCGCAAGTGCCTGGCTGAGTCTTGCCTGGGGGTACGGATTGTTTCCTGGGGGAACCAGGCGTAACCATTGTGTATCCTGCACCCTACTAGTCATCATGGCGTAACTCGCAGGGCTGTGAAAGCTTACGGATATGGATTGTTTCCTGGGGGAACCAGGCGTAACCATTGTGTATCTGCGAACCATGATCGGACAAAGGTTTTGGTTTGATTGTTTTGTTTGGATCGTACTTTCCATATCTGTTTTAAAGGGTTTTTCAAGTATTTTCACTGGTTGTTGAAACAAGTCTACTAAGTACTTGAAGAATTCTAGCTTTGCGCCTGATCAACGCATGGCCAGAGTCTGCAAGAACAAGGATAAACTTGTTGAAACATCGAGTTATAAAAGTATTTTCGAAAGAAAATTTACTTTGATATAGTAGTATCTTATTATAAAAGTGTTATTATAAAGGTATTTATTATAAAATATTTTTCCCAACAAAGAAATTTGCATTAATCTTTGGAATTAAATTCCTTTGGTAAATTGAAAATTCTTGCCCGATACTATTCCAGAATCTACCTTCCTTTCCTTTTTGAATAAAATCTTTTAAAGATTGCTTATCTATATGCTACATTGGTTAATAGAAAATTTTAGTGGTATAAATATTTTTGAAGTGAATGATTTATTAATAATGTTTGAAAGGTATCTAAAGACAAATTTATAAATTTATGAATTATGGATTTAATGTTTTCAACAGCTTCTTTGTAAATATAACTAATGATGCAAATAATTGTTTTCAAATAGCTTTCATATATGTATATAGGTGTTAGTTAAACATATTAAATTTCAATGAGTTTTGGAAATTTTAAAGTATTAAAGATAGCTGAATCGCAAATAAAGTTTTCAAATGAATAATTCAAGTAAAATTATATAGTTTTAAATTAATTATTTACCCTTAACTTTCAATCTACCTTTATTTCTGGTTGTTCTATTCTCCTACCTCCTTCCTTTTCGGGGACGAAAAGTTTTGAGTGGGGGAGAATGTAGCGACCAATAAAATTTTATTAATTTTTTTTTTGGTTTTATAACGTATTTAATTTGGATTTTGAGAAATTATTAATAATAATAATTTTGAATAAAAATTTGATATTTGGATTACGTATAATTTTATAGTTTAAACCAATAAGTTGTAGTTGTATATGGCTTGCATCTTATTCTATAATAACCAGTGTATATTTTGCTGTCTACTAGTATAATACTATATGTTAGTTTATTTATGTGTATCGATCTAAACAATGATTTTAAAATAATAATAAAAATATACATACATACATATATATAATTGGATTTGCATTTGAATTTAGAAAATGATTTTGATTCATATATATAGTTATATACATAGTTATGCACATATATAGCCATAAGTTCAACTCATACCATATTAAATTTCTTTTAAAGGTTTTAGCTAAATCTATGGGTGAGCGTTGACACACCTTTCCACCTTATATTTAATTCTCTAACGTTTCAATTTGCATTCTATCCGTTCATAATTTCTTTTTTTTGTGTCAGCTGAATCAATGAGAGACTGTTACAATTTCATTTATTTGTGTACGTTTTCATTTTTATTATTGTACACATCACGGTACCTTTAAAATTGTGACTTCATTTCTTTTCTTCGGTCTCAATTATAGAAGCGTGCTGCGCACGTTATTATTAATTGCTTTGAATCTCACTACTCTATATTTATTCCTGTACGTTTTATCTTCGCTTAAATTTCTCTCTCCATTCTTTTTTCCATTTTAATACCCTTGCCTTTCCATACTCACGTGCTTTCCAATCAAGCAATAAATTATTTAAATATCCACCTTATCAACTTGACCGTTGTTATTGCATCACACTAGTATATAATTCAAATCTATCATTATTCTACCATTCTTCTTTAACAAATTATATGTAACAGTATATCATAAATGGACAGCTCATTCTCCACCCATTCATTTCTCCTATTCAATTAATAATGGAATATAAAGTTATATATTTGGTATACAATTCAAACAACCGTTACCATTCATACCTCCTAAATTCTAGCGATTGACCCCTCTATTTCCATCGGTTCAAATTTATATAAACTTTATATTCGTTACACGTTACATTCATTTATTTGACCGGTCCTTTCCTTTGTTATTTCCCGAATTTCGTGCGTTACTAACCAATGCTCCATATTTATTTGCCTTAATGATTCAGCTAAATTTAAGGATCACCGTTGCTTTTACCTTTTTGTTTATATTACCATTCCCCTATTTTAGCCGGTTGCATTTGATATTTCCTTGATTTAAGCTTTCTAACTTTTAAATTTCCACTACTCTATATTTTTTCTGTACATTTATCTTTGCTTGAATTTCTTTGTCCATTCTCCTCTTTTGCATGTGAAGCTTCTTCTGTAGGTAAATGGCTGCACCATTTTTTTTTCTTCTTCTTATTTCTTTTCTTTTTCTTCTTCTTTTTCATCCTTTTCTTTTGTTTTCTTATTGTTTATATTGCTTTTCCTTTATTTTAAGCACAACATGTTTTTGTCTATTTATTTTTTTACATGTTTTGATTTTCAATGTAACATAAAAGTTTATAATTTAAGCGTATATATATATATATTTAAAAAGGATCGCTTTATATTAAGGTCACATGCTATTTGGAGAAGTATTTTTTTTAAACTATTTTGTCACTTTTATTTATATTTTACAATCCCGGTCCTAGGAGCATTTGATTGTTGGCTATACAGTTTGGGTCTATGTATTTACATTTAAAAGATAATGTTTAAATTTATGTAAAGGAAGGCAAAATTATGATGTATAAACTGGGATAGTTTAACATATATAGGCGAGGACATCATTAATTCCTACTTTCTATTTTCATCAGTTTTGGTTTATGCATTTAGTAACGCTAACTAAGCTATATATATATATATATATAATTGGTTTTGCAAGGTCTATAGTTATATAAAATAATATGTCGATTTTATGGATTTTTGTTTACAGTAGTGCTTCACTTTTGGTTTTAAAACATAAATAGTTATATGTTTGGCAAGTTCACATATTGCTGTTTTGTAAGATCACGTTTAATATGTATATACTTTTTTTATAGATGAGAACTTGGTTTTCAAATATATTTTTTTAGTATGTTTTGGGATTAATTATTTAATTTAAACAAATATATTTATTTTAAGTTTATGTTTAATTTTTAATAAATGTAAGCTTGATTTGTTTATTTACTTATATGTTTGAAACGCTTGTAAATTTAATTTGCGGTGTTCAAACTTAGAATATAAATTCATATGTATATATAGTATAGGTCAGTTTTATGAATTTTTTTTATATACATATTTTTAAGTTTTATTTTATATAGTATGGTTTATATGTTAGAAAAAAAAAGGAGAGAGGTTTTATATCCATAGTTATATGTTACTGCATTGGGTAATATAGCTGTTAAGTGCTGTCTGCATTTGTACATAGATTTTAACTTGGACTGTATATATATATTGAATAACAAGTGTTTGTAGCTTTCTTTGTCGCAGTTAATATAAGCTATGTTGAAAATGGGTCTCAACATTGTTTTTTCTTTAAACTTGCATGTGTTTATGTACATTTCAATATGAAAGTTACAATATTTATTTCAAATTTTATTACATTTGATTTTTAATACAAAACAGTGATTTTTCGTGCATACGTATTTTGTTTTGATATTGGTCTTAAAAAGAAATATTAATTTAATAAGAAAATAATATATTTATTTTGATTTATATATGTATATGTGCTTTAAATGGATATTGTTTTCAAATTCTCTTATACCAATTCTCTTCATCAAACCCGGTTCTAATTTGATTCCGTCGATTCCTGTTATCAGCTTTGTCCGTCGTGCCCGTCTTCTCCATCGAATCGTATCCATCTAGCGTCGCTTGGAATTCGTAGCTCGTTTCCTTGTCAAATCTGTTTAGCCTTGAAAGGTGAGCAATCACTCACGATTAACACTTTTATATTTATTGAATTTGATTTCAATTGAAACGACAATTGAAATATGCTGTTGTATTTATTTTTAATTGTTATATATGCTATTATTTGTATCTGTTCACCTATGACACCCAACACCATTATCGGTTAATTATGTATGTGATAATAATACAGATTGGTTGATAATTGATTGTTTGATTGATTGTTGTTTAAATTGGATGTTAATTATTTTTGTTAAGTGATAACTAGTTTGCTAGTTTAATTTGAGTAGTATAGTTTACAAATTAAACGGATTATATATGATGGACCTTACTTTATTAAAACCTGACCCCGCCATATGTAAATTTGATTAGTTGAATTTGACCCATTGATTGTCGTAGAAATTGATAAATTATTCTTGAAATCTTTGAACGTAGTTTGGATTAATTGTTGTATTATTAAACTGAAAATGAAATGGAACGACAAGGGAAAACTGAAATGTAATAACCTTTAAATCTACATGAAATGATAGTGTAGATTTTAGAAATAATTATAAAAATAACAATGCGAATTAATACGATTATTTCGGGGTTATTTGATTTAATCTATTGAATTGTTATTGATTGTTGTTATTGCTTGTTTACTTACTTTGACACTATCCTTGTCATCACACTGCAAGTTCCCTTTGTTATGTTTGATTTTTGAATTAAAATGGGTTGAAAAGATAGGCCCAAGCGGGTTTCGTTTAATTAAATTTGGGATTACGGGTCGAAATGCTATCCACCCGTATACATTTAGTGTACGTATTGAAATGATAATAGCCATAACACTTTGACCATATGATAAAAAATCTATGGTCTTATTAAATGTAAATTCTTAAATACATCTATAAAGGGTAATGATAAATATAGAGTTAATTATATCTAGTTAATCAAGATTTGATTAAATACATAAATTATGATAAATAATTTATGTAAATTTTATTCGGATAAATTTTGCAATAATATTGAAAAATTAAGGTTGGGAGATAAATTTGGGTTATTGTAAAATGATGTTTAGATAAGGATTTATTTATTTAAATCAATTTGAAATTTATCGAATGAGATATTTCACGTTTAATAAAATTTGAGAAATCTTGAGAAAGATGTAATTTAAAGTCACTAAAATGGTATTGAATAAGGGAAGGTTCAAACTAAATAATAATGATGTAAAAACCAAGAATCTATATGAAACTGTTAAATTTAACATCTAAGTATTTAAGCCATGAACTGTATTGTAATTAAATGGTTTAGAAATTTGATATGTATTTGGGACCAAGATAGTTGAATTTGTTATGTAGATAACTAATTGAATTTAAGGGAAATTGAGGTTGAACGAAATCTGGAAATTTGTATTTAGAAAACTAGATTGGGAAATTTAGGGGAAATATTAAATACTTAAAGTATGGAAACATATTGAAATGGAAAGGGTAATTAGGATATCAAATCCAGATTTGAGATTTATAATTGAGATTGAATTTAATTTAAATGGAAAGGTCAGGTTGATGTGAACGATTTGTTAAGTTAAGGAAATTGCAAGTGCTTTACCATATACAGCATTTAATATATATAAATACTATTTGGGAAATATAATTATTCGAAGTGAATTTGACATTTGGGTTTGAAGTATAAATTAAGTGAATGACCACGATGTAATAGTGTATATTTCTACCCTGTAGATAGTTCTATGGACCCTTAGAGGATGGTCATCCCAAACATCCTTTAAGTTATTTGTATTTCAGTTGATATTTCACTTGAGTTGGATTTATTGATATAAGAATGTTAATCCTGACTCGAGTGTTTTGTGTTTTGCTTTACGCTCGGGTCAGACCGAGTAATACAGCATTAGAGACTCACCTTTGGAGATTGGAGCTTCATTTGGAGATCCAACTATCGTTTCAGCTTTCAGTTTTCTAGATTGACTGGTTCAGAGAAGTCATCGGCTCGTACTGAAGACTTTTCTGTATTCAAGAGATTCTGATGTATTTTATTTTAAACTCTGATGTATATAGTAGCTTCATGAACTACTATTTTTCTATTCCGCTGCATTATATTACTCTGTGTCTGTGATCTGTGTTTGATTTATTTACTGTATATTTTAAGTTTTGCCAAATTAAATTAACAATTCGGTATTTTGAATTATTCAAGTCGTACATGTACGGTTTTAGTGTCGATTTGAATGGTCCAAAATAGCGGGTCGTTACAACTAAGCACCTTTACTGAAAAATAATCTAGATTTTTCTTGTATTTAATTCGAGGCCGGTAAAAATTTTCATGTTTTGAAAAATATGATGAATAGTTTTTGCATTTTTAGTGGTAGCTTTAGCCGATATTAAAATATCATCAGCATAAAGTAAATGAGTAATCATTGGCTCAACTTGATATATAGGACTGAGATTGCCTTTAAGGAATTCTATGTCCAAATTTAAAGTCAAGAATTCCATAGCGATAGAAAATAAATAAGGAGAGAGTGGTCCCCTCGTCTTAGTCCTCTCGAGCTATTAATGAAACCATTGGGGGAACCATCTATTGAAACTGAAAATGAAGGAGTAGATATACACTCATATATGAGATTAGCAAAGGAAAGTGGAAACCCATAGAAATCAGCATATGATGAATAAATTCTCTATTGATCTTGTCATAAGCCTTATGTAAGTCAATTTTCATACAAACATTACTTGAATTTTTCTTGTTAAAACTTCTGACCATCTCATAAGCAAGTAGGGAATTTTCAGAAATTAAGCTATTTAGGATGAAAGCATTTTGATTATATGAGATTAAGTCATTCATATAAACTTTCATTTGATTGCAAAGTAGATTGGCTAGAATTTTGTAAGTGACATTACAAAGTGAAATTGGTCTAAAATAAGACATATTTGTAGCATATGGAATTTTAGGAATAAGGCAAATGAATGTATGATTGATTTCTCTAATGATTTTACCAGTTTGAAGAATACCATTCATAGCTTCCCAAATATCCACTTTAATGTTGTCCCAGTGAACTTTAAAAAATTTAGAATTGAAACCATCTGGACCAGGAGAACTATAATCATTAATTTGAAAAATAGCCTCTTTGATTTCTTCCATCTGAAAAGGTTTACACATATTGATTCTTGCATTCTCTATTAGAATTTTCTTGCAAGTAATGTTTGGAAATTGGGTTGTGGCTTGTGATGAATGAAATAAATCTGAAAAATAGAGAGTAGCTTCCTGAGCATTTTTTTCTGATGCTGATATCCACATTCCCTGATTATTAGTAGTAAAATTGTTCCTTCGGCTAGGATTGATATCAGAGATTTTACTGCAAAAGAACTCGGTAGGTCTGTCACCTTTAATAAGCCAATTAATTTTCATTTTTTCGTTCATTATCAATGGCTAGTTTTCTCATCATATTATGCGAATAATCACAGTTAGTAGAATATGTTTCCAAGAGGCTATCATCAAGTTGATTACTAACTAATTGATTATAAATTCTATTATTTTGATCTTTTAATCTATCAATCATTGATTATACATTGATTTATTTTTTGACCAGCTCTTCAGAATATTTTTCACTATTTTCATCTTATAGATCAACTTAAGTGCATCTGAAATCCAAAGCCTCATGAATGACGAGGTGATAATCAGTATGTAAATGCCAAGAATTCTTATATTTAAAAAGTATCTTCCTCTTTCTATTAATTTGCACATGAAGTTAATTAAGATTGGGGTATGATCACTGAAAGAATGATTACCAAAATTAATACTAAAATTTTCAAGCCATAGAGAATTTACAAACACACGATCTATCTTACTATGAATAGAAAATAATTACCTCCTTGCCAAGTAAAAAAGTTACCTGAAAAATCAGGTTCCACTAGTTTTGAGAGATTTATACATTCAATAAATTCTTGATCTCCAATAGAATTAAATCTACCATTATTCATCCTTTCATTGTTATAAAGAATAGAGTTAAAATCACCTACCAAGATCCACGGAAGGTTAACTTTCCTGGATTGGGTGATGATGTATTCCCATAAGACTTTGCGATTCTCTTCCTCATTATATGCACAGATAATTGTGCCCACGACACTAATGCTATTAGCATTATAAAGAATACTAGTTATGAATTGCTCATTAGTGTGTAAAATAATGGTTGTCCATAGAGAAAAGTCCCAATAATAAGGATACGACTTTTCAAATCAGCAGAAATGTTGTGAGAAAATTTCCATTTTTTTATCAATTTTAGCCATAAAACTATCGGTAGAATTTAGAGAGAGCTTATTTTCAAGAATTCCAATAAAGGAAAATTTATTCAAATTAAGAATATTTAAAACATCCAACTGTTTCTAGGGGGCATTCATCCCCCTAATGTTCAAAATTAGGAACTCCATTAACAATTATTATTAGAAGTGCTACTTTCTTCCAGGAGAGTAGCTTTTCCCATGGTCTTTGCTTTCTTAGATTTTTTTTTTTACCTTTCAGCTGATTAACAAGATTAAACCATGCAGGATTATCCACTACATCGGAGTTCAAAGAGGCTTTGAATTCAAATGGAGCTTCCTCTGGTCTTGTTTTGCGAGTAGGCTTTGTTCTGGAGATATTCGAAAGTTTTGGATTGGAAGAAACAATCCTCTGATTCAAAGAGGGATCATCTGATATACTAACAGATTCTTTTATTGGAGAGTTATCAATAGAGTTTGTAAACTGATTAACTTAAGAGTATCTGCATAGTTAGTGTTATGCGATGTTTTTAAATTATCAATCATATTATGATCTGATGTTGTAATAAGAGCCGAACTAGAAATAGTCGACTGGACTGTTTGTATATTGTGCGTTGAATTTTGAACAGACTCTGAAATTTCATAATTTGTCTTGGGATTATAATAGTTATTCTGATCTGAGCCAATGATCAAGTGTTAATCTTTATTAGTATCGATAACCGATATAGATATCTGATTGTCTGGATTTTCATTTATCACACAATTATCTGGTAGGGGCCCATTGGAGTCAATATTCATTTCTGAGTTATCGTTTACTGGGTTATGGTTCACTTTAGGAACTCACACTTTGTTGAATTGACATTGATTTTCCACATGTCCGAAACTCAAACAGTTAGAGCACGTGCTAGGTTTCCATTCATAAACAACTTCTTGCCATATAATCTCATCTTTCTCGTTTAAGATAGGAGTTTTATTAGGGTATTTAAAAGAGTTATCGATTTCTGTTAGAACCCTAGCGAATGTAATCTTAATTATGCCTTCAGTGAATTTGTCAAGTTTGATAGGAGATCCAAGCACAGAAGCAATACCACTTATCCCCTCTTCCGTCCAATAGTCAAGTGGAAAATTGGGGAGACGGATCCAAATCCGAATTGAATGAAGTAACTCTTTATTGAGTTGCATTCCGGGATGCCATCTCTTCATCATCATAAGTTTCTTAGTATAATAGTATGATCCACCTTCCAGAACATTCACACAATGTCGTTCTTTGCAGAATCAAATCACATAGAATCCATTTTCCATAGAGAAAATCGAGAAATCCTCGATTGGTTTCTAAACTCTAATGATATAGTCCTTGAAATATGGATAGTACAATTTATGGCCAACTACATAAACCACGATGGCGTTACTCCATTATTTTCTAGCATCCAGGATCACTTCAGCCAACATTTTAGCACATTTCAAAGAGTTGACTTCGCGTGGGTGATAAAATTTTAGTGGAACAGGAACTGGAATATTACTACCTTTGACAACCTCGTTCCATGCTTTACTTGAAGAAGAAGCAAAACTCCATTCAGAAGATGCATGCTTGTTGTTCAATGGGCATGGGCGGGTGATAAAACCAATAAGGCTAGGGTTCGTATTTTGATTAGGTGGAAATAAGGTCTTTGATGAGGAAGGAATAAGATCTGCACGATGCACACCTTTGGAATGACGATTAGAAGGATCAAATTTTTGTTGCCTTTTCCATTTATGCGACAATATTGGGGTGAAAACATCGTCCGGGGAGGGGATATTTGCCACTGTTTCGCAGGGTTCAAAGTCCGGAGGGTGGTCTGGGTTAATCGGCGGTGGGTCAGGAGGTGGAGAGGCCTGATGACTGTTAGGAATAGTGTAAGACATTGCGGAGGCAAGCAAAGAGATCAAGGACATACAGACAAGGTGAAATCAGAGGGGAGGAGCGCGAAGAAGAAGCCGACCTCTAGGGTTCTTAGATAGCGGCCGCTAGGGGTTCTTTATGACTAATATATTTTGAACAGTCTGAGACTATTATTGGATTTCAACTCTTTATGCTACACCACAAGAAATGTTTGTTTTGTTAGCATATGCTAACAGCGTGTTTTTCTAATGGTTGCCACCGAAAATAATAATTAGGCAGTAAATTTGCTAAAACCTAATGTTGTGTGCTCCATGTATTAAATTTCTTTCCATTCCCTCCATTTTTGCATACCGCTAAGAAAAACTTTGCCAAACTTTCAATTTCTCAATCTAAATTTCATTACAGACTTTCAGTTCACTAAATTTTAGTTTCCCAAATCTTCCTCTTTTGAAATATAAAAATTCTTCGCCAAAAGCTTTCATTGCCTTTGGTGTCCCCATTATAGTCGTCCCCATTCCGGTCATCCTTGTTGTAGCTTATCAGTGGAAACAAATCGATAGCCTTCACCGCCGTTAAACCAAGTTCCCACTGTAGTTATCGGTATTACGACGATGTTTCATTCCAGATTTGCTATTTAGACTTGAGAAAAGTACATTAAAAAAAATATGTTTTATCTGCGAAACCATAAATATTCAATATAGATTCGGTTTGCAAGACATATTAAATTGAATATTAATGGTAATTCATTATGTTTCAAACAATTACTAGATGATGCGTTTAAATTGATTTAAATTGTATGGCTATTATTAGAGAAAAGAGGCATGTTGCAAATACATTTGTACTGTATCCATTATTTTGTATACAAGTCGGCTAACACATAGTTTGAGTAAACATGTTCATTTATTTCATAATGAAATCAATTAAAGGACAAAATAACAATGGCATCAAATACTTAATTTACGTATAGACCGTGATAAGGTAAACCTTATATATGAATTAGTAGTCCTAATATATCTCAGATCCATCGTTGAATTTACCGAGTCAAAAGGCATTATCCATTATATATTTGAATATGTGCATCGTTGGTTTAAAAAAATAGAATAGATGTACATCTAGCATCACTATGTGAAGAGGACCAGATCTAAGTTAAAAAAAGTTATCATGTTACACACACACATTCACACACACATGTGTGTGTAACAATGCTTTAGATTTAATGAAACAATACTATATCCTCAACTGTCACTTGTATCTTTTCTAATTTCTGCTAATTGAAAATGAAAATAATGTGTTATACAACAAGAAACAAACAAATATAAGGAAGAGTATATAATGTTGTAGAGTCACTATTTCTCTTTATCAATGTAGAGTATATAATGTTGTAAATTAAATTGTAGTGTAGAGTATATAACGTTTTAAATGAAATTGTTGTATAAAATGTATGTAAAATGTGTACATATAAACTAACTATGAATCAAATTCTTCATATATAACTATGTAAGTTTGTTATATACTCTGGCTTTGAACTAACTGTGTATATATTATACGAAATGGGTATACAACATATGAATACAAGTATGCACTGTGAATTAACTGAGTATATAACTTCATATGTTATATACTCTGAATGTGTCACTGTGAGTTATAAATGAACTAAGTATATAGCATGGAAATATTACAATGCTTTACACTTAAAGAAGTGCCCATGCACATTTGCACCAAACGAATAATTACATGGTCCAAAATTGTTGTCCGCATCAATGATATTCCTTTCAATCCCACAAGAACCAGTCTGGTATGGTTATTAGAAATACAAAATATGCTTATTTTCCACATATTGATTTCTATTTACAACACCAGATAAACGTTAGGTTAGTTGGTAAATGTTGGAAATGAATCAAACTTAGACGAAGTGATTTGTAATATTACATTTTATTTTTACTTTACTCCACTCGTGACCCATCCTACGCATTTGTAAGTAAATTAAACCGAATTTGTAGTAAGTTTAGAGTAGAGTTTGCACTACCAATGCAGACTTTAGTTTGCAACAATAGTTGCCACCATTTGCACTCGGTACATACTAAAGGTTGCGCTGCCAGTGCAAACTTATTTGCAAAGCTCAAAGCTGGCATTGGTAGTGCAAATAAGCATCTAATAAGCATTTATTTTCTTTTATTTTTACCTGCAAATCTATCCACTATTGTTTTAAGCTTAGTTAGTTGTAAAATGATTTTATTTATATAAGTAGTTTAGTTAGCAATATGTGCATATCAATTTTATTTTTGTGGTATACAAAGAGTAGCTTGTTGTATAGTATAAGAATTTATAGATGACATCAAAACATGAACATGAAAAATTGATATTAGTATATTTAAAATTGAAATTGTGCTTTCGACTATAGTTTTAAAGTTAGATTTGTTAACTTGCTTAGATAAATTATCAATTTACTTTTAAATGTTCATTTTTGTTTAGCATTTTCCAAAAATAAGAATCTAATTTTTTTAAGGTAGGAAGTTGTCAATTCGTATAAGATTTATAGCATTAATCTTTTACAAAGTTAAATTTATTTAAGATTTTTTACTGAAAAAGTTGATATTTAGTATTGTTAGATAAATTTATAAATTATCGATGTATACAAAAAGATAAGAAATTTATCTAGTCTATCAAGTTATTTATTTATAAGTTTTCACTAAAAGAGATGATATTTTATCTTTTACGACTTTAACAAAAAACATAACAATTATGTTTATAAAGTAATTTATCTTATATCATTTATCTTTTAAATTTAAAGATAAGTAATTATCAACTTCTTTAAACCAAATTATCTTGTCTATATAGTTCAAACCGAATTTTTTTCGTTTCAAAAGAGATAATTTAATAGATTACTGTGAAGCACATTCAGAACAAGATGATATAGGTGTGACCTGTTTGCACTATTTTCCACTATAGTGACATATTTATGTAACTACATTAAAAAATAAGGTAATAGTTATGTGCCTTAGATAATTGGATAGTTTCATGTGAAGATTCAATATTTTTCCTTAATAACTATATCATTCATAGCAAAAAAGCAATTTCTTAGTTTTTTTAATAAATAAATAAAGCAGGCTAGATTTAAATTACTAAAGTAGAACTTTGAAGTGCTCAGCCAGTTTAAAAATCTAAACATGTTTCTTTATATAAACAAAAGTTTAAAGTTAAAAAAGGGATGTTTCTTTTGAGTTTTCTTGAGTGTGAGACTTGCATTGTAACATGCATATGCATCTGCTTACATTACTTGCATTTAGCTGTTAGTGTATAAAGATTTATAGTCAATCAGACAGGGCATAGAAACAATTACTTATACTTTAGCTATTTGTTTTCAAGTAGATTTTCCAATATATATATTTGTGTGTTTACCAGAGGCATCCCTCTCTTTTATGTGTTTCAAATCTAAAATTTTCTATAGCTGTCATGAAAATATGTTTCAACTTTTATATGTATCCATGAAATTGTCTACCATTTGCATTTTGATGTGCTTTATATATGGCGAATGGAAGTGTTGTTCTATCAGAATATTTACAACGTGGAAAGAATTCAAACACAGGAGTAGTTATTTTATTTTTACTAGCTAATATACCATAATTGGTTTTACATATTCAGGCACTTCAAGTTGAAAAATGTGTCAGCATAAATACACTTATTACAAAATTAGCAACACGAAACATTGCAAGCTGGCAAGAAAGGTTAGTAGAGCCCTCCATAAGGTTATCCCATATGAGAAGTTGTGTTGATGTATGGGCAATGAATGTTGTTCCTTTCCTCAAAGAAACCAGTAACTCTTGGTGTGTTATATGACAGAGGTCTTATTGGACATTATCATGATTGGTATGCTTATATTTGAACTTCAATTTCTTTCTATTTCTTTAGTAGCTTTATATTGCATGCACTGTTTTTATTTGCGTTAGTATACTCAGTCCATGGTGCATGTGTCAGTCATAATGGTGGGGCATTTGTTTATGATGATGTTGTAACAAAATATTTGATTGGTTGTTGCAGGTGTGAGCCTTTTCCATCGTACCCTCGAACCTATGATTTGATCCATGTAGCAGGAATCAACTCCCTTATAAGAGATCCAACAACTGGCAACACTAGGTAACTAAATGAAAATAAATTTATTCAGTGCTTATTCTCAATCTTATATTGTAAATAATTAATATACCATAAGTGATCACCGAGTTTAGTTCACATCAGTAATTAACTGAAGTAGATTTTCCTACTTATTATCAATCATATTTATGAGCACAATTGATTGCATGCATAAACTCAGCGCATGCACACAGTACATACCATGCTCGTAACCTAACCGATAATGGCAATGTGAGGAGCATGAGTTTATTTCTCCTTAAAGAATATGATAAAAGTTGGGTGCAATGCAGTTTACATTTGAATAACATTCCTCTTTTAATTTATGTTCAGACTTAACGTTGAAAGTTTTAGATATGTTGTTTGCAGTTTGAGTATTGGAACACTTTCTTTCTCTCTATTTATAGACAATTTGAGAATAGGCAACGTCATTTGAAACTCTACCTTCCCTCTCTTTTTGGGCTTTACTCTGATTACTCTAACTCAGGTATGTTATTTTTTCGTTAGGCATGATTTAATCAATTCAACAAGTTTTGCATTATTTTATCTTTGCTAGACTAATTGCTTTAGTATATTTACCACTCCAATCGATTGGTATTTGTTTAACTCCACTATTAAGATTTTGATAGTATTTTATGGATTTCATATGTTAATTAATTTCTAGAAGGTGCTTCCTTTATCTTTAGTAGGATTATAAAGAAAGGACAATTTGATTTGGAAATTTTATGCGGTTTTTTCTAGTACATAGGGTAACTTGTGAACCTGTAGAATCAGAAGATGACTCTTAATTGGTCTAGTTATTTACCTATTAGAAACTGTGCTTCCTGAAACTGAAGGCGATTTATAAATATTGCCAATGATTTTGTTGAATTTGTTAGTTTCATCCCTCAATTTAATGAATATTATAATTTCATGTTGACTCAAATTCAAAGCAGTTTCGGGAATATTAAAAATGAAAGGTAATGTCACTTCATAGTGGAATTTTTGAAAGACTGAAAGGTTGTATTTGCATTTATTTTATGTTGGACTGGCATGTTGTAAGCATATATATATATATATATATATATATATAGCTTTCATTATTGTACTGAATGTAAGCAAGAAGAAAATTGCAGTTTACTTTTGTAGCCAACAGAACTGGTATCAGAGCGAGCATGAACTCCGGCATTGTTCAACAACAAATACCCAGGTTAACAAAAGATAATTATGGTTCCTGGTCAATCCAAATGAAGGCTTTGTTTGGATCCTTAGATCTTTGGGAAACTGTCACAGATGTTTTTTTGGAACCCACCGCTGGAGAAGAGGCTGCATACACAGAGCAGAGAAAGAGGATTCTTAAGGAGCAGAGAATGAAGGATAAAAAGGCCCTATTTACACTCTATCAAGGACTAGATGAGGCTACATTTGAAAAGGTTGCCGAAGCAACAACAAGCAAACAAGCATGGGAAATCCTTGCTACCATCTACAAAGGTGATGATCGAGTAAAGCGAGTTCGTCTACAAGCATTACAGAGCGAGTTTGAAGCACTTCATATGAAAGATGGAGAATCAGTGTCAGACTACTTCTCACGTTTGTTAGTTGTTGTAAATGGCTTGATAAGAAACAATGAGAAAATTGACGACATCCGCGTCATCGAAAAGGTGCTTCGATCTCTTTCCTCTAAATTTGAGCATGTGGTTGTAGCTATCGAAGAATCTAAAGATTTGGAGAAGCTTACAATTGACGAATTGTTGGGTTCGCTTCAAGTGCATGAGCAAAGAATGCAAAAGAATTCAAATCAAGCACCACTAGAACAAGCATTAGAGTCAAAGCTGATGCTAAATGATCAAAGAAGATCTAGCTACAGCCGAGGCCGTGGTAGAGGTCGAGGTCGTGGTGTCTTTCAACGATCAAGTCAAGATCATCATAATCAAGGTTTTAGAGGTCGAGGACGTGGAGGCTACCGTGGCAGAGGAAGAGTCCATGCACATGAAACTGCAAAAAAGTTACAGTGCCATAAATGCGGGAAATTTGGACATTACGCTGTTGATTGTTGGAGCAAAAATGATGAACAAGCTAACGTTGCAGAAACATCAAATGATGGAGGTAACGATACCATACTACTTTTTGCTCAAGATGATTCAAACATTCAATATGATACTTGGTATTTTGATTCTGGTGCGAGCAATCATATGTGTGGTAAGAAAAACTTATTTGCAAAACTTATAGAAGGAGTTCATGGAACCGTGAATCTTGGAGACTCCTCCAAACTTTCTGTTGAAGGCAAAGGTACAATACAGTTTGATTTAAAAGATGGCAAGAAAGGTTATATTTCTGATGTATATTATGTTCCCAACATGAAAAGCAATATTCTAAGTATTGGACAGCTTTTGGAGAAAGGATACAACATACACATGGCAGACAATTCACTTACTTTGAGAGATAGATCCGGAAGAATTGTAGTTCATGTTCCAATGACCAGCAATCGCATGTTTTCACTGCATCTCAACAACGAATCCGAAAAGTGTCTTTATGGACATAAGCAAGATGAGTCATGGAAATGGCACCTTCGCTTGGGACATCTTTATTTTGGTGGTCTAAAGTTGCTGTCTTCATCAAATTTGGTGCATGGATTGCCAATGATTGAAGCGCCAAAAGACACTTATGAAGAATGCATACTTAGCAAGCATTCAAGACTTCCTTTCTCAAGTGGCAGATCTTGGAAAGCTACAGCACCATTACAACTTGTGCATACTGACATATGTGGACCAATAGAGCCTGCATCATTAGGAGGTAATAAATACTTTATCACTTTCATTGATGATTATAGTCGAAAACTTTGGGTTTATTTTCTTAAAGAAAAATCTGCTGCCTTGAACGTATTCAAAGTCTTTAAAGCACTTGCTGAAAATGAATCTGGTCATAAGCTTGTATCTCTTCGTTCCGATCGTGGTGGCGAGTACACTTCAAAAGCATTTGACGAGTATTGCAAGGAACATGGCGTAAAGCATCAATTTACCGCTGCGTACACCCCGCAACAAAACGGAATTGCTAAAAGGAAGAACCGAACAATTTTAAATATGACTAGAACTATGCTTAAAGAGAAAGGGCTGCCAAAACATTTCTGGGCGGAAGTAGTAGCATGCTCAGCATATAATCTCAATCGTTGTCCTACCAAAAGTGTCAAACACATGACACCTCAAGAAGCATGGAGCGGCTACAAACCAAGTGTTGCACACCTAAGGATTTTCGGTTGTGTTGCATACTCACACATACCAAAATCCAATAGAAAGAAGTTGGATGATCATGGTGAAAAATGCATTTTTCTTGGGTATAGTGAGAACTCAAAGGCATACAAGCTTTACAGTCCACTAACAAAGAAGTTGGTGATTAGTAGAGATGTTATATTTAATGAAAATGAAACTTGGAATTGGAGTGATGATGTGAAGGTTAATCAAAACCAACCTGCACTGGAAAACTCAGAAGAGCCCCTTGCTGAAATTCAACAGGTGACACCATTGTCTCCTCAAACAGCCTCTCCAAGAAGTAACTCTCCATCTATTGGAGAAAGCAGCAACGAAGTTTCAAGGCAGCAAAGTCCAGTCAAAATGAGAAGCTTGAAGGATATTTATGAGCAGACAGAGAATAATGAAGCAAATAATCTTTTTTGCTTGTATGCCGATCAAGAGCCTCTTACTTTAAGCAGTAAGAGAAGATTGTTGGCGAATGGCAATGAAGGAGGAAATGCAAGCTATTGAGAAAAATAAAACCTGGGAGTTGACAACACTTCCAACAAGACAAAAGGCTATTGATGTTAAGTGGGTTTACAAAATTAAGCGTAATGCAAATGGTGAAATTTCTCGATATAAGGCAAGGCTTGTAGCTAAAGGCTATAAACAAAAATATGGAATTGACTATGAAGAGGTATTTGCACCGGTTGCAAGACTTGACACGATAAGACTATTGATCGCTCTTGCTGCTCAAAATAATTGGAAAATATATCAACTCGATGTCAAATCGGCTTTTCTCAATGGAACTCTTGAGGAAGAAGTATATATCCAGCAACCAGAAGGTTTTGTGGTAGAAGGAGAGGAAAGCAAGGTATATCATCTAAAAAAGGCATTATATGGTTTGAAGCAGGCACCGAGAGCTTGGAATGCACGACTTGATAGATATCTTCATCAAAATGAGTTCACAAAATGTCCATATGAGCATGCTGTGTATATAAAGAAAAATCATGTTGGCCATTTGTTGATAGTTTGCATATACGTTGATGACTTGCTATGCACAGGAAGCAGTGTTGAAATGCTCATGGAGTTTAAACAATCAATGTTTGAGGAGTTTGAGATGACGGACAGCAGACTAATGTCTTAATTTCTTGGCATTGAAGTGAAACAAATGGAAGATGGAATATATATATCTCAAAAAAGGTACATGAATGAGATCCTGAAAAAATTCAATACGATAAATTGCAAACATGTGAATTTTCCGATAGCAGCAGGAACAAAGTTATCAAGAAAAGAAAATGAAGTTCAGGTGGACTCGACTCTTTTCAAGAGTTTGGTCGGCAGTTTGAGGTACTTGACGATCACAAGGCCTGATATTGTGTATGGAGTTGGAATCGTAAGTCGCTACACGGATACACTGAACAAGTCGCATTGGTTAGCTGCAAAAAGAATCTTGAGATATATCAAAGGCACTCTCAATCATGGTCTTCTCTATCGCTGCAGTGAAAATGCAAAGCTAATAGGTTATTCGGATAGTGATTGGGGAGGTGACAAAGATGAAAGGAAAAGCACAACAGGTTATGTATTCTATTTTGGATCAACTGCATTTTCTTGGACTTCGAAAAAACAAAGTGTTGCGGCGTTATCTTCATGCGAAGCTGAGTACGTGGCACTCTCATCAACTGTTTGTGAGGCTATTTGGTTGAGAAATATTTTGACAGAGCTGGATGTTCCGCAAGAGGAGGCGACTGTGATATGTGTAGACAACAAATCGGCTATTCAACTAGCGAAAAATCCGGTGCATCATGGAAGAAGTAAGCACATTGATACTCGGTTTCATTTCCTTCGAGATCATGTGAAACGGAAAACAATAGAGCTGCAATACTGCCACACTACGGAGCAAGCAGCCGATATATTTACAAAGCCAGTTTCAGGTGAAACCTTCTTAAAACTAAGAGACATGCTGGGAATGAAGCAGCTTTGATTTGAAGGGGGGCTGTGTTGACTCAAATTCAAAGCAGTTTCGGGAATATTAAAAATGAAAGGTAATGTCACTTCATAGTGGAATTTTTGAAAGACTGAAAGGTTGTATTTGCATTTATTTTATGTTGGACTGGCATGTTGTAAGCATATATATATATATATAGCTTTCATTATTGTACTGAATGTAAGCAAGAAGAAAATTGCAGTTTACTTTTGTAGCCAACATTTCATTCATGCTTTTTTGGCTTAATATGCCCCCTTGCGGTTCCAGATTTGCATGAGGCTTATAGGAAACAAGAACATAGGTTGCGTTTTGAAACAATACATTAAATAAGGTATGTATCATATATGCTTATTGTTTCATGCTTTAACAGTGCATATAAAGGTTTTTGTCATCATAGGATATACACAACATTTTAGTTGGTCAACATTAAAGCAGCTCATCAGCTATATTATTGTCTGCAACCTTGGCTAGGTTACTAGTAATTATTGGTTTAACTGTGTGTTGGAGAAACATTTTGAACTCACAATGTATTGTTGAAACTATTACTAAAAGTAGGGTTAAAATGACATCTCATATAAATTATCTAATAAATTTGGAAAAGTTGTTTGGATTCCAGTAGTGGATTTTTTGAGGGTGTTGTGAACAGTTTGACACTGGCTGTCATTTTGACTTTGAGCTTTCTTTGCTTACCTTCTCTAACTTATATTCTTTTATTAGCTATAGCTAATTTCACCTATTTAATCCATGTGTTATATATATTTTTCATAGTATAATGCTTCTCTTATGTCCATGCTTTACTATATAAATATATGACTGCCATATGTTGAGCTGATTTGGTTTGTTAAATAATAATTATATGTGTTAGCTTGTATGGTTTGTTCACACTTTGGAGTGAAATGTAAATATATTTTTATAAATATAAATGTGTAGTGTGTGTTTATAGTCAAGTTTGTTCTGTTGTGTATTTCATGCAAGCGTACATATGAGTTTTTGTGAGGCTGGGTAGTGTGTGTTTGCAAAGATATGTACATGCAGCCATGTATGTGCTTGTATGTTATAATGTACCTTGTGTTGTTACCTTTGCTGTGTATTCACTGCGTGTATAGAGTAAGGGTTGTGGCTGTGTTAATTATCTATATTTATTCATAATCATAAATGTGCCCTGTTTTGTTCATAAAATGTTGGGTCTTGTACATGAATGGACACATTTAGTTGTGAATATACCTGGGTTGCAGCACTTTCTATTTTATCATCTCTGTTTCATAGCCTGGGTTGTGAATATATCTAGGTTAATCGTAATTTATCATCTATTGGAAGTTTATTTCCAAGTGAAGAAATAGAAGAAACGGTATTAGGAATAAAACTTGTATGCAAATTTTATAAGTGTAAACAAAAATGCCCTTAACATCACTTGGTTTGTATATGTTAAACTTGTAGGATCTAGATTAACCCTTTGGGGGGGGGGGTGTGTGTGAATAGGGTGATAGCAAATTTTCTCGATTTAAACACAGAAAAAAACTGCAGAAATAAATATGCTGAAAAGTAAATCACACACAAATTTACCTAGCTTCGACAACCCCTGCCTACTGCTGCATTCCTAGATTTCTATTAGAATTAAATAGTCTCCCGCTTACAAACACTCTAACAGACTTGCAAACCCTGCTCCCGCTTACAAACACTCTAATAGACTCGCAACCCCTGCTCCCGCCTATAGAGTTTTGCAAACTCGCAAACCCTTGCTCCCGTCTATAGAGTTTTGCAAACTCGCACACCCTGCTCACCGAACTAATTCTAACTAGACAATCTGACACTACCTACAACCTAGGTGGTGATTTTACCAATTCTTTGACTCGAAAAGAAAAACTAAAAACAAACTTAAAAACAGTTTAAGACTAAGAACCCTATTTGAATATAAACCCAAAAACTAAAGCCCTTTTTAACAAATAAGGCCGGTCACAATTTATTTTCTGCCCGTTCTCTTTTCTATGGTTTGTGAAGATGACGGCCATTCCTCTTTCTGAAATTAGGGCTTCGGCTCTTGCGAAAATTAGGGCTTTGATTCTTCGTTCGATCTGATTTGTGTTGCTCTTGCTCGCTTGCGTTGCTCTTGCTCGCTGCTTCGCTTATGATTGATTCTCTGGTTTGCGTTGCTCCTCTGTTGATCGAGTTCATTGTTGCTTAGGTATGTAGTTTCCCTATTTGTGCTTTTATGATTTCTCGTATTCAAACTCGATGCTCTAACTTGCCGATGATAATTGATATTTATAGTAGATGAATTCCTTGAATTAGTTCGTATCAATTCGATACTTTCCTAATTTTTAATTGTCTGATGCGCACGGCTTTCCTGATATATTTTTAACTTGATATGCACGGCCTTGATTTTGTAGCGTTCGATTTTCTCTTGATTGATACGGCAGAAACTTTCCTATTTTACTTTGCTTTGACTTTTTCAAAGATATATTTGCGTTGAATTCTGACTTCGGCTTGATGCAGTAACTTGGTCAATTTTGAATTTGGCTTGAGATCATTGATCTGCATTTCTTTATTTCTTATGAAGCTCTGCTGGCTTTGCATTGCTGTGCATACTTGTATTCATGTGCCACTGTTTATTCACCTTGATTCTGCATCACTTGTAGCTTGCTGTATATATGAACTTGCATTGCTTCGAGTTGTATTTATAGCACTTTCTGTTGCTTTCATGTACACTGCATAGTGTTCGAGACTTGTTTCTTTGATGTTGTTTATGTTTGCATTGTATCACTGCACTGACTGGTGGATTGAACTTCATGTACCCAATTGACGTTCTGTTCATCTGCATGTAGTTGGTTGTTTGCACTCATGTATGCATATTGGCTTGTTAGTTTTTGTGAGTGATCTTGTTGCACTTTGGTCTGCTATCATGTTTGCTGTGATGTCATATATGCACTATGTTTCACTTGGTCGTCTCTTTTCTTTGTTGGCACTGGCTGTTGTCTTTGCGGTCTTCTCATTCATGTGTGTCTGTTCGAGTTCATTCATATTGTGTTCCCCATTCACTGTTGCCTGGTTTTAGTCTTGTTTCATGTTTGAACATAGCTTTCATATTGTTGTGTCACTCTTCATGTTGTTCAACACATGATGCTAGTTTGAGGCTGTGCTTGCACACCATGTTGCATGCATTGAGTAACTGGTTTTGGTCGAGACTTGAACTTTTGACTTGGTCATCTTGTACTTCTTGATGCACTTGTCCATTTCAGTTTTCACAGTTTCTCCATTCATTTTGCATACTGGGTTGACTGTTGCACGTGTGTTGTTCACCATGTTGCATTCATGCCGTTGTTCTGGCCTTGTACCTGTAGTTGTATTCATGTACACTACTGCCTTGAACTTCTGGTTGGTCACTGTTGCATTTTTCATTTGAGTAGCTGAACTTGTTGTCTTGTGCATTGCCACACTGAACTGGATTCATCTCATGTTGCAGCTGGTCTTTGCATCCATTCATGTTGATATTTGAAATTTAACTTGAGTTGAATCCAGTTTCAAAACTCGGGTTTGACCTTGTGCTCGTGTCGTAATTTCAAATATATTGCACGTGAGTTGAACCCGGCTTTTCATTTGGGTTTGACCTATGCTCACTTGTCCCTGTAGCATTATCAAGTGTATATCGACGTGCACGGCCTTGTGGCATATACAGTGATACACTGTGCATGTCACATTATTCGTGTGTGATGAATTCAAATGTAAATGATGACAAACAACCCAAATAACTGAGGCAAATCATATTTTCAAAAATCCATATTTTATTTTATATTGCAAATTTTTTTTTTCAATTTTACTGCGTTAGTGAATTTTTTTTGCAGATTTCTCAGATGCTGGATTATAACTAGAATGAAATTGAAGATAAACTACGAGTATGAGTGATATGTAGTGAGGCATTTATGTAAATTGAATTGTGATGTAATTACAATCAAAATTGTATATGTATAGTGAGAGCTTGAATTTGTACTATTCAAAATTGTAATAAATATTTGTTTGAAGAAAATTTCTGTTTGAATTCAAATTCTGTGTAACTTATTTTATTCATCAAATATTTATTTAATTTATGAAAAAACAAAATAGTACATTACCAAATACATTTAACTGAATATATATGTTTATTATCATCAAACAAAAACATATAAGCGCATATTCAACATTCTCCCCCTTTTGATGATAACAAACATATATTTAAGATTTTGACTGTGTTAAATTTATTTGATCAATGATATACACTAATTGCTCCTCCTATTTAAATGCTTCCTCTCTACATGATGCTCTCCTTACCTATATGCATATAAATAGAAATATATAAATGAGCCTAGATGCAAATGGAAAATTATTTGACCTTTGCTTGATTTTATTTGACAAAATCTTAACTTTTCTCTCCCCCTTTTATTATCAGCAAAAGAATAATAGTGTTAGAGAAAATTGTGTCAACTTGTGGTAAATTTATATCAGGAATTTGAATATCTACTAATCATGCATAACCGTTAGGACTTTTAAATGAGATTAGTAGTATTCCAATTTAATTTTAAAAATGAAATCAAGTATCTTCTAACCACGGATGACCGTGAGGACTTTTAAATGGGATTAGAATCAACTTGTTTATTTAATCAATTAATTTTGATATGTGTTCCATACATGCATAACCGTAAGGAGTTTTAAATGAGCATGGAAGCACATAATTAAAAATCCAAGTAATTCACCCATGCATAACCGTGAGGACTTTTAAATGAGAGTGAATACTTTGGATATTTATTTATTTTTACAAAAAAATGTGAAATGAAAAACAAATGATCCCTGATTATAGTACCACATATCGACAAACTATATTTAAGATTTGATAAACAATGGTGGATAGAAATATGATAGATATAGAAATGGTTATGGAATCTTTACCCAACAAAAAGTTTTATAACCTTGTTTGAATTCCTAAAGAAATTTTCCAAATATACTCTCTTGAGTAATGTATGTTAAATATCAACACTTATCACCTTTTCAATCACTATTTATCTTTTTGATAATTAATAGGGAGTTGGATTAGTCAAAATTTGTCATTTAAAATCAAATAAAAATGACTAATCTGAAAATATGGTCAACAAATGATTTTCTCGAAGGGGTTATATGAGAAAAATTTCTGCTATTTCAAAATTATTTAAAATGAAAAAATATGCAGATATTTTCTTTGAAAAACGATGCAGTTACTAAATGTCTCACCATAAATCATGTTCAACTAGTAAGTTTTCTGTCAACTAGATTACCAGCATGATCTGCATCTGAATTTCTCTTTCACTTCAAAATATCACTTACTAAAATTTGATAAACCAGACCAAGAAGTATGCACAAAAAAACTCAAACTCAATTTTTACAGCATTCTTGAATTTGAATTGAAGTCTTGTAAATAATCAGAAACTGTGAATATAGAGTTAGCCAAAAATATTATCATCCAGCAAAACACTATGTTTAATCCAAACGAATATATATGAAGTAAATCAAAGAATAGTGTTTTTGGCATAAATGTAATTGACCAACTATGTTGAACAAGTTAGAATAAAAAACATCATCTTTACAACATCTCAATATTGGCTGATTTAATTCAGAGTACGGTGCAGATTATCACATTTGATATATCGATAAATATACCTTCACCTGTTTTACCTTTACGATAATTTTTCGTGGTTGTCCATTGTGATTCTGTCACCTTTAGACTAGGCAAAGGATCTTTGCTTTGTTGCCCGTTGTGTTTCTGAAACAGCCAAAATCCAGAGAACACTGTTGTTGTTCCTTAGCCTGCCACCATACCTACACGATGAAAGATTTTTGTGACCTATTTTTTTTTATAGGTCCATGGTTGTTAGTGGAAGAAGCATTGTGAATAAACAAACCCTTTGGAACCCAAACTTGTTTTGTCATTTCATTCTTGTTCCAATAGACATGAAATTTGTTTGTAGAATTCTTAGGAACCCAAACTTGTATAAATTTTGTGTTCTTGTTCCTATGACTACAATTTTCAACATGATGTCCAATTATTTCACATCTATCAAAGACACTCTTACCTTTTGCATTACCATCAACTTGTGTTTTCCCAAAACCTAGTCCTTTTCTGTTGTTAGCAAAAATTTGATTTTCCAATAGCATGTTGAAAGATTTTTCGCCTCTTGAAAAGTTATTCAAAGATTTCTCAAGATTTTGGACTTTGGTTTTTAGTGTTGTGTTTTCAGTGACAAGTGAGGTGCATCTATTTATAAAATCTTTTTTCCTAGTATCAATGGTTACCTTAAGATTCAAGTTTTCTTTTTCAAGATTCTCAAAGCTATTCTTAAGTCTTGATAATTCTGAATCTAAAATTTTGCATTTTTTACAGTCTAGGCTTTGAATATTTTAAAGTTCAGTTTCTAACCTAAAATTTTCACGAGCAAGTTCTCTCCTATCAGATTTCAGTTTTTCAATTTTAGTCAACTTCTTTAGTAAGATCAAGACACATAAAAACAAGTTCTTTATAAGAATAGTCACCTCCCTCACTAGATTCCTCTGAGCTTGCTTCTGAATCAGATTTTGCCATAAAACACGAGTTAGCCTCCTCTGAGCTACTGTTTGAAACTTCCTCTCCTTCTTCATCATCCCATGTCGCTGCAAAGGCCTTCATCTTCTTTTTCTTTCCTTTGTTGTTTTTGAGAAGTGGGCATTATTGTTTGAAGTGGCTAGATTTGTTGCAGTTAAAGCACGTCAATTCATCATCGGAATTGTTAGAATCTCTTGACCTATTACCATTTGTTTTCTTCTTGCGTGGCTTGAATCTTGACCATTTTCTAAGATTATTGACAGCCATTGCAAGCTCTTCAATTGGATCTTCTTCTTCTTCATCGCTCTCTTCTTTCCTCTTTAAGGCAATCGTCTTCTTCTTTGGTTCGGAGTTGTTGCGTTCCTCTTTTGCTTTTAGCTCAAGCTCACATGTCATCAAGTTGCCGATCAACTCCTCCATGCTTAGTTTACTCAGATCTTTCGATTGTTGTATTACCGTGACTTTTGCCTCAAAGTTCATTGGTAAAACTCGTAGCACCTTCCTCACAAGCTCTACCTCAGTGAATACCTTCCCAAGTGCTCTAGCGTTGTACACCAAAGTTGAAAAGCGTCCAAACATGTCCTTTATGCTCTCGCCTTTGTCCATCACAAAGTTCTCGTATTCATTGTTGAATAGAGCTGGACGAGACTCCTTGACTTGAGAAGTTCCTTCATGTGTCACCTCCAAGGTATGCCAAATTTCCTGTGCAGTTTTACAATGAGAAATTCTATTAAATTCAGTTTTATCAAGAGCACAGATCAAAGCATTCATGGCTTTAACATATGTAGTTTTTAATCTCTTATCGTTAGCATCCCACCTATCCTTAGGTTTAGGAATCTCAGTATCACCAACAGTTATAGTGGGAGATTTATAGCCAGTTTCAATAATATCCCAAACATCATAGTCAACAGAACTAAGATAAATACCCATCCTAACTTTTAATTAAGCATAATCATTCCCGTTAAACATGGGTGGCCTAACAATAGATTGCCCCTCAGAAAAAGCATTACTTTGTGGATTCATGACTCTAGAGTTAAAGAAAAATACCGTGCTCTGATACCACTTGTAGGATCTAGATTAACCCTAGAGGGGGGGTGAATAGGGTTATAGCAAATTTTCTCGATTTAAACACAGAAACAAACTGCAGAAATAAATATGATGAAAAGTAAATCACACACAAATTTACCTAGCTTCGGCAACCCCTGCCTACTGCTGCATTCTCAGATTTCTATTAGAATTAAACAGTCTCCTGCTTATAAACACTCTAACAGACTCGCAAACCCTGCTCCCGCTTACAAACACTCTAATAGACTCGCAACCCCTGCTCCCGCCTATGGAGTTTTGCAAACTCGCAAACCCTTGCTCCCGCCTATAGAGTTTTGCAAACTCGTACACCCTGCTCACTGAATTAATTCTAACTAGACAATCTGACACTACCTACAACCTAGGTGGTGATTTTACCAATTCTTTGACTCGAAAAGAAAAACTAAAAACAAACTTAAAAACAATTTAAGACTAAGAACCCTATTTGAATATAAACCCAAAAACTAAAGCCCTTTTTAACAAATAAGGCCGGTCCAATTTATTTTCTGCCCGTTCTCTTTTCTCTGGTTTGTGAAGATGACGGCCATTCCTCTTTCTGAAATTAGGGCTTCGGCTCTTGCGAAAATTAGGGCTTTGATTCTTCGTTCGATCTGATTTGTGTTGCTCTTGCTCGCTTGCGTTGCTCTTGCTCGCTGCTTCGCTTATGATTGATTCTCTGGTTTGCGTTGCTCCTCTGTTGATCGAGTTCGTTGTTTCTTAGGTATGTGGTTTCCCTATTTGTGCTTTTATGATTTCTCATATTCAAACTCGATGCTCTAACTTGCGGATGATGATTGATATTTATAGGAGATGAATTCCTTGAATTTGTTCGTACCAATTCGATACATTCCTAAATTTCAATTGCCTGATGCGCACGGCTTTCCTGATATATTTTTAACTTGATGCGCACGACCTTGATTTTGTAGCGTTCGATTTTCTCTTGATTGATACGGTAGAAACTTTCCTATTTTACTTTTCTTTGACTTTTTCAAAGATATATTTGCGTTGAATTCTGACTTCGGCTTGATGCAGTAACTTGGTCAATTTTGACTTCGGCTTGAGATCATTGATCTGCATTTCTTTATTTCTTATGAAGCTCTGCTGGCTTTGCATTGCTGTGCATACTTGTATTCATGTCCCACTGCTTGTTCACCTTGATTCTGCATCACTTGTAGCTTGCTGTATATACGAACTTGCATTGCTTCGAGTTGTATTTATAGCACTTTCTGTTGCTTTCATGTACACTGCATAGTGTTCGAGACTTGTTTCTTTGATGTTGTTTATGTCTGCATTGTATCACTGCAGTGACTGGTGGATTGAACTTCATGTACACAATTGACGTTCTGTTCATCTGCATGTAGTTGGTTGTTTGCATTCATGTCTGCATATTGGCTTGTTAGTTTTCATGAGTGATCTTGTTGCACTTTGGTCTGCTGTCATGTTTGCTGTGATGTCATATATGCACTGTGTTTCACTTGGTCGTCTCTTTTCTTTGTTGGCACTAGCTGTTGTCTTTGCGGTCTTCTCATTCATGTGTGTCTGTTCGAGTTCATTCATATTGTGTTCCCCATTTACTGTTGCTTGGTTTTAGTCTTGTTTCATGTTTGAACATAGCATTCATATTGTTGTGTCACTCTTCATGTTGTTCAACACATGATGCTAGTTTGAGGCTGTGCTTGCACACCATGTTGCATGCATTGAGTAACTGGTTTTGGTCGAGACTTGAACTTTTGACTTGGTCATCTTGTACTTCTGGATGCACTTGTCCATTTCAGTTTTAACAGTTGCTCCATTCATTTTGCATACTGGGTTGACTGTTGCACGTGTGTTGTTCACCATGTTGCATTCATGTCGTTGTTCTGGCCTTGTACCTGTAGTTGTATTCATGTACACTACTGCCTTGAACTTCTGGTTGGTCACTGTTGCATTTTTCATTTGAGTAGCTGAACTTGTTGTCTTGTGCATTGCCACACTGAACTTGATTCATCTCATGTTGCAGCTGGTCTTTGCATCCATTAATGTTGATGTTTGAAATTTCACTTGAGTTGAATCCAGTTTCAAAACTCGGGTTTGACCTTGTGCTCGTTTCTTAATTTTAAATATATCGCACGTGAGTTGAACCTGGCTTTTCATTTGGGTTTGACCTGTGCTGACTTGTCCCTGTAGCATTATCAAGTGTATATCGATGTGCACGGCCTTGTGGCATGTACAGTGATACACTGTACATTGTTCGTGCGTGATGAATTCAAATGTAAATGATGACGAACAACCCAAATAACTGAGGCAAATCATATTTTCAAAAATCCATATTTTATTTTATATTGCAAAAATATTTCTTTTTCAATTTTACTGCGTTAGTGAATTTTTTTTGCAGATTTCTCAGATGCTGGATTATAACTGGAATGAAATTGAAGATAAACTATGAGTGTGAGTGATATGTAGTGAGGCATTTATGTAAATTGAATTGTGATGTAATTACAATCAAAATTGTATATGTATAGTGAGAGCTTGAATTTGTACTATTCAAAATTGTAATAAATATTTGTTTGAATAAAATTTCTGTTTGAATTCAAATTCCGTGTAACTTATTTTATTCATCAAATATTTATTTAATCTATGAAAAAACAAAATAGTACATTACCAAATACATTTAACTGAATATATATGTTTATTATCATCAAACAAAAACATATAAGCGCATATTCAACAAAACTTAATCATCAATATGCCTTGTAGACTGCTAAAGAATATTCCGAGCAGTTAGGTATCGACGCTTGTATTAAACTTTTTGAGAAATTTAAGTCCTATGAAGGCCTATGCTTCTTCCTGAGATCGTATCTTAGCTCAAGGTATTTTAAATATATATTATAGTTGAGTTTTTGTTACTTGAACATCCCTAGAAAGTGATAAAGTTTCTTTCATATCAGATAGTGAAGATCCAGAAATTCATTTCCAGTATATTAAAGTAGCTGCGAAAATTGGATAGATTAAAGAGGTCGAAAGAGTAACAAGAAAATCAAATTTTTATGATGCTGAGAAGACTAAGATTTTTCTAATGGAGGCAAAGCTTCCTGACGCTCGTCCACTTGTTAATGTTTATGACCATTTCGGTTTTGTGCCCGATCTGACACACTACTTGTATACTAACAACATGCTTCGATATATTGAAGGCTATGTCTAGAAGGTTTGCTTCTTTATTTAAAGGTAACATCACTTTATACGATTTTGATTTGTAGGCTGGATATGCACATCTTGTATCAGGTGAATCCAAGTAATGCTCTGTTAGTAGTTGGCCAATTGCTGGATGATGAGTGCCCTGAAGATTTTATTAAAGGTCATATCCTCTCAGTTTGATCTCTTCTCCCTATAGAGCCTCTGGTGGATGAATGTGAAAAAAGGTTTATAATATGATACTTATTTTAAATACTCTTCTTGTTTTGATTTCTACTGTTTACACCTGCTGCCTTATGTCTTTGTATAAATAGTCTTTGACTGCTCACACAATTCTTGGAACATCTTATGAGTGAGGGAAGACAAGATGTACATGTTCACAATGCTTTGGGGAAAATCATCATCGACGGCAACAATAATCTTAAGCATTTTCTCACCACAAACCCTTAGTATGATTCACGAGTTGTAGGTAAATATTGTGAGAAACGGGATCCTACTCTTGCAGTTGTTGCTTACGGATGAGGGCATTATGATGATGAACTTATAAATGAAACAAACAAGAATTCTGTCTTCAAGTTGCAGGTTAGGTAGGCTTTGTTTATCTAAATGTTTAAGCTTCACTTTTGATCATACAATCAATTTACCCAAAAGGTAATATGTTTAAATTTGATATTGAATACGATCGTAGACTATTGGCATTCAGGGTCATTGGGTGTGGATCTATGGTTCATGGAAAATTGAATACGATCGTAGCCTATCTTAGTAGTTTGTTGATACCTAGATTTCTCTTCTCTAATAATTATGGATTCCTGAATCATACAAACTTTATTGTATTTGGCAATTAACTATAGGTTGAGAGTGGAGATCTTTATAATATGGTATCATTCAACCATAAAACATGACTGTTAGATATATAAGGTCAGCATGTATATATTCTAATTTGAGTTTGAATTGTGAATAATAAGTAATATAAACAATACTTAACTGTGATAGCAATATATATCTGACATAAGATTATGTATACTGTGTATCGACGTTTAGCATGTCAATATGTTTAATATGTATTTTTTTGTTTATACCTTATTCATATATCCTTTTATGTTTCGTACATATGCTTTAAATGCTCTCTCTTTTTCTATTAGGGAATTGGATGTTTGTAGATGACAAACATGGACATTTCCCGATCATGATATTTGGGTATTTTCTTTTATAGAGTCCTGATGGTACTGTAATGGTACTATTATCATGTATGTTTAAAAATATTGATTATGAAATATTGTATACAATATTAAATTTGGTGAAATTCTGTTTGTGTATAATATATAATATGTTTTGGTTATCAAAAGTTTTATATTATTGTTGCTTGAGTTGATTGAATTGTTCGTTAATTGAGGTAAATATACCTTGTTGTTAGATATTAAAATGTATAGATAAACTATTGTAAACTCAAAGCGGTGTGAAGAAAAAAGTGTTTTTGAATAGTATAGAAAATTTATAATGGCGTTTTTTTATATGCGATAGAAAACCTACAACAACGTTTTTGTTGTGTTGTAGAAAATATACAATAGCGTTTCCTTTATGCTGTAATAGGCCATAAATCTACCAACATGCTGTTATACAGCATACAAAAAAAAACGCTGTTAGATCCTTTAACAACATTCTTTAAATGCTATTAAAAATGGGCTGTAAATGCCATAAAAAGTATTCTTAGCATTGAACAAAATGCTATAGAAAAATACTTTTAGCTCTGGAAAAACGCAACGAAAAAGAATTGAACAACATATTATAAACGCTGTTGAAAGCAATGCTTTTATAGCGTTTTATCTAATGCTATGTTAGATTCCTGACTTTTAATTGCATGTCGTTATACAGCGTCATGAAAAACACTATTAAAGCTTTTTATAGCGTTTTTTGAACGCTGTTAAAAGCCCTGAATGTTGTAGTGCATGTAGAATTTTACCTTATTAGTATTAAAATCAATGCCATAAATTTCTAACATTCATATAAGTGAATGCAAACCTTGTAGCCGAAAAGGAACCAACATTTCATTAGTCATTTCAATATTAGCATGTTTATAAAAACCATGGTACTTATTTTATACAGTAGAAATAGATAATTAGTAAGTAGTATCGATTAATTTGTCTTTTTTAAGCAGGATAATTGTTGTACATCAGTCTGAGTCTGCAGCGTCATTTGTTTTTTATTCTTATTTTTTTTGGGCTGAGACGCAGACTAGGTCAATCTCTTTGTTTGCACTACAATAAATTGTTTTAAATATAACACTTTATATTTTAATTGCTTTTAAATTTTCTTAAAGAAAGAAAAATGCAAATGACAAAGAAGAAAAAGAAAAATTATATGTCATTAACATTTTATCTGCCTATCCATTGTTTAATTCTATGCGTTACTAAAGTGAGGAAATGTCAATGGATTTGAATTTATTGTCACTTAAAACGAATTTTTAATACCACTAACTTATTCAAAGGCTCAATAACAATGGTTCATGAATATATATCACTGTAATAAATTTACAACGACTCAATTATAATAACGACATATAAATACATGACAGTTATATAATTGCAACATCTCAATTATAATAATGGCTCATAAATATGTATTACTGTTATATATTTGCAACGGCCCAATTATAATAACGACTCAAAAATATATAACCATTAACCAGTTTTAATTTATTTTTTAGTTAATTCGCTTAATGTTCCAACAATCCTCCATTTGAATTACTAAAAAAAGTTCGAGCAATTTCTGAAATAATAGTATTGTGCTTAAACAAAAGGTATCTTTCGATTTGAAAATTTGCATAGTGAAAAGGATTTAGTTTACTAGAGTGACTCATAGTTTTGAACTCTATTCCTGACATCAAACCACACGTGACCATTCTAAAGTGCTATCAATTAAGCCTGTACATTTATGGCTATGCATATCTATCATAGTTTATTGAATGTTGCACAAATCTTGTCCAAAATTCCATTGGAAATGACTACATTTCAACATCCACACATGTGAGTCAATCAAGAGTACTTTTGAAGGTTGCTACTCCACTCCATTTAGGGTATAGATATCATAAAGTGTTTCTATCAACTCATCCTCTAATCACTTCAGGAATACATGCTTCTAAGTATATTTAAATAGCATGTTCAACTCATATCACTTTACATCTTGTTATTACACATTGAAACTAGTTCTTCGGATTTCCAGTTATTAGGTCGGGTAACTACTGTGCATGACTCAATAATCTAAGGGCAATATTCTCATTCTTTTAGATGTAGAAAGGAATTTCTCTACATCCAGTCCTTCCGTCGAAGGATCCGCTAAATTCTCATTAGTGTGTAAATGATCCACTTCACAAACCTTAAAGGCTTGCAGTACTGTGCTTATGATGAATTTGTCGTCTCTTACTGTTGTAATAATGGTTCACAACTTTTGCAATAGTCCTGATATTATCTTAATGGATCAAGATAGCTGGTATCAGTCTTCCCATAAAGGACTATAACCAGTAGATTTCTTAAGTAATTTGTCCCTTCACTAGCATTAGCTAGTGCTATCATTTCTGACTCCATGGTGCATTGAGCCAAGATAGTCTATTTCTTAGATTTTCAAGAAACAACACCTCCTGCACTACTGGAAATATATCCACCAGTAGCTTTGGAATTGTCTGATAAAGTATTCCAATCTGCATCAATGTATCCTTCAAGGACAACAAGAAACTTTTGATAGTGTAATCCAAGTTCCATAGTTCTTTTAAGGTATCTCATAAACCTTTCAATAGCATGCCAATGCTCTATACTAGGTCTGCAAGTAAATTTGGACAATAATCCCACAACATATGCAATGTCGGGTCTAGTACAATCAAGGGCATACGGAAGACTGCCAATGATACCTACATATTCATACTGTCTTACACATTCATCAGTGTTCATAAATAGTTTTACATTGGATCATATATTGTGCTTGTTTGCACCAAAATTGGGCAACACCCTTCGGAAGTTTTTGAAGAGATAATAAATGAAGAAATTGAATTGAAAATGAGGATTATCTAACAAAAACTCCAAGTCACAGAAAAGTAAATTGCACGGAAGGCAACACTTTAGAGTGGTTCGACAATTTGCCTACGTCCACTATGAAGTTTTATCTCTTTATTGCTTAATTCTTGAAGATTACAAATGTTCTCGAGCAAAATACAGCAGATAATGGACTTAAATTCGAAATCAGCAGCAGAGGAGATGGTGTAGAATGATTCTGGCAGCGTCCGGGTGTGCTTTATCTCTAAAATTCTCCGATCCCCTTTCTGAATGACCAGGGGCTATATTTATAGGTGTAGGAGGCTGATATTTCGCCTAAAATCAGGGAAGACTGCTTCTGACACATGAGGGGGCCCACACGACCGAAATTTGGAGGTCCGGGCCCACATCAGGATCGATTCGACCCTTGGTTCGAATCGATCAAGGAAATGTTCAATCGTGGTGAAACTTGGCGTGAACATTCTCCTATGCATACGCAAGCTCCTGTGAAAATTTCATAGCATTTGGATTTGTAGATCTCGAGTTATGATCGATTCAAGATGGTGCTCCTCGTCCTATGGATTCGTTCGAATCGATATGGTTCGAATTCATAGGTTCGAATCCATGCTTCTGCATGTGAAGATGATGATGTGGTCCGTGTGCTTCGGGTTAATCCTCCTTTTCCTCCGAGTTTACTGGGTCTAATCCTTGGTTTTAGATGCATGGACTTGGTGGATTCGAGGTGATCGGTTCGAAGACGTGCCTCCTTCGAATTAAATGAACCAACGCTTGTTCGAATCGATCAGGGCAAGTCACCATTGACCGATTCGAATTTGCCTCAACAGGGTTGATTCGAAGGCAGTTATTAGATGGAGTTGAAGTCCCTACAACTGTATGGATTCGAAGGGTTTCAGCTTGACGGACTCGAAGATAGGAATACTCTGATGGATTCGAACTAGGGAGGATTTTGGATGGGTTCGAACATAGACATGAAAGGATGGATTTGAAGTGGGGGCTTGCCCGATGGAGTCGAAGCAAAGGAACTTCTCATGGATTCGAAGCAATACATGCCTGATCGATTCGAACCAAGGCTATTCCTTCCACTTTCCGCTGGCGATAACTTGAGCGTACGAACCCAGATTGTCTCGAAATTTGGAACGTTGGTTTCCACAGCTTTGCTTGACTTGCCTTATCAGTTGTAGCTCGATCCGGACTCGGGAAAAATTCATTGATATTTTAAGCTGTTCAACAATCATTCAATGCTGAGGATGTGTGATCCTTTTTTTTTCTAGTCAGTTCCTTGGTATCTCGGCCTTGCCAAAAGGCGGGATAACATTTGCCCCCCAAAGTACGTCTTGTGTAACCATGACGTGCTTTGAAAAGCGTCGTTGAAATCATGACGAGATGAACGTTTGATCCCTGTGAATGTTAAAAGTCAAATATTAGTTAGACATATGTGCATACACGTGTTACCCTGAACTTAGTTATCATTGCGTGATTGCGAGTCATTGTCAGTTCGGTTTGTTATCGAATTCTGCATCGAGTCTCTCCTGAACCGATATGAGATTCGAGTCGAAACATTGTTTTTATGATTGTCTATGACCATTCTCTTGTATTGATCCTCTCCTGAATCGGTATAAAAGGTAGACAAGTAATTTCTCAAATCGAAGCGTTCATCCTCATCGTCAGTTCTTGGTGGATTCGAAGCATGTTCGTTCGAATCGGTAGCTTTCGAATCGATGGTGCGACAGAATCAACACTTTGAGTCGATTGGATCTTCGATCCATCCCTTGTTCAAGTGCTTCTTCGAATCAATGATGCCTCGCATCGATGCTGCCTTGCCGGATTCGAAGTTTACGAAGGAGTCAGAGCCATGAGGGATTCGAAGTCTCTGAAGGGTTAACCGTTGTGATGGATTCGAAGCTTTGCGGTTTCAAAAGTAGTTGTTCGGATCGATGGGGTTGTGACCTGTGGCAAGCGGTCAACATGACCGGGAGTCGAAGCGCCACTAATCCATCCTGAAATCCATATAAATACACAAGGCCGTTTCCATTTTCACTTTTACTTTTTACTATTGCTTTAGCTGCTTCTTCGAACTGGTCTCCCAGAGCCAAATCAAACGTGCTTTTCCACGAATCGATCAAATCCCTTCAAGCTTTCATTTGTAGTCGAATCGAATCAGGTAACCAAGGGATCGACTCGAGTTGAGAATGATGAAACTGGAATTTTTTGGCATCGATTCGATCTTTTCTTCTGAAAATTTTGAAGAGTTGTGAGATTCGAAACAGATCAAATCGATGGTTTTGAGAAATGAATCTTTTCGAACCGTATCGACCCAGAGCGTTGTCTTGGAGGAGCAGAGCTTTCGAAGGACATTGTCTTTCCCTGCCTTGTATCGATTCATAAAGTTGTCATTCAAATCGATTCACATAGCATGGTTTCGAATCAGTGGTTGTAAAGGAGCTTCGTGTCGATCGATTCGAAGTAATGGTCCAACGATCGATTCGAAGGCACGAAACTTTGATCGATACGAAGTTACCTTGCACCGATGGGTTCGAAGCAATTCTCATCGAGTCGAACCACACGGGTTCGAAGCTCATCGATTTGATCTTCATCTATTCGACTCAGATCTTCATCGATTCGACTCGTATCGATTCGATCGTTTCGAACATCTTTGCCTCCGAGCATACTACTCTTCTGAGTTGATCCAAAATCTGAACAACGACCAATTTTAAATTGAACTTTGATGAACTTTTAGCATACTTGACTCCGGCAAGCTTCGGCCTTGCATGATTGAACTTGACTGTAAGACTTGACCTCCTTTTTGAAGCTCGTCGATGGAACTGTGACTTAACCAACAATATGATAGATTTATACTTGAATTGGTCAGTAGCATCTCGATGGTGTGGGAGTGACGGTCAGTGATGACGGTCATTTCCATCCTCAAATTCCAAAGTTTCGTCATTCAGACATCTTGTTCCAACGTGTAAAATCTGTTTAAGTTATGCACAGCACTTGCACTTCACAACATATTCATATACTTCACACCGGGGAATACACGGGCTTCTTTTGTACTTAACGCTGCTTTCTGGTGAGTTAGTTAATTATGGAGTCTTCAAGTTCTCAACAACAAGAGGTACAAAGTTCGCCTCCTCCAGTGCTTGAGATTCCAGACATCCCTCCTGAAGTAATAAATCCGGCTCCGAACGAATTGCCGGAGGCTTTATTTATCGAGGACCCCGTTGATTCCGTCCAGTCCAATATTTCCGAAGCATTATTGGGTCGGATATGTTTGAAGCATAACTTATCCCCAGACGATGTTTTTCTACTGGGCGTTGATGACAGATCTCACAATCCGCCCGAGGGGTATACTGCTTTCTATCGCCATGCCTGCGCGGCTGGAACTCTCCCTCCATTTAACCAATATATCAGGAAGATGTTATCGTTCATTGGAATCGCCCCCTCACAACTTCATCCCAATGGACACGCATTGCTGAATAATGTTTTCGTTTTATTTAAGGATCATCTCTTTTGTACGCCAAGGCCAACTAAGATTAGACACATATTCAACTTCAAGAGCAGGGGCGATAGTCCATCTTTCACCTTCTTGGAAGCAGTTAGAAACTGCCAGATCGTTACGGGAGCCTGGACCAGACTCAGTTATTTTAAGAATGAATGGTTTTTTGTTCGTTGCCCCCCAGGGTTCGCTAGGCGATGGTTGTCTAGACGTAAGCGTCGTAGATCGCACAATCCTTCTTTAATAGTCGTTGCCAACACTTGAACTAACATCAGGCGTTTTTCTTGCAGCTATCATCTCAAGGCCTGACGGTGGTCACTACAAAGGCGTTGTCCGAAGTTTACAAGGGGTCCCGAGTGATTTGCGGCACATCGACTCGGTGTTAACTGATGATAACTTAAGGATGCTGGGTTTAATTGAGACGAATCAGAGTATTGTCATCGAGGGGTTGGCAAAACCGGCTTCGAAGACAAAGAAGAAGACGGTGAAAAGGAAACCCGACATAGTGATAAGAGAAATGAGCGATGATGAGAGGACGCCTACTGATACCGAGTTTGCGGCTGACCTTTCCCGAGTAGAAGAAAAGAGGAAAGGCAAGGCTGTTGTCCCTAAACTTAAGAGACGGAAGTCTGTAGTCGTATCTCGTTTGATCCTCGGAATTATTACCTCTGACGCTGCTCCTTGTCAATCAAGAAACTTTTTTATAGGACTGGATGACATTCCCATCCTGGAATACGTATCTATCCACCACGAGTCAGGGTTGGATGAACTCCGGGAAGTGTTAGAATTAAGCGAGCCTTTACCTGTTAGTGCAGTCGACACTTCTGGTTGGTCGGGGGTTTTGCACATTTGCATTCACTTTCATAACACTGCACGACTTCCGCACAAATCGTACTGCTTTCGCCTGGTATTTAACTGAATGGGTTTCCCTTTTTCAGGTGCTATGTCTGGCCGTCACTCTACATTGGACAAACTCCGACGAGTACATCACCCTTCGTCTTATTACGAATCTCGACGTGGAGACTCCGATCGCGATCGTGAACGGAGGCATCATGGCCAGGAGTATTATGCCAGGGATTATCATCGCAGTTATTCCAGTCAGGAGCGATTGGATAGAGATCGGAGACACCGCTCCTCCTTTCATTCTCCTCCACCACCCCGAAGCCATATTCAGGTGTCTGAGTCTCTGCGACATCAACTGTCTTCGTAGGTTTCGAGGCTCGAGCCACACCGTTCTAGAACTGAGGTCGCTACGACCACGGCTGCGGAGGAGGCCCCTATTGAACCATCTGGTGAAGGGGCCATCAGACTTGCTCAACTGAAGAAGGACTTTCCGAAGATTTGCTTCGACGCTTATATCTTTCCTCCCAATCTTAAAAGAATCCCCGAAGACGCCGTGACCACAACACTTAGCTATACCCGTGACTTCTATGCTCAGTACAAAGAATGGTATAAAGCGGCTGTTAAAGCTTCAAAAGCAGCCTTTGACCGGGCCAAAATTATCGAGAAACTGGAAGCCGACTTGGCTCAGAAGAATCGTATTGTTGATATACTCCAAGCTGAGGCGGAATCTTCCCGTAAGTCCAAAACCGAGTCATTAAAAAAGGTTGATGAGACATTAGTTGAGATGGCGAAGATGCAACAGGCACATTGCACTTTAGTTGAAGATTTGGGCCATCGATTCAAAAATGTTGAAGCCGAGCGGGATGCGGCAGTCAAAGAACTAGAGGAATTAAAGGCTAAGTTTGCTGATATGAACAAAGAAAAAGACGATGCTAATACGGCTACGCAAGAAGCGTGTGAGCAAGCTGTGTCTCTCCGAGTTAAGCGTGATGCGGCAGTTGCAAGGGTTAAGGAGGTTGAAACGGAGGTGGAGGAGAGAGTTCAGGCAGAGAGGTTTAAGATGGAGGCCGAATTTGACAAACTCTTGGACACATATAACGCCAATGTGTTAGAGCATAGAAATCTCTCCTGGCTAGGAGATTACTTGATGCTTCTCTACAATGCTTGGAAGAAACTATTGGAGAACAAGAGGACGTCCCGCCCGGATGAAGTATTAGATGAGTTTGAGCTTGAGTCGCGTCTGCTTAGCGAGGATGAAAGGAGAACTCTTCACGAGGCAATGATTTCTGTTGAGAAAGAAAGACTTGGCATCCACCAAACGGAGATCGGCGAAGGTTCGGGTATCGTGCATCATAGTGAGAACATCGAAGTTCCTATCCCGACTTCATCCGAAGTTATTGCCGTGGTCGATCCACAAGTTATTCCTGCTTACAACCCGGACCAGCCGGAGTTGTCTTCTGGCAAGACTGCTGTCTCCGAGCCTGTTCAAGCTCCAAGGCAAGGTAAAGAAGGTACTTTGATTATTTCCCTCATGTCTTAAAGTATCGATTTTTGAGAGAATTTTCTGGACTGATTACTTTTGCTCTCCTTTTTTCAATGACTGAGAGAGTCGCATTCGTGCCCCCAGTCCCTCCGGTTTTATATCTTACGCACGGAGTTATTGTCACCGAGGCGATCTCAACTGCTGCTATGGACGGCGATATGGGAGAGGGGAGCTAGATGTCATTCGATGTCCAAATGATTGAAGAGCTACTTGGTCACTCTCTTGACCCTATTCCTGATCCTTCATTTGCGATGAGTGGAGCTGCTCCAGTTTTCAGTTCTGTTGTTACGACCACCAGCGTATCCAGCGCAACTCAATTGACTCGAGAAGAAGAGATTTTAGCTGAGATAAGCGTTGAAATGGCCATAATGGTGACGGTTGGTAGTCCTGGTAGCGACGTTGCTCCTTCAAATTTATCTTCTTTAATGGTGATCTCTCCCGGTGGCACGGTAACTGTCTCGAGCGTTGCTGAACAAACACCTGTCACCGCCCCCATGCCTTCAGTTCGCTCTCACAAGAGGATCTCCATCCCTTCCAGCTCTGAGGAAGACGTTGATATTATGCCAAATCCTGAGGATGTTCCAAAGAAGGACAAAAAGTCTCGCAGGAAGCTGGGTAGTGGGTCTAGCGGCTCAACTCCGAAGAAGAAACCTCGGAAGAAGAAGGAGTGAACTCCTCGTTTTATCATGTGGTTGTGAATAGCAATTTTTTTACCTTTTCTTTTGTTCTTTCAGAGCCGTGTATATATGTGGATTCGGCCTCCACTTAATTGAAACTTTTTGACTTGCCATGTAATCAAACTTGTTTTTGTTAGTTGATTGAATGGGAAGTTGCTCTTTTCTTTTACTTAAGTGTTTTGCAATGTTTTTTTTTATATATGCCAAGTATGGAAATATAATTTCGTGTCATGATTTGATGAATGAGTTGAACTCCGGATATAGTATCACTTTGGTTAGTGATTAACACTTAGCTTTTCTACCCCCTAGTCTCGGGGAACAACATTTGTATTTTGGGGTTGATCGCATTTTCTGCAAATCTTAAGCTCATGTCCACATTCTGGGGACTTAGGATAATTTGAGATCGATAATCCGGTTCGCATTCCGAGAACTTGAGAGTTATCGATACGTGTAACGCAGTTCGCGCTCCGGGAACCTGGAATTGATGTTTATACTTTGTTCACGCTCTGGAAACGAGTTGTTGAATGTTTATACTCCAGTTCACACTCTGGGAATTTGGAGTCCGTTTGCACTCCGGGAACGAATTGTTGAATGTTTATACTCCAATTCACACTCTGGGAATTTGGAGTCCGTTCGCACTCCGGGAACGAATTGTTGAATGTTTATACTCCAATTCACACTTTGGGAATTTGGAGTCCGTTCGCACTCCGGGAACGAATTGCTGAATGTTTATAATCCAATTCACACTCTTGGAATTTGGAGTCCATTCGCACTCCGGGAACGAATTGTTGAATGTTTATACTCCAATTCGCACTCTGGGAATTTGGAGTTAGTAAAAGGATTGTCGTGTATCAATCCTTGTAAATGCTGGTGTAGTGTTCTGTCTCCGAGCTCGGGTTTCATTTAGCGAGTGACCGGTCGTATCACAGTCACTCCCTATTTGAATAAATCCCACCGCGTGATGGAATTTAGCTCTTCGTGCATCGTGATATTATGCGTCATTTTCAGTGGATCACAACTTTTGGCTCGAAGAGATGGCATTTTATTGCTGAAATAAAAGAAATATGGCATAATCAGTTGCCTTATTACAAGTTCAAACTTCAAAATGCAAAAATAAAATGCTAAGGAAGAAATTGACTAAAAATAGACAAATAAAGCCTGTCATGTGTTGTAGCGATGGAGACTCTCGCTATTCCAAGCTCTTGGTAAAGTAAGACCGTCAATGGTTGATAACTTGAACGTGCCATCTCCGAGCTTTTGTGAAATCACATACGGCCCTTCCCAATTTGTCTTCATGTGTGAAGGGACCGGATAAATTCTCTTGAGTATGAGATCGCCGGGTTCAAAGGTACGTGGGCGGACCTTGGCATTGTATATTCGAGCAACTCGACCCCGATATGCGGCTGCCCTCAAATCAGCTTCTTCACGCTTCTCATCAAGTAGATCTAGAGATTCAACAAGTAATATGGAATTCGTTTTCGGATCATAATATGTCACACGATGAGAGAGGACTTCCAATTCGACTGGAATAACGGCTTCAGAGCCGTAGGATAGAGAAAACGGAGTGTGTCCGGTTGTAGTCTTGTGAGTCGTTCGGTAAGCCCACAGAGCCATATGCAGTTCATCAACCCACTTGCCCCCGGCTTTTTCCACTCTTTTCTTTAAAATAGACTTAATAACCTTATTGATGAATTCAACTTGATCATTTGATTGAGGGTGTACTACTGCAGAGAATTTCTTGTGGATGTGAAATCGTTGATAGAAGTTCTTGAATTCAACACTGTCGAACTGGGCTCCATTGTCGGTGATAATAGTATGCGGGAGACCAAACCGACAGATGATGTTGCTACCACGAAGTTGATCACTTTCTTTGTTGTAATTGTTCCAAGAGGTTCAGCTTCAGCCCATTTGGTGAAGTAATCAACTGCGACGATGGCGTACTTCGCACCACCTTTAGCTAAAGGTAATGCACCAATTATATCAACTCCCTATATTGCAAATGGCCATGGGCTGACCATTTGGGTTACCTCAGTAGGTGGAGCTCTGGGAATCCGAGCGTGTTTTTGGCATTTATCACACCTTTTGGCGTAGTCCATAGCATCGCGATTTACGGTAGGCCAATAATATCCATATCGAAGTATTTTCTTGGCAAGTACTTGCCTCCCAGTGTGATCGCCACATTCTCCTTCGTGTACATCGTGTAACACCCGTTTGACTTCGTCGTGTGCGATACAACAGAGAAGGGGAACAGAATATCCCCTTCGATACATAACCCCATTCTGAATGACAAATCGTGAAGCTTTTCGAAGAATTTGACTTTTCTCACTTCGTCGTTCGGGTAATATACCACGCTCAATGTAATCCCGGTAGGGGGTCATCCACGATTCCCTGCTGGAAGTAGCTTCAAATGTGAATTCATTCTCTGCTCGATCAATGCTTGGAGAGGATAAAGTCTCGATAGGAATGAGTCCCAAGTGTTGAGCTTTGCCTGTACTTGCCAACTTTGCCAACGAATCGGCTTTCTGATTGTGCTCTCGGGGTACGTAGAAAATGGTATAATAATCGAACTGATCAAGTACTTCCCGGACCCGGGCTAAATAAGCGGCTAATCTTCGATCTTTGGCCTGATATTCCCCCCGAACTTGGCATACTACCAACTGGGAATCACAGTAGATTTCCACAGCAATAATTCTTAAGTCACGGGCCAACTTCAACCTAGTAAGCAGAGCTTCATATTCGGCTTCATTGTTGGTTGCACGGAAATCAAACTTTAAAGCGTAGCATATGGATCGGCCCTCGGGAGTTTCGAGCACTATCCCTACGCCCGAGCACCGATCGTTGGATGCACCATCAGTATATAGCTTCCATATGTATTCGGGGGATTTACTAGTTTCAGGTAAATCTTCAGGTATAGTGAATTCGGCAATGAAATCCGCTAGGACTTGACCGTGTATGGATCTTCTCGGAGTATATGTGATGTCGAATTGACTCAGTTCAATGTTCCATTTTAGTAACCTGCCAGACGTCTCAGGTCGTGTGAGGACTTGTCGTAACGGCTGATCGGTGTACACGGTGATGGGATGAGCCTGAAAATATGGACGGAGCTTCCTCGAGGCGATGACTAGGCAGTATGCCAATTTTTCTAACCTTGGATAATTTCTCTCGGCTCCGGTTAATCGTTTGCTAACATAATAGACTGGTTTCTGTACTCGGTCTTCCTCCCGAACTAACGCGGCACTGATTGCGTTTTCAGATACGGCAGATAGAGGTATAATTGTTCATGATCAACAGGTTTTGAAAGAATTGGCGGTGTGGAAAGATGCTGAATCAGTGATTGAAATGCGCCCTCGCATTCCGTAGTCCATTCGAAGTTTCGTTTCCCTTTTCGGATCAGGTCGAAGAAGGGTATGCATTTGTCAGTTGATTTCGAGATGAACCTGCTCAGTGCTGCAACTTTTCCATTAAGGCTTTGAACCTGTTTTATGGTCCTTGGAGTTTGAAGATTCCTGATCGCCCAAATCTTTTTGGGATTGGCCTCTATTCCCCGGGCGTTGACGATGAACCCAAGGAATTTTCCGGATGCGACTCCAAAATGACATTTTAGTGGATTAAGCTTCATCCCGTATCTCCGGAGGACATTGAACATTGACTCTAAGTCTTTGACGTGATCAGCGGAGTATCGCGATTTTACCAACATATCATCTACATAAACTTCCATAGTTTTCCCGATCTGGTCAGCAAACATTCGATTGACTAAGCGCTGGTAGGTTGCTCCGGCATTATTTAATCCAAAAGGCATGACCTTGCAGCAGTGTAGTCCCAGGTCAGTTACGAAGCTCGTATGTTCTTGGTCAGGCACATGCATGGGTATCTGATTGTAACCAGAATAAGCGTCCATGAAAGACAATAATTCGTGCCCGGCCGTTGAGTCCACAAGTTGATCGATTCGGGGAAGTGGAAAGCTGTCTTTCAGACAAGCCTTATTTAAGTCAGAGTAGTCGATGCACGTTCTCCATTTCCCATTCGGTTTTCGGACAAGTACAGGGTTGGATACCCACTCCGGGTATAAAGCATCTCGGATAAACCCATTCGTCTTTAGCTTATCAACTTCTTCTTTGAAGGCGGCAGATCTTTCTGGATCCATACCGCGTCTCTTTTGCTTGACCGGGATATACCATGGGTCAATATTTAAGGTGTGGCTCGCGATGTCTGGCGAGATTCCACACACATCAGAGTGTGTCCAAGCGAATACGTCTAGATTTGCTTGGAGAAATTCGACCAATTCCAGTTGCGCTTGTGGGTTTAGTTGAGACCCAATTTTTAACATTTTTGAATCATCATTATCATCATTAACTGGGATATTAATTGTCAGTTCGGCGGGGGAAGCTTGACTTTCTTTAGACTCATCATTTCCTTCAGTGTCTCTGGGGTCTAGATCTTTCTGGAATTGGTCGTGGTGCCCGGTCCGAGGCACATGCACTAATTGTCAATCATCGGCGAAACGGACGCAGAGAGATTCCTCGACGCCCTTTCCTTTCTCCTTTCTTTGTGCTTCTCGCAGTTCTGCAACATAACAGGCTCTCCCAGCAGCCTGATCTCCTTGAATGACCCCAATCCCATGATCAGTGGGGAATTTCAAAGTTAAACACCATGGGGCGATTGCTGCCCTGAATTCAGCAAGGGCCGGTCGGCCCAAAAAAGCATTGTACGGAGAGTGGATATCTAAGACAACAAATTGTAACGTTCGGACTTTTCGGCGTTCTCCAGCTCCCAACTCCACTGGCAATTCCACCACTCCAGTGGGTATATTAGCACTTCCATCAAAGCCATAGATTCTAGATTGACAAGGTTTTAAATCTTTGGCTTCCATCTTCATTTGATCATATGCTCTCTTAAACAAGATATTTACTGAACTCCCACTGTCCACCAGGATCCTCTTCATCCAAGCAGGACCAACCTGGACGGATATGACTAGTGGGTCTATAGTTGGAGCTTCGACTTTATCAGCATCTCGGTTTCTAAATATGATGTCATCTGCCATCGTCCTTTGTTGTTTGGCCGGAGCCCCTTCATCAATTGTACTGCAACTTTCAAAATTCACATGCCTTGTCGAATTGGCGTATGATTCCATTTCCCTCCAGCTTCGGTCCGCTGGATGAGGACCACCACTAATTGTATTTATGACCAACCTCCCATCTGTACGAGCGGGCTCTTTCTGTCTCTCTTGGTTTTGTGCACGATTTTGGTTTGACGAGCCCACACCACCAGCCTGCGGTGCCCGCACGAATTGATCTAACTTCCTTTCCCTGATCAATTTTTCAATAAGGTCTTGCAAATGCCTGCAATCATTGGTATCGTGTCCATAACTTTCGTGGAATCTACAGAACTTCCCCGTTTGAATCTGTCTCTCCGATGACGGTTTAGGAGTTGGCTTCTTATACTGCATCGCATTACAAGTTTTAAGATACACGTTTTCCAGTGACGTATTCAGTGGTGTATAGCTTTCAAACATTTGCGCCCTACGCCGCGGGCCACGATTCTGATCCTGCTTCTTATTTCTATTATCGCCGTTCCTCGGCTGGGTTTGCTTGTTTTGAATATTCAACTGTACTTTTCCTGAGCTCTCCCCTGACTGTTTAACCGCCACATTGCTTTGAACCCCTTCATTGCTGGGTCTCGCATCGTCCTGCTTCCTAGATTGTTTCGCATCCTCACGCCTTAAGAATTGGGCGGCTTTGGAGTAGAAACGATCCAACGAAGCGGGAGGTTTCCCAGCTAGCCAATTTCCAAATTCAGAGTCGGGGTCAATCCCCTTGGTCAAGGCCATCAATATTGAATTATCATTGGGGTTAGTGATATCTGCACAAGCGGCATTGAATCTTTCCAAATATCGCCTCAGTGTCTCTCTTGGAGCTTGAGTGACACTAGATAAAGTATTTACGTCATTAGGCCTGGCAATGTGCATACGGAACTATTCAACAAATTTAGTGGCCAATTGGTCAAATGAAGAAATGGATCATGGTGGTAATCGTGTAAACCACATTATCGCAATTCCCCCCCAGAGAAATGGGAAAACTACGACATTTTACTGCATCATCAGCTCTTGCAGCAGTCATCGACCATTCGTATTTCAAAATGTGTTGGTTAGGGTCGGAATTTCCTTCATACATGGGAAGAGTCGGCATCCTGAATCGCCGAGGAGGTTCAATATATAATATGTCATCGGTGAACGGAGTATGACTTCGGAAGATTCCCCAATCGTCATTTCTTAAGCTCTGACTTTCGCGGATCATTTTGCGTACCATAGCTGAGAGGTCAGGTGTTGCTATATTCGAAGGGTGTTGAGCCAAAGTGTGGTCGGGTTCCACAGTGCGAGGTAGGATCGGGCGCTGTCGATGATCCGTATCTTGCCTCCTTGGCTCGGTGTCTTCTGGGACATATGGCCCCGGAGTATGTTCCTGCTGGTGGTAATTTTGATTGGAGTGATTTCGGGTATCAATTCCTATGTCAACTGTAGTGGCGGTGGCTTGGTTGTCCATGGTGTGTTGTGGAATAGTACCTCCTCGTGAGGAGGGTCCTGTGTGAAAACTAGCGGAAGGGCCAACTCTTATTTGCCCATTAGTTAATGCTTGTTGGTGACCAGTGGTATGCGCATGTTTCCGTCTAGCCTAGGACGGGTAGATCTGCCGCTATAATCAGACGAGGCGGAGCTTTCAGTGGAGGAATGAGGGGCGTGGTCTCTTCTGGATTTTCTACGCCTTTGGCGGTTTAGTTCATTAGTCAACTCAGCATTGGCACGTAGTTGTTCAGTCAGTTGTTGTCGACTTTGGGTTAATTCCTGGAGTAATCCTGGAACTCTTGTCGAGTGACCGGTCCTGATGGATCTGAGTGCCCGGTATCATCTTGATTGGGTGGAGGGAGTTGCGGGGGATTTTGTCTATCTCGGCCTTCTTGGCCAGCGGCAGTAGAAGTGGTTCCGGTGCTAACCATCTTGAGGTGTAGAATCCTTTCCAACATTTTGGTAAATCTGAATAGTATAGAAGGAGTCTGAAATTGAAGTGTGGATCTCTCTCTTAGATTTATGCAATCCGATATTGATGATAGATCCAATGAGCAAGAGAAAACCTGGGTTTTCTCAGTGAAAGCACCAAAATGTTTGCACCAAAATTGGGCAACACCCTTCGGAAGTTTTTGAAGAGATAATAAATGAAGAAATTGAATTGAAAATGAGGATTATCTAACAAAAACTCCAAGTCACAGAAAAGTAAATTGCACGGAAGACAACAATTTAGAGTGATTCGGCAATTTGCCTACGTCCACTATGAAGTTTTATCTCTTTATTGCTTAATTCTTGAAGATTACAAGTGTTCTCGAGCAAAATACAGCAGATAATGGACTTAAATTCGAAATCAGCAGCAGAGGAGATGGTGTAGAATGATTCTGGCAGCGTCTGGCCGTGCTTTATCTCTAAAATTCTCCGATCGCCTTTCCGAATGACCAAGGGCTCTATTTATGAGTGTAGGAGGCTGATATTTCGCCTAAAAGCAGGGAAGACTGCTTCTAACACGTAAGGGGGCCCACACGACCGAAATTTGGAGGTCCGGGCCCACATCAGGATCGATTCGACCCTTGGTTCGAATCGATCGAGGAAATGTTCAATCGTGGTGGAACTTGGCGTGAACATTCTCCTATGCATACGCAAGCTCCTGTGAAAATTTCATAGCATTTGGACTTGTAGATCTCGAGTTATGATCGATTCAAGATGGTGCTCCTCGTCCTATGGATTCGTTCGAATCGATATGGTTCGAATTCATAGGTTCGAATCCATGCTTCTGCATGTGAAGATGATGATGTGGTCCGTGTGCTTCGGGTCAATCCTCCTTTTCCTCCGAGTTTACTGGGTCCGATCCTTGGTTTTAGCTGCATGGACTTGGTGGATTGGAGGTGATCGGTTCGAAGACGTGCCTCCTTCGAATTAAATGAACCAACGCTCGTTCGAATCGATCACGGTAAGTCACCATTGACCGATTCGACTTTGCCTCAATAGGGTGGATTCGAAGGCAGTTATTAGATGGAGTCGAAGTCCCTACAACTGTATGGATTCGAAGGGTTTCAGCTTGACGGACTCGAAGATAGGAATACTCTGATGGAGAACTAGGGAGGATTTTGGATGGATTCGAACATAGACATGCAAGGATGGATTTGAAGTGAGGGCTTGCCCGATGGAGTCGAAGAGAAGGAACTTCTCATGGATTCGAAGCAATACATGCCTGATCGATTCGAACCAAGGATATCCCTTCCACTCTCCGCTGGCGATATCTTGAGCGTACGAACCCGGATTGTCTCGAAATTTGGAAGGTTGGTTTACACAGCTTTGCTTGACCTGCCTTATCAGTTATAGCTCGATCCGGACTCGGGCAAAATTCATTGATATTTTAAGCTGTTCAACAATCATTTAATGCTGAGGATGTGTGATCCTGTTTTTTTCCAGTCAGTTCCTTGGTATCTCGGCCTTGCCAAAAGGCGGGATAACAGTGCTAGCATGTTTACATTCAAAGTAATTATACCTGTTTAGCATCTTCTCAATATAATGAGATTAATCTAAAGAAATTCGCTTTTCGGACTAAGTCATCTTAATAACTAGGATCACATTAGCTTTACCAAGATTTTTCATATCAAAATTAGCACATATTATGGACTTAAAATGATTTACAACATGAATATTTGTACCAAATATAAGTAAATCATCAACATATAAGTATATAATAGCACAAATGTTATTCTTAGATTTATAATAAATATAATTATTACTTTCATTTACTTTATAACCATGTGAAATACAAATTTTTCATGCCAATGTTTTGGTGCCTATTTAAGACCATATAGAGATTTACCTTGTTATCCCACCCTTTGGTTAAGGCTGGAATACCAACTAATTAGCTAGAAAAAGATGGATATCAGGATTGGAAATCGATTGGAAACAAGGTTGTGATCAATGCTATTAAAATTTGGCCATGCTCTGATCAAGGCGGAATCGATTGGGAGTGATGATCAAGGCTAGGAGAGGCTACGTTTCAATTTTCAGGTCAATCGGAGTTCGTATGCTCGAAATGGCCAAATCAATGTTGGAAGGGGCTGCCTTCGTATCGATACATTTCGTATCGATACAATTCGTATCGGTCTGGTATAGGTACGAATGTGTTATTCGTATCGATCAGCATGGATACGAACAATACGTTCGTATCGATCGGGTAAGAAGATTAGATGGGTTTCGAATCGATGGCTGTGGATTTGAATCGAATAGGCGCAAGCGCATGATGGTTTGTTCGACTCGATCAGTTCGTATTGATCAGGGTGGAAAGTAGGAGCTTAATTCGAATTCGATGTACTTCGCATCGATGCAGTGCGTATCAATTGGACGGATGCACCGCTGAATTTCGTATCGATGTTGCTGGGTCGATACGGAAGGGAAGAAATGGTTTCAGGACTTTAATTGGACATTTCGTATCAATCGCTCATGGATCGATACGGACGACGTGCTTGGGAATCGATACGAAGGAAGCAGGTTTTGTGGATACAAAGTAACAGATTCGAAGCATGTTATGGGCACAGATGGATACGAATGGGTGGTGATGAAGCCTGGATGCCGATGAAGGATATGCATGGTTCGAAGGCAGAAGCATTCAACGCGGCATGGAAAATGGATCGAGCCTTGGAAATAGCGCCGCATCATCGTCAGGCACGTGCAAGGTATCGATGCGATCAAGCATCGATATGAAATCGATCAATAGGAACGAAATGTGCACGAATGCTACATTTCATATCGATCATATCTGGAGATCTACAAGTCCAAATGCTATGAAATTTTCACAAGAGCTTACGTACAAGCTAAGGAATGTTCACGCCAAGTTTCGATCCCATTGGACAAAATCTTGATCGATATGAAATTGGTTTGTATCGATGACGGATCGAGTCGAAATTGCATGGGATCGATCGTGTGGGCCCCCTCACGTGCCAGAAGAAGTCTCTCGAAGTTTAAGCGAGATATCAGCCTCCTACGCGTATAAATAGATCCCCAGCGCCTACAGAAAAGGGATCTTTTGGCCATCTGACATCCAGACTCTACCGAAAACACTTTTACACTATTAAGCTACTGTTGTACTCGAATTTCTTCATTATAATTGTTGTACTGAACTATAACCGGCAAATAATATCAATAAAAGATCATCATTCGAAGTGGACGTAGCCCGGAGATAGCCAAACCACTATAAATCTTGTTTTTCCGTTCATTATTTTCCAATTATTTTGTCTAGATCTGAGATTTGTGTTAGAATATTACTGATCTATATTCATACACTGGTGTTTTCACGATATTTGGGGTTTGTGACCAATTTTGGCGCAAACACTTTGGTGCTTTCACTGAGAACAATTAGCACACACTATACCTGATTTGGAGTTCAGATTTGAAGGTTTAAGGATTCAGATCTAGAGAGCATGATAAGGAAATCAAGTAGAAGACAGAGAACAGAGAGAAGTCAACATGAAGGAAGCCAGGAGGCTTCATCAGGGGCCAACCAGACTTCAGCTTTCATCACCCGAGAAGAAATGGAGATGATGATGGGATCCATGCATGAGGAGCTTCTCAAAAGGCGGGAGGAAATGATGCAGAACCTCCTCAGACAGTTTGGACAAACAGGAGCAGCTGGAGCTTCAAGAGTTCAGATCCAAGGAGCTGGAGCGGAAGGTCCAAACAGGCAATCGAATGGAGCAGCTCAACAAGGCACAACCCCTGACCAGCACACAACCATAAACCTGGATGGATCTGGACATGGGGGCACACCACCAGGAAACGATGAACCAGTTCATGGAGAAATTCCAGTTAACACCACACAACAGGATGCTGGAAGGAATGTAAGAGCACGGGATGAAGAGTATGTATCGGAATTCCCTCGAGGACTTGGGGGCAATCGTTGACGGACAAAACTGGATTGGCTGAGATTATCAGAAGAACTATGAGTGGAGGACTGACAAATAGAGATCTAGAAGGAGCGAACATGAGCCCTTTTACGCATGAAATTAGAATGGCTCAGAACCTACTAGATTTCAAGCTACGTATGGTGGAGGTATACAGTAGCACGGCTGATCCAACTGATCACTTGATGAGATACACAAGACACATGGAAGTGCTGGGGGCATCGGAGGAAGTTATGTCCCGATGTTTCCCTCTGTACTTGACGAACATAGCTGCTATGTGGTTCAGGAAACTGGAAGAGGGATCTATCAGGACGTTGACAGAATTGGTGGATAGGTTTCTGAAGCAGTTTCAGGTTCATATTAAAGACGCTAACATCGGTAAAGCAAAGGACATGTGAATCGCTGAGAGCTTTCTTAACCCAGTTCAATGCAACGGTTGCTTCGGTGGATTGGCCGAATCCATCGATGGTTTTAGTGGCAGCAGTATTAGGAGTGAGAGAGAATTCAGATTTCAATGTATATCTAATATGGGACCCACCACTGGATCTTGGGGAATTCTTTCACGAAGCTGAGAGATTCCTTCAGCAAGAAGATGCATGTACAGATTTGAAGTTATAAGGAGGTGAATGCGGCTGAGGATGGAGGGCTATCCGATGGAAGCTTAAATAAGGATAAGGATAAAGGAAAAAAGGAAGCTGGATGATGAGCCGGGAAAAATTAAGAAGCGATGGAGAGAGCCAAAATTCTCCACGTACACAGAATTGAATGAGATGTTAGAGCGGATATTCATGGAGACCCGGAATCTCCTTCCTTACCGAAGTCCAGCTAGGAGAGAACCTTTCGAACGTGAAAGAGCATCAGGAAGGCACTGTCTCTTCAACGATTTGGACGGGCATGATACCAACAGTTGTAGGCACTTAAAGGACATAATTGAGGAGCATATAAGGAATGGACAGTTGCGGCAATACGTCGGGGCTTGGAATGCAGCGGTAGGGCAGGAGCAACTACCGTCTACCTCAAAAAATGATGGTGCGAAGCCCAGGAATGATAGTTGATTGGTTATCAATTGACTGGGATAGTATGAAATAAGTAGCAAACTATGGGCAAGACGGCCAGGTCATTTACTTATGTACGGGGACAGAGATGTCCCCTAGGCATGCTCTGAATGATGATAAACCACGATGCTATGGTTTGTGAAATCTGTTGTTTTTTGGATTGGATATTCTTTTTTCTGGTTTGGTTTTGGAGTTTGGTTTGAGCTCTGGACGTTGCTTGTTTTTTGGTTTGGACTTCTGTTTTGATGATTGTTTTCATGCTTGGACGTTGGTTTTGATTTTGGAAGTGAATTTTTGGTTTTTTGATTTGACATGGATTTTGGATTGGATTTTGATTGGATTTCTGTCTGGTTTTTGGTAAACGATCGTCAAGTATGGATTATACCTGGCAAGGGGTAAGTCGCCTTTCCGAGCGTGGCGAAATGACTTATTCAAGTCGTCGAGTATGGACTATACTCGAAAAGAGTCTGGAGCGACCAGGATTCGGCCTAGGACTTAGGCCCTATATTATCGGTTACTATTTAAGGTTGACGGGTATGGACTATACTCGACAAGGGTCTAGAGTGATCAAGATTCGGCTTAGGACTTAAGCCATGGCATTATTCAACATTCAGGGACACTGGACCACGGTCGTCAGGTGTGGATAGCGCCTGGCATGAACCTGAAGAGGTTACGTATTTGGATATCAACCCGAAGAGGTCTTGGATTCGGTTATTGGTAATTGGAAAAGGATGGATTAGAACCCAGCTATTGGGTTCAGACGAATATGGAATTGGTTAAGGCTTTGGTTATTGGATTTGGAATCGGACATCGACTCAAAGCAGTCAAGAACGATGCACTTGGATGATATGGCTATGGACTTTGGATATAAGATTCAGAACTATTCAAAACACACCTTCTTATCACAAGGCATGTTTTGGGGGGTAAAAGTTATCCCACCCTTTTGTCAAGGCTGGAATATCAACTAATTAGTTGGAAAAAGATGGATATCAAGGTTGGAAATCGATTGGAAACAAGGTTGTGATCGCCGCCATTAAAATTTGGCCGAGCTCCGATCAAGGCGGAATCGATTAGGAGTGATGATCAAGGCTAGAAGAGGCAACGTTTCAATTTTTAGGTCAATCGGAGTATGCTTGAAATATGAGCAAATCAATCTTGGAAGGGGCTGCCTTCGTATCGAAACATTTCGTATCGGTACAATTCGTATCAGTCTAGCATAGGTGCGAATGTGTTATTCGTATCGATCAGCATGGATATGAACAGCATGTTCGTATCGATCAGGTAAGAAGATTAGATAGGTTTCGAATCGATGGCTGTGGATTTGAATCGAGTAGGAAAGCGTGTGATGGTTTGTTCGACTCGATCAGTTTGTACCGATCGGGGTGGAAAGTAGGAGCTTAATTCGAATCGATGTACTTCACATCCATGTAGTGCATATCAATTGGATAGACGCACTGGTGAATTTCGTATCAATCATTGCTGGGTCGATACGTAAGGGAAGCAATGATTTTAAGACTTTAATTGGACATTTCGTATCGATCGCTCATGGATCGATACGAACGACGTGCTTGGGAATCGACATAAAGTAAGCAGGTTTTGAGGATACGAAGTAACGGATTCGAAGCATGTTATGAGCACATATGGATATGAATGGGTGGTGATGAAGCCTGGATGCCGATGAAGGATATGCACGATTCGAAGGCAGAAGCGTTCAACGAAGCATGGAAAATGGATCGAGCCTTGGAAATAGCACCACGTCATCGCTAGGTACGTGTAAGGTATCGATGCGATCAAGCATCGATACAAAATTGATCGATACGAACAAAATGTCACACGAATGCCACATTTTGTATCGATCATATCTGGAGATCTACAAGTCCAAACGCTGTGAAATTTTCACAGCGGCTTACGTACAAGCTAAGGAATGTTCAAGCCAAGTTTCGACCCCATTGGACAAAATCTTGATCGATATGAAACTGGTTCATATCGATCACGGATCGAGTCGAAATTGCATGGGATCGATCGCGTAGGCCCCTTACGTGCCAGAAGAAGTCTTCCAAAGTTTGAGCGAGATATCATCCTCCTACGACTATAAATAGAGCCCCAGGGCCTATAGAAAAGGGATCTTTTGGCCATCTGACATCCAGACTCTGCCGGAAACACTTTTGCACTATTAAGCTACCGTTGTACTCAAATTTCTTCATTATAATCGTTGTAATCAAATGTAACCAGCAAAGAATATCAATAAAAGATCATCATTCAAAGTGGAAGTAGGCCAGAGATAGCCGAACCACTATAAATCTTGTGTTTATGTTCGTTATTTTCCAATTATTTTGTCTGGATCTGAAATTTATGTTAGAATATTACTGATCTATATGCACACACTAGTGCTTTCAGGATATTCGGGGTTTGTAACCAATTTTGGCGCAAACATACCTAATTTACAAACTTTATGCTCTTGACCAAGTATAACAAAACCTTTGGGTTGGTCCATATAAATCTCTTCTTATAATTCACCATTTAGAAAAGCAGTTTTCAAATTCATTTGGTGAATCAGAAGATCATATAGTGAAGCAAGAGAAATTAATACTCGAATTGATGTTATTCTTATAACAGGTGAAAAAGTATCAAAGAAGTCAATATTTTCTTTTTGTCTAAATCCTTTAGCTACAAGAGGAGCCTTATATTTATCAATTGTATCATCAGGTTTCAATTTCTTTTTAAGTACACGTTTACAACCTATAGTTTTATACTTGGAGGTAAATAAACAAGATGCCAAGTTTTGTTAGATTCAAGAGATTCCATTTCATCATCTATAGCTTCTTACCAGAGATCTAAACCCAAAGAAGACAGAGCTTCTTTTAGATTAGCAGAGTCCTCTTCTAGTGCCTAAACACAATATTCTAGACCAAATATTTTAGCTATCCTAGCTCTTTTACTTCTTCTATGTTTAGATTCACTTTCTGTATATGTTCATTATTTTCGATTATTGGATTATTAGTGATAGAAGTGCCCCCACTATTCCTATATTTATAGGGAAATTTAATTTCAAAGCAATCAGCATCATTTGAATTAATAATAACTCAAGCATTCAAATCAAAAAATCTATATGCTTTATAGTTAAGGGAATAACCAATGAAAACACATTCATATGCTCGATTTGGTAATTAAATTCTTTTAGGGTTAGGAATATAAACATATGCTAAGCAACCCCAAGTTTTAAAATAAGAAAAGTTGGATTTATGATTTTTAAAAATCTCAAAAGGTGAAATTTTTCTATTAAATTTAGGAATTCCGTTTAAGACATAACAAACAGTTAATACAATTTCCCCTACCAGTGAGATGCTGCACCCGAATTTAATAAAAAAAACTACTACTAATTTAGTAGAAGTCCTATATTTTTCTTTTAGTTTTACCGTTCATTTCAGACGAATAGGGTGCAATTCCCTCATAAATTATGCCATGTTGTTTATAATATTCAATGAATAAGTTAGATTCATACTCTATTCCTCTACTACTTCGAAACCTTTTAATTTTTTTATTAGATTGGTTTTCAAATTCAATGACAAATAATTTAAACATATCTAATGCATCATTTTTATTCTTCAAGAGATATACATAACTAAAATCAAAGCAATCATCAATAAAAGTAATAAAGCAGCATTTGCCATCTCTACTTAGAGTACCATCAAATTCACATATATCAGAGCGTATTAAATCTAAAGGTTCTGACTCTCTAAAAACAGATTTATGTGGGGTCTTCGTAATTTTAGTTTGGCTATTCACATTTTTATGAATTATTTATGGAAACATTAGGAATTAGGCCTATATTTCTCATGTTATGATTTTGTCACTTATTAATAGGACAAAGTCTAGCATGCCAAATATTAAAATCACATAGCATATAAACAAAACACTAACTTCAACACTCAACTTAAACATCACATCTATGGCATATCCTTTACAAAAAAACACCATTTGAACCCCTAAGATGGTGCAGTGGTTAGGATATGCGGCGCTCACCTTAAAGGTCGAGGGTTCAATCCCCACTAACAACATATCCTTGTGAATTACCTGAAGTATGTGTTGTGGGTTCGGTGCATACTTCCTTAGAGTTTACAAGCAAAGTGAGTTTCATTAGTCTTCAAAAAAACAAAAACACCATTTTTAGTGACGGTGTACAAGTCAGATCCAATAGTTTAAGTAAAACCGGCTTTATTTAATAGAAAACAAATAGTACATTTTTCTCATCTCTGGAGTATGCATCACGTCTTTCAGCAATAAATTCTTTTCAAAGATAAACTTTAACTCTATTGTCCCATTTCCAGAAACTATAATGGTGTGAGAATCTCTCAACATTGCTTTCATGTCATTAGTAGCATTATATGTTTTAAACATTTCACGATCATAGTAGACTAACGAGAAGCACTAGTGTCTACCAACACCCTTCTGATCCACCGACTAGGTTGATCTTTATAGGAATAACCATAAGGGCTTCTTCAGTCAGCTTAGCCCATGGCACAAGATTAGGCCCGTTTTTACACTGTTGTCCTACCTTTTGGTCAAGGCTGGAATATCAACAAATTGGCAAGGAACGATGGATATTGGGTTGGAGATCGATTAGAAACAAGGCTGTAGTCGATGTCGTCAAAATTTGGCCGAGCTTCGATCACGAAGGAATCGATTGGAGATGATGATGAGGACTAGGAGTGGCTATGTTTCAAATTTTAGGTTAATCGGAGTTCATATGAAGGAGATATGGATGGCTTACGGTGTGTAGGGAATGGTTCGTATCGATGCATTTCGCATCGATCAGGGATGGTGTTCGTATCGATACCATTCATGTCAATCAAAGACATAACACGATGGTCCAAATCGATGCATTTCGTTCGATCAAAGAGTAAGGACTTCAAATCGATACCGTTCGTATCGATCGACACAGGTTCGACTCGATGACTTTGCATCGATTGGATAGAAGGCTAGGTGGATTTCGACTCGATAGCAACACACCCAGATTAATAGCAAGCATGCAGAGGTTTGTTCAAATCGATGCATTTCATATCGATCAGGATGGGTACATGTGGTGCATTTCGAGTCCATCATCTCGTATCGATCATCGGAACTCAGTTCGTATCCATCAGGTAAAATCTCGCTCGTATCCATCAGGTAAGGCTTCGTTCATGTCCCTCCTTGAGTAGTTTCATACCCATCTATTGGCCTTTCACTCGTATCGATCAAATTCACCATTTCGTATTGATCGATTTATAGATCGATACGAAGTAAACTCCTACAATCGATACGAAAGAACATGCGATGCAAACAGTTGCGTGCAAACGTTCGGGAGAAATGATGGACACGTACAAGCGTGAAGCATGGATACGTGCACGAATCTAGGGAAGAAGCGTTCAACTCGGCGAGCAATATGGATCCCCACTGGTTTATCGTCCCATGTCATCAAGCGAGCATGTGCACAGGAACGACGTGGAGGGATAGATATGAAGTACAGATTCGAACAGGACAGCACACATGGAACCGTGATTTCGTATCGATCATATCTAACAATCCCCTGATCTAAATATAATGAAATTTTCACAGCAACTTGCATACAAGGTAATGAACAATCCTGCTAAGTTTCAGCTTGATTGGATCATTTTTTGATGGATACGAAATCACTTCGTATCGATCAAAGATCGAGTCGAAACTTGGTGGGGTCGGTCGCGTGGGCCCACTCACGTGCCAAAAGAAGTCTCCCAAAGTTTTAGCTCGATCTCAGCCTTCTACGCCTATAAATAGCCCCCTGAAGCCTACAGAAAAAGAATCTTTTGGCCATTCAACGCCCAGACTCTGCCGGATTCACTTCTTCATGCTTAATACAGCAAATTCATCATTGCTACCGCTGTAATCATCTGTAATCGGCAAGGATAATCAATAAAGGATAAAAAACTTTGGAGTGGATGTAGGCCGGAGATAGCCAAACCACTATAAATCTTGTGTCTCTGTTCATTACTTTTGGGTTATTACTTGTAATTTGTTGTGATCTATGATTTGTGTTTGGGATATTGTTGATTTATATTCATACTTTGGCTCTTTCATGATATTTGGGGTTTGTGACCAATTTTGGCGCAAACACTTTGGTGCTTTCACTGAGAAGGACTGGCACCCTCTACATCGGATTGAAGTTGGGACTTGAAAGGCTTGAAAGATTCAGATTCAGAAGGAATGACTAGACAAACCAGTAGGAGGCAAAGAGATGAGAGAAGCCAACAAGAAGGAAGTCAAGAAGCATCCTCCGGAGCTGGGGAAGGACAAGCTTCGATTTACATAACCAGGGATGAAATGGAGGCTATGGCCAATTCGTTGCAAGAGAGATTGTTGAAAAGTCAACAGGAAATGATGTAGACTTTCTTTGAACAGACGAGGGCTGCAGGAACACAGAACTTAGGCCCAGCTACGGTGGCTGCAAATGTGGAAGAAGAAACTAGGGTCATGGAACCTAACGGAGAACGGAATACAGAGCTAGGAGGTGACCAACGAGGACTTAGGGGCAGGCCCGTAGGATCTGACACTGGAAGACCTCTGGATGGAACCCAACAGGCTAGAATGAACGCCGGTGCTAACGAACCGCATGAGGTATATGTACCGGAGTTTCCTCAGAGGCATGGGAGGCAACCCTTTACAGACGATGCTGGATTAGTGGAGATCATTAGGAAAGCTATGCGAGGAGATTTGACCAATAGAGATATGGAAGGAGTAAACAGGAGTCCGTTTACTCGAGAAATTAGGATAGTACAGAACCCACCTAAGTTCAAGCTACCTAGCGTGGAAGAATACGACGGCAAGGCTGACCCGACTAACCACTTGATGAGGTATACTAGACACATGGAAATGTTGGGGGCATCGAAGGAGGTGATGGCCCGATGCTTCCCTTTGTACTTGACGGACTTAGCTGCAATATGGTTTAGGCAGCTTGGAGAGGGATCTATCAGGACTTGGAGGGAATTGGTGGATAAGTTTTTGGGGCAGCTTCGGGTTCATATTAGGAGAGCAAAGAACGTAATGACATTGACGTCGGTAAGACGAAGGACGGATGAATCGCTTAGAGGTTTTCTAACTCGATTCGACGAAGCAGTTGCTTCGGTGGATCGGCCGGATCCATCGATGGTTTTGATGGCGGCGATATCAAGAGTCAGAGGGGATTCAGACATTAAGGTGTCTTCAATACGAGATCCCCCATATGATCTCGAGGAATTCTTTCACGAAGCCGAAAGGTTCCTTCGGCAAGAAGATGCGAGAATGGATTTAAAGCTAAAGGAGGTGAACGCGACTGAGGGTGGAGGACCATCCAATGGAAGCTCAGATAAGGATGAGGGAAAAAGGAAGCTGGATGACAAATCAGGGAAAGTCAGAAAGCGATGGAAGGATCCGAAGTTTTCCACATACACGGGATTGAATAAGACGCTAGAGCGGATCTACTTGGAAAGCCGGAATCGCCTTCCTTACCGAAGGCCGGCTAGGAGAGAACCATCCGAACGGGAAAGGGCATCAGGAAGGCATTGTCTCTTCCACGATTTGGACAGACATGAGACCAACAACTGCAGGCAGTTAAAGGACATAATTGAGGAACATGTCAGGAATGGACAACTGAGGCAGTATGTTGGAGCACGGAATGCAGCGGTGGAGCAGGAGCAACCACCGTTTACCTCACACCATGACGACGTGAGGCCTAGGACTGATGGTCGATTGATTATCAATTGACTTGGATAATATGGAATAAGTAACAAACCATTAGCAAGTTACCAAGTCATTTACACATGTATGGGGACGAAGATAGCCCCTAGGCATGCTCTGAGTGATGATAAAACGTGAAGCTATGGTTTGTGAAATCTGTTTTTTTTGTTCTGGATAGGACATTTGTGTTCCTGATTTGGTTTTGGAGTTTGGTTTGAACTCCGGGTTTTGTTTGCTTTCTATTTTGGATTTTCGTCTGGATGGTTGGTTTCTGTTTTGGATAATGGTTTGGATTTCTAATTTTCTGGTTTTGGTTTGGATATTGGATTTTGGATTGTATTTTGGGTTGGATTTTGATTGGATTTTTGATAAAAGGTCGTCGGGTATGGATTATGCCTGACAAGGGATGAGTCGCTTTGCCTGAGCATGGTAAATTGACTCATTCAGGTCATCGAGTATGGACTATGCTCGACAAGGGTCCGGAGAGACCAGAATCCGACCTAGGACTTAGGCCATGTACTGTCAATTTTTATTTTCAGGTCGTTGAGTATGGACTATGCTCAAAAAGGGTTCGGAGTGACCAGGATTCGGCTTAGGACTTAAGCCACGGCATTTCTTGTGTCCAGGGACACTGGACCACGGTCGTCAAATGTGGATTACGCTTGGCAAGAACCTGAGAGGTTAGCTTAACGTCCAGGGACACTGGACCACGGTCGTCAAGTGTGGATTACGCCTGACAAGAACCCGGACGTCCAGGGACACTGGATCACGGTCGTCAGGTGTGAATTGCGCTTGGCAAGAACCCGGAGAGGTTATGGATTTGGATATCGACCCAGAGAAGTCCTGGATTTGGTTATTGGCAATTGGATAAGGATGGATTAGGACTCGGTTATCGAGTTCGAATGGACATGGAATTGGCTATGGACTTCGAATATCGGATTCGGAATTATTCAAAACACGCCTTCTTATCACAAGGCATGTTTTAGGGGGCAAATGTTATCCCACCGTTTGGTTAAGGCTGGAATATCAACAAATTGGCAAGGAACGATGGATATTGGGATTGGAGATCGATTGGAAACAAGACTGCAGTCGATGTCATCAAAATTTGGTCAAGCTCCGATCACGACGGAATCGATTGGAGATGATGATGAGGACTAGGAGAGGCTATGTTTCAAATTTCAGGTTAATCGAAGTTCGTATGAAGGAGATGTGGATGGGTTACGGTGTGCAGGGAATGGTTCGTATCAATGCATTTCGCATTGATCTGGGATGGTGTTCGTATCGATATCGTTCGTGTCGATCAAAGACAGAACATGATGGTTCGAATCGATACATTTCGTATCAATCAAAGAGTAAGGACTTCGAATCGATACCGTTCGTATCGATCGGCACAGGTTCGACTCGATGACTTCGCATCGATTAGATAGGAAGGCTAGGTGGATTTCGACTCGATAGCAACACACCCAGATTGATAGGAAGCATGCGGAGGTTTGTTCAAATCATGCGTTTCGTATCGATCAGGATGGGTATAGGTGGTGCATTTCGAGTCCATGATCTCGAATCAATCACCGGAACTCAGTTCGTATCCATCAGGTAAAATCTCGCTCGTATCCATCAATTAAGGCTTCATTCATGTCCCTCATTGAGTTTAGTTTCGTACCCATCTGTTGGCCTTTCACTCGTATCGATCAAATTCACCATTTCGTATCGATCGATACGAAGTACACTCCTACAATCGATATGAAAGAACATGTGATGCAAACAGTTGCGTGCAAACGTTTGGGAGAAACGATGGACACGTACAAGCGTGAAGCATGGATACGTGCACGAATCCAGGGAAGAAACGATCAACTAGGCAAGCAATATGGATCTCCACTGGTTTATCGTCCCACGTCATCAAGCGAGCATGTGCACAGGAACGATGCGGAGGGATAGATACAAAGTATGGATTCGAACAGGATAGCATTAACGGAACCGTGATTTCATATCGATCATATCTTACAATCCCCTGATCCAAATACAACTAAATTTTCACAGCAACTTGCATACAAGGTAAAGAACAATCCTTCCAAGTTTCAGCTCGATTGGATTATTTTTTGATGGATACGAAATCACTTCGTATCGATCACAGATCGAGTCGAAACTTGGTGGGGTCGGTCGCATGGGCCCACTCACGTGCCAGAAGAAGTCTCCTGAAGTTTTAGCTCGATCTCAACCTTTTACGCCTATAAATAGCCCCCTGAAGCCTACAGAAAAAGGATCTTTTGGCCATTCAACGCCCATACTCTGCCGAATTCACTTCTTTATTTTTAATACAGCAATTGTACTCGAAATTCATCATTGCTACCGCTGCAATCATCTATAATCAGCAAGGATAATCAATAAAAGATAAAAAAAACTTTGAAGTGGATGTAGGCCGGAGATAGCCGAACCACTATAAATCTTGTGTCTCTGTTCATTACTTTTGAATTATTGCTTGTAATTTGCTGTGATCTGTAATTTGTGTTTGGGATATTGTTGATTTATATTCATACTTTGGCGCTTTCACGAATTTGGGGTTTGTGACCAATTTTGGCGCAAACACTTTGGTGCTTTCACTGAGAAGGACTGGCACCCGCTACATCAGATTGAAGTTGGGACTTGTAAGGCTTGAAAGATTCAGATTCAGAAGGAATGACTAGACAAACCAGTAGGAGGCAAAGGGCTGAGAGAAGCCAACAGGAAGGAAGTCAAGAAGCATCCTCCGGAGCTGGGGAAGGGCAAGCTTCGATTTACATAACCAGGGATGAAATGGAGGCTGTGGCCAATTCGTAGCAAAAGAGATTTTTGGAAATTCAACAGGAAATGATGCATACTTTCTTTGAACAGATGAGGGCTGCAGGAACACAGAACTTAGGCCCAGCTACAGTGGCTGCAAATGTGGAACAAGGAACTAGGGTCATGGAACCTAACGGAGAACGGAATATAGAGCTAGGAGGTGACCAACGAGGACTTGGGGGCAGGCCCACAGGATCTGACAGTGGAAGACCTTTGGATGGAACCTAAAAGGCTAGAATGAACGCCGGTGCTAACGAACCACATGAGGAATATGGTTTCCTCAGGGGCATGGGGGCAACCCTTTACAGACAATGCTGGATTAGTGGAGATCATTAGGAAAACTATGCGAGGAGGTTTGACCAATAGAGATATGGAAGGAGTAAATAGGAGTCCGTTTACTCGGGAAATTAGGATAGCACAGACACTTAAGTTCAAGCTACCTAGCGTGGAAGTATACGATGGCAAGGCTGACCCGACTAATCACTTGATGAGGTATACTAAACACGTGGAAGTGTTGGGGGCATCATAGGAGGTGATGGCCCGATGCTTCCCTTTGTACTTGACGGACTTAGCTGCAATGTGTTTTAGGCAGCTTGGAGAGGGATCTATCAGGACTTGGAGGGAATTGGTGGATAAGTTTTTGGGGCAGTTTCGGGTTTATATTAGGATACCAAAGAACGTAATGACATTGACATCGGTAAAACAAAGGACGGATGAATCGCTTAGAGGTTTTCTAACTCGATTCAATGCGGCAGTTGCTTCGATGGATCGGCCGGATCCATGATAGTTTTGATGGCGGCGGTATCAGGAGTCAGAGAGGATTCAGATTTTAAGGCGTCTTTAATACGAGCTCCCCCATAGGATCTCGAGGAATTCTTTCACGAAGCCGAAAGGTTCCTTCGGCAAGAAGATGCGAGAATGGATTTAAAGCTAAAGGAGGTGAACGCGACTGAGGGTGAAGGACCATCCAATGGAAGCTCAGATAAGGATAAGGGAAAAAGGAAGCTGGATGACAATTTAGGGAAAGCCAGAAAGCGATGGAAGGATCCGAAGTTTTCCACATACACGAGATTGAATGAGACATTGGAGCAGATCTACTTGGAAACCCAGAATCGCCATCCTTACCTAAGGCCGGCTAGGAGAGAACCATCCAAACGGGAAAGGGCATCAGGAAGGCACTGTCTCTTCCACGATTTGGACGGACATGATACCAACAACTGTAGGCACTTAAAGGACATAATTATGGAACATGTCAAGAATGGACAACTGAGGCAGTATGTTGGAGCACGGAATGCAACCGTGGAGCAGGAGTAACCACCGTCTACCTCACACCATGACGATGTGAGGCCCAGGAATGATGGTCGATTGATTATCAATTGACTTGGATGATATGGAATAAGTAACAAACCATTAGCAAGTGACCAATTCATTTACACATGTATGGGGACGGAGATAGCCCCTAGGCATGCTATGAGTGATGATAGACCGCGAAGCTATGGTTTGTGAAATTTGTTTTTTGTTCTAGATTGGACATTTGTGTTTCTGATTTGGTTTTGGAGTTTGGTTTGAACTCCTGGTTTTGTTTGCTTTCTGTTTTGGATTTTCATCTGGATGGTTGGTTTCTGTTTTGGATGTTGGTTTGGATTTCTAATTTTCTGGTTTTGGTTTGGATTTTGGATTGGATTTTGGATTGGATTTTGATTGAATTTTGATCCGGTTTTTGATAAAAGGTCGTCGAGTATGGATTATGCCTGGCAAGGGATGAGTCCCTTTGTCCGAGTGCGGTAAATTGGCTCATTCAGGTCATCGAGTATGGACTATGCTCGACAAGGGTCCGGAGAGACCAGGATTCGACCTAGGACTTAGGCCATGTATTGTCAATTGTTATTTTCAGGTCGTTGAGTATGGACTATGCTCAACAAGGGTCCGAAGTAACCAAGATTCGGCCTAGGACTTAAGCATGGCATTTCTTGCATCCAGGGACACTGGACCACGGTCATCAAGTGCGGATTAGGCTTGGCAAGAACCCGGAGAGGTAAGCTCAACGTCCAGGGACACTGGACCACAGTCGTCAAGTGTGGATTATGCTTGGCAAGAACCCAGAGAGGTTAACTCAACGTCCAGGAACACTGGACCACGGTCGTCAGGTGTGGATTGTGTTTGGAAAGAGCCCGGTGAGGTTATGGATTTGGATATCAACCTGGAGAGGTCCTGGATTCGGTTATTGGCTATTGGATAAGGATGGATTAGGACTCGGTTGTCGAGTTCAAATAGACATGGAATTGGCTATGGACTTCGGATATCGGATTCGAAACTTTTCAAAACACGCCTTCTTATGACAAGGCATATTTTGGGGGGCAAATGTTATCCCACCTTTTAGTCAAGGCTGGAATATCAACAAATTGACAAGGAACGATGGATATTAGGATTGGAGGTCGATTGGAAACAGGCTGCAGTTGATGTCGTCAAAATTTGGCCGAGCTCCGATAATGAAGGAATCGATTGGAGATGATGATGAGGACTAGGAGAGGCTATGTTTCAAATTTCAGGTTAATCGGAGTTTGTATGAAGGAGATATGGATGGGTTATTGTGTGCAGGGAATGGTTCGTATCGATGCATTTCTCATCGATCTGGGATGGTGTTCGTATCGATATCGTTCGTGTCGATCAAAGACAGAACATGATGGTTCCAATCGATACATTTCGTATAAATCAAAGAGTAAGGACTTCGAATCGATACCGTCCGTATCGATCGGCACATGTTCGACTCGATGACTTCGCATCGATTGGATAGGAAGGCTAGGTGGATTTCGACTCGATAGCAACACACCCAGATTGATAGCAAGCATGCGGAGGTTTGTTCAATCGATGCATTTCATATCAATCAGGATGGGTACCGGTGGTGCATTTCGAGTCCACGATCTCGTATCAATCACCGGAACTCAGTTCGTATCCATCAGGTAAAATCTCGCTTGTATCCATCAGGTAAGGCTTCGTTCATGTCCCTCATCGAGTTTAGTTTCGTACCCATCAGTTGGCCTTTCACTCGTATCGATCAAATTCACCATTTCGTATCGATCAATTTATAGATCGATACGAAGTACACTCCTGCAATCGATACGAAAGAACATGCGATGGAAACAGTTGCGTGCAAACGTTTGGGAGAAACGATGGACACGTACAAGCGTGATGCATGGATACATGCACGATCCAGGGAAGAAGCTTTCAACTCAGCGAGTAATATGGATCTCCACTGGTTAATCGTCCCACGTCATCAAGCGAGAACGTGCACAGGAACGATGTAGAGGGATAGATACGAAGTATGGATTCGAACAGGACAGCATACACGGAACCGTGATTTCGTATCGATCATATCTTACAATCCCCTGATCCAAATATAATGAAATTTTCACAGGAACTTGCATACAAGGTAAAGAACAATCCTGCCAAGCGATTGGATCATTTTTTGATGGATACAAAATCACTTCATATCGATCACAGATCGAGTCGAAACTTGGTGGGGTCGGTCGCGTGGGCCCACTCAAGTGCCAGAAGAAGTCTCCCGAAGTTTTAGCTCGATCTCAGCCTTCTACGCCTATAAATAGCCCCCTGAAGCCTACAGAAAAAGGATCTTTTGGCCATTCAACGCCCAGAATCTGTCGGATTCAATTCTTCATTTTTAATACAGCAATTGTACTAGAAATTCATCATTGCTACCGCTGTAATCGTCTGCAATCGACAAGGGTAATCAATAAAGGATAAAAAACTTTGGAGTGGATGTAGGCTGAAGATAGCCGAACCACTATAAATCTTGTGTCTGCGTTCATTACTTTCAGATTATTGCTTGTAATTTGCTGTGATCTATGATTTGTGTTTGTGATATTGTTGATTTATATTCATATTTTGGCGCTTTCACGACATTTGGGGTTTGTGACCAATTTTGGCGCAAACACTTTGGTGCTTTCACTGAGAAGGACTGACACCTGCTACATCGGATTGAAGTTGGGACTTGAAAGGCTTGAAAGATTCAGATTCAGAAGGAATGACTAGACAAACCAGTAGGAGGCAAAGGGCTGAGAGAAGCCAACAGAAAGGAAGTCAAGAAGCATCCTCCGGAGCTGGGGAAGGACAAGCTTCAATTTACCTAACCAGGGATGAAATGGAGGCTATGGCCAATTCGTTGCAAGAGAGATTGTTGAAAAGTAAAACAGGAAATGATGCTGACTTTCTTTGAACAGATGAGGGTTGCAGGAACACAGAACTTAGGCCCAGCTACAGTGGCTGCAAATGTGGAACAAGGAACTAGGGTCATGGAACCTAACGGAGAACGGAATATAGAGCTAGGAGGTGACCAACGAGGACTTGGGGGAAGGCCCGCAGGATTTGACACTGCAAGACCTTTGGATGGAACCCAACAGGCTAGAATGAACGCCGGTGCTAAGAACGGCATGAGGAATATGTACCGGAGTTTCCTCAGGGCATGGGGGGCAATCCTTTACAGACAATGTTGGTTTAGTGGATATCATTAGGAAAACTATGCAAGGAGGTTTGACCAATAGAGATATGGAAGGAGTAAACAGGAGTCCGTTTACTCGGGAAATTAGGATAGCATAGAACCCACCTAAGTTCAAGCTACCTAGCGTGGAAGTATACGATGGCAAGGCTTACCCGACTAATCACTTGATGAGGTATACTAGACACATGGAAGTTTTGGGGGCATCAGAGGAGGTGATGGCCCGATGCTTCCCTTTTTACTTGAAGGACTTAGCTGCAATGTGGTTTAGGCAGCTTGGAGAGGGATCTATCAGGACTTGGAGGGAATTGGTGGATAAGTTTTTGGGGCTGTTTCGAGTTCATATTAGGAGGGCAAAGAATGTAATGACATTGACATCGGTTAAACAAAGGAGGATGAATCACTTAGAGGTTTTCTAACTCGATTCAACGCGGCAGTTGCTTCGGTGGATCGACCGGATCCATCGATGGTTTTGATGGCGGCGGTATCAAGAGTCAAAGAGGATTCAGATTTTAAGGTGTCTTTAATACGAGATCCCCTATAGGATCTCGAGGAATTCTTCACGAAGCCGAAAGGTTCCTTTGGCAAGAAGATGCGAGTATGGATTTAAAGCTAAAGGAGGTGAACGCGACTAAGGGTGGAGGACCATCCAATGGAAGCTCAGATAAGGATAAGGGAAAAAGTAAGCTAGACGACAATTCAGAGAAAGCCAGAAAGCGATGGAAGGATCCGAAGTTTTCCACATATACGGGATTGAATGAGATCTTGGAGTGGATCTACATGGAAACCCGGAATCGCCTTCCTTACCGAAGGCCGACTAGGAGAGAACCATCCAAACGGGAAAGGGCAACAGGAAGGCACTGTCTCTTCCATGATTTGGACGGACATGATACCAACAACTGCAGGCACTTACAGACATAATTGAGGAACATGTTTGGAATGGACAATTGAGGCAGTATGTTGGAGCACGGAATGCAGCGGTGGAGCAGGAGCAACCACCGTCTACCTCACACCATGGCGATGTGAGGCCCATAAATGATGGTCGATTGATTATCAATTGACTTGGATAATATGGAATAAGTAACAAACCATTAGCAAGCGACCAAGTCATTTACACATGTATGGGGATGAAGATAGCCCCTAGGCATACTCTGAGTGATGATAGACCGCGAAGCTATGGTCTGTGAAATATGTTTTTTGTTCTGGATTGGACATTTGTGTTTCTAATTTGGCTTTGGAGTTTGGTTTGAACTCCTGGTTTTGTTTGCTTTCTGTTTTGGATTTTCGTCTGGATGGTTGGTTTCTGTTTTGGATATTGGTTTGGATTTCTGATTTTTTGGTTTTGGTTTGGATTTTGGATTGGATTTTGATTGGATTTTTATCTGGTTTTTGATAAAAGGTCGTCGGGTATGGATTATGCCTGGCAAGGGATGAGTCGCTTTGCCCGAGCGCGGTAAATTGACTCATTCAGGTCATCGAGTATGGACTATGCTCGACAAGGGTCCGGAGAGACCAGGATTCGGCCTAGGACTTAGGCCCTGTATTGTCAATTATTATTTTCAGGTCGTTGAGTATGGACTATGCTCAACAAGGGTCCGAAGTGACCAGGATTCGGCTTAGGACTTAAGTCACCGCATTTCTTGCGTCCAGGGACACTGGACCACGGTCATCAAGTGTGGATTACGCTTGGTAAGAACCCGAAGATGTTAGTTCAACGTCCAAGGACACTGGACTACGGTCGTCAAGTGTGGATTACGCTTGGCAAGAACCCGGAGAGGTTAGCTCAATGTCCAGGGACACTGGACCACGGTCGTCAAGTGTGGATTACGCTTGGCAAGAACCCGGATAAGTTAGCTCAACGTCCAGGGACACTGGACCACGGTCGTCAGGTGTGGATTGCGCTTGGCAAGAGCCCGGAGAGGTTATGGATTTGGATATCGACCCGGAGAGGTCCTGGATTCGGTTATTGGCTATTGGATAAGGATGGATTAGGACTCGGTTGTCGAGTTCGAATGGAATGGAATTGGCTATGGACTTCGGATATCGGATTCGGAACTATTCAAAACACGCCTTCTTATCGCAAGGCATGTTTTGGGGGGCAAATGTTATCCTACCTTTTGGTCAAGGCTGGAATATCAACAAATTGGCAAGGAATGATGGATATTGGGATTTGAGATCGATTGGAAACAAGGCTGCAGTTGATGTCATCAAAATTTGGCCGAGCTCTGATCATGACGGAATCGATTGGAGATGATGATGAGGACTAGGAGAGGCTATGTTTCAAATTTCAGGTTAATTCGAGTTCGTATGAAGGAGATGTGGATGGGTTACGGTGTGCAGGGAATGGTTCGTATCGATGCATTTCGCATCGATCTAGGATGGTGTTCGTATCGATACCGTTCGTGTCGATCAAAGACAGAACATGATGGTTCGAATCGATACATTTCGTATCGATCGAAGAGTAAGGACTTTGAATCGATACCGTTCGTATCGATCGGCACAGGTTCGACTCGATGACTTCGCATCGATTGGATAGGAAGGCTAGGTGGATTTCGACTCGATAGCAACACACCCAGATTGATAGCAAGCATGCGGAGGTTTGTTCAAATCGATGCGTTTCGTATCGATCAGGATGGGTACAGGTGGTGCATTTCGAGTCCATGATCTCGTATCAATCACCGGAACTCAGTTCATATCCATCAGGTAAAATCTCACTCGTATCCATCAGGTAAGGCTTCTTTCATGTCCCTCATTGAGTTTAGTTTCATACCCATATGTTGGCCTTTCACTCGTATCGATCAAATTCACCATTTCGTATCGATCGATTTATAGATCGATACGAAGTACACTCCTGCAATCAATACGAAAGAACATGCGATGCAAACATTTGCATGCAAACGTTCGGGAGAAACGATGGACACGTACAAGCGTGAAGCATGGATTCGTGCATGAATCCAGGGAAGAAGCGTTCAACTCGACGAGTAATATGGATCTCCACTGGTTTATCGTCCCACGTCATCAAGCGAGCACGTGCATAGGGACGACGCGGAGGGATAGATACGAAGTATGGATTCAAACGGACAGCATGCACGGAACCGTGATTTCGTATCGATCATATCTTACAATCCCCTGATCCAAATACAACGAAATTTTCACTGGAACTTGCATACAAGGTGAAGAACAATCCTGCCAAGTTTCAGCTCGATTGGATCATTATTTGATGGATACGAAATCATTTCGTATAGATCACAGATCGAGTCGAAACTTGGTGGGGTCGGTCGCGTGGGCCCACTCACGTGCCAGAAGAAGTATCCCGAAGTTTTAGCTCGATCTCAGCCTTCTATGCCTATAAATAGCCCCCTGAAGCCTACAGAAAATGGATCTTTTGGCCATTCAAGGCCCAGACTCTACCGGATTCACTTCTTCATTTTTAATACAGCAATTGTACTTGAAATTCATCATTGCTACCGCTGTAATCATCTATAATCAGCAAGGATAATCAATAAAGGATAAAAAATTTTGGAGCGGATGTAGGCCGGAGATAGCCAAACCACTATAAATTTTGTGTCTCTGTTCATTACTTTTGGATTATTGCTTGTAATTTGCTGTGATCTGTGATTTGTGTTTGGGATATTGTTGATTTATATTCATACTTTGGCGCTTTCACGACATTTGGGGTTTGTGACCAATTTTGGTGCAAACATACACTTTCCTGCCATAAGGCCTGCTTTGCCATAATTATAACATAAGAGTAACCAAACAGTACCATTCTTTAGGGGGTATTATGCTGATTCTTCTGATGCTAATTGTTGTGGTTTTGATTCAATTTATGATTTTGGTTTTTAAAATTTTTTGCACTTGGTTTTGAACTCTTGTTTATGAATTTCTTAGTGTTGTTGGTAGATACAACAACCACCTCTTCGTTATGGTCCTGTTTTCTAGTCTCCTCTTCAAACGAAGATGGGTAATCAAACTTTCTAAGTAAAACTCCTTAGTTTTATACCTGAGATTATTTTTAAAATCTTTTCAACTAAGGGATATATAATTTATCAACTAACACAGCAACCTGAAATTATTCATCTAAAGTCATACCTTCGGAGATGATCTCATGCACAATTTTTCAAAGCTCGTGCGACTGCACCTCTAAAGATTTGTCATCCATCATCTGAAACTTCAAATAGCGACTAACAACATATTTTTTCGCTCCATCAATCTCGATATCATATTTCTTTTCTAGCGCATCCAAGATCTCCTTTATAATCTTATTTGAGCCGTAGCAATCGTGCAGATCATCGCTCAAGCCATTAAGCACATAATTTTGTAGAAGTAGTCATGTTCAATCTAGTTATTCAAAGTCTTTTTTTTGATGGTCTATTGTTTCTCTAATCAACGTTGGTTTTTCAGTCGTCATCACATGCGCCGCCTTTCACGTAGTCAATAAAACTCCATCTTTTGGCGCCATTGTTTGAAATACAAGCCTTCGAATTTGAACGGCACAACAGATGGAGTAGAAACCTCAAACATCGACATCGAGGTTGCTGAGTTGTCAGCGATCGATGCCACAATCGTCTTAAAATTGTTATACCTCAATCTGAATCTACAGCGACTTTTTAAAAATACTTTTTTGGGTGTCAAGGGCTAGGCTGCTCTCTTTAAGATGATTAACGGCTTAGCCTCAAGGTGCAAAGCTATCCATCAACCGCTTCGTTTCCAGGATAAATCAGCTTTTGAAATTTGGTCAATTTGCTGTTTGCACTATAAGAAATTATTCTGACTATAACAATTTCGAATTTTAATTGTTTGTAAATTTTCTTAAAGAAAGAAAAATGCACAGGACAAATAAAAACAAAGAAAAATATCTATTATTCACATTTTCTCTTCTATCTACCTATCATTTAAATAGACAGAATGGAAATTGTATGCGTTACTAAAGTGGGGGAATGTTAATGGATTTGAATTTATTGTCATTTAAAACGAATTTAATACCATTAACTTTTACAACGGCTCAATGATAATGGCTCATAAATATTATTGTAATACATTTTCAATCTTTGCAATGGCTCAATTATAATAAAGGCTCATAAATATATAGCCATTAACCTATTTTTATTTTTTTAATTAATTCACTTTAAGTTCCAACAAGAACTATCTTAAGAAAAAGACCAAGTCAGAGGAAGCAATTACTGTTTCAATCCACGACATTGGGTGAATCGTCACGGGGACTTACAAAAGGTAAAATGTATGGAGCACCTCATTTAGATATCTATAGTTTACATCGCAGTTCTTATAAAAAATATACTCCTGCTTAAACTCCTACCCAACCGCTACATACTCCATTTTCATTCGAACAAGTTAGTCAATGGTTAGAGCTATAAACCCGAAAATATGAAATTATTTTCAAAATTCTAATGTTCATGAAATAAATAATTAACTTTAAGCATCATTATTAAAATAAATTAATTTACTTTAAAACATCCTTAATAAACTAATAAATCAACTTAAAACGTAATTAATAAAATAATTAATTAACTTAAAACATCATAAGTAAAATAATTAAATCTAATTACATATTTTAAAAATATTAATAATTTAATTAAGTACCTTATATAAAACATCTTTAATAATATAATTAAATAACTTACTTTAATAAATCACTAATGGATAATTAATTATCTAACTTTAACATTATTTATAAACACTTAACCTTAAATTTTTACAAAGTTTATTTATATAGATAAGTAATCAATGTCCCAATTCGAAAAGAGGCTTAATGGTTCCAATGGTACACAGAAAAGCAATCATTTAATTCAATATAACTTTCCAAGTCAATCACTAGTATTTACATAAGCCAACATACATGTAAGTAAATTCCTTGATTAGCCATCAATAGCTAACACGTTCCTTTTCAAATTTTAATTAACCGGTGTATGAATCAATGTTCCGATTTATATAATAGCAGAATGGAAATGTATTCTGCTAAATATATGCCAACAATAATCTATATAGTTTAATTATAATAGAATGGTGATTTATTCTATTAGATAGATGTCCAAAACAATCTTTTCATTTATAATAGCAGACGGTGCTTTATTTGGCCAAATAGACAACACCAATGAGGTAAAATTAATTAACTACATCATTATTTTTAAAAAAAATTATTAATATCAAGCACTATTATTTAACCATAATTTTGTACTTCATAAAAACTATTAACTAGTTATACTATGGTGTTGTACTCCTCAATACGAGCCTAGTGCAAAAATCCACGGGTTAATCGGATTTAAAAGGAACACGATAAGGTTCTTGAATTCAACACATACATGGTTAGTATACTTTAAAACAAAATTTGATTATTCTCATCAACAGTTTGAACGGCCCATCACGCAACTGCATGCCACATCACCCTATATCTGTCCCAACCTACAAGCTACAGTTTCCCTTCCCTATATATGAAAATGTGAGCTCCACTAAAAAAACAAAGCTGCTTCCATTAACTAGCCAATCACCCAACCTCGATCACCCGTTCCCACCACCACCGCTTCTATAGCGATCGCCACTACTTCATGCAACTCCACCACCACCCTCGACCATCTCGGCCACCACCATCTCTACTAGCAATGAGAAACCTAAACACAAAAAAAGTACAAACCCCTCCTTTCCCGAAACCATAAAACACCTCACCAGGGCTCCTCCAGCCATCGCCCTTGCCACCAGAACCCCACCTTCACCTCCACCCTTAAACCTCTGCATGCTACTGTGATGCAGCGCACTATGATTTCGACACAAACTTAAGTCGCGCTAACTTAAGTCGCTCACCGTATGTCACCAGCGACCTAGCGAGTTATGCCAGCGAGTTACGAGCCAACCAACTTAAGCCGCTTGCCTTGAATCACCTGCATTACGAGATAACGACTCAAGAAATCAAGCCGCCTCACTTAAGTCGCTCAGTCTTAAGTCGTTAAGTCGCTTTTCTATAAGTCGCTGATTGCCTTAAGTCGCTGGGATCTTATGTCGCTTACCTTATGTCGCTAAGTCGTCCTGAAGCTATGCTATTTTGTTAAGTCGCAAGTTCATGAAGCTGATTTTCCTTATGTCGCTCCAGAAGCTTAAGTCGTTCCTGTTCTTAGGTCGCTCAATTCTTATGTTGCAGGTGTTGCTGAAGCTTATGTCGCAAGTCCTTGAAGATGTACTATCTCCTTATGTCGAGTAATGTTAAGTCGCTCATCACTTATACCGTTTTTCTCTTTAAGTCGCTCCTGAAGCGTAAGCCTCTGATTTCTTAAGTCGCGTGAAGCCGAGCTATCTGTTAGATCGCGAGTCGCATGTTTCTCATGCCGCTCTGTTCTTGTGTGTTTTAATTCTGTTCAGTCATATATCGTGATGTATTGTGTTAAGTCGCGTAATGTTCTTATGTCGTATGTCGTTATGTCACTAATGTTGTAATATGTGTTGTGATTTACTTATGTCGCTTGATTTGTAACTCGTGTTGTGTTGTAACCCGTAAGTCGTAGGTCGTGTGTTGTATGTTGAGTCGCAAGTAGGTGTTGTAAATTCCTATAAATAGGAGTATGTGGTCATTTGTAAGAGTAGTTGATTTTGAATAAAATTGTTTGTGTGCTTTTGCCACTTTTGTTGAAGTTGATTGTGATCTCCTTCTTCTTCCATATTCGGATGTTCGAGTGCGCTCGAATCAATGAATTTGAAGCCGATTCATGAAATCTTGTACGCGAGATCAACGTCGAAGAATTGTAGATCTTCTAACGCGGAATCGTGCGCGATTAACGTGTTGAAGATAGCTAGAATCCGGTATCTCGAGAGATCAATGGATTTGGGCATTTATCGTTCTACCGGTTTACTTGACACGAAGTCATTTCGTGAGGAAGAAAGTTTGCGTCAATTTTGTATCAAAGCACTATTAGTGCATCAAAAGTTATATCTGCTACGTCAGTTTGGTATCAAAGCTTTTGTGCCGCGTCATACTGACGTTGCACCACCTATCGGCATAAATTCCTTTATGGCCATGCTCACAAACACAGACATCCATACATTCTCCAAATCTACTTGCCCGCACACTTAAATCCACACCTAAGCATATACAAACTCCATAAACCCCACACACACAGCCACGCAATGCCCAAGACCCAACTTCTCACAGTCTGACTTCCCTGCCTACCTACTGTACTAGTCACGACCATGGGGAGAAAAGAATGGTTAAAGAAGGAGGAGGAAAAAGGAAAAGAGATGGAGAAGAATGAAATGAAACGTGCAAAATGTTTATTTTGCAGACAGAGAAAGAAATGAGTGGAATGTGATGTATGCTGTGTAAAAACACTTTGCATGAAAGGACAATGGAAAACGCAAGAAAAATGTGTACTAGTCCCCCTCCCCATTTTTTGGTCATGTGTACTATATATATAATGAAAGTGTTGCATCTGTATATTGCGTTGCTTGAATTTATGTTAAGTTTAAATTTTAAATGTGAAAAAGTTTTACGGTGCACCGCCACAATATCACGTTCGCGTACGAGCTGCAAACGATAAAAAGAAAAATACAATCGCACAAAATAATGTGACATAATCACAGCACAATAATCACCGGCTATCAAATTCAGTGAAGTTTTAAAAATACCGACATTTGCCGCAAAATGTGCCAAATAAAAATTTAATTATTTTTCAAATTACAAATTATGGAAAAATCTTAAAAATTAAACTAAAATTACGTCACTAAAAATCGAGCAGTTATTTAAACATATAATTTATTATATTTAAAATTCAAAACATATATAAATTACGGATTGTTACTTCTTCCACCTTAAAAGAATTTCGTCCCCGATATTCCATTATTATCCATCCGAGAAAGAAATAAGCCTACCTAAATACTTGACACTTTCCATATGGTCTTATGATGTATATTGTTAGCAAATAAATTTGATAACCCCAAAAGTATTTGAAAATCTTGGTTATTTAAGAAGATGCCTTGAAGAGGCTTGTCGATATCGCATATCGATTGGTAAATTTATAACTATTATAAATATATACAATAATACTTATTCCTCAAATCATATTAAAATTTTTATAATTAACATTTCATAAAGATTAATTAATCTACAATTATAAACTAATTAAATCGTTTGGTCTAAAAAAAATTATCATTTAGGTTGTGTGACTTGTCATGTGGAAATTTAGATTAATATCGAACTATTCAAATGTTAATGTTCACATGTCACTTAGCAGGTGGTTCACATTTTTACTAAATTTATTGCTTACTTAATTTCGGAAAAATCAGTTTTACATTATTAAGCATTACCTGGTTGTAAAATGTAACGATATAACATTTCGAACTATTCAAATCAAAAATCATCCACTCTTGTCAGACTTGAATTGCTCAAAACAACAGATTGTTAATTTATATTTGGCAAAATTCAGCATATACAATAAATAAATCAATCACAGAATCACACACAGAGTAATATAACAGCAAGTAGTGGAATAGATAAATAGTAGTTCATGAAGCTACTATAAAAACAACAGAGTCAAAACAAAATACAACAGAAATCTCAAATACAGAGTAGTCTCGAATACAAAAGTAACTGACATGACTGAACATAAGCAACTGGAAATAACAGAAGGCTGAACAGATATAATACAAATATTCAAGCAAAGCTCCAATCTTCAAAGGCGAGTCTGAAATGTTGTGACATTCAGTTTGACCTGAGCATAAAGCAAAACAAAAACACTTAAGTCATGATTAACATTCTTATACCACTAAATTCAACTCAAGTGAAATGTCAATGAAATACAAGTAACTTAGAGGATGTTTGGGATTTTCATCCTTTAAGGATCCATGGAACTATCTACTATGTAATGTACGCTATTATTGTGACGACCCGCCCTTCCACTACCAGAAAGACGTATCATCATTAAGAAAGAAAGAGGTAGAAATAGAAAAGGAAGAGAAAGAAAGAACAACAATCACGGAATCTCACAGCGGAATGGCATAAAATATAATACATCACATAACAATTTCATAGTTTTACAAATATCAGAGTTATACAATATTTTACACTTGACAATTTTATATACATCAGTCACTACATGCATTACACTATATATCATACTCTAACCAACACAGCGGAACTATGTAGATATCTACATACGTCTGGACTCCTGCTCCAAGCTCCTGCAGAACTCAACAATCCAAGAACCTATCACTTTACTACTCATAAAATTTGAGTACCGAAGAGTTTATGAAAACACAAAATATAAACTCCGGGTCAGACATGGGTCTGCTATGAGTAAACGGTTTAAGGTTGTTTAACTTGAAAAACATTTGAAAATAAAGGTATCACGTAAGACTCCCCACACATAAATACGGGTAAGTTTTTACCTTACGCTAAGCAAAACATTTCATAGGAAATTCTGTGATATTATAATAGTGTCTAGGGTTTACAAGTAAATAGAAAATAGCCGAAATTGTTACATTATTAAAATCCAGCTGCTAGCCACAAAAGTGGGTAATACAATCAAAACCGTGGGCGCTTATTGGAAAATGGATTCCATACAATGGCAGGGCTACTAGGGTACCGCTCGTCACAGTACGGAGCCTAGATCACCGTACCGAGGAGTACGCCCGCTCCCCTACAACACCAGGCCGGAACCATTCTTTACTGAACAGTCCCGAACAAGATAAACCCCGGCAGTTGTCGCGAACCAACCGCCCACACAGCCGAAATAAAAAGGGACATCTAGACAGGGGAAATGTCTTGTCCTGCTTGGGCATTGCCCACCTAACCTTGCTGCATCTCCCCTGTTTTAGCCATTCCCGGTTGATGAGGCATGAGGCTACGATTACCTTTAATGAACATATCTTAGAATGCTCATCGCCCGCCTGACGATGTGCTGAAAGCATTCAATCCATACAAGTTCGTTCCGGGTTCGAAGGAAACCAAAGGCATTATCTCGCTACACTCATTTCGGAATCACCCTCAGAGTTAACGACGACAACCCTTGCATTCTGAATCTTCATCTTCACATCAGATTCACGACCTATCGTTAGTTTGGAAGTCGATGTGGTTTTCGGATGTCCAAGTGTGGAAACCCGATCCCGGTCTCATCGAAACCCAAAACGTGTCTTTTAGGGCCAAGTTGTTTTAGAGTTTAAAACAATTCAATTTCAATTATCCATATACATACAGATAGATAATTCACAATACACAATAGATAATCAACATTATAAACAGATAATCAATTATTATCATCACAACAGATAATTCATATTTTTATCATACTACAATTAAGCATACATTTCATACTGCATCATTTATCTTATACTAGCAATCTCAAACCATTCAAATAAACAATATCATCCATCCATACATAAGCAATCATATCAGCTATAATTAATTTAAAATGAATTAAATTAATTATTTGCATCTCTAGTTAATTTAAAGTGAATTAAATTAATTACTTAACCATTTTAAGTCTTGCTTATATAACTATTAAACAATTATCAATCAATCAATAAATTAATCACACTTGATTAATTAACATTTAATTTAATCCAAGTAATCATCTTTTAATTATGTTCACAAATTAATTATCTTATCCACATATAGTAATAAGCCTTCAATTACAAACATTACATTACTTCTTAATTACATTAATTAATTACTCTTAAAGCTCTTATTATTAATTGTCCTTATTAATGATTACTACTTACCCTTTTAATTTCATTATCCTGTATTAATTTAATTACCTTAAGTAATTAATCCTCGATAAACTATATTTATTAATCACTCTTGATAAATACTATTCAGTAATCAACTACCTTTAATTACTCTTATCACATCACTTAAATACTCCTCAACTGAGTATCAATTCCTTGATTAATTGCCCAAAGTAACTATTCTCAAATTACTTCCACTATTAAATTATCCTCAGTCAATTTCATCCAGTCATTATCGTTAATTACTTCTTCAAATAATTATACTTATCATATCATCAAAAATTATTGAATTAATTAAACTTAATTAATTTACTTAATAATTCATCATAAACTTCATTAAATACAATAAGTAATTAATTCCCTTAATTACCAAATCACTTACCCCATTTTGGTTCACCTTAATTTCTTAATTAACTATTCTTTAATCATAAATTAACTTCTTAATAAAATTTAATTACCCATTTATTAAGTGCTAATTACTTAGTTCATTGTTAATTTTTTCTTAATTAGATTACTTAATTAATTAACTATTAATTCATTCATTAATTATCATAAGTAGTTAATTACACTTTATTAATCACATAATCATTACTTAATCCTTAATTACAATTGTAAAGTAATTATTCTTAATTAACTATTTATTTTATTTTAAAAATAGTTTATTGACATAAACTTGCTCAACTTGATTAAACATTAAAAGTCTTCTTTAAAATTTTGAAAATAGAATGGACTACAAACTTTAATGTTAATCCATTTCATACTTAATTTAATTATTAAAAATAATAATTAAAGGTTAAATACATGGTTACTTATTAATAACTTAAAACTTGTATTTAAATCTGTTAAACATTCTTCTAGGTTTATTGTTAAAACAAGATTCACAAAACCTTATTTTTAATATACTTCTTCCTGAGGATTATAAGAAACCCGAGTCCTCCCCTAAGAAATCCCGTGAGTACTTCGAGTCGTTCACCCTTCTTCCCCGGGTCTTCCTGTACGCTCCCCTTCTTCTTCTAATTTTTTTTTTAGAAATTAGTTTTAAGTTAAATTTACAGCCTCAGGCTAAAACAATGCTCGCGATAAAAACTCGAAGCGGCCCTCTATTCCACTCGAGCACGACACGAGAGAACGTCACTGACTTGACGCCATCTCACTCCTCCACGCCGTGCACGTGCACGGCGCCACCAAAAACCTCCGGCGAACCCCCACCTCGCCGAAAAGTCACGTATTTCACGAACAAAAGGAAATCAAACTCAAACTTCGCTTCAACCCATTGAAACGAAATTTTGCTTACTGACCGAAATTCTAAAACTCAACCGATAGGACGAATCGACCTCGTCACCGCCGCCGTGACCGCCGGAAGTCCCCAACTTCTGACTTCACCTCGACAACAACCCACCTTTCCATTTCTCGAAGTTTCGAACAGCTCTGTCGCACAAGAATGGCGAACTCGACGCATTTACAAGCAGGTTAAAATTTTGGGCAAAAACCCTACATTGATCTCAATCCCTTAATTTACTTAATATAAAAATTATCTGATAATTTTTACGTGCTCATCGAAGTTTAGGTTTGCTTCAATCCAAATTTGAGCATTTATAGTTGATTAAATCACTGGATATTGATAACAATACAATTTTCATTCACTTGAGTACTGCTCCTACATTACTACACTAAAAATCTTTCTATTTGTTTTAAAAATCATCAATTTACATGAGGATTCAAAATATAAACCTGAATCAATAATTTAAAACAGTCGACTTTTATCATCTATCACTTGATTAACTGAATATATCACAATGACATATTTTATAAAATGGTTTAATCAACCTTTACAAAAACTTAATTTAAGTTTTATATCTTATTTTGTTGAGAATCAAAGCCTATCCAGGATTTAAATAAGGATGGTTTAAATTTTAGCACAATATAGGCAAATCCAGAACCAACTACAGGAAAACACAGAAAGTCACACAACCATTTACAAACTATAGTAAACATAATCCAAATTATCAATAATGTTTAAATTGATTTTAATTAACTTAAAACTTTTTTAAAAAAATGTTTACTCACCAGAATACAAATACTGTTGAACAGAGCATACTTGACAATTGCAATCCCATCTGTTCTTATGTGTTTAAACTTGAGTTTTGCTTCTTTTATGTTGTCTCTTTATATTTTTCTCAGGTATACTATGTTACTGAATACCTATAAATATATATATATATATATATATAGAATATAAGAAGTTATGTATGTATGGAAAAAGATTTTAACCAGGTAGGTGTTATCTATAAGTACACTGTTCAATTTTGTTTTATCAGGCATGCTTCTTTTTTTTATATAAGGCTGATATGATTTCTTGAATTTGACCCAAATGTTTTGCTGAGATGCCAAACATTAAATGCTAATGTACTAACTGTCTACACTTAATCCATTAATACATAGATTTTTATTACTTGCTTTACCAAAATCATTTGCAGGTTATACATAATACATACCTACTTACTGATAGCTTGTACTAAATATATATACAATTCTTTGTTTTAAGTATTTTGATCAGATCTTATCACTGCAAAATAGAGATTTGCGAATATCTTAAATAGACACAAAGATGTGCTCGAACAGAAGAGCATTAATTTATGTGTTGTTCAATTTGTTTACATAATCATGACTAATTGGGAATATAGATCTGGCATGAAAAGTACATTTGTAAGTAAAAGATATTAGTCAGGTTTCTTGTGTATATCATAATTATGTTTGGCTGAGTTAATAAAAATTTATGTTTTGTTTGCCTAATATGTTTGCATATCAAAATCAAGATTTGTTGTATGTAGATATTTATATGAAAGTATGTACTTTGCAGGCAACACTTGATTTTTATATATGTAGTTAGTTTCTTTTAGATATTTGTCTTGTTTTTATTTTTCAAATTGCATACTTCACATGTGTCAGGTTTGTGTTTACACTTTTGGTTTGCTTTGACTTATTGCAGGTAGATTTTGTATATATGAAGTTAATTTGTCTTATTATTCCTGACTTGAATAATTTACATATAGTTGTTGTTGATTGATTTGAGTATGAAGATATTTTGTTTAGTTAGCATTCTAATTTACATAAGTTATACATAAATGTTTTAGTTTGGTTTTAGATTACATTAAATTTTGTTTTACTTTATACTTTGAGTCTTATACTTTGTTCTTATTTTAGATTGTTAAATTATGTTGTATAAAATCTTAACAAATTAATTCTTATGTTAAATTTTACATTTGTATTTTATATTTGACTATCATTGTTTAAGTCATATTCAAAAATAAATTTTCTTACTTATATTTGCATTCATTTCTATTTGTACTTTACTACCACTATTTAAATTAAGTTATATACATATAATTGATTTATAATTTACATTTATATTTTACATTTATATTTTATTTTGTTAGAATTAGATTTAAATTAACCATTATCACCCATATGTATATTTCCAAATGTTAACAAAGTACAGTATTTTACTCCAATTATGTAACGTAAATATTATTAAGAAGTTTTATTTAAATTTTCAGTGTCAAATTTTCTTTAAAAAAAACAAATTTATATAAAAAAATAGCGATTATTTCCAAAATCATATCCATTTGAAAATAAATCAGTTCACACTTTATTTAATTTGGTTAAATATTTATTAAAATAAACAGGGCCAAAATTCAGGGTCGTTACATTCCTTCCCCCTTAAAAGAATTTCGTCCCCGAAATTTAAAACAAAGATAATTTAAAAGCTGTTATACCAACCATTCACACATACATATCATTCATACAATAGCAAACAATCAAACAGTTTATCCTAACAAGCAACACTAGCTATCCGAACACAAATCCAGATAAACTTCCTTAGAACTATCCAAAGTCTCCCAGGTGCAATCACTGAGATTCTCGCTCCACTGTACTCGACAAGCTTCACTACTTACTCCCGAGTTGCCTCTCGTCCTGATCAACAATCCGAACAGGATTCCTGACTACAGTCAAACTCCGCTTGACTTCCCAAATCTCCATGAACTACTGGTTCTACAATTAATGATGAATCCTAAACAAAATTCCAAGATGAGATGCATGGGATACATTATGAATTCCGGATATCCGTTCTGGCAATTCAATCCTATAAGATACAACACCAATCCAAGTTGAAATTTATATATAACTCAAGGTCTCAGCCTCCCATTCATTTTAATTCACAATCAAATTTATTAATTCAACATCCAACTTTATTTGACCAATTCCAATTTCATTTACACATTTAATTTACTAATTTGTTTCAAATTAGTTTATTGCCACTTCCAATTCAATATTTAATTTCATCAGAAAAATCACTACATTATAATTCTTGAGTTCATTTCTAGTTTGCAATTCTGGTTTGGATGTCTATTCCATTTTCCAAGTACAAAATAATTTTATTTTGTCTTATCATTTTACTCTTTAAGAGTCACAAATTTATTTATTCGCCACACTACATCCAGTTACTCTTAATCACATTCATTTTCACTTTAAAGCCCATATCTTATCTATATTAAACAAGTATACTTTTTATTTCAAGCATTTAAATTCTTTTGATAAGCCATCAGAATTTATTTATACAAATTTAATTTCTTATCCAACTATTTCTATTCGAATAAAGATTTTATTTCACTCAATTTCAATTATTCAAGCTTTTACCAAAATAACTCTCACTTTTCTCGAAGCTGCGCTTCTATAAAGTTTAATCTTTGGTTAGTTTATTTGTTTCAATTTCACACTTAAATTTAATTCATTTGATACTCACAAGATCAACTTCCATTTATTTTATTAAGATTAAATCCAAGGCCATCTTTATTTCATCCATACCTGAATTGGATTTTATCTTCAAATTCAAATTTGGATTTTATCCTAAAAAATCATCTTATTATTTTATCTGTGTTTAATTTTATTTTATAATTCAAGTTTGGATTTTAATTTCATTTTTCAAATACAAAACAATCTTATTTTGTAAGGCTTACATTCATATCTCACATTTTACCCAATTTAAGCTCGAATTTATTCATATTCCATTTGTTATTTTAACTCGAGTTTGAGCACTATCTATAGCCAAAAATATTCTTAATCAGTGTGTTGCCAATTTCCCTTACAAGTTATCGGAATATATTTATTCCAATTCAATTCCATTTCAACTTACTTTTATCTATTTAAGTAAGAATTTAATTTATTTAACATCATCTATAACTCAACTGAATTCTATTCCAATTCAATTTGTTTATCTTGGCTTCCATTAAATTAAGCACCATACTATTCTCTTCAATCTACCAACCCACTTGGATTTGATTAAATAAGAACTTAATTTCATTTAATATCATCCATATCTCAATTCATTTCATTTCAATCTTAAATTTAAAATTGAATTAGTAAGCTTAAGTTAATCTCAACCAAAATTTTATTTCCAATCCAATTTATTTCCATTGTAAATTTGATGTACTTCATTAATTTATTTATATCCTTATTATTATTATATTTTTAATCATTAGTTTAATTCCAAAATTACATTAAACTTTCAACTTAATCCAAAATAAATTCTCATTTTTAACTTTACTTTTAACTTTAATTCCAAATTCAATCTCATACTTCCCTTGGTTACACAAGCCATTGTAAAAAAAATTATAATCCTATTTGTCTATTAACACTATCATCCAAATACTATAATTATATATAATGATTTACAAAAACAATTTTTTTTATCTTATTTGTCTGTAACACTATCACCCAAACCCTATAATAATTATATATAATAATTTGCAAAAACATTTTTTTTATTATCAAAATATATTTTGGATGAAATTATTTAATTCACCCACCTTTGAAAGCAATATCATGTCGAACTGTTCTATTCAAGTGTTTAGAAACCCCTTCGGTACAGTTGTGCAGACTGCACTGACGAAGGTTCATATACCACTTAATAAATCAATCAACATAATATAAAACCATTTTATATTCACTAACAAGTACGTGATCATATCTACTATTACACTCAAACTCATTCTAGAGTACTACCGACTCTATCTCTAATGAGTAATCTCCACCAGAGCCAAGGTTCTCACTTAACCTTACTCTGATACCAACTGTGAAGACCCGCCCTTCTACTACCAGAAAGACGTATCATCATTAAGAAAGAAAGAGGTAGAAATAGAAAAGGAAGAGAAAGAAAGAACAACAATCACGGAATCTCACAACGGAATGGCATAAAATATAATACAACACATAACAATTTCATAGTTTTACAAATATCAGAGTTATACAATATTTTACACTTGACAATTTTATACACATCAGTCACTACATACATTAAACTATATATCATACTCTAACCAACACAGCGGAACTATGTAGATATCTACATACGTCTGGACTCCTGCTCCAAGCTACTCCAGAACTCAACAATCCAAGAACCTATCACTTGGCTACTCGTAAAATTTGAGTACCCAAGAGTTTATGAAAACACAAAATATAAACTCCGGGTCAGACATGGGTCTGGTATGCGTAAACGGTTTAAGGCTGTTTAACTTGAAAAACATTTGAAAATAAAGGTATATGTAAGACTCCCCACACATAAATACGGGTAAGTTTTTACCTTATGCTAACCAAAACATTTCATAGGAAATTCTGTGATATTATAATAGTGTCTAGGGTTTTCAAGTAAATAGAAAATAGCCGAAATTGTTACATTATTAAATTCCAGCTACTAGCCACAAAAGTGGGTAATACAATCAAAACCGTGGGCGCTTATTGGAAAATGGGTTCCATAGAATGGCAGGGCTACTGGGGTACCGCCCGTCACAGTACGGGGCCTAGATCACCGTACCGAGGAGTATGCCCGCTCCCCTACAACACAAGGCCGGAACCATTCCTTACTGAACAGTCCTGAACAAGATAAACCCCGGCAGTTGTCGCGAACCAACCGCCCACACAGCCGAAATAGAAAGGGACATCTAGACAGGGGAAATATCTTGCCCTGCTTGGGCATGACCCACCTAACCTTGCTGCATCTCCCCTGTTTTAGCCATTCCCGGTTGATGAGGCATGAGGCTATGATTACCTTTATTGAACATATCTTAGAATGCTCGTCGCCCGCCTGACGATGTGCTGAAAGCATTCAATCCATATAAGTTCGTTCCGGGTTCGAACGAAACCAAATGCATTATCTCGTTACACTCATTTCGGAATCACCCTCAGAGTTAACGACGACAACCCTTGCATTCTGAATCTTCATCTTCACATCAGATTCACGACCTATCGTTAGTTTGGAAGTCGATGTGGTTTTCGGATGTCCAAGTGTGGAAACCCGATCCCGGTCTCATCGAAACCCAAAACGTGTCTTTTAGGGCCAAGTTGTTTTAGAGTTTAAAACAATTCAATTTCAATTATCCATATACACACAGATAGATAATTCACAATATCACAATAGATAATCAACATTATAAACAGATAATCAATTATTATCATCACAACAGATAATTCATATTTTCATCACACTACAATCAAGCATACATTTCATACTGCATCATTTATCTTATACTAGCAATCTCAAACCATTCAAATAAACAATATCATCCATCCATACATAAGCAATCATATCAGCTATAATTAATTTAAAATGAATTAAATTAATTATTTGCATCTTTAATTAACTTAAAGTGAATTAAATTAATTACTTAACCATTTTAAGTCTTGCTTATATAACTATTAAACAATTATCAATCAATCAATAAATTAATCACACTTGATTAATTAATATTTAATTTAATCCAAGTAATCATCTTTTAGTTATGTTCACAAATTAATTATCTTATCCACATATAGTAATAAGCCTTCAATTACAAACATTACATTACTTCTTAATTACATTAATTAATTACTCTTAAAGCTCTTATTATTAATTGTCCTTATTAATGATTACTACTTACCCTTTTAATTTCATTATCCTGTATTAATTTAATTACCTTAAGTAATTAATCCTCGATAAACTATATTTATTAATCACTCTTGATAAATACTATTCAGTAATCAACTACCTTTAATTACTCTTATCACATCACTTAATTACTCCTCAACTTAGTATCAATCCCTTGATTAATTGCCCAAAGTAATTATTCCCAAATTACTTCCACTATTAAATTATCCTCAGTCAATTTCATCTAGTCATTATCATTAATTACTTCTTCAAATAATTATACTTATCATATCATCAAAAATTATTGAATTAATTAAACTTAATTAATTTACTTAATAATTCATCATAAACTTCATTAAATACAATAAGTAATTAATTCCCTTAATTACCAAATCACTTACCCCATTTTGGTTCACCTTAATTTCTTAATTAACTATTCTTTAATCATAAATTAACTTCTTAATAAAATTTAATTACCCATTTATTAAGTGCTAATTACTTAGTTCATTGTTAATTTATTCTTAATTAGATTACTTAATTAATTAACTATTAATTCATTCATTAATTATCATAAGTAGTTAATTACACTTTATTAATCACATAATCATTACTTAATCCTTAATTACAATTGTAAAGTAATTATTCTTAATTAACTATTTATTTTATTTTAAAAATAGTTTATTGACATAAACTTGCTCAACTTGATTAAACATTAAAAGTCTTCTTTAAAATTTTGAACATAGAATGGACTACAAACTTTAATGTTAATACATTTCATACTCAATTTAATTATTAAAAATAATAATTAAAGGTTAAATACATGGTTACTTATTAATAACTTAAAACTTGTATTTAAATCCGTTAAACATTCTTCTAGGTTTACTGTTAAAACAAGATTCACAAAACCTTATTTTTAATATACTTCTTCCTGAGGATTATAAGAAACCCGAGTCCTCCCTTAAGAAATCCCGTGAGTACTTCGAGTCGTTCACCCTTCTTCCCCGGGTCTTCCTGTACGCTCCCCTTCTTCTTCTTCTTTTTTTAGGAATTAGTTTTAAGTTAAATTTACAGCCTCAGGCTAAAACAACGCTCGCGATAAAAACTCGAAGCGACCCTCTATTCCACTCGAGCACGACACAAGAGAACGTCACTGACTTGACGACATCTCACTCCTCCACGCCGTGCACGTGCACGGCGCCACCAAAAACCTCCGGCGAACCCCCACCTCGCCGACAAATCACGTATTTCACGAACAAAAGGAAATCAAACTCAAACTTCGCTTCAACCCATTGAAACAAAATTTTGCTTACTGACCGAAATTCTGAAACTCAACCGATAGGACGAATCGACCTCGTCACCGCCGCCGTGACCACCGGAAGTCCCCAACTTCTGACTGCACCTCGACAACACCCCACCTTTCCATTTACCAAAGTTTCGAACAGCTCGGTCACACAAGAATGGCGAACTCGACGCATTTACAAGCAGGTTAAAATTGTGGGCAAAAACCCTACATTGATCTCAATCCCTTAATTTACTTAATATAAAAATTATCTGATAATTTTTACGTGCTCATCGATGTTTCGGTTTGCTTCAATCCAAATTTGAGCATTTATAGTTGATTAAATCACTGGATATTGATAACAATACAATTTTCATTCACTTGAGTACTGCTCCTACATTACTATACTAAAAATCTTTCTATTTGTTTTAAAAATCATCAATTTACATGAGGATTCAAAATATAAACCTGAATCAATAATTTACAACAGTCGACTTTTACCATCTATCACTTGATTAACTGAATATCAATATCACAATGACATATTTTATAAAATGGTTTAATCAACCTTTACAAAAACTTAATTTAAGTTTTATATCTTATTTTGTTGAGAATCAAAGCATATCCATGATTTAAATAAGGATGGTTTAAATTTTAGCACAATATAGGCAAATCCAGAACCAACTACAGGAAAACACAGAAAGTGACACAACCATTTACAAACTGTAGTAAACACAATCCAAATTATCAACAAAGTTTAAATTGATTTTAATTAACTAAAACTTTTAAAAAAAAATGTTTACTCACCAGAATACAGATACTGTTGAACAGAGCATACTTGACAATTGCAATCCCATCTGTTCTTATGTGTTTAAACTTGAGTTTTGCTTCTTTTATGTTTTCTCTTTATATTTTTCTCAGGTATACTATGTTACTGAATACCTATATATATATATATATATATAGAATATAAGAAGTTATGTATGTATGGAAAAAGATTTTAACCAGGTAGGTGTTATCTATAAGTACAATGTTCAATTTTGTTTTATCAGACATGCTTCTTTTTTTTATATAAGGCTGATATGATTTCTTGAATTTGACCCAAATGTTTTGCTGAGATGCCAAACATTAAATGCTAATGTACTAACTGTCTACACTTAATCCATTAATACATATATTTTTATTACTTGCTTTACCAAAATCATTTGCAGGTTATACATAATACATACCTACTTACTGATAGTTTGTACTAAATATATATACAATTCTTTGTTTTAAGTATTTTGATCAGATCTTATCACTGCAGAATAGAGATTTGTGAATATCTTAAATAAACACAAAGATGTGCTCGAACAGAAGAGCATTAATTTATGTGTTGTTCAATTTGTTTACATAATCATGACTAATTGGGAATATAGATTTGGCATGAAAAGTACATTTGTAAGTAAGCTTGTAACTGAAGATATTAGTCAGGTTTCTTGTGTATATCATAACTATGTTTGGCTGAGTTAATAAAAATTTATGTTTTGTTTGCCTAATATGTTTGCATATCAAAATCAAGATTTGTTGTATGTAGATATTTATATGAAAGTATGTACTTTGCAGGCAACACTTGATTTTTATATATGTAGTTAGTTACTTTTAGATATTTGTCTTGTTTTTATTTTTCAAATTGCATACTTCACATGTGTCAGGTTTGTGTTTACACTTTTGGTTTGCTTTGACTGATTGCAGGTAGATTTTGTATATATGAAGTTAATTTGTCTTATTATTCCTGACTTGAATAATTTACATATAGTTGTTGTTGATTGATTTGAGTATGAAGATATTTTGTTTAGTTAGCATTCTAATTTACATAAGTTATACATAAATGTTTTAGTTTGGTTTTAGATTACATTAAATTTTGTTTTACTTTATACTTTGAGTCTTATACTTTGTTCTTATTTTAGATTGTTAAATTATGTTGTATAAGATCTTAACAAATTAATTCTTATGCTAAATTTTACATTTGTATTTTATATTTGACTATCAATGTTTAAGTCATATTCAAAAATAAATTTTCTTACTTATATTTGCATTCATTTCTATTTGTACTTTACTACCACTATTTAAATTAAGTTATATACATATAATTGATTTATAATTTACATTTATATTTTATTTTGTTAGAATTAGATTTAAATTAACCATTATCACCCATATGTATATTTCCAAATGTTAACAAAGTACAGTATTTTACTCCAATTATGTAACGTAAATATTATTAAGAAGTTTTATTTAAATTTTCAGGATCAAATTTTCTTTTAAAAAAACAAATTTATATAAAAAAATAGCGATTATTTCCAAAATCATATCCATTTGAAAATAAATCAGTTCACACTTTATTTAATTTGGTTAAATATTTATTAAAATAAACAGGGCCAAAATTCAGGGTCGTTACAATTATAGTATGTCTATCAGTAAAGTAAAGTAATAAAATAGCGTTAAGGCAATACCTATATCCCATTAACACATTTTATATGGTGGAAATTTGGTTGAAGGGCTTCTTATTCCATGATAATAAGTTTTAGGGACAAAATTTTTGGAATAATTAGTTTTAAGGATAATTACATTAAAATGATAAATTCATTTATCTTTTTAGGTTATATAGGAAAAAAATAAATACATTTATCATTAATTTTGTATAACTTAAAATGATAACTTCATTTATCTTTTTCATGTAATTTGTCCTTAAAACTAATTTTTCGGAATTGCTGTCCTTAAAACTTATTATCCTGCACAAACAAGCCATTCAAGTGAAAATCCCCTTTTATATATTCATGTAATCTATACAGTAGCGTAAGCCCCAAACCGGTGGTTTACTCAAAGGGCACTCCATAGGTACGGTACAAAACAAATTCGTAGAAGGTGCGATAAGGCATGTGACAAGGCACGCGAGGCAATGCCCAGGGTAGGATACTTGCGGATCCGGACCGGAGGTAACGCATAGTAGCTACTACCGCCCACCTCAAGACATACTTTCAAATCAAAGGTGCACCCAATCGAATCATAAAGCAATAGAATGGTGTCGAAGAAATGTGCCCGATTGGAGGAATGATCCCACTTGGCCCGACGTGTCTCCTATTTTAGCCACATCAAGCTGACTAACGGGAGTCCGGGATGTGTTAATACCTCAAATAGAATCATTGCCAAACCATCCTACTTCGTTTTAGAATCTCCACCATGTACACAGTTGTTAAAGTGGTTTTCGGTATTGGCAGAGAGTATGACAATATCCGATCCCAATCTCTTTAACAACCAACGCTTATTTCACACCATGGCCGTTTTAGTTTAAAAAAGTTTGTACTTCATATCAAAATACCACATTCATTTAAATCATATCACTTTTGAAATTATATTCATTTCGAAATCATATCACTTTTGAAATCATATCATTTCCGAAACCTTATCATTTTCGAAGTCGTACTCACTTTGAATCACAATAGTTCAAACTTAAACAGTTTTAAATATTCAAAATAGTTTATATATTGAAATGGTTATAAATTAAAATAGGTTATATTCAAAATAGGTTATAGATTAAAATAGTTTATATGTTAAAAGATTTTATATCGAAAATAGTTTCAAATTAGAATTGTTCCTTCCAATTTCACAAATCAATTCAGATTCCTATTAAACCATTTTAATATATATCGATTTCAAATTTAGGTTTGAATTTAAAATTTAAAACCATCTCCAATTTTTGTAGATTTTATGTCTAAACATTAGAACAATTTACAATAACTAAAATTGATAAATCTCATTTACATTTCAAAAATTCAACTTTAATTTTATTCAAATTTGAAATATTCACTTAATCATTTCTAATAACATTTAAATAACGTCTCAAATTACAAGTTTAATTAAAACCAATAATTAAATATCTAGCTTCAATTATATTTAATTCTAAATTATTCACCTAATCACTTTTATAGACATTTAAATAAAATCTCAAATTACACATTTAGATCAAAAATAAATATTCAATCTCAATTTATTTAAATTTGAAAATATTCATTTAATCACCTTTACTCAAAATCAAGTTACCAAATTATAAATTTCATATCTTCATAACCTCAAAACCAATAAGTTTGGATCAATTTTTATTTAAATTCAATTATTAACCAAATTAAATTTCAAGTCAAATTTAGTTTATCTTTCCAATCTCTATTTATTTAAAGTTATTACAAAAATTTATATAAAAATGTTTATATAAATTTTAAATAAATATTTTAAACATATTATATATATACTAATTAAATTATATTAAATTATATTATATTAAATTAAATCTTATTAATAAATCTATTGTAAATCTTTTTTTATATATTTTTATAAAAAATAAATTATAAATAAAATCTTAAAATTTGTATTTAAAACTAACTTATAAATTAAAATTTCCAAACGTATAGTTTAAAGTCTAAATTTTACGAAATAAAATATCTTTATACTATATTTAAAAATCAATATTTATTAAAATCCATATATTTCCTTCTTAAACTTTGAAAATCATTTTCAAAATAGAACAACGGCGTTCGTATATAGTTTTCTATCCTATGGTCAAGTGATATAAATATTTATCATTTCAATCCGTAATTAAAATTTAATATTATGGGTATATATCATTTCAACCCGCAATTTCAGAATTTCAAAATCAATGCAAATTGCTTGGGTGTATCATTTCAACCCATAATGATTTTCCCCTAATCTAAAAGATCGTTCGGGTATGTATCATTTAACCCATAGGGATTTCTAGACTAATAGGGAACTTGTAGAGTAAGAACAAATATGATAATAATATAAAATATCAACAACATGCATTTGTCATCGGTAACAATTTAAATATACTACAAACAACAAGTTATGGTATCATATATCAATTTATATAGGTGAACAATTGCTGACAATGACATATCATATTTAATAATTAAATAATCAAAAATTCAAATTTAATATCATATTTCAATTGTCATATCATGTGAATTAAATTTACTAAATATAAGATTGTTAATCGTGAGCGATTGCTCACCTTTCATAGCTAGAGAACAATGATGGCGAGGATGTTGACACAGACAAGCATATGGATACAGACATGAGCAAAGAAAAACTGATGCGACCAATTTTTAGACAGTGGCGAGACCAAAGAAAAGCAAGGTGAGCATAGATTCGACGAACAAAGCTGATAATTAGTAACTGATGAAAACAAATCAAAAATCAGCTTGATATAAACTGAAACGAAATGTATATTATATTATCATTATATTATAATTTTTCCCAAAATCAATTCTAAAAACATATATTTAAAATAATATATATATATATATATATATATTTTCTCAATCAATATTTAATTTAAACACATATAAAATAAATCTCTATTTATATATATTTAAAAACCAAACTCATGTATTATTATATATATAAACTAATACATAAACATATATAAACTCACATACATATTACATTTTAAAATCAATATTTATTATATAAATCAATATAAACTTACTTTATTACAAACTCAAATAGACCATTTATAAACTTATATACAAACAAACATGTTATATATGACTTATATAAACTAATATACATAACAACAAACTATATACAAACTTGTATAACTTTATATACACACACACAGACACAACATAGTATATACAAACTTATATAAACTTTTCTATATTAATAGATCTTATATATATACCTTTAATAAAATAGGAATGCAGCTGCTCAATTCTCAGGTGCCGCTTAAAGGATGGAGTTATTCGGCATTGAGGGGTTGTTCGAGAGGCGAAATGAGTGAAGCAAGGTGGAGTGGTTACGGGTGAGGGTGGAGGAAGTAGGAGTGTTGGCCGATGATGGGAAGACTGTCTCGGTGGGGAACATGAAGGATCGGTAACTGACAGTGGGCTGTGGAAGAAAGGTGGGAGGGTGAGATGATGGCTGTCAAGGAGCATGTCGAAGCTTGTTTCGTGGGAGGGCTTGGCTGTTGGAGGAGTCGGTGGTTCAAGGTGGAGGGGATGTAAGGCTGTGGTTGCCATCACGTGATCGGTTGAGGCGCACTCTGAGGCGGTGGATCTGTCAGAATCGGGCTGAAGGTGGCGGTGGTTGAGGAGGGGCTGAAGGCATGGGGCGGAGATGATACAACTGATCTGGTGGTACTCGCTGATGCGCATGGTCAGGCGGGGATGGCCGCTGTCAGGTGACGGTGGACGAGGAAGCACGACGGTTTTTTTAAGGCGGGACTATCATGGAGAGAAGGCACAGTAGTGGAGTTTGGCACGGCGGAGGTCTGTCTCGAGTGGTGCGGCCATTGATTGTGCCGGGTGATGGACGTTGGCTGCTGTTAGGGGAGGGAGATGGTGGGCTACAAAGAGGATGGACGAGAAGATAAGGCGGCAGGTTAGAGATGAAAAAGGAGTAGGTGGAAGGCATGGTGAAGGAATGGGCAAGGCGTCAAGGAGATAAAAAACTGCTAGTATGTTTGCTTTCGAATATATATATTACATAACTTATTATTAAAGGAGGCCGTCGATGAGCAACTTGAAGGGAACGTGGAATGAAGCTTCAGGTTTGTGACGATCCAGAATTTTTAAGCAATTTAAATTGGAATATTCAATTGATTTTGAATATTTAAATGTTAATTTCTAACTTGAATTCAAATATCACCAATTATTTGATAATTAAATTATTGAAATTAAATAAATTGAAGTTGGATAAAGCGTTGAATCTAGAGTTTTAAGTGTGTTAAAAATAATTTGAAAGTTCGTAAAATTTATATTGATAGGGCTGAAGATAATAGAAGTTGTAAAATTAAATTTTACAGTGTTTTGTTCAGTTTTGAAAATATAAAGTTCGAATTGAATTGAAAAATAGCCTTCCGAGGCACAGTCTCAGAATTCGACGAAACCAGTTCCATTGGGTCCGTAATATTGAATTATTATCGGATTTCAAATTTCGTTTTGATCGAAGATAGTGTGTGAGTGTACGATATATCAACGCGGAAAATTTAATTGATTTTAAGCTAATGAAATTTAATTTAATTAATTAAACTTCTCGTGTACGCCTGATCAAAATATTATAAGCTTCCTTTGCACGCCTCCTTCCTTTCAATCACTTCCTGCCCACTACTTCAACACAGCCGAATAGTTGAACGATTTTTTTTTGTTCCTAATTCTAATTCATTCCTCAATTCGAAAATCAAAATAAAATGGCCGAGCATTTTGTTCCTTCATCTCAATCGCGTGTGCCATTCCAATTTTACTTCCTCTTTCAATTCAAACCAAAACCGAGTGCTCTCTTCCTCCTCTCTCGTCCCTTTCAGTTCGTTATAAATCACGTTAACCCTAGAATCGGTCTCAATTTGAAATCGTGTGGGCTTAGATGAAGGCCGCGGGTTCGTGTTCATGTAGAAAGGGCGGCGCGAGTTCATCGATGGTGATCGGCGAACTCGAGATCGAGGAAGCGATGGTCAGGTGGATCAAATCGCACGCGTGAATTTGTCGAGCTCGGCGATGTGAGGGTTTCATTTGGGAACGTTAGGTCGGGTGAGAAGTCAAGGTTGAAGCGCCGTCGTGCTTTAGGTCGACCGTAAGTTCGTCTCTGGCAAGTGTGGAGGTGAGCAACATCTCGTTTTGTCTGTTTGTTTGAATCTGATTTCGATCTCTGGGACTTAATTTATTTGCTATAAATATATATATATAGTTTTTACTATTGTTGAAAAACAGGAAGGTAATGTATATCAGTAAGATAACACTTTAACTTTACCTCGTACTGTAGAGAAAATAATATTAATACATTTAAGATTTATTTTAAGCTAGTTTAGATTTTTTATTTAATCTATTGGGTATTTAACAGTAAATATATGTATATATGGGAACAGGATTTTGAAGGCAGAATTTAAAAATATATATATATATATATATTAAATGATTAGATCAAATGGAATTATTAATAATAGGGTTGTTCGAATCGTTTCGAATATTAATATATCATATAAATTGTTATTCAAGGTCAATATCATGAAGAACCGAGCCGTTTGGAATGGATTGCGGATATTAAGCAAAGGTGAGTTAAATCTCACTCAGTAAATTAAATTTAAATTTAAATGATTAAATTTAAATAATTGGTTGAATGGATGAATTGATTGATTTTATTATAATATATACTACATCTTGTGATGTTTGATTTATACTGTGCTATAGTATGGTATATATTTGAAATTGGCTTATTATATTGTGCTAATATCTGTGGATGCAGGGAAAACAGGTTGGAGGGATCCAACTGGACCCCTCAACTTTATTTAATTATTTAATATTCTCTGTTCTGAATATTTGATATTCTATAATGAATTGTGTGGAAATATTGAATGTTATGGCTTGATTGTTATAATCGGGCAATTATTAATTACCAAATATATAATTTGAGTTTGGGAATGAAAATAAAAGAAGTAAAATTGTAAGTAAAATAATTATAGCAAAGTTGAATAAATTTATGAATGAACTGGAAAGGAAATAAAGTGATTTTAAAATTCTAATAAATAAATCTTGAGCATGGAAAGGAAAATTTAAATAAACAGAGAGTCAATGAAACTTAAACTTCACTGTCATTGTTTAAAAGAACAAAACATTTATTTTAAATTTGGGATTTAATCTGTTTAAGAAGAATAAAGAAGGAATTAGGAATAACCTGAAATTTTGTATATTTCAGCTAAAGGATTTAAAAATCAAATTGAAATAATAATAAAGTCCATAATTAATGAAGTTTGAAATGAACGGATAAGTAAAGAAATTTATTTCAAATCGAATAAAATGGGAATCATTTGGAAAATTGATTTAAGTGGTTGAGATTGAAAATTTCTCTCTGAATAACCAAGTACGTTTTCAAAGTAAATTTTTAAATATAGATTTAAAAGTTTAAAGTAGTTTAAGAAGTATGTTTTGAAAATTTTACTATTTCTAAATATTTTGAATTCTAAAGTAAGTATTTCCTTTCAATCTATTATAGCATTAATTATTTAAAAGTGACTTAGTATTTGTTTTAAAGGTGAAAACCTGATTTTTTTTATTTTATAAGTAACCTTATTTTCTCAAATTCATATAATATGTATTTTTAACAAATTATTAAGTAATTTTATCCTAAGTGTTTTAAGGTATATATTTCAAAGTAAAGTGTTTTAAATTTATTTTTAGTATCTATTTTTGTGCTTGGTGATTTTAGAGGAGATAGAAATATTTGGGGAAAGTTGATTTTGAAAAGAAGAATGATTTTGAAAACGGTTTCAAGGGAGTGAAAATTGAAATATATCTTGTGAAGATACTTTGAAGGTAATAAATAATTTGGGAAATTATTTATTGATGGATGTTTGTGAATATAATTGATAGTTAAATAACCGACTATCAATATTGGACAAATGCGTTGATCGTTTCGAAGAGACCGGGATCGAGATTCATTTCTCGAAAACCACTTCGATCCGGTTTGTACGTTTCGTGCGAAAAACGTGTTCGGAGTCGAAGATGGAGCAGTGAAGTGCAAGGGCTAGTCGCTACTAATCCTGAGGATATTTCCAAAATGGATGTAGTCGGAATAGTGCCTTCGGTTCCGTTCGGACCCGGGACGGACTTGTATGGATGAATGCTTGCGAAACATCGTCAGGTGGACGATGGGCATTCTAAGAGATATCGTTCTCAAAGGTAACGCTTAGCCTCAAGCCTCATCAAATGGGAATGGCTGAAAATCAGGGGATATGCAGCAAGGCTTCGTGGGTAGCCCCCACTGGAGGGTGAGGTCATCCCTGTCTAGATGTCCCTTTATTTCGGCTGTGTGGGCGGTTGCTGATCCCAACCGCGGGGTGATCTTGCTCGGGACTGTCCAGTAAGGGATGGTTCCGGTCTTGTGTTGCAGGGGAGTTAGGGTGGCTCCTCGGTACGCTGATCTAGACCAGGTACTGTGACAGGTGGTACCCCAGTGCCTAGCCATTAGTTGGAAATCCATTCTCCCTACGAGCCTTGTACGAGTTTTGTTTGTATTACCCACTCTGTGGCTAGTAGCTGGAATTTAATAGATGTAACAATTACGGCTATTTTATAAGTATTTGTATACAGACCCTATTATAATATCAGAGGATTTCTATAGAAAATTGTTTTAGCTATCGTAAGGTAAAAACCCGACATGTTTATTTGTGGCGTGGTCTTACGAGATGCTTTTGTTTTCAAAGGATTTTTGAAACTTAAAAATCAATTGGGTGTGATTTTCTCACGCTGGTATTCCAGACTGACTCGGGTATTATTTAACTGTAATGCTCGGGTCAGACCGAGTATTATAGGATATAGGACTGATGCTATGGAGCTCAGGAGACGAGCGGGATGACGACACGTACTCTCGTACTTGTTTATATATATTTATTCCGCTGTATTTAGTTGCTATGTATCCATTTGTATGTGATTGATGTGATCTGTGATTGATGTACTCTGATGATGTAATATATGTAAACAGATATACTTGATTTTGAGTAAGATTATTATTTAGCTATTATATTTTATTCCGCTGCGATGGTTAGATTCTGTTGTTGTTTCCTATTCTCTTCTTCTACCTCTTCTTCTTAAACCCAAATGGTTCGTATTTCTGTGCAACCTGAGTTGATTGTTGTAGAATAGTGTTGACTCAAGGGGTACGGATTTGCGGGCCGTTACACTTGGTATCAGAGCTTAGGTTGGAGATAACCTTGGCTCTGGTGGGAATTGCTCATTTAAATTAGAATCCGTAGTACTCTATAATGAGTTTGAGCGTATTAATAAATATGAGTGCGTATTTGTTAGTGAATATAAATTGTTTTAATATCGCGTTGATTGGTTTATTGAGTGGCATATGAACCTTCGTCGACACAGTCTGCGCAACTGTATTGAAGGGGTTTCTAAACACTTGAATAGAACAATTGACACGATATTGTTTAAATGTGGGTGAATGAAATAATTTTACCCAAAAACATATTTTGATATAAAGAATAGTTTTTGAAAACTATTTAACTAATATATAGTTGCTTGGATATTAGGAAGAATAATATTAAAGCATTATCAATTGTTAAGTGAAAATTTAATTAGAAATTAAAATATAATTAAAATTTTAAGGGATAAAATTCATTATAGAATGAAATTTATAAATATGAATTATAGATGTAATTTATGAATTGAAATATAATCAAATGAGAATTTGTATGAACATAAGTTGTGCAAATGAATTATAGTTAAAATTATTTAAGCAGAATTTGGAAATTCAACATTTCAGAGATTGTGGGAATGTTATCGAAGTGTTTTGAAGATAAATGATAACATTATTGTTTTGGAAGTATTTCTGGATGGAAATTTGTTTTGAATGGATTTTGGAAGTAAAATAGCATTGAAATCACTTGGATTATTGGAAAATAATTCTGATGATGACGGCCGCATCATCAGTATTCATTTTCGAATTTCTAAGTGACGGATTGCTACCAAATTGATTTGTTCTGAAAGCTAGTGGTTTGTTTGAAAATCTCAAAGGAAATTTGTTGGAAATAAAACCAGGATTGGTTTAAATTTTTGAGAAGTGTGATTTTGAAATGTTGGAGATTTCAAAATAATTTGAAGCCAAAGCCAAGTGTTTAAAAAAAAAAAAAATCCTGATAAGATAAGTTGTAAGCTTATAAATGGGAATGATTTTTAAATCAGGAAGAAATTTAAGCTTTGGATAGTGGAATGTAAATCTAAAGTGAAGAGTTAAATGAAATTAACTTGGATTGATGAAATGAAAATATAACTGGATTGCAATTAATTGGATAGGATGAAATTAATATCCTGTTGTATTCAAAGTAAGTTGAAATCGAATAAGAGTTAAATAAATTTGAGTTAAAGTGAAATTGAGTTGGGATGAGAATTCGATTGAATTAATGAATGGAATTAAATTGAATAAGGATTGGAAATTGAAGTAAATAAATTAGAATAACTTATAAAAGAGTCAGAATTAAATTGCATAGAATAAAAATATGCTTGGAATATAAGTAAGCATTAGGCTTGAGTTAAAATAAAAAGATAATATATTCAAGCCTATAATGTATGGAATTGTATAAAATAATAAATTGTGGCTTATGAAATTTGAAAATGGAATACAAAATCCAAAATAAAAATTGTTTGATGAATTGAAAAATAAATTGAAGATCAAAACTTGAAAATTTTAAAGTAAATTGAACTTAAGAAAATTTAAATGAAGAAATTTTGAGACTTAAAATCAAGTTCTGAATTATAAGTTGGGAAAAGACTATTTAGATAATGAATTATATAATGAAATATGTATTGAGAACCCAATATAGTTAAGTAAAGTTGAATTATGAGTTTATGATGAAGTTTGGAAATAAACTCAAGTGATAAATTAAATTCGACTTAAATTGTTGGTGAAATGAAATTGAACTGTGAATTCATAAAATGGGGTGGTAAATTGAGAATGGATAGTGGATTCAGAACTTGAGTTATTAATTTAAATTTAACTTGAAGTGGTAATAAATTAAATATAATTGAAAATGTAAAGAATAAAAATGGAAATGGATTAAAATAGTGATGGTTTGAATGAGCAAATAAAATGCAAATAAGTGAAGATAACTGGAAAAATAGCCAGGTAATAAATTGAACAAGTTGAATCTGGAAAGTTAAATTTTATAATAACCAATCAAATGAAATTTGCATATTTAAAATGAGATTGGATTGAAATAGAATCAGGATAAATTGAAAAGGAGAACTTGTTTGCAAAGTGAGAATGAGCTTAAGTATAAGATTTGAATAAATTGAAGTAAATGGACTTAAGCTAAATGGATAAAGGGGAGTTGAATTTAATTCAACCTAAACAAGGTTTAATAATATTGGATTGGTTTTAAATCAAGTGAAAATAACTTTTAATTGAAGTAAAATCCGGTGAGTTGCCGATAATATGAATGGAATGAAATTCTAGGATAAATAGTTGTAAACCATTTAAATTATTAAGGGATTGGAATAACTTGAGACAATAGGGAAAATAGAATGTTTCGAGTTTATTAGAATGGTTTAAGTGAAGGTGGATAAACTAATTATATTGAATAAATAAATGATGGAATTAATAAGTATCAAATGAAGTGTTGGTTTAAATGAGTTGAGAGATAATTATTGAATGAGATAGCTTGGATTGTTTTCGAGCTAAATAAAATAGTTTGGAATAAACAAATATGGAATGAAATGTAAATAAATGAATTGTAAATAAAATTTAAATGGAATGTGTCGAGCTAAGTAAGTGATTGTGAATGGATTAAAATAAAACGGAAGTTTAATTGGCAAATAAAATGAACATAAATTATTAATGGTTTTGAATAGAACTTGTTTGAATAATGGAACTAGTTGGGTTAATGAATGAAATACAAGTGAATGTATTCAAATTTGAAATGCAAGCGAGAATATATGGATTGTGTATAAATTTGGAAATGGAATAGAATTGAGAATAAAATTGAATAAAATCAATTTAAATTGGTTATAAAACATAAATACCTATTTATTCACATAAATCTCGTCAGATTGCATAGAATTAATTGTTATTTGATGTAAATGGAAGTAATTAAAAAATTCTATGGATTGATTGGAGTAAAATAAATTGATTTTGAAAGCAATAGAATTAAATATGAGTTCAGTTTACTTAAAAATAAACTAGATGTAAGTAATTGAGTTTTAAACCATTCGAATTGGTAAAGTTATATACGAATGGATTGTAAACCAATCAAATTGAATGAAAATGTTATAAATAAATGGAAACAGTTGAATTAACATGGGAATTGTATAAGTTGCTTATGGAAAAAAAAATGTTTGGTATGAGTTTCTGTTAGAATTCATATGTTTTAACTATTATAAATAAGTGAAATATAGTTAAACTGCATATATTTGGCACTTACATGTTTAAATTGAGTAAGTACAGGTACCTGGAAGCCGTATGGCTGGATTTGGGTTGCATTAACTGCTAAATAAATAAGCTGCTTGCTTAAAATGCTAAATAAGGTACGCCTACGCAATAAAAATAGGAAATATGAACTGTTTTTGGTTTTTCCGACCGTGTGGGTCGATGTATATATATTTATCTCTTTTGTCAAATTGCAAAAGCTCCTCCGTACAAGGGAAACTCTGCCAAAATTTTTCAGAAATTTTGGGAGTTAGAAAAAAAATTGAAAATTTTTAAGAAATTTTTGTTAAATGACAAAGCGAGTTTAAATTGGATACTAAAGTTAGTTATTAATGAAACTAATTAAAATTGTGACATGAATCAGTATAAATGAAAAAATAAAATTTAAAGTTTAGAGTTGAAAATAAAATTTAATTCGTATGGAAAAAAAAGAATTAATTTGAATAGGAATTGATATAAACTAAAGTGGTAAGATGAAAATGCATATAAGAAACATATGAAATGCTTATGTTAACTTAAGTAAGGAATGGTCAATTCATAATTGGAAATTGAATATTGCAAATGTATTCTAAGTTGATATTTGGAGAAATATTGACATTTGAAAGAAAGTTGATATAATGTTTGGGAATATTGTGATTGGTTATTAGTGCTAAGCAGGATATGCAGGTATTATAAAAGGGAAAAGAGAATTGGATTTGATTTCAAGAGATAAATTTGAATTGCCCGACAAAAGGTATGTATTTAAATTTGGTATGAAATTTGATTGGGATTTGGATTTGGATTGAGCCACTTGGCCTTTTTGTTTTCTTTTTGAATTTGGGAGGCCGTAGAGCCATTTTGTAGTTGTACCGAGTCAGCCGTGCAAGGGAAACGCTGGCAAAATTTTTCGGAAATTTAGGGAGTTAGAAAAATTTTGAGAAAATTTTGATAATTCAAAATTAGTTTTAGGATTAAAACTGGAAGGGTTGAGCAAATAGATTGTTGCAAATTAGGGAAAGATTTGGAAAGTTAATAAGAATGATAATGGGGCTTTTATAAAAAGATAATTGATAGGATGTTGGATTGTTAATTTTGGGAAAAGTAAATTGGCATTAGATCATTCTTCCTAACTAATAATTTCGGGGACGAAATTCTTTTAAGGGGGGAGGAATGTGACGACCCAGAATTTTTAAGCAATTTAAATTGGAATATTCAATTGATTTTGAATATTTAAATGTTAATTTCTAACTTGAATTCAAATATCACCAATTATTTGATAATTAAATTATTGAAATTAAATAAATTGAAGTTGGATAAAGCGTTGAATCTAGAGTTTTAAGTCTGTTAAAAATAATTTGAAAGTTCGTAAAATTTATATTGATAGGGCTGAAGATAATAGAAGTTGTAAAATTAAATTTTACAGTGTTTTGTTCAGTTTTGAAAATATAAAGTTCGAATTGAATTGAAAAATAGCCTTCCGAGGCATAGTCTCAGAATTCGACGAAACCAGTTCCATTGGGTCCGTAGTATTGAATTATTATCGGATTTCAAATTTCGTTTTGATCGAAGATAGTGTGTGAGTGTACGATATATCAACGCGGAAAATTTAATTGATTTTAAGCTAATGAAATTTAATTTAATTAATTAAACTTCTCGTGTACGCCTGATCAAAATATTATAAGCTTCCTTTGCACGCCTCCTTCCTTTCAATCACTTCCTGCCCACTACTTCAACACAGCCGAATAGTTGAACGATTTTTTTTTGTTCCTAATTCTTATTCATTCCTCAATTCGAAAATCAAAATAAAATGGCCGAGCATTTTGTTCCTTCATCTCAATCGCGTGTGCCATTCCAATTTTACTTCCTCTTTCAATTCAAACCAAAACCGAGTGCTCTCTTCCTCCTCTCTCGTCCCTTTCAGTTCGTTATAAATCACGTTAACCTTAGAATCGGTCTCAATTTGAAATCGTGTGGGCTTAGATGAAGGCCGCGGGTTCGTGTTCATGTAGAAAGGGCGGCGCGAGTTCATCGATGGTGATCGGCGAACTCGAGATCGAGGAAGTGATGGTCAGGTGGATCAAATCGCGCGCGTGAATTTGTCGAGCTCGGCGATGTGAGGGTTTCGTTTGGGAACGTTAGGTCGGGTGAGAAGTCAAGGTTGAAGCGCCGTCGTGCTTTAGGTCGACCGTAAGTTCGTCTCTGGCAAGTGTGGAGGTGAGCAACATCTCGTTTTGTCTGTTTGTTTGAATCTGATTTCGATCTCTGGGACTTAATTTATTTGCTATAAATATATATATATATAGTTTTTACTATTGTTGAAAAACAGGAAGGTAATGTATATCAGTAAGATAACACTTTAACTTTACCTCGTACTGTAGAGAAAATAATATTAATACATTTAAGATTTATTTTAAGCTAGTTTAGATTTTTTATTTAATCTATTGGGTATTTAACAGTAAATATATGTATATATGGGAACAGGATTTTGAAGGCAGAATTTAAAAATATATATATATATATATATATATATATATATTAAATGATTAGATCAAATGGAATTATTAATAATAGGGTTGTTCGAATCGTTTCGAATATTAATATATCATATAAATTGTTATTCAAGGTCAATATCATGAAGAACCGAGCCGTTTGGAATGGATTGCGGATATTAAGCAAAGGTGAGTTAAATCTCACTCAGTAAATTAAATTTAAATTTAAATGATTAAATTTAAATAATTGGTTGAATGGATGAATTGATTGATTTTATTATAATATATACTACATCTTGTGATGTTTGATTTATACTGTGCTATAGTATGGTATATATTTGAAATTGGCTTATTATATTGTGCTAATATCTGTGGATGCAGGGAAAACAGGTTGGAGGGATCCAACTGGACCCCTCAACTTTATTTAATTATTTAATATTCTCTGTTCTGAATATTTGATATTCTATAATGAATTGTGTGGAAATATCGAATGTTATGGCTTGATTGTTATAATCGGGCAATTATTAATTACCAAATATATAATTTGAGTTTGGGAATGAAAATAAAAGAAGTAAAATTGTAAGTAAAATAATTATAGCAAAGTTGAATAAATTTATGAATGAACTGGAAAGGAAATAAAGTGATTTTAAAATTCTAATAAATAAATCTTGAGCATGGAAAGGAAAATTTAAATAAACAGAGAGTCAATGAAACTTAAACTTCACTGTCATTGTTTAAAAGAACAAAACATTTATTTTAAATTTGGGATTTAATCTGTTTAAGAAGAATAAAGAAGGAATTAGGAATAACCTGAAATTTTGTATATTTCAGCTAAAGGATTTAAAAATCAAATTGAAATAATAATAAAGTCCATAATTAATGAAGTTTGAAATGAACGGATAAGTAAAGAAATTTATTTCAAATCGAATAAAATGGGAATCATTTGGAAAATTGATTTAAGTGGTTGAGATTGAAAATTTCTCTCTGAATAACCAAGTACGTTTTCAAAGTAAATTTTTAAATATAGATTTAAAAGTTTAAAGTAGTTTAAGAAGTATGTTTTGAAAATTTTACTATTTCTAAATATTTTGAATTCTAAAGTAAGTATTTCCTTTCAATCTATTATAGCATTAATTATTTAAAAGTGACTTAGTATTTGTTTTAAAGGTGAAAACCTGATTTTTTTTATTTTATAAGTAACCTTATTTTCTCAAATTCATATAATATGTATTTTTAACAAATTATTAAGTAATTTTATCCTAAGTGTTTTAAGGTATATATTTCAAAGTAAAGTGTTTTAAATTTATTTTTAGTATCTATTTTTGTGCTTGGTGATTTTAGAGGAGATAGAAATATTTGGGGAAAGTTGATTTTGAAAAGAAGAATGATTTTGAAAACGGTTTCAAGGGAGTGAAAATTGAAATATATCTTGTGAAGATACTTTGAAGGTAATAAATAATTTGGGAAATTATTTATTGATGGATGTTTGTGAATATAATTGATAGTTAAATAACCGACTATCAATATTGGACAAATGCGTTGATCGTTTCGAAGAGACCGGGATCGAGATTCATTTCTCGAAAACCACTTCGATCCGGTTTGTACGTTTCGTGCGAAAAACGTGTTCGGAGTCGAAGATGGAGCAGTGAAGTGCAAGGGCTAGTCGCTACTAATCCTGAGGATATTTCCAAAATGGATGTAGTAGGAATAGTGCCTTCGGTTCCGTTCGGACCCGGGACGGACTTGTATGGATGAATGCTTGCGAAACATCGTCAGGTGGACGATGGGCATTCTAAGAGATATCGTTCTCAAAGGTAACGCTTAGCCTCAAGCCTCATCAAATGGGAATGGCTGAAAATCAGGGGATATGCAGCAAGGCTTCGTGGGTAGCCCCCACTGGAGGGTGAGGTCATCCCTGTCTAGATGTCCCTTTATTTCGGCTGTGTGGGCGGTTGCTGATCCCAACCGCGGGGTGATCTTGCTCGGGACTGTCCAGTAAGGGATGGTTCCGGTCTTGTGTTGCAGGGGAGTTAGGGTGGCTCCTCGGTACGCTGATCTAGACCAGGTACTGTGACAGGTGGTACCCCAGTGCCTAGCCATTAGTTGGAAATCCATTCTCCCTACGAGCCTTATACGAGTTTTGTTTGTATTACCCACTCTGTGGCTAGTAGCTGGAATTTAATAGATGTAACAATTTCGGCTATTTTATAAGTATTTGTATATAGACCCTATTATAATATCAGAGGATTTCTATAGAAAATTGTTTTAGCTATCGTAAGGTAAAAACCCGACATGTTTATTTGTGGCGTGGTCTTACGAGATGCTTTTGTTTTCAAAGGATTTTTGAAACTTAAAAATCAATTGGGTGTGATTTTCTCACGCTGGTATTCCAGACTGACTCGGGTATTATTTAACTGTAATGCTCGGGTCAGACCGAGTATTATAGGATATAGGACTGATGCTATGGAGCTCAGGAGACGAGCGGGATGACGACACGTACTCTCGTACTTGTTTATATATATTTATTCCGCTGTATTTAGTTGCTATGTATCCATTTGTATGTGATTGATGTGATCTGTGATTGATGTACTCCGATGATGTAATATATGTAAACAGATATACTTGATTTTGAGTAAGATTATTATTTAGCTATTATATTTTATTCCGCCGCGATGGTTAGATTCTGTTGTTGTTTCCTATTCTCTTCTTCTACCTCTTCTTCTTAAACCCAAATGGTTCGTATTTCTGTGCAACCTGAGTTGATTGTTGTAGAATAGTGTTGACTCAAGGGGTACGGATTTGTGGGCCGTTACAAGGTTATAGAAGATAGATGATGAACAGGCTCGAAAGGATGAAAATGTGAAATATAAAAAAAATTCTTTTTAATATGACAGAACAAAAAAATATGAATTTTATTAAAATGTACCTAGTGAATATTAAATACCATAAACAACCAAAAGTCATAGCCATTGAGTTCTGAAAATATTAATGACCATTGGCTAATTGTTTTTCACGGTGGGAAATGAAAAGACACAACGAAACCAAAAATAGTTCAAAATGGGTATCGATATGACAAATCGTTTCACTTTTTTCATCGCATACCGGACGTCGAAGTGCACAGATGAATGTACGGCGTAGATAAGCATGATGAGATGATCAAAATGGTATATAGATATCAGCAATACGATTCTCCAATCAAAAGTTGATATTCGCTGCCGAAAATGCTGCTAGAACGCCGAAAATAAGAGAAACAGAGCCAGAACTGTCCAAATTTTGTGAAACGAAATATGACGTCTCACCCAGAAAATGGTTTATAAATTCACTACAAAAAAATATTCAGATTTTAAAAATATTTTTTTTACCATCAAATTTTACTGATTTTAAATTGAAATTGAAAATTACACAACAGAACTAACTTTCATTTTTTCCAATTAAAGTTTACCATTTTCTATATTTAAATAGACATATTCAAAATATCAAAATTTTATTGTTAAATTTAATTGTTTTTGTTTCAAGAAAAATTTAGTTAATTACATTATAAAAATCGTTAAAAATTACGGGTCGTTACATAAAATTTATATACACCAATTGTCTTTGTCAAAATTATATTACTTTAGACTTATGGAATATGGTAATGGTCGAAGTTCCATTAGCACCCACATTCAACTCTATAGTCCAAACACAAAGTCCTTGGTCCAATAATAACAATTATTATTGACCGAAATGCTCTGACAAGGCACTAAGTATGAATTGACTTGAGTTGACCCTGTTACTAGCCTCATATAACTGAGGAGAAGAATTCTCTCTTGAATAGTGCTTTACTTCCAATACTTCCACTCGACCCAATTATAGTCACTCGATGGATGTCGTACCATGATTTGATTATAACTAAAGCGGAACCATCATATCGAAGATCAATATTATACCCAAGTCGAGACAAATGTGAAAATCAATCACATTGATATTTTCCATTTGACCGTAGTTATATTAACCAAACGAAATCTGTCGAGCGAGTCTCTCAAAAGTTATCCAATAACTATCAATATTTAACCCTTAGGTGCCCTGGCAGCCATGAGTAGTAGACTGCCTAACATTTGGAGAGCAGTATGTACTCTAGTCTCAATGGATACATCGATATCCAATCTTGATGCATCTTAATTAGAAACATTTAAAATGGTATATTTATTTTTAAAGTGATGAATTACCATAACAACCGGGGATTTTGACCCTCGAAAATCGACGCTAATACATCATCGGTATTCACGTGCCGTAAATTCAAGTGCTAGAAAAACCGATTGTTAGGAAAAAAAGAAAATAAAGATAAAATATAATCTCACATGAATGGAATAACATATATTATTGCAATAATAATCTTTACAACGAAATTTTTTGAATACTATATTAGAGTATAACCTAGATTCAGTTTAGACAGTTATAAACCATGTGCTGAAAATTAAAAAATGCAATAGTTGCAGCGGTAATAGAATACGCCCATACGTAGTGAAGATCTCCAGCTCTCCTCTGGAAGCTCCATGCATCTTTAACTAAACCTCAAACTACTTGGATCTGACCCGAGTTTTGAAAATACCCATATCAGGCTTGATAACGATATACTTGAAATTTTAAATGCTGATATCAATCAAAACCTTTGAAAAGAAGGGTATCTCATAAGACCATGCCCACATATAAATATGAATGGGTTTTCATCTTATGATAACCAAAATACTTTATATTAAAACATTTGATATTATTATTAATGATACTCTTTTGAAAACACTTTTTAAGTAATATATCTGTAACAACCCGAATTCCAATGGGTCCAGATTTTTTTTCAAAAATGCTAGAATCCAAGCTCACTAAAGCCCGAGTTAGGTTTCTGGTATCCTGCAAATAGGGAAAGACAAATATACCAAAGCTCAGATAAATGTCTCACAATGGAACTGACTAAAATATAATAGAAAGTAAATAATCAGCAAAATAATAACATTTTCTAAACAAGTGTCTCAAAGCTGGAAAGTCTCTGCCATCTACCAAACCCGTAGGATGTTATGAGGTGGGGGTTAGAACTAAAGTTCAAGTGAATGGACAAATTATACGTTTCTAAGTTTAATTCTACATATACAGTTTTATTTCCATTTTTTGTTATATTAAGTTTATTGGGTTTCTAATACTCTCGCCTCTATGCGTGAATCGTACCCATCTACTCTCTAGTAGATTAAAACCTAATAACTAATATATATATATGTAGCTGTATGCCCAATGGTCGTATCGGTCCTTGGTACTACTCTTAGTACCTTCCGTATCCTCCCCAAAAAGGATTTCATCGTCTCATTGCTAGGACGTGCTATGAATACATCTCTAAAGGATAGCTTCGTAAGGCTTACTTTAAAGATGTTTCGTCCTCTACTATGACAACGTAAAACTGTGTCCGCACTAACCTATACTAATGCTCGGACATCCGCAATGCACCACCCAGTGCGTACCTTAAGGACTATACGTAATCATTCTGTCTACTCCTTGAATACCGCTAAACAAGGTCTACCTTGTATGGAACTCAATCGAGGATTTTCTATATTTGTAAAGGACTGCTTTGTTAGGCCTATAATGCAGATATTCTACTTGGTCTGTCTGTTTCCTTATCGTGGCTATGGCCCCATACAACCACCCCTCAACTAATTGAAAGAACTCTAAACGGCTAACTAGCTGTGCCCTACTGCAAAGAATCTAAATATCTAGATGGCTGTGCCCCTCATCCAATGTCTTGATAGTGAATGAATCATTGGCCTTTTGGTTTAACTCTATTCTTTCCCGAACTCGCTTCTTGGTTTGATGCTGGCCTGATATCCGCATGCGACTATCTTTTGGGTCCTGCCCACTAAAACCTACTCACAATTCAGAGTACGGTGTCATACGAATATCATACTCCAAACATCAACCCTTTTGACCGCCTACAATGGTCCTGCCATGCAAAAAAATCAAGGCATACTCTCTTGATGGAACACCTACAAACATGTCTCCGGTAGACTGCTTTATTAGGCCCACCCCAGAGGGCTATCCTTGAATACCCTCACGTCTCGTTGAAGTCTCGTATCTCCTCTAGCCCAAATTAACTAAGTTGGATGTGCTATTCTATGCTAAAAATTTGTGATGAACTGCTTCGTTAGGCTCTTCATCCTTTGGGCTACTTCAAACGCATCTTACTCTTTTATTAGACCATAAGTCTAATCTTTTATTTTGCGTTTAGTTTACTTTTCTTATTCTGTTGGCTACTTATTTACCCTAATCAGCATAATCTTGTCCTAGCCTCACCTAGCTATTGTGAGAACATCAGATCTTGACTGAAAGGGAATGTTGTTGGTATGGGCCCTGTTTCTATGTTTACTTATTAACTTAGTGTAAGAGTAAAAATAAGCCTCTTCTGTTATTTCTGCTCTATTTTCTTGTTAACTTAATCTACATCTTAAAAAAGCCTTTTTTGTTCTTCTGTTTGATTATAACCTATGTTATAATTTTACTTACAATTGTCACTTCTATATTCTTTTATAATCTATATATTATAAATACAATTACAAATGTCTCTTTTCTATTCTAGTTTGTCTTCTTTTATTATGATATTGAATTCTCTTTAATTGTCTTATGTTATATGACAATCTTGTCTTGGGCCTACGTCCGACTATCACAAATTTACTTATCATAATCACTGCTTTGCTTTTACTCTACTATCTACATAGTAAATGCAGATCTAGTTACATTACTTATGGTCTTGTCTAATAATTAACTTGATTTCTTCTTTACTTCCTTTAATTCCTCACTTTATTTTCTTGTATTCTAGGAAATAGTTCTATCCTATTTGGTTGGTTACAAAAATTGTGCTAAAAATCCAATTTCAAGTGTACATACTAAATAATGCTATAAATAATAATACTTAACTGCAAGATATTTCTTTTATTATTTCATTACTTTTTGGTAGTCCAAAATACAGCAGTGTCTCTATTTTACACTAATTCCCTTTTTCTTTCTTTTACTCTTGCAATTACGTTTATCGCTATCTTTTAAATATTAAACTATGGAAATGTATTCTATTTTCAAAACCAACCAACTAATCTTTCACTAACTTCCCAATCAAGTTATTATATTTTTCCCTTTTTATTTATTTTTCCCTTTTAGCACAATTTACTGTAAATTTCTATTTTTCTCCTTTTATTTCAATTTTTCTTATTTTACATCTAATTTTGTAAATCTAGTGTTTTTCTATTTTAGTCCGTATTAGTGAATTCTTCTCTTTAACTATTTTATGTAGGATCGATTTCACCCTAGAAGGTGGGTGAAGAGGGTGATACTTTTAATTGTATAAATTATTGCGGAAGTATATAAAATAATTTCAGCATAGATAACAGTCGAATAATAGCAGCATAGATAATAGCAGAATAAGAAAAGCAGAAAATAGAACACACATATTTACCCAACTTTGGAAAAACCTTGCCTATGTGCTTCCTCTAAGGTTTCTACTACAAATTAAGCAATTAGGCGCTTACACACGTAAACTCGCGACACACGCTATCGACTAACCTAACTCTACGCTCAAAACCTTGCCGCAACTCAGCCACTGAGTTGCGAATTCTCGAACCACACCACCGTAGTTCATCCCCTAGTCACACGACTAGAAATCACAAACGTTTAAAAGAAAAATAAAAATTAAAACAATTATAAACAATAAAACCCCAAAAATTAAAGCTCAATATAAAAGAAGCCGGCCCAATGCAAATTAAATATGTAATAAAATGTTCCCCTTCTCTCTTTTATTTCTATCGGCCGTGTCTTCTTTCGTTTGTGATAAAAAAAATGGCTGCTTTGTCTTTGTTCTTTCCTTTTCTAGATTTAGGGTTTTACTTTGTTGAAGCTACCGACTTTAGTTGGTCGATCAAAAAAGTGATTTTTCTTTCCTTGCTCTATCGATCGACCATTTCCTTGTAGCTTGCTTCGGCTGCTTCGATGATCAAGTTCAATTCGTAAAATCTGGTATGTAATTTACGCTTTTCTGCTTTACTCGTTAGCTTGCTTGAACTCGATGTTGATTCGAGTTGAATGATTATTCTTTTTTTCTTGAACTCAAATTTGATTCGAGTTGAATGATTATTCTTTTTTGCTTGAACTCGAATGATGTTTTGTAGCCGATGATGGGTAGGTTAAATAGGAATCAAATTCCTTACTTTTTGTTCGTATATTTCATACGAATTCGTCTGATGATTTTCCTTGGCCGTATGATTATGCTTGAATGTTGATGATTAATCTTGACTTGGTCACTTCGTATAATTTACTGGCTTGGTTGCCACAACTTTGTTTTTGGCTTGTTCAATTTTTCTTCGCTGTCACAGTTTTGATTCTCTGGCATTTGACTTTGGTTCCGTGAATTTCTCTGGTTATCCTGACTATGACTTGAATTGTTCGATTCCGTTTATTTTTATGACTTGTTCATCGTGGGTTCATAAAACTCTATCTACATACGTGACTTTGGCATTACTTTGAACTGCAGTTTGAAATCTCCTATGTCTTTGTTCGAAGTTGTATCCTACATATGTATGTGTGTGTGTGTATGCTCACGTATGTATATAATCAATTATATGTTGTTGTGATCATTAGCTGTGTATTTGAAGTTTGGATTTATTTCGGACTTGATTGAGGCTTCTCTTGCTTCGCTGACTTGCATTCTGAACTGCTGTTGCATTTCATCTGGAGCTTGTTCATTCACGTGGTAGCTAGACTTGATACTCTGTTGTTGTTTTTTCGAATATGCTTGTTGCATTACTCCATGTAGTTTGCATGTAGCTTGTCTACTGATATTTGAGTTCATATGCATTTAGAACTGGTTCACTTGATTTTGGACTGTTTTCGATTTGACATTTGCATTTGAGTCTATTGTATTTCACTCTGTTGCATGCATTGGTCCATGAGTGTAGAGGCTTCACTTGAGCTGTATTGGTTTGTAACCTCACTTGCATACTGCTTCCATTTCTGCCACACACTTGTGTACCTTTCTCTTGTACATCTGTAAATGTCACTGTTGGAGTCTGGTAGTTACATATACATATGTTCATACATTATTATTTCACTGTTTTGTTCTGCATTGAGTACATGTCTCATGCGGTCTGGTTTTCTCGAGTACATTTGTGATTTTGTACTCGTGTCTCAGTGATGCTTTGTGGTGAGTTGCTCTGACCAGTCGACCGTTGCATTCATGTTCACACTTGTTCCTTTAGAGTCGTGGCATTCATTCTTTACTACACTGATTTTGTTGCTTCCATTCTTCACTTTGATATTGCAGTCTTCATGTTGTATTTGTATCATGTTGCCAGGCTTGAGTTTTGCACATTAGGTTCACTTGAGTCTTGATACATTGTTTTGTATTGAAGTTTCCCTGACCAGTCTGGGTTCAAGTGCATAGCATATTGAACTGGTGCATGCTTTGTTCCTTCGAGTCAGTTTGCATTTGAACATTGCTGTTTCAATTTCATATGGTTGGACTGTCTAGCCTCTGTTTCCATGTGTACGACTTGAACTTTTGTCGAGGCTTGATTTATGTGTCTTGACCATTCCATTTTGATTTGCACGTGTATTGAATCTAGCTTTTAGCTTGGGTTTGACCTTGTGCTCGTGTTGTGACTTTATTTGTATTGCACTTGAGTTGAACCCGGCTTTTAATTGGGTTTGACCTTGTGTTCACCTGTCCCTGCAATTTTATCAAGTGTATATCGGTGTGCACGGCCTTGTGGCATATATAGTGATACACTATGCATGTCACAAGCTGTTCGTGCATGATGAATTAAAATTTAAATGATGAAGAACAACCCAAATATCTGAGGCAAATAATATTAAAATCATTTATTTTACACTGCAAAAATAAATCTTTTTCAATTTTACTATGTCAGTGTGTATTTTTGCAGATTACGCAGATGCTGGATTCAATCTGGAATAGAGTTGAAGAATAATTATAAGCGAATGAGTGATTTTTAGTGAGGTGCAAATGTAATTTAAAAATTGTGATGTAATCAAATTTATATTGTAATCGAAATTATGTATATACGGTGAGAGCTCAAATTTATACTATTTAAAATTGTAGTAAATATTTGTTTGAATAAATATCTGTTTGAATTTAGATTCTGTGTTATTTATTTCATTCAGCAAATATTTATTTAATTATGTGAAAAATAAAATTGCACATTAACGAATACATTTAAATATATATATATATATATATATATATATATATATATGTTTATTATCATCAAACAAAAATTACATACTAGCATGTTCAACATTTTATTTGCGTAAAAAGGAATAAAAAGAAGATAACATTTATAGTCTAAATTTCAACTTTAAAATAGATGTAAATTACTGTAAAATTTTTACTTTTAGTCTTATGACTTTCTCTAACTATCAAGCTTAATATTATTTATATTTAATTGGATTACTATCTTCCTTTTCTAATAAATAACAATTAAATATAAGCTCTCTTATACAATTTACAGTTTTCAACAGAACTAGTTACTGAAATACATGCTGAATTAAAATAATAAAGGGAATCGAACGATAATATATCATAAACATAAAAGAAATATAACTTAAACCCACTCACTAAATGTCCTAAGCTTCAATCTCTATCACTTTTAATTTGGTATGCTTTTCTCCACTTTTTCCCCTTTTTGATTTGCTATAGATTCTCCGATTTATTTGCGCAATTCTCTAATTTGCTAGTATGTATTTCCTTGCTTAATTTTATTTTTAGTTTAGGGAATGATTTGATTAACAGAGGAGAAAGGAAGAGGGAGAAGAGAAGTGGAGTTTGTTATAAACGACAGCAACTGATTCAGAGAAAATAGTTGAAACGACCCGCAAATCCGTACCCCTTGAGTCAACACTATTCTACCTAAATCAACTCAAGTTGTACAGAAATACGAACCATTTGGGTTAAAGAAGAAGAGGTAGAAGAAGAAAATAGAAAACAACATCAGAATCTAACCATCGCAGTGGAATAAAATATAATAGATAATAATGTTCTTTACTCAAAATCAAATATATCTGTTTATATATTACATCATTAGTGTACATCAATCACAGCTCAACATCAATATCATACAAATGGATACACAACAACTCAAGACAGCGGAATATGTACATAAACAAATATGAGAGTACGTATCGTCATCATGCTCGTCTCCGGAGCTCCACAGCATCATATCCTGTATCCTATAATACTCGGTCTGACCCAAGCATTACAGTTAAATAACACCCGAGTCAGTCTGGAATACCAGCATGAGAAAATCACACCCAATTGATTATTAAAGTTTCAAAAATTCTTTGAGAAACAAAAAAATCTCGTAAGACCACGCCACAAATAAACATGTTGGGTTTTTACCTTACGATAGCTAAAACAATTTTATAGAAATCCTCTGATATTATAATAGGGTCTATATACAAATACTTATAAAATAGCCAAAATTGTTACATTCATTAAATTCCATCTACTAGCCACAGAGTGGGTAATACAAACAAAACTCGTACAAGGCTCGTAGGGAGAATGGATTTCCAACTAATGACTAGGCACTGGGGTACCACCTGTCACAGTACGGGGCCTATATCACCGTACCGAGGAGTACGCCCGCTCCCCTGCAACATAAGGCCGGGACTATCCCTTACTGGATAATCCCGAGTGAGATCACCCCGTGGTTGGGATCAGCAACCGCCCACTAAGCCGAAATAAAAGGGACATCTAGACAGGAATGACCTCACCCTGCTTGGGTGCTACCCACCTAGCCTTGCTGCATAACCCCTGATTTTCAGTCGTTCCCATTTGATGAGGCTTGAGGCTATGCATTACCTTTATAGAACATATCCCTTAGAATGCCCATCGTCCACCTGACGATGTTTCGCAAGCATTCATCCATACAAATCCGTTCCGGGTTCGAACGGAACCGAAGGCACAACTCCTACTACATCCATTTTGGAAATATCCTCAGGATTAGTTGCGACTAGCCCTTGCACTTCATAGCTCCATTTTCGACTCCGAACACGTTTCACGAAACGTACAAATTGGATCGAAGTGGTTTTCGGAAAATAAATCCCGATCCCGGTCTCTTCGAAACGATCAGCGCATTTGGCCAATATTGATAGTCGGTTATTTAACTATCAATTTATATTCACAAACAACCATCAACCAATAAATAATTTCCCAAATTATTTATTAATCCCAAAAATATCTTCACAAGATATAATTTTCAATTTCAATCCATTTTGAAAACAGTTTCAAACCAGTTTCCTCTCACAGAATACTTATTTTGTAATTATTTATTTCCACTGAAATGCCAAGTATAAAATACTTTAGATTTTAAATAATTTTAAATCACGTTATTATAAAATATACTTTATAATATTAAAATTAAAACTACTTTAATACTTTATTAAAAATGTATACTTAAGAATACTTTAAATAAGACCACTTTATAAAATATAACTACAATAATAATTTTGAAAACATTTGCTTTAGCAAACATTTAGAGATAATAAATTTCTAAACATGCTTTTAAATCAACATTAAAACTTTAACTTATATTTAAAATTGCTTTGAAAACCATACTTGGCTATCCAGGGAAATACTCTTCTCTTTCACATCCTTTTAAAAATAAATCTCCATTTATTTTTTTAACAAATTTACCATTTCTTTAATAAATTCACACCTTGAATTTATATTTCCAAATCCACTTCACCTTTATAAACCCAGTTTATAAATTTCAAAATCTCACTTTTCTTTAATTTCAATTCCAAACACTTAAGTAAATTTACAATTCATTTCTAACTTACTTCACTTTGAAATAAATTCCTTCCCTTACTTCATTTATTTCAAAATCTATTAACTTTAAGATTTTTATTTCTTTATTATGATTTAAACTCTTTAACTGAAAACACTAATTCAGATTCCCAAATTTCTTCTGTATCTTTTAATTAACTTTAAACTGGATATTTAAAAACAAATTGTTTATCCTTTATTCTTTTAATGATATCACTTAAGCTTTAAAATTTATTATTCCTCTGATTATTCAAATTCCATCGTTTCATACTCAGAATTTAATTATTCAAATTTTAAAAAGAATTACTTTTATTTTTCCTTCAATTCATTCTTTAATTTATTCAAATTCTCTATAGTTATTTTACTTAAAATTTTACTCTTTTATTTCATTTCAAAAATCTAATCCTGTAGATTCTAATAACACAGTATACCAAATATTCAATCCAACCGTATCATCCAATACATCAATTATCAATAAAATTATCACAGGATATCAAATATTCATAACAGAGAATATCAAACAATTCTAAATAATTATGAGGAATCCCGTTGGATCCCTTCAACCTGTTTTCCCTGCATCCACAGATGTTAGCACAACATAAAATACCAATCCCAAAATATACCATACTATAGCACATCAATCAATTCAACCATTCAAACAATTATTTAAATTTAATTATTTAAATTTAAAATTTAACTGAGTGAATTAACTCAACTTTGCATTATACTTGCAATCCATTCCAAACGGCTCGGTTCTTCATGATTTTGACCTTGAATAAACAATTTATATGTTTTATTAATACTTGAATTAACCCACAATTTCTTCCTTTCATTTAACTAATAATTAGTTTTAAGTTAACTCCCCTTAAAATAAAATATTTTCTAATTACTGAAATAGTTTACATAAGTTAACTAAACAAATTAATTACTAAAATAAATTAGTAAATTGTATTTTTTTCATTCCTTCTTCCTGTAAACCTCCCTTTACCGTAACTTCTAATAACCTAAACAAACGATAAGTCAAATTAAACTTTTTACTTAACCAAATTTTAAAACATCAAATTAAGGTTGAACAGCCCATAACTTACTGTAATATATTCTTCTGCTTTTTGCATATATTTTTTCTCTTTTCTTTTAAAATTTTAATAAAAATATAAATCTCTTTCTTACCTATATACATATAATTAAATTTAAATTTGACAATAGGTTGTTGGCATACATTACTGTCGAATGTCCGCCCCTCCAAGCTACCCACGCGAACGCCACCAGAATCGCGACTCCAAGCATCGCCGCAACTTCGAAACCCTAGTCTCAACTCGAGCACACATGTGCTATCTCCTCGAACACCGAACTCGTCGCGACTACAAAACCGCAGTCGCTCGTCACAAACCCTACCAAACCATCCCCATAGCCTCTCTCCGCCTGCATCCATCCAATAAGCTCAACCCTAGTTCGAACGTCGCCTCGCCTAGTCGCGATTCCCCTGTCGTGCCTCGCTCGCGATTAACTATCGTGCGCCGTTCGAAATCATGCGCCAAAGCCTCGCACTGGCGAGCTCGAGCTGGTCCTAGGTTTCTTCGAAAAGGGTCAGGGAATTCATAGTTGAAAGAAGCGACGATTTGGGGGGTTTGGTTCATGATTTCGATTTACTGAAATCGAATTGAAAAAAAATAAATAAAGGCGGCCATTTTATTATTATTTACGAATAGAGATTGAAAAGTTGTAGGGAGGGGAAGAGGGAAACGCGGCCATGATTTATCTATTTATTTTTTTCTTAGTTTTCTGAGTATTCCCTTACGAAAGAGGCTTCGGTGAATTTTATTTAAGGGAGATGAAGCTTGCGTGATAAGAGAAAGGAAGACATGATGATGATGGCATGTACGAGAGGGGACAAGGATTTGAGAGAAGGCAGCTGATAGGGATAGTACGTGAATATAAATAGAAATTTAAATAGGATTTTCAATGCGTTTATATATCGTACGCTCACACAACTGCTCCAATTACTATGAAAATTGAAACCCGATAATAATTTAATATTACGGATCCAATGGAACTGGTTTCGTCGAATTTCGAGACTGCGCCCCGGGAGGCTATTTTAAAATTCAATTTAAACGGTATAAATTTTAAAATTGAACAACCCACTGTTAATTCCAATTTTACAACTTCTATTATCTTCAGTGCTATCAATATAAATTTTACAAGCCTTCAAATTATTTTTAATAGGCTTAGAAATTCTAGATTCAATATTTTACCCGATTTTAAATTATTTAATTCAATAATCCAATAAACAATTAATTAGTGATATTTGAATTCAAGTTAAAATTATTCCATTGAATATTTAAGTCAATTAAATATTCTGATTTTAAAAGCTTAAAAATTCCGGGTCGTCACATTCCTCCCCCTTAAAAGAATTTCGTCCCCGAAATTGCTAGTTAGGAAGAATGGTCCAATACCCGCTTATTTATCCCCAAAACCAAGCAATTCAACATCCTACCAATTATCATTTATAAAGACACATTACCATACTTACTAACTTCCTTAACTTTCCCATAGTTTCCAACATTATTACTTACTTAATCATTCAAATTTAAATTCAATCCAAATTTAAATTATCGAAATTTTTTCGAAAATTTTTCCAACTCTCTAAATTTCCGAAAAATTTCGCCAGCGTCTCCTTTGCGCGGCTAGCTCGGTACAACTATAAAATGGCTCTACGGCCTCCCAAATCCAAAAAGAAAACAAAAGGCCAAGTGGCTAGATCCAAAAACCCAATCAAATCTCATATAGAATTTTAAAGACATACCTTTTAGTCGGGCAATTCTAATTTATTATCTGAAATCAAAACCAATTTCATTTCCCCTTTCATACCTGCATAACCTGTTTAGCAATAATATCCAATCACAGCATTCAAAAACATTTATTTTCACTTTATCATTGAAGTTTATATTCACTACCATTCACTTTGCCCTTACAATTCCATTTAAATTCAATTTGACTTCCACCTTGTATATCGAATTAGTTTCACTTACTAATTAATTTAAATCTCACACTAAATGTTTATTTGCAAACTTTTCTTTCTTTAATCCCTTCGATTCCACTTACTTAACATTCACAGTTAAAATAGATTTCAATATTCAGTGTCAAATTCTATTAGCTTAGCAAATTTAAATCATTTGTCGTTAATGAAAATTTCCAAAAAAAATTTCAAAAAAATTTTCTAACTCCCAAAATTTTCAAAAGATTCTGGCAGAGTCTCCTTTGTACGGAGGAGCTTTTACAATTTGACAAAAGATATAAATATATATACATCGACCCACATGGTCGGAAAACAGAAAAACAGTTCATATTTCCTATTTATATTGCGTAGGCGTACCTTATTTAGCATTTTAAAGCAAGCAGCTATTTATTTAAGCAATTAGTGCAGTCAAAACCAGTCAAACGGCTTCCAAAAACCTGTACTTACTCAATTTAAACATGTCAGTGTCAAACATACGAAGTTTATTAACAACTTTCTTAATTTAAATAGCTAGCACTTGTATAATATAAGCAATATCCACTAAACCCTTCCATAAGCAAATTTATAAGGTTCTAATGCAAATTTAAATGCTTTCATTTAAATGGTTCACACTTCATTGCTTACATTCAATTCATTATAAATCCAAATAAACTCATGTTTATTACGGTTGATTCAAAAACCAATTCTATTTCTTATATTAGCTCATTTGAGTCAACGACGACCATTACTATGCAGATTCAATGATATTCACTTAATAAAATATCCATTCTAGTTTATACTACTTAAACTTGATACCAATTCAATTTTTACTTTATTTTGCTCCATTTCTAATTGATTCCATTCAATTTATTTCATATTCCATATTCATATTTATCCCATTTGAATCCATTTATAAATTTTGAAACAATCCATTTCCAAACCATCCTATTCGATTCAAATGATTACACAACTCTCCACTTAACTCAATTTCATTCTTAGTCCAAGCAAACACATTTAATTTGAATTGATTTTAAAAGCAATCTAATTCCCATTTATTCGAAGTCAAGTTCTCATTAATATACTTAAGTTAATTAACTCAATTACTAATTTCATTTACCAACAAGTTTTATTTTGAATAATTTCATAAAACTCGACAACACCATATCTCAAATTATTTAAGTCAAGCCTTTATTCAAATATTACTTAAGTCATTTATTTTTGTCAAGTTACTTCAACTTTACAACTCAAGTTATATATATTTTATAAGCAGTTTCCAAATTTAAATCCTTAATTGATTTCAATTACCAATCAATTTTGATGCCATTTTATTCAATCCCAATGGTTTACAATTCAATTTCTTACATTCAGTTTATTTTTAATCCAAACAAGCTTATATTCAACTCAATTGATTTCAAAATCAGTTTTATTTCACTTCTATCAACTCATATAATTTATTTAATCTCGTTTTCGTCAAATGAAAATTTACTTCTACAAAATTTCACCATATGCAAATTAAATAAATGACTACGTAAGCTTGTAACCACTTTAATTTAATTTCCACTCAATTAATAGTCAATTTCTTCCAATCTAATTCATTTGCAATCATTTCAATTTATTTTTATTCACCTGAATTTTATTTATCACTCCAATTATTTCAACTCTATTTTGTTTAACTTGAGTTCATTGTCAGCTCCATTCATTTAAATTAAATTAGTATATTTCATTGAATCAATATGAATTCTAATTCACATTCAATAATTTATTTTTGAACTCCTCTCATTTTATAACGAGGCCATATCCAAATTATCCCTACTTAGATTTTTTATTTATTTGCAATATAAATCATTTTTATGTTAATTCAATTCCATTCAACTTCAACTAAAATTTAATTCACTTACAATTTCCAGTTGAATTTCTATTAATAACTCAAGCTTCACTTTCAAATTCTATCATTTATTCACAACTCAAATTTTTATTAACCAATTTGAGTTCCATTTCCATATTCCATTAATTAGTTAATTATCAATTTGTTTATTCTAATTTTATATCCAATATTTGGTTTTAATCTCAGAAAATCACTTTAACTATTTTACTGGAGTTCAAACTATTTGTAATTTAAGTTTTGGATTTTATTTATTTATTTCCCAAAATACAAAACAATCTTATTTGGCCTATTTATTTTACTTCCAGATTTTATAAGTCACAACTTATTTATATTCATATTTCATCTATTTACAATCAATCTCATTCATATTTTTCTTTTAACTCGAGATTATACATTTTATTTAGCCAATATCTCTTTATTATTCCATTAAACATTTTAAATAAGATTCCAGAGTTTAAACAATTTCCTAAAATTTCAAAATCACTTTTGAAATCAGCTACATCCAAAATCCTTTGGCAAATTCAATTATCCCTTTTCAAAACCAAACCCAGTTCGCAAACAATTCCCATTTAAAACAATTTGGAAGCAATTTCTCTTCTAGAAACTCGAAAATGAACATCGATGATGCTGCAGTCATCACCGACGTTATTTTCCAGCGATCGAAAGAGAACTAGATGCTTTTACCTCTTTAAAATCCCTTTCAAATATTTTTAAATTCCAAATCTCTCCATATTCAATTTCAATTCAAAAATATTCCCGAAATAATACCACTATGATTTCTCCAAAACTTTTGAAAACCATTTCCAAATCCAAAGGAATTTAAACCCTTTTTCCAAAATTCCAAATTTGAAATCCATCCAATTTATACTCCAACATTACTCTGGGATTTTATTTCCAATGTTAAATCACATTAATAGTTTATATTTACAAATTTCCCTAGAGGTTTATTTCAATTTATAAATTACATTTATAATCTATATTTCAAATCCCATTTGTTATACAAATTTATTCTTCAACTTTGGTTATAAGTTTTCAATTTCTTATTCAATTTTCAACACAATAGTGTTAATAATTTAACATTATCATCCCTTAACAACCTAGCATCAAAATTCTACAATAATTTCTTAAAATTATTTCTTTCATATATAAAAATAATCTGGGTAAAATTATTTCATTTACCCTACTTTAAAATAATACTGTGTCGAATTGTTCTATTCAAGTGTTTAGAGATCCCTATCAATAACGTTAAGGTATTGACCAGAATCCATAAACTACTCAATAAACCAATCAACAAAACATAAAATCATTTTATATTCACTAATAAATATGCGCTCATATTTATTAATACACTCAAACTCATTCTAGAGTACTATTGACTCTATTTCAATGAGTAATTCCCACCAGAGCCAAGGTTATCACTAACCTAAGCTCTGATACCAAGTGAAACGACCCGCAAATCCGTACCCCTTGAGTCAACACTATTCTACCTAAATCAACTCAAGTTGTACAGAAATACGAACCATTTGGGTTAAAGAAGAAGAGGTAGAAGAAGAAAATAGAAAACAACATCAGAATCTAACCATCCCAACGGAATAAAATATAATAGATAATAATGTTCTTCACTCAAAATCAAATGTATCTGTTTATATATTACATCATCAGTGTACATCAATCACAACTCAACATCAATATCATACAAATGGATACGCAACAACTCAACACAGCGGAATATATACATAAACAAATATGAGAGTACGTTTCGTCATCATGCTCGTCTCTGGAGCTCCACAACATCATATCTTATATCCTATAATACTCGGTCTGACCCGAGCATTAAAGTTAAATAACACCCGAGTCAGTTTGGAATACCAGCGTGAGAAAATCACACCCAATTGATTATTAAAGTTTCAAAAATTCTTTGAGAAACAAAAGCATCTCGTAAGACCATGCCACAAATAAACATGTCGGGTTTTTACCTTACGATAGCTAAAACAATTTTATAGAAATCCTCGGATATTATAATAGGGTCTATATACAAATACTTATAAAATAGCCAAAATCGTTACATTCATTAAATTCCAGCTACTAGCCACAGAGTGGGTAATATAAACAAAACTCGTACAAGGCTCGTAGGGAGAATGGATTTCCAACTAATGACTAGGCACTGGGGTACCACCTGTCACAGTACGCGGCCTAGATCACCGTACCGAGGAGTACGCCCGCTTCCCAGCCACACAAGGCCGAGACTATCCCTTACTGGATAATCCCGAGTGAGATCACCCCGCGGTTGGGATCAGAAACCGCCCACTAAGCTGAAATAAAAAGGGACATCTAGACAGGAATGACCTCACCCTGCTTGGGTGCTACCCACCTAGCCTTGCTGCATAACCCCTGATTTTGAGCCATTCCCATTTGATGAGGCTTGAGGCTAAGCGTTACCTTTATAGAACATATCCCTTAGAATGCCCATCGTCCACCTGACGATGTTTCGCAAGCATTCATCCATACAAGTCCGTTCCGGGTTCAAACGGAACCGAAGGCACTACTCCTACTACATCCATTTTGGAAATATCCTCAGGATTAGTAGCGAATAGCCCTTGCACTTCATAGCTCCATTTTCGACTCCGAACGCGTTTCACGAAACGTACAAACTAGATCGAAGTGGTTTTCGGAAAATAAATCCCGATCCCGGTCTCTTCGAAACGATCAGCGCATTTGGCCAGTATTGATAGTCGGTTATTTAACTATCAATTTATATTCACAAACAACCATCAACCAATAAATAATTTCCAAAATTATTTATTAATCCCAAAAATATCTTCACAAGATATAATTTTCAATTTCAATCCATTTTGAAAACAGTTTCTAACCAGTTTCCTCTCACAGAATACTTTTTTTGCAATTATTTATTTCCACTGAAACGCCAAGTATAAAATACTTTAGATTTTAAATAATTTTAAATCACGTTATTATAAAATATACTTTATAATATTAAAATTAAAACTACTTTAATACTTTGTTAAAAATTTATACTTAAGAATACTTTAAACAAGTCCACTTTAATAGTTTTGAAAACATTTGCTTTAGAAGCTAAACATTTAGAGATAATAAATTTCTAAACATGCTTTTAAAACAACATTAAAACTTTAACTTATATTTAAAATTGCTTTGAAAACCATACTTGGCTATCCAGGGAAATACTCTTCTCTTTCACATCCTTTTAAAAATAAATCTCCATTTATTTTTTTAACAAATTTACCATTTCTTTAATAAATTCACACCTTGAATTTATATTTCCAAATCCACATCACCTTTATAAACCCAGTTTATAAATTTCAAAATCTCACTTTTCATTAATTTCAATTCCAAACACTTAAGTAAATTTACAATTTATTTCTAACTTACTTCACTTTGAAATAAATTCCTTCCCTTACTTCATTTATTTCAAAATCTATTAACTTTAAGATTTTTATTTCTTTATTATGATTTAAACTCTTTAACCGAAAATACTAATTCAGATTCCCAAATTTCTTTTGTATCTTTTAATTAACTTTAAACTGCATATTTAAAAATAAATTCATTATCCTTTATTCTTTTAATTATATCACTTAAGCTTTAAATTTTATTATTCCTTTGATTATTCAAATTCCATCGTTTCATACTTAGAATTTAATTATTCGAATTTTAAAAAGAATTACTTTTATTTTTTCTTCAATTCATTCTTTAATTATTCAAATTCTCTATAGTTATTTTACTTAAAATTTTACTGTTTTATTTCATTTCAATAATCTAATTCTATAAATTCTAATAACTCAGTATACCAAATATTCAATCCAACCATATCATCCAGTACATCAATTATCAATAAAATTATCACAGGATATCAAATATTCATAACAGAGAATATCAAACAATTCTAAATAATTTTGAGGAATTGTGTTGGATCCCTCCAACCTGTTTTCCCTGCATCCACAGATGTTAGCACAACATAAAATACCAATCCTAAAATATACCATACTATAGCACATCAATCAATTCAACCATTCAAACAATTATTTAAATTTAATTATTTAAATTTAAAATTTAACTGAGTGAGATTAACTCACCTTTGCAGTATATTTGCAATCCATTCCAAACGGCTCGGTTCTTCATGATTTTGACCTTAAATAAACAATTTATATGTTTTATTAATATTTGAATTAACCCACAATTTCTTCCTTTCATTTAACTAATAATTAGTTTTAAGTTAACTCCCCTTAAAATAAAATATTTTCTAATTACTGAAATAGTTTACATAAGTTAACTAAACATATTAATTACTAAAATAAATTAGTAAATTGTATTATTTTTTTTTCATTCCTTCTTCCTGTAAACCTCCCTTTACCGTAACTTCTAATAACCTAAACAAACGATAAGTCAAATTAAACTTTTTACTTAACCAAATTTTAAAACATCAAATTAAGGTTGAACAACCCATAACTTACTTTAATATATTCTTCTATTTTCTGCATATTTTTTTTCTCTTTTCTTTTAAAATCTTAATAAAAATATAAATCTCTTTCTTACCTATATACATATAGATTAAATTTAAATTTGACAATAGGTTGTTAGCATACCTTACCGTTGAATGTCCGCCCCTCTAAGCTACCCACGCGAACGCCACCAGAATCGCGATTCCAAACATCGCCGCGACTTCGAAACCCTAGTCTCAACTCGAGCACACACGTGCTATCTCCTCGAACACCGAACCCGTCGCGACTACAAAACCGCAGTCGCTCATCACAAACCCCACCAAACCATCCCCATAGCCTCTCTCCGCCTGCATCCATCCAATAAGCTCAACCCTAGTTCGAACGTTGCCTCGCCTAGTCGCGACTCCCCTGTCGTGCCTCGCTCGTGATTCACTATCGTGCGCTGTTCGAAATCATGCGCCAAAGCCTCGCACTCGCGAGCTCGAGCTGGTCCTAGGTTTCTTCTTAAAGGGTCAGGGAATTCATAGTTGAAAGAAGCGACGATTTGGGGGGTTTGGTTCATGATTTTGATTTACTGAAATCGAATTGAAAATAAATAAATAAAGGCTGCCATTTTTTATTATTATTTACGAACAAAGTTTGAAAAGGTGTAGGGAGGGGAAGAGGGAAACACGGCCATGATTTATCTATTTATTTTTTTTCACTTAGTTTTCTGAGTATTCCCTTACGAAAGAGGCTTCAGTGAATTTTATTTAAGGGAGACGAAGCTTGCGTGATAAGAGAAAGGATGACACGATGATGATGGCATGTACGAGAGGGGACAAGGATTTGAGAGAAGGCAGCTGATAGGGATAGTACGTGAATATAAATAGAATTTTAAATAGGATTTTCAACGCGTTTATATATCGTACGCTCACACAACTACTCCAATTATTACGAAAATTGAAACCCGATAATAATTTAATATTACGGATCCAATGGAACTGGTTTCGTCGAATTCCAAGACTGCGCCTCGGGAGGCTATTTTAAAATTCAATTTAAACGGTATAAATTTTAAAATTGAACAACCCACTGTTAATTCCAATTTTACAACTTCTATTATCTTCAGTGTTATCAATATAAATTTTACAAGCCTTCAAATTATTTTTAATAGGCTTAGAAATTCTAGATTCAATATTTTACCCGATTTTAAATAATTTTATTCAATAATCCAATTAACAATTAACTAGTATATTTGAATTCAAGTTCAAATTATTCCATTGAATATTTAAGTCAATTAAATATTCTTATTTTAAAAGCTTAAAAATTCTGGGTCGTCACAATAGTGCAGGCTAGGGTTACGATACGTTAAATTTATACGTGAAGTGTACAACTAAGAACCATCCGATTAACCTTAAAAACAATCCTCACCATCAGAACTTGATTTATTTACGTTAGCTTATAATGTATAACTCTCCAATGTTATTTATTTGTTCCTTTGTTATACGACCCTATTAATCCACATCTCCTTCTAAATAAGATATTCTCATTAATTATCCTATTAATTAGATCATACATACATACATACACACACACACATACATACATACATACATATACATACATATATATATATATTTCTAATATTTAATTGGTTCTTATACGTTATAATTTCTTACCTATTTGAACATGTTAATTAATACTTCTATTTATTGAATGCATAGAAAAGCTACACTTTTTAATTTATCCTTATTGGTTTACCTTCATCATAAACCTAATTACTTTGCTTGATTTTTGTACGCGTTTCAATTTTTTTAACTTAGAAACAAATAAACCTATAACTGGCGTATTCTTCTAGCTAATTAATTTATATTATTAGCTATTATAAAATGGCATATTCTTTGATTAATTGACACCCGTTTTTTTTTAAATCCTGAACTAATTGCCAATTAATTAATTGACATGTTTTCCCATTTTAATCGATATCCAAATTAATTCCTATGCATCACTCAATCACACATTTATTAATTGTATATATTTAAACTGCCAATTCATTACCCAATTAACGGACATATAAGTTTTCCTCTTTTATTAATTGATGCTTACCTGATGTCTTTAATTAATTTCTCAATTAATTGATTGCATTAATTATAAATCAATATATGTACATTATCATTTAATTTATTCCCCACATACATTTCCCTTTATTAGAAGATCCTTAATTAATTAATGTTATAAAAGTGACATATTCTCTGACTAATTCTTGCCTCTATGTCTCTTAATTAGTTCCTTTTTTAATTGATTGATATGTCAATTAATCACTCACTCATTTGTTACATATATCTATCTAACCTCTTCATTTTTTTAAGTGCATATATTTGACATTTATATTTTTCACTGTTTTGCAATTATGTTAAATCAATTGATTTTATTTGTCAATAAAGCGCGAGGTGTTACAATACCAAAATAACGTACCAATATATGGACTAAGTCTATAGTAATATATCCGAACTAGGTCAACGGAATACACCGGATGGAATATATGATATAAAATGGGTAGTCAAAATGTTTGCAAAACATTACAGCAATTTGGGGAATACAACCAAAACTATAAAGCTCGTATTAGAGTTGGATTTCCAACATGATTGGAAACTAGATGCCTGTTCTTTCGATCCACGCATAGCAAACATAGTTCCCACTGTGCCTTAATCGCTTTACTCAAGCAAGTAACTTAGAAATGCACTTGCTACACTACCAATATCTGATGGCCTTATCACTTCTGGCAAGCTAGCTACTATATTAAAGTAATAGGACAATAAATGCCTGGAGGGATGCCTTCCCCCAGTGGTCCACCTACTGGGCGCAACCATATACATCAACCAGTAGCCCGAATGTGTGTTCTTCAGACCACATAGTATCCCGTATAATTCGTGGAATGTGAGCATCGGGAGGCTATGCTCTAACTAACTAACTAACAGTTCCACTTTGAATGTCACATTGCCATTTCTGTGTATCACTACTTGATTTCCTTAAAAATAAAACCTCCAAGCTCATATGTCTCAGAGAAGGGTGTTAAGATAATAGGAATTGCCTCCTACGCCACCAATAGATGTATGTTTTTAAAAATCAACATTCGTGATTTAGAAATGCAATGTCAGACACTCATCCATGCAATTTCGTTCTAGGACTGAACTAAACCGAAGGCACTCCTACTACCATTAGTAGCTAGTAGTCCTTGCAATCTAAAGATTTCAAAACATGATAGTACTACTGCTATAATAAATGTCTCTATATTGGGAATGACTCAGAGAATGTCAACAAGCTATCCTTTTGCCTTGAAGATCTTCGATCTTCAATACAACAAGAGTTTCAATAATCATCATCTTCAATATGTCTTCACTTTCGAATGTATACATTGGTTCGAAGTGGTTTTCAGATAGGAGTTATCCAAATCCGACCCCAATTCATTTGAACCAATCATTGATAAAAAAGACTTTAAGGTATATAAGTGATTATCACACAACATTCAATTTATTAACCTTTTTATTTAAATCAGACTTCTCTTGGAGATATATTCATTAAATTGTTCCTTTAGCTTTATAAGAGTATATGGAATCATTAAGCCTCTTATCAAATTACTTAGTTAATTAAACGCTTTTGAATCTCGGTATAATTTAAATTTATCTCGTCCTTTAATTTAGGAAAATATTTCTAAAACATTTATTTAAATCTTTACAAAGATTTCTTAATTCAAAACTCGGAACTTTGATTGAGTTAAAACCATGTAATCTGGGATGTTAATCCAGAACCATTAAATATTAAGTAAGCAAAATATATAGAAATCATCTAATTCTACCCAATATCAATTTTCATATTCAACAAATACTATGGGCGGAATAACAATGAGATCTCTTTTTAAATTCCGTGAATAGTACAGGTTCACTCTTCGAGCTTTAACACCAAGTGTAAGAAGATTATCTCGATAAAATCTTGGTTATTTATATTCGGAAAATCATATCCTTTAGACTTCAGAAAATTTTGATCTGAGTAAAGAAAATTTACTTTCCCCTCCATCGGGCCAGTCTAGATATCCAGGAAGAGCAGGAAACTAATTTTCAAAATCCAAGCCTAGACTACCTCTTTGACACCAATAAGGCGGTTAAGTAATTTGATCGACTCGAAATCATTTAAATTTAACATTCCAAAAATTTTTCAAATCACTTTTAAGTTACTTTATTAATCATTTGAAAACAGTCACCAAAGATTTGGAAAATATTGGATGCGTTTAAAACTATAATTTAAAGGTTATATAAAAGTGCTGTGAAAAAGTGCTGCAAAAGGTGTTTTTTAAGCTATATTGATCAAAATGAATTTTCGATCATTTAGAAATACATTTTTATAACTCAAATCTCTTTTAAAATATTTTGGAAATTTATTGCATTTATTCCATATTTTTAAAAATCAAAATAAAATATTTAAAATATTTGCCACTTCGGCCACCGAACTGCCAAAGCTCAATTTAATAGAAAATTGATTTGTTCATATTTCAAAACCTACTTATCGAAATCTTGATTTTTTTTCTTGTTTGAAAACTATGGATACAAAAGTTTGAAAAATTCCTAGCTATATTCCATTCTATATGTCCGTTTGAATTTTACGGTGCGAAATCGCGAACTACTACTACGCGACGTGCCTATTTTTGACTCAATTTGCAGTATTCATCTAAACTTCTCCAAATGGAATTTTAATATTTACAAAACATTTATAAGCCATTTTAAAATACTTACACCAATATTTTTCATATTAAATCTCCTATTTACTTTTAAATCATTTCCTAATATTATATTATTATAATATTCACTTTCAACCCTTTTATATTTTCAAAACCATTAAGAAGCTAAATAAATTCATATACAAATATTATTATGGATTTTATTTCCATTATTTATTATGGTTAATTTACTAACCATTTCCATCATTATTTATCAACCAAGTTATCAACGATCTTAACAATCATCTAATCAACCAAGTAATCAAACACTTAATCATCCAATATAACACTATAAGAAAAGTACATATAAACACAAAAATAGAACATCATTTATTATTTACATGTTGTTGATATCTTTTTCCTTTTCACTTTCCTACTGCAAACGCTAAGATAGTTATTTTTCTTCAGTTGACAAATATACGCTCTTAAATTTTTATTGGCCGCCTTTTTCTTAATTTACTCTTCTCCAATTTTTCCATTTCACCCCTTCGATAACCTTAAGTTTAGTTTTCATCATCTCTATTCATGTAGCACCATCCTCCTCTACCTCCATCTTCACCTCCACTTCGGTTTCCATTTACACCATCGCTAAGGATGGATTTTTGGCAAGGCTCTATGCACCACCAAATAGAGTAGCCCCAAGGACAGTATCGATAGAAAAAAATACTAATTACAAATCACGATCTGCCCAACCGCTTCATTCAAATCGCACGACGCAGTAGGCAATGATGCCACACTAGCTCCCGTAGTACTCCTCCAGATTTTGCAACGACAAGCTAGTCGACTATAGTAACTAACATGATTGCGATGTGCTAATTCCTCTCTGGCTGTAGTTGAGTTTGATTACTGAATGAGATAATTTTTTTGCATGCTTTGTAAAGCATTTTATTATGATCCCCTTGTAAATTTTATGACATCTTATCATATATAAAGTTCTTCCATGTACCAAGAATAGAGTGATAATGAATTCATTTTTGGTTTATTTAAACTTTTGAAGATATTTTATTAACATGTTGTTTTTTCTCTTGTCTCTATGAGTCAAAGACTTGGATAGCAGTATAGCACAATGCGTAGAGATGAATTCATTTCAATGTATCTTTTTCCTTCTTCCAATCTGTCCTTCTTATCCATACAATGTCTTAGAACTTGTTTGGACATACCATATCAAGCAGGAGCGATATTTATGTCTATATTTACTTAACTGAAGCAAGAGTATGCTAGTGTGGTATTTAATTATGCCAGTAAAGCTATTGCTTAACGATTCAACTAAATGAGAAAAGCAGTGGTTAAAACACAAGTTAGATCGAATTCTAGTAAATTTTACAATATTTGAAAAGGTAGACTAATAGTAGCCATGTGTGTGTAGAAGCAAATCCATCTTGGTACTTTTCTTTTGAAGTTCTCAAAGAGACGCAGATTAAAATTTTACACTAGAACTCCCACAGAAAATATTTATATTGAATTTCCAAAGAGTAATTCACACTTGCTTTCCATTAGTTTATAATTTACAAACATTTTTGTAGAGTTAAGTCGTTTACAAATTCAACACTTTCCATTTGTCAGCTTTGTCTTCCCAGTGAAATTTTTAAGTTAAGTAAATCGGTAGTGGTAGTGTCAAATTTAGTTTGTCGAGCTGGAGACAGCATAAGCCTAGCTATTTCTTCTTTGTGACCTCGTATAGGTGAATTGATGTATTCTCTATCTATATCCATCGCCACCTATTTACAGTAAAAAAATAATATTCAATGGAAGCATCATGATAGTATTAGACTATGATATGCTTACAACATTTTTCTCCTATAGTGCACCTTCACATTGATTCTCCATTTTGCTTAGAACCCAAATGGCATGAACGATGCAATATATGTTATTAGGTTACATAATGTATGTACAGTACCTTAATCTCAATTGGTGTCTTCTGTTATACATATTTATTTTGATCACTGTTTTCTATTTGTAAGCGCTCAGTGCAATAAAATGAAATCTTAAGTAAGCAGTAAACCTTTTTGATAATGCTGCTACATAGTTACAAAATATAAGGATGTGTAACCTTGCTGTTTAATTACTGACCATGTCACTATATTCTGATGTTTTTAGTTCTAATTTTTTGTTTCTTTTGAATTCACTAACAAAACAACATTATATTACTTTCCCTTATCTAGTGTAGAACTTGAGTTGACTTATAGTATTATCATTGTTGTATCCTACTCTTTTTTAAATGATAAGAAAATAACAATAACATTTCAAATTAAATTAGTAAACACATTCTACAATGATTATATATGTAGGTAACAGTCAGATTCAAATATGTAACACCAGTCTTATAATATAGTTCAGGTGATTGTGTAGGCATCAAAACATTTACTTGTATTGTGCTGTATAAGTCTTCGCAAACAAACTGTCCAAAATTTAATAACTATTTCTTATTTTGTTTCCAATGTCTGAATAATAGACCTAACTAATAAATGAGTAAATTTATGTAAATGTCTATACTTCCATTTAGTAAAATGCCAGCTTTGAAAGCAGTAGTAAAAATAAGTAAAAAATTATGGGGATCAATTTTTTTAATCAACAATTAAACCAGTGGTTAACAGGAAAGAAGGAGTTGAATAATGAGAATAATGGCCATGTTTATTCCAAATTTCATATAAATATAGGCATATATGGCTATTTACATATTGATCGATTGGAGTGTATTTTGAGTGACTATTTGCATAGCAGTTCAAAATTTCATCCATAACGTTCATTTTATAAGATTTATCTTTTTGGATCTCAATACAAAATTTACAAAGAATCAAACCAAATCAAATTTTCCTAGAATATTCATTGCCAATGTTAGAAAAATACGGTAAGCCTAATAAAAAGGATGTTGAATGGTAAGTCTAAGATTTCAAATACCCAGATGGTTATATGATACATTCCTTTAAATTCACCTAATAACCTTCTATCCCCATATTGATTTTTTATAAGGGATCCGTAACAAACCTTTTTCTAAAAATTCCGATTATGTTCTTAGTAGTTTTCTAGACATGTATTTGTAAATTCAGGTAATAACCTTATTTATAAAACTTTAATATAAAAATTAACTATGTTTACAAAATTGACTAATTTTTACAAAAAATAACTAAATTAAGCAAGTTTTATAACAATTAAACACATTTATAAAAATTAAACATATTTATAGAAATTAACTATGTTTTACAAATTTTTAACCATGTTAATTAAGTTTTTTAAGAATTCAATAAGTTTTTAAAAAATAATTAAATTTTATATCAATTCAATTCAGTTAACCAAGTTTAATAAAAATTAAATTATTTTCTAAAAAGCAACTAAATTTTATAAAACTTGAATAAAATTGTACATTTCACTCTATACCTTAGCGGGCCTAGTGATCTAAGAGAGTGACGATCCGGTGATGTGACCCATAGGGTATTTCACCGAAAATCTTAAAATACCGAATTTACATGTGGTTGTGTGCTGAAGAAAAATAACTCGAAATATTAATGTAGTTTTGAATTTTGAACTACTTGACGCTAATATAAGTTTGCCATACTCAATAAAGTCCAAAGTTACCTAACGAGCTGTAGATTTAGCTATAGATTAAAATTCAGTATGTCATATCCTCTAAAAGAATGAATCAAAATTCATTATTTTCATAATTTATTTCCATGTCATATATGAAATCTAAATTTAATTATTTCAAATATAATGAACATAAACTTTGGTATAATATTCGAAGTTTTTCTTCTCTTACAATTGATGTTTAAGTGCATAATATTCAATTTTTAAACACGCATGCACAAGTTAAATTTCAACTTAAATTGAAAACTAATTTTACATAAGTTAAATAAATCTTAACCATCTCTAATTTCATTATCTTATCATCCAATTATCTTAAGTTAACAATCTCTAAAATCATGGATCTGAAAAAAAAATCATTTATTATACTCATAATGTACTCAATAAATTTAATTCTTCTTTATTCCTAATTAAAATTAAATTTACTCCTCTCAATATATTTTATCACCCATGTTAAATATATTTTCACTTATTATAACCGTTTAATTTATCCTTAGTTCCTTTAACATCATTTTATATTGTAAATTATTCCATTACCCTTTTTTTCTATTTACCTCTGTTAATCTTTTTATAACTAAAATTTAAGTCTATTATATTTGTTAAAACCACTCAAATTTTATTTATAAAATGTTTTCATAGTGTATATTATCCATTACATATTCAACTTCTGTATAATTTAGGTAAGTTATATTGGAATGAAATTGTGTATTATACAAATAAAACTTTCTAATTCAATCATTTCAAGCTTGAATATTTATACAAATCTTGAAATTATACTTGAAATTGTCCTTCAAGATAAAATTTAGGAATTAAATTTTCGATAAATTCCAACTATTTAGAGATTAATAAATGCACATATACTATATATGTATCCATTCAAATTTAAATCATATATCGACATATGTTATAAATCCAGTTTTATTTTAGAAATTCAAATCAATTAAAATCCCCAAAACAAAACTGTAGCAAGACTACAGAACGGTCTCTTCACTTCGAAACTCGAAAATGAATGTCGATGATGCTGCAGTCATCACCGAAGTTATTTTCCAACGAGAAGAGCACTAATTTTAAACTTTAAAATTCTTTGGAAACAAATTTCTATTCGAAAATACTTTAAATAGTATATCCTTTTAAAACTTTAAATACAAGGTTTGAAACCATCGAAAATTAAATTCTCAAATTCTTGTTTTAAATTCATTTTAAATTTCCGAATAAATTTATAACCATGTTTTATAGTTCAATTATTTATATATGAAACAAGAGATAATGATATATAAAATCAATTATTATTTCTTAACAACCAATTCAATAAAAAATCCAGAAAAAATTTATAATATAGTTACAATTTTTTCATTACCAAATTTGAAAAAACATATTGTGTCAGCTTGCTCCATTCAAGTGTTTTGAAAATCTTATCGATAGCGTTTATCAGATGAATCGATTGAAAATCCAATTCAACATCAACAACTCAAACAACACAATATATAAAACATTAAATATAGATTTACAAGTACAATTCTAAATGTTTTGAAGTTAGATTAGAAACAAAAGACAAGATGTTCAATAAAAAAATAGGGAGATGGATAAGCTTAAATAAATCGCGGACAACCTTAGCCTGGTCAACCGTGACTTGAAGAATAAGATCGATGTGGATTTTCTGGGGTAAATTTACATTCGATCTCAAGAGATAGAATTTGATATAATAAGAGATACTAGAAACTAAATCGAGGATATAAAATATTTGGTGAATCGATGCTGTTGTAAAGGAGTTTCACCCCTTCACAAATCAGTTTGAGATTGGCGAGACCGCCGACTCATTATAAAGATCATTCGAAGTGGAGTTATGGGATACTCCAGACTCAAAAGAAGACGAATAGTGAGGGACATGAATGGATTTTGGAACCGCAGGAAATGTTCCAAAATTCAAAGGAAATTCAAATCGAAGAGGAAGAGATTCAAACTCGAACGGAAGTGATTCTGTAAATAAATTTACTATATATGCTAAGTTTTTCCTAGAGCCAAAGCTTTGATACCAACTATAAGGACCCGATATTTTCAACCACTCGCATCCGCACATGTTGGACTTGAATTGCTCAAAATACCATGTTGTAAATAAAATTTGGCAGTCTCATCATATACAGTAAATAAATAATCACATAATCACAGACACAGAGTAAATAATAATGCAGCGGTAGTAAAGAGATAGTAATTCAGGAAGCTACTATATATATATATATAAGATACATTAGAGTTAAAGAAGATACAATAGAAGAGTAACAAGATACATCAGGTACAAATCAGAATACATCACTGGAATCACTGGATTATGAAAGCAAAATAGATGACTGGATCTTCAAGCAAAGCTACAATTCCGAAGGTGAGTCTTGAATGCTGAATCACTTAGCCGGACCTGAGCATAAAGCAAAACACAAACACTCGAGTCAGGACGTACATACTTATGAACTGTAAATCAACTTAAGTGAACAGTAACAAAAATGCATCAGTAACTTAAAGGGTGTTTGGGATCGCCCATCCTTTAAGGATCCGTTAAACTACTTACTATGTAGTAATATTCTCTATTATAATAATGTCTAATAGTAAAATAAACATACTTTAAAATAGCGTCAAGGGATTACCCATATAGCCCTTAACACATAATAGTGCCAGTAGACTACACAGTACCTTCGTACCTCCAGATCGGGAGGCTACGAGAAGATACTCCTTAGGTACGACACAAATCAGACTCGTAGTAAAGCTCGCTATGGTAGGTGACACGGCACACAAGGCAATGCCAGGGTAGATATACCAATTACGCACACGGGCTGGTGGTAACGTAACAGCCACTACGCCCACCTCGGAACACACTCTCAAATCAAAAATCAAAGATGGCCATAAAATCAAACACAAGTAAGAGTATAGTATCGAATAAGTGTGTCCGACCAGAGGAGCCACCCATTTTGGCCCGAGATCGCTCCTGTTTTAGCCACCTTAAGCCAACTCACGGGAGTCGGGTCCATGTAATATACCTCAAGAACGTCGCAACCATCCTACTTCATTCTGGAACTCCACCGCGTACACGGTTGTTAAAGTGGTTTTCGGAGTTGGCAAAGAGTATGACAACTTTCGATCCCGGTCTGTTTAACAACCAATCGTTATTATAACGCCGTGGCCATTTCAAAATAGTTTATACGTTAAAAAAATCAAATCATTTCATTTCAAAACTATAATCCTTTCAAAATAGTTTATACTTCGAAACCAAAACCATTTTATTTCAAAACTATATTCAATTCAATAGGATATCATTTCCATTTCAAACATATATTCACCTTTCAAAAATCATAATACTTTCAAAGTTATAACTCTTTTGAAAATAAAATACTTGAAATCATTACACTTTGGAAATCATAATATTTCAAAATCATGCATTTGAAATCATGTCACTTTCCTTTAATTCTTTAAATTTTACAAATTTATTCGAATCAACTCAAATGTTCAAATTTCCAATTTAATTCAATTCAATCCATCAGTTTCAATTCAATTCAGTTTCCCAACAAACCATTTCAAATCTTATCAATTTCAAATACAAATTTGATCCACAAAATAAACTATTCAATTTTTCAGTATAATTCAAAGCTTTAAATATACCATATTTCAAAACTAAATTTGAAAATCTCATATATACAAACACACACACACACAAATATATATATATATATATATATATATATCAAATTCACATTCATATTATTTAGCTTTGAAATAATCACTTAATAAAATACAATATCATTAAAATAAACCCGAATTACAAGTAAACCAAATATCCTTTCATACTAATATAAACATCAAATATTCATTTATCGAATAAATCGAATAAATAAAAATCAAATATCATTCCAATTTCACATTCTTTATCAAAATAAAGATTATGTCATTCAAAACCATTTCAAAATCCTTTCAAAGCCTTTATCAATTCATTATCATTCTTTAATTCAAATATTCAATTAAATATCATTTTAAAATCAAATATGTCATTCATTTATTATTCCAAATATCATTACAAAACACATTTTAAAATTCCATACAAAAATTCATTTATCTCATTTCATTTCATTCCATTTAATATATAACAAAGTAACCATTATTTAAATTCAAATTCAATTTAAATTCCTTAAAAATTCAAATTTAAATATTAAAATATATTCAAACTCCTTAAATTTCACAATTTATTAATTCCAAAAGTTAAATCATTATCACTTTAAGATATAACTCAAACAGTTAAAATCTATAACGTTTCAAAACATTGTCAAATTTTAGCACCGACAACATTTATAAAGTGCTACAGTAGGTATTTAGTTTTCAAATTAGTTCAGTTCAGGAATAACAGCATTTATAAAATGTCGTAAAAGATATTTTGTTATTTCAAACATATTTAAATTCCAAAACAACGGCACTTAAAAAATGCTATCATAAGTATTTAGTCATTTCAGAGTTTAGTTAAATTCAGAAATGATAGCACTTAACAAATGCCATCGTAAAACCATAGCATTTTTGGAAATGCAATCAATAAAATTCTAGATTTTATTATAACTTTTCAGAAACATTGAAACTTCAATTTTTTTCTATTTTAAACTTATAAATCATATTTTCAGGCTTCAAAATTTCACATTTAAATATTTTTAACATATTGTTTATCACAACAAAATTTTATAATTAAATATCCAATCTAAAACTCAATTCATTTGTTAAGTCAAAATTTCACTATTTTCTTAACTTATAAATTTAACAGAACTTAACATTTACGTCAAATATCATTTCAAAACTTTGAATTTAATTTCCATTACTTACTTATGTTTTAAAAATAAATTTAAAGTCAAAAATCACATTTACTTCAAATTTACATACTTAAATTCAATTCAAATATTTAACATTTAGCTTTCTTAAAACCATAAAATATATATTTTAAATCAAAATTTCATACTTTAAAATACATATTTATATGAAAATTATTAAAATATACCACGGGGTCTGTATATAATTTTCTATCCTAGGTCAAGTGATACGGATATGTATCATTTCAATCCGCAATTTAAAAAGAATAACCTGGGTTCTATCATTTCAAACCTGCAATCGCAAGTCAAATAAAAATATAATAAAAATCACTTGAGCCTATCATTTCAGCTCATAATAATTTTTCCCTATTCTAATGTCCGTTCGGGTATGTATCATTTCAACCCATAGTGATTCTATTCCAACATGAAACTTGTAGTGTGAGCATATACATAGACAATACAAACAAATATTCTAACATGTCAATGTCATGATATACTGTCCTTTATTATAGGTTAGGTGATAATTAACAAAGTTAACATGGTAATAACATAGAATAATATATGCATAACATTTTAATTACTAATCACTTGTCAGCCATTTACCATTTCATAAGTAATAATGTCAGAGTGAGAAAGACTCACCTTTATCAAATCAAGAGACCCAAAACAACACTCAAGAACGATTTCAAAAGCACGACAAGCACGATTAGATTTGAATGAATGTAGAGCCTTGTAAATAACAAAAAAAATAACATACATAAGCACAAATATAAATATTGACATACAAATAAAGTCAAAAACTTTTGTTTGGAAAACAATTGCAAAACAAGAGAGATAACCAAACCTTAGGAGCAAAAGTCTTATACAGGACAACATAAGCTTGGCAAAAATGCAAATGGGCTTGATCTAACCACACCTAGGCTCGGCCTAGGTCATGTATGCTCAGCCACGAGTCATGAGACATGGCTATGGACATGAAAATGGAAGACAAAGGCATGGGGAGGCAAAGGTATGCAAGGGGTCAAGGGATGGAAGGTTTTGGTTCAACATAGGCTCGGACATGGTCACTACAGGTCAGGTCAGAGGTTGTATGATGTCTATAGGTCATTTCATGAGCTGGTGGTGGAGCTAGGGGTGGTGGCTGAGAATAGACATGATGGTGATGGTGGAACATGGTTTGGCCAGGCATTGTTTGGAGTTTTTGCAAAGTTTTTGTGTTGCTTGCTCACTTGGTGGTCACGGCCTAGTCTGGTCAGAGGAAGGGGAGGTTGTAGGCCGTGGATGATAAGGAGGAGATGATGGTGGTGGTCGGTGGAGGTGAAGGTGGATGGTGGTCGAGCAAAGCTAGTGAGGAGCAAGGCAAAAATCAAAGGAAATGAAGAAGAAAGTAAGGAAGAAGGAAGCCATAGCTTGCAGTTTTTTTTAGAATGTAATGGTCATGAGAATGAAGGAAATGAGAAGTTATTCACGTGATAAAAAATACGAAATGCATGGCCAGGAAGAAAAATGAAATGTCAGGACAATGAAGTGGCATAGGATAATGAAAAGTCACATGTTTTAAAAGCATTGTCTCTTTGAATTTCCGATTCTTTTAATCCAATATAAAAAAATATAAATTAAGTAAATAAAATAAAAAAACTATACAAAAATAAAGTATAACTGAAAATGAATAAATAGTTTTAGGAAAAAAAGAAAATAAATAAAGAAAATACTTTATTTAATTGAAACTAGAATTTAAAATTGTAAACAAAGTACAACTAACATTGGAAAATTTCAACTACACTTTTAAAATGTTTTAAAATAAAATATATGTACATAACATTTCATGTTACACATGTAAACATAAATTAGAACATGACATGACAAATAGAAATATTATTTATATAAATTTAAATAAACAATTTTGTTAAATAAAACAATTTACATACGATGGTTTAAAAAGCATAACTTTCACAATATTAATCGGATTCCAACGACACGAAAAGCAGTATACTTAAAATTTTATTTAATTTCATAAAAGAAAAATAAATTTCAAAATTTAAAATTTTAATTTTATAAATTAAAATTCAAATTTTGACCATATTGACCAAAATTCACATTTCTGAAAAATATTCTATTTAGTCATGTTTGGAATTGTTATTTACATCAAAATCAAAATTTATATTTAAAATAACAAAATTTTCCATTTTAATAAATAAAATAAAGTTTTTAAATCAGAAATCCAATTAAAATAATAAAAATATACGATTAAAATAATCACAAAATATAGGGTTGTTACAACTGGGGTACCACCTGTCAAAGTACATGTCTAGAAACACTGTACCGAGATCGAACCTAACGATCCCTACTAACATAAAACCGAACTATCCCTGACCAGGATAGAATGAATGTGCTATCACCCTGGGTGTTCCCACCCTTTCCGAGTTCCTTTCACACCTAGTGATAATATTTGAGGTTATCTAAAAAGGTGATAGACATACCTACTTGGGTGCTACCCACTTAGCCTTACCGCATCTCCCCTGCTTTTCAGTCATTCTTGGTTGATAAGGCTAGAGGCTATGATTAACTTTTTATAAATATTCACTTAGAATGCTCATTGTCCTCCAATGACAATGTACTGATAGCATTCATCCATACAAGTCCGTTCTAGGTCCAAACAGAACCGAAGGCACTATTTCTACTACATCCATTTTGGAATCACCCTCAGGATTAGTAGCGAGTAGCCCTTGCACTTCACTGCTCCATCTTCGACTCCAAGCTCTTATTTTCCTTTCGAAAACATACTCGTTGGATCGAAGTGGTTTTCGGATAACTTATCCGATCCTGGCCTCTTCGAAACCACATTCGATATTTTCGGTAAACTCAACCCTGGTTCTCTAGGAAATAAATAGACAAAAATAAGATCAAAGATCACCTCCTAACCATTAGTGGACGGATTTCCTTATAAACGTCCTAGAAGAATGAACGAGTTTACACGTACAGTAAAACCTCGAACGGTAACTGTACGATATAAATCCCATATTTCTCCTAGATATTTCCAAAGTTATATTTTGGCTCCAGATTCTGATAGTCGGTTATTTAACTATCAAATAAACAATCGTTCAATCAAATACTTCATTTTTTCCACTGAATAACTCCAAATCTTATTTAAATTAAATTTTAAATAAATTAAGTCTCTTTGCCCAAAGTTTGTACTTATCTTATCGAGTTCAGTATATTCACAAATTATCCTTTTCAAAAATATTTGAAAACCAATTTAAAAATAATGTGGAAAGTACCACTGTGGTATCAAACCATGGATCACAGCTCAATGGTTGCGTCTCCATCCTAGAGGAATCCAAGTCTTAACAACAGGCACTCACTGCCTCCGATTATGCCATGCGAGTATATCAATACTTCCCAAAAACTCTATTTAATAATTTTCAAAATAATACTTATGAAATTTCTATAATAATTCTCCAAGTAATTTTTTTGACAAAACTACTTTTTAAATAAAAGATATTATATAAAATATAAATATTTAATAACTATTCTTTAAAATAATAATGCCGATTAAACCTTTGACTTAATTTATAAATACTTTAACAATTTTTTTGAACAACTAAATAATAAATTTTCCGAAACATTCTTATAAACACTTTTAAATTTTCTACTTAATACTTTAAAATCTTTCATTTTAAAAAATAACTTAACTTCTCGGAAAAAATACATTTTCAACTCCAATATAGTCAGTCTAAATAAATAAATCCTTCTCGATTTATTTCCAACTAATTTACGTCCCAGTTTCATAAATTTCCTTTCTCACATTCCAAAAAAATAAGTCTACCAGTTATTTTAAATCGATTTATCCATTTCCTTGTAAATCCTCATCGTGAATTTATAAATCCCCATTTACCCACTGATAATTTACTTACTCTATTTATAAACTCTGTTTATAAATTCCACAGTCCATTTTCCATTTAATTATTGTTTCACACACTTAATCGATTTTCTGAATAAAATTCCATTTTAAAATTTATTTCTTGATTTATCCAAATTTGTTCCAAAACCACTTATTCCATATTTACTCCCTTTTTTTGATTTAAAACCTTATTTAAATCTAGAACATCAATTTCATGTTTTATTTTAAAATTCCCCATTTATATTTCCCTAACTATTTAAATCCTAAATTTTAAAGTACATTCTTTTATACTTAAACAATATCGCTTAAGTTCTTTTTATAAAAACTCTTTAATTCACAATTATCCAAAAATCTCTATTTTTCCATATCCCGTAATTTATTAAATAGGATTTTAAAATCAACCTATTTATTTTTCCCAAATTCATTCTTTTAATTTATTCACCTTCACTATAAATTTTTTTACTCCAAATTCCTTTCCAATACCTTTCTAAAATTTTAAACATTTATCGTCAGTATTTTAAAATACCAAAATCTAACCGGTAATTCCATAACATCAAATAAATTCAAAAACACGCTATAATCTATCACGGATTATCCAACATATCATATTACTGAAAATGAAAATAATTTCAATAATTTTTAGGAATCCAGTTGGATCGTTCCAACATGTTACCTGCATCCACAAATGTTAGCACAAAATTAAAAAAATAATCCAACTTCGAGGCAGATATCGCTATATATAGGGTCATCCGCTATTATGCGGAAATATCAATCACTCCAATATATGTATACTACTGCAATATAACATCCAGACTGATAATAATTATCAAATTCAGCGATCAACTACTAATTAATTTTACTATTTAAACTTAACTACGGTAATCCAAATTTGAGTGAGAATAACTTACCTTGATTTCCTGTCATTTTCGCGTTCCGTTTTCAATTGAATCCAGACGCGTTTTAAATTGTAAGAAATTATCAGAAACTACAAATCCACCCAAACTAATTCCTATGAGTAGATGATGACGGTACGATTCCAATGCAACTTGAATCATCCGGATTGGAACTCATATCCATGAGTTACACATTTTATAAGTTCATTGATAATATTTTTAAATTTTATAAAACAAATTTGAATCTTATTAAAACAAAAAAGCCATACCGAAAGGAAAGAAGCCCAACCCAAAACAAACAGGTTCTTCCCCAAACCAATTTTCGATCCTCATTTCCAAACTTTGAAATGCCATGCCGAAACCCTCTGCACCTCTTTCTCCCTCCAACCTTTTGTCGTTCGACCATCGGCAAACACCCAACCCTGTCTCATCGAGAGCTCCACTTCCCCGACCTATCACGAGAACTTCGGCCATCCCAAAAAAATCACGACACACACCGTCACATGCCAGGCCGTACATCTCGCAACCACCTACTCATGACCTAGCCACCCCAAACTCCTCCTCCCAGTTCGCCTTTCCATATCAAACTCAAGAATCCATCCCACAGATTCATTCAAACATCCAAAGCCTCCAATATATAAACCATAGTTCGACTGAGCTTCTCGACATCCATGTCGATCACCCCCAATGTTTAACACGCCTATCGAGACTGGTACTAGATCGTAGCCCATCGAAAACCATGAATTTACAAACTCATTTGATTTTTTTTGTTAAGTATAACGTGAGATACAATATTTTTTTAAAGTCCTGTCATTTTTTTTCTTTTTTTCCTTTGATGCTCTGTTTCTTGGCTATGCGGTATAAAAAGAGGGGACGTGATTGATAAAGAGGGAAATGTGTTTGAATACTAAATGAACAGTGACTGAAGAGAAAGGAAAAAGATCTGATGTGAATTTATTTGTCAAATCAATTATATATATATTATTTAAATTTTTAATCGTCTCGAATCCGTAGATTAAAATTTTGACATCCTATCAAGGCATGCTACTAGGCATTTATAATGTTATACCCCTATTCCGAACGCAATGAAAAAGGTTTCGAGTCCTAGTTCGATTGTATGGAGAAGATAGCTTTTCGGACCCAATTATTATATTAAATTTTCGACATAAATTTCAGCGCGTTTATATCCCGTATGACCAAATGATAACTCCAAAAGCTATGAAATTTGAAATCCGACAATAAAACACTATTATGGATCTAATGGAACTGGTTCGTCCAAATCTAAGACTGTGCCTCGGGAGGCTATTTTAAAATGTCAATTTAAACGATATATTTTAAAACCGAACAATTCGCTGTTAAATTCAATTTTAAAACTTTTATTATCCTCATTATTATTAATATGAATTTTATAAGCCTTCAAATTATTTTTAACAAGCTTAAAACTCCAAATTTCCTATTTTACCCTATTTACAAATCTTTAATTCAATAATTTAATTATCCGGTAAATGGTTATATTTGAAATTCAAGTTAAAAATTAACTTTTAAATATTTAAAATCAATTAAATATTACAATTTGAAATACCCAAAATTCTGGGTTGTTACAAGCTAAAGCATCACAGAGACTAAGATTCATAACACAAATTAATAAAAACAGCGGAAACATTAAAAATACTTATCATTAAACTTCATAAAATAAGTCATAAAATAGAATATGTCTTAAAAACGAAATACCCATGTCTTATGGAAAAAATACATCTCAGTCACACCATTAGAGTACAAAAATAATAATCGTCCCTCTCATAAGTACCAGTAAATCCAAAAGCCAAATGATAGAAAACTGAAAAGAAGAAGAAGAATACACGACGAACTTTGGGAATATCTTTCATGCAATCCGAATGTAACGACCTGTATTTTACGTGTCGATAAATCGTAAAATTATTGTCTTTAGGTCGTTTGCATTGTTTGAGTCAACCAGAGCTCACCTTGTCCAGGAGCTTAAGTCGTGTGGAAGTTAGCTCGTGTGAGCGACTTAGTGGAATGGAGCGACTTAAGTTATTGACCGACCTATAGGAATGATCCATCCAGAGTTAGCTCGTGTGAAAGTTAGGTCGGTGGAACGACTTAAGGATAGTAGGCGACTTAAGGAAAGTGAACGAGTTAGAGGTTCACGGCTTCAGGATTGGACAGACCTATAGAGTGACCGATTTAAGGTAGTTAGCGAGTTTGTGGCTAGCGGCTTAGGGATAGGTCGGTTGAAGCGAATTAGCGACCTAGTGGTTAGTGCTGGGTTATAGTTAGGTTGTAAGATGACCTAAGGTTGTAAGCGATTTAGGGTTAGGTCGTAACTCGTTGGGTCGTATGCGACCTATGGTGGTTTGCCTTGTGTGGTTAGGTCGGCATCTCAGTTAGGTCGTAAGCCGTGGGGAGGCTTAGGTCGTAAGACTTTCTGTGTTTAGTTAAGTCGCTAATCCGCATAAGGTGTTAGGTCGTTAGGTCGGCCGCGTTTGTTAAGTCGCTTGGTTGCACTGTGGTATTTATTATTAGGTCGGCAGTGCTTTAGGTCGTAGGTCGGCAGTGTTATAGGTCGTGAGCGACCTAATATCGAGTAAGCGACTTAAGGAGGCCTGAGTGTTAGGACGTAAGTCGTTAGGTCGGCGACGACTTATGGGGGCAGACGACTCATGGATCTGCCTATAAATAGAAGGGTTTGGCTCACTTTTTGGGATCCGGATTTTGAAGCGACGAAGTGCTGCCATTTTGAGAGATCGACTACAATACTTCTTCACTTCTTTTCTCCACTCTAATCTAGTGCTTCCTTCCATCCAAGATTGAAGATCAAATCGAAGATCCAAGAGCCAAAGTTGAATATCTCCACCCATCGAAGAGAGATTTCGTCATTTAAAGGGAAACCTTGTCGAATCAAGCTAGATCCTTTGCCGTCCAGATCTGGAGTTTGTTGTTTTTGAAGTGTTTAGGTGATTAGGTGAGTGGTAGTTATCTCTCACACGGACCCAAAGGAGTATATTGGATCGGTGGCTTGTTTGTGTGTTAAAGATAGTAATTTCATGCATTTTCCTTAAGTCTGCATGTAGATCTATCGTTAATAAAGTTTTGATATCCATTTTGTGTTAACCTATGCTGGTTCATTCAACAAGATATTACTTAGAATTCATGTTTGTTAGATTTGTTCTCTTTATTTACGAAATTGCCATTATTGTTATAATTGTTTACCTAGATCTTGTTTAAATGGTTGATTGTTTGGATTAATGATTGATTTGATTGATTGATAGAAGTTAGTTGATTTATGGATTTGAGATGGACAAGTTGGTCGAAGATGATTCAAAAGCTAAGTGGAAAGACTCTTGAATAAGTAAAGCTACTTGTGGCATATGAAGCGGATGAGAAAGCTCATATGGATAGATTCGATGATGATGTTGAGATGGGACTTTGCTATAATACGGGGAAGCAAAGCATGATGTGAGATAGCATTGGTTTAATCCAGACGGGATCATCCCAAACATGTTGATAACTCGGTGATATGGTTCGAGTTTGTGGATAATGGTGGGCTCGAGAAGTAGCTTGGGCAAGTTTGAGAATAGTCATCGAGGAGGATGACTAGAGGGCTTGGATTTCATCGTTATTGAAGGTTCTAGCAAATTCAAAGCAAGAGTACATGGGGCGCCCAAACGACTACATGTAGGTGGTCGGGACACCCAAAAGACTGCAGGTAGGTGGTCGAGTACTCTGGGCAGATTCGATAGTCCTAGGCACGGGTCACGATGACGTGCGGAGTTATGTCTAGAACCGGGGTTACCATTAGCCCTTCACGGACGGACGAAAGAATGAGCCGGTCATTCAATTAACGGTGAAATCGAGGCAATGATAACAGTGATAGCCGGAGTCATGAATGTTTGGATGTTTTGGTTGTATCGTCATTTGGGCCAAGAGCGATGTTTTCAGGGTATTTATCTGATCTTGGTTTAGGCCTTGGGGGTTTGTACTTGGAAAACACCGACCTTGACTCGAGTGATAATTGCTTACTTTAATTGACTGCTTTGCTATGTTTATTCCTGCCTAGTGGGTCTGGGGGGCTATCACTGTAGAAAGAGGTGGAGTGGGATGATTGAGTTCCTATTCCTTTTAACTTTTATGCTCTTTTGGTATGTTTGATAGTTGATTTACTACTCACTAAGACTTTTGTCTGACTCAAGGTTTTATGTTTAACTCTTATCACCTTGGGCTGTCCATCCATGTTGGGATGGGCAGACTAGGTAACAGGTGACAGGTGCTGTTCTCAGTGACCAACGCTGTTGATGACGAAGACGAGCTAGAGGCTTTTGCATATTGTTTTCTTACTATATGTACTGGATGTTCCGCTGTTTGTTTGATACTCTGAGTGTTATGTAGTGAGGCTTGATGTATTGACTATTCAGATGTTTGTATAAAACTACTATGAGTTTATATGATAAGATTCTGTTCAATGAGCTTCACTATGTATACTTTTCTATTGTATTTTATCCCTGCGCTGTGAGTAATACGATAGACCTTTGTGTTTACCCTACCTTGATGATCGTCCATGGCGGCCTGGCACACTTTTCAGCGCACTATTTCCTTGTTTAGGTGCAGGAGTCTTGGGCGGTCGTCACATTTGGTATCAGAGCTTTGGTTAATCGATTTTAGCCAACGCTCGTTGACGTAACTACGTATGAGAGACGTAATTGTAATTTTGATGGATGATTGCTATATATAATATAGTAGCTTAGAAGGATTTGAACTTCTTATGTAGTTGTTTCTCAGGATATATTAATCATTCCTTTTAGATATTAGGAATGAGTCGAAGAGGGAGACCAGCTGCTAGGGAAGGCCGTGCTGTTGAGGGGGCTGCTGATTATGCTTCTATGTTCGAGGCTATGATGACTTCGATCATGAGAAGGATGCCAGCTCCGGGGCCATCAGTAGTTGTTGGAGTTCAGGTTCAAGCTCCAAGACCAGTGGATTTTGCTAAGTTGTGTAAGGACTATACAGCTCTTGGAGGAAAGGTTTTCTTGGGGACAGAATCAACCATTGAAGTTCAGAGGTGGATTGATGCTTGTAGAAGGATCTTTGGTGATTTGGGAATTGAGGATGAAACTAAGAGGAAGCTTGCATCAAGACAGCTTTAAGAAAGAGCTTCGGATTGGTGGAATTCTATCACCATTGATACTCCAGAAGAAGAGATCACTTGGGAGCAATTCCAAGCTAGATTTGAAGCTAAGTTCATTTCTACAGCCCAGAAATCTGTTCTGTTTAAGAAGTTTGTGGAGCTCAAGCAAGGTGGAAGACTAGTTCTTGAGTATGTTTCTGAGTTTGAAGCTTTGTCTAAGTATTCTCGGTCATATATTGAATCTCTCTATCAGAAAAATGAGAAGTTTGTGACAGGCTTGGACACTTATCTTGGGAGGCAGTTGGTGGATCATTTGGATGACCCATTTGAGAAGCTTGTGGAGAAAGCTCTCAGGCATGAGAATCTGTTTCCTAAGGAATGATCTGTTGTTGCTGTAACCAAGGAAGGGTCTAAACCACAGCAGGATGGAAACAAGAAAAGGAAGACGCAGCAACAGAGGAGTAAGGATGGCCGCAAGAGGCTGAAGGGTGAAGTGACCTGCTACAACTGTCAGCAGAAGAGTCATCTCTCCAAAGATTGCAAGAATTCTAAGATCCCAGGGAAGTGCTACAACTGAGATAAGCCGGGGCATAACAAGTAGAATTGTCCAAAACCGCGAAAGGACAGGCAGATTGTGCAAGCTTATGCTTTGGGGGCTGTGCCATCATCTTTGAAGGCTCCTACTGCAGAAGAGAAAGGAAAGAGTGTGGTGGTTCAAGGTACTCTTTCTATTTGTGGTGTTCCGGTTAGAGTGTTGTTTGATACTGGGGCGTCGCATTCGTTTGTTTGTAATGATCTTGTAGGCCGGTTGGGTTTGAAACCGGAGATTGTTGATAGACCATTAGTTGTGACTAATCCAGTTGTGGGGTCGTCTTGTTTGTGCATGTTATGTCGTGGTCTAGTTGTGTCGAGTCATGATTGCTCTTTTGTTTGTGATTGTTTTGTTCTGAACTTTGCGGGGTTCGGAATTATTTTGGGAATGGACTGGCTTAGGAAGTATGCGGCAAGGGTTGATTGTAAGAGGCTGGAGGTGATAGTCGAGAATGTGGAGGGGCGAAAGGTTGTGATACGATGTAAGCAGGAAGAAGGCGTCTTCATGAGCTTCATGTATCGCTGGTTGTTCCACGGGATGGACTGTCATCGGTGCCTGTAACAACCCGCATATTTATCGATTTTATATTTAAATATTTTATTTAAATATTTTATCGTTAGTCAGATTTTAGTCCGAAAAGCTACTTTTTGCAAACAGTCGAATTGGGACTCGAGACCACCCCCATTGAGTTCAAAATGACGTTTGCGACCTTTTTGAGTATAAGCTTCGATATGTTTGGAGAAAGTTGATTTTTGCTACTTTTTCCCGCTTATGACTTTGGTTTGGACTGCACCCTTATTAGCTCAGCCCAACCCCTTCTCTTCATAACTTCTCCTCTTTAATTAAAACACTCAAGCTCAAGCAAAAATGGTGGAAGAGAATGGGAAATAGAAATCCAAAACCCTAGTTCCTCTTGCTAGCTTAAGTTCTTGCTCCAAAATCAAAGAGAACCCATTGGTAAGCTCCTCTTCATCTTCTCCAACTCTTTCTCCATTCAATTTCAGAAATTTCCTAAACCTAATTTAGGAAATGTTTCTCCTTTAAGCTTAGATTCAAGCTTGTTGAGTTGGAATTGAAGAGTGCTTGTTCTTGCCATTGCTTCATAGCATCTTCTTCATTCGTTTGGGTTCAAAGGTGAGATTTTTAATCTCACATCTATGCTTATAATTTTCTTTGATTGTTAGGTATGAATTCCTAACACTTATTCGTGTGCATTATCTTTCGGTTTGGATTGCTTTTGTGAATATTCCAATTTTTAGTGTTTTGAGTTCAATTCGTTAAAAATCCTAACTTTGATGTTTGAACATGTTTTTGGTGATGCATCGAGGAGCTTATAGGACCGGGTAGTCGATTGGCATAATTCCCTAGCGTCCGTGCTCGTTCGGTTGTGAATTGGAGGAGGTTGCATATCAATAATTAGGCATCAAATTGCAGAGCATCAGGTTCGGCCGACCGACCCCCTGGTCCGGTCGACCGACCTGCTAGTTAGAGTGCAGTTGCACTCTCTGTTTCTGGTTCGGCCGACCGACCCCCCTGGTTCGGTCGACTGACCTGATGCCCGAGGAGTTTCCAACCCCTGGATTCGGTCGACCGACTCAAGGAGTCCGGTCGACCGACCTGCTACTCTTTGCCATATTAGCCTATATTGCTAATTCGTTTGAATATCCAACTTTAATCGATTCGTGTTGTCTCCCTTTTGTTGTTGTCATTTATTATCGACTTTGATGACCTTTTCTTTGGGAATTTTAGATATATCCACTTTGATGGATTTTATATCTATTTCTTTGGATTTTATTCACGTCTTCGAATGTGAATTTTTATGCCCGATTGTTTCTACAATCATTTCTATGATTTGTCACTTTAAAATATAAAGGTTTTCTATATTAGTAGTAAATATCAAAACTCTTTCTTCAAATGATTTCAACACTATTTTATTACAAAGCTCGTTTTCTAAAACCGTTTTCCAATCTATTAGTATATACAAAACTTTACCTCACTCGTATGAGAAATCTAATTAAACGACTTAGTAAAACGAGTGGTATGAAACGCTTGCGTTTACTTCGTCGGTTAATTCTTGGACTTGTTCGATTGAAACTCTTGTGACAATTTTCTAGAGGAGATCTACAATTTATTCGTAAATATTTAAGTTAAGCTAGTGGTTATGGGACATGAAGCTAAGCTCATATATTTACTAGCTTATTGTAATTGACACTTCTCGTTGATCATGACGATCATCTTTATGGTTTAGACTAGCAATGTGCGATGTCTCTTTGTTTGCAAGGTTAGGCTGGACACCATTTGTGTGATTTCGACTCACACATACCTTTTCGGTTAGCCTAGACACCATTTTTGTGATTTCGACTCACACATATCTTTTTGTTTGCGAGGTTAGGCTAGACACCATTTGTGTGATTTCGACTCACACATACCTTTTCGGTTAGCCTAGACACCATTTGTGTGATTTCGACTCACACATATCTTTTTGTTTGCGAGGTTAGGCTAGACACCATTTGTGTGATTTCGACTCACACATACCTTTTCGGTTAGCCTAGACACCATTTGTGTGATTTCGACTCACACATATCTTTTTGTTTGCGAGGTTAGGCTAGACACCATTTGTGTGATTTCGACTCACACATACCTTTTCGGTTAGCCTAGACACCATTTGTGTGATTTCGACTCACACGTATCTTTTGTTTGCAAGGTTAGGCTAGACACCATTTGTGTGATTTCGACTCACACATACCTTTATGCTTTTTGGTTAGCCTAGACACCATTTGTGTGATTTCGACTCACACATACCTTTTTGTGATTTCTGGATTTTGTGTGTTGATTTCTGAAATTTATGTTTCACTAACTTTTACGATGGGCATTGATATATATGTCATTTATTGTGGCTTGGTGAATGAAATTATGAGTATGACATTCCTTTTTATCTTGAGTAGATTATTGTGATATTGATTAATCTCTTATTGATTTTCAATTACTTATCTATCACAGCTTGGCATTGTAATTATTATATTTTTATGTCATATCTCTTATTATATATCACTTCATCTGATATTTATAGCTAGACTGATCCGTTTATTATTTTCTTATTAAATAATACTCGGGTCAGACTGAGATATTACAGGTGCTTCTGCTTGACTCCTTATCGGACTTTCATTTGATCTTTGGACTAACTACTTAAGTTTAGTAGTTTTTGTTGTATACATTTGAGATACAGACTCTATGATGTATACTTATTCTTTTGTCTAGCACTTGTATCTATTCTTTTTGATATTGTGGATCTTGTTTGACCACTACTCTGATGAACACTTTCATGTGTTATATTCATATCTATTTCCGCCTTTGTGATATGAATTGTCTGTGACTGATTTGTGTTATGTTTATTTCTATATTTGTTTCCGAAGATATTATAGCCACTGTGTAGTAGCTTTGAGTTTGTGTCGGTATGTCGGATTCCCTCTTGAGATGAAAAGTTATATTTTTATCTAGCATATCGGTACTCGCACAAAGCAATTATACAGATGGTCGCTCCTCAACAGCCTTATTCTCCGTGCTAGTTGACAGCATTACACCGTAGTGTTCTTGGCTAGCGTGGGTATAGAGGTGGGGCGTCACAGCTTGGTATCAGAGCCAAACTTCGGAACAATATGGAATATTATAACAAGGATCATCGTCCTAAGTCTTTCTTAGGAGTCGTGCTTTAGGATTTAATTCGAGTCTTCGTACCGATTCATCCTATTTTCTTTATGATTCCTTGTTTTATCTATCAAGAATTGCTTGATATTTATCTTGAGAATAACTTTTTCCTCTTCTTTCTTTCTTTCTTAAAGAAGAGAAATGGTTAGTTCTAGCAGTCCTAGCGCTGGTCAATCCAGTAGCCCTTTTCTGGATGGCGCATTCATGTCTGCCCAACAACTTTTGGATCTTGTAAAGAGTCAAGAGTTTATCTATGCTTTGAGTAAGAACCCGGAAATGGTTCTACCTTTGAAACTTGAAGTTTCTTTCAGTCAGCTTGTGGATGATACTCTTCTTCATGGAGAAGCTGGTAAAGGAAGTGTTTGTGATATTGGGACTTCCAAGAAGAGGCATATTACATTCAAGTGCCTTAACCCCAATAAGAGAATGAAGCAAACTACTTCTGTAGCAAAGACTCCAATCCCTAATCATGGAGGATGCTACAATTGTAATTCTAAGGACCACCATACAAGGGAGTGCCCGAAACCTCTCTTTTGCCGTTATTGCAAAAGTTCGGGTCATCTTTTATCTGCGTGTCCCAAACTTTTGAACAAGGACATGAGAAAGCTAAATATTGTGCAAGCCCCTAGCAACTCTTCTCTTGGTCAAGGTACTTTTCACTCAATCCTTGATGGCATTGTTTTATTTCGTGATCTTCTTATTTGAGTTCTTTTTGATATGGGTTCCATCTCACTATTTTATATCAAAAGAACTTGTCGATTCTTTTCCTTTGAACATTTTGGGCTTGATGACTTCTTTGAGGATTGCGAATCCGGATGGTAGATCCGCAACACTCAATTTGCTTTTTATTGATGTCGAAATTATTTTATGAGACTTTTCTTTCCGAGTCGATATTTTTACTTAAGCTTTAGAATTGATTTTTTTGAAAGGATCGGCTTAATCATTGTGAAGCCCATATCCCATTTTTCGAGTGGACTATTCATCTTCGACATTTTCAATCTGTTAAGCATATTTCTATTTTTCCTTTATGATTTTGATTCCAACTTGATGGCATCATTTTATTCCTTAAGCCCAATTATAAGGAAAGTGTTATTTCTCTCATTCATGTAGTTTGAGAAATTTTCTGGTATTTTTGAGTTTGTCTTAGGATTATCACCTAAGAAATCTTTTGTGTGGTGTTAAGGTCTTTCTAGTTCGACCTCGCCACCGGTTTTCATTTGCTACGAGTTGCGGAAGTTAGCATTCCACTTACGCACTCCGCACTCGTTATGATTCTTATGAATGACTTATTATGTCATTCAAATTGTCCAGCTTATTTCATCCATTTTATATATCAAACATTCTATGAATATTTCGATGAGACCATTCTTTTATTTACTGATTTTGGATGAAAATAGTAATTTAAAATTTTGCATATCTTTTTCATAAGATTTATTTATAAGTAAAACTGGATTTTATGCTTGAAACGAACAAAGAATATTCTTAAAACTTTTTAAGAGATTTACTTATCCTATAGAATACGATTTTGTGATTGTATTGCCCATTTAGTGTGTTAAGAATTCTGGTCGATGCGCTTGATCAACGTTATCGATAAGAATCTCCTAAACGCTTTGATGAGACAGTCAGACACAGTATATTAACTTGAAAATAGTAAATTTTTCTAGAAAAGATTATTACATAATGAAAAATGTAATTTTGAAAGTTTTAACTTTTCGGGAAAGAAGATTATTTAAAAGAAATTCTTTCTTTTCGATACTCTTATTCTTGTGATTCCTGGAGGGGAACCAAGACTTTGCTATTTGTACCGATACTAGTCGTATTGGTTTAGATGTCATTCTCTTGCAAAAGAGAACATGCTATCACTTGTGCTTCTAAATCATTTTAGCTTATCGAGACTAGATATGCCACTTATGGTCTAGTGTTCGTGGCTATTGTTTTACTTTTGGAATTTGGCATCATCATATTTGGATGAGAAATTTGTTCTCTACCTCGATCATAAATCTTTGAAATAATTATTTTCTCATAAGGAACTTCATGTTGACTCGAGTTCCTGGCATCTTGTGATCTTGATATTCTTTTTATTCCCGGAAGGGAAATCGTGTTGCCAATGCGCTTTGTATTAAGCAACAAGTGGTTGATTCTTTGATGATGTCTGAATGGAATTATCTTTTTATTCATTTCATCGGACGTTTTGATATACTTCGTTTTATTGAGTTTCATCTCATTTCTTTTATGGACTAGCGTCTAATGTTCTTTTATGGTGTTCGGTTCATCGGATGTACTGTTATTATACTACATCAATGTTCCATTTTATTTGGATCAATGGATGTACCATTATTATACTACATCATTGTTCCGGTTTATCGGTTCATTGGACGTACCGTTTTTATACTACGTCGTTGCACCAGCTCAATTTTCTGCTATTAATGACGTTTTCCACGTCTTTTACCTACGGAAATGCTTTTATGTTTCCGGTTTTTATTCTTGAGCCCAGTATTATTGAGGGGATTGAAGTTTCACCAAATTTGACTTTTGAGCAACATTCCATTCGCATCATTACTTCGGAGGTTGAGCGACTTCGAAATAAAGAAGTTCTTCTTGTGAGAGTTCAATGGTTCTCAAATCCTTGGGATTACTCTTGGGAATCTAGAGAATTCATCGAGCGATCCCGTTCATGCTAACTCTTTCGTGCTCTTTATGGTGAACTTCTTATTTCAATTTTCTTTTGTGTAGATATGCTTTTATGGTTGTTACTCTTTATTTTCTTCTTAAGAATTGCGAGGACGCAATTTCTTTAAGGAGGGGAGTTTGTAACAACCCGCATATTTATCGATTTTATATTTAAATATTTTATTTAAATATTTTATCGTTAGTCGGATTTTAGTCCGAAAAGCTACTTTTTGCACAGTCGAATTGGGACTCGAGACCACCCCCATTGAGTTCAAAATGACGTTTGCGACCTTTTTGAGTATAAGCTTCGATATGTTTGGAGAAAGTTGATTTTTGCTACTTTTTCCCGCTTATGACTTTGGTTTGGACTGCACCCTTATTAGCTCAGCCCAACCCCTTCTCTTCATAACTTCTCCTCTTTAATTAAAACACTCAATCTCAAGCAAAAATGGTGGAAGAGAATGGGAAATAGAAATCCAAAACCCTAATTCCTCTTGCTAGCTCAAGTTCTTGCTCCAAAATCAAAGAGAACCCATTGGTAAACTCCTCTTCATCTTCTCCAACTCTTTCTCCATTCAATTTCAGAAATTTTCTAAACCTAATTTAGGAAATGTTTCTCCTTTAAGCTTAGATTCAAGCTTGTTGAGTTGGAATTGAAGAGTGCTTGTTCTTGCCATTGCTTCATAGCATCTTCTTCATTCGTTTGGGTTCAAAGGTGAGATTTTTAATCTCACATCTATGCTTATAATTTTCTTCGATTGTTAGGTATGAATTCCTAACACTTATTCGTGTGCATTTGCTTTCGGTTTGGATTGCTTTTGTGAATATTCCAATTTTTAGTGTTTTGAGTTCAATTCGTTAAAAATCCTAACTTTGATGTTTGAACATGTTTTTGGTGATGCATCGAGGAGCTTATAGGACCGGGTAGTCGATTGGCATAATTCCCTAGCGTCCGTGCTCGTTCGGTTGTGAATTGGAGGAGGTTGCATATCAATAATTAGGCATCAAATTGCAGAGCATCAGGTTCGGCCGACCGACCCCCTGGTCCGGTCGATCGACCTGCTAGTTAGAGTGCAGTTGCACTCTCTGTTTCTGGTTCGGCCGACCGACCCCCCTGGTTCGGTCGACCGACCTGATGCCCGAGGAGTTTCCAACCCCTGGATTCGGTCGACCGACTCAGGGAGTCCGATCGACCGACCTGCTACTCTTTGCCATATTAGCCTATATTGCTAATTCGTTTGAATATCCAACTTTAATCGATTCGTGTTGTCTCCCTTTTGTTGTTGTCATTTATTATCGACTTTGATGACCTTTTCTTTGGGAATTTTAGATATATCCACTTTGATGGATTTTATATCGATTTCTTTGGATTTTATTCACGTCTTCGAATGTGAATTTTTATGCCCGATTGTTTCTACAATCACTTCTATGATTTGTCACTTTAAAATATAAAGGTTTTCTATATTAGTAGTAAATATCAAAACTCTTTCTTCAAATGATTTCAACACTATTTTATTACAAAGCTCGTTTTCTAAAATCGTTTTCCAATCTATTAGTATATACAAACCTTTACCTCGCTCGTATGAGAAATCTAATTAAACGACTTAGTAAAACGAGTGGTATGAAACGCTTGCGTTTACTTCGTCGGTTAATTCTTGGACTTGTTCGATTGAAACTCTTGTGACAATTTTCTAGAGGAGATCTACAATTTATTCGTAAATATTTAAGTTAAGCTAGTGGTTATGGGACATGAAGCTAAGCTCATATATTTACTAGCCTATTGTAATTGACACTTCTCGTTGATCATGACGATCATCTTTATGGTTTAGACTAGCAATGTGCGATGTCTCTTTGTTTGCAAGGTTAGGCTAGACACCATTTGTGTGATTTCGACTCACACATACCTTTTCGGTTAGCCTAGACACCATTTTTGTGATTTCGACTCACACATATCTTTTTGTTTGCGAGGTTAGGCTAGACACCATTTGTGTGATTTCGACTCACACATACCTTTTCGGTTAGCCTAGACACCATTTGTGTGATTTCGACTCACACATATCTTTTTGTTTGCGAGGTTAGGCTAGACACCATTTGTGTGATTTCGACTCACACATACATTTTCGGTTAGCCTAGACACCATTTGTGTGATTTCGACTCACACATATCTTTTTGTTTGCGAGGTTAGGCTAGACACCATTTGTGTGATTTCGACTCACACATACCTTTTCGGTTAGCCTGGACACCATTTGTGTGATTTCGACTCACACATATCTTTTGTTTGCAAGGTTAGGCTAGACACCATTTGTGTGATTTCGACTCACACATACCTTTATGCTTTTTGGTTAGCCTAGACACCATTTGTGTGATTTCGACTCACACATACCTTTTTGTGATTTCTGGATTTCGTGTGTTGATTTCTGGAATTTATGTTTCACCAACTTTTGCGATGGGCATTGATATATATGTCATTTATTGTGGCTTGGTGAATGAAATTAGGAGTATGACATTCCTTTTTATCTTGAGTAGATTATTGTGATATTGATTAATCTCTTGTTGATTTTCAATTACTTATCTATCACAGCTTGGCATTGTGATTATTATATGTTTATGTCATATCTCTTATTATATATCACTTCATCTGATATTTATAGCTAGACTGATCCGTTTATTATTTTCTTATTAAATAATACTCGGGTCAGACTGTGATATTACAGGTGCTTCTGCTTGACTCCTTATTGGACTTTCATCTGATCTTTGGACTAACCACTTAAGTTTAGTAGTTTTTGTTGTATACATTTGAGATACAGACTCTATGATGTATACTTATTCTTTTGTCTAGCACTTGTATCTATTCTTTTTGATATTGTGGATCTTGTTTGACCACTACTCTGATGAACACTTTCATATGTTATATTCATATCTATTTCCGCCTTTGTGATATGAATTGCCTGTGACTGATTTGTGTTATATTTATTTCTATATTTGTTTTAGAAGATATTATAGCCACTGTGTAGTAGCTTTGAGTTTTTGTCGGTATGTCGGATTCCCTCTTGAGATGAAAAGTTATATTTTTATCTGGCATATCGGTACTCGCACAAAGCAATTATACAGATGGTCGCTCCTCAACAGCCTTATTCTCCGTGCTAGTTGACAGCATTACACCGTAGTGTTCTTGGCTAGCGTGGGTATAGAGGTGGGGTGTCACAGTGCCTATTGTGAATGGATTTGAGGACGTCTTTGACGAGGTCAAAGGGTTACCGCCACATAGGGAGATCGAGTTTCGTATCGATCTAGTTGAAGGAGCCAGACCCATTGTGATGCCTCTTAGGCGGATGGCGCCTAGGGAACAGCAAGAGTTGAAGGTGCAAGTTGATGACCTTTTTCGGAAAGGATTCATTCGACGTAGTGTGTCTGAATGGGGTGCACCAGTTGTGTTTGCAACCAAAGCGGATGGATCGTTGAGGTTGTGTGTGGATTATCGTGAGCTGAATAAAGTGACAAAGAAGAACAAGTATCCATTGCCGAGAATAGATGACTTGTTTGATCAGCTTCACGAAGCTAAGGTGTTTTCTCAGATGGATTTGGCAACGGGATTTCACCAGTTAAGAGTGGCTAGGGATAGTGTGCCGAAGACTGCTTTCAGGACACCATCCGGTTTCTATGAGTGGCTGGTAATGCCGTTTGGATTGACCAATGCACCAGCATATTTTGTGGATCTTATTAATAGAGTGTTCAGGGATCAGTTGAACAAGTTCGTACTTGTGTTTGTGGATGATATTTTGATTTATTCCAGAACCGAAGAAGAGCACAAGACGCACTTACGTGTTGTTTTGGAAATCTTGCGGAAACATCAGCTGAGGGCTAAGTTTTCGAAGTGTCACTTTTGGAAGAGTGAAGTGAGGTTCTTAGGCCATGTTATCTCTGGAAATGGAATAGCGGTTGATCCCGCCAAGGTGGCAGCAGTCCAGGATTGGGTTAGACCTAAGAATGCATCTGATGTGAGAAGTTTTCTTGGATTAGCAGGATATTATCGTCGGTTTATCAAAGGCTTTTCCAAGATAGCTGCACCATTAACAGGATTGACGAAAAAGAACCAAGTGTTAAGATGGGATGCTAAGTGTGAGCAAGCTTTCGGAATCCTTAAGGAGCGATTGACAAGCGCTCCTGTTTTGGCTATTCCAAGTGGGAATGAGGAGATGGTGGTTTACACCGATGCATGTGGTACTGGACTTGGAGCAGTGCTAATGCAGAAGGATAAGTTGTTGCATATGCAAGTCGACAACTGAAACCGCATGATAGGAATTATCCGACTCATGATTTGGAGTTAGCGGCAATTGTGTTTGCTTTGAAGATGTGGAGACATTACCTATTGGGAGTTCGATTTGAGTTGTTTACAGATCATAAGTCGTTGAAGTATCTCTTCTCCCAAAAAGATTTGAATCTTCGGCAGCAATGATGGCTAGAGTTTTTAGCATCATATGATTTTGTTATAGCCTATACTCCAGGGAAAGGTAACGCAGTGGCAGATGCGTTAAGTCGAAGACATGCAGGATTGGGAGCCATGTTTTCAGAATGGAAGAGTCTCGAGTATTTAGCTGGATTTGACTTCAGGCCTAGATGTGAATTGGAACCTAAGATGTTGGCAAACTTATCGATAAGACCTACTCTAGTGGGAAGAATTGGCGAGAGCCAAAAGCAAGACGATAAGCTTGTCAAGATTATCCGAGATTTGGAATCTGGATCAGACCCAGAGAAGGATAAAGGATTCGAAGTTGATTGAGAGGGTTTGCTTAGGAAGCAAGGACGACTAATAGTTCCCGATATAGATGAATTGAGGAATGAAGTTCTAAAGGAGAGTCATCACTCGAAGTTGACAATTCATCCAGGTGGAAATAAGATGTACCGGGATATGAAAAGAACGTATTATTGGGAAGGTATGAAAAGGGATGTTGGAAATTTTATTTCCAAGTGCATGAACTGCCAGTTGGTAAAAGCCGAACAGAAGAAGCCTAGTGGATTGCTTCAGCCATTAGAAGTTCCTACTTGGAAATGGGAGCAAATATCGATGGATTTTATTGATGGGTTACCTAGAACCAGGGCAGGAAATGAAGGGATTTGGGTTATCGTAGATCGTTTGACTAAGAGTGCAAGATTCATTCCTGTTCGATCAACTAGGACTGCATCGAAATTGGCTGAGTTGTATGTTAAATGGATAGTTCGATTCCATGGTATTCGAAAGAGTATAGTGAGCGATCGAGACCCATTGTTCACTAGTAGATTTTGGAAGAGTTTCCAGGAAGTTTTGGGAACCGAGTTATGTTTGAGTACAACTTATCACCCACAAACAGATGGTCAGACCGAGGGAGTCAATAGAGTTTTGGAAGATCTCCTGAGGGCATGTGTTTTGGATTTCGGAGGATTATGGGAAGACCATCTTCATTTGGTGGAATTCGCGTATAATAACAGTTACCAGTCAAGTATTGGTATGGCACCGTATGAAGCACTGTATGGAAGACCGTGTAACTCTCCGACATGTTGGTTGGAAACTGGAGAAAAGCTGATACTTGGGCCCGAAATGATTCGACAGACTTCGGATTGCATAAAGATCATTCAGCGACGAATGAAGGCGGCCCAAGATCGTCAGAAAAGTTATGCCGATAAGCGTCGTAAGGATTTGGAATTCGACGTAGGCGATATGGTTTTCGTGAAGGTTTCTCCACTGAAGAATATTATTCGATTCGGGAAGAAAGGAAAGTTGACTCCGAGATTTGTTGGACCATTCCCGATCATCGAGCGAATTGGAAAGCTCGCCTATAAATTGGAGTTACCAGAAAAGATGTCGGGTGTGCACATTGTTTTTCATATATCGTATCTACGTAAGTATGTGCACGACTCGAATACAGTGGTTTCTGCTGATAGCTATGAAGATTTGGAGGTTGATCCAGTAGTTAAGAGACCTCGTAAGCCGCTTCGTGTTGTGGAGACTGACACGAAACAACTTAGGAGGAAGGTAGTCAAATTGCTCAAGGTACAATGGAGTGATGATGTTAACGATTGTACATGGGAGGAGGAAGGGAGGATGAAGGCAGCTCATCCTGAACTCTTCGAGGTATGGCCCTAAGGTGTCTTGACATCTCATGAATTTGTAACTTATTCTAGTCTTAGAATTCTGCATGCTAGGTTAGTAATTGGATGCATGGTTTGTTGATTGCTATGGATGGTAGGCATGCGGAATAGTTCTGGTTGTTCTTGTTTGTTTGGAATTTCGGGGGCGAAATTCCTAAGGAGGAGAGAATGTAACGAGCCGTATTTTACGTGTCGATAAATCATAAAATTATTGTCTTTAGGTCGTTTGCATTGTTTGAGTCAACCAGAGCTCACCTTGGCCAGAAGCTTAAGTCGTGTGGAAGTTAGCTCGTGTGAGCGACTTAGTGGAATGGAGCGACTTAAGTTATTGACCGACCTATAGGAATGAGCCATCCAGAGTTAGCTCGTGTGAAAGTTAGGTCGGTGGAACAACTTAAGGATGGTAGGCGACTTAAGGAAAGTGAACGACTTAGAGGTTCACGGCTTAAGGATTGGACCGACCTATAGAGTGACCGACTTAAGGTAGTTAGTGAGTTTGTGGCTAGCGGCTTAGGGATAGGTCGGTTGAAGCGAATTAGCGACCTAGTGGTTAGTGCCGGGTTATAGTTAGGTCGTAAGACGACCTAAGGTTGTAAGCGCTTAGGGTTAGGTCGTAAGTCGTTGGGTCGTATGCGACCTATGGTGGTTTGAGGTCGACATCTCAGTTAGGTCGTAAGCCATGGGGAGGCTTAGGTCGTAAGACTTTCTGTGTTTAGTTAAGTCGCTAAGCCGCATAAGGTGTTAGGTCGGCCGCGTTTGTTAAGTCGCTTGGTTGCACTGTGGTATTTATTATTAGGTCGGCAGTGCTTTAGGTCGTAGGTCGGCAATGTTATAGGTCGTGAGCGGCCTAATATCGAGTAAGCGACTTAAGGAGGCCTAAGTGTTAGGACGTAAGTCGTTAGGTCGGCGACGACTTATGGGGGCAAACGACTCATGGATCTGCCTATACATAGAAGGGTTTGGCTCGCTTTTTGGGATCCGGATTTTGAAGCGACGAAGTGCTGCCATTTTGAGAGCTCGACTACAATACTTCTTCACTTCTTTTCTCCACTCTAATCTAGTGCTTCCTTCCATCCAAGATTGAAGATCAAATCGAAGATCCAAGAGCCAAAGTTGAAGATCTCCACCCATCGAAGAGAGATTTCATCATTTGAAGGGAAACCTTGTCGAATCAAGCTAGATCCTTTGCTGTCCAGATCTGGAGTTTGTTGTTTTTGAAGTGTTTAGGTTATTAGGTGAGTGGTAGTTATCTCTCACACGGACCCAAAGGAGTAATTGGATCGGTGGCTTGTTTGTGTGTTAAAGATAGCAATTTCATGCATTTTCCTTAAGTCTGCATGTAGATCTATCGTTAATAAAGTTTTGATATCCATTTTGTGTTAACCTATGCTGGTTCATTCAACAAGATATTACTTAGAATTCATGTTTGTTAGATTTGGACTCTTTATTTACGAAATTGCCATTATTGTTATAATTGTTTACCTAGATCTTGTTTGAATGGTTGATTGTTTGGATTAATGATTGATTTGATTGATTGATAGAAGTTAGTTGATTTATGGATTTGAGATGGACAAGTTGGTCGAAGATGATTCAAAAGCTAAGTAGAAAGGCTCTTAAATAAGGAAAGCTACTTGTGGCATATGAAGCGGATGAGAAAGCTCATATGGATAGATTCGATGATGATGTTGCGATGGGACTTTGCAATAATACGGGGAAGCAAAGCATGATGTGAGATAGCCTTGGTTTAATCCAGACGGGATCATCCCAAACATGTTGATAACTCGGTGATATGGTTCGAGTTTGTGGATAATGGTGGGCTCGAGAAGTAGCTTGGGCAAGTTTGAGAATAGTCATCGAGGAGGATGACTAGAGGGCTTGGATTTCATCGTTATTGAAGGTTCTAGCAAACTCAAAGCAAGAGTACATGGGGCGCCCAAACGACTACATGTAGGTGGTCGGGACACCCAAAAGACTGCAGGTAGGTGGTCGAGTACTCTGGGCAGATTCGATAGTCCTAGGCACAGGTCACGATGACGTGCGGAGTTATGTCTAGAACCGGGGTTACCATTAGCCCTTCACGGACGGACGAAAGAATGAGCCGGTCATTCAATTAACGGTGAAATCGAGGCAATGATAACAGTGATAGCCGGAGTCATGAATGTTTGGATGTTTTGGTTGTATCGTCATTTGGGCCAAGAGCGATGTTTTCATGGTATTTATCTGATCTTGGTTTAGGCCTTGGGGGTTTGTACTTGGAAAACACCGACCTTGACTCGAGTGATAATTGCTTACTTTAATTGACTGCTTTGCTATGTTTATTCCTGCCTAGTGGGTCTGGGGGGCTATCACTGTAGAAAGAGGTGGAGTGGGATGGTTGAGTTCCTATTCCTTTTAACTTTTATGCTCTTTTGGTATGTTTGATAGTTGATTTACTACTCACTAAGACTTTTGTCTGACTTAAGGTTTTATGTTTAACTCTTATCACCTTGGGCTGTCCATCCATGTTGGGATGGGCAGACTAGGTAACAGGTGACAGGTGCTGTTCTCAGTGACCAACGCTGTTGATGACGAAGACGAGCTAGAGGCTTTTGCATATTGTTTTCTTACTAAATGTACTGGATGTTCCGCTGTTTGTTCGATACTCTGAGTGTTATGTAGTGAGGCTTGATGTATTGACTATTCAGATGTTTGTATAAAACTACTATGAGTTTATATGATAAGATTCTGTTCAATGAGCTTCACTATGTATACTTTTCTATTGTATTTTATCCCCGCGCTGTGAGTAATACGATAGACCTTTGTGTTTACCCTACCTTGATGATCGTCCATGGCGGCCTGGCACACTTTTCAGTGCACTATTTCCTTGTTTAAGTGCAGGAGTCTTGGGTGGTCGTCACACCGAATCTACTATCCTCGCCTCTGCTGGCCTATGAGGGGAAAGGGGAAATAGAGGAGTGGTTCAGACTAAAAGTCTAGTGAGTGAAAGTAATTACGATCATTCCTAAGTAAGATAAAGATAATAGACTAAGCAACAATTCTAGTTTAAGAAGAAATAAGGAAAGATAAAACTAGGATAAATTACTGTTTGCTTTTTATCTTCTTTGGTTGACTTGATTGTTTGGCTTGTGAATGTTACGATTGAGATTGTTTGCACTTGTCTCAGATTGTTGCGATCAGGCTGAAATCCAAATCCTATTTTAATTAGGCCAAAATCCTAATTCTACCCATTGATCGACCTTTTATCTCTGTTGTGCCACTATGAACTAATCCTGTTAGTCACAGTGAAAGACACCTCTATTGCGCTCAAAACGCGGTAACGAATTATTTACCCTAATTGACGCCGGACGCTCGGTCATCGTCGATACACGCCAACTGTCGCCCCCTGTTGTGACCTCTTATTCACCCTAATCAGCATAAGCGTGCCCAGCCTCACCTAGCTGTTATGAGACCATCAGTCCTAGTCCATAAAGGGAATGCTGCCCAGCCTTACCTAAGTTTTGTGAGACCATCAGTACTAGACCTGAAAGGGAATGTTGCCAGCATTGGTCCTAACAAACAAATTCTTGTTTGCGCCCCGTGCCAAAATCCCAAGATTTAAGCTTCTATCTATTGGCCACTTATTTACCCTAATCAGTATAAGTGTGTCCTAGCCTCACCTAATTGTTGTGAGACCATCAGTTCCTGACTGAATGGCAATGCTGTTAGTATAGGCCCTACTTTTATATTTTCTTATTAACTTAATATAAGTTCTAAAATAAGTCTCTTCTGTTATTTCTGCAATACTCGCTTATTACCTTATTTTAAGTTAAAAATAAGCCTATCTTGTTATCTCTTTCTTTCTAATTATAACATGTGTTATAATTATTACTCTTCTATTCTATCTTTTCAGTTATAACCACTTGTTATAATTATGCTTGCAAATATCTTAAATTTTCCTATTTCAGTCCATTTCTATTTTATTACTGTCTTTCTCATTTTACATCTGATTTTCGTAAATTTATCGCTTTTCTATTTTAATCCATATTAGCGAATTCTTCTATTTTTAATATTCTTATATTTTATTCCGTAAAAAGAATAAAAAAGAAACTAACATTTACATGCTAAATTCTAACGTAAAATAGATGTAAATAACTGAATAAAAATGGCTGAATAAAATAGACTGAAAAGAACTTTTGAAATTTACTTAAAAACTAACTCTAAGTAACTTGTATAAAAATACTCTCAAAATTGTAGAAAAACTACAACTATTGAGAACCCTATTACTTTGAATTACTTAAAAGTATAAAATAATTATAAAGCACTCACCTTTGGTCCTTTGCTCTAGTCGTTGGCCTTCTTGGATCCACTTTTGGAGCATAGAATATTTTAATCAAAAAGATCTTCTTTCTAGAAAATTTTTCTATTTAGTGTCCACCCTCTGGCAATGAATCCGATTGGGAGAAAATATAAATGAGAAAAATAGCTAGGCCTAGGGTTCTATTTACAGTATGACTTAGGGATCTCAGACCATTGGATTAGAAGATTAAATTTGGTGCAACCACATCATAGACGCACTAGGAACCGTCGGATGAAAGTACACACAGAATTTGAGCAAAGTTGCAAAACAACGTGTACGCTACGACGTGGACAAATCTTCGTCCAAATACATAGGCGGGTCGACCTATAATCTATGAGGGCCGACCTATAGGTCGACCATTGGTCTATGAGGGTCGATACTAGGGTCGACCTAACCTAGGCTTGGGTCGACCTAGCCCTTTGTGTGTCTACGTGTGTGTGTGTGTTTCTATATATATATATATATATATATATATATATATATATATTATTCCGAGTTTGTATTTCTCTCGTACCTTCTCCATACTAACTCGGATTTCGACAAGTTATATATGAAAACTGAGCATAACATCGCCACAGACTCAATGGTGCAACTTCCGTAGCTCAATTCTGACAATTTCAAAAACTTGTTGTATTATTCAATTAATTCGTTAATTAATTATTATAGCTCAAATTTTGGGTGTTGCAGAAATGCAGCCGCCTACAAATGAATTAGACAATCCCACATCAGGAATTATCTTATTGTACTAAAGCTTCTAAATGATAATGGAGTAAGTTTCCTCCTTGATATTATGTTAATACATTTTATAGTTCTCTTTTTCTAGATTGATTGTGTCATTTTCAAAAAAATTTTATGGTCTAATTCAAATAGCCAATAAGCTAGGAAAGATTGGGTAGTCTGGCTTGTGTATAACCCAAACCATTTACCAATTTGGTTAATGTTAGCACATATCACAAAGTTAATATGTTTATTACTTTTGGAATAGTAAATACAAACCATATTTGACAAAATCTAGTAGTTTTCCTTTTGTATACTAACTTCATTGATTATGTATACGGAATGTAATGACCCCTCTGGCGACTTATTAGTAACAAACTCAAGCGAACGCCAAAACCTCTTACACTCATTAGCAAACCACTCCATCAAAGAAGTCTTCTATACGACTTCAAGTTTCGCATTAATTCATGCATCCCTAAAATTGCTTCGATCCGACTACTTTTCCTTGCTCAAATGTGTAATAACACCAATAACACATCATGCATAGTTTACAAAAATTCACTATTTATTAAAATTAACTATTTTTAATGAAAGTTAACTAAGTTCTACAAAAATTAAATAAGTTTATAAAAATATTTAAGTTTTAAAAAAATAACCATGTTTATAAAAATAACCAAGTAAATAAAATTTAACTAATTTTTATAAAAGTTAACCAAGTTTTATAAACATTTGATTGAATTAACTAAGTTTGTAAAATTTAACTAAGTTTTATAAAAGTTGACCAAGTTCTATAACACTTAAATAAGTTTATAAAAATTCACTATTTTTTATCAAAATTTAAGTAAATTAACTAAGTTTATAAAATACAGAGCTTCTGTCAGGGAGCAATATCCGGTCATATTTATATGTCTTCGATTTCTCCAAACAGAGGTGGATTTGCAGAATAAAGATCCGCTTGTAGATAATTATTTGTTGAAAATTTGAATCTATCAGTTGTGCACTGCAGCTTTTACTTGCAGTACAAATTTTGAGTTCTCTGTTGTTTAAGACTAAAATGGGACCACCCATTCTTTAATTTGTAAATTAAGGCTTACTGAATATATTAAACAATTTATATCCTACACAATTAATACTAATATTACATTGTTATACCTATTTTTCATTTAATTTAGGTGTCAGTCAAATAGGGTGAAAATGGTTATGCTATTCTTATGTGCACTGGATTAAAGAAGTAAAACGAATTATAAATTGTTAACACTACTTCCATAACCTACAATTTTTCACATATGCATAATTTAGTTTATTTTATTCTCATGTTTTGTTGAAATTAGTAGGTTTTTTTCAAGAGAAGAAGTAAATAAACTAGGATCCGGAGGATTTGTAGACATAAACATAAAGAATGATGGAAAAATATCCTTGAGAGCCCTTGTAAGCTTATGTCAAATTTAAGATATAGGAAGTGATGCTCAACTCCTTTCTCAGGTTTGTTTTACATTCGTCTCTCCCTTTTTTCTTTTCATTTGGGATTATAATTCTTTATTGGAGCAAACATTTTGCTTGCATTAGAAAACACTCATTATCTGAGGAATACTATAAACATTTTGATGGATGATGTTTTCTTGACATTCCCAAGTTGTACCAAAGTACGATGATTGATTAGCCTCATTTTCTACACCAGTGATGTAGGCCATAAGGAAACCAAGATGTTAGATTATTGGCAGTTTATATAAAGAAAGACAACAGTTAGTTAGCAATCTAGATATTGTTATAAAATAAGGAAAGTGGAAGCCACTGGAGAGAGAGACAAAAGATATATTATTTTCATTTCTGAGAACAGATATCTATTTACATTACATGGCCTACTTTATGTAAAGGCTTCAGAACCAATGGCTGAACTTATCCCATGATGTGGGACTAAACAAAACAATGTACGAGCATATTCACTTCATAATATACATATATTATAACACTCCCCCTTGAATATGCGTCTTCAAAATCTTGAATGCTCGGATAATTTGGAAATTTCCGTTTCGAAACGTGTATGATGATTGCTCCCCCTCATTATTATCTTGCTTGCATTTATCGATTCAATCGATATAGATATTGTCTTTTGCCTCATTAAAGACCTCTATTAGAAAAACCCAGTGGGAAAAAACCTTGAACGAGGAAAAGTGTGCAACTTGTGAAATCATAAATATCATACTAAAAATGATATGCCTTATAAGAGTTTGATACTTCAGGATCAAAATAATGCCTCATTAAATCCTTACTAAGAAAAACCTAATGGGAAAAATCTTAGTGAAGGAAAAAGAGTACAATGACATATTTTATTTTCTTATTTCTTTAAATAAAGCTTGTTACTTCTGGATCAAACTAATGCCTCATTAAAACGTTACTAAGTAAAACCTTATGGAAAAAATCTTAGTGAAGAAAAAAGAGGACAATATAGTATGTCATATTTCAATAATTTATTGCATTGGATAGAGTTTGATACTTCTGGATCAATTTAATAATTCAGTAAAAAACTTACAAAGGAAACCTGATGGGAAAAACCTTAGTCATGGATAAAAATATAATTTAACTTAAATAACATATTTGAGATATTATTTCTTGAAAAGACGTTTGATTCTTCTAGATCAAGATAATGCCTCGTTAAAACCTTAGTAAGAAAAACCCAGTGGGAAAAATCTTAAATAAAGGAAAAGAGTACATTGTAACTTATTTTCAAATGTTACTGGGGAGTTGATACTTCTGGATCAAGATAATGCCTCATTAAAACCTTACTAATAAAAACCCAGTGGGAAAAATCTTAGTGAAGGAAAAAGAGTGCATTATAAAATACTTATGAATTATCCCCCAAATTTTAAATTTTCCTCTGAATTCATATTCTTCTTTAGATAAATCAAATTGGTTATAGATACTTTTTGATCCATAAATATGTATATCATTAATAATACAATTTATTAATAGTTTCCTTCGATATAATCAAATTTTCTAAGATTGTTTCTTCCAAATATGGTTTGCATTTTATGCATTTTGTATGCTACTTTTATGAAAAACACTTCATGTGCTTTCATTTTTGTGTTTCAGATTAGTTTTGCGCATTGCAACTATACATCTTTCATGAATATTGAAAATTTCATTACAACATTACTAGAAAGCAGGAAGTAATCTACTCATCTTGATGTATCAAGATTTTCATTACAACAATACTTAGAAGAAATTTGTAATCTACACTTCATGTCTTTTTCATTCTTTATAACCACAAAAGTTATATATATTCTTCAGAAATTTGTATGCTTTTATAAGTATTTGCATATCGCAACTATCAGTTCAGTGGATATTAAGAGTTTCATTACAACAATACTTGAAAATAGGAAGTAATCTAATCATCATGAATTGTATAAAGATTTTCATTACAACAATACTTAAAAGTAGGTTGAAATCTACTCTCCTTGTTCTTTGCATTCTTTATAACAATGAAAGTTATTTATATTCTTCAGGAATTTGTATACTTTCATTATTTAATATGATTAAACCATATTTATACCTTCAGGGTATATTAAACATTTCAAGTACTTTTGCTACTTTATGGACTACATGTCCATATTTCTCTATTAGTAGAGGATTCATGATGGCCTGTCATGTTTTCCCCTAATTAAAGATCCTTAATTTATTTATAAACATAAGCGCTTTATTATTTACAAATTTATCATCGATGATTATTTATTATCAGTTCTATACATGATTTATTGAGATCTCTTTAATTATCATGTTTTAGGTACCTAGCCCACTTCTAGGATTATTTGACAATCATGTCATGGATCTCTTTTAGAGCACCCTAAGTGTTTCTTCAAGAACACTCACCTCCTTTATTTGGCATCTTTATTACTTACTCCAAAAATATTTTGAACTGACTTTTGAACCATATTTCAGACGTGGTTTACAAATTTCGATCCTTTAGGGATTCAAATCTATATTGGAGAAAGTCTACTAAGGATAATATTGATAATATTTTGCATCATTGTATATTTTAACAAATATTTAACACTGGTGATCAAAATGAACTTGTATTCCTTTATCCTCCCCCTTAATGATGACAATTGTCACATTAAATTATAATCCTCTTTGGATTCACATTTTGATTCATTATCACATTGCTACTAGCAAATACATTATATGTATATCAGTTATAGGAGGATGATCCTTTTATTAGTTAATAAGATGCATTCAATTGATATTTCTTATTAGAGTTTGTTCTCATTCATTGATCTAGAGAACTGGAGGAATTTACTTATTATATAGATCATTTGAATACATACACGACTTCAGGTCATTCAACATCTCTGTTGATTGAATTTTAAATCACTAAATAATATCCATACATAATCTATATGATGAGCTCATAACAAACTCCAGGTTGTTAGCTAAATATTTACACATATGGATATATACGTGCAGTCCACGTATTGCATATATATTATAATTTTGCATATTCTTTCACTTTTGAATTAGTGATTTTTAAAACAAAATATTGCAAGGATTCAAACTATTGATTTCTATTTATAAATCAATGTCAATGTGAATCCGTCAAAACCGCATGATAATGTTCAAAACAAATGATTGGAACCATATCGAACTTCTGGTTCGAACAAAATATACACACAACTTAAAGTTGTTAAGTTTTATTCCTTAATTATATCTCAAATATCAAATTTATATGCATTAATTCGGTTTAATAAAATTACCAAATATATAAACAAATCTCTTCTAGATATACGTTATCATTTTCAAATTTATAAATCTCTTCTAGAGATATTTTAGTATCATCACTTCTGGAGTGAACTTATCTCTTATATATATATGCATTGTTGGAATTTCATATCAATATACAATATTTCTTTTATATAAATTACATAATTACTACTTTTATAGTGGCATAAAATATCTCTGCTGGAGATTTTTGTTGTAACTGTCTTTGAAATGGCATATCAAACTTTAAATACAGTAACAAAATTAGATTCACCAAATGAAAGTAAGATGCGAAGAGATAAAACCACTACTTCTGGAGTGCAACGTTTTTATACAATATCATTTTTTTTGAAAAATTATTGTTATTCCTTCAGGGAATATAGTGTTTCCTTTTAAGGAATTGCAATGTAACAAAAAAAAATTCCTATAACATCTCTTCTGGGATGTTAGATTTTGCAATATAAATATAAATAAATCTCTAATACATCTTTTCAAGAGATTAATACACACACACACATCCAATGATGTTTGAAATATCATATAACATAATATCTGCAGGATATTTGGTTAATATAATGTAAATGTAAAGATATAAGTTAAGGTATAACTCATTTGGATATTTTAGTAATCTCTTGAATGCAGCATCATTTTCTCATATGATTATTTATTAATTTTCTTTAACTTCTTCAGGAAGTACAACCTTATCATTTTACGTAATTTCAATAGAGCTTTGGGCTTCTAATTCATGAACTTCAAGTTCATTAATTTGTTATGAACTTCAGGTTCTCAAATTTTGTGTAAACCTTTTTTTTTATTGTTACAGAATAAAAGTCTATTCTTAATTCAACACTTGTACATTTTGACAAATTAAAAAAGATACTGACAAGAATTCGAGCTTGTAAAGTTTATTAGGAAATCTTTTCATAATTCAAGACTTCAGGTCTTGGACTTTGAGTTATACAATTTCCACTAAAATAATTTCTTTGCACAACTTCAAGTTGTTGTTAAACCTATTTCTTCCATTATACAAAAAATATTACTTGTCAAAATAAATACATCAAATTGTAAATCATACGTCTATTCTTATTCCAAACACAAACATACAACGTCATTTAATTTACAATAATCAATGCATTTAATGCATTTATGATAATAAATAATTTAATTTATTACCACAACACTAGCAATTAATTCATTTATGATAAAAATAACTACAATTACCCTTTACGTGGTCTAGGATATAACTACTGTCACAGCAAAATAATTTCATTATAAATATATACGAACCAATTGAGCAAACAATACTTAAAGTAACACAATTTCATCTCAAATCTAGGTTTAGTATTACTCAATAATAAAATTAAAATGAATATCTTAAAGTGAAATTTTATTTCCCAGTAATCTGAATTTCTAAATAAACAGAATTATCATCTCAAATCTATCTATATCATTCATAGTCATAAATAACTACACATCTCAGATCCAAATTATTATTATTTTCATAAGAAAACTAACTTCATAATTCTTTACCAAATATATCAAGACAAACATGTAAATCTTCAAATCAACACAAGTTATTTCAGAAATTTAGGGATTTAAGATTATTTCAGATCTATTATATTTGATCTATTATATTTTACCTTTTGAAAGGCGATTGGATGCATGGAAGAAGGAAAAAAAATTAAGAAATAAACTTTTTATTGGAATACCTTATTTTTAATTAAAAAGAAAGAGAGTATGAGAGTAGATATGTTTCTACGTATTTATTTGGTTTAGTAAAAGCACCAAATACATCAACAAATCTCTTCTAGAGACCCTTTTTTTTTAAATATTATTATCACTACTTCTGGAGTGATCAAGTTTCTATACATTTATCTGGCTTAGTAGTTAATACCATTGGCAAATATTTTTAGAACTTCAGGTTCCAATTTTACTTTAAATAAAGTCTTTGTTTAGTACTTTAGATCCTAAATGGTACAACTTTATTTTCATTATCAAACTTCAGGTTTGATTGCGATTGGAATTTACCATAATCTGAATTAGCTTTTCTAATAATTCAAAGCTTCACATCTCAAATTTATATATTTGAGTTTTGATATGTAATCCTTTTTTTTGGGAATGCAAACTTATATGTATAATTTTTATTTGAGAACTTTAGGTATTCAATATTAAAAAACACAATGAAACAAGAGAACTATTCGTAATTGTATTCGAACATGAGAATCTTAATACTATTTCTCTTCGAGGAAGTAGTTTTTACCATATTTGCAATGTTATTCCAACATATTGTTTTTATGTTATGTCTTCTGCACATATTAATATCTTCTTCTGGAATTGCTCGTTTATTTTTTTTCAAGGCTTTATTTCAGCGTATGAAAACTTTAAGCTTTCACCTTCGCACATATGAACTTCAGGTTCCTATTCTTTTATATAAACTTAATACGATCTTCAAGATACGTATTATCCTTATATTTGTTTCTTTAAGAAACAATGAAAATTTTCTTCTGAAAATATAAATCATGTGCCAAAATCATTTCTATAGTTCTCATTCAAACTAAAATCCAAACAAAAAAAATTCAAAATGAAAACCTTTTTTTTAACCAGATAATGGAATGAGATCTAAAATGATAAGATTAATAGAGAAAGATCTATGAGATTATATATATATATGTATGTATGTATATGTATGTATGTATGTATGTAATGAAATCTACAAAATTAGATCTACAACAAAACGAGATCTAAAATACATGGACAAAATAAAATAAAATAAAATATGCAAATAGATTCAGATCTAAATAATTAGATCAATAATAAAATGAGATCTAAAAGAAATAAAATTAATAGATCGAGATCAGAAAGATTTGAGTAATCAGATCAGAAATGGCTTACCGCTTTGAAGATTTATAATCGGATCTGAAATTTTTCCTTTTGTTTAGAGATCGTGCTGATAATGTGTTATAAAATGAGGAAAATGGAAGCCACTGGAGAGAGAGACAAAAGATATATTATTTTCATTTATGAGAACAGATATCTATTTACATTACATGGCCTACTTTATATAAAGGCTTCAGAAGCAAGGGCTGAACTTATCCCACGATGTGGGACTAAACAAAACAATGTACAAGCATATTCACTTCATAATATACATTTATTATAACAGATATCTATTTTTCCAAAAGTATATTATTCCCCTTTTTAATTTTTTCTCAACTTTTGTATTTCTGTGACTGGGTGTAAATATTTCTGAAAATTCTGGACCGATAAGTGAATAAGACTTCCTAAGAACGGACATACATATGTTTCTATTCTCTTTTTTTACAATGAAATTAGGTTCTTTTCTTGAAAGTGCTTCCAATCCTCTTAACATGAAAATCCAACATATTGACGTTTGATTGCTTTCTTGTGAAGGTATATATCATACCACTCATATTCATAGGCATGCTAATTATCATATCAGTTAGAGGTTTCTTGACGAACCCATGAAGTTAGTCACTCTAAGCAATGCCATAAACATTCTCATCATAGAAATTACTGAACTGGCTTTTATAATTACTACACCTTTTCTCTTTGCACAATTCTTTGCAGTTTCAAGAGTTGCTAGTGGGTCGTTAGCTAAGGTTGTACTTTTCTTATCAGAGATTATGGAATATACTTTGTTTCATCCATCCATATAGTAAGAAACAATTTAGCTACTAGATACAGGTAGGTTTAAAGTACCTTAAGAGATTCCTATCAATGTATGACGGTATAATCTTGAATACAATCATGACGCATAATCTATTTAACCATGACGAAACATGGTTAATATTTGACATATGTGTTAATAAAAAAGAAAATAAATTTATAAAAAAATTAACATTATGTAGTAATTATATTGTTTAGTCAACGTTCAGAGCAGCTAATAAAGAGTTAGAGATATGCTCTTTCTTCCAATCCCTTCAATAAGTTAATTGCAACCCTTTGTTCTTCTATCCATTTATGATTGAATTTAATTTCCCATTATTTTTCTCATTTTGATTTTCTAAGTATTGTAAGGAGTGAGTTTATGGGAGTATAGATGTGCACGCGCATGCACACAAACATAATATTTCTATTTTCATTATATAAGCTAAGGATAAAAAATTTACAGGCTGATAGTTCGAATTACAACATGACTGGTATAAAAATTAAACTAAATTAACCAATTTTTATAATAATTAACAAATTTAACTATTTTTTATTGAAATTAGTTAAGTTTATTTATGAACATATATATTATTATAAACTATATTGCATAGATTACAAATTTGAAATTACACACGTATATATTATACAAATTATATATATTAAATTATTATTATATACTAAATTATGTTTGAACTAATTATTATATGTATGAATTATACTATGGGAATTACATATGAATCAATATAAATAATAATAATCATAACATATTGATAAATTAATTAAACCGTAGCATGTAAATTTACTATAGAAATGAATTATATATGAATTAATATATAATAAATTATTATATATATACATATAAGTATGTGAAAAATATAAGTTACATATTTATATGTAAAACATATAAATTATATATTTAAACTATACATACGTACATATATATTATAAATAGTAATAGTAGTGGTAATAAGAGAAGCAATAGCAGTACCTTGAGATGAACTCAACCAAAGCCTGAAAACATATTATAGAATTATATATATTTATTAATATGAATTATATATCAATTAATGTATAAAAATAATATTATAATCGTATATAATAAGTGTATGAATTAATAGATAATATGTATATAATATATATATATATATAGTCTTATATACAAATAGTAACAGTAATATGAGTAATTAGTAACAATGGTAATAATAATAATGTCTTGATAAACTTCTAAACCTGGAATATAAACATATCATAGAATTATATGCATGAAAATAATACAAAATTATATATGAATTATTATATAATAAATTATAATATATTTTTGAATATATATATATAATATCAAATATATAGCAATAGCCCTTTTCATCTGTTTCGTACTACATTTCAAGTTGTTAGTGCTTGCACCAACTATATTCCAGACTATATTCATTGTATTATGATTTATTTTGCTAATTTTTAAACTTTTACTTTACAAGTAAATAGATATTTTTGATACAGAAAAGTGCCACAACAAGTTATGAAGTCAAAGTTACCTTTGATGCCAGAATTACATTTTGATTTATATGTTTATATGTATTACCACTTTTTGTCATTATTGCGACTTGTTCTATATTGTTTATGAAATATTATGGATGTATTATATTTGTTTTAATATAAGAATATTGTGTATTTTGATTATGCATTACATATTGATTATGAGATGTTGTGATTAATATAGTATGTTTATTATGAAATGCACATGTTGATTTAACCGTGCAAGTACATAAATTGTGACCGATGTGTATAGAAATGGAACGTAGGGAGAAAAATGCAGAAACAATAAACGAACACATATGCAAAATGCTGTGTAAACTTTCAACAGTGTTTTAGAAATGTTGTGGTATACTTCAACAGCATTTCAGAATTGTTGTAAAAGGGTTTTAAAATTGAGAAACGCAGTAAAAAGAGCATTCAGAGTAACATATAAAACACTATAAATAAATATCATGACATTTGGTTACCGCTGTTAAATATATTCAATAGCAAAATTTAAATGCAAAGATTTTTTTTTTAGCTCATAAGCATAAAGGCTCTAAAATGCATTAATGACATTCATCTAAGGGTAAAAAATGACTTTTTATAGCGTAGGCTCTATTGCTACGATCTATTCCTGACTATAATGACATGTTGTTACACATCGAAGTTAAAAACGCTTTTAAATCCTTTTATAGCATTTTAAAAATGCTGTTAAATGTCCAATTTGTTGTAGTGTGATAAAATTTCATATCATTAAACTTGAAGGACTAATTAGTAAATTTAAATGTTGACTACTCACCATTAATCAAACTGTAGTGACCCACCGTTCCGCACCCTTTGAGTTGATAATAATTCACTCTTGTTCATCCCAAATTGTATGAAAGAGAGAATAACTAGGGTAAAGAAGAAGAAAGAGGTAGAAGAAAATAAAATAACAAACACAGAGCGTCACAAATGCAGTGGAACAAAATATAATATGCAATAAAAAATTTTTATACAAAAGAATGTGTAACTATTTATACTGACAATCATCAGAATACAACAATCAATACATCAATCTGGACAGTTATAATAAGTTGTCCTCGTACAGCGAAAATATGGATCAAATATGGAAATACGTCTCTGTCACCCAGCTCGTCTTCTAAGCTCTATAGCACCATATTCTGGATCTGTAATACTCGGTCTGACCTGCGCATTATAATAAAATAACACCCAATCAGTCTGGAAAACCAGTGTGTGAAAACATACCCTATTTGATTTATTAACTTTTATCAAAATTCTTTGAAAAACAAAGGTATCTCGTAAGACCACGTCACGCATAAGCACGACCAGTTTTTCCTTTACGATAACCAAAACATTTTTATCAAAATCTTCTGAAAGTATAAGTATCGAAACCAAGTAAATAAAAAATAGCTGAAATGGTTGCATCTCATGTTTCACCATAGTTGGGCACAATCAAAACCGTACGATGCTTATTGGAGAATGGATTTCATACAACGACTAGGCACTGGGGTACCACCTATCACGGTATACGTCTAGAAACATGTATCAAGGACCTCGCTGCGATCCCCTACAACATAAGACTGGCTATATTCCTAGCCTGGATAGAACCGAACATGTTATCACCCCGGGTGTTCCCACCCTTAAAAATCAAGCGCTCACTTTTCCATGCACAACCATATCCATAATTTATATATATTTCCGAGGCTATCTAGAAAGGTGATAACATACCCAAATTGAGTGCGACCCACTTAGCCTTACTGCATCTCCCTTGATTTTCAATCATTCCGGTTGATGAGGCTTGAGGCTACGATTAGCTTTCAAGAACAATTTCACTTAGAATGATCATTGTCCTCCAATGACAATGTTCTAATAGCATTCATCTATACAAGTTGTTTTGGGTCTGGACAAATCGAATCACAAACTTCACTATCTTCGCGATATCCATTCATAACATTCAAACCGAATCGAAGTGGGTTTCGAATAATAAAATCCGATCCCGGTCTCTTTGAAACGATTAACGAAATTGGCAAATATTGATAGTCGGTTATTTAACTATCAACAAAACATCCATAAACAGTCACTAGGCCTTATTTTAATTATTTCCAAAATATTTATTTTCAAAATATCTTTACAAGATATATATATATATACATATTCAAATCCTTCCCAAAATTTCCAACATTCGAAACGATTTCAAATCCTTATATTTCAACGGAATGTTTCCAACCATTCCTATAATTGGACTATTTTCCTCCGAACTCCATTTTTACGTTCAACACTTAGGAAGTATTCCATTTATTTCCTATTCCCTATTTATCAAAATTCATTTACAATTTATTTGTAAAATCCTTAACTCGTTTATAACGAATTCCATAAGCCCGGAATTCCTTAAATAATTTTCCTTTAATATTTTTCAAGTCAAACACTTGTCTAAAATTCCAACTATCCATCTCTAACTTCTTCTATAAATTCTAATTTATTTCTTGAAGTTTACTTTTATTTATCTATTTGGAGATTTCCTTACTTCTTCCAATATTCCATTTTTGATAACTTCTTCTATAGATCCCATCTACTGCATAAACCCCATTTCCAGATTCTCGAGAAGATTTATAATTAAATTTCAATCATTACAAAACTCTCTCTCTATATATATATAAATAGGTATTTAAAAGAATAACAATTTTTTTAGACATGTTCAAATAATCAATATAAATATCAAACACTTTATATAAACATTAATAATCCATTTTTAGAATAAAGAAATCAACCTTTAAAGTTGATTTAAAAAAAGAATTTATTAAAATAAAAATAAAACATCTGAGAAATTGATTTTCGATGCATTTCAATCTCTAACTAGTTTTAAATTACATAGTTAAATAAATAAATTTATTTTTTAAACCAAAACTTAACTTCTTATATAAATATAATTTTAAAATCCCAAGAACCAATTCAGTTTATAAATCCTCTGCTTTTACCACACGTCAATCCTATTCCGATTTTCTCGCCATCCTCACTTTTCAAAAATAGAATTCGCTATTCTTCCTAAAAATCTATTTTCATATCTCGATATAAATTCAACCTGTGAAATTATATTCCAATTTATCAATGACATCATTTCCCTATTTATAAAACATCGTTTATAAATTTACAAACTCCCCTGGTTTTACTTGTTTATAAAAATTAATCTACTTTTTTTTTACAGAATTCCATTTAATAAATCCATTTCCTTATAAATTCCATTTATTTTACAAATCAATTTTTAATATCGATTTCCACTTCTTTCCCATAAATCTAGAATACCACTTAAAAATTCCATTGTTAAAAATCCTTTATATAACTTTTTTTCTTTAAAATCTTTAATTAAAATATTATATGAATAGTTAAGTACAAATCAAATCAAATTATTATTTCATCCGAATCAGTCTCTTTTAAAATAATCCAAAATTTGAAATAGATATTTGTATATTCGAATTTCCTTTTAAATATCTTTAAATTCCTAAAAATTATTTATGGTATTTAAAATATCAAAAGTTAGGCCAGTGCTGCAATAGCATCAAATAATTCACATCACAACAATAATCTATAACAGATTATTCTAACACATTGTATATTATTATATATAAAAAACAGTCAATACAAATTTGAAGAATCCAGTTGGATCCCTCCAACCTATTTTTCATGCATCCACATATATTAGACAACATAAAATACCAATCCCACTTCGAGGGGATATCGCAGTATATAGGCTCATCCGCTATTATGCGGGGCGCATAGGGTCTCATCCGCTAAAATGTGCGGGAAAAACAATCCAACTACTAATATATATATACACACACACACACATATATATTATATATATATAATATAATATAGTATGCAACAAATATTAATTTATAAATTCAGCAACATCCAATAATTAATTTTAACTATTATAAATTTATTCTAGCAATCCGAAAAGAGTGAGATTTACTCACCTAGGTTTCTGAATTTGTTAATCATTCCAAATTAATTCCAGCTTGTATATTTCTCATCTGCGAATCCAAACTCGTCTTGTTTTTCATATTTTTTGACCTCGTATGAACAGATTATTTATTAATTACTACAATGAGACAATATAAATTTATTTAATAACTAAATTTTTTATCTTTGAATTTACCGTATGCCATTTAATTCCCTAATCAATTTCCTCCCTATCCCAAACATGTTTCCAGTGCTCGACTTCCAAAATTCGACCACATGACCGATGAACCCCAACTGAACACCCATTAAACATCCTAGCTGCCTAGCTTCGATACGTTGCAACTGCCTCGACCTCCCTTCCCATTCGCATCAAGTCCCCCTAACCTTATGTTGCAAAACTATCGCAGCTTCTAGAACTTCCTGGCCAACACTTCGTCGCGCGCGTACGTGCACGACCCCAGATTTTTCTTCTTTAGAGCCTCCCTCCGTTGCAGCCACGACCGTCGCCTGAAGCCACCTACTTCGCCCATGAGATCCACACGCATGCGAGCAATCTACTTCACGCGAGCCACCCCGCGTCCATCTCTTCCAGATCGCGACTTGCCCCCTCACATCACCACACCTCTTATGCCGCCTCCCATTTCCACCGAGTCGCCATCAATCATTGCCTCCTCTAGTGCTTCCTAGCTCCGAGTTTTGATAACGTCGTGGTCGTGTCCTATTGACAGCATCTAAGTGTGATTTTTTGTATTGAATGTTGGTTTTTGAACTAATGGAGGTGAAAGGGCAAATAATGTGATTTTCTTTTTGTTCATTCAAACTGATTGAATGGGGTAAGGAAATGTCACATCTTTTAAAAGGAAAAGAGATGGCTACGTTTGCATCCTAGCTCGAGAATTGACTTGATTTGACTATATATATTTTATTTTATCCCACATATCTCACACTACATATCTTGAAATTTTGAATCCATATGGAGGCGTGCCGCCCGGCGTTATAATGTTGTACCCCTATGCTGAATGCAATGGAAAAGGTTTCGAGTTCTAATTCGATCGTACGCAGTAGATAGCTTTCTGAACCCAATTATTATATTGAATTTTTGATATTAAATTCAATGCGTTTCTATCCCTTACGATCAAACGATAACTCCAAGCACTACGAAATTTGAAATTCGATAATAATACACTATTATGGACTCAATGGAACTGATTTTATCGAATTCCAAGACTGTGCCCTGGATCGCTATTTTAACGCATCGATTAAATCGCCGATTTCCAAAATTTACGAAATCACTCAAAATTTCAGTTTTAAAATCTTACTAACTAATTTCTAATTCAAATAGAATTAATACCAACATTATAAATCTTTTCGATTCATAAACAACTCCAATTTCCAATTATGTAGCGATTCTCAATTATAATTTCAACAATTAATTTTATTCAGTAAATCGCTATATTTGGAATTTAAATTCATTTTAAAATTTTCAACCAACATATTTATATTCGAAAATCAAATTATACTCCAAATCCTTATTTAAAACCACTTAAATATTAAAACTCAAACGACGAAAAATCTGGGTCATACATTCCTCCTCTCTTCAAAGAATTTCGTCCCCAAAATTGCTAAGGCAGGAAAAATGCTTGAAACCCATTAACTTATCAAAACCCACTTAGTTGAAACTCGATTTCACTTTTCTAATCTTTTAGTTCCAACCAAAATACACTACAAGAAATTTGATTTTTGGTGGCGCTCAAAAAACGCTACAAAAAGTTTTGGTGGCATTTTGATAAACGCCGCTAGAAAACATGCGACTAAAAATTCATGATTTTTTGTTGCATTTATTTTAACGCCACTACAAATGAATTTTTGGCAGCGTTTTTTAAACGTCACTAAAGATCTTTTTTTACCGTGTTTAAGAAACGCCACCGAAAAGGTGACGTTTACTATCTTATTTTTTTGTTGCAATTATTATTATTTTTTGCAGCGTTTTTTGAATGCCACGGAGATTATCTGAGTTGCTATAATTGCTGATTCTGTATCGCTTTTTAAACGCTACAAAAAAATATTTTTGGTGGCGTTATTTCTCCGCCACCGTATGTTTCGATTTTATTGCCTGCTGTTCCACGACTACATTTGATTTTGCCCCAATTCAAGTACTTTAAAACTTATACAATAACGTAATATATAAACACATACACATTCAAAAATAACACATTCAATGAACCACAATAACACAAACAAAAGCAATTACATAATCACCATTATATCATAACATTAGTGTCAAGACAAAAGGTTAACCATACGTTTACACAACCAAACTACCATAAACAGTTTCATAATAGTACATGCGGCTAAAGTAGTGCTGCTACCATACATACTAGTTTCATAATAGTTTCATAACAATTTTAATCAACCTAACTACATACATGTGCTGCTACCATACCAAAAACCAGTGCTGCTTCTTGAATTCTTCACAAACGTTTATCTACCTGTAAACAATAATAATCATGTTACTAAATATTTGTGAGGTGAAGGCATCAAAGATTAAAAATGGACAAATATAGAAGTCCTAGACTATAATACATCAAACAAATATGCCTCTGCGTATTAACCACTGATGTGAGCACATTGTAATCGTCCAACAACTTTTACATCATATTTGTGAAGTCAGTGCACTGGACATGCCATACGACAACCATCCTATTCAACCATGCACTCCATTCAAAATAGCAAGTTCACCTGATAATATCCCCATTTCCTTCCTTCATTCCCTCTGCCTGTACACTACTTGTTCACACCAACTTCTAACACAACAAAGTCAACTTCTCCACCAAACTTCCTCACAATCATATTTGATACAAACTTCCAACCATACCCACAACTCGTCCCACAACACAACCAAAAAAAAAATCGAACCTGCCAAACAACTCGTCCATCTTCCCTGTTCTTCATCACTGGTACAATCAAACCACCGTGCTTCTGAAACCTAACCGCAACTCCTCTGATCACTCAACAGACCTACTTGAACCTAACCTTTCGTGCATTGCATATCTCTATAGTTCAGTACAAATGCAATTCGACCACACTTCAATCATCTCCACACTTCGACCACTCAGCGATCTCCCCTTCAGTCTTCCAGTCACTCCTCTTTAACACTTGCTTCATATACCACCCTACATCCATACAACACACTGCCAACATATCAACACCAAACACTTGAATACAAACTCTAACTCCACAACATATCCAAATCCGACAATAGCCAAACTGTCCACCATCTCAACCTCACCAAAACTCCACCACAAAACCGCTAACATCCCCAACAGTTCCTCGACTTCTGGATCATCACTGCCAACACTTCCTCCTCCCTATAACCTCACCCAAACCTGATAACAACCATCATCACAACTTCCTCAAACTGCCACTCCAACACTAAGTCAAAATCATTCCTTCCTCAATCACAAACAATACAACCCTCCCTATCCCTTAAACAACCTACCACCAAAATCACCCTTACTTCAAAAAACTTCACCTTCACTTGAACTGTTCCACCTTCAAACTGCTTCAGTTCAAACAACCTCGGTCATTATAGTTCTGTCTACTACAAGCATTACTTCCCTACTTCAACAAAGTTTTCATCAACTACCTTGCAACAACCCCTCCCCATTCATACTATAAAAAAAAATCCACAATATGCCAAGTTAAAATTAAAGACAAGTTGGCAGTCCTGCCACTGTTTGACCTAAACCGTACCCTCCCCCTCACTGAATTTTAGCCTAACTCCATCAACAACCTCAGCCAAATTGAAAACATTCAATCTGATATCAAACATCTACAACATTGTACAAGTGTATCATTCCCATAAACATCGCTTTGGTACGGCCCTTGGTTACAAGGTGGAAGACTAGTGAATCGTATGGGTGCAAACATGGCCAGGAGAATAAGAAGAGAAAGGGTTGCGGTCAATGATATTATAGAAAAACGCAGAATGGTGTAATATTGACCTGAGCACTTTGGGGCATGTAAGAAAAGATATAGAAAACAAGAACTTATATTGTGGCAATGACAACGATTATCGGATTTGGATATGCTCTAAAAAAAACTTACAGATTTAAAAAAATAGGGGGAAGAAATGAGAGTTGCTTCAACCCACCATCTTCATCAATCACCTCCAACCCACCTCCTCTATATCACTTCCTCCCTAAGCTCAAATCCATAGCTCACTAACAAGTTCTGCACCGGCGACCACCCAAAACCACAACAAATGCTGACTGTAAATTAACAATTCCAGTTTTCATGGTTTACTAAATCTTACAAGAGTATCACGAGTTAAAAACTAGTAAGTTTATGATCACATACATTATCATGAAAGTTTAGTATACTATGTACATATCTATACAACAATAGTATGGTTTACACAACATGAACAATATGGTGAAAGTATAAAACTTACAAGATATTAAGATTCAGAGAGAACAATATCCAAAGCTGCATCAACGACAGCTAGAGCAACCCCTCTCTCTGCCAATCCAACTGCAACACTCCACATAATCCGTGGAATATTAATTGTGCTCCCAAATTCCTGTCGATGGCAGTATAAAAACCATAAACAACAGTAAATAACAGTTCCAGTCCCTCCTTTTGAAACATGCAAAAATAAACCGCTTTCCACGTAACTAAATTATAGGCATCCATATATTTGACAACTATAGGGTCGGTTCACAGATTTTAACTAGATAGTTTAATTTACTTAAGCTTCGAAAGCTTTGAACCAGACGAAGCTCCCTTTAATCCGTTGGTGGAACACGAGTAAATTGGTACATTTTTCCATTTAACTTCCCCTTCTATAGCAAAAACAAATCCCCTTTTTACCGAACTTTTCTTGTTCGTGTCAGGTTTGAAATTACTATTTTGTGTGTTTTCTCACTTTGCAAATAACGCAGCCTATGTGTCTAAAGAGTTATAATAGCAGGCATTTCATAATGTTCCTTGCAACTTTCAGATCATTTGATATCGGAGAGACAGTATCTAGCGATGCAAAAGGTTTTATTTTATTTATTTTATTTTGAGTAACATCATAAATTCATACTTTAAAGAGTTTTTTAGTACAGTTTTCTCAACAAAAAGGTACTATTGCCGCTATTTTGACTATAGAGTTATCATATCACAATGAAACACCCTTAAATAATCTTAATAACAGGCATTTCATAACGTTTTATTGTAACTGTCTGATTATTTCTACTATCAAAGGAGCAAAATCTATTTACCTTCAGATCACTTGATATCAGATACAGACAGTGTCTAACAATATAAAAGGTTTTGTTTTATTTAAGAATTTATTTATTTTATTTTGAGTTGCATTACACATGCTGAATATAGCTATCAATACCATAGGTTTTGAAGCATTATGAAGGCAAATCCATTGAAGAAAAACACTATAAATATTGAATAGTTTAGAAAGATAATAGTTGTATTTCACTGAACAGAGCCAAAATTAATTATGAGCACAAGGGGATGTATGTACCTCGTAAGTTACTGCATCTGCTAGTCTAGGTATGCGATCAATTCGAACAGTCTTGCTAAAAATCTAAGAGAAAGTAGGATCTCCATGGCGAGATTCTAAAGCAACAGTAATGCTACATCCATCCTCGCCTAAATTATTAATGAACCCTTGCATGGAAGTAGTAGCACCAACACCCCTCTTATTGCATGTTCTTACGCAAACCGTGTCACCAGGTGAAAGGGTGGTTGGTGGAAGCCTATGATTTCCTTCAACCCTAAGCAGCACTAGGTGCATTCCTCCTAAACCTGTGAATGTGATACTGAGGTTTAGCTCTCAATGAGACACAAGGTTCACAATATCAAGTACAAACAAGGTTCAAAACAATGATGTAATAATAGTTTAAATAAAAACTTATTGTGACTACTTAAGCACAATGTATTGTAACCAGGGAAAAATGACAGGGTTCAGTTACCCCCTTACCACTATGAGATTTCCACCCCTTAACACAACTAGTTGTTTCCTTCCATTGTTACGGATAAGCAATACATATGCAAAGACAAAATTATTCAACATGTGTTAAGACATGTGATCATACATAACAATAAGTATCCTGATCATGGATGGTTTTGGTAATGTTAAAAAACTTCCCCATCAGAAGTTATGGGCTTTATCAGTAGAGATGTGTTGATCTGTAGCATTAAAACCAATGAAATATTTAACAATATGCAAAAAATGGTTATAAGTTGGAACAGTGTCAGAATGAACCATAATATACTTGTCACTAGGGATACAAGATGTTTCTACATGTAAATATTTCCTTTATAAAATAAAAGTAATGCAGCCACTTCAGTTTCACTCTTGAATACATGGAGTTGGCGATATAGGAGTAAAACGATTACTTGAACAACCATCAGCAACTAACATTAACTTCTATTTAAAATTCAAACATGAAAACTTCAGCTTTCCAATACCAAGACATTTTTATCAGTTTCAGTTTGTGACTGTAGACTATGTTTTATGACGTTTCAAGGGACCACTACATAAATTTCTCTGTTACCGTATGAATGCTAATTTGGGTATGGGATATACATGTACCTTTTTCTATAACTCCAATTCTTATACGTCTACCCAGATTAACATGACAAAACTAGAGCTTTTATTTTTCCATATTGTTACGAATCTAAGTATATATCACATGAAATATTCTTTAACCAGTAAGATAATGTATGTTCCCTTTACAGTAATGTTTTGAATTCGACATACCAGTGGAGGAGCTAACTTCATTTAAATTGCAAATAGTGTCACACTGCACCTGTTGTGCCTGGCCATGGCTGACCAAATACTCAATTGGTTTTGAAGCATTGGATTCTTCATCGGGAGAAGAAACAGCATTCAGTTCCTCTTGTGTATATTCAAGCTCTGCATCTCTTTCTATGTAGAGAAGTTCAGCCATATGCTTCACAACTCATCTATCATGTCCTGTATCATCTTTGCTTTATCTAGATCCATCCCCAAACCACCATGAATTTGTTTAGACTGACTCGTTTTCCTGACAGCTGCTCGATGTTGTGCTGCATTGCATATATTACAAATATATCAGGCAAGCAATGAAGCAAAATCAAATAACTAATCAAAAACTAAATGTCAAATTAGTATAACAATTATCTGGAACCAGAGCATCAATATTTCTTTGTCACTTGAATCAAGTTGGCTTGGACATTGTAACAGAGAAATAACTATATACCGCAAGATGATTGGATTTGAGGAGCATGATTGCAAGGATGAAGCGTATTATATTTAATAAGAAGCCATCTTGGTAAGTATGAGGTGTTTAAACTGATTTATTGTAAAAACCAATATGCATTTCCCTACCTGACATGCCTTGTTTCCATTTATACCAAAAGCTTGCATAATGTTATGTTCAACGATTCTTTTATAGCCAAACAACTTAAAACAATTTTCTTTACAAGCATACACCTAATTGTAACACATAACAACCAAATTCAAGGACATAATCTACAAGCAAAGAAATCGTGCTAATCGGTGTCTACGTCATCATTCAATTCAAACAGCAGTACAATTATTTGTTGAAGATGTATGTTAACATATGCAATTATATTACGATGTCAAATAAACCTTGATCTTAGAACCGTAAGCACTGACACACCACCATTCACCTAAATATCTATGACTTATGAACTAAGAATTCATCCAATAAACAATTAGTACAATCAATAATGAACATGAATACTTATATTTTCAACAAAGTTCACAAATGCTAGCAGCTAACATGGGCAGAATCACAAAATTAATATGGATCTAAATTTGCTACCTTTCATAAACATTTGAATAGCTACAGTGGTGGCTATCCAAAATCAGGCACGGTATATTATCTTGCACATAATAACATAAGTTAAAAATGGAAAAAAAGACCAGACTGTAAATTTCATACCTTACACCGTCATCACCAAAACTTCATCAATTGCTGTATCACCATCATCCACCATTTACTGTCCTGCTTCACTTCAACCACAACACACTCCATCCTCTTCAACAAACGAACAAACCACAAAACTTCCATCAAATACCGCTACACTATTCTGATCATCAACCAGTTATAGTTCATCAACCTCTCCCACTGTCACATGCAAATATCAACTATTCTTTTACCATTGCAGCTCCACAAACTAAACTACTGCACTCCTCACATCATCTTCAAACTTCCCTACTTTCCACTTCCCACTGTTCTACATCAATCAGCAATAAAACAGTGAAAATACAATGCATATTCACTTCACCATCATACAGTTGCAAACCTATGACCAAACTATCACCACACTTCTTCAAAACAATCACTTGCCTACATAAACCTCCCAGAGCCACCACATCATCAAACAACTGTACAAAAACTCCTTGCCAACTCCAATCCTACTGTTTCCTTCCACCGACCATCCTTCCTCGCCACCTTGCTTGAACTTCACTGCTTCAACACCATACCCAAAACAGCAGCTACAAACACATCTCCCCTGACTCGCTTCAACCAAAACACCAAAACTTCCCACCCTCTTCACATCTCATAACAACCTCCTCTGCCGTACGCTGTCTCTCATACAACTTGCATCACGCTCCCACCAATATACCAAAACTTTGCTCTACCACTCACATCAAACATCATACATCCTACTTCCCACCAACAGACTTCCATACATCCACCCACCTTCACTTGACTACCATTTCAAACTGCCACCCACTAAAAAAAACTACATTGCTTCTACAATTTCAACATCAAACATCTGCCTGTGATCATTCTCAACTACAACTGTGTCACTGCACATCTTACTATGCCTACTACTTCTGACCACCACTTTTCTCAACCACCATCACTTTTGAACTGCCTCCTACTTGACATCTTCCTCAACAACAATCCAAGTCAAGCAAAGTACATCAGCATTTGAAATCGACTTCAAACAGACCACTTCCAAACAATTTCGTGCTCACTCCAGCAATCGACCAAAGCAACTCAAACCGCAACTATCTCGATTTCCTCAAAATACGAACTGACAACCGTGTTTCAGTTGAACAACCTCACGAATCACATCGCTTCACACTTTCCAATCAAGCAAAATCGAACTGACCGAACAACTTCTGCACCTCAGATCGCCAAACCCACATCCCCACTATCGTCAATCGTCTCTGACCAACTTCAGCGCCTCACCCAATCGCCCCTCCTCTACAGTGCAAACGCACCTAGAACGTCTCAACTCGGCTCGCGACCTTCAAAGAGATTCATTGTAATCCCCTGAATCACCGACGGAATTCATCTTGTTTGCAGTTTAATCGGTCAATCGAGTTTAATGAAAGGATGGGGAAACGAAGTGAGAACCAACAATTTCTTTGTGATGAATGGAGTGAGAAAGAAAATTTTCTATCATTCTATGTACCAAGGAACCGGGAACTAGGGTTCTAGGAACAAAGAGGCAAAAAAATTTTTAAGTATTAAGGAGCTATGAGGCGGTAACTTTTGGGTTACGATTATTGGTTTAGGCGGAAATTATTTAGGTAAAGGCGGGAACAAAAAATATTTTTATGTTGCGTTTATAGTGTAGTACGAAATAGTATTAGCTGCATTTAGATTGAAATGCCACGAATTATTGCTACTATAAATGGTTTTTCTTGTAGTGATAATTAGTTCTTAATTCAAATTCCAAAACCATATATTACAATTACAATTCAAAATCAAATTGTCGCTAACACAAAATTTCCAAAAAAATTCAAAATTTTTCTAAAACCCTAATTTTTCAATTTTTTTGGCAGAGTCTCCTTCGTATGGAGAGCTTTATGGAATATGACAAGAGAGATAAAATATGTACATCGACCTCTACAGTCGAAAAAAAGAATATATATATATATATATATGTATGTATGTATGTATTTTGCGGTACTTTATTCGAAAATGTACCTTATTTAGTGTTTTTAAGCGAGCGAGCTTACTTTTATACGCAAATTTCGCAACTCAAATCTATACAAAAGCCCCATGTACCTATACTTACTCAGGTAGTCATATATATGAAATTCAATGGCATTGCATGCATTAACTATTTTAAACACGTAATTTCATTAGGAAAACATGACATATCATCTAATTTAGAAGTTATGCACAAATACAAGGCTTCAATCATTTACTTATTCACTTCAAATTCAATTTATACTCCACTTCATTCAATTTCAAATGTTTCACATAACATTTATCAATACTCAGTTCATATTTATACCCAACAAATCCATATTCATTTCAAATTGATTAAAAATCAATTTATTCACTTCCTATTAATTCATAGAATTTTTTATTCCATTTACATCAAACGACATTATGTCTATGCTAATTCGGAGATATTCATTTAACAAAATAACTATTTCAGTTTATAGCTATTTTAAATCGATTCCAATCAATTTATATTTAATTCTATTCCATTTCAAATTGATTCCCAACCAATCCATTTAGATTCCATTCATATCCATATTCATTATATTCAAATCCATTTTATTACGCTCGGAACCATTCCGTGCTAATTTATTTATGAACCATTTAATAAATTTATCTAAGCCAAGCATTCATTCAATATGTTTACTTAAGTAATCCGTTTAGTTTTAAATTATTTCCACTATATAACTTAAGTTTATTTTTATTTCAATTAAATGCCATTTCATTTACCGATTTTTATTTCTTTACCAAAATATTAAACCATTTTTAATTTGGTTTTACCATTCCATTTTATCCAATTTTATAAGTTACACAACTTATTTTTCACATTCCCATCAATTTTATACTTGAGCATATTCACATTTTATTTTTAACTCAAGATTTACTTCACTTCATAGCTTAATATATATTTATTCCACTAATTTCAAATTTTATAAGCTATTCAAATTTATTTATTCACAATTCCATAACCTTTCCTTTAAAATTTATTCCATTTTAAAATTTATAGGTTATAGTTACCCGTCACTTTATAATTCAAACTTTTTATTCAATTAGATAACATTTCTAATTCCAATTCAATTTTTATTTAACTTAACTTAAGCTAAATCACAATTCATACAATTTATTTTCTACGTTTTCATAAATTCTTTATTTGTGTTGATTCCATTTCAAATTTTACAACTTTTAGTTATATATCCATTTCACAACTCAACTTTATATTTAATATCATTTATTACATTCAACTCAATCAACCATTAATATTTGTTTCAATTCATATTACTAGTTTCCTTCATTTATATACATCCATTTCTTTTCAATTCTATTCTTTTACTTGGTTCACTTTACTAATTTTTTTCCATTTGATTTTGCTTAGGTTAACTCACCGTCTCATTAATTCCATTCAAAGCACAATTTGTTAAATTTATAAAATTTAATCCCTTCTACTTAAGTTAAATTCCTTTTTAACTTTCTCACTTTAAATTTTAATTTTAAAATTCATTTTTCATACTTCTTTCCTATATCATCCTCCACTTACAAGTTCAAACTTGTTTTCTGATATTTCCAAAACATTTAGCTAGGAATTTCGAATTCAAGTACCCAGTTTTATTTCAAATCACTTTGAAATCATGGATATAAACATATATCTCTCTGCATACCAAATTCTACTTTTTAATTTTACCCCAAACTGGGTTTTTATTCAAAATAAATTTCCTTTGGGATTTCCAAAACAATCTTTGTTTCCACACAAAAATTCTCATATTAAATTACTATGACAACAATCCGTAACTTAGAGACTCGAAAAGGAACACCAATGATGTCGCGATCATCATCGAACTTATTTTCCAGCGACGGAAGTGAGTTTAGTGCTATAGCATCTTTAAAATGCATATAAAACAAATTTTCTTTAAAAAAATTTCAAAGAAATAAGGCTATTTCATTTCCACAACACTTCGAGAAATATTTTTCCAACTTCTAGAATTCCAAAATTTATAAATACTTAGTTCAAATCCTTTTAAAACATTTCTCAAAGCTTCCGGGATTTCAAACTTTCAAATTCTGGTTTGAATCCATTTTAATTGCAAAATTATTTATATACTTCATACTTATACAATCTTTGTTTGATTATATACAACCATTTTAATTCTTATATTCTTGTTAGATTATAATATTATCAATCAAACACATCAATATATTATAATAATTTCTAGAAAATTATTTCTTCATATCAAAATATAATTTGGGTAAAATTATTTCATTTACCCGCTTAAAACAATATTGTATCAAATTACTCTATACAAGTGCTTAGAAACCCTATCGATTTAGTGGCGTCCCACTACTTGACCAGAATTTATATGCCACTCAATAGATAAACCAACACAATATAAAACCATTTTATATTCACTAACAAATACACGCTCATATCTATTAATACACTCAAACTCATTCTAGGGTACTACTGACCCTATCTTTAATGAGTAATCCTTAACAAAGCCAAGATACTCACTTAACCTTCAGCACTGATACCAAATGTAGGGACTAGCCATTTTATACCCATTGATTTGATAATAATTCATTCTCGTTCAAACCAAATTGTACGAAAGAGCAACTAACTTGGGTATAGAAGAAGAAGGAGATAGAAGAAAATAAAACAACAAACATAGAATCTCACAAACGCAACGGAAACAAAATATAATACATAACAACAGAATTTTATACAAAAGAATATATAACTGTTTGTACTTACAATCATTAGAGTACAACAATCAATACATCAATATGGACAGTTATAATAACTTGTCCTCATATAGCGGAAATATAGATCTAATACGGAAATACGTCTCTGTCACCCAACTTGTCTCTTGAGCTCCATAGCATTCTATCCTGGATCTGTAATACTCGGTCTGACTCGAGCATTATAATAAAATAACACCTGGAAAACCAACGTTAGAAAACACACTCAATTTGAATTATTAACTTTTATCAAAATCCTTTGAAAAACAAAGGTATCTCATAAGACCATGTGTCACATAAACATGACGGGTTTTTCCCTTACGATAACCAAAACATTTTTATCAAAATCGTCTAATATTATAATAGTGTTTAAACCAGGTAAATAGAAAATAGATGAAATGCTTGCATCTCACGTTTTAACATAATTAGTCACAAACAAAACCGTACGGTGCTTATTGGAGAATGGATTCCATACAATGACTAGGCACCGGGGTACCACCTATCATAGTAAACATCTAGAAACATGTACTGAGGACCTTGTCGGGATCCCCTACAACACAAGACCAGCCTTATCCCTAGCTTGGATGGAACCAAATATGTTATCAAGACGGGTGTTCCCACCCTTTAAAATCGAACGCTCAGTTTTCCATGCATAACCATATCTATAATTTATATTTCCAAGGTTATCTAGAAAGCTAATAACATACCATAATTGGGTACGACCCACTTAGCCTTGCTGCATAGCCCCTGATTTTCAGTCATTCCGGTTGATGAGGCTTGAGGCTACGATTACCTTTCAAGAACAATTTCACTTAGAATGCTCGTTGTCTTCCAACGACGATGTTCTGATAGCATTCGTCCATACAAGTTTTCCTAGGTCTAGACAAACCGAATCACCATCTTCACTATCTTCACGATATCCATTCATAACGTTCAAACCAGATCGTAGTGGTTTTTGGATAATTAAATCTGATTCCAGCCTCTTCAAAACGAATAATGAAATTGGCCAATATTGATAGTCGGTTATTTAACTATCAATAAAACAACCATAAGCAGTCACTAGGCCTTATTATAAATTTATATAAAATATTTATTTTTAAAATATCTTTACAAGATATATATTCAAATCCCTTCCAAAATTTTCAACATTTGAAACGATTTCAAATCCTTATATTCAAATGTAATGTTTCCAACCATTCCAGTACTTAGAATATTTTCCTCCCAACTCCATTTTTATATTCAACACCTAGGAAGTATTCCATTTATTCCATATTCCCTATTTTATCAAAATTCATTTACAATTTATTTGTAAAATCCTTAACTCGTTTATAACGAATTCCATAAGCCCAAAATTCCTTAAATAATTTTCCATTAATATTTTCCAAGTCAAACACTTGTCTAAAATTCTAAATATCCATTTCTAACTTCTTCTATAAATTCTAATTCATTTCTCGATGTTCACTTTTATTTATCTATTTTAGAAATTTCCTTACATCTTCCCAAATTCCATTTTTGGGAATTTCTTCTATAAATCCCATCTACGGCATAAACCCATTTCCAAAGTATAATTAAATTTCAATCATTAAAAAACTCTCACTACATATATAAATAAATAGGTATTTAAAAGAATAATATTTTTATTTTATTTTTTTAAAACATGTTCAAGTAATCATTACAAATATCGAACACTTTATATAAACATTAATAGTCCATTTTTAGAATAAACAAATCAATCTTTAAAGTTGATTTAAAAAAATAGAATTTATTAAAATAAATATTAAATATTTGATAAATTCACTTTTCGATGTATTTCAATAACTAACGAGTTTTAAATTACATAGTTAAATAAATAAATTTCCATTTTAAACCAAAACTTAACTTCTTAAATCAATATATTTTTCAAATCCTAAGAACCAATTCTATTTATAAATCCTCTCGTTTTACCATACATCGATCCAATTTCAATTTTTTGTCCATCCTTAATTTTTAAAAATAGAATTCACTATTCTTCCCAAAAATCTATTTTCATATCTCCATATAAATTCACCCTGTGAAATTATATTCCAACTTATCAATTATATCATTTCCCTGTTTATAAAACATCATTTATAAATTTACAAATTCCCCTGGTTTTACTTGTTTATAAAAATTAATCTTTTTTTATAGAATTCCATTTTATAAATCCACTTCTATATAAATTCCATTTATTTTACAAATCTATATTTAATATCGATTTCTACTTCTTGAACATAAATGAAGAACAGCACTTAAAAATTCCACTGTTAAAAATCCTTTATGTAACTTATTTTGTTCTTTAAAATCTCTAATTAAATATTTTACGAATAGTTAAGTACAACTCCAAATGAAATTATTATTTCATCCAAATCAATCTCTTTTAAAATAATCCAAATTTCGATATAAATATTTATATATTCAAAATTTTCTTTTAAGTCCCTTTAAATTCCAAAAACAATATTTATGGTATTTAAAATGCCAAAAGTTAGACCAGTGCTATTATGTCATCCAATAATTCACATCACAGTAGTAATCTATTACAGATTATTCTAACACTTCATATATTGTTATATATGAAAAACAATCAATACAAATTTGAGGAATCTAGTTGGATCCCACCAAATAGTTTTCCCTGCATCCACAGATGTTGGACAACATAAAAATACCAATCCCACTTCGAGGGGGATATCGCGGTATATAGGGTCATCCGCTATTATGCAGGGCATATAGGGTCTCATCTACAAAAATGTGCTGGAACAACAATCCAACTACTAATATATATATATATATATATATATGTGTATATAATATAGCATCCAACAAATAATAATTTATAAATTCAACAACATCAAATAATTAATTTTAACTAATATAAATTTATCCTAGCAATCCAAAAAGGGTGATATTTACTCACCTTGGTTTCTGATTTTGTTAATCATTCCAAATTAATTCCAGCTTGTATATTTCTCATCTACGTATCCAAACTCGTCTCATTTTTCATGATTTTTAGACCTCGTATGAATAGATTTTTTATTAATTACTATAACGAGATAATATAAATTTATTTAATAACTAAATTTTTTTAAAAAAATTTACCTTATAACCATTTAATTCTCTAATCGATTTCCTCTCTCTCCCCAAACACGTTTATAGAGCTCAACTTCCAAAATTCGACCACATCGTTAACGAACTCCAACCGAACAACCATCAAATATCCTAGCTGCCTAGCTTCAACATTCAGCAGCCGCCTCGACCTCCCTTCCTAATCGCATCCAGTCCCTCTGACCTTATGTTGCATAACTGTCGCACCTCCTAGAACTTCCTGGCCAACACTTCGTCGCATGCGTACGTGCGCAACTCCAGATTTTTTTTCAAAGCCTCCCTCTCTTGCAACCATGGCCATCGCCTAAAGCCACCCACTTCACCCACGAGATCCACATGCATGCAAGAAATCTACTTCACGCCGCCACCCCACGTCCATCTCTTCCAGATCGCGACTGTCTTCTTATCACATCGCCGCACCTCTGATGCCGCCGGCCCTTACCACCGATTCGCCATCAATCATGGCCTCCTCCAGCGCTTCCTAGCTCTGGTTACTGATGTTATTGCGGTCGCCTCCAATCGAACGACATTTAAGGAAGATTTTTTTTATTGAATGTGGATTTCCGAACTAACGGAGTTGAAAGGGGAAATAACATGATTTTCTTTTCGTTCATTCAAACTGATTGAAGGGGGAAAGGAAATGTCACATCTTTGAAAAGGAAAAAAGATGGCTTCATTTGCACACTGGTTCGAGAATTGACTTGATTTGATTATATATATTTTATTTTATCCCATATATCTCACACTACATATCTTAAAATTTGAACCCCTATGGAGGCATGCCACCTGGCGTTTATATTGTTATACCCCTACTCCGAACATAAGGAAAAGCTTTCGAGTCCTAATTTGATCGTATGGAGAAGATGGCTTTTTGAACCAATAATATTGAATTTTCGATATTAAATTCAACGCGTTTCTATCCCATACAATCAAACGATAATTCCAATCACTACGAAATTTGGAATCCGATGATAATACACTATTACGGACCCAATGGATCTATTTTTGTCAAATTCCGAGACTGTGCCCTGGATCGCTATTTTAACACATCGATTAAATTGACAATTTTCAAAATTTATGAAATCGCTCAAAATTTCAGTTTTAAAATCTTACCGACTAATTTCTAATTCAATTAAAACTTATACCAACATTAGAAATCTTTTAGATTCATAAACATCTCCAATTTCCAATTATTTAGCGATTTTCAATTATTAATTCAATAATTAAATTTATTCAGTAAATCACTATATTTGGAATCTAAATTCATTTTAAAATTTTCAATCAACATATTCATATTCAAAAGTCAAATAATATTCCAAATCCATATTTAAAACCACTTAAATATTCAAAATCAAACGACGAAAAATCAGAGTCGTCACAAAAACCAACTTCCTACCAACATTCATATCATCACAGCACTTCTCTAATACACTTCTACCAAGCCCTAGACACTTCGTTTCCCTCGCTCAAGTGCTCGACCAATCTTCCCTTGCCCCAAGACTTACAACTTGCTCCTCCAGTATCTTCAAGTGCTCACGGCCTCACCCATCTCCACCACCTTGGCTCTCGTCCCAAGGCTCCCATCTTCTTGCTTTCTTCCGAAAGGCTCGGCTTTTATGTGTTTGGGGTGTATGCTCTCAGCCGATGGGGAAACTAGTGGCGGTCATGTGTTTGAGGAGAGGAAAGGAGGTGATTAGCTTCTGTTTTGAGGAGCTCTGATCACTTTTGAATATGTTTATGCTTTTATTTCTTTTTGGAGATATTTTGGCATTACTTTTTCATGCCTTAGGAAATCATTGAACTAGCGTAGAATGAAGAAGAAGAAGTAGTAGTAGAAAGTGTGAGGAAATGTGAAAGATCGGTGCTATTTATAGCCAAAAATACAGAAATCTCCTACAGTACTTCACCTCCTTCCCACCACCTATGTGTACCCCCTCATTTCCATTATTTCACATGTTGGTGCCCCCCTCCCATGTGATATGATGATGGTATGCCCTTGGTTGACTTTGAGAAGACTTAAAGAGTTAGAATTGGAAAATATGTTGGATATTTTTGACAAATTTATAAATAACATATGTGTTTGTGTTCATGTTAGTGGATGCATTTGTATGTTATATATGTGCACATGACATAAAAACAAAGTTGCAACAACTTTTAAACAACTTTCGTTAGTCAAACCATTGAAAATCGGGGAACCGATTCTCGATCACATTTTTACTTTTTATTTAGTATACATATATTTATAAACAAAGTTTGAAAATAAATTTCCAGTTATTTTCAATTAATTAAAATGATCTTGTTTGAATTATAAAACCATTTAAATCAATATTAATAGTTATTTATAAAGATTGCTATTATATAGATAAAGCGATAATAATTTTCCTGTATTTTTTAAATTCAACATATATATCTTTATAAAACTATTGTAATTCATTTATTATTACTTTATAACTATTTAAAATGAATTATTATCATTTAAAAACAATTATTTGAATAATTATAATAATTATTAAATCATTAAATCTCAATCTAAATTCATAAATCAATTATTAAATATAAGGGCATCACTGATGATGTCATATATACCATTATTTTTCACAAAAATAAAATGTTAACCATAAAATATTAATAAGGATAAAGAAGGCCTTTCAGAAGGCTTCCGCATGAGTAAAGATTAGCAGGTAAAACCACCTTTCGATGGTGTGAAAGCGTTGTTCAATGCTAGTAAAGAAAAGCATGTGTAAGCTTCAAAGCAAGGCATCCGAAAGCATGAATGAAAGGTAGTTCTGACCAAAACGATAGGTACATCCCGCGAGGGCCAAAGGAAAGAATTACTAAGGCACAATGAAGCAGCTAGGTATAGAACCGCCAAGCATCTTCCGGTTGGGACAAAAGAATAGTTCAACAACCATTCATTATAAAAATTAAGATCCTTCCATAACCCTACCTCAAAACCTTTTTCCTAAGATAAAAAAGGTGGTTCCTCATGAAAAGATTCGCAAAAATTGTTCCGCGCTTAAGAGACTTCCGTAGGAAAGAAAGGCTATTGTGTTTGACTTAGCAGGAGAAGGCTCCGTAGGAGGGATGTGGAAACCAATGGAAGACCTTTCGCAAGAGATAATAAAAACATATGCAAATAGTACCTTCCATACTTACGGAAACTATAAGAGATTGCTTCCGTAGGCTGGCTCGTTTTTTCAAAAAAACCTTTCGATGAGATCAGTAGGAAGCTTCCGCATAGAAGAACAGATCATTCGACACAAAACAGCGCTAACCAAGCACTTCAAGGGACGACTTATAAACTTTCGACGGTGTCGAAAGGTCTCCTTCCACATCAAACAAGTTATCATTTTGAGCTAAAGAGTCAATGGATCAAAGTTACGGGTGCCAAATTCCTATCTTCTGATGAGAACGAAAGCATTCAGATATGTTCAAATAGTTATAAGCCAACTTTTCGACGTGGTCGAAAGGTCACCCTTTCACACCAAGCCGGAAGATGAATGAGAATCTAGCCTTTCGATGTGATCAGAATGGCTTCTACGAAAGGGAGCGAACCCGCACCTATAAATAAGACCTTAGGGGTCCGATTTTGGGGATCTAATTTTCCCATTCTGCTCTTATTCTACAACTTCTGATCCCGCTCACTACGTTCATAACCCTAATTTAGAAATCAAGCTAGGGATTTGCTTCTTATTAAACTTCATCATGAGAATATAAAGAGGATTATAGCTTGCGATCAATTTTGAATTTGGAGATGATCATGATTAGGCATTAATTCAACATTAACGGCCAATCATACATGATTATTTCTTATCTTCTACGTTCATTCTGAGTATATGTCATGGAACTATCATTGGATATTTCCACGAGTTTTATTTCCTCATATATTAAATTAATGGTTTCGGCCTCATAAGGTAAATACAACTTGTGATTCAATAAACATATGATGCCATATCCCTGATACGGTGCTATGACATATCATATCAACTCTTATTTTTATTTAACATGCTTGAATGATGCATACCTTTCGAAAGGGATTCAATTTGCCAAATAATCATCAAGAAGGTTTACTCTCTTGGAAGGGGTACCTTTCGAATATGTCCACCTTTAAACGGAAGAATGAATACCTTTCGAAAGGAAGAATTTGATCATGAATATAATGTTGCGATCTTGTCGGAACCTTAAAAAAAAAGCAAATTAAGCAGGTTCCGATGAGGTCGAGAGGGGTTTCGACTCTAGTACCTTTCTACCCATTAAACCCAGAAAATTCGTCAAAGGCCAAAAAGGGGTTTCGTCACTCATTTCTTTCGTCTATTATGAATTAGCGAAATACATGGGTTTCGCTGGAGACGAAAGAGGCTACGATAGAGATATTAAAGTTTACGATTTAATTCAAACTCAATATTCTCCAATCGATTTCATTAATAATTCTTCCTTTGCCTACTTTTGCATATTTTACTCAATAATCATACCAAGGGTTGAGATACCTAAATATGATAACCAATCAAAAGAACTAATATGGGTATTGACGATATTCATCGTTAACATTTTTGGCGCTAGAAGGAGGGCTCGAACCTCCGACATTTTTTTCTTAATACAACAAATTATGGAAACTTGTTTTGCTATAAGAAAATGAAATCGAAAGGCTTTCCTCCTAAAACGAAATGGTCGAACATGCAACTTCACTAGACGAAATGTTTCGCCGTCTTTCAAGCTTGGGAACAGGGAACAAGGGCAGTCTTCCGCACCAGCTCAACCAACTCCACCACTGGCACAAATCCAACTATCTCCGCAATTAGCTCCAGCTCGGTATTTTCAACCGGAAGATTATACTGCTAAAATCACACAACGTAGAGTGGCAAATGGCGGAGAGGAAGAATCTCCTAGATGAAGTTCTATCCCACAAGTCATCCATGAAAGCTGTCATAACAAGAGAGGAAATTGTATCTTCAACGAGAAACTTGAAAATCAACACTACTACCGCAAAAAGCTAAACTAACATTTCCTTGTCCAAGAAGAAGGATTGTCTTCCACTAAAGGCAAACTATTAAGGAAGGATCCAAAAGGTAGACAAGGACTGTTCTGCAAGCTCTACCTCAAATGGCTACAAACTAAATAAGAAAGACCACCTGAATAATGAAACTTACCTCGAAGACATGGCAGAGAAGGCCATGAAGGATCTGTTGAATATAAAGTGTAATATGACAACAGATAAGAGAGTAAATGATAATAAGAGGGTTTCCCCTTTCATTGATGAGATAACGTCAGCACCTATTCTCATGTTCACGCTACATACCCGTTTCCCTCAAAAAAAACCTATTCTTTCTCATGTGAAGGTCCCTACCGTGACGACCCAGAATTTTTAACAATTTAAATTGGAATATTTAATTGATTTTTAAATATTTAAAGGGTTAATTTTAATTTGAATTTAAGATATCAATATTTACTTAATAATTAAATGATTGAATTATATAGTTTAAATATTTAGTTTAATAATTGAAATTGGGTAAATTGTTGAATTTGAAATTTCTAAGCCTGTTTAGAATAATTTGTAGGCTTATAAATTTTTACAAGGATGATTCTGAAGATAATAGAATGAGTGAAATTCAATTTAAAGGTAATTTGTTCAATTTTAAAATATATCGTTTAAATTGAATTTAAAAATAGCCATCCGGGGCACAGTCTCAGAATTTGACGAAACCAGTTCCATTGGATCCGTAATAATTAGTTATTATCGGATTTCAATTTTCGCAGCCATCGGAGTTGTCGTTTGACCCTGGCAACTCGAAACGCGTAGAACTATTTTAATCGATTTAAATTAAAATTGATCGTTTTCTTCTGTAACTCGCGCATATGATTTAGCTTCCGAAACATGTTCCATTGAGTTCGGAATGCGAGTAAAACCTTATAATTTCCTAGTGGCATTTCTTAAGAGGAGTTCAAAATTTTAATTGGCGATTAACGAGAAGTTTTGAAATTTTATAATATAATTAAATTTAAAGTAATTAGCATTATATTTGTAACGACCCGTAAATTTTAACGGTTGTAGTGACGTATTTAATTGAAATTTTGTGCGAATTTAAACGATAAATTTTTTAAATATAAATTCAATATTTGGAATGCGTCCAGTCAAACATAGCAACCGTTAAATTTTCGTCAGAAAATATAAAAGTTTATTTCGCGCGTAAATTTATTTCAATTTAATCAGTTAAAAAGCGATGAAAAAAACGTTTTCAAAACCAAAATATTTTTACATAGAAAAATTCTAAACCATCTTCTGAGCAAGATATCAGTTGGTCATTTTTCCAAATTCGGACATATTTGGCTCCGTCGATCTTATTTTCCTACGATTTTCTTGCATTTTTCGCAGTAGAAAATTTGAAATTTTTATAATTAAATCGTACCATATGTATCTGCATACCGTTTTGATCGCCTCGCCATGCTGATCTCTGCGGTACATTCACTTCTGTGTATTCGTGTCCAAAATGCAGCGAAACCCGCGTATCGGATAATCGTATCGATAACCGTTTGCGACCATTGATTTTCCCAACGACTGTTCATTATTTATCTTCGTGTAATCCAATGGGCGCTACCTTTCCATATTTCCAAAAGAAAGGTTTAACTGTTAGCTCTTTTTCTTCTAATTGGTTTGAAGATATTAGTGCAAACAATATGTTTACGTGAAAAGCCACATACTCTTCCTATTCTTTTAGCCTGCCCATTCATTTTCACCCATACATTTGCCTCCCACCTTTGCCTACTAATCCACATTCGCATTCTCCCCCTTACAGCAAAATAGCCCATGCAAACTACATGCAATTCCTTCCCGCATCTGCTCAGGCCGAACCACTACCAAGCTCCGCCTCGGCCACCGTCCACCACTCTAGCCTCTCTCCGCCTTCCCGCAACCCGACCACGCCTCCGCTCGTGTTCCTCCAGCACCTAGGACGCGACCTCCTTCATCTCCTCCTGCCGTGCTCAACCCAGCATCCACCCTTCTTTTTCCGTGTCGTACTGAGTTCCTCTCCTCTGCATTTGTTTGGTTCAGTCACTTTGCGTTTCTCTTTCTTTGGCTGTGTACACGGTATATATATAACAGGTTATATATGCATGAAGTGTTTTAATGACTTTTATAGTATGTTCAATGTACTCGCACTATCTTATAATGTATTTACATGAAAAATGTTTAATGTATTTATTTTGTTTTTTTTAATAAAATTTAACGCAAGTTATATATATAAATAGGTCTCTGTTATATATGTAGTGGCATGATTATTTACGTATGATATTTGAAGTAAAATATTTGTTTTGGATTTTGAATTCATAGATTTAGTCTGTAATATATAGTACTACTTCGAGCTACATACATATTTATTCACTTATTTTCATTTATAATTTGCTTGTGTACAATCTGCACATATATGTGCTTTGTGAAGTCTGCAGCACTATTGTTCTTTGTATAAAAAAGGAACATACGTTTATTGATATCTTGGGTATTTATTTAGCTATATATTACTTGTTGATGTCTGTGTATTATCAGGTAAATAAATATCTCCGGTTACATTATGTAAAAAAAAAAAGAAGAAAAAAATAGTACGTCTATCGTACGCGAAACCATATGTTTACAGTATAAATGATTACAATATGAATGTTGCAGTTTTATATATATTACGCGTATTAAGCTTATATTAGTTTTATAATACATTGTCTATATTATATGTTATTTTCTCTTATAACTGGCTATATATATTTAACAATTTTGATACATTGTCAGTTGATTTTTATAAATATATATATTATAGAAATAATGATTTTAAAGAAATATAGATATATGCGTTTTAAACATTATATTTGATTTGAGAAATGTATAGAGATATAACTTGCATTTCGTTTAATTTATATCAAACTGATTTGATTTGTTTACATTTATTTCTGTAATCAGCATTTTCCGTCGAACTCGAATCCATCTTGCTTTGCTTCAAAACTCGTGCTTGGATCCGTAACTTATCTCATTCCATTCATCTCTCTAGCCTCGAAAGGTGAGCAATCACTCACGATTAATATTCTTTTATTTATTAAATCTGATTTCAATTGGAACGACAATTGAAATATACTGCTGTTATTTATTGCACTGTTGTTTATATATCAGTTCACCTTTGACATCTGACACCGTTATCTGTTATGTATGCAATAATAAATCCAGTTTGGTTGATAATTGATTGATTGTTTGTTATTTATATTGGATGTTAAATTGAAATGTATAAAGTGATAAATATTATGAAAATTGAATTTGACGTAGGATAGTTTTAAAATTTTGAATTGGCATATGTGTTGTATTTTCTTAGTTAAATTTGGGTAATACGGCCTTTAAATGTTAAAATAATTGACACGTAGGATTTGATTAATTATACCTTGAACCATTGAATGTATGTTGTTTAAATTGATGAAACTGGAATTGAAATTGAACGACAAGTGAAAAACCGTAATGTAATAATCTTTAATCTACATGAAATAATAGTGTAGATTCTAGAAATAATTATATTAATTTGCACAAACAACAATGCGAATTAATACGATTATTTCGGGATTATTTGAATTGATTATTGGATTGTTATTGATTGTTGTTATTGCTTGTTTATTTACTTTGACACCATCCCAGTTATCACACTGCAAGTTCCCTTTGTTATGTTTTGATTTTTGAATTGAATTGGAATCGGGTTGACATGATAAATACCCAAAATGAACTTGACTTAGGATAGAGAATTAAATAAACCTGATTGGTCAATGATTTGAAATAAAATAATGATTTTATTTGAATAATAAGGTTTTGAAATAAAATTGAAACGTAAATTTTGATAAAAGGAAAATGTTAATATTGAAATCTGAAACAAATATTAATGTAATAACTGATGAAAGAACGTTGTTTTGAAATGAATTATTTAACAATTAAATTTGGAATTATTCATTGAGTTAAGTTTGAAATGATTTAACAATAAAGTTTGAATTTATAATAAAGTTTGAAATTTAGGTTTGAAATTATTAATAATTAAGATTGAAATTATTTAATAATTGAATAAGATTGAATTAATTGATAATTAAAAAAAATTGAATTCTTTGATAAGAAAATTGAACTTTTGAATAAGTGAATTTGAACTTCGTTAATAAATGAGATTGAGTTTCTTTATTTATTAAAGTTTGGGAAAATTATTTAAGTAAGTTAATAAGCGAGATTGAAACTTCTCGATTATGTGAAATTTAATTCTTTATTAATTGAGTTTGAAATTTGTAACGAAGTCAATAAATAAGTGAAAATAGAATTTCTTTAACAAGAAATAAAATGTGATTTATTGAAATAAATGAGATTTATTGAAATTAACGTAAGACTTGGAATTTAAAGAATTGATTTGACGAATTTGATTTATTTCAATTTGATGTTGTGATATAATGAAGTTGAACATAAGTAATTGATTTAAATGAATTGCAATTTAAATAGTAGTTGTTTTGAATGACAAATTTACTTAATGAATATGGAATGAAATCGATAAATGAATTTAAATTGATTTGAATGAAAATTAAACAATTTAAATGATTTCGGAATGAAACTTATATATGAACTTGAATTAATATTTGAATTGTTTAAATAAAAGTCGAAATTGAATTGTAAGATTTTGAATTGGTAATTTGGAAGTTTTGAAACGTAAACTTTGGAAATTGATTTAGAAAGACAAACGAAATGTTGATTTATGAATTGAAATTGAAATTGAATTTGATTTGGTTTTTTTTTTGAAATTTACTAAACGACCAATCGGTGTAATAATTACGAAAGTTATTAAAGAAACCGAAATCGGTTATGGACATACTCTCTGTCTAAATCGAAAACCACTTTAACAACTATACGCGGAGTTGTGGTCCAGAATGAAGTGGTTGGAATGATGTACGTGATGACTGAAGAAAGAGAACGACAATGGATAGCCTTGACACTTGTGTCAAATTGGAAATGACTAAAATCAGGAGCCGTGCCGGGCCAAATGGGGTTAGCCACCTCGAGCGAACACACTTCTTCGTAACTACTACTCATTACTTGTGATTGATTGGTGCACCCTCGGAATTTCAGGAGTGTTGTTTCGTGGTGTTGCGATCGCTGTGGCGATGCGTTCTCACCAGTCCGGATCAGGCGAACGGTAGTTTCACTACCTTGGGTATTGCCTCATGTGCCTTGTCATACTTGTATCCCTTATACGCGACCACTACGAATTTGTTTTGTGTTATACCTATGGAGTACTCCCTGATATCCCACCAGTTTACGGTGGAGTTTACAGTGCTGTATAGACTATGACATTTATATAAAATGTGTTAAGGGGGATAATGGTAACGCCTTAACACTATTTTGATACTTTATATTACTGTTAGACATTATCTATTTAGCGTACACTACTACATAGTAGATAGTTTAACGGATCCTTAGAGGATGGTGATTCAAACATCCTTTGAGTTACTTGTATTTCGATTGCTTTTCACTTAAGTTGGATTTATTGATATGAGAATATTAATCCTGACTCGAGTGTTTTGTATTTTGCTTTACGCTCGGGTCAGACTGAGTGGTTCAGCTTTCGAGACTCACCTTTGGAGTTGGAGCTTTGCTTGAAGATCCAGCCATCTATTCTGCTTTCAGTATTCGATGATTCCAGTGATGTATTCTGATTTGTATTTGATGTATCGTATTTCTCTTCTGTTATAAACTCTGATGTATCTTATATATTTATATAGTAGCTTCATGAACTACTATCTCTTTTACTTCCGCTGCATATTACTACTCTGTGTTTGTGATTCTGTGATTATTTATTTACTGTATATCCGAGTTTTGTCAAATTTTAAATTAACAATTCGGTATTTTGAATCATTCAAGTCCGACATGTGGGATGCGAATAGTCCAAAATAGCGGGTCGTTACAGTTGGTATCAGAGCTTTTGGTAGCTCTAGGCAAACTTAGCATATAGGGTAAATGTATTTACAGAATCACTTCCACTCGAGTTTCAATCTCTTCCTTTTAACTCAAATTCCATTGAATTTTGGAACGTTCTCTGCGGTTTCAAAAATTCATTCATATCCCTCACTATTTATCTTCTTTTGATTCTAGAGTACCCCATAACTCCACTTCGAATGATCTTTATAGTAAGTAGGCGGTCTCGCCAATCCCAAATTTACCTGTAAACGGGTGAAACTCTTTTACAATAGTCATTGATTTACCGGAGATTTCTGAATCCTCGGTTTACGATGCTATCTATTTCCTGCTAGGTCTGAATTCTATTTCTCGAGATCGAATGTTGATTTACCTCGGAATTCAGCATTGATCTTATTCTTGAAGTTACGGTCGACCCGGTTAAGGTTGCCCGTGAAATAAATAAGCTTATCCATCTCCCGATTTTGTTAATTGAATTATCTTATCTTCTGTTTCGAACTTATTATCGAATCAAAATTCTCTTTGATTCGATCTCCATCAAATTTGAATCTCTATACTTATTTTGAAATCCATCCTTGTATCGTCAAGCGAGGAAGTGTATTTGAAAATTAATATTAAAAATGTTTTATATACATTGTGTTGTTTGAGTTGTTGATGTTGATTTGGATTTTCGATGGATTCGTCTGATCAACGCAATCGATAGGATTTCCAAAACACTTGAACAGAGCAAACTGACACAATAGTATTTTCGAATTTAGTGAATAAAATAGTTTTGTATTATTATATTTTATATAAGTATAAAGTCCTGAAATTAAATTGTTAATGAATTTGTTGCCAGAAATAATAATATTTGATTTTCAATTATTGTTTCGTAAACCGTTGTCCATTGCGTAAAAATGAATTTATAAAACTTGTTTATAATTTGATTTGGAATTTAAACGAATTTAAATCAAGAATTTGAGAATTTAATTTCTGATGATTTCAATGTTGATTTGAAAGTTTTTAAGCGTATAGTATTTAAAATATTTTCAAATAGAAATCATTTCAAGAATTTATAATGTTTAAATCAGCGCTCTTCTCTTTGTCGCTGGAAAATAATTTCGGTGATGACGGCCGCATCATCGACATTCATTTTCGAGTTTCGAAGTGGAGAGACTATTCTGTAGCTTTGCTACGGTTTGTTTTGAAAATAATTTGATTTGAAATTTCTTAAAAAAATGATTTGATTTGTAATATATATATCGATATATGATTTAAATCTGATTTGATATTATATATATTATTTATCTCTAAATAAATTTGAAGTTACTCGAAAATTTAGTTCTTAAATTTATTATTAAGGATAATTTAAATTATAAATTGGAATCGAAATTTTGAATAAAAATTAAGCCTGAATAATTGAATTAGAAATTTTTATTTGGATTATACTCAATTGCATTCAATATAACTTGCCTAAATATTCAAAAGTCAACCATGTAATTAAATATTATACAATATAAATGATATCAAAGGAAATATTTTTAAATAAATTTGAGTGGTTATAATAAATGTGAACATACTTAATATATATGTGATAGTATATTAAGTAGACTAAATTAGTAATACTTTGAAATAAAAATAAAAAGAATTAAGTTTGTCGAATAAATTATGATTATAATAAATGACTATTCAAATTTATGATCTTTGGAATTGTTAATTTAAGATAATTGGATAATGTACAATATAAAATTTTCTTTATAAATAAGACGTGAGTGCGTATAATAAATGTTATTCGCTTAAATTTTAATTATAAAATGTTTATGGAGATAAATTGAATAATAAGTTATATAATAGGTATGATTAATAGATGAAAAATTTATGTTGAAAGTTAATAAATTGAGTTAAATCAACGTAAGTGAGTATTTTGAATTAATTGAATTTGAATTCAATTTCATTTGAAGAAACCTTTTGTACCTAACATTAATAAATGTGAAATCAAATCAATTTAATGAAAATCTTGAATTTAAAAAAACAAAATTGCTGAATATAAATTTATTTAAATTGGAATTTATATGGTTTTAATTAATTGTTTATTATGTAATTCAAGTCTATTTTCTTTTGGTTATTTCTATTCTCATACCTCTTTCCTTTTCGGGGACGAAAAGTTTTGAGTGGGGGAGAGTGTAACGACCCGTAAATTTTAACGGTTGTAGTGACGTATTTAATTGAAATTTTATGCGAATTTAAACGATAAAATTTTGAAATATAAATTTAATATTTGGAATGCGTCCAGTTAAACATAGCAACCGGTAAATTTTCGTCAGAAAATATAAAAGTTTATTTCGCGCGTAAATTTATTTCAATTTAATCAGTTAAAAAGCGATGAAAATAAAACGTTTTCAAAACCAAAATATTTTTACATAGAAAAGTTCTACACCATCTTCTGAGCAAGATATCAGTTGGGCATTTTTTCAAATTCGGACATCTTTGGCTCCGTCGATCTTATTTTCCTGCGATTTTCTTGCATTTTCCACAGTAGAAAATTTGAAATTTTTATAATTAAATCATACCATATGTATCTGCATACCGTTTTGATCGCTTCGCCATGCTGATCTCTGCGGTATATTCACTTCTGTGTATTGGTGTCCGAAATGCAGTGAAACCCGCGTATCGGATAATCGTATCGGTAACCGTTTGCGGCCATTGATTTTCCCAACGACTGTTCATTTATTTATCTTCGTGTAATCCAATGGGCGCTACCTTTCCATATTTCCAAAAGAAAGGTTTAACTGTTAGCTCTTTTTCTTCTAACTGGTTTGAAGATATTAGTGCAAACAATATGTTTACGTGAAAAGCCACATCCTCTTCCTATTCTTTTAGCCTGCCCATTCATTTTCACCCATACATTTGCCTCCCACCTTTGCCTACTAATCCACATTCGCATTCTCCCCCTTACAGCAAAATAGCCCATGCAAACTACATGCAATTCCTTCCCGCATCTGCTCAGGCCGAACCACTACCAAGCTCCGCCCCGGCCACCGTCCACCACTCTAGCCTCTCTCCGCCTTCCCGCAACCCGACCACGCCTCCGCTCGTGTTCCTCCAGCACCTAGGACTCGGCCTCCTTCATCTCCTCCTGCCGTGCTCAACCCAGCATCCACCCTTCCTTTTCCGTGTCGTACCGAGTTCCTCTCCCCTGCATTCGTTTGGTTCAGTCACCTTGCGTTTCTCTTTCTTTGGCTGTGTACACGGTATATATATAACAGGCTATATATGCATGAAGTGTTTTAATGACTTTTATAGTATGTTCAATGTACTCGCACTATCTTATAATGTATTTACATGAAAAATGTTTAATGTATTTATTTTGTTTTTTTTAATAAAATTTAACGCAAGTTATATATATAAATAGGTCTCTGTTATATATGTAGTGGCATGATTATTTACGTATGATATTTGAAAGTAAAATATTTGTTTTGGATTTTGAATTCATAGATTTAGTCTGTAATATATAGTACTACTTCGAGCTACATACATATTTATTCACTTATTTTCATTTATAATTTGCTTGTGTACAATCTGCACATATATGTGATTTGTGAAGTCTGCAGCACTATTGTTCTTTGTATAAAAAAGGAACATACCTATATTGATATCTTGGGTATTTATTTAGTTATATATTACTTGTTTATGTCTGTGTATTATCAGGTAAATAAATATCTCCGGTTACATTATGTAAAAAAAAAAAGAAGAAAAAAATAGTACGTCTATCGTAAGCGAAACCATATGTTTACAGTATAAATGATTACAATATGAATGTTGCAGTTTTATATATATTATGCGTATTAAGCTTATGTTAGTTTTATAATACATTGTCTATATTATATGTTATTTTCTCTTATAACTGGCTATATATATTGTGACGCCCCACCTCTATGCTCACAATAACAAAGAGTATTAAAGAAAATACTGTCTGTTATCACGAAGAATAAGGCTGGATAGGAGCGGCCATCTGTAGTTAGGCCTTACACTAGTATTGGTTATTTCGATAGGAGTGGTATATATTTATTTTTCATCTCTTATTTATTTACTCCCATCGACCTACCCAATTTCCAGTATAAAACTAACTACGATGGTTCATAATAGTTTAGGACAATAAATATAATAATAACACAGATAATATAAATGTGGAACACAGATAAACAAAAAGTCTCATATATATAATAACTGATGTCAGTTACAATACATTTGATACAGTACATATGATACAACTACAACTGTCGACTCCGGAAGTTACATATACAAGTACATTATCGTGAATAATATACATGAACATACAACATCCTATACCAATACAACGACTACTCTATGTGACTACGACTACTCCCAGAAGATATGAAAAGGCTTTATAGCTCAAGCAGCAACCCATAGCTAAAATTCTACAACCTGTAAATACTTGGTCTGACCTGAGTATTAAATTCAAAAGAAAATAATACACGGGTCAGTCTAATTCAAACTCAGTTATTAGTGCACAGAAGCAATAATAATTAAACCATGAATAGATGACAGTCATAATAATTCACGTCTATCCGACCCTTTTTTTTAAAAGAAATCGGATAACGGTGAATATAACACGTAATAGTGTTAAACAGCAAATCAGCAGATTTAAATCATCAACAAAGACAAATGAAAAGAATATCGATGAAGATAATTTAGAGAACATCCGAATTGCCTAAACGAAAATTAACAACAAAATTTAATTATTTAAATAATTAGAAACTCATAATCTAATTATCTGAAAGATAATTAGACAACAACAAAATGATCAAATCAACAAATCAAGTGAAATCAATCAATATAAAACGTCAGATTCTGTATTGGCTGCAGTGCACGCACGTATGCACTACCTCGCCAATACAGTGATGAAATACACAAAAGCTCAATAAAAGCTCACAATCGAGCACAAGGTCAAACCCAGAATCAGGTTCAACTCACTTTACAGAAGCAAATACAAAGCAAATGTCACAATGAAACTACAATTGCAAACAGGTACAAAGACAAAGATAATGCACATGTCAACAACACATAAATATGTGAATAAGTGATACAACAGTTCAGTGATCCAAAAGCAACCGAAGATTCAAACATCAATGCCGGGCCTCAATGGTCATAGCAGAATGGCAATGGACAATGTGTACATATATACACATGACAGTGAAATAGATCAGAGTGGGTAGTGACAACATACATGTCGACCAGGCTGCATATTGAAGAAAATATGCAAAGCAAGCAGCCTAAGTCGAGACAAAAATCAAGTTCACAAGTAGCAAGTGAAGATGACAACAGTGGTGCAGCAATATGCGTATAGGATCACATATATATGCAACAGTGAAATGAAGTGGATAGCATGTTTCAAGCAACAGTAAAATGAATGGGACAATGCCATCAAAATGAAACTCATAACTCCATGCCTCGAGTACAATTAAGGAAGCCCAGATATAATGCAGCAGTGGAACAACAAGTTACAACGGACCCAGATTGGCAACACATGAATTGTGCACGCAATCTAAACATCAATTGTTCAAAAACCCAAAACAGTGATGATGAAAGGATAACAACATGAATGAACCAGCCCACTTAGATTACAAATTCAATTATGCACTAAGCAAGTGGAGCAGCCAGTTCAAACATATATCGGAGAACTTATGCAAGGGTCAAGTAAGTGATATATATGTCAACAATCCAATGGATGCAACTGATGTATGGTGCTGCACAAACAAGGCTAAGGCACAGTGCCATCAGGTTGTAGACATATTATAGTGAAGACAACTGCATAACATTCTCATGTGATATAAAGGTGACAACCAGTAATCTAGTACAGATTCAGGTTATACAAACAAAAACTCAAACTACATAATCCACTGCAATTGTCACAAAGACCAACAAAGGAAGATAAATCAGAATACAAGGAGCACTACTGTGTTTAAACAAGTGATGTCAGGTGAACATCAAAATGTAGTGTGGATGGTGCAACTCAACATAACAACGGCTAACAGAAGGAAGTCGAGACTAGCCAATGCTAACATGAGGTGCAATAAACTCAACATGTCAACAAGGCAACATAAAATTCCAGAACCAAAATACAATTTCAATCAGCACAAAAAAAAATTCAAACATCACTACAACATGACAGTAAGCAGTACCCCAAAACCACCGAACGAAACAAGTCGATGCGAACATTCATGAATGCACAGATATGACTTAAAATAACAAACCTCACTAACCAGAGTTCAATTGTCAGAGTGATAAAAATCACGCATTTAATGTAATTGAAATAGCAAGCTTCACATAAATCAAATTTATCGACTCAAGGTCGAAGCAAAACATCGCAAATTTCCAGATGAACACAAGCATCAGACCGAAGTCAAAAGGAAAGTCAAGCCGTAATGGCTAAGGAGTTCAAACATCTCAAAATCATCAAAGCCATATACATGAATCAGTCAAAAATCGCAAGTTTCATTTTATATGAATTTGATTAAAACCGAGAAAACAACCACATCAAAGCAACTGCAAAGAACTCGAGTGAATTAAAACCATCAGCGATGCAACCAAATCAAACGAAAAGCAAAATACTAAGTTAAACTAGATGTGAGTGAAAATTTTAAAATCACTCACCTCGATTTCTAATTTGACCTAATTAGAGGCGGCCCCAAGCAGATGAAGAGGGCACGAGAAGAACGAAGCCTCAATTTTTACTAACTCAAAATTTTGAAACGAACGGGGGAGAACGAACGAGAAGATTAAAATCAAGTCGCCATTTTTATTTTCTTTCGATCGTTTAACTCTAGGGTTTTCGAATAAAAATAAAATAAAAGGGGGACGGGTAAATGGTTGAGGTAACACGGCAAGAACAAAGAAAACAATGGGCCAAGATTTTTAAAGTCCGTATACTCTTTTAACAAAATTGTAAAAGAATTTCTACTGATTAAAAACTTCCATCAGTAGTCAACAACCAGATTTGATTGTCTAGCGACGATATTAATCAATACAAAAAATCCGGGTTGTTACAGACTCTCCTCCTTATAGAAATTGCGTCCCCGCAATTTTCATAATTAAAGTCGTCACTAACAATTATTTTTCTAACATAAACTGGTTAAGCTAGAAAAATAAAGGTAGAGAATTCAAATGCCAAAGAAATCTTTTAATTTCAATAAAAGAAATTCATAATTTTCAACAAAATCTAACTATCAAATAGATAATCAAAAAACAACTAAAGTGGATAAATGCAATTATCAGCAATATTCAATTATCAATAAGATAATTAGAATATAGAAATCACAAAACAGCTATATCTAATTATCGACAAAGAAAATAAGGAAACTCAAATCACAAATCACAAATCACAAAACCGCAAATATGTAGTTACCTAAACGGTAATCAGAAAACAACAAACATTTAATTGTCAAAAACGATAATTAGAATTCTCAAATCAACAAATATTCAATTATCTCAAGCGATAATCAAATCTCAAATTAGCAAATATTCAATTATCAAAAACGATAATCGAATTTCAAGTCAACAAATATTCAATTATCTCAAGCGATAATCAAATCTCAAATCAACAAATATCTAACTATAAAAACGATAATCAGAATCAATAAATATCTAATTATCAAAAACGATAATTAAAACTCATATCAACAAATATTCGATTATCAAAAACGATAATCAAAATCAACAAATATCCGATTATCAAAAACGATAATCAAAACTCATATCAACAAATATTCGATTATCAAAAACGATAATCAAATCAACAAATATCCGATTATCAAAAACGATAATCAGAACTCATATCAACAAATATTCGATTATCAAAAACGATAATAAAATCAACAAATATCCGATTATCAAAAACGATAATCAGAACTCATATCAACAAATATTAGATTATCAAAAACGATAATCAAAATCAACAAATATCCGATTATCAAAAACGATAATCAAAACTCATATCAACAAATATTCAATTATCAAAAACGATAATCAAATCAACAAATATCCGATTATCAAAAACGATAATCAGAACTCATATCAACAAATATTCGATTATCAAAAACGATAATCAAATCAACAGATATCTAATTATCACAAGCGATAATTAGAACTCAGATCAACAAATATCCAATTACCTGCAGATAATTGGAAACAACAAATATCTAGAAATCAATAAAGATACTCTAGAAAATCAACATAAAAGGTTGGATTGATCCCATCAGATGGGGAGTTTGAGCTACGCCGCACGTGCATCTCAGAGTGGCCGAAGCCTACCAAGTACTCAACATAATTTTTGGTGCCCATCAGATTGACCCGAAGGTCCGCAGAGTGACCCGAAGGTCTAGTACTGGTATTTGACCCGAAGGTCCAGCAGAGTGGCCCGAAAGCCCAACAAATGACCCGGAGGTCCAACAGAGTGGCTCGAAAGCCAAATAAAATCATCAGATATTCAATTAACGAGTCCGGAATTAACCGAAAAAGCAAACGCACATGTCCCATACCACGTGTTTTACTAAATCGTTTGATTCTCTTCATCGTTTCCTTGAACGTGCAAAATTGTGTATTTCAAAAATAACATTTCACATTCTCAAACGGACAAGTCCGGAATTAAGCGAATCAGTAAAAGAAAGGGGTCGTAGTCCTCGATTTTTCTGAAACATTTAAATCACTTTCTCATTCTTTTGAAAGCGCAAAATGCAAAAATTCTGAAAACAATTTTATTTATTTTATAAAAGTAATAATTTACATTTTCAAACGAATAAGTCCGGAATTAAGTGAATCAGTAAAAGAAAGGGTTCATAGTCCTCGATTTTGCTGAATCATTTAAATCTCTTTCTCATTCTTTTGAAAATGTAAACTGAAAAATTTTGAAATTTTTTTTTATTTTAAAACGCTTTTTATAATCACGTGATTAAATCTGCAACATAAGTAGCAACTTCAACAAAGAAATGGTACTTCTCAAAACAATATAAAACTAATTCTCAAAATCTGCATTGCGGGATAACCGCTTGAAAATCCACTTTAAAATTTGACGGTTACTGAAGTCAAAGTGACAGTAAATTTTAAACGTCAAAATCTCATCAAAATAATCCGCATCAAAATAAAATACCAGTGAATTTTCATTCATTCAAAAACGTCAACAAAACACCGCGCTTAAAAAATATAGCATTGGTGTAAAACTCCCGTTATAATAATAACGGCAACAAAATACGTTTCATAACCAAGCATCGGTTCAACGTAAAATTAGTGCAGTAACGTGCAACTCAAATTTGCACGTACACTACAAAATGAACAAAGAAATCATTCAATTATATCTTCAATGAAGATATTTTAAATCAGCAAAAATCTAATCAGCATGCGATTAGCATTAAAGAAAACCAGTATAAATTTTCAACAAATCAAAACCACTGGTTAAACAACATAATGAATTAAATTCATTTTCATATTTTGATTTCTAAATCAAAATAATTATCAGCTGTACTCAGCGAAGCAGTCTTACTGTTTCCGCTACGCACTCTGATAACAGAACACAAATCAATCGAATCATCAAAGTACAATTTCACTTTTATTTTTAAATAAAGCTATTTAAAAAAATTCATCATAATTTCAAAACTTTAGTTTTGAATCAATGCACATATAAAACATCGACAATTAGTTGTAACACATGTTCAATCTAAGTTATGTTTTATATTATGTCCATAAACCCCAAGCTCTGATACCAATTGTGACGCCCCACCTCTATGCTCACAATAACAAAGAGTATTAAAGAAAATACCGTCTGTTATCACGAAGAATAAGGCTGGATAGGAGCGGCCATCCGTAGTTAGGCCTTACACTAGTATTGGTTATTTCGATAGGAGTGGTATATATTTATTTTTCATCTCTTATTTATTTACTCCCATCGACCTACCTAATTTCCAGTATAAAACTAACTACGATGGTTCATAATAGTTTAGGACAATAAATATAATAATAACACAGATAATATAAATGTGGAACACAGATAAACAAAAAGTCTCATATATATAATAACTAATGCCAGTTACTATACATTTGATACAGTACATATGATACAACTACAACTGTCGACTCCGGAAGTTACATATACAAGTACATTATCGTGAATAATATACATGAATATACAACATCCTATACCAATACAACGACTACTCTATGTGACTACGACTACTCCCAAAAGATATGAAAAGGCTTTATAGCTCAAGCAGCAACCCATAGCTAAAATTCTACAACCTGTAAATACTCGGTCTGACGCGGGTATTAAATTCAAAAGAAAATCATACACGGGTCAGTCTAATTCAAACTCAGTTATCAGTGCACAGAAGCAATAATAATTAAACAATGAATAGATGACAGTCATAATAATTCACGTATATCCGACCCTTTTTTTTTTAAAAGAAATCGGATAACGGTGAATATAACACGTAATAGTGTTAAACAGCAAATCAGCAGATTTAAATCATCAACAAAGACAAATGAAAAGAATATCGATGAAGATAATTTAGAGAATATCCGAATTGCCTAAACGAAAATTAACAACAAAATCTAATTATTTAAATAATTAGAAACTCATAATCTAATTGTCTGAAGGATAATTAGACAACAACAACATCATCAAATCAACAAATCAAGTGAAATCAATCAATATAAAACGTCAGATTCAGTATTGGCTGCAGTGCACGCACGCATGTGCTGCCTCGCCAATACAGTGATGAAATACACAAAAGCCCAATAAAAGCTCACAATCGAGCACAAGGTCAAACCCAGAATCAGGTTCAACTCACTGTACAGAAGCAAATACAAAGCAAATGTCACAATGAAACTACAATTTCAAACAGGTACAAAGACAAAGATAACGCACATGTCAACAGCACATAAATATGTGAATAAGTGATACAACAGTTCAGTGATCCAAAAGCAACCGAAGATTCAAACATCAATGCCGCTGCCTCAATGGTCATAGCAGAATGGCAATGGACAATGTGTACATATATACACATGACAGTGAAATAGATCAGAGTGGGTAGTGACAACATACATGTCGACCAGGCTGCATATTGAAGAAAATATGCAAAGCAAGCAGCCTAAGTCGAGACAAAAATCAAGTTCACAAGTAGCAAGTGAAGATGACAACAGTGGTGCAGCAATATGCGTATAGGATCACACATATATGCAACAGTGAAATGAAGTGGATAGCATGTTTCAAGCGACAGTAAAATGAATGGGACAGTGCCATCAAAATGAAACTCATAACTCCATGCCTTGAGTACAATTGAGGAAGCCCAGATATAATGCAGCAGTGGAACAACAAGTTACAACGGACCCAGATTGGCAACACATGAATTGTGCACGCAATCTAAACATCAATTGTTCAAAAACCCAAAACAGTGATGATGAAAGGATAACAACATGAATGAACCAGCCCACTTAGACTACAAATTCAATTATGCACTAAGCAAGTGGAGCAGCCAGTTCAAACATATATCGGAGAACTTATGCAAGGGTCAAGTAAGTGATATATATGCCAACAATCCAATGGATGCAACTGATGTATGGTGCTGCACAAACAAGGCTAAGGCACAGTGCCATCAGGTTGTAGACATATTACAGTGAAGACAACTGCATAACATTCTCATGTGATATAAAGGTGACAACCAGTAATCTAGTACAGATTCAGGTTATACAAACAAAAACTCAAACTACATAATCCACTGCAATTGTCACAAAGACCAACAAAGGCAGATAAATCAGAATACAAGGAGCACTACTGTGTTTAAACAAGTGATGTCAGGTGAACATCAAAATGTAGTGTGGATGGTGCAACTCAACATAACAACGGCTACCAGAAGGAAGTCGAGACTAGCCAATGCTAACATGAGGTGCAATAAACTCAACATGTCAACAAGGCAACATAAAATTCTAGAACCAAAATACAATTTCAATCAGCACAAAAAAAAACAATTCAAGCATCACTACAACATGACAGTAAGCAGTACCCCAAAACCACCGAACGAAACAAGTCGATGCGAACATTCATGAATGCACAGATATGACTTAAAATAACAAACCTCACTAACCAGAGTTCAATTGTCAGAGTGATAAAAATCACGCATTTAAAGTAATTGAAATAGCAAGCTTCACATAAATCAAATTTATCGACTCAAGGTCGAAGCAAAACATCGCAAATTTCCAGATGAACACAAGCATCAGACCGAAGTCAAAAGGAAAGTCAAGCCGTAATGGCTAAGGAGTTCAAACATCTCAAAATCATCAAAGCCATATACATGAATCAGTCAAAAATCGCAAGTTTCATTTTATATGAATTTGATTAAAACCGAGAAAACAACCACATCAAAGCAACTGCAAAGAACTCGAGTGAATTAAAACCATCAGCGATGCAACCAAATCAAACGCAAAGCAAAATACTAAGTTAAACTAGATGTGAGTGAAAATTTTAAAATCACTCACCTCGATTTCTAATTTGACCTAATTAGAGGCGGCCCCAAGCAGATGAAGAGGACATGAGAAGAACGAAGCCTCAATTTTTACTAACTCAAATTTTTGAAACGAACGGGGGAGAACGAACGAGAAGATTGAAATCAAGTCGCCATTTTTATTTTCTTTCGATCGTTTAACTCTAGGGTTTTCGAATAAAAATAAAATAAAAGGGGGACGGGTAAATGGTTGAGGTAACACGGCAACAACTAAGAAAACAATGGGCCAAGATTTTTAAAGTCCGTATACTCTTTTAACAAAATTGTAAAAGAATTTCTACTGATTAAAAACTTCCATCAGTAATCAACAACCAGATTTCATCGTCTAGCGACGATATTAATCAATACAAAAAATCCGGGTTGTTACATATATTTAACAATTTTGATACATTGTCAGTTGATTTTTATAAATATATATATTATAGAAATATTGATTTTAAAGAAATATAGATATATGCGTTTTAAACATTATATTTGATTTGAGAAATGTATAGAGATATAACTTGCATTTCGTTTAATTTATATCAAACTGATTTGATTTGTTTACATTTATTTCTGTAATCGGCATTTTCCGTCGAACTCGAATCCATCTTGCTTTGCTTCAAAACTCGTGCTTGGATCCGTAACTTATCTCATTACATTCATCTCTCTAGCCTCGAAAGGTGAGCAATCACTCACGATTAATATTCTTTTATTTATTAAATATGATTTCAATTGGAACGACAATTGAAATATACTGCTGTTATTTATTGCACTGTTATTTATGTATCAGTTCACCTTTGACATCTGACACCGTTATCTGTTATGTATGCAATAATAAATCCAGTTTGGTTGATAATTGATTGATTGTTTGTTATTTATATTGGATGTTAAATTGAAATGTATAAAGTGATAAATATTATGAAAATTGAATTTGACGTAGGATAGTTTTAAAATTTTGAATTGACATATGTGTTGTATCTTCTTAGTTAAATTTGTGTAATACGGCCTTTAAATGTTAAAATAATTGACATGTAGGATTTGATTAATTATACCTTGAACCATTGAATGTATGTTGTTTAAATTGATGAAACTGGAATTGAAATTGAACGACAAGTGAAAAACCGTAATGTAATAATCTTTAATCTACATGAAATAATAGTGTAGATTCTAGAAATAATTATATTAATTTGCACAAACAACAATGCGAATTAATACGATTATTTCGGAATTATTTGAATTGATTATTGGATTGTTATTGATTGTTGTTATTGCTTGTTTATTTACTTTGACACCATCCCAGTTATCACACTGCAAGTTCCCTTTGTTATGTTTTGATTTTTGAATTGAATTGGAATTGGGTTGAAATGATAAATACCCAAAATGAACTTGACTTAGGATAGAGAATTAAATAAACCCGATTGGTCAATGATTTGAAATAAAATAATGATTTTATTTGAATAATAAGGTTTTGAAATAAAATTGAAACGTAAATTTTGATAAAAGGAAAATGTTAATATTGAAATCTGAAACAAATATTAATGTAATAACTGATGAAAGAACGTTGTTTTGAAATGAATTATTTAACAATTAAATTTGGAATTATTCATTGAATTAAGTTTGAAATGATTTAACAATAAAGTTTGAAATTTAGGTTTGAAATTATTAATAATTAAGATTGAAATTATTTAATAATTGAATAAGATTGAATTAATTGATAATTAAAAAAAATTGAATTCTTTGATAAGAAAATTGAACTTTTGAATAAGTGAATTTGAACTTCGTTAATAAATGAGATTGAGTTTCTTTATTTATTAAAGTTTGGGAAAATTATTTAAGTAAGTTAATAAGCGAAATTGAAACTTCTCGATTATGTGAAATTTAATTCTTTATTAATTGAGTTTGAAATTTGTAACGAAGTCAATAAATAAGTGAAAATAGAATTTCTTTAACAAAAAATAAAATGTGATTTATTGAAATAAATGAGATTTATTGAAATTAACGTAAGACTTGGAATTTAAAGAATTGATTTGACGAATTTGATTTATTTCAATTTAATGTTGTGATATAATGAAGTTGAACGTAAGTAATTGATTTAAAAGAATTGGAATTTAAATAGAAGTTGTTTTGAATGACAAATTTACTTAATGAATATGGAATGAAATCGATAAATGAATTTAAATTGATTTGAATGAAAATTAAACAATTTAAATGATTTCGGAATGAAACTTATATACGAACTTGAATTAATATTTGAAATGTTTAAATAAAAGTCGAAATTGAATTGTAAGATTTTGAATTGGTAATTTGGAAGTTTTGAAACGTAAACTTTGGAAATTGATTTAGAAAGACAAACGGAATGTTGATTTATGAATTGAAATTGAAATTGAATTTGATTTGGTTTTTTTTTTTGAAATTTACTAAACGACCAATCGGTGTAATAATTACGAAAGTTATTAAAGAAACCGGAATCGGTTATGGACATACTCTCTGTCTAAATCGAAAACCACTTTAATAACTATACGCGGAGTTGTGGTCCAGAATGAAGTGGTTGGAATGATGTACGTGATGACTGAAGAAAGAGAACGACAATGGATAGCCTTGACACTTGTGTCAAATTGGAAATGACTAAAATCAGGAGCCGTGCCGGGCCAAATGGGGTTAGCCACCTCGAGCGAACACACTTCTTCGTAACTACTACTCATTACTTGTGATTGATTGGTGCACCCTCGGAATTTCAGGAGTGTTGTTTCGTGGTGTTGCGATCGCTGCGGCGATGCGTTCTCACCAGTCCGGATCAGGCGAACGGTAGTTTCACTACCTTGGGTATTGCCTCATGTGCCTTGTCATACTTGTATCCCTTATACGCGACCACTACGAATTTGTTTTGTGTTATACCTATGGAGTACTCCCTGATATCCCACCAGTTTACGATGGAGTTTACAGTGCTGTATAAACTATGACATTTATATAAAATGTGTTAAGGGGGATAATGGTAACGCCTTAACACTATTTTGATACTTTATATTACTGTTAGACATTATCTATTTAGCGTACACTACTACATAGTAGATAGTTTAACGGATCCTTAGAGGATGGTGATTCCAACATCCTTTGAGTTACTTGTATTTCGATTGCTTTTCACTTGAGTTGGATTTATTGATATGAGAATATTAATCCTGACTCGAGTGTTTTGTGTTTTGCTTTACGCTCGGGTCAGGCTGAGTGGTTCAGCTTTCGAGACTCACCTTTGGAGTTGGAGCTTTGCTTGAAGATCCAGCCATCTATTCTGCTTTCAGTATTCGATGATTCCAGTGATGTATTCTGATTTGTATTTGATGTATCGTATTTCTCTTCTGTTGTAAACTCTGATGTATCTTATATATTTATATAGTAGCTTCATGAACTACTATCCCTTTTACTTCCGCTGCATATTACTACTCTATGTCTGTGATTCTGTGATTATTTATTTACTGTATATCCGAGTTTTATCAAATTTTAAATTAACAATTCGGTATTTTGAATCATTCAAGTCCGACATGTGCGGATGCGAATAGTCCAAAATAGCGGGTCGTTACAATATTTTCGTTTACAACATCGTGCTCAGGAAGCCTTCCACCTTCCTATTTTCCCGTTCTCCTTCCTATCCTCGGAAAGCAGATGGAAAGCACAAAAAAAAAAACGAAATCATGGCCGACTCTACTTGAAACCCCAAAATCAATTCGTTCTAATTTTGATGCCTTTATTCTTCTCGCTTACCAGTTCGAGGATGACGATCTCGATTTCGACTTCATGGCCGATCGACGCTCGAAGTCAAGGCGGCAAACATGGGTTGAGGAGAGCCGAGCAGCATCAATCGCCTGGAAGACAATACAAGGGGTAGGGCTTCTTATCTAGGTTTTCGCGCGTGAGCTAGGGCTGCAATTGTTGGAAGGGTGCGCGGCGTTGAAGGCAGGGTCGAAGTCGAGATTTAGGGGGGGGGGGGGCTTGCGGCTTCGGATGGCGATGGGTTTCGGCAGGTTTAGGGACGGCGACGTTGAGGCCGGGGTCAAGGTTCTCTCAACGATCAATTTTTTGTGAGTGAATTTGTTTTCTTTTATTTAATTATTTCAGCTCTGGTTGTGTTTAAACTTAGGCTTAAAAAATGTGTAAATAAAGGAAAATGGAACTGTTTTAATCACTCATAAATCCTGTAAATTAAATGCTTTTCAAAACTTAAATTAAGATAGTTTGATTTAATGTTAAATTAAGTATGTTAAATATATAAAAGATATTGAAAACTTAATTATTTTACAAATAAAGTTAAATGTTATTGTGATTTACTATTTAACAAAGAACATGTTTACCTTAAGTATAATAAAGATTAAATAATTTATGAAATAAATTAAAGATTAATTATGTAATTGATTTGAAATTATTGATTGAGTAATTTGTAATTAGTGATTTATAAATGGAAATTAGGTTTTAGGAATTAACAATGAAGGTAAATAATTAATAGCTATGGAGTAATGAATTAAAAATCTATTGGGGAAGTAATAAATTAATAATCACTGGATGTAATTAATTGAATGAAGTGGATTGCCAATTGTGAGGCAAATGTGAGTAACTCTCACTCTATTGAATTTCTATTTAAATTTAAATGGTTAAATTTAAATATTTGGTTGAATGGTTGAATTAATTTGATATGCACTGTGAATTGATGGTCCGGTGATTGTGATTTTGGATGATTCTCGAGTTAATTGTAATTTGACTCAAAATATTGGGGTTTAAGTTGTTTAAACTTAAATCATAAAAATGAATTGTTTCCATTTTAATGTTAATAAAGATTTAATGATTTGTGATTCATTAAATTACTAGAGTAATTAGAATGGATAATAAATTAATTCAGTCAATTAATGATTGGGGCGATTAATTTAGTAATTAAAGGTTTGAATTACTTAATTAATTAAAGTTAAGTCAATCTATTAAGTTTAATCCAGAATAATCAATGGATGGTTTGATAAGCGAATACTTAATGTAATTAATAAAAGATGATTACTTGTGAAATTGATCAAGAGATTAATTAAGATGATTAATTAAAGGGAAATTGATTTATCTAATGAAGTAAATAAATGGATAGCTAATTATAGGTTGAGATAATTCAAGGAAGATCAATATTGTGGTTGAATAAAGTAATTAATGTGGATTAGGATAAATTGAAATATAATTGGAAATCATTAATTTATATAATGAACGATATAATTAAAGATAGGTTAATTAAGATGAATAAATCAGGAATAAGTGACTTAAGGGGAGTTAATTAATATAAGTAATTAAGAATTAATGGAATTAAATAGTTAATCAATAAGATTACTTATTGATTTTGGTTAAGTAAAATTAATATCGTGAAGTTCATTTAAGATAATTACTTGAATGAAATTGGAAAAAAATAATTGATCTAGGGTGATTAATTAAGATGAAAAGTGAAGGGTTGACTAATTAATTGTTTTGGAATTGATTAAGATTGAATGAAAGAATCTAAATGAATGTGGATAGAAATTCAAATTAGAATCAATTGAATCAATTTGTATGTGATTAAGCATTGCTTATGGATGACTGAATGGTATTGGATGCTTTGGATGAGTTGATACCTATGTTATGAAATGTTATGTATTTCATTTTGATAACTTGGGTTATGATGACATGAGACTCGAAGAGACCGGGGTCGAGTATTGGGAAATACCCAAAACCACTTCGAATTTTTATAAATTGATATGTGAAATCTATAGGTTTACGGAAGTGATGTTAAGGAATTGGACCTTTTAAATCTAAACCATGGTATTTAGGAAATGGATGCGTGGAATAAGTGATGTCTAAAATAAATTGTGGCTTTGTAAATTGATATGAGTACTCGGGTTTATATAAGTTGATTGCTTAGTATTCCATGTTAGTTGGATTTACTCACGCTGGTTTCCAGCCTGACCCGGGTGTTACTTTGACGTAATGCTCGGGTCAGACCGAGTATTACAAATTTTCAGGTAGGTACATTCTGGAGCTCAGGAGACGAGCTGGATGGCAAGTACGTATAGAGTATATCCGCTGCAGTATATTATTATATATCCGAGACATGATTTGTATATGTTCAGTGACTGTATATATGTGAAACTCTGATGGTATTGGAGTGTAATCAACAGATATAATATTCTTTTGTAAACTGTTATTATTTATTATTATATTTTATCTGCTGCGTATGTGAGTTATTGATGTTTCTCTTCTTCTTCTTTTATCTCCTTCCTCTTTTTCATAACTATCTGGAACTTTTCGGCTTGAAAATTCTGGGTCGTTACATTTGGTATCAGAGCTGAAAGGTTAAGCGAGAACCTTGGCTCTGGTGGGGATTACTCATTTAATAGAGTCTGTAGTACTCTAGAATGAGTTGAGTGTGTGTGTGTGTGTGTGTGTGTGTGTATAAGAGCGTACTTGTTATTTTCTTATATAAAGATTGAAAATGATTTTATATAAAATATATTTTAATATATATAAAGTAATATTTCATTCTAACAAATATTAAAGCGATTGGTTGTTAAATTTATTGAAATGAAAATTAAGAAGTAATATAATACAACCAAATTGAAGTTTTGAAATGGAATTAAAGTAAGTGGTAATAGAAATACAACCAAATTAAAATTAAATTGATTGAAATGAAATTCAAAAAAAATTAGAATTCAGAAATTAAATTGTTTAAAAAGCTTTAAATAGAGGTAAGCTGAAACGGGATTCGACTAAAATTCAATCTTGAATTTATGGAAATAAGAATAATATAAAAAGGAAATGGGTATCTAGATATGATAACCTTGGGTATTATCATAAATAGCTATTGTATTTAATAATGAGATATTTGTTATTAAGTAAGTCAAATGAAGTACATTTATAAGAAGTGTAGAACTTTTATATTCAAAAGTAATGAAAAATAATAAATAAGTATTATTTAAATAACTGGGACTTGTTGCAAACAATGGGTTGTTGGGGATTTGATTTGAATTTAAAACCAAGGGTGGTTTCAAATGTTAAAATATGGCTGGAACGGCCAAGAAACAAATATGTATATATGTATGGATATACATGATATCAAAGATAATTGGAAATAAACTCTAAGGTGTTGAGTTTTGATTTTTCCCTGAAATGTGATGTAATATAAGTAATATAAGTTTTGAACTTATAGGAGGGAAAGAAATTTGAAGTTTGAAGCGGGAATTCAAATTTAGTAAGGTTGATTGGATTAAGTAAATTAGAATTTAACTTGGAAAAATAAATGGTTGATTGGAATTGGGAATGTGTGTGATCTCAAAACGGGTTTGATATTTAAAAATTGAAAATGGATGGACGTTTTAAAATAAATTGGATGATATCATCCTATTGTTAATAAAAATCATTAAATTGAGAATGGAATTGTATAAATAAAATAAAATAGGTTTGAATAATTGAATTGTAAAATAAACTTGTTTAAGAATTGGCTTCAAACTGGAAGATTGAAATTGAATAATAAATTAAAATTTTAAAATAAAATTGTATTGAATCATGAAATACATAAGTTAAGATAATTTAAAATGGAATTTTGAAAAATTGAACTCAGAAATTAAATTGATTAAAAACTTTGAATAAAAGTTAATTTGGTTTAAAAGGTTAAACCAACCTTTGAGAATTTAACTCGAATTTGTATAATTCGAGATAGTTTAAATTCAAGATTTAGATTGAAAAAGTTCAAAATCGAATGTGGTTTGAATTAATTGGATTGGTGATTGAAGATGAATAAGTTTAAGAATTTAAATGGGAAAAATTGAATTGGACTTATGTTGAAATAATTTGAATTGAAATGGGTTAAATTGATAATAATTCAAATTGATTGGAATAATTTGAAATTATAATTAAAGTTGAACAGGATTAAAATTAAATGGATTTTGATTTAAATTGGGAAGAGACTCAAGATTGATTCGACTTGAATTGGGTTTAAATAAATTTTAATAGAAATTGAAGTTATTCAAGTTAGAATTGAGTCAATTAAATGAAAATTAGTTGGGGAAGTGAACAGTTTGGCTCTTAACTATTTTTAATATAAATTGTTTTAATATGAACTTATTTTTCTAAGCTATTAAATATATAAAACCTTTCTTTCTTAAAGCCAAATTATTTTATACTTGTTTTATAATTATTTTTGGGCTATTAATTTTTTTTCAACTGTTTTCTAAACTAATAATTATTTTCAACTACTTATTTATTTTTAAAATTTTCAAGCTATTTTTCTAAAAATAAACTGGTCGGAGTTCAAACTGTTATTGATTTAAATACCCAACTGAGATAAGAATTGAAGTGATAATCCAAATGGGGATTGATGTGAATGTGAATAAGTGAATGTGAATGGAAAGGAAATTGATTTGGTTAATAATCAATAAAGATAAATACGTAAGATGTACGTAAATTATTCTATTCGCATAGTGATTTGATCCAAATTCGAGCACAGGATTTTGAGATAGTTATCGATCCGAGTTGGGATTTTTCACTCGATTTTCGACGGCGAACCTGGATATGGATTGTTGATTGGTTCTGGATGTTCTCTATCATAGTTATAGCTATGCAAGGAGAATGACGGTTTCTAATCAAGAAACCAGATCTGAGTCCACACTAGGAAGTCGGGTGGACGATACTAGTTCGGAAGTGAAATTGTGTGATCGAGTGAGCGATCAGGTTGGTATAGCGTACGGATGATATGTGTACACCGTACGGATTTGAATAAAATTGATATTGGAAAGAGAAGTCAAATGTGAATATTTGATTTTGAATAAATGAAGCTATATATCTTTGTTATATGAGATAAAACTCCCCTTGGTAAATCTATAGCCAGAAGAAAAGGATTTTTGAAAGTGTTTGAAGTATAAAAGGGTTTTATACAAGTTGGAAATGATCCAATGTTTTAAAAATTATATATATATATATGTGTGTGTGTGTGTATATATATAAAGGATCTTATGAGGATTTCGGAAAAGGTTTTGATGACCTTGGGATTTGGAAAGGCTTTTGATTTTTGAGTAAAATCAATATTGGAATTTGGAAAGCCTAATTTGAGAATTATCGATTTTGAGATAATCGATTTGTGTAAAGGAGCTCTGTATGAGATCATACTAGGTGTATGATTTAGAGATACTATATATGTATAGTATAAAGTGTTTTGATGATGACTCTGGGGAAAAAGGCGTTCCCTTGAGATGAACTTCTCAGGAGTGCCACCGGGTGGTGCTGCCTTGAGCCCCAAGGGGGGTTCTAAAGTTGATCCTGTGAGGAGTCCGGACAAAACTAGTTCCTGAGGATTATTGGGTAGCGAAAGTCGAGGCGTTGATGCCTACAGAGGCATTTGGGTTATGCTGTGACGACGGTGTAACTCGATGTCGTTGCGATCTACTGTGGGGACCATAGCGAAATCGTGTGGAGGATGAGTGCCGACAGTCTACACTTGATTTTGCCGGGAAGGCAACGCAACATCGGTAGACTGCGATCTATGGCCAAGTAGAGTGGAGAAGTTTCATTTTTGGTAACAAAATTCGATGGCGCTGATGCCTACAATTATATGGGTTTTTTCTGTGATAGCTACGTAACCCCAGTTGTAGCTGCGATCTGTCGTGGGTACCATGGTGTAATCGTGGGGCGCGGAGGCCTACAGTTATCTATGGATTTTGTCGGGATGGCAACGTAACCATCGGGTTAACTGTAACCATGGATGGGAGTGATGATTTCCAGAGCATTCTCACCGAAGATACTTCCTCTATTTTCAAAACTTTTTTCTATATTTTCAATAAAATTATTTTTCCAAATATTTTCACTGGGTGTTGAAAACGGGTTTACCAAGTACTTATAGATTTTCAGTCCTACGCCTGATCAACGTATGACCGAATTTCTGTGAGAACAATGATGGACTGGTTGAGACATCGAGTTATAAAAGGTATTTTTATAAAGAGTTATTTTAATAGTATTATGTGACTTTAAAAGCTTTTCTAAAATTTTGAAATAAAGGTGTTGGGATTTTGGAAAATCAAAGGAAATCCAAACTGAATTAAATAATTGAAACTCAGGAAAATTTAATGAAGTGATTCTTTGTAATTTAAGGAAATCGAATATTAAATTAAAAGTGAAAGTAAACCAATCAGCTAAATAAATTATTTAATAGTGTATGTTAATAAAATTTAACTTGGGTAAATAAATGGTAAGTTAATAATGGAATTTGACAATGAATTCAAATTGTAAATAGAATTCGACTTGGATTTGATAATGAAATAAATAAGAAGAGATGTTGTAAAATAAAAATAAAATAGAGTTGGATTGAAAATGAGATGGTTTGAATTACAAATAAAATCCAAAGTGTGATTCGAATAATATTTAAGGAAATTTGTTAATAAAACAAAACCCAAATGAATAGAAATAGTTTGAGTTGCAAAACAAAACCCAAATGAATAGAAATAGTTTGAGTTGCAAAACAAAACCCAAATGAATAGAAATAAATTGAGAATGGCCTTATGTTAATAAAATAAATTCGATAATGAATTAAGTAAGTAAATTAAAAACTTTAATTTGGGATGATTGAGTTAAATAATAAATGGATGAAGTCTGATTGAATAAAAACTAAATCAAAGTTGTGATTGGAATTGGATTATCGGACTAAATTTAATGGAATTTGATTAAATGAGAATCAAATAGAAGTAAACTTAAGTTTGGTGTTGGAATAAACTAAAGTAAATTCACTTAAGTTTAAAGTTTATGGAAGTTTGGCTTCGAATAAGAGTGGACGCCCATTAAATAAAAGCTTGGATTAAATTAATTTGAAAATGGTTATTAATTTATAAGTTTGAATGTGCCAAGCTTAATAAATTGTTTTGAATGAATTCAATATGGGGATGAGATAAAATGCAATGTACGGTTGGTAAATAAATTAGAAATGAAATGAAATTAAATTCAGAATGAGTTGAAATTAATTTGAAATAGTTATAATCTAAAATAGATACTTTATTAACCGAATATCGTCGAGATTGCATAACAATAATTGTTGTTTGACGTAAATAAAAGTAATTAAAATTCTATGGGCTGATAGAGATTAAATAAATTGATTTTGAAATCAACTAAATTGAATATGAGCTTGTCTGGATTTAAAATCAATTGGATGTAAGAAATTGAGTTGCAAACCATTGAAACTGAATGAAATGGCTTATGAATTGATTGAAAGCAGTTGAATTAGCTTAAAAGTTATATGAATCACTTATGGAAAGCGTTTTGGTGCTTGTTGCTTATGATATACATGTGTTTAGCTATTGAATATAAGCAAAATGCTAATAAATTTTCTATATAGGGCACTTACATATTTAAATTGAGTAAGTACAGGTACCTGAAGGCCGTTTGGCTGGATTTGGACTGCACAAATTTCTAAAATAAATAAGCTGCATGCTTAAAATGCTAAATAAGGTACGCCTACGCAATAAAAATAGGAAATATGAACTGTTTTTGTTTTTTCCGATCGTGTGGGTCGATGTATATATATTTATATCTCTTGTCAAATTACAAACGCTCCTTCGTACAAAGGAGACTTTGCCAAAATTTTCTGAAAAATTTTAGGAGTTAGAAAATTTTTGGAAATTTTTGAGGAAATTTTCGTTAGCGACAAAACGATTACAAATTGGAAAGTAAAATAAATTAGGTGATGAAACTTCTATGAATCAGTTATAAATGAAAGTTAAAATTCAATGCTCAAATTAAAGATGAATTGAATTCATATGAAAATGGGAAAGACTAATTTGAAATAGGTATGAAACATATATAAGAGAATGTATAAATTGATTTGTAAAGTTTCGATTAAATATTGTTGCTAAACAAGATATGCAGGTAATAAAAGGGAAAAGTAATTGGATTTGATTCCAAAGAATCAATTTGTATTGCCCGATAAAAAGGTACGTATTTAAATTTCTAGATGAAATTGGATTGGGTTTTTGATGTAGCCACTTGGATTTTGTTTTCTTTTGGAATTTGGGAGCCCGTAGAGGCCTTTTGTAATAGTACCGAGCTAGCCGCGCAAAGGAGACGCTAGCAAAAATTTTCGAAAATTTAGGGAGTTATAAAAATTTTGAGAAAATTTTGATAATGCAAAATTTGGTTTTTAATTGAAATTAAGATGATTGAACAAAAGGCGTACTGTTTGAAACTATAAAAAGTTGTGGGAAGTTGGTTATTGTGATGATGGGTTTTTGGTAAAAGATAGTTCGTAGGATGTTGATAAAACTGTTGGTTTTGGGAAAGGTAAATGGGTATTGGATCATTCTTCCTAACTAGTAATTTAGGGCAAGAAATTCTTTTAAGGGGGAGGAATGTGACGACCCAGAATTTTTAACAATTTAAATTGGAATATTTAATTGATTTTTAAATATTTAAAGGGTTAATTTTAATTTGAATTTAAGATATCAATATTTACTTAATAATTAAATGATTGAATTATATAGTTTAAATATTTAGTTTAATAATTGAAATTGGATAAATTGTTGAATTGGAAATTTCTAAGCCTGTTTAGATTAATTTGTAGGCTTATAAAATTTTATAAGGATGATTCTGAAGATAATAGAATGAGTGAAATTCAATTTAAAGTTAATTTGTTCAATTTTAAAACATATCGTTTAAATTGAATTTAAAAATAGCCTTCCGGGGCACAGTCTCGGAATTTGACGAAACCTGTTCCATTGGATCCGTAATAGTTAGTTATTATCGGATTTCAATTTTCGCAGCCATCAGAGCTGTCGTTTGACCGTGACAGCTCGAAACGCGTAGAACTATTTTAATCGATTTAAATTAAAATTGATCGTTTTCTTCTGTAACTCGCGCATATGATTTAGCTTCCAAAACATGTTCCATTGAGTTCGAAATGCGAGTAAAACCTTATAATTGCCTAGTGGCATTTCTTAAGAGGAGTTCAAAATTTTAATTGGCGATTAACGAGACGTTTTGAAATTTTATAATATAATTAAATTTATAGTAATTAGCATGATATTTTCGTTTACAACGTCGTTCTCAGGAAGCCTTCCACCATCCTATTTTTCCCGTTCTCCTTCTTATCCTCGGAAAGTAGATGGAACGCACAAAAAAAAAACGAAATCATGGCCGACTCTACCTGAAACCCCAAAATCAATTCGTTCTAATTTCGATGCCCTTCTTCTTCTCGCTTAACAGTTCGAGGATGATGATCTCGATTTCGACTTCATGGCCGATCGACGCTCGAAGTCAAGGCGGCAAACATGGGTTGAGGAGGGCCGAGCAGCATCAATCGCCTGGACGGCAATACGAGGTGTAGGGCTTCTTATCTGGGTTTTCGCGCGTCAGCTAGGGCGGCAATTGTTGGAAGGGTGCGCGACGTTGAAGGCAGGGTCGAAGTCGAGATTTAAGAGGGGGGGCTTGCGGCTTTGGATGGCGATGGGGTTCGCCAGGTTTAGGGACGGCGAGGTTGAGGCCGGGATCAAGGTTCTCTCAACGATCAATTTTTTGTGAGTGAATTTATTTTCTTTTATTTAATTATTTCAGCTCTGGTTGTTTTTAAACTTAGGCAAAAAAAGAGTAAATAAAGGAAAATGGAACTGTTTTAATCATTCATAAATCCTGTAAATTAAATGCTTTTCAAAACTTAAATTAAGACAGTTTGATTTAATGTTAAATTAAGTATGTTAAATATATAAAAGATATTTAAAACTTAATTATTTTACAAATAAAGTTAAATGTTATTGTGATTTACTATTTAACAAAGAACGTGTTTACCTTAAGTATAATAAAGATTAAATAATTTGTGAAATAAGTTAAAGATTAATTAAGTAATTGATTTGAAATTATTGATTGAGTAATTTGTAATTAGTGATTTATAAATGGAAATTAGGTTTTAGGAATTAACAATGAAGCTTAATAATTAATAGCTATGGAGTAATGAATTAAAAATCTCTTGGGGAAGTAATGAATTAATAATCACTGGATGTAATTAATTGAATGAAGTGGATTGCCAATTGTGAGGCAAATGTGAGTAACTCCCACTCTGCTGAATTTCTATTTAAATTTAAATGGTTAAATTTAAATATTTGGTTGAATGGTTGAACTAATTTGATATGCACTGTGAATTGATGGTCCGGTCATTGTGATTTTGGATGATTCTCGAGTTAATTGTAATTTGACTCGAAATATTGGGGTTTAAGTTGTTTAAACTTAAATCATAAAAATGAATTGTTTCGATTTTAATGTTAATAAAGATTTAATGATTTGTGATTCATTAAATTAGTAGGGTAATTAGAATGGATAATAAATTAATTCAGTCAATTAATGATTGGGGAGATTAATTTAGTAATTAAAGGTTTGAATTACTTAATTAATTAAAGTTAAGTCAATCTATTAAGTTTAATAAATCCAGAATAATCAATGGATGGTTTGATAAGTGAATACTTAATGTAATTAATAAAAGATGATTACTTGTGAAATTAATCAAGAGATTAATTAAGATGATTAATTAAAGGGAAATTGATTTATCTAATGAAGTAAATAAATGGATAGCTAATTATAGGTTGAGATAATTCAAGGAAGATCAATATTGTGGTTGAATGAAGTAATTAATGTGGATTAGGATAAATTGAAATATAATTGGAAATCATTAATTTATATAATCAACGATATAATTAAAGATAGGTTAATTAAGATGAATAAATCAGGAATAAGTGACTTAAGAGGAGTTAATTAATATAAGTAATTAAGAATTAATGGAATTAAATAGTTAATCATAAGATTACTTATTGATTTTGGTTAAGTACAATTAATATCGTGAAGTTAATTTAAGATAATTACTTGAATGAAATTGGAAAAAAATAATAGATCCAGGGTGATTAATTAAGATGAATAGTGAAGGGTTGACTAATTTCTTGGTTTGGAATTGATTAGATTGAATGAAAGAATCTAAATGAATGTGGATAGAAATTCAAATTAGAATCAATTGAATCAATTTGTATGTGATTAAGCATTGCTTATGGATGACTGAATGGTATTGGATGCTTTGGATGAGTTGATACCTATGTTATGAAATGTTATGTATTTCATTTTGATAACTTGGGTTATGATGACATGAGACTCGAAGAGACCGGGGTCGGGTATTGGGAAATACCTGAAACCACTTCGAATTTTTATAAATTGATATGTGAAATCTATAGATTTACGGAAGTGATGTTAAGGAATTGGACCTTTTAAATCTAAACCATGGTATTTAGGAAATGGATGCGTGGAATAAGTGATGTCTAAAATAAATTGTGGCTTTGTAAATTGATATGAGTACCCGGGTTTTATATAAGTTGATTGCTTAGTATTCCATGTTAGTTGGATTTACTTACATTGGTTTCCAGCCTGACCCGGGTGTTACTTTGACGTAATGCTACGGTCTATTACAGACTTTCAGGTAGGTACATTCTGGAGCTCAGGAGACGAGCTGGATGGCAAGTACGTATAGAGTATTTCCGCTGCAGTATATTATTATATATCCGAGACATGATTTGTAAATGTTCAGTGACTATATATATGTGAAACTCTGATGGTATTAAAGTGTAATTGACATATATAATATTCTTTTGTAAGCTGTTATTATTTATTATTATATTTTATCTGCTGCGTATGTGAGTTGTTGATGTTTCTCTTCTTCTTCTTCTATCTCTTTCCTCTTTTTCATAACTATCTGGAATTTTTCGGCTTGAAAATTCTGGGTCGTTACACCTACGATGAAATAACATGGCCCATCTGATCCCAACGACCATTTGATGCCATTTAACTGTCAAATGGATTTGTACAATGCTTCTAGTGCCTCCTTTTTCCAGTCACTCTTCAAGGAGATGCTACCAAGTGGTACAGACAGTATCGCGAGAGCATTATCTATTCTTGGAAATAATTCTCTTATGAATTCTCAACTAGTTCAACATATGGAAAGACCCATCGATCGACTATATAATGCTCGCCAATATAAGATAGAATCATGATAATCTTTGCGAGATTACTCGACGAGGTTTAACATTTAAGCATTGAAAGCCAAGGGAATGAACGACAGGGACAAGCTTATTACAGTTCATTAGGCCTTATAGTCAATTCTCTTTCTGGAAGGAATTATTCATCCATGGTTGCCGAGATTTACAAGACTTTCATTTTCAGGCTGACAAATTCATCCGCATGGATGAATTGTACTATTCTAAGAAAAAGTCTAATCAGAGGAGGGACATTGGAAAGTTTAGCTCAGACCGATCTCTTGCATTTATGCGATGAATCAAGACGAGGTCAATTTCCCAACCTCGCTCAAAGCCTGAAATTATCCAGAGAAAAAGAAAGGAGTTAACCACTGTGCTTATCACAAGGCAAACGATCATAAGACCAATGAGTTTAAAGTGCTGGCAGGGATAATTTAAAAACAAATTCGAGAAGGACAGCTAAAGGAGTATATGAAAAACCCACAATAGACTTTCTTGCCAGAGACTGAGCTAAGAAAACATGTCGATACCACTGTTAATATGATTGAAGATGAAGATCCATTGAACCTGAGTCCCCTCAAAATAGAATCGACGTTATATATGGCAGACCACATCCTGTGGGTATAAGTCCGAATGCCAGGAGCAGATACATTCATGATTCTAGGAAGGATGTGTTTTCTGTGCAAGAAGAACCACCGCTCAAGAACCCAAAGTATAATATCAACGTGCACACTTTGGTGATCAATCCCTAAGAGTTGGGAAGCGTAATCCACCACCCGCACAATGAACCATTAAAGATTGCGGCCTAGATAGGATCCTCAGTGGTGACAAAGATCCTGGCCGACACTGGAAGCATTGTAAACATGATCTTCCGATTTACATTCGATCAAATGTGGATCTCTAAAGACAAACTTGAGTCTATTACTCAACCCATCTTTGGTTCGACAATAAGGGAACAACTCCACTAGGACAAGTGAAGCTCTTGGTATTGCTAGGACTCCCTCTATGCTCTCGTGTTTTCGAAACAATTTTTGCAATCACAGACAAGCTATCATTTTACAATGCTTTCTTCGGATGTCCAATGCTAGATGAAGTGGACGCTTTTGTCTCACCTAAATATCTGATGCTCAAATTCCTTACTAAAAATGGCTAGGGAACTATCTGAGTCGAGCGATTTGCGTTAAGGGAAATGTACTTCGCAACTATGGAACAATATAACACGGAGTTTACTTATTACTTTGATTCTTCCATTACTTTACAACTTTCACATGATGGGTTTATACATCCATCATTCGAAGCGAAGGAAAAATCTAACAGAACTAACAAGCGTATTGCCAAAAGAAGTTTTGTAGTATATGGAAGGAGGAAGAGAATGGATACCAACTCAATAAAGGAAAGCAAAAGAGGATGAAACAGTTATGCCAGCTGAGAAAACCAAGGAAATTCAAATAGATTCTACTAATTCTACCAAAATAATCAGAGTGGGAAAAGATCTCGAGGAGCACTTAAAAATTAGAATTGGTGGAATTATTAAAAGCCAAAAAGGTATTTTTGCTTGGACCCACTCTAACATGATTAGAATTGACCCTACAAACATGATTCACGCCCTAAATGTCAATCCAAACATCCCTCTGATCAGGCAAAAGAGAGGCAATTCGATAAGGTAAGGACCGACGCTTTAAAGAAAGAAGTCAAGAAATTGTAACAAAATGGGTATATCTGGGAAGTTTTCTACCCCAAGTGGTTGGCAAATCAAGTTTTGGCCAAGAATTCTAATCGAAAGTAACGAACATGTGTAGATTATGCAGATTTAAACAAAGCTTTCCCAAAGGATTGTTACCTGCTACTAAGGATAGACTAATTGGTCAACACAACTAGTGGACATAAGCTGCTCTCCTTGATGGGTTCATACTACGAATACAATCGAATCCCTATGTTTAGACCTAATGAGGAGCATACCAACTTCATTACATATTGGGGAACCTATTGTTACAATGCTATGCCATTTGGGTTGAAAAATGCTAGGGCAACTTACCAAAGATTGGTAAACTAGATGTTTAAAGATCAAATCAGAAGAATTATGGAAGTTTACGTAGATGACATGTTGGTATAATCCCAAAAGCTGAAGGATCATCTTGAAGATTCTTAGGTTATATTGTCAGTACACAAGGAATCGAGGCTAGTCCAGAACAGATTGAGGCTATTAAGGATATGGCAGAGCCTAAGACAAGTAAAGATGTTACGGGTTTGAATGGAAAAGTAGCAGAGCTAAGCAGGTTTATTTCAAAGGCCACCGATAAGTGCATTCCATTCTTTAAGGTAATAAAGAAGAGGCAAAATTTCGAATAGGTTAAAGATTACAAAAAGGCATTTCAAGAGTTGAAATCGAATTTAGAAAAACCTCCGATCTTATCTAGCCCCAAAGATGGGGAGGATCTATTCTTGTACATGGCAATCTTGGAGCATGCGGTAAGCTCAGTGTTGATTAGGAAAACCAAGGAATTGCAACTACTAGTTTATTATGTGAGAAGAAGGCTAAAGGATGCCGAAATCCGATATCCGGTTATAGAGAAGCTAGCATACTGTTTAATTCTCACGGCCCAAAAGTTAAGACCTTACATTCAAGCACACCCAGTGAAGGCGTTGACCAACTTTCCATTGAAACAAGTCTTTGGTAAACCTGAAACCTTTGGAAGGCCGATTAAGTGGGGAATTGACCTAAGTCAATATGACATACAATATCAACCCATAGCAGCTATAATAGGACAAGCATTGGCTGACATCATTAATGAATGCACGAGAATTGTTCAAAGCAATCCAAAAAGGAAAAGGACATAAAATCCAAGTGGCATTTATTTATGGATGGTGTCTCAAATGAATAAGAGGCCAGAGCAGGGTACGTAATAGTTACCCCTGATGGACATAGACTTAATTATGCTATGAAATTGGGGTTTTCAGTAACCAACAAAGTAGCATAATATGAATCTACGGTCGCAGGATTGACCATTGCTTTACAACTCAACATCTCAAGGATTCATGTATTCAGTGATTTCCAATTAATGGTTAATCAAATCAAAAATGTATATAGGACAAAAGATCCCAAACTCGGTCAGTATGTGAAACAGGTATTAAAAATGCTTACAATTTTCAAAGATTTCTCTATACACCAAATACCAAAGGGAGACAATCCCTAAGCAGAGTTATTGGCTAAGTTGGCAAGTTCAAATAGGGCCCCTAAGACTCGAATTGTGACGACCCGACTTTTCAACCTTCGAAAATCGACATCGGTGCGTTCAATGTATAACATGTCGAACAAACGAGTGCCCGAAAGACAGATTATTAGGGGAAAAGAAAGCAGGTAGAAGAAAGAAGAAACTAAAAAAAATACAGAATCTCACAGTGGACTGAATAATATATAATATCAATAGCTCTTTACACAAATCAAAATTTTAATATACATAACTCAAATCAGAGTACACAAATCAATAATTACCATCTTGGATAGTTATAATAGTCTATCCTCACAATTGTTGATAATTTCAAACAAACACTGTAGAGGAATAAAACAAGTACGAGAATACGTTCTAGTCTGCAGCTCGTCTCCTGAGCTCCAAAGCAATCCAATCTATATCTGTAATATCCTCGATCTGACCCAAGCATTATTATAAAACAATAACACACGAATCAGTCTAGTATACCAGCGTGAGAAAACACATTCACTTGGTTTATTCAGTTATAAAACCTTTTCAAAATAAAGGTATCGTAAGACCACGTTGCACATAAACACGGATAGGTTTTTACCTTACGATCACAAAATCCTTTCTATAGAAAAATCCAGTGATATTATAATAATGTCTAAGGGTCAAAATAATAATAATCAAGTAGCCGTGATGCTCATTCTATGTACATCACAATAATACTAGTATAAATAAAAACTCGGTAATGCTCGTTCGTTCGCTAATTGTGTAGGATTTTAGCATAGGTGCCCTCAGTACTTCGATAATGGTCCTTCTGCATAAGGATTGGAGTTATCATTCCGAAGCATCATACCCGTCTAGTCGGGGTATTATAGGAAAAACATAACTGGGCTTGCTATGACCGAGTGTATAGCTCCGGGATGCCAAAAATAACTGAAGGTATCCATATTGCTAGAAAAGGAGCCGAGTACACCCTATGGGTCTCTGGTTTTAGTCATTTCCGCTGATGTGGCTACATCCAGCATTCCAACTTACACACCAATCTCAAAATAGATCATGGAATCCCATATGGATTCCCTCACCACAATGGCCTTGGAATCGCATACAGATACATCTCAAATGGATCTTGAAATCACACACGGATTCCCACACTTCTACAAGCCATGGATCCACATATGGATTTCAACATCCCAAAATATAATGCATCGCCTCAATTTAACCGTATATTGTTTTAGAGTAGGTCATGGGTTCCGAATCATCTCTTACGAGCGCGCTCTCCTCTTCTTGGGTGCTACAAAAACCATTCACCGATTTTCTAGAATGCTCAACATCGGTTTTTTTGGAAATAATCTGATAATACATAATATCGGTGATCGCTTCCTAACCATTTAAGTGGAGGGATCTACTTATCATTTATCCTAGAATAACAATAAGTTTATACGTACAATATAGCACCTCGAATAGTAACTGTACCATATAATTCTCGTGTTTCCCTTAGATATTTTCAGAGTTAAAATCCCTCGATGTTAAGTAAGAAATTGTTTCCTACCATCAAAATTAAGAAGGATTACATATATGGGCCAAGATTTGATAGTCGATTATTTAACTATCAAACAAATCAAAATTCAACAATAGATCACATTTGCCACTGAAATCACTAAGCCTCGCTTAATTTGATTTCAATAAATCGAATTTCCTTTATTAAAACATTCATATACTTATTTGATCGGAACAAGTATATTCACAGCTATCTCTTTTAAAAATACTTGAAAACTATTTTATAAAAAAAGACATGGAAGTACCATTCGGTATCGACCATGGATCACAGCTCGATGGTTGCGTCTCTATCCCAGATAAACTAAACTTAACTTAGGCAATCTCTGCCTCCCGATTTCCGCCATGCAATCAATCATAGATTGCAGTTTGCACAATTATTACGTCGCTATCCCAGCGAAAACATCCCAAACTGTAGGCAATCTTTGCCCTCGTATTACGCTATGAAAATATACCATTACTTCCCAAAAATTTCTCTATTTCATAAATATCTCAAAATCTATTTATAATACTTCTTTATAACATTTCAAAGTTTAACTGAGAGAAATATCTTTTACAAATTCAACCATTTGTAACTTCCTTTTTCAAATTTCAAACCACCTTCCCATTTATAACTCCATTAAATAATTCTTCTCACAAAGGATTTCTTTTATAACCAATTTATTTCCAAATTATAAAAAGTTGGATTTTAAACGTCACAAAAATATCTCAACCATCTTTGATAATATAAAATACTTTTAAAACAATTATTAATAATATAATCATTTAACCTTAACATTTTTAAATCTATAAAACAAACTAACCAACCTTTTAATAAAATTAATCGACTTTTGAATCGTATTATTGCTAAAATAAATTTCTAGTTCTAAATAACTAATAATAATAAATAATTCATTATCTTTAGACAAAATCAATTAAACAATTTATTTCAAAACATAAGTAACTTTACTAAATAAGTGATTTTACAAATATTTGTAAATAAACATTTAAATAAAATAATTTGTATAATTATTGTTAAATAAAATCTTTACTGTAAATTATAAATTTTGAAGTTAAACAAAGACCATAACCTTTCTAATATTATACCGACGCTTGGAAATTCCAATGGTATTTATCAACTACCAGTCAATTCAATTTAACTATCAAAGTTAAATTACAAGCGCTTACATAACAGTCACATATGTAATCAAATCCACAATTAATAACGATTTGTTAACCTATCAATTTCCCAACATAAATCCATTTGCATTGACAGCGTCCAAACTAATCAAATAGCAGAATACAATCAATAATGCTAATCAATTATCATTCAAAATAAGCCTCTTTCATTTATTTTCCAACGGCGTTTATTTTGCCAAATAAATAACATCAAATATATTCCAATTCAATTTATGTTATAATTAATAACGTAATTCCAACAATCCATTTATCAATTTCACACATATATAATTCAATACTCGAAATAAGGTTAAAAATAAAATAAACAGTTTAATAGCATTTCGAGATGCTATATCGTCACCCTAGATCCAGTTCAACCAATCTAATAGCATTTCAAGATGCTATATCGTCATCCTAAATTAATTTTAACAATCACTGATTTTTAACAATCCAAACAGCGTAAATATATTTTATTCGCTATAAAACATATTGATTAACTAAATGAGTGAGTTTAGTTCCCCTTGAGTTTTCGATTTTTAAATTAAATTGTACGACGTTCGATTTACCATAAAATTTTAGCTATTTCCAATTGTCTCCAAATCAATTCCATATTGTAGTGCTCATCGCCATGAGTCCATTGCCACTTGTTTCATCTATTTCGACCTTGTATGAAGAATATATACGTTTTTTAAAGATTTGAATATAATCAATACGAATAAATTCATTTTTTTAATATTATAACCAAAATTATCTGGACCATTCATTTTTAGATCTGCAAACCACTGCCGCTCTCTCGCTTTCTTCCTCTATGTTCATCCGCCATCAAAGAATCCACTACATGCGACAAAACCTGATGGCCGCATCAATTTCTTCGATCGAGACGTCGATCGAACCACGCTATGTTGATGCTCGTTCTTTTCCGCACCAGCTAGAGACCGGCCTCCCCTTGACGCGCCATGGCCACAAAATCTTCACCCATAGCTGGAACAAACACGACCCCATAGCTCACTCCATGCTGCGCCTATCATGATCACCATCATTTACATCGTAGAGCTCGCTATCCTCTACAATTTCTCTGTTGAAGTCCCGGCCTAATATTGCTTGGATCGAGAGGATTTAAAGGAGAAAGTATGATGATTTTTGGCCATTACTTTTGGATGGTGGCGGCCGTAAGTTGATAGGGTTAGGGTTAAACATTTAAAGGTGTGTGTGCGTGCGTTTATATATATATAGTTTACTATTTAAAAGCCTGTTCACACTTGATTTTTTCCTGATCTCCAAACAAAGCGCGCCGCCTGGCGTTTATAATCTTCTACCCCTATTTTGAACTCAATGGAACATGTTTTGAAATCCAATTCCAATGTATATGGGAGTTACGGCATTAAACGATTGATTTAAAATTAAATTCCTTAAATTAATTTGTGTGCATTTTCAGTACCCACGAACAAATGATAAATCCAATTGCTACAAAATTTGAAATATGATAATAATACACTATTACGGATCCAATGGAACTGGTTTCATCGAATTCCGAGAGTGTGCACCGGAAGGTTATTTTAACGTGTCAATTAAATCGAGCGATTTCCAAAACCGACAAAATTGCTTGAAATCCAAATTTTAAAAACTTACAACTCAATTATAATTCAAATAGAATTTATTTCCATATTAGAAACCATTTCAATTCATATTAAATCACAAACTCAATTAAATACACTATTCCAAATATTAAATTTGAATATTAAATTAATTTATGTATATACAAATTTCAAGTTTTCAATTTATCGACTTTGTATCCCATTCAAAAGTCCACTATCATCACTCTAATTAAAATAGAGTTTAAATCAACTTTTGAAATCATTTCCAATCATATTTAACCCCAGATTCACATATTTACCCCAATTTCAAATATTAAATTTACTATTCACCAAATCCGTTAAATTATTATATTTGAAATTTTAAACCATTTCACTAATTCAACCAAATTCTCTAAATTTCACAATAAAGTAATATTTCAAAATCAACATTTAAAAATAAATTAAACGTTCAAAACAAAACGACCAAAATTTCAGGTCGTTACATTACTCCACCCTTAAAAGAATTTCGGAAAAATACTCCAAACCCATTTCTTTCCAAAACCCATTTGGTTAAAATTCTGTCATTACCGTTTCCTAAGTCTTTTAAACTCGCCTAAAACAACTAATTTCTATTTATTCATCAAATTTTATTTTTTTAAGCTATAATTTCAAATCAAATTTGGTTAACAAATTTTTTTCAAAAATTTTCTAACTCCCTAAATTTTCAAATTTTTTTGGCAGAGCCTCCCCTTTATAGAGAGCCTTTTACAATATCACAAATATGATAAATATAGTATACATCAACTCACATGGTCGGAAACACAAATATATATCAATATTTATCACATTTTCGCTTTTAATGCATAAGCATACCTTATGTTAGCGTTATTGCAACGATCGTAATTTTTAATGGTTTTAATAACGCAATTAACTGAAATTTTGTGAAATTTTAAATTTCGAATTTGGAAATATAAATTTAATATTTGGAATACGTCTGCTTAAACATAGCAAATGATAAATTTTCATCAGAAAATATGGAAGTTTATTTTCTTATATAATTCTACTTCAATTTAAATCAGTAAGAATTTGATGGTAATAAAATATTTTCCAAACCTGAATATTTTTATACAGTAAATTTGTAAATCATATTCTGAGTGAGACTTCATATTCAGTTTCTCCAAATTTTAACTGCTATTGCTTCGTTTATCTTATTGTCGGCGTTTTAGCAGCATTTTCGGTACCATATCGACTTTTGATAGGATGGCCATATCACCGAGATCTGTGTACCGTTCCGATCGTCTCGTCGTGCTGATCTCTGCAGCATATTCGTTCGTGTGTTTTGGAGCCCACGAAAGGGCGAAATCTACGATAACGATTTCCATATCTGTTCTGCATTTCGACCTTTTAACTTCTTATACTCTTTTATTATCCACCATAAAACCAATGGTCAACTACCTTTTAATATTTCGAGATATTAATATCAAACTTTTACTATTCCCACCGGTTGCTTTTATATTATCTGTCCGTTTCCTCTCTTGCTTGTGCTCTTCCATTTGCAAAAATATACTAATAATATATATAAAGGTCATATTTACATTTCCGTACCTGCTCATATGCTGCTCTTCTCGTCTTCTCCTTCCCTTCTGCACTAATTCAAACCATCTCATCCTTTTTTTATTTTTTTTATTTCTGCATGGCTCTTCATTCTCAAGCCATGTTTCTTTTTTTTTTTTCAATTCATTTTCCATTTTTGGGCAACCTCCCTGCTCATAACCACCATGAGCCCTCCACCATGCCGTGTGTAGCCACCACTGAGGCCGAGCCTCAAACCTTCCACCGCCCTTTAAATCTATTACAGCCGAAATTCTTTATATATAAAAAAATCATAGCCTATATATGTTTCGCCTATGACCATCTTGCCATCGCTCACGACCCACCCACGCCGAAACTGCTCCGCCTCAAACATTGGCCCCACCTGGAACACCACGTCCGCCTCCTTCATTTCTCCTTTTAAATAAAGGTATATTTTGTATTTTAAAGGCAAGTTTATATATCGTTTAAGTCTATATATAGTAGTATTATGTATATTTTACAAATTGGTGCTCTGCTCCTTGAGAAAGTATGTTACTGAACTTGGAAAATAGGTTGGTTTTCAATTTTGTACATATAATACATTATAAAAGAAGTATTTATTTCTGCTAGTTATATTTCAGCATATAGGTTTATATATATAGATATAGATGACTATACTTGTTCTTTTTACCGTATATATATATATATATATATATATATATATATTATTATAGATGGTTGATGTCGGGTTTATAATAGCCGTGTATAAGAGTTATATATACATATATATATATATATATATACATATGTATATATATTAATGTGTATATAAGTATTGTTTGAACAATTTTGATGTATATTAGTATACAATGTTTGTACATATTAGTATATATAGGCTTATAGTCTGCACATATTTGTCTATAGCCATATATATATTTTTAATCCCTTTTCTATATATTTATTTTACAGTTTATATAAGTATAGATCTTTTATATACATGTTCTGTGTTCACTTTATTTTATTAGCAGTGAAGAACTACATTTTATGCACTGTAAAATATATGTTATGCGAGCCTGTATATTGTATGTTTTAAATCCATGTGCGTAGCAACAAGTGTATTATGTTGTTCTATGTTAAAGTATATAATATAATTAGTAAATAATATAAGTGTTCTATATATAATTATATAGCAGCTGTACTACTATTGTTTAAAGTATATATTATTGAATGTTAAGGTATATATTTGATTTATCAATAAATGTATATATATTTTGCTGCATACATATTTTCTTTTGCCCGGTTTCAGGCTTGCATGTATATAAGGGTTTGCACAATTGTTCAAAATCTGCATATATATTTGTATTATATATATATATATATATATATATATATATATATATATTGATTTGAGTATATTTATGTTTCTACAAGTTTGTTAAAAATCTGTTTGTTTTATATATATGAACTTATATGAGTTCTACGTCATTTTGGTTGTTTATATTTTGGCATGTATTGTATAAATGTTATAGTAGTATTGCTTTAAAAAGTATGCAAAACAATATTGGTTTTTTTAAATTACAACATGTATGTAAGTTTGTATATACGTTTATACACATTAGTTTATATGTAGGTTTTATGTGAATTCGGTTTTTCAAATATTTATTGATATGTTATATGTTGGTATTTCATATTGGTTTGAAATTAAATATATATATTTTAAAATATGTTTTAAATTGATGTTTGAAATTTATATATATGTAATATATCTTATTTCATCAAAATCTTGTGCCTATCTTGACTTATCATTTCAATATCGAATTTGTCGCGGTCATTCCTAGCATGTTGCTGTTCCATATGCATACCTGTCCATGTCATCTTCTTATCCCTCTAGCCTCGAAAGGTGACCAATCACTGACGATTAACGTTTTTATATTTATTAAATTTGACTTCAATTGAATGGACAATAGAAACATGCTGCTGTTAGTTATTTATATTGCTATATATATATATGCTATTATCCATATCTGTTCACCTGTGACATCTGACACCATTATCTGTTATTGATATTGATGATATATGCCCATTATATTATTATCATATATGTTATCACACTGTAAGTTCCCTTTTAGTATAGAATTCCTTATGAGTTGAAATGATATGTACCCGAACATCGGTAGAATAGGAGAAAATCATTATGGGTTGAAATGATAAACCCAAGCGATTTTCATTGAATTGGATTTGGGATTGCGGGTTGAAATGATATATGCCCATATATATTTAAATTGCGGATTGAAACGATAAATATCTATATCACTTGACCATAGAATAGGAAATTATATACAGACACCGTGGTCTATTTAAATCAATTTGACACTTATTGAATTTGAGATTTTAAAGGATATGATTTATAACTTGATTTTGGTTTAAGGTGATCAATGAATATTTCAAGTTTAAATAAATTGAAGGAAATATTTAGTTTATTTGTAATTTGGGTTTATTTAAATGATATTGGATTTATTAAGTGAATATTTCATAGCTAAATAATAATGAAGTTAAATTAAGATATATATGAAATTATCAAATTTAGTTTTGAAAATGTGGAATATTTAAAGCTTTGAAATATATTGAAATTGAAATGTTTTATTTTATGGTTCAAGTCCATATTTGAAATCAATATAATTTGAAATGGTTTGCTTAAAAACTGAATTGAATTGGAATCAATGAATTGAGATTGAATTAAATTTGAATTTTGGAATTTCGAGTTGATTTGAAACGATTTGTGAAATTTGGGGAAAACTATTTTATTATATAAAATATTTTTAAATTATATTTAAAATAATTTTTATATTTTACTATGTAAATTATTTTAATATAAACTATTTTAAATACCAATCATTTTAATAAAAACTATTTTAATATAAACTATTTTAATATATTAATTATTTTAATATAAACTATTTTAACTTATAACTACTATAATATAAACTATTTTATTTTATAAACTATGTTATTATATATACTGTTATTAATATCTAAACTGTTCAAGTGGGAGGTTACGATTTCAAAGTTATGAATTTCAAAGTATTATGTTATCAAGTGTTATGATTTCCAAAGTGTTATAATTTCTCGGCTTTATAATTTCGAAAGTGTTGTAACATTGAAGTGCTATGATTTTTGAAATGAATATTATTTTAAGTGAGAAATGATATTGTATTGATATGGTTTTGAAATGGATATGATATTTTGGTTTTTGAAGTATGATATTTTGAAATGACCACGGTGTTTTAATAACGGTTGTTGTTAATAACGAATTTTACTACATACTAGATAGTTCCATGGATCCTTAGAGGATGGTTATCCTAAACATCCTTTGAATTACTTGTATTTCAGTTGATGTTTCACTTGAAATTGTTATTGATATAAGAATGTTAATCCTGACTCTAGTGTTCGTGTTTTGCTTTACGCTCGGGTCAAATTGAGTGTCATAGCATTTGAGACTCACCTAGAGAGTTGGAGCTTGGTTTGGGGATCTAACTATCGATTCAGCTTTCAGATATTCAGTTGATTCTAGTGATGTATTCGGTTAACTATTGTATCGAGACTCCTGTGTATTCGAGACTTCTGTTGTATTTTGTTTTAACTCTGCTATATATAAATGGTAGCTTCATGAACTACTATTCTCTTGTTTCTGCTGCTTATTGTTGTATTGCTCTATGTCTGTGATTATTTATTTACTGTACATGTTGACTTTTTCCAAATAAAAATTAACAATCTGATATTTTAAGCAATTCAAGTCCGACATATGTGGATGCGAATGGTTGAAAATACCAGGATGTTGCAGTTATTAAGCGTGTTCGCTTAATTTATATGCAATTACGCAATCAAAGTCTATCCAAACAACTCCCTATACCTATACTTACTCAAATAAAGCACATAAGTTTCATAACCATGAAAATTTTCTAACCTTTCACTTTTTTAATGAACATAAATACATGTTTTCATAAAAAAACATATTATAACATGTTTATTTCGAATGCGTAAACAAGTACAAGGTTCAAACATTCAATTGTCCATTACCAATCAGTGTATATTCAATTTTGTTCAATTTCAAATTGATTCATAATCAACTCATTTGCAATACATTCATATCCATATTCATTATATTAAAATCCATTTTATTAATCTCGAAATCATTCCATGTAAATTGATTCTCGAACAATCCAGCTCAAGTTCATGCACTTGCGTTCATATTAATTTCACTTTTAACTTACGTTACATCTTTTCTGTTCACTTTCATTTAATTCACATGGTGTTATTCACTTTATTTTATGGTGAACGGCATTTCAATCCAGGCTAATTTATTTATAAACCATTTCATAAAATTATTTCTAAGGTTTATTATAAACATTCCATACCACTACTTACGTTCATATTCAGCTTTATAGCTTAAGTTCATACCCAATCTTCTCCAATCCATACTCCAAAATCATATTAAACTCATCTACTCTTAAATTGAATTCATTTCTTGTTATCAAATTCTTAACCATTTTAACATAGTCACATTTTTCCACTTTCTCAGTTTAATAAGCTATGCAAAGTTATTTATTCACAATTCCTTAAATTTCCACTTAAATTTACTCACCTTCTATATTCAAAATATATAGTTTTATAAACACTCCACAATTCATGTTTATATTCAATTTACTCAACTCCAATTTACCCTCAATTTAAAGTTCAAAATTTTGAATTTCCATTCCTTTAGCATAATATCAAACCATTTTCATTTTGGTTTTATCATTGTATTTGTCAATCCATAAGTTCAAGAACTTATTTACACAAAATCTTTTATTGCTTACTTGAGTCCATTCACATCTTATAATCATAACTCTAGATATATACATCACTTTATAGATTAAGAGTATCCATCCCATTCAATAATCATAACCTATAGTTATATAATCATTTTGCATTTCAAACTTTATATTCACTTCAATTCTATTCAATCCAATTCAATTTTATTTAACTTATCTTTGGTTAAATTTCATTCCATATTATTCATTTTAACTAACTCAAGTTAAAACATTAATTCCCGTATTAGAATTCATACTTTCCTTTCTTATCTATATCAACTCCAAATTATAAGTTCAATAACCGATTGTCTCCTGACTTCACAAAACATTTAAATGGAAAACCCATAATTCAATCACCCAGTTTTTTGCATATCATTTTAAAATCATAAATATACATATACCCACTTTTGTATGTCAAATCATACTTTTAGATTTTTTTAAAACAACTTGGTTCTGCCTAAAACAATTCCTTTTTTCAAATTCCTAAAACAAATCTTGTTTACCCAACAAGTCCAAAGCAAATAATCATAGCCAACCACTACGGTAGCAATCCGTCACTTGGGAACTCGAAAATGAACGCTGATGATGTGGCTTTCATCACCAGAATTATTTTCCAACGGTAGAAGTGAGTTCAATGCTTTCTTACTTCCAAAACCTATTTTTTTTTAAAAATTCTATTTAGATATTTCTCCAAAATAATACTCCATTATTTTTCACAAACCACTTTGGAAAACATTTCCAAAATATCTAAGATTTAAAATTCTCGAATACATAGTTCAAATTTATTTAAAACATTTCTCCAAAAATTTTGGGATTAAATTTCAAATTTTGGTTTAAATCCAATTCCAGTTAATAGTCATTTGTATAAATTATTCTTATATACCTTTTAAATTGGTTATATAACCCATTCAATTTTTATAATCTTTTTTCGATTATAATATCAACCAACACTGCAAATATATACACTACAATAATTTCGAGGAAATATTTCTTTTATATCAAAATATAGTTGGGTAAAATTATTTCATTTACCCACTTCAAAATAATACTATCTCGGTTTACCTTGCATAAGAGTTTAGAAACCCCCATCGATACGGTTGTACTTCCCGTACCGGCCAGAATTCATAATTACCCAACCGATAAGTCAACACAACATAAAACATTTTATATTCACTGACAAATATGTGCTCATATCTATTAAATATACTCAAACTCATTCTAGAGTGCTACAGACCCTATCTCTAATGAGTAATCCCCACCAAGGCCTAGGTATATCGCCAACCTAAGCTTTCGTACCACGTGTGACGACCTAACTTTTCGACCTTCGAAAATCGACATCAATACATTAATTGTATAGCATGCCAAACAATGGAGTGCAAGAAAGAAAGACTATTAGGGGAAAAGAAAGAAGGAAGAAGAAAGAAGAAATTAAACAAATACAGAATCTCACAACGGACTGAATAATAAATAATATCTCTTTACACATATCAAAACTGTAATATACATATCTTAAATTAGAGTACACAAATCAATAATTACCAGCCTGGATAGTTATAACATCCTGTCCTCACAATTGATGATAATATCAAACAAACACTGCAACAGGATAAAACAAGTACGAGAATACGTCTCAGTCTCCAGCTCATCTCCTAAGCTCCAAAGCAATCCAATCTATATTTGTAATATGCTCGGTCTGACTCGAGCATTGTTGTAAAATAAGAACACATGGATCAATCTGGTAAGCCAACGTGAGAAAGCACACTCAATTTGATTTATTAAGTTATAAAACCATTTAAAAAATAAAGGTATCATAAGACCACGCCGCACATAAACACGGATGTGTTTTTATCTTACGATCACCAAATCCTTTCTGTAGAAAAATCCAGTGATATTATAATAATGTCTAAGAGTCAATATAACAGTAATAAAGTAGATATAATGCTCGCGCTGTGTACATCAAAACAATACTAGTATAAAATCAATACTCGATAAGGCTCGTTCGCTAATTGTGTAGGATTTCCATGGAGGTGCCCTCAGTACTTCGAGAACGGTCCTCCTGGACAAGGATCAGAATTATCCTTCCGAAGCATCATACCCGTCTAGCCGGGGTATTATAGGAGAAACATAACTTGTCTTGCTTTGACCGGGTGCATTTCTCCGGCATGCCAAAAATAAGCCAAGGCATTCGTATTGCTAGAAAAGGAGCCGAGTACACCCTGTGAGTTTGCCAACCCTACTGGCCATGCCTCATATCTCTAGTTTTAGTCATTTATACTGATGAGGCTACGCCCAGCATTCTAGCCTACGCACTACTCCAAAAGTAAATCACGGAATCCCATATGGATTCCCATACCACAATGGCCTTGGAATCGCATACAGATTCCCGCATCACAAATAAATCATGGAATCACACATTGATTCCCACACTCCAACTAGTCACGGAACCACATATAGATTTCAACATCCTAAAATATAACACATCTCCTCCATTTAACTGTATATGGTTTAAGATAGGTCAAGGGTTCCGAGTCATCTCTTACGAGTACACTCTCCACTTCCTGGGTGCTCCAAAAGCCATTTGTTGATTTTCAAAAATGCTCAAGCCCAGTTCTTTAGTAAATAATCTGATAATACAAAAGATCGGGAATCACCCCTAACCATTTAAGTGGACGGATCTCCTTATCATTGATCCTAAAAGAACAATGAGTTTATACGTATATTATAGCACTTTGAATGGTAACTGTACCATATAATTCTCGTGTTTTCCCTCAATATTTCTAGAGTTAAAATCCCTCGGTGTTATGTAAGAAATCGTTTCCTACCACCAAAATTAAGAAGGATTACATATTTGGGCCAAGATTTGATAATCGATTATTTAACTATCAAATAAAAAAGTATTCAACCATTGATCACATTTCCTACTGAAATCACTAAGCCGCATTTAATTTGATTTCAATAAATCTAATTTCCTTTATTAAAACACTCATATACTTCTTCATCGAAACAAGCATACTCGCAAACCATTTATTTCGAAAATACTTGAAAAATGTTTTATAAATACAGAGATGGAAGTACCATTCATACCATGAATCGCAGCTCGATGGTTGCGTCTCTATCCTAGAGAAACCAAACTTAACTTAGGCAATCTCTGCTTCTCGATTTCCACCATGCAATCAATCATAGATCGTAGTTTGCACAATGGTTACGTCGTTATCCCAACGAAAACATCCCAAGCTCTGGGCAATCTCTGCCCTCGAATTACGCTATGAAAATATACCATTACTTCCCAAAAATTTCTTTATTTCATAAATATCTCAAAATCTATTTATAAAACTTCTTTATAAAATTTCAAATTTTAATTAAGAGAAATATCCTTTACAAATTTCAACCATTTGTAACTTCCTTTTTCAAATTCCAAACCACCTTCCCATTTATAACTCCTTTATCCAATTCTACTCACAGAGGACTTCTTTTATAAACAATTTATAACCTAATTATAATAAATTAGACTTTAAACGTCATAAAAACATCTCAGCCATCCTTGATAATATAAAAATACATCTAAAACATTTATTAATAACATAATCTTTTAACCTTAACATTTTAAAATCTAATAAAACAAACTAACCGGCCTTTTCACAAAATTAATCAACTTTTGAATCGTATTATTATTGAAATAAAATTCTTGTTCTAAATAACTAGTAATAATAAATAATTCATTGTGTTTAAACAAAATCAATTAAACGATTAATTTAAAAACATTATTAACTTTACTAAATAAATGAATTTACAAGCATTTGTAAATAAACATTTAAACAAAATAATGTTTATAATAATTGTTAAACAAATCTTTGCTTCAAATTATAAAAAATGAAGTTAAACAGAAACCATAACCTTTCTAATATTATACCGAGGCTCGAAAATCAATTAATCAGTCGCTTTCATCTATTTTCCAGTGGTGTTCACTTGGCAAAATAAATAACTCCAATATACATTCCACTTCAATTTACATTATAATTAACAACGTAATTCCAAACACAATTCATTTTTCAATTTCACACATATATAATTCGATACTGGAAATATGCTCAAAAATAAACATAAACAATTTAATAGCATTACGAGATGCTATATCGTCACCCTCGATCCGATTCAACCAATCTTATAGGTTTTCAAGATGCTATATCGTCATCCTAAGTTAATTTCATCAATCACCAATTTTCAACAATCTAAACAGCATAACTAAATTTTTTTCGCTATAAAACATTACTGATTAAACAAATGAGTGAGTTTAACTCACCATGAGTTTTCAATTTTTAAATCAAATCAAACGATGTTCGATTTAACCTATTTCCATATTGTAGTGCTCGTTACCATGATTCCATGCCACTTGTTTCATCCAATTTCGACTTCGTATGACGAAGATATATGTTTTTGAAGATTTGAATATAATCAATATAAATAAATTCCTTTTTTAAAATATTATAACCTAATTTATCTGGACCGTTCATTTTTAATCACGGCCGCTCTCTCGCTTTCTTCCTCTTTGTTCATCCACGATCTAAGAACTAACTACATACAATGAAACTGATGGCCGCACCCTCTTCTTCGATCTAGACGTCGATCGAACCATGCCATTTGGATGCTCGTTCTTTTCCACGCCTACAGCCAGAGACCGGCCTCCCCTCGATGCGCTACAACCATGAAACCTTCACCCGTAGCCGGAATGAACACGCCCCCATAGCTCTCTCCACGCTGTGCTAATCACGATCACCACCGTTCATATCGTAGATGTAATGTAACGGCTCGAATTTTTCGCGTTCGAAAATCGACATCCATACTTTACATTGTACTCGAATGCCGCAGATTCGACCGTTCAAATTCGAGTCGCCGGAGCTTATAACACATTAAGTACAACACAGCGGAAGAAATGAATAATATATATCAATGTACAGCATTTGATACAATAACTGATACAACATGAATGGTACAATGAATATACATCAGAGATACAAGAAATAGCAGCGGAAATAAAAGATAACACTAGCAGCGGAACAAAATCTCCAATGTAGCTTCAAGAAAGAACTCCAGCTGTAACTCCATCTCCAAAGCACCAATCCAGAAATAGCTCGAACTCCCAAATCAAGATGAAGAGAAGGAACTCGATCCAAAATGCGATTGCCAAATCCTAAGGCTGAAAGCTATCGGATCTACACCTACTATAGATTATCTGAAAACCCCAACTCTAGACTGCCCGTGTGGGAAAATAGTGGGCACCCAGAGTTTAGGAAAGGAACAATAAACTCCAGGTCAGTCATGGGACTGGTATGAGCAAGCAAAACATTTGGTCTTTGAAAACAAACAAAAGAATTTAAATTTGAAATCCGCAATGCTTTTGGAAAATGAAACTACCATAAGGCCTCCCGCCACACACACAATGCAAACGCAGACTTGGAGGAGATTTCTCCTTATGATAGTCAAATATGCTTAATACGAGAAAATTTCTTTGATATTATTACTATAAGTGCAAAGTGTGGAAAACCATTTCGAAAATATAATATAAATCCTAGCCAGCATAGGTACCATGATACTATGCCTACTATAGCTGCCATGTTAAATGGCAGGTTCTACAACTAAAACCGTACAAGGCACGTATTGGATGAATGGATTTCCAACAAATGGTCAGGCTAAGGAACTTCCTACTGCCACATGGGATCGCCTCTGGCGGGACGTCCCGAGAAACTAACGTTACGGTTAGATCTCTGCCAACACAAGGCCGGGTTACCTCTGTAACTAGGTAACTACTACACGAATATGCCATCCCCCGGTCCTTTGGGACCTTTATCCGAGGCGCCTCAAAGCAACAACCACACAGTAAATGAGATTGGAGCAACCACATAGGTTAAATACCAGGGCTCCATACCTGATACCACCCTTTACCAGAAGGGAATGACACACCCTAAAGGGGGCGACCCTCATAACCTTGCCGCATCTTTCCTGTTTCGACCAATTCCGGGGAGTGAGGTCCTGATGCAGTCTCGTCCACAAAGCTACGCTTTGGCACAAAGCCATGCTTTGGGTCAACAGATGACCAAAGCAATGATCACAAAGATAAATGATCAAACAAATGATCATATCACAAATGATCAACCAATGATCATCACACAGCAGCACTCAGCATGCCACATTACCAAATTGGGAATATCACTGATAAATATCAACTACATAACCTCTGAGCTCGTACGTCTCAGAGAAGGGTGTTAAGCTGAGAGAATAAATTCTCCGCCACCAGGCAGAAATGTATTTGATAGAAATCAGTTAACATCTCAAAGTGTAATGTCGGACATACAACCATACAAGTCTGTTCCGGGTTCGAACAGAACCGAAGGCACTTCCGAAGAAGCCCTTGCAAATCCGGATAATCCCTAATCACGTCCGGACTTCCCATCACATATGAAGATCTCTATACCGGGGATCAGCCAGTGCAGAGACAATCGATGAGTTACCCTTTTGTTTTCGGAAATATCCGGTCTTCACCACCGGTCTTCAATTGCTATCCCTAACGTCGTATCACTATTCGGAATGGGCTATATGACACTAGGTCCTCTCCCGGCTAAACCGAATAATGAGCGCCATATTTTAAAACATATGGATATGGGATTTTAGTTAAGTCACAACTTATAAAATCCAAAACTTTTCTTTCAAATGGTTAAACAAATTACCATTTTAAATCTTTAAACAAAAAGATTTATTTCACCAAGTTTCACCTAGTTTCACAAAGATCTATTCATAGATTCAAAACAACTTCCATTCCAATTGGATTAACTCGATAAATTTAAGATTTAATCTATAGCTTTCAAAACACGTTCCAAAGATTTATTTATAACTTGGAATACCATTTTCATTTCAAAACTTGAATTCCTTTTAACATACATTGGAAATCCATTTCTTATATGAAAGCTTCTATTATTTGAAAACAACAGTTTTCGTTTCAGAAAAGTCCGATTTATACAAGTTGGAATCTTGGGTTAATTTTAAATATCAAAACATCACTTTTTAAAAATGGTTTAAAACCCCATATAAACCCATTTATAAGTTGAATACCCTAGTTCCCAAATTATAGAATTAAACTTCAAATATTGAATTCAAATTTAAATCAAATTATTTAAATTTCAAAACTCAATCAAGTTATTCAAATAACTTTTATTTTTGAAATTCATTTTTTACAAATGCTTAAATTCTAATTCCAAAACTATTTTGGATTCAAAAATTCAGATTTTAAAATAATTTCAAAATCTGTGACTTAACTCATTTCCACGTGCAATCCATATTTGTGTGTGTATAAGTGTGGTCTAGGGGTTCAACACAATAGTGCACAACATCATCATCACAGATTCAATCATAAAGATAAGCGGTATAACCCATAACGCTTATCTATATTCATAGATTCATAGATAAGGTAAATTATCAATCACAAAAATTCACTAATATGATTCGATGTGGGTTTCGGATAACCAACTGGAATCCGACTCCCTGTCGCATCGAAACTCAAATGTCATTTTACGGGTCAAAGGGTTTTCATATTCATACAACAGTATATTCATCACAAATATAGCCATCACATAGCATCACATCACATATCAAATATATCAATCCATCACACAACATTCAATAACAATCAGCATCTACAATTAAGATGAATAAACTGGGTGGTTTTAAATTTATTACCTACATGATTACTTTCATTTATTATTCCCTATTAATTAACTATCCATATTTATTCAATTAATAAATCTTCAATTATTAATTTAAAATCTAGTATCATTCAATTAATGATTTCTTAATTACAGATTAATTATTCTAAGAAAAATTAATCTTAAACTTAAATTAATCAAATTAAAACCCTTAATTACTTTAACTAATTTTCCATTTCTTAATTAATTTATTTATATTAATTATCCATTTGTACTACCTTAATAATTAAATGAATTACAAATCATTATACTTTTCTTTTTTTGATAAACATTCCTTATTTAAATTATGCACTTAAAAACAAAATGTTTTTAAATTTACATTAAATTCCATTTAACATTTTCTTTTTAAACTTAAGATCCAAATTTATTTAAAATAAGATTTTAAACAATACAACTTAATCTTATATGTTTACAAGAAACATATACTTAATTAATAAGTTGAAAAGGATTTAAATTTCAATTCAAATCAAATCCAAATCAATTTTAAAAATTACTTTAAAACTTCAAAATTGAAATACAACTTTCATTCTCATTTTAGTTTTAAATTCTTTAAAACTCTTTCTATAATTTACACCTTTAATTCAAATGAAAATCATTTGAAAGCAATTTAAATTTAAATCTTATTTAAAACTGAAGTTTAAATTTAAAATCCAGATTTTAAAACTTCAGATTTGAATTCATTTGATTTCCTAAATTAAATACTTAACCTTTTACTTCAAATGCAAAACAACAATGCATTTTATACTTGAGAGTTAAAATCAAATTTGAATTTAAAAACATAAATGGTTTCAAATTCTCAGACAAATCAAAATTTGAATTCACATTCAAATTCAAACTAAAACTCAGTTTTAAACCTACACCTGCAAAATTTAAATTTACCTTTATACTTAAAACAGGAAACAGTTTCTGTTTATATAAAAAAAAAAAAAAACATTGAATTTCCTGAAATTATTTCAACATCTGAATTCTAATATTGAATTCATCTTCAGATTCAAATTTAAATCCTAAGCTAACATTTAGTTTAAATTTAAACTTAACTCTCAAATTTACTCAAAACAGAACAGTTCTGTTTGTTACAACCTGGAAATGTAACTCGAGCAAGCAAAATTCTACTTCGGGTCAATACAACATTGACTTCGAGTTTCCTCTCAAAAATCCCGAGTCCATCCCGAGCTAAAATTCTCTGCAACCCACCACAACTCAAACCTGCACAACAGACCAAACCCCACCCTTCAAACCTGTCAACTCCAATTTCTCTCAACTCCGACCAACATCATCGACCAAACTCCGGTGATAGCTTCTTCACCTCACCATCCACCATCACCCCCCATAGCTTCAAACTCGATGCACTGAGTAGCTCAAAATCGACCAAAACTGTAACCCACCTAGACTAGGGTTCAACACCATTAAATCCCAAATCTAAATTCCAAATTTGAATTGCAAATCAATTCAAAAATTTTCTTGTGATCAATGATATATAAACTACTTCCAGAAACAATTTCAATCCAATAAAATGCAAGGATCCTCTGATTCTTGATCAAAAGTAAAATACAGTAAACTGAAACTGCATTTTTATTCTTAACACTATAAATTTCAATCCCTGATTTAAAACTCTTGCATTCACTTGATGTTTTGAGTTCTACTCCTAATACATTGATTTGTAATGTTTTATATATTTACTTATAAAATTTCCTATGCTCTGGTATTTATTCCAGTAAGTAAAATTTGAATTTTACCTTAATAAAATTGTAGAATCCAAACTATGAAACTAGCCTACCATCTTATATAAATTCTCAAAATTTAACACAGACAAATTTAAGATATAGAATTTAAATAATAACCTGAACTAGGAAACAAAACAGGACATAAGTGATTTAAGCATGCATAAATCAGACAGTAAGTATATAACACATGAACACTAATTTATTTTAGCATGCAATAAACTGTAACCTTAAGTTTTTAAAGAAAAGTTACTCACAGAAACAAATGAGAACAGAGCCTTCCTATTTAAATACTGACTTTGATTTCTTTGCTTTGATTGAGTTTGTTTGTGATCTACAATCTCAGTTTGAAGATTTTGAGTTCAAGTTTTAAAATTGTCTGTAGGTGGTGTTTTTGAAATTTTAAGTCAGGTTTTAAAACCTGTAGGGCATGAACAGGGGTGATTTTCTTCCTATACATATAAACATGCACATGAATATCTTCAACATGCAGTCAACATCCACACAACCATTCTACTTTATTCACACCATAGCTCCAAATATAAATTCAAACATCAAGATAACAGCAAGTCAAAAAGTTAGCTCACCTTAAAGTTTGTGAAAACAAAGAGGCCTGGGTTTTAAATTTGCTCTAGACATTGATATCCCAAAATTGATCTGAGCATTTGATATTGATCTTGAATCTGAAGCCAAATCCTTGCATTGCCTTAAACTTACATGCATTCAGATTTCCCAGACTAGTTGACTATATATAACAGAGAAGCCTTTTTATCCTCTCTGCAACTTGAAAACTAGAGATAGATAAAACCTCTGAGCTTGATTTCTTCTGCAATTTATTAAATTTATTGATCATATCCTTATTTTACTACTGATTAACAACATAAAATTCAAATCTTTTTTAAAGAATTTTACTTAACTTCATTTATTTCCAAAGAATCTTGCTTTGCTTCTGATTTGCATTTCAGTTTTGCTTTGCTTCCAGGTTGAAGAATTCGAATTTCCAGGCTTGAAATGTTTGCAAATTTGTTTCCAGACTTTAAAACTTGCCTCTGATTTTCCCAGATTTGAAATTGGTTTATTTTAAGATGTTTTTCAGATTCAAATTTTTGGATTGAAGAAAGAAAGATTGGCAGCTTCCTTTCTTTTTACCTTTGCCTTGATATTTTTTTTCTTTTGGTTTCTGAGTTGTTTCCTTTTTGATATATGTGCTTTGAACAGCTTTATGTATTGAAATAGGTGAGGCCAAATCTCCTTTTTACTGTTTGTTTCAGATTTTGTGAGATATGGTTTGATTGCATTCTTAACTTGATTATTTAAAATAAAGGGTGATGATGCTATTGGATATATATGCATATAGGTAAGATCCTTTAAAGTATGTATTTGTTTATACTTTGTAAATAAATGTATTTGTTTATTCATTTGTATGTAATATGTACATGTTCAATGTTAAAAGAATTAAATCAATATTTATGTATGTATATATATACATATATTGTATCTTAACAAATTTTTAAATGCTACTCATTTTTTTAAAACACTCATTTTAAACTTGAGATACTAACATATGTATTTATTTTACTTTTACAAATTTTTAAAAAGAAATGAATTTAAAACAATTTGTACACTCACAAACAAATCACACACATATATATACATTTCTTAGTTTATTTTATTTTTGAATTAAGACTAGTATACCTTTTAAATAAATAATTATCTATGTTTATATTATTTCAGATTTTTATTTCTTATTTTATAACCATTTTGTCCATTATTCCTACTTATTCTAATTTAAAGAAAGGAAATGAATTTTAAACTAATTATGTTTTTAATAAATAAACCCATATAAAATAGTATTTAGTTTTAAACAATTGTTTTGAAAATCATTTGTATCCAATTCAAAATACAACTTTTAAATCCAACTAATTTGATAAAAATATAAATTATTGAATTTTCAATTAAAAGTTCCATTTTAAAAATACCTAAATTTCACCTTAATGATTTTAAAGGCCAAATGTTTATTTTAAAAACATTTATCTCAAATGTAGGTTCAAATCCCCAATTTACTTGAATTAAATTTATTTATATCTATTTATATACATATATTCATACAATTTCCTTCTATTTATTTATTTATTCATTCTAGAAAATTTTCTAATTAAATCACAATTTATTTCAAAAAAATAATTTAATGGCCAATTTAAACTTAATGAATTTTAGGAATGTTACAGATTTCCCCCCTTAAAAGAATTTCGTCCTCGAAATTGCAAGGACGAGAAAGAAAAGACAATAGACAAAGAAATTATTGATCGCATTAGATCGAAATATTTATTCTGCATTTGGTTTACCAAATCAGAATATCGACAATAGATATGAGAACAATCTCATATAATATTACACAAGATATTTGGGTCCATCGGTCTACGAATATGCAAAGGCATTGACTAGTTCGAAGAGATAACTAATCGTTCGTAGAATATATCGGATCCCAGAGAATAGATAGATGGATCAAATCTTCATATTAGTTAACCAATTTACTAATTTAAAATTTCCAATTTATTTAATATTTTCAAATTCAAATTCATTAGAGTTTAGATCGAAAAGCTGATAAGAAACCGATGATGATACGAAGTAAGAATTTCCTACAACAATACGTATGGCCATCATCACACCGAAACTTCTTTCTGGAGCAGTCACGAAGCAATCAAAAGAATTCGAAATCGAATCAAAGGAGATTGATAGAGAAAAGATATTCCCACTGTTGCAGGGTATTGACCATTTGTAGTGGTACCCCCCTGTCCCCTATCTCGTTCTCTTCTCGCACTCATACTCACTATCAGTGGATAGTAAGAGAATTTACTGAGGCATTCGAACGGATATCTCAGGGATATACTCATTCTAGGGTTTACTTCACCCTATCTCTAATGAGTTACTTAATGTGTTATACTCCTGAGCTAAAGTTTTAACCTTCAGCTCTGATACCAAATGTAACGGCTCGAATTTTTCGCGTTCGAAAATCGACATCCATACTTTACATTGTACTCGAATGCCGCAGATTCGACCGTTCAAATTCGAGTCGCCGGAGCTTATAACACATTAAGTACAACACAGCGGAAGAAATGAATAATATATATCAATGTACAGCATTTGATACAATAACTGATACAACATGAATGGTACAATGAATATACATCAGAGATACAAGAAATAGCAGCGGAAATAAAAGATAACACTAGCAGCGGAACAAAATCTCCAATGTAGCTTCAAGAAAGAACTCCAGCTGTAACTCCATCTCCAAAGCACCAATCCAGAAATAGCTCGAACTCCCAAATCAAGATGAAGAGAAGGAACTCGATCCAAAATGCGATTGCCAAATCCTAAGGCTGAAAGCTATCGGATCTACACCTACTATAGATTATCTGAAAACCCCAACTCTAGACTGCCCGTGTGGGAAAATAGTGGGCACCCAGAGTTTAGGAAAGGAACAATAAACTCCAGGTCAGTCATGGGACTGGTATGAGCAAGCAAAACATTTGGTCTTTGAAAACAAACAAAAGAATTTAAATTTGAAATCCGCAATGCTTTTGGAAAATGAAACTACCATAAGGCCTCCCGCCACACACACAATGCAAACGCAGACTTGGAGGAGATTTCTCCTTATGATAGTCAAATATGCTTAATACGAGAAAATTTCTTTGATATTATTACTATAAGTGCAAAGTGTGGAAAACCATTTCGAAAATATAATATAAATCCTAGCCAGCATAGGTACCATGATACTATGCCTACTATAGCTGCCATGTTAAATGGCAGGTTCTACAACTAAAACCGTACAAGGCACGTATTGGATGAATGGATTTCCAACAAATGGTCAGGCTAAGGAACTTCCTACTGCCACATGGGATCGCCTCTGGCGGGACGTCCCGAGAAACTAACGTTACGGTTAGATCTCTGCCAACACAAGGCCGGGTTACCTCTGTAACTAGGTAACTACTACACGAATATGCCATCCCCCGGTCCTTTGGGACCTTTATCCGAGGCGCCTCAAAGCAACAACCACACAGTAAATGAGATTGGAGCAACCACATAGGTTAAATACCAGGGCTCCATACCTGATACCACCCTTTACCAGAAGGGAATGACACACCCTAAAGGGGGCGACCCTCATAACCTTGCCGCATCTTTCCTGTTTCGACCAATTCCGGGGAGTGAGGTCCTGATGCAGTCTCGTCCACAAAGCTACGCTTTGGCACAAAGCCATTCTTTGGGTCAACAGATGACCAAAGCAATGATCACAAAGATAAATGATCAAACAAATGATCATATCACAAATGATCAACCAATGATCATCACACAGCAGCACTCAGCATGCCACATTACCAAATTGGGAATATCACTGATAAATATCAACTACATAACCTCTGAGCTCGTACGTCTCAGAGAAGGGTGTTAAGCTGAGAGAATAAATTCTCCGCCACCAGGCAGAAATGTATTTGATAGAAATCAGTTAACATCTCAAAGTGTAATGTCGGACATACAACCATACAAGTCTGTTCCGGGTTCGAACAGAACCGAAGGCACTTCCGAAGAAGCCCTTGCAAATCCGGATAATCCCTAATCACGTCCGGACTTCCCATCACATATGAAGATCTCTATACCGGGGATCAGCCAGTGCAGAGACAATCGATGAGTTACCCTTTTGTTTTCGGAAATATCCGGTCTTCACCACCGGTCTTCAATTGCTATCCCTAACGTCGTATCACTATTCGGAATGGGCTATATGACACTAGGTCCTCTCCCGGCTAAACCGAATAATGAGCGCCATATTTTAAAACATATGGATATGGGATTTTAGTTAAGTCACAACTTATAAAATCCAAAACTTTTCTTTCAAATGGTTAAACAAATTACCATTTTAAATCTTTAAACAAAAAGATTTATTTCACCAAGTTTCACCTAGTTTCACAAAGATCTATTCATAGATTCAAAACAACTTCCATTCCAATTGGATTAACTCGATAAATTTAAGATTTAATCTATAGCTTTCAAAACACGTTCCAAAGATTTATTTATAACTTGGAATACCATTTTCATTTCAAAACTTGAATTCCTTTTAACATACATTGGAAATCCATTTCTTATATGAAAGCTTCTATTATTTGAAAACAACAGTTTTCGTTTCAGAAAAGTCCGATTTATACAAGTTGGAATCTTGGGTTAATTTTAAATATCAAAACATCACTTTTTAAAAATGGTTTAAAACCCCATATAAACCCATTTATAAGTTGAATACCCTAGTTCCCAAATTATAGAATTAAACTTCAAATATTGAATTCAAATTTAAATCAAATTATTTAAATTTCAAAACTCAATCAAGTTATTCAAATAACTTTTATTTTTGAAATTCATTTTTTACAAATGCTTAAATTCTAATTCCAAAACTATTTTGGATTCAAAAATTCAGATTTTAAAATAATTTCAAAATCTGTGACTTAACTCATTTCCACGTGCAATCCATATTTGTGTGTGTATAAGTGTGGTCTAGGGGTTCAACACAATAGTGCACAACATCATCATCACAGATTCAATCATAAAGATAAGCGGTATAACCCATAACGCTTATCTATATTCATAGATTCATAGATAAGGTAAATTATCAATCACAAAAATTCACTAATATGATTCGATGTGGGTTTCGGATAACCAACTGGAATCCGACTCCCTGTCGCATCGAAACTCAAATGTCATTTTACGGGTCAAAGGGTTTTCATATTCATACAACAGTATATTCATCACAAATATAGCCATCACATAGCATCACATCACATATCAAATATATCAATCCATCACACAACATTCAATAACAATCAGCATCTACAATTAAGATGAATAAACTGGGTGGTTTTAAATTTATTACCTACATGATTACTTTCATTTATTATTCCCTATTAATTAACTATCCATATTTATTCAATTAATAAATCTTCAATTATTAATTTAAAATCTAGTATCATTCAATTAATGATTTCTTAATTACAGATTAATTATTCTAAGAAAAATTAATCTTAAACTTAAATTAATCAAATTAAAACCCTTAATTACTTTAACTAATTTTCCATTTCTTAATTAATTTATTTATATTAATTATCCATTTGTACTACCTTAATAATTAAATGAATTACAAATCATTATACTTTTCTTTTTTTGATAAACATTCCTTATTTAAATTATGCACTTAAAAACAAAATGTTTTTAAATTTACATTAAATTCCATTTAACATTTTCTTTTTAAACTTAAGATCCAAATTTATTTAAAATAAGATTTTAAACAATACAACTTAATCTTATATGTTTACAAGAAACATATACTTAATTAATAAGTTGAAAAGGATTTAAATTTCAATTCAAATCAAATCCAAATCAATTTTAAAAATTACTTTAAAACTTCAAAATTGAAATACAACTTTCATTCTCATTTTAGTTTTAAATTCTTTAAAACTCTTTCTATAATTTACACCTTTAATTCAAATGAAAATCATTTGAAAGCAATTTAAATTTAAATCTTATTTAAAACTGAAGTTTAAATTTAAAATCCAGATTTTAAAACTTCAGATTTGAATTCATTTGATTTCCTAAATTAAATACTTAACCTTTTACTTCAAATGCAAAACAACAATGCATTTTATACTTGAGAGTTAAAATCAAATTTGAATTTAAAAACATAAATGGTTTCAAATTCTCAGACAAATCAAAATTTGAATTCACATTCAAATTCAAACTAAAACTCAGTTTTAAACCTACACCTGCAAAATTTAAATTTACCTTTATACTTAAAACAGGAAACAGTTTCTGTTTATATAAAAAAAAAAAAAAACATTGAATTTCCTGAAATTATTTCAACATCTGAATTCTAATATTGAATTCATCTTCAGATTCAAATTTAAATCCTAAGCTAACATTTAGTTTAAATTTAAACTTAACTCTCAAATTTACTCAAAACAGAACAGTTCTGTTTGTTACAACCTGGAAATGTAACTCGAGCAAGCAAAATTCTACTTCGGGTCAATACAACATTGACTTCGAGTTTCCTCTCAAAAATCCCGAGTCCATCCCGAGCTAAAATTCTCTGCAACCCACCACAACTCAAACCTGCACAACAGACCAAACCCCACCCTTCAAACCTGTCAACTCCAATTTCTCTCAACTCCGACCAACATCATCGACCAAACTCCGGTGATAGCTTCTTCACCTCACCATCCACCATCACCCCCCATAGCTTCAAACTCGATGCACTGAGTAGCTCAAAATCGACCAAAACTGTAACCCACCTAGACTAGGGTTCAACACCATTAAATCCCAAATCTAAATTCCAAATTTGAATTGCAAATCAATTCAAAAATTTTCTTGTGATCAATGATATATAAACTACTTCCAGAAACAATTTCAATCCAATAAAATGCAAGGATCCTCTGATTCTTGATCAAAAGTAAAATACAGTAAACTGAAACTGCATTTTTATTCTTAACACTATAAATTTCAATCCCTGATTTAAAACTCTTGCATTCACTTGATGTTTTGAGTTCTACTCCTAATACATTGATTTGTAATGTTTTATATATTTACTTATAAAATTTCCTATGCTCTGGTATTTATTCCAGTAAGTAAAATTTGAATTTTACCTTAATAAAATTGTAGAATCCAAACTATGAAACTAGCCTACCATCTTATATAAATTCTCAAAATTTAACACAGACAAATTTAAGATATAGAATTTAAATAATAACCTGAACTAGGAAACAAAACAGGACATAAGTGATTTAAGCATGCATAAATCAGACAGTAAGTATATAACACATGAACACTAATTTATTTTAGCATGCAATAAACTGTAACCTTAAGTTTTTAAAGAAAAGTTACTCACAGAAACAAATGAGAACAGAGCCTTCCTATTTAAATACTGACTTTGATTTCTTTGCTTTGATTGAGTTTGTTTGTGATCTACAATCTCAGTTTGAAGATTTTGAGTTCAAGTTTTAAAATTGTCTGTAGGTGGTGTTTTTGAAATTTTAAGTCAGGTTTTAAAACCTGTAGGGCATGAACAGGGGTGATTTTCTTCCTATACATATAAACATGCACATGAATATCTTCAACATGCAGTCAACATCCACACAACCATTCTACTTTATTCACACCATAGCTCCAAATATAAATTCAAACATCAAGATAACAGCAAGTCAAAAAGTTAGCTCACCTTAAAGTTTGTGAAAACAAAGAGGCCTGGGTTTTAAATTTGCTCTAGACATTGATATCCCAAAATTGATCTGAGCATTTGATATTGATCTTGAATCTGAAGCCAAATCCTTGCATTGCCTTAAACTTACATGCATTCAGATTTCCCAGACTAGTTGACTATATATAACAGAGAAGCCTTTTTATCCTCTCTGCAACTTGAAAACTAGAGATAGATAAAACCTCTGAGCTTGATTTCTTCTGCAATTTATTAAATTTATTGATCATATCCTTATTTTACTACTGATTAACAACATAAAATTCAAATCTTTTTTTAAAGAATTTTACTTAACTTCATTTATTTCCAAAGAATCTTGCTTTGCTTCTGATTTGCATTTCAGTTTTGCTTTGCTTCCAGGTTGAAGAATTCGAATTTCCAGGCTTGAAATGTTTGCAAATTTGTTTCCAGACTTTAAAACTTGCCTCTGATTTTCCCAGATTTGAAATTGGTTTATTTTAAGATGTTTTTCAGATTCAAATTTTTGGATTGAAGAAAGAAAGATTGGCAGCTTCCTTTCTTTTTACCTTTGCCTTGATATTTTTTTTCTTTTGGTTTCTGAGTTGTTTCCTTTTTGATATATGTGCTTTGAACAGCTTTATGTATTGAAATAGGTGAGGCCAAATCTCCTTTTTACTGTTTGTTTCAGATTTTGTGAGATATGGTTTGATTGCATTCTTAACTTGATTATTTAAAATAAAGGGTGATGATGCTATTGGATATATATGCATATAGGTAAGATCCTTTAAAGTATGTATTTGTTTATACTTTGTAAATAAATGTATTTGTTTATTCATTTGTATGTAATATGTACATGTTCAATGTTAAAAGAATTAAATCAATATTTATGTATGTATATATATACATATATTGTATCTTAACAAATTTTTAAATGCTACTCATTTTTTTAAAACACTCATTTTAAACTTGAGATACTAACATATGTATTTATTTTACTTTTACAAATTTTTAAAAAGAAATGAATTTAAAACAATTTGTACACTCACAAACAAATCACACACATATATATACATTTCTTAGTTTATTTTATTTTTGAATTAAGACTAGTATACCATTTAAATAAATAATTATCTATGTTTATATTATTTCAGATTTTTATTTCTTATTTTATAACCATTTTGTCCATTATTCCTACTTATTCTAATTTAAAGAAAGGAAATGAATTTTAAACTAATTATGTTTTTAATAAATAAACCCATATAAAATAGTATTTAGTTTTAAACAATTGTTTTGAAAATCATTTGTATCCAATTCAAAATACAACTTTTAAATCCAACTAATTTGATAAAAATATAAATTATTGAATTTTCAATTAAAAGTTCCATTTTAAAAATACCTAAATTTCACCTTAATGATTTTAAAGGCCAAATGTTTATTTTAAAAACATTTATCTCAAATGTAGGTTCAAATCCCCAATTTACTTGAATTAAATTTATTTATATCTATTTATATACATATATTCATACAATTTCCTTCTATTTATTTATTTATTCATTCTAGAAAATTTTCTAATTAAATCACAATTTATTTCAAAAAAATAATTTAATGGCCAATTTAAACTTAATGAATTTTAGGAATGTTACATGTAACGACCCAGAATTTCGATCCCCAAAAACTCCAGATAGTTAGGAAAAGAAGAAAATAGATAGAAGAAAAGGAAGAAGCAGAAACACCAACATCTCACATTCGCAGCGGATAAAATATAATATCAAATAATATTCTCTACACAAAGAAAGCTGAATCAGTCAATTACAATTTAATACATAAGAGGTACAATATTTCACCATCACTAGGCAATTAAAATAACTTGTCCCAGAAATACAAACAATATATCACAGTGGAATACACTCCATACGTTCCTGCCATCCAGCTCGCCTTTTGAGCTCCAAAACGTCCTTACCTGAAAATCTGTAATACTCGGTCTGACCCGAGCATTACATAAAAGTAACACCCGGGTCAGGCTGGAAACCAGCGTGAGTAAATCCATCTAACATGAATTACAAAAGCATACAACAACATAAAACTTATATAAAACCTGGGTAACTCATACTTTATTACGAGTTCAAAACTGGTTATGGTCAACACTCAATTAACAAATGGATCCTTAAGTAATTTTACTTAGTTTCAAAGGTCCATATTATTCCATTCCAGCGTTACTGATTTCACATATCAATCTATATAGAATTATTGTAGATTACTAAACGAAGTGGTTTCGAGTATTTACTGATAACCGACCCCGGTCTCTTCAAGTTCAATACCATCTTAACCCAAGTTATTCAAGTGAAATAAAATTCAACTTTAATTACCGGATAACACCTTTACACGGCAATTCATAATTGATAGATAATCACAATATCACTGTCCACCCATACATATCATATCACAAAGCAATTCATATCAGAGATATCAACCAATCCAAGGCACCTATCATCATTCAATCATTCATAAACAAGATTGATCACTTTCATTAATTACATTAACTAATGATCCTCTAATTACCTTCATTAGTTAATTATTCTTAAATTTCATTTAATAATTAACTTTAACTTAATTACATTCATAAATCAACCTTAATTAATCACAATCAGTAATTAACTTTCCTTAATTGCTTCATCAATTAAACCAACACATTAATTAATTATATTAATTAATCCTTTATTACACTGAGTAATTATCACTTAATTTCTTCCACAAAGTAATTATCCTTTAATTACTTCCCATGAAGTAATTTCCCTTTCTATTAATTACATCCAGTAATTATCCATTAATTACTTCACTAAGTAATTACACCTCATTAGTTACCTTAAGTAATTATACTTAACCCAACATCAAATGATTACCTTTAATTAATTAAACTTAATTAATTAACTAAGTTAACCACATTAACTTAATTAATTATACCGAGTAATTAATTCCTTTAATTACTTCATTAAGTAATTATTCATAATATTTCCTTTACATTAAGTAATTAACCGAAAATTACTTAATGCTTAATTATTACTTAATAAATCCTTAATTAAGTAATCAATTATACTTAACTAATTATACAAATTAATTTATCTTAATTTAATTACGCAAATTAATTATTCTAGTTAATTAAGTAATTATATTTTAATTACTTTAGTTGACAATACATGATTAAATTAAGATAAATCATTATTTACACTAACCCTTAACTTTCATTTTACATTTAATTAGGTTTAAAAGCTTGAATACGATTTATTAAAATCAACATCCTCTGATTCAAGTTAAATACCTTTACTTTAATCACATTTCAATTACCTCAAATAACATTTTTATTTGAAGATATTTAGAGATTTATTACATAATTTAACTAAAGCAATATTTATAACCAAACTATTTTTAATCAAAAGTTTATATTTTGAAAATCCAAATTTTAAAACTAAAATCCTTTCTAAACATCATACTTTAAATCGATCATTTTATACATTATATAAACTAACTAAAAACTTTGTTTTAAAATTTAGCTTTGCCTTAAAAATTTTGAAATTCATTTTTAAATTTAAAACTGGACAGGACTTGAATTCTGGAAACAAACATTGTTAAGATAATTTTACTATAAATTTCATTTTGGTCAAAAAAACAGTACCGGATTTTAAATCCTGGTAACAAAAATCGTCCTGAGTCATCACTGCCAAAAATCCGAGATAATCCACAAATTTCTCGAGCATCACTCACGTGACCAATGCCTCGAGTCGTTCCTGCAACCATCATGAGAAAAGCTTTGAGAAACCTAGGCCAAACTCCTTCTTTTCAAAACAACATCTTCCAGATGCCCAGATTCGACCTCGTGCACATGCACAACGTTTCTAGTCGACGGTGATCATCCCTCCGGTCATCTTCAACTCGCAATCGACCTTGACAACCATCACGACAAAGCATAAATATGAAATTAATGTCCAAACAGAAATCAAGCAACTCGATCAAAACATGAACCTATAGCCTATTAGAAAATCGCCCTTCCACGTCGATCCTAATCTCGATGAGCCTCACCATCCTTACCCCAGCTCCATCTTGAACCCCTGCATCCATCACCCCTACTGCGATTCGTTCCGATGTGAAGTCGACACCGCGATCACCTCAATTCCAACGCAGACACAAAACGTACTTTGAACCCTACTTCGCCATATACCGATCACCACGGCCATCGATGACATCCACCATCATTTTTCCCGTGTTCCCAGACACCACTGCCACCTCCATGCCAAACCACGAACTTCCCCTCGACTCCGATCAACGTCAAATGATCAGAAACCCAAATTCGAACAAGACACGAATTCAGTCCAAAAATTAAGTTAAAATTTACAAAATTTATTTTAAAATTCGTGATTTACTCATACTCAAGTTCTATAATCCAGAGATGAAATTATTGACATTCAATTTTGACTAAATTTTGAATTTACTGTAAATCTTAAAATTTACAGAATATTTATCATATAAATATACTTACATTTATTTTCAAAAACAAGATTACATTGTTACTACCATTCCCTTTCAATAATCAAAGTCTAACAGTGATTAATTTGGGAGATATAAATTTTGTAATTATGCTTGAACCAGAAATTTCATAGAGGCTTGTATACTAACAAACACAGGCTTACTTCAGAGTATAGCAGGATCCAAATGAAAATTTGAATTGAAAACATTCATGCAACAACATAATTACATAATCACATAGATATATCAGCATCCAAAAGATTTTACTTAAGTGTTTACTCACCAAGCTAATGTGCAGAGAAGGGTTGAAGCAGTTTTTAATTTGAAACAGAAAAGCTTGCTTGAAAACTAAAACGGGAGTTGATTAGATGCTTGAAACTAGGGTGATGATGCCCTATAGATCTCCCTCTTGTCCGATTACAATTTTGAAGTAGTTTTTATTGAATTTGATTTGCTTCTTGCCTTTAAACTTTGAATGTTTCAAATTTTGGAAAAGAGGAGTGATTTTCTTTTAAATTTTTGTTTTAGTTTTTACTGGAATATGGTTTTATAGACCATTGTTCTTTAGAAATTTTCTTCTTCTTTGTTTTTAGAAAGTGAAGATAGGAAACGATATGGAGATAAATGATATAAGTAATATAGGTTTAAATTAGATTTTATTAAAAATAAAAGAGAATTAAATTAAAAATTGACACTTGTTATTTCCCTTAGATAATTAGCTAACACTTGTTATTAAGAATGATTACAAGTTAATAAATGTTACTTTCATGCAAAATTAGATTTTTAAATTTTTTAAAAATCTTTTTATAATTGATTTCCTAATATATAAATACTTAATTTAATTTATATAAATAAACCCCTTTAAAAATAAAATACTATAAAATAATTTGTGTTCTTAATAAAATCAACTGAAATACATTTTAAAACCAAAGTATGATTTAAGATATATATAGCTACCCTTTAAATTTCAATTTAAATATCCAAATTCAAATTAAATTTCAAATTCAATTTAAAAATCAATTTGATATGTACATATATTTGAACAAATACAATTTCAACTTGTATAAAATAATTTTCATAAAAATCTATATATATACAACACAATTATTATTATTGTTTTAAAAGTAACAATTCTGCCAATTTTTAATAAATTTATAAAAGAGAATATCACATTTTAAATTGCATGAAATTCCGGGATATCACATTCCTCCCCCCTTAGAATCTTTTCGTCCTCGAAAAGGAACGAAGCCAGAATTTATTAAAGTGATTATTATTAGAAAAAATTACTCTATGATAAAATTTAAAACATTTTAAAATATTATAAAATAGTTTTTATAAAGATACTTTTATAACTCGATGTTTCAACACGTCCATCCTCGTCCTTACATATATTCAGTCATACGTTGATCAAGCGTAGGACTGAAAATCTATAAGTACTTATCAGACCCATTTCAATACCCAGTGAAAATACTTGAAAAATAATTTTATTGAAAATATCGAAAACATTTTTGAAAATAGAGGAAATATCTTTGGTCAGAATACTCTAGAAATCATCACCCTCATCCATGGTCGCAGTTACATCCTGGGTACGTTGCCATCACAGCAAAAGTCCATGTAATTGTAGGCATCGGCGCCCTCGATTTTCGCTGCCAAATGAAACTTCACCACTCCCACATAGGTCGTAGTCTACCGATGTAAAATCAAATGTAGACTGTTGGCTCTCAGTAGCACACACGACTTTTTCTATGTCACCATAGGTCGCAGTCTACAAATATAAAATCAAACGTAGACTGTTGGCTCTCAGCAGCACACACGACTTTCGCTATAGTCTGCAGTAGATCGCAGTGACATCGAGTTAAACTGTCGTCACAGCATAACCCAAATGCCTCTGTGGGCATCAGCGCCCTCGACTTTCGCTACACACTACACATAATCCTCAGGAGCTAGTTTGTTCGGACTCCTCACAGGATCAACTTTAGAACCCCCTATAGGGTTCAAGGCAGTACCACCGTGTGGTACTCCTATGAAGTTCATTTCAAGGGAGCGCCTTTTTCTCCAAAGCCATTTTCAAAACACTTCATAATATACATATAGTATCTTTCAAATCATACACCTAGTATGAATCTCATAAATATCTCCTTTTCACAAAATCGATCTCCCAAAATCGATAATTCTCAACTAGGTTTCCAAATCTCCAAAATTGATTTTTTCCAAAAATCAAAAGCCTTTCCAAATTCATATGTTCCAAAAACCTTTTCTCAAAATCATTCTCACATGATCCTTTATATATAGATATATAAAACTTTGAAAATCTTTGGATCACTTCATACTTGTATAAATTCCCTTTTTATACTTTAAATACTTTCAAAAACCCTTTTATTTATGGCTAGATTCATCAAGGGGAGATTTATCTTATATAACAAAGATATATAACTTTGGTTATTCTAAATCAAATATTCAAATTTGATTACTCTATAAAGTCACTTACCAAATTACTTACTTTCATAAAGTAATTTTTTACCATAGAAATATCCAGTTTCCATTTTACTTCATCATATATTTCACAAAATATACCTTTCATTTCAAAAACCATTTCATATTTCTTATCCACAAATTCCCAGTATCAATTTCATTCAAACCCATACGATGTACACATATCATCCGTACGCTATACCAATCTGATCGCTTACTTGATCATATAATTTCACTTTCGAACTAGTATCGTCCACCCGACTTCCTAGTGCTGACTCAGATCTGGTTTCTTCATCAGAAACCGTCATTCTCCTTGCATAGTCATACCTATGATAGAGAATATCCAGAACCAATCAACAATCCATATCCAGGTTCGCCGTCGAAAATCGAGTGAAAAATCCCAACTCGAATCGATAAACTATCTCAAAATTATGTGCTCGAATCCGGATCAAATCACTATGCGAATAGAATAATATACGTACATCCTATGTATTTATCTTTATTGATTATTAGTCAAATCAATTCTCTTTTCTATTCACCTCAATTCTTATCTCAAAAGGATATTTAATCATAAACAGTTTGAACTCTGTCCAGCTTGAATTTAGAAAATAGCTTGAAAAAATTAAGAATAGATAAGTAGTTGAAAAATAATTAGTACTTTGTAAAGTAGCTATAAAATAGTTATGTAATTGGAAAATAGTTGGAAAATGGTCAAATAGTTATAGAAATTTTAAATAATTGCAAAATAGTTGTAAAATAGTAGTTAGTCAAAAAGTAGTTGAAAAAACAGTAATTAGTTTATAAAACAGTTGCAAAATAGTTAAATAATTCCAAAAGTAGTTATAAAAAAAGTATAAGATAGCTTTAGGTTTAATAAGAAAGGTTTTATATATAATAAATAGCTTGGAAAAATAGATTTGTACTAAAACAATTTATTTAGAAAATAGTCCAGACTCAAACTGTTTAATTCCCAACCTCCATTTCCAATCAATTCAAATTAAAATTTCCGCTTCCATTTAAATTGACTCAATTCCAACTTGAATAACTTCAATTTCCATTGAAATTGATTTAACCCCAATTCAAGTTGAGTTAATCCTCAATTCCTATTTGAATTTGAACTCATTCAACTTCAATTTCATTCCAAATTAATCCAATTCAAATTTTCCATTTGAATTTTTAAACTTAACCATCTTCAATCACAATTCCAATTAATTGAAATCAAATTCAATTTGAACTAATTCAATTCAAATTTCAAAGTTAGACCATTTAGTCCTGAATCCAAATTCCATTTTTAACCTATTTCAAAGTTCAAACAATAATTCAAATCCTTTTTAAACAACTAAATCTTTGAAATTCAATTTATCACCAAATTTCAATTTTGAAACCAAACCTTTGAAGTGTTATCTTAAACATTCAAATCTTAAGTCCAAAATGATTCCATTTTATCTTAATAATGGATATATTACCAAACCCCATTTCTTCATTCATTTAAAAAAATCCAATTTCAGCTTAAAGATTATTAATAACAACAGGATGGTATCATTCAAATTATTTTAAAACATCCATCCATTTCAATTTCCAGATCTCATACCCATTTTGAGATCACTCATAACTCCCATTTTAAGTCAACTATTTAACTTCCCAAGTTAAATCCCAATTTCATCTTGAAATTTCCAATTCAGGTTGTTTGTGTTAAACTTATTTAACTTTCCCAAAGTTAAATTTCAATTTATTTAATCCAATCAACCTTACCCAATTTTAATTCCCATTTCAAATTTTAAATTTCAGTCCTTCTTCGGGTCGATCCTAGGATTACATTTCGTACCGATCCCATATGCGCTGATCGATACGAAACGAGCATGGGGGGTATCAATACGAAGTGGTCGTGAAAAATAGAGAATGGACACGAATCTCATCCCTGGGATGGATACGAGCAAGACCTTACCTGATGGATACGAACAAGGCTTTACCTCATGGATACGAACAAAGCTTTACCTGATGGATACGAACAAAGCTTTACCTGATGGATACGAACCCCAATAGCTTCCCATGGGTACGAAAGTGCCAAAATCCTTCTACTATCGATATGAGAGCATTGATTCGAGACATACCACCTCTTTCCATCCTGACCGATACGAATGTCATCGACTTGAACCAGAACCTAATCGATGCGAACTTCATCGAGTCAAACCTGTGCCGATCGATACGACACACCACCTGTTGATCGATGCGAAATGCATCGATACGAACTAACCCTTGCGCACCGATGGATACGAACAACATGTTCTTCCTACCCTGTATCGATCATATCTCCTCCATACGAACCCCGATTGATCTGAAACTTGAAAACATAGCCTCTCTTAGTCCTCATCATCATCTCCAATCGATTCCGTCCTGATCGGAAATCGGCCAAATTTTGACGACATCGATTGCAGCCTTGTTCCCAATCGATCTTCAATCTTGATATCCATCCATCCTTGCCAATTTGTTGATATTCCAACCTTGACCAAAAGGTGGGATAACATTTGCCCCCCAAAACATGCCTCGTGATAAGAAGGCGTGTTTTGAATAACTCTGAATCCGATATCCAAAGTCCATAGTCAATTCCATGTCCATCCGAACTCGATGGCCAAGCTTTTAATACATCCTTATTCAATAGCCAATAACTGAATCCAGGACCTCTCCGGGTTGATATCCATATCAGTAACCTCTCCGAGTTCTTGCCAAGCGCAATCCACACCTGACGACCTTGGTCCAGTGTCACTGGACGTTGAGCTAACTTCTTCGGGTTCTTACCAAGCGTAATCCACACTTGATGACCGTGGTCCAGTGTCCCTGGACATCGAGCCAACCTCTTCGGGTTCTTACCAAGCGCAATCCACACTTGATGACCGTGGTTCAGTGTCCCATGATGTCGTATAATGCTATGGCTTAAGTCCCAAGCCGAATCCTGGTCACCCCGACCCTTGTTGAGCGTAGTCCATACTCAACGACCTGAAAAATAACAATTGATAATACATGGCCTAAGTCCTCGGCCGAATCATGGTCTCTCCGGACCCTTGTCGAGCATAGTCCATACGACGACCTGAAAATAACAAGTGATGATATAGGGCCTAAGTCCTAGGCCCAATCCTGGTCTCTCCGTACCCTTGTCGAGCATAATCCATACTCGACGACCTGAATGAGTCAGTTTACCATGTTCGGGCAAAGTGACTCACCCCTTGCCAGGCATAATCCATACCCGACGACCTTTTACCAAAAACTAGATAAAAATCCAATCCAAAATCCAAATCAAACCAAAAAATCATAAATCCAAACCAGCATCCAAAACAGAGACTAATCATCCAAACTAAAATCCAAACTAGAAAGCAACCAAAATCAGGAGTTCAAACCAAACTCCAAAACCAAATCAAAAAATCAAGTGTCCAATCCAAAACAAAAAACAGATTTCACAAACCATAGCATGGTTTATCATCATTCAGAGCATGCCTAGGGGCTATCTCTGTCCCCATACATGTGTAAATGACATGGTCGTTTGCCAATGGTTTGTTACTTATTGAATATTATCAAGGTCAATTGATAATCAATCGACCATCATTCCTGGGACTCACATCACCATGGTGTGCGGTAGACGGTGGCTGCTGCTGCTCCACCGCTGCATTCCGTGCCCCAACATACTGCCTCAGTTGTCCATTCCTCACATGTTCCTCAATTATGTCCTTTAAGTGCCTGCAGCTGTTAGTATCATGTCCATCCAAATCGTGGAAGAGACAGTGCCTTCCTGATGCCCGTTCCCGTTCAGAGGGTTCTCTCCTAGGCGGCCTTCGGTAAGGAAGGCGATTCCGGGTTTCCATGTATATCCACTCCAGCGTCTCATTTAATCCCATGTACGTGGAAAACTTTGGATCCTTCCATCGCTTTCTGGCTTTTCTTGAGTCGTCATCCAGCTTCCTCTTTCCCTTATCCTTATCTGAGCCTCCGTTGGATGGTCCGCCACCCTAAGTCGCATTCACCTCCTTTAACTTTAAATCCATAATCGCGTCTTCTTGCTGAAGGAATATTTCGGCTTCGTGAAAGAATTCCCCGAGATCTAGTGGTGGGTCTCGTATTAAAGATACCTTAAAATCCGAATCCTCTCTAACTCTTGAAACCGCCGCCATCAAAACCATCCATGGATCCGGCCGATCCACCGAAGCAACTGCCGCATTGAACCGAGTTAGAAAGGCTCTAAGCGATTCATCCGTCCTTCATTTTACCGATGTTAAGGTCATTACGTTCTTTTGTCTCTTGATATGAACCCGAAACTGCCCCAAAAACCAATCCACCAATTCCCTCCAAGTCCTGATAGATCCTTCTCCCAGCTGCCTAAACCACATTGCAGCTAAGTCCGTGAAGTACAAAGGGAAGCATCGGGCCATCACTTCCTCCGATGCCCCCAACACTTCCATGTGTCTAGTATACCTCATCAAGTGATCAGTCGGGTCAGCCTTGCCATCGTATACTTCCACGCTAGGTAGCTTGAACTTAGGTGGGTTCTGAGCTATCCTGACTTCCCGAGTAAACGGACTCCTGTTTACTCCTTCCATATCTCTATCGGTCAAACCTCCGCGCATAGTTTTCCTAATGATCTCCAGTAATCCAGCATTGTCTGTCAAGGGTTGCCCCCCATGCCCTCGAGGGAATTCCGGTACATATTCCTCATGCGGCTCATTAACATCAGCGCTCATTCTAGCCTGTTGGATTCCATCCAAAGGTCTTCCAGTGTCAGATCCTGCGGGCCTGCCCCCAAGCCCTCGTTGATTGTTTTCTGGCTCTGTATTCTGCCCTCCATTGGGTTCCACAACCCTAGCTCCTGGTTCCACATTCGCAGCCGCTGTAGCTGGACCTAAGTTCTGCATCCCTACAGCTCTCATCTGTTCGAAGAAAGTCTGCATCATGTCCTGTTGACTCTTCAACAACCTCTCTTGCAACGAATTTTCCACAGCTTCCATTTCATCTCTGGTGATGTAGATAGAAGCTTGTCCTTCTCCAGCTTCAGAGGATGCTTCTTGACAGCTTCCTTTCTGTTGGCTCCTTTCAACTCTTTGCTTCTTACTTGTTTGTCTAGTCATTGTCTCCAAATCCAAACTCCTCAAACCCTTCAAATCTGTACTCTGAATCCGATGTAGCGGGTGCTAGTCCTTCTTGAAAGTGCGGTGTGTATACAATTATATGTGCTAATATAGTATACACGGATCGTGTAATATGGATTACAATACAAATGCGGAAATAGATGATAATAGCATTGTAAATAGAAAATAGAAAAATCACACCAGAGATTTTTATACTGGTTCGGAGCACCGTCCTACGTCCAGTCCCAGACTTCTATCTGGATTTTCACTATTAACTACCTCGCTTCACCCGGAGGAACAGGTTTACAATACCCGAACAACCGAACGGGATTTCACGCCTCTAATACACTGAGGACTTCAACACTTGCCTCTTACAACACAGAGGACTTCAACAAAAGAACAAATACAATTGTTGTTGACAACTTGTGTTCTTGAAAACACGGCTTTGTCACTAGCAGTACACCCTTCCTATAATCTTATCCTCAAAGTATGCGATATGATGTTTTGAAAAGATTAAGGAAAGTATATTATTGAATCAAAGGATATGAAATAGTTTCAAAGATTCAATAAATAATTTAGAGCTTTTATAATACAGTATTGAGATCAGAGATTAGATTAAAAGAATATATGAAATCGTTGTAAAAACTTGTGTTTGAATCAATGATTTAGATGAGTATATATAGAGAAAAATAGTTGTAACTCTTTGTGAACAGTTGCCATTAAGAGTTATGATCATTGATGAAAGATAGGAGATGCAACCTTTGGAGAAGAGAAGTGTCTTTTGGAAAAGTTGCTTTCTGTTTAAAAACGGTCGACAGGTCAAAAATGGACCGGTAGACAGGAATTCAAATATATATATACGTTATGTGCATGTGTGCACGTTCACTGTGCAATTTACACAGGAACGGTCGACCGCACCTATATTGACCGGTCGACCGGTGCCTGTTAAATTGCACATTGAATTGTGCAACTGCATGCAACTTATAAATTATTCGTATATATATATTGATTCCCTTGATATGCATGATTATTTGAGGATAGATTTTAACAAATTTATTACTATTACAACAACAAATAATCAACCTATAATCTAGAGTACCATATATATAGCTCTGTTGACCTTGTTTTTGTCGATCGCCTTGTTTGTCAGAAATCAATCGCCTTATTTGTCAGAAATCAAAACTTTCATAAAGCTTGTGACTCAACATTCTCCCCCTTTTTGATTGATGACAATATATATATCTGCAAATCTGAATCTCCCCCTGAGTATGTGATTTCTTTCCTGCAAGCAATTGTTAGCCCTTTCTCCCCCTTTGTCATCGACAAAAAGGAGTAACAGATCACTAGAATATGATATGCGTAGAATGAATATGATAAGCATAGAAAAATAAATCATTAACACATCAAAGACATAACAGAGTTTACTACAGAACATAATGTTAATTGAAAAGCATAAATAACGACACTATTTAGTACAAGTGTCGAAAAATGTTTTTAAAGAGCTAAAACATAATAGAATCTAGGATGAAGCAGATCGAATCTCCTCTTCATCATCGTCATCGTCGTCATCATCATCATCTTCATCTTCTTCCTCTTCCTCCTCATCATTGTTCCCTCTAGATGATTCGCCCTCGTCAGATGATGTCCATGTGAAAACTGGAGCAGCAGGACGTTTTCCTGGATCTTGTGCTTAAACAGAGGTGGATGAGGAACATGATATAGCGTCCCATAGCATACCGAAGAATGACTTTCTTGGATTTAAACGATGATTTGGTCAATTTTCCTAATTGACATGCATCACAAATGTTGTTAACTTTAAAACTCATTTTGGGTAGTCCTCTAACTAGATTGTTTTTGGCTAGCTTGTCAATAGTTCTGAAGTTTATATGACAGAAACGTTTGTGCCATAGCCATGGATTATTGTCATTAGCCACAAGACACATATCTGAATTATGATTAATATTCATATTTAGAATATATATATTTCTGTCTCTATAACCTTCAAAAACCAAATTATGGTCTTTATCTAAAATACTACACTTATTATTTGAAAAGGAAATTATAAAACCCTTGTCACATAACTGACTAATACTAAGTAAATTGTGTTTTAAATTTCTAACTAGCATGACATTAGTAATAAGAGGTAAGTTAGATGTACCGCAATTGCTCACATCGCCTTTGCCGATGATATAACCTTTTGAATTGTCTCCAAAAGTGACTGAGCCACCATCTGAGTATTTAATATTTGTTAATAAGCTCTTGTCTCCCGTCATATGCTTTGAGCAACCACTGTCCAATATCCACTTTCCTCTTTTCTTCAGTGGGACCTGCAAAAAATAGAATTAAGTTTATGGTACCCACTTTTTATAGGGTCCTAAGAGTTAGGTCTTAGGAGTCCAAACCCATTTGGGTCCGGTATCCCCTTTATATATATAATTGTTATTAAAATGTACATTATTCATGAATTGCTGAATGTATTTGTTCCTAATCAAATTATTATTTGTTTTAGGAACCCATATTTTGATAGTCTTGACATTTCTCTTTTGAAATTTCACAACTGGTTTTGGTTTGAAATATAATAAACTAAGATTTTTCTTAGCTTCGGTTTTTTGTACTTTCTTCTTCCTTTTATTTCTAAGATGTTTCTTAGTTTCATGTTTGTTATATCCCAAACCTTGTTTATCTGAAATAGATTGTGAACTTTCAATGATTTTAGTCAAATTTTCTCGACCTTTGTTAAAGTTAGAAACATTTTGAGTAATGTCATCAAACTTTGTTTGTAAACTAGCTTTTTCTAGGTCTAGAATTTTGACTTTTGCTTTAAGTTCATGATTTTCAGTAGTGAGAGCATTATTTTTCTCTTTTTGAGCTTCTATTTCTTGACTCAAAAGAGATATTTGAGAGTCAACATTAGATGATGATTCTTGAATATTTTCAAGTTCTTCTTCTAATATTTTCTTCTCATCTTTTAACATATCTCGTTCAAACTCTGCTCTACTTAAATCTGCTTTGACTACTTTTAATTGACGTTTTAAGTCTTTATATTTGACTATCAATTCAGCATTAATATCAAGTAATTCATCAAATGTAGGAATTTGTACCTCATCTTCTGTTGCCATAAAGCAAACATTAGCTTGTTCATTCTCCGAATCACTTTCACTTTCTGATGAAGATGACTCTGAATCATCCCATGTTACTGAGAAGGCTCGTTTCTTTGATTTGTCCTTCTTATATTTGAATTTGTCATTTTCTGACTTTTTCTTTTGTTCTGGACAATCCTTCTGCATGTGTCCCTTTTTATGGCAGTTGAAACATTCTATAGCAGATGAAGATGGTTTATTTGATCCAGGTTTCCTTTTATTGTAGCGACTGGCTTTTCGATATTTTAGGAATTTTTTGAAACCTTTAGCAATGAACGCCAAATCTTCATCTTCAGAATCTGATTCATTTTCATCTTTCTCAACATGAAATGCTACATTTTTCTTTTCTTCTTTCTGTTCTTTTCTAGCCTGCAAATTTGCTTCATAGGACATTAAATTTCCTATCAATTGGTATCAGAGCACGGTCATCATATAACCGTAACACAGTTATTTGATATATTCTTGTAATATGGCAAATAACGCAAGTACTAGCACTCAAAACACCACTTACACAGAAGGGCAATCGACACAAAGACCTCCATTTTTCAATGGTCTTAACTATAGTTATTGGGCAACACGTATGTCATTCTTTATGCAATCAAGTAGCTATGATGCTTGGAATGCTACTCAAAGAGAAATAGTGAATCCAACAACTGATTATTCAGAATGGACTGTGGCTGAGAAAACAGCAGCAGCCGTAAATGCAAGAGCAATAAATATGTTGAATGTTGAGTCACAAGCTTTATGAAAGTTTTGATTTCTGACAAATAAGGCGATTGATTTCTGACAAACAAGGCGATCGACAAAAACAAGGTCAATAGAGCTATATATATGGTACTCTAGATTATAGGTTGATTATATGTTGTTGTAATAGTAATAAATTTGTTAAAATCTATCCTCAAATAATCATGCATATTAAGGGAATCAATATATATACGAATAATTTATAAGTTGCATGCAGTTGCACAATTCAATGTGCAATTTAACAGGCACCGGTCGACCGGTCAATATAGGTGCGGTCGACCGTTCCTGTGTAAATTGCACAGTGAACGTGCACACATGCACATAACGTATATATATATTTGAATTCCTGTCTACCGGTCCATTTTTGACCTGTCGACCGTTTTTAAACAGAAAGCAACTTTTCCAAAAGACACTTCTCTTCTCCAAAGGTTGCATCTCCTATCTTTCATCAATGATCATAACTCTTAATGGCAACTGTTCACAAAGAGTTACAACTATTTTTCTCTATATATACTCATCTAAATCATTGATTCAAACACAAGTTTTTACAACGATTTCATATATTCTTTTAATCTAATCTCTGATCTCAATACTGTATTATAAAAGCTCTAAATTATTTATTGAATCTTTGAAACTATTTCATATCCTTTGATTCAATAATATACTTTCCTTAATCTTTTCAAAACATCATATCGCATACTTTGAGGATAAGATTATAGGAAGGGTGTACTGCTAGTGACAAAGCCGTGTTTTCAAGAACACAAGTTGTCAACAACAATTGTATTTGTTCTTTTGTTGAAGTCCTCTGTGTTGTAAGAGGCAAGTGTTGAAGTCCTCAGTGTATTAGAGGCGTGAAATCCCGTTCGGTTGTTCGGGTATTGTAAACCTGTTCCTCCGGGTGAAGCGAGGTAGTTAATAGTGAAAATCCAGATAGAAGTCTGGGACTGGACGTAGGACGGTGCTCCGAACCAGTATAAAAATCTCTGGTGTGATTTTTCTATTTTCTATTTACAATGCTATTATCATCTATTTCCGCATTTGTATTGTAATCCATATTACACGATCCGTGTATACTATATTAGCACATATAATTGTATACACACCGCACTTTCACTTCTTGGTGAAAGCAGCAAAGTGTTCGCGCCAAAATTGGTCACAAACCCCAAATATCATGAAAGCACCGAAGTATGAATATAAATCAGCAATATTCCAACACAAATCACATATCACAATGAATAGCAAGCAATAATCCGAAAGTAATGAACAAAGACACAAGATTTATAGTGGTTCGGCTATCTCCGGCCTATGTCCACTCCAAAGTTTTATCTTTTATTGATTATCCATGCTGGTTACAGACGATTACAGCAGTAGCAATGATGAATTTCACAATAGTTGTATTGAAGTGCAGAAATGAATCCGACAGAATCTGGGCGTTGAGCAGGCAAAAAGATCCCTTTTTCTGTAGGCTTCGGGGGCTATTTATAGGTGTAGGAGGCTGATATCGAGCTAAAACTTTGGGAGACTTCTTCTGGCACATAAGTGGGCCCACACGACCGACCCCACCAAGTTTCGACTCGATCTGCGATCGATACGAAGCAATTTCATATCCATCAACAAATGATCCAATCGAGCTGAAACTCGGCAGGATTGTTCTTCACCTTGTACGCGAGCTCCTGTGAAAATTTCATTACATTTGGATCTGTAGATCGTGAGATATGATCGATACAATCTCATGTTCTTCGTAGGCTGCAGATTTCAAATCCATTGATTCGAGTCCATCCCCTTCGTGTCGTTCATGCGCACGTGCTCGCTTGATGACGTGGGACGATAAACCAGTGGATATCCATATTGTTCGCCATGTTGACCACTTCTTTCCTTGATTCGTGGATGTTCTTTGCTCGCATCCGCATTTCATACTTATTCGTATTCATGATATGGTACGTTTGCACCCATCAATTCGTGTCCTTCTTCGTGTCGATCCCAGGATTACATTTCGTACCGATCCCATATGCGCTGATCGATACGAAACGAGCATGGGGGTATCAATACGAAGTGGTCGTGAAAAATAGAGAATGGACACGAATCTCATCCCTAGGATGGATACGAGCGAGAACTTACCTGATGGATACGAACAAGGCTTTACCTCATGGATACGGACAAGGCTTTACCTGATAGATACGAATAAAGCTTTACCTGATGGATACGAACCCCAATAGCTTCCCATGGGTACGAAAGTGCTAAAATCCTTCTACTATCGATATGAGAACATTGATTCGAGACATACCACCTCTTTCCATCCTGACCGATACGAATGTCATCGAGTTGAACCAGAACCTAATCAATGCGAACTTCACCGAGTCAAACCTGTGCCGATCGATACGACACACCACCTGCTGATCGATGCGAAATGCATGGATACGAACTAACCCTTCCGCACCGATGGATACGAACAACATGTTCTTCCTACACTGCATCGATCATATCTCCTCTATACGAACTCCAATTGATCTGAAACTTGAAACATAGCCCCTCCTAGTCCTCATCATTATCTCCAATCGATTCCGTCCTGATTGGAGCTCGGCCAAATTTTGACGACATCGATTGCAGCCTTGTTCCCAGTCGATCTCCAATCTTGATATCCATCCATCCTTGCCAATTTGTTGATATTCCAGCCTTGACCAAAAGGTGGAATAACAATAACAAGGAAACCAGTTCATTATTATCTTATTCTAAAACTCTTCTCCAAATTCAAGATTTTAATTTCAGTTTGAATCAATTTCAAACTTGTCTTTATTCAATTTAAATTTGGTTGTATTTCTATTACCACTTAATTCTTATTATATACTTTTAAGTCAATTAATACAACAACCAATTTCCTTACGATAATAGAAAATCTATTGCTTAATAAACTTATATAAGATTCATTTACCTAGCTCTGATACCAAATGCAACGACTCAGAATTTTCGATCCCGAAAAACTCCAAATAGTTAGGAAAAGAAGAAAAGAGATAGAAGAAAAAGAAGAAACATAAACACCAACATCTCACATTCGCAGCGGATAAAATATAATATCAAATAATATTCTTTACACAAAGAAAGCTGAATCAGCCAATTATATTTTAATACATCAGATTTATAATATTTCACAATCACTGGGCAATTAAAATAACTTGTCCCAGAAACACAAACAATATATCATAGCGGAATACACTCTATACGTTCCTACCATCCAGCTCGCCTCTTGAGCTCCAAAATATCCTTACCTGAAAAATCTGTAATACTCGGTCTCACCCGAGCATTACATCAAAGTAACACCCAGGTCAGGCTAGAAACCAGCGTGAGTAAACCCATCTAACATGAATTACAAAAGCATACAACGACATAAAACTTATATAAAACCTAGGTAACTCATACTGTATTACAAGTTCAAAACTGGTTATGGTCAACACTCAGTTGACAAATCGATCCTTAATTAACTTTACTTTGTTTCAAAGGTCCATATTATTCCATTCCAGCCTTACTGATTTCACATATCAATCTACATAGAATTATTGTAGATTACTAAATGAAGTGGTTTCGGGTATTTACTGATACCCGACCCCTGTCTCTTTGAGTTCAATACCATCTTAACCCAAGTTATTCAAGCGAAATACAATTCAACTTTAATTACCGGATAACACCTATACACAGCAATTCATAATTGATAGATAATCACATTAACGCTGTCCACCCATACATATCATATCACAGAGCAATTCATATCAGAGATACCAAACAATCCAAGGCACTTATCATCATTCAATCATTCATAAACAAGATTGATCACGTTCATTAAGTACATTAATTAATGATCCTCTAATTACCTTCATTAGTTAATTATTCTTAAATTTCATTTAATAATTAACTTAATTACGTTCATAAATCAACCTTGATTAATCACAATCAGTAATTAACTTTCCTTAATTACTACATCAATTAAACCAACTCATTAATTAATTATATTAATTAATCCTTTAATTACGCTGAGTAACTATCACTTAATTTCTTCCACAAAGTAATTATCCTTTAATTACTTCCCATCAAGTAATTTCCTTTTTTATTATTTACATCCAGTAATTATTCGTTAATTACTTCACTAAGTTATTACACCTCTTTAATTACCTTAAGTAATTATACTTAACCCAACATCAAATGATTACCTTTAATTAATTAAACTTAATTAATTAACTAAAATTAACCACATCAACTCAATTAATTATATTGAGTAATTAATTCCTTTAATTACTTCATTAAGTAATTATTCATAATATTTCCTTTACATTAAGTAATTAACATAAAATTACTTAATGCTTAATTATTACTTGATCAATTCTTAATTAAGTAATCAATTATACTTAATTAATTACAAAAATTAATTTATCTTAATTTAATTACCCAAATTAATTATTCTAGTTAATTAAGTTATTATATTTTAATTACTTTAGTTGATAATACATGATTAAATTAAGATAAATCATTATTTACATTAACCCTTAACTTTCATTTTTCATTAAATTAAGTTTAAAAGCTTGAATACGATTTATTAAAATCATCATCCTTTGATTCAAGTTAAATACCTTTACTTTAATCACATTTCAATTACCTCAAATAACATTTTTATTTGAAAACATTTAGAGATTTATTATATAATTTAACTAAAGCAATATTTATAACCAAATTATTTTTTATCAAAATTTTAAATTTTGAAAATCCAAATTTAAAAAAAAATCCTTTCTAACAACATACTTTAAATCAAACATTTTATACATTTTAAAAACTAACTAATTTTTTTTAAATTTAGCTTTGCCTTAAAAATTTTGAAATTCATTTTTAAATTTAAAACTAGACAGGACTTGAATTCTAGAAACAAACTTTGTTAAGATAATTTTACTATGAATTTCATTTTAGTTAAAAAAAACCATACAGGATTTTAAATCCTGGTAACAAAAATCGTCCCTAGTCACCACTGCCAAAAATCCAAGATAATCCACAAATTTCTCGAGCATCACTCGCGTGACCAATGCTTCAAGTCGTTCCCGCAACCATCACGAGCAAAGCTTCGAGAAACTGACGCAGTGGATATACGGAAAACAAGTGAATCTGTGAAAGTAGCAATCGGTGGATTGAGAAATACTGAAATGCCCAAATTCGTTGATCCGAGGATACCGAATTCTAGCTATCTCTGACACGTTGATCGCGCACGATTCCGTGAAAAGAGATCTACAATTCTTCGAGCGTTGATCAAGCGCACTTGATTCGGCGAATTGGCTTCAACGAACGTTGATTCGAGCGCACTCGAATACCGTAGGTGGAGATAGAAGATTACACTCAACTACCAATTTAGATGAAAGCACAAAGCTAACAAATGAGGAATTTTATTCAAACATAACCGAATTTACAAATGAAACCCCACGCCTATTTATAGACGACTCACACGACTTAGCACTAGGTCGTTTACGACCTATAACCTGCGACTTAGCACAAACAGTGACACACACACACGACCTACGACCTAAACAAGGTCGTTAACGACTCAACTCCTGGTGACTCAACTTATTACATCACCACACACACATGGCCGACCTAACTATTTGCCGAGCTACGAGTTACAAGACAGTATGCGACTCAACAAATACAACGACATACAACTCAACACTCGAGCGACTTAAGAAAATACGTCTTAACGACTTAATATGATACGACTTAACTCTTCAAGGACTTATCCTGGGTCGATAGGTCGTGTGAACGACCTAAAGAAGCGGCAACAGGAATTCTTCGGGTGACCTATGAGTTAGGCCGTTCAACATAGGTCGTAGCTCGTCCCTCCCTTCTGAGCGACTTAAGTCTCCAATATAGCAACAATACGGCAGACCGTTAGGTCGTTGGCTGTTAACTCGTGCCGCCCCTTTGTTATCTCCCGTAGCTATAGGTCGTAGACGACCTAAAGATACCGAGCGACTTAAGACTTCGTTAGGTCGTGGCTCTTTTAGGTCATAACTCGCAACCTCGTTAAGTCGCGAACTCAGTAAAACTTCTCTCTCTGGTTCCAGGTTAGGTCGTGGGTCTTTTAGGTCGTGACTCGTGAGCTTTTTAGGTCGTGTACTCAGTGCAACTCCCATCTCTTGTTCTCGGTTAGGTCGCGACTCTACATCACGTGACTCGTTAGGTCGTTAGCGACCTTCACTAGGTCGTGCGCGACCTAAAACTCCTCCATTAGGTCGTGAGCAACCTAGGCCTTGTGATTTTGTAGATCGTGCTGCGTCATCCTCCCCCGGTTGACAGAAATTCGACCTTGAATTTTCACTACTTCCTTCCACCACAAGTTTATTTCCATGATACGGAACCAAATGCTTGATGTTGAAAACATCAGAAGTATGAACATCATCTGGTAACTTCAATTGATATGCATTCTCATTGATTTTCTTCGAAATTTCAATTGGACCAATTTTCCACGCCTTCAATTTGTTGTACGTTCCTACCGGAAAACGATCTTTTGTCAATACTGCATAAACCAAATCACCCTCCACGAAATTCACACTTCTCCGCTTCTTATCCGCCAGTCGTTTATACTTTTCATTTGACTTTTCCAATCATTCCTGAACGATTTTATGACATTCCGTCAAACCATCAACAAAGTCAGCAGCTCGTTTAACTATTCCCTTCGGTCGTGATATTGTCGTTAAATCCAACGGCCCCTTTGGCAAGTTTGAATAGACAATCTGAAATGGACTGAAACTTGTACTACGATTCACCGCATGATTATGAGCAAACTCTGCTTGACATAACTTCACATCCCAACTTTTCAGATTATCTTTCACCAAACATCTCAATAAATTCCCCAACGATCTGTTCACAACCTCTGTTTGTCCATCTGTCTGCGGATGGTAAGCGCTACTAAAATTCAGCTTCGTTCCGACCATCTTCCACAAACTTAGCCAAAAATGACTCAAAAAACGAGTATCTCTATCCGAAACAATAGACTCTGGTAACCCGTGTAAACGATAGATCTGTTTAAAGAACAACTGTGCAACATGAACAGCATCCGCCGTCTTCTTACAAGCAACAAAATATACCATCTTCGAGAAACGATCCACCACCATATATATAGAGTCATTTCCCCTTTGAGTTCTCGGCAAACCCAACACAAAATCCATGCTAATGTCTACCCAAGGTTTTGTAGGAACGGGTAAAGGCATATACAATCCCACATTTGTAGCTGTCCCATTCGAAACCTGACAAATATGACATCTGCGCACGAACTTTTCAACTTCCTTTCTCATTGACGGCCAATAATAAGATTGAGAAATCAACTACAATGTTCGATCTCTACCCACATGGCCTTCTTCATGTAATTCTTTGATAATCTTCATTCTCAAACTACCTTCTGGTATGCACAATTGATTCCCCTTGAATAAGAACCCATCTACCAACACGAATTCATCAGTACTCCCGTCCTTGATTTTCTCAACAAATTTCATAAAGTAAGGATCTTCTTCAAGCAACTCTGGCAATAGTTCAAACCCTGTCACTTCAACTTTCATTGTCGTCAACAAAGGATTCCTCCTGCTCAATGCATCGGCTACACGATTCGTCACTCCTGATTTGTGCTTAACAACAAAAGTAAACTGTTGTAGACACGCGACCCATGAAGCATGCCTAGCTGAGATTTTATCCTGCCCTTGCAAATGCTTCAAAGCTTCATGATCCGTATAGAGAACAAACTCCTTCTGAAACAGATAATGTCTCCAGTGCTTCACTGCTTGAACAATTGCGTAAAACTCAACATCATAAGTGATATATCTCAACTTAGCTCCAGACAACTTCTCACTGAAATAAGCAACTGGTCTTCCTTTCTGACTTAAAACTCCACCAATCCCAACTTTAGATGCATCGGTATGTAACTCGAACAGTAACTGAAAATCCGGTAATACTAGAATTGGCGCTGTCGTCAATAGTGTCTTGATTTTCTCAAAAGCAACCCCTGCTTCCTCTGACCACTCAAACTTCTTTCCCTTCATCAATCGGTTATAGGTGCCATCACACTACTAAAATGTGGAATGATTCTTCGATAGAAAGATACCAATCCATGAAAACTTCGTACTTCAGCAATTGTCTTCGGTTGTGGCCAACTTCTGACAGCTTCCACTTTATTTTCATCCACTTGAATACCTTCCTTTGACAGAACATACCCCAGAAATAAAACACTGTCCGTCATAAACACACACTTCTTTGTTGCTGCATCAAACTGCTCTTGTCGTAGAATCAACAATACTTCTCGCAAATGCTAGATGTGTTCTTCCGTACTCCCACTACAGATTAAAATATCATCAAAGTAAACAACCACAAACTTCCCAATGAATGGTCTGAAAATCTGGTTCATCACTCTCATAAAAGTACTCGGTGCATTCGATAAACCAAACGACATAACCAACCATTCGTATAGACCTTCCCTGGTTTTGAAAGCAGTCTTCCACTCATCACCCGGTCTAATACGAATCTGATGGTATCCACTCTTCAAGTCAATTTTTGAAAAAACAACAGCTCCACTCAACTGGTCAATCAAATCATCAAATCTTGGCATAGGAAATCTGTATGTCACAGTGATCTTGTTTAGAGCCCGACTGTCCGTACACATTCTCCACGAACCATCCTTCTTTGGCACCAATAAAGAAGGCACTGCACAAGGACTCAAGCTCTCCTGAACACGCCCCTGTTCTAACAACTCCTCCACTTGCCTCCTTAGTTCTTCATGCTCCTTGGGACTCATTCGGTAATGTGGCCTGTGAGGTAACACTGACCCTGGCACAAGATCAATCTGATGCTGAATATCCCTCAACGGTGGTAACTCCGTTGGTAATTCTTCACGAAATACATCTTCAAATTCTTCTAGCACTGGCTTTACTTCTTATGGAACCTCAATGGATTCAGTAGCTTCGTGTCCAACCAACAAAAACACCTCTGGACTCTCCTCTACTTCTTCAATGAATTCCTTCAAAGTCAATAAGGTCTTCAGCTCCTCAATCTCTTCTGACTTTCTCTCTCCTTGCTGTCTCTTCTTTGGAACCAAAATGATCTTAACACCTTCAAACATAAAGCTGTAGCTATTGGTTCGACCGTCATGTTGCACTGTTCGATCATACTGCCATTGTCTTCCCAAAAGCAAGTGACAAACATCCATTTCCACAACATCACACCAAATCTCGTCTTTATACTTCTTCCCAATAGAGAATGGAACTCGAACTCGCCTATCCACCTTCACCTCTCCTCCTTTTTTCAACCACGCTGACTTGTAAGGATTATGATGTTTCTCCGTCTTCGGCTTCAACTTTTTCACAGCTTCGGTAGAAATAATATTGTCACAACTTCCTGCATCAATCACAAACTTACAAACCTTTCCCAGAATAGTGCATGTTGACTGAAATATGTTACTCCTCAACCAACTAGCTTCTTCTTCCTGCTTCGTTATTAAACAAGATCTCCTTATCATTAGATTCCATCCTTCATCTCCTGACGCAACATCCTGTTCTTCCTCCTCAGCTGGACTAGAATAACCTTCACCAACATCCTCACCTTCAACTTCAGCAATCATAGTTCGTTTCTTCGGCTTCGGACATTCATTACTCTTGTGACCCACTTCCTGGCAATTATAACATTTGAAACTGTTGTTGACCTTTGCCTTCGGAACTTCATTCACAACTGGTTTACTGACAGCTTTAGAAACATTGGAACTCCCACTAGCACCTTTGTTCTGAGTATTGGAACTTGGAAACACACCACCACCCCGTCTTCCCTGCTTCTCCTAAGCCAACGCTTTCTGATGTGCTTCTGCTACAGATCTAGGATCAAACATATTCACCATATCTTGAATCTGCATCCTCAACCCTCCAACAAACCTAGCAGTCAATTGTTCCTCTGTCTCAATAATGTCATTTCGAGCAAACAGTTCATAAAATTCATCATCATAATCATTAACAGTCTTCGTCACTTGCCTCAGATTCTGCAACCTCTGATACATAAGTGATTGATAATTGTAAGACAAGAATGTAGCCTTCATTAACCTTTTCATCTTCTCCCATGACTCAATCTTCGACTTCCCTATCCGTTCTCGTGTAAATTTGGTTTGCTGCCACCATGCCATAGCTCTCCCCCTCAACCTAGTAGCAACGAACTTCACTCGAAGATTCTCCGGAACCTCTTTGAAATCAAAGATCTCTTCAACATTAGACAACCAATCCAAGAATTCTTCTACAACCATTCCACCCTTGAATTCTGGAATTTCCATCTTCATACCCATCTCCCATCGACGATCATCATCTATATCTCGATATGAATTTCGAACTTGGTCTCGATCTTGATAATGCATACTACCTCTATCACCATCCGTATCCAAATCAAATGCTCTTTGATATCCATTCCATCCATCCACATCTCTATGATCATGCATGGTCCTCCTATCTGGTCTTTGCATATCGGGATATGATTCATTTTCAAACTCTCATGGAGTTCTTCTCTCTTCATGTCCATAGTCATGGTGATCTCTCCTTGATGAAATTGATGTTTCTCTTCTCCCTCTAAAAGATTGCGGTGATTCCCTACTCGCTTCCGTAACCGATGGCGAAACTCGGTTTCCTCCATGGTTCGAGATTGGTGATCTCCTCCTTTGAGTTTGATTCATATCAATCATCAACTTCTCTAATTTTGCAATGCCTTCATCAAATTCTCATTAATACGTTGTTCCATTTGCTCGGCCTCTTCTCTTCTATACAAAGCTTCAACATTTTGATGACGATTAGCTCACCTCGATGGCATGATTAAATCAATACAAACACTTCAACAATTCAAACAAGCTTTGCACAAACTCAATAAGTTCGGCTATCACTTCAAACTCCTTTCACACTTTGATCCAAAATGAAATGGATCGAAAGCTTCTAACTTGTTGCAACTTCAAGATGAACACGATGAACACAAAACTTCAAACTCCTTGGCTCCAAGACTCTGCTTAGCTATGATTGGCTAAGTCTAGCTCTGATACCAAACTGACGCAGCGGATATACGAAAAACAAGTGAATCTGTGAAAGTAGCAATCGGTGGATTGAGAAATACTGAAATGCCCAAATTCGTTGATCTGAGGATACCGAATTCTAGCTATCTCTGACACGTTGATCGCGCACGATACCGTGAAAAGAGATCTACAATTCTTCGAGCGTTGATCAAGCGCGCTTCATCCCGCGAATTGGCTTCAACGAACGTTGATTCGAGCGCACTCGAATACCGTAGGTGGAGATAGGAGATTACACTCAACTACCAATTTAGATGAAAGCACAAAGCTAACAAAAGAGGAATTTTATTCAAACATAACCGAATTTACAAATGAACCCCCACGCCTATTTATAGACGACTAACACGACTTAGCACTAGGTCGTTTACGACCTATAACCTGCGACTTAATACAAACAGTGACACACACACACACGACCTACGACCTAAACAAGGTCGTTAACGACTCAACTCCTGGCGACTCAACTTATTACATCACCACACACACATGGCCGACCTAACTATTTGCCGACCTACGAGTTACAAGACAGTACGTGACTCAACAAATATAACGACATACGACTCAACACTCGAGCGACTTAAGAAAACACGTCTTAACGACTTAAAATGATACGACTTAACTCTTCAGCGACTTATCCTGGGTCGGTAGGTCGTGTGAACGACCTAAAGAAACGACAACAGGAATTCTTCGGGTGACCTATGAGTTAGGTTGTTCAACATAGGTCGTAGCTCGTCCCTCCCTTCTAAGCGACCTAAGTCTCCAATATAGCAACAATACGTCAGACCGTTAGGTCGTTGGCTGTTAACTCGTGCAGCCCCTTTGTTATCTCCCGTAGCTATAGGTCGTAGACGACCTAAAGATACCGAGCGACTTAAGACTTCGTTAGGTCATGGCTCTTTTAGGTTGTAACTCGCAACCTCGTTAAGTCGCGAACTCAGTACAACTTCCCTCTCTGGTTCCCGGTTAGGTCGTGGGTCTTTTAGGTAGTGACTCGTGAGCTTTTTAGGTCGTGTACTCAGTGCAACTCCCATCTCTTGTTCTAAGTTAGGTCGCGACTCTACATCACGTGACTCGTTAGGTCGTGAGCGACCTTCACTAGGTCGTGCGCGACCTAAAACTCCTCCATTAGGTTGTGAGCAACCTAGGCCTTGTGATTTTGTAGATCGTGCTGCGTCAGAAACCCAGGCCAAACTCCTTCTTCCCAAAACAACATCTTCCAGATGAACATATTCGACCTCGTGCACATGCACAACGTTTCTGGTCGACGACGATCATCCCACCGGTCATCATCAACTCGCAATCGACCACGACAACATCACGACAAAGCAGAAATATGAAATCAATGTCCAAACAGAAATCGAGCAACTCGATCAAAACAGGAACCAATACCGATCAAGAAATTACCCTTCCATGTCGATCCTGATCTCGATGAGCCTCGCCGTCCTTACCCCAGCTCCATCTTGAACCCCCGCATCCATCACCCCTACTGCGATTCGTTCCGATGCGAAGTCGACACCGCAATCACCTCAGTTCCAACGCAGACACAAACTATACTTCGAACCCTACTTCGCCATATACTGATCACCGCGACCATCGATTACATTCACCACCATTTTTCCAGTGTTCCCAGACTCCACGGCCACCTCCATGCCAAACCACGAAATTCCTTTCGACTCCGATCAACGACAAATGATCAGAAACCCAAATTCGAACAAGACTCGAATTCACTCCAAAAATTAAGTTAAAAATTACAAAATTTATTTTAAAATTCGTGATTCACTCACACGAATCAAGTTCTATAATCCAGAGATGAAATTATTGACATTCAATTTGGACTAAATTTTGACTTTACTGTAAATCTTAAAATTTACAGAATATTTGTTACATATGTATACTTAAGTTTATTTTTAAAAACAAGATTACATTGTTACAAACCATTCCCTTTCAATAATCAAAGTCTTATAGTGATTAATTTAGGAGATATAAATTTTGTAATTATGCTTGAACCAGAAATTTCATAGAGGCTTTTATTCTAACAGACACGGGCTTACTTTAGAGTATAGCAGGATTCAAATGAAAATTTGAATTGAAAACATTCATCTAACAACATAATTACATCATCACATAGATATATCTTCATCAAAAGATTTTACTCAAGTGTTTACTCACCAGGCTAATGTGCAGTGAAGGGTTGAAGCAGTTTTTAATTTGAAACAGAAAAGCTTGCTTGAAAACTGAAACGGGAGTTGATTAGATGCTTGAAACTGGAGTAATGATGCCCTACAGATCTCCTTCTTATCTGATTACAATTTTGAAGTAGTTGTTCTTGAATTTGATTTGCTTCTTGCCTTTAAACTTTGAATGTTTCAAATTTTGGAAAAGAGGAGTGATTTTCTTTTAATTTTTTGTTTTAGTTTTTACTGGATATGGTTTTACAAACCTTTGTTCTTTAGAAATTTTCTTCTTCTTTGTTTATAGAAAGTGAAGATTGGAAAGGATATGGAGATGAATGATATAAGTTAATATAGGTTTAAATTAGATTTTATTAGAAATAAAAGAGAATTAAATTAAAAATTGACACTTGTCATGTCCCTTAGATAATTAGCTAACACATGTTATTAAGAATGATCACAAGTTAACACATGTTACTTTCATGCAAAATTAGATTTTTAAATGTTTTAAAAAGCTTTTTATAATTGACTTCCTAATTTATAAATACTTATTTGAATTTATATAAATAAATCCCTTTAAAAAGAAAATACTAGAAAACAATTTGCGTTCTTAATAAAATCAACTAAAATACATTTTAAAACCAAAGTATGGTTTAAGATATATATAGCTATCTGTTGAATTTCAATTTAAATATCCAAATCCAATTTGAATTTCAAATTAAATTTAAAAATCAATTTGATATATACATATATTTAAACAAGTACAATTTCAACTTGTATAAAATAATTTTCATAAATATATATATATATATATTAACACAACACAATTATTATTATCATTTTAAAAATAATAATTTTTTCAATTTTTAATAAATTTATAAACGAGAGTATCACATTTTAAATTGCGTGAAATTCCGGGATATCACAGGAGAGCTCGCTGTCCTCTACGATTTCTCTATCTCGGCCTTATAGTGCTTGGATTGAGAGGATTCGAGGGAGCAAGTACGATGATTATTGGCCATTACTTTTGGATGGTGGCAGCCGTAAGATGATATGGTTAGGGTTAAACATTTAAGGGTGTGTATGTGTGTGTAATATGCTATTTAAAAACCCCGTTCACACTTGATTTTTCCTGATCTCCAAACGAAGCATGCCGCCTGGCATTTATAATGTTGTACCGTTGTTCCAAAATCAACCGAACATGTTTAAGCCAATTCCAAAGTATACGGGAGCTACGCATTAAACGACTGATTTTAAATTAAATTCCTTAAATTAATTTCTATGCATTTTCACTTCCTACGAGCAAACGATAAATTTGATTGCTACGAAATTTGAAATCCGACAGTAGTATACTATTATGGTCCAATGGAACTGGTCTATTCAAATTCTGAGATTGTGTCTTGGAACGCTATTTTAACGTGTTGATTAAATCGAGTGACTTCCAAAATCGAAAAAATTGATTGAAATCCAAATTTTAAAAACTTACCAACACAATTATAATTCAAATAGAATTTATATCCATTTTAGAAACCATTCCGATTCATATTAAATCACAAATTCAATTATTTACACTATTCAAAATATTAAATTTCACTATTAAATTAATATATATATATATATATATATATATATATATATATATATTTCAAACTTTAAATTTATCAACTTTGAATCCCATTCAAAAGTCCACTATCATCACTCTAATTCAAATAGAGTATAAATCAACTTTATAAATCATTTCCACTCACATTTAACTCCGGATTCACATATTTATCCCAATTTCAAATGTTAAATTTCCTATTCACTAAATCAGTTAAATTGTTATATTTGAAATTTTAAACCATTTCACTAATTCAACCAAAATCTCCATATTTCAAAATAAACTAATATTTCAAATTCAACGTTTAAAAATAAATTAAACGCTTAAAATCAAACGAGCAAAATTTCGGGTTGTTATACAAATTGTGCCTGTGGGCTTTCAAGCTAATCCCAATATTGAGGAAAATAAATAAGAGAAAACTAATAAGCTACTCGTATTGACCCGATCACAGGCTATAGCACAAGAAGTGGGGGAAACAGATCGTGAAATGCCAAGTGAAGAATCGCAGCTCCAATATTGCAAGAATACTATGAAAACACTTGGATGGCACTGATTATGAGTTATATTGTCAATGGGACACCACCTATAGATAAAATAGAGGCACGAAAGCTAAAGAGGCAAGCCTAAAACTTTACCATTATGGATGGAGATAAATATACAAGAAAGTATATGCCTTTCCTTTTTACGATGTGTAAAATTCGAGAGAGGATTAAGGATAATAAAGGAAGCTCCACGAAGGACTTTGTGGAGATCACTCTAATGGGATCAAATTGGCCAAAAAGTTAAAGAGAAAAGGATTTTAATGGTCACAGTTAGCCAACTAAGCAATCGAGTATGTTAAACGATGTGAAAAATGCCAATGCTACTCGAAGATACCACGTCTTCCTTCGAGTTAGCTAACCCCCATCACCAGCCCATGGTCATTGAGTGTTTGGAGAATTGATTTAATCAGATCTCTTCCAATCCCCAAGGGTGAAGCGAAATATACTGTAGTGGAAATTAAATACTTTATAAAATGGGTCGAAGTAGAACCGCTTCCTAAGACCACCTTCGGGAAATTTTTGAGATTTGTCACTAAGAATATTGTCACGAGGTTTGGGATACCCTATAAGATAATCTCTGATAATGGAACCCAATTTGACAGCGAAGAATTTTCACGGTATTTCCATAAGGATGGAAACATAAAAAGTTTCTCTTTTGTCATTCACCCAAAGGCCAATGGAGCCGTTGAGGCTGCTAACAAGACAATAAACACAATCTTGAAAAAAGACCAAATAAGTCAAAAGGGAATTGGGTAAAAGAATTACCCCCAGTTCTATGGGCTTACCGAACATCTGCTAAAACCGTAACAAGTCACACCCTGTATTCTCCGACATTAGTAAAGTAATGCTACCTGTGGAAATTGAAGTACCTTCTCATTAATGATTGCTTACGCCTTTAATCCAAATTAAGAACTAAAAAAGGAATCACTTGACTTGATGTAACGATCCTGACTCGACCTTCGAAAATCGACACCGAATATATCACCTGTATTCAAATGCCGCAGATTCAAATGTCAAATCTGGCACGCCGAAGCTTATAACACATTAAGTACAACAACACAACAGAAGAAAATCAATATATCATTGATATACAACATTCGATACAACAATGATACAATGAATATCAATATACATCAGAGACATAAGATACAGCAGAAAGAATATCTTCAACAGAATTTCCAAGTGAGAAAGTGAGAATCCAACATATTGCGACTCCATTGCCAATGCCCCAAAGCACAAGCTCGAACCATCATCAAGTTGGACTTAAGCAAATGTGATCCTGAATGTTGAAGAGAAGCACAAACCAATAGCCAAAATCCAAAGACTTCCAAGATATTGAATCTACATCTACTACCTGACTATTTGGAAAATCTAACTCTGGATTGCCTGTGTGGAAAATTATGGGCACCCAAAGTTTAGATAGGGAACAATAAACTCCAGATCAGTCATGGGACTGGTATGAGCAAACAGTTTTCTTTGATGAAATAAAAAAAAATAGGAAACCCGCAATGCTTTTTGGAAAATGAAACTTCCATAATGCCTCCCGCCACACACACAATACAAGCGCACACTTGCAGGAGATTTCTCCTTATGACTGTAAAAAATGCTTGATATGAGAAAACCATTTGATATTATTATTAGTGCATAGCACAGAAAAATCTTTCGAAAGTATAATATTAATCTTAGTCACCATACAACCATTATTGTATGCCTACTGTAGCTACCATCTAAATAGTGGTGACCACCATAAGTAAATGGCCGATTATACAACTAATACCGTACAAGGCGCGTATTGGACGATTGGATTTCCAACAATGGTCAAGCAATGAACTTCCTACACCGAATGGAATGCCTCTGGAGGGACGCCCTGAGTACCTAACCGGATCTCTTCCAACACAAGGTCGGGTTACCTCTGTAATTAGTTAACTACTGACACGAATATGCCATCCCCCAGTCGTTACCAACCTTTATCCGAGGTACCTCTGCACCAACAACCACAAAGCAATAAGTTTGCAGCAACCACATAGGTTAAATATCTGGGCTCCATACCACGATACCACCTTTTATCCAGAAGGAAATGCCATACCCTTAGGGGGCGCTACCCCCAAATAAACTTGCTAGAACAATTCCTGTTTCGACCATTACCGGGTTGTGAGGTTCGACAATGTCTCGTCCACAAAGCTACGCTTTACACAAAAGGCATGCTTTAATCAACAAATGATCAGCAGCACTTCGTATGTAACATTACCAAATTGGGAATGTATCACTGGTAATTATCAACTACATAACCTCTGAGCTCGTAAGTCTTAGAGAAGGGTGTTAAGCTAAGAGAATAAATTCTCTGCCACCAAACATAAATGTATTTGATAGAAACCAGTTTTACATCTCAAAGTGTAATGTCAAACACACATCCATACAAGTCTGTTCTGGGTTTGAACAGAACCGAAGGCAATTCAAAGAAGCCCTTGCAAATCCGAGTATTCACAATCCCGATCGGACTCCCTATCACATATGGAGATCTCTATACAGGCATGACTCAGTGCAGAGACATTCGACGGGTAATCCTTTCGTTCTCGAAAATACCTGGTCTTCACCATCGGTCTTCAAATGCAATCCATAATGTCGTATCACTATTCGAAATGGGTTATATGATATAAAGTCCTCTCCCGGCTAAACCGAGTAGCGAGCGCTTAATCTCAAAAACATATGGATATTGGGTTCTTAGTTAAGTCACAACTTATTACCCAAAACCTTTCTTTTAATTGGTTTAAACAAATTACCATTATCAAATCTTTTAAACAAAAAGATTCACTTCACTTCGAAAACAAAGTTCTCCAATCTTTCACTAAGATTCATCTATAGTTTTTCAAAAACAATTTCCACTTTAATCTTTTAAAATAAAAGATTCACCCCTTTAAGATCCCTTTCAAAGTACATCAATCTTTAACAAAGATTCATTCATAGTTTTTCAAAACTATTTTCATTTCAAACTTGAAACCCTTTCAACAGAAACTAGAAATTCTTTCCTTCATATAAAAGCTGTTATTATTTGAAAACAAATAGTTTTCATTTCGGAAAATTCCAATCAAATATACACAAGTTATAGCCTTTAAATATAAACTTCGGTTAAATTTAAATTCCCAAAACAATACTTTTAAAATAGTTTAAAAACCGTATTATATAACTTGTATATAATTTCCAAACATATATTCATAGAACTTAATTTAAAATCTTAAATTCCAATTCAAATTAAACCATTTAAATTTCAAAACTTTATCAAATTATTCAAAATAACTTTTATCTTTTAAAACTTCTTTTCAAAAGCTTTTCATATTCAACCAATTTTATTTCCAAAATCATTTAGATTCAAACTTCAACTTTTAAACAAAATAATATTTAGATTTCAAAATATCTGTGACTTAACCGATTTCCTCATAAAATCCATATTTGTGTGTGTATAGTGTAGTCCAGACGTTTTACACAATAGTGCAACATCATCAATCATCACAGATTCAAGCACAACAATATCGATAAGCGGTATAATCTATAATGCTTATCTTCCATTCACAGATTCATCGATAAATAATATACATTCATCATAGGCAAATAAATTACATTCATCGTAGCTTAAATCAAAATAATTCATATCACAAAGCATCACACATAAGGGATGTCAAATAATTCAAACATTCAATAGAATCCAAACATCCATAAGTGAAGTTAATTAACCATCTGATTTATTGAAACCAGGTTAATTACTTATGAATGAACTACTAATCCTAGTTAATTAATATTAATTAATTACAAACCTTAATCATTAATTAACCTTTAATAAATAGATTAATCAACTTTAATTAATAAATTAATCAACATTTAATCATTAAATAATTACCCTAAATTGTTAAATTATTCTTTAATTAATTACATTAATTAATTACCATTTAATTAATTACTTTAATTAACTACAATAAATGATTATCCCTAGTTACTTATATTAATAAATTACAAATCAATTTTAATCATTTGATTAATCAAATTTAATCATTAATTGATTACCTTTAATTAAGTAATTATCTTTAAGTAATTAATTATCCTTAATTACTCACATTAGTAAATCAACCTTTAACTTATTCACATTAAGTAACTTTCCATTATTAATTACAATAAGTGATTATACTTAATTAATTTCATTAAGTAATTAACCTTTAATTACTTAATTAGTTAATCATAACTAAGTAATTATAATAAAATCAATTTATAAATTTACTTTTAATTAATCGTATCAATTATCAACCATTGATTAATTTCATTAAGTAAATAACATCATCTTTCAAAATTCATTAAGAAATTACTCAAGACCATAATTGATTTTAAAAGATAAACTATTTATCTTTATTAATTACAAAGTCATCATTTAAATCTTATTTTAAATATCCTTTGAGACAAACTATCATTATAGACAAAGTTAACTTAAAATCTTTAAAAAAAACATTTAATCTTCTTAATTAAATTCTTAATTATACCATTATATTTATTCAAAATAATTTAAGAATTAATAAAGGATTAAAAGACTTCAAGTTTAATTAAAATATTATAAAACCTTTAATTTATTCAAAACCAAAGATAAACATTTATTATCTTATAAAAATAAATCAAGAAAAAGGGTTTAAAATTTGATTTAAATGAAAAACTTGCTTCTTTTACATTTTTAGAACTATAACATTACAAACCCGAGTCAAACACTGGTTTAACCCGAGCTTTACTTCGGGTTTCTCGCCTCTTCATTTGCCCCAAGTATTTTTGCAATATCATCGAGTTCGTACCCGAGAATTTCCTTATTTCACTTACAACTACATCACCGATACCAATGTGCATGTGTGCACGACGCATGTCGATGGACCACCTCTGGCCATCGATGATACCTTCAGCATATGGTCGCAGCCTCTCTTGATTGCTACGAACACCCATCTCCATCAACTATGCCGGAATATGAAATCGAGTAACTCGATTGCACCTGAAACCCAACCTATCGGAAAAATTCACTCGCTCTGACGAACTCGTCTGCGATCATCCATGCTACTGCGGCCAGAGCCTCGCCACTCAGTCACGCCTCGATTCCATCACCCCCGAATGAGAACGATGTATCAACGTTGACGAAATCGTCATGTTTTCTCCGTCGAACAAAAGTGAAGCTTAAACCCTAGTTCATCGAACCACGCCCTGTAGATCATCAGAATTTTTTTAACTATTTTTCCCTCAGTCTGCAACATCCAAGCCACCTTCACCATTAATCTCAACCAAGAACACTCCGTCGATCATCAGGAATTGACCAAAATTCAATTTTTGTTCAACTCAAGAGTTCTCCGTCGAAACAACAGAATATTTTCCAAAATAAACAAGATGATGTAAAAGAAACTGGAATTTTTGAAGTTCGAATTTTTGATACTCTTACAATCCTACTATATTTTCTAAATTCCAGAAAATATTCTAACTAATTTTACTTAAAAATATTTTTACAATTTGAATCTTGATTATATAAGTATGTTTTTTTCAGATCCTAAGATCCAACAATAATCAGAGGAAGACTATTTGATTTTTGAAATAGTTTTAAAACCAGTACTAAGAACAGAGGCTTATTTCCAAACATGCACATCCCATTATATATATGTGTGTGTGTGTGTATATATATATATAGATGCAGATATAATTAAATCTATTCAACATTATTCACAACCAATTCCAAGAATTCATCAAGATATATATATATATATATATATATATATATATATAACAAATTCAGGTTTTAATGGGTTAGTTTGCTCATTAATCTATTTCGAAAAGCAGAGAACTGGAAATGAAGACAGAGGACTGGAAATTTGGTTTTAATCTGAGAACTTGATACTTGAATTGATTTGGTTTTGATTCAGCTTTTAAGATGATCAACAGCTTCAGGTTTGAAATGTTTGTTTTGTGTTCTTTTCTCTGATTTGTATTTTGATTCCTAGGTTTTGATTTTAATCTGCATTTCCAGGTTTGAATTTTTTTGCTTTGATCGTCATTTTAATTTCTAGGTTCCTGATTCTTTTCTTTGTTGTTTTTAGTTTCTAGATTCGAAAAATTTTAAACTGAGAATAGCCTGATTTCTATTCTCTTATACATGTTTATACAATTTCAAATTAAAAGAAAATTTATCTTTGCCACTTGTATTATCCAAATCATGTTATGCTAACACTTGTTAAGTCCTACAATCTCCACCTTACAAATGTTAAAATGTAAGAAATTTGTGTTAACCCATTTCTTGAATTTTATTTAATTTATAAATTTTTGTTTTTAAACCCTTATTCTCTTATGTTTTATATCTTAACATATGTAAATGTTCTACATTTTTAATTCAAAAATATACAAACTATATTTATTCATTTAAGTCTCTTTATCAAATTCATATTCAACTTAGCTATTATATTTATATTTTACAAATGTTTATTTTATTGGTTTTCCAAAAGATATATGTACATATCAAAACTTTATATTTATATTCATACATTTTATATTATTAGTATTTGTATAACTTTTTAAAGAAAATGATTTTAAATTCTAATTATACTTTTACTGTATTAATTTCAAAATATGACTTTCATATATATCATATATTATAATTAGAAAATAAATTTTGTTAATGTTGAAATAGAGTTTTTCAAATCCAATTTATTTAAAAAATATATATCTTGAATTTCAAATCCAAATTCTATTTAAAATCAATTCAATATATATATATATATATATATATATATATATATATATATATATATATAAACAAACAAATGTTTCATTTAATTTGGAAAAATTCAAATTAATTCAAAATTTTATTCAAAATTTTATACTATTTACTAATTTAAATTTAACTCAAAAACCGGGACTGTTACAGATTCCCCCCTTAAGAAAATTTCATCCCCGAATTTGCTAGATAGGGAGACAACAAAGAACAGATAAGAAATGTTTTACCAGATCAAACTAAACATTTATTCTGCATTTGGATTACCAAATTAGAATATTAATAATAAATATGAGAATGATCCCATACAATATCTCACAAGATACTCGGTCACCAGATCTACAAAATAAGCAGGGGCATTGTTTAGTTCGAAGAGATAATTAACCGTTCGTAGAACATATCTGGACCCCAAAGAATAAACGATGGATACTCAATTTAGGTTGGAATACCTCAAAGTATACACCAACTTGTCCCTCTCCGAACTTGGATTCCCACAAGAAATTATAATAAAATTTCAAATTTGGTTTTGACCGAAATCATTCTATCGATACAAATCAATTTTAACTTTATATTTTATTAACCAATTTATTTCAAAAAAAAAATTCAAATTCATTAGAGTTTAAGAACGAATAGATGATAAGAGACCGATGAAGAGAATATGAAATAGAAACTTATCTTCAATGATTCGCAGGGCCACCACAACACCAAAGCTTCTTCCCAGAGCTGCCACGAAGACATCAGAGCATTTGAAATCGAATCAAAGGAGATTGAGAAGAATTGTTTCCTAGTTGTTATAGGGATTGACCATTTGTAGTGGTACTCCGTTGTCCCCTACCTCGTCCTCTTCTTGCACTCATACTCACTATCAGTGAATAGTAAGAGAATGTACCGAGGCATACAGACGGATATCTTAAGATATACTCATTCTAGGGTATACTTCACCCTATCTCTACTGAGTCACCTAATATGTTATACTCCTAAGCTAAAGTTCAACCTTCAGCTCTGATGCTACTGTAACGATCCTGACTCGACCTTCGAAAATCAGCACCGAATACATCACTCGTATTCAATTGCCGTAGATTTAGACGTCGAATCTGGCTCGTCGGAGCTTATAACACATTAAGTACAACAACACAGCAGAAGAAAATCAATATATAATTGATATACAACATTCGATACAACAATGATACAATGATTATCAATATACATTAGAGGTACAAGATACATCAAAAAGAATACCTTCAATAGAATTTCCAAGCGAGAAAGTGAGAATCCAACATATTGCGACTCCACTGCCAAAGCCCCAAAGCACAAGCTCAAACCATCATCCAGTTGGACTTAAGCAAATGCGATCCCGAATGTTGAAGAGAAGCACAAAGCAATAGCCGAAATCCAAAGACTTCCAAGATATCGAATCTACATCTACTATCTGACTATTTGGAAAATCTAACTCTGGACTACCCTTGTGGAAAATTGTTGGCACCCAGAGTTTAGATAGGGAACAATGAACTCCAGTTCAGTCATGGGAATAGTTTGAGCAAACAAAAACAGTTTTCTTTGATTAAATAAAAACAAATAAAAAAGAAATCCGCAACGCTTTTTGGAAAATGAAACTTCCATAATGCCTCCCGCCACACACACAATGCAAGCGCACACTTGAAGGAGATTTCTCCTTATGACAGTCAAAAATGCTTGATATGAGAAAACCATTTGATATTATTATTATTGCATAGTGTAGAAAAATCTTTCGAACGTATAATATTAATCTTAGTCAGCATACAACCAATATTGTATGCCTACTATAGCTACCATCTAAATAGTAGTGACCACCATAAGTAAATGGCAGGTTATACAACTAAAACCGTACAAGGCGCGTATTAGACGATTGGATTTCCAACAATGGTCAAACAAAGGAACTTCCTACATCGAATGGAATGCCTCTGGAGGGACGCCCCCGAGAACCTAACCAGATCTCTTCCAACACAAGGCCGGATTACCTCTATAACTAGGTAACTACTGACACGAATATGTCATCCCCCAGTCGTTACCAACCTTTATCCGAGGTACCTCTACACCAACAACCACTAAGCAATAAATTTGCAGCAACCACAAAGGTTAAATATCTGGGCTCCATACCATGATACCACCTTTTATCCAGAAGGAAATGACATACCCTCATACGGCGCTAACCCCAAATAACCTTACTATAACAATTCCTGTTTCGACCATACCGGGTTGTGAGGTTCGACGAAGTCTTGTCCACAAAGCTATGCTTTACACAAAAGTCGTGCTTTGATCAACAAATGATCAGCAACACTTCGTATGCCACATTACCAAATTGGGAATGTATCACTGGTAAATATCAACTACATAACCTCTGAGCACATAAGTCTCAGAGAAGGGTGTTAAGCTAGGAGAATAAATTCACCGCCACCAAACAAAAATGTATTTGATAGAAATCAGTTTTACATCTCAAAGTGTAATGTCAGACACACATCCATACAAGTCTGTTCTGGGTTCGAATAGAACCGAAGGCACTTCAAAGAATCCCTTGCAAATACGGGTATTCACAATCCCGATCGGACTCCCCTTCACATATGTAGATCTCTATACCGGCGCGACTCAATGCAGAGACATTCGATGGGTAATTCTTTCGTTCTTGAAAATACCCGGTCGTCACCATCGGTCTTCAAATGCAATCCATAATGTCTTATCACTATTCAGAATGGGCTATATGACACAAACTCTTCTTCCCGGCTAAACCGAATAGTGAGCGCTTATTTTCAAAAACATATGAATATTAGGATCTTAGTTAAGTCACAACTTATTAGCCAAAATTTTTCTTTCAAATAGTTTAAACAAATTACCATTATCAAATCTTTTAAACAAAAAGATTCACTTCATTTTGAAAAAAAGTTCTCCAATCTTTCACAAAGATTCATCTACAGATTTTCAAAAACAATTTCCACTTTAATCTTTTAAAATAAAAGATTCACCCTTTTAAGATCCCTTTAAAAGTACATCAATCTTCAACAAAGATTCATTCATAGTTTTTCAAAAATATTTTCATTTCAAACTTGAAACCCTTTCAACAGAAACTGGAAATTCTCTCCTTCATATAAAATCCATTATTATTTGAAAACAAATAGTTTTAGTTTGGGAAAAATCTAATCAAATAAACACAAGTTATAGCCTTTAAAGTATAAACTTGGGTTAAATTTAAATTACAAAAAAATACCTTTAAAATGGTTTAAAACCCATATTATATAACTTGTATATAATTTCCAAACATATATTCGTAGAACTTAATTTCAAATCTTGAATTCCAATTCAAATCAAACCATTTAAATTTCAAAACTTTATCAAGCTATTCAAAATAACTTTTATCTTTTAAAACTTCTTTTCAAAAGCTTTTCATATTCAACCCAATTTTATTTCCAAAATCATTTAGATTCAAACTTCAACTTTTAAATAAAATAATATTTAGATTTCAAAATATCTGTTACTTAACCTATTTCCTCATTAAATCTGTATTTGTGTGTGTAATCTGTATTTATGTGTGTATAGTGTAGTCCATGGGTTTTACACAATAATGAAACATCATCACTCGTCATAGATTCAAGCACAGCAATATGAATAAGCGGTATAATCTATAACGCTTATCTTTCATTCACAGATTCATAGATAAATAATATACATTCATCATAGATAAATAAATTACATTCATCACATCTTGAATCAAAATAATTCATATCACAAAGCATCACACATAAGGGACGTCAAACAATTCAAACATTCAATAGAATCCAAACATCCATAAGTGAAGTTAATTAACCATCTGATTTATTGCAACCAGATTAATTACTTATGAATGAACCACTAATCCTAGTTAATTAATATTAATTAATTACAAACCTTAATCATTAATTAATCTTTAATAAATAAATTAATCAACTTTAGTTAATAAATTAATCAACCCTTAATCATTAAATAATTACCCTTAATTATTAAATTATTCTTTAATTAATTATCCTTAATTAATTACATTAATTAATTAACAATTGATCAATTACCATTTAATTAATTACTTTAATTAATTACAATAAATGATTATCCCTAATTACTTATATTAATAAATTACAAATCAATTTTAATCGTTTGATTAATTAAATTTAATCATTAATTAATTACATTTAATTAAGTAATTATCTTTAAGTAACTAATTATCCTTAATTACTCACATTAGTAAATCAACCTTTAACTTAATCACATTAGGTAATTTTCCTTTATTTATTACATCAAGTGATTATACTTAATTAATTTCATTAAGTAATTAACCTTTAATTACTTATCATTAAATAATCATTCTTTAATTAAGTAATTATAAAAAAATCAATTTATAAATTTACTTTTGATTAATCACATCAATTAATCAACCATTGATTAATTTCATTAAGTAAATAACATCATCTTTTAAATTTCATTAAGAAATTACTCAAAGCCTTAATTGATTTAAAAGATAAACTACTTATCTTTATTAATTACAAAGTCATCATTTAAATCTTATTTTAAATATCCTTTGAGACAAATTATCATTATAACCAAATTTAACTTAAAATCTTTAAGAAAAACAAACATTTAATCTTCTTAATCAAATTCTTAATTATACCATTATATTTATTTAAAATAATTTAAGAATTAATAAAGGATTAAAACACTTCAAGTTTAATTAAAATACTATAAAACCTTTAATTTATTCAAAACCAAAGATAAACATTTATTATCTTATAAAAATAAATCAAGAAAAAGGGTTTAAGATTTGATTTAAATGAAAAACTTGCTTGTTTTACATTTTTAAAACTATAACGTTACAAACCCGAGTCAAACACTAGTTTAACCCAAGCCTTCCTTCGAGTTTCTCGCCTCTTCATTTGCCTTGAGTATTTTCGTAATATCATCGAGTTCTTACCCGAGAATTTCCTTCTTCCACTTACAACTACATCACCGGTACCAATGTGCACATGTGCATGACGCATGACGACTGGACCACCTATGGCCATCGGTGAGACCTTCAGCATCTCCCCACAGCCTCTCTTGATTGCTACAAACACCCATCTCCATCAACTACGCCGGAATATGAAATAGAGTAACTCGATTGCATTTGAAACCCAACCTATTGGAAAAATCCACTTGCTCCGACGAACTCGTCAGCGATTATCCATGCTACTTTGACCAGAGCCTCGCCACTCACTCACGCCTTAATTCCATCACCCCCGAACGAGACCGATGTATCAACGTTGATGAAATCGTCATGTTTTCTCCGTCAAACAAAATTGAAGCTTAATCCTAGTTCATCGAACCCACGCCGCGTAGATCATCAAATTTTTTTTAACTATTTTTCCCTCAATCTGCAACATCCAAGCCACCTTCACCATTAATCTCAACCAAGAACACTTCGTCGATCATCAGGAATTGACCAGAATTCAATTTTTGTTCAACTCAAGAGTTCTCCATCGAAACAACACGAAAAATTTTGATTTTATTTTTAAAATTCATGATTTTCCAAAACAAACAGGATGATGTAAAAGAAACTGGAATTTTTGGAGTTCGAATTTTTGATATTCTTACAATCCTACTGTATTTTCTAAATTCCAAAAAATATTCTAACGAATTTTACTTAAAATAATTTTTACAATTTGAATCTTGATTATAGAAATATGTTTTATTCAAATCCTAAGACCTAACAAGAATCAGAGGAAGATTGTTTGATTTTTGAAATAGTTTTGAAACCAGTACTAAGAACAGAGGCTTATTTCCAAACATGCACATCCCAGTATATATATGTGTGTGTATATATATAGATGCAGATATATTTAAATCTATTCAACATTATTCACAACCTATTCCAAGCATTCATCAAGATGTGTGTGTGTGTGTGTGTGTATATAACAAGTTGAGGTTTTAATGGGTTAGTTTGCTCACCAATCTGTTTTGAAAAGCAGAGAACTGGTAATGAAGACAGAGGACTGGGAATTTGGTTTTAATCTGAGAACTTGATACTTGAATTGATCTGGTTTTGATTCTGCTTTTGAGATAATCAATAGCTTCAGGTTTGAAGCCTTTGTTTTGTGTTCTTTTCTCTGATTTGTATTTTGATCCCAAGGTTTTGATTTTAATTTGCATTTCCAGGTTTGAATTTTATTGCTTTGATCTTCATTTTAATTTCCAGGTTCTTGAGTCTTTTCTTTGTTGTTTTTAATTTCTAGATTTGAAAATTTTTAAATGAAGAATAGCCTGATTTCTATTCTCTTATACATGTTTATACAATTTCAAATTAAAAGAAAATTTATCTTTGCCACTTGTATTATCCAAATCATGTTATGCTAACACTTGTTAAGTCTTATAATCTCCACCTTACAAATGTTAATATGTAAGAAATTTGTGTTTAAACCCATTTCTTAAATTTTATTTAATTTGTAAATTTTTGTTTTTAAACCCTTATTCTCTTATGTTTTATAACATAACATATGTAAATGTTCTACGCTTTAAATTCAAAAATATACAAACTATATTTATTCATTTTAAATATCATTATCAAATTCATATTCAACTTAGCTATTATATTTATATTTTAAAATGTTTATTTTATTGGTTTTCTAAAAGATATATATACATATCAAAACTTTATATTTATATTCATACATTTTATATTATTAATATTTGTATAACTTTTTAAGAAAATGATTTTAAAATCTAATTATACTTTCACTATATTAATTTCAAAATATAACTTTCATATATATCATATATTATAATTAGAAAACAAATTTTATTAATTTGAAATAGGGTTTTTCAAATCCAATTTATTTTAAAAATATTTATCTTGAATTTCAAATCTAAATTCTATTTAAAATCAATTCATATATATATAATTATAAACAAACAAATGTTTCATCTAATTTGGAAAAATTCAAGTTAATTCACAATTTTATTCAAATTTTTTTATTAATTACTAATTTAATTTTAACTCAAAAACCGGGATCGTTACACTTGATTCATGGGTTAAGAGATGAAGCGGCCCTAAAAATAGCTGAATACCAATGGAGGATGTCAAAGTACTATAACTCAAAGGTAAAAACAAGGACATTTAGATAAGGAGACTTGGTACTCAGAAGAGTAATGGCCAATACGAGAAAACCATCAGATGGGCCGTTGTGACCAAATTGGGAAGGTGTGCTAATAATTTTCAAGGAAATCTCCTCAAGGGCCTACAAGTTATGTCATCCTAATGGTAATATGGTACCAAGAACTTGGAACACAGAACATTTGAAACCATATTTTCCGACTTTGAATGAATAAAGCATTTTCAAGAATGTTTCTACTATGATCCACTGTGAAAAGTCTACATTGTCGGGAGTAAAATTCTCCTTAAACTTTGTCTTCCTAAAATTTTAGGCTACGAATAATGGTAGAAAGCCCTTGGTCACGCTAAGATTTCCAGGTCAAGGGACCTCCTGAAGGGAGGGCATAAGCCTTTAGCTGCACCAAAGTTGAAAATGGTTAGGTTAAAGCAGAAAAGCCCTTATCCACCTCAGTATATGGCCAGGATAAGGCGCCTCCTAGAGGAAGGATGGGTAATCCCTTGATCCCTCCGCGCTATGGCCTGACCAATGTACGAACAAGCCCTTATGTTCATCCTACTATAGCTAAGTTAAAGCACTTCCTAGAGGGAGGTCGGGTAAGTCCGTAGGCCCTGGTTGAGAATAAGTTAGCCGATTGCACCAAAAACCTGGATGAAATGTCCTACGGAATAAGAAAAATCCCTGCCTGAAATGGGCACCACCAGAAATCGGCCACGCCTAAAATGGGTACCGCTAGAGATTGGCAACGTCAAAAATGGTAACATCCTAAAATGGGCACTGCTTAAGATAAGCATGAGCAATGGACAAAAGAGTCATAGCCTAAAATAGGCCAAAACAAATGGATAAAGAAAACTCAGGCCCGAGAAAGAAAAGCATGCAAGTTATCATCAAAGCCCGAAGATGGCACATTTGACAAAAGAATCAGAAAGAATTCTCTGACTTCTCCTCAAGAACATTTGCCAGGTTAGTTTTATAGTCTTCCATTACTTATTGCCGGATTGGTTTTCTGGTCTTTTGTTGTTAATCACAAGAAATAGGATTCTGGTCTTCTATTATTAACTACCAGAAACGGTATTCTGGTCTTCTATTATTAGTTACCAGAAATGGTGTTCTGGACTTCTATTATTAATTATCAGAAATGATAATCTGGAAGTGGCATCCTGGTCTATTATCATTAATTACCTAGAATGAGTATTTGGTCTTCTATACTTATTTCCAGAAATGGGTTTTGGCACTTCCATTACCAATGCCAAATTGGGTATTCTGGCCTTCTATTACTTATTACCTATTATGGATTTCTTGTCTTGCATTAATTATTATCAAATATGGATTTCTGATCTTCTACTGCTTATCGCAAAAAAAAGTCTTATGATGTTCTATTATTGAATGACAAAACACGTCATCTGAACCTCTAATGTTCACAACCAAAGATAATCTCCTAGACCTTCATTATTAATGTCAGAACGAATGATATGATTGGTATTCTGGTCCTCTCTCATTATTACTAGATTGATATGTGATTTTAGCTTTCTATTATTATGATCAAGATAACTCTCGTCTCCTTATTACTATTTGATTTGGTATTTTCGGCCTTTATTGTTGCAAGATATGAACTTCTATATTGTCTATGTATGGTCTTCTGACATTCTATTTCCAAGAGTAAATTTCTAAACACCTATTCTTGTTAATAAGGTCCATCCATCATGGAAATATGGGTCCTTTATTATTACTTCTGTAATTTCTATCATTCATGGCAAAACGGAAACAATTACTATATGGCAAGAAACCGATAAGGTCCGACCATTGAGCCCCAATCTAGGACTTCAAATACTTACGATCATTACAGGTTTTGAATGTTCAAAGAGTAAATCTGTCGCTGAAATAGGACCGGAGTTAAAGGTCAACGAAAATGAAAAGGTACTTGTAGTACGAACTAACCATGAAAATATTATTAGATGTGTTGCAGGAATACAGTCACCATTTGGCAATCCTGTAAATTTTTCCCTAAAGAAGAAAAGCCTTCTTTATACAAAGGGGCCCAAATATTAACCATAAAATATGAATAAGGATAAAGAAGGACTTTCAGAAGGCTTTCGCATGAACAAAGACTAGCAGGCAAAGGCACCTTTCGATGATGTCGAAAGGGTTGTTCAATGCTAGTAAAGAGAAGCATGGAGGAAAGGTAGTTCCAATCGAAACGATAGGTACATCCCGCGAGGCCCAAAGGAAAGAATTACTAAGGCACAATGAAGCAGCTAGGTACAGAACTGCAAAGCACCTTTTGGCTGGGATAGAAGAATAGCTCCGTAAGCATTCATAATAAAATTTAACGTCCTTTTGTAACCCTACTTCAAAACCTCTCGCCTAAGATAAAAAAAGGTGGTTCCGCATGAAAAGATTCATAACAATCATTCCACGCTCGAGAGACTTCCGCAGGAAAGAAAAAATATTATGCTTGACTCTGCAAGGAAGGCTCCATAGGAGGGATGTGCCAGCCAGTGGAAGACCTTCCGCAAGAGACAACAAAAACACATGTAAATATTACCTTCCGCACCTTCGAAACCTATACAAGCATGCCTCCGCAAGCCAGCTTCTTTTTTTAGAAAAACATTTCGATAAGATCGGAAGGAGGCTTCCGCGTAGAAAAACAGATCATTTGACACAAAACAGCATTAAACAAGCACTTCAAGAGACTACTTATAACCTTTCGACGGAGTCAAAGGTCTCCTTCTGCATCAAACAAGTTGTCATTTTGAGCTAAAGAGTCAATGGATCAGAATTATGGGTGACGCGTTCCTACCTTCCGACGAGGATGAAAGCGTTTAAATATGTTCAAATAGTTATAATTCAACTTTTTGGCATGGTTGAAAGGTCACTCTTTTGTACCAAGCCAGAAGGACTCATGCGAAACTAGCCTTTCGACGTGATCGGAATGGCTTCTGGGAAGGGGGGCCAACCCGCACCTATAAATAAGACCCTAGGGGCCGATTTTGGGGAACTGATTTTCCCATTCTGCTCTCATTCTACAACTTCTACTCCTGCTCACTACGTTTGTAATCCTAATTTAGAAATCAAGTTGGGGTTTTGCTTCTTAAACTTTGTATCAAACTTCATCATGAGAAAATAAAGGATTATGGCTTGCGATCAACTTTGAATTTGGGGATGATCAGGATCAGGCGTTAATTCAACATTAATGACCGATCATATATGGTTTATCTCTTATCTTCTACGTTCATTCCAAGTATATGTCATGGAATCATCATGGGATATTTCCATGAGTTTTATTTCCTCATATTAAGTTCATGGTTTCGGCTACGTAAGGGAAATACAACTTGTGACTCAATAAATATACTATATCAAATCCTTGATACAGTTCCGTGACATGTCATATCAACCCTTATTTTTATGTAAACGTGCTTGAATGATGCATACCTTTCGAAAGGGATTCAATTTGCCAAATAACCATCAAGAAGGTCTACTCTTTCGGAAGGGGTACTTTTTGGAGATGTCCACCTTTAACAGCAGAATGAACTCCTTCGGGAAAGAAGAATTTGATCATGAATACAACTTTGCGATCTTGTTGGAACCTAATAAAAAAGGCAAATTAAGCAATTTTCGATGTGGCTGAGAGGGTTTTCGACTCCAGCACATTTCTACCCATCAAACCTAGAAAATTCGCCAAAGACCAAAGGATGGTTTCGTCACTCATTCCTTTCGGCTATTATGAATTAGCGAAATACATGGGTTTCGCTGGAGACGAAAGGGGTTACGATGGAGATATTAAAGTTCACGATTGAATTCAAACTCAATATTCTCCAAACCATTTCAATAATAATTCTTGCTTTGCCTTCTTTTGCATGTTTTATTCATTGATCATACCAAGGGTTGAAATACCTAAACATGATCAACAATCCAAAGCACTCATAGGGGTGTTGACGATATTCATCGTTAACATAAAATAAATAAGTTTATTTCATATCATTATTCAATTATAAAAATAAGTGTATGTATCCAGGTCCGTGCGCAATTTTTTATGATTATAGAGCTGTTTATCGATAAAATGGTTTTTGGTCATTTTATCGATATTCCTTCAAAGCTTATATTTTCGTAAATACTTATTCAAAATAAGATTACCATCGTTATTTATTGTTCAAAACATCATAATCTGTGCTTTTTAAAAAGCTTATATTTGAATATTTAAAAAATAAATATAATTTATTAAATTGATGAATTTGCGGGTCGTTACACACTTCCCCCTTAAAAGAATTTCGTCCTCGAAATTACACCAAACAAAACACAAAGGTACCCACTTTTTTTTTTAAATTTCATTCATATGATGTATATAGATCATACATATGCATTATTTGATTTGATCTACTGTTCGGATCCACAAGTTTACTTCCGAATTAGCATTGATCCCTCGGTCCTCTATTGCGGACTCTAATTAGGCTTCTTGATCAAAAAACTTTGTTTACCTTATATAGCTCTCAACTAAGATAGAAAACACCAATACCAAATCATAAACCCTCACCAATGTTCGCCATGAAGAATCGAGTGATAATTTTTTTTTTAGACTGGTGTAAATACCTCAAAGTTCCATACTCGAATCTTAGATCAAAATCGTGTAATGAAATGATCTACGTACCTTATATGTACTTATTAACATTCAAAAATCTTTATGAAAACTTTTATCTTTTGAAAGTGCTTCTTTAAAATAATTTCTCTAATTATATATTTTCAAATATTTTTCTTAGAGGGAAACATTTAATTCAGAAAGAATCATTTAAATATAAAGATAATTTACCTTTTATTTTCCAAAATTACAATCAACTTCACTCATTACAATATATTCCTTTTTAACCAACCATGATATTAACCTATCAAATAATAATTCAAATTTATCCTTTTAACTCAAGAATAATTATATTGATCGAGTAACTCCAAAATAATACCAAGGAACCGATTACTACAAATAGTATCCTATATCCCCTTAACAAGAAGGGTAATACCTAAGAGAACAGTTTACCATCCGAACATATATGTTGCCTATTTTTTGAAATTTTTGAGCCACTAAAAATAGTTATCATTTGAGACTTTCTTACCTTCCAAATTTATTATTCTAAAATTGTTATAGATTATTTTGTTTATAAAACCCATTTTATATATCCATTTTATAAAATCATCGTATATTAACTTATTTCCTTTTAAATTTCAGTAATTATTCTCCAAAATACCTAAAATTTAATTTCTCACAATTTATATAACATATCTTCCGTATCTATCTTTTACAACATTATTTTACTTGTTTGAAATATATTTTTGCACTAAATGCCTATTTTGTTATCTTATACAAATTCATTAAACTTAACCTCATTTTATTAACAAGATGTTCATTCAATCAGCAAACGGTGATAACCGAATACTATCATTCCCTTAACCATAAACACACACATACATATGTTTCAATAGATATTCTTTTATACTTAAAATATAGTCCTTTTAAAGCTTTGTGTCGGTTTGTCTTGTATAAGTGTTTAGAAATCCCTAGCGATAACGATGATCAGGCGCATCGACTATAATCTGTAAAGCACTCAATTGATAAATCAACACAAAACATTTGATATATCAAATAATAAATATACACTCATACGTATTATACTCTTAAACTCATTCTAGGATGTTACTAACCCTATCTGTAATGAGTCCCTCATTCTAGGGTACTACTAACCTAATATATATTGAGTATTACCCCACCAAAGCCTACGCGTTCACTTAACCTAAGCTCTAATACGAAATGTAATGACCAGGATTTTCGACACCTGAAAATCGACACTAATACATCGTCAGTATTCACTTGGCGCAAATTCAAGTGTCGGAAAAACCGATTGTTAGGGGAAAAGAAAATAAAGATAGAACAAAATCTCACACGAATGGAATAAAATATATTATTTCAATAATAATCTTTACAGTGGAGAAATTTGAATACAATATCAGAGTCTAACCTATATTCATCTTGGACAGCTATAAACCCTATCCTTACATTTACTGAAAAATAAAAACAAATGCAATAGGTGCAGTGGATAATAGAATATGTCCATACGTAGATGAAGATCTCCAGCTCTCCTTTGGAAACTCCAAATGTCTTCAGCCAAACCTAAAACTACTCGGATCTGACTCAAGTACTGAAAGTATTCAGATCTAGCTTTATAAACCAGTGTGAGATACTCGAAATTTCAAATGCTGATATCAATCAAAACCTTTGAAAAGAAGCGTAGTCATAAGACCACACCTAGGTATATAAATACGGAAGGGTTTTATCTTATGGTAACTAAAATACTTTATATCAAAACATTTGATATTATTATTAATGACTTTTTTATAAAACCCTTTTTAAGTAATATATCAAAATAAAATATCAATATCCATACTATGTGAATGGTTACATATCCGGGCTAGGTCAATGGAATACACTGGACGGAATATATGGTATAAAAGAGGTAGCTGAAATGTTTGCAAAGCATTACAGCTATTTTGGGAATACAACCAAAATCGTAAAGCTCGTATTTGAATTAGAATTCCAACATGATAGGGAACTAGTGGCATTTTCCTTCGATCCATGCACAACAAAAATAGTTCCTACGGTGCCCTAACCGCTTTTCTCAAGCAAGTCACTGGGACTGCACTTGCTACACTACCAATATTCCCTAGACTTATATTTTTCGGAAGCTAGCTACAATATTAAAATAATAGGGCATTAAATTCCCTGAGGGATGCCTTCCCCTAATGGTCCACCTAATAGACACAACTATACACATTAACCAATAACTCGAATGTGTGTTCTTCAGATCATATAGTATCCCTTATCATTTCTGGGATGTGAGGCTATGCTCTAACCAACCAACTGGTTCCACTTTGAATGCCACACTACCATTTCTATCACTAATTGACTTCCATAAAAACACAACCTCCAAGCTCATATGTCTAAGAGAAGGTTGTTAATCTAATACGAGTTGCCTCCTATGCCACCAACAAATGTACGTTTGTAAAAATCAACATTTGTGATTTAGAAAAGCAATGTCAGGTACTCATCCCTACAAATTCATTCTTGGAATGAACAAAACCGAAGGCACTCTTCCTACTACCATTAGTAGAGAGTAGTTCTTGCAATTCAAAGATTTCAAAGCACGATAGAACCACTGCTATAATAAATGTCTCTATATTGGGAGAGACCTAGAGAATGTCAACAAGCTCCGCTATGAAGATCTCCAGTCTTCAATACGACGAGGATTTCAATAATCATCATTTTCAACATGTCTTCAGTTTCGAACGTCTACATTGGCTCGAAGTGGTTTTCGGATAGGAGTTTCCTAAATTCGACCATGGTTCCTTCGAATAAATCATCGATAAAAAGGCATTTAGGTACATAAGTTATTATCATGCATCATTAAATTTATTAAACTTTTATTTAAATCAGATTTCTCTTAGAGAAATGTTCATTAAATCATTCCTTTAGCTTTTTCAGAGTATATAGAATCATTAACCTCTTACCAAATCATTTGGTTAGTTAAACCCTTTTGAATCTTGGAATAATTTCAATTTTTTCATCCTTTACTTTAGGAAAATATTTCTAGAACATTTACTTAAATATTTTCAAAGATTTCTTAAACTTAAATCTTTACGAAGATTTCTTAATCCAAAACCCAGAACTTTGATTGAGTTAAAACCATGTAATCTAGGATATGAATCCAGTGCCAATAAATATTAAGTGAGCGGAATCTATAGAAATCATCTAATTCTACCCAATATCAATTCTCGTATTCAAAAAATACTATGGGTGGAATAACGGTGAGATAGCCATTTAAATTCCACGAATAGCACAAGTTCCCTCTTCGGGCTTTAACATTGAGTGCAAGAAGATTATTTCCATAAAATCATGGTTTTTTATGTTCGAAAAATTATATCTTTTATACTTTAAAAAAAATTGATCCGAGTAAATCAATTACTATACCCGCAATCGGGCCAGTCCAGATCGCCAAGGAGAGCAGAAAACTTGTTTTCCAAACCGAAGCCTAGACACTACCTATCTAACACCCATAAGGCGGTGAAGTAATTTGATCGGCTCTAAATCATTTAACATTTAACCATTCCAAAAATACTTCAAATCATTTTAAAATACTTTATTAATCATTTGAAAACATTTACCAAAGATTTGGAAAATAACGGATGCATTTAAAACTATAATTTAAAAGTTATAGAAAAGTGCTGCAACAAGTCCATGGTCAAAATGACTTTTCGATCATTTAGAAATCAATTTTCATAACTCAAATATATCTTTTGAAATTTTAGAAGATTTATAAGATTTATTCCATATTTTTAAACATTTTAAAAATACATATTAAAAACATTTTCCACTTTGGCCAGCGAAATGATAAAGTGCGATTTTATCGAAAACTTGATTGGCTCATATTTGAAAAACTACTTATCAAAATTTTGATTTTCTTTGTTTGAAAATTATGGATATAATTGTTCTAAAAATTTCTATCTCGGAGAATTTTGAGCTATATTCCATTCTATATATCCTTTTGACTTTTACGGCATGAAATCGCGAATTACCGTTACGCGAAGCGCCTATTTTTGACTCGATTTTCAATGTTCGTCAAAACTTCTCCAAATGGAATTTTAATATTTATAAAACACTTACAAACCATTTTCAAATTTTTAAACCAATATTTTCCATAGTAAATTTCCTTTTTACTTTAAAATCATTTCACAATATTATATTATTGTAATATTCATTTTCAACCCTTTTATATTTTCAAAATCACTAAGAGGCTATAACTTCATATATGGATATTTATTATGGATTTTATTTCTAGTATTTACTATTGTTAATTTACTAACCATTTCCATCGTCATCTACCAACCAAGTTATCAACCATCTTAACAATCATCTAATCAACCAAGTAATCAAACACTTAATCATCCAATATAATAAACTTTCATATCATTAAACTTGAGAAATTATTTAGCAAATTTAAATGTTAAATACTTACCATTAATAAAACCAACTTCCTATCAACATTCATACCATCACTACGCTTCTGACGTACACTTCTACCACGACTTAAACACTTCATTTCCCTTGTTCAAGTGTTTGACCAATCTTCTTTTGCCCTAAGACTTATGGCTTGCTTCTCCGCCGTCTTCAAGTGCTTACGGCATCACCTATCCTCACAACCTTGGCTCTTGCCCCAAGGCTCCCATCCTCTTGCTTGCGTTTTTCCTTAAGGCTCGGCCTTTATGCGCTTGGGGTGTATGCTTTCGGCCAATGGGGAAACTGGCGGTGGTTTGGGGTTTGAAGAGAGGGAAGGAGGTGATTTGCTTTAGTTTTGAGGAGCTCTAATCACTTTTCAATATGTTTATGTATTTATTTATTTTTAGAGATATTTTTGCATTACTTAGTCATGCCTCAGGAAGCCATTAAAATACCTTAGAATAAAGAAGAAGTGGTAGTAGGAAGTGTGAGAAAATGAGAAAGATGGGTGCTATATATAGCCAAAAACACCCAAATATCCTACATCACTTAACCTCCATCCTATCACCCATGTACACCCCCTCACTTCCATCATTTCACACGTTGGTACCCCCCTTTTATGTATTGTAATGATGGTTTTTCCATGGTTGACTTTGAGAAGGCTTAAGGAGCAAGAAATGTGAAAATATCTTGGATATTTTTAACATTTGTGTATAAAAATGTATATATGTGTTCATGTATATGTTAGTGGATGAATTTATATGTTATATATTCGCACACGACATATAAATAAGGTTGCAACAACTTTCAAACAACTTCGTTAATCAAACCGTTGAAAATCGGGGAACCGATTCTTGATCACTTTTTCACTTTTTATTTAATATACATATATTTGTAAACAACGTTTCAAAATAAATTTCTAATCGTTTTTAATTCATTTAAAAGATCTCATTTGAATTATAAAACCATTTAAATCGATATTAACAAGTATTTACAAAAATTGCTATTATACCGATAAAGCGATATCAATTTTCCTGTATTTTTCAATTCAACGTACATATCTTAATAAAACTATATTAATTCATTTGTTATAACTTAATAACTATTGAAAATGAATTATTATCATTTAAAAAAATTATTTGAATAATTATAATAATTATTAAATCATTAAATCTCAATTGAAATTCATAAATCAATTACTAAATATAACGACATCACTGTTGAGGTCATATATACCATTATATTTCCCAAAAATAAAATAAGTAATTTTATTTCATATTCTTGTTCACTTATAAAAATAAGTGTATGTATCAAGCTCTTGCACGATGTTTTATGATTATAGAGCTGTTTATCGATGAAACGGTTTTCGGTCATTTTATCGATATTCCTACAAAGCTTATATTTTCGTAAATACTTATTCAAAATAAGATTTCCATCGTTATTTATTATTCAAAACATCATTATCTACTTTTTAAATGCAAATATTTGAATGTTTTAAAAATAAATATAATTTATCAAATTGATTGAATTGCGGTCGTTACAATTACTAATGGTTACAAACTTTGTTACTACTATCAAAAAACATACTATTTATGGGTTTTATATTAAATATACTTAATCATGTTATATCATGTATGATATAAGTGTTGGGCGAATTTTCACCCAGAAGACCTCAAGACCAAGAAGCCGCAGTTTCACTCGGGCTCGCAAGCAACCTCTACTTCGTTCGATAGCCAATACCAACCTAGAAGACCATCCAATATTCTCCATGAAGAAGTTCGGTCGGCCCGAGCCTCCATTCGGTCCCTTCATTCGGCAAACCCAGCCTATAACCTCATTCGGCATAAGTTCCTGCCGAGCCAGATGATACCGGACCAGCCTCTCCAATACACTACCGAACTAGATGATGCCGGACCAGCCTCTCCAATACAATACCGAACAAGGATGATACCGGACCAATCGCCACCGAACCAAGCCACAACCGAACCACCTCCACAACCGAACCACCATGACCAAACCAATCTCCAAGCACGGCCGAATGAAGCCTCGCCGAACCAGGTGACTGCCAGTCCAGATTGTCTCAGCCCGGGCCCACCAGCAGCTATATACCTCCAAGGCCCCTGCTCCCTACCTCATTCTATAAATAGAGGGGCAGGGGTACAACAATGGCAGACAAGTTTGAGAGCTCAAGCAAGGAAGGAACTTTCAAACTACTTTCATATACTCATATACGAAGCATTGTACTTGTAATCTGAAGGAAAGAAGATAATAACATATAAAGTGGACGTAGGCACATTCTGGCCGAACCACTATAAATCCGCGTGTCATTTACATTTCAGCCCCTACTTCTTTTATATTTATATACTCATCTAAAATCATTGAAAATCACATATAATCAACTAAATAATACGACTTGGAGGTGTTTGTCCATTTTTTGTGCAAACATTTTTGGTGCTTTCACTGAGAATTGAACTCAGGCTTCAGCTTCTCCCACTCAACCTCCTTCTTAACAACATCGTTCGTTACTTAGAAATCATGCCTTCCAAACAGAGAAAGGATGTTAACAAAGGAAAGAACATCGCAACTAGCAGCCTTCCAGATCCAGCAATCACAGATCAGCCCACTTCAACAGCAGTACCAGATGAAAATCAGGAAAATCCAACTGGTCCCGCAACGGAACAACCAATCACTAGGGCAGATCTGGACAGGGTTGTGGCTGAAGTAACTAACCGCTTCACATCCCAACAAGAAACTTTGGTGGACCAACTCATGACACGCTTAAGGGATGCTGAAGAGTCCAACCGCAACACTGAATCATGGGGTGAATCCCAATCCGGAGGATCTCGGAGGCAACAAAGGTCTTCACTCTTCGAACAAGCTATCAACAGGAAAAACGATGATAGGGGCCGCGCCCGGACTCAGCCCGAATTCCGACTCGAGGAAGCCCTTGGAACCGAACCTAGCGGGGGAGGCACCAGGCGAGGGTCGGATGTAGCTGAGCCAGTCATGCCACCTAATCATAGAAACCCCGCTGAACGGAGCCGAGCTAGAACCCAGCCCGAAGTTGACCCCATGGATGTGCTCGAAACAGAACCCCACAGGGGAAGATCAAGGCAGGGGGCAACTGTAGCTGGTCCTAGCGTGCATCCAAGCAGCCAAAGACAACCACTGGATAATGCTAGAGGTGATAGACTGTACCATCCCTACAGGTCATCTGGACGAGATAGATCCCGCAGGGAAGAACCGAGCTCATTTTTGTCCGCTCCAAGTTCTGACGAGCGGATGGCACGATTATTCAGAGAATGTGTCCAACGGGAGCAAAGGGACCGGGGAATAGGCGCTAGGGTCACCAGTCCCTTTACCCGAAATATCGAAACTGCCATCACTCCCCGGGAATGGAAAATGCCAACCATGGAACCTTACAAAGGAACTTCCGACCCCATCGTACACCTGCAGAGATACACCCAGCATATGCTCATGAGTGGAGCAACAGAAGGAGTATTATGTAAATGCTTTCCGCTATTCCTATCAGATCTAGCTGCCTCCTGGTTCTGCCATCTACCCCAAGGATCCATCAGCTCATGGGAGATGTTAAAAGAAAGGTTTATTAGCCAGTTCCGCATCCATGTGGAACAACCCAAGGATGCTTATTCTCTATCCAATGTCAAACAGAAATCCGGAGAGACGCTGCAACAATATCTAACACGGTTCAACGCCGCAGCGGCAGCAGTTCAAGATGCCGATGAAAAACTCACTCTAATGGCCCTCTGTAGTGGTGTACATCCAGACACCAAGTTTGCCAGAAGATTAACTAAGGAAAAACCAGCTACCTTGCCTGATTTCTTTCATGAAGCTGGAAAGTATATGAGACTTGAAGACGCTGCTACGGAGAGGCAGTCAGGGCAACAAGGCAAGATAGTTCAGGACAAGGTTCCCACTGCAGCTAAGGACGCTCGAAGAAATGAATCTAGAGACAATGCTGGGGGCAGAAAGGTTGAGAAGCGCCAATATCGACCAGGGCCAAGATTTGACTCCTACACTCCTTTGAATGAAACAATCGAAAACATCTACCTAGCCACTCAGGGCGAACTCGGATACAAGCGCCCCCCGCACAAGAAAGAATCAGATAACGCACTCAAGTCCGGAAAGTTCTGTCGCTTCCACGAATCCCACGGACATGACACCAATGAATGCCACCATCTTCGGGACTTGATCGAAGAACACATTAGAAGAAGAAGACTGGAACGTTATGTGAAAGGTCAGAACAGGACTCCAACTCCTGCCAATGAGAACTCAAAGCAACCCCTCCCAGAAGTAGGCGGAGGGAATCGCAACAATCACAACACCAGTGGCTCTAGTCAAGAGAAGATAGTAGTCCTTACCATCCCAGGAGGACCACACATTGCCGACAGAAGTTGGGCAGAGATGGAAAGGTACGGCAAGTCGCTTAGAAATGCCGAAGGATATGTTAACTCCATTACGGAGGAACGCCACCCGAAACGAAAAGAAAACAATGACATTGTATTCAGTAGGCATGATTTGGAAGGAAGACAGTACCCACATATGGATCCCATGGTCATCTCTGCCTGGTTTGGTCCAGCTAAAGTTTTTCGGATTCTAATAGACACGGGAAGCTCCGTAAATATCCTGTTCAAACATGCTTTCGACAAAATGAAATTATCAATGAAGGATGTATCCCCCTGTGACAAACCACTGCACGGTTTCACTGGAGATGCAAAAATGCCCCTCGGGCAACTTGACCTCTTCGTCGAAATAGGAAGTCATCCCCGCTCTGTTGTGCGAAAACAAACGTTCGTACTAATAGAAAACCACTCGGCTTACAACGCTTTCTTGGGAAGACCAGCCTTGTCTGACTTTCAGATTGTATTAGCCCCTTGGTGCCTGAAAATGAAATTTCCAACAGACAACGGAGTAGGAGAAGTAGAAGGAGATCAAGATGCCGCCCGAGACTGCTACGTAACTGAACTTCGCAATAACCGCAGAAAGAATAAAGGAAAAGATGCAGAGACTATTCTCTGCATGAAAAGCTTGGAGGCATAGCAACTAAAGAAAGCCCCTCCTCTTCGATACACAAGCGATCCCTTCAATGAACTAGACCCCAGGGATAAAGAGGAGGAGGCTACCGCCGAGCCTGCAGAGGCTATGGAATTCGTATCGGTAGATAAGCATGATTCAAGTAGACTGTTAAAAATCATCGCTAACCCGGTGCTAGTAAAAAAGGCCAATGGAAAGTGGCGAACATGTATTGACTTCTCCAATCTGAATGACGCTTGCCCGAAAGACTGCTTCCCACTTCCCCGAATTGACCAACTCGTAGACAGCACAGCTGGGCACGAACTCCTATCTTTTATGGATGCATACTCCGGATATAACCAGATCCCATGCACGCTCCCGATCAGGACCACACTAGCTTCATCACCGACCGCGGATTATATTGTTACAAAGTCATGCCTTTTGGACTCAAAAATGCTGGAGCTACCTATCAACGCCTCGTCAACAAAATGTTCGCAGGACTGATAGGACGAACTATGGAAGTATATGTGGATGACATGTTGGTAAAGTCCAGGAAAGCCAACGACCATGTAAGCCATCTGGACGATATGTTTCAGGTACTTCGCCGGTATGGAATGAAGCTGAATCCTCTAAAGTGCTCCTTCGGAGTTTCATCGGGAAAATTCTTAGGATTCATCGTCCACGCCAGAGGAATCGAAGCAAACCCTGAACAAATCCGGGCTTTAAAAGAAATAAGGATACCTTCCACTCGAAAAGAAATGCAGAGCCTAAACGGAAAGGTGGCCGCCCTAAGCAGATTCATTTCCAAGGCAACTGACAAGTGTGTCCCTTTCTTCGAAGCACTCAAGAAAGACAAAGGGAGGTTCGAGTGGACCGACGAATGCTTAAAAGCCTTCCTCAACCTAATCGAACACCTTCAGAGACCACCAGTACTTTCAACTCCAAATGAAGGTGAAGTGTTATACCTATACCTCGCTGTATCATCTCATGCTCTAAGCGCCGCCTTGGTAAGAGAAGAAGACCGCACACAACGCCCGGTTTACTTTGTAAGCAAGAGATTTACAGGGGCAGAAGCCAGATATCCTAAACTTGAGAAGTTAGCATATTGTTTATTGATCGCGTCACGGAAACTGCGACACTACTTCCAGTCTCACTCCATCAGGGTTCTAACCGATCAACCACTAAGACAAGTGCTCCATCGTCCTGACACTTCTGGGCGACTCCTCAAATGGTGCATCGAACTAAGTCAGTATGATATCACCTACCATCCCCGCACCGCTATCAAAGGACAAGCCATGGCTGATTTCATTGCCGAATTCACTACCAACGAAGGCAAGGAACAATCCGAAGTAGCAAAAAACATCAAATGGAACCTCTTTGTAGACGGAGCATCAAACGAACAAGGCTCGGGGGCAGGTATTGTGATCGTCACCCCCAGGGGAAGAAAGTTGTACTATGCATTAAGATTGGAGTTCACGGCCACTAACAACGATGCTGAATATGAAGCAGTAATAGCGGGATTGGAACTGCCCTAGAAATTGGAATCAATTCCTTATGTATTCATAGTGATTCTCAGCTTATCGTAAACCAGGTACTAGGAGAATTCCAGACTCGAGGAGAACGACTCACAGCATACCTAAAGAAAACCAGACTGCTGCTCGATCGATTGGACCATTATCTAATCAAACACATTCCTCGAGAAGAAAACCAAGAGGCAGATGAACTTGCAAAGCAAGCTAGTATGAAGGACAGCACCATTTCCGGAGCACTAGCAATCTCAAGGCAGCTTGCCCCGAGTTTCGAACAAGCGAATCTGATAACTGCAATCGAAGAAGGAACCTGGATGACTCCTATCCGGAAATATTTGCAAGATGGCATACTACCCGACAGGCGTGACGAAGCTAAGAAGATCTTGAGGAAAGTTCCCCACTACACAATACAAGAAGGCATCCTCTACCGGCGTGGCTTCTCTAGCCCCCTATTAAGATGCGTCGCCGGAAGGGAAGCCAAGGAGATATTAACAAACATCCATCAGGGAGGATGCGGAGATCACACTGGAGGACAGACTTTGGCAAGAAAGATACTCCGATATGGATATTACTGGCCCACACTAAACAAAGATGCCCTAGACTTCGTTAAGAAATGCGACAGATGTCAGAAGTTCGCCAAGATCCCTCGACTGCCCACAAACGAAATTACTCAAATGACCAGCCCTTGGCCCTTTGCTGTATGGGGAATTGACATAATTGGCGAACTGCCAACGGGCCGAGGCGGAGCCAAATATGCTATAGTGGCAGTCGATTATTTCACCAAATGGGTGGAAGCGGAACCTTTAAATAAAATATCTTCAGCAAAAGTTATCAACTTCTTGATCAAAAACATTCTGTGCAGGTATGGAGTCCCCCTCAAGATCGTATCAGACAACGGACTCCAATTTGACAGCGAAGAATTTGCCGACTGGTGCCAAGAGCATGGAATTCATAAAAGCTTCTCATCAGTAGCTTACCCTCAGGCAAACGGACAAGTTGAAGCTGTCAACAAAATTCTCAAAACCCTAATCAAGAAGAAACTTGAAAAGTCAAAAGGCGCTTGGGTGGACGAACTTCCTACGGCACTCTGGGCATACCGCACATCTTTCAGAACATCAACGGGACATACTCCTTTCTCTTTGGCATATGGATCGGAGGCAATGCTCCCAGTTGAGACTATTGTGCCTTCCCACCGTAGGATCCACTACAACCCAGAAGAAAACGAAGAACTCCTCCTCATGTCTTTGGAACTGATTGAGGAAAGGAGAAACGATGCAGCACTCAAAGCAGCAGCTCACAAACAAAAAGTGGCAGCACTATACAATTCCAAAGTCAAGCATCGCAGCTTACAAGAAGGAGATCTTGTTCTCAGGCGAATCTTTCCGCGCCCCGGGGCACTGGACCCCATCTGGGACGGACCATATGTAATTCACAAAGATCTCCACAACGGAGCTTACATTTTGTCAACAGTGGACGGAGAGGTGTTCCAGAGGGCATGGAACATCCGACACCTCCGTCGATACTTTTCTTAACTTGTACTGCCCATATGAAGTGAATTAACAAAGAGAATCAGTGGACGTAGGCATTTTCGTGCCGAACCACTTTAAAAAATCTTGTCTCTTTTTAACTTGTTCCTTTATGTCTTGGCTACTTGTTAAGTTTCATCCCTTTCTGTTGAACAAAATCCTATGGCATCTCCACTCAAGACGCACCGCGGCCTCATCTGGACTAGGCCTAACAGGTACGCTACGATTCTATGCACTCGCCAATGAGACTCTTTTGCTCCAGCATCCCTCTGCTGCGGGTTAACTCATTGCGCGCCTGCCCTCAAAGCCAACTGTAATGAGCCGATTATAAGTCATCATAAAGGCCGACTATAGCCGATGGCAGCTCATTACGGCGTTCGACTCGTCGGTAACTGTGAACCTACTTTAAGCCCCAACATAAGGTGTGGCCAGCCAGGGGTAGTTCACGGCCAACGGCACCCACGCTAGCCGGCCACGGTAAATCGAATAATACCCACGATTACGGACCATAATGGTTCGGGTAGTTACCGTGCGCGATCTCGGCTCCGATGTGTCTTAAGTGCGGCTGTGGTAAAAAAGAAAACTCCCCGCGGAGGCGTAAGATGGGTGACAAATGTCTCCAAGACCCACAGCTAGGGAAAGTGACTACAAAACCCGTTTGCCACGAACTTAAGCACATCGACGGCCTTCCGTGACTGGAAGTTTTACTTTTACTATATTTCCATTTCATTTAAATATTTTTCTCCTATCCTGTATAACAAACTCTAAAGTACAGGAAACCAAATAGGAAGCATTCACTCATGAGGCTCTAAGCCTGCGTACTGGGTGGCAGGGCGCTCAGCTATACCCGTAAACAGTTACACAAGACACTCAAAGCTACCGCCTGCGAATAAAACATAAAGGGCGGTACTCTCTTCTCTTGTACATAAATGCGTAACTATAGCTTATTCATACACTGACATTGCAAAACGTGAAGTTATATTTCAAGCAAAAACTTAACACAACTAGAATCACAGGCATATACATAATTATATTTCTCACACGGCACATAAAGATAGCAACAACATTTAAACATGACAAAATCAGCTTATATTATGAGATCACACGAAGTTATTCTTTGCAAATAATTTTATTACAGTTGCATGTCAAAGACTAACATAAACAGTGATAAAAAAGAAACAAAAAGATGGCAGATGCATCCACACTCCATCACCAACTCCCCCAGCCTACTTAGCCGCAGGATCAGAGCCCCCAGCATGTGGATCTGAAGTCCCACCTGTCCAGATCAGAAGAGGAATTCATTAAACGAACGATCAAGTTATGAAAACACGGAAAGAAAAGAAAGGGAAAAGAATAACTCACCAGCATCCGCCGCTTGATCCTCATCATCCAACTGCACGCCCGCTTCCTCTGCAGCGAGCAGCCGCATCCCCTCTTTCACCGCCGCTTGCTCCTCCTTTGAGAACTGAGCAGTAACCGCACTCAAGTTGAAAGCCTCTCCGCCTTCCTTACCCGCGTTCACCCTGGCCTCCTCTAAAGCCTGGAGATACACCTTGGCCATGACCCGAGGGTAATCGTCCATCCAAGACAAGCCGCCCTCCTTCCAAGTGTGGAAGTACATATCCTGCAGCATCTCATCCATCATCCCCTCGTTTTCCTCAAACTCCCTCAGCCGGGCCTCGGAAGCTTGCAACTTGGCGACGGCGACGTCCCTCTCCGACTGGTATCTCAAGCAGTCAGCCTGGAGTGACCTCCTCATTTCCTCTTCCTTCAACCTGAGGGACCTCCTCATCTCCTCCATCTCCTCCTTCAACTCGGCCTGAGCCATCTCCGCAGCCTCAAGCCTCCCTGACAACTCCTCTACCCGCTCGAGATCCGCATTTCGAACCTCATCCACCGTTGCGATAGCTATGTTAATCCGCTCCCTGCAAGCGACCTCCATCTTCCGTAATTCCGCCCTACTGGCCTTCTCCATGGTCTCTTTCAGACGCTTGGAGGCTTCCTCATGCTGGGAAATCTGGATGGCTTGGTCGGCGAGCTGCTTGGCCTGATCGGCAACCTTTAACCTCAACCGAATGTTAGCACTCCCGATCTCTTCCCCGGCCTTGACCAACTTAGCATGATGCTCCATTAACTTCTTGGTCTCTGCGGCCACCCGGTCGATATTAGCCTTGGCCTCATCCCCCATGGTGACTACCCGTGTAGTAAGTAAATCAAGATCTAAAGATTTGGCCTCGTCCAGCACCCTTACCATGGGGTTGCGGGGAAGGAGGTGTTCGCCCGTGGTCTCATCGAATGAAATGTCCCGAAAGCTTGGTTCTAAATCAGGATGGCCAGCAAAAGGGTCACGAGGCACGGGGCGAGGCGCATCGGGACGCCTTATATGAATGACAGTAGGACTCTTGGAAGGAGGAGGAGGGGGGCCGGGCTCCGTGCTCTCCTCCGTAGTATCACAAGGAGGCTGAGTAGGAGGCTGCGAACCAGGGGACGACTCAAATAAGGAACGGCTCCGCTTCCTTTTCTGAATGCCCTCTTCGATGACCCCAAGAAGAGGGCGGTACTTGACTACGTCCCCAGTGCGATCAGTAGAAGGTTTCGCAGAAGCTCTCCTCGACTTAAATTGTTCAAGGCGATGTCGAACATCCGACGTTTTAACTGCCTGGCCTGCCCCTGGAATAAAGAACAAGTGTTACGAACATACAATAATCCGCAATTCAAAAAATGTGCTAAGTTAAAAAGAAAGAAAAGTGAGGAGACACATCTATTATACAAACCCGGCGGAGGAGTGGGAAACTGCAATAAGTCCTGGATCTCATTCCAGGACGGAAGTGAACCGTAAAAAATTTCTAAGTCCCTATCGAAAATGGAATCGGCAGAAGACAAAAGTTCACCTTGCGTCGCCGGAGTCACCCTAGCTGAAGCCACAGCTTTGCCGGTTTCCTTTGCCTTCTCCGTTTCTTTCTCCTTTTCCTTCTCCGTTTCCGACTCTCCCTCCGACTCCCCAAAGGCCCGACGGAGAGCCTCATCCAGTTCGAGGTCTTGCTCAGAGGTTAGAGCGGCAACACCACTACCACCTTGACCGTCGCCATCTCCTCCACCCTCCGACCCTTCTCCAACTTCGCCTCCTTCCTCCTCTTCCACACCTTCCTCCTCCGGGACAGTCGGGCAAGTACTTGGAGAAGGGCCATCGGACTTCTTCAGTTTCTTCCCCCCGACCACGGGACGCTCTGCGAAAGGCTCCCTCTTACCGCTATTTACCTTATCCCCCTCCTTAGCTTTAGCAGCCTTCTCCTCAGCCGTGTCTCTTTGCTTAACCACGGACTGGTGCGGTAAGACCAAATTATACTCCAAGAGGGTTGCGTTCCTGATCAAGAAGGAGGCCGACCGGTCCCGTGCCGGAATAGCCTTTAGTTCAGCAGCCATTCGCACCAAGGAATCATCCTCCACAACTGCAATACCACCTGTCGCTAGCCAGAAATAGAAGCATGTCAGAGAAAACACTACAGTCAAAACATGGAAAATATAAATGAAATCCATCTTACAGCCGGAAGTGAAAAGGCGGAAAGAAACAGCATCGTCCTTGATGAAGAACCACTCTTTCTTGAACATGGTAAACTTGGAATATAGGTCCAGGACTGGTTTGAAGGGCACGGCCGCTTCCAGACTAATATACGGAGACCCCTTCTTATAGCCTCTCAGGTTGTACAAGTATCGAATTTCCCGGTTAGAAGGAGGACGCCCGTACCTCCTCTGGAAGATAACAAAGAGGCTCACCAGGATGGCATAAGAATTAGGCTGAAGCTGGAAGGGAGCCACCTTCAAATATGTGGTGAAGCTAATTATCCAAGCGTTGATAGGGGGGATAGCGCCGCACATGCAATGGTATCTGCTAAAAGCGAAGTAGCCCTCGGGAGGATTATATGGCATCACTCCATCTCCCGGCAGCAGCATAAGAGCCCTATCTATCCCGAAGGAACGGGATATGACGTCAAGTTGCTCCTCCTTTAGGGAGCTAGGAAAGCAATCCGGGGGAGAGACCAAAAGTTCCTGTGGACCATATCCGTCCACTAGAGACCTCGGAATAGGTCGGTGTTGCCCGGATCCTGGTTGGACTGGGGGCAAGGAAGAAGAAGGCTCTCCCGTGCCTCTAGACTTCTTTCTATCCGATCGTGTTTCCGCTTTGCGAGACATTTTCTGCAACACAGGGAAAGCAAGGCATTAGAACAGGGAACATAGAAAAGTAAACAAACAAGTGCGTGCAAGTGTGGGATTTCATTCGCAAACTAAAGTTTTCAAGGTCATCATGTTCATTCGGTTTCCATCCCATTCGGTCATCATGTTCATTCGGTTTCCATCTCATTCGGTCATCAAGTTCATTCGGTCATCATGTTCATTCGGTGGTACTGTATCAAGGGCATTCGGTACGCAAGGCATTCGGCCCTAAGGCCTAAGTCTCATTCGGTAAAGCAAAGCTCCTCGTATGTATTCGGCAAGTCAGAATCATCCGGTAATAAAAGTCATTCGGCACATGAGTACATATCTGGTTCGGAAATAGCTTGATTCGGCAGAGTCTTTGATTCGGTATAGTATTGGTTCGGCGCCTGTTGATTCGGTGAAGAAAAACAAGGGGGGTACGGCCTCTATATATAGGCGAACTCACAACCACCGAACCAAACAATTCGCCCAACCGGACCAATAATACCGGACCACCAGAAGCCGAATGGGAATAGCCGGACCAACCAAGAACCGAATGAAACTCTCTCTCTACAGACCAAGACCAGGAACTAGTGGCGTGCAAAGCGCCTCCCTCAGGACATTAACAGAATACGAACGTCCAATCGCTGGCGTTACAAAGCCAATCTTCCCGCCACAAGAAAAACAAAGCGCGACACATGCAAGCACGTGCCCCACTTTGGGGGGCAAATGTTGGGCGAATTTTCACCCAGAAGACCTCAAGACCAAGAAGCCGCAGTTTCACTCGGGCTCGCAAGCAACCTCTACTTCGTTCGATAGCCAATACCAACCTAGAAGACCATCCAATATTCTCCATGAAGAAGTTCGGTCGGCCCGAGCCTCCATTCGGTCCCTTCATTCGGCAAACCCAGCCTATAACCTCATTCGGCATAAGTTCCTGCCGAGCCAGATGATACCGGACCAACCTCTCCAATACACTACCGAACTAGATGATGCCGGACCAGCCTCTCCAATACAATACCGAACAAGGATGATACCGGACCAATCGCCACCGAACCAAGCCACAACCGAACCACCTCCACAACCGAACCACCATGACCAAACCAATCTCCAAGCACGGCCGAATGAAGCCTCGCCGAACCAGGTGACTGCCAGTCCAGATTGTCTCAGCCCGGGCCCACCAGCAGCTATATACCTCCAAGGCCCCTGCTTCCTACCTCATTCTATAAATAGAGGGGCAGGGGTACAACAATGGCAGACAAGTTTGAGAGCTCAAGCAAGGAAGGAACTTTCAAACTACTTTCATATACTCATATACGAAGCATTGTACTTGTAATCTGAAGGAAAGAAGATAATAACATATAAAGTGGACGTAGGCACATTCTGGCCGAACCACTATAAATCCGCGTGTCATTTACATTTCAGCCCCTACTTCTTTTATATTTATATACTCATCTAAAATCATTGAAAATCACATATAATCAACTAAATAATACGACTTGGAGGTGTTTGTCCATTTTTTGTGCAAACAATAAGAAAAAAATAACTTTGATATCAGATAAAATTGGTTATTGAGTTAAATATATGTAATAAATTACATAATTGTTCTTAGGGTGTACTTCTAGTTATGTCATACTCCCGCTTACACTTAGGGTCAATTATATAATTGTATTACAGCTTCTCCATTCGGTTTCCTCTAAACCGATCGGTTCAGTCCCTTAGTGAACGGGTATGCTATTATGTTTCAATTATCTACTTTGTCAACCTACTCTCTCCGATGCAGCCAAACTATTTTTACCATGTGGGATAATTTAGAGTATGTTTCTTAACATCCAACGAGCTCTAAGTTCTGTTATGAACTATATAGTGACATTGTTATCATATTACAGTGTTACGACATTCTCTACATTTGGAATCACCCTTCGCTCAGTTATAAATTTGTGTATTTATATTTATATACATTTCTTTATTGCTGTGCTATTCAAGATGAAGGACTTAGCTTTTCAATTGAATTAGCAACAGTCTTTCATTTGGATAATTTCCAACTTAAAGATTCTTAAATTAGATTATTATTGACATATTATACTCTATATCACTTATGAAGTTTGAGTCCTAACACAACTTCATAAGGAGTTAGTTGTTCTGTAAACAATTTTCTATTGTTTTATAAATATATTAGAATGTTCCAAACTACCATTTAGTGATATCAATTTAGATTTTGATATTTGATTCGTGTATCAAACACATAAACAAATCACGATATCATAGAAAACATAACGTGTGTGATAATTCCTATTGCCAATGCATAAAGAAACCTTGTTACATATTCCTTATTAAATATTTAATAAGGTGTCCTTATATATCGATTTGAGTTATTCCTAATATCTTTTACATGTAAAATAAAAGATATCATTTACAAATCCAATGTTCAGTATTAAAACAGCTAAAGGCTGATTTTAACATAAGTAGATCCAAACAAATTAGTAATGTTTTGTTAACTTATGGTGTAGAAATATCAATGTACTATTTGATGTTCTTTCTTATAACAGTAACATCCCTCTACTTGGTGGCCTAAAGCTAACGGCTATGGATGTTGCAGCCATCCATAGTTATTAATCTTCAGTGACCAAATACGGCGATATTAGATACATTGCTACAAAGAAACACAAGAATATGGAAAAAAATTAAACAGCAAACAAATTCCACATTCTATTTCAAAATATTCCAAATTGATTATATAATCCTAGTTTGCAGACCATGCTCATATAACATATAATCATTACAAAATACACCAAGACCGACATATGAAGATGCCCCCTTAGTTGACCAGAGTATATAAATAGGTAAGAAACAAATTTTCCTTTACAAACAAAGCACATGGAGAAAGTAAAGAACTCTAATAATAAGCTTGTCTCTTGGACGTTCTTGGAAGCTTTATTCATCTGAAAGAATTGTTGGAAACCTTAACTCTCAACATACTCAAAATCAATTGAGTACCCGAGATTTCAAGGGGAAAACAAAAATTTTGAGTCAGACATAAAGCCTTGTATGAATAATAATTTACCATCAAAACCATTTAGATATCTAGTGAGACCATGTTGCTTAGCGAAATGGATTTTCCCCTCACTAGTATCCTAAAACATTTATAAAACCATATACTATGGTCTTGCATCCTCAATGGTGAATACATAGTGTTTCAAAAACATTACAATGATATGCAAATAAGTAAATCAGATCTGGATTATCCATCCCCATTCATTCTGAAAATCTGTCTCAATTATAGTTTCTTGGATAACTATTAACCTGTTAAATGTTTAAGGACTATCTTTCTAATATTATAATTTTCATATGATCATTAAGAACCTATTGGTAACTATAATATCTTTTCTCTTATCCTAGTTTTGATGGGTTAATTAGGAACCTATTGATTGACTATCAATATCCTAATCTAGCATAGTTTTCATGGCTTACTACAAACCTACTAGTCCCTTCCAATACCAAATCATAGTTTTCATGGGCTGACTATGAATCTATTGGTTCCTCCCAATATCTTTTGTTATACATAGTTTTTTCATGGGCTTACTGTGAATTTACTGGCCCCTGTCAATATCTTTAATTATGATTTTAACATTTCTTAAGTTATATTCGCTACTAAGTCAACCTAATTGGTTATTCTGCCCTTCCCCAAAGTATACTATGGGTCATTTATAATGTGAATACATATATGAAGAAGTAATGCTTCCAATAGATTTATTTATGCTATGGTATTTCTTTTTTAAGTTAGAGTGGTTAATTTGTTTTGAAAATTTAAAACATCACTTTCGAAACCTCTAGATGACCTCCTTCGAAAGCATAAAAATACCTTCTGAGGTCCTTTTTAAGTATTCTTATTAACCAAATTTATGGTTAACACCCCAAAGAATCTAGTAGATGGACTTAATGAAGAATGGTTGTATGTAGAACCTTGAAGGAAGATGGTAGGTGTCTTGTCAAAACCCCAAAAAATGACTCCAAATAGTGTGGTTTATCTGATTTGAACAAAGGGATTGATGTCCTTTGGGGTTGTCCTTGTGTTTCTGCTGGTAAGTAACTTTCGAACTCGATCCTTCGACATAGTCGAAAGGTTTAGGTATAGGTTTATTGAACCTTCCGGTTTTACTAAATTAGTATACCTTCCTCTCTGTCTTAGATGAACCGTTATGGAACCTCCTGCAAAAGTTGCCATTACAACTATGTTGGGATTCCCTTTGTTTGGCCTTAAGAAGGGTTGATTTTAATCCAGTCGAAAGGTTAAGGAAATTGTCCACTTTGGGCTTAGATAGAGTAGAATACATTTTGGTGGATACGATGTGGGTATCAACCTCGTCAAAAGGTTGGACTACTAGTTATTTGATTTCGAAAGGTTGTTAATGTTGTCAGAGTATAAAGTTCTGCGAACCTTATCGAAAGGTTTAGGCCCGGTGCAAATGATTTCGGAAGGTTTTTGTGAATGTTGGTTCAAATAAATTGCCACTTTGGTAGAAGGGTTTAGATTGTTGAGTTTAGAACTCCGAAGGGTTGCAGTTATTACTTATAGAAGAAATGTTATTGATCTTGTCGAGAAGAGCCTTTCGATGGGGTTGAACCTAAAATACGAGTCAATTTAGCAAAGGGTTAAGCAAATAGTAAAGCAATTAACAAAACTAAGGACTCCCCTGTGTATACAAGAAAGATCTTCCTTTTATTAAATTTCCCCAAATAACCCTCAATTAGGGTTACAATACTTTGATTAAGAAGTTACCGGACTAGAATGAGAGAAAAAGTGGCCTCCCTAAAACAGGATCGCAAGGGTCTTATTTATAGATGCTGGCGGATTCCTTTCGACTCTTTGCATTCGACTGGATTGGAAGGTCTCTCCTTTACGCGCGGCTGTGAACCTTTTGCTTGGATGAAAGAATTGCCTCTCGCCCGCTAATATGGACCTTTCGTCTTTGTCGAAAGGTTTGCTTTTCCTTAATACCTTCATGAACCTTTCGGCCTTGTTGGAAGTTTGCTCTCCACTTGGTTATGGTGATCGCTTTGACCTTGTCGGAAGGTCGCTCTTCGCTTCTTTGCTGACTTATGGGTGTTGACTGCTTCATAATCCTTTCCACATTGCCGAATGGTATTTTGGACATGTTTCAACTGGTTCGAAAGGTTTGCCATGCTTTTGAAATGGCCATTATATAGCTGCTTGTATGTGCTTTGACTTGTCCATCCTTTCTAAAGGTTAGAACCCATTGAATGTTGAAGAATGAAACCACTCATCCCCTTCGAATGGTCTGGAACTGCTACACACTGTTGACTACATCCCTTCGACTCCTTTGGAAGGTCTAATCTGAAATCCTTTTCTTTTGTCTCTTGCTGAAAGACCCTTTGACTTAGACAGAAGGTGGATTTTTTGAGTAATATCCCTCCCCCCATTCAAAGGGATGCTCTTGACTTTCCGAGTCATTTTTGTTCAAAGCTTTGAAATTTTCCACCTCTTCTTCCTGTAAACAAAATTATTGAGTACAAGTTATAGAATTCTATCAAGCTTCTTAATCTTTTCTTTAAAATAACGAGGTAACTTCTTGAATTTGATTTAAAACTTTAGATTAGCCTTTTCTCTTACTTTTTCTTCAGGGAGGATTTGAAAACCGCATTTAATATTGGATTCGAATTCGGTTAAACTAGATAGTGTAGCCTGGAATGCATCTATGTTTAATTTTGGTAACTCAAAATTGCTTTTCTACCCCTACGAAGGAGACTGAGGCGGCAATGATGGATTTGCCTTCTTTGAACCTTTCAATGAGGTTAGAAGGTATTTTGACTCCAACTTTTCCTTGTTTTCAAAAAATTAGATAATTTAATTGTTTAACCTTTCGGTAACGAGCTTTCGACAAGGTTGAAGTGTTTTAAAACTTAGGGTCGGTTCTGTTCATCTCTGTCGAAACATTTTAAGTAATCATGAGTCAAACCTTAAACCTTTCTGCTTTAATGCGTATACTATATTTTTATGACTTTGGCCAGACCTGTCAACAACGTCCATAGTATTAATACTTTTCATCTTAGGAATTTTGATATTTTAGGTTTGATCATGTCGAAAGGCCTTGCCACTTCACTTTATGTTGTACCGACTCTTACGGGAGGTAGCAGTGGGAAATTCCGTAGTAGATACAGGCTTCCATGGAGCTTTTGACAAAGTCATAAGGATTGTTCTATGAACCTTTCGATTTTGTCGAAAGCTTTATATATAAACCTTTCGACCAAGTCAAATGCTTTGACTGTCAAATTTTTGACTCAATCTTTTGCATCATCATCATTTATATATATATTTTGATACTCAAGCTTTTTAAGGTGATTTTGTTTGCTATTTTATTAGATAGGATCAACAAATTTTGGGAAAAACAATTTTTCTTCAAAGTTAGCAATCCAAATCATCTATTCACTTCCTGTGTAACCAAACATCATTCAACAAGATTATTAACACATTAAGAGCATTTCTAATTACATAATATCATTCCAGAATCAATATTTAACAATAATTTAAACATTAGGAAACTCTCATTTATATACAGCATATGTTACATCGCACGAAATTTAACTCCTCGAAGCTACTATTAGGAATCATTTAGCATATACATATTAAAAAAGATACTGCTATTTCAAAATCAAATATCGGGGATGAATTAGCAAAAAGATGAGATAACCTCCAATCATTACTCATTCGAAAAATAACGTACATTTGGAGCTAAATTGACTGGATTGAAGATGATTGGTTCAACCTATATTGGCTAATGAGGTAAATACACCACCAGCACAGGGTTTTCGTTGGAGGTATCTAAGGTGGCCAAATCCATCCATACTTTAAATTGATTTAAAGATAAATGATGTGTAACGACCTGGACTTTTCGTGTTTTAAAATAAGAATTTAACGAAGATTTTGAAACAATTTTTTTAGAATTAAAAATTTGATAACAAATACTGGATATTTAAGATGCATCCATTTAAATAAGACCAATAAAATTGGTTTCATGCCAAAATTCGTCCGAAACTCGGTCAGCATAATTTTTCCGGGCAAATTATCAAATTTTGAAGTATGAATATTTTTACATAGAAATGTTCTAAAATATTTTCTGATTCAAACGCCAAAATTTGTTCCATCCAGTTTCGACCTTTATAGATCCGTTTATTTACAATTGCAGTTGACGTTCAATATCATAGCGGTAACAACAATAACAGACGAGATTTTGCTATGAACGTCATAACAAGATTTGATTATATTATTGGAATTGTCTCGTCATGCTGATTACCATAGTATATTTGTTTTCGTAAATTCACTTCCGTGGCAAAACGCTAAATGGTCGAAATAGTGGTCCGTGACCGTACCCTGAAATCATAATTGCCTTCATTCTTTTCAAATCCTTTCGCAGCCCAATTTTCTTTTCAGCCTATATTCCTTGCGTGCATAGCCTAGGATAACAAATGCTGCATTAAATGACCTGCCGTGCATCTTATTTTCCATGTATATACACGTTCTCTGCTACATTAGTGAATATAACACCAAGTTCATAAAAACATATATCTTCTTTCCATTTCTCTGTTCACTCATGTAACCCCTCTTCCATTTTCTTCTCCCATTTACATCTCCTCCACCTATCCCCACCCTGCCTCCGCCAATCCTAGCTCACCAAACCGCTTGCTCAACCTTCCCCAGCCACCCAGCTCCTCCGTCCAGCCATCCCAGCCACCCAGCTACTCCGCCCAGCCATCCAGCTCCTCCGCCTTGCCATCCTCAACCACCCAGCTCCTCCTCCCAATGAACCCAGCAACCTAGTTTCTCCGCTTCAGCCAACCAAGCTCCTCCATCCAGCCATCCTCAGCCACCTAGCTCCTCCGCTTAACCAACCCAACCACCCAGCTCCTCTGCTTCAGCAATCCCAACCTCCGCCCAGCCATCCTCAGCCCCCTATCTCCTCCGCGTCTGCCAACTCAGCTACCCAGCACCTCCGCTTTAGCCAACCCAGCCTCCACCCAGCTATCACCAGCCACCCAACTCCTTCGCCTGGCCAACCCAGTCGCACTTCTCCTCACTTTAACCAACCCAGCCTTCGCCCAGCCATCCTCAGCACCCAGCACCTCCGCTTCAGCCAACCCTCCCTTCGCCCAACCATCTTCAGCCAACCCAGCATTCACCCAGCCATCCTCGACCACCCAGCTCCTCCGCTACAGCGAACCCAGCCATCGCCTAACCATCCTCAGCCACCCATCTCCTCCACTACAGCCATCCCAGCTCCGCCCAGCCAGCCACCTCAGCCTCTGTCCGGCCATCCCCATCCAACCCAGCCTTCGCTTTAGCCAACCCAGCGACAAACCCAGCCCTGTCACCCAGCACACCACAACAGCCTAGCCACCACTTCACCTAGCCCAGCCACCCAGCACACCAGACCCAGCAGCCGAACTCACGCACCTGAAGCCGCAGCCGCCTAACTTGCATCACCACTCGATCGCCCATACGCAGCAGCATAACATAACTCGTGTATGTGCACACATATCCGGATCCGTACCGCCATTCTCATTTATAAAAGTCGCGAAGGTGAACGATTTTAAGCTCGCGTTTAGATTTCATATGCAAGTATCCTGCGATATTTATATATAATTGGTTGATAAAAATGATTGATATTGGGATTGGAAATCATGAATATTTGACGCTGTGATATATGATTTACTGAAATAGTTTAAATTATTGATTGGGATCCCAATTGCATGAAAAAACCCGCTAACTATGAATTTTTTTGAATATTAGATGTTGATTAATTTATCGATACGCTATCACATTTTATATTATTGCTGTATGCATTAAGTTGGACATTGAAATTTGAACTGGAATATGGGTTGAAATGATATATACCCAAATTAAATCACTTGGCCAAGGATAGAAAATTAAGTAATAAACTCCGATTGATCAATTGAAATTTATTTTGGATATTTAATATAATTTTGATGTTAGGAAATAGTTTGGAAATTTAATTTGAATTTATAATTTAAATTTTATGTTGAAGTTAATACTTAATTTTGAAATCTATTAAGTAAATTTAGATTTTAAAATGAAATACCAATCGAACTATTTTAAATTTTGAAATTGAACAAAAATAGTTATGTTAAATATGAATGATATTTAAACTCCTTAAGTTGATTATTTGCAATTTAATCAAATTGTTAATATTGTATATCTAATTAAATTTTTATTAAATTTTTAATTTAATTAAAAAGAGAATTTTAATTGATTTTATTGAATTAAAATATAAAGATTAAACTTAGTTGCTTTGAATTAAAGTTTAATTAAAGGTGTTAAGTTAGATAACTAAGCAAATTAATTTCGAAGTTTAATTAAATTGGATATTTAATAATAAAACTTTTGTGTATGATGACTTAACTAATTTTTGTTAAATTGAATAGTTATTCATTTGGATAATGTTAAAAATGAAATATTTGTTTAAAGTCGAATCTTTTGATTTTAAATCCGAATTTAATTAAGTCAAATGGGAATATGTTCCTTGGAAATAAAAGTTATTCTGATTTAATAAAATACCCAATCGGTGTGAAAAATAACGTTGGTTATTAAGGAGACAAGATCCAGATATAGGCATACTCTCTATCCACTTTAATAACTGTATACGTGGAGTGATGATCCAGAATGAAGTGCTTGAATTTGGTGTACATTTATTGGATTGGAAGAAAGAGAATAATAACGGAGAAGCCTGGCACTTATGCCAATTTAAAATGACTAAAACAGGAGCCGTATCAGCCAAGTGGGCTAGCTACCCTGAGCGGACAGACTTCTTTGTTTATTCCATTTGTTACTGATTGGTGATCACTCTTCGATTATGGGAGTGTTGGATGCGGTGGGAGATCATGGGTACGATGCGCTACCATCAGTCGGGAAGGGTAAATTGGTAGTATCCTACCTTGGGCATTGCCTCACGTGCCTTGTCATGCTGTAATCCTTAAATGAGACCCATACGATTTTGGTTTAGGGTTGTCATATCACGGCGCATCCCTATTCACCGACCGTTTAATTGGTGTTTTATATGCAAACTGTACAACTATGCTTAAAAAAGCATTAAAGGGGGTTAATGCTAAGAAAAATATTTACTTTAGCGATAGACACTACATATATAGTGTATCCTATTGTATATATAAATAGTTAATAGATCCTTAAGAGATGGAAAATCCCGTAACATCTCTGAGTTATTTGTACATTTTACTTAAGTAAGACTACATACATGAGAACTTCTAGTCCTGATTCGAGTGTTCTATTTTCATTACGCTCGGGTCAGCCTGAGTATTGCAGTGTGTGAGCAGTGCTTATTTTGGGAGCCGAAGACTTGGTCGAAGACTCCACTCTATTCAGTATAGTTATCTATCTTATTTTGGTTTGTATCAGTAAACTTCTATGTATCTCTATTATTGTATAATTAAAGTTTGTTACTCTGATGTATTTGGTGTAGTTGCTTCATAAACTACCATGTATATTATTTATTTCCACTGTGAGATTCTATATTATTCTGTATGTGATTTTGTATCTGATTCTATCTTAGAACCCCCAATTGATAATCTATCTAAATTGAATGGTTTAAGTTGGACTAGTATGGTTTATTGTCCGCTTAAGCTGTTCGAAAAAGACCGGCCATCACAGTTGGTATCATAGCTTTGGTTTAGTGAATACCTTAGCCTGAGGAGTAAACCCATTAGGAATAGGGTAAGTAATGCCCTATAATGAGTGGAATCATTCTTGAGAGAGCGTATTTCGAAAATATAAAAATGTTCTAAAATTCGATCTATTTTCAAAATTTCGATCAATTTGAATACATCTTCCATGATAAGAATTTGCTTGATTAGGATTTCCTTAAGTTCGTGCTTTCCTTGTTGTAATTTACCCTTGACTTTTCAGGATAAGAAACATAAGAAATGCTCAAGGTCGGGGAAGAGGAAATGGCCCCGTACCAGTTGCTGCAGCACCAGTCGCAGCAGTAGCACCAATTGCACCCTTTGCACCAGTTCCACCAGTTAAGTTTACTACGCTTTGCAAAGAGTTCACACAGCTTGGTGGTACTAAATTCTCAAGGTTCGAGGGCATTATTGAAGCTCAACAGTGGCTTAAGAGCTTGGAAAGGATCTTTACCAGACTTGAGATTTCCGATGCCCAGAAGCGTTAGTTGGCCGCTAGGCAATTGCAGGATGCCACTCAAGATTGGTAGGAGTTTGTTACCACCCGCACTGAAGAAGCAAACATCTCTTGGGCGTAGTTTAAGGTTGTATTCATGATCCAGTGGATGCTTGAAGATGGAAAATCTTAGCCATATCGTAACTTTATGGATCTTAAGCAAGGAACATGTCATTTTCAGTGTATGAAAGGAAATTCAATGAGCTATACAAGTTTGGACCAGGTCTGATCGATACTCCACTGAAGAAAAATGAGAAGTTCATAGCCGACGCTCGTCCCAAATACTATGACAGGTTGACTGCCCATTCATGGCACCATCACTAGTCCTATGGATATGGCCATCAGATATGAAAACTCAAGTTCGAAGGGAGCATTGGTTGTTCACCCCGCAACTCCTTCTGCAGCTACCAATAATCCATGAAGAGGAAGCCTAGCTTTGAGCAGAAAAAGAAGATTGGCAGAACAAGATTGGAATTGGACATTCTCAGAGGAAACTCATTGATGTCTCTTCTACCACTTGCTTCAAGTGCGATCAGAAAGGACACTATGCCAATAGTTGCCCATTTTCTACAGGGGCATCAGTCACGGCAGTTCATATGACCAGGCAAGACTTTTGCCACATATTCTTGCAACCAGGCCATTTCAAGAGAGATTGTCCAACCCAGAAGAAAGGAACCCCATCAGGAGTCTTTGCTGTGATAGCTTCTACTCCCAAGGTGGAAGACGACAAAGGTACACTTCAGGGTGCTTTTACATTGCATAATTTACCTGTTCGTGTTTTATTTGACACCGGTGCGTCTCATAGTTTTATATCGGTTGATTTATGTGACAAACTCGAACATATTTTAAAACCCGAAAGTGCATTTAAATCCTTGTGTGTATCAAATCCCATTGGTGGACCTGTAAACCTTAAAATGATCTGTAAAGGAGAAAAACTTCTTAAGGATGGTAGGCACCATTTCACCAGAGATTTTTATGTCCTATGTTTCAAAGCATTCGATATATTGTTAGGAGGAGATTGGTTAAGGAATTTCAATGCAATTGTTTCCTACATAGCGGAAATAGTTTCTCTGTTGAATGATAAAGGTGAACCCCTAGAAATCAAATGTCGATTGCCTCAAGATTTTGCCCGAAGTTTTATCTTTTCTCTTGATTCCCATTCAAGTGATCTTAGTACTGCTCCTGTTGTCCAACGCTTCCTCGATGTTTTCGGTGAAGTAACTTCTTTGCCCCCTCGGTGCTAAATTGAATTTAGCATTTATTTTATTCCTGGAACGAGGCCAGTCGTACTTGCTACAGGAAGAATGTCGCGTATAGAGAAAGCTGAATTAAGGATCCAAATCGTAAATTTATTCTCCAAAGGTTTGATTATTCATAGTCATTCGGAATGGGGCACAACATTGGTATTTGCTACTAAATCTAACGGTTCTCTTAGGATGTGCGTAGATTATAGAGAACTGAACAAGCCTACCCACAAGAACAGATACCCGATGCCGCGTATCAATGACATGTTTGATCAGCTGCATGGGGCAAAGGTATTTTCTTAGCTTATCTTGCTTCTAGTTTCCATCAGCTCAGGATTGCCGAAGATAGTTTCCAAAAACCGCTTTTCGAATAGAAGACAGTTTCTATGAATGGTTAGTTATGCCTTTCGGCTTAACTAATGCACCGGCTTACTTTGTTGACCTCATGAATAGAGTATTCTGGAAAGTTCTAAATAAATTCGTTCTAGTTTTCATTGACGATATTCTTGTCTTTTCTAAGACTGAGAAGAAGCATGAGGAATACCATAAATTTGTCCTTAAAACTCTGAGAAGTCATCAATTGAAGGCTAAATTCTCTAAATGTCATTTCTGGCGAGAAGAAGTTAGATTCCTTGGGCATGTGGTTTCGAAGAATGGAATTTCGGTTGATCCAGCAAAGATCGCTATAATCAATGATTGGGAAACTCCTAAAATCCCTATAGATGTCCACAACTTCATGGGGTTAGCTGGTTATTACAAGAGATTTATTGAGAACTTCGCTCGAATTTATGCACCACTCATAGCTCTGACAAGGAAAAATGTTAAGTTTTTCTGGAGTGAGAAGTATAAGAAAGCATTCGAAGAATTGAAGCTTAGGCTAACCTCTGCCCCTATTCTCCCTGTCCTGGATGGTAGTGAAGGGTTCACTGTTTATATGAATGCTTGTAGTAAAGGATTGGGTGCTGTTTTGATGCAGCACGGAAAAGTTATCACCTACGCCGGTCGTCAGTTGAAAACTCATGAGTTTAATTATGCAGCTCATGATCTGGAATTGCTCGCCGTCGTCTTTGCTTTGAAGTTATGGAGACATCACCTTCTTGGAACAAAATTTGAACTCTTTACAGACCAGAACTCGCTGAGATATAGCTTTACTGAGAAGGATCTGAACCAGAGACAACTCATATGGCTCGAATTCTTATCATCATTTGACCTCGACGTCAATTATACTCCTAGAAAGGCTAATGTTGTGGCTGATGCTCTGAGTAAGAGCAAAGCCATGGTATATCAGCTTGTTGCTTCTCCAGCTCTTATGGATCGCATAGCTGCTAAACATGATGAGGACCCGAGGCTTTGGCGAATAAAGTAAAATGTTTGTGTCAGGAAAGATAATACTCAAGGCGAATAGGGCGCACAAATCGATAAAAATAGTATTCTAAGAATTAATAATCCGATTTGTCTTCCCAATGTAGATGGTTTGAGGTAAGAAGTACTTAGAGAAAATCACCAATCCAGACTTTCTATTCATCCCGGAGTTATAAAGATGTTTCAGAATATGAAGAAGTTATATTGGTGGAGTGGGAAGAAGAGAGATATTTCTTTTCACATCAGTAGATGTGCCACTTGCCAGTAAGTTAATGCCGGTCACCAGAAGACAGCAAGATTATTGCAGCCTCTTGAGATTCCGAATTAGAAGCGGTATGAGATTTCAAGGGATTTTATTGATGGACCACCGAGGACCAAGATAGGTAATGAGAGCATATGGGTTATTGTGGATATATTGACAAAGTTTGCTCACTTTATTCCGGTGAAGACTACTCGAACTGCCTCGAGTTTAGCCGAGCTTTATATGAGAGATATTTTTCGGTTCCATGGCATTCCGTCCAACATTGTATGTGATCGGGACCCTATCTTCACTAGAAATTTTTGGAAAGATTTTCAGGAGACTCTTGGTACCACTTAAATCTAAGCACGGCTTATCATCCTCAAACGGATGATCAAACCAAAAGAGTAAATCAGACTTTCGAAGATCTTCTCCGAGCTTGTGTTTTGGACTTTGGAGAATCGTGGCAAGAGCATCTCCATCTAGTTGAATTTACCTACAACAATAGCTACCAAGCGAGTATTGAAATGGCACCGTTTGAAGCTTATTACGGACGATCATGTAATGTCCATCTTGTTGGGTTGAATCGAGAAATCAATTTGTTCTTGGCCTCAAAGTTATTTTGAATGTTTCTGAGAAAGTCGAAGAAATCAGGAGGAAAACGAAAATTGCCAAGGATCGACAGAAGAAATATGCAGACAGAAGGAGAAGAGACTTGGAATTTGCCGTTGGGGATCAAGTATTTCTCAAAATTTCGCCGTTGTAGAATGCAATCTGGTTTGGAAGCAAAGGAAAGCTCGATCCTAGATTTGTTGGTCGTTTCCGTATCTCAGAGAGAATTGGTTCTTTGGCTTATAGAGTTGACATGCCAGAGAAGCCGTCGTGGTACATAATGTGTTTAACGTTTCACATCTCCGAAAATATGCGCATTATCCATCCATAATTGTCGAGCCTGCTTTCTTCGAAGAAATGGATGTTGAACCCAATCTAATCGTTGAGAAAAAACCGCTTCGCATAGTTGCAAAAAGCATGAAGCAACCCAGAAGGATGGTTGTAAATCTCGTCAAGGTTCAGTGAAGCATCGAGATTGTACTTGGGGAATGATGGAGAGTATCCGGGCTTCAAATCCTGAATTGCTAATGCCGGGTATGTAATCCACGCCCAAATCTATTTCTATCTTTTTATTTATCTCTCAGTTTTCTTATTCCATTCTTTTTTAGGACGAAAAGTTTTGAATGGGGGAGATTGTAACGACTTAGATTTTTCAACATTTTAAAGTAAGAATTTGAAACAATTTTTTTTTAAATTAAAAATTTGACAACAAAAGTTGGATATTTGAGGTGCGTCCATTTAAATAAGACCAATAAATTTGTTTCTTGTCAAATTCGTCTGAAACCCGGTTAGCACAATTTTTCTATACGAATTATCAAATTTTAAAGTATGAATATGTTTACATAGAAATGTTCAAAAAAAATTCTGATTAAATTGCCGAAATTCGCTCCGTCCAATTCCGACCTTTGTAACTTCGTTTATCTAGAATTGCAGTCATCGTTCAATTTCGTAGCGGTAACAGCGTTAACAGATGAGATTTTGCTACGAACATTGTAACACAGATTTTATTATATCGTTGGAATTGTCTCACCGCCCTGATTATTGTGATATATTTGTTTTTGTAATTTTGTTTCCATGGCAAAACGCTAAATGGTCGAAATAGTGGTCCGTGACCGTACCCTGAAATCATAATTGCCTTCATTCTTTTCAAACCAATTTTCTTTTCAGCCTACATTCCTAGCATGCGCAGTTAGGATAATATATGCTACATTAAATGACCTTCCGTGCATCTTCTTTCCCACATATATACACGTTCTCTACTGCATCAATGAATATAACACCAAGTTCATAATAATATATATCTTCTTTCTCGTTTCCCTCTTCACTCACGTAACCCCTTTTTCTCCCATTTATATCTTCTCCACTTATCCCCACCCACCCTCCGCCTTCCCTAGCTCACTGCTCCGTCTGCTCAGCCATCCCCTATCCACGCAGTACCTCCGTCTAGCCAATGCGGCCACCTTGCTCTTCCGCCCATCCATCCTCAGCCACCCAGCCTCTCTGCCCAGCCAACCCAGCCACCCAGCTTTTCTCCTTCAGCCAACCCATCCTCCGTCCAACCATTCTCAGCCACCCATCTCCTTTGCCTAGCCACCCAGCCACGCAGCTCCTTCACTTCAACCAACCCAGCCTCCGCCCAACCATTCCTACCCACCCAGCTCCTCATCCCCAGCCACCTAGCTCCTCCTCTCAGCCACCCAGCTCTACCGCTTCAGCCAATCCAGCTTCCCAGCTCCTCCGCCCAGCCATCCTCAACTACTCAGCTCCTCCGCTTCAACTAATCCAGCTTCCCAGCTCCTCCGCCCAGCCATCCCAACCGCCTAGCTCCTCCGCCCAACCATTCGCAGCCACCCACTCCTCCGCCCAGCAACCCAGCCACCCAGCTACTCCGCCCAGCCATTCTTAGCCACTCAACACCTCCGTCCAGCCAACCCAGCCACCCAGCACTCCGCTTCAGCCAATCCAGCCTCTGCCCAGCTAACCCAGCCACCCAGCTACTCTGCTTCAGCCAACCCAGCCATCCAGCTCTTCCGTCCTGCCAACCCAGCCGACCGGCTCCTCTGTCCCGCCAACCCAGCCTCTGCCCAGCCATTCTTGACCACCCAGCTCCTTCGCTTTAGCCGATCCAGCCTCCGCCCAGCCATCTTCCACCACCCAGCTCCTTCGCTTCAGCCAACCCAGCCTCCAATGAGCCATCCCCAGCCTACCCTTCAGCCAACCCAGCCACTTCACCCGGCAAACCACAACTTCACCCAGCCACCACTTTATCCAGCCCTGTCACCCAGCACACCACAACTTCACCCAGCCTAGCTACCCACCACACCAAACCCAGCAGCTGAACTCACGAACTCGAAACCGCAACCGCCTTGCCTGCATCACCACTCGATCGTACTTAGCCCACTTTGTCGAAGTTTTCGTACGAGGCATCATAGCATAACTTGTGTACATGTATACGTATCTAAATCCGTACCACCATCCTCATTTTTTAAAGCCGCGAAGGTAAGCATCTTTAAGCTCACGATTAGATTTTCATACGTAAGTGTCCTGCGATATTTATAAATAATTGGTTGATAAAAATGACTCGTATTAGGATTGAAAGTCATGAATATTTGATGCTGTGATATATGATTTACTGAAATAGTTTAAGTTATTGATTGGGATCCCAATTGCATGAAAAAAGCCGTTAACTATGAATTTTTTTGAATATTAGATGTTCATTGATTATCGATACCATGTCACCTTTATGTTATTACTAAATGCATTAAATTGGACACTGAAATTTGAACGGGATATGGGTTGAAACGATATATACCCAAATTAAATCCCTTGGCCTAGGATAGCAAATTAAACAATAAACACCGATTGGTGAATTGAAATTTATTTTGGATATTTAATATTTAATTTTGAAATTAAGAAATAATTTGGAAATTTAATGTGAATTTATAATTTAAATTTTATATTGAAGTCAAAATTTAATTTTGAAATCTATTAAGTAAATTTAGATTTTAAAATTAAATACTAATTGAACTATTTTAAATTTTGAAATCGAATTAAAATAGTTATGTTAAATATTAATGATATTTAAACTTGTTAAGTTGATTATTTGAATTTAATGAAATTGTTAATATTTTATATGTAATTAAATATTTATTAAATATTTAATTTAATTAAAAAGCGAATTTTAATTAATTTTATTGAATTAAAATAGAAAGATTAAACTGAATTGTTTTGAATTAAAGGTTAATTAAAGGTGTTAAGTTAGATAACCAATTAATTTAATTTCGAAGTTTAATTAAATTGGATATTTAATAAATAAACTTTTGTATATGACGACTTAACTAACTTTGTTAAATTGAATAGTTATTCAATTTGGATATGTTGAAAAATGAAATATATTTTTTAAAATCAAATCTTTTGATTTTAATTCTGGATTTAATTAAGTCAAATGGGAATATGTTCCTTGGAAATAAAAGATATTCTGATTTAATAAAATACCCAATCGGTGTGAAAAATGACGTTGGTTACTAAAGAGACCGGAGCTGGACACGGGCATACTCTCTATCGATACCAAAACCACTTTAATAGCTGTATACGTGGAGTGATGATCTAGAATGAAGTAGTTGGAATTGGTGTACGTTTGTTGGATTTAAAGAAAGAGAATGATGATGGAGTAGCCTGGCAATTATACCAATTTGAAATGACTAAAACAGGAGCCATACCGGCCAAGTGGGCTAGCCAACCCAAGCGGGCACACTTCGTCGTTTATTCCATTTGTTACTGATTGGTGATCACCCTTCGATTATGGGAGTGTTGGATGCGGTGGGCGATCATGGCTACGATCGTTACCACCAGCCGAGAAGGGTAAACTAGTAATATCCTACCTTGGATATTGCCTCACGTGCCTTGCCATACTGTTATCCCTAAACGAGACCTATACGATTTTGGTTTAGTATTGTCGTATCACGGTGCATCCCTATCCACCGACCGTTTACTTGGCGTTTTATATGCAAACTATATGACGATGCTTAAAAACGCGTTAAGTGGGATTAATGTAAAGCCTTAATGCAAAGAAAAATATTTTCTTTACCGATAGACGCTACGTATATAGCGTATCCTATTGTATATATAAATAGTTTAACGGATCCTTAAGAGATGGAAAATCCCGTAACATCTCTTGAGTTGCTTGTACATTTTACTTGAATAGGACTACTTACATGAGAACTTCTAGTCCTGACTCGAGCTTTCTGTTTTCATTACGCTCGGGTCAGTCTGAATATTGCAGCGTGTGAGCAGCGCTTATTTTGGAAGCCGAAGACTTGGTCGAAGACTCCACTCTATCCAGTACTACTTATCTATCTTATTTTGGTTTGTATGAGTAAACTTCTATCTATCTGTAGTATTGTATAGTTAATGTTTGTAACTCCAATGTAATTTGTGTCGTAGCTTCATGGACTACTATGTATATTATTAATTTTCGCAGCGAGGTTGTATGCCATTCTGTGTGTGATTCTGTATCTGATTCTATATTAAAACCCCAATGACAGTCTATCCAAATTGAATGGTTTAGGTTGGACAATTATGGTTTGTTGTCCGCTTAAGTTATTCGAAAAAGACCAGTCGTCACAGGATGAATAGAAACTATCTGGCGAATTCTTACATAAGACAAGTTTTTTCCTCTATATTTGTTTTAAATTCGTGGAACATTAAGAAATCCATAATTTTTTACAAGTTTCACGCTAGTATCATTTAAATATCAGAGAGATGCTTCATTACTAGAGAAGGAGCGTCTTCGGTACGACGCCTCTTGAATGAAAATAGTGAGTTATCAACCTTATTAGGGATGACAGTGGTAGAAAGAGATATTTTGACTAATTTTGTATAAAGTATATTGTTGACACTTAATCATAGAGTTTTCATACTTAGGTGAATTCAATAGGGGGTCTACTTGGGCATTCCTATATTTAGATGAATTCGAATTTGACCTGCATAATGGGGCATGCTAGAATTTACTCTGGGTCAGATTAATTTCTCAAAATCTTTCCCCTGAATGGTTTAAGTGTTATGAGGACAACTTTATTTCTGAGTTCTGTTCTAAGTTTATTTTGAATGAACTGGGGGAGTGATCATAAATATGTAACAAGTAATCGCCTTATGAATATATGCTTTTGTTATATCTTCAATGTCTAGCTTTTCTTTATTATGTTATTTTAGAATATATGTTCCTTAGATCGTGTCATCCTAGGAGATCACTTAAGGCAATATGTTATCTTGAGGAGGTTTTACTCTAAAAATGCCTCAATGCTAAAGACTTCGAGGTTAGCGAGACATAGCTTTCTTCAAGATTTACAAAAGCTATACTTAGAATATGCTCATCTCCACTTTGTCTTTCTCGAAGAGTAGAAGGAAATTTTCTTCAAAGAAATCAAAATATTTCATTCAAAGTTGATTTGTGGTCAGGATAGTCTATTAGCTGGGAAATGAGATTATAGTTAATGTCCACCGGTTATCACCCCTGATGGAGTTACCGTACCATTTGATTCAGCAGTTGCGCTTTCCGCTAATACTTCAGGCAAAGTTAGGAACGTTGTCTCTCAACCCTAGACATGACGAAAATTGTTATTATATCTCTGGACTCTGCTTCTATTTTGAGCTGTATTCCATTACTATAGCAATCATTATCTCAATTATGATTTTATTTCATTTATTTCGACTTAAATAGGAGCCAAAGTTTGTTAGGATCCATTGCCTTTAAAATTTTACTTTCTCATGTTAATGTTATCAGAGATTGATTATTAAGCTGAATTGGTAGGAATGTAGCCAACGATGAAGTCCTTCTCGAGTGTTTCGGTTGTAACGGTGGAGCCGTGAAGTAACATAAAATACATCTCATCCAAAAGATCATAGCCAACAATCATAAGAATTATATTAACTAACTTGAGACTGAGGTTAAGAGGAAAGATGATGCGATTATCATACTACAACGGCAAGTGAAGTCAAATCCTACAAACGATTTCGATGAAAAGATGTCTGAAATTATCCAATGAATAAGCGATTTGGAATTAAATTTAAGAGATAGTCAAGCTCAATGTGCCTCTTTTCGCCAACTCTCTTGGCAAGATTAGGGAAGTTGTAATAGAATAGGCTTTTAACCTAAAATCTTTCGAGGGATTGTGTCTTATTAACGATAGCAAGTGATGTTAAGAAACACACTTTAACATGTATTCTCATTGTTGAAATAAAGAAATTTGATTTCCATTTTGTCTATTTATATAGGAGATTCAAGTAGGATTAGTTTTACTTTCTAAAGTCCTTGCTTCTAGATTTGAAAGGATCAAGGCTAGGTTAATAGCGAAGCTTTGAAAAATTTAATCTTACAAAGATACTTTTATTTCTAAGCTTTTTGACAACCCAATTGCAAAGGAGTGGAATGGAAAGTATCTGTAACAACCCAAAATTTAAGCTATAGTAATCAATTAATGAATTAATTAAATAATAAAATAACTTTGTGAAATTATCAGAATTGGACAACATGAGCTGAACCATTGTGTCCGTGATAATTATCTTGTCAATTCCCATATATAGATTGTCAAAATCGGGGCTAGATCGAAGAAGTTGTAGAATAAACAAGAAACGTGAAAACAGAAGAATATGTATATAGGCAAGGTTGACCCTAGGGTCGACCCTCACCATGGCTAGGTTGACCTATAGATCGACCCTAGCAAGTGCTAGGTCGACACCCAGGTCGACCCGCATGCACTCTTTTGCTAGCTTCGTTCAGTTCGATTTCAACACGTCATTTTGCTATTTTTACTCCATCCCATGCATCTGTGCTTACATCCGACGGTTCCCATCAAGCCTATGACGTGGTTGCATCAGATATAATCTCCAAATCCAATTGTCTGAGATCCACAAGTGACACTGTAAATAAGACTCTAGGCCTAGCTATTTTTCTCATTCAGATTTGCTCTACTTGGGTTCATTGCCTGAGGCTGGACCCTAAAAGGAATATTTTTCCAAGGAGAATATCTTTTTAATTAAAATATTTTATACATTTTAAGTGGATCTGCGAAGGCCAAAGGAAAGAGCTAAGGACCACATGTGAGTGTTTAAGTAATTATTTTAGATTTTTAAGTAATTTAAAAAATAGGGTTTTCAATAGTTGTAATTTTTCTACAATTTTGGGATAATCTTATGCAAGTTTATTTATAGTTTATTTTTAACTAAATTTTAGACTTGTTTTCTGGTCTATTTTCTTTTAGCTATTCTATTTCAATTATTCGCAATTATTTAATTTTAATTATAGCTTTTCAAATTATTCATGGTATTTACAGTTATTTACTTTGATTTATATTTTATTTACATCTATTCTACGTTGGGATTTATTCTGTAAATGTTAGTTCCTTTTTAATTCCCTTTTTATGTAAATAAAATAAACAGAAGAAAAATATAAGAACACTGAATTTACAGAAAATGAGATGTAAAATAATAAGAACTGTAATAAATTGGACTTAGACTGAAATAGGAAAATTTAAGACATTTGCAAGCATAGTTATAACATGTAATTATAAATAAAAAGAGAAAGTAGAAGAAATAGCAGAAGTAGCTTATTTTTAAACTTTGGCCTTGGGTTAAGTAAATAAGAAAAGTTATAACACACGGGTTATATTAGAGACAAACAGAAAAGGCTTATTTTAAAGACTTATACTATGTTAATAAGAAAAGATAGAAGTAGGACTTGTACCGGCAGCATTTCCCTTGGAACACGCTTACGCTGTTTAGAGTAGCTAAGCAGTCAATAGTTAGAGGTTCAAATCAGGTGATTTGGACAAGGGGCGCAACTAGTTTTTTTTTTTTTTTTTGGACCTGTATCGGCAACGTTCCCCTTTATTCAGAAACTGGTGGTCTCACAACATAGGGAGGTGAGGCCGGGCACGCTTATGCTGTTTAGGGTAAATAAGAGGTCCAAAGAGGGAGCAACATGTAGCATGAGCCTAAAGGTGGTCGAGCCTGCGGTCTCGGTGCAGAGAGATAAGTTGTTATTAAGTTCCAAGCACTAAACATATGTCTTTTGATGTAGGACCCACAGGATGGGACAAGCCTGCAGTAGGCACAACAGAGATAGAAGGCCGATCAAAGGGTAGAATTAGAACTTCAGCCTAATTAAAATAGGATTGGTATTTTATCCTAATCAATGCAGTTTTAGAAAAGCGTAAACAATCCAATAGAACTACTCAAGCAAAGCAAACAGTTAATCCATATTTTATTCCAGGTTTATCTTTTCCTTTATTACCTTTTATACTAGAAATGTTGCAAAGCCTATTATCTTTACCATGTTTTAGAATACTAGTAATTACTTTTATTCACTAGACTTTTAGTTTGATCCACTTCTTTATTTTCCTTTTTCCCCATAGGCCAACAGAGGCAGGGACGTTAGATTTTAGATTTTATTGGAGATTCAACTACGGAGTTTTTCTTCATGTATTCTTCTTCTTCTTCTTTTCAGTTTTATTTTCATGTACTGGCACTTGTTTAGAGGGATGGTTTTATGTATGTACTCTGATATTGTGAATAAGATGATGTTTTCCATATGACATATGTATTTGGTTTTTTGAGACTTATTTTGGTTATGACTTATTTTATGAAGTTTGATTTTTAATAAGTTATTGTTTTTAAATGTTTTCGCTGTTTTATTTATTTTGTCTTGTGAATCTTAGTCTTTGTAAGTTTTTAGCTATACCTAAAATGCACCATATTCTTTAGTGTGCTCTTTTTTGGTATATTAAGGGTATAGGGTGTTTCACTTAGTATCACAACCTAAGGTTATAGGATTCCTAATTTTTTTTTAAAAAGTAAAGTATTTTTCGAAAAGAAACTCTTAGAAAAAGTTTTCAAGTATAAAAGAGAGTTTTTATAAAAATCTTCTCGAAGTCCAGTTCAATCTCCTTCGATTCTTTCAAGCCTACTATATTACTTTGCATAGAATGGCGGATGGCCCTAATCTTCTTGAGAGTGTCTAAGTCCCATGCTAGTTTCATAGATACCTTCAAGCTACGACTCTAGAGGTGTAAGGGAAAGCGTCTAATCCAACATCAGTGGGTGGACTTCCCAATAATTCACCCACAGCAGCCAATTTCTCTAGGTTATGCAAGGACTTCATCAATTTAGGAGGCAAGACATTTTATGTTACAGAGGAATTTATTGAGGCGAGAGCTTGGTTAAGGAGTACAGAGAGGATATTTGGGCAATTGGGACTGGAGGATCAGCAAGGAGTTCAGCTTGCATCTTGGCACCTGAAAGGTGTGGATTCTTATTGGTGGGAGGTTGTTGAGTTGGAAGGAAGAGACATTGGATGGTTTGGATTCCAAGAGAGGTTTGAGAGGAAGTTTTTGTCAAAGCAGAAGAGAGTATGCAGTTGGAAAGGTTTATTAGCTTGAAGCAAGGAAGTCTATCAATAAAGAAGCATGTCAACCAATTTAATGAGTTACCACGGTTTGGGATGGAGTTAGTGAATACACCACACAAGAAGGCCATGAAGTTCGCAAATGGACTAAATCAGCCACTTTAAGGGTAGTTATTGACTCACACATCGATGGGAGCTAACTATGAGTCACTGGTGGAGATGGAACTAATGTTTGATGCAACTAAGGAAATAGACTCTAAGGAGGTCCCTAAGACGAAAGGTTTTAAGAAGAAATAGTGGAAGAAAAATAGAGATAAGAAGAAAGGAGAAGGCCATTAGAAGCAGATTAAGAATGGAGGGAAGTGCAATCGTTGTGGGATGGTTGGTCATTACGAAAAGACTGTAGGAAGGCAGGGTTGAAGGGAAAGTGTTATAATTGTGGACAGCCTAGTCACATTAGTAGATTTTGTCCTCAGAAGACGGGGCAGGAAGCCGGTGCACCAGCAGCACAAATTTAGGCATTGAATGCAGCACCTTCTAGCAACGGACCAGATAGAGCTAGGAAAGTCACCTTGGAAGGTTTGATTTCTATTTCTGATTTTCCCATTCGGACCCTTTTCGATTCTAGAGCATCACACTCTTTCATCTCTAGTTCTTTGGTTGATTGTTTGCATTTAGATATCTCTTTAGTGGTGGACCCCACAGTTGTTTCAAACCCCATATGTGGATTGGCACATTTATCTATGATTTGTAGGGGTTTGAAATTTTTTATCCTAGGTGTAGAGTTTGATTGTGACACCTATGTATTGGGATTTTGGGGGTATGGGTTGATTTTAGAGATTAATTGGCTATCCACATATGGAGCGGTATTGGACTACAAGAGGAGAGTCATTAGACTAGAGACATGCAGCAGTAGGACTCTCGAGGTATCTTTCGACCCATAGGGGTCAGTCATGTTGAGTTCCCTTTATTCCTTTGATTCGCCATCAATAGAGTTAGATTCAGTTTCGATCGTCAGAAGATTCCCGAACGTCTTTCAGTAGGTTAGGTGACTACCCTCTAAGAGAGAGATCGACTTTAGAGTTTATTTGAATGACGATGCCAAGCCAGTGGCATTGCCCGTGAGACACATAATACCTAGGGAGAGGAAGGAGTTGAGAAAGCAAATTCGCAAGCTATTGGAGAAAGTCTTCATCGGAAGGAGCATATCGGAGAGGGGAGCGCTAGTCCTCTTCGCTACTAAGGCTGATGGTTCTCTTTGACTTTGCATAGACTATAGAGAGTTGAATAAGCTCACGAAGAAGAACCGTTATCCACTTCCTAGGATAGATGATCTTTTCGACTAGTAGTTGGCTCTTCGGTATTTTCTCAACTTGATTTATCCACTATATTTCATCATCTTAGGGTCGCTGACGATACCATTGATAAGACTGCATTTAGGGCACTCGACGGACTCTTTGAGTGGTTGGTTATGCCTTTTGAGCTATCCAATGCCCCGACCTATTTTGTGGATTTGATGAGCCGTATTTTTAGACATGTCCAAAATAAGTTTGTAGTAGTGTTTGTGGACGACATTTTGGTGGTTTTCAAGAGTATGGAGGAGCATGTTGTTCATCTAGAGTAGGTTCTTCGTATACTTCGTGTTCATCGGTTGAGGGCGAAGTTCTCGAAGTGTCACTTTTGGCGAGGGGAGGTACGTTTCTTGGGGCACATAGTATCAAGAGAGGGTTTAGCTGTTGATCCTGCTAAAGTAATGGTAGTGCATGATTGGAAGGCCCCCAAGAACATTACCGAAGTTAGAAGCTTCCTTGGATTGGCTGCTATTATAAGAAGTTCATCAGAGATTTTTCCAAGGTTTAAACACCGCTTACTCGCCTCACTAAGAAGAATAAAGCATTCACCTGGGACGTGGATTGAGCATTTCTTCAATGTGATAAAGAGAGCCCTTACTGGTGCACCAGTTTTAGTTTTACTCGATGGAGCTAAGCCTTTTACAGTATACACCGATGCATGTGGGATGGGTCTAGGAGCAGTGTTGATGCAAGAAGGGAGGGTGGTATGTTATGGGAGTAGACAATTGAGAACGCATGAGAAGAACTACCATACCCATAATTTGGAGTTAGCTGCCATAGTTTTTGCACTTAAGTCTTAGAGGCATTACTTGCTAGGAGAGAGGTTCGAGCTTTTCACTTTCCATAGGCCATTGAAGTACCTATTCTCACAAAAGGATTTAAACTTGAGGCGGCAGCTATGGATGGAGTTTTTGGCATCGTACGACATTGAGATAGCATAGACCCTTAGCAAGGGAAACGTGGTTGCAGATACGTTGAGTAAGAAGAAAGCAACCCTTAGTCCTATGTTCGTGGAGTGGAAGAGCCTAGAGTTTATTTTCACCTTTGATTTTAAGCCCTCTACGAAAATTACCCTAGGATTGTTGGCAGCACTTGAGGTTAAGCCTACCATCATAGATCAGATTGGCTCGAGGCAGCGAGAAGATTCGAAGCTTATGGATATTTTAGAGAGGATTAGCAGAGGAGAGGTCTCTAGACATCTCCAGCGATATTCCATAGATAGAAAAGGGTAGCTAAGGAGAGATGGAAGAATCTTTGTCCCCCGCACTAGTGAGTTGTTGAGAGCGGTTCTGGAGGAAGCACACCATTCTCGAATGACTATTCATCAAAGTGGTGATAACATGTGTAGGGACATGAAGAGAATTTTTTATTGGAGTGGCATGAAAACGGGTGTGGCGGAGTTTGTAGCTAAGTATCTTGTGTGCCATAGAGTTAAGGCAGAGCAATAGAAGCCCGGTGGATTACTTCAGCCATTGGATGTACCCGAATGGAAGTGGGATGGTGTTTTGACGAACTTCATAGATGGTTTACCCCGATATAGGAAGGGAGTACTATCATTTGGGTGATTGCAGATCGATTAACTAAGTGCGACCACTTCATTCTGGTCAAGGGTAAGAGGACGGCATCTTATTTGTCATCCTTATATGTCCATGAGATAGTCCGACTTTATGGAGTTCCCTCTAGCATAGTGAGCGATAGAGACACTATTTTACTGACGAGATTTGGAGAAGCTTGCAAGAGGCTTTAGGCATGCAGCTTAGATTGAGTACGGCCTATCACCCTCAAATGAATGGCTAAACAAAGAGTGTTAATACAGTGCTTGAGGATTTGTTGAGGATATGCATTCTTGATTTTGGGGGAACTTGGGAGGAGCATCTTCCTTTGGTGAAGTTCGCATATAGTAACAATTTTTAAGCTAGCATTAGGATGGCACCTTACGAAGCTCTTTATGGAAGACCTTGCAAGTCACCTTCATGTTGGATGGAGTTTACGGAGAGATTTCTACTTGGTCCTGACATGGTTAGGGAGACTTTAAAGAAGGTTGATTTGATTAGAAGGAGGATGAAAATAGCCTAGGATAAACAGAAATCTTATGCAGACAAGAGGAGAAGGGACATTGAGTTTGAGGTAGGAGACTTAGTTTTCATTAAAGTATCCCCACTAAGGACAGTGGTGAGTTTAGATCGAGTGGGAAACTAGCTCCCAGATTCGTAGGACCGTTCTCCATTGTAGAGAGAGTAGGAAAGATGGCATATCGAGTAATGATACCAGAGAGGCTCTCGGGAGTACACGATGGTTTTTATGTTTCGCACGTGAGAAAGTGCTTACATGACTCAGCGGAGATTGTGGGCCTAGTCAACTGGAGGAGGTTGAAGTGGAGAGAGAAGCATCGGTTTGTCGTATTCCTACCAAGATCATTTGACATGACATCAAGAAGCTTAGGAATAAAGAAGTCCCATTAGTGAAGGTGCAGCGGGGAGATGATGTTGAAGACACTATGTTGGAAGATGAAGATAAGATAAATACCTCTTATCCGCATCTCTTTGATAGTAAGTTTTATAATTTCTTATTTCCATCTTTAGCTTTGAATAGGTTCTTTCCTTTATTATCCTTTGGGAGGGTAAAACTTAGGATTTAACCTATGGATTGTAGGATTTGAGGTAAACACGTTATTAGAACATGTTATGTATGGTGGATACTAGCTGTTGCAAGTGGTTGCTAGTGGATGCTAAAGGACGCATATACTTATACTAGGCACTATTATCTCTTAGGGATCGGCCTAACTAGGACACTAGGGCATATGCATATGGATATGTGTGCATTTGCATTTTTATTTTTATTTTTATTTTATTCTATGATTGCTATAAATGGATGATTATCACATGATTGTTGCATTTGTATGATGATTGTAGCATGCAAATAGAACTATTAGTTATCAATAGGGAATTCACATTCATTTGGATACATGACACGGACATGATTTCATAAAAGGAAGTCAACTGAATTAGTAGACCGCCTAATCTTTTGCATTAGTTAGGGACATTGACACTACACTAATTGCATATGTATCATAAATCGCATTAGAAACTTTAAGGACAGTGGGTGTAATGGATGATGGTTTAGTAGTTAGTTGTAGAACTTATATGAAAAAATTTATTTCATTCTTCTATCCTTAGAGATTTCGGGGACGAAATCCCTAAAGGAGGAGAGAATGCAACAACCAGAAATTTAAGCTATAGTAATTAATTAACGAATTAATTAAATAATAAAATAACATTTTGAAATTATAAGAATTGGGCCACGGAAGTTGCACCATTGTCTACGTGGTAATTTTCTGGTCAATTTCCATATATAGATTTCAAAATCGGAGCTAGATCCAAGAAGTTACCGAATAAACAAGAAATGAGAAAACAGAAGAAAATACATACGTACATACATACACACACACACATATATAGGCAAGGTCGACCCTAGGTTTGACCCTCACCAAGGCTTGGTAGACCTATAGGTCGACCCTAGCAAGTAGTAGGTCGATACCCAGGTCGACCCGCGTGCATTCTTTTGCTTGCTTCATCCAGTTCGATTTCAACACGTCATTTTGCTATTTTTACTCCATCTCATGCATCCATGCTTCCATCTAACGGTTCCCATCGAGCCTGTGGTGTGATTCACCAAGTTTAATCTCCAAATCCAATGGTCTAAGATTCACAAGTGACACTATAAGCAAGACCCTAGGCCTAGATATTTTTCTCATTCAGATTTTCTCCATTTGGGTTCATTTCCTGAGGCTGGACCCTAAAAGGAATATTTTTCCGAGGAGAAGACTTTTTAACTAAAATATTTTATACCCCTCAAGTGGATCCAGGAAGGCTAAAGGAAAGACCTAAGTACCACAGGTGAGTGTTTAATTAATTATTTTAGATTTTTAAGTAATTTAAAATAATCGGTTTTCCAATAGTTGTAGTTTTCCTACAGTTTTGGGATAACCTTTATGTAAGTTTATTTACAATTTATTTTTAAGTAAATTTTAGACTTGTTTTCCAGTCTATTTTCTTTTAGATATTCTATTTCAGTTATTTGCAATTATTTACTGTTAATTATAGCTTTCCTAATTATTTACAGTTATTTAAGGTATTTACAGTTATTTACTATAATTTACGTTTTATTTACGTTTATTCTACGTTGTAATCTATTTGTAAATATCAGTTTCTTTTTAATTCCCTTTATACGTGAATGGAATAAATAGTTGAAAATAATTCGTTAATATGGACTAAAATCTAAAAACATTGAATTTACAGAAAATGGGATGTAAAATAAAAAGAACTATAATAAATTGGACTTAGACTGAAATAGGTAAATTTAAGACATTTGCATGCATAGTTATAACATGTAATTATAACTAAAAACGGAAAATGGGAGAAATAGCAGAAGTAGTTTATTTTTAAACTTAGGTCTTGGGCAAAGTAAATAAGCAAAATTATAACACATAGGTTATAATTAGAGACAAAACAGAAATGGATTATTTTAAAGACTTATACTAAGTTAATAAGCAAAGCTAGAAGTAGGACCCGTACCGGCAGCATTACCCTTGGGACATGCTTAAGCTGTTTATGGTAGATAAGTGGTCAATAACTAGAAGTTCAAATCAGGGGATTTGAACAAGGGGCGCAACTAGATTTTCTTTGTTAGGAAGACATCGATAGAATTCCCCTTCATTAGAGTTTCATATAAATTGTAGTCTTGACATCTAGATTTAGGTGGGAATGATAGAGTTTTATGAGGTGTCATCGGACCCAGATCTGGGTATTAGCAGATGTAGAAAGTTGAAATTCACCTTTTGGAATCCTTTGATAATAAGTGATGGATGGTTATAATGCCAGTTTTAGTAAAAGAATATCGAAATATTGAAATACTCTCCCTCGGTAATAAGTAATATAGGCCTAGAGTATCATCTCCGGTAATAGATAATATAAAGTGAATCCATATCTGCTAATAGGGTACCAAGATCTTCAATTTGGAATCAATAGTAGAAGTCCGGAAAACCATATGTGGTAATTAAGTAATAAATGCCCATAATACCCGATCTGGCATTAATAGTTAGTAGAAGACCAGAAATCCAGCGTGGTAGTAAGTACTAGAAAACCAATCTAGAATTAAGTAACAGAAAATCAAAATACCACTTTTGGTATATCATCTCTGACAATTAACAATAGAAGACCAGAATGTCATTCTTGGTAATTAATAATAGAGGACCAGAGAACCAATCTGGCAATAAGTAATAGAAGAACAAAATACCATTTCTGTTAATAAGTAATAGAAGATCAAAATAGCATTTCTACTAAAAAGTACTAGAAGACCAAAATACCATTTCTAGTAATAAGTGATAGAAGAACAAAATACCATTTCTGATAATAAGTACTAGAAGACAGGAATACCATTTCTGGTAGTATGAAATAGAAGACCAGAACCAACCTCGTAGATTTTCATAAGGAGGGGTTGGAAAATTCTTTCTAATTCTTTTGTCGAATGTGCCGCCTTCAAGCTTTGATGATATCTTGCATGCTTTTTCTTTCTCGGGCCCAAGCTTTCTTTATTCATTTGTGTTAGCTATTTCAGGCTAAGATTCTTTAGTACAATTATCATGCTTAATTCAAGCAGTACCCATTTCAGGCTATTGTCGTTTTAGACATTGTCAAATTCTTGCGGTTGCCATTTTAGGTGGTGCCGATCTCTGGCAGTGCCCATTTCAAGCAGAGACTTTTCTTAGTCCAACGGACATTTCATTCGGGTTTTTGGTGCGCTCGGCTAACTAAATCTCAAGCAGGGCCCGAGGACTTACCTGATCGCTTTCCAGGAGGCACTTTGACCTGACCATAGTGTGACGCGGCTAAGGGCTTGTTCGGTAACTTGGCCAGGCCATAGCGTGGTAGGACCAAGGGATTACTCGTCCCTCCTCCAAGAGGCGCCTTATCTTGGCTACAGCGTGACGTGGATAAGGGCTTGTGCTGCTTTAACCTGGCCATTTTTGACTTTGGCGCGGCTAAAGGCTTACACCCTCCCTCTGGGAGGTGCCTTGACCTGGCCATCTCAGCGTGACCAAGGGCTTTCTACCATTATCGGTAACCTACGTTTTAGGTAGGCCAAGTTTTAAGGAGAATTGTACTCCCGACCATGTGGACTTTTCTTATTTTGAGAATAGAGTCTTTATTCAATATTTGTTCAATCCTTTATAATTTTTTTAAGTTTTCCCTATCTTAGAAAGTGTAGGACCATTTTCCTAAGTATTTTACATTTATTTGTATCATGTCCGTTTATTAGTTGAAAGTTGAAATATAAATCCTAGCTTCCTTTTCTAAGATGGCCAATAATTCAGTTCTTTTTTTGTTCTGATATAAATGTCTTCGATTGATGTAGTAAGGTTATATTCACCAAGATGTTTTGGCTTTTTAGCCGTCTTTGGCTGGTGTCTAATTCTTTTGTAGCTTGGTTCAAGTACTTCTTGTCGAGGAATAGGTTTCCTTTGCATCGTCCATTGATCCTCTTACAAGGGTCTTTCTTTCAATCTTAAGGTTTTGGTTGGAAATTCCTTGGTAATTTTTATACTTCCACTGGGTAATTCCTTTATCGTCCTTAGTTCTTCGATTGTGGATTTTTCTATATGTCCATAGTTTTCCCTTGAATGGTGAACCTCATTTATAATCTTACTCCATTTACGTATGAACCTGTCATAGTCCTTTATCATTTCCTTTTCAAAGTAGTCCCATGGGAATATGACTGAATGGTCTCTCTCATTTGATTAAAGATGTTATCACCTCCACTTATTATTTTTCCAAGTGCGAAAATTGGGATAGAACCTACATGAAAAGGATTTAAACTCCATTTCTCAAGGTCATAAGATTCTTTTTTCTTTTTGTTTATAATCTATAAGGCTTCGAACCTTAATCTTTTTCCTCATCTTGATTGGAGTTCTTGATGTTTACTTGGGAGTATCTTATCAAGTGTGGTTCAAGAGACACTTATTCATATCTCTTAAATCTTTTGGCCATGATCAAACCAAAATGAGAGAAATTGACAAGGAGTTGGTGGGTTAGAGGATTGTAGTGTCAGGTAGTTAATCAAGTCGGAGGTTCGATCCCTCCTAGAGCCAAAATATTAACCAAATTTATGGTTAACACCCCAATGAATCCAATAAATGGACTTAATGAAGAATGATTGTATGTAGAACCTTTAAGAAAGACAGTAGATGTCTTGTCAAAACCCCAAAAAATGACTCCTAATTGTGTGGTTAATCTGATTTGAACAACTAGATTGATATCCTTTGGGATTTCCTTTGTATTTCTACTGGTAAATAACTTTCGAACTCGATCCTTCAACTTAGTCGAAAGGTTTAGGTGTAGGTTTATGGAACCTTCCGGTTTAACTTAATTAATATGCCTTTGTCTCTGTCTTAGTTGAACCATTATGGAGCCACCTAGAAAAGTTGTCGTTTCAACTTTGTTGGGATTTCCTTAGTTTGGCCTTAAGAAGGGTTGATTTTAATTCAATCAGAAGGTTAAGGTAATTGTCCACCTTTTGCTCAGACAGGGTACAGTACACTTTGGTGGATACAATGTGGTTATCGACCTCATCGAAAGGTTGGACTGCTGGTTGTTTGGTCGAAAGGTTGTTGATGTAGTTGGAGTTTAAAAGGCTACGAACCTTGTCGAAAGGCATACGCTTCAGTGCTAATGATTTCGAAAGGTTTTTGTGAATGTTGGTTCAAATAAATTACAACTTTGGTAGAAGGGTTTAGATTGTTGAGTTTAGAACTCCGAAAGGTTGCAGTGATTACTTATAGAAGAAATTTTATTGATCTTGTCGATAAGAACCTTCCGGTTGGTTTGAACCTGGAAATATGAGTCAATCTAGCAAAGCGTTAAGCAAATGGTAAAGCAATTAACAAAACTAAGGACTCCTCTATGTATCCAAGAATGATCTTCCTTTTACTAAATTTCCCAAATCAGCCTCAATTAGAATTAAAGTACTTTGATTAAGAAGTTATAGGATTGGAAGGAGAGAAAAAGTGGCCTCCTTAAAAAGGGACCCCTTGTGTCTTATTTATAGATTCTGACGGCTTCCTTTGACTCTATGCTCTCGACTGGGTCGAAAGGTCTCCCCTTTACATGCGACTATGAACCTTTCGACTTTCTTAAAAGACTTGCTTCTCGCTTGGTATTATGGACCTTTCGTCTTTGTCGAAAGGTTTGCTTTTCTTTGATGTCTTCAAGAACCTTTTGGCTGATGACTTCTTCATAAACCTTTCGACATTGTCGAAATCTATATTGGATGTGTTTCAATTGCTTTGAAAGGCTTGCCATGCTTTCAAAAAGCCATTATACAGCTGCTTGTACGCGCTTTGACTTCTCCATCCTCTTTGAAAGGTTAAAACCCATTGAACGTTGAAGAATGAAACCCTTCATTCCCTTCGAAAGGTCTAGAACATCTACACACTATTGACTGCATCCCTTCGACTCCTTTAGAAGGACTGATATGAACTCCTTTCCTTTTGTCTCTTGATGAAAGACCCCCTGACATAGATGGAAGATGGATTTTTTGAGTAACACTTCTCTTTCGAAAGCAATGGACCTTTCTATGGTATCAAAGAGTTCTTTAAAACATAGCGTCGAAACAAACAAAGCTACCCTTTCTAATGCATTGGGTTTACTCTTTAAAAACATTCTTTGGGTCAAAATGGTTATATGCAAAAGTGTCTCTTTTGAAACCAATTATAAAATTGTTTTGAGGAAAAAGTTGATGGTGGTTAAACCAACTAGTCGATAGGAACAACCTTTTAAATTGAAATACCAAAGGATAGAATCGAAACCCTGAATCGACCTCATTGCCTTCGAAACACTCAACCCCTTTTGAAAGTATTTAGGAAGTGGCTCGGTTTTAGTATAACAAAGACAACCCTTCGAAAGCATTGATGGCTTCAATACAGTAGAAAGGAAAATAGCGGTTGGGTTTCAACTAAGTCGGAACCAATCCTTTCCAAAGCTAACACCTTTACATAGCATAGCAACCTTCTTTGAAAGCTATTTTTAAAAACCTTTTCGAAAGCATATGTTTTGACTATGTCGAAAACTTTAAGTAAAACATGGCTGGAATTTAACTTTAGAAAACAAACTAAGGTTTTGACTCTAAAGGGTTTCGACTCAGTCGAAAGCCATTCAAAAATTAAGCAGGCGCTTATCTTTTAAAAGTGAACCTTGGTTTCGACCCTGATGAAAGCATTACTTTCGACACCTTACCTTTGCTACTCGCCAATTCACTTCATACCAATTCAATTGATACCATGTGAAGTGGTTTCGGCTCTAATGGTTTCGACTAGATTGATGCGGAGGTAAAGGAATTAGAAGGTGCCTCCATAATAGGCAGAACAAACTTTTTCTGGAACGCTAATTTATAGCTAAATATAACAATTTATTTATAACTAACCTGCCTATTGTAATTCCATGATTGGTTACTTTAAAATTTTCAAATACTTTACAATTAGAAACTGCCGCATTAATTTAGATCTAAATCAATGAGATATAACATTTAAGCCCTTCCATATAACAAAACCAACATTTGCAGTATAGTCCTTGTTTAATAATAATTTATTTTCCCAAACAAATCAACTGCGAAAAAACCTCAAAAATCATAGAAAATCAATTTCATCATGTAATTGGACATATCGAAATATCAGACCCAATTTCTCCCAAAAAGACTTGAAATAAATTTTAAACCCAATTATGTTATATTTTCCTATAGAAATTGACAATAAATTTTCTGTAGCTTGACAAATTCTTAAAATTAAAACCCATATCCAAATTCATATTTTACTAAACATAAATTGTTTCCATGGAATTCAAAAATTAAAAACCCTCTATTTTACCCTAAAACCATGCTAATTCGTATATAATTGAATTAAAATAAATCAACCATAATATAGCTCAAGCGTATCATTATCCATAGCATTATAAGAACGAATTTAATCACAAATCGAAAACATATAATTATAGAATAAAATAGAGATGGTAAGAAATCATTAATCACCTTAGATATTATAAGGAACTTGAGATTTGTTGTTGATTAATCCTTCCTAGCTTTGATCCTTAGCTTTAGATTGAATTATCCTCCTTTTTAATGGCCAGTTATATTTTATTTTTTGATTTGCGTTTGTGAAGGTGAGAAAATGAAACATGAATGGGCAAGGGTAAGAAGTGTATAGCCGTGTATGATAAGGAGGCTATCTTACTAATATGCCTGTGTGTAATCTAATTAGTTTAATAACCTAATTAAAGCCCATTTATTTTATTAATAAGCACGGCCCTATATATGATTTATTCAAATCTCAATCCCCTTATCATCATTATTCTATTTAATTTATATAATTAAATTTTCTAAATAATGTTATCAAAAATTAGGGATGTTACAGGCTCCCCACATAAATAATATCGAAATTCAGTAAGGACTAAATACTAAACATAACAATCATCTGTAAAAAGTCCTAACAACCTTACTAGTCCAACTGACTAGCAACTATCTATATAAATCTAATATAGGCATACCCTCAAAGCCGATCAGGATAAGTATCCCCAACCATGTCCTCTGTCTCCCAAGTGTTGTCCGTCTCATTGTGCTCCACTCAACGTTGACTAACCTTTTCTCGTCTCTAGCTACAACCCGAATTGGTTGCCTAACAAAATTCAAATTAGGCCCTACTACTAAGTCTTACAACTCTATCGAAGGAATAGTAGTCTCTGGATCATGCATATACTTGTGAAGATAGGACACATGAAATACATTATGGACACCTGCCATACTACTCGGCAACTCTACTATGTGTGTGAGCTTTCCAATCCTCTCAATTCTTAGGGCTAACTTCCCTGACTTTCCAAATCGTATCATACCCTTCAAAGGTGATACCTTAATGAAAACCGTCTCTCTAGCTGAGAATTCTAGATCCTTACGCCTCTCATCTATGTAACTCTTCTGCCTTGACCGAGCTTCCTTTTTCCTTACTCGGATTAACTCAATCTTCTTCGATGCCTCCCTGACTAATTCTGGATCAAAGACTAGTCTGTCTCCTGTCTCTAATCAACATGCTAGTGATTTGCATGGTCGTCCAAACAAAGCCTCAAAAGGCGCCATTCCTGTTTGACAACTATTATTATAGGAAAACTCAACCAAATGTAGATGATCCTTTCAAAATCCACTAAAGTCCAATACACAAGCGCTCAATAGATCCTTGAGTTCTTTGTTGACTCTCTCTATCTTCACATCTGTTTGAGGGTGATATGCAGCACATATGTTAAGCTTGATGCATATCACTTGCAGTAGACTCTTCCATAATTCACTCGTGGACATAGCATTTATGTTACTGACAATGCTGTAACTCCATGCAGTCTAACTATGTCTCTCTAGCTATAACAAGTGCTGTTTTGGTTTGACTTAACTGGAATGAAATGGGCACAGTTGGTCAATCTGCCTCCCATAACCACATACTTTCATTACCTCTATTTGACCTTTACAACCCGTCTATAAAATCCATAGATATCGAATCCCATTTCCCAACTAGAACCTCTAAAGGCTGAAGCAACCCACTCGGCTTCTTATATTTAGCTTTCACTTATTGACAGTTTGCACGCTACCTAACCCACAAGCCAACATCCTTTTTCATACCATTTGGTTCCTCTAGTATGAAACGTGAACCTGGATCAATGACATCCTTTTAGAACTTCTTTCCTCAAGTCCTCCACATTCGGAACATACAACCGTCCCTTCTTTCTCAACCATCCTCTATGGTCAAGGGTAAAATCCTTTAGATCATCGATCTCAATTCCAACCTCAAGCCTTTTGATTCTCTCGGCTAACATTGGATCCTTCTACTTAGAAGAAATCTTCTCAATCAATAGTGGTCGAACTTCTAGACAAGACAACCTGGTGGAACTCTGACTAGAACCAACAGTCGATCTTCACTGCACATCATAGCTAACTAAAGCTTCTAAATCTTTCCATTATGCTAACATAGCCAACACCACATTTTGAATTTTTCAACTAAGAGCATCATCCAGTTTATTACCTTCCCACAGTGTATACTCTATACCAAAATTATATGCAACCGAAGAATCCAACCACCTTTGCTGTCATATATTCAACTCCTTCTGAGAGAGAAAATATCTTAAACGCTTATGATTGGTATAAATTCAAACCTCTTTCCTAAGAGATAATGTCTCCAAATCATCAATGCGAAGATCATAGCTGCCAACTCCAAATCATGAGTAGGATATCTAACTTCATGCAGTCTAAGTTGCTAGATGCATAGGAAATGACTTTACCTGCATCAATACTGCTCCTAATTCAGTTCTACATGCATCAGTATATACCACCAACCCTTTGTTTCTGTTTGGAACCACTAACGCGGGTGCACTGGTCAACAAATGCTTTAACTTAAGGAATGCTTCCTCATATTTGTCGGACCAAACAAATTTAATCTCCTTCCTGGTTAGCTTAGTTAAGGGTGCTGCTATCCACAAGAAATCCTTAATGAATCTCCATTAGTAGCCAGCAAGTTCAAGAAAACTCTAGATTTCAGCCATCGTCTCTTGTCTTTTCCAATTATTCACGACTTCGTTCTTATCTGGATCGATTGACAATTCTTTTTCTGAAACTACATGACCAAGAAATTTTATTTCTTTCTTCCATAAATGACACTACGTATACTTTGCCTTTAGCTGATTTTGCCTCAGCGTCTCAAGTACCACTCTAAGATGAACTTCACACTCTCTCTCATCCTTAGAGTAGACTAGATTTTAACTATAAACATCAACATAAATCTATCCAAATAATCTCGAAAAACTCGATTCACTAAATCCACAGAGAAATTAGGTGCATTCATTAATCCCATTGGCATCACCAACCACTCATATGAACCATACCTAGTTCGAAATTCTATCAAAGGAATACTATCCTCCGCCACTCTTGACTAATGGAAACCTACCGCCAAATATAATTGGGAAAACACTATGGCTCCACTCAACTGATCAAACTTGTCATCTATTCTGGGAAAAGGATACTTGTTCTTAATTGTCATTACGTTAAACTTACGATAGTCAATGCACATCCTCAACGACCCATCCGGTTTCTTTACGAACACTATGGCCGCTCCCCAAGACGAACTGCTTAGTCTAATAAATCTCCTTCCTTCTAGATCCGCCAGCTGCACCTTCAATTCCTTCATCTCAGTCGGTGTCATCCTGCAAGGTGGTCTAATTACAGGTTCAGCTCATGGCACAAGATCTATTCTAAACTGTGGCAAACCACAAATCCATACCCTTTGAATCGAAAACAAACCAGACCCAAAAAGCACAGAATGACGAAATGTCATGAGAAAAAAAAGAAGGGAGAAGAAGAGAAGAGAAGGAAGAGAAGACAGAACCAAAAAGAACAATACAGAATCTCACATCGTAGCGGAAAACATATAATATCATATCAATGATCTTTACAAAAAAGTCATATACACCAATCAAAGTTAAAAAATCGATCACTAATCATCAGCCTGGACAGTCATAATAACCTGACCTTACAACTGCTGATAATATAAACAATAGCAATGCAGTAGAAAATAACATATACGAGAATAAGGTCTGAAGGTCTCCAGCTCGCCTGTTGAAGCGCCAAAAGCACCAAATCTGAACCTGTAAATATACTCGGTCTGACCCGAGCATTGAAAGGGAAGAATGCCCGAATCAATCTGGTAAGCCAGCGTGAGAAAACACATTGGACTGAATTTATTTTAATTTTATCAAAGAGTTCTTTTTAAAATAAAAGTATCTCGTAAGCCACGCCCACACATAAACATAGACATGCTTTTACCTTACGATAAACAAAACCTTTCATATCAAATCGTGTTATATTATACTGGTGTCAGTATACAAATAATATTAATCATAGTCGAAACTGTTACATTGATTAAATTCCAGCATATAGCCCAAAGTGGATAATACAAAAAAATGTCTGGCATGTAGCGGAGTTTGTATTTCCATACAAATGACAAGGTGAAGGGACTACTTTCCGATGGGTACACCTCTAGATGGATGTCCTGAGGCACAGAACATCTGCCCTCTACCAACACAAGAACAGCCTACCTCTATAACCAGGTAGTACCGAATATGTCATCCCCCGGTTGTTACCGACCTTTCCGAGCGCCCTCACGCATACAAACCATATTAATTTACATCCCGAACATCATAGCAGGAAGAAATATATTTAGAAGGGGATTGCAACAACCCTGGTTTTAGTGATTACTTGTAAATATTAAATTATAACGATAGTTATAATTTAATATTGAGAATTAATAATAAATTAGAAATTTATATTGTTTATTTGGAATAAATAATAACATTTGGGAATAATTGAGAAAATAAAGTTTTGGCAGCTTTATTATAATGGTTTGAGTTAATAATAAGTGAAAGATGATTTTTATTTGGTGATAGTGCAATAATTTTATCAATTATTGCCATTTTCTTCTTTTAACAATTGTGTTGTTTACAGCTCTTTCTAGGAAATTGTGGGGATGCAATTTTTATAACGGGGAATCTGTAACAACCCTAGTTTTAGCGATTGCCTGTAAATATTAAATTATAACTATAGAAATAATTTAATATTGAGAATAAATAACAAATTGGAAATTTATATTGTTTATTTGGAATAAACAATAAATTTTAGGAATAAATGAGAAAATAAAGTTTTGGGAACTTTATTGTAATGGTTTGAGTTAATAATAAGTGGAAGATGATTTTTATTTGGCGATTGCGCAATAATTTTATTAATTATTGCCATTTTCTTCTTTTAATAAATAAGCAATTTACGAACGATTTACTCAACATTCAACCTTTCTAGCTAGCATTTGTGCGTACTAAACTCGAGCTTTTTGATCTGAGCCCTTCTGCCTTGTTTGCTTTCCTATTTCTATGGTTTTTGTGGCTAATTTTTATGCGAATTTTGGGATGTTTTTTATGATGATTATGGGCTATAGTATCCATCAATTGATTAGCCGAATTTTGGAGGAATTTGAAATTTAAAATTTTGAATTTAAATTCGATTTGAATTTGAATGTCGATTGGGTGTATTTTCAATGTTTTTCTCGATTTTCAAGCAGTATTTCTTCCAAATAAATTATTGTGGGAATTGAGTGTTGAATTTTTATTTTGAATGGTATATGCAGCCATTGAACCATAGTAAAGGTTAATTAAGTGGTGAGGTAGTTTTGATTACTTGGTCAACTCTATAGGTAATGGACAAAGTCATTCACCATAAACCAATGGAGAGGCAAAGCCATTATATTGTTTGAATCTAAAGAAATAAATATAAATATGCTTATTGTTAAAATGTTGTTTAGTAGATAAAATATATTGGGTTTAAAAATTTAAAATGTCCATTAGATATTTTAATACAAAAGTTATATGTAATAAATTTGAAGCTTGTTTTCAAAACTTTTTCAAAAGAGTGATGAGATTTTAAATTTTTCTTTGAGAATATTTTGGTAGGAATTTATAAAATTCTTTTGGAAATTTAATTTGTAATAAGAGAAACATGAATTTAAATTTTAGTCTTTGTAATACTTATTAAGTATTATAGTAAAGAAGTTTTGGAAAATATTCAAATATTGAAAATTTTGGTTATAAAATACCAAAAATATTGAATTTTGGAATTCTAAGGATTTTTGGTTAAGAGCTAATACATATATTTAAGTCCTTGGGTTGATATTACTCTTATGCTATTTTCTAATGGTGTGCGGTTATGGGGTCGTTTGAGTGTGGTGGCTTTTAAGGAAACCACCTTTTGGTTTCTCTATCTTGCTTCTATTGTGTCTATCTAGTATCGATGATCATATCTATAATCATCTTGTCGATTGGAGTCCGGGTTGGACCTGTGTTAAATCCCAACTCTACTCAAGGAGCTTTTGAGAAATCAATTTTCGTTCGAGTAATCTTTTGTTTGTAACATCTTATTGAGTTTCTATTTCGAAGTTGAGACGTCTTCAAAATTTTATGTGTTTTGGAAAATTCCATAATTTGCTAGTCCCGATATTAGCACTTTGGAAACTACAGAATTAATCGAGCGGGACTTGTCTTGGTTTTCTACCATCTGTTTGCGCAAAAAATGGGCAAACACCTCCAAGTCGTTTGATTTAGTCGATTTTATGTGATTCTTAATGATTCAGATGAGTTATGTGAATATGAAAAAAGCAGGGGCTGAAATGTAAAAGACACACAGATTTATAGTGGTTCGGCCAGAACGTGCCTACGTCCACTTTATATGTTATTATCTTTTTTGTTTCAGATTACAAGTACAATGCTTTGTGTACAAGTATATGAAATTGTTTGAGAGTTCCTTCCAGGCTTGAGCTCTCAAACTTGTCTGCCATTGTTGTACCCCTGCCCCTCTATTTATAGAGTGAGGCAGGGGGCAGGGGTCTTGGATGTATATAGCTGCTGGTGGGCCCGGGCTGAAGCAATCTGGACTGGCAATTCTGGTTCGGAGAGCCTCCATTCGGTATGGAGCTTGGACCGGTGATGGAGCGGGATGGAGGTTCATTCGGTGGTGAGGTATGTGGTTGGCTCGGTGGTGTTGGTTCGGCCATGAATGGTCCGGTGATGGTGGTCCGGTTGTAGCTTGGGAGATGGTTCGGTAGTGGGGTATTGGAGAGGTGAAGTATGGTGGACCGGTATGGCTGGTCCGGCTACCGAACGAGATATGCCGAATGGAAATGCAGTATGTCTTGCCTTTGCCGAATGGACCATTGGTTGGGCTTTGCCGAATGGAGATTGCCATGCTCTGCCGAATGAGGCTCTATTTGCGAATGTCGAGTGAACCTTGGCTTTGCTGAATGAAGTGTAGGATGCAAACACGAGCGAGACTGACGCTTCTTGGTCTTGAGATTTTCTGGGTGAGAATTCGCCCAACATTTGCCCCCCAAAGTGGGGCACGTGCTTGCATGTGTCGCGCTTTGTTTCCCTGTGGTAGGAAGGCCTGTGTTGTAATGCCATGGGCTGAATGTTCCTATGCTGTTGGTGTCCTGCGAAGGAATTGACAGTTTTAATGTGATTTCAAATGACGACCATTCGGGATCGAAATATTTGAGATGAAGTGAATTGTGCCGTTCGAGGCAAGTAAGTGTGCCCCGAGGGGGCTTAGCATTATCGATGTCAGGTTCACGTTCGAGTGGGTTCCTGGATCGTTTGTTAGGGTGGTTTATCGCCATCTCAGAGCATGTCTAAGGATCGTTCGCGGCCCCGTACATGTGTAAGTAGCTTAGCCATTTCATAATTATTAGAATCAAATATCCATTTAACCGATGAGCTTAAAAACGATGTCAAAGTGTAAATTTTCATGATGATAGGGTTAATAGTTATTCAGAGCATGCCTGTGGACTGTTCGTGGTCGCGTACATGTGTAAATGATTAACCCGTGTTAGTGAGAGATTTACTACTTGTTCATCGTTATCATAATTTCTACTTTATTAGTAGGCCCTAGAGTTCGGTACTTATCTGAGTGAGGTGCTTTGCATGCCCCCTGTTTCTGGTTTCTGCCGGTAGAGACAGTTTCGTTTGGCTTCGAGTAGGTATAGGTTTTCATTCGGCTGGAGGTTGGTCCGGTATGCTGAACCATCTGGTCTGGTGGTGTTGCTTCAGTCTATATATAAGGGCTACACCCCCTTAGCTTTTCTTTACCGAATCAACAAGCGCCGAACCGATACTATACCGAATCAAACACTTTGCCGAATCCAGTCATTTCTGAACCAGGTATATACTCCTTTGCCGAATGACCTTTATTACCGGATGATCCTGATTTGCCGAATACATACGAAGGGCTTTGATTTACCGAATGAGACTTAGGCCTTAGGGCCGAATGATATGTATACCAAATCAAATTCAAGTGCCGAACGGCCATACACTTAATGCCGAATGAACTTATCCTTTCACCGTCGAATGAGATTATCATCTTACTGCCGAATGAACATAGGACCCTAGTACCGAATGGTCTTGAATCCCAGTGCCGAATGACTTTTGTATTCGGACTTAGAGTGGAACTCCAGACTTATGCATGCTTGCGTGCCTATACTTTTGTTCTAACATCATGTTTTTCACTTTTGTGTACGCAGATAAATGTCTCGCAAGGCGGAAACACGATCAGACAGACGGAAATCCAAGGATGGAGGAGAGTCTTCTTCCGTGCCCCCAGCCCAACCAGGATCCGGGCAACATCGACCTGTTCCGAGGTCGTTAGTGGACGGATATGGTCCACAGGAACTTCTGGTCTCCCCTCCCGATTGCTTTCCTAGCTCCCTAAAGGAGGAGCAACTTGACATTATATCCCGTTCCTTTGGGATAGACAGGACTTGCATGCTATTGCCGGGAGATGGAGTGATGCCGTATAATCCCCCCGAAGGCTACTTTGCTTACAGCAGATATCATTTCATGTGTGGTGCTATCCCTCCTATCAATGCCTGGATAGTTAGTTTTACCACATATTTGAAGGTGGCTCCATTCCAGCTCCAGCCGAACTCTTATGCCATTCTGGTGAGCCTTTTCGTTATCTTTCAGAGGAGGTACGGGCGCCCTCCTTCTAACCGGCAAATTCGATATTTGTATAACCTGAGAGGCATGTTCAAGAAAGAATGGTTTTTTATCAAGGAAGATTCTGTTTCTTTCCGCCTTTTCACTTCCGGCTGTAAGATGAATTTCATTTGTATTTTCCATGTTCTGATTGTAGTGCTTTTTCTGACATGCTTCTATTTCTTGCTAGCGACAGGTGGCATTGCAGTCGTGGAAGATGATTCTTTGGCGCGGATGGCTGCTGAAATAAAGGCCATTCCGGCGCGGGACAGGTCAGCTTCTTTCCTGATCAGGAACGCTACCCTCCTGGAGTACAACTTGATCCTGCCGCGCCAGTCCGTGGTTAAGCAGAGGGACACGGCTGAGGAGAAGGCCGCTAAAGCTAAGGAGGGGGCCACGGTGAAGAGTGGCAAGAGGAAGCCCTTTGCACAACACCCAGTCGTGGGAGGTCAGAAGCTTAAGGAGTCTGATGGCCCCTCTCCTAGTACTCGCCCGATCATCCCGGAGGAGGAAGGTGTGGAAGAGGGCGAAGGAGGCGATATGGGAGGAGAGTCAGAAGGCGGAGGAGATGGCGATGGCGAGGGTGATGGTGATGCTGGCGCCTTAACCTCTGGGCGAGACCCTGAACTGGATGAGGCTCTCCGTCAGGCCTTCGGGGAATCGGAGGAAGAATCGGAAGCGGAAAAGGCAAAGGAGGCGGGCAAGGCTGTGGCTGGTGCCGATCCATCCCCTAAAGGCTCCTCAGCTAGGGTAACTTCGGCGGTGCAAGGTGAACTTTTGACTTCCGCCGATTCCATTTTCGATAAGGACTTAGGAATATTTTATGGTTCACTTCCGTCCTGGAATGAGATTCAGGACTTATTGCAGTACCCCACTCCTCCGCAGGGTTTGTATAATAGACGTGCCTTCTCACTTTTCTTTCTTTTTAACTTAACATGTTTCTTGAATTGTGGACCATTGTATGTTCGTAACACTTATCTTTTATTCCAGGGGCAGGCCAGGTGGTTAAAACGTCAGATGTTCGACACCGCCTCGAACAATTCAAGTTGATGAGAGCTTCTGCGAAGCCTCCCACTGGTCGTACTGGGGACGTAGTCAGTTACCATCCTCTTCTTGGGGTCATTGAAGAGAGCATTCAGAAAAAGAAGAGGAGTCGTTCCTTATTTGAGCCTTCCCCTGGTCTGCAGCTTCCTGTTCAGCCTCCTCGTGATACCACGGAGGAGAGCACGGAGTTTATCCCCCCTCCACCTCCTTCTAAGAATCCCACTGTTATCCGTATAAGGCGTCCTGACGTGCCTCGCGACCCCTTTGCCGGTCATCCTGATTTAGATCCAAGCTCTCGGGATATTTCATTTGATGAGGCCACGGGTGAGCACCTCCTTCCCCGCAACCCCATGGTACGAGTGTTAGACGAGGCTAAGTCCCTAGATCTTGATCTGCTTACCACTCGGGTAGTTACCATGGGAGACGAAGCCAAAGCTAATATCGATCGGGTGGCTGAAGAGACCAAGAAGTTAATGAAGTATCATGCTCAATTGGTCCAGGCCGGGGAGGAGATTGGGAGTGCTAATATTCGGTTGCGGCTGAAGGTTGCCGATCAGGCCGAACAGCTTGCCGGTCAAGCCGTTCAGATTTCTCAGCACGAGGAAGCCTCCAAGCGGCTGAAAGAGACCATGGAAAAGGCTAGTAGGGCAGAATTACGGAAGATGAAGCCGCCTGTAAGGAGCGGATCGACATGGCCATTGCGACAGTGGATGAGGTTCGGAATGCGGATCTCGAGCAGGTAGAGGAGTTGTCTGGAAGGCTTGAGGCCGCAGAGATGGCTCAAGTCAAGTTAAAGGAGGAGATGAGGAGGTCTCTCCAGGCTGACTGCTTGAGATACCGATCAGAGAGGGATGTCGTTGTCGCCAAGTTGCAGGTTTCCGAGGCTCGGGTGAGGGAGTTTGAGGAGAATGAGGGGATGATGGCGAGATGCTGCAGGACATGTACTTCCGCACTTGGAAGGAGGGCAGCTTGTCTTGGATGGATGACTATCCCCGGGTCATGGCCAAGATATATCTTCGGGCTTTAGAGGAAGCCAGGGTCAATGCGGGTAAGGAAGGTGGAGTGGCTTTTAGTCTGGATGCGGTCACTGCTCAGTTCTCGAACGAGGAGCAAGCGGCGGTGAAGGAGGGGATGCGGTTGCTTGCTGCGGAGGAAGCGGGTGTGCAACTGGAGGTTGAGGATCAAGCGGCGGACGCTGGTGAGTTATTCTTCTCTTTTCCTTTTCTTTCTGGGTTTCCATAACTTGATCGTTTTATCGTTTGTTTAATGAGTTCCTCTTCTGGATTGAACAGGTGGAACTTCCGATCAACACGCTGGGAGCTCCGACCCTGCGGCCAAGTAGGCTTGGGGGAGTTGGTAGGATGAGAGCGAAGTTTGGACGCAGCTGGTTACTTGTCCGGATTTGGCTACCTTTTTATTTCCTTTTATTGCTGTTTATGTTAGTCCAAAACATTGATGTGACTGTAATAATATTATTTGCAAAGAATAACTTTATGTGATTTTATGACATAAGCTGATTTTGTTATGTTTAAATGTTGTTGTCATTTTGATGTGGTGCGTGAGAAGTATGCATATGCCTGTGATTTTAGTTGTGTTTGATGTTAAGCAGTTGCTTGAAATACAATTTCATGTTTTGCAATGTTAGCGTGACGTATGAATAAACTGTAGTTACATATTCATGTACAAGAGAAGAGAGTACTTCCCTTCATGTTTTAGTTGCAGGTGGTAGCTTTGAGTGTCTTGTGTAACTGATCATGGACATAGCTGAGTACCTTGCCACCCAGTACGTAGGCTTAGATTCTCATGAGTGAATGCTCCCTATTTGGTTTCCTGTACTTTGGAGTTTGTTATACAGGATAGGAGAAAAGTATTTAAATGAAATGGAAATATGGGAAAAGTAAAACTTCCAGTCACGGAAGGCCGTCGGTGTGCTTAAGTTCGTAGCAAACGGGTTTTGTAGTCACTTTCCCTAGCTGTGGGTCTTGGAGACATTAGTCACCCATCTTACGCCTCCGCGGGGAGTTTTCTTTTTTACCACAGCCGCACTTAAGACACATCGGAGCCGAGATCGCGCACAGTAACTACCCGAACCATTATGGTCCGTAATCGTGGGTATTATTCGATTTACCGTGGCCGGCTAGCGTGGGTGCCGTTGGCCGTGAACTACCCCTGGCTGGCCACACCTTATGTTGGGGCTTAAAGTAGGTTCACAGTTGCCGGCGAGCCGAACGCCGTAATGAGCTGCCATCGGCTATAGTCGGCTTTATGATGACTTATAATCGGCTCATTACAGTTGGCTTTGAGGGCAGTCGCGAGCAATGAGTTAACCCGCAGCAGAGGGATGCTGGAGCAAAAGAGTCTCATTGGCGAGTGCATAGAATCGTAGCGTACCTGTTAGGCCTTGTCCAGATGAGGCCGTGGTGCGTCTTGAGTGGAGATGCCATAGGATTTTGTTCAACAGAAAAGGATAAAGCTTAACAAGCAGGCAAGATATAAAGGAACAAGTTAAAAAGAGACAAGATTTTTTAAAGTGGTTCGGCATGAAAATGCCTACGTCCACTGATTCTCTTTGTTAATTCACTTCATATGGGCAGTACAAGTTAAGAAAAGTATCGACGGAGGTGTCGGATGTTCCATGCCCTCTGGAACACCTCTCCGTCCACTGTTGACAAAATATAAGCTCCGTTGTGGAGATCTTTATGAATTACATATGGTCCGTCCCAGATGGGGTCCAGTGCCCCGGGGCGCGAAAAGATTCGCCTGAGGACAAGATCTCCTTCTTGTAAGATGCGATGCTTGACTTTGGAGTTGTATAGTGCTGCCACTTTTTGTTTGTGAGCTGCTGCTTTGAGCGCTGCATCGTTTCTCCTTTCCTCAATCAGATCCAAAGACATGAGGAGGAGTTCTTCGTTTTCTTCTGGATTGTAGTGGATCCTACGGTGGGAAGGAACAATAGTCTCAACAGGGAGCATTGCCTCCGATCCGTATGCCAAAGAGAAAGGAGTATGTCCCATTGATGTTCTGAAAGATGTGCGGTAGGCCCAAAGTGCCGTAGGAAGTTCGTCCACCCAAGCGCCTTTTGACTTTTCAAGTTTCTTCTTGATTAGGGTTTTGAGAATTTTGTTGACAGCTTCGACTTGTCCGTTTGCCTGAGGATAAGCTACTGATGAGAAGCTTTTATGAATTCCATGCTCTTGGCACCAGTCGGCGAATTCTTCGCTGTCAAATTGGAGTCCGTTGTCCGATATGATCTTGAGTGGCACTCCGTACCTGCACAGAATATTTTTGATCAAGAAGTTGATAACTTTTGCTGAAGATATTTTATTTAGGGGTTCCGCTTCCACCCATTTGGTGAAATAATCGACTGCCACTATAGCATATTTGGCTCCGCCTCTGCCCGTTGGCAGTTCGCCAATTAAATCAATTCCCCATACAGCAAAGGGCCAAGGGCTGGTCATTTGAGTAATCTCATTTGTGGGTAGTCGAGGAATCTTGGTAAATTTCTGACATCTGTCGCATCTCTTGACGAAGTCTAAGGCGTCTTTGTTTAGTGTGGGCCAGTAATATCCATGTTGGAGTATCTTTTTCGCCAGAGTCTGCCCTCCAGTGTGATCTCCGCAACTTCCTTGATGGATGTTGAATAAGATTTCCTTGGCTTCCCTTCCAGCGACGCATCTGAATAAGGGGCTAGAGAAGCCACACCGATAGAGGATGCCTTCTTGTATTGTGTAGTGGGGAGCTTTCCTCAAAATTCTTCTGACTTCATCACGTTTGTCTGGTAGTGTGCCGTCTTGCAAATATTTCCGGATAGGAGTCATCCAAGTTCCTTCTTCGATTGCAGTTATCAGATTCACTTGTTCGAAACTTGGGGCTGGCTGCCTTGAGATGGCTAGTGCTCCGGAAATGGTGCTATTCTTCATACTAGCTTGCTTTGCTAGTTCATCGGCCTCTTGGTTATCTTCTCGAGGAATGTGTTTGATTAGATAATGATCCAATTGATCGAGCAACAGTTTGGTTTTCTTTAGATATGCTGTGAGTCGTTCTCCTCGTGTCTGGAATTCTCCTAGTACTTGGTTTACGATAAGTTGAGAATCACTATGAAGACATAAAGAATTGACTCCAATTTCTAAGGCAAGCTCCAATCCCGCTATTACTGCCTCATACTCCGCATCGTTGTTAGTGGCCGCGAATTCCAACCTTAATGCATAGTACAGCTTTCTTCCCCTGGGGTGATTATCACAATACCTGCCCCCGAGCCTTGTTCGTTCGATGCTCCATCTACAAAGACGTTCCGCTCGATGTTTTTTGCTATTTCAAACTGATCCTTGCCTTCGTTAGTAGTGAATTCGGCAATGAAATCGGCCATGGCTTGCCCCTTGATAGCGGTGCGAGGATGGTAGGTGACGTCATACTGACTTAGTTCAATGCACCATTTAAGGAGTCGTCCAGAAGTGTCGGGACGATGGAGCACCTGTCTTAGTGGTTGATCGGTTAGAACTCTGATGGAGTGAGATTGGAAGTAGTGTCGCAGTTTTCGTGACACGATCAATAAACAATATGCCAATCTCTCAAGTTTAGGATATCTGGCCTCTGCCTCCGTAAATCTCTTACTTATGAAGTATACCGGGCGTTATGTGCGGTCCTCTTCTCTTACCAGGGCAGCGCTTAGAGCATGAGATGATACAGTGAGGTATAGGTATAGCTCTTCGCCTTCGTTTGGAGTTGAGAGTACTGGTGGTCTCTGAAGGTGTTCGATCAGGTTAAGGAAGGATTTTAAGCATTCATCGGTCCACTCGAACTTTCCTTTGTCTTTCTTGAGAGCTTCGAAGAAATGGACGCACTTGTCAGTTGCTTTGGAAATGAATCTGCTTAGGGCGGCCACCTTTCCGTTTAGGCTCTGCATTTCTTTTCGAGTGGAAGGTATCCTTATTTCTTTTAGAGCCCAGATTTGTTCAGGGTTTGCTTCAATTCCTCTGGCATGGACGATGAATCCTAAGAATTTTCCCGATGACACTCCGAAGGAGCACTTTAGAGGATTCAGCTTCATTCCATATCGGCGAAGTACCTGAAACATCTCGCTCAGGTGGCTTACGTGATCGTCGGCTCTTCTGGACTTTACCAACATGTCATCCACATATACTTCCATAGTTCGTCCTATTAATTCCGCGAACATCTTGTTGACGAGGCGCTGATAGGTAGCTCCGGCATTTTTGAGTCCAAAAGGCATGACTTTGTAACAATATAATCCTTTGGTCAGTGATGAAGCTAGTGTGGTCTTGATCGGGAGCGTGCATGGGAATCTGCTTGTATCCGGAGTATGCATCCATAAAAGATAAAAGTTCATGCCCGGCAGTGCTGTCCACAAGCTGATTGATTCGGGGGAGCGGGAAGCAGTCTTTCGAGCAAGCGTCATTTAAGTTGGAGAAATCAATGCATGTTCGCCACTTCCCATTATCTTTCTTTACTAGTACTGGGTTAGTGATCCATTCTGGGTAGATGGCTTCTCGTATGAAGTCATTAGCAAGTAGGTTCTTTACTTCCTCATCGAGGGCTGCTGATCGTTCTGCTTCCATGCTTCTCTTTTTCTGCTTTATCGGTACCTTGGTGGGATAGACATTCAGCATGTGGCATGCTATGTCTGGGGAGATTCCTATCATATAGGCATGTGTCCACGCAAATACATCTAAGTTGTGGCGGAGAAAGTCAATGAGTTGATCCTTCAATTCTGTTTTTAGCTGAGATCCTATTTTTAACAGTCTACTTGAATCATGTTTGTCTACAGATACGAATTCCATGGCCTCCGCAGGCTCAGCGGTAGCCTCCTCCTCCTTATCCCTGGGGTCTAGTTCATTGAAAGGATCGCTGGTGTATCGAAGAGGAGGAGCTTTCTTTAGTTGCTATGCTTCCAAGCTTTTCATGCAGAGAGTAGTCTCTGCATCTTTCCCTTTATTCTTTCTACGGTTATTGCGAAGTTCAGTTACATAGCAATCTCGAGTGGCGTCTTGATCTCCTTCAACTTCTCCTATTCCGTTATATGTTGGGAATTTCATCTTTAGGCACCACGGGTCTAGGACAATTTGGAAGTCAGACAAGGCTGGTCTTCCCAAGAAGGCGTTGTAGGCCGAGTGGTTTTCTATTAGTACGAACGTTTGTTTTCGCACAACGGAGCGGGGATGACTTCCTATTTCGACAAAGAGGTCAAGTTGCCCGAGGGGCATTTTCGCATCTCCAGTGAAACCGTGCAGGGGTTTGTTGCAGGGAGACACATCCTTCATTGACAGCTTCATTTTGTCGAAAGCATGCTTGAATAGGATATTTACGGAGCTTCCTGTGTCTATTAGAATTCGGAAAACTTTAGCTGGACCGAGCCAGGCAAAGATGACCATGGGATCCATATGCGGATACTGTCTTCCTTCTAAATCACGCCTACTGAATACGATGTCGTCACTCTCTTTCCGTTTCGGGTGGTGTTCTTCCATAATGGAGTTAACATAGCCTTCAGCATTTCTAAGTGACGTGCCGTATCTTTCCATCTCTGCCCAGCTTCTGTCGGCGATGTGTGGTCCTCCCGAGATGGTATGGACCACTATCTTCTCTTGACTAGAGCCACTGGTGTTGCGATTCCCTCCGCCTACTTCTGGGACGGGTCGCATTGAGTTCTCATTGGCAGGAGTTGGAGTCCTGTTCTGACCTTTCACATAGCGTTCCAGCCTTCTTCTTCTGATGTGTTCTTCGATCAAGTCCCGGAGATGGTGGCATTCATTGGTGTCATGTCCGTGGGATTCGTGGAAGCGGCAGAACTTTCCAGACTTGAGTGCGTTATCAGATTCTTTCTTGTGCGGGGGGCGCTTGCATCCGAGTTCGCCCTGAGTGGCTAGAAAGATGCTTTCGATTGTTTCATTCAAAGGAGTGTAGGAGTCAAATCTTGGTCCTGGTCGATATTGGCGTTTTTCAACCTTCCTGCCCCCAGCATTGTCTCTAGATTCATTTCTTCGAGTGTCCTTAGCTGCAGCGGGAACCTTGTCCGAAGTTGTCTTACCTTGTTGCCCTGACTGCCTCTCAGTGGCGGCGTCTTCAAGTCTCATATACTTTCCAGCTTCATGGAAGAAATCAGGTAAAGTAGCTGGTTTTTCCTTAGTTAGTCTTCTAGCGAACTTGGTATCTGGGTGTACACCACTACAGAGGGCCATTAGGGTGAGCTTCTCATCGGCATCTTGGACTGCAGCCGCTGCGGCGTTGAACCGGGTTAGATATTGTTGCAGTGTCTCTCCGGATTTCTGTTTGACATTGGATAGAGAATAAGCATCCTTGGGTTGTTCTACATGGATGCGGAACTGGCTAATGAACCTTTCTTTCAACATCTCCCATGAGCTGATAGATCCTTGGGGTAGATGGCAGAACCAGGAGGTAGCTAGATCTGCTAGGAATAGCGGAAAGCATTTACACAGCACCCCTTCTGTTGCTCCGCTCATGAGCATATGCTGGGTGTATCTTTGTAAGTGTACGATGGGGTCGGAAGTTCCCTTGTAAGGTTCCATGGTTGGCATTTTCCATTCCCGGGGGGTGATGGCAGTTTCGATATTGCGGGTGAAGGGGCTGGTGACCCTAGCGCCTATTCCTCGGTCCCTTTGCTTCCGTTGGACGCATTCTCTGAATAATCGTGCCATTCTTTCATCAGAATTTGGAGCGGATAGAAATGAACTTGGTTCTTCCCTGCGGGATCGATCTCGTCCAGATGACCTGTAGGGATGGTATAGTCTATCACTTCTGACGTTATCCAGTAGTTGCCTCTGGCTGTTCGGATGCATGCTAGGACCAGCTACAGTTGCCCCGTGCCTTGATCTTCCCCTGTGGGGTTCTATTTCGAGCATTTCCATGGGGTCAACTTCGGGCTGGGTTCTAGCTCGGCTCCGTTCAGCGGGGTTTCTATGATTAGGTGGCATGACTGGCTCAGCTACATCCGACCCTCGCCTGGCGCCTCCCCCACTGTGTTCGGTTCCAAGCGCTTCCTCGAGTCGGAGTTTGGGATGAGTCCGGGCGCGGCCCCTATCATTGTTGTTCCTGTTGATGGCTTCCTCGAAGAGGGAAGACCTTTGTTGTCTCCGAGATCCTCCAGATTGAGATTCATCCCATGATTCAGTGTTGCGGTTGGATTCTTCGACATCCCTCAAGCGTGACATGAGTTGGTTCACCAAAGCTTCTTGTTGGGATGCGAAGCGGTTAGTCACTTCCACCACAACTCTGTCTAGGTCTGCTCTAGTGATTACTGCCGGTTGTTCCGCGGCAGGGGCTGTTGGAATTGCCTGATCTACATGTGGCACTGCTGCTGTAGTGGGATGGTTCTCTTGATCTGGATCCACTGGATTTGGAGCGCTGCTAGTTGCAACGTTCTTTCCCTTGTTGGCGTCTTTTCTTGGCCTGGAAGTCATGTTTCCTAGGCAATGAAGGGTGCTATTGGGAAAGAAGGTTGAATGAGGGAAGCTGAAGCTTCGAGTTCGAAGCTCTCAGTGAAAGCACCAAAAATGTTTGCGCAAAAAATGGGCAAACACCTCCAAGTCGTGTGATTTAGTCGATTTTATGTGATTCTTAATGATTCAGATGAGTTATGTGAATATGAAAAAAGCAGGGGCTGAAATGTAAAAGACACACAGATTTATAGTGGTTCGGCCAGAACGTGCCTACGTCCACTTTATATGTTATTATCTTCTTTGTTTCAGATTACAAGTACAATGCTTTGTGTACAAGTATATGAAATTGTTTGAGAGTTCCTTCCAGGCTTGAGCTCTCAAACTTGTCTGCCATTGTTGTACCTCTGCCCCTCTATTTATAGAGTGAGGCAGGGGGCAGGGGTCTTGGATGTATATAGCTGCTGGTGGGCCCGGGCTGAAGCAATCTGGACTGGCAATTCTGGTTCGGCGAGCCTCCATTCGGTATGGAGCTTGGATCGGTGATGGAGCGGGATGGAGGTTCATTCAGTGGTGAGGTATGTGGTTGGCTCGGTGGTGTTGGTCCGGCCATGAATGGTCCGGTGATGGTGGTCCGGTTGTAGCTTGGGAGATGGTTCGGTAGTGGGGTATTGGAGAGGTGAAGTATGGTGGACCGGTATGGCTGGTCCGGCTACCGAACGAGATATGCCGAATGGAAATGCAGTATGTCTTGCCTTTGCCGAATGGACCATTGGTTGGGCTTTGCCGAATGGAGATTGCCATGCTCTGCCGAATGAGGCTCTATTTGCGAACGTCGAGTGAACCTTGGCTTTGCTGAATGAAGTGTAGGATGCAAACACGAGCGAGACTGACGCTTCTTGGTCTTGAGATTTTCTGGGTGAGAATTCGCCCAACACCATCCTAGTCTGAGAGTGAGAAATTTTAAAACTCGAGCTCGTTTAACTATCATTTGCTCAATGAATAATTGTGTTGTTTATAGCTCTTTCTAGGAAATTGCGGGCATGCAATTTTTGTGGAGGGGAGTCTGTAACAACCCTAGTTTTAGTAATCACCTGTAAATATTAAATTATAATGATAGTTATAATTTAATATTGATAATTAATAATAAATTAGAAATTTATATTGTTTATTTGGAATAAACAATAAATTTTGGGAATAAATGAGAAAATAAAGTTTTGGGAACTTTATTATAATAGTTTGAATTAATAATAATTGGAAGATGATTTTTATTTGGTGATAGTGCAATAATTTTATCAACTATTGTCATTTGCTTCTTTTAATAATTTTTTTTTAGAAAAAAGTGATTAATTTTTAAAAGCGAGTTATATTTAATAAAAAGCTGAAATTGGGTTTAAAAATATTTTTTGATTATGAATTGGAGTTTAAAGTGGTTTGTTATATTTTCCAAGTAAGAAAACAATTTTTTTTTTGAATTTTAGAAGTTAAAAATGTGAACTTTTTCCTTTATTGGTTAAATTAGTGTATTTTCGAAAATTAAGGGGTTCTCATAATAAAAATACTTTAAAAATAAAAATAAATATTTTTATATGATGGAAAATATTTTATTGCATATGTTTGTAAGTTTACAAATTTTTATTTATGTGTAAATTAAAAGAAAATGGCTTTGTTCTTTTATATAATGTAAATATGAAGCCTTTTGATTTATGTGTTGAATAAATAACCTTAGCCTTCTTATTTTCTTTTGATTAATGGGTCTTAGCCCATTGGTATCTTGCCTAACCTGTTAGTAAACCAGAAAAGAGAAAGAAATGAAGTACGTACATTCATTCTCCTTCAAATTTCCTGAAGCTTCAAAACTTAAGAAACCCATTTCCTCTTATAAACCCTAGCCAAATATCATCAAATTAAACTCAAACCTAGTGTTTTAAAAATTAGTTTGAAGCTAATTATACAGGTAATCAAAATCTGAAACCTAATATTTAATCAAAAATTCAAATTTGTGAATGATTGTTTGTTAACTGCTTTCTCTGTCTTGCATGCTCCTGTTTCATAGTTTTGTAGGTTGTAGAAGCTCAAATTCAACCCAAAACTCTTCCTATCAATGAATAATCCAGGTTGTTGTTTTGATATAGCAAGGTAAGTTGAATAACTCATAAATTCGACTAATTCAAATTGCAAATAGCTTGAATCTATACAAAAAGTTTTTGTCTGTAATTGTTTTCTGCAGTTATTATTTCTCTGTGAAAATCAGTTCTGGATTGCACTTTTGAATGTTTATATCTTTTGATTTCGGCAATGAAATGCTACCGGATTTTTTCTGATGATACTTCATGTGTTGTATTTGAATGCTGCAAAATTTCATCAACTGTAGAGTTCGTTTACTATGTGAAATATCACCTCGAAATTCAAATCGCAACTGTTGGAAACGAACTGGAAAAGTTTGTAGCCAAGGTCGACCAACTAGTGGACCTACTGGTCGACACCCTAACTACATAGGTCGACCTGTGGTGCTTAAAGGTCGACCTATGGTTCAGTGATGTTTTTGGATTGAGATTGATGGCCATGATGCCTATCAATAGGCTAGCTAAATTTTGAGTATTTGAAATTTTAATTGATTTTGAGTTGAATTTGAATTAATTCAAGTTATCGGGTTCGAGCTATATTCCTTGTTTTCGAGCATAGTTTTCCCCAAACCTTTTTGAAATAATTTTTGAAATAAATTAATATTTCAAAATAAATATTATATAATATTTTAAAGTATTTTCAAATATAAAATCTATTTTATTTTCTATAATAAGGGAATTTCTAAATACAGTTTTCAAAAATTGATTTCGTAAAATGGTTTTAAAGCTTTTTTTCTAAAGTAAAATATTTTAAATATTAAATGCACATTTTTGCACAATTCGAACACATGAGAAAGATTATTAAACGATCTAATAAAGCACATGATTTGGGATATGTGCGTTTATTGTTTCAGTTAATTCCGAACTTGTACAATCGTAGCTATTTGAGGTTATCGATTCTGAGTTGTTTTGCCATTTTATGGCGCATTTGTTTTAGAATTCAGATTTTTAGGAATTATCTAGAATGGCCAATATTTGGCGAGTTTTATGGTTTGAGATCTCCTATTCTAGGAGTTATGGTCGATGAAAGCCATCACGATGTTTTTATACTTGCCGATGATATGAGGCAAGTTTTGAGTTTGTGATTTCCTATTTCGAGACTTTATGCTACAAATGGGTTGTTGGGCCCTTTCTCTTTTTACCGCTGTCGGGCTATTATTGGGCTGTTGGGTCCATACTTTATTTATAGCTGTTGGGCTTTTTGTTTGGGCCGTTAGGTCCTATTTCTGAGATTGAGATTATACTCTCCTTTTTGAGATATCTGAGTTTTCCATTTTGGCATATTTAATGTTTGAGGTTTCTCCATTTTGAGATTTATCATTTGAGTTTTCTTCTATTTAAGAGATAAGGTTAGAAAAACCCTTATAGCTAATTTTGCCCATCGTCGATGATATGAGGAGACTATTATACTTGATGATTTATTTGAGTTACTTCTTTAGAGGTTCTTTATGATAAAGTAATATTTATTCATTTAAGATATGGATACGCTTTGCTATTATCTCTTCTCAGCCGAGAAGAATTATCACCTTATATTATATGCTTCATATTATCGTCTATTCTTATTAACTGATTGTTTTAGCTAGACTGACCTGTGTATTTTGTACTCGGGTTTGACCGAGTTGTTTCAGGTTAGCTATCGGTTTGGGTCTTAGCTTTGACGCATCTGCTTGAATATCAGCCTAGCACTTTTGCGTTGTTTATATTTCGCTCCTCTTAACTCTTATATGTATATTGAGTAGGTTTAGATAGTGTGGTCTCTGAACCACTTTTGTGTATCATTTTGTATTGTACGGGGATTGTATCGGTGTATATGTATTTATATTTAGGATGTTTACTGTTCTGTGATGTGATATGCATTCTGTTATTGTATTTTGTGCTGATAGATCTATTAGCCACCTATAGTTTTGTATTAAGCATTTATTGCATATGTCGATCCACGAGAGGTAGAAAAAATATAGAGCATTCATCGACGTATTAAGTAGATGTTTAAGAAAGGATTATAGATGGTTGCTCCTAACCAGCCCTATTCTCCGCATTAGAAGACAGAATTACCTGGCAATTCTCATTTTTAATATGGGTCTCGGGGTGGGGCATTACAGGGATGAGCATATCCTAATTGGGAATGATCCACTTAGCCTTGCCCCATCTAACCTATTTCATTTATTTACGGTTGATGAGGCCTGAGGTAACGAATACCTTTCACATATCACATATCACATATCACATCATTTTGAATGCCACATTGCCATTTCCATTGACTATTAATTGCCTTCCATAAAAATGCAACCCTTGAGCTCGTATGTCTCAAGGATGGTGTTAAGCTAAGAGAAGTTCCCTTCTCCGCCGCCACTGATGTATGTTTGTAAAAACCAATGTACGTAATCTTAGAAATGCGATATCAAACACTCTTCCATACAAGTTGTCCAGGAACTGGACAAATCGAAGGTACTTTCCTACCACGTCCTGTTAGGAAATCCATAGGATTAGTAGCGAATATCCTTGCAATGGATATTTCATAACGAAAAGACTACTACTACTACTATATGTATATCAGGATTTTAACCCCAAATGGTCAATAAGCAGTCCTCCACTATGAAAATCCTAAATATAAATATCTTCAATAACCTGCACAATCGAACGCATACAAGTTGGTCCGAAGTGGTTTTTAGATAAATCTGAACCTGGTCTCTTCACACCAACAATGCAAATGCGTTTCTCAACCTCACACAGAAACTAAGTCTCATAGACTAATCACGTATCCAACCTTCAACTTGCTATCCTTCGGTCAAGAAGGAAGCTCGATAGATTGGAGTAATCACTCCGCACTACACGAATCAATATTCTCAACACAAACGATAATCAAGCCTACTCAGTCAATTACGTACTAAGTGTACAACTAATTAGTTCCCACATCAAGTCGAGGAACTAAAATGGCCAAATTTGATAGTCGGTTATTTTATTATCAAAGAAAACAACAATTATCTAGCATCATAAGCAATCATTACACCCTTTTAATTAACCTTTTATTGATTAAATCACTTTTACAAATTATTTACTTCAAATTATCTTTAAAAAGAAGATATATTCTTAAAACCATTTCATTATTTGGAAACATTTCCATATACTTACTTTAGTTTATAAGTGAATTCACAATTTACTCTATTTTCAATCCATTCAAACTTCATTTCAAAATATCACTTCCCAAAATATTCATTTTATTTAAAGTATTATTCACTGTCCAAAATCATGAATATAATTCTCTTACCAAATACATTATTATTGCACATTTAATTTAAAAGGATTATTCACTGTCCAAAATCGTGAGTATAATTCTTTTACCAAATTCATTATTATTTCACATTTAATTAAAAAGGATTATTCACTCTCCAAAATCGTGATTATAATTCTTTTTACGAACTTTCATATTTAACTTATCAGAATACGTTGATTTTGGATTATATAAAAAATGTTTATAAATTCCATTTATATTTTATTTACTTTCATATATAAAATTCTTTACTAACAAATTCCATTTATATCTCATTAATATATCAAAATCCAATTATAAGTTAATTTATTTATAAATCTCTTATTTATAAATTCATTCTTTTCATAACTTCATAAACTTATAAATCTTATTTACTTATAAGATTCAATTATATCTTCATTTTATGCACTTATAAAAACTTGTTTATAATCCCATTTGTTTTATTCATAAAATATCAATTTTATAAATCTTATAAATAAACCATTTATAATAAATTCAAATTTATCATTCAACTTATTTTACCAAATTGTTAACTACATATTTCAAAAATCATATTTTGATTCCATTTAAATAAACTTCTTCTTTTAATAATTTATAACTCATTATTAAAATATATATAACTTCAAAAATCACTTGAACAACCATTTTAATTTGAACTCGTCATTTTAATATTTTTAAAATTCGAAAATATATCCCAATGCTGCAACAACACTAAATAAGGTGATTCACATCAATCATATTAATCATGGGATCCAAATCAACATATATCACATGATAATAGCATATATAACAATATGTGTAAATAAAAATCAACGCTGGTGAGGAGTCCAATTAGATTCCTCCAATCTATCACCTGTAGCAAATATACATATGAGAAATTGTGTACAATGTCCACTTCGAGGCAGACGCTTGTACAAAAGGTCATCCGCTCATACACAGGAACATATAGGGTTTCATTTGCTAAAATATGCGGGAATATATCCAAACACCAATATATATATAACATCATATATCACCCGAACAATCATCAATCAGCATAAAATAAATTAATTCTCAATTATATCAAAATATAAGCGAGTCCAAAAGAGTGCGTTGTACTCACTTTGGTCCAAATAGGCGTTGTAGTGTTTTATTCCAAATAAAATTAAATGGACGTTTAATTCTACCCAAAATTTCTAGTAGCTCGAAAGTAATCTAATCCAGCTCCATCACGTAGTGTTTGCGAATATGAACCCAACGCAATTCGTTTCGTCAAATTTCGACCTCGTATGATAATGTTATAGCATTTAGAAGGTTATACGATTAATCATATAATCAATTTACTTTTTATTTTTAAACTTTCATTGCATCCAGGCCGTTGATTTCAAGAAAGTAGATCTTGGCTGCAAATTTATTTTCTTCCCCACGCGTTTGAAACTGTAGGTTGAACCAAAACCCATAAGCATGTTCGAAATTTTGATGGTCGCTCCCTCTACGTGACGCCTGCAGATGATCGGAGACCACCGTTTCGAAGACCTAACCGAGATCTACCACCGACCATGATCCCATGTAGCTCGGCCACCCCCATCGACTAGAAATTACCTCCAAACGTGATGCCTTCTCGAACCATTTACGATCAAACGTGGCCACGATAGTCGATCATAGCCGTTGAATTCGTAGGTCTCGTCGCCCTCTTCGATATTCGTTTAGAAAGTTTTGGCTAATTCTCGGTGGATTGAGAGGAAACTAGGGAAGAAAATCGAAAATTTCTAGCCTTTGAAAATGGGGGTGGCGACGGCTCCAATTAGGGTTAGGGTTTTGATAATGAATGTAGTTTGGAGTCCTTATATAGGCAATTAAAAATCGCTATTCATCCGAAAATATTTCGAACTTCGAACGAAGCATGCCGCCAGGCATTTATAATGTTTTACCCATACTCTGAACACAATGGAATATATATTAGGAGCCAATTCCATCATATTTGGAAGATAAGTTTTCGAATCGAATTATTTAAATTAAAATTTACGTAAATAAATTTCTATGCGTTTTAGCTTCCGTAAACCAAACCATAAGTCCGATTGACGCGAAATTTGAAATTATACAATAATATGAAATTATGGATCCAATGAAATTGGTTTCGTCGATATCTGAGACAGTGTCAAAAATGACTATTTTTACATGTTAATTAAATATTAAAATTTCCAATTTCTATTTATTCACTTTTAAATTAATATTAAAAGTTTACTAACATCATTCTAATTCAAATAGAATTTAATTCAACTTAGTAAATCATTTTCATTCAAAATTCAGTTATTTCCATAATTTCAAATATTAAATTAACAATTTAATTATCCGTACAAATCAAGATGTTTGAAATATAAGTTATTCATCTTATAATATTAACTCATGAATATTTAAAATCAATTAAACATCCCAATTTCGAATGACTGAAATTCTGAGTCGTTGCATTCTCCCTACTTAAAAGTATTTCGTCCTCGAAATTACCGATTAAGAAAAATCCATAAAATCCATTAGCCTTTCAAAACAATTCGTTAAGTTGGATTACCAAGTCACTTAAGTGTTGTAACGACCCAGAATTTCTATAATTAAAATTCGTATATTTAATTGATTTTGAATATTAATAAGTGAAATTTATAAGTCGAATAAATTTTATTTCGAATAATTGGATTTAATTGGATAATTAAATCAATAATTTAATAGTTGAAATTACACAAATAATTGAAAATTGGGTTTAATATGATTGAAAATGATTTATAAAATTTTAATAAATCATATTGGAGTTAGAATGATGTTATAGAACTTTTAAAATCGAATTAAAAGTTAATTTGTGAAAATTGAATATTTTAATATTCAATTGACGAGTTAAAATAGCCATTTTTCAAACTGTCTCGGATTTCGACGAAATTAGTTTCATCGGATCCGTAATGTGATATTATTGTATGGTTTCAAATTTCGTGTCAATCGGATTTACCATTTGTCCGGGGCAAGCCAAAACGCATAGAAATTAGTTTAAATCGATTTAATTTGAATTTGATCGTTTATTGCCGTAACAAGCACAGATGATCGAACTAGCCTTCGAAACACATTCCATTGTGTTCGGAACGTGGGGTAAACCTTCGAAACGTCAACCGGCACGCTTCGTTTGGAGTTCGGAAAATTTCGATGAATAGTAATTTGGGCAATTTTCTATAAAAGGCCTTCACGTCTTCAATTTGCAACAACATCAAAACCTAACCCTAAATTTGCTTCAGCCGCCTCCTAAAAACATCAATGGCCGAAATAACATCTTCTTCTTCCTCAATTATCTCTTTATCCATCAACATTTACAACAAACTTCCAACATGAAAGTCGTAGAGGGTGGTGAGATCTTGCTATCCAACGGTTAAGATCGTGAATGGAGCAAAGAATCGACGACAATTGGAGCTGGAAGGTGCCACGGTCGGCATGAGTTTCGAGGAAAAATAGGAGGCCGATTTCCACTATCTTGCAGCTGAAGGTAGCATTCGTCATGAGCTTCAAAACCATGGTCGTTGATCGGCCTGAAGTTGATCGTGGTGGTCACAATATTTAACCCTAGGAGGCGGCCATATGGGTTTCAACGTGTATTACCTGTAGAACGTGAGAGAGGAGAGGGAAAGGAAGGATGCAGCCCTGATGCAAGATGGAGAGAATGGACGGCCCAGATTAGTTAGGTTTAAAAATTAAAATAAATTTGTTAATTTATGTATATAATAAATCGTGTAAACTTTAAAATATTGTATCTCTTTCATACGAGGTCCGTTTTGGACGAAACGAATTGCATTGCAATCGACTTGTCGAGCACTACACAATGGAACTAGATTGGAGTCATTTGGAGCTAGTGAAAATTTCGAGTAAAATTAAACGCACGTTTAATTTTATTCGAAATAAAACGCGAAAACTGAATTGGAAGCAAGGTGAGAACTTCTCACTCAATCGAATCGGTTTCGATTTTAATTTTAAATAGTTATATTTAAAATTCTTGATTGTATGTTTGAATGATGATTGTTATCTACTGGTTGTTAAAATAGACATTATACGCCGTTAGTAAACGGAGGTTATTTATTAAAAACATATACGGCGAATATTTCACAGTACAGTGAAATTGGTATTATTTATATACTTGGAGTTGATTTCCCGCATTATATAGCGGACGAGACCCTATTGCGCCGTATAATAGCGGATAATATTTTAAATCCTATATACCGCGATATTTCGTTTGGAAACGGAATTGGTATTGTGCTAATGTTTGTGGATGTAGGGAAACGGGTTGGAGGGATCCAACTGGATTCCTCAACAGTATTTATTTGATTATAGATATTTTGATATTTGTTGATTATCATATACAGATATATGATGTCGTTGTTGTCGTGATTGACTATTTGGTGTGTAGCATCATTGGGCCAATTTTGGAATTTTAAAAGGATTTTAAAGTGATTTTTTGAAAGTATACGTTTTATAAAATATTTTTGGAAATTTGATTATTTTATAAATCAAAATGATGAAATTATAAAAAAGTTTAAAGACGTTTTAAAATAATAATATAAATTGATTTATATAAATGATTTATAAAATTGATATTTATAAATTAAAATATTAGAATTATAAAACGAGTTTTTATAAATGTTAGGATGAAGTGTAAACGGATTTCATAAGTGAATGAAATTATAGAATTATAAATGGTGAAGTTATAGATGGAATTTATAAGTAGTAAGATTTAAAAATTTTGTAAAGTTATTAAGAGAATAGATTTGGGTAAATAAATGAATCTTATAAGTTATAAGATTTATAATTTGGGAAGTTTAAAAGAACGATTTTGTAAACAAATAAATTATAAGTATTTAACTTATAATATGGACTTTTGGTATATAATTGGGTTATAAATTGAATAGGTTAATAAAGGAGATTTATAAATTGAAGTTGTTATAAAATAAATAGAATTAGAATTTATAAACATTGTTTTATAAATCCAAATCAATTGAATTTGATAAAGTAAATGTAGAAATTATTAAAGGAGTTATATCCACGAATTTGGGACAATGGATAATCCTTTAAAAAAAATGTATAGAAATGATGAAATTGGTTAACGAAATATATTCACGCTTTTGGATAGTGAACGATATGTTAAAGAAAATGTTTTGGAGGTGATATTTTAAATAGAATTAAAACGATTTAACGATGTTTTAAAATGTGTTAAGGTTCGAAAACATAGGTTTCAACATTCATTGTTGAAATAGACGTTTTCGAGAAATAGAAGGAAATGGTGGACTATAACACTGTTGTTATAGTAAATGATTTCCGAAAGGAAATGTTTTATATAGTATTGGGATTTATATATCTATCTTAACTTCGAATCCCTATACTAATGATTTTGAGTTGTCGTAACGATGTTTTACGTAACATTCGTTTTGACTCAAATAAATGTGTTTAAAAGAACACTTTCCTTAAAAAATAAAATATATACTTAATTGTGATTTAAGTAAATTGAATATTTTCCAAGGGTTGAAAATAAATAGATTTGTGAACTACTTATTATTAATAAGTATGGAAATGCTTTTCCAATATGAAATGAAACATTTTTGAAAATTTATCTTTTAAAAGATGAATTGAAAATGAATATTAGAAATCGATTTGAAAATCGTATATTCATAGATATTTTGGAAATGTAAATTCACTATGGAATTTATAAAAGAAAGGGGAATTTGTTTAAAAATTAATATTGATTTATTTTTGAAGTATTGAAATTATATATCTTGTAAAAATATTTTTGGAAAAAAAATAATTTGGAAAATAATTTGGAATCTGGTGATGTTGTGCATATCCATTGATAGTTCAATAACCGACTATCAATATTTACCTTTGAATGGGTATTTGTTGTGATTTGCTTGAATTTGAATGCCACACTTATTTTTGAATAAGCGCTCACTATTCGGGTTAGCCGGGAAAGGACCTTGGGGTCGTATAACCCATTCCGAATATGTGATACGTCGTTATGGATTGCATTTGAAGACCGGTGTTGAAGACCGGATATTTTTGAAAACGGAAGGATTACCGTCGAATGTCTCTGCACCGAATGGCCCCGGTATAGAGATTCCATATGTGATGGGAAGTCCGGACGTGACTAGTGAATATCCGGATTGCAAGGACTTCTTTGTAAGTGCCTTCGGTTTCGTTCGATCCCGAAACGGACTTGTATGGATGTGTGTCTGACGTTACAATTTGAGATGTAAAGCTGGTTTCTATCAAATATATTTCGTTGGTGGCGGAGAATTTATTCTCTTAGCTTAACGCCCTTAGAGGTTATGTAGTTGATGGTTACTAGTGATACATTCCCAAATTGGTAATGTGGCATACGAAGTGCTGTTGAGCATTTGATGATCAAAGCACAGCTTTTGTATAAAGCGTAGCTTTGTGGACGAGACTGCGTCGGACCTCAGACCCCGAAAATGGTCAAAACAGGAAGGATGCGGGGGTAGCGCCCTTTTGTGTATGTCATTCCTTCTGGATAGAGGTGGTATCATGGTATGGAGCCCAGATACTTAACCTATGTTGTTGCTGCAAATTTATTACTTTGTGGTTGTTGGAAATCGATGATCCTCGGATATAGATCGGTTACGATCGGGGGACGGCATATTCAAGTCAGTGGTTACCCAGTTTGAAGGGTAACCTGGCCTTGTGTTGGCAGAGATCCGGTTAGGTTCTCGGGATGTCATTCCAGAGGCGTTTCCATGTGGCAATGGGAAGTTCCTTGGCCTGACCATTTGTTTGAAATCCAAAGAAACATTACGAACCTTGTACGGTTTTAGTTGTAGAACCTGCCATTTAATATGGTAGCTATAGTAGGCATAATATAATGGTACCTATGCTGGCGAAGATTTATATTCTACTTTTGAAATGTTTTCTACACTATGCACTAATAATAATATCAAAATAATTTGATTTTGCATAGTAAGCATCTTTGACTATCATAAGGAGAAATCTCCCCCAAGTCTGCGTTTGCATTGTGTGTATGCCGGGAGGCCTTATGGTAGTTTCATTTTTAAAAGCATTTCGAATTGACTTTGAAAATATTCCTCTGTTTTGTTTAAAAAAAATAAACTGTTTAAGTTCTCACACCAGTCCCATGAATGACTCGGAGTTTATTGTTTTCTTCCTAAACTCTGGGTGCCCACCAATTTCCACACGGGCAGTCTAGAGTCAGGTTATCAGGATATTCTGGAATTCGGGAGTTGCTGGAGGCAAGCTGGATGGCATGGCGTATTCACTAGTATATAGTATTTCTTTTCCGCTGTTAGTAGTTGTTTGTTGTTGTAAACTCTGATAATATAATGTAATGTGATGTAATGTAATAACGGATATAGTTCTTTGTTTAAAGATTATTCATTTATTTATTATATGTTGTTCCGCTGCGATTGTGAGATTCTGATATTGTTCTGTTGTTTTCTTTCTGTTCTGTTCTATCTTTTCTTACTTCTTCTATCTTTTTCTTCTTCTTTAACCATAATGTTTCATATTTCTCTTCATCTTGAGTTAATCAATGGATATTAGTGTCTATTCAAGGAGTACGGATTTACGGTCCCTTACATCTGGTATTAGAGCATATGGTTAAGCGACAACCATGGCTTTGTTGGGTATTACTCATTAGAGATAGAGTCAGTAGTACTCTAGAATGAGTTTGAGTGTAATAATAGATATGAGTGCGTATTTGTTAGTGAATATAAATTATTTTATATTGTGATGATCGGTTTGTTGAGTGGTATACGGATTCTGGTTAATACGAGAAATCAACGTTGTTGATAGGGATCCCTAAACACTTGTACAGAACAATTCGACACGATATTGTTTCAAATTGGGTAAATGAAATAATTTTACCTTGATTATATTTTATATATAAAGGAATAATTTTTTAGAATTATTAAAGTGTATATAAGTTGATTGTTTGGTTGTCGAAAATGTAAGAATATATATATATATATATATATATAAGTTAATTAAAAGTTGTTTGAATAATCTAAATAAAAGAATAATTGTATAAGCGAATGAATTATAAGTATGAAATTATAATTAATGTGATTTACGATTATGAAATAAACTTATATATATAAGAAGTGAAACTATATGAATATATTTATGAATATGAGTTGTAAATAAAAATGAGTTTGAATAAGTGATGAAATTTGACTTTGGTAAAGGTTAAATAAAAATTTACTTTAGAATTGGGAATCTAAATTGGATTTATAAGTGGGAATTTAAGTTAAGTAAAACCAAGTGATGTTTATAAAATGGAATATAACTTAAGTGATGTTGAATTAAGTTGATTTTGGTATCGAAGTAAATTAATAAAGTTAAGTGATAAATGTGAACTTGAGTTATGTAATGAAATTCAACTTTTGTGGTTAAATGAAATAGCAATTGAATTAATAAATGGATTGAATGTTAATCAATTAAATGTAAATAATTGATATGAAATAATGAATGTAAGTGTTAATTCATTAAAATCTAATGTTATTGAAAAAAATTGGATAATTGAATGAAAATCAATTTAATTAAACCAATTGAAAGTAAAGGTGTTAAACCAAATTGAATGAATATAAGCAAAGGAATTTGGTTGTAATTAATATACATTGGTTGTTATATGATAGTTAGTTGATTGTATATAATTCATTAAGTGTTAATGAAATTGAGTTAATGAAATTGAAAGCTAAAGTAATTGAAATCAAATTGGAAGTTAAGTGAATCTTAAATAGAATTGAATTTGATTTGGAAGTGAACCAACTTGAATCTGAATTAGTGAATATAAACTAATTGAAAATGAATGTTAGTAAAAACATCCACTATTAATGAATCAAATGTGATTAAATTCAAAACCCATTTCATTGAATATTAATGAGAATATGAATGAATATTTATTGGTTATGGATGTTAGTTGAATGCTAGTTGGATGATTGTTGGTTGATGGTTGAATATATTGCTTTTACTGCATTTGCTATGTTGGCATATATAGTTATTATGTTGCTATATGTTTTATATCGATACTATTGTATATATACATGTTTCTCATCTGTTTGTTGAGTGTTTAGTAGGTGCGGATCGCGTTTGCTTCGCATTTGGAGCTCGCTTTCGCGCTATATTAGCCATATATGCTCGCTAATAATATATAAGGTACATATCTCGGATTAAATATCGTATTTTTACACTTTTTTCCCCGTAGGATGCCTCATCACTTGATGAGATGTATATTTGTGATATATATACTGTCATTATTTTTTCGGATCGAGCCGCGCAAAGGAGAGTGGCGAATTTTTACGAAAATTTAAGCCGTTAGAAAAAATTTGGGGATTCTGGGAAAGTTTGTGAAAACTATAACTTTTATTTGGAGTTGAAAGTTAAACAATAGTAGTTGTTTTTGAAAAGATAACTATGTATGATTTGAAAACTTAGTAAAGTTATTATAAGAAGTTTAACTATGAATTTTGAGAAAGTTAAACACTTAAGAGATTTGTAAAAATCTAAATTGAACAGTTTGTTTTGGAAAAGTTAATGGATTCTGTAACTTTTTCTTACTTGGTAATTTGGAGGACGAAATTCTTTTAAGGGGGAGTTTGTAACGACGCAGAATTTCTATTAATTAAAATTCGTATATTTAATTGATTTTAAATATTAATAAGTGAAATTTATAAGTCGAATAAATTTTATTTCGAATAATTGGATTTAATTGGATAATTAAATCAATAATTTAATAGTTGAAATTACAAAAATAATTGAAAATTGGGTTTAATATGATTGAAAATGATTTGTAAAATTTTAATAAATCATATTGGAGTTAGAATGATGTTATAGAACTTATAAAATCGAATTAAAAGTTAGTTTGTGAAAATTGAATATTTTAATATTCAATTGACGAGTTAAAATAGCCATTTTTCAAACAGTCTCGGATTTCGACGAAACTAGTTTCATCGGATCCGTAATGTGATATTATTATATGGTTTCAAATTTCGTGTCAATCGGATTTACCATTTGTCTGGGGCAAGCCAAAACGCATAGAAATTAGTCTAAATCGATTTAATTTGAATTTGATCGTTTATTGCCGTAACATTCGTATTGACTCAAATAAATGTGTTTAAAGAACACTTTCCTTAAAAAATAAAATATATACTTAATTGTGATTTAAGTATATTGAATATTTTCTAAGTGTTGAAAATAAACAGATTTGTGAACTACTTATTAATAATAAGTATAGAAATGCTTTTCCAATATGAAATGAAACTTTATGAGAATTTATCTTTTAAAAGATGAATTGAAAATGAATATTAGAAATCGATTTGAAAATCGTATATTCATAGATATTTTGGAAATGTAAATTCACTATGGAATTTATAAAAGAAAGGGGAATTTGTTTAAAAATAAATATTGATTTATTTTTGAAGTATTGAAATTATATATGTTGTAAAGATATTTTTGGGAAAAAAATAATTTGGAATCTGGTGATGTTGTGCATAACCATTGACAGTTCAATAACCGACTATCAATATTTACTTTTGAATGGGTATTTGTTGTGATTTGCTTGAATTTGAATGCCACACTTATTTTTGAATAAGCGCTCACTATTCGGGTTACCCGGGAAAGCACCTTGGGGTCGTATAACCCATTCCAAATATGTGATACGTCGTTATGGATTGCATTTGAAGACCGGTGTTGAAGACCGGATATTTTTGAAAACGGAAGGATTACCGTCGAATGTCTCTGCACCGAATGGCCCCGGTATAGAGATTCCATATGTGATGGGAAGTCCGGACGTGATTAGTGAATATCTGGATTGCAAGGACTTCTTTGTAAGTGCCTTCGGTTTCGTTCGATCCCAGAATGGACTTATATGGATGCGTGTCTGACGTTACAATTTGAGATGTAAAGCTGGTTTCTATCAAATATATTTCCGTTGGTGGCGGAGAATTTATTCTCTTAGCTTAACACCCTTAGAGGTTATGTAGTTGATGGTTACTAGTGATACATTCCCAAATTGGTAATGTGGCATACGAAGTGCTGTTGAGCATTTGATGATCAAAGCACAGCTTTTGTATAAAGCGTAGCTTTGTGGACGAGAACGCATCGGACCTCACACCCCGGAAATGGTCAAAACAGGAAGGATGCAGCAAGGTTATCGGGGGTAGCGCCCTTTAGTGTATGTCATTCCTTCTGGATAGAGGTGGTATCGTGGTATCGAGCCCAGATACTTAACCTATGTTGTTGCTGCAAATTTATTACTTTGTGCCTGTAGGAAATCGGGGATCCTCGGATATAGATCGGTTACAATCGGGGGATGGCATATTTCTGTCAGTAGTTACCCAGTTTGAAGGGTAACCCGGCCTTGTGTTGGCAGAGATCCGGTTAGGTTCTCGGGACGTCATTCCAGAGGCGTTTCTGTAACAACCCGCATATTTGGACCATTTAAATTGACAATAATCCTCACATGTCAACTTAAATAATACAAAACACGAATCATTATGGGATTATAAATACATAAATGTAAATGAGAATCAATACAACATCATAGTCACAGAACAGTCACAGAATAATGCAGCGGAAAATACATCGTCATAATAGCAGTTCATGAAGCTACTACATAAAGTACAACAATGTCTAAACAAAAGGTGACTGAAAGGAAATAAACGTCCAACAAACACTGACATCAAAATAGACTGATAAAGATAAATGGTAAGTCTTCAACATCTTCAACCAACCTTGATCAGCAAACAGGATAGCTTCAGACTGACCCGAGCATATACAAAAAGAAACACTCTAGTCAGGACTCAAAATCTTATACAGGATAATCAAGTGTAGGGAATAAAGTTCATAACTCAAAAATGAATAAAACATCTCCAAGGATCCGATAAACTATCTATATATACAATAGAATACGATATGTAGATAATGCCTAATCAGTAAAGTACGATATTAAAATAGCGTTAAGGCGTTACCATAATTCCCCTTAACACATTTTATAACGCCATAGTCTATACAGCACCGTAAACCCCACCGTAAACTAGTGGTTATCAGAGGGTACCCCATAGGTATAACACAAAACAAAACGTAGTGGTCGCAAATAGGATAATCAGTATGACAAAGTACATGAGGCGATACCAACTAGGATACTAGTAGTTGCGTGATCCGGACTGATGTTGAGCATAGTAGCTACTATCTCAACGCCGCGAAACAACACTCCAAGTCAAGGGGTGCACCCAAATCAAATAACAAAAGTAATAGATATGGTATCGAAGAAGCGTGTCCGCTAGAGGTGGCGATCCTCAATGGCCCGGCGCGGCTCCTGTTTTAGTCATGTCAGGGGTCATCCAATATCGTTCTCTTTCTTCAGTCAACGCGTTCACCAAACCATCCACTTCATTCTGGATCAACACTTCGTGCATAATAGTTATTAAAGTGGTTTTCGGTATCGACAGAGAGTATGTCCATTCCCGATCCCGGTCTCTTTAATAACTACGTATTTATTACCCGATGGTCGGTTAAATTAACGCTTAAACAAATCAAAGTCCAAAAGTCAAGGTGCAAATTTGACTTCCAAAATTTGACATTTCACGATTCAATTTATTTTAGATATTTTAAAACATATTTCCGAATGTAATTTTTTTTAGTTCAAACATTTGAGTTGACAATTTAAAATTAAGTATTCAAGTTCGATTTAATAAGGTCTAAATGTCGCTTATTAAATTTAGTTCATAATCAATGAATTCACTTTAATGCTAAGCTTAGTTTAAATTATTAAATCAAATTCTATTCATTTCACTTCATGTTTACATCCACTGTTATCATAAATCCGATAAATCAATTTCATTACTAAATTCCTTTTATCTAACCTCATTTGATTTATTTACCTATTCAATTAAATTCCCAAATCAAAGAAATCCATTTTCATTTACAATGTCCTGATTTGATTAATTTGTAAGTTTAAAATCATTTTAAATTTAAATATCACTAAGTCATATCCATAAAACTTTAGTTAGTTTTGTATTCCTCTTAAGTCAAATTTTCTGAATTTTAAAATAAAATTTATAACATGTTCCAATTCCATTTAATTTAAGCCCGAGTTTTAATCTTAACCTAACAAATCTAATAAATTTATTAAATTCTAAACTTACTTGTTTCTAAATCTCATTTCGATTAAATTCATTTATTTATTTCAACTTAAATCCCTTAAGTTCGTTATGAAATTTCCAAACAAATTGTTAAGTTCATTCCTTAAATTTAAAATATATTTCAATTTCGAAAATGGTTTTGTTGACCAATCGGGTTTCTTATTTTTATTTTCTATCCTAGGCCAAGTTGATTAATACGGGTATTTAACATTTCAACCCAATGTCATTCAATATAAAACAAAGCATAGCAAAGGGAACTTGCAGTGTGATAACTGGGATGGTGTCAAAGTAAATAAACAAGCAATAACAACCATACATAACAATTTAACAATTTATTAAATAATCCCGAAATAATCGTATTAACTTACATTTGTTATTTATGCAAATTAATATAATTATTCCTAGAATCCACACTATCGTTTCATGCAGATTAAAGATTATCATGGTTTCCACTTGATGTCTATTATCAAATTACTATATCAATCATACATTCAATGGTTCAAAGTGTAGTTAACGCTATTTCTACGCGACGATTTATTTAACATTTAAAGGGGTCAAGTTCAACATATATAATCCATTTTAAATTGTTGACTATCCTATACCAATTTCAATTTCATATTAAATTTCACTTATATTAACACCCAAATTCAATCATCACATAATAATTTTAGTGTCATAACTATTTGTCGTAAACTAGCAATATTCAAATTTAACTTGCATAGCGATTTACAATTTTTATTTCAACAATTCTAGCAATCAACAATTTAACATCCAAATTAATATAAACACAATTATCACTTGATTATCATAGCATAATAGATTGAGTCTTGAATGAAATATTCACCTTGCGTGGTTGAAGAAGATGACGGCGAAGCACGATGGCGAATAGATAAAGTGGACCCTAACGAGCACGACGCAAAATAAACCCAACTGCAATCAACAAATAATTAATCAATAATTTGCTTGTTGAAATATATATCAATTGAGTATATATATGTAAACCGTACCAAAACAAAGAACTAGATAGATTTTGATAAGTTGAATGGAAGCCTACGTCTCCGGAGCAATGGCTGATACAAACACAGTAAAACACTGTATGTAAGCAACTAGAATTTCAAAGTTATACGGCTATATACTAGGACTTCTATCATATATATATAAAACTATTCAAAATTATAGCTGAACATAATATATCACTGACTTTGTAAAACCACAAGTACAACGTAAGAGTATGGACCTATAACTATAGCTATATAAAGTTTTATACTATACTTCACAATATAACAAAACTGAGATATATAGTTTATATGTTTAAACTTTATATGCAACAATGGAAACTAAACTAATCAACAGCCGAAGCTTGTATATACCAAAACTAAAACATGTACACTTATAAATTTTTCAAAATCTGTAGCTTATCAACTACATAGGAACTAATATATATACACATACAACTGTACTTGTTTCCATAAAAATAAAACTCTTTGTACTTTGTAGATTAATTCCCTGCATAAAAAAAAATCAAGCTTCCCTTTTTGTTCTTTTTTTTGGTATATGGAAAAGGTGGCGGTTGACTGGGAAGAGTGTGTGGGGAGTCGGCTCGACATCCGGGAGCTCGGCGGAGTGGGTTGTGGTGCAGTGCGTTGGGGAAGTGGACGGCGGCGGAGTGGGTGGAGGGCAGTGCGTGGGTGGCAGGTGGTGGGATGCGTGGGTAGTGGGTTGGAGGGAGATGAGGGCTGTGGGCTGCGGGACGTGGGGAGGCGGAGCTGGTGGCGGGCTGTTGTCATAGCGTGGGTGGCAGTGGGACTCGCATGGGGTTGTGGCGCGAGCAGGGGTCGTGGCGCGAGCAGGGGCAGTGGGTAGGGACGGAGCTGGTAGGGGTGGGAGCCGGGTGAGTCGACGTGGAGCAGTGGGGTGGTTGCATGGGGTGGCCGAGTGGAACTGGGGTGAGCAGGGGGTAGGGACAGAGTGGTTTTGAGGCCGCATGTGGGGGTGAGGCGGAGCATCGGAGGGGAAGGGGCGTAGGGGAAGTGGAGCAGGTATTTCATTTTGAAGTAAAAAAGAAAAAGAAAAATACGAAGAGAGAGTAGGAAGGGAGAGCAGGAAGAAGAGGAGGGAAAGGGAGGAGCTGCACTGGGGGTTTGAAGTTATAAATCAGAAAAGAAAATGCGCCAGAGAAGAAGAAAAAGGAGAGGTTGATTTCATTTTTCACTGGAGAGAGGAGAACAGAAAAATAGAAGAATGATGTGAGGAGGAAGAGAGGTTACGTACCAGAGAGAAAAGTGAAAATGCTGATGCAGAGCAATTAATGAGGTGAGCTGGTGTGCAGTGGAGTAAATGAAGGGAGATATATACACAGGGTTTAGAGTGTGCAGAGGTCAGTGCAATGATGATTTTGCAAAGTTGAGGCTATTGGGTTCCCATGACAGCTACATAGGCTCTAAATTTTTGAATATTGGAAAGTTGGGTACCGGTTTGTGCTGCGTAATGGACCGCTTTGCGCTCCGTTAAAATTTATAATTTGCAACGCCGAACTCCGATTGTGACGCCCCACCTCTATACCCACGCTAGCCAAGAACACTACGGAGTAGTGCTGTCAACTAGCACGGAGAATAAGACTGTTGAGGAGCGACCATCCATGTAATTGCTTATCACACGGTGGCTATAAATAATCTTCAGAAACAAACATAGAAATAAGCATAACGCAAATCAGTCACAGACATCCATATCACAAAGGCGGAAGAAGATATGAATATATAACTAACACATGAAAGTGTACATCAGAGTAGTGGTCAAAAGATCCACAATAATACAAAAGAATAGCAACACGTGCTATACAAAAGAATACAACTATGAGTCTATATCTCAAGTGTATACAACAAAAACTGCTAATCTAAATAGTTAGCCAAAAGTCAGAGTGCCGAATCCCGGGAAGAAGTCAAGCAGAAGCACCTGTAACATCTCGGTCTGACCCGAGTATTATTTAAGAAAATAATAAACGGATCAGTCTAGCTATAATATCAGATGACATGGTATAAAATAAAAGATATGGAATAAACATAAAATATCCATACTGACATACTACTATAAGTATGCAAATGATGACCAACAGAAGATCAATCAATAAGAGATAAATCGATATCACAAGAATCTTCTCAAAGATCCAAAGAGGGCATCGTACCCTAAACTTGTACTTGTAACAAGTCAATGACATAAATTCCAGAAATCAACACGAGAAATCCAGAAATCATAAAAAAGAGAAAGAGGCCTATCACATGACGGTCCGAAGACCATGGGGAGCTACCCCATATATGTGAGTCGAAATCACACAGATTGAGGTCTAGACTAACCAAGAAGGCAAAAAGGTATGTGTGAGTGGAATCACACAAGTGGTGTCTAGTCTAACCTCGCAAACAAAAAGATATGTGTGAGTGGAATCACACAAGTGGTGTCTAGACTAACCAAGCAACCAAAAAGGTATGTGTGAGTGGAATCACACAAGTGGTGTCTAGTCTAACCAAGCAAACAAGAGACATCGCACAATTGCTAGTCTAAATCATAAGAATGATCGTCATGATCAACGAGAAGTGTCAATTACACTAAGCTAGTAAATATAAAAGTTTAGCTTCATGTCCCATATCCACTTGCTTAACTTAAATATTTACGAACAAACTGTAAATCTTCACTAGAAAATTGTCACAAGAGGTTCAATCGAACAAGTCCAAGAATTAACCGACGAAGCAAACGCAGGCGTTTCATACCACTTGTTTTACTAAGCCGTTTAATTAGATTTCTCATCCGAGTGAGGTAAAGATTTGTATATACTAATAGATTGGAAAACGGATTAAGAAAAGAGCTTTGTTATTAAAAATAGAGTTGAAATCCTTTTATTGAAAGAGTTTTGATATTTACTACTAGTTTTGAAACCTTTATAATTTAAAGTGACCAATCACAAAAGCGATTATAGAAACAATCAATCACAAAGATCACATTCGAAGATGTGATAAAAATCCAAGGAAATCAGTTCAGCAAGTTCTGTTGAATGTTTTTCAGATAAGATCCCCTACGGAGGGGGGGTCCAGGGGGTGGCAACCCCCCAAGGTGGGGGTGCGGGGGCAACGCCGCCGCTATGGGGTTCGACCTGCCCGGTCAGGTCGCGGGGGTCCAGGGGCAGCGCCCCTGGCGGAGTGCGGGGCAGCGCCCCGTCTAAAACGGTACGACCTAGTGAAGACAAAATGAGGTCTAACGACCTAAGGGGGATAGGGTCGAGCGACCTAATGGTTGCGACCTAGGGTCTTACGACCTAACGACCTAAGTCAAGTACAAGGTCACGCGACCTAAAATGGTAAAGAGCCGTACGTGTTAACGAGTTAACGACCTACGACCTAGGTCAATACGACCTACGACCTAAGGTCCATACGACCTGCGACCTAAGGTCCATACGACCTGCGACCTAAGGTCCATACGACCTACGACCTAAGCCCAAACGACTTAACACCGAACAAGCATTTAGATGGCCCTGTGACCTATGGTACTAACTCGCGAGCGACCTAACGAGTTAACTCGTGAGTGACCTACGACCTATGGGCGAGCGACCTAACTCCGAACGAGCTAAAAAATGGCCAGAATGACCTAGGGTTAACTCGTAAGCGACCTACGACCTATGGACGAGCGACCTAACTCCGAACGAGCTAAAAATGGCCAGAACGACCTATTAGTAGTTTTTCACAAAAATCACTAAAATTTGGAGTTTTTCGCCAATCCAATCCAAACCAAATGCAAATGTGCATACTAAAGTGATAGGGAATCATTCCCAACAGTCCAATATAGATATAGACTAGATTCGTGGGATAAAAATCTCACCTTTGCACTAAAATTTATGAAGATGAAGCTTGAAAGCAAGGAGAAGCAATCCAAAGCTTGAATCCAATATCTTCTACTTGAATTTGGAGTTGAATGTTGGAGTTGCAATTGAATTTGAGCTTGGAGTTTTAATTTCCCATTCTCTTCACCATTAATGCCAAAGCTTGGGTTAGTTAGGAAATTTATGAAGAGTGAGGAGAAGAGGGTTGGAACTTGGGCTTAATAGGCTAAACTAACCCAAAGTCCAAAGTGGAAAAAGTTAGTGAAATTTCACTAACTCCAAACCTATCGATGTTTATACATAAAAAAGTTGTAAACGGCATTTCGAACTCAATGGAAGTGGTCTCGAGTTCTAATTTGACCGTTTGCAAAAAGTAGCTTTTCGGACCAAAATCCGATTAACGATTTAATATTTAAATAAAATATTTAAATATAAACTCGATAAATATGCGGGTTGTTACAGACTCCCCTCCTTAAAGAAATTGCGTCCTCGCAATATATATATAAGATGGAAATAAAAAGTAACAACCATAAAAGCATATTAATACAAGAGAAATTTGAAATAAGAAGTTCACCTCAAAGAGCAGGAGTAATCAAGTCCGGATGTGTACGCTCGATGAATTCTCTGGATTCCAAAGAACAATCCTTAGGATTTGAGGACCATTGAACCTTCATAAGCGGAACATCTTTATTTCAAAGTCGTTTAACCTTAGAAGCTATAATTCGAATAGGATGCTGCTCATAAGTTAAATTCGGCGAAACTTCAATTTCTTCCACCACAGCAGGCTCAAGAATAGAATCGGAATCCCGAAGGCATTTCCGTAATTGAGAAACGTGAAATACATCATGCATAGCAGAAAACTGAGCCGGCAATGCAAGGCGATAAGCCATGGAACCAATAAGTTCAGTGATAGGAAATGGCCCAATATATCGAGGCGCTAACTTCCTCGATCGACTGAAACGTACAACACCCTTCATAGGTGAAATACGAATAAAAACAGGATCCCCAACAGAAAATTCTAATTTCCTTCTTCGATTATCGGCATAGGATTTTTGTCTACTCTAGGCTTCTTTCATCCTATGTCGAATATGTTCAATCTTTTTCGTGGAATCACGAATAAAGTCTGGACCTAAAACCAGCTTCTCACCGTCCTCAAGCCAACAAGAAGGAGATCGGCATGGCCTTCCGTAGAGTGCCTCGGAAGGTGCCATACCAATACTAGATTGGAAGCTATTATAATAGGAAAATTCAACAAGTGAAATATGATCTTCCCAACTTCCACCAAAATCAAGCACACAAGCACGAAGAAGATCTTCAAGAGTCTGATTCACACGCTCGGTTTGTCCATCGGACTGGGGGTGATAAGCAGTGCTAAAATTAAGCTTCGTTCCTAAAGATTTTTTAAGACTCTTCCAAAATCCACTAGTAAACAATGGATCACGATCGCTAATAATAGAAGTAGGAACTCCATGCAATTTTACAATTTCCTTGACAAATAGTTTGGCCAAAAGTGGAACGGTTCGGTTAGACCGAACCGGAATAAAATGGACGGATTTAGTAAGTCTATCAACAATCACCCATAAGCTATCATGACCCGAACGAGAACGGGGAAGGCCATCTATAAAGTCCATGGAAATTTGATCCCACTTCCAAATTGGAATTTCTAAAGGTTGCAATAACCCACCATGCCTTTGATGTTCGGCCTTGACAAGTTGGCAAGTAATGCAACACTTAACAAAGTTAGCAATATCAGATTTCATTCCCTCCCAATAATAAAGTCGCTTCATATCAGCGTACATTTTATTACTACCGGGATGAATGGTGAATTTAGAGCGATGGGAATCTTCTAAAATATCTTTACGAAGATCTCCAATATTTGGTACGATAAGTCTACCAAATTTTCGAATGCCGCCACGAGAATCAATATCAAAGTCTTTCAAACCTTCAATATCAATTTTATCCTTAACATTTTGGCCAAGAAGAGCCAATTCAGAATCTAGCCCTTGAGCTTCAAGAATGCAGTCTAAAAGAGAAGGATGAGCCTCAAGGCTACATAAAACAAGCGATGAGCATAAAACGGATACGCGCTCTCGAATCTCACAAGTGGATAAAATCTCGAGATCGTTCCATTCGGATATCATCATAGAAACAACTGCTTGTTGTTTACGGCTAAGAGCATCAGCGACACGATTACCCTTACCGGGGGTATAAAGAATATCAAGATCATAAGGTGCAAGAAACTCGAGCCAACGCTGTTGACGTAAATTAAGTTCTTTTTGAGAAAATAAATATTTCAGAGACTTATGATCCGTATAAAGAATAAATTTCTCTCCCAATAGATAATGACGCCAAATCCGAAAGGCGAAAACAATAGCCGAGAGTTCTAAATCATGTGTGGCATATCTAGTCTCGGCCGGCTTTAATTGCCTAGAAGCATAAGCAATAACACGTTCTTTTTGCATAAGAACAGAACCCAAACCAACGTGACTAGCATCAGTATAAACAACAAAATCTTGATTCCCCACCGGAATAACAAGAATAGGAGCATCGGAAAGGAGTTCTTTCAATTTCTGAAAAGAGGCTTCTCATTTGTCCGACCAAATGTATTTAACTCCCTTCTTAGTCAAGCCAGTAAGAGGCACGGAAATCTTAGAAAAGTCTTTAATATAACGACGGTAATAGCCCGCCAATCCGAGAAAGCTACGGATTTCAGTCACACTCTCAGGTCTTTTCCAATCTTGAATCGCTTCAATCTTTGAAGGATCCACGGAAATTCCGGATTCGAAAATAATATGACCGAGAAACTTCACACGAGATTGCCAAAAGTGGCATTTAGAAAATTTGCCTTTAATTGATTACTCCTAAGAGTCTCCAATACAATCCGAAGATGTTTTTCATGTTCCTCCTCGGTTTTTGAATACACAAGAATATCATCAATGAATATGAGAACAAACCGATCGAGGAAATCTTTGAAAACTCGATTCATGAGGTCAACGAAATAAGCTGGAGCATTCGTTAACCCAAATGGCATAACAAGCCATTCATAAGATCCATATCGAGTACGGAATGATGTCAAAGGAATGCTATCCTCTGCGATGCGAAGCTGATGGAAACCGGTAGCCAAGTCCAATTGTGAAAAGACCTTAGGACCACTAAGCTGATCGAATAGATCATCAATCCGAGGTAAAGGATATTTATTTTTAATAGTCAGATCGTTAAGCTTGCGATAGTCAACGCAAAGTCTAAGCGTACCGTCGGATTTCTTCACGAAAATAGCCGAAGCTCCCCAAGGTGAGGAACTAGAGTGAATAAATTGCTTCGTCTCCAATTCATATAATTGTTTACGCATCTCCTCATTTTCCTTATTGGACTTGCGATAAGGAGGACGAGTAATAGGTTGAGCTCCAGAAACAAGATTAATTCTGAACTCAATTGCTCGTTTAGGTGGTAAACCTAAAACGGGCTCGAATATGTCGGAAAATTCACGAACAACGTGAATACGGAAATAATATCATCTTCATCATCATCGTCGTCATCACGAGGATTTAAAGATTATAAAGATGCCACCAAACACGATTCTGAATCTTTAAGATTAACAGAAATCTGTTTAACAGATAGTGGATGTCGGAGATGAATAGTCCGCTCAGGACATAGGATATGGGATTGATAACGGTTAAGCCAATCCATTCCCAAAATTATTCCAAAGCCTAAGTAACGCATGACATGCAAATCGGCTAGGAAAGAAAAATCACATAAAATAATCTCCACATCTTTACAAAGCAAACTAAGAGTTGCGGATCCACCAACAGGATTCGCAATTTTTAAAGAAGTCATCAATGCAGTAACACTTAAGGAAAAAGTGTCTACCAGTTCCTTTGATATAAAAGAATGGGATGCACCCGTATCAAAGAGAACTCTAATAGGTTGATCATGAAATAAAATAATACCATCAAGAATGGAATGAGAAATACCTTGGCCACGAGATGTGTTGCCAGGGGCTTGAGCCACATTCAACTTTCCTTCCTTCTTGCCTTTACGCTTGAGGCATTGATGTATGTAATGATCCGGGCTCTTACAAAAGCGACAAGATTTGGGCTTAGAGCACTTATTCGCATAATGATCCCCAGACCCACAGTTGAATCAACTCGCACCACTAGGAGAAGGAGACTTTGCCGCAGGGGTTGCCTGCTTACCCTTTTTGTTGGGTGTTAATTCCCCACTGCTAGCGACCTAACTAATGAAGCGACCTAGAAGTAGTTGCGACCTAAGGAGGCCACGACCTAAAAAATAGCGGCGACCTAAAGGTTATAACGACCTAAGAAGACTCCACGACCTAGAAGATGTCTCGACCTAAGAAGATTCCAGACCTAGAAGATGTCTCGACCTATGAAACTCCACGACCTAAGGAAGGCTGCGACCCAAGAGATTCAGCGACCTATAGAACTCACACGACTTAAGATAGGTCGCTCACGACCTAAGGACATTGCATTAGAAGGCCGCCTTTTCTATGCCGCTACTGGTAAGGTCGCTTACGACCTAGAACTTGTTGAAACGAGCTTGCGTGTTCTTATGGAAGGGGGGCCAGTGCTTCTTAGGTCGACTACGACCTACGACCTTCCTTAGGTCGGTCACGACCTACGACCTAACTCCGAGCAAAGCCTATAAATACACCCCGAGTTCCAACTAGAAGGGGACTTTTGGGGGGGCTCATTCATTTCAAGCGTCGTTACTCTGCTGCATTCTGAACTACTTCAACACTTTCAAAGAACTTCACGAAGAAATCAAACATGTCCAATATGAGTTCAAAGATTTGGATCGATATTGAAGTTTAGGCTACTTGTTCTAAGTCACTTGTAACTCAAAGTGTGTTGTAATCAAAGTGTAACAGCATTGACTTGTAATCAAATCGTCAATAAAGATATTCAAAGTGGACGTAGGCTCTCTCTTAAGCCGAACCACTATAAAATTGCTGTTGTTTACGGCTTTTTTCACTATTATTTGCTTATAATCTGTTCCCGAGCTATCGGGTGGTGCTTTCACAATCTCACTTCATACACCGGGGTGTTAGCGTACAAATTTTAGCGTTAACATTTTTGGTGCTTTCATTGAGAGTTGAACTCAGGCAAATCGTCATCATTGCTCCACGAAAGATTGTTGAAGTAACCTCTCTGAAGACTAGAAGTTTATCCGAAATCATGGCTCCGGGTAGAAAGAGTAGATCTGTAAGATCTGGAAATGCTCAAGAGGGAACCTCCGCTTCCCCTGTATCAAATCAAGAAACTCCAGCTGTCGGAGTTACAAAGGCAGAGCTGGATGCTGCAATCTTAGGGCTGAACCAGCAGATAAATGCCCAAAATGCACAATTCGAGGCTCAGAATGCCCAAAATGCCCTAATTCTGAATAGGTTGAACGATTTGCTTGGGGCAAACCGTCAACCTGCAGGTAATGAAAGGAACTTTGCTGGCAACATTCATGATGCTGAAGAAAGGAATGCTCCTGAAAGGGCTGCTAGCCCCTTTGAACAAACACTTCCTGAAGTTGGTGGATCTAGAACTCGACATGATGAGGAGTATCTTTCTGGGATGGTCCGACAAATCATGAAAGAGAGTATGCAGAGGGTTGAGGACGAGAAAGAATGGGGTTTTGCCCCAAGTAAAACTCCATTTACTGAGAAAATCTTAAAGGCTGAATTCCCAAGGAAGTTTGTCCCTCCAACCATTCCAGCTTACAAAGGAACAAGTGATCCGAACGAATTCTTGTATAAGTATGATTGGCACATGACAGGTGCTAGGGCTTCTGATGAAATAAAGTGCCGATATTTTCCTGTATACCTGGAAGGTGTAGCTCTGCTTTGGTTCACCAAGCTGCCAGTCCGATCTATCGATCAATTTTCTGACTTAACCCGGAAGTTCAAGGAGCAGTTCAGACTATACGCTTCAAAAGCCAAGGATATTATGTCGTTGTCAAGTTTAGAACAGAATCTGGGTGAAACTATCAGATCTTTCTTGAATCGCTTTAATATAGCGCTGGCCGAGGTAGACAATGCAGAACCACGGATGATCTTGACCTATCTGATGAGGGCCATCGACAAGTCGAGCGAATTTGGAAAGTGGCTTAACATGAAGGAACCAAATTCCCTTGAAAAATTCTACAAGAAAGCAGATGAGTACATACGCCTGTAAAACCGTCCTGTACCGGTAAAGGCAGTGTTAGAAAAAGCTGAAGATAACACTGTTGCTCCACGCAAGAATGAATCTATAGGGCAAAAAAGGGAAAATAACAATGGGAAGAAACAGAGTAATCTGAAGAAGCCCCGATCCTTCAAGCCATCAGAGTATAATCCTTTATCAGACACGCCGGAGCGTATCTACCTTGCCACTAAAGATTCTGTTGACTTTCCTAAACCTCTTCCTCTGAGAACCGGGAAAAAGGCTATATAGAGTGGCAAGTTCTGCTGCTTTCATAATCAACCCGGTCATGAGACCGACGAATGCCGCCAGTTGAAAAATCTAATTGAAGAGTTGCTAAAGGAAAACAAGCTGCAGCAATTTGTGAAAAAGAATAGCAACAATCTTGCTTCATCTAGTCAGGGGCAACAAGCTCCGGCTCATCAGCCTAGGACAAGTGAGAAGGCTGCAGGGCATGAATCTGGAAGGCCCATTATCAATGTCATTACAGGAGGACCTCACCCAGCAGGCAGAAGCTGGGGTGAGATGGAAAGGTATACCCGAGCTTTGAAGTATGTACCGACTGAGGAAGATGTATTCGTTTTGGAAGGTGCTATGCCCCTGAAGCAACAAAGAACTTTCGATGATGATATTGTGTTCAAAGCTAGGGATTCCGCAGGTATTGAAGCTCCTACCTTGGATCCCTTAGTCATCTCGACTGGTATCGGGCCAGCTATTGTCAGAAGAGTTCTCATTGATTGTGGCGCATCCTGCAATATCCTCTTCAAGAAAACATTCGACCAAATGAAGATCCCTATGGTCGACGTGCAAGCCTCATCGCAGAAAATCGCTGGCTTCACTGGGGAGCTAAAGCACCCGGTAGGAACCATTGATTTGTTTGTGGAACTTGGAGAAGGAGAGAGAAAAGTGGTCCGCAAGCAAACTTTTGTGATTGTCGACGAATTTTCTGCTTACAATGCTTTCCTTAGCCGTCCAACTCTCGCAGCGTTCAAAGTTGTTCTGGCCCCATGGTGCCTCACCATTAAATTTCCCACAGATAAAGGAGTGGGAGTCATAAAAGGGGATCAAAATGCGGGGCGGGAATGTTACCTAACAGAGCTACGAGAAACCAGAAAAAGAGAAATGGGAAAGAATGCGGCAGCCCCAGTCCGCATCAAAGAACCAGCCTTGTAGCAATTACAGGGCGGACCCTGCACTGGCGAACACAGCGGAGCAAGGAAAGAGATGGATCCTAGAAAAGTCAGTGCAGGGGAAAATAGAGTGGTACCAGTGGAAACAACAATACCAATACCTGTTGATCTAAAGGACCCAAACAAGGTGTTGAATGTGGGTTCATAACTTAATGCATCAATTCAGAATATCTTATCTTTTTTAAAGGCAAATTTAGATGTTTTTGCTTGGACTCATGCCGATATGTGCGGAATATCCCCAGAAGTTGCAGTACATGCTCTAAATGTTGATCCAAAATTTACACCTGTGAAGCAGAAAAGGAGAACTCAAGGTCCAGAAAGGTCGGCAGCATTAAAAGAAGAAGTTGATCGGCTCATGGAGAATAATTTTATCAAAGAATCTACCTATCCGAATTGGGTTTCGAATCCAGTGCTGGTTAAGAAGGCCAACGGAAAATGGAGAGTATGCATCGATTTTTCAGATCTAAACAAGGCCTGCCCCAAAGACTGCTTCCCATTACCCAAAATCGATCAACTGGTAGACGGAACAGCGGGACACGAATTGTTATCTTTCATGGATGCTTACTCCGGATACAACCAGATCATGATGCATGAGCCAGATCAGGAGGACACAAGCTTTATCACTAACATTGGTCTTTACTGCTACAGAGTTATGCCCTTCGGGTTGAAGAATGCAGGGGCAACATACCAAAGACTTGTTAATGCTATGTTCAAACCGCAATTAGGCAAGACTATGGAAGTCTACGTTGATGACATGTTAGTAAAGTCTAAGAAAGCAGTGGATCACATAGAACACTTAGCGGACATGTTCGCAGTCCTCCGAAAATACGGAATGAAGCTCAATCCTTTGAAATGTTCATTTGGAGTGGAATTCGGCAAGTTTTTAGGTTTCATCGTGAGCGCAAGGGGCATCGAGGCTAGTCCAGCTCAAATTACCGCCTTAAAGGAAATCAAAGCTCCTAGAACAAAGAAGGAATTGCAAAATCTCAATGGAAAAGTCGCCGCCTTGAGTCGGTTCATTTCCAAAGCCACAGATAAATGCATCCCATTCTTTGACGCCCTAAAGAAAGGAAAGAAAAACTTCGATTGGACTCCTGAATGCCAAAAAGCCTTTGATGAATTGATTCGCCATATGGAAACGCCTCCAATACTTTCTAGGCCTGGCGATGGCGAGGATCTTCTTATATACTTGGCAGTATCATCTCATGCTTTAAGTGCAGCGCTGATACGGGAAGACAAGAGGATTCAATATCCAGTTTACTATATCAGCAAAAGACTCACTGGGGCAGAGATGAATTACTCAAAGTTGGAAAAACTCGCCTATTGCCTACTAATTGCATCTAGAAAGTTGAGGCAATATTTCCAAGCTCATCCTATCAGAGTCCTCACTGATCAACCTTTAAAGCAAGTCCTGTTTCGCCCTGAGGCTTCGGGTCGTCTTCTAAAGTGGAATATTGAACTCAGTCAATATGACGTCACTTATCATCCCCGAAAAGCAATCAATGGACAGGCTTTAGCGGATTTCATCACAGAATTCACGGATAAGGGTAATGGTGAGGAGGAAACGATCGACGACTCCCTAATACAATGGAAGTTATATGTCGATGGCACGAGAAACGACTACTGTTCTGGGGCCGGAGTTGTACTTGAGACCCCTGAAGGCCGATCATTATGCTATGCACTAAGATTGGAATTTCCTTCAACAAACAATGAAGCAGAATACGAAGCCCTTATCGCTGGCTTAAGGATTGCTAAAGAATTAAACATCCGAGCATTACAGATATTCAGTGATTCTCAGCTTATTGTATGCCAAGTCAAAAAGGAATTCCAGGCAAAAGGGGGGAATCTGCCCGCCCACTTGTCAAAGGCTTGGGAACTCCTGGGTGATTTCGATCATTACATGATAAGTCACATTCCTCGAGAAGAAAACATGAAAGCAGATTCTCTCGCAAAGTATTCTAGCACAGGCGAAGCTCAATTTCTGGGGTTAACTCCAGTGGAGGTCCTGTCGACTCCAAGTATTGATGAGATGGATATTGATTGGATCATGAGCATGTCTCAAGAGCAAGAATCATGGATGACTCCGATAACAGAATATCTGCTCAATGGATCTTTACCAGGGAACTCAAAAGAACGACAAAAGCTACTGAGAAAAGCCTCTCGATATATAATCCAAGATGGCCGATTATACAGACGGGGATTCTCAATGCCATTACTTCGATGTGTATCCAGGGAAGAGTCCAGAACAATCCTAGCGGAGGTAATGGAGGAGAATGTGGTGATCATTCAGGTGGCCAAACATTAGCTAAGAAAATTCTCCGATACGGATATTTTTGGCCAGAAATTAATCGAGATGCAGCAGAGTATTCCCGAAAATGTGACAGATGCCAAAGATTCGCCAAAATTCCTAGAGCTCCTTCCACTGAACTCACACAGATGGTCAGTCCATGGCCGTTTGCAATATGGGGGATAGACCTTGTAGGACCGTTACCAACTGCCAAATCTGGAATTAAATATGCCATTGTTGTTGTAGATTATTTTACTAAGTGGGCAGAAGCTGAACCACTGGCTACTATCACCTCAAAGAAGATGATAAGTTTTGTGACTAAAAACATCATTTGCAGATATGGTGTGCCTCAAAAAATAATTACGGATAATGGTACTCAATTTGAAAGTGAAGAATTCCAAGATTTTTGCAAGCGATTCAAAATCCGGAAAAGCTTCTCAGCAGTGGCTCATCCGCAGGCAAACGGGCAAGTGGAAGCCGTGAACAAAATTATTAAGTCAACCATCAAGAAGCAACTTGAAACAGCAAAAGGTGGTTGGGTCGATAAGCTACCACTGGCACTATGGGCATACAGAACCACTCATAAAACTGCGACTGGACACACCCCGTTTTCATTAGCATACGGGTCAGAGGCAATGATTCCGGTAGAAATAGAGGTCCCTTCACATAGAAGAATCCATTTCAATCAAGCAGAAAATGAAAAGCTACAGCTTGAAGCGCTATATCTCCTTGATGAAAAAAGAGATGAGGCTAATCTCAGAATTGCAGCTCATCAGCAAAGGATAGCTAGACATTTCAATTCCAAAGTTCGCCAACGCAGCTTTGAGATTGGAGACCTAGTCCTGAAGAGAATTATGACAGCGACAGGTGTGTTTGGGCCAAATTGGGAAGGACCATATGTCATAGGTCAGAAGCTTCTTGACGGCACATTCAAACTCACCACTGTTGAAGGAGATCAAATTCCAAGGGCATGGAACAGCAATCACTTGCGTCCATACTTTACTTGAAAATTTTGTTGGAATATTGTAAAAAGAGTTATGAATGTATGATTCTTGTAATTAAAGGCAATTGTAAAACTGATGCAAGTAAATAATGAAAGAATATAAAGTGGATGTAGGCCCAATTTCCTGGCCGAACCACTATAAATCTTGTGTTCCTTATTATTATTACATGTTTGCTTTATTTTCGATATAAAAAGTACATAGAATGCATTGCTGAAATGTCGATTTAAATTTTTGCAGACCATGGAAGTGAAACTTGCACATAATAAGACCAAGTGATTCTCGCCAAATTTCGAGTCACAAAAGCCCCGAATTCAAATCCTAGATAGGAAGTACTTCAATTGAACGGCCTATGATTTCGACAGAAATGGGCCTTTGCTAATAAATTGAGATCGTTTGAACAAACAAACATCCAATTAAGAAGCTAATGCCCGTTCTCACGAACTTGCCTGACAATGAAGTACACTTCCTTGGATTAAACAAATTACTTGTAAGAAAAGGGAATAAAAGCTTAAAAAAAAACCAGAGGATCGCTGAAAAGGCATAAGCAAGTGGACAAGGGAACAACCAAAGCCATCATCGGCAGCACAAGTCCTCTTCGGAGGCACAACTCTTCGGAAGATAAAGACCTCTAATGGGTCATACGCCACAAAAAAGAAAGTTCTCTACTCAACAAAAAAGATTGGAGGAGTCATGACCCTCCAACCATGAGAGAGTAACTTCCAGGCGATGAAAACCCTCTCTGAGGCACATTTCACCAGGAGTTGAAGTGTACAACCGCTCTTCGGAATTTCACTTCACCAGAGTTGAAATGCAAACAAAATAAAAGCCCTCTTCGGAGGCCCATTTCACCAGGAGTTGAAGTGTTACAACCGCTCTTCGGAATTTCACTTCACCAGAGTTGAAATGCAAACAAAATAAAAGCCCTCTTCGGAGGCCCATTTCACCAGGAGTTGAAGTGTTACAACCGCTCTTCGGAATTTCACTTCACCAGAGTTGAAATGCAAACAAAATAAAGACCTCTTCGGAGGCACATTTCACCAGGAGTTGAAGTGTAACAGCCGCTCTTCGGAATTTCACTTCACCAAAGTTGAAATGCAAAACAAAATAAAGACCTTTCTGGAAGTCCACGTTTCACCGAGATTGAAATAAAACTTCCAAGTGTTGAAACGTGAAAAGGCTTTCATCGAAGGCACAACTCTTTGGAGGTACACGTTTCACCAAGATTGAAATAAAACTTCCAAGTGTTGAAACATGAAAAATCCCTCCTCAGAGGTACAACCCCCTCCCGGAGACACAATCAAGAAGAAAGACCTCTTCGGAAGCCCACGTTTCACCGAGATTGAAATAAAACTTCCAAGTGTTGAAACGTGAAAAGGCTTTCTTCGAAGGCACAACTCTTTGGAGGTACACGTTTCACCAAGATTGAAATAAAACCTCCAAGTGTTGAAACGTGAAAAATCCCTCCTCAGAGGTACAAATTTCTATTTTTTTTTTTTAAAAAAAAAAAAAAATCCTCATCAAGAGCATACTTTAACTTTCAAAGGAAGAGTGATTTACCTATTCTAGAAAATAACCTTCCTCAAAAAAAAAGGGAAGAAAGTTAAAGTACCCTTCAGAGGCCCGCTTTACCACATAGAAGAATTCACTTGGCAAAATGCGTACATAAGCAAAAGAAAAAAGTGATTTCTTCGAAGGACAAAGCGTAAAAACTTATATGAAGGAAGTTGTACTCTACGAAAAATTTCTTCAAGAATGAAGTAATTATTCTTCAGAAAATAAGAGTGCAAGTCCCCTCAAAGTATAAAATATTGCAGCAAGCTTATGGTATGGGGGCAACATGGTATAGTTACATACAAAATGGTATAGCTACATCGATAAAGTACGCTCAAACAACATACCACAAGCTCACCGCAATATCATATAAATAAACTTGTGAAAAAATGAATAATAAATGCATTCTCAAATTCAAACAAGAGTCTGTACAAATAAAGGATCATTTTATTCAATTGCAGATACAGGTTTCAAAATAAAAAAGCAGGGGCCGGTGCCTGCACAACATCCGACCATTACACAAAAAAGGAATCAAAAAGCCCGAAGCCCGACTCTTCACTTCTTCTTACCACCTTTGGACCCTTTGCCCGGCCGAATGATTAGCTTTTCAGGTCTATCTATAGGCATAAGGGAAGAAGGAGAGGGAGGTGCAGCCGGTGCAACTTCCGGTTCCTCTTCAGTAACAATGATTTTCTTCCCCCTCCTCTTCGACGTTCCGTGCTTCTTTCTCCTCTTCGAAGAAGACTCACTCCCTGGAGTAGCAAGAGCAGACAAAATTATGTCATCAGAAGGAGTCCGCTCCGGAGATATCTCACCTCCCTCAAGTCCCTCGTCTTTCTGCTCTTGCGAAGCGATAGGGTCATCTAAGCCATGAAGAGCCTCTATTTTCTCCTCTTGTGACCCGGGCTGTGAAGCAGAAGGAGGGGCCACCTGAAGAGACGGTGGAAGGATAACCGGAGGAGGCGAAGTTTGCACAGCACTCGATGTTTCAACTGCAGAAGAAGAGAAATTAAAAATATTAGTATCTCCCGAAAAGAAGGGAGATATGGGTTCATCAAGATTCAAGAAGTAATCGAGAAGCTCATCAAACTTTTGAGGAACAAGCATGCAATCCACCTGAATCGGACCAATGTCAAAGTTACCTGAAGATATTTGCTTCGTTAGTTCAATCTCATAATCCTGGGCTTCGGTGCTCTCCTGAGGCTTCTCTACAGCATGGGGAGTTGTAACTCCGAGATTAGTTCTATCTTGAGGAATAGAAGATGAGCTAGGGCCAACTATATCAACATCAGCTGAAACCGAAGGAGGAATAGGGGCATTTACAACCGTTTCCTTCTCTGAGCACCCCTCCCCTGTCGTTTCAGCTCGAAATTTAGCAAGTTGCTCCTTTCCCCTAGCTAGTGCTTCCCGAGTTGCCTCATTAAAATAATATTATTGAAGATGATCTTCGGAGTAACCAGCGCCTCCAAGCATATCTACGGCAGCCTCCCATACTTCAGCCAATGTAATCTCATATTTGGGACCCAGAAATGAAAGGCTGCCGCGCCCCAAGATACATTGAAGATAAAAATCAAATAATGTGGAGCCAATGTCAGCTTTGGTTGCTTGATGGGCCTCTTCGGCCGCGAGTTTACCGGCAACAGCCTCGTCACGCTCCTTTTCGGCCATAGCAAGTCGAGTTTTTAACAACTCTATCTCCAAGCTTTGAGAGCCGGTCTGTTCTCGCAGCTGTAAAGTTTTAGCGCGATATTCTTCTATGACCTTCTCTTTGTATGCAAGCTTATCTTCGACTGCCCTTTGACTAGCATGCGCATCTCGTACTTGTTGCTGAAGCATGCTCTCCTTTTGAGAATAGGAAGTAGATGAAGTAGCTAATTCTTCCTTAAGCTTTTCTACTTCCGCTTCCAGCTTTTCATTATAGGAAGCAATACTTCTCATTTCGGCGTCATGCTGCTCGAGAGTCTTCTGCCACTCAGTCTTATCGTTCTCCATTGTGAGCATGGCCTCGAGATTGGCTCGGTTAACCCTCTGAAGTTCGTCGACAAGTTTTTTCCAGTTCGACATTCTTTCAATATCGGTCCTGACAGTATCAAGATTTCGCAGCATAGCCAATTTGTCGAGAGGAACCAAGTCGAGATCAAATCGAACCCCTTTCAGGCACCACTGAGGGAATCGACTTTGAAGAGTGGGAGGACCTTGCCCAACTTGGTATGCGGGCCAGTTGATGATTGTTTGAATGTCGGAACGAACGGGGGCAGGAGATTGAGCAGGAACATTTTCAGAAATTGTCGGCATAGTTTCTTCAGTAAGTTTAGCCCGCTTGCTAGAAGAATCATCCATGTGACCTTTACCTCTCTCATCGTGAGTCTTTCGTTTTTGGATATTATCATCTCTGTAAGGAGGGTCATATCTTTCTTGTTCTCTTCGGTGATGTTCTTCATATGCTCGTCTCTCATTCGCTTTTCTGATGGCCCTCTCTTCATCGGTTTCTCTTCGAGGGGGGAGATGACGTCTATAGTCGAATTGGCTGCGTCTCCCATATTGTTTAAAGTCGTCATAATAAGAGCCGCTCCGCCCCATTGGAGAACCTGAAATTAAAAAAAAGGTTTGAGAATATACCAGGAATAAGAGGGTCAGGTGCATCCTAAGTGCGTGTGACGTGTAAAACTACTCGCGGCAAACTAGACTACAAACCAGTCATCGACTGAGGGGTAGTGGTAGTTATTGTGGAAAATTGCACTTCCGGGGCTGTGGAAATGTGCTTGAGAGTAGAAGTTGCTTCAATAGCTGGAGATGTGACTTTGGTAATGGCAGGATCATCCCTAAAAAGTTCTTGAGAAGTGACTATTATGTCACTTAAACTCCCAAAAATATCAACTCCAAGATCAACGTTTTTATCAGTATGAGGAAGGGACTCCTCTTCTTCAGTTATGGGGGCAAGTGCAGGCTTTTCGGACGGCTCCGCATCATCCCTTGGAGTGGAACATTTTACTAGTGAAGTTTCTATAGAGGTTCCTCCCCGCACGTGCTCTTTAATAGAGACCGGGGCATCAGGAGTTTTCATCGGAGAATCGGGAACTTCAGTCGGAACTTCATGAAGTTGAGTAGAACGAGAAGAATGTAAAAGCTCAAATCGATGAAGAAGTTCATCTGTCAATAGAAATTTTGCGCTCCTCTCTTCAGCAGCCACAATGCTTAGCCTTTCAAAGACTGGCTTATGACTGGAATCTCTAGAAGGAGGAGGAAGTGCTGTAAAAATAAGGAATGGAATCAGCATCTAGCAATACGAACCATGAAAAACTTAGAATAAAATTGAAGAAAGAAGGGAAAGAAGATCTCACTTCCTATTCTCCAGTCTGTGTAAAATCCTGCGGGGCAACGAATATAGAAGAATTGATTCAAAAAACCATGTGCACTCTCCGGCAAATCCAAAATTAGTTTACGGTTCCTCGCACCTCTTACAACTACAATTGAAGGGTGGTCCTTGTTCTTCGCAAAAGTGCACAGGTAACAAATTTCCTCAAAACTCGAAAGACGGTCAAGAGTTCTCCTGAACAGAACGCACAATCCCATCAAAATGGCATAGCCATTGGGATGCAGTTGGAAAGGAGAGATCGTTAGTCGAAGAAGGATTTGTTGAAGAAATTCATTAAAGGGAGGAATTACTCCACTTAAGCACATTTGGCGATTAATGGCAACAAAACCGGAAGGTGGTCTATCAGCAAAATCATTTGGTCCAGGGAGTAAAACTTCTGCCTCGGCAATGCCAAATTGAACGCATAATTGATTAAGCACCCGCTGTTTCAGAAGGGTAGGAGTTCTTTCCGGAGGGTTCTCTAGTGGAATAGCAATCGGGAAAGCCCCTTCGACGTGTTCTATCATCTCTTCTTGTTGAGACGTCATTCTATATAAGCAACTGGATGTTCAGATGTGAAGGTGCACGTTTCCTAAAAGTGTGAAGTGTTGTGCAAAACTAATAAAAATAACAAGCAAAATAACTGGAATTAAACTAGTTAGCAACTGATCGATTGTGAGATTTCAGGACTTGTTAATTTAAAACTCAAGTGCAGTGTTAATTCAAACAAAATTCTAGCTTTGCTTTAACACTTCATTTGAGTCGGTTGAGTTACAACATTTCACTCACACAATTCATTTAAGTTGATTATTCTTTATCGACTAATCTGTCATTCGATGTGGGTGGTCAGTGACAATATATTCGTCCCATTCTTCTGTAAATGTCATATTTAACAGAAAAAATTTCACAAGTCTTAGGTCGTCCAACGACCTAGCATAGGTCAGAGCCCCTTTAGGTCGCACTGTGCAAATTGAAAAGGTCCAAAGCAATGCAAATTTGTTCAAGTCCTAGCTCGGCCGCGACCTAAAGCCTATGCCGCGAAAGAGTTAGGTCGTTAATTTGTTAAGTCGTGCTGCTTGGAATTCATGTGCAAATTTGTCAAGTCTTAGGTCGTCTGGTGACCTAACCTAGGTCGGGGTTAACTTAAGTCGCTCAATGCAAATCTGTTCATGTCCTAACTCGGCGGCGACCTAATTTCTATGCCACAGGGATTTAGGTCAACAAGTTCTTAAGTCGCACCTTGGTTCAGATTAAGATGGTCCAGATTTGTTAAAGTATAAGGTCGGCCGCGACCTAAGATTTCAATCATCACTAAACTTAGGTCGTTACTTTCTTATGTCGTCTTTAGGTCGCTCTGCTTTAAGTCTTATCTCATTCAAGAGAAAGTTAGATCGCTAGTATTAGGTCGCATGGTTCACATTCAAACAGACACCCCTAAGGTCGATTCCCCACTCACACGTTGCCACATCATCTCCTCCATTAACTCGTTAACCCATTAGAGCCTTCCTCATCTCTTCCAAATTTACAAACCAGCTAATTCAAATCACCCGAAAATCCAATTCAAAATGCCTCAAATCCACCATACATCTGATGTATTGCCATATTCACAAGAATCACCACGATAACTCAATCAAAAGGTTAATCGAATCGTGACTTATGGGAAAACTCAGCATACGGAAATGTATTAAGAACGACAAGTGGAATATTCGCGGTTTGATGATGGATGTGGTCGAATGTTGATAGAATTCACTTACGCAATCTGATGATGGAAAAGAATGAAGATTGAGCTGATCGGAATCGCCCTCGAGAAGTTCAAAAGCTTGTTAATGGTAGAATGGATGCTGAAGCAAATGAAGAAGGGAAGGAGCGACCTACGGTATTTATATTCAGGGGCAGTGGAACACGAATCGACAGCATGCGACCTAATCCTCTCTCTAAGTCGTCTACGACCTAACGACCCTCCAGAGCACGAGTTAATGAAATCGAAGCACGCGACCTATAGCTTGGTCACATACTTCGAGGGGCAAATGTTAACTCCCCACTGCTAGCGACCTAACTAATGAAGCGACCTAGAAGTAGTTGCGACCTAAGGAGGCCACGACCTAAAAAATAGCGGCGACCTAAAGGTTATAACGACCTAAGAAGACTCCACGACCTAGAAGATGTCTCGACCTAAGAAGACTCCACGACCTAGAAGATGTCTCGACCTATGAAACTCCACGACCTAAGGAAGGCTGCGACCCAAGAGATTCAGCGACCTATAGAACTCACACGACTTAAGATAGGTCGCTCACGACCTAAGGACATTGCATTAGAAGGCCGCCTTTTCTATGCCGCTACTGGTAAGGTCGCTTACGACCTAGAACTTGTTGAAACGAGCTTGCGTTTTCTTATGGAAGGGGGGCCAGTGCTTCTTAGGTTGGCTACGACCTACGACCTTGCTTAGGTCGGTCACGACCTACGACCTAACTCCGAGCAAAGCCTATAAATACACCCCGAGTTCCAACTAGAAGGGGACTTTTGGGGGGGCTCATTCATTTCAAGCGTCGTTACTCTGCTGCATTCTGAACTACTTCAACACTTTCAAAGAACTTCACGAAGAAATCAAACATGTCCAATATGAGTTCAAAGATTTGGATCGATATTGAAGTTTAGGCTACTTGTTCTAAGTCACTTGTAACTCAAAGTGTGTTGTAATCAAAGTGTAACGGCATTGACTTGTAATCAAATCGTCAATAAAGATATTCAAAGTGGACGTAGGCTCTCTCTTAAGCCAAACCACTATAAAATTGCTGTTGTTTACTGCTTTTTTCACTATTATTTGCTTATAATCTGTTCCCGAGCTATCGGGTGGTGCTTTCACAATCTCACTTCATACACCGGGGTGTTAGCGTACAAATTTTAGCGTTAACATTGGGATAAGGACCCTTGAATTTGTTTGGCCTCTTCTTGTTGTTGAAGTTTGGTTTAGCGCCTTCCACTTCAACATCACTCTCTCTATCAGCCTCTTCAAGATGAAGAGCGATATCGACGAGTTAATCAAATGCGACTTCTAGTTTGAGGAGTAGTGGCTTCTTAAGATTCTTATTTAAGCCATAAACGAACCTCTGGTTCTTCTTCAATGGGGTGTTGATGTATTCAACACCATATTTGGAAAGTGACTCGAAGGCTGCGACGTAATCAGTCACAGAGGATTGACCTTGAACAAGGTCTATAAAACGTCGAGCCAAGGTTACTTTCCCAGCTTCTGGTACAAACTTTAACTCGAAGCGTCCCTGAAATTGCTCCCAGGTGAGATCCGCTTCATTAATTTCTGAAATAAGGAGTTCGTACCAGTCCAATGCTCTCTCCTGGAGCATGCTGGAAGCCACCTGAACGCGGTGGAGATCGATAAGGTTCATGCGAGAAAAGATTCGATCGCTTGATTTTAACCAAGCCTGGACCTCGATGATATTTTCCGAACCTTTGAAGGGCTTCCCACCCAAGTTGGTGTAATCGCTTCACAAGCGTGCAAATCCCGACTTTGGGTGAGTAGGTTCCGGGTTAGCTCCAGCTGCTTGAGCATTAGTTACTAAATCAAGAAGTTGTTGAGCAGTCATAAAAACTCCATCCTGGGGAGCAGCACCTGATGATCCAGTTCTGGGACGGCCTGGTCTAGACATTCTCTTCCTTTAAGAAAGAAAGAAGAGAAGGAAGAAGGTTATTCACCAATGAACATCAAGCAATCTTGATAGATAAAACAAGGAACCATAAAGGAAATAGGATGAATCGGTACGAAGACTCGAATTAATCCTATGGTATGACTCCTAAGATGGACTTAGGACGATGATCCTTCTTAAGTTATTCTACATTGTTCCGAAGTTTGGCTCTGATACCAAGCTGTGACGCCCCACCTCTATACCCACGCTAGCCAAGAACACTACGGAGTAGTGCTGTCAACTAGCACGGAGAATAAGGCTGTTGAGGAGCGACCATCCATGTAATTGCCTATCACACGGTGCTATAAATAATCTTCGAAAACAAACATAGAAATAAGCATAACGCAAATCAGTCACAGACATCCATATCACAAAGGCGGAAGAAGATATGAATATATAACTAACACATGAAAGTGTACATCAGAGTAGTGGTCAAAAGATCCACAATAATACAAAAGAATAGCAACACGTGCTATACAAAAGAATACAACTATGAGTCTATATCTCAAGTGTATACAACAAAAACTGCTAATCTAAATAGTTAGCCAAAAGTCAGAGTGCCGAATCCCGGGAAGAAGTCAAGCAGAAGCACCTGTAACATCTCGGTCTGACCCGAGTATTATTTAAGAAAATAATAAACGGATCAGTCTAGCTATAAATATCAGATGACATGGTATAAAATAAAAGATATGGAATAAACATAAAATATCCATACTGACATACTACTATAAGTATGCAAATGATGACCAATAGAAGATCAATCAATAAGAGATAAATCGATATCACAAGAATCTTCTCAAAGATCCAAAGAGGGCATCATACCCTAAACTTGTACTCATAACAAGTCAATGACATAAATTCCAGAAATCAACACTAGAAATCCAGAAATCATAAAAAAGAGAAAGAGGCCTATCACATGACGGTCCGAAGACCATGAGGAGCTACCCCATATGTGTGAGTCGAAATCACACAGATTGAGGTCTAGACTAACCAAGAAGGCAAAAAGGTATGTGTGAGTGGAATCACACAAGTGGTGTCTAGTCTAACCTCGCAAACAAAAAGATATGTGTGAGTGGAATCACACAAGTGGTGTCTAGACTAACCAAGCAACCAAAAAGGTATGTGTGAGTGGAATCACACAAGTGGTGTCTAGTCTAACCAAGCAAACAAGAGACATCGCACAATTGCTAGTCTAAATCATAAGAATGATCGTCATGATCAACGAGAAGTGTCAATTACACTAAGCTAGTAAATATAAAAGTTTAGCTTCATGTCCCATAACCACTCGCTTAACTTAAATATTTACGAACAAACTGTAAATCTTCACTAGAAAATTGTCACAAGAGGTTCAATCGAACAAGTCCAAGAATTAACCGACGAAGCAAACGCAGGCGTTTCATACCACTTGTTTTACTAAGCCGTTTAATTAGATTTCTCATCCGAGTGAGGTAAAGATTTGTATATACTAATAGATTGGAAAACGGGTTAAGAAAAGAGCTTTGTTATTAAAAATAGAGTTGAAATCCTTTTATTGAAAGAGTTTGGATATTTACTACTAGTTTTGAAACCTTTATAATTTAAAGTGACCAATCACAAAAGTGATTATAGAAACAATCAATCACAAAGATCACATTCGAAGATGTGATAAAAATCCAAGGAAATCAGTTCAGCAAGTTCTGTTGAATGTTTTTCAGATAAGATCCCCTACTAAGGGGGGGTCCAGGGGGTTGGCAACCCCCCAAGGTGGGGGTGCGGGGGCAACGCCACCGCTATGGGGTACGACCTGCCCGGTCAGGTCGTGGGGGTCCAGGGGGCAGCGCCCCCGGTGGGGTGCGGGGCAGCGCCTCGTCCAAAACGGTACGACCTAGTGAAGACAAAATGAGGTCTAACGACCTAAGGGGGATAGGGTCGAGCGAGCTAATGGTTGCGACCTAGGGTCTTACGACCTAACGACCTAAGTCAAGTACAAGGTCACGCGACCTAAAATGGTAAAGAGCCGTACGTGTTAACGAGTTAACAACCTACGACCTAGGTCAGTACGACCTACGACCTAAGTTCCATACGACCTGCGACCTAAGGTCCATACGACCTGCGACCTAAGGTCCATACGACCTGCGACCTAAGGTCCATACGACCTACGACCTAAGCCTGAACGACTTAACACCGAACAAGCATTTAGATGGCCCAGCGACCTATGGTACTAACTCGCGAGCGACCTAACGAGTTAACTGGTGAGCGACCTACGACCTATGAACGAGCGACCTAACTCCGAACGAGCTAAAAAATGGCCAGAACGACCTAGGGTTAACTCGTAAGCGACCTACGACCTATGGACGAGCGACCTAATTCCGAACGAGCTAAAAATGGCCAGAACGACCTAGTAGCAGTTTTTCACCAAAATCACTAAAATTTGGAGTTTTTCGCCAATCCAATCCAAACCAAATGCAAATGTGCATACTAAAGTGATAGGGAATCATTCCCAACAGTCCAATATAGATATAGACTAGATTTGTTGGATAAAAATCTCACATTTGCACTAAAATTTATGAAGATGAAGCTTGAAAGCAAGGAGAAGCAATCCAAAGCTTGAATCCAATATCTTCTACTTGAATTTGGAGTTGAATGTTGGAGTTGCAATTGAATTTGAGCTTGGAGTTTTAATTTCCCATTCTCTTCACCATTAATGCCAAAGCTTGGGTTAGTTAGGAAATTTATGAAGAGTGAGGAGAAGAGGGTTGGAACTTGGGCTTAATAGGCTAAACTAACCCAAAGTCCAAAGCGGGAAATGTTAGTGAAATTTCACTAACTCCAAACCTATCGATGTTTATACTTAAAAAAGTTGTAAACGGCATTTCGAAATCAATGGAAGTGGTCTCGAGTCCTAATTTGACCGTTTGCAAAAAGTAGCTTTTCGGACCAAAATCCGATTAACGATTTAATATTTAAATAAAATATTTAAATATAAACTCGATAAATATGCGGGTTGTTACACCGATTGACAAAAATAAATATACCGTTTTGATCAGCGCGTCGAGACGGACACAATGACATGAAGATATTGATGGTTTGACATTGTTTGAGAAGTGGTTACTCTTATTTAACCATTTGCACGAGCGAACATTTTAACTAGTAATTAAAAGCGAAATTTGACGAAACGAAATGCGCTGTCAAGTTCAGAATATTTTTCTTATGCAACATCGAGAAAAATATTTGAGTTCGGACGATAGGAAATTTACACATAAGATTTGAACTAAAATGTAAATGCGACGAGCGTAATTTACTTCAATATTTTCAGACGAAATTTGGCGCATGCCTATGTCTACCTAGACGCATTCCAAATGTGAAGTTTGGATAGCAACGGAAGTTGTTTGTGAAAATTCGAATTTCCACATAAATAAGCGATTTTAAAATTTTAAACTGGGTCTGAATTTCAGGGTCGTTACATTCTCCCCCACTCAAAACTTTTCATCCACGAAAAGGAACAAAGTAAAGAGTGGAAGAACAATAAAAGAGATACGATGGGTATAGAATATATTATCGAATAAAGTATGGTTTACCTTCAAAAAACAATTCTGGATTAGAATCTCGGATACTCTCCTCGGTTTCCCAAGTACAATCACGATCATCGGGACTACATTGGACTTTGACCAGGCTAACTGATTTCCTTCTAAGCTGCTTCGTATCCCTATCAATAATACAAGTGGTCTCCTCTCTATAGTCAAATCCGGCTCAGTATCAACCTCATCTAACTGAGCAATAGGAATGGTCATGGATGGATCATGTACAATCTTCCGAAGATGTGAAACATGAAATACGTTGTGCACACCCTCAAATTTCTTCGGGAGTGCAACTCTGTAGGCTAATGTACCAATCCTCTCAGTGATAGTGAATGGTCCAACAAATCTAGGAGCGAGCTTCCCTCTACGACCAAATCGAATAACATTCTTCAAAGGTGATACTTTAAGAAAGACCTCATCTCCAACCTGGAATTTTAACTCTCTTCTACGCCTATCTGCATAGCTCTTCTGCCTATCCTGTGCGGTCTTTATCTTCCTTATGATCTCATTAACATTCTCGGATGCTTCCATAATCATATCCGAGCCAAGAACTAATCAGTCACCAGGCTCAATCCAACAAGCTGGCGATTTGCATGGCCGTCCATATAAAGCTTCGAATGGTGCCATATCGATACTCGCCTGATTATAAAGATAGTTAAATTTCAATTCAATTTTACTTATTCAAATTGAAAATTTCTGATTACCTGATAACTGTTGTTATAAGTGAATTCAACCAAATGGAGATGGTCTTCCCAAGATCCACCGAAATCAATAATGCAAGCTCGGAGCAGATCTTCCAAAATTTTATTTACCCTCTCAGTTTGGCCGTCTGTCTGTGGATGGTAAGCTGTACTCAGATTCAGTTTAGTGCCCAAGACGTCCTAAAATGCCTTCCAGAATTTACTAGTGAACAAGGGATCTCTATCGCATACGATACTAGATGGAACTCCATGAAGTCTAACAATCTCTCTCATATAAATCTCGGCCAAACTCGAAGCAGTACGAGTGGTCTTAACAGGAATAAGTGAGCAGATTTTGTCAACCTATCAACAATCAGCCATATACTCTCGTTACCTTTTCTGGTCCTCGGTAATCCGTCGACGAAGTCCATAGAAATCTGATCCCGTTTCTAACACGGAATCTCTAGGGGTTGAAGTAATCCTGCTGTCTTACGGTGATCGGCCTTGACTTGCTGGCAAGTGGTGCATCTGCTGACATATATAGAAATATTTCTCTTCATCCCACTCCACCAATATAAACGCTTCATATTTCGATACATCTTGGTGACACCAGGATGAAATGAAAGTGATGACTGATGGTTCTCTCTAAGCACTTCTTGTCACAATCCATCAACATTTGGAACACAAATACGGTTGTCAATTTTCAGAACTCCATTACTATCTATCTGTGCTCCCACTTTACTGTCAGCATTTCCAACTCTACCAAGGACTAACTCCTTCATGCGATAGAGCAAGGTGCCCTCAAATTGTTTAGCTTTGATGCGATCCATAAGAGATGGGGAGATAACAAGCTGAAATAGCATGCCTTCTACAAGATTACAACATGACAATGCTTTGCTACGGCTCAAAGCATCAGCTACAACATTTTCTTTCCCAAGAGTATAATTGATGTCGAGATCATATGCAGCTAAGAATTCGAGCCATCGGACTTGTCTCTGGTTCAAATCCTTCTGAGAGAAAATATACCGCAAGGACTTATGATCTGTAAATAATTCAAATTTTGTCCCCAAAAGATGGTGCCTCCATAGTTTCAAAGCGAATACAACTGCAAGAAGCTCTAAATCATGCGTTGCATAGCTTACTTCATGGGTCTTCAACTGACGACCAGCATAAGCAACAACCTTACCATTCTGCATTAAGACAGCGCCTAAGCCTTCTCGACAGGCATCTGTATAGACAGTTAATCCTTCACTCCCGTCAATTACCGCAAGAACTGGGGCTGAAGTTAACTTACGCTTCAACTCATTAAAAGCTGATTCACACTTCTCACTCCAAATAAACTTGACATCCTTCCGAGTTAAAGCAGTAAGTGGGGCAGAAATTCGGGCAAAGCGCTCAATGAATCTGCGATAATAACCGGCTAGGCCAAAGAAGCTACGGATATCAGTAGGAGTTTTGGGAGTCTCCCAATCCTGTAGATAAATTTTTCAAATTAGAAAGGAATAAGACGGATCGAATAGAAACAACGAATAGGATAGAACTTACATTGATTACGGCGATCTTGGCTGGATCGACCGAAATCCCGTTATCGGAAACAATATGGCCAAGGAATCGTACTTCGTCTCACCAGAAGTGGCATTTCGAGAACTTGGCTTTAAGGTGATGATTTCGGAGAGTTTCCAGAACATATGCAAGATGTGTTTCATGCTCTTTCTCATCTTTGGAGAAGACGAGAATATCATCAATGAAGACAAGAAAAAACTTATTAAGGACATCTAGGAAGACTCGATTCATTAAGTCGATGAAATAAGCAGGTGCGTTGGTCAAACCGAATGGCATAACCAACCATTCATAGAATCCATTCACGGTACGGAAAGCTGTCTTATGAATACTATCTTCTGCTACTCTGAGTTGGTGGAACCCAGTGGCTAGATCAAGTTGTGAGAAAACCTTAGCTCCATGGAGCTGATCGAATAAATCATTGATGCGAGGCATCAGATAGCAGTTCTTGAGAGTGCACTTGTTTAATTCCCGGTAATCAACACACATGCGAAGAGATCCATCAGATTTGGTGAAAATACGACTACGGCTCCCATTCAGAACAACTTCTCCTGATCAAGCCCTTAACAAATAGATCATCAATTTGGGTTTTAAGTTCAGCTGTTTCTTTAGGAGCCATCCTTCTGTGAGGGAGAACTACGGGAGTAGCTCCAGGAATAAGGCCAATGCGGAAATCGATCTCCCGTTTAGGTGGTAGAGAGTTGACCTCTCCAAATACATTGGGAAATTTCTGAACAATAGGAGTAGTACTAAGGTCATTCGGGTGAGCATCAAGAGAGAATATGAAGCTTCCGGCATATTTCTAAGGTGATTTGCATTCAATGACAAGCGGTAGACCCTTGTCGTTGACTAGAGAAACAGATCGAGCTTTGCAGGAAATAACAGCATCGAATTTTCTTAAACAATCAGCGCCCAACAAAATGTCAAATGCTACGAAGCCAAGCACATAAAAATCCCAAGTGAATCGATATCTTACATACAGAAGCACAACCTCTTTACAAATTCGAATGAGGTTGGCAAGTCCTCCAATAGGGTTGGAGACACATAAGGAAGTATTAGCAAGAGTAGGTTCTAATTTGAGCTTATTACAAAGATCAATAGATATGAAGCTATGAGATGCACCGGTATCGAATAATACCCTAACAGGTAAATCATGTAATGAAAAAGTACTTCATAAGGTACCTCGGTCATCCTGAGCAGGTGGTGGATGTGCAGGAGTGGTGATAGCATATACTCCAGATGGTGTGCCTTTCTTCCGCAATGGGCAGTCTCTCTTGAAGTGACCTGGCTGGAGGCAGACATGGCATAAATCATTTCTCATCTGAGAAGGTGGTGGAATAGCAGCTCCGGTGGATGGACAACTATTAGCATAATGGCCCTTCTTATCGCATTTGAAGCAAGTGATCTTAGCAAGGTCGATTGGGCTTTTCTGGGCATATCCTAATCCTGTAGTCTTTTGCCAAGCTTTCTTTTGTTGATCAAAGTTCATCTTCTCTTTTCGAGCTGGCTGAAAGAGGGCTGAGTAGGAGGGGCCTTGGCAGTGGGTCCCCTAGGCTTTGCCTCATATCTAAGGACATAATCAACAAGCTCTGTGAAGGTGCAGTGAGTGTGGCCAGTAAGCAAGTCATAATACTCTGGTCTAGCTCCCATAATGAACTTCTCGTCCTTTAGAAGTGGTGCGTCGATCAATCCTGGGCCAAACTTGGAGAGTTCGTTGAATTTCCTCTCGTACTCAGAAAAAGTCATACAGCCTTGCTTAAGGTCCATAAAAGCTCTATAAAGTTGGGTTTTCCCAGCAGCGGGCATCCATTGTGCCGAGAAAGTATCCCTAATCAAAAGATAGACTAGATGAGTAACATTTTAAAGATTGAAAGAAGAATTTAGACTACGAAATCCAAACAAATTTTATACCTAAACTGGGCCCAAGTGATGATGTTCTCCTCGATACGAGAAGTAACCGATTCCCACCAATCTTGCACGGCATCCTGAGGTTGCCACGCAGCAAGCTGACGTTTCTGAGCATCAGTGATCTCCAATCCAGAAAATATCTTCTCTAAGCCTTTGAGCCATTGCTGAGCCTCGATAATACCCTCGGATCCAGAAACTTAGTGCCACCTAGCTGTGTATACTCCTTGCTAAGAGTGGTGAATTTGACTGGAGCTGGGATGGCAGGTGCATCCCGGGCAGGACCATGACCTCTTCCTCCCCTATTGCTTCTCCCGGTACTCATCCTGAAATATCGAAAGAGATTTAGAACCGAGGATAGAAAATCATACAGCTTGAAGAAAATCTAATGAATGAATCAAAGAAGTTTGAATTTTAAAGGATCGGGATATTGAATTGATTCTCCTCATTCTAGGGTATTGCTACCCTATCTCTAATGAGTTTATATTTAAACTAAGGTTTTTAGGGAAACCAAAGCTCCGATACCAACTGTAACAACCCGCATATTTGGACCATTTAACTTGAAAATAATCCTCACATGTCAACTTAAATAATACAAAACACGAATCATTATGGGATTATAAATACATAAATGTAAATGAGAATCAATACAACATTACAGTCATAGAACAGTCACAGAATAATGCAGCGGAAAATACATCGTCATAATAGCAGTTCATGAAGCTACTACATAAAGTACAACATGTCTAACCAAAAGGTGACTGAAAGGAAATACATAAATGTCCAACAGACACGGACATCAAAATAGACTGATAAAGATAAATGCTAAGTCTTCAGCATCTTCAACCAACCTTGATCAGCAAACTGGATAGCTTCAGACTGACCCAAGCATATACAAAAAGAAACACTCGAGTCAGGACTCAAAATCTTATACAGGATAATCAAGTGCAGGGAATAAAGTTCATAACTCAAAGATGAATAAAACATCTCTAAGGATCCGATAAACTATCTATATATACAATAGAATACGATATGTAGATAATGCCTAATCAGTAAAGTACGATATTAAAATAGCGTTAAGGTGTTACCATAATTCCCCTTAACACATTTTATAATGTCATAGTCTATACAGCACCGTAAACCCCACCGTAAACTAGTGGTTATCAGAGGGTACCCCATAGGTATAACACAAAACAAAACGTAGTGGTCGCGAATAGGATAATTAGTATGACAAGGTACATGAGGCGATACCAACTAGGATACTAGTAGTTGCGTGATCCGGACTGATGTTGAGCATAGTAGCTACTGTCTCAACACCGCGAAACAACACTCCAAATCAAAGGGTGCACCCAAATCGAATCACAAAAGTAATAGATATGGTATCGAAGAAGCGTGTCCGCTAGAGGTGGCGATCCTCAATGGCCTGGCGCGGCTCCTGTTTTAGTCATGTCAGGGGTCATCCAATATCGTTCTCTTTCTTCAGTCAACACGTTCACCAAACCATCCACTTCATTCTGGATCAACACTTCGCGCATAATAGTTATTAAAGTGGTTTTCGGTATCGACAGAGAGTATGTCCATTCCCGTTCCCGGTCTCTTTAATAACTACGTATTTATTACCTGATGGTCGGTTAAATTAACGCTTAAACGAATCAAAGTCCTAAAGTCAAGGTGCAAATTTGACTTCCAAAATTTGACATTTCACGATTCAATTTATTTTAGATATTTTAAAACATATTTCCGAATGTAATTTTTTTTAGTTCAAACATTTGAGTTGACAATTTAAAATTAAGTATTCAAGTTCGATTTAATAAGGTCTAAATGTCGCTTATTAAATTTAGTTCATAAACAATGAATTCACTTTAATGCTAAACTTAGTCTAAATTATTAAATCAAATTCTATTCATTTCACTTCATGTTTACATCCACTGTTATCATAAATCCGATAAATCAATTTCATCACTAAATTCCTTTTATCAAACCTCATTTGATTTATTTACCTATTCAATTAAATTCCCAAATCAAAGAAATCCATTTTCATTTACAATGTCCTGATTTGATTAATTTGTAAGTTTAAATCATTTTAAATTTAAATATCACTAAGTTATATCCATAAAACTTTAGTTAGTTTTGTATTCCTCTTAAGCCAAATTTTCTAAATTTTCAAATAAAATTTATAACATGTTCCAATTCCATTTAATTTAAACCCGAGTTTTAATCTTAACCTAACAAATCTAATAAATTTATTAAATTCTAAACTTACTTGTTTCTAAATCTCATTTCGATTAAATTCATTTATTTATTTCAACTTAAATCCGTTAAGTTCGTTATTAAATTTCCAAACAAATTGTTAAGTTCGTTCCTTAAATTTAAAATATATTTCAATTTCGAAAATGGTTTTGTTGACCAATCGGGTTTCTTATTTTTATTTTCTATCCTAGGCCAAGTTGTTTAATTCGAGTATTTATCATTTCAACCCAATGTCATTCAGTATAAAACAAAGCATAGCAAAGGGAACTTGCAGTGTGATAACTGATGGTGTCAAAGTAAATAAACAAGCAATAGCAACCATACATAACAATTTAACAATTTATTAAATAATCCCGATAATCGTATTAACTTACATTTGTTATTTATGCAAATTAATATAATTATTCCTAGAATCCACACTATCGTTTCATGCAGATTAAAGATTATCATGGTTTCCACTTGGTGTCTATTATCAAATTACTATATCAATCATACATTCAATGGTTCAAAGTGTAGTTAACGCTATTTCTACGCGACGATTTATTTAACATTTAAAGGGGTCAAGTTCAACATATATAATCCATTTTAAATTGTTGACTATCCTATATCAATTTCAATTTCATATTAAATTTCACTTATATTAACACCCAAATTCAATCATCACATAATAATTTTAGTGTCTCAGCTATTTTTCGTAAACTAGCAATATTCAAATTTAACTTGCATAGCGATTTACAATTTTTATTTCAACAATTCTAACAATCAACAATTTAACATCCAAATTAATATAAACACAATTATCACTTGATTATCATAGCATAATAGATTGAGTCGTGAATGAAATATTCACCTTGTGTGGTTGAAGAAGATGACGGCGAAGCACGATGGCGAATAGATAAAGTGGACCCTAACGAGCACGACGCAAAATGAACCCAACTGCAATCAACAAATAATTAATCAATAATTTGTTTATTGCAATATATATATATATATATCAATTGAGTGTGTGTATATATATGTAAACCGTACCAAAACAAAGAAACTAGATAGATTTTGATAAGTTGAATGGAAGCCTACGTCTCCGGAGCAATGGCTGATACAAACACAGTAAAACACTGTATGTAAGCAACTATAATTTCAAAGTTATACGGCTATATACTAGGTCTTCTATCATATATATAAAACTATTCAGAATCATAGCTGAACATAGTATATCACTGACTTTGTAAAACCACAAGTACAACGTAAGAGAATGGACCTATAACTATAGCTATATATAAAGTTTTATACAATACTTCACAAAATAACAAAACTGAGATATATAGTTTTTATGTTTAAACTTTATATGCAACATGGAAACTAAACTAATCAACAGCCGAAGCTTGTATATACCAAAACTAAAACATGTACACTTATAAATTTTTCAAAATCCGTAGCTTATCAACTACATAGGAACTAATATATATACACATACGACTGTACTTGTTTCCATAAAAATAAAACTCTTTGTACTTTGCAGATTAATACCCTGCATAAAAAAAAATCAAGCTTCCCTTTTTGTTCTTTTTTTTGGTATATGGGAAAGGTGGCGGTTGACTGGGAAGAATGTGTGGGGAGTCGGCTCGACGTCCGGGAGCTTGGTGGAGTGGGTTGTGGTGTAGTGCGGTGGGGAAGTAGTCGGCGGCGGAGTGGGTGGAGGGCAGTGCGTGGGTGGCAGGCCGTGGGATGCGTGGGTAGTGGGTTGGAGGGAGATGCGGGCTTTGGGCTGCGGGACGCGGGGAGGCGGAGCCGGTGGCGGGCTGTGGTCATGGCGTGGGTGGCAGTGGGACTCGCATGGGGTTGTGGCGCGAGCAGGGGTCATGGCGCGAGCAGGGGCAGTGGGTAGGGATGGAGCTGGTAGGGGCGGAGGCCGGGTGAGTCGACGTGGAGCAGTGGGGTGGTTGCATGGGGTGGCCGAGTGGAACTGGGGTGAGCAGGGGGTAGGGACGGAGTGGTTTTGAGGACGCATGTGGGGGTGAGGCGGAGCATCGGAGGGGAAGGGGCATAGGGGAAGTGGAGCAGGTATTTCATTTTAAAGTTAAAAAAAATATGAAGAGAGAGGAGGAAGGGAGTGCAGGAAGAAGAGAAGAGAAAGGGAGGAGCTGCACTAAGGGTTTGAAGTTTTAAATCAGAAAAGACAATGTGCCAGAGAAGAAGAAAAAGGAGAGGTTGATTTCATTTTTCACTGGAGAGAGGAGAACAGAAAAATAGAAGAATGATGAGAGGAGGAAGAGAGGTTACGTACCAGAGAGAAAAGTGAAAATACTGATGCAGAGCAATTAATGAGGTGAGCTGGTGTGCAGTGGAGTAGATGAAGGGAGATATATACACAGGGTTTAGAGTGTGCAGAGGTCAGTGCAATGATGATTTTGCAAAGTGGAGGCTATTGGGTTCCCAAGACAGCTGCATAGGCTCTAAATTTTTGAATATTGGAAAGTTGGGTACAGGTTTGTGCTGCGTATCGGACCGGTTTGCGCTCCGTTAAAATTTATAATTTTCAACGCCGAACTCCGATTGACACAAATAAATATACCGTTTTGATCAGCGCGTCGAGACGGACACAACGGCATGAAGATATTGATGGTTTGACATTGTTTGAGAAGTGGTTACTCTTATTTAACCATTTGCACGAGCGAACATTTTAACTAGCAATTAAAGGCAAAATTTGACGAAACGAAATGCACCTTCAAGTTCAGAATATTTTTCTTATGCAACATCGAGAAAAATATTTGAGTTCGGACGATAGGAAATTTACACATAAGATTTGAACTAAAATGTAAATGCGACGAGCGTAATTTACTTCAATATTTTCCGACGAAATTTGGCGCACGCCTATGTCTACCTAGGCGCATTCCAAATGTGAAGTTTGGATAGCAACGGAAGTTGTTTGTGAAAATTCGAATTTCCACATAAATAAGCGATTTTAAAATTTTAAACTGGGTCTGAATTTCAGGGTCGTTACAGTTTCCATGTGGCAATGGGAAGTTCCTTGGCCTGACCATTTGTTGGAAATCCAAAGAAACAATACGAACCTTGTACGGTTCTAGTTGTAGAGCCTGTCATTTAATATGGTAGCTATAGTGGGCATAATATAATGGTACCTATGCTGGCTAAGATTTATATTCTACTTTCGAAATGTTTTGTACACTATACACTAATAATAATATCAAAATGATTTGATTTTGCGTAGTAAGCATCTTTGACTATCATAAGAAAAAATCTCCCCCAAGTCTGCATTTGCATTGTGTGTGTGCCGGGCAGCCTTATGGTAGTTTAATTTTTGACTTTAAAAATATTCCTCTGCTTTGTTTTAAAAAAATAAACTGTTTAAGTTCTCACACCAGTCCCATGACTGACTCGGAGTTCATTGTTTTCTTCCTAAACTCTGGGTGCCCACCAATTTCCACACGAGCAGTCTAGAGTCAGGTTATCAAGATATTCTGGAATTCGGGAGTTGCTGGAGGCAAGCTAGATGGCATGGAGTATTCACTAGTATATAGTATTTCTTTTCCGCTGTTAGTAGTTGTTTGTTGTTGTAAACTCTGATAATATAATGTGATGTGATGTAATGTAATAACTGATATAGTTCTTTGTTTAAAGATTATTCATTTATTTATTGTATGTTGTTGAGCTGCGATTGTGAGACTCTGATATTGTTCTGTTGTTTTCTTTCTGTTCTGTTCTATCTTTTCTTACTTCTTCTATCTTTTTCTTCTTCTTTAACCATAATGGTTCATATTTCCGTTCATCTTGAGTTAATCAATGGAGATTAGTGTCTATTCAAGGAGTACGGATTTGCGGTCCCTTACAAGTGTTTAACTTTCCCAAAATCATTTAGTTAAACTTCTTATAAAAACTTAAGTTTCCAAATCCATTTATAGTTATCTTTTCAAAACCAACCTAATATCGTTTAACTTTTAACTCAAAATCAAAATTTTAGTTATCAAATTTTTTCCAATTTTCCCAAAAAATTTCTAACGTCTTAAAATTTCAAAAAATTTCGCCATAGCGTTCTTTGCATGGTTCGATTCGAAAAAATCACTATATATATATATATATATATATCACAAACATACATGTCGTCTTCGAGGATGAGGCATCGCATAGGGAAAAAATTATAAAATACGATATGTAATCCGAGATATGTACCTTATATATTATTAGCAAGCATATACGGCTAATATAACACGAAAGCGAGCTCCAAAATGCAAAGCATATGCCATCCACACCTAATAAACACTCAACAAATAAAAAGTACATGTATATATGGAAAGTAATATCAATATAAAACATATACCAATACAACAACAATATATGCCAATATAACAAATGTGATCAAAAGTAACAAATTCAACCATCAAACAACTATCGTCCAACTAACATCCAACAACCTAATATCTATCCAATCAATCCGTAATCAAATCAATATACATTCATTTCTCATAATATTTATTGGAGTGGTTTTCAATTTATTCGCATTTGATTCAATAACATTGGATTGTACTAACGTTCATTTATTCAAATTCAATTAGTTTACATTCAAGTTAGTTCACTTCCAAATTAAATCAAATTCAATTCTATTTAGATTCACTTCACTTCCAATTGAATTCAATTATTTAACTTTCAATTTCATTAATTCAATTTCATTAATTCAATTTCATTAATATTTAATGAATTTCTATACAACTAAATATCATCCATCTAACAACCAATGCATATCCAACATAACCAAATTTATTTAGTTTACACTCAACATTCATATTTACTTCGTTTACATTCAATTTTGTTTAACACATTTAATTTCAATTGGTTGATATCTAATTGATTTTCATTCAATTATTCAATTTCCAATTTCATTAGCTTTTAATGAATTATTACTTACACCTATTATTCCATATCCATTCATTTATATTCAATTGATTAACATTCAAACCACATTTTATTTACTAATTTATTTCATTAGTGTAATTCAATTCATTCATTAATTCAATTGCTGATTCATTTAATAAATAAAGTTGAATTTCATTATATAACTCAAATTCTTGTTCATTTAATTACTTCATTTCATTAATTTACTTTATTAATTCATTGTGATATCAAATTCGACTTCATTCAACATCGTTTAAGAAAAATTCCTTTTTAAACATCATTTTGTTTCACTTAACTTAAATATCAACTTATAAATCCAATTCAGATTTTATTTCTTAACATTTCATAATTAACAAATATCAATTTTTGTTTCCAACTTATTGTTACAAAATTCATAAGTTGCACTTATTCACTTCCATTTCCATGAATATTTATTTATGTTCGCTTCATTCTCATTTTATAATTTCAATTCATGGTTGTACAATCACTTTACAACTTAGGTTTAATTTCCAATTCAATAACTTATCTAATCCAGTTCAAATCCGATTCAATTTATTTAACTTTCCTTTAGTTAAGTTTCAAATCATATATTTCATTATGCTAACTCAAATTTATTTAACTTCATTAAAGTTGAAAAACATTATTTCATATTATAAATCCAAAACTCATTTTACTTATATTTATCAATATCAACTTGGATTTTAAATTCAAATTTGTTCATCAAAAAAAACTTCAATTTTAAATTTACTATTGGTAGCAATCCATCACATAAAAACTCGAAAATGATACTAATGATGCTGCAATCATCACCCTTATTATTTTCCAGCAATGGTAGTGAATTCAGCGCTTCATATTCTTTTAGAAATCCTTTTTGTATTTATAATTCATATTTATAAATCTTTTACTTATATAATTTCACTATTTTACTTCACTTATATAAGATTCATTCCAAATTTATTTATTTTATTTAGATTTATACTAATATAACATCTTCAAACTTTGAAAAAATAACTTTTAAAATCAACGGGATTCAAATTCTCAAATTCTTAATTTATCCGTTTTTCATTTATAACTCATATTTATATATATACTCATGTGGTTTCAGTTCTCATATATAAGACTATTTCACATTGTAAATCATATTATTTATAATTCCATACTTACAATTCATTTGCTTATATAATTTATTCTTTTACAATTGTTGCCTTTATTTTGATTATTCAAACAACGTTTATTAACTTATATATACTTACATTTTCAACAACCAAACAATCAATTTATATACATTAAAATAATTTTTGAAAAATTATTCTTTTATATAAAAAATATAATCGAGGTAAAATGATTTCATTTATTAAAAACAATATTATGTCGATTGCCTCGTTTAGGTGTTTAGAAACCCCTATCGATAACATGGCATCCCACATACCGACCAGAATTCATAAACAACCCAATGGATAAGTAAACATAATATAAAATATTTTTATATCACTAAAAAATATGTGCTCATATATACAATACACTTAAACTCAATCTAGGGTTCTACTGACCCGATCTATACTGATTACACATCAAAGCCTAGGAATATCTAAACCTAAGCTCTGATACCACGTGTGACGAACCGCATTTCTGTACCCTTTGAATCGACAATAAACCAAACATGTCTGACCCAAAAAGTATAGAATGATGGAAAGTCATGAGAAAGAAAAAAAGAGAAGAAAGGGAGAAGAGAGAACCCAGCAGAAAGATATAGAATCTCACATCGCAGTTGAAAACATATAATATCATATCAATTATCTTTACAAAACAAAAACTCTAATATCATATACACCAATCAGTGTTAAACAATCAATCACTAATCATCAACGTGGACAGTTATAATAACCTAACATTGCAATTGCTGATATTATAAACAATAACAATGCAGCGGAAAATAACATATACGGGAATACGATCTGAAGATCTCCAGCCCGCCTGTTGAAGCTCCGAAAGCACCAAATCTGAACCTGTAAATATACTCGGTCTGACCTGAGCATTGAAAGGGAAGAACGCTCGGATCAGTCAGGTAAACCAGCGTGGGAAAACAAACTCAACTGAATTTATTTTAATTTTATGAAATAGTTCTTTTCAATACAAAAGTATCTCGTAAGACACGCCGACACATAAACACAGACATGTTTTTACCTTACGATAACCAAAACCATTCATATAAAATCATATTATATTATACTAGTGTCTAGTATACAAATAATATTAATCATAGCTGAAATTGTTATAATGATTAAATTTCAACATACAGCCCAAAGTGGGTAATGCAAACAAAATGGTTGGCACGTAGCGAATTTTGGATTTCCATACAAATGACCAGGTAAAGGGATTATCTTCCGATGGGTACACTTCTAGATTGATGTCCTAAGGAACAGAACATCTTCCCTTCACCAACACAAGACCGGCCTACCTTTATAACTAGGTAGTACCGAATATGTCATCCCCAGTTGTTACTAACCTTTCGAAGGGCCCTCTAGTATACAAACCACATTAATTTATATCCCGAACATCACAGAGGGAAGAAATATATCTAGAATGGATGATCAAATCCTAACTGGGAATGACCCACTTAGCCTTGCCCCATCTAACCCAGTTTCGGTCATTTTCGGTTGTTGAGGCCTACGATAATGATTACCTTTCACACATCACATAACACATCACTTTAAATGCCACATTTCCATTTCTGTTGATTACTAATTTCCTTCCACAAAAATACAACCCTTGAGCTTGTATGTCTCAAGGAGGGTGTTAAGCAAAGATATATTGCCTTCTTCGCCACCACCGATGTACGTTTGTAAAACCAATGTACATAATCTTAGAAATGCAATGTCAAACACTCGTCCATACAAGTTGTCCAGGAACAGGACAAACCGAAGGTACTTTCCTACCACATCCTGTAGGGAAATCCCTAGGATTAGTAGCGAATAGTCCTTGCAATGCATATTTCATAACGAAGAGACTATTGTATATTGGGATTTTAACCCCTAACGATCAACAAAGAGTCCTAGACCATGAAAATCCTAATTAACAATATCTTTAATAACATGCACTATCGAACCCATATACATTGGTTCAAAGTGGTTTCTAGATAAGTTTGATCCCGGTCTTTTCGCACCAACAACACAAAAGCGTTTTTCAACCTCACACAAAAACTAAGTCTTGTGGACTTATCACATCTCCAACTTTCAACTTGCTATCCTTCGGCCAAGAAGGAAGCTCGATAGATTGGAATAATCACTCCGCACTACATGAATCAACATTCTCAACACAAACGATAACCAAGCCTCCATAGTCAATTACGTACTAGGTATACGACTAATTAGTTCCCATATCAAGTTGAGGAACGAAAATAGCCAAATTTGATAATCGATTATTTATCTATCAAAGCAAACAACAATTATCTAGCACCATAAGCAATCGCAGACCCTTTTAATTAATGTTTTATTAATTAAATCACTTTTCCAAATCATTTACTTCCAATTATCTTTAAAAAGAGGATATATTCTCAAAACCATTTCAATATTTCACTATTTGGAAAACATTTCATATACTTACTTTACTTAATAAGTGAATTCACAATTACTCTATTTTCAATCCATATAAACTTCATTTTAAAATATCACTTCCCAAAACATTCATTATATTTAAAGGACTATTCACTGTCCAAAATCGTGAACATAATTCTCTTACCAAATTCATTATTATTGCATGTTTAATTTTAAAGAATTATTCACTGTCCAAAATCGTGAATATATTTATCTTAGCAAATTCATTATTATTGCACATTTAATTTAAAAGGATTATTCACTGTCTAAAATCATGAATATAATTCTTTTTATAAACTTTCAGATTTAACTTATTAAAATAAGTTGATTTCGAATTTATAAAACAATGTTTATAAATTCCAATTATATTTTATTTACTTCCATATAAAGATTCCTTTACTAACAAATTCCATTTATATCTCATTTATATGTCCAATTATAAGTTAATTTACTTATAAATCTCTTATTTAGAAATTCATTCTTTTTATAACTTCATAAATTTATAAATCTTATTTACTTATAAGATTCAATTATAACTTCATTTTGAACACTTATAAAACTTGTTTATAATTGCAGTTCTTTTATTTATAAAATATCAATTTTATAAATCTTATACATGAACCATTTATAATAAATTCAAAATTCTCATTTAACTTATTTTACCAAATAGTTAACTATGTATTTTAAAATTCATATTTTGATTTCATTTAAATAAACTTATTCTTTTAATAATTTACAACTCTTTATTAAAACTTAAATAACTTCAAAAATCACTTGAATAAGATTTTTAATCTGAAATCATCATTTTATTATTTTTAAAATTCCAAAATATGGCCCAATGCTACAATAGCACTAAATAAGGCGACTCGCATTAATCATATCAATCATGACATCCAAATCATCATATATCACATGATAACAACATATATAACAATATCTGTAAATAAAAATCAACACTGGTGAGGAATCCAATTGGATCCCTCCAATCTGTCACCCACAACAAATATACATATGATAAAATATGTACAATGTCCGCTTTGAGGTAGACGCACGTACAAAAAGTCGTCTGCTCATACATGGGAACGTATGGGGTCTCATCTGCTAAAATATATAGGAATAGATCCAAATACCAATTTGTATATATAATATACCATATGTCACCCAAACAATCATCAATCAGCATAAAATAAATTTATTCTCGCTTATATAAAAATATAAGCGAGTCGGAAAGAGTGAGTTGTACTCACTTTGATTCCAATAGTCGTTGTAGGATTGTATTCCGAATAAAATTGAACGGACGTTTAATTCTACCCAAAAATTTTAACAGCTCCAAATCAATCAAATCCAGCTCAATCACGTAGTGTTCGAAAATATAAAGCCAATGCAATTTGTTTTGTCAAATTTCGACCTCGTATGATAAATTATAGTATTTAGAAAGTTATACGATTAATTAAATAATCAATTTACTTTTTATTTTTATTTTTAATCCTTCATTGCATCCAGGCTGTTGATTTCAAGAAAGTAGATCTTAGCCGCAAATTCATTTTCTTCCCCCCGCATTTGAAACTGAAGGTCGAACCAAAACCCATAAGCACGTTCAAAATTTTGATGGCTGCTCCCTTTACGTGACGCTTACAGATAATCGGAGACCACCATTTCGAAGCCCTAACCGAGCTCAACCACCGACCACGATCCCATGCAGCTCGGCCACCTCCATCGGCCAGAAATCGCCTCTAAACGTGACGCATTCTCGAGCCAATTACCATCGAATGTGGCTACTATAGCGATCATATTATTGATCTTGTAGATCTCATTGCCCTCTTCGGTTTTCATTTAGAAATTTTGGTTAACTCTTGATGGAATGAGAGGAAATTGGAGAAGAAAATCGACAATTTTTGGCCTTTGAAAATAGGGGTGGCAACGACTCCAATTAGGGTTAGGGTTTTGATAATGAATGTAGTTTAGCGTCCTTATATAGGCAACTAGAATCACTATTCACCCGAAAATATTTCGAACTCCAAACGAAGCATGCCGCTAGGCGTTTATAAAGTTTTAGTCATATTCCGAACACAACGGAATATATATCGAGAGCCAGTTCCATCATATTTGGAAGATAGGTTTTCGAATTGAATTATTTAAATTAAAATTTACTTAAATAATTTTCTATGCGTTTTAGCTTCGCTAAGTCCGATTGACGTGAAATTTGGAATCCTACAATAATATAACATTACGGATTTAATGAAACTAGTTTCATCGAAATCCAAGACAATGTCAAAAATGACTATTTCTACACGTTAATTAAATATTAAAATTTCCAATTTCTATTTATTCACTTTTAAATTGATATTAAAAGTCTGCTAAAATTATTCTAATTCAAACAGAACTTAAATCAACTTAGTAAATCATTTTCACCCAAAATTCAGTTATTTTCAAATATTAAAGTAATAATTTAATTATCCAAATAAATCAAGATATTTGAAATATAAGTTAGTCAACTTATAAAATTAACCTATGAATAGTTAAAATCAATTAAATATCCCAATTTCGAATGACTGAAATTCAGGGTCTTTACATAAACTCAACAACTCTTCTAAGTGGTCGTCCAGTGACTGGCACAAAGACATCTATAAATTCTCTTGCTACCCGAACCCAATACTTAACTCATTTCCTACTTCCACGACATTAATTAAAGCACTAACATTCCGGTCAGTATTCTCTATCGAGATTATCACTCGGTTATGACTATCGGGGTGTCTTAGTGGTATCTCCCTATCCTAGCAAAATATTCTAGCCTCGTATCTACCCAACCAATCGATATCCAAAATGATTTTGATATCTACGAAATTAATGACATACAAATTGCAGGTAAACTTATGACATAACAATTCAAGTTCTAACTAGTCACATCTCCACCCTAGAGTTTCGTACTCTTCTATTGGATTCACAAACCTTAAGGAAGTAACAAGGCAAGTAGGTTCTAAACATAATTTATCAACCAAACACTGAGATATAAATGAATGTGATGCACCGGTATCAAAAAGTACACTAACTAGAATATTCTGAATCAAAATCATACCTTCCATCACATTTTTTCCTTTATTTGCTATAGTAGGCCTAGCTGGTCCAATAGTAAAAACTTTTCCTTTGTCCACCATAATTGGCTCGGGACACTTGATTCTTGTAATGCCCAACTTAATCACAATTGAAGCACTTCACATTCTTCTTGGTTGCATCTTTTTTTCCCATTTCCTGATCGGCATTCATTCGCAAAGTAACCCTTCTTGTCACACTTATAAGAAACTATCTCAGCCTTTTACTTCTTCGTAGTATCCCCCTTCTGGTCTCCCTTCTTTTTAAAGAACTTCCTCTTTTTACCTCGAGACCTTGAGTTTCCATCGACTTTTTTTAGCAAAATCAGCAATCAACTCCTCATGGCGAATGGTCATCTCCATCACTATATTACAAGGATCACAGACATGTGTCATGGTCATTATAGTAAGCTCGGGCCTTAATTCTCGAATGAACCTCTCATTCCTTTTGATGTCAGTATCTATAGTAGCATATCCATATTGAGATAGTTCTTCAAACTTAGTACCATACTCGACTACTGACATTTCTCCCTGAACTAAATCCATAAACTTTCTCATCAGCTCAGAAATAGCAAACTCGGATATAAACTTATGCTCAAACCTAGTTTTAAAATCAGCCCAAGTTAACTACCCTTTTGGAACACCGGCAATGACACTATTCCACTAATGTAGTGCCGACCCCTGTAACTGTATAGAGTCCAACCTTCTCTTTTTCCCATAATTTAGGCCTAAATCAGTAAATATACAATCACAATGCAACAACCAATTCTTAACCTCTATAGCACTCTCTGCTCCGAAGGATGGCTTCACACCCATGCTGGTGTAATGTCTACTCAGCAAAGCATAATTATTCCCAACTAGAGCCACGAGATTAGCTCCTTCTACATTTCCATCAACACCACCACCAACACCAGCTTGCATGAAACAGACAAAGAACTGATACATCGCCCCATATCTAATGGTGGATTTCCAGCACTCACATTGGCACCAGCATTTTGATTATTAGCATTAGTCTGTCATCCTGGATTCCTCTTGGTATGGGTCAAGCATTTCAATTAGTTATGGTGCTTCCTCCAACAAGATTTCCTCTTCTGTTTCCTACTTCTATATATTCTTTCTCATAAATCATTATAAGGGCTTAGTAAGATACAGAAGAACGGTTTGCCTGGAGAACGTACTTATACATATAACTATATATATTAAATACAAGTATGTTACTATAGCATTAACCCAAACCCAATCTTATTATCTGATTCATTAGATTATATTTTGAAAATTTTTAGGTTTAAGTTTCTATTAAAGTTTCATAAACCCATGCCCTGATACCAATTTGTAACATCCCCCTACTTGGAGGACAAAAACTAATGGTTACAGATGCTGCAGTCAACCATGGTTATTAATCTTCAACGACTAGATACGGCAATATTAATTACATTAATACATAGAAACATAAGAATATGGAAAAAAATTAAACAGCAAACAAATTCCACATTCCATTTCAAAATATTCCAAATTGATTACATAATCCCAATTCGCAGACCATTTTCAGATAACATATAATTATTACAAAATATACAAAAGCGATATATGAACATACCCATTTGGTTGATCAGAGTATATAAATAGGTAACAAATAAATTTCCCTTTACAAAATAGCATACAATGGAAATAAAAGAACTATAATAACAGGCTTACCTCCTCCGTGTGTCACAAGCTTTATTAGTCTAAAAGAACACCTACAAACCTTAACTTTCAACCTACTCAAAATCAATTGTTTACCCGAGAGTTTAAGGGAAACAGAAAAACTTCGAGTCAGACATAAAGCCTGGTATGAATAATAATATCCCATATCAATCCATTTAGATATCTAGTAAGACCATACCTCTTAGCGCAACAGGTTTCCTCTCACTAGTATCCCAAAACATTTATAAAACCGTATGCCGTGCTGCTGCATCCACAATGGTTAAAACATAGTAATTCAAAAACGGTATCGTAATAACCTGGAATTTTAGCCATCGGATATTGGGCAATTAGCTAATTTAATTATTGGAATATTGATTTTTTTTAAGTCGAATAGATGATTTTTTCAATATTTAAAATATCTGAATCTATATATTGATTGAAAATTATGTTTAATTTTTAAAATATATATTCTGGATATGATAAATTATACATATATATAAACTCCACCATTAAATTTCAAGATGGAATGTCCATATAAGTGTATATATGCTTTATGATGTTTAGAAATGTATATATAAGTATATAGGTATACATATATGTGTCTATATATACATTGGTCCATATGAAGTAAATGTATGTGAATATGTGTTATGTAAATATATATATATATATATATATATATATATATATATATATATATATATATATACGATGACAAAATATACATTAGTATATGTTATATAAAATAGTGTAAAAGTAAATGTAAATAAATATGTATAAATTTTATGATAAAATAGAGTAAATGTGTGCATATCCATACATATTCATATAAATGTATGTATAAGCTTAAGGGAACATCATCGTGAAAAATATCTAGTCAAGCTCACAAAAATTTCAACTCAAGCCATAAAAGGTTTAAGCAACACAATAAATCAAATCAAGTCAAAATAAAAATCAAATCAAGATAAAAATTTAAAAACATAGATATGAAAAGCCTGTGAAAAAATGCATCAGCTACATATGGGCATAAACCTCTATTTACTTCCTCTCCTATATTTATACATACATATACCTGAGTGTTCAGGTTCACTTGCTTAAGAAAAAAAGATAAAGAAAAAAGCATATAAAAACAAAAAATAAAGTGTTGCCATCAAAGTAAAGGAAGGGATTCAAAGCTTGAAGCATGAAATAAATCACAGTGTTCATCATCTTTAAAAACTGTGAGTAAAACACTATTTTATTTACTGGTTACAAAGTTTATATGTGGAACTGAGATTTTTGTTTAATGTTAATGGTATGTATATCTATCATATATGCGAGTAGTATGAATGAATGTTTTAACATGTTAAAATTCTACCTACGGACAATAAAAAGTACCATGCTTCTTCCTCAGACACTCTCTCCATGTTTATTTGTTTTAAAAAAACTATTAGCTTCCACTTTAAAAATCAATACCAAATCATCCGTTTAGTTTTAAATCTTGAAACAAAAATAAAGTCTGTTTGTTTTCGAGTATATATTATTTTAAAATTTATTTCGTTGGATATCATGAAGCATACAAGAAGAGAAATATATGTTACAGTAAATGACCTATGTATGGTCGAATTTCGAATATCATAATTAAATGATTGGATTATATGGACTTGATCGTTATTGGAAAACATGAATTTTAGGCTTAGTTTGGATATTTTTAATGAAGCACGAACGAAGAAATGTCGAGTTGAACATATTTGGGCATACTGTCGAATTTCGACGACCTAGGCTATTATATGGCATGGGGTTCATCGTGGAGGAGGTTTGGGTGGAGGCGCATCGAAGAAAAACTGTAACAGACCTGCTATTTTCAACCATTCGCATCCGCACATGCCGGACTTGAATTGCTCAAAATATCATATTGTTAATTTAAATTTGGCAAAATTCAGCATATGTAGTAAAATAAATCAATTGCAGAATCACAAATACAGAGTAGTACAATTGTAGCGACCCACTATTTTCCACTATTCAAATCGACAATAATCCACACATGCCAGACTTGAATAGTACAAAATAACATATTGCAAAATTTTTTGGAGCAAATAAAAATCAAATCACAGAATCACAGACACAGAACATCAGAATATCTCGCAGCGGAAATTAAATACCATAGTAGTTCATGAAGCTACTATCACAGAGTCTCAAAACCAAATACAAAGAAGTCCACTAATACAAAGCCGACAACAGAAAAACAGAACTGAAATATAGATAACTAGATAAGCTGATAAATCTCCAGCGATTCCAGACCTCCAGAGAGTGGGAATCCAAATCTGTGAATAAACTCAGGCTGACCCGAGCGTAAATAAAAAGCAAACACTCAAGTCGGGACATACATACTTATCCAGTGTAAACCAACTCAAGTGAACTGTAGTAAAGGTACAAATAACTTAGAAGATGCCTGGGACCGCCCATCCTCTAAGGATCCGTTAAAATGTTTACTATATAGTATATTGCGCTATTATAATAATGTCTATCAGTAAAATAAACATACTTTTAAATAGCGTTAAGGCTTTACATTTTCCACCTTAACACAATTAATGCCAATAGTCTATACAGTACCAGCATATCTCCTGATCGGGAGACTATGAGAAGATACTGCATAGGTACGACACAAATAGAAACTCGTAGTAAAGGCTCGGTATGGTAGGTGATAGGGCACACAAGGCAATGCCAGGGTAGATATACCAATTACGCACACGGGGCTGGTGGTAACATAGCAGCCACATACGCCCACCTCGGAACACATTCCCAAAATCGGAGGGTGACCACCAAACAATCACAAGTAATTGAATGGTATCGAAGAAATGCGTCCGATAAGAGGTGCTACCTCAGCTGGCCCGAGAACGCTCTTGTTTTAGCCACCATATGCCAACTCACGGGAGTTGGGTCCACGTAACATACCACAAGAATGTCGTCACCATCCTACTTCATTCTGGAATCTCCACCGCGTACACGGTTAGTCAAAGTGGTTTTCGGTATCGACAGAGAGTATGTCCATATCCGATCCCGGTCTCTTTGCCAACCAATCGTTATTATAACCCGTTATAACCTTAAAATAATACTTTACTTCAAATGAAAACATCATTTCAAAACCCAATTCTTTATCCAATAAAGATTTAATCATTCCCAAAAATCATGTCAATATTTCAAAACAACATATCTTTACAAATTTCCCTTTTTAAATCATTATTAAATTCAAATGCAAATTATCAAACTTAATACCCTTTTAAAGTTCAAAGATAACATTCATTTATTTCAATTTGAACTTCTCTTTAAAATGATTCATTTCCAGTTTAATTTATTCATTAAGATCATTTTAAAATTGGACTTATTGTTCTTTCATTTCAAGTATTCAATTTCCAAAGTTTCAAACCATTCAGAGTTCGTTTACTAAGTCAAAAACCATAATTATAGAAATTTCAGCCTTTTACACCATTTAGAAAAAGCTGTTGTAAGTTATATATGAAAACATTTTTATTCAGAAAAGATAGCACTTAAAACTACTGTTAAAAACTCAGTTTTTAGTTGAATTATAGTTCAAAACAAAAAGACAGTATTTCAGAAGTGCTGCGGTAGTTCAGATTTCAAAACAAAGGTTTAAATTGATTTCAGCAAACACATCAGACCACTACAGCATTTCCAGAGAATTCTATAATAGGCTTGAGTCCAATATTAGCCTATAAATTCAATTATAGCAACTACAGCATTTCAGAAATGCTGTAATAGCTCTATTTACATTATTTTTAGTTCAATTCAGAAACCATAGCATTTCTGAATGCTACTAAAAGTGATTTCCATAATTTAGTGTATTTCCAGCAAATAATAAACTTCATTTTAAATCCTTTAAATATTTCAAAATCATATTTTTGACAATAAAAATGTTCATTAACATATTATTTATATACAATAAATTTCTTATTATTAATCCAATTTTCAACAGATTCCTTTAATAAATTCAAGTGTAAAATTCTAATTCTTCACATTTTTAAATAAACAACTTAACACTTAAATTTTCTCCAATTTTTTTGAAAAAATTTAATTTCGTGACCGGCTAAACGTTCGAGCATTTGGTCGATAAATGGAAGAGGAAAATGATCCTTACGTGTTGCGGCATTTAGTTTTCGATAGTCAATGCAAACACGCCAACCCGTTTGAGTACGAGTTGGAATAAGTTCATTCGCGTCGTTTTTTATAACAGTAAGTCCGGACTTTTTAGGCACGACATGAATTGGGCTAACCCATGGGCTATCGGAGATGGGGTATATGATACCGTTATCGAGGAGCTTAAGAATTTCGTCACGAACCACATCTTTCATTTTTGGGTTAAGCCTACGTTGTGCATCACGAGTGGGTTTGGCTTCATCAATCAAATGAATGCGATGTTGGACAATAGCAGGGCTAATTCCCTTAATATCAGTAATGGACCACCCAATTGCTTCTCTATTTTTCAAAAGAATAGAGAGAAGAGAAGCTTCTTGGTCAAGAGAAAGATTGTTAGAAATGATGACAGGACAAGTTTCGTTTTCACCTAAGTATGCATACTTAAGGTGAGCGGGAAGTGGTTTGAGGTCCAATTTCGGGAGTTTTTCGATTGCAGAATTGGGTTGAGATTCGGACTCAACTTGAAGCGATTCAAAGGGAAGAGTGTGTTCGATCTCGTTGGGGACTTCATGAAACAATTTTTCGTACTCGGCCTCGCGTTCATCGTTAAGATCAAATGTTTCATTTTCAAAGTTTTCATGAATGGCACTAACTTCTAATGTTTGGTCACGAAGTTCGTTCGAGTGGCTTTCAAGATTGAAAATGTTAAGGTCCAAAGTCATGTTTCCAAAAGAGATTTTCATCGAACCGTTACGACAATTGATTAAGGCGTTTGAGGTGGCTAAGAATGGTCGGCCTAAAATCATTGGGATTTGACTCGCAGGGTTTGTCACCGGTTGTGTTTCGAGAACGATAAAATCAACGGGGAATATGAATTGCCCTACTCGAATGAGCACGTCTTCGATTTCTCCCACGGGCTTCTTAATGGAACGATCGGCAAATTGAAGCGTAACTTTCGTGGGTTTGAGCTCACCTAAGCCTAATTGTTCGTAAACGGAGTATGGAATCAAGTTGACACTCGCGCCTAAGTCTATTAAACATTTGTTAATCGTCTTTTCTCCAATTGTACACGAAATCGTAGGGCAGCCAGGATCTTTGTATTTAACGGGTATGGATTGGGACAAGACTTCACTCAAACTAGCGGCTAAGAAGACTTTTTTGGGCACTTGAGTGTGTCGCTTTTGGGTGCACAAGTCCTTAAGAAATTTCGCGTAAGTGGGGACTTGCTGAACGATGTCAAGAAGAGGAATGTTAACTTTGACTTGTTTAAAAATTTCCAACATCTTTTCCATTTGGTCCGAGTGTTTCTTTGGTCGAAGACGATGTGGAAATGGAACATGATACTCGGTAGGCGGGTCTACTCGAGTAGTAGAAGAAGAATTTTGATTGTCGTTCGATTCGACGTTTGGCTCCACGTTCTGTTCTGAGTCGTTCGTTGTTTTAGAAGTATCGAGAAAAGTTCCCAGTGAATCATTTGGATTAACGACTTGATTATCGATTTGTTTACCAGAACGGAGAGTTGTGATAGCATTCAACTGGGTGACATTGCTATCTTGAACAACGTGGGCTTGATTTGAATTTGCATTTTGATTTCTGGGATTTGGAAGGGGCTGGCTTGGGAATGTTCCTCGTTCACGTTCACTTACAGACGTGGCTAATTGACTCATTTGCATTTCGAGTTTCGCAATCGATTGGTTTGTGTTTTGCATATATGAAGTCAATAAATTTTGCAAATTGCTGTTTGATTGAAGGCTTTGAGTAGTTGCCTTAGCCAACGTTTCAAGAGTTTTCTCAAGCGAAGTTAAACGTTTATCGTCTTGTGGAGGATGAGTAGAACTTGGTGGAAAATTTGGTTGTTGCGGTTGATTAGACAGGCCCGCAAAGTTTGGTTGAAAATTATTGGGCTGAAAGGGAGGATTCGAAGCATTATTCGGTAATGCTTGAAAATTGGGACGAATCGTATTCGTGTTGGGAATGTTTTGGTTCCACGCAAAATTCGGATGATTTCTCCATCCAGGATTGTACGTTGGAGAAAACGGGTCGTTTTTGGTTTTATTGAAAGCATTGATTTGTTCGACGGAATTGGGACACTGATCGGCTATATGATTAGGATCGTTGCATTTATAACACATTGGTTGGGAAGCTTGGTTCGTTTGATTCGATGAGAAAACGTTATCGAATTTTTTAATCATTGCGTCGATCTTAGCTTCCAAAGCAAAAGAAGATCCCGTCAAGTGTGCACTCGATCGTAAGTAGATTGATTTTTCGTTCGAGCGTTCCCATTGGGACGACTTTTCAGCGAGGTTTTCAAGAAATTGCCAAGCATCGTCATGATGTTGGGCAAGAAAATTGCCTTGGCACATTGATTCGAGCATGGTTCGTGAGCTGTTTTCGAGTCCATCATATAAGATTTGGCAAATCATCCATTTTTCAAAGTTATGGTGTGGACATTTTATCAAAAGCTCTTTGAATCTTTCAAAATATTTTCCAAATGGTTCACCCTTGAATTGATGAAAATTTACAATTTCGTTTCGAATTCTACTTGTTTTTTCTAAGGGGTAGAACTTTTTTAAGAAAGCTTTTACAAATTCTTCCCACGTTTTAATTGAGTTCGAAGGTAAGCTGTACAACCATTTTTCAGCGTAATCCGTAAGAGCAAATGGGATTAATCGAAGTTTGATTCCGTCATCAGAAAGTTGTTGAAGTTTAATGGTTGCGCAAACTTGTTCGAATTTAGTCAAAAAGATGTATGGGTCATCATGTTCGAAATTGCCAAATTTTGGAAGCGTGGCAATATGGTTCGAATGGATTTCGAAATGGTTACCCGTAGGGGCGGGTAATGTGATGCAAGATGGAATAGAAACTCTATCGGGAAAGATTCTATCCATAAGAGTTCGAGGGGCGTTTTCGTTCGCCATTTCGGGAGGATTGTCTGTTCGAGTTAAACGGTTTGTAGAAGGGTCACGAATCCAAGTATTCGTTGTTGTGTCACGAGTCCAAGTACTCATGCACAAGTGAAAGTCGAGAGGACAAAGAAATTAGAAACGAGTTTGGAGAATGAAAGAAGATTTGAAAATGTTTTTTTTTTTTGTTTTTTTTAAGGGAAAAAAAAACTATTTACCAAGTAAAGTTTATTTCAAAAGAAAAGTTTGATTTTTGTTTTGTTTTTGAATTTTCAATTTTTTTTTTGAAATGATTTTACAAAATTTTTTTAGATTTTTGTTTTTGAGTTTTTTTTTTAAATATGCATGAACTAATTCAACTAAATGAATGCAAAGGACTTAATTACAGTTTTCTGTCCTTAGTAGCTCCTAACCCAAAATTGTATAATCACACTTTGTCTTAAATCAACAAAAATATTTCTCAGCCAGGTAACGGACAGGGGTTATCGGTGCACCACGAATCACCGTAGCAATGCAACCGAAGGTTTAAGTACCTTCAGAGGAACAACCAGTATAATATTTACGAATCACCATAATTTTTATAATTGGTTATTACTCTGCCGTAGCCTAGACACCAAGAAATAAAATCGTTTAAGTAAAACAATTGTGAAGATACAATTAAGCCCTAAGTGAGCTCGTGACACCCTTAGGTCCAACGTCTAACCTTTATTATTAGTCAAATTCTACGATGAAATGCGTTTGTGGGCTAAGGAAAGGGTGATGAAATCCCTCACCTTATGTGAATTGGGGTATTGCCCTTAGAAAAAAAATAAGATGAGATGAATGCAAAGCAGAAATTAAACGTGAAATTACAATGCAACTAAAATGAAGTTTGTTTTTATTTTTGGATTTTTTTGAATTTTTTTTATATATAAATGCAAATGCAAGCAACCAACAATGCACTAGAGATGAAAGCACAATACCAGAGCGTGCAGATTATTAGCAATTTTTTTTTTTAGCGGCGATTTTAGCAAAGCAAAGCAATTATTTTTCCTTTTGGCAAGCAATTCCTTGTAATTTTCTGCTTTGACAACCTGAAATGAAAAACAAGATATATTCAACAATTTTTATTGTTATTATTTTTTTTTGTATGTTTATTAAAGATGAAAAATAAAATAAGCGAAAAACAAAACAATTGAAAATAAAATAAATGAAAAATGAAAATTACAATGCAACTTGAACTTGTTTTTTTTTTTTTTTTTTTGGAGAGGAAATTTAAAAGTAGGGTTTTACTTAAAAAAAAAAAAATTTTTTTTTTTTTAAGAGAAAGAAAAGAACGTAAAACAGAATTCTTTTTTTTAGAGAATAAATTGGAAAACCAAACTCAAAAGAAATCAAACAAAATAAATTGGCTAACTTTTTTTTTTTTTTTAAACAAACCAAAACTAAACAATTTAAAAAAAGAAAGAAAAGAAAACAAACACACACTAAAGCCCAAAACCCGGTCCACACCAAAAGTTACCACGACTCCCCGGTTAAAACAAACACAACCAGTAGCCGAACAAATAAAATCAAAATCTCGAACAAGAACAAAAAAAAATCAAAATCAAAATCTCGAACTAATTTTTACTGCAAATTTTTTAAATCAAATTCCCAATCCGAAGCTCGTTCGAATCGCTGTTGTGGTGATCGTGGTCACGAATTGGAGTTTGATGAGGAGATAAAGTGTTCGAGTCCGATGTGGTGGGCTACTGTTTGACAGAGGGAAGGTGTTTGAGAATTTCCGTCGTGGTAGTGGTTCGTGCTGAGATAGTCCAATTCGTGATTCGCGAGGATTGGGGTCGTGGTGGTTGATGGCTTGGAGTTGCTGTTTGTTTTCAAATTGGGTCGCGTGTAGGTTGCGATGCTGGTGGTGGAGAAGTAGAAGAGGTCGGTGGTGATTCAATTTAGGGGATCTTGACGATGTGGATGGTGACGTAGCCGATGCTGTGTGGTCGATGATGAGTGGCTACTGCAGGTTGGTGAGGAAGCAGTGGAAGGGGTTGTGTGCAGTATGTTGAGTCGATGGAGATGATTGGGTGAAGATTTTTATGGTGTAGGTGAAGATGGTTTTGCTGCTGTTGCTGATGATTTCAATCTCGGGTTTGAGGTGCTTGGTCTGGAGTGCTACTTTGGGGATGGTGATATGAATTGAGAAGAAGGGTTATGGGCTGAGTTTGCTAGTTGCGGCACTGGTTGTCTTTGTGGATGAACTTGAAGGCACGATGATGGAGGCTGGTTGGAAGGAGAGTTGGATTGGAGGCACAGTTTTATGGAAGTGTTTGAATGGTTGATTTGCAGGGTAGTGGAGATGAGGCTTGTAGATGATGACAGTGAAATGATAGTGATTGCTGAGGGTATGACAAGCAGATGGTCGGAGGAATGTAATGTATTGTGAGTGTGAAGTATTGGCAGAAGTGAGTGTGATATTTGCAGATGAAGTTTGGGATGGTGATTGCAATGGCAGTAGGTGGTAGAGATGTCGTTGGTTGTTAGTGAACTATTGTAGAGTCACTGACATGTTTGTGGTGGATTTGTGCTGCTTGACAGTGGAGGAGCTGAGAGTTGATGGTGATACTGTGGTTGGCTGTAGGATGTTGGTTGAAGTGTAGAAGGCAGGGAACTTGGTGAAGCAGTTGCAGTTTGTAGTGGTAACAAGCAAGCAAGATGTTGTGACTGAGAGTATGGTAATATGCAGTGAAGTAGGGAATGGCTGTTGTTTTGTGAATAGGGGAATCTGTTGGCTCTGTGCACAATTAACAGTGAACAGTGAGGCAGAGAGGCAAAGAAAATTTGTAAACAAAATGAAATTTGTGAATGAAGAAGAAATAAATTTTTTTTTTTTTTTTGAAAGTTGTGATGGTTTTTTTTTTAATCTATATATATCACCAAATGCAAATGGAAATAAAAAGAAAACAAGCACACAAAAATCACACAAACACAAAACAAGTTTTTTTTTTTAATGCAAAGAAACACACAAAAATCACACAAAAATAAAATCAAAATAATTCGAAGAATAGAAAATAAAATCAAAACAATTCCCTGGCAACGGCGCCAAAAACTTGTTCGGACGACGGAAATTCTATCGGTTTAGAAAACCGTTGAACGAATTTAACTTTAAAAATATAACCGCAAGCGCACGGTGTACAAATGTAGCACGTGGCGAATACGGGTCGATCCGCAGGGAATTGATGATTTTAAAAATTTCTATTCAATCAAATTATACCAAAGTCGAGTGAAATTGTTGGATAGAACTAAAATGAAGCTAAACTAGAATTGAAATGTGATTAGTAAACTATTGAACTAGAGAACAATTTAGGGATAAATCCACTCCCATATTTTTGTAAATCAACAAACAATAATTTATGATCTCTACTTTTGACATTAAGTGAAATATTGTTGTATTTATCATAAGTATGGTTTGTTTATGTTATTAATTAACATTACTCAAACCATCAAACTATAATACAACACATAAACCACTTATCTATTCTAATGAAAATGAAGCCAAAGCAAAAGCTAATTTAAGTATGATCTATTTACTATTGTAATTAGTAACATAGGTCATCAAATTTCATTTTTACTTTCATTTCAAAATCAAAAATGGATTAGCAAATGATGATGCAAATTGTGTTTATGTTGAATAAGAATAGCTCATTTGCATAAACAATATAAGCTATCAAACCCACTTGTATAAACTTGCATCAAAACTTACTTCATGAAGCATAGACCAAAAGAGATCATAAATCATAAAATGTTGATATTACATAAAGTTAGAGAGCTTCATCACCCCTAAATTGAAGGAGTTTAGCTACTCATTTGTGGCATTAAAGCAACACATGTAAGTTTCAACATTAAAAAGAAAAGAGAATAGAAAATAAGCAAAGAAAGCAAAGAGATTAGCTACTAACTACTTGCATAAATGTAAATCTAAGCTATGAGCATAAAGAGAAAGAGAGCATAAAAATAAACATTAACAATAAAATAAAGAAAAACATGTAGAAAAGAGTGAAGAAAGAGGCTTGAAAGCCATTTTTATTTCATAGAACATTGAGCTTACACTTGATTTCTTAATTTCCTAAGTAAATGAAAGAGTAGAAGATGATCTTCATGTACATAAGAGGGCTATTTATACATGCATAAAACCCTAATTCTCTTTTTAGGGAGCTTCCTAAAATACCCTTGAGGTGGTGTAGCCTCCAAGTAATCATTAACATTCACTAATCCCCCACTTAATATGTACATGAAGCTTTAAGTCCTTTTAGCATGTGCTTAGCTTCTAATTGGAAGTTAGGTAAGTGGGTGGGGTCCTCCATGATCTTGAACTTGAATTATTTCCTCTTCATTCCTTTGTATTTCCTTGTGAATGCATGTATCTTCATATAAGCCTCTTCCATATGCATCCAAATTCCTATAAAAATAATCAAAAAATGTCCAAGTAAAAATTCTTACATTGACACATGCACAAAAATGACCGTTTTGCCCTTGAATGATGATGAAAATATGATGGTTTGGAAATAATTGAATTTTGGTTTTAAACATGTTAAAATGCCCAAATATGATGATTATTTAAATAAAAAGAGATAAAATATGGATGTAAATATATGCACTAATATGTGCACATCACATATTATTTATATACAATAAATTTCTTATTATTAATCCAATTTTCAACAGATTCCTTTAATAAATTCAAGTGTAAAATTCTAATTCTTCACATTTTTAAATAAACAACTTAACACTTAAATTTTCTCCAATTTTTTTGAAAAAATTTAATTTCCAATTTTTATTTATATAACTTGATTTATTTAACTAAAATTCCAATTTTCCACTTAAGTCATATTTCAAAAATTCAATGCAACTATTCATTTTTTTTCCAACATTTTTACTTATAGAAAATTCCAAATTTCTATAATTAATAAATAAAAATCCAATGTAAATCAAATTTTCATACATTTACGATTTAAAATAACTAAAAATTCCAGAAAACATTTATAAAATAACCACGGGTACGTATATAGTTTTCTATCCTAGTTTACGTGATACGGATATGTATCATTTCAATCCGCAGTTTAAAAATAAAAATCCGGATTCTATCATTTCAAACCCGCAATCCCAAGTCAAAATGAATAATTTAAAAACCTTTCAGGCCTATCATTTCAGCCTATAACGATTTTTCCTTATTCTAAAGTCCGTTCGGGTATGTATCATTTCAACCCATAGTGATTTCTAACCTACAAGGAACTTGGTGTGATAAACAGATAAAAATGAACAGTTTAACAATATATAATAGTAACAGGTGATGTGACATGGAACAGGTGATATGACATATAATTTAACATGTTAACATCATATATATATATATATATATATAATCACATGGCAGTTATAACATCATAAATATTTCTACACATTCAGTTGTGGTTGTTTTACAACTGCATAAGTATATAATTGTCGTGTGAGATTTACTCACCTCTAATTGCTGAATATTTCCAAACCAAAGGCACAAATAGACAATAAGGCACGATGACACAACTACGGACTTGAGTGGAGGTTGAATCCAAGCTACAACTCTTATGTACAACCCAAAATAAACAAACAAAACAACACAATTCAATATGACTATAACATGCAATAACATTGAAATAAAAGAGAAACGGATTGCCAAACTTTTTCCTTGCTTCCTCAAACCTTTGTCACGGCCTATGGTATATTTTGTTTCAGATTTGGTAAAGTTTTGGTTCAGGTCTAGGCTAGCATGGGTCGGGTTCATGTCATGAGCAAGGTGGAGTTTCATACATGAAGAGGTGAAGGGTCTTTAGGCAAAAAAGGGGAGTTTTGGTTGGTTAGAGGGCTCGGCCATGGAAAGTGTGCTTGGCCTAAGGGTGCATCATGACTGGACAGAGGTCGAAGGGGTGTGTGGTGGTCAGGTCAGTGGTGGTGGCGGCGGCTATGGTGGTGATTTAGGTGGTGGTTGATGGGAATGAGGCAACAATGGTCAAAAACAATGTTTTTAGGCATGTAGGTTGCAATTTTGAAGGGTTTGACCACCATGGATGGCTCGGCCTTGGTCATGGCTGGAAGCATAGGTAGTGGTGATGGCAGGGGAGGAGTGTAGGAGTTTGTGGCTGCGGCTATGGAGGAGAAGCCTAGCAAAAAGCATGAGAAAACAAGGCATAATTCATAGAAAAATAAGAAGAAAAATAGAAAAGAGAAAGAGAAGCCATTACCAAATCTTGTTGAAGCCGTGAGAAATGATGTAAGGATGTTTTCTTACGTGAAAAGATAATGAGATACATGGCTTAACAATTATTTTTACACGGCTAAAACAAAATAAATGAGGAGTTTAAAGAAAATGAAGAGTTTTGAAGGTGAAAAGCCCTAAGTTTGTAACTTTCTAAACCCTTTGCATTTCTTTTTCTTTTTAATTTTATAAAACAAAATAAACTCAGAAATGATTATTTAAAACCGAAAGTAAGCAAGAATAAAATAAAATAATTAATTAATTTAATACAAAATAGAAAAAGGAATAAGAAAAATTGCTAAAAATAGCAAACATGGCCTAAAAATTACAAGAAAATTCCAATAGCTTTGGAAAATTATTATTTCATTTTAAAAGTATTATAAAACAAAATTTGAAATAAAAATGATTTTTAAAATATTTTCAAGGTGAAATACATAATTAAATTCATGGAAAATATCCAAAGAATTAAAGAAATTGCTTAAAAATAGGAAACAGAACCTAAAAATTCCAATAAATTGCCATTAATTCTAGAAAAATTTCTACTTCACTATAAAAATAATTTAAAACAAATAAAAATAAATTTCAAAAATATTGGGTTGTTACACTCTCCCCCACTCAAACCTTTTCGTCCTCGAAAAGAATGGAAACTAGGAAACAAAAAGAAAACAAAAATAGTACCTGGAATAAACAATTCCGGATTTGAAGCACGAATGCTCTCCTCCGTCTCCCAAGTACAGTCACGATCATCCGTACTCCATTGTACCTTGACCAGACTAACAGATTTACTTCTTAGATGCTTCGTACCTCTATCGACAATACAAAGTGGCTTCCTCTCGACAGTTAGATTAGGCTCAATATCCAAGCTGTCAAGAGCAGAAGGATGAACAACCAAAGATGGGTCATGGAGATACCGGCGAAGATGTGAGATGTGGAATACATCATGCACTCCAGAAAGCTTCTCGGGTAACTCCAGACGATAAGCCAAGGAACCAACTCTTTCCAAAATGCGGAAAGGACCCATGAATCTAGGGGAAAGCTTCCCTCTACGACCAAAACGAATGACATTCCTCAAGGGAGAGACCTTAAGGAAAACCATATCGCCAATATCAAACTCAAGCTTCCGCCTACGCCTATTAGCATACTTCTTCTGCCTATCCTGAGCAACCCTCAACCTTCTCTTAATCTCCTCAACTCTCTCAGAAGCTTCCAGAATCATATTAGGACCAAGAATCAGACGATTACCAGATTCAATCCAGCAAGAGGGAGATCGACAAGGTCGTCCATATAAAGCAGCAAATGGAGACATTTTGATACTGGCCTGAATTCAAAGATAGAAAGGGAATAGATAAAATATTAAGATGAACTTAAAAAAGGATAAGATTATAACTGATAACTATTATTGTAGGTGAACTCGACAAGATGCAAATGATCTTCCCAAGATCCACCATAATTAAGAACACAAGCACGAAGAAGATCTTCGAGTATCTGATTCACCCTTTCCGTTTGACCGTCAGTCTGCGGATGGTAAGCAGTGCTCAGATTCAGATGAGTACCCAAAGATTCCTGAAAAGATTTCCAGAACTGGCTGGTAAAGATAGGATCACGATCATAAACAATACTGAGAGGAACACCATAGAGACGAACAATCTCCCTCATGTAGATCTCAACAAGCTAGAAGCAGAACGGGTAGACTTTACCGGAATAAAATGAGCAGATTTGGTCAGCCTATCCACAATAACCCAGATGCTCTCATTGCCCTTCCTAGACCTCGGCAATCCATCAATGAAATCCATGGAAACCTGTTCCCACTTCCAGTCGGGAATCTCAAGAGGCTGCAACAAACCAGGAGTCTTCTGATGATCGGCCTTGACTTGCTGACAAGTCGCACACCTACTAACAAAGATAGAGACATCCCTCTTCATCCCTCTCCATCAATAAAGCTTCTTCATATCCTGATACATCTTTGTCACGCCGGGATGGATAGAAAGTCTGGATCGATGATTCTCCCGAAGTAACTCCTGCCTCAAACCATCTACATTCGGGACACAAATCCTACCATTAATCCTCAAAGCCCCTCTGTCATCGATCTGAGCTCCACTACTACCACTACTACTGCCACCAACTCTGTTATGAACACTCTCCTTAATAAGCCTAAGTATCCTATCCTCATCCTTCTTAGCCTTGATACGATCCAAAAGAGGAGAAGAAGAAACAGCAAACTGACACAACAATGCCTTCTTACGATTCAGAGCATCGGCCACAACATTAGCTTTACCGGGAGTATAGCTAATATCAAGGTCGTAAGAAGCCAAAAACTCGAGCCAACGAACTTGCCTCTGATTCAAATCCTTCTGGGTGAAGATATATTTCAGAGACTGATGATCGGTGAAAAGCTCAAACTTGGTTCCAAGCAAATGATGCCTCCAAAGCTTCAAAGCAAAGATAACAGCAAGCAACTCTAAATCATGGGCGGCATAATTAGCTTCATGGGTTTTCAGCTGACGGCTGGCGTAGGCAATGACCTTACCATCCTGCATGAGAATAGCACCCAATCCTTCACAACAAGCATCAGTATATACCGTCAATCCTTCACTTCCATTTGGTACTGTAAGAACTGGTGCAGAAGTTAGCTTGCTCTTTAACTCAGCGAATGCAGCTTCACACTTCTTATCCCAGATAAACTTTGCATTCTTACAAGTTAAAGCAGTGAGAGGTGCAGAAATCCAAGCAAAATTCTCGATGAATCTCCGGTAATAACCGGCAAGGCCAAGAAAACTACGAATATCTGATGGAGTCTTAGGAGTTTTCCAATCCTGTAACAGAAATAGGGAAAATGAAAACCACAGAAGGGATAGAATAATTAAATGATAAAGGAAAGAGAAAGATGGAAAGACTTACATTGATCGCAGCAATCTTGGCTGGATCAACAGAAACTCCATTACCAGAAACAATATGTCCAAGAAACCGGACTTCATCCTTCCAGAAATGGCATTTAAAAAATTTAGCCTTCAATTGATGGCTTCTAAGAATCTCTAGAACAGATTTCAAGTGTGACTCATGCTCTGCCTTGGTCTTAGAAAAGACAAGGATATCATCAATAAAGACTAGAACAAATTTATTAAGAACATCTCGAAAAACACGATTCATCAAATCAACAAAGAAAGCAGGAGCATTAGTCAAACCAAAAGGCATGACTAACCATTCGAAAAAACCATTCTCTTTACGGAAAGCAGTCTTAGGAATATTTTCTTCAGCGACTCTGAGCTGGTGAAAATCTATGGCAAGATCAAGCTGAGAGAAACAAGTAGCACCATAAAGCTGATCAAACATGTCATTGATGTGAGGCATTGGATATCTGTTTTTCATAGTGAGCTTGTTTAACTCCCTATAGTCAACACACATCCTAAGAGAACCATATGACTTGGTGACAAAAACTACCGCTGCTCCCTATTCGGAATGACTGGGTTTGATTAGACCTTTGGAGAATAAGTCCTCAATTTGTTTTGCTAACTCAACCTTCTTACGAGGTGCCATTCTTCTAGGAGGAAGAACAACTGGTCGAGCTCCAGGAATAAGGTCAATGTGGAAATCTATCTCCCGCTTAGGAGGCAAAGCAGTGACTTCACCAAAAACATCTGGAAAGATTTTGACCACACGGGTCGAATGAAGGTCACCAGAAGCAGAATCCAGAGAATAAATAAAACTGCCAGCAAAATCCTGAGGCATACGGCACTGAATAACAAAGGAATTACCCAGATCATCCTCAAGATAAACAGACCGGGCTTTACAAGAGATGTGAGCATTATGCCTACCAAGCCAATCACTACCGAGCAACAAATCAAAAGCATCGAAGCCCAAAACATGGAAATCACCACTGAAACGATGATCTGAATAATGAAGCTTCACTTGTTTACAAATCCTATTAAGGTTTGCAGGACCCCCAATTGGATTTGAAACACATAAGGGTTCAGAAACATACTCAGGGGAAAGGAGATGCTCAAACTTATCACACAAATCAACAGATATAAAACTGTGGGATGCACCAGTATCAAACAGAACACGAACCGGATGCTGAAACAAAGAAAAGGAACCTTGGAGCATACCTTGGTCATCGCTAGGAGCTGAAGGAGCAGGTACTGGAGAAGAGGCAGAGGTGACAGCAAAAATACCAGAAGGCTTACCCATCTGTTGGGTAGGGCAATCCTTCCTAAAATGGCCAGGCTGGAGACAGATGTGGCAAAGCTCACGCCTAGCTGGCTGAGCAGGTGGAGGAATGGCAGCACCAACACTAGTAGGACAACTATTCGCATAGTGCCCTTTTTGGTCACACTTGAAGCAGGTGATGGAGGAAAGGTCAACTGGCTGCCTCTGAGATGGAGCAGATGCTGAAGATCCCAAACCTGGATTCTTGAGCCAATTCTTCTTCTGTTGCTGGAAACTAAGCTTCCTCTTCTTAGAATTTGCAGAAGAAGTCTGAGATGATGGAGCACCAACTGAAGCAGGACCCTTAGAAGTAGGATTCTCATAACGAAGAGCCATATCCATAAGCTGGGTAAAGGTTCCATGAACATGAGAAATGAGACGACTGTAGTACTCGGGACGAGCTCCAGCAATAAACTTCTCGTTCTTCTTCAGAGGAGTGTCTATGAGACCAGGTCCGAACTTAGAAAGTTCGTTAAACTTCCTCTTGTACTCTGAAAAAGACATGCTTCCCTGCTTGAGGTCCATGAACTCTCTATAAAGTTGGGATTTTCCCGCCTCTGGCATCCACTTAGCAATGAAAGCTTCTTTGAGAAGAAAGATAGATAAGCTTAGACAAGGCACGAAAAGATACAAAACAGAATTCAAAGAGACACAAGAAGATACCTAAACTGTTCCCAAGTAAGATCAGCCTCAATGGTGTTAGCCGTAACCGACTCCCACCAATCTTGGGCAGCCTCCTGCAACTGCCATGCGGCTAACTGATGCTTCTGGGCATCAGTAATATCAAGACCAGTAAATATCCTCTCGATACTCCTCAGCCATTGCTGAGCCTCAATGATTGATTCGGAACCAGTGAACTTAGTTCCTCCAAGCCGAGTAAATTCTTTGCAAAGAACAGTGAAACAGACAGGAGCTGGGGCTGGAACTGGGACAGCACCACGACCCTGACCTCTAGCATTCCTACGATTCATCCTGAAAATTCAAGAATGAATATTAGGACACAGGTAGAGATAAGATAAAGATAAGACAAGACAAAATAAATTCACTTGGATGAACATTCTAATTACATAAATTTCTAACAAGGTAGATACGAAAGGAAAGGAGTTAGAAAATTTGCTTTTAAAACAAGAAAAAGTTTATATCCAAAATAATCTTTGAAAAAACTTTTAAAAATCATTTAAAAATCATTTTATACTTTGAAAATACGTTCTCTCACAAAGAAATGATTCTGAAGTTGATTTCACTCATTCTAGGATATTTCTACCCTATCTCTAATGAGGTTTTGCTCCGCAGGCTAAGGTTTGCCTAAAACCAAAGCTCTGATACCAACTGTAACGACCCACTATTTTCCATTATTCAAATCGACAATAATCCACACACGCCAGACTTGAATAGTACAAAATAACAGATTGTAAAATTTTTTGGAGCAAATAAAAATCAAATCACAGAATCACAGACACAGAACATCAGAATATCTCGCAGCGGAAATTAAATACCATAGTAGGTCATAAAGCTACTATCACAAAGTCTCAAAACCAAATACAAAGAAGTCCACTAATATAAAGCTGACAACAGAACAACAGAACCGAAATATAGATAACTAGATAAGCTAATAAATCTCCAGTGATTCCAGACCTCCAGAGAGTGGGAATCCAAATCTGTGAATAAACTCAGGCTGACCCGAGCGTAAATAAAAAGCAAACACTCGAGTCGGGACATACATACTTATCCAGTGTAAACCAACTCAAGTGAACTGTAGTAAAGGTACAAATAACTTAGAAGATGCCTGGGACCGCCCATCCTCTAAGGATCCGTTAAAATATTTACTATATAGTATATTGCGCTATTATAATAATGTCTATCAGTAAAATAAACGTACTTTTAAATAGCGTTAAGGCTTTACATTTTCCATCTTAACACAATTAATGCCAATAGTCTATACAGTATTTGCATATCTCCTGATCGGGAGACTATGAGAAGATACTGCATAGGTATGACACAAATAGAAACTCGTAGTAAAGGCTCGGTATGGTAGGTGACACGACACACAAGGCAATGCCAGGGTAGATATACCAATTACGCACATGGGCTGGCGGTAGTGCAGCAGCCACATACGCCCACCTCGGAACACATTTCCAAAATCGGAGGGTGGCCACCAAACAATCACAAGTAATAGAATGGTATCGAAGAAATGCGTTCGATAAGAGGTGCTACCTCAGCTGGCCCGAGATCGCTCCTGTTTTAGCCACCTTATGCCAACTCACGGGAGTTGGGTCCACGTAACATACCACAAGAACGTCGTCACCATCCTACTTCATTCTGGAATCTCCACCGCGTACACGGTTAGTCAAAGTAGTTTTCGGTTTCGACAGAGAGTATGTCCATATCCGATCCCGGTCTCTTTGCCAACAAATCGTTATTATAACCCGTGGTTATAACCTTAAAATAATACTTTACTTCAAATGAAAACATCATTTTCAAACTCAATTCTTTATCCAATAAAATTTAATCATTCCCAAAAATCATGTCAATATTTCAAAACAACATATCTTTACAAATTTCCCTTTTTAAATCATTATTAAATCCAAATGCAAATTATCAAACTTAATACCCTTTTAAAGTTCAAAGATAACATTCATTTATTTCAATTTGAACTTCTCTTTAAAATGATTCATTTCCAATTTAATTTATTCATTAAGATCATTTTAAAATTGGACTTATTGTTCTTTCATTTCAAGTATTCAATTTCTAAAGTTTCAAACCATTCAGAGTTCGTTTACTAAGTCAAAAACTATAATTATAGAAATTTCAGCCTTTTACAGCATTTAGAAAAAGCTGTTATAAGTTATAAATGAAAACATTATTATTCAGCAAAGACAGCACTTAAAACTGCTGTTAAAAACTCAGTTTTCAGTTGAATTATAGTTCAAAACAGAAAAGACAGCATTTCAGAAGTGCTGCGGTAGTTCAGATTTCAAAACGAAGGTTTAAATTGATTTCAGCAAACACAGCAGACCACTACAGCATTTCCTGAGAATGCTATAATAGGCCTGAGTCCAATATTAGCTTATAAATTCAATTACAGCAACTACAACATTTCAGAAATGCTGTAATAGCTCTATTTACACTATTTTTAGTTCAATTCAGAAACCATAGCATTTCTGAATGCTATTAAAAGTGATTTCCAGAATTTAGTGTATTTCCAGCAAATAATAAACTTCATTTTAAATCCTTTAAATATTTCAAAATCATATTTTTGACAATAAAAATGTTCATTAATATATTATTTATATACAATAAATTTCTTATTATTAAATCAAATTTTCAACAGATTCCTTTAATAAATTCAAGTGTAAAATTCCAATTCTTCAAATTTTTAAATAAACAACTTAACACTTAAATTTTCTCCTTTTTTTTCAAAAAATTTAATTTCCAATTTCTATTTATATAACTTAATTTATTTAACTAGAATTCCAATTTTCCACTTAAGTTATATTTCAAAAATTCAATGCAACTATTCATTTTATTTTTTTCAACATTTTTACTTATAGAAAATTCCAAATTTCTATAATTAATAAATAAAAATCCAATTTAAATCAAATTTTCATATATTTACAATTTAAAATAATTAAAAATTCCAAAAAACATTTATAAAATAACCACGGGTCTGTATATAGTTTTCTATCCTAGTTTACGTGATACGGATATGTATCATTTAAATCCGCAGTTTAAAAATAAAAATCCGGGTTCTATCATTTCAAACCCGTAATCCCAAGTCAAAATGAATAATTTAAAAACCGTTCAGGCCTATCATTTCAGCCCATAACGATTTTCCCTTATTCTAAAGTCCATTCGGGTATGTATCATTTCAACCCATAGTGATTTCTAACCTACAAGGAACTTGTAGTGTGATAAACAGATAAAAATGAACAGTTTAACAATATATAATAGTAACAGGTGATGTGACATGTAGCAGGTGATATGACATATAATTTAACATGTTAACATCGTATATATATAATCACATGGCACTTATAACATCATAAATATTTCTACACATTCAGTTATGGTTGTTTTACAACTGCCTAAGTATATAATTGTCGTGTGAGATTTACTCACCTCTAATTGTTGAATATTTCCAAACCAAAGGCACAAATAGACAATAAGGCACGATGACACAACTACGGACTTGAGTGGAGGTTGAATCCAAGCTACAACTCTTGTGTACAACCCAAAATAAACAAACAAAACAACACAATTCAATATGACTATAACATGCAATAACATTGAAATAAAAGAGAAACGGATTGCCAAACTTTTGCCTTGCTTCCTCAAACCTTTGTCACGGCCTAGGGTATGTTTTGTTTCAGATTTGGTAAAGTTTTGGTTCAGGTCTAGGCTAGCATGGGTCGGGTTCATGTCATGAGCAAGGTGGAGTTTCATACATGAAGAGGTGAAGGGTCTTTAGGCAAAAAAATGGAGTTTTGGTTGGTTAGAGGGCTCGGCAATGGAAAGTGTGCTTGGCCTAAGGGTGCATCATGACTGGACAGAGGTGGAAGAGGTGTGTGGTGGTCAGGTCAGTGGTGGTGGCGGCGGCTATGGTGGTGATTTAGGTGGTGGTTGAAGGGAATGAGGCAACAATGGTCAAAAACAATGTTTTTAGGCATGTAGGTTGCAATTTTGAAGGGTTTGACCACCATGGATGGCTCGGCCTTGGTCATGGCTGGAAGCATAGGTAGTGGTGATGGCAGGGGAGGAGTGTAGAAGTTTGTGGCTGTGGCTATGGAGGAGAATCCTAGGAAAAAGCATGAGAAAATAAGGCATAATTCATAGAAAAATAAGAAGAAAAATAGAAAAGAGAAAGAGAAGCCATTACCAAATCTTGTTGAAGCCGTGAGAAATGATGTGAGGATGTTTTCTTACGTGAAAAGATAATGAGATACACGGCTTAACAATTATTTTTACACGGCTAAAACAAAATAAATGAGGAGTTTAAAGAAAATGAAGAGTTTTGAAGGTGAAAAGCCCTAAGTTTGTAACTTTCTAAACCCTTTGCATTTCTTTTTCTTTTTAATTTTATAAAAACAAAATAAACTCATAAACGATTATTTAAAACCGAAACTAAGCAATAATAAAATAAAATAATTAATTAATTTAATATAAAATAGAAAAAGGAATAAGAAAAATTGCTAAAAATAGCAAACATGGCCTAAAAATTACATGAAAATTCCAATAGCTTTGGAAAATTACGTATTTCATTTTAAAAATATTATAAAACAAAATTTGAAATAAAAATGATTTTTAAAACATTTTCAAGGTAAAATAAATAATTAAATTCATGGAAAATATCCAAAGAATTAAAGAAATTGCTTAAAAATAGGAAACAGAACCTAAAAATTCCAATAAATTACCATTAATTCTAGAAAAATTTCTACTTCACTATAAAAATAATTTAAAACAAATAAAAATAAATTTCAAAAATATTGGGTTGTTACAATAATAATATGTAGCGGAATAAATAAATAGTAGTTCATGAAGCTACTATATAAACATCAGAGTTAGAAATAAAAATACAACAGAATATCTCAGATGCGGTGAAGTCTCTAGTACGAGCAGATGACTTCTCTAAACCGATCAATTGGAAGGGCTGAAAGCGGAATCGATAGTTAGATCCCCAAACAAAGCTCCAAACTCCAAAGGTGAGTCTCTAAAGCTGTATCACTCAGTCTGACCCGAGCGTAAAGCAAAACACAAACACTCGAGTCAGGATTAATATTCTTATATCAATAAATCCAGCTCAAGTGAAATATCAACTGAAATACAAGTAACTCAAAGGATGTTTGGGATAACTATCCCTATGGATTTGCAGAACTATCTACAAGGTAGAAATATACACTATAAAACCATGGTCATTTAATTTTATTTATACTTCAAAATCAAAACATCATTTCCCTTTCAAATATATCTATTTTCCAAGATAGAGTGTGTGTGTGTGTGTGTCTATATATATATTAAATAATTTATGAAGTAAAGTGTTTGAAATTTCCTCAACTACACAAATTGATTCTAATCAACTCAAGTTCCAAATTCCCATTTATTCAAAGCTCAATTCATTAATTCAGTTCAGCTCCCAATAACCATTTAAACTTTCGTTATATTAAAAGCTTTAATATTCAATATCTTAAAGTTAAATCTAACAGTTTCATATAGAATTTGATTTAGTTTCATCATTATTATTTAGTCAGAAAATATCCACTTAACAAGTTCAATATCATTTAAATACCCTTAGATTTCATTTTACAGAATATTTCCTTAAATTTATTTAAAATCAAAATATCCATTTAATCCCTTTTACCAAAACCAAGTTATAAAATCATATCTTAAATCCCGAATTCAATAGTTTCAAATCGATTTAATTGAATATAATTCTTAATTAAATACCATTTCCAATTAATTCAACTTTATCTTCTGAACTTTAGCTTATTCAAAATTTTACCAAATCTATTTTGAAATATAAATTTAAATGGATCCTTAAACATATTATATGTATTAAATCAATCTCTATTAGATTAAATATTATTATTAGGTCTATACATAAAATTCTCATTTTTTATACATATAATATTCTAAGAATCAGTCTTTATTAAAACTATATTTTTCTTTCCAAAACCATAGAAATTATTTTCAAAACATTGATATATGTATGGACCAACGGTGTCTGTATATAATTTCCTACGCTATGGTCAAGGGATACAGATATTTATCATTTCAATCCGAAATTTAAATATACGGGTAGATATCACTTCGACCCGCAATCCCAAATTCAATTTTATTGAAAATCGCTTGGGTTTATCATTTCAACCCATAACAAAATTCTCCTATCCTAAAGTCCGTTCGGTTATGTATCATTTCAACCCATAGTGAATTCTAAACTACATGGAACTTGCAGAGTGATAACAGATAATACAATAAAATAACAAGCATATATCATCAATAAAAATATTATATAAACAACAGGATATGGTGTCATATCCCACGGGTGAACAATTTCAGATAACATCATATATAGCAAGGTAAATAACTAACAGCAGCATATTTCAATTTTTGTTTCAAATGAAATCAAATTTAATAAATAAAAGAACGTTAATCGTGAGTGATTGCTAACCTTTCGACACTAGAAAAATTTGAAATGGGTTACGAATCCAAGAATGAATTTCCAAAACGAACAAGATTGGTACGAATCACGTAAAAGCTGATAAATAGGATTAGACGAATTCAAATCAAAACGGGATCAATGAAGAAGATACATTGCATATATAATTTTTAGAAAAATCAATTTAAAACGTATATTTTCAAATCGATATTTAATTCAAACACAAATAAAATTATATATATATATATATATATATATATATATATATATATTTCAAACATCGTTGTTTTAAATTGAACATGTATACTAAAATCAACATATATTTTATATCAATATAATTTATATGCTGAAAAATCATCATAACACTTGTACGACTAGGCCCAAAATCTCTGAAATGTATAATATAACTACCTATCTCTACAACTATGCATTTTAACGACCAAAACCTAAGATATAAATAAGCACCGTACACTAGATTTTTAACAAATTAACATATATATAAGATGTAAAACAATAATTTAAAAAAACAAATATATATAACATCATCCCTATAACATAATGTATAGGAAACTGTACTGCAGCTATTTATATTATAACAAAAATTAAAACGAACTAGTTAAATAGATATTTATTTAAAAAATATAACTTATACATAGTTTTATACATAAACAACAGATTTTATAAAAGAAACCAATATATACAATCTGTCCCTTTATATCCATATAAACAAGACTAATAGATCATGCACTTGAATAATACATACAGGTCATGTATGTAAATCAAAAATTTACATACATATATTACTTAAACTTATAAACCACTATTATATACATACCTTGTAAAATTACAATTATTGTTAAACAAAATGGAAACTTTTAAACACAATTTTATAAAATCGACTCAACAACTATCATATACAAACCATATAACAACGTATTTATATACGAATAACTACAGAAAAGAGAAAAAAAACAAAACATACTTTATATATACACACTAGAATCGAGATGAAAATTATACATTTAAATTTTTTAGTTTTACAACATTAATCACTAATGCTGTAACGTCCTACCTTTTTGTACGCTTTAAATCGACGATAAACCACACACGTCAGACTTAAATCATGTAGAAGGGTGGATTGTTATGGGCTAAATAAAAAAAAGTAGAGAAAGAAAAAGAACAAAGTAGAACCTTGCAGCGGAACGATAAAATATAATAATAAAATATACAGTTCATGAAGCTGTTTACAAAATATTTAATTTTACATATACAATATATATCAGAGTTGCACATACCAACAGATAAAAATCGATGCAGCGGAATACAATGTAGTGGAACAATATAATATAATAATAATAATGATATCTTCGTCTTCGTCCTTCAGAAATAAAGTCTTCAAATCCTGAAAAGCTCGGACTGACCCGAGCAAATTGAAAAGACAAAACACTCGAGTTAGAACTAAAAGATCTTATGTAAGTTAAATCAACAGAAATAAATATGAGTGCAGTAACTCAAGAGACGCTTGGGATTCACATCTCCTAAGGATCCATTAAACTATTTACTATGTAGTAATATTTCGCTATTATAATAATGTCTATTAGTAAAATAAACTTACTTTTAAATAGCGTTAAGGCTTTACATTTTCCACCTTAACGCATTTATATATTCCCATAGTCCATACAGTACCGTAATCTCCCCCATACTGGGCATCGTCAGAGGGAAATCCATAGGTATGATACAAAACCAAAATCGTATAAGGCGCGCTAGGGTAGGTGATACGACACAACTAGGCAATGCCAGGGTAGATATACCAATTGCTATCCGGGCTGGTTGTAATGCATAGCCGCAGCTACCGTCCACCTCGAACAAACACCTCCAAAATCAAAAAAAATAAAGGTGGCCACCGAATCAACCAAAATCATAGAATAGTATCGAAGAGATGCGTTCGATAAAGGGTGCTACCCCTTTGGCCCGAGAATCGCTTCTGTTTTAGCCACCTTATGCCAACTCACGGGAGTCGGGTCCATGTATTTACCTCAAAGGAAATGCCGCCACCATCCTACTTCATTATGGAATCTCCACCGCAAACACTGTTGTTAAAGTGGTTTTCGGAGTTGGCAAAGAGTATGACAACTTCCGATCCCGGTCTCTTCAACAACCAAATGTTATTATAACACCGCGGTCTTTTCAAAATAGTTTGTACTTTTAAACCAGAATATATTTCAAAACCATATAAATACGATATCATTTATATTTTTAAAACCCCAAATCAATATGATATCATTTTTATTTATAAATATCCCTTTTCCCAAAATCATAATATTTTCAAATATATATATCTTAATCCCCATAGCTTTGAAACAAAATTTCTAATACTTAAATGGTTTAAGTATTAAACCGCTTTGCATAACAAAATAGATTTTAAAATTTCACAAATAAATTCCAAATATAGGTTTAAATTCCCAAATAAACCATTTCAAATTCCATATATTTCAAAGCTTTAATTATTCCACCATTTCAAAACTTATTCTTTGATAATTTCATATATATCAAATTCAATTACTATTATTTAGATTTGAAATGTTTACTTAATAAATCAAGTATCATTTAAGTGAAACCTTTAAACTTCAAATAACAGGATATTCTCTTAATTTAATTAACTTGATAATATTCCTTAAATCGACTTGATATTCATTTAAGTCCTCTAAACCAAAATCGAGTTATAAAGATCATATCTTTCAAAACTCCAAATTAATTTATATTTCAAATAAATTTTATTCGAGGATAATTCTTAAATACCTTAATTCGAAGCAAATTCATATTTATCTTCCAACATTTATTTTATTCAAGACATTATAAACTCCATCAATAAATTTAAATAAATACTTAACCGTATTATATCTAAATAAAATTTAACTTTTATTTTTAAACTTCCTTTATTCTTGAAACCAAATTTATACATAGCTTAAATTCAAGCTTTTAACTATATATAAAAATAATATTCAAAAATATCAAAAATCAATATTCATTCAACCATATTCTTTCCAAAAACATTGAAAATCATTTAAAAAATATTATATATATACCGCGGTGCCTGTATATAATTTTTTATCCTATGGTCAAGTGATACGGATATTTATCATTTCAATCCGTAATTTAAAATAAAAATTACGGTTATATGTCATTTCAAACCGCAATCCCGAATGAAATAAAAATGCATATTTACTTGCAGTTTATAACAACATAAGTACAGTATCCGTCCATCCAATATCAACCATCAACCATTTATCACAATCATCATCGAAATTCAAACAATACATCAATATATAACAGGTGATAATAACAGGTATCAACTATCAATTTATATTCAAAAATAAATTATAACTGTTTAACCGGCAGTTTATATGCAATAAAATAAATAACAATTTAACTGGCAGTTAATATGCAATAATGAATTAAATAACAAGTTAATTAAATAAATGCAAATTAACTGAGATAATGATGAAATATATGCCAAACAGCTATAAATAAATTTCAAATCGCATCATAAATGAATTTAACAAACATAAGAAATCTTAGAAGTTGTGAGTGGGTTAAAACACTCACCTTTGATTTGAGCGCATAAAAATCTAAACAGAAGCGCAAAACTCAAGAATCTCCAGATTCAACTAATTCAATTTCATGTTGTCCGGAATATAAATTTGAATCCAACAGAAGAAATCGCACGTGAATCAAAGTTTATATGCAAAAGATATTCATGTTACAAGAAATATTATTAAAATAAAAATTAGTACGCGTTAAAACTATATATAAATAAACAAATTTTAATACTTACATTTTCTCAAGATGAGGCTTCAGGAAAAGATTGAAGAACAATTAAGATGAGGACATGAAGTGTACGAAAAATGAAAAAGAATCATTTTTGTAAAAGAATGCTTTTGGATTTGCAAGAATAAGAGCTTTTGAATATGAGATGTTAGGAGAAACAAAATGTAAAAGAAGAAATAAGATGTAGGTTATTTATAATTAGGAAATGAATGTGGAGGGACAACAATAAATGTCACGTTTTATTTTTAAAGCTTTAGGCATTAATAAAGCATAAGGAAATGTACGTAGGAATGGAAAAGTTTGCAAATGAAAGTAAAGTTTTGTATACGTGAAAATGAGGTGGCAAGAAATAAATACAATCTAAAAGTCTAGGCTCAGGTATTAAACAGAAGGAGAAAAAAATAGATCAACTATTAATAATAAGGTAACTATTTTAAAACGTTCATGCAACAATTAATAATAAAAAAAATGAAGGGACCATGTACCTCGCACAACCTTTTGAAATTTAATTTTTTATAACATAACCAAATTAACTTCATTAACTCAAATAATATTCAAATTTGTACGCATTTAGGTTTTTATCTACGCATAATAAAATATTTACTTACCTTAAAAATGAGACGTTCAATTTTGTTTTCTCAAAATGATCTTTTATTTCCATTAGAATACCCTTTTTGTTTAACACAAAACATGCGTTTATTTTATTAAATCTATTAATTGCAATCAACGTTTCCTTTCCTTTTAATTGAAACATTTGAATTACATTAATTGCAGTTACTTACGAAGTTAAATTTTAAAACAGACAACTAATAAAAAAATAGAACAATTGTTTATTTAACCACGTTTATAAATTTATTGTTTATACACAAGAGTAATAAATAGATTATATTCCTGTTCTTGTAATCAGTCTGTAAGCTAAATCACAGTTCAAATAAACATATATTTCTTTCTTTAATATCAATCTTTCTATTCTTTATTTTAATGAAATTAAACCTACATTCACGGATGAAACATTCATTTTATTTGATGTAAATTTTCATTTTATTAAATCAAATTTTCCCCATATTTTCACAAAACATATGCTGCTTTTATTTACACCTATTAATTTACAATTATTATTCTCTCTCCTATTAATTGAAAATTTTCAATTACATTAATTTCAGTTGATTAAGTTTCAAAATGGACTGAATGAATGTAATGAGAAGTATAACAATTATTTCCTATCTAATAGTAATTTAAACATATTAATAAACTATTGATACAAACTGTAATTATATATTTCTTACTAAATAATTGTTTCTCATCTCTACAATCAATCTTTCAGTTGCCAAACATTTTTACTAAATGAATGTTTACGCTTTTACTAAACTTATTCATTGTTATTCTTTATTAACATTCATTATTATAATCACCGTTATTAATTACATTCAAACAATGTCATTAAATACACCTGACGTATGTTATCATTTTTTTTATCTTACTGTAATACATGTTATTAGTAGAAGTTCAAATTAAGATCATAAACATATCTCTTAACATATGTTAACAAAAATAAAATCATAAATTTCTATTATTCTACCACTTATATTCCTCAATTATATCCCTTATGACAATTAGCCTTTGGTATTCCAATCCATTAATTACACAAATAACATAGTTAATATTTGTTTGTCTTTCACTATATTAATACTATCCAATTTTAGTCTTTTATTTGTATTAATTACTATATTTCAATTTATATTGATTTTTTTCAGTTTTACTTATTAATAAAAATTAAAACCCCAATTAATTATTTTATCTTGGTTTCATTCTTTTTACTACATCAATTGTTAACTTATGAATAAAATTAACATTTCTGTTCATTTTGTTACATTCATAATTTTCAGTTGTTGTCTAGATCTTCTTAGTGTAACATTAAAGTTCATTTAATTGTAATTGATTTCCCATTTTAATCTAATAGACCAAATAAAATAAACTGGTAACTTAAAATGATTGTTACCATTAACCTTTACTCATATTTATGTAGCATTTTATTGACATATATTTGTAATTGATTAATTAATTTGGTAACAATAACAATTGTCACCATTATACATTTTCATAATATTTGTAAGTTCATTCCTTACAAACAATTATTATAAACACTCTCATTACAATAAATTTATTCCATTTCCAATCATTACACTTTGTTTTATTAATAAGTCCACATTTTATACTATCAATTACCTTTTAAATCCCATTATAAATTAATGAACACGCTAATACAACAAATATCATAACTCCCTACATAATCTGATTTTGTTCAATTACCACTAACAATATTATTATTTCATTAGCTAATTAAATGTTAACATTTGTTTTCTTATATCTAATTTATAACCAGGTATAACACTTACATTATTTCATTTATTAGAATTTCGTTCAATTTGTTAATGATTAGCTTTAATTAACATTTTTACCATTCATTTTAGTTATTATTTCATTATTAATTTACCAATTTCTATTTATTTTAATATTTAATCACAGAATCTTATTAAGTTAACCATTTTTAATTATCAAAATTTACGGGTCATTACACTCTCCCCTACTCAAAATTTTTCGTCCCCGAAAAGGAAAAAGAAGGGAAAAGAAGAATTTAGAAACTAGTATATCTTATATAAAATATTAAATTTATAAACAAATAATTTACAAAATTAAGTAATTTAAATAAAAGATATCAATTTATGATAATTAAATCCTTTTTCTTAAATTAACAAAGTTTGGAAAACATTTCATAAAATTTTCTAAGTCAAAAATTCATGAAAAATTTCGGCAGAGTCTCCTTTGTACGGAGAGGTCTGGGATAAATTGTAATATCAAATATAACAATATACAAAATATAATTCAAAATAATATATATCCCAACATGGGAAAATAATATAATATAATAACGCTATAAACCGTAATCCGAAAACGTACCTATTTGTCGGGCAATTTACGCTTATATTATGAAACCAAAAGCAGTCGTAATTGCTTCCATAACCTGTATTTCACTTATATAATTTAAAAGGTTAACAATTATGTAAAACAAAATGTTAGAGTTGTTTCAACCATAAACAAACAAATCAATACAACCAACAACCACTTGCAACAAGGCATACAACCATCACATAAAAATCAACACAAATCAAACATTCGTCCATATCAAACAAACAAATAGTTGTTCGGGTTCAAAACTTTAAATTGTGCAGAATGAAAAATAAACTATCAAGTGCATCATTTACTCAACAGTCTTTGACGAAGCTAAATAGATTATTCATACATCCAAACAATTTTAAAGTATCTTTGCCCAAACAACCATAAACCAAACAAACAACAACAAATTTCAAACAATGATTAAATTCATTTTCATTTCATACTTTTTGTTGTTTGATTTCCTTTTTGTTCATATATTGATTTATCTTTTTATTTTACATTTTATTTCTTATAGTTTTCATTTATCCATATATAATGCAAATTTCTTTTATTTGCATTACATTCATTTATTTATTACTTAATTTCACTTATTACAGTATTCATTTTCCTACTTATTTTATTTATAAGTATCTTCAACTGTTTACTTAAGTTCATTATCATTCATTTATACTACTACATTTCATTTATTTACTTTCATTTATTACTAATTCCATTTATAATACTTACCATTCTATTTTAATTAATAGTCTTTCAATCATACTTAAGTTCCTAACATCTAAAACACCAAATTCTTATTTATTAAGGAAATTTCATTGAATACTTCCATTATTTCTGATTTCTTTTAATTTCATTCATAACTTAGCATTAAATTTCTTATTTTAATTGAAGGTTCTAATTTTAAATTAGTTACATTCAATTTCACTACAATAACTGAAACTATTAATCAATGGAAACTTATGAATTAAATACTGGGTTTTATTCAAATTATTTTAAAATAACAGATAAATATACACTTACTAATTTATATATATCAAATTATATTTAAAAAATTTAAAATTTATATTTTTCTATCAAAACAACTCTGCAGTAAAACTACTACAGTGGCCTTCCCACTTCGAAACTCGAAAATGAATGTCGATGATGCGTGCACTCATCACCGAAAATTATTTTCCAGCGACAGAGAGGGAAGTACAGAACTTATATCTTTTCTAAAATCTTCTTTAAAACCGTTCTTCCAAATTACATTGAAATATTTATATCAGAAAATACTTATAACAATATTATTATATTCCAAAATTACTAGAAAGAAATTTTCAATAGCCCGGAACTTAAGTTCTAAATTTCCAATTTCATTTATTTTATTTTCATTCTTATTTCAACTATTATTTATAAATTTTATTCCTAACAACCAATATATTGCAACCAAATATAATCTTGATAAAAATTTATTTTATATATATAGAAAATATAATAGGCAAAATTATTTCATTCACCTATATTCAAAACAAATATTGTGTTGGTCTATCCTATTAAGTGTTTAGAAATCCCTATTGATGTCATAGCGTCCCATGCATCAACCAGAATTTATAAATACAAAACGAAACAAATAAACACAATATTAAAACCTTTTATAACACTAACAAATGCGCTCGCTCATATATACGCTCAGCGACTCCCATAGGGTATTACTACCCTATTAACAAAGAGTCAGACCCCCACAAAGCTAAGTTTTATCATTAAACCAAAGCTCTGATACCAGATGTAACGTCGCACCTTTTTGTACGCTTTAAATCGACGATAAACCACACACGTCAGACTTAAATCATACAAAATGGTGGATTGTTATGGGGTAAATAAGAAAAAGTAGAGAAAGAAAAAGAACAAAATAGAACGTTGTAGCGGAACGATAAAATATAATAATCAAATATACAGTTCATGAAGCTGTTTACAAAATATTTAATTTTACTTATACAATATATATCAGAGTTGCACATACCAATGAATAAAAATCAATGCAGCAGAATACAGTGTAGTGGAACAATATAATATAATAATAATAATAATAATATCTTCGTCTTCGTCCTCCAGAAATGAAGTCTTCAAATCCTGAAACGCTCGGACTGACCCGAGCGAATTGAAAAGACAAAACACTCGAGTCAGAACTAAATGATCTTATGTAAGTTAAATCAACAGAAATAAATATGAGTGCAGTAACTCAAGATATGCTCGAGATTCACATCCCCTAAGGATCCGTTAAACTATTTGCTATGTAGTAATATTTCGCTATTATAATAATGCCTATTAGTAAAATAAACTTACTTTTAAATAGCGTTAAGGCTTTACATTTTCCACCTTAACACATTTATATATTCCCATAGTCTATACAGTACCGTAATCTCCCCCGTACTAGGCGTCGTCAGAGGGCACTCCATAGGTATGGTACAAAACCAAAATCGTATAAGGCGCGCTACGGTAGTTGACACGGCACAACTAGGCATTGCCAGTGTAGATATACCAATTTCTATCTGGGCTGGTGGCAACGCATAGCCGCATCTACCACCCACCTCGAACAAATACCCCCAAAATAAAAAAAATAAAGATGGCCACCGAATCAATCCAAAATCAGAGTATAGCATCGAAGAGATGTGTCCGATAAAGGGTGCTACCTCATTGGCCCGAGAATCGCTCCTGTTTTAGTCACCTTATGCCAACTCACGGGAGTCGGGTCCACGTATTTACCTCAAAGGAAATGCAGCCACCATCTTACTTCATTCTGGAATCTCCACTGCATACACGGTTATTAAAGTGGTTTTCGGAGTTGGCAGAGAGTATGACAACTTCTGATCCCGGTCTCTTCAACAACCAAACGTTATTATAACACCGCGGACTTTTCAAAATAGTTTGTACTTTTAAACCAGAATATAATATCCCTTTAAAACCACATAAATACGATATCATTTATATTTTTAAAACCCCAAATCAATAAGATATCATTTTTATCTAAAAATATCCCCTTTCCCAAAATCATAATATTTTTAAATATATATATCTTAAACCCCATAGCTTTGAAACAAAATTTCTAATACTTAAATGGTTTAAGTATTAAACCGCTTTGCCTAACAAAATAGCTTTTTAAATTTCATAAATAAATTCCGAATATAGGTTTTAAATTCCCAAATAAACAATTTCAAATTCCATATATTTCAAAGCTTTATTTATTCCACCATTTCAAAACTTATTCTTTGATAATTTCATATATATCAAATTCAATTACTATTATTTAGATTTGAAATGTTTACTTAATAAATCAAATATCATTTAAGTAAAACCTTTAAACTTCAAATAACAGGATATTCTCTTAATTTAGTTAACTTGATAATATTCATTTAAATCGACTTGATATTCATTTAAGTCCTCTAAACCAAAATCAAGTTATAAAGATCATACCCTTTAAAATTCCAGATTAATTTATATTTCAAATAAATTTTATTCGAGGATAATTCTTAAATATCTTAATTCAAAGAAAATTCATATTTATCTTCCAACATTTATTTTATTTAAGACATTATAAACTCCATCAATAAATTTAAATAAATACTTAACCGTATTATATCTAAATAAAATTTAAGTTTTATTTTTAAACTTCTTTTATTCTTGAAACCAAATTTATACATAGCTTAAATTCAAGCGTTTAACTATATATAAAAATAATATTTAAAAATATCAAAAATCAATATTCATTAAACCATATTCTTTCCAAAACCATAGAAAATCATTAAAAAATTATTTTTATATACATACCGCGGTGCCCGTATATAATTTTCTATCCGATGGTCAAGTGAAACGGATATTTATCATTTCAATCCGCAATTTAAAAGGAAAATTACGGTTTTATATCATTTCAAACCGCAATCTCGAATGAAAAGAAAATGCATATTAACTTGCAGTTTATAACAATATAATACAACATCCATTCATCCAATATCAACCATCAACCATTTATCACAATCATCATCCAAATTCAAACAATACATCAATATATAACAGGTGATAATAACAGGTAACAACTATCAGTTTATATTCAAAAATAAATTATAACTGTTTAACCGGTAGTTTATATGCAATAAAATAAATAACAATTTAACTGGCAGTTAATATGCAATAATGAATTAAATAACAAGTTAATTAAATAAATGCAAATTAACTGAGATAATGATGAAATATATGCCAAACAACTATAAATAAATTTCAAATCACATCATAAATGAATTTCACAAACATAAGAAATCTCAGAAGTTGTGAGTGGGTTAAAACACTCACCTTTTATTTTAGCCCATTAAAATCCAAACAGAAGCGCAAAACTCAAAAATCTCCAAATTCAACTAAATCAATTTCATGTTGTCCGGAATATAAATTTGAATCCAACAGAAGAAATCGCGCGTGAATCAAAGTTTATATGCAAAAGATATTCATGTTACAAGAAGTATTATTAAAATAAAAATTAGCACGCATTATAAATATATATAAATAAACAAGTTTTAATACTTACGTTTTCTCAAGATGAGGCTTCAGGAAAAGATTGAAGAACAACTAAGATGAGGACAGGAAGCGTACGAAAAATGAAAAAGAATCATTTTTGTAAAAGAATGCTTTTGTATTTGCAAGAATAAGAGCTTTTGAATATGAGGTGTTAGGAGAAACAAAATGTAAAAGAAGAAATAAGGTGTAGGTTATTTATAATTAAAAAATGAATGTGGAGGGACAAAAATAAATGTCATGTTTTATTTTTAATGCTTTAGGCATTAATAATGCATAAGGAAATGTACGTAGGAATAGAAAAGTTTGCAAACGAAAGTAAAATTTTGTATACGTAAAAATGAGGGGGCAAGAAATAAATACAATATAAAAGTCTAGGCTCAGGTATTAAACAGAAAGAGAAAAAAACGAATCAACTATTAATAATAAGGAAACTATTTTAAAACGTTCAAGCAACAATTAATAATAATAAAATGAAGGGACCATGTACCTCGCACAACCTTTTGAAATTTAATTTTTTTGTAATGTAACCAAATTTAACTTCATTAACTCAAATAATATTCAAGTTTGTACGCATTTAGGTTTTTATCTACGCATAATAAAATATTTACTTACCTTAAAAATGAAACGTTCAATTTTGTTTTCTCAAAATGATCTTTTATTTCCAATAAAACACTCTTTTTGTTTAACACAAAACGTGCGTTTCTTTTATTAAATTTATTAATTGCAATCAACGTTTCCTTTCCTTTTAATTGAAACATTCGAATTACATTAATTGTAGTTACTTACAAAGTTAAATTTTAAAACAGGCAACTAAAATAAATATAGAACAATTGTTTATTTAGCCACATTTATAAATTTATTGTTTATACACAAGAGTAATAAATAGATTATTTTCCTACTCTTGTAATTAGTTTGTAAGCTAAATCACAGTTCAAATAAACATATATTTCTTTCTTTAAAATCAATCTTTCTATTCTTTATTTTAATGAAATTAAACCTACATTCACAGATGAAACATTTGTTTTACTTGATGCAAATTTTCATTTTATTAAATCAAACTTTCCCTATATTTTCACAAAACATATGCTGCTTTTATTTACACCTATTAATTTACAATTAGTATTCTCTCTCCTATTAATTGGAAATTTACAATTACATTAATTTCAGTTGATTAAGTTTCAAAATGGACTAAATGAATGTAATGAGAAGTATAAAAATTATTTCCTATCTAATAGTAATTTAAAAATATTAATACACTATTGGATACAAACGGTAATTATATATTTCTTACTAAATAATAATTTCTAATCTCTACAATCTATCTTTCAGTTGCCAAACATTTTTACTAAATGAATGTTTACTCTTTTACTAAACTTATTCATTCTTATTCTTTATTAACATTCATTATTATAATCACCGTTATTAATTACATTCAAACAATGTCATTAAATACACCTGACGTATGTTATCATTTTTTTTATCTTACTGTAATACATGTTATTAGTAGATGTTCAAACTAAGATCATAAACATATCTCCTAACATATGTTAACAAAAATTAAATCATAAATTTTTATTATTCTACCACTTTTATTCCTCAATTATATCCCTTATTACAATTAGCCTTTGGTATTCCTATCCGTTAATTACACAAATAACATAGTTAATATTTGTTTGTCCTTCACTACATTAATACTATCTAATTTTAGTCTTTTATTTGTATTAATTACTATATTTCAATTTATATTGATTTTTTTCAGTTTTACATATTAATAAAAATTAAAATCCCAATTAATTATTTTATCTTGGTTTCATTCTTTTTATTACATCAATTGTTAACTTATGAATAAAATTAACATTTCTATTCATTTTGTTACATTCATAATTTTCAGTTGTTGTCTAGATCTTATTAGTGTAACATTAAAGTTCATTTAATTGTAATTGATTTCCCATTTTAATCTAATAGACCAAATAAAATAAACTGGGAACTTAAAATGATTTTTACCATTAACCTTTACTCATATTTATGTAGCATTTTATTGACATATATTTGTAATAGATTAATTAAATTGGTAACAATAAAAATTGTCACCACTATACATTTTCATAATATTTGTAAGTTCATTCCTTACAAACAATTATTATAATCACTCTCATTACACTAAATTTATTCCATTTCCAATCATTACACTTTGTTTTATTAATAAGTCCACATTTTATATTATCAGTTACCTTTTATATCCCATTATAAATTAATGAACACACTAATACAACAAATATCATAACTCCCTACATAATCTGATTTTGCTCAATTACCATTAACAGTATTATTATTTCATTAGCTAATTAAATGTTAACATTTGTTTTCTTATATCCAATTTATAACCAGGTATAACACTTACATTATTTCGTTTAGTAGAATTTCTTTCAATTTGTTAATAATTAGCTTTAATTAACATTTTTACCATTCATTTTAGTTATTATTTCATTACTAAATTACCAATTTCTATTTATTTTAGTATTTAATCACAGAATCTTATTAAGTTAACAATTTTTAATTATCAAAATTTACGGGTCATTACAAATGCTTTTACAACACTCAGCTGCCATACTAATATATGTTATATTCGAACATGAATAAAAATCTAATTATATTTTCAAAATATGTATATTACTAATATTTTATAATAACAAATAAGATATAAGACTAACGTATATACACGTCTCTGAAAAGCTTGGCTTAAAATTCACATAAGCATTAAACATAATATATATATATATATATATACATATATATATATATATATATATATATAATAAAAAGAAGAAAATGGAGGCCATACCTTCAGAGCTCACGCACGCAAGAAGAAATGAAGAAAATGTTGAGATGCAATTGAAAACTATTTGTGTACGAGGCTTATATTTATCAGGGTTGCATTGATTGAGGTGAGAGAACATAGGCAAGAAATAAATTTAAATCAGTTATACACGACTGCGTTGATTGAGGTGAGAGAATATAGGAAAGAAATAAATTTAAATCAATTATACAAGATTTCGTTGATTGAGATGAGAGAATATAGGAAAGAAATAAATTTAAATCAATTATACACGATTGCGTTGATTGAGGTGAGAGAATTTAGGCAAGAAATATTTCTTGTTTTGAACGGTATGTAAATAAAAGAGTTTTATACCAAATTAAAACCATTGAATCAAAAAGAACGTGTAAAAGTTTACATGTGAACTTCAAGCAATGAAAAAGGAAAGGCAGAGCAGAACGCATCCAAGTATTTATGAAATAAAAGGAATAGTAACGGTCATCCGTAGATTTAGCTTCCTTATTCAAGCAAATAAATAATGTGGTCCGACTGTAACGTTTCAAATTTTGAAATGAAGGAAATAGAAATGGGACAGGTTACAAAAGGAAAGCCACACATAAATGGAATAAAACGTTAACCATGAAACGTGCCACATTCAATGGAAACAAACTGAAATGATAACGTCAAGCACAAGAATTAAGGACAATAAAGTAGAAAGTATGAGAAACGTAAAAGTGGACAAACGAATGAATGCAAGCTGCAGATATATATATATATATATATATATATATATATATATAATGATGTAAAATATTATGCTTCTGCCAGAGAGAAGAGAAAACATTTGAAATGGAATAAATAGGGAAGGAACAAACCCAAAACGAAATAGCAACGAATAGAAAATTAAAGAGCTACAGAAGAAATACAAGGATTAATAAAGGTAAGGTATCGATTGGTTTATTTATGGTAATAGTTAATTCCCTTGATTTTGTGCAAATGACTGAAGCAATTAATTATTTTTTGGGCTGCACGTTTAAATTTGAAACAAACATAAAATATAAAGTCAAAGTTTAAGGTACCTTTACAGTGGACCGTTATCAATGTTTCCTATCGCGTACCGAACCTCAAAATATAGAAATAAACATACCGCTGAGATCATCATGACGAGACGATCAAAACGGTATACAGATATCAGTGGTATAATTAGAATTATAAAAAATTGAACTTTCTGCTAGCGGAAAATGCAGCAAAAACGCAGAAAAATAAGATCGACAGAGCTAAAGAAGTCCAAATTTGGAAAAATGAAAATGACGTCTCCGTCAGAAGATGATTTAGAATTTTTCTATGTAAAAATATTCAGGTTTGGAAAATATTTTATTATCAATAATTATTAACTGACTTGAATTTAGTAGAATTTCGCAATGAAATAAACTTTCATTAAATCAGATGAAAATTTACCATATTCTATATTTAAATATACGTATCCCAAATACAAATTTTCAATTTCAAATTTATTATTTAAAATTTCTCCAAAATTCAATTAAATACGTTAATAAAACCATTTAAAATTTTACGGGTCGTTACACTCTCCCCCACTCAAAACTTTTCGTCCCCGAAAAGGAAGGAGGTAGGAGAATAGAAACAACCAGAAAGAAAGATAGATTGAAAGATAAGGATTAACAATTAATTTAAAACTATATAAATTTTATTTGAAATATTTATTTGAAAGCTTCATTTGCAATTCAATTTTCTATAATAATATAATATTTTTCAAACCCATTTGTAAAATTTCTTGCTTCTTTATAAATACCGTTTATATATTTAAATAACACCTTTATAAATATATGAAAACTATTTGAAACAATTATTTACATCATCACTTATATTTAAAAGGAAGTTATTTGAAAACATTAAATCCCTAATTCACATATTTATTAATTTATCTTAAGATACTTTCAACATTATAGATAAATTAATAATCATTTTCTTTAAATATGTTTTATTTTAATTAATAACTTCAAAAATATTTATAACACTAAAATTTTATATTAAACAATGTAGCATATAAATAAACAATATTTAAAAAGGATATAGTCAACAAGGAAAAGAAGGTAGATTCGAAAAACAGAATATGGGTGAATAAATAAACTGAGCAGATAAGGTAGATTCAAAAGAATAGTATCGGTCAGGAATAACTAATTCAAACCATAAAATTTGAATCCCAAATATTAATACAAAATTTCTTTGTTGGCAATACTTGTATAATAAAATACCTTTATAATAAAATACTTTTTAAATAAAATACTTTTATAATAAAATACTTTTATATCGAAACCAATTTTCCTTTCGAAAATACTTCTATAACTCGATGTTTCAACAAGTTGCTAATGGCATCTGAAGGATCTAACCCTAATGGTGATTTCACCAAAGACAGAAGACGACCACCTTAAAAAGGTGCTTCACATATGTTGTTGCAAACAATCACTTATCGAGATAAAGGGAAAGCAGTACAAGTGGGAGAAACGACGACTTTGAATAATCGCCTTGACCTGGGACGCGACGGATTGTTTCACGACAATCAAAAAACCATCAAGGTGGTTCGTCAATCCACGGTTCAAATCTTGGGGGGGGGGATCAAACCCAAACTAGATCTAGAATCCCATAGGTTCAAGGTGATCGTAACGATATTAGTAGGGAAGAATATAATGGAAAACTATCAAAAATGAAATAATAGCAGGGAATTCGAAATCGTGGAAGGAAGCAGCAAATGGAGGAACAGAGGAGCAACAAGATGAATATCTGTATCTCCACTATATTCAACCATTTTTTGTCAATGATAAAAAGAAAGCAAATATATCAGAAACTTCAGTGAAGAGATTGGAAAGCAAGTGGGAACACTCGATTATTTTCTATGTATATGGGGTCAGACCTTATCATCTACATTTAAAAGGTTACATAGAACGAGTATGGAAACCAACAGGGAAGTTACAACTATTATCATAGGAGCATGGCTTATTTATAATACGATTTGATAACAAATTGGACTGTGACAAGGTGCTGAGAGGTGGACCTTATTTGTTTGACAATAAAGTTATTATTCTGAAAAAATGGGTGATGGGTACTAGATTTAGAAAAGATTTACTAACAACTCTTCCTATATGGATAAAATTTTCTAATCTAGAACTTGAACTGTAGGATAAAGAGGCAATGAGTTCCATAGAGAGTGTGCTAGGAAACCTATTAAAATGGATAAGATTACTGCTGATGAATCTAGGATTGCTTTTGCTAAAATACTGGTTGAAATGCAAGCAAGTTATGATTTTCCCAATGAAGTGACTGCAGTTCTTTATACTGGAGAGGAACTTACGATCAAAGTAGATTATCTTTACAAACTAAACAGTTGCAAAGAATATAAAGTGTTTGGCCATTCTACACTGCAATGCAAAATAAAAAGTAAAGAAAAGTGGGTACCAAAAGATAAGGAAAAAGCTGCTACTTCTTCAAACTCTGAACAGACATTAGTAATTAATAACTCAGAACAAATTGAAGGAAAAGGAAATGCAGAGCAAATAGCAGGAAAAACAATCTATGATTTTTATAAGGAAATTATAAATGTAGATTCTGAAATTACAACTGAAGGGTCGGAAAACCCGTTATTACATTAACAGAATAAAATTGAAAATATAGAAAATATAGAAAATAATTGCAACGAAGACATGACTGTCTCTGACTAATCTGATATGCCTACAGTTGAAAAAACAATAGAGAAGGAGATAACGAATGAAATCTCTACAAATTCCAAGGAGAAGAGCACTGTCTTACCTTTATTAAATGATAAAAATCCCACCATTATGAATCCTGACATGCCCGATACCATTCCTGCACAAAAATCTTAAGTAAATGAACAACTCACAGAAGGCTTGGTAGAGGATTTGAGCGAATCTGAAGGTGAGGAACTTATCAGAAATCTTGCCAGAGAAGAATATGTTTACAAACAGCCAGAAAATTTGGATGATGTCTCGAACTGTGTGGATAAAAACCAAAAAATTTATGAAGAAATTGAAATAGCTAATATGTAGAGTATTAAAAGTAGAAAAGGAAAACCAACCCTTGCTCCTCCTAAAGAAAATACAAGGAGCCAAAGTAAGTTTAAATAATGAACATTGTTACTTGGAATGTTAGGGGTTTAAATGCTTTGGATAAACAATTTGAAGTGATTAAATTCCTAACAAAATGTAAGCTATCTATTGCTGGCTTACTTGAAAATAAATTAAGTAGTTTGAATATTGAGAAACTGGGGCATAGATTGCAAAATAACTGGAAGATGCTTGATAACAATGACTGTGGTAGAAAAGGTCGAATACTCATTATCTGGGATTCAAACATTTGGAATTTTCATATTGAGAAAAAATTATATCAACATATCTCTTTACTAGCTGAAAACACTTGTGGTTTTAAATGTAGAGTATCTTTTGTTTATGCTAGTAACTTTATTAGAGATAGAGATAAATTATGGGAAGATTTAATTTATGAATCTGGGTTTGTGAATTCCCTATGGATTATTCTAGGGGATTTTAATAATACTTTATCGTCTTCAGATAAAAAGGGTGGTTCAGTTGTGCCTTTTAGTCAAATGGCAGGTTTTAATGATTGTATTTCTAGAGTGGGCCTGTTTGAACTACCTATTATAGGTTTCAAATACACTTGGAGAACGAAGGGGTTGGCATCCAAAATTGATAAAGTTCTATGTTCACTTATTATTGGGATCTAATATAGGGATTACCTCTTTTGGGGTTTCTAATGCTATCAGTGACCATATCCCAATTTTTATTAGCTTTAATAAAGAGGTCAAAAGCCCCAAAAAATACTCCATTTAGATATGTTAGCTCATGGCATTTGGGCGAAGGGTACATGACCTATTTTCAAAATGCTTTAGACAAATATCAGCCTAATTTCCCAAACTACCAAGCTTCAAAACTGCACAAGTTCATGAAGTTCATTAAAGAATGTAAATCCAATTGGAAAGAATGGAATCTTAAGAACTGCAGAGAGGGTAATATCCTTAAAATTCATTAAGAAAAATATCAGAAGCGCCTTAAAGATTGTGATGCTAACCCTACAAACACATTTTTATTCGACAAACTCAGCAATGCATATAACAACTGGAAGAACCAAAATGTGGCTGAATTTTTAAAATCAAAACTCAAAGCAAAAACAGATTGGCTGACAGATGGGGACTCATGCGCAAAAATTTTTCATGCAAAGATGTCACAAAGAAGGTACATTAACATTTGGAACCAGATAATTAGGAGTAATGGGGAAATAATACAAGATGCTGGAAAAATTGAATCTGAGACTATAAGTTATTATACTGGCATTTTTTACTCCACACAGCCCTTGCTTAGTAATTTCCCTGATATCCAGTGTATGAACAAAATAAATGATAGAGGCAGAACTAAACTTACTTCTAGTATCACAATTGAGGAGGCCCAAAAAGCTGTATTCTCTATTCTGATGACAAGAGCCCAGGTCCCTATGGATTCATTGCTAAATTTTATAAAATCCACTGGAATGAGTTGAAATATGACATTCTGAATTTGATTCGAGAAGTTTTTAACACGGGCAGAATTGAAAAAGGGTTAAATCATACTTTTATCACACTTGTGCCTAAAATCAAACAGCCTATTTGTATCTCTGATTACATACCTATTGCATGTTGTAATGTTTTATACAAAATCATATCCAAAATTATATGCAATAGAATCAAACCTTTCTTACCTCACCTTATATCAGAGAACCAATCAGCTTTCATTCCAGGAAGATACATTGCTGAAAATATCCTGCTTGCACATGAACAAATTAGACAATTCAATAGAAAAGGCAGTGATAAATGTGTCTGAAGATTGACCTACAAAAGGCTTATGATATGATTAACAGGGAGTTTGTATGCCACATGCTGAACATGATGGGTTTTCCATATAGCCTGATCAAACTTACAAGAAAATATATCTCTTCCCCCACCTACTCTATCATTGTTAATGGTTTCCCCAAGGGTTTTATTTACAGTAATAGAGGGTTGAGACAGGGAGATCCCCACTCCCCTTATCTTTTCTACATAGCTATGGAATTTCTTTCTTTAATGATGTATAAAGCATACAAGGTTGGTAATTTTCAACCTATTTATAATCAAGATCCATGTGTCACTCACCTTATGTATGCAGATGATCTCATGATTTTTTCTAAAGCTAAGCTTAATTGTGCTAAAACTATCAAAGACATGATGCAGAATTTAAAAGTTTTGACAGGACTAAATATAAATAACCTGAAATCTAAAGCCTATTTAAGCAGAGGTGTGATCAACAGAAATTCATTGCTCAACATGTTGGATATGAGAGAAGGAAAACTGCCTATTAAATATTTGGGAGTCCCTCTGTCATGTAATTATCTTCACTACAATGATTGTGGAAATCTTCTTGACAAGATCCAAATCATAATGGATGGATGGGACTGCAAACTTCTTTCTATGGAAGGTAAGATTGAACTCATCCACTCAGTTATTACACCTATAGTGCTATATTGGATGATGGCATACCAATTACCTATTGCTACTATCAATAAAATTAATAAGATATGTGCAAATTTTATATAGGGAGGCAGAACCCATAAAATCGCCTGGGATATCTTATGTAGACCTAAACTTGAAGGAGGGGTGGGATTGAGAAATTTTGAAGACATTAGAACTGCTACTGCTCTTAAATTGTTGTGGCATTATATAAACAACAATAATCTATGGTGTAAATGGATGAGAAATAGATACTGTAAAGATATACACTTCTGGACTATGGAAATTGATAACAATAGTTCATGTACCTGGAAATCTATCCTTAAACACAGACAAAAAGGTCTACAACACATACACAAGAACATAGTAGATGGGCAAGACACACATCTATGGCACGACCCCTGGATTAACAATGAGTTAATGGTTAGTATTCTTGGGTGGGATGCTCTTGGTTTTGAATGGTGGGGCCAATCTGAAGGTCAGTAGTATAATACAGAATAACACTTTAAGGCCATAGATTCTACATTTTACTAGACAAATAAATCAAATTAATGAAGTAGAACTATCTACTACACATGACTCTAATTTCTGGAGCTGGAACAACAACCCAAATGGATTTACTTTCTACTCTGCATGGGATAGTGCCAGAAGACATTTTCAGCCTACTATTTGGTCTAAAGTTATATGGAACTACTGCAACAGCCCTAAAATGATGTTATGCGCATACAAAGTAATACTAAATAGAATTCCAACCAAAGACAAACAGATTGAATGGGGATTCTCCGTAGATCCTATATGTGTATTATTCAAATGCGAACCATAAAATAGAAATCGGATATTTTTCCAATGTACGTTCTCAGCATATCTCTGGACTCGATGTAAAATGAAGCTTGGTATGAATCGGGTTAGCTCGATGCTGGTTGAAGAGGAAGCGACTGCTATATACGACTCGTTCAAAGCTGAAAACCAAATCAAAGACCTCGCTTCTTGCAGCTTCGTCACGATTATCTACCATATCTGGCTGGAAAGAAACGCTAGATTTCACGATGGCAAAGAGACTGACAAGTTTCGGAGATGGAATTATGTGGAGATTGATGTAAAATATTTAATGACGAAAAGCAGAAGGAAGATAAAGAGATCTAAAGAAAACAAAGAAATTTTAGAGAGATGGGGCATTGACTTAGTGGATACCGGCTAAAGCTTCGAATAAATCCTTTATCAGGCGGTTCTTGTTTTCTGTTTTGTCTGTTTGGTTATGCCACGTTTTGTATTTGAAGCATCGGGTTCAAGAGTATTTACCCGCTAGGATTTGTATTTTTGTTTGGAATTGGTACTGTTGTTGGTTTGTAAAAACATAATATTTAGTGATATAATAACAATAAAGCACCGCACTCTTTTTTCCTCATCAGGTATCACGTTGATATCTAGTAAGGCTTTTAATGAGGCGGTTTACCCAGTTTCAAAAAAAAGATGTTTCAACAAGTTTATCCTTGTTCTTGTAGACTCTGTCCGTGCGTTGATCAGGCGCAAAGCTAGAATTCTTCAAGTACTAAGTAGACCTGTTTCAACACCCGGTGAAAATACTGAAAAACTTTTAAAACAGATATGGAAAGTACAATCCAAAAAAACAATTGGATCATAGGATATATAACAATGGTTACACCTGGATTCCCCAGGAAACATCCATATCCTTTAAGCATTCGCTGCCTTGTGAATTACGCCATGATAAACAAGACCCGGGACCGTGGGATACATAACAATGGTTACGCCTGGATCCCCAGGAAACATCCATACCCTTTAAGTAATCTCTGCCTTGCGGATTACGCCACGACAACAAAACCGATAGACCGCAGGATACATAACAATGGTTACGCGTGGATCCCCCAGAAAACATCCATATCCCTTAAGCAATCTCTGCCTTGCGGATTACGCTACCCAAAAAAATGGCCGTGGGTTACGCCACGGTAGGACACTTGAGTATCATATCCGAAAAACCAAAATCAGAGAGAATAATACCGATAGAATGAATCCACAATTTGGCCACAAAGCGGATATCAAGCAGAAGGCACTTTCCATATCATTACTTCGAAAATATATATCATATAGTACCTTTTCAAATCACTTCCAAATATCATACTTATATAAAGTCTATATAAGATTTCCTTTTCAAATCGAATACTTTCCAAAATCAATAGTATATCAAATCACCCTTATATAGATTTCGATTATAAGAGATTTCACTTTTCAAATTGAGTACCTTTCCAAATCAATAGTTTTGAATCACTTCATACTTACCAAATCAATCTTTATATTAGTTCGATAACTCCCAAATCAAGTATTTAGTAAAATAAGGTTCTCAATTTCAATTTGTTTCAATATCAGTTCAGTCTCAAAATCATATATGATTTCACCAAATTTTCTTCCAGATTAAATATCTCAATTTAAAAGTTCCCAAAAAAATAGGTTTAGAAAATAATCCCAATTTCCACATTAACATAATTCAAGTCAAACAGATTCATTTCCAAAATCACCATATAAGTACTGGTTATAATTCCAATCTAATTTAAAACCAAATATTTTTCTCAAAATCAATTGTACTCAAAATGGTTTCCAAATTTATAACTATCCCTTTAAAACCTTTAAACTATTTATTTCCATATGAAAAATCCAATTTTCCTTTTGCAAGTTACTTATTTAACAAAAGTTTCAAATTTACTTAAGTCATACTCTTCATACTTTAAACATACAAAACTAAACTTATATTCTTTATCAAATATTTTATACTCTTCTGAAATTACTTAGTTTTAAAATTTTAAACCTTGATATGGAAGTTCTCGAACCTTCAAAATAGTCGGTGAAATAAAATTTCAAATCCAAGAGTTGGAAATCAGCAACAAATCGGTAAATCAATTTTTATAAATAGTGTTATACTTAATCAAATCGAAAACTCGAGTATTGAACACCGGCATACTTTATTTTATTTCAAATATATATACATATATCTTTCGAATATCAAATCATACTTCAGAATTTGAAATCAAAATTGGTTTCACAAAATCACTCGCATGGCAAAGCTACTAAAGTGGCATCTCTCCCACTCTGAAACTCGAAAATCAATGTCGATGATGCATGCACTCATCACCAAAATTGTGACGACTCGAAAATCCATACCCTTTGAATCGACAATAATCCACACATGTCTGACCCAAAAGCACAAACTGACGGAAAGTCAAGAGCAAGAAAAGAAGAGAGAAGAAGAGAAGAGAAGAAAGAGGGAAGATGGAACCAAATAGAACAATACAGAATTTCACATCGCAGCGGACAATATATAATATCATATCAATGATCTTTACAAAACAAAACCTATATATATATACACACACACACACACACACACTTCAATCAGGGTTCAACAATCATTCAATAGTTATCAGTTTGAACATTTATAATAACCTGTCCTCACAAATGCTGATAATAACAACAACTAAGCAAAGCAAAGTTGATAATCAATCAAATACGGATGTGCGAAAATGAAGATCTCCAGCTCTCCTAGTGAAGCTCCAAAAGCACCAAAGCACAACCTGTAGATATACTCGGTTTGACCCGAGCATTGAAAGGGAAGAACGTCCGGATCAGTCTGGTAAACCAACGTGAGAAACACACTCAACTGAATTTATTAAATTACCAAACTTTTCCTTAGTTTTCAAAACAAGAGTATCTCGTAAGACAAGTCCACACATAAACACGGACATGTATTTACCTTACGATAACTAAAACATTTCATATCAAATGTCATGTTATATTATAGTAGTGTCTATATACAAATAATATTAATCATAACCGAAATTGTTACATTGATTAAATTCCAGCATATAGCCCAATTGGGTAATACAATCAAAATGGCAGGTATGTTGTGGAGTTTGGATTTCCATACAAATGACCAGGTGAAGGGACTACCTTCCGAAGGGGTATACCTCTAGATGGATGTCCCGAGGCACAGAACATCTGCCCTCTACCAACACAAGACCGGCCCACCTCTATAACTAGATGGTACCGAATATGTCATCCTCCGGTCGTTACCGACCTTTCAGAGGTCCCTCATAGCATACAAGCCACAATAATCAGATACACGTCATCATAGCGTGCAAAGATATATCTAGAAGAGGATAATCATATCCTAATGGGAATGACCCATTTAGCCCTGCTGCATCTAACCCTGTTTTGGTCATTTTCGGTTGATGAGGCTAGAGATAACGATTACCTTTCACAATCACATATCACATCACTTTGAATGCCACACGGCCATTTTCGTTGACTACTAATTGCCTTCCACAAAAATACAACCCTTAAGCACATACGTCTCAAGGAGGGTGTTAAGCTAAGAGAAGTTGCCTTCTCCGCCACCACTGATGTACGTTTGTAAAAACCAATGTTCGTAATCATTAGAAATGCAATGTCAGACAAACAGCCATACAAGTTGTTCAGGAACAGGACAAACCGAAGGTATTTTTCTACCACATCCTGTCGGGAAATCCCTAGGATTAGTAGCGAATAGTCCTTGCATTGGATATTACAAAATGAGGAGACCACTTCTACTGGATGTATATTGGGATTTTAACCCCAAACGATCAACAAACAGTCCCCCACTATGAAAATCCAAAATATCAATATCATCACAAGCAACCTGTACAATCGTCGCATATACGTTGGTCCGAAGTGGTTTTCAGATAAATCTGATCCCGGTCTCTTCGCACCAACAACGCAAAAGCGTTTCTCAACCTCACACAGAAACTAAGTCTCATAGACTTATCACGTTTCCAACTTTCAACTTGCTATCCTTCAGGCCAAGAAGGAAGCTCGATAGATCGGAGTAATACTCTGCACTATACAAATCAACATCCTCAACACAAACGATAATCAAGCCTACACAGAAGGCTACGTACTAAGTGTACGACTAAATAGTTCCCACATCAAGTTGACGAACTAAAATTTTTGTGCAATTTGATAGTTGGTTATTTAACTATCAAAGCAAACAAACAAATATTCAACACTATAACAATCACTGGGCCCTTCAATTAATCTTCCATAAATTAAATAACTTGCCAAGTATTCACTTCAATTTATCTTTAAAAAGATATAATCTCAAACCAATTCAGTATTTCAACATTGGAAAACATTTCCATATACTTATTTAATAATAAGTAATTCGCAATTCTATTTATTTTCAACACTTGGAAAATATTCAACATACTTAAATCACGATTAAGTATATATATTTAATTTTTTAAGGAAAAGATTCTTTTTAAACATCTTTATTTTGGGTCAAAATGAATGTTGCGTAAAACATCGTTACGACAACCCAAAATCAATAGTATAGGGATTCGAAATTAAGATAGATATATAAACCCCAATACTATACAAAAACATTTTCTTTCGAAAATCATTTACTATAACAACAGTGTTATAGTCCATCATTTCCTTATTTCTCGAAAACGTCTATTTCAACAATAAATGTTGAAATCTATGGTCTCGATCCTTGACACATTTTAAAACATCTTTTAATCATTCAGCTCCATTTAAAAGATCACTTCCCAAAACATTTATTTGATATATTATTCACTGTCCAAAATCGTGAATATAATTCGTTTACCAAATTAAAGCTTCTACACATTTAATTCAGAATTATCCACTGTCCAAAATCGTGGACTTCTTAACCCAAATTCATTATTATTTCAACATTTAATTTAAAGGACTAAAAGGACTATCCACTATCCAAAATCGTGGACATATCTCCTTTAATAAACTATAATAACTAACTTATCAAATTCAATTGATTTGGAATTATAAAACAATGTTTATAAATTTCATTTACATTCTATAAAACTTCAACTTATAAATTCACATTATTAACCAATTCCATTTATAACTCAATTACATGCCAAAAATCCAAATTATAAGTCCATTTTAACATTCCCAAAACTCCTTTATAATTCCTTCATTCTGATTTATAAAAATTCAATTTTATAAACCTTATATATAAAACCATTTATAATAAATCAAAAATCTCAATTTATACTATTTCACAAAATCATTAACTCCATATTTCAAAAATTCACCTTTCAATTATATTTCTCAATTATCTTCATTTTTATGACATAAAAATTATAACCTTTATTTATTTAAAATAAATCAATTCCTTAACGATTTAAAAATCAATAAGACATTTATCTCAAAAATCACTTTAAAAATCCTTTTAAATTTGAAATCATCACTTCAACATTTTTAAATTTTTCAAAAATAAGCCCAATGCTGCAACAACGCCAAATACATCAACCATGGCATCCAAACATCATATATCAATATGATAACAAAATATATCGCAAATATCTGTAAATAAATCAATACTATTGAGGAATCCAGTTGGATCCTTCCAACCTGTCATCTGCAACAAATATACATATTAGAATATGTGTACAATGTCCGTTACAAGGCAGACGCGCGTACAAAGGGTCATCCGCTCATACGCGGGAATGTATAGGGTCTCATCTGCTCCAGCAGGCAGGTATATATCCAAATACCAATCAATATATAATATATCATCCAAACAATCATCAATCATCATATAATAAATTATTTCTCACTTATATAAAATATCAGTGAGTCAGTATGAGTGAGTTGTACTCACATTGCTTGTAGTCGCCGCATTAGCGATTTATTACGATTAAAATTAAACGAGCGTTTAATTTCAACCAAAATTTTCACTAGCTCAAATGAAACCCAATCTAGCTCCATAATGAAGTGCTCGTCAATACAGACCCAACGCAATTCGTTTCGTGCGAAACGGACCTCGTATGAAAAAGTTATGATAGTTTAAAGTTTGCACGAATTATATAATATAATAATTCAATTTCTATTTTTATTTTCTAACCCTACAATCAATCAGAGCCGTCGATTCTCTTCCCACCAGATCTGGCCACTACTTCCATCTTCTCCCCCACTTCAAACTCACCTATGAAACCAACCCATAGCCGTCACCAAACATTGAATTTTCGCGGCCACTACGTTCACTTCGACGACGATCGGAGACTTCCACTCAACCGACCTCGATGATAGTTACCACAACCAGAGTATAGGCAGCTCGGTGGTGATCTCGCCTCGAAAAGCATGCATGACCTGATGATGAATGAGGCTTATTTGATGTCGATCCGTAGCTCCAAATTCGATCCTAGCCGTTGATCTTGTAGATCTCGTCGTGCTCTACGACTTTGCAGTTGGAAGTTTTTCGTGAAAGTTAACGGATTGGGAGATAATCGAGGAGGAAGAAGATGATTTTATGGCCATTGAAATGTTAATGGCGACTAGGGTTTCTAGCCCTAAGGTTTGTGCAAACAAGAAAAAGTGAGGTCCTTATATAGAAAATTCGACGACGCTATTCATCCGAATTTTTTCTGAACTCCAAACGAAGCGTGCCGCCTGGCATTTATAATGTTTTACCTCTATTTCGAACGCAATGGACTATATATCGGAAGCCAATTCGAAAGTATTTGGAAGATAGTTTTTCGAATCGACACTATTTAAATTTAAAATTCACTTAAACCGATTTCTACGCGTTTTAGCTTGCCCCGGACAAACCGTACATCCGATTGACACGAAATTTGAAAACTTGCAATAATATAACATTATGGATCCAATGAAACTGGTTTCGTCGAAATCCGAGACTTTTTGAAAAATGACTATTTTTACTCGTCAATTAAATATTAAAATATTCAATTTCTACAAATTAACTTTTAATTCGATTTTAAAAGTTCTCTAACATCATTCTAATTCAAATATGACTAAATACAACTTTATAAATCATTTTTATTCACATAACCTATCAATTTCCAATGATTTCTACAATTTCAAATATTAAATTAACAATTTAATTATCCAGTTAAATCCTTATATTCGAAATAAAATCTATTCATCTTATAAAATTTACTTTTGCATATTTAAAATCAATTAAATATAAGAATTTCAAATGACTGAAATTCTGGGTCATTACATTCTCCCCTACTTAAAAGAATTTCGTCCTCGAAATTACAAAGTAAGAAAAAGTCATAAAATCTATTAACTTTTCAAAATAATTCGTTCAAATTAGATATACCAAATCTATTTAACCTTTTAACTTTTCATTAGTTAAACTTCTTACAAAAACTTTTCTAAGTTTTCAAACCTACTTAGTTATCTTTTCAAAACCAACTATATCGTTTCAATTTTTAACTCAAAAATCAAACTTTAGTTATCAAAAGTTTTCCAATTTTCCCAAAAAATTTCTAACACCTTAAATTTTCAAAAAAATTCGCCATAGCCTCCTTTGCGCGGTTCGATCCGAAAAAAGGGCAATATATATATCACAAATATACATCTTATCAAGTAATGAGGCATCCCGTAGGAAAAAAAGTGTAAAAGTACGATATGTAATCCGAGATATGTACCTTATATATGATTAGCGAGAATATACGGCTAATATAGCGCGAAAGCGAGCTCCAAAAGCGAAGCAAGCGCAATACGCACCTACTAAACACTGAACAAACAAATGAGAACATGTATATATGCAAGTAATATCATTATACAACATATACCAACAACTATATATGCCAATATAGCAAATGCAATCAATAAACAACAAATCCAAACATCAAACAAATATCATCCAACTAACATCCAACAACTCCATAATCAAATCAATATACATTCACTTCTTACTAATATTCATTGAATTGGTTTTCAATTTTATCCACATTTGATTTATTAACATTAGATTTAACTAACATTCATTCATTCATATTCAATTAGTTTACATTCACTAATTCATATTCAAGTTTGTTTACTTGCAGTTCAAATCAAATAGAATTCAATTCTATTTACTTCCACTTCCAATTTGGATTCAATGATTTATAGCTTTCATTTTCATTTATTCAATTTCATATGAGTTTTCTATACAATCAATTAATCAATCATCTAACAAACAATGCATAACCAACATTACCAAGTTTATTTACTTTGCTTACATTCAATTTGGCCCAACACTTTTAATTTCAATTGGTTTAACATTAAATTTAGATTGAATTCTAGTATTCTCTATAATCATTTTTTTTTATACACCACTTTCAATATTATTATTAATTGACAACTTCTTAACAACAACATTTTTAATGCTAATTCATTATACATTTCATGTTGAATTTCATAATTCACTTTTACAATGAAAGTTGAATTTCATAATATAACTCAAGTTCATATTCGTCACTTTATTAATTTACTTTGATACCAAAATCAACTTCATTCAACAGTACTCAAGCTATATTTTATTCTATCTCTAAATTCATTTATTTTACTTAAGTCAAAATCATATCACCATTCAAATTCAAATTTTGTTAAATAGTTTAACCATTTTAACAATTGGTTTTACTTACATTTTCTCACTTTATAAGTTATACAACTTATTTTTATAAACTTCCAAATTCATATTATGTAATCACTTACCATCTTAAGTTTAATTTCCATTTCAATAATTGATCAAATCCAGTTAAAATTCAATTCAATTTAACCTTACTTAGTTAAATTTCAAATCATATATCTAATATGCTAACTCAATTTTATTATTTCATATTATAAATCCAAAAATCGTTTCACTTATTTTTATCAATTTGTAACTTGGATTTTAAGTCAAATCTGTTTATCCAAACAAAAATTCAATTTCAATTTACTTTGGTAGCAAATCCATCACACAGAAACTCGAAAATGATACTGATGATGCTGCAGTCATCACCCTTATTATTTCCCAGCAACAGCAGTGAATTCAATGCTTTCTATTCTTTTAAAAATTCTTTTATTTATAGATCACATTTATAAATCTATACCTATATAATTTCACTTATTTTCTATTTACAATAATATAACCTCTTTACTTTGGAAATTTTTTTTCAAAATAAACGGGATTCAAGTTTCAAAAATAATTAGTCCAAATCCATTTTTATTTATAACTCATGTTTATAAATACGTTCATATAGTTTCATTTCTTATATATAAGATTATTTCACAATTTCAAATCATATTAGTTATAATTCCATCTTTTATAACTCATTTGCTTATATAATTTATTCTTTTACAATTGTTGTTTATATTTAGATTATTCAAACATCTTTCATTAACTTATATATATTTATATTTTCAAATAACCAAACAATTTATTTATACGCACTATAATAATTTTGAAAAATAGTTTCCTTAATATATAAAATATAATAGAGGTAAAATTATTTCATTTACCCAATTTAAAATGATACTTTGTCGACTTGCCTCGTTTAAGTGTTTGGAAATCCCTATCGATAATATGGCGTCCCACATACCGACTAGAATTCACAAATATCTCAACGGATAAGTAAACACAATATAAAACTTCTTATATTCACTAACAAATACGCGCTCATATATATACAATACACTCAAACTCAATCTAGGGTGCTACTGTCCTTATCTATACTGAGTACACATCAAAGCTTAGTAATATACAAAATCTAAGCTCTGATACCAGCTGTGACGACCCAAAAATCCATACCCTTTGAATCGACAGTAATCCACACATGTCTGACCCAAAAAGCACAAACTGACGGAAAGTCAAGAGAAAGAAAAGAAGAGAGAAGAAGAGAAGAGAAGAAAGAGAGAAGATGGAACCAAATAGAACAATACAGAATCTCACATCGCAACGGACAATATATAATATCATATCAATGATCTTTACAAAACAGAAACTGTATATATATATAGATCAATCAGAGTTCAACAATCATTCAATAGTTATCAGTTTGAACAGTTATAATAACCTGTCCTCACAAATGCTGATAATAATAACAACTAAGCAAAGCAAAGCTGATAATCAATCAAATACGGATGTACGAAAATGAAGTTCTCCAGCTCTCCTACTGAAGCTCTAAAAGCACCAAAGCATAACCTGTAAATATACTCGGTCTGACCCGAGCATTGAAAGGGAAGAACTCCCGGATTAGTTTGGTAAACCAGTGTGAGAAACACACTCAACTGAATTTATTAAATAACCAAACTTTTCCTTAGTTTTCAAAACAAGAGTATCTCGTAAGACAAGTCCAAACATAAACACGGACATGTTTTTACCTTACGATAACTAAAACATTTCATATCAAATGTCATGTTATATTATAATAGTGTCTACTATATACAAATAATATTAATCATAGCTGAAATTGTTACATTGATTAAATTCCAGCATATAGCCCAATTGGGTAATACAGTCAAAATGGCAGGTACGTAGTGGAGTTTGGATTTCCATACAAACGACCAGGTGAAGGGACTACCTTCCGAAGGGGTACACCTCTAGATGGATGTCTCGAGGCATAGAACATCTGCCCTCTCATGTGCCGACCCGAATTTTTGAACCAGTAAAATTGCCAAAAAATCCGTCCGTTCTAAAACTATTATTGCAAAACTACCAACTTAATACGCCATGTTTGATAAATATTTAACAATATTAAATGTATGGGATAAAATTTCAATTTTTACAAGTTATCAGAGAAATCATTTTAATCTACTAGGTGTGCTTATATACAAACCAAATACAAATAAATCTAACGCTACACAACTCTAAAAAGAGAGATATCAATAGCCATTCCTACTAACTCAATAAACATGTCAAATGCGGAATAAAATAGAAAGCAGGAAAAATACAATGACACGAGAAAAAAAACAATCATTAACATATAAACATGAAAAGGTTATATTATTTTAGGGGCTGCATCAATACCACTTGTGACTGCCTACGTACCCCTATCTAATTGGGTACCCTATTAGATATAGGATCAAGCCAACGTAGTTCTCCTACCACAAATAGGACTCATGGAGCCTACGATGCAACAAACAAATATGTAATTCCCAAAACTACCCACTTAGGATTAACCTTTAAATTTAGATTTTCAAATCTAGTCACCTTTACGGAAATTATCTCTTGGACTTTATTCTCGAATTCTTATTTCAAAACTTTTGAAATATATATATATATATATATATATATATCCTTTATATTCAAATTATACTTTACTTCAGGATCTTAAATCAAATCACTTTTGAAAAGTTTATTTGGAAATCCCAAATACTGTAATGAAACATATCAATCGGGATTTTATAAAAGGGTATTGATTATCAGCTTTGCTTTGCTTTGCTTAGTTGTTGTTATTATCAGCATTTGTAATGATAGGTTATTATAACTGTTCAAACTGATAACTATTGATTGATTGTTGAACTCTGATTGATGTATATATATACAGTTTCTGTTTTGTAAAGATCATTGATATGATATTATATATTGTCCGCTGCGATATGAGATTCTGTATTGTTCTATTTGGTTCCATCTTCTCTCTTTCTTCTCTTCTCTTCTTCTCTCTTCTTTTCTTTCTCTTGACTTTTCATCAGTTTGTGCTTTTTGGGTCGGACATGTGTGGATTATTGTCGATTCAAAGGGTATGGATTTTCGGGTCGTCACAGAAATTATTTCCCAACGACAAAAGTGAGTTTTGGACTTCTATTTTCTTGAAATTTCTTTAAAAATCTCTTCGAAATCATTGGAATTCATTCGAATTCATTTGAAACATTTCTAATTCAGAAAATATCTTTTAAATCATATTATTATATTTATATATATATTTTTCCAAAATCTTAAAACCAATTTCAAAATAGCGGAATTCATTCTCTCGAATTTCAAATTAAAACCCTTCACTTATAAATTATTTTTATATAAATCCATTTCTCATATAATCTTCAAAATTTCACATCCTTTCGAAACTTTTATATATAGAATAACATTTCTTATTCGTTTTATATATAGGTATATAATCCTTATCGAAAACATTTTCTCCTTTATATATAAAATAAAATCATAGTTACCCAAATTAAAAATTTCGGTATATAAACAATTTTAAAATACAAACAAAACCCAATTTTCAAAGGATGAATCAAGAATGGGTTTCAAAACAAAGATAGAAATTTAAATTAGAGGAACTCTAATCAATAGAATCCGGATTTGAAGATAGACTCGATCGAAGATGAGATGATTAAATTACAAAATAGAAGATGGATAAACCTCTATAAATCGCGGGCGACCTTAATCGGGTCAACCATGAATTTAGCAATATGATGGATGCAGAATTCTAAGGCAAATCGACATTCGATCGCTAGAGATATAATTTGGAATAACAGGAGATAGTAGCATCTAAACCGAGGGATACATAAATCTTCGGTGAATCAATGCCAATTGTAAAGGTGTTTCACCCCTTTTACAAATCATTCAGTGGAGTCATTGGATATTCAAGAATCAAAAGAATATAAATAGAAAGAGAAGAATGAATTTTGGAACCACAGGGAACGTTCCAAAGTTCAAAGGAAATCGAGTCAAAAGGAAGAGATTCAACTCGAATAAAAGTGATTCTTTTAATAAATTTTCCATGTATGCTAAGTTTTGCCTAGAGCCAAAGCCTGATACCAACTGTAACAGACCTGCTATTTTCAACCATTCGCATCCGCACATGCCGGACTTGAATTGCTCAAAATATTAGATTGTTAATTTAAATTTAGCAAAATTTAGCATATGCAGTAAAATAAATCAATTACAGAATCACAGATATAGAGTAGTACAATAATACGCAGCGAAATAAATAAATAGTGGTTCATGAAGCTACTATATAAATATCAGAGTTAGAAATAAAAATACAACAGAATATCTCAGATGAAGTGAAGTCTCTAGTACGAGCAGATGACTTCTCTGAACCGATCAACAGGAAGGTCTGAAAGCGGAATCGATAGTTGGATCCCCAAACGAAGCTCCAAACTCCGAAGGTGAGTCTCAAAAGCTGTATCACTCAGTCTAACCCGAGCGTAAAGCAAAACACAAACACTCGAGTCAGGATTAACATTCCTATATCAATAAATCCAACTCAAGTGAAATAACAATTGAAATACAAGTAACTCAAAGGATGTTTGGGATAACCATCCCCATGGATTTGCAGAACTATCTACAAGGTAGAAATATTCACAATAACACCGTGGTCATTTTATTTTATTTATACTTCAAAATCAAAACATCATTTCCCTTTCAAATATATCTATTTTCCAAGATAGTGTGTGTGTGTGTGTGTGTGTGTATTAAATAATTTATAAAGTAAAGTATTTGAAATTTCCTCAACTACACAAATTGATTCTAATCAACTCAAGTTCCAAATTCCCATTTATTCAAAGCTCAATTCATTAATTCAATTCAGCTCCCAATAACCATTTAAACTTTCGTTATATTCAAAGCTTTAATATTCAATATCTTAAAGTTAAATCTAACAGTTTCATATAGATCTTGATTTAGCTTCATCATTATTATTTAGTGAGGAAATATCCACTTAACAAGTTCAATATCATTTAAATAGCCTTAGATTTCATTTTACAGAATATTACCTTAAATTTATTTAAACTTAAAATATCCATTTAATCCCTTTTACCAAAACCAAGTTATAAAATCATATCTTAAATCCCGAATTCAATAGTTTCAAATCGATTTAATTGAATATAATTCTTAATTAAATACCATTTCAAATTAATTCAACTTTATTATCTCAACTTTAGCTTATTCAAAATTTTACCAAATCTATTTTGAAATATAAATTTAAACGAATCCTTAAACATATTATATGTATTAAATCAATCTCGATTAGATTAAATATTATTACTGGCCTATACATAAAATTTTCATTTTTTTTACATATAATACTCTAAGAATCAGATTTATTAAAACCATATTTTTCTTTCGAAAACCATAGAAATTATTTTCAAAACATTTATATATATATATATATATGGACCAACGGTGCCTGCATATAATTTCCTACGCCGTGGTCAAGGGATACGGATATTTATCATTTCAATCCAAAATTTAAATATACGGGTAGATATCACTTTGACCCGCCATCCCAAATTCAATTTTATTGAAAATCGCTTGGGTTTATCATTTCAACCCATAACGAAATTCTCCTATCCTAAAGTCCGTTCGGGTATGTATCATTTCAACCCATAGTGAATTCTAAACTACAGGGAACTTATAGAGTGATAACAGATAATACAATAAAATAACAGGCATATATCATCAATAAAAATATAATATAAACAATAGGATACAGTGTCATATCCCACAGGCGAAAAATTTCAGATAACAACATATATAGCAACATAAATAACTAACAGCAACATATTTCAATGTTCATATCAATTGAAATCAAATTTAATAAATAAAAGAACGTTAATCGTGAGTGATTGCTCGCCTTTCGAGGCTAGAGAGATTTGAAATGGCTTACGAATCCAAGAACGAATTTCCAAAACGAACAAGATTGGCACGAATCACAGATAGGCTGATAAATAGGAATAGACGAATTCAAATCAAAACGGGATCGATGAAGAAGATACATTGCATATATAATTTTCTGAAAAATCAATTTAAAACGTATATTTTCAAATCGATATTTAATTCAAACACAAATAAATTTATATATGTATATATATATATATATTTCAAAGATCATTGTTTTAAATTGAACACATATACTAAAATCAACATATATTATATATCAATTTAATTTATACGCTGAAAAATCATCATAACACTTGTACGACTAGACCCCAAATCTCTGAAATTTATAATATAACTACCTATCTCTACAACTATGCATTTTAACAACCAAAACCTGAGATATAAATAAACACTGTACACTAGATTTTTAACAAATTAATATATATATATAACGATTTAAAACAATAATTTAAATAAACAAATATATATAACATCATCCCTATAACATAATTATAGGAAACTGTACTGTAGCTATTTATATTATAACAAAAATTAAAATGAACTAGTTAAATAGATATTTGTTTAAAAATATAACTTATGCATAGTTTTATACATAAACAACAGATTTTATAAAAGAAACCAATATATACAATCTGTCCCTTTATATCCATATAAACAAGACTAACAGATCATGCACTTGAATAATAAATACAGGTCATGTATGTAAATCGAAAATTTATATACATATATTACTTAAACTTATAAACCACTGTTATATACGTACCTTGTTAAATTACAATTATTGTTAAACAAAATGGAAACTTTTAAACACAGTTTTATAAAATCGACTCAACAACTATCATATACAAACCATATAACAACGTATTTATATACGAATAACTATAGAAAAGAGAAAAAAACAAAACATACTATATATACACACACACTAGAATCGAGATGAAAATTATACATTTAAATTTTTTAGTTTTACAACATTAATCACTAATGCTTTTACAACACTCAGCTGCCATACTAATATATATTATATTCGAACAAGAATAAAAATCTAATTTTACTTTCAAAATATGTATATTACTAATATTTTATAATAACAAATAAGATATAAGACCAACGTATATATACGTCTCTAAAAAGCTTGGCTTAAAATTCACATAAGCATTAAACATAATATATATATATATATATATATATATATATATACACATATAATTAAAAGAAGAAAATGGAGGCCATACCTTCAGAGCTCACGCACGCAAGAAGAAATGAAGGAAATGTTGAGATGCAATTGAAAAGTATTTGTGTACGAGGCTTATATTTATCAGGGTTGCTTTGGTTAAGGTGAGAGAATATAGGCAAGAAATAAATTTAAATCAATTATATACGATTGCTTTGATTGAGGTGAGAGAATATAGGCAAGAAATATTTGTTGTTTTGAACAGTAAGTAAATAAAAGAGTTTTTATACCAAATTAAAACCATTGAATCAAAAAGAACGTGTAAAAGTTTACATGTGAACTTCAAGCAATGAAAAAGGAAAGGCAGAGCAGAACGCATCCAAATATTTATGAAATAAAAGGAATAGCAACGGTCATCCGTAGATTTAGCTTCCTTATTCAAGCAAATAAATAATGTGGTCCAGCTGTAACGTTTCAAACTTTGAAACGAAGGAAATAGAAGTGGGACAGGTTACAAAAGGAAAGCCACACATAAATGGAATAAAACATTAACCATGAAACGTGCCACATTTAACGGAAATAAACTGAAATGATAACGTCAAGCATGGGAATTAAGGACAATAAAGTAGAAAGTATGAGAAACGTAAAAGTGAATAAACGAATGAACGCAAGCTATAGATATATATATATATATATATAAAATGATGTAAAATATTATGTTTCTGCCAGAGAGAAGAGAAAACGTTTGAAATGGAATAAATAGGGAAGGAAAAAACCCGAAATGAAATAGCAACGGATAGAATATTAAAGAGCTACAACACGAATACAGGGAGTAATAAAGGTAAGGTATTGATTGGTTTGTTACTGATGTAAAATTTCAATGGACGGGAAAGAAAAAAAATTGTGGTAACAGTCGATTCCCTTGATTTCGTGCAAATCACTGAAGCAATTAATTATTTGTTGGGCGACACCTTTAAATTTGAAATCAACAGAAAATATGAAGTCAAAGTTTAAGGTACCGTTACAATGGATCGTTATTAATGTTTCCTATCACGTACCGGATCTCAAAATATACAAATAAATATACCACTGAGATCAACACGACGAGACGATCAAAACGGTATACAGATATCAGTGGTACGATTGGAATTATAAAAATTTGAATTTTCTACTAGCGGAAAATGCAGCAAAAACGCAGAAAAATAAAATCGACGGAGCTAAAGAAGTCCAAATTTGGAAAAACGAAAAATGACATCTCAGTCAGAAGATGATTTAGAATTTTTCTATGTAAAAATATTCAGGTTTGGAAAATATTTTATTATCAACAATTATTAACTGATTTGAATTTAATAGAATTTCGCAATGAAATAAACTTTCATTAAATCAGATGAAAATTTACCATCTTCTATATCTAAATATACTATTCCAAATATAAATTTATAATTTCAAATTTAGTATTTAAAATTTCTCCAAAATTCAATTAAATACGTTAATAAAACCATTTAAAATTTTACGCGTCGTTACAAAAATGGTTTAAGATTTTCTACGTATACATGTAGGGTGGACGAGATCAAAGTTAGGATTATGGTAGGTTTTGGTTTGGCTTTGGGTTCGATGCAATGGTGTCAAGGAGAAGGAGAGAGAAGGCTGCGCATGGAGGGGAAATGGTAGAGGAGGTTGTGTTGATGTTATAGGTGAAGTCCGGTAGTTGGTCGTGGACGGTGGTGGCGTGACGAGGGAATTAAGAGATGGACTTTTGTTCCACGTCTCGATGTTGGAGTTCGTTTCTTTGAACTGGACGTCAAACCGAGTATTACAGAATTCAGGTTAGGATGCTTTGGAGCTCAGGAGACAAGCTAGATGGCAAAGACGTATTGCACGTATTTTATTATATTCCACTGTGTATTATAGGCTGTAAATTCAACAATTAGGGACAAGTTATTATAACTGTCCAGATTTATTTGTTGATGATTGAACTCTGACAACTTGTAGGTATATTAATAGTTACAATTTTCCTTTGTATAAAATGTTGTTATTGTATATTATATTTTGTTCCGCTGTGATTGTGAGATTCTGTGTTGTTGTTATTTCAGTTTCTTCTTCTATCTCTTTCATCTTAAACCCTAACAACATAGTATTTCCAGTACTCGATTACTCAACGCTCTATACAGTGAACGTATTAGTGTCGATTTTTGGAGGTCGAAAACGGTCCGGTCGTTACACTTGGTACCAGAGCCGAAGCTTGAGAGAGAACCTTCGCTCTGATGGGGATTACTCTTAAAGATAGCGACAGTAGTACCCTAGAATTAGTTGAGTGTATTATATATGAGGGCGTACTTGTTATTTTCTTATATAATGATTTATAAAAATAATTTTAAAATAATTTTTATATAAGATTTTATTTTGATATGAAAACAAATAATAGTTCTAAATTATTATAGTATATTATGGCAATTGGTTGTAATTCTTATAATCAAATAAGATTATAAAATTTAAGTGGTTATATATATATATATATATATATATAACCAAATAGATTGGGTAAGAATGAATTATGCAAATAAATTAAGTTGAAAGTAGACTCAAACTAGAATTTAAAATGGTGGAAATTTTAGAAGTGTTTTTCAAAAGTGTTTTGAAATGAAATAAGTTTACACTGATTATATTTTATGTATAGAAATAATTTTCTAGAAAATTATTATGGACTGCATGTATGTTTAATTGTTAGATATGGTAATATTGATCATTATCTTAAATTTGTTGTTGCGTCTTAATAAAGGATGTTTATTACAGAATAAACAATGATAAAACAGGGTGAAATGTTTTATGGAAGTGAAACTATATAAGCTTAATTTATAAATATGAGTTATAAATTAAAAATGGATCCAAATTGTGAGGATTTGAATCTAAGTCCCGAAAACTTTGAAATGCATTTCAAAGTGTTTTGAAGGAATAATAAGTAATAATATTAGAATATTTTTGATATAGAAAATTTTGTTTTAAAAACAAGAGTTGATTTGAAATAAATACTGGGTGTTGAATTATGGAATCCCCTTTGAAATGAGAAGTATAACCCAAAGAAAAGTAAGTTATTGAACTTATAAGTGGGAAGTGATATTAATAAGAATTAGATTTGGAATATAAAATTTAAGTTGAGTAAGTTTAAATGGGTTGAACGAATTGGGAATTAACTTAGGCCAAGTTAAATAAGTTTTGAACTTATAACTAGAAATTGAAAATTTCAGGGTGAAATTAAAATTTAACCTGTGGAAGTTAAATGAATTAAATTGTAAAAGGAAGGGTATAAATTTTATAAAAAGTTGAAAAAGGAGTTATATATGTGTAAACGATTTCAAAAGTTTTCTCTGAAATAAAACGAGTTTCGAATTCTAGAAATTTGTAATAGATGATATTGATGAGGTATAGATGATTTGGATGTTTATTTATTTGATATATCCTGCTATCATCCTATATGTTATTTATAGAATATAAAAATGTAAATCGAATTATTTTGAACAAATTAACAAATAGGTTGAAATGAAATATATCCATCTCTGAAATTAAATAGAAATAAAACTTTGATTTGAAATTATATAAATGATTTTGATTCTAAGGAATAAAATTAAATTTATGGAAATGGAATCATTTTGAACTTAAATTTGAAATGTTAAAAATAAACCTGTCAACCAGAATTGTTTAAAGAATTATGTTTGAATTTTGATGTTTTGATTGTGAAATCAATTGAATTTCAAAAATTTATTTGTTTTAAAAAGATTCGAACTCTCACTCGACCCTTGGAATAAATCCAAGTAAAAGTAATTTAATGGATATTTCGAAATTTGGGCTACGAATTGAATTATTTTGAAAAAAATTAGATTTTCAAATTAAATATTGAAGGTTAATTTCATTTATGTAATTAAATCGATATTTTGAAAATTGAACTCAAATTTTTATTAATCGGTTAAAAATGAGAATTGAATTAAAATTAATTCAAATTGGAATTGGATTGAATTAAAATTAATTCAAATTGGAATTGGATTGAATTAATTGGAATTGAAATCGAAACTGAATTAATTTGAAATCGAAATGGGAATTGATTTGAATTAGAATGGGAATCGAAGTTAATTGGAATTGGAATCGGGATTGAATCAATTTAAATGGAAATGGCTATTGAAATTCATTTAAGTTGGAAGATTGGGAATTGAATTAGTTTGACCTTGAAAATATTTTCAAATAAATTATTTGAATAAAAACGGTTGAAATCTTTTTTTTTAAATATTCAAATTATTTTGATTTTTCCAAGCTATCTTACTATACAAACCATATTTAAAACTCAAACTATCTTATATTAACTATTTAACTATTTTAAAATATTCAAGCTATTTCTAAATTCATACTAATCAGAGTGGAAATTGTTTATATTTAAATCATGGATTTAAATATGAGTTGGGACAAATTGAAGTTATAAACCAAATGGAAATTCATAGCAATTCTGAATTAGAGCCGAAATCAAGATATTAAGGAAAAAATGATTTTGGAGTGAAATAGTATGTTTTGAGTAAATATGATGATTTTAAAATGAAGATTTAATAGTTCCTATAACTAAAATTTATTTTATAACAAGTAAGAAATGTTACCAAAAGCTCCGGAAAGTAATCGAACTTGGAAATTTTTTATTTGGCATAAATGAGATTATATATGTTAGTTATATATTCAAACTCCCTTATTGACTTTATAACCAAGAAGAAATAATTTTTGAAAGACATTTGAAATAATAAATAGGGTTCATATATGTTATCCCACCTTTTGGAAAAGCTGAGATACCCAGAAAATTAATTGGAAATCGATAATAACAAGTCATGAATATCAACTATGCATTGCAGGATAACCATGGATATCGATGAATTTTTTCCTAGTCCGAATCAGGTCACAATTGACAAGACATGACAAGCAAAGCTGTAGAAGCCAGCGGTTCAAATTTTAGGTAAATCGGAGTTCGTATGAGTGAGATGTGATCGATACAAGTTAGATAAAATGAGCTCTTCGTACCCATCAGAAAAAACCCGTTCGAATCGATCAGATTCGTATCCCTCGGTTTTTGCTTGTTCGAATCGATCAGTTTCGAATCGATCTGGAAGGGCTCACCTCAGTTATATTCGACTCCATCCTACTTCGTACCCATCGCCTCGGCTCAATCCATTCGAACCCATCAGGTTCGTATCGATTGGGTTCACACAAGCTCATTTCCATTTAGTTTGAATCGTTCCAGAGAAATCTCGTTCGCACTCCATATGTTCGAATCCATGTCAACATATCGTTCGTATCCCTCTGAAAGCCACGCGGTTCGTATCAATCCCCATCCACGATCAATCGATACGAATGAGACCTTGAACAAACGATACGAATGTTATCGGTGCTGAATCGATACGAAAATGATGCAAACATATCGATGTAAATGAGGAAAAAGCCTCGGAACGACTCAATCAAATCGCCGCATAGGTAGGATCGATCCAGGAAACTCGCGCCACGTTACCTCATGCGCACGTGCTTCTGATCGATATGAAGCAATGGATGCGAAGTGTGGATTCGAACAGGGCAGCGCACACGAAACATAGATCTCGTATCGATCATATCTCACAAACCACTGATCTAAATGCTACGAAATTTTCACAGCAACTTACATACAAGGTAAAGAACAATCCTGCCAAGTTTCAGCTCGATTGGATCATTTTTTGATGGATACGAAATCACTTCGTATTGATCACAGATCGAGTCGAAACTTGGTGGGGCCGGTCGAGTGGGCCCACTCACGTGCCAGAAGAAGTCTTCCGAAGTTTTAGCATGATCTCAGCCTCTTATGCCTATAAATAGCCCCCTGAAGGCTACAGAAAGAGGATCTTTTGGCGATGAGACGTCCAGACTCTGCCGAATTCAACTTTACACTTCATTACTGCTGTGGTATTTGAAATTCTTCATTGAAACTACTGTAATCATCTATAACCAGCAAGGATAATCAATAAAACGATAAAACTTTGGAGTGGACGTAGGCCAGAGATAGCCGAACCACTATAAATCGTGTGTTCTTGTTCATTATTTCTGAATTGCTGATTGCTATTTGCTTAGATACGTGACTTGTGTTTGGAATATTGTCGGTTCGTATTCATAGTTTGGTGCTTTCACAATACTTGGGGTTTGTGACCATTTTTGGCGCAAACACTTTGGTGCTTTCATTGAGAAGAATTAGCACCCGCTATGCCAACACCAGATTCAGAGTTTAGATTTAAGAGCTTGAAGTACCCCGACTTAGAGACAATGACTCGACAAACAAGATAAAGAGATGATCGGAGCCAACAAGGAGGAAGCCAAGAAGCATCCTCTGGAGCTGGAGAAGGACAGGCTTCGATGTACATCACCAGAGATGAGATGGAAGCTATGGCTAATTTGATACGCGAAAGCATGATGAAGACTCACTAAGAGATGATGCAGAATTTTCTTGAACAGATAAGAGTGGTGAATTTGTAGAACCTTGGACCAACCACAGCAACTGATAATGCTGAACAAGGAGTTGGGATTGCAGAAACTAGCAGAGATCAAGCTCAAGATCAGAATGTAAGACCAGCAGGCAATCAACAAGGACTTGGGGGTAGACCCTCAGGGTCCGATACTGGAAGGCCAATGGATGGAGCTCAACAGGCTAGAGCCAATGTTAATGCCAACGAGCCACCCGAAGAGTACGTACCAGAATTCCCTTCACGACTTGAGGGGTAGGATAGAAACATGACAAGGAGGCAATCCCTGGATGGAGGTGAAAGAATGGTTGGTCTAGTACGACGAATCATGAGAGGTGGATTGTCAAGTGGAGGATTGGAAGAAGTCAGTCGGAGTCCGTTCACTCCAAACATCAGGAACGCAAGGAACCCACCAAAGTTCAAACTGCCTATGCTGGATCCTTACGATGGAAAGTCAGATCTAACAATGCATATTACTCGATACATTAGGCACATGGAAGTGCTGGGGGCATCCGAGGAAGTAATGGCTCGATGATTCCCTTTATACTTGTCAGATTTGGCTTCGCTTTGGTTTAGGCGGCTAGAGAACGGATCGATCAGAACATGGGGCGAGTTTGTAGAATGCTTCATGAGATAGTTCAGGGTCCATGTGACGCGACCCAAGAATGTGATGACTTTAGCTTCAATAAAGCTAAGGACCGGAGAGTCCATAAAAGATTTCTTACTACGATTCAGTGCAACGGTGGCTTCTGTAGATCGCCCGGATCCATCGATGATTTTGATGGCGGCGATGGCAGGAGTTGGGGAAGGCACCGAATTCAAGGATTCTTTGGCAAGAGATCCATCACAAGATCTCGGAGAATTTTATCATGAAGCTGAAAGATTCATTCGGCTGGAAGAATCACGAGCCGAAAGACGGGAAATAAATGTCGTGCAAGGCGAAGGAACCGCCAGGGAACGGTCCGGAGCGGACAAAGGAAAGAGAAAGCAGGACGATAGACGTGATGGTTCTGACAAACGAAAGAAATTCCGAGAACACAGATACAGGCAATATACAGATCTGACGGCAGGACTGGAACGAACTTACACCAAGACTCGGGGACAACTCCCCTATCGAAAACCACCCAGGAGAGATCCCACTGAGCGGGAGCGTAGAAGTGGAAAATACTATCTATTCCATGAGCTGGATGGGCACACTACAGATGAATGCCGCCACCTAAAGGATGAGGTGGAGGAACATGCCAGGAGTGGTAGATTGCCATAATACACCAGAGATCGCGCCTCAACCTCACAGAAACGATCCTGGATCGGAATCACGACTCGTCATCAACTGATCAGGATGGCAAGGGCCGAGTTCAGGGTTTGGACTTTGGTCAAATAACTTCATTAGATTTGTTTTCAGAATAAGCGACTGCTCCACTTACTCATGCACGGGAACCGGAGAGATCCCTAGGCATGCTCTGGGATGGAGGTAGACCGATCTGCCCGGAGAGGCAATGCCTAATTTTTTCCTGATGTTTGAGATTGAACGTCTAGGACTTGAATTTAATAAATGAACTTGAATTTCTTGAAATAAACCTTTGACCGGAGAGTTAAAGGATGAATATTAAATACCAATATAAGAAAGATCGCCTTATGACCCTACACGGAGAGGCGGGGTCCGGAGTGCAAGAAGTGGGTTACTTCGCCAGAGAGCAACAGGATTGACTCACTTAACGTCGTTTCCCATTCACCAGAGAGTGATTGGATCGGGATTCGATAAAAGCCCGGAGAAGCTGTGATCGGCCTACGTTTTAGGCCATGACATCACTTAATGTTCAGATACACTGAACCGGAGTGCAAGAAGTGAGTTGCTTCGCCGGAGAGCGATATGATCGACTCGCTTAACGTTGCTCCCCCTTCACCGAAGAGTGACAGGATGGGATCCAGCAAGAGCCCGGAGAGGCTATGATCGGTTTAGAACAACCAAGACATCACTATATGCCCTAATTGGGGTCGGAGTGCAAGGGATTGAGAGCAACGTCGGAGTGCAAGAGGATCTTTCTATTCAATCGCCAAGTCTAGAATGGACTTGGCAAGGGTCCGGAGTGACCATTGATAGTCCGGAGAGACTGTAGAAATTCATTCTTAATTTCCACTGAAAGAAATCGATAACGATTTGGCTTCGAACAGCCGTGGACTTGATTGAAAATGCTATAAGATTTGAATAAAATATGAACTCACTATATTCGAACTGAGACTGATCAAAACACACCTTTTACCAAAAGGCATGCTTTGGGGGGCAAAGTGTTATCCTACCTTTTGGAAAAGCTGAGATACCCATAAAATTAATTGGAAATCGATAATAACAAGTCGTGAATATCAACTATGCATTGCAGGATAACCATGGATATCGATGAATTTTGTCCGAGTCCGAATCAGGTCACAATTGATAAGACATGACAAGCAAAGCTGTAGAAGCCAGCGGTTCAAAATTTCAGGTTAATCGGAGTTCGTATGAGTGAGATGTGATCGATACAAGTTAGATAAAATGAGCTCTTCGTATCCATCAGAAAAAAGCCGTTCGAATCGATCAGATTCGTATCCCTCCGTTTTTTCTTGTTCGAATCGATCAGTTTCGAATCGATCTAGAAGGGCTCACCTCGGTTATATTCGATTCCATCCTACTTCGTACCCATCGCCCCGCCTCAATCCATTCGAACCTATCAGGTTCGTATCGATTGGGTTCACACAAGCTCGTATCCATTTAGCTCGAATCGTTCCAGAGAAATCTCGTTCGTACTCCATATGTTCGAATCCATGTCAACGCATTGATATCGTTCGTATCCCTCTGAAAAACACTCGGTTCATATCGATCCCCAGCCACGATTAATCGATACGAACGAGACCTTGAACAAATGATATGAATGTTATAGGTGCTGAATCGATACGAAAATGATGCGAACGTTTCGATGTAAACGAGGCGGAAGCCTTGGAACGACTCGATCAAATCGCCACATAGGTAGGATCGATCCAGGAAACTCAAGCAACATTCACGTGCTTCAGATCGATACGAAGCAATGGATGCGAAGTGTGGATTCGAACAGGGCAGCGCACACGAAACATGGATCTCGTATCGATCATATCTCACAAACCATTGATCTAAATGCTACGAAATTTTCACAGCAACTTCCATACAAGGTAAAGAACAATCCTGCTAAGTTTCAGCTCGATTGGATCATTACCAAAAGCTTCGGAAAGTAATCGAACTTGGAAATTTTTTATTTGGCATAAATGAGATTATATATGTTAGTTATATATTCAAACTCTGCTATTGACTTTGTAACCAGGAAGAAATAATTTTTGAAAGACATTTGAAATACTAAATAGGGTTCATATATGTTATCCCACCTTTTGGAAAAGCTGAGATACCCAAAAAATTAATTGGAAATCGATAATAACAAGTCATGAATATCAACTATGCGTTGCAGGATAACCATGGATATCAATGAATTTTGTCCTAGTCCGAATCAGGTCACAATTGACAAGACATGACAAGCAAAGTTGTAGAAGCCAGCGGTTCAAATTTTAGGTAAATCGGAGTTCGTATGAGTGAGATGTGATCGATACAAGTTAGATAAAATGAGCTCTTCGTATCCATCAGAAAAAACCCGTTCGAATCGATCAGATTCGTATCCCTCGGTTTTTGCTTGTTCGAATCGATCAGTTTCGAATCGATCTGGAAGGGATCACCTCGGTTATATTCAATTCCATCCTACTTCGTACCCATCGCCCCGCCTCAATCCATTCGAACCCATCAGGTTCGTATCGATTAGGTTCACACAAGCTCATATCCATTTAGTTTGAATCGTTCCAGAGAAATCTTGTTCGCACTCCATATGTTCGAATCCATGTCAACACATCGATATCGTTTGTATCCCTCTGAAAACCAGTCGGTTCGTATCAATCCCCATCCACGATCAATCGATACGAATGAGACCTTGAACAAACGATACGAATGTTATCGGTGCTGAATCGATACGAAAATGATGCAAACATATCGATGTGAATGAGGAAAAAGCCTCGGAATGACTCGATCAAATCGCCGCATAGGTAGGATCGATCCAGGAAACTCGCGCCACGTTACCTCGTGCGCACGTGCTTCTGATCGATACGAAGCAATGGATGCGAAGTGTGGATTCGAACAGGGCAGCGCACACGAAACATGGTTCTCGTATCGATCATATATCACAAACCACTGATCTAAATGCTACGAAATTTTCACAGAACCTTCCATACAAGGTAAAGAACAATCCTGCCAAGTTTTAGCTCGATTGGATCATTTTTTGATGGATACGAAATCACTTCGTATCGATCATAGATCGAGTCGAAACTTGGTGGGGTCGGTCGCGTGGGCCCACTCACGTGCCAGAAGAAGTCTCCCGAAGTTTCATCGTGATCTCAGCCTCCTACGCCTATAAATAGCCCGCTGAAGGCTACAGAAAGAGGATCTTTTGGCGATGAGACGTCCAGACTCTGCCGGATTCAACTCTACACTTCATTACTGCTGTGGTTTTTGAAATTCTTCATTGTAACTGCTGTAATCATCTGTAACCAACAAAGATAATCAATAAAAGGATAAAACTTTGGAGTGGACGTAGGCTGGAGATAGCCAAACCACTATAAATCGTGTGTTCTTGTTCATTATTTCTGAATTTCTGATTGCTATTTGCTTAGATACGTGACTTGTGTTTGGAATATTGCCGATTCTTGGGGTTTGTGACCATTTTTGGCGCAAACAATATAACCATGAAGTGGGCTTAGAAATTATTGATCCAAAAATTATTTGAGTTGAATAGAATGATCTTATATGTATATGAGAATGAAACTGAAAAAGTTTTGGAACCATTGATTTTTAAAGACATTTGATTTTGGCAAATAGTCAATTTTAGAAATTGGGTAAACTGAATTTAAAACTATCGATTTTGAAGATATCAATTTTATATACATAAAGTTTATATGTGATACATATAAACAGCATGATTTGAAAGGTAATATATATATAGTATGATATTTTTTGAAACCGAAAGTATGGAAAGGCCCTCCCATGAAAGTCGAAACTTAGAGTACGAGATCCAATGGGTGGTTCTGTCTAGGAATCCATAGGGTGGGTTCAATGAGAATTGGGATCTTAGAGGACATTCGGAAAAAACTCATGAGTTCCTGTTGATCATTTGTTAGGTAGCGTAAGTCGAGAGGTGCCGATACCTATAGTTGCATTGGGTTTTGTTGTGATAGCAACGTAATCTTTGTGTAATTGCGATCTATCGTAGTTCCATAGCGTAATTCGAGAGGCAGTGACTGCCTACATTCTATGTTTGATTTCGTTGGGATAGCGATGTAACATCGATAGATTGCGATCTATGTGGTTTGGTTCCATAGCGTAATTCAGGTGGCAGCGATTGCCTACAGTGTACGTTGGATTTCACTTGGATAGTAACGCAACCTTTGTGTAGCCTGCGATCTATGTGGTATAGTTTCGTTTGATAGCGTAATTCGAGGGGCAGAGATTGACATACTACATACGGTTTTGCTGTGATAGCAAGGAAACCTTTATGTAGCTTCAGACTATGGTATTCCCTTTGCATTCATCTTTATATAGGGGCAAAATGGTCATTTTTGTGCATGTGTTAATTTGAGAATTTTTAATTCGGCATTTTTTATGATTTTTATAGGAATTTGGATTTAAATGAATGAGGTTTTCATGGAATATATGCATGCACAAGAGAATACAAAGGAATGAAGATGAGAATAATTCAAACCCATGATCATGGAGGACTCCACCTATCCACTTACCTAAATCTACAATTAGAAGCAAACGGACAACTAAGTGGAGGTTAAAGATTCATTCATATTTGATGATGGATTATTAGAGGCTAATAGTTACTTCGTGGCCAACCTTCCAAAGGGCATTTTAGAAAACCCTCTAGAAATAGAATTAGTGATTTGTGCATGTATAAATAGCCCTCTTATATACATGTAAATGATTTTCTTCTTCTTTTAATTACTTAGGAAATGAGAATGAAAGTTGTAGTTTCAAAGTTACATGAAATAAAAATGGTTTATTAAGCCTCTTGTTCTTTTTCTTCTACTTTGTTCTTATCTTATTTTCTTTGTCATTTTTATTTACATGATCTTTCATTTCATGTTCATAACTTAGTTTTAATTTTATGCAACTAGTTTATCTCTTCCATTTTCATTATCTCTTACTTATTTGCATGCCTTTTAATATTGAATTTACATGTGTTGATATGATACCGCAAATGAGTAGCTAAACCCCTTTAATTTAGGGGTAATGTGACGCCCCACCCTGAGACCCACATCAACAAAGAGTATTAATGGGTAATACTCTCTGCTAATGCAGAGAATAGGACTGGATAGGAGAGATCACTATAGCCTTGTCTTAAATATCTATTGAATACGTCGACAATGCCTTTTTTTGTCTCACATGGATCAACATATCCAATAAATACTTAATACAAAGCCATAGGTGGCTATAGGATCTATCAGAACAAAATACAACAACTCAAATGCAGAAAACATCACAAAATAGCAAATATTCCCATATACACACACATATACAGGTACATCACAGTGTACACAAAATGATACATCACATATTTGGTATGACGACCACAATACAAACACGAGTCAAAGGAATATACATGTCAGAGTAGCAAACCGAAAAGGACTACACAAAAAGTTATAATAAAAAGAGCTTAGCAGAATAGTCCAAACAGAAGCAGAATAGGCTAAGTCAAAATATACCTAACCTAAAACACCTCAGTCTGACCCGAATATAAAATACACGGGTCAGTCTAGCTAAACGAATCAGTAAAAGGTGATAGCAGAATAATAGAGCATAAGAGCATAGTGATATTCTTCTTAAACAAGAAGAAACAATAAGAAAGCTAACCATAGGCATACAGAATATACACATCATGTATGGCATATATGGTTACACTAGGTGATAGAACACTATTGCTTCAATAAGCATAAAACACAAAGGAGACGAAAAATCTCATGAATCGCTAAAATGTATCATGCCTCATATCATCGGCAATCATAAATCTAATAAAAATGGTTTAAGGAATAGTACAATGTAAACTCCTAAAAGAGTAATTTCCAAACCCGCCGTATCGGCAACTCCAAGGAAAACATAAGCAAAAGCCATCTCGACGTAAGCTATAAGGAAAATATCAACAAAGAGATCAAAATCTCATACAACGCTAAAAGGCAAATCCCATAACTAGCGCCAAAAGACAATCTCAATATATATATATATATACACACACGCCAAAAGGCATATCTCAACACACCAGTGTAGGCAATGAAAATCTCAAAAGAACTCCCAAGAGTTTAAAAATCCCGAAGTAATCGCCACCGAATGGTTCAAAGGACCGATTCCAAAATGACGACACATAATCAAAAAGGTTTTATACAAGCTATTTTTGCCGAGTACTGTTTCACATAATTGGTACCTCGCCCAAAGGCAAACGTCAAAAGACAAATACGTCGCAATGGCAAATACACCGCAATGGCAAACGTCCGAAGACAAATACGCCATAATGGCAAATGACCCGAACGTCTAGTACTTGCACGCCAACAGGCAAATGTGTCACAAACTCTCGGAAAGGAACCCGAAAAGTGTTAACGTGTGTCCCATACCACCCGTTTGCACTAAACGGTTAAGCAGTAAAAGGTTCACCTCATATCATTGGTAAACTAGACCCGTAGGCCAAAACGATCAAACAGACAAGTTAGGAATTAACCGAAAGGATAAATGCACGTATCCCATACTACGCGTTTTACCCAATCATTTAACTCCTTTTCATTCGCTAGACAGTGCAAAAACGTGTAATTTTCATAGAAAATAATTTACTTCAAAATAAGCTTTGAAAACTGGTTTCGAAAACCATCTGGAAACCATATTTGAAAATTTCCTTTATTATAAAAAATAAATAGGTTTTGTACTTGAATGTAATTTAAAATATTATATAATAATTATTTTTAAATCTCCTAAATTTTAAAAATCATTTCAAAAAGATTTGGAGAAAACTGTGCTCGAAAACGACCAAAAACAAGCAAAATTCCACTCAAACCGAAATTCAAATTTAAATTCAAATTAAATTCAAATAATTCAAAATATGATTTCCAAATTCATCAAAACTGGGCTAACCTATTGATAGGCATCATAGCCCTTAAAATACTTCAGAAATATCACAAAAACTGAAGTAAAAGTCAAAAATCGGACGAAAAATGAACATAAAAACACTTGGACAAAATAATACCCAGGTCTGAAATCTTCTCTGGGTTCAACTTTCGGACATAAAACAGATGGCCGAACGACCTTTGATTGAACTAAAAATTGGTGTCCATAAAGTAGAAAACTTCATCTTTCAAAAGAAATCAATGAATTTCGATAGAAAATGGAAAAGTTACGCTGTCTTAAACATGAACTCAGACCATGTTTGTAATAGTTCAACAAGATTGTCCAGGCCTAAAAATCCATTCTTGGTTCAACTTCAAGGCATAAGACAGAGTGCCAAACGACAACGGATTGAGCTCGAAATAGGTGAGCCTGTAGTAGAATACTTTATATTTCAAGTATATAAAGAATCATACGATTTGGATAAAATATGAGAAAGTTATGATGTCTCAAAGTTGAACCCAGACAGTGTTTTTGCTGTAAAACCCTGGGCAAAACATGGTCTAGGTCAAAGTTTGGCCGCATATTTCTATAAGCTATATAGGTCAAAATGACCTAAAATATTGTATGCTTATTGTAGAGAACTTCATCTTTCTAACAAAAAAGAATCATCGAATTCCAGTAAGAAATAAAAAAGTTATGCTATCTCAAACATGGACTCAGGCCATGTTTGCAGCAACTCTGAAAACACAATTTCTACGGACAGAAAAACTGTATTTTATTGATTTTGCAATAACGGTTTGAACATTCAAATGACAATATTTTTCAATCAAAATTTACAGAAATGAAGTTCAACATGAAATCTACCAAATACAAGAAAACCGGGTAGCGTTTTGTTGCCGGAATCAAAAGATATTAACATGCAAAGTACCAACCAGAGAAGGTTTTGACACAAACAAAATTGAAAATAAAAATAAATTTCAAAGAAATTTTTTAGCGATTTTGAGCTTGGATCAGCTAATTTTTGTGAGTTTTGTAACTCACCTTGCTGATGTTGAAGATTAAACTCGGATTTGCAGCTAAAGATGAGAGCTTGGAGCTAGAATTTGCTTCAAATACCTATAAAAACTCAAAATAGATACATGCAAGCCCAAAAAAAAAGTTTACATACAAACCCTATTACACAAATTAGATTTTGATAAAATGGTTCAGTTTTGTAGTAGATTACCTGTAGAATATGTTTTAATTTGAAAGAAAATAGCAAGTTTTTGATTTGGTTTAGAGATTTGGCTTGGATTTTGAAGTTTGTGGAGTGGGTTTCGATTTCTTATTTACTGGAAAGAGGAAGAAGAAGGTGTACGTACAATAAAGTGTTCTCATTTCTTTTTTCTTATTTCTAGCCTTAGTGCACTAATGGGATTTTGGAGCGAAAATTTAGAGAAAACAAAATAGGCCTAAGTTATTTAATTCAACAGTAAACCAATATGCACATATACACTAAGTTATGAAACAAATGTCATTTTCTTCAAATCATCATACAAACAATTTATGTAAACGTACATACATGAGAGATAAAATATTTTTCATCATTTAAAAAGTTAATTTTAGTTTTAAAAACAAATTTATTATAAAAAACATTTATTTTACAAAAACACACAATTTACACAAATAAATGCACAAATCCTTATTTTTAGCTTCAAATATTCCGCAAAAAATATTTTTCTTGCTTAGAAAAATATAACTAACCATTCTAAACTGAAATTTATAATTAAAACTCGTTTTTAAACCAATTTCCACCTTTTTATTTTATTAAACAACCTTTAAAAACCAAATACTTCTTTTAAAAATTATTAGAAGAAGTAATTGGCAATAATTAATACAATTATTAGATTTTCACTAAATAAAAACTGTTTTCCATTTAATATTAACCCAAACAAACAAAATAAAGTTTCTAAACTTTATTTTCACATTTTGTTTTAAAAATTCATTGTTTATCCAAATAAACAATTTAATTTCTCCAATTTTATTTATTTCACAATATTAAATCATAACTACCATTATAATTTAATATTTACAAGTAATCTCCATAACTAGGGTTGTTACAGGTAATGAAGCTCTCTAATATTATGTAAATTCAACATGTGTTGATATTATCGCTGCCACTCCAGAAACCTTCATAGATGGCACTACCTTCTACATTCCTCCAGATCTTTGAACGTCGGAAATGATCAATGAAAAGTTGAAGAAAGCAGAGGACCTTGGTGAGAAAGGAATGATAGACAAGGCACAAAAGGCTTTAGAAGAGGCAGAAGCATTGAGAAAGGTAAGATGCACTACACATATACTCATGTTCATAGTCAAGTCTATCAATCCACGTGCATGAACTATTTCTCTTAATCTACATGTTATTATTATCTTTAGCATTTACTACGATTATCGATCTAAATAATGGAATGTGCTTCTCTCAGTCCTTTTCTACTAAAATAATGTATTCGCTACTTCTGTAGTTAAGTTAAAGACAAGATCCAACACAAGATTTTTTAATCCCAAAGTATACTGCTTCTGATGTCCAAATTAATGATGAAAAATTATATATTTGTGACATATGTTGAGCATCCTTGATTGTATGTGATGAAGATGGTCACCTGGCCAATTATTTTAGAGGAAAACTACATTTAGGCTATAGGTAGATCCATGACAAGCTTGTAGAAATGCTGGAAGAGAGGAAAAAATAATTGGCGCATGATGGATGATGAGAGAAAGACAAATCATTAGCCTACTCGGTACTTGTTTCAGGTAAACAATTGCTGATATAATTTTCGTAATTTTTTTATTTTGATTATAATCTCCTAAATTTCTCCTCGTTAAGCAAATTTAAGTTGTTTTAACAACTTTTTATTATTAGTTTCATGTTATTGCTGTTGAAAAACAAACTTTATCAACTCTTTTGTAATAAAACTTTAAGAACTGCATAGTACATGTAGTTTAAATTTGAGGATTAGATGTACCATGTCAGTTTATGTTGAGCACTTTTTTAAATTTAAAACTGTATTGATTGCTCAAGATATTGAGTATCCTATGGTTTTTATTGTCATGTTAATTGAAGTCTTTTTCAAGTAGAATTTAGTATATTCGAGGTCCTTCATTGGGGCTGCAAACTATGATTTGATTCCATCTATTATATTTCTTCCTTTTTACTGCAGTAACAACACACTGGGAAGTTCGAGTTCCTGGCAAGCAAAAAAATTTGAAAGAGAATTATAAAATAAAGACCAGCTTATAATAATTTATCAATCTTAGAGTTATATCTGTTTTTGTACGGTCTTCCTTTCTCCTTTTGTTAACACATTTCAAATAAAATTTACCTTTCATTTGGTGTATTTCTTTTATTTTGCAACAAACATTTGGAGTTATCTATAACTCTTTGTTTGCTTATGTACTGAATGTCCAATTATCATTATGAATGTTGTAGTGTTGTATCTTACTAATGAGCTATTCAATGCGATTGATTGAATATGTTATGAAACATTGTAAATTTCTTACCTGTTTCTGAACAGCTGATATTTCTGGCCTCTTCTCCTACCTCAAAATGCTTTAAACGTACAATTTAGAAAATTATGAATTTAAAAAGTATATTGATTGTATTAATGATGCACATCTTGTAAAATTTGTGATCTGGATGGACGATGTTAAATGGTTGTTTAAACATAGAAATGCATAATGAACTATTCATATCAGTAATAAAACATTCTTGTTAAAATATTTTACAATATTGGCTAACTTCATTGAATGTGATGTGGTTTTACATAGCAAACAAACATCATTAAATGCAAAATATTTTACAATATCACTAAAATGTTTTTGTCTGGTACAAAAACTTATCACATCAAGTTGAAGTTGTGAATCGTTTTGTTTTTATAATATTTATAGTTTGTTGTCTTTATTAAGACCTTTAACAATACCATATAAAAGTAATAAAGCCTACTTATGACAATATTACTAATATATTGTTGAAATATAAGAACTAACAGCATCAACAAAAGGTTGTTAAATATAATGTTAGTAACAATGTAAAATAAACATTTTTCTAAATGTGAATTGAGATGACATTATGCAAATATTGTTAAGAAAGAATAAATAGTATTTACAATTAGTTTTTGTTGTTTCTCAACTTTGAGTTTATAATGTTTAATAAATATTGTTCAACACCACAGATTTACCATGTTTAAAAGATGTTTTTTTAGTTGCATATTTCAATAATATTACATATATGTTATGAAAAAGTAAATATAATACAATTTTAACGACCCGTTAAATTTATGATATTTAATAAAATGAATTAATATAATTTCTAATTTGGTTAAGAATAAATGTAGAAATTTGGTATAGTGGTTGCAATTTAGTGTAACTATAAAATTTTATGATAATAGATGTGGATAAAGTAAATTTTCACAACTTGATTTAAAGTAATTTTGAAGAAACAAATAAATGTTGAATTTGTGAATGTTAGTATAAATATTAACTTAAATGGTGTTCATTAATACAAAGATGTAATTAGTGTAGATAGAAATAATTTATGCCTGTAGTGAAAAAGAAATCTAATATAGACATAAACTCTAATTATATAAAGGAGTATAGATCTGAACAAATTTATGAAGATTGATAAGGACAGTGTTTATAATCAAGTTTGGTTATTAATATTTGAAAGATAGAGATGTGTAAATACGTTAATGAATTTATAATGGGAAGGAATGGTAGAATGAAATGAATATATATAATAATAAGCAATTGATTCAATTAAGGGAATTAAATTTTAATAAATGGTCATTTAATAAATTCAACGTTTGTGAGAAATCATAATAGTTGTGTAAAATATGTACAAACTACGATTTGGAATTTATTGGATTTATAACGGTTTTGTTATTAAGTGTATGAGTTTAAAAGTTATTCCATTTTGTAAAGTAATAGAAGAATGCATGTAAATATAAACAGGGCTTAATAGAATTTGATACTTAATAAATTGAATAAATTGCCCATTTATGTAGATATGTATAGTGGACTATAAATGGCCTAAGCAAATTAAATGGGATGATTATTGAGATTGGTACTATGAAAATAAATAGTAATATTTATTCGCAAGTAATAAAAGCCTATTTAGGTGACTAGAATTTAGATTTAACGACTATTGTATGTTACCTATTCTTGTTTCTTGTTATTTTAAATTTTGGGAATTTATTCAATTTATCCGCCAATTTACCGCAGTTAAAGTGAAATAATTGGTGGTTGAGAAACGTTAAATACAGATAAGATGAAAACCAAAGAAAATCCCATTTGTAATAAATTATGTAGAATAAAGTAAAGAAATCAGTAAGTGGAAATGTGAAAATGTGAATGCAATGAGATCATAAGTGATAATAACTTTGTTAGGTAAGTGATAACGGAAATTTTGTGTATAACCAAATAAAAATCCAAATTTGTTTGCAATCAATTGAATTTATGGCAATTTAATGGATTTAATATTAAATAGTTTATGTAATTATTATTTGGAAGAAATTGGAGTTATTTGTAAAAAGGTATGAACCAAATGTTAATTTTTCTTATAAAATTGACAATTGATATGAATGAAAAGAAGATAATTTGGGACAGCAAAATTTGGAATTTATGCATAATAAAACGGATTCTAACGTTAATTATTACGTTATTGAATTTAAAATGGAATTTGTAAACAATTGAGTGAATTTAATAGATTTATCAAACTTATAATATTGAGTTCATTAAGATTGGAATTGATAATAGTTAAGAAAAGGAGGGAATAATAATTTGGAACCATAGCAATAGATATTAATGTAAGGTTGCCTTAAATAAATTAAGGCGGATAAATGGGAATAAAGTTTATTAATAATTTGAAATTTAATATATGGTAAAAGTTTATTTGCAATCATGAGTTAGAATGGAAATCAAATCTATTTACCTAATTGGATTTTTGTTGAGAGTATAAGAATATAAGCTTTAATAATTGAGTTTTAGAATATAATTTATAATTCTCAATTAATAAGAAAGTGCAGATATTAACACTGCCAATTTATATACTTATAAATTTTAATTCACATCCAAGCTTGGAAAACCATTTGGGATTGTTTGAATTATATAAGTCACAAAATTTGGCCAATATTAGAAGTTGAAACATAAAAACTGGATTTATAATTTATTTTAATTTATTTAATAAATATTAAAAATAGCCATTTTGGCAAGGACTCGGATTTCGACGAAACCAGTTTCATCGGATCCGTATCGGTGAATTATTATAGGATTTCAAATTTCGTATCGATCAGACTTGTTGTTTGATCGTACGGACGCGAAACGCCTTGAAATCAATTTTATTAAAATCAATTTGAAATCAATTTGGAAATCTTGTTTTCAGCATAACTTCTTCATACGATCAAATTTGGACGTGAAACTTTTTCCATCGCGTTCAGAATATTTTAAAATACCTATCTGGATATATAGATTTAACAAATTCGATTCCGGAGGTATAGCGGGCTTTTTGGACCATAGTTGGTCACGCACGTTCATTCTACAGCCTATCTACCCTATCCCTAGCCTTCTTCTATTTGTCTATATATATATGCAATCATAAACCCTAGTCTCTATTCTTTTGCTGTACGTTCATTTTCTTCAACCTTCTTTCTTCCTCAATGGATACATCTCAGATCCAGTTCCAGATCTATCCACAGTTCAAAATCAAAAGTCAAAACTCAAAAATTTCAGAAAATTCCAGAAAAAATATATGTTGAAGTATTCGATACGCGTAATCTCATGGTGTAGTTCGTTTTTCAATTAGAGCTGTCGTTCATCCAGAATAAATTCAAACAGCCCCAAAACCGTTCATCATCGTCGCACAAAACTTCATCGGATCGAGATTCTGTTTCTGGGTATTGTGGTATGGACGATGGGGAGCGCATCTATGTAATTTGTTTGGCGATTCAATGGTTGGATTGGTGGCTAAATTCGATTAGGGTTTCATGGCACATGGCGGCGGCTGCTCCTTTTCGTTCGGCTATGGGTGTTCAGCGATAGGGGCGGGTCGCGGGGAGTTCGAGGTGGCTTAGGGAGGCTCGCGGCGGCCACCGGTGAGGGGAGCAGCGGAGCGATTGGCGGCAGGAAGTGTTAAACTAGGCGGCGGGTCTGAGGTGTTCACGTTCGAACAAAAGGGGGAGACGGTTCCTGTAGGCGTGAAAAGAATGCTGACGTGGCATATAAATGTAGGTAAAAGTGTGTCGTTTTCTATTTATTTTCAAATTGAATTCAATCATCATTTTCCGCCATAACTTTCTCATACGAAGTCGGATTCACACGAAATTTCTTTTGTTAGGATCGTAATTTAATTCCGGACTCGATGACGCTGATTTGGACGAATTCTGAGACGGGCGAATTTTTGAATTTAAATCGGATTTAAATTCGATTTAAATTCAAAAGGTGAGTGTTTTAACTCACTCACAATTACTAGAAGCTTTTATATTTGTTAAATAAATTTTAGAAATGAATAGAAATTTATTTATGAGCTTTTGGCATGTTATTTCACCCATATCTGTTGAATTGCATTTTTTGAATTTAGCTGTTAATTAAATTGATTGATTGCGTATTAATTGGCTGTTAGAAATTATTGTTTGCATAAGAACTGCTAGTTAACAGTTATGTCAATTATCACTGAAAATAAACTGTTAGATTTATAGTTGATAAATATAATTTGAATTAAACTGCCAATTATTACCTGTTGTATATTCCCAAACATATTTTGTTATTGGTTGATATTGCTTGATGTTTGTGACTGGATGATGGATGTGTTGTTGAATGGATGTTTTATTTGATATCATTAAACTGCAAGTTAGCATACATTCTACATTTCATTCGGGATTGTGGTTTGAAATGATAAAACCGCAAAGTTTTATTTTTTAAATTGCGGATTGAAATGATAAATATCCGTATCACTTGACCATAGGATAGAAAATTATATACAGGCACCGCGGTCTATATATAACTATTTTAATGTGATTTCTATGGTTTGGATTGAATACGGTCTATAAATCTTAAATTTATATCGTATAAATATTTTATTCCATATTTATATACCTATGAAGTTGAAATTTTGAAATTAAAAGGAATATAAATTTCTTTATTGAAAATGGAAGAAATTTAGAAAATGGAGTTTGGTAAATTTATATCCTATGTTTAAATGTAAAGTTGGAAATTTTAAGATATGATATTTGTAATTGGATTTTCCCAAAATAAATAGAAATGGATATTCTAGTATAATTTGAAGTGGAAAAATTCTATATATATATATATTTTACTAGAAATTGAAGTCTTATTAATTATGGATTTTATGTGAATGGTCAAGATTAATTAATAGAATATTGATTTTGAAAGGATAAAAATCCAACTTTAGTTGAAATACTAATGCTCAAAAATGGATATAAATATATATAAAATTGAAATGGTTTTGGGACTTGAAGTGATATTTTGGATTTTGGTTTAACTTTAAAACAAGAAATATTTGGAAAGCCATGTAATTTATTCTTTATAAAACAACAGTAAAGTTAAACCTTTTTAATTCGCATACCGTTGGATATCCAAACCATTTAGTTTTGAAAATAATGGTTTTAAAATATTATGGATTTTCGAAGAATTATGTTGAAAGTTACAAACAAAATATTGGTTACATGGATATTAAATAATAATTGGAAAGGAAAATTTTATTTGGGAAACGATATCATTGATTTGGGCTTTTATAAAATAATATGAAAATAAATTGTTTGTGTTTTTAAAGAAGAAATGATATCGTAATATTATGGTTTTGAAAGGGATTATATTCTGGTTTTAAAGTATAAACTGTTTTTAAATAACCGCGGTGTTATAATAACGATTGGTTGGCAAAGAGACCGGGATCGGATATGGACATACTCTCTGTCGATACCGAAAACCACTTTGACTAACCGTGTACGCGGTGGAGATTCCAGAATGAAGTAGGTGGTGGCGACGTTTCCTGTAAGGTAAATACGTGGACCCAACTCCCGTGAGTTGGCATAAGGTGGCTAAAACAGGAGCGATTCTCAGGCCAATGAGGTCATTCCTCTGATCGGACGCTCCTCTTCGATATTATACTTTGACTTGGATTTGATTCAGTGGCCACTTCTATATTTTGATTTTAGGGAGTTAGTCTGAGGTGGGCGGTAACTGCGGCTACGCGTTTCCACCAGCCTGGATAGCAATTGGTATATCTACCCTGGCATTGCCTAGTTGTGCCGTGCCACCTACCATACCGAGCCTTTACTACGAGTTTCTATTTGTGTCGTACCTATGGAGTATCCTCTGGTAGCCTCCCGATCAGGAGGTATTACGGTACTGTATAGACTATTGGCATTATTTGTGTTAAGGGCTATATGGGTAACCCCTTAACGCTATTTAAAAGTAAGTTTATTTTATGAATAGACACTATTATAATAGCGCAATATACTACATAGTAAATAGTTTAACGGATCCTTAGGAGATGTAAATCCCGAGCATCTCTTGAGTTACTGTACTCATATTTATTTCTGTTTATTTAACTCACATAAGATATTCTAGTCTGACTCGAGTGTTTTTGTCTTTTCAAATTCGCTCGGGTCAGTCCGAGCATTTCAGGATAGCAGATTTAGCTTGGAGGACGAAGACGAAGATTCAGCATTATTTTATATATAGTATTGCACCACACACTCTTTATATTCCCCTGCATTGTTGTATTGGTATGTGTAACTCTGATGTTCATTGTATAAGTGAAATAACTGTTTTGTAAACTGTTTGAACTGTATATTTATTATTATATTTTATCCTTCCGCTGTGAGATTCTATTTTTTTTTATTCCTTCTCTGTTTTCTGATCTACCCCATAACACTCCGTCCTTGCGTATGCTTTGAATTGGCACGTGTGTCATTTTAAAGTGTGCGAAAAGGCGGGATGTTACAGTTGGTATCAGAGCTTTGGTTTAGCGATAAACCTTGGCTTTGTGGGGTTTGACTCTTTGTTAATAGGGTAGAAATATCCTATGGGAGTCGCTGAGTGTATATATATGAGAGAGCGTATTTGTTAGTATTAATAAAAAGATTTTTATATTGTGTTAATCTGTTCCGCTTTGTATTTAAAAATTCTGGCTGATGCATGGGACGCTATGTCATCAATAGGGATTTCTAAACACTTAATAGGACAGACCGACATAATATTTGTTTTAATATAGGTGAATGAAAGACTTTGCCTATTATATTTTCTATGTATAAAAATATTTTTATAAAGATATATATATATATATATTTGGTTGCTATAGATTGGGTGTTAGGAAATAAAATATTTATAATAACTGTAGCTAAGTTGAAATTATGATAAATCAAATTGGAGATTTTAGAACTTAAGTCCGGGATTTTTCCAAATCTGCTTTCAAAGAATTTGTGAAATTTATTGATTTGGTTTATAAGTAATTTCTTATATAAATATTTCGTATAATTTGGAAGAATAAATTCTGTACTTTCCTCTCTGTCGCTGGAAAATAAATTCGGTGATGACGGCCCTATCATCGACTTTCATTTTCGAGTTTCGAAGGGGAAAGGCCACTGTAGTAAATTCTACTGCAGATTTATTTTGAAATTTTCTAAAAATTTTCTTTTATTGTTCTAAATATAATTAGAGATATTGAGTTGTAAGAACTTATTTATCTATTATTTTGAAATAAATTGAGATTTAACCCGGAATTTAATTCTAAAATCTCCCATTAATAAATTGTTAGTGAAATAAAAGTTAAGTAATAAATGAATTGAAACCTCTAATTTAAATAGGAGAATAATTGCAAAGCTATAAAGATGAATTTGCATACATATGAGACAAAGAGTAATATGGATAAACATTAAATTTAATTAAAAGAATGGAGATTAAACTTGTATAAGTTCAATTGCAATTTCCTTAACATAAATAACTTACCCAAATATAAAAGTTGAAGTGTTAAATGAGAAACTGGAATTGAATATTTTACAAGTAGGAATTTAGGAAAAATGAAGTATTCAATAAATTACTGTTATAATAAGAATTTAATGGTATAAACTTAGGTTATAATTGAAATTTTACTGAAAAAGGGTTAAGAATTATTAATAGATGATATGAACCTAAGTATATAAAATGAAATTCAAAATAAGAATTGATTGTATGATTATTGACTTAAGTATGTTTTAATCTTCCCTATTCTAATATGATGGAAAGTAGGAAAAATTAAATGACTGCAATTCATAGTTAATGGATAAATAAAAACTTCCACTTATAAGAATAAATGTTAGCAGATTAAGAATTTAAGGGAAATCTTACAAGTGAAGAGTAAGGAAATGAAGATATTCAAAATATTTGTTGTTATTAATGAGAATTTATTTTATAAACTTAGGTAATAAAAGGAAACTTAAGTAATAAAAGGAAATACAAATATAATGAATTTTGGGATAATTGGAAAATAAAACTTGTAAGAAAAAAGAAATCCCTCATAAATGAAGGGAAGAAAATCAAACCACTGAAGTATGAAATAAATGTATAATAAGCTATTTTGGTGTTGATTTAAATTGTTTGGTTGATGTATGGTTGTTGGGTAAGGAATTTTGAAGTTGTTGGATGGAGAAATAATCTATCTTTGTTCCATCTAAGACTGTTGAGTAAAGGATGCACTTGATAGTTATTTTACATTTCGTACAATTTCGGAATTTGAACCTAACAACTAATTGTTTGTTTGATTGAATGATTTTGTTTGCGGTGTGTGCTGTTTGTTAAAATGTATGGTTGTTGCATTTGATTGGATATGAATGATTGAATCCACTAGAATAGTTCATTTTAAAATAAATATTTAACCTTTTAGGCTTATAAGAAAATACAGGTTATGGAAGCAACTGCTACTGCTTTTGGTTCCGTAATAATAAGCGTATTGCTCGACAAATAGGTACGTTTCCGGATTACGTATAAAGCGCTATTTTATATATTTTCCCGTGTTGGGATATTTTATTTGGATAATATGTGTAATATATTTGTATATTTGGATATTATATTTTCTCCAGAGTCCCTCCGTACAAAGGAGACTTTGCCAAAATTTTCAGGAAATTTTGGACTTAGAATTTTGTGAAAGTATTTTCCCAACTTTAATAATTCAAGTATTAAAGGATATAATGATTATAAAACAAGTACATTTCATTAAAGGAAATTAATCCAGTAAAATATTGTTTATAAGTTAATATTTGAAATAAGATGCACTGTAAATCTTCCTCCTCCCTTCTTTTTCCTTTTCAGGGACGAAAAGTTTTGAGTGGGGGAGATTGTAACGACCCGTTAAATTTATGATATTTAATAAAATGAATTAATATAATTTCTAATTTGGTTAAGAATAAATGTAGAAATTTGGTATAGTGGTTGCAATTTAGTGTAACTATAAAATTTTATGATAATAGATGTGGATAAAGTAAATTTTCACAACTTGATTTAAAGTAATTTTGAAGAAACAAATAAATGTTGAATTTGTGAATGTTAGTATAAATATTAACTTAAATGGTGTTCATTAATACAAAGATGTAATTAGTGTAGATAGAAATAATTTATGCCTGTAGTGAAAAAGAAATCTAATATAGACATAAACTCTAATTATATAAAGGAGTATAGATCTGAACAAATTTATGAAGATTGATAAGGACAGTGTTTATAATCAAGTTTGGTTATTAATATTTGAAAGATAGAGATGTGTAAATACGTTAATGAATTTATAATGGGAAGGAATGGTAGAATGAAATGAATATATATAATAATAAGCAATTGATTCAATTAAGGGAATTAAATTTTAATAAATGGTCATTTAATAAATTCAACGTTTGTGAGAAATCATAATAGTTGTGTAAAATATGTACAAACTACGATTTGGAATTTATTGGATTTATAACGGTTTTGTTATTAAGTGTATGAGTTTAAAAGTTATTCCATTTTGTAAAGTAATAGAAGAATGCATGTAAATATAAAAAGGGCTTAATAGAATTTGATACTTAATAAATTGAATAAATTGCCCATTTATGTAGATATGTATAGTGGACTATAAATGGCCTAAGCAAATTAAATGGGATGATTATTGAGATTGGTACTATGAAAATAAATAGTAATATTTATTTGCAAGTAATAAAAGCCTATTTAGGTGACTAGAATTTAGATTTAACGACTATTGTATGTTACCTATTCTTGTTTCTTGTTATTTTAAATTTTGGGAATTTATTCAATTTATCCGCCAATTTACCGCAGTTAAAGTGAAATAATTGGTGGTTGAGAAACGTTAAATACAGATAAGATGAAAACCAAAGAAAATCCCATTTGTAATAAATTATGTAGAATAAAGTAAAGAAATCAGTAAGTGGAAATGTGAAAATGTGAATGCAATGAGATCATAAGTGATAATAACTTTGTTAGGTAAGTGATAACGGAAATTTTGTGTATAACCAAATAAAAATCCAAATTTGTTTGCAATCAATTGAATTTATTGCAATTTAATGGATTTAATATTAAATAGTTTATGTAATTATTATTTGAAAGAAATTGGAGTTATTTGTAAAAAGGTATGAACCAAATGTTAATTTTTCTTATAAAATTGACAATTGATATGAATGAAAAGAAGATAATTTGGGACAGTAAAATTTGGAATTTATGCATAATAAAACGGATTCTAACGTTAATTATTACGTTATTGAATTTAAAATGGAATTTGTAAACAACTGAGTGAATTTAATAGATTTATCAAACTTATAATATTGAATTCATTAAGATTGGAATTGATAATAGTTAAGAAAAGGAGGGAATAATAATTTGGAACCATAGCAATAGATATTAATGTAAGGTTGCCTTAAATAAATTAAGGCGGATAAATGGGAATAAAGTTTATTAATAATTTGAAATTTAATATATGGTAAAAGTTTATTTGCAATCATGAGTTGGAATGGAAATCAAATCTATTTACCTAATTGGATTTTTGTTGAGAGTATAAGAATATAAGCTTTAATAATTGAGTTTTAGAATATAATTTATAATTCTCAATTAATAAGAAAGTGCAGATATTAACACTGCCAATTTATATACTTATAAATTTTAATTCACATCCAAGCTTGGAAAACCATTTGGGATTGTTTGAATTATATAAGTCACAAAATTTGGCCAATATTAGAAGTTGAAACATAAAAACTGGATTTATAATTTATTTTAATTTATTTAATAAATATTAAAAATAGCCATTTTGGCAAGGACTCGGATTTCGACGAAACTAGTTTCATCGGATCCGTATCGGTGAATTATTATAGGATTTCAAATTTCGTATCGATCGGACTTGTCGTTTGATCGTACGGACGCGAAACGCCTTGAAATCAATTTTATTAAAATCAATTTGAAATCAATTTGGAAATCTTGTTTTCAGCATAACTTCTTCATACGATCAAATTTGGACGTGAAACTTTTTCCATCGCGTTCAGAATATTTTAAAATACCTATCTGGATATATAGATTTAACAAATTCGATTCCGGAGGTATAGCGGGCTTTTTGGACCATAGTTGGTCACGCACGTTCATTCTACAGCCTATCTACCCTATCCCTAGCCTTCTTCTATTTGTCTATATATATATGCAATCATAAACCCTAGTCTCTATTCTTTTGCTGTACGTTCATTTTCTTCAACCTTCTTTCTTCCTCAATGGATACATCTCAGATCCAGTTCCAGATCTATCCACAGTTCAAAATCAAAAGTCAAAACTCAAAAATTTCAGAAAATTCCAGAAAAAATATATGTTGAAGTATTCGATACGCGTAATCTCATGGTGTAGTTCGTTTTTCAATTAGAGCTGTCGTTCATCCAGAATAAATTCAAACAGCCCCAAAACCGTTCATCATCGTCGCACAAAACTTCATCGGATCGAGATTCTGTTTCTGGGTATTGTGGTATGGACGATGGGGAGCGCATCTATGTAATTTGTTTGGCGATTCAATGGTTGGATTGGTGGCTAAATTCGATTAGGGTTTCATGGCACATGGCGGCGGCTGCTCCTTTTCGTTCGGCTATGGGTGTTCAGCGATAGGGGCGGGTCGCGGGGAGTTCGAGGTGGCTTAGGGAGGCTCGCGGCGGCCACTGGTGAGGGGAGTAGTGGAGCGATTGGCGGCAGGAAGTGTTAAACTAGGCGGCGGGTCTGAGGTGTTCACGTTCGAACAAAAGGGGGAGACGGTTCCTGTAGGCGTGAAAAGAATGCTGACGTGGCATATAAATGTAGGTAAAAGTGTGTCGTTTTCTATTTATTTTCAAATTGAATTCAATCATCATTTTTCGCCATAACTTTCTCATACGAAGTCGGATTCACACGAAATTTCTTTTGTTAGGATCGTAATTTAATTCCGGACTCGATGACGCTGGTTGGACGAATTCTGAGACGGGCGAATTTTTGAATTTAAATCGGATTTAAATTCGATTTAAATTCAAAAGGTGAGTGTTTTAACTCACTCACAATTACTAGAAGCTTTTATGTTTGTTAAATAAATTTTAGAATTGAATAGAAATTTATTTATGAGCTTTTGGCATGTTATTTCACCCATATCTGTTGAATTGCATTTTTTGAATTTAGCTGTTAATTAAATTGATTGATTGCGTATTAATTGGCTGTTAGAAATTATTGTTTGCATAAGAACTGCTAGTTAACAGTTATGTCAATTATCACCGAAAATAAACTGTTAGATTTATAGTTGATAAATATAATTTGAATTAAACTGCCAATTATTACCTGTTGTATATTCCCAAACATATTTTGTTATTGGTTGATATTGCTTGATGTTTGTGACCGGATGATGGATGTGTTGTTGAATGGATGTTTTATTTGATATCATTAAACTGCAAGTTAGCATACATTCTACATTTCATTCGGGATTGTGGTTTGAAATGATAAAACCGCAAAGTTTTATTTTTTAAATTGCGGATTGAAATGATAAATATCCGTATCACTTGACCATAGGATAGAAAATTATATACAGGCACCGCGGTCTATATATAACTATTTTAATGTGATTTCTATGGTTTGGATTGAATACGGTCTATAAATCTTAAATTTATATCGTATAAATATTTTATTCCATATTTATATACCTATGAAGTTGAAATTTTGAAATTAAAAGGAATATAAATTTCTTTATTGAAAATGGAAGAAATTTAGAAAATGGAGTTTGGTAAATTTATATCCTATGTTTAAATGTAAAGTTGGAAATTTTAAGATATGATATTTGTAATTGGATTTTCCCAAAATAAATAGAAATGGATATTCTAGTATAATTTGAAGTGGAAAAATTCTATATATATATTTTACTAGAAATTGAAGTCTTATTAATTATGGATTTTATGTGAATGGTCAAGATTAATTAATAGAATATTGATTTTGAAAGGATAAAAATCCAACTTTAGTTGAAATACTAATGCTCAAAAATGGATATAAATATATATAAAATTGAAATGGTTTTGGGACTTGAAGTGATATTTTGGATTTTGGTTTAACTTTAAAACAAGAAATATTTGGAAAGCCATGTAATTTATTCTTTATAAAACAACAGTAAAGTTAAACCTTTTTAATTCGCATACCATTGGATATCCAAACCATTTAGTTTTGAAAATAATGGTTTTAAAATACTATGGATTTTGAAGAATTATGTTGAAAGTTACAAACAAAATATTGGTTACATGGATATTAAATAATAATTGGAAAGGAAAATTTTATTTGGGAAACGATATCATTGATTTGGGCTTTTATAAAATAATATGAAAATAAATTGTTTGTGTTTTTAAAGAAGAAATGATATCGTAATATTATGGTTTTGAAAGGGATTATATTCTGGTTTTAAAGTATAAACTGTTTTTAAATAACCGCGGTGTTATAATAACGATTGGTTGGCAAAGAGACCGGGATCGGATATGGACATACTCTCTGTCGATACCGAAAACCACTTTGACTAACCGTGTACGCGGTGGAGATTCCAGAATGAAGTAGGTGGTGGCGACGTTTCCTGTAAGGTAAATACGTGGACCCAACTCCCGTGAGTTGGCATAAGGTGGCAAAAACAGGAGCGATTCTCAGGCCAATGAGGTCATTCCTCTGATCGGACGCTCCTCTTCGATATTATACTTTGACTTGGATTTGATTCAGTGGCCACTTCTATATTTTGATTTTGGGGAGTTAGTCTGAGGTGGGCGGTAACTGCGGCTACGCGTTTCCACCAGCCTGGATAGCAATTGGTATATCTACCCTGGCATTGCCTAGTTGTGCCGTGTCACCTACCATACCGAGCCTTTACTACGAGTTTCTTTTTGTGTCGTACCTATGGAGTATCCTCTGGTAGCCTCCCGATCAGGAGGTATTACGGTACTGTATAGACTATTGGCATTATTTGTGTTAAGGGCTATATGGGTAACCCCTTAACGCTATTTAAAAGTAAGTTTATTTTATGAATAGACACTATTATAATAGCGCAATATACTACATAGTAAATAGTTTAACGGATCCTTAGGAGATGTAAATCCCGAGCATCTCTTGAGTTACTGTACTCATATTTATTTCTGTTTATTTAACTCACATAAGATATTCTAGTCTGACTCGAGTGTTTTTGTCTTTTCAAATTCGCTCGGGTCAGTCCGAGCATTTCAGGATAGCAGATTTAGCTTGGAGGACGAAGACGAAGATTCAGCATTATTTTATATATAGTATTGCACCACACACTCTTTATATTCCGCTGCATTGTTGTATTGGCATGTGTAACTCTGATGTTCATTGTATAAGTGAAATAACTGTTTTGTAAACTGTTTGAACTGTATATTTATTATTATATTTTATCCTTCCGCTGTGAGATTCTATTTTGTTTTATTCCTTCTCTGTTTTTCTGATCTACCCCATAACACTCCGTCCTTGCATATGCTTTGAATTGGCACGTGTGTCGTTTTAAAGTGTGCGAAAAGGCGGGATGTTACAACAATGTAGAAAAGTCATTGTTAAAAGTTGTTTTCGACGATAGTTTGAACAAACGTTGTAGATATTTTTTTAGTTTACAATATTTGTACAGAGAACGTTTTTTGGAAAATTCTGTTACAACATTTTTTACAAAATGTTATGAAAGATCTACCATTTTTACAAAACTTTGGTGAACTGTTGCAGAATCAGTGTTGAAAAATGGTATTTTTGTTGTAGTGAGACCACTTCAAATGGCACAAGGGGCAAGAATAGAGAATAAATTCAACATATAGTGCATATAAACATTGGAGCATGCAAGTAAAGCCTCAACCAAGACAACAGTTCAATATGGATAAATACAAGCAACTGGACATAAAACTCAAAGCAAAAAGTGCACAAGTTTAACTCGAAGCAAACCAACAAGCTAACAGACTTTGATCAAGTGGCATGAACCACACAAGTTGTTTCAACAGTTCAGAGAATACACGTACACAAGGACAGAGGATACAAATGAAACATGACGGCAACTAGCATATGCACAGGGACAAATTAAACTCGAGCAAATCACAACACATATACACACACATACATATATATGTGTGTATATACATGGTGACACACATACAAGTACACATGTAATATCCCGGAATTTCCAGGAGTTTAAAATGCTGATAATCACTTAATTTAAATTATTTAAAATTTATAAAATGGTTCTTTTCAAAATAAATAACCAAGTAATATTTTAATTATTGTTATAAATTGGTTTTATAATAAGAATAATTATTTTATTGTGTAAATAAATTCTAAATTGATTTATTGTTTTTAAAATTTATAAGTGTGTTTAAAATGCATTTATATCCATGTATTTAAATCTGTGTATTTTAAATTGATTTTAAAATAGGATATATTATTTGTAAATAATAATGAGCTTATTTTAAAATAGTTTTTTATATTGATTTAAATTTATTTAGATTTGATTTGACTTTGAAAAGGAATTTAATTTGAATTTAAAGGTATACATTCATATTTAAATAAATGATAATATGGTTTGGTTTTAAATCACATAGGTAATGTTTTCAATTAGAAATAAGATTTTGTTTTATTTTTCTTTTTATAGAAAATTATAAATAGAAATTTGATTTGTATTTATTTTATAAAATAAATACAAGGCCTTTGAAATAATATTTTAAAGTAAGGTTGAAATGTTGTATATAATTTTATTTAAATTTTATTTGGTTTCATTTCCTCTTAGAAGATTGTATTTTATATAAACCAGCATACATTTATAAATGTATAAGTGTATTTGTTTATTTGATATTTAATAAGAAAAGCATTTTTAAAATTTAGAAAACACATTAGTAATTAGGAAAAATAATTTTAAAAAGCTTTTAAATTTTCTTTTAAATTAAAAATAAACTCAATAGTGACAAATGTTTAATTCTTAAACACTTTGTTAACAAGTCTAAACCATTTGTGTAAATAAAAGACAAGTGTCATAATATTTGTATTTTCTTTTCTTTTTATTAAAATCTGAAACTTACCAATATAATCACCATCTTCCTCCATTTTCTTTTTCTTTAAACATTTTGTGTTCATGTCTAAAAAGACAAACTTGATTATCCATGCCAAATTTTCATTCTTCAAAAATCAGAAAAAAATTCCTCAAAATTTAAATCTAAAACCTGAAACACATTCTCTGTTCAAACCAATATCATGTAAACCTTTCAAGTTCAAGTGCAATCTGAAATTTCTCAATCTCAAACACTACTTCCTATCATAAAAGCCTGAAACCATTCTGTTTACAATTCAATGCATGTAAACATTGTTTTCAGATCAATGCTCAAACATGTAAAACATTTTCTTAAAACCTGGAAATACCTTCAAAATTGCAAGCCTGCAGATTCAAAACAAAATCTGCATTTATTCCTCAAACCCAAGTATCTGCCTCAAAACTCCAAATGCATGCAAAGCTCCAGTTTTAAAAAGCTTCAAAACTCAAGTGTTTCCATGTTTTTCAAAAAGCAACCTGAAGCATCACAGTTTAAAACCCAGATTTGCAAATTTCAATCCATATCTGCATCACGTTTCAAGTATTTTTGCAAAGCTATCAACCCAGGTCTGCAATTACACTGGTCTGCATCATTTTTCTTGTGCATGCAATCTGAAAAGCAAATTTAAAAGGGGCTGTGGGCATTCCTGATTTTAAAGCTTCAAGATTCAAAATCTTTTGCAATTTCTAATTCCAGTCATCTTCAAAACTCTGCACTAGGTTGAGGTGAGTAAACTTTTTTTTACTAAAACATAATTAGTTATTAGATGTTGTTATGAGTTGTGATGATGTTTATATACATATAAGTTGCCTCTGTGTAGATAAATGTTATTATGTTTGCTATGCTTGATACTGTGCATGCTTGTTGCATAAATCCTCTCTGTTTTCTTTTCTTACTGCAGAATTAGGTTAATATTTAAACTTCAAGCTATTTGTTGCTTAAACCACTATTAGAACATTGATTCAAAACAAAATAAGTTAGTTTAAGATTTAACTAAGAACCAGAATAGGACAAGTCTTTGATTTTTTTTAAATGTATCTGGAAAAAAAAATTGCAGTAACAATCTATTACAAATGTGTGAAATCAAATGATAAAATTTGATGAAACAACTTTATAATCTGGAGTGTCATTGGAAATCATGAATTTTGAAAAGAAATTCAAAATTTTTAAAACAGTATTGAGTTTGCATTAGGGTTTTTACTGCAAATTTGGTTTTGATCTATAACTGATGATCTATACTTTTGGATTGCTTGAAATTCTTCATGGAGTTAGCTTTTGCATCAGAGAGTTTAGCAAAAATCATTGAAGAATTTATAAATCATTGTGGGGTTTAATTTAGCTAGAAATTTGTTTTTAACCTAGTTTGGGGTTCTTACTGGAAATTGAGCTTCTGCACTTTCTTCTGTGCATCGAGCTTGAAGTAGTTTCTAGGAAAGGAAGCTTGGTGGGTCGGTGGACCATGGCCGGAGTTGTAGCAATTGTAGTTGATCGAAGGTGTTGATTTTGGGAATTGTTGATGATGGGTTTTGGGCACAGTTTCACCTGATGTCTCGATTTTGATTCGAGACATAAAGTGGTGTTTGGTTGGTCGTAGGGGCTTGCGAAGTGCTTGGGTGACTTGTCGGAGGTGTTGCCGTTGACTGGAGGAGGCCGGGCAGTGGAGCAGGTTGCACGGTGGAGTTGGGTGATGTCTGTCATTTTGGGTTTTATTTTGGGTTTGGGTACTGGGGTTTTGCTCGGGGTAAAGCTCGAAGTAATATGGTTGTGGCTCGGGTTGAAGCGCGTGCGGGTTATGATATTTTGTGCAGAATAAACTGTTATGTTTTTAACAGTTTGGTCTTAAAACTTAACTTTTTTTAAATTTTTTTTTTTAAAATTGAAACAGTTTTAAAATTTTATATCAAATTCTTAGATTCATGTGTATAGGTTGAATCAAAATAGAAATGCTTAACCAGATTTGAAATTTTAAATAAGTAAGTTTTAAACTTTAAAAAGTTTAAGATAAAATTGAAATTCTTGTTTTTGAAATTGAATTGTTTTATAAATGAAATTTATATGACTTGTTTAAATGTTTTAGCTAATGTTGTTTTCAAACTTATTTTGGAAATAATAAAGGAAATTTATAATTGTTTTTATTAATTGACAAATAAAGTTTAAGATAACTTATTAACTTGAAATTAGATTTGTTAATTAATAATTAGAGAAAGTAATTAATGATTTCTTATAATTTAATTTAATTCATGAATTAGGTTAAATAAAGGTTTCAAGATTTATTTAAGATAACATTTTATCTTAAATAATAATTAAGTACTTATAATTTGTAATTAGTTGATTAATTAAAGAATTTTAAGTTAATTCATTTATTTAATAATTATTTTAAAAGGGGTTAATTAAGTAATTAATTAAGTATAATTATTTATTTAATTAACTATTATTTAAGATGATAATTTAATTAATGTCTAATGATAAATTAAATTGTAATTACTTATTAATTAAGTAATTAAGGGTTAATTAACATAGTAATTTTTTTTTTTGGCATGGCCGACGGTTTTCAATTGGACCGACTACTATTTATTACGAACGTAATAAATTTGAAGTACAGGAGTAAGGTATAGGGACCTTAGCTACTAAGTATGAAAAATAAAAAATACAACACAGGTGTATGACAGATACGTCACAACTACTAGAACTAAGAATCAAGGCTAGTTCTCCTCCGCAGAGGAAGAATCACCCACTCCCCCATCTACCCTGGAAGAAATCAGAGTTCCACCCTCAAGAAGTCCAAAAAAGGGACGAAAATGCACAGCCAGGGAAGGATCATAACAGTCAATGTCAGAAGAGTAAACAAAAGATCTATCCCAGGTAGAATCAGCTAGAAGAGCAGAATTATTCTCAGCAAACTAACCATCCTTGTCAAGAACTAAGGAATCACCAGAAATACTGTAATAAAGGCATCGAAGTTCCAATAAATCATCACACATGTCTATGATATGTGTTATCCACGGGGTTGAATCTCATATCAGAACGTAGTTCAACCCAATAGTGTTCAGTCTCAGCCCAAGCAACAAGCGGCGAAGAGAGAACCGGGACAGCAGGGGGAACATCATCAGGATCTGGGGAAACATGATTCACAATGGGAAGGGATGGACCAGAGTCAGAAGCAACACGAGAGGCTTTGGGAACCCATTTTCTAAGTGGAGGACGTGGCAGAGGGATCTTAGGAGCAGCAGCTGGAACAAACGTGCGCACGAAAGCAGAGGCAATGTGTCCAAAGGAATGACAGGAGGAACAGATGTCAGGGACCCATCCATAACGAACACGAACATCCGTCACATGCCCAACAGCTAGCTGGACAGGAATAGAGGTGGGAAGAGGCATATCGGGAGAAATCTCAATCAGGGCCTTGGCGTATACAAGCTTATCACGCGCTACCGTATTAGTGTCAAAACATTTCAATTTTCCTAGATTGCACGCAAGCCAATTCAAGCCAAACAACGGTTGTAATGCAGATGGAATTTGGGAGAAATAAACCCAAACAGCGACATAAAAAACTTGCTCACGAACACTAGCTACCGTCGGCGACCAGGGGGTAAGAATAAATGGCTGTCCGTCAAAGAAGGAAGGCTCAGACTCTAGAACACGACAACGTTCCTCAGAGGAGGAGAACAATAGGTAGTACAAGGAATCAACCATCTTAACTTTAAGCCCACCCTGAAGTTTCCAGGCCCTACGACAAATAGTTGCCGCATCATGAAGACGATGTTTAGGGTCCAGAAAGAATCCAACTACGTATTCTGACCAAAAGTCCAATCCATCTTGGATTACACAGGGGGGAGGGATCATCACTCCATTTTCCTCAACGATGTCAAACTCGACTGGTTCATAAACTCCCGCATTACGGGGCATGGATGTGAAAAGTGATGACCATGTTTTGGGTACAGGCAGGCTAGGGGCAGCAGGGCGACACTCATGAATAGCCGAAGGAGGCCCAGGACTAACCACAACATAAGGTAGTTCAGGAGTAGCGTCACACAAAGGGGAAGCCATACAATTAGCGCCGGCTAAAGGAACAGATCCCACTGCATCATTTAAACAAACACCTTCCTTGCAACATTCAGACACAGCAGATCCATCCAAGCCGAAGACTTCTCCAGACTTACTAACTGATACATGGTCATTAACCATAGAATCCAAAGCTTGATGACCCAAAACACAACCGAGCCTATCAACATCACTCACATTTGAACCGGTCAATTGGTGGAATATAGAAGAATCAGGAATTAACTTCTTTGAAGACACAGCCGAAAGACTGGCTGCATCAGCTCGAGCATCACTCGAACAATGGCTGGAAGTTGGAGCAGGGGGGCAGTTTGATTGCGCAAAGGGGAGGAAAGTCTTGAGGCGAGAGCAGGTCAGGACGAGCGGGATCTGCGGCCATGGTCCTAAAACAACGGCCAGAGCGAGTAGAGGAGGGGGAGGGGAGACGCTGAGTATTGAGAAAGGGAGGGGATGTGGACATGTGGGGAACGAAGAAGCGGAGCGGGCGCGCAAGAAAGCAGTCACGAAGAAATAAGATACTCGCGACGAAGAAATTGCTAGGAGGCCATTAATAACATCCAGTGAAAACTTTGGGGCCAAGGAAACTTTTGAAATTAACATAGTAATTAGTTAATAAAGGTTTTACTAAGTCTTAATTGAGTTTTCTTAGTTAATAATTAAAGGATTATTAAAATATAATGCTAGTTAATTAAGAATTAATTAACTATTTTTATTTAAGGTTAATTAATTTTAATTAAGGATTAATTAATTATATTTATGGACTAATTAATTTGTAATTAAGATTGTTAATTAATAATTAAGTTTATTAATTAATGATTAAGAGTTGATTAATTAGTTAATTAAGTTAATTAATTAATTAATAAAAGTAATTAGTGATTAATTACTTTGTATTAAATGATTGATTAATAATTAAGGTTTATTAATAGTTGATGATAATTAATCTATTAATTGAAGATTAATTTGGTTAATGAGTGATTAAAGGATGAATTACTCAATTATAATTTATGAGATGAGTGAAATCAAGAAAGTTAATTAATTTGTTAATGGATTAAATATAGTCACTTGATAAATGATTAAGTATTATTACTTAATAAGTTTTGGTAAGGCTAATTACTTAAGGTAAGTAATGGAAATTTAGGGGTGATTGAGTTAAGGTAAATTTACTAATTGGAAAGTAATTTTAAATTGGATAATTACTTGTTAAAATAATTAAAGGTTTTATTTGACTAATTGAAAGTAATTAATTTAAGCATGATTAATTAATTAAGAGATAATGTAATTAATTGAGCAATAATGTAATTAATTATGGTTAATTAATAAATAGAAGTAATTAATTAAGGGTCATTAATTGATATGATTAATGAAAATAATTAGGGATTAATTATTTGATTTAGAGTTAATTAATCAAGGTTAATTGATTAGGATAATGATTAATTAATTTATTTAATCAAAGAAATGGTAAGCAAGATATATTTGGATGAAGTAATTAGTTTAATTTATTTTAAATTAATTATGAGATGAAGTAATTAATTTAATTCACTTTAAATTAATTAGAGGTAGAGATAGTTAATTTAATTCATTTTAAATTAATTATATTGTGGTATGAGTAAATCGTTGCTTATATATGAATGGATGACATTGATTGTCTTGAATGCTGTGTGATCTCAGAAATGAGATAAGTATGTTTGTGTGATTTGAATGCTTGGTTGCATTGTAATGATTACATAGATTATCAATTGGGATGTTGATATATATTATATTGATTATGTGGATTACCTGTTATTCGATAATATTGATTATCAATTGTGGCTTGTGAATTATCTATTATGTGTATATATAGATAGTTGAATTTAACTGTTTTAAAAACTTTAAAACAACTTGGACTTAAAAGACACGCTTTGGATTTCGATGAGACTGGGATCGGATTTCCATATTTGGATATCCGAAAACCACATTGATTCCAAATAACGTTAGGTCGTGAGTCAAAGTGGAGCTTTGTGAAGACTAGAGGTGTAAGGGCTATACGTTAGTATAACTCTGTGGGTGATTCCGTAATGAGTTGACGGAATAGACCTTATAGATTCGAGATGGTGATTTTAGAGTGCAAGGGTTATTGTCGTTAACTCTGAGGGTGATTCCAAAATGAGTGTAACGAAATAATGCCTTCGATTTCGTTCGAACCCGGAACGAACTTGTATGGATTGAATGCTTTCAGAACATCGTCAGGTGGACGATGAGCATTCTAAGTGATATGTCCTATAAAGGTAATCGTAACCTCAAGCCTCATCAACCGAGAATGGCTAAAACATGGGAGGTGCAGCAAAGCTTCTTGGGTCGCACCCACTGGAGAGTAAGATTTACCCCTGTCTAGAGGTCCCTTTTATTTCGGCTGTGAGGACGGTTGAATAGCTAGATCCATCGGGGTTGTCTTATTCGGAACTGTTCAGTAAGGAATGGGTCCGACTTTGTGTTGCAGGGGAGTTAGGGTGGCTCCTCGGTACGGTGATCTAGGCCACGTTGGCGGTACCCCAGTAGCCCTACAATTGTATGGAATCCAAAATCCAATAAGTGCCAACGGTCTTGATTGTATTACCCACTTTTGTGGCTAGTAGCTGGAATTTAATGAATGTAACAATTTCGGCTATTTCATATTTATTTGAAAACCCTAGACACTATTATAATATCATAGAATTTTCTATCAAATGTTTTGGTTAGCATAAGGTAAAAACTTTTCCATGTTTATGTGTGGGAAGTCTTACGTGATACCTTTTCTTTCAAAAGGTTTTAAAAGTTAAGCAACTTTAACCGTTTACTCACTCTAGACCCATGTCTGACCCGGAGTTTATCTTTGTTTTCTTAAACTCTTGGGTACTCAAATTTTTTACGAGTAGCCAAGGGAATTCAGGTTAGGATTTAGGTTGGCTTGACGAATTATGGAGGAGCAAATGGAGCAGGAGGCTTCTGCATGTAGATATATATAGTTTTCCGCTGTGTAGTTTTCTCTGAGTTGTTGTATTATGTTGTATAACTAGACAGGTGTTTATAACTGTCTAGTATGAGTTGATTATGCTGTGTATCTCTGATGTATGTGATATTATGTAATGTTTATGTTATTAATATAATTTATTCGTTCCGCTGTTTAGACTCTGTGTTGTTTCTTTCTTCTTCTCTATCTTTTCTCTTTTCTATCCCTTTCTTTCTTAAAGATGATGCGATTTTCTGTGGTAAGAAAGTCGGGTCGTCGCAGTTGGTATCCGAGCATTAGGTTGAGTGAATACCTAGGCTCTGTAGTGGTGTATTTCTTGAGAGAGCGTACTTGTAATTTTTATTATATATTACTATGTATATATTTCTACCTATCTGTTGGGTTACCTGTTCAGGTTTTCCAATATAAGTTATAAAGGTAGATGAGGTAGTGGTGTGTGTAACATGACTACCATTGGTTGGAGTTGGAATGTTTGAGGTTGGAAGTGTATCTGTCGAGACTGTAGACCTAATACTGTCTCGAGTAATCTTTGTAGTTTGGTGTAAGATTTCACTTGATCTTGAAGGAAACCTGTTAAGTTCGGAGATTATCTTTGAAGTGTGAGTTTGATTGCGCTCGTGTGAGCGGATTTTTGAGAACTTGGATCTATCGGTTGGGCAGAAGTGAGTGATGGTATTTTAATACCTCAGGAAGTAGTGGCTGCGTGATGAGATGCAGTGACTATGTTTGCTTCGGTGTTGTGGCTGAGTTCAGCGGGATGTTTGTGTTTAGTTGGAGGTCCGAGTTTCTCAAAGATCTTTGGATAAGAAGTCTTTGGCATCTGTGTTAGCAGTGCAGCTCAGGAGTGTTCTGTGTTTCAGTAGGAAGTTCTTTTTAGCTTAGCAGTTTTTTTGGAATGGAGTTCAGAAGCAAATAAGTGAACTCGATTTTTCGATGGGTTGGCTAATTAAGTTTAAGCTGTTCTGTTCGGACTAATAGAGAGAACAGTATCTTGGATATTGGATTGGTTGATCGCAAAAGTGACTTGCGATGGTTTGGTGATTATCTTAGATAGTCTTTGCTTGGATTTGTGGCATCTCTAGTGGATGTAGAAGTTATGGAGTTGCTGGAGATTGTCCGAGTATATCTTCAGGAAAGTTATAGAGTTTTGCCGCATTAGAGTTAGAGATTTCCCGCATTGGAGATTGAGTTCTGAATCGACTTGATGTCAGGAGTGATACAAGTGATTCAATTGGGTAGAAGGTTATTTCCTAGGTTGATTGTTTGGTGTAGCAGCTCTTTATTTCTTGGAACTTCTGTTGAACCTTGTTTTTGGGATGTGTTGCTTAGTCCGTGCCTGTGTTCTTCTACGGCATTTTCATCTGCTCCAGATCAGAGTTGTGCAGCGGAAGCAAGGTGGCTGTTGTTCTTGAGTAGAAGCAACTGGGAATTGCAGTATTTTGGGTTAGAGAGTTTCTACTGAATTTCTTTTTCAGAATCTTAGGCAAGCTAGCGAGTGATTCTGTTCTGTCTCTTCAGGATGGGAGAAGTTGTTTTCTACTGTTGATAGTAGAGTTTGGTATTGATTGTTGGATTGATCTTGTGAGGATCAGTTTGTGAGTTGATCCAGTTTGTTTGTAAAAGCATCATCGAAGGTTAAGCTGATCGAGAAGGATCTATAGGCAGCCCGGATCATCCGGGAAGTTTTGAGGTTAGAAGAGGAAGAATTTGAAATTTGAAGTTGGAGGCTTCGATGTTATTGAGGTTTTCTCTGGTAAAGAAAGCAATAAGTTTAGGCGAGCTTTGAGGTATTGGATTCTTCTGAGTTTTTGTAGAGATCAGTGCTTTGGTTTGAAGAGTTGAATTACCAGTTTGGAAGACTGGAATTCAAGATATTTCACGTGTCTCTGAGGGAGTACGTGTTTTGGTCATCACTGGTTTTGAGACCAGTAATTCTATGTAGGATTTAGTAGTTGATCAGAGTTGTCTTTGGTCTGGTATCTTAGGTAGATTATAGATCTAGCTGAATAGGAACTCAGTAGCTTAGCAGTATAGCAAGTTTGGATTTAATAGAGCGAGTATCCCTGTGTCTGTACTGGGAAGACTCGAGATAATTCAGGAAGTTTATCCGGATCTGTGTCCGGATAGCTAGTGTTGTTTGTTTGAATTGGTTGTTTGGATGAAATTGTTTGTTTGATTAATAGTGTATAGCTGATATGTATGTTTGAATTTGTTAAAATAAGAAATAAAACTTTGGATTATCTTTGTTTTAAATTTCGAGGACGAAATTCTGTTAAGGGGGAGGATTGTAATATCCCGGAATTTCCAAGAGTTTAAAATGCTGATAATCTCTTAATTTAAATTATTTAAAATTTATAAAATGGTTCTTTTCAAAATAAATAACCAAGTAATATTTTAATTATTACTATAAATTGGTTTTATAATAAGAATAATTATTTTATTGTGTGAATAAATTCTAAATTGATTTATTGTTTTTAAAATTTATAAGTGTGTTTAAAATGCATTTATATCGATGTATTTAAATCTGTGTATTTTAAATTGATTTTAAAATAGGATATATTATTTGTAAATAATAATGAGCATATTTTAAAATAGTTGTTTATATTGATTTAAATTTATTTAGATTTGATTTGACTTTGAAAAGGAATATAAATTTGAATTTAAAGGTATACATTCATATTTAAATAAATGATAATATGGTTTGGTTTTAAATCACATAGGTAATGCTTTCAAATAGAAATAAGATTTTGTTTTATTTTTCTTTTTATAGAAAATTATAAATAGAAATTTGATTTGTATTTATTTTATAAAATAAATACAAGGCTTTTGAAATAATATTTTAAAGTAAGGTTGAAATGTTGTATATAATTTTATTTAAATTTTATTTGGTTTCATTTCCTTTTAAAAGATTGTATTTTATATAAACCAGCATACATTTATAAATGTGTAAGTGTATTTGTTTATTGGATATTTAATAAGAAAAGCATTTTTAAAATTTAGAAAACACATTAGTAATTAGGAAAAATAATTTTAAAAAGCTTTTAAATTTTCTTTTAAATTAAAAATAAACTCAATAGTGACAAATGTTTAATTCTTAAACACTTTGTTAACAAGTCTAAACCATTTGCGTAAATAAAAGACAAGTGTCATAATATTTGTATTTTCTTTTCTTTTTATTAAAATCTGAAACTTACCAATATAATCACCATCTTCCTCCATTTTCTTTTTCTTTAAACATTTTGTGTTCATGTCTAAAAAGAGAAACTTGATTATCCATGCCAAATTTTCATTCTTCAAAAATCAGAAAAAAATTCCTCAAAATTTAAATCTAAAACCTGAAATACATTCTCTATTCAAACCAATATCATGTAAACCTTTCAAGTTCAAATGCAATCTGAAATTTCTCAATCTCAAACACTAGTTCCTATCACAAAAGCCTGAAACCATTCTGTTTACAATTCAATGCATGTAAACATTGTTTTCAGATCAATGCTCAAACATGCAAAACATTTTCTTAAAACTTGGAAATACCTTCAAAACTACAAGCCTGCAGATTCAAAACAAAATCTACATTTATTCCTCAAACCCAAGTATCTGCCTCAAAACTCCAAATGCATGCAAAGCTCCAGTTTTAAAAAGCTTCAAAACTCAAGTGTTTCCATGTTTTTCAAAAAGCAACCTGAAGCATCACAGTTTAAAACCCAAATTTGCAAATTTCAATCCATATCTGCATCATGTTTCAAGTATTTTTGCAAAGCTATCAACCCAGATCTGCAATTACAATGGTCTGCATCATTTTTCTTGTGCATGCAATCTGAAAAGCAAATTTAAAAGGGGCTGTGGGCATTCCTGATTTTAAAGCTTCAAGATTCAAAATCTTTTGCAATTTCTAATTCCAGCCATCTTCAAAACTCTGCACTAGGTTGATGTGAGTAAATTTTTTTTTTACTAAAACTTAATTAGTTATTAGCTATTGCTATGAGTTGTGAAGATGTTTATATACATATAAGTTGCCTCTGTGTAGATAAATGTTATTATGTTTGCTATGCTTGATACTGTGCATGCTTGTTGCATAAATCCTCTCTGTTTTCTTTTCTTACTGCAGAATTAGGTTAATATTTAAACTTCAAGCTATTTATTGTTTAAACCACTATAAGAACGTAGATTCAAAACAAAATAAGTTAGTTTAAGATTTAACTAAGAACCAGAACAGGACAAGTCTCTGATTTTTTTTAAATGTATTTGGAAAAAAAAATTGCAGTAACAATCTATTACAAATGTGTGAAATCAAATGATAAAATTAGATGAAATAACTTTATAATCTGGAGTGTCACTGGAAATCATGAATTTTGAAACGAAATTAAAAAATTTCAAAAACAGTATTGAGTTTGCATTTGGGTTTTTACTGCAAATTTGGTTTTGATCTATAACTGATGATCTATACATTTGGAATGCTTGAAATTCTTCATGGAGTTAGTATTTGCATCAGAGAGTTTAGCAAAAATCATTGAAGAATTTATAAATCATTGTGGGGTTTAATTTAGCTAGAAATTTGTTTTTAACCTAGTTTGGGGTTCTAACTGGAAATTGAGCTTCTGCACTTTCTTCTGTGCATCGAGCTTGAAGTAGTTTCTGGGAAAGGAAGCTTGGTGGGTCGGTGGACCATGGCCGGAGTTGTAGCAATTGTAGTTGATCGGAGGTGTTGATTTTTGGAATTGTTGATGATGGGTTTTGGGCACAGTTTCACCTGATGTCTCGATTTTGATTCGAGACATAAAGTGGTGTTTGGTTGGTCGTAGGGGCTTGCGAAGTGCTTGGGTGACTTGTCGGAGGTGTTTCCGTTGACTGGAGGAGGCCGGGCAGTGGTGCAGGTTGCACGGTGGAGTTGGGTGATGTCTGTTGTTTTGGGTTTGGGTACTGGGGTTTAGCTCGGGGTAAAGCTCGAAGTAATTTGGTTGTGGCTCGGGTTGAAGCGCATGCGAGTGATGGAATTTTGTGCAGAGTAAACTGTTATGTTTTTAACAGTTCGGTCTTAAAACTTAACTGTTTTTGAATAGTTTTTTTTTAAAATTGAAACAGTGTTAAAATTTTATATCAAATTCTTAGATTCATGTGTATAGGTTGAATCAAAATAGAAAGGCTTAATCAGATTTGAAATTTTAAATAAGTAAGTTTTAAACTTTAAAAAGTTTAAGATAAAATTAAAATTCTTGTTTTTGAAATTGAATTGTTTTATAAATGAAATTTATATGATTTGTTTAAATGTTTTAGCTAATGTTGTTTTCAAACTTATTTTGGAAATAATAAAGGAAATTTATAATTGTTTTTATTAATTGACAAATAAAGTTTAAGATAATTTATTAACTTGAAATTAGATTTGTTAATTAATAATTAGAGAAAGTAATTAATGATTTCTTATAATTTAATTTAATTCATGAATTAAGTTAAATAAAGGTTTCAAGATTTATTTAAGATAACGTTTTATCTTAAATAATAATTAAGTACTTATAATTTGTAATTAGTTGATTAATTAAAGAATTTTAAGTTAATTCATTTATTTAATAATTATTTTAAAAGGGGTTAATTAAGTAATTAATTAAGTATAATTATTTATTTAATTAACTATTAATTAAGATGATAATTTAATTAATGTCTAATGATTAATTAAATTGTAATTACTTATTAACTAAGTAATTAAGGGTTAATTAAAATAGTAATTAGTTAATAAAGGTTTTATTAAGTCTTAATTGAGTTTTCTTAGTTAATAATTAAAGGATTATTAAAAAAAATGCTAGTTAATTAAGAATTAATTAACTATTTTTATTTAAAGTTAATTAATTTTAATTAAGGATCAATTAATTATATTTATGGATTAATTAATTCGTAATTAAGATTGTTAATTAATAATTAAGTTTATTAATTAATGATTAAGAGTTGATTAATTAGTTAATTAAGTTTAATTAATTAATTAATAAAAGTAATTAGTGATTAATTACTTTGTATTAAAAGATTGATTAATAATTAAGGTTTATTAATTAATAGTTGATGATAATTAATCTATTAATTGAAGATTAATTTGGTTAATGAGTGGTTAAAGGATGAATTACTCAATTATAATTTATGAGATGAGTGAAATCAAGTAAGTTAATTAATTTGTTAATGGATTAAATATAGTCACTTGATAAATGATTAAGTATTATTACTTAATTAGTTTTGGTAAGGCTAATTACTTAAGGTAAGTAATGGAAATTCAGGGGTGATTGAGTTAAGGTAAATTTACTGATTGGAAAGTAATTTTAAATTGGATAATTACTTGTTAAAATAATTAAAGGTTTTATTTGATTAATTGAAAGTAATTAATTTAAGCATGATTAATTAATTAAGAGATAATGTAATTAATTGAGCAATAATGTAATTAATTATGGTTAATTAATAAATAGAAGTAATTAATTAAGGGTCATTAATTGATAAGATTAATGAAAATAATTAGGGATTAATTATTTGATTTAGAGTTAATTAATCAAGGTTAATTGATTAGGATAATGATTAATTAATTTATTTAATCAAAGAAATGGTAAGCAAGATATATTTGGATGAAGTAACTAATTTAATTTAATTTAAATTAATTAAGAGATGAAGTAATTAATTTAATTCACTTTAAATTAATTAGAGGTAGAGATAGTTAATTTAATTCATTTTAAATTAATTATATTATGGTATGAGTAAATCGTTGCTTATATATGAATGGATGACATTGATTGTCTTGAATGCTGTGTGATCTCAGAAATGAGATAAGTATGTTTTTGTGATATGAATGCTTGGTTGCATTGTAATGATTACATAGATTATCAATTGGGATGTTGATATATATTATATTGATTATGTGGATTACCTGTTATTCGATAATATTGATTATCAATTGTGGCTTGTGAATTATCTACTCTGTTTTTATATATATAGTTGAATTTAACTATTTTAAAACCTTTAAAACAACTGGGACTTAAAAGACACGCTTCGGATTTCGATGAGACCGGGATCGGGTTTTCATATTTGGATATCCGAAAACCACATCGATTCCAAATAACGTTAGGTCGTGAGTCAAAGTGGAGCTTTGTGAAGACTCGAGGTGTAATGGTTATACGTCAGTATAACTCTGTGGGTGATTCCGTAATGAGTTGACGGAATAGACCTTGTAGATTCGAGATGGTGATTTAGAGTGCAAAGGTTATTGTCGTTAACTCTGAGGGTGATTCCAAAATGAGTGTAACGAAATAATGCCTTCGGTTTCGTTCGAACCCGAAACGAACTTGTATGGATTGAATGCTTTCAGAACATCGTCAGGTGGACGATGAGCATTCTAAGTGATATGTCCTATAAAGGTAATCGTAACCTCAAGCCTCATCAACCGAGAATGGCTAAAACAGGGGAGGTGCAGCAAAGCTTCGTGGGTCGCACCCACTGGAGAGTAAGATTTACCCCTGTCTAGAGGTCCCTTTTATTTCGGCTGTGAGGACGGTTGAATAGCTACAACCGTCAGGGTTGTCTTATTCGGAACTGTTCAGTAAGGAATGGGTCCGACTTTGTGTTGCAGGGGAGTTAGGTTGGCTCCTCGGTACGGTGATCTAGGCCACGTACTGTGACGGGCGGTACCCCAGTAGCCCTGCAATTGTATGGAATCCAAAATCCAATAAGTGCCAACGGTCTTGATTGTATTGCCCACTTTTGTGGCTAGTAGCTGGAATTTAATGAATGTAACAATTTCGGCTATTTCATATTTATTTGAAAACCCTAGACACCATTATAATATCACAGAATTTCCTATCAAATGTTTTGGTTAGCATAAGGTAAAAACTTTTCCATGTTTATGTGTGGGAAGTCTTACGTGATACCTTTTCTTTCAAAAGGTTTTAAAAGTTAAGCAACTTTAACTGTTTACTCACAGCAGACCCATGTCTGACCCGGAGTTTATCTTTGTTTTCTTAAACTCTTGGGTACTCAAATTTTTTACGAGTAGCCAAGGGAATTCAGGTTAGGATTTAGGTTGGCTTGACGAATTATGGAGGAGCAGATGGAGCAGGAGGCTTCTGCGTGTAGATATATATAGTTTTCCGCTGTGTAGTTTTCTCTGAGTTGTTGTATTATGTTGTATAACTAGACAAGTGTTTATAACTGTCTAGTATGAGTTGATTATGCTGTGTATCTCTGATGTATATGATATTATGTAATGTTTATGTTATTAATATAATTTATTCGTTCCGCTGTTTAGATTCTGATGTTGTTTCTTTCTTCTTCTCTATCTTTTCTCTTTTCTATCCCTTTCTTTCTTAAAGATGATTCGATTTTCTGTGGTAAGAAAGTCGGGTCGTCGCAGTTGGTATCAGAGCATTAGGTTGAGTGAATACCTAGGCTCTGTAGTGGTGTCTTTCTTGAGATAGCGTACTTGTAATTTTTATTATACATTACTATGTATATATTTCTACCTATCTGTTGGGTTACCTGTTCAGGTTTTCCAATATAAGTTATAAAGGTAGATGAGGCAGTGGTGTGTGTAACACGATTACCATTGGTTGGAGTTGGAATGTTTGAGGTTGGAAGTGTATTTGTCGAGACTGTAGACCTAATACTGTCTCGAGTAATCTTTGTAGTTTGGTGTAAGATTTCACTTGATCTTGAAGGAAACCTGTTAAGGTTCAGAGATTATCTTTGAAGTGTTTGATTGCACTCGTGTGAGCGGATTTTTTAGAATTTGGATCTATCGGTTGGGCAGAAGTGAGTGATGGTATTTTAATACCTTAGGATGTAGTGGCTGAGTGATGAGATGCAGTGACTATGTTTGCTTCGGTGTTGTGGCTGAGTTCGGCGGGATGTTTGTGTTTAGTTGGAGGTCCGAGTTTCTCAAAGAACTTTGGATAAGAAGTCCTTGGCATCTGTGTTAGCAGTGCAGCTCGGGAGTGTTCTGTGTTTCAGCAGGAAGTTCTTTTTGGCTTAGCAGTTTTTCTGGAATGGAGTTCAGAAGCAGATAAGTGAACTCGATTTTTCGATGCGTTGGCTAATTAAGTTTAAGTTGTTCTGTTCGGATTAATAGAGAGAACAGTATCTTGGATATTGGATTGGTTGATCGCAAAAGTGACTTGCGATGGTTTGGTGATTATCTTAGATAGTCTTTGCTTGGATTTGTGGCATCTCTAGTGGATGTAGAAGTTATGGAGTTGCTGGAGATTGTCAGAGTATATCTTCAGGAAAGTAATCGAGTTTTGCCGCATTAGAGTTAGAGATTTCCCGCATTGGAGATTGAGTTCTGAATCGACTTGATGTCAGGAGTGATACAAGTGATTCAATTGGGTAGAAGGTTATTTCCTAGGTTGATTGTTTGGTGTAGCAGCTCTGTATTTCTTGGAACTTCTGTTGAACCTTGTTTTTGGGATGTGTTGCTTAGTCTGTGCCGGTGTTCTTCTACGGCATTTTCATCTGCTCCAGATCAGAGTTGTGCAGCGGAAGCAAGGTGGCTGTTGTTCTTAAGTAGAAGCAACTGGGAATTGTGGTATTTTGGGTTAGAGAGTTTCTACTGAATTTCTTTTTCAGAATCTGAGGCAAGCTGGCGAGTGATTCTGTTCTGTCTCTTCAGGATGGGAGAAGTTGTTTTCTACTGTTGATAGTAGAGTTTGGTATTGATTTTTGGATTGATCTTGTGAGGATCAGTTTGTGAGTTGATCCAGTTTGTTTGTAAAAGCATCATCGAAGGTTAAGCTGATCGGGAAGGATCTATAGGCAGCCCGGATCATCCGGGAAGTTTTGAGGTTAGAAACGGAAGAATTTGAAATTCGAAGTTGGAGGCTTCGATGTTATTGAGGTTTTCTCTGGTAAAGAAAGCAATAAGTTTAGGCGATCTTCGAGGTATTGGATTCTTCTGAGTTTTTATAGAGATCAGTGCTTTGGTTTGAAGAGTAGAATTGCCAGTTTGGAAGACTGGAATTCAAGATATTTCACGTGTCTCTGAGGGAGTACGTGTTTTGGTCATCACTGGTTTTGAGACCAGTAATTCTATGTAGGATTTAGTAGTTGATCAGACTTGTCTTTGGTCTGGTATCTTAGGTAGATTAAAGATCTAGTTGAATAGGAGCTCAGTAGCTTAGCAGTATAGCAAGTTTGGATTTAATAGAGCGAGTATCCCTGTGTCTGTACTGGGAAGACTCGAGATAATTTAGGAAGTTTATCCGGATCTGTGTTCGGATAGCTGGTGTTGTTTGTTTGAATTGGTTGTTTGGATGAAATTGTTTGTTTGATTAATAGTGTATAACTGATATGTATGTTTGAATTTGTTGAAATAAGAAATAAAACTTTGGATTATCTTTGTTTTAAATTTCGAGGATGAAATTCTGTTAATGGGGGAGGATTGTAATATCCCGGAATTTCCAGGAGTTTAAAATGTTGATAATCTCTTAATTTAAATTATTTAAAATTTATAAAATGGTTCTTTTCAAAATAAATAACCAAGTAATATTTTAATTATTATTATAAATTAGTTTTATAATAAGAATAATTATTTTATTGTGTAAATAAATTCTAAATTGATTTATTGTTTTTAAAATTTATAAGTGTGTTTAAAAAGCATTTATATCTATGTATTTAAATCTGTGTATTTTAAATTGATTTTAAAACAGGATATATTATTTGTAAATAATAATGAGCTTATTTTAAAATAGTTGTTTATATTGATTTAAATTTATTTAGATTTGATTTGACTTTGAAAAGGAATATAAATTTGAATTTAAAGGTATACATTCATATTTAAATAAATGATAATATGGTTTGGTTTTAAATCACATAGGTAATGTTTTCAATTAGAAATAAGATTTTGTTTTATTTTTCTTTTTATAAAAAATTATAAATAGAAATTTGATTTGTATTTATTTTATAAAATAAATACAAGGCTTTTGAAATAACATTTTAAAGTAAGGTTGAAATGTTGTATATAATTTTATTTAAATTTTCTTTGGTTTCATTTCCTTTTAAAAGATTGTATTTTATATAAACCAGCATACATTTATAAATGTGTGAGTGTATTTGTTTATTTGATATTTAATAAGAAAAGCATTTTTAAAATTTAGAAAACACATTAGTAATTAGGAAAAATAATTTTAAAAAGCTTTTAAATTTTCTTGTAAATTAAAAATAAACTCAATAGTGACAAATGTTTAATTCTTAAACACTTTGTTAACAAGTCTAAACCATTTGTGTAAATAAAAGACAAGTGTCATAATATTTGTATTTTCTTTTCTTTTTATTAAAATATGAAACTTACCAATATAATCACCATCTTCCTCCGTTTTCTTTTTCTTTAAACATTTCGTGTTCATGTATAAAAAGAGAAACTTGATTATCCATGCCAAATTTTCATTCTTCAAAAATCAGAAAAAAATTCCTCAAAATTTAAATCTAAAACCTTAAAACACATTCTCTGTTCAAACCAATATCACGTGAACCTTTCAATTTCAAATGCAACCTGAAATTTCTCAATCTCAAACACTAGTTCCTATCACAAAAGCCTGAAACCATTCTGTTTAAAATTCAATGCATGTAAACATTGTTTTCAGATCAATGCTCAAACATGCAAAACATTTTATTAAAACCTGGAAATACCTTCAAAACTACAAGCCTGCAGATTCAAAACAAAATCTGCATTTATTCCTCAAACCCAAGTATCTGCCTCAAAACTCCAAATGCATGCAAAGCTCCAGTTTTAAAAAGCTTCAAAACTCAAGTGTTTCCATGTTTTTCAAAAAGCAACCTGAAGCATCACAGTTTAAAACCCAAATTTGCAAATTTCAATCCATATCTGCATCATGTTTCAAGTATTTTTGCAAAGCTATCAACCCAGATCTGCAATTACAATGGTCTGCATCATTTTTCTTGTGCATGCAATCTGAAAAGAAAATTTTAAAGGGGCTGTGGGCATTCCTGATTTTAAAGCTTCAAGATTCAAAATCTTTTGCAATTTCTAATTCCAGTCATCTTCAAAACTCTGCACTAGGTTGAGGTGAGTAAATTTTTTTTTATTACTAAAACTTAATTAGTAATTAGTTATTGGTATGAGTTGTGATGATGTTTATATACATATAAGTTGCCTCTGTGTAGATAAATGTTATTATGTTTGCTATGCTTGATACTATGCATGCTTGTTGCATAAATCCTCTCTATTTTCTTTTCTTACTGCAGAATTAGGTTAATATTTAAACTTCAAGCTATTTGTTGTTTAAACCACTATTAGAACATAGATTCAAAACAAAATAAGTTAGTTTAAGATTTAACTAAGAACCAGAACAGGACAAGTCTCTGATTTTTTTTAAATGTATTTGGAAAAAAAAATGCAGTAACAATCTATTACAAATGTGTGAAATCAAATGATAAAATTAGATGAAATAAATTTATAATCTGGAGTGTCACTGGAAATCATGAATTTTGAAACGAAATTAAAAAAATTTAAAACAGTATTGAGTTTGCATTTGGGTTTTTACTGCAAATTTGGTTTTGATCTATAACTGATGATCTATACATTTGGATTGCTTGAAATTCTTCATGGAGTTAGTGTTTGCATCAGAGAGTTTAGCAAAAATCATTGAAGAATTTATAAATCATTGTGGGGTTTAATTTAGCTAGAAATTTGTTTTTAACCTAGTTTGGGATTCTTACTGGAAATTGAGCTTCTGCACTTTCTTCTGTGCATCAAGCTTGAAGTAGTTTCTAGGAAAGGAAGCTTGGTGGGTCGGTGGACCATGGCCGGAGTTGTAGCAATTGTAGTTGATCGGAGGTGTTGATTTTGGGAATTGTTGATGATGGGTTTTGGGCAAAGTTTCACCTGATGTCTCGATTTTGATTCGAGACATAAAGTGGTGTTTGGTTGGTCGTAGGGGCTTGCGAAGTGCTTGGGTGACTTGTCGGAGGTGTTGCCGTTGACTGGAGGAGGCCGAGCAGTGGTACAGGTTGCACGGTGGAGTTGGGTGATGTCTGTCGTTTTGGGTTTTATTTTGGGTTTGGGTACTAGTGTTTAGCTCGGGGTAAAGCTCGAAGTAATTTGGTTGTGGTTTGGGTTGAAGCGCGTGCGGGTTATGGAATTTTGTGCAGAGTAAACTGTTATGTTTTTAACAGTTTGGTCTTAAAACTTAACTGTTTTTAAATTGTTTTTTTTTTAAATTGAAATAGTTTTAAAATTTTATATCAAATTCCTAGATTCATGTGTATAGGTTGAATCAAAATAGAAATGCTTAACCAGATTTGAAATTTTAAATAAGTAAGTTTTAAACTTTAAAAAGTTTAAGATAAAATTAAAATTCTTGTTTCTGAAATTGAATTGTTTTATAAATGAAATTTATATGATTTGTTTAAATGTTTTAGCTAATGTTGTTTTCAAACTTATTTTGGAAATAATAAAGGAAATTTATAATTGTTTTTATTAATTGACAAATAAAGTTTAAGATAATTTATTAACTTGAAATTAGATTTGTTAATTAATAATTAGAGAAAGTAGTTAATGATTTCTTATAATTTAATTTAATTCATGAATTAAGTTAAATAAAGGTTTCAAGATTTATTTAAGATAATGTTTTATCTTAAATAATAATTAAGTACTTATAATTTGTAATTAGTTGATTAATTAAAGAATTTTAAGTTAATTCATTTATTTAATAATTATTTTAAAAGGGGTTAATTAAGAAATTAATTAAGTATAATTATTTATTTAATTAACTATTAATTAAGATGATAATTTAATTAATGTCTAATGATTAATTAAATTGTAATTACTTATTAATTAAGTAATTAAGGGTTAATTAAAATAGTAATTAGTTAATAAAGGTTTTATTAAGTCTTAATTGAGTTTTCTCAGTTAATAATTAAAGGATTATTAAAATATAATGCTAGTTAATTAAGAATTAATTAACTATTTTTATTTAAGGTTAATTAATTTTAATTAAGGATCAATTAATTATATTTATGGATTAATTAATTTGTAATTAAGATTGTTAATTAATAATTAAGTTTATTAATTAATGATTAAGAGTTGATTAATTAGTTAATTAAGTTTAATTAATTAATAAAAGTAATTAGTGATTAATTACTTTGTATTAAAGGATTGATTAATAATTAAGGTTTATTAATTAATAGTTGATGATAATTAATCTATTAATTGAAGATTAATTTGGTTAATGAGTTATTAAAGGATGAATTACTCAATTATAATTTATGAGATGAGTGAAATCAAGTAAGTTAATTAATTTGTTAATGGATAAAATATAGTCACTTGATAAATGATTAAGTATTATTACTTAATTAGTTTTGGTAAGGCTAATTACTTAAGGTAAGTAATGGAAATTCAGGGGTGATTGAGTTAAGGTATATTTACTGATTGGAAAGTAATTTTAAATTGGATAATTACTTGTTAAAATAATTAAAGGTTTTATTTGATTAATTGAAAGTAATTAATTTAAGCATGATTAATTAATTAAGAGATAATGTAATTAATTGAGCAATAATGTAATTAATTATGGTTAATTAATAAATAGAAGTAATTAATTAGGGGTCATTAATTGATATGATTAATGAAAATAATTGGGGATTAATTATTTGATTTAGAGTTAATTAATCAAGTTTAATTGATTAGGATAATGATTAATTAATTTATTTAATCAAAGAAATGGTAAGCAAGATATATTTGGATGAAGTAATTAATTTAATTTATTTTAAATTAATTAAGAGATGAAGTAATTAATTTAATTCACTTTAAATTAATTAGAGGTAAAGATAGTTAATTTAATTCATTTTAAATTAATTATATTGTGGTATGAGTAAATCGTTGCTTATATATGAATGGATGACTTTGATTGTCTTGAATGCTGTGTGATCTCAGAAATGAGATAAGTATGTTTGTGTGATATGCATGCTTGGTTGCATTGTAATGATTACATAGATTATCAATTGGGATGTCGATATATATCATATTGATTATGTGGATTACCTGTTATTCGATAATATTGATTATCAATTGTGGCTTGTGAATTATCTACTCTGTGTATATATAGATAGTTGAATTTAACTATTTTAAAACCTTTAAAACAACTTGGACTTAAAAGACGCGCTTCGGATTTCGATGAGACCGGGATCGGGTTTCCATATTTGGATATCCGAAAACCACATCGATTCCAAATAACGTTAGGTCGTGAGTCAAAGTGGAGCTTTGTGAAGACTCGAGGTGTAAGGGATATACGTCAGTATAACTCTGTGGGTGATTCCGTAATGAGTTGACAGAATAGAACTTATAGATTCGAGATGGTGATTTAGAGTGCAAGGGTTATTGTCGTTAACTCTGAGGGTGATTCCAAAATGAGTGTAACGAAATAATGCCTTCGGTTTCGTTCGAACCCGGAACGAACTTGTATGGATTGAATGCTTTCAGAACATCGTCAGGTGGACGATGAGCATTCTAAGTGATATGTCCTATAAAGGTAATCGTAACCTCAAGCTTCATCAACCGGGAATGGCTAAAACTGGGGAGGTGCAGCAAAGCTTCGTGGGTCGCACCCACTGGAGAGTAAGATTTACCCCTGTCTAGAGGTCCCTTTTATTTCGGCTGTGAGGACGGTTGAATAGCTACAACTGTCGGGGTTGTCTTATTCGGAACTGTTCAGTAAGGAATGGGTCCGGCTTTGTGTTGCAGGGGAGTTAGGGTGGCTCCTCGGTACGGTGATCTAGGCCACGTACTGTGACGGGCGGTACCCCAGTAGCCCTGCCATTGTATGGAATCCAAAATCCAATAAGTGCCAACGGTCTTGATTGTATTACCCACTTTTGTGGCTAGTAGCTGGAATTTAATGAATGTAACAATTTCGGCTATTTCATATTTATTTGAAAACCCTAGACACTATTATAATATCACAGAATTTCCTGTCAAATGTTTTGGTTAGCGTAGGGTAAAAACTTTTCCATGTTTATGTGTGGGAAGTCTTACGTGATACCTTTTCTTTCAAAAGGTTTTAAAAGTTAAGCAACTTTAACCATTTACTCACACCAGACCCATGTCTGACCCAGAGTTTATCTTTGTTTTCTTAAACTCTTGGGTACTCAAATTTTTTACGAGTAGCCAAGGGAATTCAGTTTAGGATTTAGGTTGGCTTGACGAATTATGGAGGAGCAAATGGAGCAGGAGGCTTCTGAGTGTAGATATATATAGTTTTCTGCTGTGTAGTTTTCTCTGAGTTGTTGTATTATGTTGTATAACTAGACAGGTGTTTATAACTGTCTAGTATGAGTTGATTATGCTGTGTATCTCTAATGTATATGATATTATGTAATGTTTATGTTATTAATATAATTTATTCGTTCCGCTGTTTAGATTCTGATGTTGTTTCTTTCTTCTTCTCTATCTTTTCTCTTTTCTATCCCATTCTTTCTTAAAGATGATGCGATTTTCTGTGGTAAGAAAGTCGGGTCGTCACAGCACATGACATGATCGACGCATAGTATCAGTAGAAGTTCGAAAAACAAAGTCAAGGAGTAGTTTTAAAAATGAAATGGTCAAATAATCAGTGTTGAAGTTTCAACTAAAAATTCAGAAAATTGTTTAAAGTCGTACAGGGTAACAAGTCATTATCTCAAGTTCAAATGGCAATAAGTCAGCAAACGATAAACATATCATAGGAGGAAAGAATGGAACCGACTCAAGAATTTTTTTGAATATATCAGCTAATATATTAGAGATGAACAAGTCAAAATCATCACAATTGTTCAAGCAAGAATTGAATGGCCGAGCAAAATAATTGAAGAATTCAAACCATACATATCCGACTTGATTTCACTGCAATGCTTTGTTGAAATGCTTCTACCATTACATGCATCCAGGAAAAGAATTGCAGGCCCCTAGAAAAGAAAATGCAAGAAGTACTTTGATGTTGCAAAAATGAATTTTAGATGCATGCTTTCCAGAAAAGAATTTGCAGGCTTTCACATATTTGCATGCAGGTTTAGATTGCAGGTTGAGGAAATTTGAAGATAGCTTCTTTGATTTTGTTTGCATGCTCCCTGATGCATGCATGTTTGTATGCTTTCCAGAAAACAAAATGCATGCAGAGATTTTGATGATGCAAATGATTTCTAGGTTACTGTTTTGAAGGGTTATAGGTAATACTTGATTTACATTTCATGTTTGAGGAGATTTTGCATTGCAGTTTTTAAAGAAGATTCAAACAGTTTGATTTGGTTTTGAGGGGAACAGGGGCTTCAGTTTTAATTTGAGGGAAAACAGAATTTGCTTTCTGTTTTGAAAAAAAAGAAATTTGCAGATTTCATGGCTGAAGATCTTCTTAAGTTTGAAAAAGAAAAATGGAAAAGAAGGTGAGAAGGAGGAATAATGTGTTTATGTAAGTAGATTTTGATTTAATTTAAAATAAAAGAAAAAGAAAAATAAATATAGGACACTTGTTCTAATTATAAACATTTGTCACATTGCTTTATTCTATGACTAACACATGTTAACAAGATGTCTTAAGAGACCTACACATGTATTTTAAGTTTTCTAATTTTAATTTAAAATTGTTTATAAGCCTTTAAATCTTAATTTACTATTCTTATGTATAAATATAAATGAGTTTAGCTATTCCCTTTTAAGTTTATTAAAGAAATGAAACAAAACAAATACTAATACAAGCTTATTCAAATATTTTATATACTTATCCTTTTAAATTTCAAACATTCAACTCAAAATCAAATTTAATTATAAAAATCAATTTAAAAATCAAATTATACATATGCTTATATAATTCTCATTAAGATTAAAAATAACAAATCCTATTTCTAACAAAATTTATTTATGTTTATAAAAACGAAGTATTATCATTATCATTTGAAAATAATAAATTTAACAAATTTTAAATGATTTATAAAAGAGATTATAAATCACATTTATTACTCATATATTAAGATCATAAGTAATTTGTAATGTAAATTCTTATATATATATATTTCAAGTAGAGCTTTTATGTTAATCAAATTCAAATTCATATTTAAGTTAATTAAAATCTAAATTTTAAACAAATAAGATTTTCCTTTAATATTTATAAACCATATAATTATTTATTAAATTGTCTTGAAAAGTTCAATTTCAAATTTAAATCAAATTTCCAATTTATCAAATATAAATTAGAACTAGAAAATAAATTCATTTACTAAAAATAAACTAGAATTAGAAAATCAATTCATTCACTAAATTCAAAAATCAAAATTTATCAATTTACAATACATACAAATATATATTATAGACAGAAAACAATTTACTTATTTAAAAAGGGTAAAATCTTTCAATTTAAATATTTATTAAAACATGATTATTAAATCAAATTCCAAATTTGTTATTAAAATTATCAAATCATATTAAATTTATAACATAGATTATTAAATTTAAATTGCCCAAATTTCCGGGATATCACATTCCTCCCCCCTTAAAAGAATTTCGTCCCCGAAATTTAAAAGCAAAGGTAATTTAATAATCTATCTTAAGATTTTTATTTTAAAACTCAAGCATATATTATCAAACATATGCTAACAACCATAGCAACCAATTCAATCGAACACAACAAATCTAATTATCCAGAAAAATCTGGATAAAATTTTCACGAGTTTCCCCGGTATAAATATCGGGATACTCGCTCTATAGAATCTAACCAATCAATACTATTAAGCTATAGAGCTCCTATCCAACTAAATCTATAAAACTAAACAGGATATCAGACTACAGACGAGTCTGAATCAACCATCACATCCTCCTGAACTGCTGGTTCCACAACCAGAGATAAACCATACACGTACTCCCTCAGAGATACGTGAAACACATTGAATTCCAGTTATCCAAACTGACAATTCAACTTAGAAAATTAAACACCAATCCTCACAAGACACATAAAAGATCCAAATACCTCGGAGCTGACTTACCCAGTCTTACTCAATCTTAAAATTCTTTAGATCGGAGAAAACTTACCCCAAATCCAAATCTCCGACTTCGGAATCCAAATTCTTTCGTCTCTTATCCACCAAACACTTCTGACAATCCTGGGCTGCCTTCAACTCTCTTGATTAGCTCAACCTTTGCTGATGTCTCTAGAAACAAACTGGACCAAGACAATTCAACAAAATGATCTCCTCAAGATCAATTCCAAACCAAGAACACCAACTCTACTCCACAAATATCAGAAAACTAACTTACTTCTCCTATCCAGAAAAGATAAAACAAAAGCACTTCCAATTTGCTTCCGCTGCACAACTCTGATTTGAAGCGGAAGAAAAACTCGAGCACAAACTGGATAACACATCATAGAAATATGGTTCAACAGATCCATAGAAGAAAACTCAGATGCCCCATCTGAACCAAAGCTGCTTCACTAAACCTCCGGTATTACTCCTAGAATCCAGTCGATAAGAAAACTCAGCCTCTAGGTATGGACAAACTCCTCATAGCTCAAGAGAACGCCCAAACTATCGCAAGTCACTTTTGCGATCAATCAGTCCAATATCCAAAGAAAATTGTTCTCCCTTCACCAAACAGAACAACATACGCTTAACTAGCCAATCTATTGAAGGAATGGATCCACTCCGCTTCTTCTGAATTCTATCTTCAGAAAAACTGCTAACCAAAAAAATCTTCTTGCTGGCACACAGAATACTCCGAGCTGCACTGCTGACACCGATGCTAAAGACTTTCTAAACCAAAGCTCTTCGAGAAACTCGGACTTCAAACCGGACAGAAACATCCTGCTGAATCCAGCCACAACATCGAAGCAGACTCACCTCCTTAACTTGTTCCAAAGAAAACATCTTCGAGAACATCCATAGTCACTGCATCTCATCACGCAGCTACTACTTCCTGAGATATCAAGATACCATCATTCTCTTCTGCCCAACCGACAGATCCAAACTCTACTCATCTAACTCAAAGATAGACTCCGAACCTTAACAGGTTACCTTCAGAGATCTGTGAAATCCTATACTCTGCACAACTCACTCGAGACGGTATTCGATCTACAGTCTCGATAGAATCACTACCAATCTCAGGCACCAAACTTCAACCAAGGGTAGTAGTTGTGTTACACACCCCACTACCTTATCTACCTTTATATCCTATATTGGAAAACCTGAATAGGTAACCCAACAAATAGGTAGAAGTAATTATATAAATATATATAATAAAAATACAAATACGCTCTCTCACGATAGACACCACTCCAGAGCCTAGGTATTCACTCAACCTAATGCTCTGATACCACCTGTGACGACCCGACTTTCTACTCCCAGAAAATCGCATCATCAATTAAGAAAGAAAGGGATAGAGAATGGAAAGAAAGAGAAGAAGAAAGAAACAACACATCAGAATCTAAACAGCGGAACGAATAAATTATATTAATAACATAACTATTACATAGTTTACAACACTAATCAGAGTTTCACAGAATATACATCACATACTAGACAGTTATAAACACCTGTCTAGTTATACAACTCAATACAAAAGATACAACACAGAGAATACACAACGGAACTATATATCTAACGCAGAAGCCTCCTGCTCCATTGCTCCTCCATAATTCGTCAAAGCTAACCTGAATCCCTTGGCTACTCGTAAAAATTTGAGTACCCAAGAGTTTATGAAAAACAAAAGATAAACTCTGGGTCAGACATGGGTCTGGTGTGAGTAACAGGTTAAGGTTGCTTAACTTTGAAAAATCTTTCAAAAGAAAGGTATCACGTAAGACTTCCCACACATAAACATGGAAAAGTTTTTACCTTACGCTAACCAAAACATTTGATAGAAAATTCAATGATATGATAATAGTGTCTAGGGTTTTCAAGTAAATAAGAAATAGCCGAAATTGTTACATGATTAAATTCCAGCTACTAGCCACAAAAGTGGGTAATACAATCAAAACCGTTGGCACTTATTGGATTTTGGATTCCAAACAATGGCAGGGCTACTGGGGTACCGCCCGTCACAGTACATGGCCTAGATCACCGTACCGAGGATTACTCCCTTCATCCCCTGCAACACAAAGCCGGAACCGTTCCTTACTGAACAGTTCCGAACAAGACAACCCCGCAGTTGGTGTACATCCAACTGCCCACACAGCCGAAATAAAAAGGGACTTCTAGACAGAGGTAAATCTTGCTCTCCAGTGAGTGCGACCCACGAAGCCTTGCTGCACCTCCCCTGTTTTAGCCATTCCCGGTTGATGAGGCTTGAGGCTACGATTACCTTTAGAGGACACATCTCTTAGAATGCTCATCGCCCGCCTGACGATGTTCTGAAAGCATTCAATCCATACAAGTTCGTTCCGGGTTCGAACGAAACCGAAGGCATTATCTCGTTACACTCGTTTTGGAATCACCCTCAGAGTTAACGACGATAACCCTTGCACTATGATTCACCATCTCGAATCTGTAAGTACTATTCCGTCAAACTCATTACGGAATCACCCACAGAGTTATACTGATGTATAGCCCTTACACCTCGAGTCTTCACTCGCTCCACTTGGATTAACGACCTAACGTTAATTGGAATCGATGTGGTTTTCGGATATCCAAATATGGAAACCCGATCCCGGTCTCATCGAAATCCAAAGCGTGTCTTTTAAGGCCAAGTTGTTTTAAAGTTTTAAAACAATTCAATTATCTATATACACAGATAGATAAATCACAGATTCACAATAGGTAATCAACACAATAGATAATCTATATTATAATTATCAAAGATACTCCAAATCATCATCAAAATGCAACCAATGCATCCATATCACTCAACATTATTTATCTCATTTCTGAGATTCAAACCAATCAAGCAACAATATCATCCATCCATATAAGCAATGATCTATATCACCATTTATAATTAATTTAAAGTGAACTAAATTAACTACATCATTATCTAATTAATTTAAAGTGAATTAAATTAATTACTTCATTCTCTAATTAATTTAAAGTGAATTAAATTAATTACTTCATCAATATAAATTTTGCTTACATAACCTTTAATTAATTACAAATTAATTAATCATCCACTAATTAATCTCCTTAATTAATCACCCTCGATTAATTATTCCTTAATTCCATTTAAGTAATTATCCTTTAATTAATTTTACAAATTAATTATACTTAACCAAATTCAGTAATTAACCTTTAATTACTTCACTAATTAATTAACCATAATTAATTACATTAATCCTTAATTAATTACATTAATTAATTACCTTTAATCACTTATTATTGATTAATTAATCTTAATTAATTAATCTTAATTACATCATTAATTGTTAATTAATCATCTCTAATTTCATTTTAATTAATTACCTTATTTAAACTAATTACATTAAGAAATTAATCATAATTTAAACCATATTTGTTAATCACCCTTGATTAACCCCATTCAGTAATTAACTTCCCTTAATTACTTTACACAAATAGATTAATTATTCATTCATTAATTATCTCAAATTAACCCCTTGATTAATTTACAAAGTAATTATACTCAAATTACTTTTATCATCAAATCACCTCCAATTAATTACGAACAGTAATTACTCATTAATTACTTCTCTAAGTAATTTCTCTAAATTTAATTACATTAAGTAATTATACTTCATAATCCTAAATGATTAATTTAAATTAATTAAACTGAATTAATTAACTTAATCAAATTAAACTTAATTAATTACAATTAGTAATTAATTCCTTAATTACTTCCATAAGTAATTATACTTAATAACTTACACAAATGATTATCTTTAAATTAATTAATCTAATTAATAATTAAAAATTAATCACATTAATTAATTATTAAATAATCTCTAGTTAATGACCTTCATTAATTATTAACAATTCATTAATTATTTGTTTCTAAAATAATTAACTTATTTTAATCATTATTAATTACAAATTAATTAACCCATTAATTAATCCCTAATTAATTAAATAATTAATTGTTAATTAAAACTTAATTAATCCATTATTACTTGATTAATTAATTACTATTCATTAATTAAAATCAAACCTTATTTAATTAATTATTCTTAATTACATGTTAATTATTCTAAAAATAATTAACCTTAAACCCTTAATTACTTTGAGTAATTATTCATTTAATTAATTTATTAAATAAATTAATTATTTATTTAATTACCTTAATAATTAAATGAAATACAAAACATTAAATTAAAATTTAACTTTAACAAGTTTTAAAATCAATTTAACCTTCTAAATTTTAAATAATACTTCCTTATAAAGGAAATTTTACAAAAGTTTAAATCAAATTTCATTTTTTAAATTCAAACATTTAAAATTTTCTTAATCATTCAAAATTGTTAAACACTTCAAATTTATAAAACTTAAATTTATTTTAAACCAAAGATTCAAAACTAGATTTGAATCAAATTTAAACTTGTTTAACACATTCCTTTATATTTCAATTTCACATTCAAATTCAAATTTCTTTAAATCATTTCTAAACAATAAACCCTTTTAAAGTTTATTTAAACAAATTTGAATTTAAAACTTAATCATGTCCAACTATGATTCAAATCAAAACTTGAATCTATAATTTAAAGTTAGATTTCAAACTTAATTTAAATCCTTGATTTAATTTTTAAATTTAGTTTTAAATTTTGAAAACAAGACAAGTTTTCAAACTCCAACAAACAAACCCGAGCTAATGACTAAAATAACTCGAGTAACAATCCCTTTTGATTTTATTAAAACTATAAGATAATGATAGTTTTACTCATCCCTGTACTAACAGGTTAACCAAAACCTGTAACAATCTAACCCACCCAAACCCACAACGACAGTTTCTTCGAGTCCACCTTCCCATTGCTTCGAGCAAAATATGAGACAACCCGAAACAAAACTCGTGAATACAATTCTTCCCAAACAACCACCTGATACCACGCGACACCGTGCACCTGCACCAACCCCCTCGCCACCTCCGGCCTCTCGGGACCCCATGAGCAAGTCGTCGGTCATCTCCTAATGCCATTCCAACCCTAAATTTGAATGCAGAACCCCTAGCTAAAAATCGAGCATTCAAGCTTCAACACAGAACAATGTCGAATTTGAAAACACCTCAATCCCAAGAATCCGGCCATCTGAGATTCTGTCCTTCCACCATCATCTTCGATGAGCAACCCACCATCAATTTCCCAATTTTGGGTGAACTCGATCACCAAACCAAGCCATGCCGATCAAAAATCTTGAACACAGAAAAACTAGGGTTATTTATTTCAAACCCAAATTAATACCGCCACAAAGCTTTAATCCATTTCTGCATATTTTTCCTTGATTCTTCAATAACTACTCTATCACCAGAGCAAACAATGTCCACCCCGAATACATAGAACCACAGTTCTAAACCATAATATGTTTTATGATTAAACCAGAATTGCTCATTCTTTCTTGAACTAAAATTCCTGATTTTAGTTTTAAAATTCAAGTATTGGTTTATGTAATCGATTTATATCCTTGAATTAATGAAACTAGATGATCAAATTTTTGCTTATATTCAGTTGTTTTGTTATTACAGAGTTTCCAGAAACATTTACAGTTTTTATTTTATATATTAAATAAAATTTTAAACATTAACTTATATTATAAAACCATGTATTGTTTGAATCTTAAACTTTAACAAAAGTTTGCACATAAGATCATTATTTTGATCAGAGATTAAACCTGTAATTCTAGAACAGGCAAAAGCATATCACTATATAAGCATGCATTAGTCATCCATATAATACAGAGAATTTTCATCATATACTTCACACAAAACATGATCATAACAGGAATAAATCAGCAACCATATTTACCTAAATTATTTAGTTAAAAAGTTACTCACCTGGTTTTGGGAGCAGAGCACATGTGTTTATGAAGAGCTTCAGTTTGGTTTTTTTTTTTTTTTAAACTGCAGATGCTTTAACTTTCATCTTGCTTTTGCTTTTTAACTTCAATTTGCCTTTAAAAAAAATTTGTGTCTTGATTTCACTGCAATGCTTTGCCGAAATGCTTCTACCATTACATGCATCCAGGAAAAGAATTGCAGGCCCCCAGAAAAGAAAATGCAAATAGTACTTTGATGTTGCAAAAATGAATTTTAGATGCATGCTTTCCAGAAAAGAATTTGCAGGCTTTCACATATTTGCATGCAGGTTTAGATTGCAGGTTGAGGAAATTTGAAGATAGCTTCTTTGATTTTGTTTGCATGCTCCCTGATGCATGCATGTTTGTATGCTTTCCAGAAAACAAAATGCATGTAGAGATTTTGATGATGCAAATGATTTCTAGGTTACTGTTTTGAAGGGTTATAAGTAATACTTGATTTACATTTCATGTTTGAGGAGATTTTGCATTGCAGTTTTTAAAGAAGATTCAAACAGTTTGATTTGGTTTTGAGGGGAACAGGGGCTTCAGTTTTAATTTGAGGGAAAACAAAATTTGCTTTCTGTTTTGAAAAAAAAGAAATTTGCAGATTTCATGGCTGAAGATCTTCTTAAGTTTGAAAAAGAAAAATGGAAAAGAAGGTGAGAAGGAGGAATAATGTGTTTATGTAAGTAGATTTTGATTTAATTTAAAATAAAAGAAAAAGAAAAATAAATATAGGACACTTGTTCTAATTATAAACATTTGTCACATTGCTTTATTCTATGACTAACACATGTTAATAAGATGTCTTAAGAGACGTACACATGTATTTTAAGTTTTCTAATTTTAATTTAAAATTGTTTATAAGCCTTTAAATCTTAATTTACTATTCTTATGTATATATATAAATGAGTTTAGCTCTTCCCTTTTAAGTTTATTAAAGAAATGAAACAAAACAAATACTAATACAAGCTTATTCAAATATTCTATATACTTATCCTTTTAAATTTCAAACATTCAACTCAAAATCAAATTTAATTATAAAACTCAATTTAAAAATCAAATTATACATATGCTTATATAATTCTCATTAAGATTAAAAATAACAAATCCTATTTCTAACAAAATTTATTTATGTTTATAAAAACTAAGTATTATCATTATCATTTGAAAATAATAAATTTAACAAATTTTAAATGATTTATAAAAGAGATTATAAATCACATTTATTACTCATATATTAAGATCATAAGTAATTTGTAATGTAAATTCTTATATATATATTTCAAGTAGAGCTTTTATGTTAACCAAATTCAAATTCATATTTAAGTTAATTAAAATCTAAATTTTAAACAAATAAGATTTTCCTTTAATATAAACCATATAATTATTTATTAAATTGTCTTGAAAAGTTCAATTTCAAATTTAAATCAAATTTCCAATTTATCAAATATAAATTAGAACTAGAAAATAAATTCATTTACTAAAAATAAACTAGAATTAGAAAATCAATTCATTCACTAAATTCAAAAATCAAAATTTATCAATTTACAATACATACAAATATATATTATAAACTGAAAACAATTTACTTATTTAAAAAGGGTAAAATCTTTCAATTTAAATATTTATTAAAACATGATTATTAAATCAAATTCCAAATTTGTTATTAAAATTATCAAATCAGATTAAATTTATAACATAGATTATTAAATTTAAATTGCCCAAATTTCCGGGATATCACAAGAACCATAAGAATTTAAATTTCAAATACTAATTCAAAATTTCTTTGTTGGGAAAAATACTTTTATAATAAATAACTTTATAATAATACTTTTTTAATAAAATACTATTATATCGAAATAGATTTTCCTTTCGAAAATACTTTTATAACTCGATGTTTCAACAAGTTTATCCTCGTTCTTGCAGACTCTGGCCATGCGTCGATCAGGCGCAAAGCTAGAATTCTTCAAGTACTTAGTAGACTTGTTTCAACACCCAGTGAAAATACTTGAAAAACCTTTGACAAAGGTATGGAAAGTACAATTCAAACAAAACAACCAAACTAAAACCTTTTTCCGACCATGGTTCGCAGATACACAATGGTTACGCCGGGATCCCCCAGGAAGCAATCCGTATCTGTATGCTTTCTCAGCCCTGCGAGTTATGCCACGATGACTAGTAGAGTGCAGAATAAACAATGGTTACGCCTGGGTCCCCCAGGAAACAATCTGTACCCCTAGGCCGTCTCAGTCAGGCAGTTTCGCTATTATTCGCGACCTACACAGATTGCAGGATACACATTGGTTACGCCTGGATCCCTCAGGAAACAATCCGTACCCCTAGGCCAGACTCAGCCAGGCAATTGCGCTATGCAGTCGCGAGAGAAAAAAAACCATGGGTTATGCCATGGTGGGAACACTCGAGTATTACATCCGAAAAACCAAAAATCAGAGAAATAATATCGATAGAATGAATCCACGATGTGGCCACAAAGCGGATATCAAGCAGAAGGCACTTTCCATATCTTTACTTCGAAAATATATATCATATAGTACCTTTTCAAATCACTTTCAAATATCGTACTTATATAAAGTCCATATATATAGGATTCCATTTTTCCCAAATCGAATACTTTGCAAAATCAATAGTAGATCAAATCATACTTATATAGACTTCGATTATATAAAATCTCTTTCCAAATTGAGTACCTTTCAAATCAATAGATTTCAAATCTACTTCGTACTTATACAATCCATTTTATATAAGTTCGACCACTCCCAAATCAAGTGCTTAATAATATAAGGTTCTCAAATTTCAAATCATTTCAATATCAATTCAGTTTCAAAATCATATATGATTTCACCAAATTTTCTTCCAAATTAAATATCTAAATTTCAAAGTTCCCAAAATAATAGGTTTAGAAAATTATCCCATTTTCCAAATTAAAATAATTCAATTCAAACAAATTCATTTCCAAAAATCACCATATAAGTACTGGTTTTTAATTCCAATTTAATTTCAAAACCAAATATTTTCCCGAAATCAATTATACTCAAAATGGTTTCTAAATTTATAATTATCCTTTTTTTTAAACTTTTAAACTATCTATTTCTATGTGATACATCCAATTTACCTTTCTGAAAACCATTATTCAACTTTTTTTTTCAAAACATTTCAAAACTAAATTTATATTCTTTATCAAACATTTTATACTCTTCGAAATTTCTTAGCTTTGAAAATTTAATCTCGATTTGGAAGTGTTCGAATATTCAAAATAGTTAGGGAAATCAAATTTTCAATTCAAGAGTTGAAAATCAACAATAAATCAATAAATCAATTATTAAATCTAAAACTCGAGGACTGAACACCGGTCTCTTTTTAAATTGTTTCAAATATATACTTATATCAAATATCAAATTATACTTCGGAATTTGAAATCAAAAACGGTTTTACAAAATCACTTGCATAGCGAAGCTATTAAAGTGGCTTCTCCCCCACTCTGAAACTCGAAAATCAATGTCGATGATGTGTGCACTTATCACCGAAATTATTTTCCAATGACATAAGTGAGTTATGGACTTCTATTTCTTGAAAACTTCTTTGAAATTTCTTTAAAATTATTGGAATTCATTTGAACTCATTTGAAACATTTCTTATTCGGAAAAATACTTTTAAATCGTATTATTTTTATATATTTTCCAAAATCTTAAAACCAATTTCAAAATATTGGAATTTAATTCTCGATTTTCAAATTTAACTCTATAGTTATAAATCATTTTTATATAAATCAATTTCTTATAATTTTTCAAAATTTCAAATCCTCTCAAAACTTTTTATATAGAATAACATTTCTTATTTGTTTATATATATAGGTATATAATCCTTATCGAAAACATTTTCACTTTTATATATATAAAAAAAATCATAGTTATCAAAATAAAATCTCGGTATAAACAATTTAAAAAATACAAACAAAACCCGATTTTCAAAGGATGATTCAAGAATGGATTTCAAAACAAAGATAGCGATTTAATTAGAGGAACTCCAATCAATAGAATCCTGATTTGAAGATAGACTCGATCGAAGATTAGATAATTAAATTACAAAATAGAAGATGGATATACTTCTATAAATTGCGGGCGACCTTTACCGGTCAACCGTGATTCCAAAATTAGATCGGTGCAGAATTCTAAGGCAATTCGACATTCGATCGCCAGAGATATAGAATTCGGCATAACAAGATATAGCAGCATTGTAAACCGAGGATACAGAAATTTTCGGTGAGTCAATGCCAATTGAAAAGGAGTTTTCACCCCCTTTACAAATCATTCAGTGGAATTATGGGATACTCCGGAATCAAACGAATATAAATAGGGAGAGACAGAATGAATTTCGGAACCGAGGGACATTCCAAAATTCAAAGGAAATCGAGTCAAAAGGAAGAGATTCAACTCAAACGAAAGTGATTCTGTAAATAAATTTACCATATATGCTAAGTTTTGCCTAGAGCGAAAGCTCTGATACCAACTCTAACGATCCCTTATTTTGGACCATTCAAATCGACAATAAAACCATACATACCCGACTTGAATAATTCAAAATACCGAATTGTTAATTAAAATTTGGCAAAACTTAAAATTTACAGTAAATAAATCAATCACATATCACATAGTAATATAATGCAGCGGAATAGATAAAGAATAGTAGTTCATGAAGCTACTATACACATCAGAGTTAGAAAAATACAACCGAATAGTTCAAATGCAGTAAAGTATCCAATGCAACAGATGACTTCTCTGAAACAATCAACTGGAAAGGCTGGAATCTGAATTGATAGTTGGATTTCCAAATGAAGCTCCGAACTCCAAAGGTGAGTCTCAAATGCTGTATCACTCAGTCTGACCCGACCGTAAAGCAAAACACAAAACACTCGAGTCAGGATTAACATTCTTATATCAATAAATCCAACCTCAAGTGAAATATCAACTGAAATACAAATAACTTAAAGGATGTTTGGGATAACCATTCTCTAAGGGTCCATGGTACTTTCTACAAGGTAGAAATATACACTATAACACCGTGGTCATTTCAGCTTAATTTATACTTCAAAACCAAATTTCATTTTCACTTCAAATATCTCTATATTTCCCAAAATAGTATTTATATATATTAAATAATTTATACAGTAAAGTATTTTCAATTTACTTAACTTAACAAATCGTTCCAACATCAACCCGACCTTCCCATTCAAATTAAATTCAATCTCAATTTATCAATTTAAATTCAACTCAATTTCTAAAATAACCACTTAAATTTTATCGATCTCAAATTCGGATTTATAATCACAAATACCCCTTTATATTTCCATATATTTCAAAACTTTAAGTATTCAACGTTTCATCTAAATTTTCATTCAATTTAGTTTTCTAAATAATAAATTCAAATTTAGTTCAACCTAAATTTTCATTTTAATTCAATTTAGTTATTAAATAACAAATTCAACTACGTTGATTTCAAATACAGATCCGAATCTCAACATAAACCATTTAAATTCCAATATAGCTCAAGGCTTTAATATTTAAATGTTCTATATAACAGTTTCATATAGATCTCGATTTAACCTCATTATTATTTAGTCTTGAAATACTCACTTATTAGATTAAATATCATTTAAGTATCCTTTAATTACATTTTACTCAATATTTTCTTTAATTTATTTAAACGTGAAATATTCATTAAATCACTTAAATCAAAAATCCAGTTATAAAATCATACCCTTTAAATTTCCCATTCAAAAATTTCAAATTGATTTAATTAAATAAATCCTTATTTAAATATCATTTTTATAAACCCAAATTTATCTCCCAATCTTAATTATTCAATTTATTACATGAGAATCTATTTGAAATATAGATTTACATAAATACTTAACCATATTATATGCATTAAATCAATCTAATTTAAATCAAATATTACTACTAAATCTATATATAAGTTTTCATTTATATAATATCTTAAGAATCAAATTTATTAAACCATATATTTCTTTCCAAAATTATAGAAATTATTTTCAAAATATTTATATGGACCAACGGTGTCTGCATATATTTCCTATCATATAGTCGAGTGCTACGGATATTTATCATTTCAATACGTATACTAAATATATATGGGTGGATATCATTTCAACCCGTAATCCCAAATTCAATTAAATGAAAACCGCTTGGGTTTATCATTTCAACCCATAACGATTTTCTCCTATTCTAAAGTCTGTTCGGGTATGTATTATTTCAACCCATAGTGATTTATAAACTACAGGGAACTTGCAGAGCGATAACAGAAAATACAATAAAATAACAGGCATATATCATCAATAATAATATAATATAAATAACAGGATATGGTGTCATATCCCGCAGGTGAACAGTTACACATAATAGCATATATAACAAATTTAAATAACTACAGCAGCATATTTCAATTGTCGTTTCAATTGAAATCAAATTTAATGAATAAAAAAATGTTAATCGTGAGTGATTGCTCACCTTTCGAGGCTAGAGAATAGAGAAGGAGACATGGATACGCACACTGCTACAGACACTGAAATTAAATTTCAAATCCAAGCAAAGCAAAATCGGCACGAATTCAACGATCAAAGCTGATTGGCTCGAATTGATGAAACGGATCAGATCAGAACTGCAACGATGAAGATAAATGGTATAAGCGAACTTTTATAACCACCTATAACTATATATACACATATGAAATATATATTCTAAGTTCAAACATCACAAATTTAATTTACATGTTTTTCAAACATATAAATAAATAAATCAAGCTTACATATTTTTAAAATCAACATACACTTAAAAAAATAATATAGTAACACCTTTATACTAAACTTATATAACTAGTATATATATATTCTCAAACAGATAAAATAAATGTTAAAATATGAATACCTAAAAGTAAACTTTTTTATATATAACTATTTCTATATATATTAAATGTTATATATATATAATTTAAATCTATCAATAGTTTTACATTCAATAACATATTATATTCAACCTATATAAATTTCCAAATTATATATGTGTATTAAAATAATTTATAAAAAAGAGTATTTATAGAATCATCTTAAATCCAAAATAGTATAAATATAATACTGTAACAAAATATATACAGTCATCAACTAAATAAGTCAGTACCACATAGAAACCCATATGGTAACAAACCGCATAATATAAATATATTAAAGTATTTTATATAGTCTGTAACAAAACAAATATATGACTTGCATAAGCGAATAACCATATTATAGGAAACCTGATATCAACAAATAGAAGGTGTCCCATATTAAAATATAAAACACACTATATATATATATATATATATATATATATATTCTTATTAAAAAGGAAAGATACTTATTTATAGTATGTTTCCTTCAAAATGTCGCATACATAATTCAAAATATTAACATGACTTATAAGCTGTGAGGAAGATCAAATAGAACTATATATAAATATACACTGTCTGTTATGAAAATAAACTTTTGAAAAAATAGTATTCAATGCTTATATAAATAGTATGTATATCACAACTAACAAAACAAAAACAAAAAAAACAAAAAAACAAAAAAGAACATGTAGTTACGAATATATATCAAAACATATATGTGCTTACACGCCTATACCTCACTGATCAAATAGAAGCGACCAGAAGGCGAGGTGATGGGTTTCATTTGATGAGGAGGTTTGCAAGAAAGGTGAAGTGGCGGATGCAAATAATGGTGACAGCCGCATGCTTCAGTTTGCTTTTTTTTCAAAGAAAAGTAGGGAGGGGAACGAACAAATCTAGAGAAAAGAGAAGTGAAAGCGAAAATAAATAGGGATGAACCGCATGTTTTCAGGCAAATATAACGGAAGAAAATGAATAAGCAACCAAATTTTAAGTGAATAAATAAATAAAAGTGATTGTAACGGTCAACCCTTGATTTGGTGAAAATAATTGTAGCAATTAATAAAAGAAATAAATAGCAACGACCACGTTGCTTGATTCAGCTGACCCATAAAAGCAAATTATTTATAATTTAAACGGTAGAAAATGAATAAAAACGTACCACCATAAAATGAAATTGATAACGTCTGTGCATTGATTCTGCAATATTTATTAAAGCAATTGATTGATGCGCGTTTAAATTTGAACGGAAGGAAAGAGAAAAGTCAAAATTAAAGGTAAGCTTTAAATTTTTAATAAATACAAAACGTTTCTAAGTTTATATGTTTATAATTTCCAGCTGTAATGTATATATATAATGAATGGTCATAAAGAAAGAAGTGGAAACAGGGAGCGTAGGAAAGGAAAGGTTAGAAAAATAAAATTTTGTTGAGAAATGAATATTTGCGTGAGTTATATAGGTTTGATCAGAGAGGTAGCGTGATTTAAGGAGAAGAAAGAACGGCAATAAATCAACTTGCTTTGAAATGGAAAGGAACTTAAACTAGCGTTGATTTTTAAAGAGCAGTTATAGGCAAGAAATAAGTTACTGATTTAAAAAACAGGCCACGGTTTTGATTGAGCACTGATTTTTCTTGTTATACACGGTTACTAGATTTTTAACAAATATTAAGCAAATGGGTTTCGAAATTAAAGCAGAAGAAATGGTCAGCTAAGATTAGATTTTGGAATAAGATTTTTAAACAATATTGAATGCGTTTAAAATTTAAAGCTCGCGTTGATAGGAACAATGGCAAGAAATTAAAAAGGCGAACGGTTATAAAATTTGTAAATAACGTTCCTATTAAATCAGGAGAGTAAAAGGAAAGTGAATAAAATTAGAATGCGTACAACAGACGCAGTGATTTTTGTCCAAAATAATTGAAAATAACGGATTAAAATTTTATACGTTTTCTTGTATGTGTATATACATTATTTATTCCATCAAATAACGCACCTTTTAAACGCGAAATTAAACGGTTTATTTATACACAAAGTTTTGGAAATTTATTACTTATATAAAAAAATGATTTTTTACACATTTACTAAGAAATTTATATTCAAATATGTATATAAGTAAAATATAAAATATTAAATTTTTAAAAGTATAAAATCAATTTTTTTTAAAGAACAAAAGGTGAAATAAACGTTGTTACGAATATATTAAATTAAACCAAAAGATTAAAAATTAAGAATTTAAAGATTTATAACTTCAAAAAAAATGTTAAGTTTTAACCAAAATAAGAATTTTAGAATTTTCACACTAATAAAAATCTTGGGTGATTATTTATAATTAAATTTTGACAATCAAATTTTCGAAAAAGAAAACCCCAGAGTTATAAATAAAGAATAAAATATTGCTAAAATTTGAGTTGTTACATAAAGTCAAACTCTGGATTAATTGGTTTACGATCTACATGTTTGTAGTTCGAGAATTCGCAACTCAATGGCTAAATTGTGGCAGTGTTTTAAGCTTAGAGTTAGGTTAATCAAGTTAGCGGGTATTGCAAATTTACGTGTGTTTGTAAGCGACTGATTACTTAATTTCTAGTAGAAACCTTGGGGGCAAGACGTAGGCAGGTTTTGCCGAAGCCGGGTAAATCTGTGTATGATCTCTACTGCATTACATTATGTTTTTATTTTTATTTCTGCATTAATTATTAGTAGACGCTATTCACCCCCTAGGGTGAAAACGATCCTACAAGTGGTATTAGAGCTAGGAACAAAACCATTTTTTTATTAAAAAATTTGATTTTATTCTTTCAATGGCTTCGTTTAATAGTGCTTTTGTTGAGGGTATGTCCACAGCTAGACCACCTATGTTCAATGGTGAATATGCATATTGGAAAACTAGAATGAAAATTTTTCTGAAAACCATAGATTCATAGAATATTGTTGAAACAGGATATAAGACACCAACAGTAATGGTAGATAATCAAGAAGTTGAAAACCTATGGATCAACGGACAATTCTTGAAAATAAACTGCAAACTGCTAATGCAAAAGCTATATATTCTATTATTTTCTCATTAGATCAAATGAAATTTAACCATGTCTTACATTGTTTAACTGATCAGGAAATCTGGCACATACTTAAAGTGACTCATGAAGGAACCTTCTAGGCTAAAGAATCTCACCTTGCCATGCTTAGTAGCGAGTACGAGAATTTCACAATGGCAAAGGATGAAAGTGTCAAAGAAATGTGTGGATGACTTTCTAATCATGTATATAAATCAAAATTCCAATGAAGACCATACACAGAGCTGGTAATAGTACGAAAAATCCTAAGAATTCTTCCACGAAATTTTGAAGCAAAAGTGATTTCCATTCTACAATCAAAGGATTTGAAACAAGTTAAAGTTGAAGAACTCGTCAAAAACTTTACCACTTATGAGCTAGAAATCAAATTCAAGGAAGAATGTGAAGGATGAGATATGTGAAAGAAATTTTGAGCTCTCAAAGGAACAACTAAAAGTGAAGATTATGATGGTGATGATGAAAGAGCAGTTGAACTGGCATTGATAATAAAGAGATTCAAAAGGCGGAACCGCAAATATGGAAATCCTACTCTAAATCAACAACTGAAGGGCAGAATCATCAAAGTTTTAGACAACTCAGAAGAGTGGGAGATCATTTGTCACAAGTGCAATAATCCTTGTAATATCAAGCCAAATTGTCCTCAAAATCAGTTCAGTAATGGAAAGAAACCGAAAAGGAGAATTTTTGCAGCACCTTGGGATAAAATTGATGAAGATGATAAAAGCACTGGCAGTAAGAGTGAAACAGAAAATCTGTGTTTTTCAAGAGGAATAAGTGACGACGATGATGACGAGCCAAGCGTGATATCAAAAATTTCTCACTCACAATTACTTATATATTTTCATGAAGTAAATGGTTGTTTCGAAAGACTTAGGGAAAGTACGCTAAAATTGAATAACAAAAGGATAGTTTGATAGAACTAAATAAACAGCTTAATCAATTGGTTCAAAACTATGGAAATAAGAGCCCTAAGTGTGATAAGTGTCCATCATTAGAAGATTAAATAAAAAAATCATAATTTAGAATTAAATCGCTTGAAAATGAAATTCTGATTTTGAAAGAAAGTGAAAATACTAGAGGAGAAAATTCTATTAAAAAGTGGACTTTGTTATTGAATGAAAATGAATCTCTCAAGTCACAAGTCCAACAATTGTCTACAACTTTAGGAAAATTTTTCGAAGGAGAAAGATCACTATATATGCTATTAGGGAAACAAACTCTTAATACTGTTACACAAGGACTTGCGTATACTCAATCAAAAAAGGCAGAAGTGAAACTAATCTTGTCAACTCCAAGAGCACGATGTGTGGAAAAAAAGGACACAATCAATACAATTGCTGGTTTAGACCCATACACACGAAAACCATACCAATTTGGGTTCCTAAAGGCACGAATGTAAAACCCCTTAAAGTCAAACAAATTTGGGTGCCAAAAGAAACAAATATATACTGTCTCGGTTCTACACAAACTTATTTCTTAATTTTTCTAGTCACTAGCAATCATGGACCTATAAAAACAAATAGGTCATAAAAATCTTTTCTCGTGTAGGTGTGTAGACAGGCTAAGGAACAGCAACAGTGGTACCTGGATTCCAGCTGTTCTAGACACATGACAGGCGACAAATCAAAGTTCCTTAGTCTAGAGAAGTACAAAGGTGGTAGAGTCAAAATGGGTAACAACGATAAATGTAAAATTGTAGGTAAAGGCAAAGTAGGTAACGGTACATTCACCTTAAACGATGTTTTATATGTTGAAAATCTGCACCATAACTTGATTTCTATCAGCCAGTTATGAGATAAGGGAATAAAAGTTATTTTTGATTCTGATTTATATAAAAAATTTGTCCAACTATAAAAAACATTATTTTCAAGAAAGAGGATTATAAGATATCAATTGCACACCCCATGGTTTGGCCTCTGGTATCCACCAATGATAACTTTGAGTTAAAAGGGTATTCAGATGTAGAATATGCTGGCAGTCTAGTTGATAGAAAAAATACTAGTGGAACATGATTTATGTTGGGCCATTCATTAGCTGCATGGCCAAGTCGAAAACCATTATTTCATTAGAGATCAAATTTCCATAGAAAATATCTGCATAAATTTCATTTCAACTGATTTTCAATTGGTAGACATTTTTACAAAACACCTTCCAGAAAATAGGTTTTGTTGACTTCATCTCAGTTTAGGCATTTTAGAAATTTTGTTTTATATTTTTGGATTTGATCTTAAATGCCTATGTTAAATTTCTAATTTGACTTCTTACTGATTATCGAAAAGATAAACAGTGACTGAAGAAAATTATGAGTTCTGATCTTCATCATACATTATGACTTGAAACTGTATATTTAGAAACTTTCTTTAAAAATTCAAACAAAATTTGTAATAACTTTGGTTGGTAAAAATTCCATGACCATCTTTAATCCTATCATATTTCTATGATTATCACTCATCAAAACCCAATATAGTATATCAAAATGTGGTATTTAAACTAGAAATTATTCATTTTTTTTTTAAATTTAGCAATAAAAAGATCCAAAGAGTGCTCACCCTCATTTAAAATTCCTCATGGTTATGCATGAGTGAACTACTTAGAATCTTTGATTATGTGATTTCGTGCTCATTTAAAAGTCCTCACGATTATGCATGTATGGAACACATATCAAAAATGATTATTAAATAGGCGAGTTGATTCTAACCCCATTTAAAAGTCCTCATGGTTATTCATGGTTAAAAGATACATGGGATTCATTTTTTAATAAAAATTGGGAATACTACTAATCTCACTTAAAAGTCCTAATGGTTATGCATGGTTAGTAAGTATTCAAATTCCTGTCATAAATATACCGCAAATGGACACGACTATATGGTTTTCTACGCCAACATCACCCCTATCACTCTAAAATAGAATACGCGCCTAAAAGAGTGTTTATGATTTTCGTTTGATTTTTTTATCGAAATTTAATATTTATACTCGATTAGTTATTAATATCGTATTAATGTTTATCACTTTGTCACTCTTATCTAACACTATTACTCTTTTGCTGATAACAAAAGGGGGAGAAGATTTAAGATTTTGGAAAATAAGTTCAAATTTTTTATTTGCATATTCTCATTTAGGTTCATTGAATTTTCTTTGTTTTTATTTTGCAAATTTTTATTTATTTTCAAGCATATGTGAAGGAGGAGCTTTGTTGTAGGAGGGCAGTTAAATAAGGGGAGCTAATAGAATTCATCAAAACCAAGTACATTTAATGGAGTTAAAATCTTAATATATGTTTGTTATCATCAAAAGGGGGAGATTGTAGAATACAATAGCCTATGATTTTTTTGAAGATAATAAACATATATATATTCGTTTAAATATATTTGTTACTGTACTATTTTATATTTTGTCACATGATTAAATAAATATTTATTGAATAAAATAAATAACTCGAATTATTATTTAAACAAATATTTTATTCCAACAAATACTTTATTATAAATCCAAATAGTATAAATTTGAGCTCTTACTACATTTACACATTGTCAATTCCAAATACAAATTTCAATTACAACACAATTTTCACTTTACAATTTTCACCTCGGTACATAATTAACTAATCACTCGTATTTGATCTTCGACTCTATTCCAGGCTTTATCCAGCATCTGAACTATATGCAAAATAAAAACTGGCGCAGTAAAATTAAAAAAGAAATATTTTGTAGTGCACAATGAAATGTGTGTTTGAATATATTCTTTGCCTCGATTATTTGGATTGTTTGTCATCATTCTTTTAATTCATCTTCTCCGAACAACTTGTGACATGCAGTGTATCACTATACATGCCACAAGGTTGTGCACACCGATATACACTTGCTTGTTAAAATTGTAGGGACAACTAAAAGTGAAGATTATGATGGTGATGATGAAAGAGCTATTGGACTGGCATTGATAATAAAGAGATTTAAAAGGTGGAACCGCAAATATGGAAATCCTACTCTAAATCAACAAATGAAGAGCAAAATCATCAAAGTTTTAGACAACTCAGAAGAGTAGGAGATCGTTTGTCACAAGTGCAATAATCCTAGTCATATCAAGCCAAATTATCCTCAAAATCAGTTCAGCAATGGAAAGAAAGAAAAAAGGAGAATTTTGCAGCACCTTGGGATAAAAGTGATGAAGATGATAAAAGCACTGGCAGTAAGAATGAAAGAGAAAATCTGTGTTTTTCAAGAGGAACAAGTTACAGCGATGATGACGAGCCAGGCGTGCTATCAAAACTTTATCACTCGTAATTACTTATATATTTTCATGAAGTAAATGGTTGTTTTGAAAGACTTAGGGAAAGCACGCTAAAATTGAATCACAAAAAGATAGTTTAATAGAACTAAATAAACAGCTTAATCAATTAGTTCAAAACTATGGAAATAAGAGCCCTAAGTGTGATAAGTGTCCATCATTAGAAGAGGAAATAAAAAAATCAGAATCTAGAATTAAATCGCTTGAAAATGAAATTCTGATTTTGAAAGAAAGTGAAAATACTAGAGGAGAAAATTCTATTAAAAAGTGGACTCTGTTATTGAATGAAAATGAATCTCTCAAGTCACAAGTCAAACAATTTTCTACAACTTTGGAAAAAAATTCCGAAGGAGAAAGATCACTATATATGCTATTAGGGAAACAAACTCTTAGTACTGTTAGACAAGGACTTGGGTGTACTCAATCTAAAAGAGGCAGAAGTGGAACTAATCTTGTCAACTCCAAGTGCACGATGTGTGGAAAAAATGGACACAATCAATACAATTGCTGCTTTAGACCCATACACACGAAAACCATACCAATTTGGGTTCCTAAAGGCACGAATGTAAAATCCCTTAAAGTCAAACAAATTTGGGTGCCAGAAGGAACAAACATATACTGTCTCGGTTCTACACAAACTTATTTTTTAAATTTTCTAGTCACTAGCAATCATGGACCTATAAAAACAAATAGGTCATAAAAATCTTTTCTCGTGTATGAGTGTTGACAGGCTAAGGAACAGCAACAGTGGTACCTGGATTCTAGCTGTTCTAGGTACAAGACAGGCGACAAATCAAAGTTCCTTAGCCTAGAGAAGTACAAAGGTGGTAGAGTCAAAATGGGCAACAATGGTAAATGTAAAATTATAGGTGAAGGAAAAGTATGTAACAGTACATTTACCTTAAACGATGTTTTATATGTTGAAAATATGCACCATAACTCGATTTCAATCAGCCAGTTATGAGATAAGGGAATAAAAGTTATGTTTGATTCTGATTTATGCAAAATTGTTGACCGACTATAAAAAACATTATTTTCAGGAAAGAGGATTATAAGATATCAATTGCACACCATATGGTTTGGTCTCTGGTATCCACCAATGATAACTTTGAGTTAAAAGGGTATTCAGATGTAGAATATGTTGGCAGTCTAGTTGATAGAAAAAATACTAGTGGGACATGATTTATGTTGGGCCACTCATTAGCTGCGTGGCCAAGTCGAAAACCATTATTTCGTTAGAGATCAAATTTCCATAGAAAATATCTGTATAAATTTCATTTCAACTGATTTTCAATTGGCAGACATTTCTACAAAACACCTTCCAGAAAATAGTTTTTGTTGACTTCATCTCAGTTTAGGCATTTTAGAAATTTTGTTTTATATTTTTGGATTTGATCTTAAATGCCTATGTTAAATTTCTAATCTGACTCCTTACTGATTATTGAAAAGACAAACAACGACTGAAGAAAATGATGAGTTCTAATCTTGATCATACATTATGACTTGAAACTGTATATTTAGGAAATTTCTTTAAAAATTCAAACAAAATTTGTAATAACTTTGGTTGGTAAAAACTCCAAGACCATCTCTAAGCCTATCATATTTCTATGATTATCACTCATCAAAACCCAATAAAGTATATCAAAATGTGGTATTTAAACAGGAAATTATTCATTTTTTTTAATTTAGCAATAAATAGATCCAAAGTGTGCTCACCCTCATTTAAAATTCCTCATGGTTATGTGTGGGTGAACTACTTGGAATCTTTGATTATATGATTTCATGCTCATTTAAAAGTCCTCACGGTTATGCATGTATGGAACACATATCAAAAATGATTATTAAATAGGCGAGTTGATTCTAACCCCATTGAAAAGTCCTCACGGTTATACGTGGTTAAAAGATACATGGGATTCATTTTTTAGTAAAAATTGGGAATACTACTAATCTCATTTAAAGGTACTAATGGTTATGCATGGTTAGTAAGCATTCAAATTCCTATCCTAAATATACCGTAAATGGACATGACTATATGGTTTTCTATGCCAACATCACCCCTACCACTCTAAAATAGAATACGAGCCTAAAAGATTGTTTATGATTTTCGTTTGATTTTTTATTGAAATTTAATATTTACTCGATTAGTTATTAATGTCGTATTAATGTTTATCACTTTATAACTCTTATCTAACACTATTACTCTTTTACTGATAACAAAAGGGGGAGAAAATTTAAGATGTTGGCAAATAAGTTCAAATTTTTTATTTGCATATTTTCATTTAGGTTCATTGAATTTTCTATTGTTTCTATTTTGCAAATTTTTATTTATCTTCAAGCATATGTGAAGGAGGAGCTTTGTTGTAAGAGGGCAGTTAAATAGGGGGAGCTAATAGAATTCATCAAGACCAAGTAGATTTAATAGAGTTAAAATCTTAATATATGTTTATTATCATCAAAAGGGGAAGATTGTAGAATACAATAGCCTATGATTTTTTTGATGATAATAAACATATATATATTCGTTTAAATATATTTGTTACTGTACTATTTTTTATTTTGTCACATAATTAAATAAATATTTATTGAATAAAATAAATAACTTGAATTATTATTAAAACAAATATGTTATTCCAACAAATACTTTATTATAAATCCAAATAGTACAAATTTGAGCTCTTACTACATTTACACATTGTCAATTCCAAATAAAAATTTCAATTACAACACAATTTTCACTTTACAATTTTCACCTCGGTACGTAATTAACTAATCATTTGTATTTGATCTCCGACTCTATTCCAGCCTTTATCCAGCATCTGAACTATATGCTAAATAAAAACTGGCACAGTAAAATTAAAAAAGAAATATTTTGCAGTGCACAATGAAATGTGTGTTTGAAAATATTCTTTGCCTCGATTATTTGGATTGTTCGTCATCATTTTTTTAATTCATCTTCTGCGAACAACTTGTGACATGCAGCGTATCGCTGTACATGCCACAAGGTCGTGCGTACCGATATACACTTCCTTGTTAAAATTGTAGGGACAACTAAAAGTGAAGATTATGATGGTAATGATGAAAGAGCTGCTGAACTGGCATTGATAATAAAGAGATTCAAAAGGTGGAACCGCAAATATGGAAATCCCACTCTAAATCAACCACTGAAGAGCAGAATCATCAAAGTTTTAGACAACTCAGAAGAGTAGGAGATCATTTGTCACAAGTGCAATAATCCTAGTCATATCAAGCCAAATTGTCCTCAAAATCAGTTCAGCAATGGAAAGAAACCAAAAAGGAGAATTTTTGCACCACCTTGGGATAAAAGTGATGAAGATGATAAACGCACAGGCACTAAGAGTGAAAGAGAAAATCTGCGTTTTTCAAGAGGAATAAGTGACAGCGATGATGACGAGCCAAGCGTAATATCAAAACTTTCTCACTCGCAATCACTTATATATTTTCATGAAGTAAATGGTTGTTTTGAAAGACTTCGGGAAAGTGCGCTATAATTGAATCTCAAAAAGATAGTTTGATAGAACTAAATAAACAGCTTAATCAATTGGTTCAAAACTATGGAAATATGAGCCCTAAGTGTGATAAGTGTCCATCATTAAAAGAGGAAGTAAAAAAAATCAGAATCTAGAATTAAATCGCTTGAAAATGAAATTCGGATTTTGGAAGAAAGTGAAAATACTCGAGGAGAAAATTATATTAAAAAGTGGACTTTATTATTGAATGAAAATGAATCTCTCAAGTCACAAGTCCAACAATTGTCTACAACGTTAGGAAAATTTTACGAAGGAGAAAGATCACTATATATGCTATTAGGGAAACAAACTCTTAATACTGTTACACAAGGACTTGGGTATACTCAATCAAAAAAGGCAGAAGTGAAACTAATCTTTTCAACTCCAAGTGCACGATGTGTGGAAAAAACGGACACAATCAATACAATTGCTGGTTTAGACCCATAAACACGAAAACCATACCAATTTGGGTTCCTAAAGGCACGAATGTAAAACCCCTTAAAGTCAAACAAATTTGGGTGCCAAAAGGAACAAATATTACTGTCTCGGTTCTACACAAACTTATTTTTTAATTTTTCTAGTCACTAGCAATCATGGACCTATAAAAACAAATAGGTCATAAAAATCTTTTCTCGTGTAGGTGTGTACACAGGCTAAGGACCAGCAACAGTGGTACCTGGATTCTAGCTGTTCTACGCACATGACAGGCGACAAATCAAAGTTCCTTAGCCTAGAGAAGTACAAAGGTGGTAGAGTCAAAATGGGCAACAACGATAAATGTAAAATTGTAGGTAAAGGCAAAGTAGGTAAGGGTACATTTTCCTTAAACGACGTTTTATATGTTGAAAATCTGCACCATAACACGATTTCAATCAACCAGTTATAAGATAAGGGAATAAAAGCTTTTTTTGATTCTGATTTATGAAAAATTGTTGACCAACTATAAAAAACATCATTTTCAAGAAAGAGGATTATAAGATATCAATTGCACACCCCATGGTTTGGTCTCTGGTATCCACCAATGGTAACTTTGAGTTAAAAGGGTATTCAGATGTAGAATATGCTGGCAGTCTAGTTGATAGAAAAAATACTAGTGGAACATGATTTATGTTGGGCCATTCATTGGCTGCAAGGCCAAGTCGAAAACTATTATTTCATTAGAGATCAAATTTCCATAGAAAATATCTGCATAAATTTCATTTCAACTGATTTTCAATTGGCAGACATTTTGCCAAAACACCTTCCGGAAAATAGTTTTTGTTGACTTCATCTCAGTTTAGGCATTTTAGAAATTTTGTTTTATATTTTTGGATTTGATCTTGAATGCTTATGTTAAATTTTTAATCTGACTCCTTACTGATTATCGAAAAGATAAACAGTGACTGAAGAAAATGATGAGCTCTGATCTTGATCATACATTATGACTTGAAACTGTATATTTAGAAAATTTCTTTAAAAATTCAAACAAAATTTGTAATAACTTTGGTTGGTAAAAATTCCATGACCATCTCTAATCCTATCATATTTCTATGATTATTACTCATCAAAACCCAATATAGTATATCAAAATGTGGAATTTAAACAGGAAATTATTCATTTTTTTTTAAATTTAGCAATAAAAAGATCCAAAGAGTGCTCACCATCATTTAAAATTCTTCATGGTTATGCGTGGGTGAACTACTTGGAATCTTTGACTATGTGATTTCATGCTCATTTAAAAGTCCTCACGGTTATGTATGTATGGAACACATATCAAAAATGATTATTAAATAGGCGAGTTGATTCTAACCCCATTTAAAAGTCCTGACGGTTATGCGTGGTGAAAAGATACATGGGATTCATTTTTTAATAAAAAATGGGAATACTAATAATCTCATTTAGAAGTCCTAATGGTTATGCATGGTTAGTAAGTATTCAAATTCTTGTCATAAATATACCGCAAATGGAGACGACTATATGGTTTTCTACGCCAACATCACCCCTATCACTCTAAAATAGAATACGCGCCTAAAAGAGTGTTTATGATTTTCGTTTGATTTTTTATTGAAATTTAATATTTATACTCGATTAGTTATTAATGTCGTATTAATTTTTATCACTTTATCACTCTTATCTAACACTATTACTGTTTTGCTTATCAAAAAATTGGGAGAAAATTTAAGATTTTGGAAAATAAGTTCAAATTTTTTGTTTGCATACTCTCATTTAGGTTCATTGAATTTTCTTTTGTTTTTATTTTGCAAATTTTTATTTATTTTCAAGCATATGTGAAGGAGGAGCTTTGTTGTATGAGGGCAGTTAAATAGGGGGAGCTAATAGAATTCATCAAGGCCAAGTATATTTAATAGAGTTAAAATCTTAATATATGCTTGTTATCATCAAAATGGGGGGATTGTAGAATACAATAGCCTCTGATTTTTTTGATGATAATATACATATATGTTCATTTAAATATACTTGTTACTGTACTATTTTATATTTTGTCACATAATTAAATAAATATTTATTGAATAAAATAAATAACTCGAATTACTATTTAAACAAATATGTTATTCCAATAAATACTTTATTATAATTCCAAATAGTACAAATTTGAGCTCTTACTACATTTACACATTGTCAATTCCAAATACAAATTTCAATTACAACACAATTTTCACTTTACAATTTTCATCTCGGTGCATAATTAACTAATCACTCGTATTTGATCTTCGACTCTATTCCAGTCTGAACTATATGCAAAATAAAAACTGACGCAGTAAAATTAAAAAAGAAATATTTTGCAGTGCATAATGAATTGTGTGTTTGAAAATATTCTTTGCCTCGATTATTTGGATTGTTCGTCACCATTTTTTTAATTCATCTTCTGCAAACAACTTGTGACATGCAGTGTATCACTGTACATGCCATAAGGTCGTGCACACTGATATACACTTGCTTGTTAAATTGTAGGGACAACTAAAAGTGAAGATTATGATGGTGATGATGAAAGAGCTGCTGAACTGGCATTGATAATAAAGAGATTCAAAAGGTGGAACCGCAAATATGGAAATCATACTCTAAATCAATAACTGAAGAGCAGAATCATCAAAGTTTTAGACAACTCAGAAGCGTAGGAGATCATTTGTCACAAGTGCAATAATCCAAGTCATATCAAGCCAAATTATCCTCAAAATCAGTTCAGCAATGCAAAGAAACCGAAAAGGAGAATTTTTGCAGCACGTTGGGATAAAAGTGATGAAGATGATAAATGCACTGGCAGTAAGAGTGAAAGAGAAAATCTGTGTTTTTCAAGAGCAACAAGTTAAAGCGATGATGTCGAGCCAAGCGTGATAACAAAACTTTGTCACCCGCAATTACTTATATATTTTCATGAAGTAAATGGTTGTTTTGAAAGACTTAGGGAAAGTACGCTAAAATTGAATCACAAAAAGATAGTTTGATAGAACTAAATAAACAGCTTAATCAATTGGTTCAAAACTATGGAAATAAGAGCCCTAAGTGTGATAAGTGTCCATCATTAGAAGAGGAAATAAAAAAATCAGAATCCAGAATTAAATCGCTAGAAAATGAAATTCTGATTTTGAAAGAAAGTGAAAATACTAGAGGAGAAAATTCTATTAAAAAGTGGACTTTGTTATTGAATGAAAATGAATCTCTCAAGTCACAAGTCCAACAATTTTCTACAACTTTAGGAAAATTTTCCGAAGGAGAAAGATCACTATATATGCTATTAGGGAAACAAACTCTTAATATTGTTAGGCAAGGACTTGGGTTTACTCAATCTAAAAAAGGCAGAAGCGAAACTAATCTTGTCAACTCCAAGTGCACGACGTGTGGAAAAAATGGACACAATCAACACAATTGCTGGTTTAGACCCATACACATGAAAACCATACCAATTTGGGTTCCTAAAGCCACGAATGTTAAATCCCTTAAAGTCAAATAAATTTGGGTGCCAAAAGGAACTAACATATACTGTCTCAGTTCTACACAAACTTATTTTTTAAATTTCCTAGTCGCTAGCAATCATGGACCTATAAAAACAAATAGGTCATAAAATTCTTTTCTCGTGTAGGTGTGTTGACAGGTGACAAATCAACATGTATCCAGGTGACAAATCAAAGTTCCTTAGCCTAGAGAAGTACAAAGGTGGTAGAGTCAAAATGGGCAATAACGATAAATGTAAAATTACAGGTAAAGGCAAAGTAGGTAAAAGTACATTTACTTAAACGATGTTTTATATGTTGAAAATCTGCACCATAACTCGATTTCAATTAGCCAGCTATAAGATAATGGAATAAAAGTTAATTTTGATTCTGATTTATGCAAAATTTTGGACCAACTATAAAAAGCATTATTTCAGGAAAGAGGATTATAAGATATCAATTGCACATCCCATGGTTTGGTCTCTGGTATCCACCAATGATAACTTTGAGTTAAAAGGATATTCAGATGTAGAATATGCTGGCAGTCTAGTTGATAGAAAAAATACTAATGGAACATGATTTATGTTGGGCCATTCATTAGCTGCATGGACAAGTCGAAAACCATTACATCATTAGAGATCAAATTTCCATAGAAAATATCTGCATAAATTTCATTTCAACCGATTTTCAATTGGCAGACATTTTTACAAAACACCTTGCAGAAAATGGTTTTTGTTGACTTCATCTCAGTTTAGGCATTTTAGAAATTTTGTTTTATATTTTTGGATTTGATCTTAAATGCCTATGTTAAATTTCTAATCTGACTCCTTACTGATTATCGAAAAGATAAACAATGACTGAAGAAAATGATCAGTTTTGATCTTGATCATACAATATGACTTGAAACTGTATATTTAGAAAATTCCTTTAAAAATTCAAACAAAATTTGTAGTAACTTTGGTTGGTAAAAATTCCATGACCATCTCTAATCCTATCATATTTCTATGATTAACACTCATCAAAACCCAATATAGTATATCAAAATGTGGTATTTAAATAGGAAATTATTCATTTTTTTTTAAATTTAGCAATAAAAAGATCCAAAGAGTGCTCACCCTCATTTAAAATTCCTCATGGTTATGCATGGGTGAACTACTTGGAATCTTTGATTATGTGATTTCATGCTCATTTAAAACTCCTCACGGTTATGCATGTATGGAACACATATCAAAAATGATTATTAAATAGGCGAGTTGATTCTAACCCCATTTAAAAGTCCTCACGGTTATGCGTGGTTAAAAGATACATGAGATTAATTTTTTAATAAAAATTGAGAATACTACTAACCTCGTTTAAAAGTCCTAATGGTTATGCATGGTTAGTAAGTATTCAAATTCCTGTCATAAATATACCGCAAATGGACACAACTATATGATTTTCTATGCCAACATCACCCCTATCACTCTAAAATAGAATACGCGCCTAAAAGAGTGTTTATGGTTTTCGTTTGATTTTTTTATTGAAATTTAATATTTATACTCGATTAGTTATTAATGTTGTATTAATGTTTATCACTTTATCACTCTTATCTAACACTATTACTCTTTTGCTGATAACAAATGGGGGAGAAAATTTAAGATTTTGGCAAATAAGTTCAAATTTTTTATTTGCATATTCTCATTTAGGTTCATTAAATTTTCTATTGTTTTTATTTTGCAAATGTTTATTTATTTTCAAGCATATGTGAAGGAGGAGCTTTGTTGAAGGAGGGTAGTTCAATAGGGGGAGCTAATAGAATTCATCAAAACCAAGTACATAACAGAGTTAAAATCTTAGTATATGTTTGTTATCATCAAAAAGGGGAGATTGTAGAATACAATAGCCTATGATTTTTTTGATGATAATAAACATATATATATTCGTTTAAATATATTTGTTACTGTACTATTTTATATTTTGTCATATAATTAAATAAATATTTATTGAATAAAATAAATAACTCGAATTATTATTTAAACAAATATTTTATTCCGACAAATACTTTATTATAAATACAAATAGTACAAATTTGAGCTCTTACTACATTTACACATTGTCAATTCCAAATACAAATTTCAATTACAACACAATTTTCACTTTACAATTTTCACCTCGGTACGCAATTAACTAATCACTCGTATTTGATCTTCGACTCTATTCCAGCCTTTATCCAGCATCTGAACTATATGTAGAATAAAAACTGGCGCAGTAAAATTAAAAAAGAAATATTTTGCAGTGACAATGAAATGTGTGTTTGAAAATATTCTTTGCCTCGATTATTTGGATTGTTTGACATCATTTTTTTAATTCATCTTCTACGAACAACTTGTGACATGCAGTGTATCACTGTACATGCCACAAGGTCATGCACACCGATATACACTTGCTTGTTAAAACTGCAGGGACAGGTGAGCACGAGGTCGAACCCAAGAAAAAATTAGATTCAACTCAAGTGCAAATACATTCAACATAGCAATGGTTAGTGCATAACAATCAAGTTCAGCTTCAAATTGAACCAGACTGTATTACCACAGCAATATAAACCCGTCAAAGCAACATTAACATGAATGCAAAACAACATACACCAGACCTGACTTCAAGTGAAGTAAGATTCCGGAGACATCATGTTGACACACAATAAACTCAACACAAGGGCTGCAACCAACCAGACTAGAACATAGTTGTGGTGAACACGGTAGTGGTGAACATAAGAGACTCCAAGTCCAGACTATCATAAATACAAATGCCTCAACACAAAAATGGTCATGCATTTGGGTAAAAGCTTCGACACAACATGTGTATGTGCACACCAAGCAAAACAGGCATGTACATACAGAAAGATTTCAATTTCACCAGACATAGTTAGACATGAACACATGAGGCATGGTTTCAATAATAAAGGCAATAAGAACACACCAGCAGTGTGCAACGCCATAGCATTCAAGCCTAATTGAAAAAGACTTCAATGGTTTCAGACTAAAATAACTCAGGCATGCAACTAGACTACAGCAACATCAGTTCAAACTCATAAATCCAAACAACAGCATACATGGATATGCATACATGAATGAACGCAAAAGTTCATAGAATGAAGTGCGTAAGTGTACTCACTCAGTTTCAACATGTCAAATGGAACAAGACCACAATAACAACCTGACCACTTCAAATGGCACAAGGGACAAGAACAGAGAATAAATTCAACATATAGTGCATATAAACATTGGAATGTGTAAGTGAAGCCTCAATCAAGACAGTAGTTCAACATGGATGAAAACAAGCAACTGGATAAGGAACCCAAAGAAAAAAGTGCACAAGTTTAACTTAAAGCAAACCAACATGCAAACAGACTAGGATCAAGTGGCAGGAATCACATAAGCAGTTTCATCAGTTCAGAGAACACAAGTACAAAAGGACAGAGAATGTAAATGAAACACGACGGCAACTAGCAAATGCATAGGGATAAATTAAACTCGAGCAAATCAAAACACACACACACATACATATGCATGTGTGAATATACATGGTGACACACATAAAAGTCCACATGGACATGATCAAAGCATAGTATCAGTAGTAGTTTGAAAAAAAAAGTCAAGGAGAAGGTTTAAAAAAGAAATGGTCAAACAAAACAGTGTTGAAGTGTTCAACTAAAAATTCACAAAATTTTTTGAAGTCATAGAGGGTAACAAGCCATTTTCTCAAGATTAAATGCCAACAAGTCAACGAATGATGAATAGGTCATAGGAGGAAAGAACGAAACTGACCCAAGAAAAAATGTAACGACCTTTTTAGACGTCTTAAGCAGACACACATGCCAGACTCAAACCATTCGAAAGGGCAGATTGTTATGGGGTAAATAGGAAAAAGAGAAAGAAATAAAACAAATACAAAATCTCACAACGGAATGACAAGATATAATAATCAAATAACAGTTCATGAAGCTGTTTTATAAATACGTTTGACTATTCTTTTACAACACAAAATCAGAGTTACAAAAACAGGAATAAATAAATAATAAATGTAGTAGAATAACATGATGCAGCGGAATAAAATAAATAATAATAGTACAAATCTTCGTCTTCGTCCTCCAGAAATGAGGTCTTCAACCCTGAAATGCTCAGGCTGGCCTGAATGAATTGAAAAGATAAAACACTCGATTCAGAAGTGAAATATCTTATGTAAGTTAAATCAACGGTAAATATATATGAGTGGAACGCCGTCAAAGATGTTTACGGAGTTTGACATCTCCTATCCAGTGTCTAACGTAAGTGCAATAACTTAAGAGATGTTCGGGATTACCATCTCCTAAGGATCTGTTAAACTATCTACTATGTAGTACAATACGCTATTATAATATGTCTACAGTAAAATAAAGTATTAAAATAGCGTTAAGGCCTTACCCATATCCCTCTTAACACATTTTATATATTCCCATAGTTTATACAGTACCGTAATTCCAACGTAAATTGGAGGGCTATCAGAGGGCACTGCATAGGTATGGTATAAAACAAATTCGTAGAAGGCGATCTAGTGCATGTGAACACGGCACTCGAGGCAATGCCAGGGTAGATTTACCAATTGCAGAATCGGGTTGGTGGTAACGCATAGCAGCTACTACCGCCCACCTCGAAACACACTCCAAAATCAAAAATCAAGGGGTGGCCACCAAACCGTCACAAAGTCATAATATGGTATCGAAAAAGCATGATCGATCAGAGGAATGACCTCACTTGGCCCAAATATAGCTCCTGTTTTAGTCACATCTAAGCTGACTCACGAGAGTCAGGGTGTAACGACCTGATTTTTCGACGCCCGAAAATCAACATCAATACGTCCACTGTATCAAATGTCGAGCAATCGGATGCTGGAAAACTGAACCATTAGGGTTAAAGAAGAAGGAAGTAGAAGAAGAAATAGAAACAACATCAGAATCTTACCATCGCAGCAGAATAAAATATAATAGGTAATAACAGATCTTTACTCAAAAGAAACTATATATGTTTTTATACATTACAACATCAGAGTACAATAACATCTATAGCACACAACTGGACAGTTATATTAACTTGTCCTCACAACATTGACCATACAGCTAACAACACAGCGGAATATACATCAAGTACGTATGCTACGTCTCGCCATCCAGCTTGTCTCCTGAGCTCCACGGCATCCTTTCCTGTATCTATATTACTCGGTCTGACCTGAGCATTATAGTTAAATAACACTCGAGTCATTCTGAAAAGCCAGCGTGAGAATATACACTCAATTGGATTATTAAAGTTTTCAAAATCCTTTGAAATCAAAGGTATATTGTAAGATCACACCACAAATAAACATGTCGGGTTTTTACCTTACGATAACCAAAACATTTTCATCAAATCCGTCTGATATTATAATAGTGTCTATAGAAAGTAAAATAGAATCCAGCTGAAATGCTTGCATCTCATGTTTCAGCAATAGTTGGGCACAATCAAACCGTACAAGCGCTCATTAGAGATTGGATTCCATACAATGGAAGGGCTACTGGGGTACCTCCAGTCATAGTACGTGGTCTAGATCATCTTACTGAATAGTCAGAATAATTCACCTTGCGATTGGGATCAGCAACTGCCCACACAGCCGAAGTAAAAGGGACATCTAGACAGGGGGACAATAACCTAATTGGTTGCTAGCCACTTAGCCTTTTGTGCACCTCCAAGTTTAGCCATTCCCAGTTGATGAGGCTCGAGGCTATGCATTACCTTTTTAGCACACATTAACTTAGAATGCTCATCGTCCTCCTGACGATGTTCTGAAAGCATTCGTCTATACAAGTCCATTCGGGGTTCGAACGGAACCAAAGGCACTACTCCTACTACATCCATTTTGGAATCACCCAGAGGATTAGTAGTGATTAGCCATTGCAGTTCACTGCTCCATTTTCGACTTCAAGCTCTTGTTTTCCTCATGAAAACATTCAAACCAGATCGAAGTGGTTTTCGGGAAATTAATCTCGATCCCGGTCTCTTCGAAACGATCAGCGCATTTGGCCAATATTGATAGCCAGTTATTTAACTATTAATTAACATCCACAAACAACCATCAGATTTAAATAATTTTCCATTAGTATTCAAAATGTCTCCACAAGATATCTTCTTCACTTAAATCTTTTGAAATCAGTTTCAAATCTCTTTTCACTCGCGGAATAAATTCCGAAAATTGTTTATTTCCCACTGAAAATTACCAAATCCAACTACTTTAGATTTTAAAATAATTTAACTCACTTAATTCTAAAATATACTTTAAAACATTTAAATTAAAACTACTTAAACACTTTATTCAAAAATATATACTTTAAAAATATTTAAAATAAAACAACTTTATAAAATATAAAACTAATTTTAAACTAAAAGTTAAGTCAAACTAAATTTTAAAATAAGAGTTACGAAATTCTATACAAGTTTTCAAATAAAACTTTAACTGAACTATATTTAAATTATACTATTTTATAAATATAAATAATTATCTTTAAAATCATAATACTAGTCAAACCTTTCAAATAATTACTACTATAATTAATTTAAATAAATATTTACCTTTAAAAAAATTAGACAACTTAAATATTTATTTCTCAAAAACATTCTTTTAAAACAACTTTGAAACTTTTAACTTATACTTAAAAATCTGCTTCAAAAACGTACTAGGCTTTTCAGGGAAATACACTTTCATTTCACACCTTAAACATAAACCACTATTTATTTTTAAAACAAATTACCCATTCCTTTAAAAATTTCCATCCTGAATTTATACTTTCAAATATCCACTGATATCTTATTTCACTTTATAAACCTCATTTATAAATCCCATAGTCTCATCTCCCTTTAAAATACCAATTTCAATCACTTAATCAATTTTCAAATTGATTTCCAAAATTTACTTCGTTTTGAAATAAATTCTTTTACTTTCTCAATTTATTTCAAAATCCATTAATTTCATATTTAACTTCCTTATTATGATTTAAAATCTTATTTTAACCGAAAATACCAATTTTCTTATTATTTCCAAAATTCTTCTTTATTTCTTCTTAAACCATTTTAAATTCTGAATTTAAAAAATAAATCTTTCATTCCTTAATTAATATCATCTAAGTTTTTTTTAAGTCCACTTATTCCCATTTATTCAAAAATATCTTTTCCATACTTGGAATTTATTTATCAGAATTTTAAAAACCCAACTTTTATTCTTTTCCATAACATATATCCAAACCTCTATATTTGTTTACTTAAGAATTTTCCTTTTTATTTCCCTTCAAAAATCAAATTTATATATTTTTGATAACTCGGTATTCCCAAATACATTCAATCAAACATAACATTCAATACTTTCAGTCGCCATATAATCTATCTCAGTTTATCAAAAAAATCATATCGTAGAATATTAAACAAATCTAAATATTTTGAGGAATCCAGTAGGATCCCTCCAACATGTTTCCCTGCATCCATAGATGTTGGCACAATATAAAATACCAATTCTACTTCGAGGTAGAATATCGCGGGATATGGGTTCATTTCATCTCCTCCGCTATTATGCGGTGCATAGGGTCTCATCCGCTATATAATGCGGGAAATCAATCACTCCAATATATACTATATATACTACTAAATAATAGACCATATCCAGACAATTCAATCATTCAACCAATCATTTAAATTTAACTTATTTAATTTTAACAAGTATTCCAAATGAGTGATATTAACTCACCTTTGATTGTGATAATATGCAATCCGATCCACACCGGCTCGTCTCTCCACAATTTTAGACCTTGTATAAACATTATAGGGATTATTAACAATTTTAAATAATTTAACAAATAGTTTCCTTTTGAATAATTTAACCAAAACTAAAAAAATTATTTTTAAACAAATTTCCCATAAGGAATAATTTCTAGTGACCAAAATAATTTAATAAGTTGGGTAAACAAATTTATCACCATAATTCATTACTTTAAAATAACTAGTAAGTGGAGATAGGCGTATATGTATACTTATTTTATTCTTTCATCGAAACTACACGCATATATATATATAATAACTAGTAAGTAAAGATAGGCATATATGTATACTTATTTTATTCTTTCATCGAAACTACATATATATATATATAATAAATCTCTTTTTTTTGAAGCCTGGTTACGGAAAAGAAAACAATATACAACTCCATTATAAATTTTAAATAAATTAACAACCAAATTTTAGAAATAAACTGAATTAATTAAAAGATTACACCTTACTGCCCTACTGCTAGCGTCGTCTCGAGTTCAAAATCCAATCTTCGTCGAATGCATCACTATCGGTCTCTACTGCCGTAGCCATAAACCCAGCTCCACAATACTTCGATCCTCGAACTTGCGACGATCACACAGATCTGATCGACTTTGCCCCTTTCCACGAGAGTGACGACGAACCACCCCTTTGACTCACGATGAAAGCCACCGCGAACCCTACTCTTTGCTAGCGATGTCCACGACCCCTCCACCTCTCTAGTCGCTCGAACATGCTGGCGCCTGCCTCATGCGCTCGATTCGAATTGCTTAGGTTAATGATTTAGGGGAAATGAAGATTTGGTTTTCGAATCTGGAAGAACGAGAGTGGAGGAGCACGGTTATAACATATTCTTCTTCTTTTTTTGAACGAAAACTTTTTATTTGGCCATCTCTATTTTAGTTTGAGAGAAAAAGGACAATTGGAATGAAATTAAAGAAGGCAGTAGACACGTATACTTAAGGGATGAAACATGTTTAAATTTGTCTTTTGTATGAGAATATATATATTTTATTCAAATTCAAATTCAAATCGTCTCGATTATCGCAACTCACAATCCCGATCTCCAATCGAGGCGTGCCGACAGGTGTTTATAATGTTAAACCCCCATTTCGAACACAATGGAAAAGGTTTCGAGTCCTAATTTGATCGTATGGAGAAGATAGATTTTTGGGCCCAGTAATAAATTGAATTTTCAATATAGTTTCAGCGTGTTCATCTATCGTACGGTCACACATCAACTCCATACACTATGAAAATTGAAATTCGATAATAATACACTATTACGGATCCAATGGAACTGGTCACACATCAACTCCATACACTATTACATGTGTAGTTTGTACATGCCTTGGAAATTAATAAGTGGCAAACAAATTTTCTTTTAAATTTATTTATAAACAAAAGAGAAACCTGACTATTTTTATTTGCAGTTTAAAGTTTAAACTTTTTCTCATCTTCTAACTAAAATCTGAAAAGGAAAAAAAATCTGAGAAGAAAATAAAATCAACTTAAACTGTTCAATTTCAATCTTGAGCAAAGATAAAAGCTAGCAACAGATTCATATTCAAGATTCATTTTCAAATCAATCAATAATCAAGTCCAGATTTAAGAAAAAAAAAAGACCCGCTCTCTGTCTTTCCAAATTCCTATGAGTGAACTTTAAACTGATAAGTTAAATTTATCATTTTTGCTTATGCATGTGATAAATTTAGGTAGTAATACGATTTGTATGGATGTATAGATGTATTTTTCTTGGAAATATAGTTGAATCACTGAGAGATCCTCTGCATGTCTGTGTATATATATACCTCTGTTCTTAGTTTACAGACCAAATTAGATTCATAAATCATTTCCTTTCTTTCCAGTCCTTTTCTGGCTGTGATCATTAAAAAGAAAAGGATTATATGAATGTTATGTTATTTTTTAAAATAGTTTCAATGAATATTATTAAGCATTTCTCGGGGAAAAATAAATTTTACATTAAACCAAATTTTAACCGAAAATTCAACCATCATCATTCTATGTTTCAGTTATATGGTTGGATTAGTCTTGGGAAATGATGATATTTGGTAACAAAATCAAAAATTTTAAGCTTGTGATTTGTGTGAAATTGAGAGTTGAACGGTTTTGGGTGTGTTGCCAAATTCCGACGATAGGGTCACTCATGAGACGTGGCGGTTAGCTGGAAGGAGCGTCGGTCGAGGTGGCACCAGAAAAAAATGGTAGATGAAATTCCTATAGCGTGGATTGATGATGTGAGAAATGTGAAATACAGATCTTAAGGCTAGGATTAACACTAGAGGAGGGGTGAGTAGTGTTTAAAGGAATTACTAAATCTTTTTGTGTTTTTGTTAATTTGAACACAAATGTATGCAATATTCAGACACAGATATGATCACAGAATCAAACACAGATGAAGAAATAAAGTAAAAGCAATAAAGGAAAGAACACACTGGATTTTATACTGGTTCAGAGTTACCCTACATCCAGTCCCGTACACAAGTATGGATTTCCTTTCAAAAGCAATTTTACAATTACACACTCGATTTCAAGGCCACGAGGTACTCACTCTAGATTCACAATCCTCTGGGTAGATATACTTGATTTCAGGGGCAACAAGTTCACCCAATTGATTTCCTAGGCTACAATCACACCTTTTCTCGCTTGATTGATTTCCAAGGCTACAATCACACCTTTTCTCGCTTGATTAATTTCCAAGGCTACAATCACATCTTTTCTCGCTAAATTGATTACAAAGAAGTCTATAACTCTGAATAGCACTGAGATCTTGTTGAGATAGTGATAGAGAATCAAACCAGAAATGATCTAGTTAGATTCAATGTTGATTTCGGTAGAGTAATGGTAAGAATATGTATAAAGAAATGTGGAAGAAGAAGAGGAGTGAAAACCAGAAAAATATGATATAAAATTCGTTCAAAACCACCCCTATTTATAGTAGAACAACAGCCATGTCCATTCGTGAAAGGATATGACGAATAGACACTACCTTTGAAATTCAAATTTTTGAAACAAACTGCTACCATGTCGACATGGGGTACTTGATATGTCAACATGCCAAAGGAAATTTTGGTGATTTGTTTTTCTTTGAAAATAACTTCTATCTTATATTAAAACTATTTTAAACTTTATAAATATACTTAACAATAGTTAGAATACATAAGTAAATATAGAGAATAATATTTTGGTATATATATAAAATTTTACTGTAATTTTATATTTAAATCTAAGTATAAATATATTATTATTAAAAGATAGTTTAAAACCAAGGATAATTTTGATTTTGAAATTAAAGATTATTTTGAGGCTAAAAGTATTTAGAATTAGGATAGATGTTTTTTGATCCTTTTAAAAGGAATATTTTGAAAAAAAGATATAATTTTGTAAAACATTTTGAATAAAAGTTAGTGGACACAAAACAATGTTCCACTAGATTTTTTATAAGTTCCATCCTACTTATGGTTCCATCACTTTAATGGGCTCGAAGTGGATTCCATTCCACGAATAAATTGGATTTTAACATGCCGGTGCTAATCTAGGAGTTTTAACAAAATTCCTAATAAAATTACTTATTTTTGAAATCTTAACTCTTGAAAATCTTGATACTCATGAGTCTTCAAGCTTCATATCTTGAATCTCTATACTATACAGTCTTCATTCTTGGTACCTACATGGTTAAATCCTGCATATACGTATATATCTAAACAATGATGTTAGTATTTATATTTTATAATCTTATTCTAAGGTTGTTGTCATCAAAACCATCATCTCAAGGACTAACAATCTCCCCCTTTTAGATGATGACAACCTTTGTTTATTAAATATTACTTCTATCCTAATAACTCCTCCTAGAACTAATAACTCCCCCTTAATCTATGCCTAACTATCCTATTTTATACCTCTCCCCCTTTTTCATCAACAAAAACTATCTCGAAATTATATAACTCCATACTATATAACTCTAAACTATATAACTCCCCCTTAATCTAATACGATGTGATTATAATGATAGTGTTATCATAAATAATCAACACTTAATTCTAAAACTAAAACTTATCCTAAATTAATAACTTTTCTAACTAAGAATCCATACAAGATAATATTTATAATAGTGATAAAATATAAGAACACAATTATTTATTAATTATTTTTATCCCGCTTTTTAGCAAAGTCGTGATACCAAAAGAACGATCGAAACCAAAGGACAATTCGTCTCAGAGATTGGTCATACTTCGTTTCACCATGGATGTCGTAGAATTTTGTCCGAGTCCAGATTGAGCTACAATTGATAGGACATGACAAGAAAGATCATAGAAGTCAGCATCTCAAATTTCAAGTCAATCCGAGTTCGTACGCTCAAGTTACGATCGATTCAATTTGAAGGGAAAAGCACTGGTTTCGTATCCATCGTTGTAGGTGTCTTCGAATCCATCGCCGAACTCTAGTTCGAATCGGTCACGTTCGAATCCATCAAAGTATCCCAGTTCGTATCGATCATAAGCGGCCATGTTTGAATCCATCGAGTTCGTATCGATGGACTTCGTACCCATCAGCAGGTGAAGCATTTTGTATCCATCAGCCAGTGCCTACTTCGCATCCATCAGATCGTCATCTTTCGTATCCATCAAAGGGTTCAAGTTCGTATCAATTGACTTCGTATCCATGGAGAAGTTACAAAGCTCGTATCCATCAGAGAAAGGCTAGTTCGTATCCATCAAGCATTGGTTGTTCGACTCCATCAGTGAGGCCTTGTTCGAACCCATCAGTGAAGCTTCGTTCGAATCCACCAACTCAACTAGCCATGGTGATGTGTCATTCATCGATGCGAACGTGCCGAGATGTATGGAGTCGAAGCGGTCAACTCAGAGCGAAATCCGGATCAAGGCGAAGTGTGCGCTCCATGTCAACACGAAGGCGCGTGCCACCATCGGTTCGAAGCGATCGATGCGAACGCATCGACTCGAACCAAACAGCTGCACGAAGAACATCATCTCGAATCCACGATAACTCAAGATCTATTGATCCAAATGCCATGAAATTTTCACAGAGGCTTGCATACATGTTGAAGAATGTCCACACCAAATTTCACCTCGATTGGATGATTTTCTGATCGATTCGAATGGTCTTCGAATCGATGCCAAAGTGGGCCCAAATTTCCTTAGGCCAGGCGCGTGGGTCCCCTCACATGCCAGAAGTGGTCTCCCGAATTTTCAGCAAGATATCAGCATCCTACGCCTATAAATAGAGCCCCAGAGCCAACAGAAAAGGGATCTTTGGATTCTCAAGCGCCTAGACTCTGCCGGATCGAGATCTACATCATCCTACATCATATTCTTGCTGTTGATTTCGAATTTCCAGTTGTAACTCGCTGTTGATCGCTGTAACAACTTGTATTCATTAAAAGAGAATCAATAAAACTGCAAAAAACTTCACAGTGTACGTAGGCAACACGCCGAACCACTATAAATCGCTTGTCTACACATTTACTTTACTGTTGATTGGAGTTTTTGTTAGATAATACTTGTTTTGAATTTACATTCTTCATTATTATCTCTTCAACGACTCCCGAAGAGTGTTGTGACCAATTTTGGTGCGAACACTTTGGTGCTTTCACTGAGAAAACCCAGCTTTTCTCCTGCCCTTTGGATCTGTCATCGATACCAGATTGAATAAATCTAAGAGAGAGATCCAGATTGTCAAGTCCAACTTCCTTCCCTTCTATTCAGATTTGCACAAAGTCTAGGAAAGGAATTCAACTTTCAAGATGGTTAGCACAAGAACCACCTCAAACGTTGTCAATCAAAAAGAACAGGATAGACAGAATCCTGCTCCACTACCTCCATCTAATCAAGATGCTACTGGACATTCGGAACCATCAGGTCCGGCTACCCGACAAGAGCTCCAGTTGCTACTCCAAGAGCTGACCCAGAGTCGGCAACAACTAGCAGAACAGCTACGCGCTAACACCGAGCTAATCAACAAGCTGAATCGCCAGAAGTGAAAGAGATCCGAGAGAGACCATGCTTCTCGCTCCTCCAGCGAAAGTTCCCCATCTTCTGATTATCATAATCAATCTCCACGACCCCGGCTAGATGGGAGTCACATGCCAGTCGCTGGAGATCAACCGACAATGACCGTTGGACAACTGAGAGTTGGTCCATCAGCCAGTTTTCCAACTGGACCCTCCTCCCGAGGAGGTGTCGTTCCTCACCGCATCACTAACGTCGTGGCTGAACTAGGGGTCGATGCCCAAGATCAGTCGAATCTGGACCATCATCATAGTGAACGTACTCCTGAACCATACGTCCCAGAAGACTATGAGCCAAGAAGGCAAGACTTGGACCGTCGACAATATCCGGTCCAACCCCAAAGAATGGAACGTAATCATACTCCGACGCAAGCTGCACAAAACGCGCAAATAATGGATCTTTCAACTACGATACGTCAGATGATCCGTGAGGGCCAGGGATTCACAAATGATGATTGGGGAGTTTCCTGAAGTTACACTACTTTTACGGATGATATCCTTACTGCTGAACCCCCACGGCGATTCAGAATGCCAACTCTACCCATGTACGAAGGAAACTCCGACCCCAACCAACATATTCTGAAATATGAGTGGTCAATGACCGCTACCAAAGCCGACGATGCAGTGAAGTGTCGTAGTTTCCCCATATCCTTGGGGGGCATCGCTACAATGTGGTTCACTCGATTGCCACCTCGATCCATCTCTTCATTCGACCAGTTGGGCACAAAATTCGTTGAACAATTCTGCATGCACGTCGCGAGGCCAAAAGATGTCAACATTCTGTCTAGTGTCACTCAAGCTCCTGGAGAGACGCTCAGACATTATTTAGAGAGATTTCATACTGCATGTGCGGAGATCAGCAATCCAAACGATAACTCCATCCTTATGGCATGGACTAAGTGGATCGACCCTGATTCTGAGTTTGGCAACTGGTTAGCTGGAAAACCACCTGCATCATTGGACCGTTTCCACACCAAGGCAGCTCAGTTCCTGAGAAGGGAAGATGCGAAACAGTCTAGGAAGCAAACCAATGCAGGGACAAGCACGGAAGGAATCCAAAGCAATGTTGCAATCAAACAGTCCGGAGAGAGCTCCGGAAAAGTTCAGTTGAACGTTAAAAACAAACAAGCTCGGCGAAGAGAGAGCATGAATCAAACTAGAAAACAAGATGAAAATCGTTGCCCACAGCACAAGAATCCAATGTTTGACTGTTACACTCCTCTGAATACATCACTTGAGGACTTGTACTTACAAACCTTTAATACAATTCAGTACCAAAAACCTACGCCAAAACCATCGTCGGAGAGGCAAATCCAGACGGGAAAATTTTGCCGGTTCCATGAAAGCTACGGGCACAATACGAACGAGTGTCGTCACTTACAAGATCTCGTTGAAAAATAGACCAAAGAAAGGAAGCTGGAACAGTTTGTGCGGGTGCCGCCGCCTAGAGAAGCGGGCCCATCAAATCAAAATAATGGCCCCGATCGACCGAGACAGGAGGACTCCACTTGTCATCGTGGAAGATTGGTGATAAATGCCATCAGTGGCGGACTAGTTTTCTCAGGAGCCTGGAACGACGAAGATCTTCGTCACTATCACCCATGACAGGCTCGTTCAATCTATGAATACTTTGCAATTTCTTTTACATTCTAAAATTTGAACTTGTAATAAGGCACTGACTTTGCCATATTTTCTTATTTCAGCAATAAATTACTATCTCTTCAAGCTAGAGCTGTGATTCACCGAATGCAACGTTCAACAATCACGACACACGAAGAGCTAAGTTCCATCAAACAATGGAATTTATTCAAATAGTGAGTGACTGTGATTCGACCGGCCACTCACTAAGTGAAACCCCAGCTCGGGGGCAAGCCATCACTTCAAAGGCTGAACTGGACCAACACACGACAGTCCTACAACGGACTCCAACTTCCAAGAGCGTGAATTGGAGTATAAACATCCAATAACTCGTACCCAGAGCGCGAACGGACTCTAACTTCCCAGAGTGTGAATTGGAGTATAAACATCCAACAACTCGCTCCCAGAGCGCGAACGGACTCCAAAATTCCAGAGTGCGAATTGGAGTATAAACATCCAATAACTCGTTCCCGGAGTGCGGACGGACTCCAAATTCCCAGAGTGTGAATTGGAGTATAAACATCCAAAAACTCGTTCCTAGAGTGCGCACGGACTCCAAATTCCCAGAGTGCGAATTAGAGTATAAACATCTAATAACTCGTTTCCTAAGTGCGAACGGACTCTAAATTCCCAGAGTGCGAATTGGAGTATAAACATCCAATAACTCGTTCCCAGCGTGCGAACGGACTCCAACTTCCCAGAGTGCGAATTGGAGTACAAACATCCAATAACTCGTTCCCAGAGTGCGAACGGACTCCAAATTCCCAGAGTGCGAATTAGAGTATAAACATCCAACAAATCGTTCCCAGAGTGTGAACGGACTCCAAATTCCCAGAGTGCGAATTGGAGTATAAACATCAAATCCATCGTTCCCAGCGTGTGAACGAATTCCTAAAGAGCCCAAACATGTGTGACTGACCATCTATCGGCCAACTCCAACTTCTCAGAGCGTGAATTGGAGTATAAACATATATTACAGGTTCCCGGAGTGTGAACCGAAGCATCCATGCTATCTCCAAGTTCCCAGAGTATGGATTGGAGCACAAATGCCAAGTCAAAGTTCTCGAAGTGCGAACTGAAATATCAATACTAACTCCAAGTTCCCAGAGCGTGAAGTGGAGTATAAACATCAATTCCAGGTTCCCGGAGCACGAACCGTGTTACAAACATCGATAACTCTCAAATTCCCATAGCGCGAACCAGATTATCGATCTCAAATTATCCTAAGTCCCCAGAATGTGGACGTGTGCTTAAGATTTGCAATAAGTGTGATCAACCACCAGAACACAAATGTTGTTCCCAGAAACTGGGGGGCAAAAAAGCTAAGTGTTAATCGCTAACCAAAGTGATACAATGTCCGAAGTTCATCTTATTCATCAATCACAACTTGTGACCAAGATTTTCTGACTTGGCAAATAAAACGAACTCTACTTGACGGTAAAAACACCACAAGTACACCGGACTAAAAGTCAAACACTGCAAATATTTAAGCACAAAAGAAATGAGAATGGAAACAAAGAAATTGAATTTTATTTCAACTAACTGTATGTGAAGATTCATGTACAAGTTCTTCCAAAAAATTCCTACTAGCAGGGGGCCAAGCCTGCATCTATACATAGCCTATAAAAGGAAAATTAAAAATGACTTCCTAGCTGCCAGAAATGCACTAGAAGGAATCATCTATTTCTTCTTCTTCGGTTTCCTCTTCAGCGCGAGACCACCGGAACCGCTAGCAATCTTCTGCTTCGACCCCGTACCCTTTGACGGATCTTCCTCTGACGAAGGCATGATATCGATATACTCTTCCGAACTTGAACTTAAAGGAATATTCTCTTCTCGAGAAGTCGGAGGAGTCGGGTTTACCACCGGAGGAAGAACGGGCGCGCTGGTTCCGACTAGCGTGTCCCCAGAAGATGTCACCACAAGAGGAGTGGGATCAACCGCCGTCGTAGCACACTCAGAATTACCGCCGTGCGCTGCCGCTTCCATCTCTGCTTCAATTTGAGCAAGTATCTCAGCCTCACGAGCTGCACGAGACTCACGATAGGTAGCGGTGGACTGTGACGATGCAATAGAAGCAAGTGGGAATGTGCCAAGAACAAAAGACATGTCAACAAAGGGGTCACTGTGCTGGCTCAAGAGCTCATTCATCATTTGTTCGTCAAAAGTAATTGAACCCCCTTGTGTCACCTCAGTCGGCACGGCTGTCGTCGTGGCGATCACCTCAGTAATAATGGCCTCCTGTTCTTGATGTGGTTCTTGGACTGCAGGAGGCACCGTCGATGTTACTTTATTCACTGAGCAAGAAAGAAAAGAAGTTGTCAGAACACGCTTCAATACAAGTACTTCAGTTCAAACACATAGCAGATTTGCGCAGAGTACGTTCCTCAACTTGACTCATAGCTGCCTGAGCAGCTTCAGAAGAGTGCTCCCTGATGGGACATAAGCGTGCCTGCTCAGGGTCGTAGCCTAGGACCAACTGTGGCTCAATCACTGGCATTGGCTCCGTTCCGGATGAAGTGATCAACTCTGAACTTGTAAATGGATGCGCAATGCCAGACCCTTCCCCAACTTCCAAGTGTTGGGTACCCAGCTTCTCTCTAGCATGAGAGATCGTGAAATCGTGGAGAACCTTCTTCTCTTCATCTGTCAATATGCGGTTCTCCAACTCATATTCATCAAAAACTTCGCTTGGATACGATGCTTTCTCTTCCTCAACTAGTAAATTCCAGGCGTTGAACAAATGAGTCGGATAGTCATCAAGCCATGTCAAATTTCTACGCCTCAGCACGTTAGCATTATAAGTGATGAGAAGTTCTTCTATCTCCGTCTCCAGCTTAGTCTCTGCTTGACGAACTCCCTCATCGACTTCGGCTTCTGTCTCACGGACCTTCTCCAAGGCCGTGTCCTCTCTTTCCGGAATTCCACTGCCTGGTCACACGCTTCCTGTGCGAAAACGTTAGCGGTGTCTCTTTCCTTCACAATCTCTGCAACTTTGGCCTTGAGCTCATTTAGCTCTTTCACGGCCGCATCCCGCTCAGCAGTCACGATGATATTTCGGTGGCCCATGTCCTCCAGCGTAGCGTAATGCTCATGCTTCATCCTATCCATCGCTGCTTGAGCTTTATCCGCTTTTCTGAGAGCTTCAATCTCTGACTTTCGAGAAGATTTGGCCTTACTGCCAAGCGCTTGAATAATGCGGTCCTTTTGACCAAGTTCTTTCTCCAACTTCTCGATTGTAGCCGCTCGATCAAAGGCCACTTTTGATGCTTTCTTAGCGGTCTTCGACCACTCTTGATACTGGAAGAATATGTCCGAGAGATAATCGTGCATCATTGGAGCAACTGTCGACGGTATCCTCTTCAGATGCGGGGGAAAAACAAACCCTCAAAGCAAATTTCAGGAAACTCCTTCCTCAGTTGAGAAATCCTAACCGCTCCTTTCCCCGAAGGCTCCGTCAATATCTGCTCTGTTGACGGCGAGGCTGCAATTTCTGTTCGGCGGTGAGCATCAGACCTCGGTGGTTGGGAAGACGGCTTGGGCCGTGAAGTTTCTGGAGGCCTCGAGACATGAACTGGAGGCGGTGCATGAGTTCTAGGAGGTGGCGTGCGAATCGAGACCGCCGCCTATAATCTTTTTCTCTATCAGAGCGCTCATGACTCGAGCGCCCATAGTCATAATCTCTGTCTCCTTCCCTCCTATAAGGTTCATAATATGAAGAAGACTGGCGTTTCTTACAGAGACCGCCAAGCATCGAACCTCTGCCAGACATGATATCTGCGAAACAAAAAACATAGAGAAAAATTAATAATCTCTCACAGTGAACGTATTACACTTAGAAATCGTGTAGTGCCGTGAAGTGTGAATATGGGTGTAACCCCCCGACCAACCAGATGTGTCAACCACACTAGTGGGCAGAGACTCACTCAGAACTAAAGCTTTTGAAAATTCTTCCAATCCGGCATCATGCTGCAAGGACACATCATTCGGAATTGGAATATCGGCGATACCTTCATAAAGATTTTCAGTTCTTGAAGGAGATGTCTCCGAAATTCTAACTCCGGGAGCGGATCGAGCCGTGACAACCGATTTCCATCTACCCTTTTTAAGTGGCTTAACGATGGCTGCCTTGCCTTTTCTTTGTTCTTCGGTATCTTGAGCTACATCTGTAGATTCACCCAATGGCTCGTCATCTGTATGAGTTCCCTCCGAGTCAGCCTCCTCAATTATGACAACCTTAGGTTTTCTTCGTTTGACTCGTTCTTTCGAGACGGTTCTTAAGACACCGCCAAGCATTATGCTTTGCCTCCGCTCAATCAAACCAAGGATTCTGAGATTACTATCTGTCAGTAGAACCTCAATATTCCTCTCTTCGCTTGGGATTTCTTGAAATACCCGAACTATCTCTTTGAAACGCTCACCTTCAGGTCGCTGAATTACGGCTGAAAAAAGAAAAAGGAAGTGAGTTCGACTTGAAATACATCAGTTCCATCGACTACCCGAAAAGATAGCAATACTTACGTCTAAATAGCCATCGTCGAGCGAACCCTGGGGGGCATCTGACATGAAACCATTCCGTCCTGAAGTAGCTTAATCTTGTCCAAGCCCCCGTGATCACTTGGCAATTACTTACAGCCTCCAAGAATGTGAAAGATGGACTATCGGCCCGACTCTTGAAGTCAAACAAGTATCTGATCTCGATCGGAAGTGGCGGTCGATGGAGATATTCCATAAATGCAATGAACAAGCTATTGAGTGACGCTTATCCGTTCGGGTGTAGTTGAGAGGGGGCGATCCTCAAAAACGATAATACTTCTCTTATATACTGGTTAAACGGAGGGAGTTTCCCAGCTGCGCACACGTGGCGATTGAATGCGGTATATCCCTTCGGGGGATTGTGCGATCTATCATTTGGCCTCGGCAGTAGCACGTCATCCAGTGACAAACCATGCCTAAAGCATATTCTTCCTAGCATGTCTTTGGAATGTTAGACGGAACAGAATCTGATGGGTTACTAATGAAGGATGCGTCAGGTAACTCGTCCGGAGCTGGACCAATAACTTCAATCTCAATCTTCGGTACTTCAAGCACGGGAGGGACTGAACTCTGAGTTTCTTGCGGTTGCGAACTTGAAGTTCCATAACTAGCTAACTCGCGAGAAGTCATCATTAGATGCTAAAAAGCCCGTGCATTCCCCGGTGTAAAGTGCATGTGTCGTGCAGTGCATTACTTGAACAAATTCTATGGAATAAACTATAATGTATGAACGACAAAACTCTGAAAATCAAACCGAAAATGACCGTCATCGCTGACCGTCACAACCGTCCCATCCACTTGCAAACAATCGACCCAAGTTGAAGTTCGTTACATTTTTGTTAAGTTACAGTTCCATCGGCGAGCTTCGAAAGGTAATCCAATATGCAGTTCTATGGTCAAGTTCAATCATGCAAAGCAGAAGCTCGTCGGAGTCAAGTATTTTTATGTGCAAAAAATTCTCTAAGTTCATTTAATCTCAACTTGGAATCGGTCGCTGCAGTTCAAATTCATATCGAATCGAAGAAATATCATCAACCATGTTCGAATCGATATGCTTCGTATCGACTACTTTCGAATCGATACACTTCGTATCGATCGCATTCGACTCGATACGTTTCGTATGGATCAGTTCGAAACGATGAGGTTCGTAACGACCCAGTTCGAAACGATGAGTTTCTGACGCAGTGGTTATTTAACAAAATGATATAGATCGATGAAAGTAGCAAACGGTGGATTGAAGATACTGAAATGCCCAAATTCGTTGATCACAAAGATACCAAATTCTAGCTATCCTCGTCACGTTGATCGCGCACGATACCGTGAAAGAAGATCTTCAATTCTTCAAGCGTTGATCAAGCGCACTTGATTCTGCGAATCGACTTCAACAATCGTTGATTCGAGCGCACTCGAATAACCGAAAGTGGAGATAGGAGATTACACTCAACTACCAATTTAGGATGAAAGCACACAGCAATCAAACAAGAATTTTATTCAAAAATCAACAACCTTGAAATGTACAACACACTCCCTATTTATAGCATTTCACAACCCTGACCTTAAGTCGTTGCCGACTTAACACCCTCCGACTCACGACTCACTTAATTCGTGCGCGACTTAATAACAGCGAATCAAATACACAACAAAGGTTTACAACACTTAGGTCGTATACAACCTACGACTCATGACTCAAAAGAAACGACTCAAAGAAAAATACAAACATAACGTCACACTGTACAACATAAACGACTCATCTCTTCAGCGACTCAACGAATACGACATATTACTTCACTTGCGACTTACACTAGGTCGTTGCCGACCTAACAGACCATACATTTCCAAAACAGGATGCGACTTAAACATAACCGACTTAAGAACATAGCGAATTAAAGACAACAACGACTTAACTTCGACTGACTTAGCAAGTTGAATCGTTCTCCATTAAGTCACGAAATCCCACTAGGTCGTAGCCCTTTTTCTCTTGCTTTGTTAAGTCGTAGCCGAACTAAATCATCCTCAGTATCCTTATGTCGTAGCCGACTTAAGTCTTTAGGTCGCAGATGACTCAAAGCGGCTTCATTGACTCGCGAATGACTTAAGCCTTCCTCCTTAAGTCGTGTACGACTTATCCCCTGAGCTGCATCATCCTCCCCAGGTTGAGAAAAATTTGTCCTCGAATTTGTAAATTCTCCAACATTAGATTGTTCATCTCCATAATATGGTAAAAGGTACTCAACATTGAACACGTCAGAAGTGTACACATCCTCCGGCAGCTTCAACTTATAAGCATTTTCATTAATTTTCTTTAGAATTTTAACTGGACCAATTTTCCTAGCTTTCAACTTGTTATAAGCGCCCACTGGAAAACGATCCTTGGTTAACACAGCATAAACCAAATCACCTTCGTTAAATTCAACACTTCGTCACTTCAAATCTGCAGTTCGCTTATACTTCTCATTTGCTTTCTCCAATCGCTCCTGAACGATTTTATGACATTCAGTCAACTCATTAACAAAGTCTACAGCTCTTTTAATCGTCCCCTTCGTTTGTGGTACTACCGTTAAGTCCAAGGGTCCTCTTGGTAAATTTGAATATACAATCTGAAATGGACTGTAACCTGTGCTTCTATTAACCGCATGATTATGTGCAAACTCTGCTTGGCATAACTTCATGTCCCAACTTCTCAGATTATCTTTCACAAGACATCGTAACAAATTTCCCAATGATCTATTAACAACTTCTATCTGTCCATCTGTTTGCGGATGATAAGCGCTGCTAAATTTTAGCTTCGTTCCAACCATCTCCCATAAACTTACCCAAAAGTGACTCAGAAAACGAGTATCCTTATCCGACACAATAGATTCTGGCAATCCATGAAGTCGATAGATCTCTTTGAAAAATAACTGAGCAACATGAACAGCATCCGCCGTCTTCTTACAAGCGACAAAATGTACCATCTTCGAGAAACGATCCACCACAACATATATCAAGTCATTTCCCCTTTGCGTTCTCGGCAAACCCAATACGAAATCCATACTAACGTCCACCCAAGGTTTTTTAGGTACAGGTAAAGGCATATACAAACCCGCATTTGTAGCTGTCCCTTTCGAAACTTGACAAACATGACATCTCTGAACAAACCTTTCAACTTCCTTCCTCATCGATGGCCAATAGTAGGATTGAGAGATTAACTGTAATGTTCGGTCTCTACCCACATGTCCTTCCTCATGAAGCTCCTTTACTATCTTCATTCGCAAGCTACAATCCGGCACACACAATTGATTCCCCTTAAATAAGGAACCATCAATCAACACAAATTCATCAGAACTTCCCTCCTTGACTTTCTCAACAAATTTCATAAAGTAAGGATCTTCTTCAAGCAACTCTGGCAATAGTTCAAAACCTGTCACCTCAACTTTCATTGCTGTCAATAAATGACTCCTCCTACTCAAAGCATCAGCTACACGATTCGTTACCCCAGATTTGTGTTTAACAACAAAAGTAAACTGCTGCAAATAGGCAATCCACGATGCATGTCTCACTGAAATCTTAACCTGCCCTTGCAAATGCTTCAACGCTTCATGATCCGTATAGAGTACGAACTCCTTCTGAAATAGATAATGTCTCTAGTGCTTCACAGCTTGAACAATTGCATAAAATTCAACATCATAAGTGCTATATCTCAACTTAGCTCCAGATAACTTCTCACTGAAATAAGCAACTGGTCTTCCTTTCTGGCTCAAAACTCCACCAACCCCAACCTTCGATGCATCGGTATGTAATTCAAACAACAACTGAAAATCCGGTAAAACTAGAATTGGTGCTGTCGTCAATAGTGTCTTGATTTTCTCAAAAGCCACCCCTGCTTCCTCTGACCACTCGAACTTCTTTCCCTTCATGCAATCGGTTATAGGTGCCATCACACTACTAAAATATGGAATGAATCTTCGATAGAAAGATACCAATCCATGAAAACTCCTCACTTCAGTAATCGTCTTGGGCTGTGGCCAACTCCTGACAGCTTCTACTTTACTTTCATCCACTTGAATTCCTTCCTTCGATAGAACATATCCCAGAAACAAAACACTGTCCGTCATAAACACACACTTCTTTGCTGCTGCATAGAATTTCTCCTGTCGTCGAATCAACAGTACTTCACGCAAATGCTGGACATGCTTTTCCATACTCCCACTGTAGATTAAAATATCATCGAAGTAAACTACCACAAATTTCCCAATGTATGGTCTGAAAATCTGGTTCATCACTCTCATAAAAGTACTCGGTGCATTCGATAAACCAAACGGCATAACCAACCATTCGTATAAATCTTCCCTGGTTTTGAAAGCAGTCTTCCATTCATCGCCTGGTCTAATACAAATTTGACGGTATCCACTCTTCAAGTCAATCTTTGAAAACACAACAGCTCCACTCAACTGATCTATCAAATCATCAAACCTTGGCATAGGAAACCTGTATCTCACAGTGATCTTGTTTAGAGCTCGACTATCCGTACACATTCTCCACAAACCATCCTTCTTTGGCACCAATAAAGCTGGCACTGCACAAGGACTCAAGCTCTCCTGAACACGCCCTTGTTCTAACAACTCCTCCACCTGCCTTCTCAGTTCCTCATGCTCCTTAGGACTCATCCTATAATGTGGCCTGTGTGGTAATACTGCCCCTGGCACAAGATCTATCTGATGTTGAATATCCCGCAACGGTGGTAACTCCGTTGGCAACTCTTCAGGAAACACATCACTGAATTCTTCCAATACCGGTTTTACTTCCTCTGGAACTTCTACAGATTCAGTGGTTTCATGTCCAATCAACAAAAATACCTCTGGACTCTCTTCTACTTCTTCAATAAATTCCTTCAAAGTCAATAAAGTCTTAAGCTCCTCAATCTCTTCTGACTTGCTCTCTTCTTGTTGTCTTTTCTTTGGAACCAAAATGATTTTAACACCTTCAAACATAAAACTGTAGCTATTGGTCCGACCGTCATGTTGCACTGCTCGATCATACTGCCACGGTCTTCCAAAAAGTAAGTGACAAACATCCATCTCAACCACATCACACCAGATCTCGTCTTTATATTTCTTCCCAATAGAAAATGGAACTCGAACTCGCCTGTCCACCTTCACTGCTCCTCCTTTTCTCAACCACGCTAACTTGTAAGGATTTGGATGCTTCTCCGTTTTCAGCTTCAACTTTCTCACGGCTTCAGTAGAAAGAATATTGTCACAACTTCCTTCATCAATCACAAACTTACAAACCTTTCCCAGAATAGTGCATGTTGACTGAAAGATATTACTCCTCAACCAACTAGCTTCTTCTTCTTGCTTCGGTATTAAACAAGACCTCCTCATCATTATATTACATCCTTCATCTTATGACGCAACATCCTGTTCATCCTCCTCTACTGGACTAGAATAACCTTCATCAACATCCTCACCTTCAACTTCAACAATCATAGTTCGCTTCTTCGGCTTCGGACATTCATTACTTTTGTGACCCACTTCCTGGCAATTGTAACATTTGAAACCGTTGTTGACCTTTGCCTTCGCAACTTCATTCACAACTGGTTTTGTAACAGCTTTGGAAACATTGGAACTCGCACTAGCACCCTTCACTTGATTGTTGGAATTAGTAAACACACCACCTCCACGCCTTCCCTGCTTCTCCCAAGCCAACGCTTTCTGATGTGCTTCTGCTACAGATCTTGGATCAAACATATTCACCATATCCTAGATCTGTATCCTCAACCCTCCAACAAATCTAGCAGTCAGCTATTCTTCCGTCTCCATAATATCATTTCGAGCAATCAGTTGATAAAATTCATCAGCATAATCATTAACAGTCTTCGTCCCTTGCCTCAGATTCTGCAATCTCTTATACATGAGTGATTGATAATTATAAGGTAAAAATGTAGCTCTCATCAACTTCTTCATCTTCTCCCATGATTCAATCTTTGACTTTCCCATTCTCTCCCGTGTAAGTTTAGTTTGCTGCCACCATGCTAAAGCTCTACCCCTCAATCTAGTGGCAACCAACTTCACTCGACAATTCTCCGGAACCTCTTTGAAATCAAAGATCTCTTCAACATTAGACAACCAATCAAGAAATTCTTCTGCTACCATTCCACCCTTGAATTCGGGAATTTCCATCTTCATACCCGATTCCCATCGACGATCATCATCTATATCTCGATATGAATTTTGAATTTGGTCTCGATCTCGATAATGAATGCTAGCTCTATCACCCTCTTCATCATAATCAAATGTATGTCTATATCGATCTCGACCATCAACATCCCTTCGATCACGCATGTCTCTTCTACTATGTCTCTCTTCATCTCTATATGGCTCATTTTCAAACTCTCGTGGAGTTCTCCTCTCTTCATGTCCATAGTCATGGTGATCTCTCCTTGATGAAATTGATGTTTGCCTTCTCTCTCTACAAGATTGCGGTGATACCCTCCTCGCTTCCGTAACCGATGGCGAAACTCTGTTTCCTCCATGGTTCGAGATTGGTGATCTCCTCCTTTGATTTTGATTCAAATCATTCATCAATTTCTCTAACTTTCCAATGCCTTCATCAAATTTCTCATTAATTCGTTGTTCCATTTGCTCGGCTTCTTCCCTTCTATACAACGCTTCAACATTTTGATAACGATTAGCTCTCCTTGGTGGCATGGTTGATCTTCACAACACTTCAAAACTTCACAAATCTTCAACTCAAACTTGAACAACAAGTCACTGCCTCCCACTAGCTCGGCAACAAATCCCAAATGATCTAACTTTACCTCGGCCTTGCGACTTACTCCTTGGATCGGCTCGGCCTGAATTTCAATTCAAACTTTGGCACGCAAAAATCTCACGGCCAAATCAAACACTTTCCCTCTTTTGATCCAAAATGATATGGATCGAGAACTTCCAACTTGTTGCAACTTCAAGATGAACACGATGAACTCCAAACTTCAAACTCCTTGGCTCCAAGACTCGTCTTAGCTATGATTGGCTAAGTCAAGCTCTGATACCAAAACTGACGCAGCGGATATTTAACAAAACGATATAGATCGATGAAAGTAGCAAACGGTGGATTGAAGATACTGAAATGCCCAAATTCGTTGATCACAAAGATACCGAATTCTAGCTATCCTCGTCACGTTGATCGCGCACGATACCGTGAAAGAAGATCTTCAATTCTTCAAGCGTTGATCAAGCGCACTTGATTCCGCGAATCGGCTTCAACAATCGTTGATTCGACCGCACTCGAATAACCGAAAGTGGAGATAGGAGATTACACTCAACTACCAATTTAGGATGAAAGCACACAGCAATCAAACAAGAATTTTATTCAAAAATCAACAACCTTGAAATGTACAACACACTCCCTATTTATAGCATTTCACAACCCTGACCTTAAGTCGTTGCCGACTTAACACCCTCCGACTCACGACTCACTTAAGTCATGCGCGACTTAACAACAGCGAATCAAATACACAACACAGGTTTACAACACTTAGGTCATATACAACCTACGACTCATGACTCAAAAGCAACGACTCAAAGAAAAATACAAACTTAACGTCACACTGTACAACATAAACGACTCATCTCTTCAGCGACTCAACGAATACGACATATTACTTCACTTGCGACTTACACTAGGTCGTTACCGACCTAACAGACCATACATTTCCAAAACAGGATGCGACTTAAACATAACCGACTTAAGAACATAGCGACTTAAAGACAACAACGACTTAACTTCAACCTAGCAAGTTGACTCGTTCTCCATTAAGTCGCGAAATCCCACTAGGTCGTAGCCCTTTTTCTCTTGCTTTGTTAAGTCGTAGCCGACCTAAATCATCCTCAGTATCCTTATGTCGTAGCCGACTTAAGTCTTTAGGTCGCAGATGACTCAAAGCGGCTTCATTGACTCGCGAACGACTTAAGCCTTCCTCCTTAAGTCGTGTACGACTTATCCCCTGAGCTGCATCAGTTTTGTATCGATCAAAGGCACACCATCTCGTATCGATCCGAGAACACAAGCTTCGCATCGATTGCCGATCTCATATCCATATCGATACGAAATCGCATGCTTTCCTTCGATTCCGATTCGAAAGTGCCACAACTCCTTCTTCTCCCAAAACAGGGCCTCGACTCCATGGCAATGCATCCATCCCCAACCTTGCTCTCACTCACCCAGATCTGCAATTCACCAAAACCTATCACAACAGCAAGAGGGATGGATTGGAACTTCGAGTTTCATCGTTCTAAACATGATACTACCCATTAAATCACCTGATTTTAATGTTTGACTCTGAAAGACAGAAGGATTGAGTCGGTTCGAAGGCTAACAGTTCTTCCTCTCTATCGGTTCGAAAGTGAAAAGCAGCAGTAAAAAGTAAAAAGGTGAAAAGTGACAAAGCCCTTGCTATTTATATGGAAGCTAGAAAGTGACCGGGTCGTTTCGCATCCCAGTCATCTCGACCGGTCGCAACAGGTCAAACCACAGATCGGTTCGAAAGCTCAACACGAGTCCATGCGCTTGAAGCTTCATCGATATGAAACACACAGCAGAGCATTGAGTCACATCGATGCTAAGCGAATAGTGGACACATCGACTCGAAGCCCTTGTTCACATCAAAAAATTCAACACTCCATCCACAACCAACCGATACGAACCGCAATTTCGTATCCATCAAAACTGATCGATACGAACAGCAATTTCGTATCCATTCTTTCTCATCGGTACGAATGGGTGATTCGTACTCATCCAAGCCATCGATACGAATGTCAATTTTGTACCTGTCATAGCGTAAGCGTACTTCATCAATACGATTGCTGATCTCGTATCCATCAATGCTCATACCCATCGATTCGAAATTTTACATTCGCGCAACACAAAGTCGATTCCTTCAACCTTTTATATCGGTTCAGGAGAGGATCGATACGAAGGGACTTTTCAAAACAACCATCAAGCGTTGTCTCAACTCAAATCTCAAAATCTGTTCAGGAGAGAATCGATACGAAATTCAATAGCAAGCAAAACTGACAATGACTCGTGGACGCACGACGTTAACGAGGGTTAACTAACATATATGCATATATGTCGGACTAATATTCGATTCTAAACATTTACAGGGATCGAATACTCATCTTGTTACGATTACAACAACCAACGGCTAAACACTATTGTACAGTAATCAATCACATCAACGCAACGTTACAGCAATACAGGGTACGAACCTCAACAAAAGAAAGCAATGATTGTTCAGAGAGAAATTGCAGCTCTTCAAAGCACGTCATGTTTCCACAAGACGTACTTTGGGGGGCAAATGTTATCCCGCTTTTTGGCAAAGCCGTGATACAAAAGATCGATCGAAACCAAAGGACAATTCGTCTCAGAGATTGGTCATACTTCGTTTCACCATGGATGTCGCAGAATTTTGTCCGAGTCCAGATTGAGCTACAATTGATAGGACATGACATGAAAGATCATAGAAGTCAGCATCTCAAATTTCAAATCAATCCGAGTTCATACACTCAAGTTATGATCGATTCAATTTGAAGGGAAAAGCACTGGTTTCGAATCCATCTTTGTAGGTGTCTTCGAATCTATCGCCGAACTCTAGATCGAATAGGTCACCTTCGAATCCATCAAAGTATTCCAGTTCGTATCGATCATAAGCGGCTATGTTCGAATCCATCGAGTTCGTATCGATGGACTTCGTACGCTTCAGCGGGTGAAGCATTTCGTATCCATCAACCAGTGCCTGCTTCGCATCCATCAAATCGTCATATTTCATATCCATAGAAGGGTTCAAGTTCGCGTTAATTTACTTCGTATCCATGGAGAAGTTACAAAGCTCGTATCCATCAGAGAAAGGCTAGTTCATATCCATCAAGCATTGGTTGTTCGACTCCATCAGTGAAGCCTTGTTCGAACCCATCAGTGAAGCTTCGTTCGAATCCACCAAGTCAACTAGCCATGGTGACGTGTCATTCATCGATGCGAACGCGCCGAGATGTATGGAGTCGAAGCGGTCAACTCGGAGCGAAATCCGAATCGAGGCGAAGTGTGCGCTCCACGTCAACACGAAGGCGCGTGCCACCATCGGTTCGAAGCGATCGATGCGAATGCATCGATTCGAACCAAACAGCTGCACGAAGAACATCATCTCGAATCCACAATAACTCGAGATCTACTGATCCAAGTGCCATGAAATTTTCACAGAGGCTTGCATACATGTTGAAGAATGTCCACACCAAATGTCACTTCGATTGGATGATTTTCTGATTGATTCGAATGGACTTCGAATCGATGCCGAAGTGGGCCCAAATTTCCTGAGGCCGGGCGCGTGGGTCCCCTCACGTGCCAGAAGTGGTCTCCCGAATTTTCAGCAAGATATCAGCATCCTACGCCTATAAATAGAGCCCCAGAGCTAACAGAAAAGGGGTCTTTGGATTCTCAAGCGCCTAGACTCTGCCGGATTGAGATCTACATCATCCTACATCATATTCTTGCTGTTGATTTCGAATTTCAAGTTGTAACTCGCTGTTGATTGCTGTAACAACTTGTATTCATTAAAAGAGAATCAATAAAACTGCAAAAAACTTCACAGTGGACGTAGGCAACACGCCGAACCACTATAAATCGCTTGTCTACGCATTTACTTTACTGTTGATTGGAGTTTTTGTTAGATAATACTTGTTTTGAATTTACATTCTTCATTATTATCTCTTCAACGATTCCCGAAGAGTGTTGTGACCAATTTTGATGCAAACAATTATATTGTTATATTTACATGTGCATAGAGAATGTAAGTAAAAACATACAACAATAGGAAAGAGAAAAAAGAAACTAATGCGTGTCTTTGATAATGGGAGATCTATGAACCAAACAATTTAGATAGTGGAAACAAAAATTTCCACGTTGTTCAATAAGATTTCCATCCTTGTCAAAGCACACTTCGCCAATGCAAACGACTTTGTCGTCATCTTCAGCGTGCCCTTCTTCCATGGGGGCTTCTTCTTCTTCTTCCACGCTGTCCTCTTGCACTTGATCTCCTGAAGAGTCTTCATCAATCAAGATCGGATTAGCATGATTGTCCATTAGAAACTTTTGCAAATTTCTAAGGATTTTGCTTGCCGTTTTTGTTCTTTTGCCATTCTAAGTTGCACCACTTGAATTTCGGTCATTAGTTGTATTGCATCCTTCAAAGAGTCCTCCATTTTCGTCACTCGTGCAAACATAGTACATTGAAATGGACCAGATGTAGGAGAATGGAACGAAAAGGTTGAATTTTTGTTTGATTTGGAAGAGGAGGTCATAGTTTAATTTATTTTAGAAGTTAGAACAGAGAGATAACAGAGAGAGAATAGAGAGAATGATCAAAATATCGAAATAGAAAGAATATATAACCACTTATTGAATTTTGGTGCGAAAAATTTCAAAAATTAAAAATCGTTATATGTCGACATGGGTATAGAGGGGATGTCGACATGGTGTTTGATATTTTTACTATTTGATTTATTTTGATTTAATTTTAAATTATACTTTGTTATTTATATTTTATATTTCAGTTATTGAACAAATACCAAATTCTCTTCTTAATTTAGTAAATATAGATTCATTTAAGGGTTTTGTTAATATATCGGCAATTTGATTCTCAGAATTGATATAATCGAGAGTAATTACTTTCTAACTTGTATTATCTTTGAGAAAATGATGTCTGATATCAATATGTTTAGTTCAAGCATGATGAATAGTATTTTTGGATAAGTTTATTGCACTAGTATTGTCACAATAAATTGGTGATTTTGAGATATTGAAATCATATTCTTTTAAAATTTGTTGCATATATATTACTTGAGAATAAGCCAAAGCAGCAGAAATATACTCTGCTTCAGTTGTTGATAAAGAAAGTGTGTTTTTCTTTTTACTAAACTAGAAAATCAGAGAATGCCCCAAAAAGTGACAAGTTCCACTTGTACTTTTTCAGCCTGATTTATAACCAGCATAATCAGCATCACAGCAAGATATCAAGTCAAAAGAATCATTTTTAAGGTAAAATAACCCATAATCAGAGGTGTGTTTAACATATCTTATGATACGTTTTACGGCTTTTAAGTGGGTCTCTTTAGGTTGGGATTGATATCTTACACAGAGACAAACACTACGCATGATATCAGGACTATTAGCAGTGATACAGAGTAGTGATCCAATCATTCCTCTATATAGTTTTTGATCTACATCTTTCGAGAGATCTTCTTTACTAAGGTACTCATTGGTTTCCATGGGAGTGGGTTTTCCACTTGCAGTAGTCAAACCAAATTTACTAACTAGGTCTTTAGCACATTTTTCTTGATTAATAAAGATACCATTATCTAATTGTTTTATTTGTAATCCTAGAAAGAAGTTTAATTCACCCATATGACTCATCTCAAACTCTTTTGTTATTATTTCAAAAAATTCTTTATTCATTTCAAAATTAGTTGATCCAAAAATGATATCATCTACGTAGACTTATACTAGTTGAATATCATTTTTATTTCTTTTAATAAAAAGAGTATAATCTACTTTACCAATTTCAAAATTTGATTGTAATAAGTAAGATCTTAGTCTATCATACCAGGCTCTAGGAGCTTGTTTTAGACCATATAGAGCTTTCTTAAGTTTGTAAACAATTTGGTAATTTTACATTTTCAAAAAGTGGTGGTTGTTCAACATATACTTACTCTTTTACAAATCCATTTAAAAAGGCACTTTTAACATCCATTTGAAATAATTTAAAATTATTATGATTTACGAAAGCAAGTAGAATCCTAATGGCTTCTAATCTTGCTACGGGAGCAAAGGTTTCATCAAAATCTATTGCTTCTTCTTGACAATAACCTTGAGCGACTAACCGGGCTTTATTTCTAACAACCTCTCCTTGTTCATTCATTTTATTTTTATAAACCCATTTAGTTCCAATTATTGTTTTATTTTCAGGTCTAGGAACAAGTTTCCAAACATCATTTCTAGTGAATTGATTCAGTTCTTCTTGCATAGCCAAAATCATGAATCATCAGTTGATGCTTCTTTTGGATTTTTGGGTTCAATAGTCGATATAAAGGCTACATTGCTCATTTTACTTAGTTGATTTCTAGTTTTAACAATAGATTGCATATCTCCTAGTATATTTTCTATAGGATGATCTTTTAAAAGTTTATTCCTTTTATTAAGATGATTAATTTCATTATTAGTTTCTGTTAACTCTTGATTTTGAGTGATTAAATCCTCTTCATCATTTGTATCCTCAAAATTTTTGAGATTTTTATCGAATGAAACATGCATTGTTTCTTCGATGGTGTTAGTTCTTAAATTAAACACTCTGTCCACTTTACTTCTATTAGAATATCCGATAAAGATACCTTTATCGGATTTAGGATCAAATTTATCTAAGTTATCTTTCGTATTTAAAATAAAACATTTACTTCCAAAAATTCTAAAATAAGATACCTTAGGTTTCTTTGAGTGAAGAAGTTCATAAGATGTCTTATTAGTTAAAGGTCTAATTAAAATTCTATTTAAAATATACCAGGCGATAGCAACTGCTTTTGTCCAAAAATACTTTCGTAATTTACTATCTGAAAGCATAGTTCTCGCACACTCTTGAATCGTCCTATTTTTACGTTCTACTGCTCCGTTTTGTTATGGAGTTCTTGGAAATGAAAAATTGTGAGTTATTCCCTTTTTATTGCAGAATTCCTCAAACTTTTCATTTTCAAATTCACCACTGTGATCACTACGGATGGTTATAATTTTTAGAGAAAGCTGATATTGAATTCTTTTTGTAAAGTTGTAACATCCCGGAATTTTTAACACGGGATTTGTGAACGTTTAACTCATTTGAAATGTTTAAGATGGTTTTAAGATTTATTTTTAACTAAAAGGATTGGTTTAAATCATAATAACAAGTTAAAATTGCTAAGGTGGAGATTTAATTTGAAATTGAGATAAAAAGGTAAATCTGGATGTAAATAGTGATAAAAATGGTTTTAAAAATTTATTTTGAGTTATTTGAGTGTAAATAGCATGGTGGGAATTTTAGAAGAATTTTAAAGTTGATAAATTAATATTTGGGATTTTATATTAATTTAAAAATGAATTTAATATTATTAAAATGCAATTAATCAGATTTTGGGCCTGGAATGAGCCAGAATAATTTGTAATGTGGATACATATTTCATATGATTTATTGTTAAGCTAATAAAATTTTAAAAGTGAAATTTTAAGCGTTTTCGATTATTGTAGAAAATCGCCCGATTTAATAGACGAGTTAAAATAGCCTTCCGGGCACAGTTTCGAAATTCGACGAAACTAGTTTCATTGGATCCGTAATAGTTAGTTATTATTGGATTTCAATTTTTGTAGCAATCGGAGTTGTCGTTTGACCGTGGCAGCTCGAAACGCATCGAAATCGTTTTAATCGGTTTAAATTAAAATTGATCGTTTAATCTCGTAACTCGCGCATACGATCAAATTAGCTTACGAAACCTGTTCCATTGGGTCCGAAACGCGGAAAAACCTTAGGAACGCCTGTCGGAACGCGTACTTTGGAGTTCGTTTGCATATAAGGTTAAATTGAGAATTTATTTTAATAAAATTATATTAAATTATATATATATATTATAATAACTAAACCCTAGTTTATTCATTTACAGCCGCCGCTCTCTTTTAATAACGGCCGAAAATCAATCTCACTTCCCCCTCGTTTTCTCTCCATCCGCTCGCTTTTAGCAAAAGGTTTCAACTGGAAAAGTGGAGAGGCCATTGGGTTCTTCGAGTTGTGCGGTGGAGATCATGATTGGAAGGGTGTGGAGACCTGGGTGGGACCACGTACGCCGGCCGTTCGTGCTCAGGTTTAAGGCACTGGGGAGAGACGAGCTTGGCCGTGATCTGGGCGATGGTGGAGTTGGCGATGGGCGTCGCAACGGTAGTCTCCGATCGAGATGAAATTGTCAATGGTGGTCGCGGTTCGAAGCCCTAGTTTTGCGTGAGTGTGTTCTTTCGACCTGTAGTTCGCGTACGAGAAGAAGAATAGGAGCGCCGAGATTGAAAACGTGTTTGCACGGCCTTGATATTTTTGGGTAAATAAAAGAAATTTGTTTTAAATCCCATTTAAACTTTAAAAATTCGTAACTTGCTCATACGTTATCAGATTTTGACGATTTTGGTAGTGCCAGAATCGCAGTGCCGTACTCTACGTTGCAGCGCAAGTTTGGAGACGATCAGAGCAAGTAGAAAATTTGAGTTAAATTGAACGTCGTTCGGTTTAATTTAAATTTTGAACGCTCGCCAAAACTCAAGGTGAGTTTAACTCACTCACATCTGGATGCTAGCTATTTTAAATAGTCAATATTTAAATATCTACGTGATTGGTTGATTATAATTGTTATTATCAGTCTGGAATGATATTTATTTATGTGATGTGCTAATATTTGTGGATGCACGGAAAACAGGTTGGAAGGATCCAACTGGATTCCTCACAATATTGGAATTGTTGTTATGACCGATGATGTATTCCATTTATATATCCTGTGATAGCTAAATTTGGAATTCAGTTGTTGTGATATGAATTGATAAATTTAAACCTGAAATTGATAAGCATAAATAAAATAAAGTGTGATTTAAAAGAAATAGCAGAAATTGTTAAATAAAAGATCTAAAGGAATAAAATTTGGAATCTAGTTGAATGAAGAATGGAAATTGGTAAATTTTGGAATTTATAAATGAAATGGAAAACTTATCAGTTGATAAAAGTGAAAACATGGATTTGTGAGGATAAATTCCGTAAGGGATTATAAATTGTTAAAAATAACGATGGTTATTTGATGATGTATTCCTGGAAATTAAAATATATTTAAAAGAGGCTTTCCAAATATAAATTAATAGATTTTAAATGTAAATAAAATAATTACACGTAAATTTGAATCGGAATAAATTGGTGGGATTTATAAGAAGGATTGTATGGGTTGTTGAATAGAAGTGTATTTCCCTGGGAAATCAAGTTCGTGTTTTAAGGCAGATTTTAGAAAAATTAAAGTTTAAACTTGTTTCAAAAGTGTTTTGAGAAATTATTATTTAAATTAGCTATAATAGTAATTATTTTTATATAGGGATTTATCTAAAAGATGTTTGATTTAAGTTATTTGGAACCTTGTAGCAATACTTTTAAAACTCTGTCTTTAAAATTTCATTTAACTAAACCCTATTTTAAACTAGTTAATACCTTATCAAGTGGTTTTACTTAAAATATTTTGAAATTATTTTTAGAGTAAATAACTAGTAGAAACTATAATATTTCAAAGTATATCTAAGAATAAAGTATTTTAAATTGTTTTAAATCTAAATCTTTTGAACTTGGTTATTTCCAATGGAAATAAATGGTAAAGGATTTACCTTGCAAAGGAAGAACTTTGGGAAATTGTTTCCAAATGAGTTGGGAAAATTTGAAAATATATCTTTTAAAGATATTTGAGGAAAATAAATAATGTGGGAATTATTTATTGTGTGATGGATGTTTGTGAATATAAATTGATAGTTAAATCACCGACTATCAATATTTGACAAATGCGTTGATCGTTTCGAAGAGACCGGGATCGAGATTTATTTCTCGAAAACCACTTCGATCCGGTTTGTACGTTTCATGCGAAAAACGTGTTCGGGGTCGAAGATGGAGCAGTGAAGTGCAAGGGCTAGTTGCTACTAATCCTGAGGATATTTCCAAAATGGATGTAGTAGGAGTAGTGCCTTCGGTTCCGTTCGAACCCAGGATGGACTTGTATGGATGAATGCTTGCGAAACATCGTCAGGTGGGCGATGGGCATTCTAAGTGAAAACGTTCTAAAGGTAACGCTTAGCCTCAAGCCTCATGAAATGGGAATGACTGAAAATCAGGGGATATGCAGCAAGGCTTCGTGGGTAGCCCCCACTGGAGAGTAAGGTCATCCCTGTCTAGATGTCCCTTTTTATTTCGGCTTAGTGGGATGTTGCTGATCCCAACCGTAGGGTGATCTTATTCGGAACTGTCCAGTAAGGGATGGGTCCGGCCTTGTGTTGCAGGGGTTCGGGAGTGGCCCTCGGTACGGTGATCTAGGCCCCGTAATGTGACAGGTGGTACCCCAGTGCCTAGTCATTGTTGGAAATCCATTCTCCCTACTTGCCTCTTACGAGTTTTGTTTGTATTACCCACTTTTGTGGCTAGTAGCTGGAATTTAATCATGTAACAATTTCGGCTATTTTATAAGTACTTGTAAATAGACCCTATTATAATATCAGAGGATTTATATAAAAAGTGTTTTAGCTATCGTAAGGTAAAAACCCGACATGTTTATTTGTGGCGTGGTCTTACGAGATGCTTTTGTTTTCAAAGGATTTTTGAAACTTTAATAATCAATTTGGGTGCATTATTATCAGCTGGTATTCCAGACTGACTCGGGTGTTATTTCATTATAATGCTCGGGTCAGACCGAGTATTATATGTACAGGACAGGATACTATGGAGCAGGAAAGGAGCTGGAGTCTGAGACGTATTATATATATATATATATATATATATATATATTCCGCTGCTATGATTGTATGGATTTGTCTGATTGATGATGTTGATGCATGAGATACTCTGATGATATAATGTATAAAACAGTTATAGAGTTCATTTTGTGTAAAGTTCTATATTTACTATTATATTTGATTCCGCTGCGACTGTGAGATTCTGATATTGGTTAGCTTCTTCTTCTTCTATCTCTTCTTCTTAAACCCAAATGGTTCGTATTTCTGTGCCAATTGAGTTAACAGAGGTAGAATAGCGTTGATTCAAAGGGTACGGATTTGCGGGTTGTCACACTTATTTGAAAATATATCTTTTAAAGATATTTGAGGCAAATAAATAATGTGGGAATTATTTATTGTGTGATGGATGTTTGTGAATATAAATTGATAGTTAAATCACCGACTATCAATATTGGACAAATGTGTTGATCTTTTCGAAGAGACCGGGATCGAGATTTATTTCTCGAAAACCACTTCGATACGATTTGTACGTTTCGTGCGAAAAACGTGTTCGGAGTCGAAGATGGAGCAGCGAAGTGCAAGGGCTAGTCGCTACTAATCCTGAGGATATTTCCAAAATGGTTGTAGTAGGAGTAGTGCCTTCGGTTCCGTTCGAACCCGGGACGAACTTGTATGGATGAATGCTTTCGAAACATCGTCAGGTGGGCGATGGGCATTCTAAGTGAAAACGTTCTAAAGGTAACGCTTAGCCTCAAGCCTCATCAAATGGGAATGACTGAAAGTCAGGGGATATGCAGCAAGGCTTCGTGGGTAGCCCCCACTGGAGAGTAAGGTCATCCCTGTCTAGATGTTCCTTTTTATTTCGGCTTAGTGGGCGGTTGCGGATCCCAACCGCAGGGAGATCTTATTCGGAACTGTCCAGTAAGGGATGGGTCAGGCCTTATGTTGCAGGGGATCGGGAGTGGTCCTCAGTATGGTGATCTAGGCCCCGTATTGTGACACGTGGTACCCCAGTGCCTAGTCATTGTTGGAAATCCATTCTCCCTACGTGCCTCTTACGAGTTTTGTTTGTATTACCCACTTTTGTGGCTAGTAGCTGGAATTTAATCATGTAACAATTTCGGCTATTTTATAAGTACTTACAAATAGACCCTATTATAATATCAGAGGATTTCTATAAAAAGTGTTTTAGCTATCGTAAGGTAAAAACCCGACATGTTTATTTGTGGCGTGGTCTTACGAGATGCTTTTATTTTCAAAGGATTTTTGAAACTTTAACAATCAATTTGGGTGCATTATTATCAGCTGGTATTCCAGACTGACTCGGGTGTTATTTCATTATAATGCTCGGGTCAGACCGAGTATTATATGTACAGGACAGGATACTATGGAGCAGGAGAGGATATGGAGTCCGAGACGTATTATCTATATATATATATATATATATATATATATATATATATATTCCGCTGCTATGATTGTATGGATTTGTCTGATTGTTGATGTTGATGCATGAGATACTCTGATGATATGATGTATAAAAAAGTTATAGAGTTCATTTTGTGTAAAGTTCTATATTTACTATTATATTTTATTCCGCTGCGACTGTGAGATTCTAATATTGTTTAGCTTCTTCTTCTTCTATCTCTTCTTCTTATACCCAAATGGTTCGTATTTCTGCGCCAATTGAGTTAACAGAGGTAGAATAGTGTTGATTCAAGGGGTACGGATTCGCGGGCTGACACACTGGGTATCAGAGCGAGGTTGGCGACAACCTAGGCTTTGGTGGGAAAATTACTCATTTAGCAGAGTCAATAGTACTCTACAGTGAGTTCAGTGTATTAATGATATGAGGGCGTACCTGTTAGTGAATATAAAATTGTTTTAATACTGTGTTGATTTATCGGTTGAGTGTTTATGAATTCTGGTCTGTGAGGGAAGTACAACCGTATCGATAGGGGTTCCTAAACTCTTAAACAAGATAAACCGACATAGTATTGTTTTTAAAGGTGGGTAAATGAAATAATTTTACCCAAAATTATATTTTGATATAAAGGAAATAATTTTCCGAAATTATATATATATTTGGATGTTTGGTTGCTAATATTAAAAGTCAAATAAGAATCTAAAGTTAATCTTAAATTTGGAATGGCTATAACCAAATAAATTCTGCAAGTATAAAATATACAAAAGAAGAATAACTAAATTTGAATTAAACCAGAATTTAAATCCCGGAAGTTTTGGAAAGGATTTTAAATGTATTGAAAACCAAGTTTGGAAATTTAAAATCTTGGTAATGTTTGGTAATATTTTTCCCAAATGTTTGAAGGCAATTATGGAATATTATTGTGAATAATATGTTTGAATGGAAACTGTTTTGAAATGAATTTGGGAAAGTAAGAAGCACTGAACTCACTTCAGTCGCTGGAAAATAATCCTGATGATGCTGGCCACATCATTAGAATTCATTTTCGAGTTTCTAAAGTGATGGATTGCTTCCCTAGTACTTAGTTATGGTATTGTCTGGATTTGTTGGGTATAACGGTTGTTTGGAAATTTTCAAAATGGGGAAATTTGTTTTGGTATAAACAAATTGTTTTGAAATCAGGGGATTTGATTTGATATACCAAACAGGTATGAATTGATTATTATTTCAAAATGGTTTTGGAATAAAACCGGGTAATTGAATTCTGGAAAATTATATTTAAATAATGTGTAAAATTAAATGAATTAACTATTGAATTTATTAAGTGAAGTTAATATTAATAAGAAGGAAGAAATGAAAATTTTAATCTTGGAATTAAAACTTAACTTGACTAATTGGAAATGAATAAAATATATTAAAGTGAATTGAAAATTTGAATTTAACTTGGGATAAGTTAAATAAATTGGGCTTAGACTTAAATTGATTTGGATTAAATTTAAATGTGAGTCGACTTGAAATTGTGGATCATTGTGTAATCGATTGTACCCATAAGCTATTAACTGTTATACTTATACTCTGGAATCGAGGATTTGAATTTTTGCAAAGGATTAAGGTGAAGGAAAATTTGTATCCTTTGGAATTCAGTGATACATATATGTATAATATATAATTTGAAATTGTGATTATAAGATGTAGATGGATTAAAAAGAGCAATATGAGCTTTAAAAATAAATAAGTGGGGAAACTTATGAATAGAAATGGAATTGTAATTCAAATGGGAAATAGTTAAATAGCATGGTGAATTCAAACCTAGTCTCAAATAAAATGTAAATTGAAATAAGGTAAAGTGAGATATAAAAGAAGTGAATGAACTTAAGTTAGTAAATATGTTTTGAACTTGTATATGGAGATTAAAATTGAGAATTTGAATTGGAAATAAGGTGGAATGTAAATTGCTTAGAATTGCATAAAGAAATTCATATTCTTAAGTTATTAAGTGTCATAATTTGAATTTGTGATTATAAAATGGAAATGGACTTAAGTAAGCAATCTAAACTCTTGAATAGAAGTGAAATTATAATTCATTAATGGAAAGAGTTAAATGGTGTGACAAATTCAAAACTTGACCGTAGATGAAATGTAAAGTGTAATGAAGAAAAGTGAGAATATAAAGGTGGATGTTCTCAAGTTGGCAAATAAGACTTGAACTTATGAATGGGGAAAATGAAATTTATTTTGATAATGAAATTGAGATTAAATTTCAAGTTGTGTAATAAATAATATTGAAAAAAAATTTAGATTCTATTTAAAGGAGTGAAAGGGAAAGGTAGAAAATTTAAATTTGCTAAATGAAATAATTGGAAAATGGTCATAGTATAAATGAATTCAGAGTGAATTGAGGAAGTGAGTTAAAACCTAATATGGATTTGGTTAGAGACTAAATTAAATTACAAGTTAATGGAATTTGTATTGAAATGAATAGAAATTTTGATGGTTTGGTCAAAATTTGGAAAATAAATAAAAATCCAGTCGTGGCATGAGATTTAAATTTGTGGTAATAAATGTTGAAAGTGTGAATGTATAATGAAATTAGCTTTGGAATCAAGTTGAATAAGTGAAATCCAATTAGGTGATTTTGCTTATAAATGAAGTAGATTCACCAAGGAAATGGAGATATATCAAATTGATAAGAAAATGTGATTGTGAACCAATTTGAAATTGAATTGCAGTAAATCGATGGAAGTAAAGCATATATTGAGAATATTGAAATGAAAGTTGAATTGGTCATGTTGAATAAGAATTGGATGTAGTAAACTTGAATGAACTATTCGAGTGGAATATAATGAAGTTTGAATTTGAAAAAGGAATGAAATGCTTCAAAATTGAAAATAAAAATTGATATAAGAAGATAATGAAAATATTGTGAAAGAACTTAAGCAACTTGAATGATTGTGAATGAGCTTTATTACGTAATCTTGAATGCAATCTGTTAGATAGTTAAACTGAATTACAAGTGAAAAGGGTATTAATTAATTATTGAGATAAAGTAAGGATGTGTGGGTTGTAAATAATCCAGAATGGAATAAAATTAATATAACTTTAAACTAGAATTAATTTTAAATGGTTATGAGCTTAAGTGGTGATTATTTTTGTTTGAATGACATGAAAATTGGCATAAGGATTGGTTGCTTTGTTGCATTCGGAATTGTGTTGGTTTAAAGAAGCAAATGGAATTGGTTTTGAATAAATTGGAATGGATTGAAATTGTATTGAGTGATTTTGCATATGAATGAAAATGAAACATCAAAAGAAATGCAAATGTTTCAAGTTTAAAATAAGATTTGATTGTGAATCAAATTGGGAATGTAAGTTAAAACAAAGAAATATAAGTAAGGCATATATTAATCATATTTAAATAGAAATAAATTGGTTGTAATTAATATAAATGGTATATAGTGAACTTGAATGTAAGTCATTCAAGTGAAATAAAATGAAGTTAGTTTGGATGAAAGTAGAATGGGCTAAAATCTTAATAAATGGATTTGTGTGTAAATGCAAGTGAGTTATAATAGAAAAGCAAATGTATCAAATCTAAATGAAAATTGCTTGGTGAATCAATTCAAAAATTTGGTCGAGTATGATTTGAAATTGCAGAGCTTGTTTGTAAACCCTTTATATGAAATAAAATGGAATTTGGCATTAGAAAGGGAACTTGTGCATGTTATAAAATATGATTTACTTGTGAAATCATGCAAAATGTTGATTGGATTATGAAATGGATATGTTTTGGCTTACATTTATATTGGAAATGTTGTTAAAATGCTCATATCTTGAAACTGATGAGTTTGTTGAGTAAGTACAGGTACGGGAGGCGTTCGAGAGAGTTGGAGCGCGTATATGCGTTATATTAGCCGCTCGCTATTAAAATTTGCTAAAAAGGTACGCCTACGCAAATATAATTGGGAAATGATATATATATATATATATATATATATATATATATATATATATATTGTGATATATTTTGATTTTCGACCGTGTGGGTCGATGTATATATATTTATCTGTATCGCGATATCGCGAAAGCTCCCCCATACAGGGGAGACTCTGCCAAAATTTTCTGGAAATTTTAGGAGTTAGAAATTTTTTGGGATTTTGGGAAAATTTTGTTAACTTGGAAAGTTATTTTTGAAAGCAAATGTTAAAATACAGGCTTTAGAGTGGATAAAGCAAATGGTTTTGAAATGGAGCTGAAACTTTTTGGGAAAGTAAATATAAGCTTTTAAATAAGCAAATTGGGTAAGTAAATGGGTTGGAGAGTATTTTCTACCCTAGCAAATTTCGGGGACGAAATTTTTATAAGGGGGGAGGAATGTAACATCCCGGAATTTTTAACATGGGATTTGTGAACGTTTAACTCATTTGAAATGTTTAAGATGGTTTTAAGATTTATTTTTAACTAAAAGGATTAGTTTAAATCATAATAACAAGTTAAAATTGCTAAGGTGGAGATTTAATTTGAAATTGAACAATAATAATTCAATATTCGAAATTGAGATAAAAAGGTAAATCTGGATGTAAATAGTGATAAAAATGGTTTTAAAAATTTATTTTGAGTTATTTGAGTGTAAATAGCGTGGTGGGAATTTTAGAAGAATTTTAAAGTTGATAAATTAATATTTGGGATTTTATATTAATTTAAAAATGAATTTAATATTATTAAAATGCAATTAATTAGATTTTGGGCCTGGAATGAGCCAGAATAATTTGTAATGTGGCTACATATTTCATATGATTTATTGTTAAGTTAATAAAATTTTAAAAGTGAAATTTTAATCGTTTTCGATTATTGCAGAAAATCGCCCGGATTAATAGACGAGTTAAAATAGCCTTCCGGGGCACAGTTTCGAAATTCGACGAAACCAGTTCCATTGGATCCGTAATAGTTAGTTATTATCGGATTTCAACTTTCGTAGCAATCGGAGTTGTTGTTTGACCGTGGCAGCTCGAAACGCATCGAAATCGTTTTAATCGGTTTAAATTAAAATTGATCGTTTAATCTCGTAACTCGCGCATACGATCAAATTAGCTTACGAAACCTGTTCCATTGTGTCCGAAACGCGGAAAAACTTAGGAACGCCTGTCGGAACGCGTAGTTTGGAGTTCGTTTGCATATAAGGTTAAATTGAGAATTTATTTTAATAAAATAATATTAAATTATATATATATATATATATTATAATAACTAAACCCTAGTTTATTCGTTTACCGCCGCTCTCTTTTAACAATGGCCGAAAATCAACCTCACTTCCCCCTCGTTTTCTCTCCATCCGCTCGCTTTTAGCAAAAGGTTTCAACTGGAAAAGTGGAGAGGCCATTGGGTTCTTCAAGTTGTGCGGTGGAGATCGTGATTGGAAGGGTGTGGAGACCGGGGTGGGACCACGTACGCCGGCCGTTCGTGCTCAGGTTTAAGGCGCTGGGGAGAGCCGAGCTTGGCCATGATTTGGGCGATGGTGGAGTTGGCGATGGGCGTCGCAATGCTAGTCTCCGATCGAGGTGAAACTGTTAGTGGTGGTCGCGGTTCGAAGCCCTAGTTTTGCGTGAGTGGGTTCTTTCGACCTGTAGTTCGCGTATGAGAAGAAGAATAGGAGCGCCGAGATTGAAAACGTGTTTGCACGGCCTTGATATTTTTGGGTAAATAAAAGAAATTTGTTTTAAATTCCATTTAAACTTTAAAAATCCGTAACTTGCTCATACGTTATCAGATTTTGACGATTTTGGTAGCACCGGAATCGCAGCGCCGTACTCTACGCTGCAGCGCAAGTTTGGAGACGATCAGAGCAAGTAGAAAATTTGACTTAAATTGAACGTCGTTCGGTTTAATTTAAATTTTGAACGCTCGTCAAAACTAAAGGTGAGTTTAACTCACTCACATCTGGATGCTAGCTATTTTAAATAGTCAATATTTCAATATCTACGTGATTGGTTGATTATAATTGTTATTATCAGTCTGGAATGATATTTATTTATGTGATGTGCTAATACTTGTAGATGCAGGGAAAACAGGTTGGAGGGATCCAACTGGATTCCTCACAATATTGGAATTGTTGTTATGACTGATGATGTATTCCATTTATATATCCTGTGATAGCTAAATTTGGAATTCAGTTGTTGTGATATGAATTGATAAATTTAAACCTGAAATTGATAAGCATAAATAAAATAAATTGTGATTTAAAAGAAATAGATGAAATTGTTAAATAAAAGATCTAAAGGAATAAAATTTGGAATCTGGTTGAATGAAGAATGGAAATTGGTAAATTTTGGAATTTATAAATGAAATGGAAAACTTATCATTTAATAAATGTGAAAATATGGATTTGTGAGGATAAATTCCGTAAGGAATTATAGATTGTTAAAAATAACGATGGTTATTTGATGATGTATTCCTAGAAATTAAAATATATTTAAAAGAGGCTTTCCAAATATAAATTAATAGATTTTAAATGTAAATAAAATAATTAAACGTAAATTTGAATCGGAATCAATTGGTGGGATTTATAAGAAGGATTGTATGGGTTGTTGAATAGAAGTGTATTTCCCTGGGAAATCAAGTTCGTGTTTTAAGGCAGATTTTAGAAAAATTAAAGTTTAAACTTGTTTCAAAAGTGTTTTGAGAAAATATTATTTAAATTAGCTATAATAGTAATTATTTTTATATAGGGATTTATTTAAAAGATAGTTTGATTTAAGTTATTTGGAACCTTGTAGCAATACTTCTAAAACTCTGTCTTTAAAATTTCACTTCACTAAACCCTATTTTAAACTAGTTAATACCTTATCAAGTGGTTTTACTTAAAATAATTTGAAATTATTTATAGAGTAAATAACTAGTAGAAACTATAATATTTCAAAGTATATCTAAGAATAAAGTATTTTAAATTGTTTTAAATCTAAATGTTTTGAACTTGGTTATTTCCAATGGAAATAAATGGTAAAGGATTTACCTTGCAAAGGAAGAACTTTGGGAAATTGTTTTCAAATGAGTTGGGAAAATTTGAAAATATATCTTTTAAAGATATTTGAGGCAAATAAATAATGTGGGAATTATTTATTGTGTGATGGATGTTTGTGAATATAAATTGATAGTTAAATCACCGACTATCAATATTGGACAAATGCGTTGATCGTTTCGAAGAGACCGGGATCGAGATTTATTTCTCGAAAACCACTTCGATCCGGTTTGTACGTTTCGTGCGAAAAACATGTTCGGAGTTGAAGATGGAGCAGTGAAGTGCAAGGGCTAGTCGCTACTAATCCTGAGGATATTTCCGAAATGGATGTAGTAGGAGTAGTGCCTTCGGTTCCGTTCGAACCCGGGACGGACTTGTATGGATGAATGCTTGCGAAACATCGTCAGGTGGGCGATGGGCATTCTAAGTGAAAACGTTCTAAAGGTAACGCTTAGCCTCAAGCCTCATCAAATGGGAATGGCTGAAAATCAGGGGATATGCAGCAAGGCTTCGTGGGTAGTCCCCACTGGAGAGTAAGGTCATTCCTATCTAGATGTCCCTTTTTATTTCGGCTTAGTGGGTGGTTGCTTATCCCAACCGCGAGGTGATCTTATTCGGAACTGTCCAGTAGGGGATGGGTCCGGCCTTGTGTTGCAGGGGATCGGGAGTGGTCCTCGGTACGGTGATCTAGGCCCCGTACTGTGACACGTGGTACCCCAGTGCCTAGTCATTGTTGGAAATCCATTCTCCCTACGTGCCTCTTACGAGTTTTGTTTGTATTACCCACTTTTGTGGCTAGTAGCTGGAATTTAATCATGTAACAATTTCGGCTATTTTATAAGTACTTGTAAATAGATCCTATTATAATATCAGAGGATTTCTATAAAAAGTGTTTTAGCTATCGTAAGGTAAAAACCCGACATGTTTATTTGTGGCATGATCTTACGACATGCTTTTGTTTTCAAAGGATTTTTGAAACTTTAATAATCAATTTGGGTGCATTATTATCAGCTGGTATTCCAGACTGACTCGGCTGTTATTTCATTATAATGCTCGGGTCAGACCAAGTACTATATGTACAGGACAGGATACTATGGAGCAGGAGAGAAGCTGGAGTCCGAGATGTATTATATATATATATATATATATATATATATATATATATATATATATATATTCCGCTGCTATGATTGTATGGATTTGTCTGATTGATGATGTTGATGCATGAGATACTCTGATGAGATGATGTATAAAACAGTTATAGAGTTCATTTTGTGTAAAGTTCTATATTTACTATTATATTTTATTCCGCTGCGACTGTGAGATTCTGATATTGTTTAGCTTCTTCTTCTTCTATCTCTTCTTCTTAAACCCAAATGGTTCGTATTTCTGCGCCAATTGAGTTAAAAGAGGTAGAATAGTGTTGATTCAAGGGGTACGAATTTGCGGGCTGTCACAAAAGTTCTTAAAACATTCAAAAGTATTACTTTTATGTTTCAAAAATATTGTCTATGTAAATCTAGAATAATCATCTATAATTACAAAAACATATTTACTATGATTTATTGATAAAATTTGAGATGGACCAAATAAATCAACGTGATGTAATTCAAGAGGTTTTGAGGTCGAAATCATATATTTTAATTTAAAGGAACCTTTTCTAAGTTTTCCTAATCGACATGCATCATATAGACTATCTACTTTAAAATTCATTTTAGGGATACCTCTTACTAGATCATATTTTGACTGTCTAGATAAGAGTTTGAAATTCAAATGTCCAAATCTCTTATGCCAAATCCAAGGGTCACATGTATTGCCAAAGACATAGGTTATCATTTGAAACTTTCATACTAAGAATATAAATATTCCTTTTACTAATTCCCTCAAATATTATTGTTGAATTATTATCTTCAATGTGACACATATATTTTTCAAATTTAATTTTATATCCTTTATCGCAAAGTTGACTTATACTTAGCAGATTATGTTTCAGATTCTTAACTAGCAAAACATTAGTAATAATAGGAGTTTCAGAATTACCGACTTTGCCGATGCCAATCACATATCCTTTTGAATTGTCTCCAAAGTTAACCAATCCTCCGTCTTTGTATATTATATCATTCAGCATATCTGGATTGTCAGTCATGTGTCTAAAGCATCTACTATTGAGTATCCATTTATTCTTTTTGATCTACACAATTTGTCGGTTGTGAATTGATTCCTTAACCCCTATAAATCATGTTTCCTGCACATCAAACAATCTTTGTAGACAACTTGAATTCGAATATTTATTATATGCAGACTCATGAGACAATGATGATCTGAATATTTCGAAACTAGTATTAACAAATTTCTTAAACATAGCCATTTTGAAAAAAACTTTTCAAAAATCAGATTATGAAACTTTGAAAACCTTTATCTGATACCAAATGTGAGAAATGCGGAATATGGATCTTAAGGCTAAGATTAACACTAGAGGGGGGTGAATAGTGTTTAAAGGAATTACTAACTCTTTTTGAGTTTTTGTTATTTGAACACAAATGTATGCAATATTCAGACACAGATATGATCACAGAATCAAACACAGATGCATAAATAAAGTAAAAGCAATAAAGGAAAGAACACACCGAATTTTATACTGGTTCGGAGTTACACTACATCCTGTCCCGTACACAAGTACGGGATTCCTTTTAAAAGCAATTTTACAATTACACCCTCGATTTCAAGACCATGAGGTACACCACTGCAAATTCACAATCCTCTAGGTAGAGATACTTGATTTCAGGGGCAACAAGTTCACCCGATTGATTTCCTAGGCTACAATCACACCTTTTCTCGCTTGATTAATTTCCAAGGTTACAACCACACCTTTTCTCTCTTGATTGATTTCCAAGGCTACAATCACACCTTTTCTCGCTAAATTGATTACAAAGAAGTCTATAACTCTGATTAGCACTGAGATCTTGTTGAGAGAGTGATAGAGAATCAAACCAGAAATGATGTAGTTAGATTCAATGTTGATTTCGGTAGAGTAATGGTAAGAATATGTATAAAGAAATGTGGAAGAAGAAGAGGAGTGAAAACCAGAAAAATATGATATAAAATTCATTTAAAACCACCCCAGTAGAACAACAGCCATGTCCATTCATGAAAGGATATGACGAATAGACACTTCCTTTGAAATTCGATTTTTCGAAACAAACTGCTACCATGTCAGCATGGGGTACTTGAGTATGTCGACATGCCGAAGGAAATTTTGGTGATTTTTGTTTCTTTGAAAATAATTTCTATCTTATATTAAAACTATTTTAAACTTTATAAATATACTTAACTATAGTTAAAATACATAATTAAATATAGAGAATAATATTTTGGTATATATAAAATTTTACTATAATTTTATATTTAAATCTAAGTATAAATATATTATTATTAAAAGATAGTTTAAAACCAAGGATAATTTTGATTTTGAAATTAAAGATTATTTTGAGGCTAAAAGTATTTAAAATCGGGATAGATGCTTTTTGATTCTTTTATAAGGAAGATTTTGAAAATATTTTGAAAACAAGATATAATTTTGTAAGACATTTTGGATAAAAGTTAGTGGATACAAAACAATGTTCCACTAGATTTTTCATAGGTTCCATCCTACTTAGGGTTGCATCCCTTTAATGGGCTCGAAGTGGATTCCATTACATGAATAAATTGGATTTTAGGATGCCAGTGCTTTTCTAGCAGTTCTAACAAAATTCCTAATTAAATTACTTATTATTTAAATCTTGAACTCTTGAAAATCTTGATGCTCATGAGTCTTCAGTCTTGATATCTTGAATCTCTATACTATACAGTCTTCATTCTTGGTACCTGCATGGTTAAATCCTACATATACATGTATATCTAAACTATGATGTTAGTATTTATATTTTATAATCTTATTCTAAGGTTGTTGTCATCAAAACCATTATCTTAAGGACTAACAGATGAGGTAGGGTCGATCTAGGGTTTTAGTCTCCGTTGGCATAGCATCGGTTTCGAGTTGAATAGCGAAGCAAGGGGGTATTGAAAGGCTGTGCACGTGGGGAAAACAATGCAGGAGGAGGAGGCGGGTCTTCCTATGAAGTTGGAGGGTATACGGTGGTAGGAATGGTCGGAGCATGGTGATTGATGTATATCTAATCATTTCCAGTAGGGGGTTGAAGCTTATTTTCGAACAGGGCAGTTAGTCGAAGCTTGGGTGGTTGGATGGGATGGGGTGATCGTACGAGATTGGAATGGATGATCGGCGGTAGGGCATGATCATAGGAGGGAGCATGCACGGGTATGTGCACGACTTCGTGTTCAATCCTATTGCAAGAAATTAGAACTGTTTTGCTGAAGGGAGAAGAAGAAAGGGGTGTTCGGGTAGTCTGGGTTTTGGCTCGAAGTTGTTGGGAGTTGAGCTCGAGTAGGTGATCGGAATTTTTTGGCTTGGGCCGTGTAATTGTTAAGGTAATCAATGTATTAACCAAAAGTTTAAAAATAGCAAACTTTTGGTCAAGCTTTAAAACAAGATTCAAAATTAAGTATTTACCTAGTTTCAATAGAAAATAATGAACGAGTTTCAAAGCAAATTTCCATAATTTAAATTTTAAGGTTAATGTTTTTGAATTTAAATTGTCTTGGGTTGAAATAATTATATACAAGGTAATTAACTTGTGTGATTATTAAAGATAATTACTGATTAATTTTTTTTATTAATGTGATTAATTACAGGTTAAATAATTAAAAATTAAAGGTTAATTAATCAAGTGATAGTTACTTAATATAATTAAATAAGTATAATTATTTAGCGTAGTCAAAGAATAATTACTTAATAGAAGTAATTAAAAGGGTTAATTACTTAATGTAATTAATTAAAGAATTAATTAATTAATTAATGTAATTAATTAAAGGATTAGTTAATTAATGTGATTAATTAAAGGATAGTTAATTACTGAATGTGATTAATTAATGGATAATTAATGAATGAGAATAATTGATGTAAGAAATTAAGGATAATTAATTATATAATGTAAATTAATTAAAAGGTAATTACTTGAATGTGATTAAATATGGTATACTTGATTAATGAGAGTAATTAAAGGTTAATTAATTATAGTGTAATTAATTAATGTTAATAATTAAAGGTTGGTGAGTTAATTGCATTAATTAATTGAAGTAATGATAAAAGGGTTTATAATTAATTGATGTTAATTAAGCAGGATTTAAAGGTAATTAATTTAATTTAATTTATTCGGAGATTAATTTGAATTAATTAGTCATTGAACAACCAATTAATCTTGCTTATGGATGATTAATTATAATTGAATGCCTTGGATTATACGATATCTCTGATATGTGATTGTGAAGTTATGTGATATGATATGTTTGGGTTGAACTGTGATAATATAGTTTGTCTATCTGTGATGAATTGTTATGTAAATATGTAATTCTGGATATAAATGGAATTGTTTAAACTTAAACAGCTTTGCTTTTAAGATGATATTGGATTCGAAGAGACCAGGGTCAGGTAATCAGCAAATACACGAACCCACCTCGATTAGTAATCTACAGTTATTCTTTATTGTTTTGATTTAGAAACTAATAGGATGGAATGGAATAAATTAAGTGAACTTGGACATTTGAACTAAGTAATGGTATTTAGATTTATTTGAGAAATAAGTAATTAATCATAATAAGATGAGAACTCATAGTGAGGTACGAGTTACCCTGGTTCGCAGCTATGTTTTTTTACTTGGTATTCAAATTTGATAGGTTTACTCACACTAGTTTCCAGCCCGACCCGGGTGTTACTTTGATGTAATGCTCGGGTCAGACCGAGTATTACAGATTTTCAAGTTAGGACATTCTGGAGCTCAGGAGGCGAGCTGGATGGCAGAGATGTATGGAGTATATTACACTGTTGTTAGCTCCAGAATTGGTCACTAACAACCTTAAGAGAGATTGTATAGAGAGATTAATGAAGAAGTTAAAATTCAATGGAGAATGTTATGCTAAATCAAATACAGAAAATAAGAACACCAGATTTATAGTAGTTCGGCGTAATTGCCTACGTCCACTTTGAGATTAATCTTTATTGCTTTTCTTAACAACTGGTTACAGATACAATCCATACACCAACTATTTGAATACAACTGATAAGTAAAAAAGATAAGTCTTGAATGAGTCTTGAATGCAACAGAGTCTCCCCGGTGTTCTCGAAAAAAGGTCCATTTCACTGTGCCCCTGCCTCCCTATTTATAGACGAAGATGGATTAGACTTCCCTGATGGGCCTAGTAGCAAGATATCTCGGCCCAAAATGAGTGACTTCTATGTGCCGAGCCACAAATTCCGAGCCATGTCTCCAAGCCAAACGAGGCAGTATGTTGAGTGAAATGTGTAGGCCGAACGAGGGGAGATGCCGAGCGAGGTCATGTGTCGAATGAGGCTGGAATGCTAAATGAGGCTGAAATGCCGATCGAGGCTATAATGCCGATCGAGGCATAAATGTCGGACGATGCTGGAATGCCGAACGAGGCATGAATGCCGATCGACCTTGCTATGCCGAGCGACCCTGCTATGCCGAACGAGGCTGGAATGCCAAACGAGGCTGGAATGCCGGTCGAGGCTGGAATGCAGATCGAGGCATGAATGCCGAACGAGGATGGAATGCCGAACGAGGCATGAATGCCGATCGACCTTGCTATACCAAGCGACCCTGCTATGCCGAACGGTGCTGGATGATGAACAAGGTTCGTGCCTAGCGAGGTTGGAACGTCGAACGATCATGTTGTGTCAAACGGCCCTTAATGCCGAACGAGGATAGATGTCAAACGGCCTATTTGTGTTGAACGATCCTTTATGCCGAATGACCTTTCTTCTAAACACTACACTCGGACCAGGAAAACTAGCACGAGATTTGAGCTCACGAATCTTTGTAAAATCGAGGTCATTAGGAATCGTGTGGAACAGGATTTAAGGGCGAGGTGTTGTTGTTTAGAGGAGTTTAAGGCCATGTGGAGTGGAGGATAGAAATGGACGTCGGAGTGCTTGAAGGAGAGAGTTGGTGGAAGAAGTAATGTTGTGGCTCGGCATGACCTCCTTATGTCGAACGAGGGTGGAAGTACGGGAGTAGAAATGAAGTTATGGTTTAATGCGCCGAGCGATATGGCTTGGCACAGCTACAGTTCGGCATAATTTCTTTATGTCGACCGAGATTGGAAGGAAGAGTGGAAAAGAAGTAGTAATTCGGTAGAATGTCGAGCGACATGGCTCGGTATGACTTGCCGATGGACTTGGCATGTCGCTCGGTTAGGATGGAGGGAAGGAGTAAAAGTGGTGTTAAGGACAGAATGCCGAGCGATGTGGCTCGCACGAGCATGGTTCGGCATGGTTTGCCGCATGTCGAACGGTGTAGAGGAAGAGTTAGAAGAGCGGCGTGCCGAACGGTGTGGTTAGGCATGCCAGATGTTCGACATGTCTTGCCGCATGCCGAATGGTAATAACGACTGATAGGTGGTGTTGGTGTTGAGGGTAGAATGCCGAGCGAGGTGGCTCGGCATGATTGTGGTTCGGCATAACTAGTTGAATACCGAATGACGAAGTGGTTAGGTAGGAGAGTTGTGTACAACAAAAACACCAGTCGAAGCTAATGCATAATTAGTTTAAAATATTTCATGCCTGAACACATGATAGTGAAAAAGGACAAACTTGAACAACAGAGCATATCGGACAACCCGGACTGATAACTCCCGTGTTTAGATAACTGAAAACTTAGACTTAATTTGCTTAACAGTTAATAACCTTTCAAATGCAGTGACGATGTCGAGTTCAAAATATAAACCGTCTTACGACAAGCTTTCATAGATAGTCAGCGATGACGGTCTTCGAAGACGATTCAAAGCTTAAACTTATTTCATCAATCCGGTGTCTTTTCACTGCTTGGCACTTACATTTGAATGATCGCACTAGTTCACACACTACACGGGGGGAATATTTATGTTGTTAAGTCTAATCTCGATTGTTTTTCAAGTATAGTTCAAAAAGGTGCTTTGCCAGATTCAATCTTAATTAGAGATGTCTAGGAAGTCTAGCTCTACTACAATCTCGGATAGACCTGTGCCGTCCTCTCGACAAGAAGTTGTAGGAACTTCAAATCCGACAACTACCCCTGCTCAAGACTTACCGAGCCCTGCGACTGCATCTGTCGACTTGGCTCGCGATGCTTTGGAGGCAGCAATTTTCTTAGACGACCCAATCAATTCCCAGGCCTCAAACACAAACAAAAGTATGCTCTGTCGGATATGCTATATCCATGGAATCCCCTTCGACGATGTGTTAGTTCCATCGGGGCATGATCGTCCGCACTTGCCCCCGATCGGGTATATATCTTGTAATAGATTCAGGTGCTAGGTTGGCAGTGTGCCACCATTCAGCTCATTTCTTTGAGATGTGTTGCAGTATATCAAGATTGCCCCATCACAACTGCATCCGAACAGCCATGCGTTCTTATATGGCACTTGTATTCTCTTCATGAGTGTCCTCTTCAGGCTCCCGACTCTTGGCGATGTCTGCTACATCTATCGCTTCAAGAGACGGATGGATAACCCATCTTTTATATTCCTCGAGCCATATAGCAAATGCCAAATCCTGACTGGGGCATGGAGTAAGTTTTCCCTGTACAAGCAAGAGTGGTTCTACATGCATTGTCCTCCTGGCTTTGCAAGGGGATGGGTAGAAGGAAGTAAGTTCCTTTTCTGGATCAACACTTGAATTTTGCGAAACTTTCATCTTTTCTGACTCTTCATCTACTTTCACAGGTATCAACCCACATCCTGAGGGCCTCGGATATTTTGAAGCTGTCGAAGCCATCCGAGCTCTCCCTGCAGAAGACCGGGACATCAGGTCTCTCATTTCGAATGAGTCGCTCACAAAGTTTGGGCTGCTGGCGGATGGTCGCCGGATAAGCCTCCATCAAGGTGTTACCACAACCAGGCCTGTTTCGGGCAATGGGAAAAAACAGGCCGAGTCTTCAGCACGCAACGCCCCCAACACACTAGAGGAGGGGGCGATTGAAGAAGCCGAAACGCCTGAAGCACAGGGCGAAATTGTTAGTCCATCTCGGGACCCGATCGTTGAAGTTCACGATATTGAAACGTCGCCTTCCCCTTCGAATAGGAAGAAGAAACTGACATATAAGATGAGGAAGTAAATAGTGGGCGGAACTTCTAAAGTTATCCTTATTCCAACGGAGAAAGAAGCTTCCTCGCAGCATTTAGAAAGTTCTCTAAAAGGCCTGTCGAACCTTTCCATACATGATGATCTACTCAACTATGACTTCGATAATCTAGAGGCCCTTAAGCTTCATTTGCCTGCGAGAGGCGATACAAGCGTTCAAGCCCAAAACCAGGGAGAAAAAACTCCTATTAGTAAAGAAACTGGTCCGTCGGGGGGAAACACTAGGACACACACAAACACATGCACTTCAGCTTGCACTTAAATTTCCGTTGTCAACCTAATCTTTGCTAACTCATCGTTATTTAAACTTTGTGTAGGTCACATGGGGCGTACGTATGGACTTGACCGCCTTCGCGGTTCATCGATTTTTTACCAATCTGGCCAGGAATCGGGCTCTGGCAAGTGTCGAGATAGAGATGAATCCAGCGATCGAGACTACCATCGCCGAGAATCTTCACATCGAAGAAAATCTTATAATCAGCCCTCATATCCTCGCGATCCTCCTTCTCAACCGAAGCACGACAAAGAGAAATCTGGACATAAGGGGTCTCAGCCTGGCGCCCATCGGGATAAATACTCCGGTTCATCAAGTACCAGTCAATCTCGAGATCCCCACAGAACTCGTACAGTCTCCAAGCAGACTCCTCTTGCTCCTGTATATGATCCATCGGTAGCGAGCGACTTGCTGAGCTTAAAGCTTCATTTCCCAAGATAAGCTTCGATGGCTTAAAATTCCTTTCGACAATTCACGAGATTCCAAGAAATGTTAAGCAAAGCGCCATTGCTTGCACTAACGATGTTTATGTCCAGCACGATGCATTCGTGCACTTGGCTGAAAAAGTTTCAGAAGTCTCCATAGAGCGCCAGCACGAGATCGATCGCCTGAAGCTTGAGGCTATCCACGATAAAGATATTATTAAAGCTCAGGATGAAGAGCTTTCTTCTAACAAGTCTCAGCTTGAAGCCACCCAACGGAGCACCAAAGATACAACAGAGGCCGTCACTCGTCTAGAGTCAACTCATAAAAAAGAAATTGACGAGGCGGTCCAATGCTGTAAAGCACTAGCTTTAGAGAAGGACTCGGCGCAGAAAGAAAGGGATGCATTTGCCCTTCGAGTCAAAGAGCTGGAGGAGCAACTCCACAAAGAAAGAGAAGAGAAGACTGCCGCCCAAGAAGAGTCGTAACGATATTGCGACGAGATCGTTGTTACACGACTTCTGAAGGGGAAGCTTGATGATGAACTATCTAAAGTCGGGATGCTAAAGGACGAAGCCCGTGAAGAGGGCAAGAAAATAGCATCTGTGGAGATTGACTCTCGCCTGGAGGCGGCTAAAGAGGCTGTTAGGGAGGAGGTCAAATGCATGTTCGACCCATTGATTGCAGAATTCAATGCCCGCGTCCTCTTGCATCGAGATTTAACTTTTCTAGGTGAGGGTTATCTCGAATCCTTAGCTGAGGCGTGGGAAACTTTAATAAAAACCCGGAAGTTCGAACTTGGCACCAAGGAGGTCAATGAAGATGCTTTAATAAAAGAATTCCTTAAGGGGAACGAGCCTTCAGACCTGTCTACGGCGAAAGCTCTTTAGTACAAAGGCTTCCCCTCATCGAAAGGGAAAGATGTTATTGTCGGTCCATCCAGGATCGAGTCTCCAGCTCATGCTCCTACTCAGTCGGCCGATCGGCCGATAGTTGATCCATTTGAGCAACATATCAGTTATGACTCGGAGGATCCTGGCCTCGGCGTTCACGTTCTATCTCCCATTCCAGAGGGTGAGACCCTTCGGATGGCTGAGAGTCAGCCAGAACCTGGTAGATAACCCTTCAATTTAACATTCCAAAATCATCGTTTTTCATGAGGGGCTATTGTACTCTAATGCTTGTTTTTCATGATTTTGCGCAGGTCGTTCTGATCTCGATCCCACTCCGAGGAGCGACGTCGCCCAGGAGGTGAAGGAAAAAACAAGTAAGGCTACTCACGCAGGGGAGGCTCTCGGTCCAGATGCTCAGGTGATCGGAGCGCTTGATGAGGATAATCCGAGACTTCCTCTCCCATCGATGGGAGTTATGAAATCAAGATTACAGACGCTTCTAAACATACATCTAAACTGAGCATGAAGGAGCAGCTTGAGAAGGAGAAGAAAACGACGGTCGGAATCAAAATCGAGCCTCAAGTTGTGGACCTAGACGATCCTCTGAATAAGCGTTGAAGGTCATCGTCCCTGGTGGTTTCCGGCCAGTGGAAGTTCCTCGTAATTCTTCAGTTGTCACCTCCCCATCTAAGAAAATTACCAAGGGCAAACGCATGGGAGAGGAGTCGTCTGCGAAGAAGTCGAAGAAGTCAAGGAAGTAATCATTACTCTCGTTCAACGAGAGTTAGTTTAGATTATGTAATTATTTTTATTTATTTTATTAGTCCATGTAAATAGACTTTTGACTCAGATTTTGGAGGAGTGGTAGTAGAAACTTATTTTTGATGAATAAAACTTAGATCTTTTGCCTTTCAAAAGACTTCTGTTGTTCGGTCTTCTGTATAATCGTGGTCGAAACCCAATCTATTGTGAGTTACATAACTTCTCGATTCACCTTCAAATAAGTTGATAATTCTTTGGCATTGCACATTCTTTATTCCACGCTCTGGGTACTTACAATATTTTTTAGTCCACTCTCCAAGGACTCGATGACTTCGAGTCATTTGTATCTAGTCCGCACTCAGCGGACTTGGAGATTTAAGTCATTTATACTCTAGTCCATGCTCTGGGGACTTAGAGTACTCTAGTCCGCACTCAAGGGACTTGGAGATTTAAGTCGTTTATACTCTAGTCCACGCTGTGGGGACTTAGAGTACTCCAGTCCGCACTCAGGGGACTTGGAGATTTAAGTCATTTATACTCTAGTCCACGCTCTGATGACTTAGAGTACTCTAGTCCGCACTTAGGGGACTTGGAGATTTAAGTCGTTTATACTCTAGTCCGCGCTCTGGGGACTTTGAGTACTCTAGTCCGCGCTCAGGGGACTTGGAGATTTAAGTCGTTTATACTCTAGTCCGCGCTCTGGGGACATAGTGTACTCCAGTCCGCACTCAGGGGACTTGGAGATTTAGGTCGTTTAAACTCTAGTCCGCGCTCTGGGGACTTAGAGTACTCCAGTCCTCACTCAGGAGACTTGGAGATTTAAGTGGTTTATACTCTAGTCCACGCTCTGGGAACTTAGAGTACTCTAGTCTGCACTCAGGGGACTTGGAGATTTAAGTCGTTTATACTCTAGTCCATGCTCTGGGGACTTAAAGCACTCCGGTCCGCACTCAGGCGACTTGGAGATTTAAGTGGTTTATACTCTAGTCCACGCTCTGGGGACTTAGAGTACTCCAGTCCACACTCAGGAGACTTGGAGATTTAAGTCGTTTATACTCTAGTCCGCGCTCTGGGGACTTAGAGTACTCCAGTCCGCACTCAGGGGACTTGGAGATTTAAGTGGTTTATACTCTAGTCCACACTCTGGGGACTTAGAGTACTCCAGTCCGCACTCTCGGGACTTGGAGATTTAAGTGTTCGTGTGCATTCGTACGTCAAACAGAATAATATAACTCTAGTTACTTGCTGTAGAATTATCATACACAGAAACATCAATAATTCATGGAAAAGATGGCTTCAAGTCTTTATTAATGAAAATAAGCTAAATTGTCTTATTACATGCCGTGAACTGGAAAAAAAGTATTCTGGAAATAAATGCAACTAAAATATGAATGAAATGAACTAAGTGTAATAATGCCGCAAATGCTCGTTATTCCATGCTCGAGGGAGTGTCGCACCATCAGCGGTCGTTAGCTTGAAAGTTCCCTCTCCAAGCTTCCGTTCAATGATGTATGGACCTTCCCATGCGGGATTCTTATTTGATGGAACCGAGAAAACTCGTTTCAAAACGTGGTCACCCACATCAAAAATTCTCAGCTGGACCTTTTCATTATAATATCGAGCGACTCGATGTCTGTATGCAGCTGCTCTTAAATCAGCTTCTTCACATTTTTCATCAATGAAGTCCAATGATTCTAGTAAAAGATCCCAATTCGACGTAGGGCCGTAATAAGTTACCCGATGTGACGGAACTTCAAGTTCAATGGGTATAACAGCTTCCATGCCATATGCCAATGCGAATGGAGTGTAGCCAGTCGTGGACTTGTTGGTGGTTCTTTAAGCCCAAAGCGCTGTTGGAAGTTCATCCACCCATTTACCTCTAGCCTTTTCCAAACGCTTTTTTAATATGGATTTGATTATCTTGTTCATGGCTTCCACTTGTCCGTTGGCTTTTGGATGAGCAACTGCTGCAAACTTTTTCTCAATGCCATAATTCCAGCAAAATTCTTTGAACTCATTGCTTTCGAATTGAGTTCCATTGTCTGTAACGGCAGTTCGTGGAAGGCCAAAACGGCATATAATATTTCGTACAACGAAATTAATGACCCTTTTGGTGGTGATTGTGGCCAGAGCCTCTGCTTCTTCCCATTTGGTAAATTAATCGACCGTAACTATCGCATATTTCGCACCACCTTTGGATATGGGTAAAGAACCGACTATGTCGATCCCCCACATTGCAAATGGCCAGGGACTGACCATTTATGTGAGTTCTGTTGGCGGAGCTCTTAGGATTTTTGCATATTTCTGGCATTTGTCACATCTTCTTACATAGTCTGTTGCTTCCCGATTTACAGTTGGCCAATAGTATCCGTAGCAGGGGATTTTCTTTGCTAACGTCTGCCCCCCAGTATGGTCACCACATTCTCCTTCGTGAACTTCCCTCAGAACTCGCTTTATCTCATCACGGGAAATACATCGGAGTAAGGGGGTCGAGAATCCCTTCCGATACATTATTCTGCCCTACATCACATATCACGAAGCCTTAAAAATGACTTGTCATCTTTCGCTTCTTCTTTCGGGTACGACCCCATGTAACAAGTACTGCTTGAATGGGTTTATCCATGATTCCTTCTCTATTTTTTTTTCTAACATGAAATCTACCTCCATCATATTTATGCTCGGAGCATGTAAGGTTTCAACAGGAAAAAAATCCCATCTGTTGTGCATCGCCAGTGCTTGCAAATTTTTCCAATGAATCGGCTGGTCTGTTTTGCTCATGCGGGACATGTGAAATATCATAATATTCCAGATTCGCTAGCAGCTCTTGAACCCGTGCCAGATACGGGGCAAGTCTCCGCCCCTTTGCTTGATAGTCCCCCCGCACTTGGTACACCACCAGTTGCGATTCACAAAAGATTTCAACCGAATTTACTCCCATTTCTTTGACAAGTCTCAAGCCAGCAATCAATGCTTCATACTCAGCTTCGTTATTTGTCGCTGGGAATTCGAGCTTCAAAGCCTAACAAACCGATCGGTTTTCAAAAGAACTATGTCAGCTCCCGAGCAGCGGTCGTTAGATGCCCCGTCAGTGTACATCTTCCATCGAACGGGAGGTACGACATTGTGACCATTTGATTCGTCTGACACAGTGAATTCGGAAATGAATTCTGATAGTGCTTGCTCTTGTATGGCCCTTCGCGGTAGATAGGTAATATCGAACTGACTTGACTCGATATTCCATTTTAGCATCCTTCCATAAATTTCCAATCGTTGGAGTACCTGCCGCAAGGGTTGATCACTATAAACACTGATCAAGTGTGCTTGAAAATATGGATGAAGCTTGCGTTATGCAATCACCAAGCAATAGGCTAATTTCTCGATCTTGGGATAATTTCTTTTCGCCCCCGTCAGACGTTTACTAACATAGTAAACTGGCATTTGAACTCGGTCCTCTTCGCGAACCAGAGCCGTACTGATAGCATGTTGGGATACTGCCAAGTACACATACAACACCTCGTGGTCTATCGGTTTTGATAGCACCGGGGGACTTTCTAAATGCCTTACCAGAGCTCGGAATGCCTCCTCACAGCCGGATGTCCACTCGAAATTTCTTTTTCCTTTCTTTATCACATCGAAGAAAGGAATACATTTGTCCGTAGCTTTGGATTCGAATCGACTCAGTACAGCCACCTTTCCATTCAGGCTTTTCACCTGCTTTATAGTTCTGGGCATTTGTATGTCTAGGATAGCTTGAATCTTCTTCGGGTTAGCTTCGATTCCTCGCGCATTCACTATGAAACCCAAAAACATTCCGACACTACACCAAATGAACACTTCAAAGGATTGATTTTCATTCCATAATGCCTGAGTATATCAAACATCTTCGTAAGTCTCGGATGTGGTCGTTTGACTGTCATGACTTCACGAGCATGTCATCCACATAGACTTCCATCGTTCTGCCAATCTGGTCTTTAAACATTCGATTCACCAGATGCTGATAAGTTGATCCTGCGTTTTTCAATCCAAAAATCATTACTACATAGCAATATAGCCCCACATCTGTGACAAAACCGGTGTGTTCTTGGTCTGGAATGTGCATCATGATCTGATTGTATCCCGAATATGCATCTATAAATGACAACAATTCGTGTCCGGCGGTAGAGTTGACGAGCTGGTCAATTCTAGGTAAAGGGAAACTATCCTTCGGGCATGCTTTATTCAAATCAGAGTAATCAATACTAGTTCTCCACTTCCCATTCACTTTCTTTACTTGCACCGGGTTAGATACCCATTCAGGGTAGAGGGCATCGCGGACGAACCCATTGGCTTTGAGTTTGTCACTTCCTCTTTAAGTGCAGAGGACCTCTACAGGTCCATGCCTCTCCTTTTCGGTTTTACAGGAACATGTTTCAGGTCCATGTTCAACATATGACCCGCGATAGCGGGTGAAATCCCGCACATATCAGAATGTGTCCTAGCGAAAACATCCAGATTCACTCCGAGGAAATTAGTAAGATCCTCGGCCATTGAAGGGTCGAGTTGTGATCCGATCTTAAGGACTCGTGACGGGTCATCCCGGCTGACTGAAATGTCAATCGTCAGCTCAGCCGGTGCTGCATTTACTTCTCTGGGTTCCCCATCATCGTCTCTTGGATCTATGTCCGTAAGGATCCGAGAATGTCACCCGGGCTAGAGCTCGGGCACTACTTGTCAAATGTCAGTATTTAGGATGGGGACGGAGTTCTCCACAACCTTTCCTTTCTCTCTCCACTGAGCCTCTCTCGGCTCAGCCACATAACATGCACGACCGGTCGCCTGATCGCCATGTTCCACGCCAACTCCCTTGTCTGTCGGAAATTTTAACGTCAAACACCATGGGGCCAAAACTGCCCTAAACTCCCAGGGCCGGACAACCCAGAAATACATTATGTGGAGAGTCAACATCCATCACTATGAACGCTAGGATTCGTACTCTCCTACGTTCACCTTCTCCCAGTTCAACTGGTAACTCGATATACCCCATTGCGTCAGTTGCTGCACCATTAAAGCCGTGGATACAGGCTTTAGATGGTTTTAAATCTTTTGTCTCCATCTTCATTTTATCATAAGCCTTCTTGAAGATGATGTTGATAGTGCTTCCACAATCAATCAAAATCCTTTTGACGTAATCTGGCCCGATCATCACAGATATGACCATCGGGTCGATAGTAGGAGCTTCCACTTTGCATGCATCTCGACACCTAAACACTATATCGTCTGTCATCATGCATTGTTGTTTTGCAGGGGTTCCATCTTCCATATTCGAGCAACATTCATAATCCGCATGCCTCAAGGAGGTGGCATATCATTCCATCTCCTGCCATTTCTTGTCTACAGGATGAGGTCCTCCGACTATAGTGTTTATGATCAACCTACCCGCAGTTCGGACAGATTCCTCTGGATGGCATGGAGCCGGTCTGCGTCCGGGGTCCGACGTTCCTTGCCTACCCTTTGGTGGGTTCTTAACAAACTCCTGCAGCTTTTTCTGCCTTATCAACTTTTCTATGGAATGATGGAGGTGTCTACATTCCTCAGTATTGTGCCCGTGGGTCTCATGGAAGCGACAGTACTTCCCCGTCCGCATTTGTTCCTCTGTGGACTCCTTTGGGCGTGGCTTTCTGTATTGAAACGTGTTACAAGTAGATAGGTAAATATTTTCAAGGGACGTATTTAGGGGGGTGTGTTCATTGTAGGTTGGAATCCTCGACTTCCATTTCCCTATTTCTCTTTTCTTTTTAGGATTTCCACCTCTGGATCCTTAAGATTTCCAAGGCTTGTTCTGGACATTGACTTGAACATTTCTCGAGTTGTCGCCGGATTGCTTCACGGTGATGTTACTTTACACAGTCTCCTGAACAGGCCTTGGTGCCTTATCTCATCTTGTCCATCGAGCTTCCTCCCTTCTTATGAATTGATGAGCTTTCGAATAGAATCGTTCCAACGTAGTTGGGAGCTTTCCCGCCAACCAATCTCCAGACTCTGAGTCTGGATCTACACCTTGCATTACTGTTAGCAGAATTGCATGGTCATTAGGGTTACTGACTTCGGTAGGAGCAACATGAAACCTCTGCAAGTATGCTTTCAATGACTCGCCCAGAGCTTGGATTATGCTTGATAAGGACATCACACCTTTGGACGAGTAACATATATCCTGAATTGTTCTAAAAATTTCATTTCCAACCCGTCAAAGCTGGATATAGACCGTGGTGGAAGTCGAGTAAACCACATAGTGGCGATTCTAGATAGAGTGGTAAGGAAGCACCTACACTTGGTCGCGTCATTTGCTCGGGCGGAATCCATCATCCATTTATACCACATTACGTGCTATCGGGGATCAGTCTTCCCTTCGTAGGCCGGTATAGTTGGCATACTAAACTTCCTGGGATACTCGGCCTGCAGGATAGTATCTGTAAAGGGAGTATGACTCCTGGAGACTCCCCAATCTTCGTTGGTCAAGCCTTGATTCTCTCTCATTAATTTCCTGACCATGACTGATAAGTTCGGAGTTTGTATGGAGGATGGTAGGTTGGGTTCCGTTCCACGGGACCGCTCGGGTTGGTGTCCCCTCTGCAGGCGATCGGCCAAACGTGCATCTTGAAGGCCAGCTTCACTAGGATCTTGGTGAGCCGGGCGTCCGGTCTCCGCACGTACTTGATCCCTGGTTGATCGATCAGTGGCACCTGCCTGTGCAATTTCAGTCTTACAGCGTCTACACCTAGGAGGTTCATCAGCTGAGGTCGAGCTATCATATTCACAATAAGGAGCAGGGCTACCTCCAACATTCTAATGCTGCTATTGAGTAAGCTGAGTCATGAGATTAGCGTTGGCCTGAATCTGCTCGGCAAGTTTCCTTCTACTTTCCCAGAGTTCTCTCATCAAGTCACTGAACTTTATCCGGGTAATGACTTCCATTTGATTTTGGGTGGAGGTTCCTGCACCTTGAATTGCTTGTTGGTTGCTAGGTCCTATCTATTGTACACTAGCAGTTTCATTGACGTCTATGGCATGAGAGGCTGATCGGGTACGTGGTCTTCCCATAGTAGAGTTGTTGATCGAAACTCTGAGTAGATTCAATGAGCATCCTGTAAATAACTTGGATCTTCTTTGAGGATTTATTCAATCCAGTAGCTGTAAAGTAGATCCTAACGGCCTGAGAATTCGATTCTCAGTAAAAGCACAAAAATGTTAGCACCAGAATTGGTCACTAACACCCTTAAGAGATATTGTGTAGAGAGATTAATGAAGAAGTTAAAAATAAACGAAGAACAATATGCTAAATTAAATGCAGAAAATAAGAACACTAGATTTATAGTGGTTCGGCGCAATTGCCTACGTCCACTTTGAGATTAATCTTTATTGCTTTTCTTAACAACTGGTTACAGATTCAATCCATACACCAACTATTTGAATACAAATGATAAGTAAAAAAGATAAGCCTTGAATGCAGCAGAGTCTCCATGGTGTTCTCGAAAAAAGGTCCATTTCACTGTGCCCCTGCCTCTCTATTTATAAACGAAGATGGGTTGGACTTCCCTGATGGGCCTAGTAGCAAGATATCTTGGCCCAAAATGAGTGACTTTTGTGTGCCGAGCCACAAATGCCGAGCCAAAAATGCCGAGCCATGTCTCCAAGCCAAACGAGGCAGTATGTTGAGTGAAATGTGTAGGCCGAATGAGATCCAGCGCCGAACGAGGGGAGATGCCGAGCGGCATGCTTATGCCGAGCAAGGCCATGTGTCGAATGAGGCTGGAATGCCGAACGAGCCTGGAATGCCAAACGAGGCTGGAATGTCAATCGAGGCTGGAATGTCAATCGAGGCATGAATGCCGAACAAGGCTGGAATGCTGAACGAGGCATGAATGTCGATCGACCTTACTACGTCGAGCGACCCTACTATGATGAACGAGGCTGGAATGTCGAATGAGGCTAGAATGCCGATCGAAGCTAGAATGAGGATCGAGACATGAATGCCGAATGAGGCTGGAATGCCGAACGAGGCATGAACGCCGATCGACCTTGCAATGCCAAGCGACCCTGCTATGCTGAACAACCCTGCTATGCTGAACACTGCTAGAAGCCGAACGAGGTTCGTGCTGAGCGAGGCTGGAACGCCGAACTACCATGCTGTGCTGAACGACCCTTAACCCGAACGAGGATCGATGTCGAACGGCCTAGTTGTGCCGAACGATCCTTTATGCCGAACGAGGCTTCCACATCAAGCCTCTGTTTACCTGGTCAAGTCACTGGTTAAAAACTGTGTAATAGAGTTGTATTGATAGTAGTCTGGACAGGTTGATATAGCTGTCTAGTCTATTTGTAAAATGTTTGTACTCGATGTATTGTTATAAATTGACAATTACAGCTTTCTTTGTAAAAATGCTTTTATGTGATATCATATTTTGATCCACTGTAAAATGTGAGATTATGTTTTCTGTTTCTTCTTCTACCTCTTTCTTCTTTTGTAATGACCCCCAAATCCGTTCCCCTTGAGTCGACACTATTCTCCATCATATCAACTCAAAGTGAACGGAAATACGAAACATTAAGGTCAAAGAAGAAGGAGATAGGAGAAGAAATAGAAACAATATCAAAATCTCACAATCGTAGCGGAACAATATATAATAGATAAACGACTAAATTTTTAAAACAAAAGAATTATATCTGTTTATACATTACATCATTAGAGTTCAACAAAATTCATAACATACAACTGACAGTTATCATAACATATCCTCACAAAACTGACTATGCAGTTAATCAAACACCGCAGAATATTTATCAAATACGTGAGATACGTCTCGCCATCCAGCTCATCTCCTGAGCTCCACGGCATCCTTCCCTGTTTTCTATAATACTCGGTCTAATATTATAGTAGTGTCTATAGAAAGTTAAATAGAATCTAGCTGAAATGGTTGCATCTCACGTTTCAGCAATAGTTAAGCACAATAAAAACCGTATAGTCGCTTATTGGACATTGGATTTCATACAATGGCAGGTCTACTGGGGTACCGCTCGTCACAGTACGTGGTCTAGATCGCCGTACCGAGGATCCACCTTGATCCCCTACATCACAAGACCGGAGCTATCCCTTACTGGATAGTCCAAATAAGTTCAGCCCACGGTTGGGATCAACAACCGCCCATACGGCCGAAATAAAGGGACGTCTAGACAGGGGTGACCTTACCCTAATTGGTTGCTAGCCACTTAGCCTTGTGTGCACCTCCAACACATGCGCACAACCCCGCACTAGACTAAATTTTGAATTAAGAGTTACGGAATTTTATACAGTAGTTTTATTTTAAATATTTTCAAAAGTATATATTTTTAATAAGTCTTTAAGTAGTTTTAATTTAAATGTTTTAAAATATATTTTAGAATAAAGTGATTTAAATTATTTTTAAAATCTAAAGCATTTGGACTTGGTAATTTTCGATGGAAATAAACAATATTTGGGAAATTTATTCAGTGAGGGTAAGATGGTTTGAAATTGTTTTCAAAGGGTTGAAGTATGAAAAAAAAGAGCTTGCGAAGTTATTTTGAAATAAATAATTTAGAAAAAAATTATTTAAAGTCTGATGGTTGTTTTTGAATGTTATTTGATAGTTAAATAACCGACTATCATATTGGACAATGCGCTGATCATTTCGAAGAGTCCGGGATCGGAATTTATTTTTCGATAACCACTTCGATCTGGTTTGAAATATTTCGTGAGGAAACAAGAGCATGGATTCGAAGATGGAGCAGTGAAGTGCAAGGGCTAATCGCTATTAATCCTGAGGGTGATTCCAAAATGGATGTACTAGGAGTAGTGCCTTCGGTTCCATTCGAACCCGGAACGGACTTGTATGGACGAATGCTTTTAGAACATCGTCAGGAGGACGATGAGCACTCTAAGTGAATGTGTGCTAAAAAGGTAACGCATAGCCTCGAGCCTCATCAACCTGGAATGGCTAAAACAGGGGAGGTGCACACAAGGCTAAGTGGCTAGCAACTAATTAGGGTAAGGTCACCCCTGTCTAGATGTCCCTTTATTTCGAATGTAAGGGCGGTTGCTAATCCCAACCGCGGGATGAACTTATTCGGAATATCCAATAGGGGGTAGCTCCTGTCTTGTGATGCAGGGGATCAGGGTAGATCCTCGGTACAGTGATCAGACCACGTATTGTGATGGGCGGTACCCCAGTAGACCTGCCATTGTATGGAATCCAATCTCTAATAAGCGCATGTACGGTTTTGATTGTACCAAACTATTGCTAAAACGTGAGATGCAAACATTTCAGCTAGATTCTATTTTACTTTCTATAGACACTATTATACTATTACGGATCCAATGGAACTGGTTTCGTCGAAATCCGAGGCTGTGCCTCGGAAAACTATTTTAAAACGTCCATTTTAAACTATAAAATTTCGAAACTTAACAAAACACTTCCAAATTCAAGTTTAACATTTTTACTATCTTCAGTACTATCAATATAAATTTTACAAGCCTTTGAAATATTTTTATCCAGCATAAAATCCAAGATTCACTATTTAAACCAATTTCAGATTATTAAATTCAATAATTTAATTGTCAAATAAATAGTGATATTTGAAATTCAAGTCAAACTAACTTTCTAATATTTAAAATTAATTAAATATTCCAATTTCAAGTATCCAGAAATTTCGGGTTGTCACATTCCTCCCCCTTAAAAGAATTTTGTCTTCGAAATTACTAGTTAAGTGGAATGGTCCATAACCTGTTAATTATTAATCCTACAAACAAACTATTTTTAACAATACCCAAAACCATCTTTTTAATAAAGAAATCATCAACCTTACCAACTTCTAAACTTCTTCCATTAGTTCAAACCAATATCTCTTACCCAACCATCAAAATTAAATTTAAAAGCCCAACTTTTATTCTTTTCCAATACATTTATCCAAACCTCTATAATTGTTTACTTAAGAATTTTCCTTTTTATTTCCCTTCGAAAATCAAATATATATATATATTTTTGATAACTCGGTATTCCAAAATACATTCAATCAAACATATCATTCAATATTTTCAATCACCAATATAATCTATCTCAGATTATCAAATAAATCATATCATAGAATATTAAACAAATCTAAATATTGTGAGGATTCCAGTTGGATCCCTCCAACCTGTTTCCCTGCATTCATAGATGTTAGCACAATATAAAATAACAATTCCACTTTGAGGTGGAATATCGCGGTATATGGGGTCATATCATCTCATCCACTATTATGTGGCACATATGGTCTCATCTGCTGTATAATACGGGAAATCAATCATTCCAATATATACTATATATACTACTAAATAATATGCCATATCTAGACAATTCAATCATTCAACCAATCATTTAAATTTAACTTATTTAAATTTAATGGGTATTCCAAATGAGTGAGATTAACTCACCTTTGATTTTGATAATATGCAATCCGATCCACACCGGCTCTTCTCTCCACGATTTTAGACCTTGTATAAACTTTATAGGGCTTACTAACATTTTTAAATAATTGAACAAACTATTTCCTTTTATATAATTTAATCTAAACTAAAAGATTTATTTTTAAACTAATTTCCCACAAGGAATAATTTCTAGTGACTAAAATAATTTAATAACAAATTTATCGCCATAATTCATTACTTTAAAATAAATAGTAAGTGAAGATAGGCATATATGTATACTTATGTTATTTTATTCATTCATCGAAACTACATTTATATATATATATATATATATATATATATAATAAATCTCTTTTTTTTAAAAGCCTGGTCATAGAAAAGAAAAGAATTACAACTCCATTATAAATTTTAATTAAATTAACAACCAAATTTTAGGAATTAAACTGAATTAATCACAAGATTATACCTTACTGCCCTACTGCTAGCGTCGTCTCGAGCTCGCGAATCGACAATTCAATCTGCGATGAACGCATCACTATCGGCCTCTATTGCCATAGCCATAGACCCAGCTCCATACAGCTCTGATCCCCGAACTTGCGACGATCCACACAGCTCCGATCGACTTTGCCCCTTCCTACGCGAGCGACGACGAACCACCCCTTTGACTCACAATGAAAGCCACCGTGAACCCTACCCTTTGCTAGCGATGTCCACGATCCCTCCGCCTGTCCGATCGCTCGAACATGCTGGCGCCCACCCTCATGCGCTCGATTCGAATTTCTTAGGTTATTGATTTAGGGGAAATAAAGATTTGGTTTTTGAATCTGGAAGAACGAGAGTGGAGGAGCATGGTTATTACATATTCTTCTTTTTTTTGAACGAAATTTTTTTATTTGGCCATCTCTATTTTAGTTTGAGATAAAAAGGACATTTGGAATGAAATTAAAGATGACAGTAGACACGTATACTTAAGGGATGAAACGTGTTTAAATTTATCATTTGTATGAGAATATATACATTTAATTTAAATTCAAATCGTCTCGATTATCGCAACTCACAATCCTGATCTCCAATCGAGGCATGCCGCCAGGTGTTTATAATGTTAAACCCCTATTTCGAACATAATGGAAAAGGTTTTGAGTCCTAATTCGATCATATGGAGAAGATAGCTTTTTAGACCCGGTTATAAATTGAATTTTCGATATAGTTTCAGCGCGTTTATCTACCGTATGGTCACACATCAACTCCAAACACTATGAAAATTGAAATCCGATAATAATACACTATTATAGATCCAATGGAAATGGTTTCTTCGAAATCCAAGACTGTGCCTCGAAAAGCAATTTAAAATGTCCATTTTAAACTATAAAATTCCAGAACTTAACAAAACACTTCCAAATTCAAGTTTAACATTTTTACTATCTTCAGTACTATCAATGTAAATTTTACAAGCCTTTGAAATATTTTCATCCAGCTTAAAATCCAAGATTCACTATTTAAACCAATTTCAGATTATTAAATTCAATAATTTAATTGTCAAATAAATAGTGATATTTGAAATTCAAGTTAAACTAACTTTCAATATTTAAAATTAATTAAATATTCCAATTTCAAATATCCAGAAATTTCGGGTCGTCACACTGGGTCACGTCATACCTCATGCAGAAATCATTCGCCAAACCGTCCTACTTCATTTTTGGAATCTCCACCACGTACACAGTTCTTAAAGTGGTTTTCGGTATTGGCAGAGAGTATGACAAATCTGATCCCGGTCTCTTTAACAACCAAATGCTTAATTCACACCAGATGGTTCTTTTACATTTCAAAAGGTCAATTCACAATTTATATCAAAATATCATATTCAATTTCAAATCATATCTCTTTCGAAATCATATTCACTTTCATACTATATTCACTTCAAAATCGTATTCACTTCCAAAATTATACTCACTTTCAAATCATATTCCCTTTCAAATCATATTACTTTTAAAATCATATTCACTTGGAAATTATAGATGGATTGTGTTAATTAATTCTTCATTTGAAAATCATCTTATTCACTCAAATATGTCATTTCACAAAAAGGTATCAATTTCAATTTCCAACTTAGGTTGTATCATCATCAAGGATTTAAATATAATACTTCAACTTTACACAATCTGAAATTTTAGAAAATAGTTTAGGTAATTATAAATAGTTTATATAGTTTTGAAAATAGTTTAAATAGATTTCAAAATGTTTAAATAGTAAAAATATTTTAAATATATTTAAATTTGATTTAATTAGTCTTAAAAATGATTTAAATAGATTTAAATTATATTAAATGGGTTTAAAATAGATTAAATAAATTTAATTTGTTTAAAATGGGTGAAATAGGTTAAATTGGATTAAATAGGTTGTAGTAGATTAATATAAATTAAAATAGTTTTAAATCGGTTGAAATAGTTAATTTAGTTAAAATAGCTTAAATTAGTTTAAATAGGCTTTAAAGTAGTGTCCCAACATTTTCAGTAACTCAATTCCAATAAATTAATTTATATTTGACACTTCAACTTTGAAATTCAAATATAAATCCTTTGAGCAATTCATTAAACCAATTCCAATTCAACATTTAACAATTGGATTATCAAAAATAATTCAGTTTATATAAATCAATTTTATTTCAAAATACTAGCTAACTGAACTCAAAATTTAAAGATTCAAAATCGTTTAATTTAACCAATCCAGTGTCCATATATAATTCTCTATCCTTGGGTCAAGTGATACGGGTATTTATCATTTCAATCCGCAAAATTAAATTTTTATGGTTATATATCATTTCAAACTGCAATCTTGCATTAAATATAAATCATAAGTCGCTCGAGTTTATCATTTCAACCTGAAATGATTTTTTCTTAACCTATAGATCATTTGGGTATATATCATTCCAACCCATAGGAAACTTGCACTGTTATAACAATATAAAGTACAATATCTAGTCATCAATTATTATCCAAATCAATCAATAACATCAATAGATAACTGATAATCAATAACAGTTATTAAATTAGCAACTTAAATTCAATATTATATTAAACGATGATTAAATGCAAAAAAATCAAATTTCACTAGAATGTCAATTTAAATTTACCAAACATCGATCAATAAATTTCTAATCACATCATAAATTTAATTTAACTAACATAAGAAATTTTAGAAGCTGTGAGTAGGTTAAAACACTCACCTTCGATTTTAAATCGAATTGAAATTTAAATAAAGGCCCTATTTTGAACGGTCTTAGAATTCATCTAAACCAATCAAAATATCTAGAATTTCAATACGATCCCAATGGAGAAAACCATGCCCAAATCCGAGCTCGTATCCAAAAGTTATCGCGGTTAGAACATTTACAGTTTGAATTAAATTAAATTAAATAATATATATAATTTACCATGTCATCTCGACCTTGTTCACGCTTCTAGACCCAAACACGTGATTGAACCCAACAACCCCACGAAGACGCCATGCCTTTGATTCGCTGCCATGCCTACGGCTATTGAAATGCAGGTCCACACTTGGCGACCACACCCCCATCATCTACACGACCTTTGAGGTCCTACCGCATGTTGCCCAACACTCCACAGGCTCGGCCGTCTCCATAGATCCAAAACCTTAAGCGAATTATTTAGGTCGCTCCAACCATCAAATCACCGATTTACTCGCATAGGAATAGATCGACGATCCGTTAAAGTCGATCGCGACCTAATGAACGGCCGAGAACAAAACAACATTTTCTGACCAAACCATGATTCGATTACAAAACGAATTGCTGATCTGAGTTGCGCTCGTCGAGAGCTACAAAACAATATGCAATTTTTTAGGGTTTGGAGGAGTTTGATTTCTGGATTTGAAATTGAAATTGAATTTGCAATTTGGGAATTAGGGTTTATGCCATGGAAAAAGGGAGATAGGAATATGCAAACAGATTTGTATGCACTAAAAAAAGAGTTGAGAAACAACTAGGGTTTATAGCAGGCTATTTATAAGTAGATAAGAAATAGAGATGAATGGACTAGATCAATTTGAAGGTTGAACGATGAACGACACGAAAAGCTCATTCTGCCTCCGGCACGAAAATGGGTCCATATATCCAAATAAATGTTTTCGATAATTTTAAACTCATTGGAACAGGTATCAGGTCCTAATTTCATCGTATGAAGAAATCAACTTATAATCATCTTATTTCAAATTGATTTCAATTAAATTGATTTCCAGGCATTTCGAGTCCGTACGATCAAATGGCAAGTCTGATCGCTACGAAACTTGAAAGCTTACAATAATTCGCCATTACAGATCCGATGAGACTGGTTTCGTCAAAAGCTGAGTCAGCGGCCAAAAATGGCTATTCTCACGTTAATTAAATAAATTAATATTAAATTAATTAAATCACTATTTAATTCTAGTTAGTTAACTAACTATTTTTATCATTTTTGATTTCATAAACATTTACAATAACTTAAAAACAAGTTTACATATCAAATTCAGTGTTTAATATTTCATTAATTATAGTGTTCAATTTCAACTGTAATTAAATCCAATTAATTAAATTTTATTCCAATAAATTGATTATAATTAGATTTCAATCATTATATTCAATCAATTATTACTCCAATAACATATTCAATATTTGTTGATATCTTATTTCACTAATATGCTACAATTTCCATCCTTTATTTATATTAACCACTATATTTCAATTATATTGAATTTTTGTCAATTTTACACATTAATTAAAATTTATAATTCCAATTAATCTATTTATCTTGATTTCCCTCTTTTATTAAATCAATTATTACATTATGAATAAAACTAACATTTCTATTTCTTTTATTTCATTCACAATTTACAGTTGTTGTCTTAACTCACATTTAGATACATTTAATGACATTCAATTGCAATTGATTAAATGAATTAGTAACAATAAAAATTGTCACCATTTCTATATTTAATCACGTTTGTAAGTTTATTATTTACAACAAATGTTATAACCGCTTACACTATACTAATTCTATCCAATTTCTATTTAGTACACATTATTAATTAATTAATACATCCTTTAAATTTATCAATTTCTTCTTTAACGAATTATCAATTTATACATGCATTACTATAATTTATTTACAATCTATATCAATTATAACTCCTAATCATTTTAATTAATTTGGAAGTACATTTAAAGCAGTTATCAATTACCTTAATCAATGCTATTTCATTTCGTTCCAAATACATTCTTATTATTTGATCCCAAAATTTCATTTCTTCCAACATTAAATCATAATATCTTGTTAATTTAACTATATTTAATTATCAAAAATTACGGGTCGGGTAACGGCCCGTAAATTTTAATGGTTTTAATAACGTAATTAACTGGAATTTTGTGAAATTTTGAATAATTGAGTTTAGAAATAAAAATTTGATATTTGTGATGCGTCTATCAAAACATAGCAAATGTCAGATTTTTGTTAGAAAATATGGAATTTTATTTTATTATGTAATTCTATTTCAATTTAAATTAGTTAATATTTGATGATAATAAAATATCTTCCAAACCTAAATATTTTTATATAATAAATTTGTAAATCATCTTCTGAGTGAGGTGTCATATTTCGTTTCGTCAAATTTGGAATGTTATTACTCCGTTTATCTTATTTTTTGCGTTTAAGCAACATTTTCGTTACCGAATATCGACTTTTGATAGGATGGTCCTATCACTGATATCTGTATATCGTTTTGATCGTCCCGTTGTGCAGATCTCCACAGTATACACATTTATGTATTTTGACGTCCGTTACGCGACGAATGCCATGAAACAAATAGCTGTATCGGTTACGAAATTTCATCCTTTTGTTTCCCTGTGTCCATTCAACTGTCCCCAGCATAGTCTAACAGCCAATTGCTTTAAATATTTTGCTGAATTCGTGCTTGACTATTTCTAGTCCCACTATTCAATAAATGTGGGTTTGCCCTTTTAATACATTTCGGTTCATTATTTATTTCAAAATAAAAATATTATTGTCCGTATATATACTTTTCCCTGTACCTTACTTATCTCTTCTTTTCTTTTGTTCTGTTCATAAATATAAAAGAATAATGATAAATTTAGCAATGCTTTATATAAGAAACCGCTCATCCTCTTTTTATCATTCTTGAGCCACCCTCCACCTCTGTCAACCCATTTACCTTCACCATTCGGCCTCTCTTTCCCATACAGAGCGAGCACCATATCTCTTCACCGATCCACCGCTTGTCCCTTCACCGTGTAGCCACCGCTCCATAGGTCTCTGACTATTAGTCTTAGGCCGATAGTCGAATGCCACACCTGTACTCCTTCAACCCTTATCCCATCACAGCTCTTTAGCCACCTTCCCACTTCCACACACTCACCGTACCAAGCCTCTCACTCCTCTCGCCCAGGTCCTCCACCTGCGAGCAACAGCAGCCATCCTGGCCAGCAAAACCCCACTGCATAGCCTACTACCACCGCCCATCACCTCGCTGCTCCCCTCCGCCTTCCCCCTGCACTACCTTGGGCATGAGCAGCCATTGATTTGCCTCCTTCACTTCCCATTTGCGTGCATCTCCTTTGTGTATATAGGTATATATACTTTTTTGTTGATTATTTAGTATATTTATATCATAGGTTTATTCATTTAGATTTTTATTAATAGTTGTACAAGATCTATTAAGATGAACATATTTTATAAAGTAAGTTTTATATATATGCGTATATGTTTAAAGTATATGTATGTTAATATATACATATTTATATAGTTAGTATATATAAACTTTGTAGTTGCATATATCTGAAAGCTACTTTGTTTCTTTTGTTATATATTTTACAATATATGTATATGTTCTGTTATATATAAAAGTTATACAAGTTTGTTTTGAAATACGTGTATACGGGTAGCCTTCTCTCATATTATATATATAAGAGTATTTTACATGGTTTACGGCATGCATGTTTTATTTTTGTCTAATTATATATATATATATATATATATATATATAATGGTTATAACCGTGAATCGGGTTGGGTTTGACCTTGTGTTCACCTGTCCCTGCTATTTTAACAAGCAAGTGTATATTGGTGTGCATGATCTTATGGCATGTATAATGATACACTGTGCATGTCACAAGTTATTTGTGTAAGATGAATTAAAAAATAAATGACAACGAACAACCCAAATAACCGAGCCAAATAATATTTTCAAAACACACACTTTATTGTGCACCGTAAAATATTTTCTTTTTCAATTTTACTACGTTAGTGTTTATTCTGCAGATAGTTCAGATGTTGGATACAGATTGAAACAGAGTTAAAGATCAAATACGAGTGATGAGTGAATTATGTAGTGAGGTGAAAATTGTAAAGTGAAGAATGTAGTGAATTGTTTTGTAATTGAAATTGTATTGTAATTGAAAATGCGTAATGTAATGAGAGCTCAAATTTGTACTATTTGAATTTGTAATAAAATATTTGTTTGTATAAAATATTTGTTTAAATAAGAATTCTAAGTTATTTATTTTATTCAAAAAATATTTGTTTAATTATGTGGAAAAATAAAATAGGACAATTACAAATACATTTAAACAAATATATACACGTTTATTATCATCAAAAAAAAACCATGGGCTATTGTATTTCACATAAGGGTCTTAAAGAACTGGGGTGAAAGCATCTCTTTCGAAAGCATTAATTCTAAGTAAAATAAAGTTGATGGTTTCAAAGCCAACCCTTTCGAAAGCTTGGAGAAGTGGTTTATAGTTAAAAGCAAAAGCACCCTTTCGACGGCATTGAATCGAAAGGCCGAATGCGGCAGCAAGGGTTTCTAACGGTTCGAAAGCTTTATTTAAAAACAAAAGGCGGTATCCTCTTTCGAAAGCCTTCTTCTAAAGCAAAGGTTTATTTGACTAAGTCAAAAGCTATTTCCTTCCAAAGCCTCATTTTGTAACCAAAATAGTTCTAAGTTTACAAAGACTACTTTTACCCCATGCGAAGGCATTTTTCGACTCTATGTCTTCCGCCTAACTCCAACCAACTATGAATAAAGGTGTTAATACCATGTGTATTGGTTTCGACTTGGTCGGAGGCGGTGATATGGGATCGAAAGGTGGCTACCGAAAGTGGCGAAGCAGAAATCCATTGTAAACTGATTTTTAATCTTTAAAGTAATATCTTTCTAACTAATTTGCCTTATTTGTCTACATACAAATGGTTTCAATTCTTTTACAAATCTTTTCTAAATGTGATGTCGAATGCAGTAATTAACAAATTTAAAACATTTAGCAATTTGTCACTTCTCCTTTTCTAAACATATAAAACATTGGCCGATACCTTAAATAATTTTAAATCTTTAATAAAATACTTATGAAAATCCTGCAAAAATTCCCAAAAATCACATATAATATGTTTTCTAACATATTTAAATTTTTGACTGAAAGCTAACATATAATAACCGAAAATAATTTAAACTGAATTTAACTTTTTTTTTACTAGAAAATTCATAATAAATCCAGAAAATCTCAGAAAATTATGAAACTTGAAACCTGTGTCTAAAATAATATTTCTTACCTTTTATCAAAAAGGCATGTCATAAGGATGTCCTTTAATAAATTTTCCAAATCAAAACTTATCATACAATCAATGTGAAGCATTCATCAACAAATATATATCCATTTAAATGAACAAATCATGACATATACTATGCAAAACCTATTCGGATCTTAACTAGAAACCGAAACCATAAAAATGAAATGCAAGAACTACTATTCACTTTGGCTTATTGTTAAGGAGGTTGGGATTTGCTAAAGTTAAGGAGGTTTTATGTTTTAGAATTACGGAATTATGAAATGAAAATAGGAATTAGGGTTTAAGGGTTAAGGGATGTAGTGGACGACTATTTCCTAAAATACCCTTTCCTTGGCCTCTTATTAGTTGGCATATAAAACCATGTCCATAAACCTATTCTTTTAAATTTTTATTTGGTTAAGCATGGCCTTTATTTAGTTTTCAAATCTCAATCCCCTTATCACTCTAATCTTTATATTATTTAATTAATTTAATTTAATTTATTTAATTAAATATCATGAATAATGTTATTAAAATTAGGGGTGTTACAACAAAGGTTTTGTATGGTGATCGATTCATGGAGAGTTAGGTGATGAGGCCAACATCATTAGATTTCTCTCGATAAGTTGTACATTTGCCAAGAATTTCATCGAACTTGAACCTCCAAAGCAAAGTGCAGCATTTGCGTGGAGAGAGGTTGGTTCAGATCGTGATTTTCATGGAGGGTCGGGCACTAAATTGTTGTGATGGTCGCGGAGCACACACATAGACGGATGCATCGGCGAAATCAGTTCACAGTTTCATTAAGAAATGAGTAAGAAATTGTAGAGAAAGGATATTAAGGAACTGGTTTTCTTATGTGCAGACATTATGTACATGAACGATCATTAACATTTGGGGAAGAAGTTTAGTGGAAGATAATTAGTTGGTTAATTATTTATTAAGTTAATTAATTCATTTACATAATATAATTCTTATAAACGCGATATCTTTGCATATGAGGTCCGCTTTGGACGCTATTAGTTGTGCTCGTAATGAAGAGCTCTACAACTCAACGAAGGTTTGCTTATATTTGGATGAGGTGAGTGATATTGCATCTCGCTATACTATGATTGTTTGTATAGTATTAAAACGATGTTTTGAAATGTTTTCTAAATTTAAAATGTGATTTCCAAAATACTTAGCATATATTATTTTATAAAAAGAATTAAAAGTGTTCTAAAATAGTTTTGAATTAAATATCACTTTTTTCATTTATAGAATATTTTGACGATATTGACAGATTTAGGCTATTTTGATATAAATTCGACATTATCTCATTTTGGTTGCTTGGATGGATTTTATTATGTTGTTATAAACATATGTAGGCTATAATAGACATAAGTTGGTTGATTGCATGTATGTAAGTTTGGTTGTTTTTGTCCAAAACACCGTTCGAAGGCGATATAGTATTAGAAATATCCCATATGATATGAATTCATGCATAGAATATCGTAAACGTTGATGGATATTAAGACGGAAGATGAGTTTGGAGATGTGCTTTAGATTTCGAGATAGATTTTGGACGTTTTTCTTTGGCTTGTATTTAACCATTTTTGGTTAAGTATGCAACCAAAATGGTCATTATCACCTACTCTGGAGTGATCGATATCTACTACTATTGATAATGGTTGATTCGGTTAAAATTAACCTAGACGATGGAGTGGCTACGAAGAGCAGGATGTGATGGTTCATTTGTTTTTTCGACTTTCAATTTTGGTGATATGGTCCTTCAACGAGCAATTTTAGAGGTTAAGCAAAGATGTGATGCTTCGAAGTGATGACTCCATGGTTCGACATGACGGTTAATGATGGGAAGTGACGGTTTTGACGATAGATAGTTTTACTTCGAGTCGTAAAGTAGTTGACTATGATTCGTATTGAGGGGACTGTCGGAGGGAGGCTACGGGATGCATGATGGAACTCTATGATTTATGATGGTTTCCTAGAGTAGTTCCCAGCTACAACAACTTTAGACAGGAGTTGTGAGTATAGTTCTAAGATGAGCTCTGCTATGGATGATAGGTGCAAAGGGATCAATGATACTCAATCATTAAGATGGATTGATGTGGTAGCGTATCTAATCTCGAGTGCTGAGATGGATTGACATGGTGATGTGTCTAGTCTCCAAGATGGATTGATGCATTGACACATCTATTCTCATGATATTGGGATGGATTGTTGCGGTGAAGTGCCTAATCCCCAGCCTGTGAGTTATTATATATCCAATGCACTGAGTGAGTGGATGTGATGATGGTTGCCTTTTTTGTTTGACTGTTTCTATCACCTTAGGGATGTCACACGATGTGGCTAGTACCGATGGCGATACCTAGACACCTTTAGTACTTTGATGTGTAGTACACCCATGCTGACTATCATATGGTAGCATATATTTTATGTTATGTGCCAACTCTTTGAATGCAGGGACATGTCAGGTATGATTCTTCATACCTACTGTTTCAATTATTATACCGACTTTTATAATGCTTTGATATTCTTTATTGCTCACATATGACTGTTGTCTGACTCGAGGTTTTATGCTTTGCTTCTTATTATCACGGATGCTCTTAAATGAGTAGACTATACAGTAGGTGTAAGTAGCACTTGGAGCTACGCAGATGGACTAGCAGATGGTGATGCTTTCTTATTATTATATTTCCAATTATAGTGGTTTATTCCGTTGTGTGACACCGTGGAGCCTTGACATTATTGACTTACTACTATTAGAGGTAGTTGATCAGTTGAGTTCATTTAGTAGTTGTATAAACTCTATTACTGTTGTATAAACGCATGAACCTGGGTGCTCTGATTTTGTGTTTATATAGTTATTACTATCTCATCTGTTTTATATCTGAGATGTTTACTATTATATTTTATCTGATGCGTTGTAAGATATACGACAGATTATGTGATTGTGTGATTATTTTATTTCTTTCTCTTTTCTTCTATTCTCTTCTCTCCTTTCCTACTCCTCACCTTTATTTCTATGTCTTTCCCTTAACAACAGTCCTACATCATCTGAATGCTCCAGCAGTGCACTATTTGGTCATATGAGCATCGGTGGTATATGTAACATCCCCTATATAGAGGCCCAAAACTAAGAGCTATAGATGCTGCAGTCATCTATAGTATTAGCTTTCGGTAAATAAATACGGTTTTGTTAATGGTATCGCTAATATCAGGAGCTCTTGAATATGAAACAAAATACATATTTCAAAACCAAAAAGTTACTTCATTACATTTCCCGAAAAAAAATTATTCCACATCCACGTCACATAACCCAAATAGTTTTCCCAAGCACAGATTAAATATAGTTATTACAAGTTATGTTAAGAGTGGTATATGAAGATACCCCCTTGAATGATCAGAGTCATATAATCATAATAGACCCAACACACCATAACACAGTGGAAAATCCATCAAAACATAATTAAAATCAGCAAATCCTAAGTAGCTATCTGTTGCCTCCTGCATCCTTCGGTAGCTAATTCGTCAATTTTCTAAAACATGGAAAGATCCTTAGCCTCTCAACCTACTCAAATCAATTTCGAGCACCCGAGAGTTTAAGGAAAAAATAAACTTCGATTCATACATAAAACCTGGTATGAATAATACTATACATCCCGGTTTAATTATATTAAGTGAGACCATGCCGCTTAGCGGAATGGGTTTCCTTTCACTAACATCCTTATTAAAACATATCTTTGCAAATCCCTTTCATATAACCATATACTATTCTCCTGCATTTACAATGGTTAAACACTACAAGATAAACATTATGTAAACATACATAAATATCAGATAATAATGAACTATCTGTTCAAACATAAAAGCCCTACACACTGGAGTTTTGGACAATAATTAGCTGGGGTTAGCTAATGTATAGGGCGCGATCCCATACTAGTCTCATCTGGTTTTCAAATATCTGAGTCATTTATACTTTAGGGTCCCCTCCTATAATTTTCCTTGAAACACTTTCAAAATGATTTAAACCTTTAAATCAAAATTCAAACAAGGAAAAGAAATATGTCTTTATACTTTACTCAAATCATATCACCATGTTAGATATATATCCTATACTCAAAATTTAGTTAATGAAAACACTTTATCATTTGGAAGAACCTCTTTCCATACTTTGAAATTATCTCTTTCAATATCAACGTTCAAACCTTTCGAAATCATTTCTAAAACCTTTCGAACTCATTCAAAGAAAACCATACGGAAGCTACAAACTTTAGACTTCCTTCTTTTAAACCACCTTAAGTCATTGCCTGAAAAAAACCTTTGGAAAACCTTCCTCCGTAAACCTTTCGAAAACATCTAATAAATCGTTTGAAACGGATCAAGGAACAAACCCTTCGAATACATAAAACCTTTTAAAACATAAACCCTTCTAAGGCATACTGGTCTCAACTTAAAATAATCTAGAAACCTTCTTTTAAAACCTTTCGTCTTTATTAAAACAACCTTTCGAAAGCCTTAAGTTATATTTTATAAACAAGGGTAAACTACCTAAGTCGGAAGCTTCCTTTCGAAAGCATTGGATAAACAGCTAGTTTAAAAACAGATAAACCTTTTGAATGGGTCGGAAGGTTCCATGCAAAAACCTTTATAAAAGCGGTAAAACCCTTCGGCTATATCGGAAGGCTTCAAAACAAAGTAATGGCGGAAACAGCAACAACTTGTCGATTACGTCGGAAGGTTTAAAGTCTTTCTTTTAAATAATTTGACCTGATCGGAAGTGACCAAGTCGAAATCTCAAATTCGAAAGTAAAGCAGGCAAAATCTTATCACTTATAAAATAATTATATTCCAACCTCTTAGGCCATTAACCTTTCGGCTTAGAACCTTTTGGCTATATTCAATTCATTACATCACAATTACTTTATACCTTATGCATTGAATTTCGACCTTATTGAAAGCTAACCTTTGGGTAAGAGAAAGGTCTAGGGCGGAAGATAAACTGCTATATAGGCTGAAACATGGAAAAAGTGTGATTTTTGTTTTTAAGCTTAAAAAGGAAACTTTTCAACTAACCTGCCTTTTTTGTCAAATTTTCATTGGACGATAAAATACTTTTCAGAAATGTGCTGCCACTATTACTAAAAATTTAAAATCATTTTATTTTGCAAAATGCCTTTTCTCTTTAAAAAAATATATAAAACATTTAAGTCCCATACCTTAAATAATTTTATATATTCCTCAAATGACTTAGGAAAATTTTGGAAAAAATTCAAAAAATATACTTTAATATATTACCTAACTTATTAAAATCTCCAACCCAAACAATTATTATCTTTAGCCGAAAATAATTTATAACCCAATAAACAATTTTCTTCATTCAAAAATTCATATAAAATCCATAATAGATCGAAAAATTATGAAAATCAAAATCCATCTCTAAAATATTATTCCAGACCTATATTTAAATTTTCTAGGTGTTTAGATGTTATTAAATATGGTTTTCATGTAAAACATATCATAAAACACGAATAAACATTTATAATTCACCAAATATATATATATATATATATATATATATATATATCTGTGTGTGTGTGTGTATCTTTAAACATCAAACATGGGAATAATATAGCAAAAGCATTTCAGATCTGACCACAAAGCCAAAAACTAAAAGAAATAGGGATGTAGTAATTATTCACCTTAGCTTTCGAGATTATATATGGGATTTTTAAGGGTTGAATTAGTTGATTTCTTCTCTTCTCTTGAATCTTAGCTTTACTTCTTCTCTTGAGAATGGGAAATGGTGGCTGGCCTTAGTAATTTAGATTTTAGTGAAATGAGAATGAATGAACGTGATTTCCCATCTCGTAAGGGTTTAGGGTATAAGGTTTTACTATTCCCATAATGCCCTTCTCATTTTCTAACACATTATCTAGTGTTATTTCATTTTAGTTAACCTAATTAACATGGCACCGCTACCTTTAACTAATTAAATCTCAACCTATTAACATTCACATTATTTAATTTAATCTAACTAATTAAATGTCTTAAATAAGGTTATAAAAATATGGGGTATTACCGACTTCCCATTCTTAACGAATTTCGACCTTGAAATTACGGTAAGATACACAACAAAACAATCAAAGGTAAAACATACCATCAAATAAATTAGGGTAAGAGTCTCTAATCCTGCTCTCCACTTCCCAAGTACAGTGTTTAGCATCATTACTCCACTGAACCATTACTTACTTGACTGTCGTGTTCCTCAATTTCTACTCATCTATAGTCACAATCTGAATTGGCTTCCTAACAATAGCCAAATCTGGTTCTACTACTAAATCTTGTAATACTGTAGGTGCTATAGTACTCTTCGAGTCTTTAACACATTTCCTAAGATGAGAAACATGGACACATGATGGACTCAAGCCAAACTACTCGTAACTCCACTTTATAAGCGAGTTTTCTGGTCCACTCAATAATACAAAATGGACCAATGAACCTAGGTGTTAACTTCCCTAACTTCCCAAATATAATTACACCCTTCATCAGTGAAACCTTAACAAACGCATAATCTCCGATATAAAATTCCATATCCTTCCTTCTTTTATCGCATAAGTTTTCTGCCTAGATTGAGCCTCCTTCATCCTAGCTCGACTCAACTCAATCTTTTCCGCAGCTTCCTTCACTAAATTGGGACCAATAACTAATCTATTCTTGGTCTCCAACCAACGTATCGGAGACTTGCAAGGTCTTCCGTGCAATGCTTCAAACGGTGCCATCCCAATACTAGTTTGATAACTATAGTTATACGAGAACTCAACTAGATGAAGATGGTCTTCCCATGATCATCCAAAATCTAATATACTAGCTCTTAACAAATTTTCCAAGATTTTGTTGCTTCTTTTCGTTTTCCCATCTGTTTGTGGATGGTAAGCAGTACTCATGTTGAGCTTGGTTCCTAATAATTTCTATAGACTTTTCCAGAACTCATTAGTAAATAAAGAATCTCTACACCGACAATGCTAATCGGATTCCCGTGCAGCCTAACCACATTTTTCATCAATAACTTCACCAAATCAGGTGCCGTCCTAGTTGACTTTACTGGAATAAAATGGACACTCTTAGTCAATTTATCCACTAAAACCATATGCTTTCGTTTTCTCTACTAGAACTCCGCAACCCATCAATATAATTCATATAGATTGAATCCCATTTCTATAACGAAAGTCTAATGGTTGAAGTAATCCACTTGACTTCTTGTGTTCAGCCTTTACCTGTTGGCAATTTAAGTACTGCTTAACACACAATCCAATGTCCTGCGTCATACCTTCCCGGAAGAAATTTCTCTTCATATCTTGATACATTTTCGTTCCTCCTAGATGGATAGTTAACTTTGAACGATGGCACTCATCCAAAACCTCCTTCCTCATGTTTCCTACATTCGAAACACATAACCATCGTTTCTTTCTCAACCACCCATTTTGGTCCAGATTGAAATCCTTTAGTTCATCGCTCTTCATTCCTTCCTTCAACCTTCCAATACGCTCAGCCAATATTGGATCCTCCTCTTGCTCCGAAGCTGTCTTCTCAATCATTACCGGTCGGACTTCTAAACAAGAAAATACAGTACTTCCTACACTCGATCCTACCTTGGTCCTAAATCGCACATTACAGGCCGATAATGTCTCCAAATCTTTCCACTCAGTGATCATAGCCAATACTGCATTCTGAAGTTTTAGACTGAGTGCATCTACTACCTTGTTTCCTTTTTCGGGTGTGTACTCAATTCCAAAATCATAGGCAGCAATAAACTCCAACCATCTCTACTGTCTCATATTCAGCTCCTTCTGAGAAAACAAATAATTCAACGACTTATGATCGGTATATAGCTCAAATCGCTCTCCCAAGAGATAATGCCTCCACACCTTTAAAGCAAATATAACAACAGCTAGCTCCAAGTCATGTGTTTGATAGCTGACCTCATGTGGTCTGAGCTGTCTAGAAGCGTAAGCAATTACTTTACCCTTTTACACCAACACAGCTCCTAATCCAGTTTCACACGCATCTGTATAAACAACTAAATCATGAGTCGCATGGGTCAATAAGTGTTTCAAGCTCTGGAATGCTTCTTCATATTTATCAGTCCACATGAACTTCACACCCTTTCGTGTAAGCTTAGTCATTGGTGCTACTATTCATGAAAAATCTATTACAAATCTTCGATAATACCCAGCCAGTCCAAGGAAACTCTTTATCTCGGTCATCGTCTCGGGTCTCTTTCTATTGTTTACCGCTTCAATCTTAGTCGAATCTACAGACAACCCTCTGTCAGAGACGACATGGCCAAGAAACTTCACTTCCTTCTTCCAAAAATAACATTTCATAAACTTAGCCTTCAACTGATGCTCCCCCAATGTCTCAAGCACAACTCTGAGATGAACTTCATGCTCCTTCTCATCCTTAGAGTATATCAAAATGTCATTAATGAAAACCAACACAAACCTATCCAAATGCTCTTGAAAAATCCTATTCATCGGATCCCCAAAGAATGTCGGTGCATTAGTTAGTCCGAACGGCATAACTAACCACTCGTACGATGCATATCTTGTTCTAAACGCCATCAAAGGAATGATATTCTTTGCCACTCTAAGCTGATGAAATCCTGTTGCTAAATCTAGCTGAGAGAATATCTTTGCTCCACTCAATTGATCGAACAAATCATGAATTCTCCCCAATGGATATTGGTTCTTTATCATCTTCTCATTCAACTTATGATAATCGGTACATAGCCTTAACAATCCATTCGCCTTCTTAGCAAACACAGTAGCATCTCCCCATGGTGACGTACTTGGTCTAAAAAACTTTTTCCATCTAGATCTACTAACTGCACCTTCAACTCTTTCGTCTCTATAGGTGTCATCCTACTCAGCGGTCTACTCATCGGTTCAGCTCCAAGAACTAAATCAATCTGAAACTGAATAGCTCGTTTCGATGGTAGTCCAATGACTGGCTCAAACACATCGACAAATTTTCTAACTACAAAGACCCGATGCAACTCATCTGCCAACTCCATAACACACAGTAAAGCATTCGCCTCACAACTAGGGTTCTCTATGGCATAAATTATCTGATCACTACAATCCAGATGATTAAGTGATACTTTCCTATCTAGGAAAAATATCCTAGCTCATATCTACTCAACCAATCCATCCCCAGGATAATCCCAAATCCTATAAAGTCAAATACATGCAAACAACAATCAAATGTATGGCCTAACAAATCAAATTCTAGATGGTCACACCTCATCCCAAGTGTTGCATAACCTTCTATTAGATTAGCAACCCTTAAGGAGGTAACTAAGTAAGAGGGTTCTAGCTTAAGTCTATCTACCAAACATCGAGAAATAAAAAATGGGATGCCCCGGTATCAAATAGGACGCTAAAAAACATATCATGGATCTGCAGTGAGCCTCCTAAAACAGCTTTTCCCTTTTCCTGAGCGACTAATTTTTCAGTTATGGACTCCAAAGCATAAACTCGCCCCTTTCCTTCCTTTATTGGCTCCGGGCACTTATTCTTGTAATGGCCCACTTGATCGCAATTAAAGCATCTAACATTCTTCTTTCCACCAACATCCTTTTCTTTTCCCTTGCTAGCTTGACACTCGTTGGCATTGTGTCCTTTCTTGTTGCAGGTATCACAAACCACTTCAGTCTTACTTTTCTTTTGTGCTCCTTCCTTCTGAGCAGTCTTCTTCTAGAAAAATTTCCTCTTCTGGGCCTGTCCCGCCTGGGCCTCTTTCACTTTCTTTCTTAAGCAAGCCAATGCTTCTTCCTATCTTAATGTCATCTCAACAACCACATCACTGGGGTCTCTTAAGTGCGGAAAATTAGCACTTATCAGTTCTGGCCTTAATCGACTGATGTACTTTTCATTTTTATCGATAACGGTATCAACCAAGGCGTACCCATATCAGGCTAGTTCTTCAAACTTTCTTGTGTACTCCAGTACACTCATATCTCCCTGCTGCAGTTCTACAAACCTCTTTACCAATGCAGCCTGCGCCATCACAATCATAAATCTCCCCGAAAACCTTTTCCTGAATTCCTCCCAAGTAAAGGTCCCTTCATCCACTCCAACAGTGACGGTATTCCACCAAAATGGTGCAGCTACCTGCGGTTGCCTTGAGGCCAACCTCCTTTTCTGTGCATCATATAGCCCTAAATCAGCAAAATTTCTTTCACCATTAAGTAGCCAGTTTTCCACTTCAATCACATCCTTGGTACCAATGAATGGCTTCCCTCCAAGCCTGATGTAATCTCTACTCAAGTTGGCATAGTGATTGACCGCATGAACTTCTTGAGCTTATTCTCCCGCAGCATTACCTCCAATAACAGCTGCTGCTACTCTAGCTTGCACCATATTCATAATGAATTAATACATTGCCCCTCCACTTGGGGAACTCCTACATCAGCATTTTCATCTTAGGCCTGACCAGGAACTCTCCTTGTATTTGGTCAAGCATTTCCATTAGTGGTGCTGTTGTCTCCTCCGATATTTACTCGGCTTCTTCTTCCCTCCATATCTGTATTCAAACCTCGTGAGATACAAATGAATAACCTACCAAAGATAGGAGTCTAAAGATATAGCATATACTTATATATATAATACAAGTACGTTATTATAGTGTTATCCCTTACCCCGATCTTAACTCTAATTCCTTTGGATTATGTTTTAAAAAGTCATTTTTTTAGTAAAAGTATTTCATAAACCATGCACTGATATCAAGCTGTAACATCCCTTATCTAGAGGCCCAAAACTAAGCGCTTTAGATCCTGTAGTTATATGTAATATTAGCTTCCGACTATTAAATACGGCTATGTTAATGGTATCAATAATTTCAGAAGCACTTTAATATGAAACAAAATATAGATTTAAAAACCACAAGTTACTTCATTACATTTTCATATAAAAATTGTTCCACATCTACGTCATATAACCCAAATCGTTTTCCCAGGCACAGATTAATTATTGCTATTACAAATTTCATTCAGAGTAGTATACGAAGATATCCTCGATTGATTAGAGTCACATGGTCATATTAGACCTAATACATTATAACACAACAGAAAATCCATCAAAACATAATTAAAAGCAGCAAATCCTAAGTAGTTATATGTTGCCTCCTACCTCCTTCGGTAGCTTGTTCATCAACTTTCTAAAACCTGAAAAGATCCTTAACCTCTCAACCTACTCAAATCAATTTTGAGCACCCGAGAGTTTAAGGGGAAACGTAAACTTCGAGTCAGACATAAAGCCTGGTATGAATAATACTATACATCCTAGTTTAATTATGTTAAGTGAGACCATGCCGCTTAGCAGAACGAGTTTTCTCTCACTAACATCCTTTTTAAAACATATCTTTTCAAATCCCTTATATACCATATACTATGCTCGAACATCCAAAATGGTTAAACGCTACAAAATAAACATTATGTAAACATACATAAATATTAGGTAATAATGAACTATCTGTTTAGGCATAATATTTTGGTTTGGATAATTTTTAACCTTTGGCTAACTGAGGCCTACCAGACAATAAAATCAAAATTAACCTAATAACTGTTAGATATTCATATTCTGGATTTTCTATCCATAACAATATATTTAACATTTCCCATCAGGACGGTCTATCCTAAACTATCTGTTAAATATCTCACTTTTGGACAGTCTATCTCTAACCTAATCATCTCCCAAGTCTTCCCAAACCTAATGGTTTTTGGGCTCACTAATAACCTATCTATATACAACACATATTCCTTTCTGTGCGCAATCATAATTTTCGCCTACCTATGACCAAGCCCTACACATTGGAATTTTGGACAACAATTAGATGGGGCAACTAGCTAATGTATAGGGCACGACCCTATCTAGTCTCATTTGGTTTTCTAATATCTGAGTCATTTATACTTCAGGATCCCCTCTCATAATTTTCCTTGAAAACAGTTTCAAATTTAAATCTTTAAATCAAACTTCAAACAAGGAAAAGAAATAAGTCATTATACTTTACTCAAATCATATTACAATATTAGATATATATCCTTTGCTTAAAATTTAGTTGATGAAAACACTTTACCATTTGAAAGAACCTCTTTCCATATTTTGAAATTATGCCTATCAAAATCAACGTTTAAGCATTTCAAAATCATGATTTCTCAAACCTTTTGAACTCATTCAAAGCAAACCTTACGAAAGCTACAAACTTTAGACATCCTTCTTTTAAATCACCTTAAGTCATTGCCTCAGAAAAACCTTAGGTAAACCTTCCTCCGTAAACCTTTCAAAAACATCTAATAAACCTTTCAAAACAGATCAATGAACAAACCCTTCGAATACATAAAACCTTTTAAAACATAACCTATCGAAGGCATATTGGGTTCAACTTAAAAAAATCTGGAAACCTTCCTTTAAAACCTTTCGTCTTTATTAAAACAACCTTTTGAAAGACTTAGGTTATATTTTATACACAAGGGTAAACCCCCTAAGTCAGAAGCTTCCTTCCGAAAGCATTGGAGAAATGGCTAGTTTAAAAACAGGTAAACCTTTCGACTAGGTCGGAAAGTTCAAAGAAAAAACCTTTATAAAAGCGATAGAAACCCTTCGGCTATGTCGGAAGGCTTCAGAACAAACTAATGGCAAAAATAGCAACAACCGGTCCACTACGTTAGAAGGTTTAAAGTCTTTCTTTTAAATAATTTGACTCGATCAGAAGTGACCAAGTCGAAAGCTCAAATTCGAAAGTAAAGAAGGCGAAAGATTTTTACTTATAAAATAATTATATTCCAACCTCTTAGGCCATCAACCTTTTAGCTATATTCAATTCATTACGTACCGATTACTTGATACCTTATGCATTGAACTTTGACCTTATCAAAATCTAATCTTTCGATTGAGATGAACGGTCCAGGGCGGAAGGTTAACCGCCATATAGGCTCAAACATGGAAAAAAATGATTTTTGTTTTTAACTTAAAAAGGAACCTTTTAAACTAACCTTCCTTTGTTTGTCAAATTTTCATCGGTCAATAAAATACTTTTTAGCAATGTGCTGCCATCTTTACTAAAAATTTGTAGTTCATTTTATTTTGCACAATGCCCCTTCTCCTTTAAAAATATATAAAATATTTAAGCCCCATACCTTAAATAATTTTATATATTCCTCAAATGATTTAGGAAAATTCTGGAAAAACCCCAGAAATTCCAATTTAATATTTTGCCTAACATATTAAAATCTCAAACTCAAAAAATTATTATTTTTAGCCGAAAATAATATAACCCAATAAACAATTTTCTTCATTCAAAAATTGATATAAAATCCATAATAAATCATAAAATTATGAAAATCTAAAACCATCTCTAAAATATTATTCCAGACCTATATTTAAATTTCCTAGGTATTCGAATGTCATTAAATAGGTTCTCATGTTAAACATATCATAAAACACGAATAAACATTTATAATTTCACCAACTATAAATATATATCTTTAAATATCAAAAATGGCAATAATATAGCAAAAACATTTCGGATCTAATCACAAAGCCAAAAACTAAAAGAATTAGTGATGTAGTAATTATTCATCTTAGCTTTTGAGATTATAGATGAGATTTTTGAGTGTTGAATTAGTTGATTTCTTCTCTTCTCTTAAATCTTAGCTTTACTTCTCTTGAGAGTGGGAAATGGTCGCTGACCTTAGTAATTTAGTTTTTAGTCAAATGAGAATGAATGAATTTGAGTTACCATCTTATAAAGGTGTAGGGTATAAGATTTACTGTCTTCCATAATACCCTTCACATTTCCTAACACATTATCTAGTGTTATTTCATTTTAGTTAACCCAATTAATATGGCACGACTACCTTTAACTAATTAAATCTCAACCTATTAACATTTACATTATTTAATTTAATCTAACTAATTAAATGTCTTACATAATGTTATAAAAATATGGGGTATTACAGTCTAGGGCGGTAGTCACATAAACGGTAAGTACCTTAACCTTAGTAGTATTATTATATTATATGAATATGTTTGTTTTGAGTTGCAAAGTGAAGTATATTGTTTATTATTCCAGCATATCAATAGATTGTTGAACGTGGAAAGAAGGTTATTTTGCATCGATTTATAAATTCAAATAAGCATACAAGTCTAAATATCTATATTTTATGGACATTTCTAAACCTACAACAAGTCCTCATCTATATTGGGGTTGATTTACAATAAGATGGCTTCATTCAAGTAGATGATTAATCATTACATGTTGAGTTCTTTTCTGTTTGTTTCAATCGTCCTACTTTTGTTTTATATATCACTTTTAGTCTAGTTGATAACCTTCTGATATAGAAACATAACTCTATACATGGCTAGTGAATTTCCATAAAATTTCCCCCTCTAATTTTTATGTCTTGGTATGATTTACCATAACAGTAATAAACTTACTCCTCTGAATAAGCGAGCCTGCTCATCTGCATTTCTTAGAAAAATGGTTGCTTAGAGAAATGGAGCATAAGGTTGAAGACTATAGAAGCAAATTGACCTAGGCTTTACAATCAAATGTTGATTCAAGAAGTTGAGCAGCTGATGAGGTTATTCAAAAACGTAAGTAGGTAAGCATGAATTGCTAATGTAGTTTTTATAGGAAAATGTATCAACTAAGACTACTTACAAAACAAATTACGTTCAAGGACATGGAAAACTATCTGAAAAAATCAGGCTTGTTTATGATGTGGCATAAGACAACATTCTGTAGTGCTCTTTTGTGCTTTGATGTACTTATTAATACAGTTGACAAAGGTGTTTCAAAGATGGTTCACCTTGTTGATGAAGTTGTTTAGGTTACTCCCTATGAAGTAGCTGCACCTTGTATTGATACAACGATTCTTGATGCTGCTAGAAACGATGAGACCATTGTAGTAATCATTTGTATTGTTTGAATTCAGCTTATTTATATTATTTTTGGCATGAACAACTATTATTTGTAATTATGTTAAGAGTTTATAAATGATGTGAATGTATAATTTGTTTTGGATTTTTAGTAATTATAAGTTTGATTTGTATACATGCTGCACTAGTGCTCTAATTTTTTTAATTTTGCATTTTTTTAAACAACGGACAAAAATAATTATAAAAGACATCTATTACAACGGTAAAAAATAGTTGTAAATAAATCCATTATAATACCTAAAGCAGTTGTAAAAGACCTTGTTGCAACGGCTGTAGACATTTGTAAAAAAATGACTACAACGGACTTTTACAACGGTCATAAAAGTTGTGAAATCTCTTCGGTCTATTACAACTCTGTGTAAACGACGGTTGCAGGTCCTTTATTAAACACCTATTACAGTAGGATTTGCCCGTTGTAAAAAGGATATTTTGTTATAGTAGGTTATTCGCTCCTTCAGTCTCACAATTGGAATAGCATTCGTCCAAGTCCTTAATATCTGCAAATCCGAGCATATAGACCGAGTCATCCAGTACGATCTCCAAGTAGAGAATTAACTCAATATTGACTATCAACTCGGTACCAACTATCAACTCGGTACAGACTATCAACTCGGCACCGATCACTACTAGTCGGTACCCATTTGATTTTCCATTATACTTTAAGTTTTTCTCCAAGTCTTATCTTGCCTCATCGAGCTCTTGCCTAATTTAGTCTTCATTTCAAGTCGATGATCATCAAAAGTGCTCAGTACCAACCAAAATCAGGTTGGTACCAACACTAAATTTTTACAATCAAAGTTTTTTCTTCTTCATGTTTATTCTCCTTTCATCCATCTATTGTCATTCCAAGTCTCAAAGTCAGATTAGCGCCAACTAAATCAAGTCGGTACCAACTTGACTTGGCATCCGATCCGAATGTTTTGTGCGTTTACCTGAAGCAATGACTTAAGGGTTTTCTCAGGGTTGTTGAGCTTCGAGTTTTCCTCTCCTTGTTTTGGAGTCTGACCCATGATTTTAGTGTGTTCAACCCAAGTTCTACTCTGTAACGATCTGAAAACTCCAACCAAAAATGCAATTTTCCAAATTTTCTACGTATTTTGACTATTTTTTGGTATCTCCTTTTTCTTGTCTTTTTTTTATGTTTCCAAAGTCCTTGGGTCATATATTCATTATTAGTTGTGGTGAATCATCTGCTTCCTTCGAATTCATTTGCAAACTAAAACTTCGACCTTTAACAACTTATCTAAAGAAAAAGTTGTAATAAGTTTTTCTTAACAACTTTTTTTCCATTAAAGTTGCACTGGAATTATTTTTTACAACACTGGTCCAAATAGTTGTTAAAAATAGTATTTAACAATTATTATTTCGCATTGTATTATATTTCTTTTTTTCCTTAACATTTATATAATGGTGTTGAATTTTTAAAGTCAAGGACTTTTTTTAAATATTGTAAATTTATTATATTTAACAGTAGGTTCAAGTATTATGACTATTGATCAACGATGAGATTTTAACATTGTAAAATATATTGGAAAGGATTTCACAATATTTATGCAAATTATAATTAGGGTGATTTTTTTAATAATGTTAAAAGATACCGTTCTTAATAACTTCCAATAAACATTATTAGTTCTAATGTTTCAACAACAAAAAAAAGCCGTGAAACATATGGTACATAACTCTTATATATTTTTGTTAAAGTTTGCATTTATGCAACAAGTTCTAAACAAATAAAACATATATCCAAAGCATTTTATTCAAATATTCCTTTTATAAATGAAAACTTTTGTTACATGAATACCCAAAAAAGTACTCCTTGGAATCCTTTCCTCCGATTTGGGAAGAAATACAACTTGCATTATAGCCAATCTTTCATCCTAAGTTATAAAAAAATGTAGCTTTATTTTAAAGACCTACAAAAATGCAATTTAATATTACCGAATTTTTAGTTATTGAAATAAATCCAATCGTTCATCCTAGGCCTAGTTTGACCCCAGCTGGAAGTGTAGTTACCTCTCCCCAAATTAATTTACCACATCTTCCTTCGTAATTACCACCCTCTCCTTCCATGATTTATGAATTCATGTCGCTGAATTCTTTAAGTGGAACGATGCTATTACAATTTACAGTTACATGTCAATAGAATTTCTGATATGCTCTTACTGCTAAATTGGGTGGTTTCAAATTATAGAAAGAGAATTTAGTTTTCTTTCTTCCTGAATAATCAATCAAGGTAACTCATGAATTTTGATTGAATATTTTTCTTAAACAGTCGATACTCTTCTGATCTAACTATGTTGTCTGCTATTATATTGATTAAATGTATGATTCTTGACTAAGATTTTCAAAATTTCGTGTCTTCTTTTTGAGATATAAGCTTAGATTGATAGTTTGTAGCTCGATGCTAGTGATAGTAATGATATAACTGTGACAATTTATAATTTATCGGTTAGATGATTTTATGCATCACGACCCTTATTTATATTCTTTGATTTTGTTAATGTTATTGATGGATTACGCTTTACATGCAAACCCAACTTATCACTAAAGATTTAATTAGTTGCCTTTTAGGTTTAAATGTACAAATTGTCAACCTAGTTACAGCTTTTTGACATGCATATCAATTTAATTAGTAGCCCAATTTTCACTATGTTTGGGCTTTAATGATATTGGAATGCTGGTTTTTGCAGTTCAAAACCTTTGAGCATGGTCCAATTGAGCTACGGATTGGATTGCTTCTCGACCCACGGTTTTCAGGGTTGAGCCAACGGTCCAGTCTTCAAAACACTGGCTATGACAGATAATTTCAAAACGCTCCCCTACTTTATAATAAAATTACACATTTTCTTAACCAAAAGAAATTATTCGTTCATTCAAATTTTTCGAACTCGTTCGGTGCACGTATTTTCGTGAAATACGTATAACTACCAAAAAAACAGCAAAATGTACCATCAACATCGTCAGATAAAAATTACTAATAGTTAAAAATATCAATGCTCGGCATCATCCATAGACATAGCCAAATATCGTCCAATGTGAATTTTAAAAATAACACTTTACGATATTCCGATATGTAAAATACAGACCTTCGCACTCACCCCCACTTTAGGAATTTGGCTCTCGATATCCCCAAATCTAATTTGGAAAATATTGCTTATTATCTTAGATTGGAGCTTTTAGAGTTGAGATTTTTCGTCGATGGAAATTCTATCGGTTTAGAAAACCGTCGAACGAATTTAAATTAAAAATAACCGCAAGCGCACGGTGTACGAATGTAGCACGTAGCGAATACGGGTCGATCCGTAGGGAATTGATGATTTTAAAAATTCTATTCAATAAAATTAAACCAAATTTGAAGAGAGTGTTAAGCTAGAAAATGAGAAAAACAAGAAAAAGAAAATTGATAAAAATATGAGAGCTTAATGGCAATTTAGAGATAAATCCACCATCAAGATCACATAAATCAATAAAATGAAGTTATGATCTCTCTTTTCTTGTAATTAGTGTAATTAGTTGATATGCTTATCATAGGTATGGTATATTTGTGCTATTAATTAGCCCAATATAAACCATCAAACTATAACACAACCACTAATACACATTTAACTCTCATCAAATATGACAACAAAGTTGAAATAAAAATCTATTTTAAGCATAGCCTATTAACTATTGTTTAGAAATATAGACCATCAAATTTCAATTTCAACATTCACTTCTTTGCCATAATCATATTTAGATGAAGAGGCAATTTGTGTTATGTTTGTTTAAGCATAGCCTATTTGGTGTCAACAATATAGACTATCAAGTTCAAAGCAAGAACAACAAGTTAAACCACTTCAAATGTTTCATTAAGCACAAAAATAGAGCACAAACTTCAAAATATTGCATCTACATAATAGAGAGCTTCATTACCCCTAAATTGTAGGGATTAGCCTCTCATATTTGTTATCATATGAACAAATGTAGAAAACAACATGAAACTAACAAGATGAAAAAGAGAGCAAAATGAAAGAAAAACACTAATCTACTTGCATGAAATAAGAGAGATCTACACTACAACATGAAAGGAAAAGAAGCATGTAAAAGAAAAGAGAACACTATTTAACATTGCATAAAAAAAAGTTACATGAAATAAAAATATGGCTAAGTAGCCATTAAAAAAGAAAGAGAGCTTGAGTTTTATTTTGAGCCTAAACTAATAAAGAGGAAGAGGAAGAGAGAGGAGGATTACATGAAACATATGGGTATTTATACATGTATGAAGCCCTAATTCATATTTTTGGGGAATGCCCAAAATTCCCATGAGGTAGTGTGGTCACCAAGTAATCATTAGCATGTCATAATCCCCATTTAAGTGTGCATGTAACCATTAGTTCCATAAGCATGTGCATTAGCCTATAATTTGTACATTAAGGTAGGTGAGTAGATGGGGTCCTCCATGATCTTCACTTTGAATTATTTCCATCTTCATTCCTTTATATTAATGTTGTGCATGCATGTGTCTTCTTGAAACCACTCCTATTTGAGACTAAATTCCGACAAAAATATATATAAATTTCCAATTAATTTTTCTCAAATAAATATATGCACAAAATGGCCGTTTTGCCCCTATACGAAGATGGATATGTGACAACTTGGAATTAATATGGATTTTGGTTAAAACAAGTTAAAATAACCAATATTATCATTTATTTAATTTAAAAAGAATAAATATGGTGCTAAAAATATGCACATTTACGTGCACATCAAATACCCTCGCACTTATCTTTTTATTTGTCCTCGAATAAAGAAGACTAAGATAAATTGCTTTTCGTAGGGAGCACAATTGCATTGAACGTATGCAACAAGCCGTTAAACCTCTGGGTGTCCCCAGTAGGACGAGTGTTGTCTCGTGAGGGTTTTCAGCGGATACTACCCACAAAATCCAAACAAAATGCAAGATTTATTTACAAAGAGATGAATGCGAGTTTTTGAAAATATTTACAAATGAAGGACTTACTTTTAAATCAACACGAATAAGTTTAGTATAAGTTTCGGTCATTATCTTGAAATTTAAGTCATTTACTCGTCAAAGTTTCCAATAAAGATGAAGCTATCATAAATATACTATAGTTTAACTCGTTATTTCGGTTGATAAAAAAGTGTAATAATGAAAAGGATTCTTAGCTGATTATCAAAGTTTATCAAAGTGGTATTTTCATTTCTTTTCAATAACAAATCAAATCAACTAAGTAAAAATAGTGTTAGGATTTCAATTGCTTGCTCTCTCATTATTTGCAAGAAAAATTACACACTTAGCTCAGGTAAATTGAGGCCAGATATACCACCCATGCACTGCCTTTCGGGCTTATGTGAGGGGAATACAGAGCATGGCGAGTGCACACACTTTCGTGCATACACCTATCGACCGTAGGTGGTTTTTATTAAGTTTATTATTATTTTTACATGTGTTCCATACATGCATAACCGCGAGGACTTTTAAATGAGTATGAAAGCACATAACGAAAGATTCCAAGTAATTCATCCATGCATAACCGTGAGGACTTTTAAATGAGAGTGAATACTTTGGATGTTATTATTTTTTTATTTTTTTATTTTTTTAAGAGAGAGAGTTTTGCAAAATCATCTTAGCACCATTTAACTTATAAGACAAAAAAAATTTTATATCCTTTACTTTAAATTCACCACTTTCAAAACAAAGATTTTCAATTAGGATGTATTACATAATTAACACGTATGAATCTTCCTATATACTAGTTAAACCATTGTTATTTATAATCAAACATCATTTTTATTTTTGTTAAGACAAATAAATTTTCAATAATTTCAATTTAATAAACCAAAACCATATATTTATCCTATAGTGCTTCTTTAAAAATAAATCAAAAACGCTAAAAAAAAATTCTTCGTTTGTTTTTGGATTTTTTTTTGAGTTTTTGGAAGAAAAATGAAAAATTAATCCTGAAAAATCAAGAAGAAGACGAGTCTCCCCCACACTTGATTTTGACTGTGTCCCCATAGTCAACCCAAGTGAAAGGAACATTTATTATTATTTACATGAAAATAAAATGTATTTACATGCCATCAGAAAGTATATCGCCAAAAAGTAAATGAAACGGTCTTCCAAAGATCGATTCATTTGTCTCGTCAAGTATATGAGACACAGCTTAAGCTCGAAAAACCAAACTAAAGAAGATTTCGAAGTCGATTGTTGACTTGGAAAAACGAATTTTGTTTTATTAAAAATTGAACGAGTTATTTTGTTTTCAATGATTTTTGGGGTTGATAAAACAATTGATTGAAATTCACATTTATTTTCACCAAATTGAAATTCAAGTTTATCATTGAAACTTCTTCCAAATTATCGATTTCAAAGTCAAAATGGTGATTGAAATCTTCCCCATCAAAATTTAATGACTCATTTTCGTAAATTCCATAAAACTCGTGTTCGTTAAATTCATCTTCCTTTGTTGGATTATCAACAACTTCGTCGCATATATCCATTTCAAAATCCAAAGTGCTTGTATTCAAATTTTCAGAAAAAGGAAGATCGAAATTTAAATCGAGTTTCTCACCTTCAAAAGAATTGAAATCCAACCCAATTACCGTGTTTTCAACAACTTCATTAAGATCGTTATTTTCAGTTTCGAAAGTTGTTGTTTGAAAATCATCAATTGTGGTAAAAGATGGATTATCACTTGACTCATCACACGTTGGAATTTGATTTTGTTTATCACGTTGTTTCATATAAGTTTCAAATTACAAATCCGTGTGATCATCGCAAATTTCATTCATTTGTTCAACAAAATCAAATTTGTAATTATTAACTTGAAAATTTTCGACTTGGACTTGTTGAGAACAAGAATTGTCAATTTCGATAAACGATAGATTATTATTTGATTCTTTGCAAGTTGAGATTTGATTATGATGTTCATGAAATTTTTTGTATTTTTCAAGTAATAAATCCTTGTTAAATTTTTCCATTTGGTCAACAAAATCAAATTCATGATTATTAATTTGAAAATTTTCCTTTTGAATTTGTTGATAACCAAAATTTTCAATCGTATCGTTATTGAAACTATTACCATTGCCAAAATTATTTGAAAATTGGTTCACATTTTCGTCTTGATTTTGAAATTCATTTTGAAGCTCGAAATTGAATTGGCATGGGTTACACTCGAAATTATTTGAATTTTGAAGTGAATTCAAATTTTGATTATTTTGAAACCCTTGATTCGAGTTATAGCACAAATATGAATTGCACTACTCATTTATCTCTTGATTTTGTTGCGTAGAGAGTTCATGTAACAACGAAATGCTATTTTCAAGAGTTGAGGGTTGACCATTATTTTGAAAATTTGGTGGTTCAAAATTCAAATTGTCTAAATAAAAGTTGTTAAAATATCCATACGAATTTGGAGTGAACTCATATGGATTATCTTGATTTTCACAACTAAATTCAAGTGAGTAAGAAAAAGGAAAATCGGACATTTTCAAGAATTTTTTTTGGTTTTTTTATAAAGAAAAATATTTACAAGTAGAATTTATTTCTCAAAATGCAAAATTGATTTTTGTTTTGTTTTTGAAAAGATTTTTTTTGGATTTTGGATTTTAATTTTTTTTTGGATTTTTAGAATTTTGTTTTGAAAATTTTCAAAGGAAAAGGAAAAAAACTAAGTTAAGAAATATTTACAATTTTCTTTAGTTTTGGATTTTGATTTTTTTTTAAATATGCATGAACTAATGCAACTAAATGAATGCAAGGGTCTAATTACAAATTATTTTTCCTAAGTTAACCCAAAATTGTATAATCACAAATTGTCTTAGATAAACAAGATAGTTCTCGGCCAGATAATGGGCAGGGGTTATCGGTGCACCATGAATCACCGTAGCAATGTAGCCGAAGGTTTAAGTACCTTCAGAGGAACAACCACTATAATATTTACGAATCACCGTAATATTTATAAATGGTTATTTCTCTGACGTAGCCTAGATACCAAGAAATTAAATTTTTCAAGGAAGACAAATTGTCAATATACAATTAAAAGTTATCGATGTCTAACCGTTATTATTAATCAAAATTCTAAGATGAAATAGAAGCAGAAATTAAACGTGTATTAATAATGCAACCATGAATGGATATTATTTTTTTGAATTTTTTTTAAATGCAAGTAAATAACAATGCAAGACAAACAAAAACAATAGATATATACAATGCAAGGCAAATAAAAAGAAAATTATAAATAAGCAAGCAGTTATATTTTTTTGGCAAGCTCAGCAAAGCGAGCAATTATTTTAATAAGCACTTCTGCTCCCTCTGCAATTCTGCTTTGGCAACCTAAAATAAAACAAGATTTATACACGGTTATTATTATTATTATTATTATAATTTTTTGGATATATCAAAGAAAAACCAAACTAAACAAATGAAAAACAAATGAGAACAAATTGAAATTTTTTTTTTTTGTTTTATTTTTTTAGAAAGAACAAGACAAAACAGAACTAAAAACAAATTAAACTAACAAATTAAGTTAAAAACAAACTCTTTTTTTTAACTTAAACAACTTAATTTCGTAATAAAATTTCAAGTCAACTCAACACAACACACCCTGGCCCAATATCCCAAAATTCAACCTACGCTGCTCAACAGAAGCAAACAACAGTTCACACACAATATATCAGCAACAATTCATGCAATTTACCAAAATAGAGTTCAATTCCAAATTAGGATTCAGATCAGAAAGCAAATTAAAAGACACAAGGCAGCGACTTATTCGTGGTTCGATTTTCGTGGGGATGATTCGCGATTGGGATCTGTGGAAGCGGTTGGATATTTCGGTGAAGGAAAACTTGTTCGTGTGTTCAGGCGATGAAATTAGGGGATTTTGTGGTTGGTAATAGGTTTTGATTTAGGGAGATGCAGTAGAGGGTTAATGGGGGTAAGTGATTCGGTGGTTTCGATTTCAATTAGGCGATTCTCGGTTTAGGGTCAGTCTCCGGTTGCGGTTTTTGTTTCGTTCAAGTATATCAAGTATGTCGTATTGGGGCTAGAATTGGAGATGGTGTGTAAGTGGATGGAAGAGATATTGATGATGGTCACTCTGTGATTGCCGTTCGCTGAAGGTAGGAGAGGTGTGACAGCAGTTGAGCAGTGGGATTGAATATTGGTAGTGTGTTTGAGGTGATTGTTGTTTGAGGTGTGTGAGCAGTGGCAAGGGCAGGTGAGTGTTAATTGATAACGATAGTGCAAGTGGCAGTGAAACAGTGAAGATGTTGGATGCTAGATGGTATTTGTGGATAAACTATCAGGCAGGTAGATTGTTTGTATGCAGCAGTAATGAGCAGAGTGGGTTAGTTGCAATGCAGGACAGTGAAGTGGTGAATGATGGCTGCTGATGGAGATAACTTGATGAGAATGTTTGATGGCAGACTGTGATGGTCGGGAGACTGGTTATGGAGTAATGGAGGGGAAGGCAGATGGAAGTATGGTTGAATTGAGCAAGTTTTGTTGAGCAAGTTTGTAATGGTTAATGGACTGCAGTGTGGATGGTCGTGGAATGGCCTTGAAGTTTGGTCTTGCGGTTGCTTGAAGTTGGCTCTTTGTGATGAAGTATGGATAGGGGATATGTGATGAATGAAGGAGGTAAGGCGATGGTTGTTGTGCTATGCAGGGTATAGGGCAGTGCAGCAGTAGTGAAGAGGTGGTTTGTGGAGGAAGAATGTTTGGGTAGTTGCACACTGACAATGTGATGCCAAGAGGTAGTTGACTGTGGATTGGATTGGTGACAGGATTTGAATGAGGGTGATGTTAGACTTATAGAACAGTGGCAGTTGCGATATTTGGACAGAGGCAGTTGCGAGAAGAAGTTTGACAGGGTTGCAAATGGTGGACTGTTGTATGAGAGACAATGGATGGTAGTTGGAATGGTGATGAAATGGGGTTTGGGCTGTGAATTGAAGGAGGGGTCAGACGAGTTTTGAAGTGGTATAGTAGTGGTTAGTAGGGAATGGTTGTTGTTTTGTGAAGAGGGGAATCTGTTGGCTTTGTGCACAGTGCACAATGAACAGTGAGGCAGAGAGGAAAAGAAAAATTATAAACAAAATGAAATTTCTAAATGAAGAGATATAATATTTTTGTTTTTGTTTGGAAATTGTGATGTTTTTTTTAAATATATACAATGCAAATGCAAAACAAATAGAATGCAACAACCACACAAACAAAAATGAAAACGACAAACACACAATCTTTTTTTTAATGCAAACACACACACAACAAACACACAATAAAAATCAAACGAAAATAATTCGAAGAATAGAATATCAAAATCAAAACAAATCCCCGGCAACGGCGCCGAAAACTTTTTCGTCGAGGAAAATTCTATCGGTTTAGAAAACCGTCGAACGAATTTAAATTAAAAATAACCGCAAGCACACGGTGCACGAATGTAGCACGTAGCGAATACGGGTCGATCCGTAGGGAATTGATGATTTTAAAAATTCTGTTCAATCAAATTAAACCAAAGTTGAAGAGAGTGTTAAACTAGAAAAGGAGAAAAACAAGCAAAAGAAAATTGATAAAAATATGAGAGTTTAATGGCAATTTAGAGATAAATCCACGCTCTAGATCACATAAATCAACAAAATGAAGTTATGATCTCTCTTTCTTGTAATTAGTGTAATTAGTTGATGTGCTTATCATAAGTATGGTATATTTATGCTATTAATTAGCCCAATATAAACCATCAAACTATAACACAACCACTAATACACATTTAACTCTCATGAATTATGACAACAAAGTTGAAATAAAAATCTATTTTAAGCATAGCCTATTAACTATTGTTTAGAAATATAGACCATCAAATTTCAATTTCAACATTCACTTCTTTGCCATAATCATATTTAGATGAAGAGGCAATTTGTGTTATGTTTGTTTAAGCATAGCCTATTTGGTGTCAACGATATAGACTATCAAATTCAAAGCAAGAACAACAAGTTAAACCACTTCAAATGTTTCATTAAGCACAAAAAGAGAGCATAAACTTCAAAATGTTGCATCTACATACTGGAGAGCTTCATTACCCCTAAATTGTAGGGATTAACCTCTTATATTTATTATCATATGAACAAATGTAGAGAACAACATGAAACTAACAAGAGGAAAAAGAGAGCAAAATGAAAGGAAAACACTAATCTACTTGCATGAAATAAGAGAGATCTACACTACAACATGAAAGGAAAAGAAGCATGTAAAAGAAAAGAGAACACTATTTAACATTGCATAAAAAAAAGTTACATGAAATAAAAATATGGCTAAGTAGCCATTAAAAAAGAAAGAGGGCTTGAGTTTTATTTTGAGCCTAAACTAATGAAGAGGAAGAGGAAGAGGAAGAGAGAGGAGGATTACATGAAACATATGGGTATTTATACATGTATGAAACCCTAATTCATATTTTGGGGAATTCCCAAAATGCCCATGAGGTAGTGTGGCCACCAAGTAATCATTAGCATATCATAATCCCATTTAAGTGTACATGTAGCCATTAGTTCCATAAGCATGTGCATTAGCCTATAATTTGTACATTAAGGTAGGTGGGTAGGTGGGTTCCTCCATGATCTTCACTTTGAATTATTTCCATCTTCATTCCTTTATATTAATGTTGTACATGCATGTGTCTTCATGAAACCACTCCTATTTGAGACCAAATTCCTACAAAAATATATATAAATTTCCAATTAATTTTTCTCAAATAAATATATGCACACGAATGACCGTTTTGCCCCTATATGAAGATGGATATGTGACAACTTGGAATTAATATGGATTTTGGTTAAAATAAGTTAAAATACCCAATATGATCATTTATTTAATTTAAAAAGAATAAATATGGTGGCAAAAATATGCACATTTTCGTGCACATCAGAGATTGAAGAGTGGTTGATCCTATTTTGTTTTCAAGCTTCTTCTTCCTTTTTTTTATGTAAAAGGTGAGATTTTTATCTCATATCCATGTCTATAATTATCATTATTATTAGGTATGAATTCCTAACATCTATTCATGTTCATTTGCTTTTGATTTAAATTAATTTGGTGAACATTTCAATTTTTGGTGTTTTTAAGTCAAAAAGTTCAAAAATTCTAGCTTTGATGTATGAACATGCTTTTGGTGGTGTATTAAAGAGCCTATAGGGCTGGGTTGTCGATTGGCATAACCCCTAGCTCCCATTGCTCGTCCGATCGTAAATTTTTGAGAGTTTGCCCTTCATTGTGATAGGCGGGAAATACTGGAAAATAGGGTCTAGTCGACTGAACTCAGTTTCCAGTCGACTGACATGGAACCCGAGAGTTTTCCAGGCATTAGGCCAGTCGACTGAACTCAGGGTCCGGTCGACTGACCTAGAACCCGAGAGTTTTCCAGGCATTGGGCCAGGCGACTGAACTCAGTGTCCAGTCGACTGACCTGCTCGCATCAACACAAATTGCCTATTTGCTTGAGATTCCAACTTTTAATCGATTCTTGTTTCTTCAATTTGTTGTTATCACCTTTGTTGACTTTGATAACTTCTTTTTGGGGATTTCTGGGGAATATCCATTTTGTTGGATTCATTATCGATTTCTTTGGATTTGATTCACGTCTTCGTATGTGAATTTTTATTGATTGTTTCTAAAATCAATTTTGCGACTTGTCGCTTTTAAATACAAAGGTTTCTATACTAATAGTAAATATTCAAACTCTTTTACAAAGATGATTTCAACTCTATTTTTAATACAAATCTTGTTTTAAAACTGTTTACCAACCTATTAGTATATACAAACCTTTACTTCACCCGTATGAGAAATCTAATTAAACGGCATAACAAAACAAGTGGTATGAAACGCTTGCGTTTACTTTGTCGGTTAATTCTTGGACGTGTTCGATTGAACTCTTGTGACAATTTTCGAGTGGAAATCTACAATCTGTTCGTAAATATTTAAGTTAAGCTATTGGTTATGGGACATGAAGCTAAACTCATATATTTACTAGCTTAGTGTAATTTACACTTATTTGCGAGTGGAAGTTCACAATTTGTTTGTAAATAATTAAGTTAAGCCAACGGTTATGGGACATGAAGCCTAACTCATTTATTTACTAGCTTAGTGTAATTTACACATGTGGATCTATGATGATCCTTTGGTGGAGTTTCGACTCAATTTTGTGGGGTAGCGACCCATGGTCTTCGGACCGTTTTGTAGAACTTCGGCTCAAAGGTCTTCGGACCGTTTTGTGGAGCTTGGGCTCAAAGGTCTTCGGGCCGTTTTGTGGAGCTTCGGCTCAAAGGTCTTCGAGCCGTTTTGTGGAGCTTCGGCTCAAATTTGATGGTTAGCGACCATGGAATAGCATTCCGTTTGTGATACACGTGTTGGTGAGTTTTTATGCTCCCGTTTTGTGATAGGCCTCCCCCTTTTGTGATTTCTAGATTTCTAATTGATGATTTCTAGAATTGTGTTTCACCTATTTTAGTAATTTACATTGATAAGGTTTATCGATATTTGTGCATTGGCGAATTTGTATTTCACCAACTTTTACGATTGGCATTGATATGTTTGTCAATATTTGTGGTTTGGTGAATAAAATAAAGAATATGACATTCTCTTTTAGTGCTTCGAGATTTCTTGAGATATTGTATGATTTTTGTTGTTATTTAATGTATATTTGTCGTAGTATGACATTTTTGTTATCATACGTTTTTATAGTATCTCTTATCCTATCTCATTTTTATCTGATATGTATAGCTAGATTTATCCGTTTATTATTTTCTTATTAAATAATACTCGGGTCGGACCGAGATATTACAGGTGCTTCTACTTGACTTCTATTCAGGGACCGTCGCCTGATTTTTGGCTAACTACTTTAGATTGGTAGTTTTTTTATACGTTCGAGATAGAGACTTCTTGATGTATACTTATTATTTTGTCTAGCTCTTGTATTTATTCTTTGGGGATGTTGTAGAACTTGTATGACCACTACTCTGATGTACACTTCTATATGTTATATTCATATCTGTTTCCGCCTTTGTGATATGGATATCAACGACTGATTTGTGTTATACTTATTTCTATTTTTGTTTTCGAAGACCACTTAGCCTGTGACGACCCACCTCTATAACCACGCTAGCCAAGAACACTAAGGAGTAATGTTGTCAACTAGCACGGAGAATAAGGCTGTCGAGGAGCGACCATCCATGTAATTTCTTTGTGCGAGCTCCGATATGTCAGATGGTATAGAACGCATTTCATTTAAGGAGGAAATCCGACATACCGATACAAACTCAAAGCTATCACACAGTGGTATATATATAATCTTCAGAAACAAATCTAGAAATAAACATAACACAAATCAGTCACAAACATCCATATCACAAAGGCGGAAAAAGATACGAATATATATAACACATGAAAGTGTACATCAGAGTAGTGGTCAGAAAGATCCACAATAACACAAAAGAATAGCAACAAGTGCTATACAAAAGAATAAGTATACATCACTTTCTCAAATGTATATAACACAAACTACTAATCTAAGTGGTTAGCCAAAAGTCAGAGTAATGAATCCCTGGGGAGAAGTCAAGCAGAAGCACCTGTAACATCTCGGTCTGACCTGAGTATTATTTAATAAGAAAATAATAAACGGATCAATCTAGATATAAATATCAGGTGAAGTGATATAGAATAAGAGACATAGCATAAACGTATAATAACCATAATGGTATGTCGTGATAAGTATGTAAATGAAAATTAACAAGAGATCAATCAATATCACAAGAATCTTCTCAAAGATCCAAATTCACAAAAAGGTAACGACGCACACATTCACCAATGCACAAAATTGATAAAACTTATCAATGGAAATCATAAAAATTGGTAAAGCACAAATTCTAGAAATCTACACAAGAAATCCAGAAATCACAAAAAAGGGGAGGCCTATCACAAAACGGGAGTATGAAAACTCACCAACACATGTATCACAAAACGAGACGCTATCTCATGGTAGCAAACCATTAATTTTGTGCCGAGGCTCCACAAGAATGGCCTGAAGACCATGGGTCGCTACCCCACATATGTGAGTCGAAACATCACACAAATGGGGTTTAGTCTCCCTCGTAGACAAAGAGACATCGCACAATTGCTAGTCTAAATCACAAAAATGATCGTAATTGATCATAAAGAAGTGTCAATCACACTAAGCTAGGTAATATATGAGTTTAGCTTCATGTCCCATAACCACTTTCTTAACTTAAATATTTACGAACAAACTGTAGATCTTACTAGGAAATTGTCACAAAAGGTTCAATCAAACAAGTCCAAGAGTTAACCGATGAAGCAAACGCAAGCGTTTCATACCACTTGTTTTACTAAGCCGTTTAATTCAATTTCCCATTCGAGTGAGGTAAAGATTTGTATATACTAATAGATTATAAAACGGTTTTAGGAAAATAAGCTTTGTAATAAAATAGAGTTGAAATCGTTTTGATGAAAGAATTTTAATATTTACTACTAGTACTGAAACCTTTATATTTTTAAAGTGACAAGTCACAAAATTGATCGTAGGAACAAATCAATTCACAAAAATTCACATTCGAAGATATGAATAAAATCCAAAGGAATCAATCCCAAATCCATCAAAATAGGAATACACCTGCGAGATAACATAGTTCAACACAGTAAATTGGCGCGACCTAATCATGGCGCGACCTAACACGGTCAAGTTAAGCATTGGTGCCACATAACAGGGGGAGCGACCTAACGAGGTCGAACTAAGGAGTTAACGGCTTAAGGCTACGTCCCAACATGGCCGACCTAATGTGGCCGAGCAATATGCAGTGGAACAACCTAACTAGGCGAGCGACCTAAAGATAAGACAGGTCGAACGACCTAAGGATAAGGAGGGTTGAGCGACCTAAGGGAGAAAGTAGGTCGAACGACCTAGTTGGTTGCGACTTAGGTGGTGAGCGACCTAAGCACGCGACCTAAGGTGGAAGTGGGGTCGAGCGACTTTACATACTCGAATGACTTAAGGGTTCGAACGACCTAGGGGTTCGAACGACCTAACTGTCGAACGGCCTAAATGCAGGTGAGAGTTAAATAGGTCGAACGACCTAACTGATACGAACGACTTAAGGTCTAACGACCTAAAATGGTATCGACCTATACTAAAGGAGACTAGACTGAGCAACCTAGGACCTAGCGACCTACGACCTAGCGACCTAATCCTGAACGTGAACCTTCAAGACCGAACGTCCTAATGTTGCGAGTAAGGCCGAGCGACCTAATTCCCAACGACCTAAGGTCTAACGAACTAAAAGAGAACGAAATATGCGGGCCAAGTCTTTTAGTAGAAGTGCGACCTAATCCCACTAATTCACCAAAAACACTAAAAATTTGAGTTTTTCGCCAATCCAATCCAAAGCAAATGCAAATGTACATGCTAAAGTGATAGGAATTCATTCCCAACCATCCAAGATAGTTATAGACAAGAATGTGAGATCAAAATCTCACCTTTGCACAAAAATCAATGAAGATGAAGCTTGAAAGCAAAGTAAGAAGCAATCCCACTTCAATCTCAACACAAGATGCTTGAATCAATGGCTTCTCTCTAGATTTGGAGTTGGATGATGAATTTGCAAGAGAACTTAAGCTTGGAGTTTTAATTTCTCATTCCCTTCCCCATTTTTGATGAAGCTTGAGTGTTTAAGAAAATAGAAATGAAGTTATGAAGAGAAGGGATTGGAGCTTGGATCAAATAGGCTAAGTCCAAACCAAAGTCCAAAGTGAAAGAGTAGTGAAATTCCACTAACTCCAAACATATCAAAGTTTATACTTAAAAGATTTTAAACGGTGTTTTGAACTCAATGGAAGTGGTCTCGAGTCCTAATTTGACCGTTTGCAAAAAGTAGCTTTTTGGACAAAAATCCGACTAACGACAAAATATTTAAATAAAAAAAATCGATAAATATGCGGGTTGTTACAGACTCCCCTCCTTAAAGAAATTGCGTCCTCGCAATATATAAGATGGAAATAAAAAGTAACAACCATAAAGCATATTAACACAAAAGTAATCTAAAATAATAAGTTTACCTCATTGAGCGTGAGAAAGTAATTCCGGATGTGTCCGCTCGATGAATTCTCTAGATTCCCAAGAGCAATCCTTAGGATTTGAGGACCATTGAACCTTAACAAGCGGAACATCTTTATTTCGAAGTAGTTTGACCTCTGAAGCAATAATACGAACAGGATGTTTCTCATAAGTTAAATTCGGCGAAACTTCAATTTCTTCCACAACACCAGGCTCAAGAATAGAATTGGAATCTCGAAGGCATTTCCTTAATTGAGAAACGTGAAACACGTCATGAATAGCAGAGAACTGAACCGGTAATGCAAGGTGATAAGCCATGGAACCAATACGTTCAGTGATGGGAAATGGCCCAATATATCGAGGCGCTAACTTTCCCTATCGACTGAAACGCACAACTCCCTTCATAGGTGAAACACGAATAAATACAAGATCCCCAACACAAAATTCTAACTTCCTTCTTCGGTTACCGGCATAGGACTTCTGTCTACTCTGGGCTTCTTTCATCCTATGACGAATAAGGTCTATCTTTTCTGTGGAATCACGAATAAAATCTGGACCTAAAACCAGCTTCTCACCAGCCTCAAGCCAACAAGAAGAAGATCGGCATGGCCTTCCATAGAGTGCCTCGAAAGGAGCCATACCAATACTAGATTGGAAGCTATTATTATAGGAAAATTCAACGAGAGAAATATGATCTTCCCAGCTTCCACCAAAATCAAGAACACAAGCACGAAGAAGATCTTCAAGAGTTTGATTCACACGCTCGGTTTGTCCATCGGACTGAGGGTGATAAGCGGTGCTAAAATTAAGCTTCGTTCCTAAAGCTTTTTGAAGACTCTTCCAAAATCCACTAGTAAACAATGGATCACGATCGCTAATAATAGAAGTAGGAACTCCATGTAATTTAGTAATTTCTTTGATAAAAAGTTTGGCCAAAAGAGGAACGGTTCGGTTAGACCGAACGGGAGTAAAATGGGCGGATTTAGTAAGTCTATCAACGATCACCCATAAGCTATCATGACCCGAACGAGAACGGGGAAGGACATCAATAAAATCCATGGAAATTTGATCCCACTTCCAAATTGGAACTTCTAAAGGTTGCATCAACCAACCGGGCCTTTGATGTTCGGCCTTGACAAGTTGGCAAGTCATGCAACACTTAACAAAGTTAACAATATCAGATTTCATTCCCTCCCAATAATAAAGTCGCTTCATATCTGCGTACATTTTACTACTACCGGGATGAATGGTAAATTTAGAACGATGAGAATCTTCTAAAATATCTTTTCGAAGATCACTACTATTTGGCACGATAAGTCTACCAAATTTTTGAATGCCGCCACGAGAATCAATATCAAAGTCTTTCAAACCTTCAATATCAATTTTATCCTTAATATTTTGGCCAAGAAAAGCCAATTCGGGATCTAGCCTTTGAGCTTCAAGAATGTGGTCTAAAAGAGAAGGATGTGCCTCAAGGCTACATAAAACAAAAGATGAACATAAATCGGAAACACGATCTCGAATTTCACAAGTGGATAAAACCTCGAGATCATTCCATTCAGATATCATCATGGAAACAACTGCTTGTTGCTTGCGACTAAGTGCATCGCAACACGATTCCCCTTTCCGGGAGTATAAAGGATATCAAGATCGTAAGGTGCAAGGAATTCGAGCCAACGCTGTTGACGCAAGTTAAGTTCCTTTTGAGAAAATAGATATTTCAATGACTTATAATCGGTATAAAGAACAAATTTCTCTCCTAAAAGATAATGACGCCAAATCCGAAGAGCAAAAACAATAGCCGCGAGTTCTAAATCATGAGTGGCATATCTAGTCTCAGGTGGCTTCAATTGCCTATAAGCATAAGCAATAGCACGTTCTTTTTGCATAAGAACGGCACCCAAACCAATGCGATTGGCATCGGTATAAACAATAAAATCTTGATTCCCTTCGGGAATAACAAGGATAGGAGCATCAGAAAGGATTTCTTTTAATTTCTGGAAAGAAGCTTCACATTTGTCCGACCAAATGTATTTAATACCTTTCTTTGTTAAGCTAGTGAGAGGCACGGCAATTTTATAAAAGTCCTTGATAAAACGACGACAATAACCCGCCAATCCAAGAAAGCTACGGATTTCCGTTACACTCTCCGGTCTCTTCCAATTTTGAATTGCTTCAATCTTTGAAGGATCCATTGATATTCCGGATTCGGAAATAATATGACCGAGAAACTTCACACTAGATTGCCAAAAGTGGCATTTACAAAATTTTGCTTTTAATTGATTACTCCTAAGAGTTTCCAATACAATCCGAAGATGCTTTTCATGCTCCTTCTCGGTTTTTGAATACACAAGAATATCATCAATAAAGATGAGAACAAATCGATCGAGAAAATCTTTGAAAACTCGATTCATTAGGTCAACGAAATAAGCCGGAGCATTTGTTAACCCAAATGGCATAACAAGCCATTCATAAGATCCATATCGAGTATGGAACGATGTCAAAGGAATGCTATCCTCTGCAATACGAAGCTGATGAAAACCGGTAGCCAAGTCCAATTGTGAAAAGACTCTAGCACCACTAAGCTGATAGAATAGATCGTCGATCCGAGGTAAAGGATACTTATTTTTGATAGTAAGATCATTAAGCTTGCGATAGTCAACGCAAAGCCTAAGTATACCATCAGATTTCTTCATGAAAATTTCCGAAGCTCCCCAAGGCGAGGAACTAGAGCGAATAAATTGCTTCGTCTCCAATTCGGATAATTGTTTGCGCATCTCCTCATTTTCCCTATTGGACTGCGAAAAGGAGGATGAGTAATAGGGTGAGCTCTAGGAATGAGATTAATTTTGAACTCAATTGCTCGCTTAGGTGGTAATCCTAAAACGGGCTCAAATATGTCGGAGAATTCACGAACAACGTGAATAAGAGAAATGACATCTTCCTCATCATCATTATCGTCATTATGAGGATTTAAAGAATATAAAGATGCAGCCAAAGTGGAATCCGAATCTTTAAGAATAATTGAAATCTGCTTTTCAGATTGCGGATGTCGGAGATAAATAGTTCGCTCAGGACATAGGATATGAGCTTCATAACGGTTAAGCCATCCATACCCAAAATCATTCCAAAGCCCAAGTAACGCATAACATGCAAATCGGCTCGGAAAGAAAAATCACATAAAATTATCTAGACATCTTTACAAAGTAAACTAATTGTTGCGGATCCACCAACCAGATTCGCAATTTTTAAAGAAGTCATTAAAGCAACAACACTTAAAGAATAAGTATCAACAAGCTCTTTAGAAATAAAAGAGTGGGACGCACCCGTATCAAAAAGAACTCTAATAGGTTGATCACGAAATATAATAATACCATCAAGGATAGAATGAGATATACCTTGAGCACGAGATGTGTTGCCAGGGGCTTGAGCCACATTAAGCTTTCCCTCCTTCTTGCCTTGAAGTTTGGGGCACAAGTGAATATAATGATCCGGGCTTTTACAATAGCGGCAAGATCGGGGCTTTGAACATTTGTTCGCAAAATGATCCTTGGAACCACAGTTGAAGCATTGTCCACTGCTAAGGGAAGAAGTCCTTGCAGCAGGAGTTGCTTGTTTCCCCTTTTTATTGGGATAAGGACCTTTGACTTTGTTTGGCCTCTTCTTGTTGTTGAAGTTTGGTTTGGAACCCACCACTTCAACATCACTTTCCCTATCCACCTCTTCCAGAAGAAGAGCGATATCAATGAGTTGGTCGAAAGAAACTTCTAATTTTAGAAGTAATGGCTTCTTGAGATTTTTATTTAAGCCATAGACGAATCTTTGATTATTCTTCAATGGGGTGTTTATGTATTCAACCCCGTACTTGGAAAGTGACTCGAATGATGCGACATAATCTGTCATAGAGGATTCACCTTGAACAAGGTCTATGAAACATCGAGCCAATGTCACTTTCTCTGCTTCTGGCACAAATTTTAATTCGAAGCATCCCCGGAATTTCTCCTAGGTGAGATCCGCTTCATTAATTTCAGAAGTTAGAAGTTCATACCAGTCCAATGCTCTTTCTTGGAGCATACTAGAGGCTACCTGAACTCGGTGAAGATCAATCAGGTTCATGCGAGAAAAGATTCGATCGCATGTTCTTAACCAAGCCTGGACCTCGATAATAGTTTCAGAACCTTTGAATGGCTTCCCACCCAAGTTGGTATAATCGCTGCACAAGCGTGCAAATCCAGACTTTGGGTGAGTAGGTTCCGGATTAGGACCAGCTGCCTGAGCATTCTTTACTAAATCAAGAAGCTGTTGAGCAGTCATAAAAACTCCATCTTAGAGAGCAGCACTAGATTGACCGGCGCTGGGACGGCCTGGTCTAACCATTTCTCTACCTTAAGAAAGAAAGAAGAGGAAGAAGAAGGTTATTCACCAAATAAATATCAAACATTCTTGATAGGTGAAACAAGGAATCATAAAAGAAAATAGGATGAATCGGTACGAAGATTCAAATCAATCCTAAGACATGACTCCTAAGGTGGACTTAGGACGATGATCCTTGTTACAATATTCTGCATCGTTCCGAAGTTTCGCTTTGATACCAAGCTGTGACGCCCCACCTCTATACCCACGCTAGCCAAGAACACTACGGAGTAATGTTGTTAACTAGCACGGAGAATAAGGCTGTCGAGGAGCGACCATCCATGTAATTTCTTTGTGCGAGCTCCGATATGTCAGATGGTATAGAATGCATTTCATTTAAGGAGGAAATCCGACATACCGATACAAACTCAAAGCTATCACACAGTGGCTATATATATAATCTTCGGAAACAAATCTAGAAATAAACATAACACAAATCAGTCACAGACATCCATATCATAAAGGGGGAAAAAGATATGAATATATATAACACATGAAAGTGTACATTATAGTAGTGGTCAGAAAGATCCATAATAACACAAAAGTATAGCAATAAGTGCTATACAAAAGAATAAGTATACATCACTTTCTCAAATGTATATAACACAAACTGCTAATCTAAGTGGTTAGCCAAAAGTCAGAGTAATGAATCCCTGGGGAGAAGTCAAGCAGAAGCACCTGTAACATCTCGGTCTGACCCGAGTATTATTTAATAAGAAAATAATAAACGGATCAGTCTAGCTATAAATATCAGGTGAAGTGATATAGAATAAGAGACATAGCATAAACGTATAATAACCATAATGGCATGCTGTGATAAGTATGTAAATGAAAATCAACAAGAGATCAATCAATATCATAAGAATCTTCTCAAAGATCCAAACTCACAAAAAGGTAACGACACACACATTCACCAATGCACAAAACTGATAAAACTTATCAATGGAAATCACGAAAATTGGTGAAGCACAAATTCTAGAAATCTACACAAGAAATCCAAAAATCACAAAAAGGGGGAGGCCTATCACAAAACGGGAGTATGAAAACTCACCAACACGTATATCATAAAACGAGACGCTATCTCATGGTAGCAAACCATTAATTTTGAGCCGAGGCTCCATAAGAATGGCCCGAAGACCGTGGGTCGCTACCCTACATATATGAGTCGAAACATCACACAAACGGGGTTTAGTCTCCCTCGTAGACAAAGAGACATCGCACAATTGCTAGTCTAAATCACAAAAATGATCGTAATTGATCATAAAGAAGTGTCAATCACACTAAGCTAGTAAATATATGAGTTTAGTTTCATGTCCCATAACCACTTTCTTAACTTAAATATTTACGAACAAACTGTAGATCTTCACTAGTAAATTGTCACAAAAGGTTCAATCAAACAAGTTCAAGAGTTAACCGACGAAGCAAACGCAAGCATTTCATACCACTTGTTTTACTAAGCCGTTTAATTCAATTTCTCATTCGAGTGAGGTAAAGGTTTGTATATACTAATAGATTAGAAAACGGTTATAGGAAAAAGAGCTTTGTAATAAAATAGAGTTGAAATCATTTTGATGAAAGAGTTTTGATATTTACTACTAGTACTGAAACCTTTATATTTTTAAAGTGACAAGTCACAAAATTGATCGTAGGAACAAATCAATTCACAAAAATTCACATTCGAAGATGTGAATAAAATCCAAAGGAATCAATCCCAAATCCATCAAAATAGGAATACACCTGCGAGATAACATAGTTCAACACAGTAAATTGGCGCGACCTAATCATGGCGCGACCTAACACGGTCGAGCTAAGCATTGGTGCGACATAATAGGGGGAGCGACCTAACGAGGTCGAACTATGGAGTTAACGGCTTAACGCTACGGCCCAACATGGCCGACCTAATGCGGCCGAGCCATATGCAGTGGAACGACCTAACTAGGCGAGCGACCTAAAGATAAGATAGGTCGAACGACCTAAGGATAAGGAGGGTCGAGCGACCTGAGGTAGAAAGCAAGTCGAACGACCTAGTTGGTTACGACTTAGGTGGTGAGCGACCTAAGCACGCGACCTAAGGTGGAAGTGGGGTCGAACGACTTTACATACTCGAACGACTTAGGGGTTCGAACAACCTAGGGGTTCGAACGACCGAAATGCAGGTGAGAGTTAAATAGGTCGAACGACCTCACTGATGCGAACGACTTAAGGTCTAGCGACCTAAAAGGGTATCGACCTATACTAAAGGAGACTAGACCGAGCAACCTAGGACCTAGCGACTTACGACCTAGCGACCAAATCTCGAACGTGAACCTTCAAGACCGAACGTCCTAATGTTGCGAGCAAGACCGAGCGACCTAATTCCCAACGACCTAAGGTCTAACGACCTAAAAGCGAACGAAATATGCAGGCCGAGTCTTTTAGTGGCAGTGTGACCTAAGCCTAGTAATTCACCAAAAACACTAAAAATTTGAGTTTTTCGCCAATCCAATCCAAACCAAATGCAAATGTACATGCTAAAGTGATAGGAATTCATTCCCCACCATCCAAGATAGTTATAGACAAGAATGTGAGATCAAAATCTCACCTTTGCACAAAAATCAATGAAGATGAAGCTTGAAAGCAAAGCAAGAAGCAACCCCACTTCAATCTCAACACAAGATGCTTGAATCAATGGCTTCTCTCTAGATTTGGAGTTGGATGATGGATTTGCAAGAGAACTTGAGCTTGGAGTTTTAATTTCCCATTCCCTTCCCCATTTTTGATGAAGCTTGAGTGTTTAAGAAAATAGAAATGAAGTTATGAAGAGAAGGGGTTGGAGCTTGGGTCTAATAGGCTAAGTCGAAACCAAAGTCCAAAGTGAAAAAGTAATGAAATTCCACTAACTCCAAACATATCAAAGTTTATACTTAAAAGATTGTAAACGGCATTTTGAACTCAATGGAAGCGGTCTCGAGTCCTAATTTGACCGTTTGCAAAAAGTAGCTTTTCGGACAAAAATCCGACTAACGATAAAATATTTAAATAAAAAAAATCGATAAATATGTGGGTTGTTACATAGCCACTGTGTAGTAGATTTGAGTTTGTATTTGGTATGTCGGATTTCTTCTTGAAAAGAAATGCATGTTATACTATCTGACATATCGGTGCTCGTGCAAAGCAATTACATGGATGGTCGCTCCTCAACGGCCTTATTCTTCGTGCTAGTTGACAGCATTACTCCATAGTGTCCTTGGTTAGCGTGAGTATAGAGGTGGGGCGTCACAGCTTGGTATCAGAGCCAAGCTTCGTAACAATGTAGAATAATCTAGCAACGATCATTGTCCTAAGTCTTTCTTAGGAGTCATGCCTTAGGATTAAATTCAAGTCTTCGTACCGTTTTATCCTATTTTCTTTTATGATGTCTTATTTATCAATCAAGATTTATTTGATATTCATTCTAAGAATAACTTTTTTCCTCTTCTTTCTTTCTTTCTTAAAGAAGAAGAGATGGTTATTTCTGGCAATCCTATCGCTGGTCAATCCAGCAGTCCTTCTCTGGATGGCGTATTCATGTCTGCCCAACAACTTTTGGATCTTGTATATCTCTGCTTTGAGTAACAACCCCACAAAGGTTTTACCTCTGAAACTGGAAGTTCCTTTCGATCAACTTGTAGATATCACTCTTTGACTTGAAGAGTCCGATAAAGGAAGTGATAGTGATGTTGGAGGTTCCAAAGAGAGCCTTAATACAAGAAGAGACATATTAAGTTCGAAAGCCCTTATCCCAACAAGAAAGGGAGACAGGCAACTTCGGTAGCAAAGACTCCAATGCCTAATCGTGGAGGATGCTACAATTGTAATTCTATGCACCACTATGTAAATAAGTGTCCAAGGCCTATTTTTTGTCGCTATTGCAAAAATTCAGGTCATCATATTTCTGCATGCCTCATACTTCAAAGCAAGAAGAAAGGAGAACAAGAAACTCTGGTAGCAAAGGCTCCTGCCTCCAGTCGTGGACAATGCTACAATTTTGGTTCTATGGACCATTATGTTGATAGGTGTCCGGAACCACTCTTCTGTCTTATTGCAAAAGTTCGGGTCATCTTTTATCTTCATGTCCCAAACTTCCAAGCAAGAGGGAGGGAAAGCTAACTGTTGTGCAAATTCCTATCGACCCTTCTCTTGGTCAAGGTATTTTTCATTCTATCCTTGATGACATTTGTTTTGTTATTATCCTATTCGAGTTCTTGTTGAGATGGGTTCTTCTCATTATTTTTATATCAAAAGAACTTGTTGATTCTTTTTCTTTAAATATTTTGGGCTTGATAACTTCACCGAGAATTGCTAATTCAGATAGTGGATCCGCAACGCTCAGTTTTCTTTGAAAAGATGTCGAGATTATTTTATGTGATTATTCTTTCCGGACCGATTTGCATGTTATGCTTTACTTAGGCTTCGGGATTGATTTTTGTGAAAGGATTGGCTTAATTATTATGAAATCCATATCCTATGTCCCGAGTGGACTATCCATCTTCGACATTTTCAATCTGTTATCCCGATTTCTATTTTTTTCTAAAATGATTTTGATTCCAATTTGATGGCACCATTTTATTTTCTAGACCCACTTGTTGAGGAAGATGTTATTCTCCTCATTCAAGTAGTTTGTGAAATTTTTCGGTATTTTTGAGCTTGTCTTAGGACTTTCACCTAAGCAATCTTTTGAGTGGTGCTGAGGTCTATTTAGTTCGAATTTGCCACCAGATTTCATTATCTATGAGTTGCGGACGATAGCGTTCCACTAACCGCATTTCGCACTCATTATGATTCTTATGAATGGCTTGTTATGCCATTTGGTTGACGAACCATCCATCTTCATTCATCCATCTTATGAATCTAGTATCCGACGAATATCTCTATGAGTCCGTTTTTGAATTTATTATATATGGATGAAAACAGCAATTTAAAATTTGCAAATCTTTTTAGTGAGATTTATTTATAAGTAAAATTGGATTTTTGTTCTTAAAATGAGCAAAGAATATTCGTAAAGTTTTTGAGAGATGATTTTATCATATAAAAGATGATTTTGTGACTGTTTTTCTCATTGAGTGCTTTAAGAATTCTAGTCGATGCGCTTGATCAACGTTATCAATAGGAATCTCATAAACGCTTTGATGAAACAATCAGACACAGTAAATGGACTTGGAATAAGTAAATTTTTCTAGAAAGATGATTACATAAAGTTAATTGTAATTTTGAAAGTTTTAGCTTTTCGGGAAAGATGATCAATTAAAAGAACTATTTCTTTTCGATACTTCTATTCTTGTGGTTCCCGGAGGGAACCATGACTTTTCTATTTGTACGATACTAGTCGTACTGGTTTGGGTGCCATTCTCTTGCGAAATAGAACGTTTTATCATTTATGCTTCTATACAATTAAAGCCTATCGAGACTAGATATGCCACTCATGATTTAGAGCTTGCGGCTACTGTTTTCGCCCTTCGAATTTGGAAAAATTATCTTTTGGGAGAAAAATTTGTTCTCTATACCATCATAAGTCTTTGAAGTATTTATTTTTCAAATTTGCGTTAAAAACGTTGGCTCGAGTTCCTTGCATCTTATGATGTTGATATTCTTTATACTTCCGGAAAGGAAAATCGTGTTGTTGATGCCCTTAGTCGTAAGCAACAAGCAATTGTTTCCATGATGATATCTGAATGGAATGATCTCGAGACTTTATCCACTTGTGGATTGGAGATCGTGAATCCAATTTATGTGCATCTCTCGTTTTATGTAGCCTTGAGGCTCATCCTTCTCTTTTAGATCGCATTCTTGAAGCTCATAAGCTAGATCCCGAATTGGCTTTTCTTAGCCAAAGTTGTAGGGATAAAATTGATATTAAAGGTTTGAAAGATTTTGATATTGATGCTCGTGGCGGTATTTGAAAATTTTGGTAGACTAATCATGCCAAATAATGATAATCTTTGTAGAGATATTTTAGAGGATTCTCACCATTTTAAATTTACCATTCATCCCGGTAGTAATAAAATGTACGCGGATATGAAGCGACTTTATTGTTAGGATGGAATAAAATTTGATATTGTTAACTTTGTTAAATGTTGCATGACTTGCCAACTTGTTAAGGCCAAGCATCAAAGGCCGGGTGGGTTATTGCAACCTTTGGACATTCCATTTTGAAAGTGGGACCAAATTTTCATGGATTTTATTGATGGACTTCCCCGTTCTCGATCGGGCCATGATAGCCTATGGATGATTGTTGATAGACTCACAAAATCCGCCCACCCGTTCGGTCCAATCGGACCGTACCTTTTTTGGCCAAACTCTTTATTAAAGAAATCGTTAAATTACGTGGAGTTCCTACTTCTATCATTAACGATCGTGATCCATTGTTTACTAGTGGATTTTGGAATAGTCTTCAAAAAGCTTTGGGAACGAAGCTTAATTTTAGTACCGCTTATCATCCTTAGTCCGATGGACAACGAGCGTGTGAATCAAACTCTTGAAGATCTGCTTCGTGCACGTGTTCTTGATTTTGGTGAAAGTTGGGAGATCATATTTCTCTTGTTGAATTTTTCTATAATAATAGCTTCCAATCTAGTATTGGTATGCACCTTTCGAGACACTCTATGGAAGGACATGCCGATCTCCTTCTTGTTGGCTTAAGGTCGGTGAGAAGCTGGTTTTAGGTCCAGATTTTACTCGTGATTCCACAAAAAAGATTGACCTTATTCGTCATAGGATGAAAGATGCTCAAGGTAGACAAAAATCCTATGTCGATAACCGAAGGAAATTAGAATTTTCCGTTGTAGATTTTGTGCTTATTCGTGTATCACCTATGAAGGGTGTTGTGCGTTTCAGTCGATCGGGAAAATTAGCACCTCGATACATTGGTCCATTTCCCATCATCAAACGTATTGGTTCCGTGGCTAATCGCCTTTTATTACCGACTCAGTTTTCTTCTATTCATGACTCATTCCACGTCTCTCAATTGCGGAAATGCCTTCGAGATTTCGATTTTCATACTTGAGCCCGGCGTTATTGAGGAAATTGAAGTTTCACCTAATTTGATTTATGAGCGAACATATTCGGACTTACTCTCTCATGTTCTTTGGGGGTGAACTTCATATTTCGAATTATCTTTTGTGTTGATATGCTTTTATGGTTGTTACTCTTTATTTTCTTCTTAAGTATTACGAGGACGCAATTTCTTTAAGGAGGGGAGTCTGTAACAACCCGCATATTTTACGATTGTATATTTAAATATTTTATTTAAATATAGCATCGTTAGTCGGATTATAGTCCGAAATGCTACTTTTTGCAAACAGTCAAATTAGGACTCGAGACCACTTCCATTGGGTTCGAAATTATGTTTGCGATCTTTTTTAGTATAAACATTGATATGTTTGGATTTAGCTAGAATTTTGACCTTTTCACTTAGGGCTTTGGGTTTGGGTTTCAGCCCATTTACCCCAACTTAAGACCCTAGCTCCACCCCCACTCCTCTTCATCCATTTTATTTCTATTTCCTAACACTTCAAGCTTTAGGAACAATGAGGGAAGAGATTGGAAATTAGAATTCCTAAGCCCTAGCTCCTTCGCAAATTCAAGTTCTAACTCCAAAATCCAAGAGAAGCTTAGGTAAGCATCTCCTTCTTCTTCTCCATCTCTATCTCTCTCCAATTTCAGAAATTTCCTATTACCTAATTTGGGAAATATTGCTTGTTATCTTGGATTGGAGCTTTTAGAGTTGAGATTGAAGAGTGGTAGATCCTCCTTTGTTTTCATGTTTTTTCTTCCTTGTTTTTGTGTAAAAGGTAGGATTTTTATCTCACATCCATGTCTATAACTATCATTATTGTTAGGAATGAATTCCTAACATCTATTCATGTTCATTTTCTTTTGATTTGAATTGATTTGGTGAACATTTCAATTTTTGGTGTTTTGAAGTCAAAAGTTTAAAAATCCTAGCTTTGATGTATGAACATGCTTTTGGTGGTGTATCGAAGAGCCTATAGGGCTGGGTTGTCGATTGGCATAAACTCCTAGTGCCCATTGCTCGTCCGATCACAAATTGTTGAGAGTTTGCCCAAAATTGTAATAGGCTGTAAATACTGGAAAACAGGGTCCAGTCGATTGAACTCAGTGTCCAGTCAACTGACTTGTAACACGAGAGTTTTCCAGACATTGGGCCAGTCGACTGAACTCAGGATCCAGTTGACTGACCTGGAACCCGAGAGTTTTCCAAGCATTGGGCCAGTCGACTGAACTCAGTGTCCAGTCGACTGACCTTCTTGCTTCAGCACAAATTGCCTATTTTGCTTGAGATTCCAACTTTTAATCAATTCTTGTTTCTTCAATTTGTTGTTATCACCTTTGTTGACTTTGATAACTTCTTTTTTGGGATTTTTGGGGAATATCCATTTTGATGGATTCGGTATCTATTTCAATGGATTTGATTCACGTCATCTTATGTGAATTTTTGGTGATTGATTGTTTCTACAATCAATTTTGTGACTTGTCACTTTTAAATACAAAGGTTTCTATACTGGTAGTAAATATTCAAACTCTTTTACAAAGATGTTTTCAACTCTATTTTTAATACAAAGCTTGTTTATAAAGCTGTTTACCAACCTATTAGTATATACAAACCTTTACCTCATTTGTATGACAAATCTAATTAAACGGCGTAGCAAAACAAGTGGTATGAAACGCTTGCGTTTACTTTGTCGGTTAATTCTTGGACTTGTTTAATTGAACTCTTGTGACAATTTTCGAGTGGAAATCTACAATCTGTTCGTAAATATTTAAGTTAAGCTAGTAGTTATGGGACATGAAGATAAACTCATATATTTACTAGCTTAGTGTAATTTACACTTATTTACGAGTGGAAGTCTACAATTTGTTCGTAAATAATTAAGTTAAGCCAGTGGTTATGGGACATGAAGCCTAACTCATTTATTTACTAGCTTAGTGCAATTTACACTTGTGGATGTATGAAGACCTTTGGTGGAGTTTCGGCTAAATTTTGTAGGGAAGCGACCCATAGTCTTCGGACCGTTTTGTGGAGCTTCGGCTCAAAGGTCTTCGAACCATTTTGTGGAGCTTCGGCTCAAAGGTCATCGGGCCGTTTGTGGAGCTTCGGTTCAAATTTGATGGTTAGCGACCATGAAATAGAGTTCCCTTTGTGATATACATGTTGGTGAGTTTTTATGCTCCCGTTTTGTGATAGGCCTCCTCATTTTGTGATTTCTGGATTTCTAATTGATGATTTCTAGAATTTGTGTTCCACCAATTTTAGTGATATACATTGATAAGGTTTATCGATATTTGTGCATCGGCGAATTTGTATTTCACCCACTTTTACGATTGGCATTGATATGTTTATCAATATTTGTGGTTTGGTGAATGAAATAAAGAATATGACATTATTTTTTAGTGCTTCGAGATTTCTTAAGATATTGTATGATTTTTGTTATTATTTAATGTATACTTGTCGTAGTATGACATTTTTGTTATCAGACGTTCTTATCGTATCTCTTATCCTATCTCAATTTTATCTGATATGTATAGCTAGACTGATCCGTTTATTATTTTCTTATTAAATAATACTCGAGTCAGACCGAGATATTATAGGTGCTTCTACTTGACTTCTATTCAGAGACTGTCGCCTGATTTTTGGCTAACTACTTTAGATTAGCAGTTTTTTTTTATACGTTCGAGATAAAGACTCCTTGATGTATACTTATTCTTTTGTCTAGTTCTTGTATCTATTCTTTTGGGATGTTGCGGATCTTGTATGACCACTACTCTGATGTACACTTCTATGTGTTATATTCATATCTGTTTCCGCCTTTGTGATATGGATTTCTATGACTGATTTGTGTTATGCTTATTTCCATATTTGTTTCCGAAGACCACATAGCCACTGTGTAGTAGCTTTGAGTTTGTGTTTGATATGTCAGATTTCTTCTTGAAAAGAAATGCATGTTATACTATCTGACATATCGGTGCTCGCACAAACCAATTACACGGATGGTCGCTCCTCAACAGCCTTATTCTTTGTGCTAGTTGACGGCATTACTCCGTAGTGTCCTTGGCTAGCGTGAGTATATAGGTGGGGCATCACAATATGTCTATTCTGTCATGCAACATACTAAACTGCCTCGTATGAAGCGTCAAAGTCGTTGGAGGCTAAGAACTCTAACCATCACTATTGAAGAAGGCTAAAATCCTTCAAGAGAAGAGGTAATTATTGTGGTTCGTGAATAACCTGAACCTCTCTCCGGCAAGTAGTGCCTCCAAATCTTTAACTCCGAATCATGAGTCGAATACTTCCTCTCGTTCAGTCTAAGCTACCACTTACATACGCGACAACTTCGTTCCTCTGCATCCATCAAGTACATAGTCCAGTATCACATACATATGTTTATATTGTCAACTCTTCATTACCACTCGGAATGACTAACACTAACGCACTCATCAATCTCTCTTTTAGACTCATAAACATGTGCTTAAATCTTGTGTCCTAAGAAAAGTCCAATTCATCTTCATCAAACTGGTTAACAGTGTTGGTACCATAGAGAAGTCCTCAATTTAACATCTATAGTATCTGCCGATTGAATGAAACTCCTTATGTTAGTAGCATTTTAGACATTTCCCAATCCTGGACTACTGCAAATTTCATAGGATCTACAATGTTGTCCCTCATCTAAGCAACGTAACCCAATAATCTCATTTCCCTCATCTAGAAGTGACATTTTAAAAGCTTCTCCTTCAAACAGTGTCTCTTCAAACACCTCAAGCACAAACCTCAAATATATCTTGTTTTCTTCCTTCATCCGTGAATAGATGAGAATATCATCAACGAACACAAGCACGAACCTATTTTCCGATTCTTTGAAACACGGTTCATGAGTTCAACAAAGTTTATCTGCATATTGATTAGCCATAGGGCTTAACCAACCACTCACAAGATCCAAACGACGCATCAAACGAGGTAACAATCACAATCTCTCTAACTACTCTCTTTTGATGAAACCCTATCACGAGGTCCAACTAAGAGAACACCTACGCACTATGGAGCTGATTGAATAAGTCATGAATATAAAAGATTGGATACTTGTTCTTCTTCATAACCTTATATGACTCACAGTAATTGACCTACAATCTATGGGAACCGTCCACTTCCTTGGCATGTACTACGAGTGCTCTCTACTCAGAAATACTCATGTGCCTTTCTTAATTGGTCATTCACTTGCACCTCGAGCTCTCTTTCCTTCTTAGGTTCCATACTCCTTATAGGCATAATTATGATCATGCATTTTCCACCAAATTTATATGGAACTCTCTTTCTCTATGTGGCGGAAGTTCAGTCACCTCCTCAAATATGTCCAAATACTCCCTAGTAATGGTCATTGATGATAATTCATCATGTAGGATTTCAAACGAATTTAGAAATCTAGCATCACCGAGTCATCCAATATATAGCCTGACACTACTTTCTACCTATATTATGTCCCTTGCATCGACAATGACCTATCATATTTCGTCATGACTCTGTACCTCTTAAGCTAGTTCGTCCCCAGCATAATATTAAAACCCATAAAACCCAAAGAAAAATAATCAAAAACAAAGAAATATCCACGACCATATATGACCAAATCACGACAAACCATACATAGGCTAGCGAAGCCTATTACCAGGTTTGTCACAATCAACGGCCGGTAGCAATCTCCTGTCTCAATCCCAATCTATCCACTAAGTCTATCTCTAATGGAATAGTTATCAACTTAGAATTTCGAGCTAACCAAATTCAAATCACTTAACCTAAGCTATGATACCAAAAGTGACAATAGCCTTATACTTTTGGCACAAAATATATCCCGTACAGTGCGCTGCTCTTGATGCTTGATCGATATAGGATAATTATCAAGCAGTAAGGTAAGCAATCTCCAATATCAAAACCTATCGTATATCTTATAGTCATCAAATGAAATATAATATCACATACATATATAAATAGGCAAGATGATAAATACAAACAATGAATCAAAATCCATATAAGAATGTAGAAATCTATCAAAGTTATATAGCATAGGTGATAGAGTACCTGGAATGAGAAGAAGAAACGCATAAAATCTCATGTTAGATAATAATTGGTCATGAGGGGTAAATATTCTCAAAGTACTACTATGACATATGGTATAGAGAGTCATATCTAGAAAGTCCCTACATCCTAAGAAATTACACATAACATAAAGTATGATATGTTAATCAAAATCATCATTGGTGTATCATACATCAAAGTACATATGAGGTGTCTAGATATCTACGTCAATGTTACCTATGTCATGTAAAATCCCTAGCAAATAAAACAACCATAACATCCATCATCCGTCCTCACATCACCCACTCAATGCATTGAACGTATGATAGTACATATGACTATGTCCTAGGTCAAAGACTACTCAATGTCCCAGTGTCATGGTACTCGAATTCTTGCCATTGCCAGGAATTGAATTTCCCATCTTATAGTCCAAGGTAAAACAGGCATCCTGTTTGAAGTTCCAGTGATGTTATAGCCAAGGTGAGCATCCATATATACCCTTGCTTTACAAGTACACTTCAAAATCTCCGAGTTCAACGATTTCGTTGCACATGTCATATAGTAAAGCGCATCCTAACCTGTGGTAATCTCCTTACACCGCTGAATCCAATATACATATATAGTGCACTGATGTAGTGCCCAGCAAACATAAGACGATTTTCAAGGTTGTAAAGTAGATAAAATAGTCACAAAACATGTCATGTGTCCTATAGCACATCGAATGAAATATAATATCAATAACATATATCAGACAAGTGGGTCATTATTAACTAAGTGAGCCACTAATATCAATATGCACAAATTCATACAGTTATAAAATATGGAAATAGAGTTTATACAAATGGAAAATGAACCCAAAGATCATGTTATTCAATGCTAAACTTAGTCAAGTACTATAGTACTTCACCCCTTTCCTTGCCAATGGAACACGAAGCAATTCCCATCAAATCCCAAAAATTTCAAGCGAAATAGATAAAGCCTCACATGGTCCCAAAACTTGGCTAAGTCCCACAAACCCATCTCCAAACCATTTCTAGGCTTGACCAAAGTAGCTTGCTTAGGAACTCGAATTTTTTTCCATCTCAACTCAAGGTTTACCCTATACCTATCTGATTTTGCATTAGGAAAATTTATTTAATTATAAACTGTTGATCTGATTTGCCAAGTCTAACTCAAAGCCTCGAAAGCCCAAACTCGGAATAGTCATGCCTTTGACATGAAGCATTCACCTCCAACTCACTTTTGATCACCATCGGTCAAACTTACCCGTGATCGATCTGATTTGGCAAACAAATCAATTTCAAATCACTTTAAATTTTCTGTGTAGGCTTCCTAAGGCTTCAAGAACATCATATCCAAATTTATATCATTTGCACCAAGCACCAAATGACATATCATAATTAACTACGCAAAATAACTAACGTACGCATCCAAAAAATTCAAACAAAAATAAAATATCATCCAATAACATCCAAGAAACAGATATAGGTCATCTAAAAAAATTTACAAGCACAAATCTTTTTATGTCCAACTTCCTGCAAATTAGAAATTTTGTTTGGTAAATGGTGTAAAAATATAAAAATCTAAATCCACCTTTTTAAATATGAGTTTAGGGTGTTGTGAACATCAATTCTAAGTTTGGAATTGTTTTAACTTTTAAAATCACTTTATAAATCATAATTTAACCATATCTACATTCATAGTATAGTAAGGAGAAGCAATATCACTCACCTTACACCAAATTACCCAATTTCCAATGCAAATTTATGACGAATGGTAGTGGCATGATACCAAAGATGCCCAAATAGAAATACACAGATTCCTCTTGCTAATTCCCCCTTAATGATGTGATTTAGGCAAACAAGAATATGAAAGACAAAGCTTACTGATGGAAACAGAATTAATGGAGGTTTATATTTTTAGGAGAAGTGGAAAAATGATTAAGATCTATTCAATTATCCCCAATTAAGAAAAATCTCCAAAATGGGTTTGTTGGCCTAAAGTTGGGCTTAATTAATTACATACTAATCTTGCCAGCAATAGTGAAACGACCATATCTCCTAAGCCGTAAGTCCAACTTCCAATTACAACCACTCTGAGGAAGAGAAACCATAATCCTGATGTTAAAATCTCCTTCCGCTTAAGCCAAAAAATCTTAAACTAAAGATATTAGAGAAAGAATTCAAATTAGACCTTCCAAAGGGATCAAAGGGATGCAGCTAGCAAAATGAGACGGCTTAAGGTCTTTTAGGAGGACGGAGGGTGTTATCCTACAATATCTGAAAAGCTCTTACCCTCCGAAGGAGGCAAACAATCAGAAACAATAGTATACGACCCTGCGATGACCTTCCCGAGAATGCAATAAACATTTCGAATCGGTTAATACACCTATAGGACACCATTCAAAGGTATTGAACGGTTTTGGTAAAAGCAACCTCCATAAGTCAATGGAAAACAACCTTCCACCATTATTCAGGAAAAGCGCAACTCTCGACAGTAATCAAGTAGGAAAAGCAACCTTCCGACAAAGCTAAGAGGTTTTTAAAAGCCAGAAACCCTCCAGTACCATTGGAAGGTTCATGTGCCATACATAAGACAAACCTTCCGGCAAGGGCAGCAAGTTCCTAGAAACAAATAAAGGAAAAGACCCTTCGGCAGCATTCAGCAGTCTGTGATGATGTACAACGAACCTTCCGTCAAGAACGAGAGGCTTACAACCGTGTACAAGAAGCAATCTTCTGGCAAGGCTGAAAGGTTTGCAACTACATATCAGAGGCAACCTTCCGTTCCCAACAAAGGCATAAGGCTAGAGGAAGCGCTGCCTGCATCTATAAATAAGACCCAAGGGGTCCTGTTTTGGGGGTGGATTTTCTCTCATTCTTACTTTGTAACCTCTTAATTATAGCTTTATAATCCTAATTGAGTTTCAATTTGGGAAATTAATAAAAATGGAAGTTTATTCATGAATCTGAGGAAAGTCTTCATTCTTTTGAATTTACCTTGCAGTTTATCTTAATCTTTGTTGGTTAAATTTCATTTTTCAAGAACGGCTTCTCCGAAAGGTCTTAAACAATTAAGTTTGTGATTTTACCCTTAGAATAATCTTTATAACCATTCAGAGACTTCAAATCAGCTACTTAAACTCTTTTCTCACGAGGGAAACCTGTGGGAATCAACCTCTACAAACCTTTCAATAAGAAAAGCTGAAGATTGAACCTTTCGGCAAGAGTTGTAATCCATCCCTTCTGATAACCTTGACAACCTTCCGAACCCTAAAAGATCGACTACCAAACCTTTCGACATGAGCCTAGATCAACTATTTATAGAATATTAAATAAGAAAATTTTGCCTTAGCTTGGAAAATAGCTTTCAAAAGAAATCTTATAAAGGTTATACAAAATTAAGTGCCAACCTACATAAATTCAACAAGGCCAGAAGGTTCCTTCAAAACTGGAGCTTAGACCTTCTTGATGTCCTTGAGAAATTAAATTCAGATGTCTAGTCTTAAGTGGAGATTCATTATTGATTCTGCTAGGTATTAGCCTTCTGGAATAGTTCAACTTAATATCATACTTGAGTCAAGTCTGAATTTCCAATCGGACATTTAAAAGTCTATTTTGTGAGAATCCGCATCTCACCATTTTTCAATAACTTCATCTACTGGAATCCTTTTGGATGTTGACGATAAATTTGGTTAACATTTTTGGCATTAGAAGGAGGTCCTGAACCTCCGGCTTGATTGATCTTTTTATACAGTAATTCTTTGGTTTTCGTTGAACCCATTTCACATCAGATTCTCTACTTTGGTTTGATCATAACTAAAAGATTTAAGAAGTCAGAACAAAGGTCTTCTGAACTGCAACTGACAAGGCATTATTTTGTGAATATCAAAATCTCCAATTAGAATGAGGAAGAGAGGTTAAGACTAGAAGCCTTGAAAATCATAAACAGAAAGAAGGTAGATTCTTATGGCTCTGAAAAGTGGAGTTTAAACAGTTTCCACGTAGGACCAACCCTAATTTTTTCTCTTGGAGAGAAAATGAGTGGAAGTGACAACATTTTTAATCAAATGAAAAGAACCATTCAGTCATATTCCCAGAGAACTATATTTGAAAAAGAGATGATAAAAGACTATGATAGTTTCACATATAAGTGGAGTAGGATTATAAATGAAGCTTGCCACCCAAGGGAAAATTATGATCATCAAGGGAAACCCATAGTTGAAGAAATGAGGCAGATGAAAGAACTGCTTGGAGAAAATATAAGAATTACCAAGGAGCTTTCAACCGAAACACTAAAACTGAAAGGAAATCCTTTGGTAGAAAACTAGCGGGCAAAGAAAAGATAGCCTATCCCTCAAGAAGAAGTATTTGAACCAGGCTACGAAAGGGTTAGATGCCTATCGAAGATAGCTTAAAAATCAATACTTCTTGGAGAGTACAATCTTACAATGTCAATCGAGGGCATTTATATTAGAACCAATGAAGAACTAAACTATTGGCCCTCTCAAAAGAAAAAGCTAGGGTTTGAGAAAAGGTCTAGAGGAGTATTGCAATTTCCATCTCATGAACGGACATGATGCTAACCAATTCAAAGTGGTTGGAAAAATGGTACTACACTTTCTAAAACAAGGAAAGATGAAGCAATTTGTCAATGATTAATCAAGCCATGAAATAAAAGCTCTATTCTCAAAATAAGAAAAGTCTACATGAGCGGGAGAGGAATTCTCCTTAAACTTGGACTACCTAAAGAGGTAGGGTACCAATAATGGTAGAAAGCCCTTGGCTGTCCCAAGATGGCCAGGTCAAGGCACCTCATGGAGGGAGGGAATAAACCTTCATACATGCCAAAACCAGAAATGGCCAGGTTAAAGCAGCATAAGCCCTTATCTACGTCACGCTATGGCCAGGATAAGGCACCTCCTAGAGGGAAGGCGGGTAATCCCTTGGTCTCGCCACGCTATGGCCTGGCCAAGGTACCGAATAAGCCCTTAACCGCGTCACGCTATGGCTAGGTTAAGGCGCCTCTTGGAGAGAGATCAGATAAGTCCTTTGGCTCTGCATCAGAATAAACTAGCCGAGCATACCAGAAACCAGACGAAATGTCAGGTGGGCTATAAGAAAAGCCCCTGCTTCAAATAGGCACCGTCAGAAATTAGCATAGCTTAAAATAGCGACCACCCAAAAGGTTTATATTGTCAAAGATGAAAAATAGCCTGAAATTGGCTCTACTTAAATAAGCACAAAATCGGACAAAAGAGTCCCACCTGAAATAAGCCAAAACAAATGACAAATAAACAAAGAAACTCGAGCATGAGAAAGAAAATGCATGCAAAATAATATCAAAGCCTAAAGGTGGCACATTATCAGGAAAATTAGAAATAAGTCGCTGACTTCATCTTGCAGACATGCAGTAGAAACGGTATTCTGGTGTTCCATTATTAATTGCTAGAACTGGTGTTATGGTCTTCTTTTATTAATTGCCAGAAATGGTATTCTGGTCTTCTGTTATTAATTGCCATAAATGGTACTTTGGACTTATATTATTAATTACCAGAAATGGTATTCTGGACTTTGATTATTAATTGCCAGAAATGGTATTTTGATCTTCTGTTATTAATTGCTAGAAATAGTATTCTGGTCTTCTATTATCAATTACTGAGGATGTATTCAGAACCTCTATTGCCAATTGCCAAAGATGAAATTCTGGTTTTCCATTATTAGTTATCAGAAATGGTATACTCATTTTTCGCTATCAATTATCAAAAGGGGAATCTTAGACTTATATCATTAATAGATGTTCCAGATTTCTATTATCAAATATCAAAATTGAATGTTCTGATCATCTATCATTATCTACCAGAAGCATTTTTCCTGATTTCCATTATCAATGCCAAATTGGACTTCTAGGCTTTTGTTACTCATTATTAAGATGCGCAATCTCGTTCTTCTAGTACTTATTAGCAGAAACGACATTCTAGTCTTTTATCACCTATTATCGGAAATGGTATTTTGACCTTTCATATTAACAATATCTCGGACTTCTATTACTGGGAATGAAATTATGGAAGTAGTGCCCTGATCTTCTATCATTTATTACCAAGAATAATAGCTCGATCTTCTATTGCTCATTGCTAGGGTGAATTCCTGATCTTCTACTAATTATCAAATGTCGCATCAGGCTTCTATTACCAGGGAAAGGAGTTTCAGCCTTCTAACTTCCCATTGCCTATTATCAAAGTATACCAAAAAGTGAGTGCCAAATTATCTTAATACCCGAATCTAGATTCGAGGATATCTTGTAAAGATTCATCATTAATATGCTGAGACCACTGATTATTGAAAGCCCCAATTTAGGTTCCCTAGATAATGAAGAATGAATTAAGAAACTACTTTATCAAGATCTCAGTCATGAATGCCCCATCAAGGTTTTCAATAGATAAAAGTTAGAATTCAATAATTATATATAGCCTAACATTAGTTATTTTTAGGAATGCCGAACAAACGGAAGAAGTTAAATCCACATTCATCCCTTATTACAGATAAAAGATGAACCTTAGCATTTTCAATGAATTGTTGTTCATACAATTGTCATAATGATTTGCTAGTCGAGACAACTGATGTCTTCCAGATTAGATTGTCAATTTTAAGCTAATAATTAAAGAGTATTATGTGCTACTTGTTCTGCAGAAAAGTTAGGATAACAAAGAATCTGTATTCACTTGATCAAGAGAAGATTCATGAATTGAAAAAGAAAGCTCAAGGACACGTCAATCCCTAAGAGGCATATCCAAATCAAAGATAAAAAAGGTGCAAACAAAAACAAAAAAATAGGTAGCATCTATAATACAATAAGTGTTGCATTATGCCGCTTAACATTCCCAAGGTGTAGAGAATGCAACCCACGTATATGTTAAGATGCTCATGACCTTACTAACCATATTAGTAAGACTCAAGATACTACAATGTTGACACTTTAAACTAAGTAACCAAACATGGGTTCTGAAGATCCACATAGGATCTGACAATCTTTAGACTTTATTTCCATGCTGTTTATTGTCCCCTAAAGCTTAAGCATTTCAATTTGAAATATATGAAGTATCTCTACCAATAAGATGTTTTAGAACTATAGTATCCCAGCTTCCCACTTTCTTAAAGTTTTAACTTTTGGGTTTCGATTTCCATAAAGAATTTTTGGACAATGCAGCTTTTGAGCTTAGAAGTTAAAGAAATTTTTTTGTGAGATTGACTTTGTTTGAACTCCATTATTAGTTTATCCAAAATCATTGCGAACGCCAGAAAAGGAGCTTCAAAAGGAAAAATTAGTCTTGCTTAAGTCTCCCATGTCAACAAGCAAAAAAGAAATCAAATCCCATTATTTTGGCAATAAGAACACCTGTTAGAGTATGTTTGTTATTGAAACCTGTTGGTAAATAATAAAATACAATAGGTCAGCCTAGAATAGTAACTAGCGCGTACTTGTTAATTTTACCTCTCGGTTAGAAGGGTATTATAGTATAGCTGTCAATAAAAATTAAATAAAATATTTGAATTTTCCTTAAAAGGAATTTTCCTTCTACCTTCAAAGGAAGCCAAGTGAGAAATGAGGATGTTTCACGTACAAAAATCATATCCCTTAGAGTAAGCATTATTGAGTCATTTTTGAAGGGTGCCTTCATCTATGTATTTTTTTTGATTAGGTTGGCTTATTTGGGAGACATGATAATTTGGAATAACATAGTACATACAGCGAAACGTAAAATACATACTAAGAAATAAATATATTCATATAGTAAGTACTTGACACCCATTTGTAATCGATCCCCTAATTCATATAAAATAGACTTAGAAAGTAATTTGAGAACAAACTTATACTTATAATGCCTGAGCCATTTAAGGAAATTTTTTAATAAATAGTCTAATTCAAAGCAAATTACAGTGTGCACCAATATTTAGGCCAAGTCCTAATTTGCATGAAAATTGGAATACAAAAGTAAAACTCCTACTGAGATTTACCCAAATACTAAAATTTTGAGAGCTGAATGTTAAAACTGAATTTTACATAAAAACAGCCAAAGAGTTTTTATTAACTTGTCATCCAGTGGAAGGTTAAGAGTTCACCACTCTTTCTCAAAAAAGCATTGAGTCAGGGCCATCGTTTTCATAATTTCATCAAATAAGACTTAACCAACAATTGGTTTCAAATCAAAGTTGAAATGGTAATCATACCAAAAGACAAAAACATTTAATGCTAAATCCCTGGAAATAAGAGCGTATAAGACTTAATGCCAAAAATCTTTGCTAGAAATCCGTTCGTCTTCCTTCACTTTCTTTTCTAACTTTTATTACAATAATAATAATAATAACAACAAATAGCATCAATGGCCACTTGCAATATCCATCAAATTCATTCTGATTTCATCAACGCGGAAGCACCACACTATTGTTGTTGCTTTGCGTTAGGCTTATTGAACCTACCGCATGAGGCAGAGGAGGTCAATAGCGCACAATCTAGCAATATGGATGCCTACAACCTAATTTCCTTAATCCACACATAAAGGCAACATACTCCTTACTTTTCGATTTGGCTACAAACACATTTTGGATGGATTTGGCCATCTCGTATGTTTTTGGAGAAAACTCTGCGTCAATAACCAATTCTCCTTATCAACCATATGGATTGAACCCATCGTCATCAACCCATCGATTTAGTTTCGAACCTTCCACCTTTTCCAAATGGGCTGTAAGGAAAGGGGAAAAAATCATCTTGCTGCTTTTGGACACCTTCGATGATCAATTCTAGAATGTTAGTGTAATTTTGAATATGTTCTTATTGATAAATCCTTTTGAAAATTTTAATATGAAGTAATATCTGTTTATGTGGATATTTAGATCAAGCGTGTTGTTTTATTGATCAATTCTAGATGTTTATGACATCTATGTTGTTGCTAAAACTTTCTTTTGGCGCTAGCGATCAAGCGTGTTGATCGACTTATTTACAACTTTATATATATATATATATATATATATATATATATATATATGCTTTTAACCGACTGTGTAGTTTCACGCTACACACCCGTCTTGCTCCAAAAAAAATGTGGATATTTAGATGTTTTAGTTGAATTTCTTAAGTTATATTATACAGCTGAAAGTGTGCTTATGTATTTATTACTTGATTATATGGTGTTTTGATAAACAAGAAGGAATTAGAAGGTTTAGGACTTTTAAACTTCAATGAAATGCTGTTGTCGGAAGGACTAAACATTAAGCTATCTAGACCTTCCGACGATAAAGGAAAATTGAAGTTGGAATACCTTCTGGACCCTTCAAAAGGTTTAGTGCCATAACTTTAATTCCTTTCCGAGGGGCAAAAAGGACATTCAAGGTTGCCAAAATGATATTTAAATAGATCTCGGGTCGTGCTTTTAATTTGATACTAGGTGCAGTTTTAAACCTTGCTAGAATAAATGATGATGAATGGATAAGTATGAAAGATATATAGAAAGTTTTAAATTAGGATTAAGAAATGACCTCCATGTTTTGAGGAAGGTCAAATTATTTAAAGAACTCTTTTACTTATGCTTGGAATTTGCATTTGCAGAAAAATGAGGCTTAGAAAGGATGACTTGGAAAGTCAAGAGCATCCCTCCGCATGGGTAGGGAGGAAAATGTTACTCAATAAATTCGCCTTCTGCTTAAGCTAGAAAATCTTAAACATAAGATAGTAGAGAAAGAATTACAATCGAACGTTTCAAAGGAATCGAAGGGATGCAGCTAGGAAAATGAGATGGCTCAAAGTCTTTTAAGAGGACAGAGGGTGTTGTCCTGCAATATCTAAGAAGATCTTACCCTCCAAAGGAGGCAAATAAGAGGAAACAAGAGTATAAGACCCTCCAACGACCTTCTCGAGAACACAATAAGCCTTTCGGGCAGGTAAATATACTGATAGGACACCTTTCAATGGTATCGAAAGGTTTAGGTAAAAGCAACCTCCATAAGTCAACAGAAAACAACCTTCTACCATTATTTAGGAAAAGCATAACTCTCGGTAGTAATCAAGTAGGAAAAGCGACCTTCCGACAAAGCCAAAGGGTTTTCAAAAGCCAAAATCCCTCCGATACCATCGGAAGGTTCATGTGATGTACATATGGCAAGGGCAGTAGGTTCCTATAAACAAATGAAGGAAAAGATCCTTTCGCAGCCTTCAACAGTCTGTGATGATGTACAATAAATGAACCTTCAATCAAGAAATAGAGGCTTACAACCATGTACAAAAAGTAATCTTTTGGCAAGACCGAAAGGTTTGCAACTGCATATAAGAGGCAACCATCCGTTCCTAATGAAGGCATAAGGCCGGAGGAAGCGCCGTCTGCATCTATAAATAAGACCCAAGGGTCCTATTTCGGGGGCGGATTTTCTCTCATTCTTACTTTTTAACCTCTTACTTACAGCTCTGTAACCCTAATTGAGTATCAGTTTGGGAAATTGAAGAAAAATGGAAGTTTATTCATGAATCTGAGGGAAGTCTTGAATCTTTTAAATTTACTTTGCAGTTTATCATAATCATTGTTGGTTAAATTTCATTTTTCAGGAACAGCTTCTTCGAAAGGTCATCGTCAATTAAATTTTTTGTTTTACCCTTAAAACAATCTTTATAACCGTTTGGAGACTTCAAATCAGCTACTTAAACTTTTCGCTCAGGAGGGAAACCTGCTTGAATCAACCTCCATAAACCTTTTGGAATAAGAAAAACTATAGATTGAACCTTTCGATAGGAGTTATAATCCATCAATTCTGATAACCTTGACAACCTTTCGACCCAAAATGATCGACTGCCAAACCATTCAGCATGAGCTCAGATCAACTATTTATAGAAGATTAAATATGGAAACTCCACCTTAGCTAGGAAAATAGCTTTCAGGAGAAATCTTATAAAGTTGTAATAAATTAAGAACCAACATACATAAATTCAGTAAGGTCGGAAGGTTCCTTCGAAACTGGATCTTAGACCTTCTTGATGTCTTTGAGAAATTGAATTCAAAATCTAATCTTAAGTGGAGATTCATTAGCAATTTTGCTAGATACCAGCCTTTCGAAATAGTTCAGCTTAATATCGTACTTGAGTCAACTCTAAATTACAAACCGGATATTTAAAAGTCTATTTTGGGAGAAACCACTTCTCACCATTTTTCAATAACTTACCATAAATTTGGTTAACGCATAATCTTATCAAGGTGGTTTCATACCTAATTCAGCTCTTATCAAAATTTATGTATTTTCAAGATTTTCTAGGTCAAAATCGTTCAATAAAAATTCTAAGGATAGAAAATTTCTCTAATAGATATTTCAAAAGTTATATAATCACACAACTTCAAAAAAAATTAATAATGATATTTTTTGAAACTTTGATATATAAAATACAGGCCGTACACTACCCATTTAGGAATTTCACCATCAAAATCCCTAAAAAATAAGGAAAAGTGATAAGTTATCGCCCCGCATGTCAAAAATAAGAAGAAATCATTGAAAGCATGAAATACTCATCCATCCAAACAATAATGTAGATATACCAATCCTAGAATGTGAGATACTAACCTATCGTATATGATACCAGAAGTGAAAGTAAATATGAAAACAAAAGGCCTTTTCACATAAAGAGCTCTAGATATGCAGTTCTCATGCTCTCCCCAGTTTTAACTCCACTTACAGTCATCTTCTCTTTCACTTCACTAAACCTTAACTAACTCCACCATTATTCCTTTAAGTTGCTTCTTATCACGTTCGATGATACAAACCGACATATAAGGTTTCAAAGCTTATGGTTCAATTTCATCAAGTTGATCTGATGCAATCGTCATTCCTAAATCATACACGAATTTATATAAATGAGAAGTGGAATACGTTTTATACACCCACTATCTTCCAAGGTAAGTCAACAATATATCATAGGTTTTCCAACCTCTCTACCGTCGAAAAAGGACCTATGGGCAATAACATTCCCTTATTATTGAATTGAGCAATAATTTTCAGCGAAAAATCTTCATAAACACTATCTCGCCTACAAAGAACTCCAAATTTTTATATATCTTATCAATGTAGCTATTTTGTCTACATTGAGCCGTCCTCATTCGCTACCAAATGATTTCATTCTTCTTCGAAATCTCTTAAATCATATCTGGCCTAAGTATCTATTTCTCGCCATTTCCTACCAATTTGAAGGAGCGGTCCATGGTTGACCATATAATGCCTAAAATAGTGCTACACCAATACTAGACTAATAATTATTGTTATATTCAAACTCTACTAAATGCAAATGAACATCCCACGAGTCCTAAAAGTTCGAAATGCGAGCTCATAAGAAAATATTTAATGTAAAATTCACCCTCTCGCTCTGCCCATCTTTTTATCGGAGATGAGCTATATCAAGATATAGCTCTACCCCTAACACCTCCTATAAGATCTCACAAAATCCACTAGTAAATAAATGATATTGATAACTCGTAATGCTCCTTGAAACAACACAGAACTATGTTGCACATTTCATATACCACTCGGCTAATTTGGATGTGGTGCTACTAGACTTAATGGGTATGAATTGAGCACTCTTCGCCAATCTATTGACTATGACCCAAATGTTCTTGTACCCTCCTCTAGTCCTTGGTAGTTCAACAATGAAATCCATCGACGCTTGTTCCCTACTTCCATTCAAGAACATCAAGTGGTTGCATTAACCTACTTGAATTATTCTGTTATACATTTACCAAGTTCATATATTTTGAGATTATTGTCCTGACATCCTTCTTCTTCCCTTCCAAAAATATGTCTGCTTCATATCATGGCACATTTCATTACAGTCAGGATATACAGTAAGTCTTGAGTGAATGCACTCTCATAACACCACAAGTCTTAATCCACTAACATCGGGAACAAACAATCTCATATCCTTACTGAGCTAACCATCTTGGTCGACTTTGTATAATCTCATCTCATTAGACTTTACTCATTCTTGTATATTTATTCCAAAATCCATTAGTCTAGTCTTTTTAAAACTAGACCATATCGTAGTTGAAGATATGAGTGAATTTAAAAATATCCCTTATTGGATCTATATTGAGTCTATGAAGTCTTATTTTTTTAGAACATTTCTAAGTTTGATTTAAATAAAATCTCTTATTTAATTAATATCATTAAATTATAGAATTTTATTTAATTTATATTCAATTAAATGTATAAGTACACTTATGTATCATATACATATATGTATGTGTGCACAAGTGTAACATGGTAATCTGTGCAAGGTATGACATGCCCGCATATAGATGTAGTGATTTACATTGTAACGGGTATTTAGATCATCCTATATGTATTGTGTATTGTCTAAATATATGTATATATGTAAACTTGTTACTTATACAAGTAGTAAAATTATGTAAACACACACACACACACACACACACACACACATATATATATATATATATATATATTACTTATATGTAAAATATTATAATCCGTAAACATATATATTATTGCATTAAATATTAACTTTATATATAATATAAAGTATTTTTAAATATACATATATATATATATATCACAGTAACAATTTTTTAGATATACATATATACATGTATATATTTTTATTTTTTGAAAAACAACTTTTGCAGGTTAAGGATGTAGGAATGGTCGTCTCAACTCCACCCATCCTTTTAGCGGGACCTTATGGTTGCACTTTTCGATTCCATGGATTTTAGACCTTCCAACAGAGATTATTGCATACCTCCATGAATAATGGGCTATTAATGTGTAGCTATCAGGGCTCGAACCTTCTCCCTCGGCTGGGGAGCTTGAAACCCTAACAACTATAGTAGAACTGCGGACATAAACATGTGTGTGTTACTAATTATAAAATTAAATTCTTTTTTGGAGTTTCAGATTGTATGCATAGCACAATAAAATTTAGTTATAACTTTATTATATTAAAAAAATAATTAAATAGACAAAAAATAATAAAATAATAATAATAAATATATTCATAATATATTAACGTAAACTTTACTAATTTTTTTGATTAAAAACTATTTTGTTTATTACTTGATTTAGGCTGAATATTAATATGATTTAAAAAAATATAAAATCTAATTTTTAAGTTTTTATTTTTTTTGGCCAAGAGCTTATATGATGACAAAATAATTTTATCAAAATATAAAATTTATTTTTTGAAACAAAGTTTATTTTATATGAATTGTTTAACTAGTATGTTGACTTAAATAAAATTAAATAATAGTAAATATTCATAAAAAATTAATTTTCGATCCTCAAAAATTGTAATCTATGTAAATGTGCATTTATAAAATAAAAGTTCAAGTGCAACAACTTGGCATTTTGAACCATTCAAATTGACAACAATCCACACATGTTAGACTTGAATCACTCAAAACGACATATCGTTAATTTATATTTGGCAAAACTTAGCATATACAGTAAATAAATCAATCACGAAATCACAAACTTAGAGAAATACAACAATAAGCAGCGGAAAAGAAATAGTAGTTCATAAAGCTACTACAGAACATCAGAGTCTAAAACAAGATATAATAGAAATCTCAAATACAATGGAGTCTCAAATACATAAGAAATGTCAAGTATGAAATAAACGTTGGAAATAAATGAACAAGCCGAATACACAAGATAGATCTTCAAGCAAAGCTCCAAGCTCCAAAGGTGAGTCTCAAATGTTGTGACACTTAGTCTGACCCAGGTATAAAGCAAAACACAAAACACTCGAGTCAGGATTAACATTCTTATACAAGAAAATTCAAATCAAGTAAAATGTCCAAGTGAAATACAAATAACTTAAAGGATGTTTAGGATTCACATCCTCTAAGGATCCATTAAATATCTACATACATAGTACAATACCCTACATAGATAATGTCCACTGTAAACTAAACTATTAAAATAGCGTTAAGGCGTTACCCGTATCTCCCTTAAAATATTTTTTAATATTCCCGTAGTCTATATAGTACTGTAACTCCTCCGTAAACTGGAGGGCTATCATAGGGCACTCCATAGGTACAATGCAAACCAAACTCGTAAAGGGCACGATAAGGCATGTGATAAGGCATGCGTGGCAATGCCCATGGTAGGATAATACCGTTTTGCGGATCCGGACTAGTGGTAACACATATTATCTACTACCACCCACCTTGAGAAACACTCTGAAGTCAAAGGTGCACCTAATCAAATCACAAAGTAATAGAAAGGTATCGAAGAAATGTGCCCGATAAGGGAGCGACCCCACTTGGCTCAGCATCGATCCTGTTTTAGCCACATCAAGCTGACTCGTGGGAGTCAGGGCTGCGTGGATACCTCATACAGAATTGTTCGTCAAACCATCCTACTTCGTTTTGGAATCCTCACCACGTACATAGTTGTTAAATTGGTTTTCGGTATTGGCAGAGAGTATGACAATATACGATCCCGGTCTCTTAACATCCAAATGCTTATTTCACATCGTAATCTTTTTCATTTCAAACAGTTTATAATTCACATCTAAATATCATGTTCATTTCAAAATCATATCACTTTCGAAATCTTATTCACTTTTCAAATCAAATCACTTTCGAAATCATATTCACTTCTAAAATTATAACCACAAAATAGTTTAAATAATCATATCAAAATATTCGCATTTAAATCCATTAAATCTAAATCATAATAGTTTAAACAATTTAAATCCTGAAAATAGTTTACATATATTAAAATAGTTATAAATTAAAATAGTTTAAATATTTAAAAATAGGTTAAAAATTAAAATGGTTTATATATTAAAATAGTTCATTTATATTAAAATAGTTTAATCGAAATAGTTTCAAAATAGAATTCTTTCTTCCAATTTCATGAAGCAATTCAAGTCAGCTTTAGTTTCGAAATTCAATTTAAATCAATCTAAGTTCAATAATTTCAATTAAAAATGTTAAAGGTTCAATTCAAATCATCATTAAAATATTTTAATTTATATCGATATCAGCATCCAGAGTTGAACTTCAAGTTTAAATCACTTCCATTCCAATAGGTTTTAAACTTTGAATATCCAAACAATTTACAATAACTCAATTTTGATAAATTGCATTTATATTTCAAAATTCAACTTCAATTTATTCAAATTTAAAGATATTCACTTGATCATTTAATAACATTAAATGAAATCCCAGATTATAAATTTAAATCAAAATTTAATGCTTAATTTTAATTTTATTTAAATTTAAAAATATCCATTTAATCACCTTTAAATCAAACATTTAAATAATATCCCAAATTACACATTTAAATCAAAATCAAATATTCAAATTCAATTTTATTAAATTTAAAAATACCCATTTAACCCTCTTTAATCAAAATCAATAAGTTCCAAATCAATCTTTATTTATTTTCAATTGTTAACCAATTTAAATTTAAAGTCAACTTTAATTTATCTTTCCAACCTCTATATATATTGAAGGTATTACAAAATCTATTTCAGCATATTAATATAAAATTTAATGAATATTTTAAATACAATATATATAGTTATCCAATTAAATTCCATTAAATTAAATTTTATTATATTAAATATTATTAAATTAAATATAATTTTATTAAATCTATTTTATTTTATATTAAACCATATTTTATATATTTAAAAATAATAAAATCATAAGTAAAATCTTAAAATTTACGTTTCCAAAAATAAACATATAATTTAAAATTTTCAAACATAAAATTTTAAAAATCTAAATTTACACATAATTTAAAATCAAAAAAATCTTTATATTTTTTTTTAAAATCAAAACACATATATTTCTTGCCCCAAAATTCTTGAAGTCATTTAAAATAGACCAAATGGTGTCCGTGTATAATTTTCCATCCTATGTTTAAGTGATACGAATATCTATCATTTCAATCCACAATTTATTTAAATTTACGGGTATATATCATTTCAACCAGCAATCCCAAAATTTAAAAATCAATAAAATCGCTTGGGACTATCATTTCAACCCATAACGATTTTCCCTAATCTATACTATCGTTCGGGTATGTATCATTATAACCCATAGGGATTTCCTATACTAACAAGGAACTTGTCGTGTGAGAATATTATAATAATATAAAATAGCATACAATGACATAGCGTATCAGTAGCGAATATATGATCATAATTTACAATTTAAATAAAATATATACTCAACAGGTCATAGGGTCATATATCCATCATAGGTGAACAGTTTAAATAACAACATATCATGTTCAATAGTTAAATACCTAACAACATATTTCAATCGTCATTTCATGAGAATTAAATTTACTAAATACAAGAATATTAATCATGAGTGATCGCTCACCTTTCGAGGTCAGAGAAAAAGAACACAACAAGCTACGATTATAAGCATAAATTCTAAAGTACATCACAGTGAACACGAATTCGACGAATGAAGCAAAGCTGATAACTAAGAATCGAAGAAACAAATCAAAACTAGCTTGATATAAATGGAAATAGAATATATATTATATAATTTTTTCTTAAAATAAATATTCAATTGAAACACACTTTAAAAAAATCTTCATATTATATTATTAAAAATCAATATTTTATTAAAACCCATATTCTCAAAATTCAACAACATATGTATTTCAACATAATATATATGTTATGTTATTACAAAAACCTATTTTAAAATAACAGTGTAAAATATAGCTTTTAAGTAAATATTTAAAACATGTTATATTTACCTTCTTTTGTTTTTTATTCTCACAAAAAATATATACATATGTAATATATATATATATATATATAAGTAATATATATAGGATGACAAACTATTGCTTGCTCCTTATGATGTCGAGGCTGCCTTAGTAGTGGTTGGGGAAGTGGCTGATGGGAATGGAAGGTCGGGTTTGGCATGGAAAAAAAGGATAGTTTCAGAGAAAAAATGAATATAAGCAGGTTTTTCATAAGCAGAAATATGAACTTTGCATATATCTCCATTTTTAAAGGAGGAGGCGGTAAAAGCTAGGCCAGGGGAAGACTGAAATGATGGCGGCAGTGGGAGTCTAGGATGAGGAAGGTGGAGCTGCTTCTGCTATGCGGGTTATTCGGCTTCAAGGTGGAGGTTGGCGGACATGCTGGAGCAGTTGATGGGTTTCAGGGGGAGGAGCTTTGTTTTGGAGGCAGAGGCGGGTTTGGGTGGCTATTGTCAGGCGGTGCAGGGTTGGACAAGCAGATATTAGCGATCTGGGCGGCTGAGAATGACAGGGGCGGAGGAGACACTAGGTTCAGGTTGTAGGGTTTGAAGGGGGGAAAATTGGCACGGCAATAGCGGAAGTGAATGGCAAAGGCGCATCTGTTTTTCTTGGGGTATGGTTGCATGGGTGGAAGGGGAACGTGGTTGGTTGCCGGAGCAAGGTGGCGGTTGATGACGAGGTGGGACATTTGGTGGTGTGATGGAGTAAAGGCTATTGGGTGCGGTGATCTTGGCTGGCGTATGTGGACAGTGGCCGATGAGATAGGTTTTACAAAGCTTTGGTGAGAAGAATAGAAACAAACACGAGCAGGCTACAGTGTAAATATTGAAAGCTTGAATCTCTTTTATATTATTTTTATCAAATGAGAGAACATAGCATAAGTGGGAAGGGAAGAGAATAAAATATGTAGACGTAGAGAGAAATATATTGAATAGTGGGGATTGAGAAATCCAAGAGTCAAGGGTTGCATATGGGAATATTAAAAGTTATGACTGTTATATTACACCAAGGATAATTGAATAGACACAGGAACCCAAAAGCCCAAATACGGAACCGATACATAATCATTTTATCGATTTCGCCGTGTACCGGACGTCGAAATGCACAAATGAATATACTGTGGAGATCGGCACGATGAGACAAACAGAACGGTACACACAAATCAACGATACAACCATCCTATCAAAACTCGATAGACGTTGCCAAAATGCTGCTAAAACGCCGAAAATTATATAAACGGAGCTAAAGCAGTCCAAATCTGGAGAAATGAATTTTGACTTCTCACTCAGAAAATGGTTTAAATTTTCATATATAAAAATATTATGATTTCAAAAATATATTATTTCTATCAAATTAGCTAATTTTAAATTTAAATTGAAATTTTGGCAACCAAACCAACTTTCATATTTTCAGATGAAAATCTGACACTTGCTATGTTTATATCGACGTATTTCAAATATCAAATTTTCATTGCAAAAATTTTATTATTTAATTTCAGAAAATTTTTTGTTAGTTACGTCAACAAAAATCGTTAAAATTTCCTGATCGTTACATCAAGTTCAATTTTTAGCATGATACGATGATATAATTAAATAAAAGTCATAATTAAATTAATTGATACATTAATATGTGTGTGTGTGTGTGTATGTACTAATTAGTAAAAAATTGATAATAATTAAAATAAAATTTATTTCGTTGTGCTTATCAAATCTACAAGAAAAAAATTGTTATTTTATTAAATAATTACATGTTTGCGTAAAAAATGGGCAAACACCTCCAAGTCGTGTGATTTAGTTGATTTTATGTGATTCTTAATGATTTAGATGAGTTATGTAAATATGAAAAAAGTAGGGGCTGAAATGTAAAAGACATACAGATTTATAGTGGTTCGGCCAGAACGTGCCTACGTCCACTTTATATGTTATTATCTTCTTTGTTTCAGATTACAAGTACAATGCTTTGTGTACAAGTATATGAAAGTAGTTTGAAAGTTCCTTCCGTGCTTGAGCTCTCAAACTTATCTGCCATTGTTGTACCCCTGCCCCTCTATTTATAGAGTGGGGTAGGGGGCAGGGGTCCTGGATGTATATAGTTGCTGGTGGGCCCGGGCTGAAGCAATCTGGCCTGGTAGTCATCTGGTTCGGCGGAGCTTCATCCGGCATTGAGTTTGGACCGGTGGTAGGTATGGACCGGTGGTATGATTGGATGTAGACCAGCAGTGAGGTGGTTCGGTGCTTGTTTGGACCGGTTGTGGAGATGGTCCGGTAGGCCCTTTGGTCCGGCATAGGGGTGTGAAGGTTGGTGGACCGGTAGTGACTGGACCGGTAGGGGAGTTGGTTCGGTGGATAGTTGGTTCGGTGGAAGGAGGACCGGATGGGGGGCTGACCGAATGGCCTTTGGTTCGGCATGAATTGGAGATGCCGAATGGACTTGTATATTGAGAATGCCAGATGGACTTCTATGCTTATATCGAGCCTTGTGTTTGTCGAACGAGGTGGAGGTTGCGAGCCCGGGTGAAACTGTGACTTCTCGGTCTCGAGATCTTCTGGGTGAGAATTCGCCCAACATTTGCCCCCCAAAGTGGGGCACGTGCTTGCATGTGTCGCGCTTTGTTTCCCTGTGGTAGGAAGGCTTGTTTTGTAATGCCATAGGCTGGATGTTCATATCCTGTTGATGTCCTGCAAAGGAATTTACAGTTTTAGTGTGACTTCAGATAACGACCGTTCAGGATCGAAGCATTTGAGACGAAGTGAATCACGCCATTCGAGGCGAGAGGTGTGCCCCGAGGGGGCTTGGCATTATCGATGCCAGGTACACGTCATAGTGGGTCTCTGGATCGTTTGTCAAGGTGCTTTATCGCTAGCTCAGAGCATGCCTAGGGATCGTTCGCGACCCCGTACATGTGTAAGTAGCTTAGCCATTTCATAATTATCAGAATCAAATATCCATTTAACCGATGAGCTTAAAAAATGATGTCAAAGTGTAAATTCTCACGACGATAGGGTTAATGGTCATTCAGAGCATGCCTGTGGACCGTTCGTGGTCGTGTACATGTGTAAATGATTAACCCATGCCAGTGAAAGATTTACTACTTATTCTTTGTTATCATAATTTCTATTTTATTAGTAGGTTCTAGAGTCCGGTACTTATCTGAGTGCGGGGGCTCTGCGTGCCCCCTGTTTCTGGTTTCTGCTGGTAGAGACAGTTTCATTCGGTTTTTAGTTGATAGAGATAGCTTCATTCGGTAGAGATAGCTCCGTTCGGTTCTTAGTTGGTCCGGTCTGCCGAATGGGTTGGTCCGGTAGTGTTGCGCTCCTCTATATATAGGGGCTACACCCCCTTGTTTTTTTTTCTACCGAACCAACGAAAGCCGAACCGACACTATACCGAATCAAACACTTTGCCGAATCAAGTCATTTCCGAACCAGGTATACACTCCTTTGCCGAATGAACTTTATTACCGGATGTACCTGATTTGCCGAATACATACGAAGGGCTTTGCTTTACCGAATGAGACTTAGGCCTTAGGGCCAAATGATATGTATACCGAATCAAATTTTAGTGCCGAATGGCCATACACTTTCAATGCCGAATGAACTTATCATTTCACTGCCGAATGAGATTATCATCTTACTGCCGAATGGATATAATACTTGGCTGCCAAATGAACTTGATATTTTAGTGGAATTCCGAACTTATGCATTCTTTTTCGCTTGTATCTCTGTATTCCTTGTTCTAACAACCTGTCTTTTTGCATTTGTGTATGCAGATAAATGTCTCGCAAGGCGGAAACACGATCAGACAGACGGAAACCCAAGGATGGAGGAGTGTCTTCTTCCGTGCCCCCAGCCCAACCAGGGCCGGTGCAACATGGGCATGTTCCGAGGTCGTTAGTGGACGGGTACGGTCCTCAGGAACTTCTGGTCTCCCCTCCCGATTGCTTTCCTAGCTCCCTAAAGGAGGAGCAACTTGATGTTATATCCCGTTCCTTCGGGATAGACAGGGCTCGCATGCTGTTGCCGGGAGATGGAGTGATGTCGTATAATCCCCCCGAAGGCTACTTTGCTTACAGCAGATATCATTGCATGTGTGGTGCTATCCCTCCTATCAATGCCTGAATAGTTAGCTTTACCACATATTTGAAGGTGGCTCCATTCCAGCTTCAGCCTAACTCTTATGCCATTCTGGTAAGCCTTTTCGTCATCTTCCAGAGGAGGTACGGGCGCCCTCCTTCTAACCGGGAAATTCGATATTTGTATAACCTGAGAGGCTACAAGAAGGGGTCTCCGTATATTAGTTTGGAAGCGGCCGTGCCCTTCAAACCGGTCTTGGACTTATATTCAAAGTTTACCATGTTCAAGAAGGAATGGTTTTTTATCAAGGACGATTCTGTTTCTTTCCGCCTTTTCACTTCCAGCTATAAGATGAATTTCATTTATATTTTCCATGTTCTGACTGTAGTGCTTCTTCTGACACGCTTCTATTTCTTGCTAGCGACAGGTGGCATTGCAGTCGTGGAAGATGATTCTTTGGCGCGGATGGCTGCTGGAATAAAGGCCATTCCCGCACGGGACAGGTCGGCTTCGTTCCTGATCAGGAACGCTACCCTCCTGGAGTACAATTTGATCCAGCCGCACCAGTCCGTGGTTAAGCAGAGGGACACAGCTGAGGAGAAGGCTGCTAAAGCTAAGGAGGGGGCCACGGTGAAGAGTGGCAAGAGGAAAACCTTTGCACAACATCCCGTCGCGGGAGGCAAGAAGCTTAAGGAGTCTGAGGGCCCCTCTCCTAGTACTTGCCCGATCATCCCGGAGGAGGAAGGTGTGGAAGAGGGCGAAGGAGGCGATATGGAAGGAGAGTCGGAGGGCGGAGGAGATGGAGATGGTCAGGGTGGTAGTGGTGCTGGTGCCTTAACTTCTAGGCAAGACTCTGAACTGGATGAGGCCCTCCGCCAGGCCTTCGGGGAATCGGAGGGGGAATCGGGAGCGGAGAAGGCGAAGGAGACTGGCAAGGTCGGGGCTGGTGCCGATCTATCCCCTAGGGGTTCCTCAGCCAGGGTGACTTCGGTAGTGCAAGGTGAACTTTTGTCCTTTGTCGATTCCATTTTCGATAAGGACTTAGAAATATTTTATGGTTCACTTCCGTCCTGGAATGAGATTCAGGACTTATTGCAGTATCCCACTCCTCCGCAGGGTTTGTATAATAGATGTGCCTTCTCACCTTTTTTTTTTACTTAACATGTTTCTTGAATTGTGGACCATTGTATGTTTGTAACACTTGTTCTTTATTCCAGGGGCAGGCCAGGTGGTTAGAACGTCAGACGTTCGACACCGTCTCGAACAATTCAAGTTGATGAGAGCTTTTGCGAAGCCTCCCACTGGTCGTACTGGGGACGTGGTCAAATACCGTCCTCTTCTTGGGGTCATTGAAGTCGTTCTTTATTTGAGCCTTCCCCTGGTCCGCAGCTTCCTGTTCAGCCTCCTCGTGATACCACGGAGGAGAGTACGGAGTTTATCCCCCCTTCACCTCCTTCCAAGAATCCCACTGTTATCCGTATAAGGCGTCCTGACGTGCCTCGTGACCCCTTTGCCGGTCATCCTGATTTAGATCCAAGCTCTCGGGATATTTCATTTGATGAGGCCACGGGTGAGCACCTCCTTCCCCGCAACCCCATGGTACGAGTGTTAGACGAGGCTAAGTCCCTAGATCTTGATCTGCTTACCACTCGGGTAGTTACCATGGGAGACGAGGCCAAAGCTAATATCGATCGGGTGGCTGAAGAGACCAAGAAGTTAATCAAGTATCATGCTCAGTTGGTCAAGGCTGGGGAGGAGATTGGGAGTGCTAATATTCGGTTGCGGCTGAAGGTTGCCGATCAGGCCGAACAGCTTGCCGGTCAAGCCGTTCAGATTTCTCAGCACGAGGAAGCCTCCAGGCGGCTGAAAGAGACCATGGAAAAGGCTAGTAGGGCAGAATTACGGAAGATGGAGGCCGCCTGTAAGGAGCGGATCGACATGGCCATTGCGACAGTGGATGAGGTTCGGAATGCGGATCTCGAGCAGGTAGAGGAGTTGTCTGGAAGGCTTGAGGCCGCGGAGATGGATCAAGTCAAGTTAAAGGAGGAGATGGAGGAGATGAGGAGGTCTCTCCAGGCTGACTGCTTGAGATACCGATCAGAGAGGGATGTCGCTGTCGCAAAGTTGCAGGCTTCCGAGGCCCGGGTGAAGGAGTTTGAGGAGAATGAGGGGATGATGGACGAGATGCTGCAGGACATGTACTTCCGCACTTGGAAGGAGGGCAGCTTGTCTTGGATGGATGACTATCCCCGGGTCATGGCCAAGATATATCTTCGGGCTTTAGAGGAGGCCAGGGTCAATGCGGGTAAGGAAGGTGGAGTGGCTTTTAGTCTGGATGTGGTCACTGCTCAGTTCTCGAAAGAGGAGCAAGCGGCGGTGAAGGAGGGGATGCGGTTGGTTGCTGCGGAGGAAGCGGGTGTGCAACTGGAGGATGAGGATCAAGCGGCGGACGCTGGTGAGTTATTCTTCTCTTTCCCTTTTCTTTCTGGGTTTCCATAACTTGATCGTTTATCGTTTGTTTAATGGATTCCTCTTCTGAATTGGACAGGTGGAACTTCCGATCAACATGCTGGGGGCTCCGGCCCTGCGGCCAAGTAAGCTTGAGAAGTTGGTGGTGGAGTGTGGACGCAGCTGGTTACTTGTCCAGATTCGGCCGCTTTTTTATTTCTTTTTATCGTTGTTTACGTTAGTCCAAAACATTGATGTGACTGTAATAATATTATTTGCAGAGAATAACTTTGTGTGATTTTATAATATAAGCTGATTTTGTTATGTGTAAATGTTGTTGTCATTTTGATGTGCTGCATGAGAAGTATAACTATGTATATGCCTGTGATTTTAGTTGTGTTTGATGTTAAGCCTTTGCTTGAAATATAATTTCATGTTTTGCAATGTTAGTGCGACGTATGAATAAGCTATAGTTATGTATTTATGTACAAGAGAAGAGAGTACCGCCCTTCATGTTTTATTTGCAGGCGGTAGCTTTGAGCGTCTTGTGTAACTGATCATGGATATATCTGAGTACCTTGCCACCCAGTACGCAGGCTTAGATTCTCATGAGTGAATGCTCCCCAGGTTTCCTGTACTTTGGAGTTTGTTATACAGGATAGGAGGAAAGTATTTAAATGAAATGGAAATATAGAAAAAGTAAAACTTCCAGTCACGGAAGGCCGTCGATGTGCTTAAGTTCGTGGCAAACGGGTTTTGTAGTCACTTTCCCTAGCTGTGGGTCTTGGAAACATTTGTCACCAATCTTACGCCTCCGTGGGCAGTTTTCTTTTTTACCACAGCCGCACTTAAGACACATCGGAGCCGAGATCGCGCACGGTAACTACCCGAACCATTATGGTCCGTAATCGTGGGTATTATTCGATCTACCGTGGCCGGCTAGCGTGGGTGCCGTTGGCTGTGAACTACCCCTGGCTGGCCACACCTTATGTTGGGGCTTAAAGTAGGTTCACAGTTGCCGGCGAGCCGAACGCCGTAATGAGCTGCCATCGGCTATAGTCGGCCTTTATGATGACTTATAATCGGCTCATTACAGTTGGCTTTGAGGGCAGGCGCGAGCAATGAGTTAACCCGCAGCAGAGGGATGCTGGAGCAAAAGAGTCTCATTGGCGAGTGCATAGAATCGTAGCGTACCTGTTAGGCCTTGTCCAGATGAGGCCGTGGTGCGTCTTGAGTGGAGATGCCATAAGATTTTGTTCAACAGAAAAGGATAAAGCTTAACAAGCAGCCAAGATATAAAAGGAACAAGTTAAAAAGAGACAAGATTTTTTAAAGTGGTTCGGCATGAAAATGCCTACGTCCACTGATTCTCTTTGTTAATTCACTTCATATGGGCAGTACAAGTTAAGAAAAGTATCGACAGAGGTGTCGGATGTTCCATGCCCTCTGGAACACCTCTCCGTCCACTGTTGACAAAATATAAGCTCCATTATGGAGATCTTTATGAATTACATATGGTCCGTCCCAGATGGGGTCCAGTGCCCCGGGGCGCGGAAAGATTCGCCTGAGGACAAGATCTCCTTCTTGTAAGATGCGATGCTTGACTTTGGAGTTGTATAGCGCTGCCACTTTTTGTTTGTGAGCTGCTGCTTTGAGTGCTGCATCGTTTCTCCTTTCCTCAATCAGATCCAAAGACATGAGGAGGAGTTCTTCGTTTTCTTCTGGATTGTAGTGGATCCTACGGTGGGAAGGAACAATAGTCTCAACAGGGAGCATTGCCTCCGATCCGTATGCCAAAGAGAAAGGAGTATGTCCCATTGATGTTCTGAAAGATGTGCGGTAGGCCCAAAGTGCCGTAGGAAGTTCGTCCACCCAAGCGCCTTTTGACTTTTCAAGTTTCTTCTTGATTAGGGTTTTGAGAATTTTGTTGACAGCTTCGACTTGCCCGTTTGCCTGAGGATAAGCTACTAATGAGAAGCTTTTATGAATTCCATGCTCTTGGCACCAGTCGGCGAATTCTTCGCTGTCAAATTGGAGTCCGTTGTCCGATATGATCTTGAGTGGTACTCCGTACCTGCACAGAATATTTTTGATCAAGAAGTTGATAACTTTTGCTGAAGATATTTTATTTAGGGGTTCCGCTTCCACCCATTTGGTGAAATAATCGACTGCCACTATAGCATATTTGGCTCCGCCCCTGCCCGTTGGCAGTTCGCCAATTAAATCAATTCCCCATACAGCAAAGGGCCAAGGGCTGGTCATTTGAGTAATCTCATTTGTGGGTAGTCGAGGAATCTTGGCAAATTTCTGACATCTGTCGCATCTCTTGACGAAGTCTAAGGCGTCTTTGTTTAGTGTGGGCCAGTAATATTCATATCGGAGTATCTTTTTCACCAGAGTCTGCCCTCCAGTGTGATCTCCGCAACTTCCTTGATGGATGTTGAATAAGATTTCCTTGGCTTCCCTTCCAGCGACGCATCTGAATAAGGGGCTAGAGAAGCCACGCCGATAGAGGATGCCTTCTTGTATTGTGTAGTGGGGAGCTTTCCTCAAAATTCTCCTGACTTCATCACGTTTGTCTGGTAGTGTGCCGTCCTGCAAATATTTCCGGATAGGAGTCATCCAAGTTCCTTCTTCGATTGCAGTTATCAGATTCACTTGTTTGAAACTTGGGGCTAGCTGCCTTGAGATGGCTAGTGCTCCGGAAATGGTGCTATTCTTCATACTAGCTTGCTTTGCTAGTTCATCGGCCTCTTGGTTATCTTCTCGAGGAATGTGTTTGATTAGATAATGGTCCAATTGATCGAGCAGCAGTTTGGTTTTCTTTAGATATGCTGTGAGTCGTTCTCCTCGTGTCTGGAATTCTCCTAGTACTTGGTTTACGACAAGTTGAGAATCACTATGAAGACATAAAGAATTGACTCCAATTTCTAAGGCAAGCTCCAATCCCGCTATTACTGCCTCATACTCCGCATCGTTGTTAGTGGCCGCGAATTCCAACCTTAATGCATAGTACAGCTTTCTTCCCCTAGGGGTGATTATCACAATACCTGCCCCCGAGCCTTGTTCGTTTGATGCTCCATCTACAAAGAGGTTCCACTTGATGTTTTTTGCTATTTCAAACTGATCCTTGCCTTCGTTGGTAGTGAATTCGGCAATGAAATTGGCCATGGCTTGCCCCTTGATAGCGGTGCGAGGATGGTAGGTGACGTCATACTGACTTAGTTCAATGCACCATTTGAGGAGTCGTCCAGAAGTGTCGGGATGATGGAGCACCTGTCTTAGCGGCTGATCGGTTAGAACTCTGATGGAGTGAGATTGGAAGTAGTGTCGCAGTTTTCGTGACGCGATCAATAAACAATATGCCAATTTCTCAAGTTTAGGATATCTGACTTCTGCCCCTGTAAATCTCTTACTTATAAAGTACACCGGGCGTTGTGTGCGGTCTTCTTCTCTTACCAGGGCAGCGCTTAGAGCATGAGATGACACAGCGAGGTATAGGTATAGCTCTTCGCCTTCGTTTGGAGTTGAGAGTACTGGTGTGTTCTGAAGGTGTTCGATTAGGTTAAGGAAGTCTTTTAAGCATTCATCGGTCCACTCTAACTTTCCTTTGTCTTTCTTGAGAGCTTCGAAGAAAGGGATGCACTTGTCAGTTGCTTTGGAAATGAATCTGCTTAGGGCGGCCACCTTTCCGTTTAGGCTCTGCATTTCTTTTCGAGTGGAAGGTATCCTTATTTCCTTTAGAGCCCGGATTTGTTTAGGGTTTGCTTCAATTCCTCTGGCATGGACGATGAATCCTAAGAATTTTCCCGATGACACTCCGAAGGAGCACTTTAGAGGATTCAGCTTCATTCCATATTGGCGAAGTACGTGAAACATCTCGCCCAGGTGGCTTACATGATCGTCGGCTCTCCTGGACTTCACCAACATGTCATCCACATATACTTCCATAGTTCGTCCTATTAATTCCGCGAACATCTTGTTGACGAGGCGCTGATAGGTAGCTCCGGCATTTTTGAGTCCAAAAGGCATGACTTTGTAACAATATAATCCCCGGTCAGTGATGAAGCTAGTGTGGTCTTGATCGGGAGCGTGCATGGGAATCTGGTTGTATCCGGAGTATGCATCCATAAAAGATAAGAGTTCGTGCCCGGCAGTGCTGTCCACAAGTTGATCGATTCGGGGGAGCGGGAAGCAGTCTTTCGAGCAAGCGTCATTTAAGTTGGAGAAATCAATGCATGTTCGCCACTTCCCATTAGCTTTCTTTACTAGTACCGGGTTAGCGATCCATTCTGGGTAGATGGCTTCTCGTATGAAGTCATTAGCAAGTAGGTTCTTTACTTCCTCATCGAGGGCAGCTGATCGTTCTGCTCCCATGCTTCTCTTTTTCTGCTTTATCGGTACCTTGGTGGGATCGATGTTCAGCATGTGGCGTGCTATGTCTGGGGAGATTCCTGTCATATCGGCATGTGTCCATGCAAATACATCTAAGTTGTGGCGGAGAAAGTCAATGAGTTGATCCTTCAATTCTGTTTTTAGCTGAGATCCTATTTTTAATAGTCTACTTGAATCATGTTTGTCTACAGATACGAATTCCATGGCCTCTGCAGGCTCAGTAGTAGCCTCCTCCTCCTTATCCCTGGGGTCTAGTTCATTGAAAGGATCGCTGGTGTATCGAAGAGGAGGGGCTTTCTTTAGTTGCTATGCTTCCAAGCTTTTCATGCAGAGAGTAGTCTCTGCATCTTTCCCTTTATTCTTTCTACGGTTATTGCGAAGTTCAGTTACATAGCAATCTCGAGCGGCGTCTTGATCTCCTTCAACTTCTCCTATTCCGTTATCTGTTGGGAATTTCATCTTTAGGCACCACGGGGCTAGGACAATTTGGAAGTCAGATAAGGCTGGTCTTCCCAAGAAGGCATTGTAGGCCGAGTGGTTTTCTATTAGTACGAACGTTTGTTTTCGCACAACGGAGCGGGGATGACTTCCTATTTCGACGAAGAGGTCAAGTTGCCCGAGGGGCATTTTCGCATCTCTAGTGAAACCGTGCAGGGGTTTGTTGCAGGGAGACACATCCTTCATTGACAGCTTCATTTTATCGAAAGCATGCTTGAACAGGATATTTACGGAGCTTCCTGTGTCTATTAGAATTCGGAAAACTTTAGCTGGACCGAACTAGGCAGAGATAACCATGGGATCCATATGCGGATACTGTCTTCCTTCTAAATCGTGCCTACTGAATACGATGTCGTCACTCTCTTTCCGTTTCGGGTGGCGTTCTTCTATAATGGAGTTAACATAGCCTTCAGCATTTCTAAGTGACTTGCCGTATCTTTCCATCTCTGCCCAGCTTCTGTCGACGATGTGTGGTCCTCCCGAGATGGTATGGACCACTATCTTCTCTTGACTAGAGCCACTGGTGTTGCGATTCCCTCTGCCTACTTCTGGGAGGGGTCGCTTTGAGTTCTCATTGGCAGAAGTTGGAGTCCTGTTCTGACCTTTCACATAGCGTTCCAGCCTTCTTCTTCCGATGTGTTCTTCGATCAAGTCCCGGAGATGGTGGCATTCATTGGTGTCATGTCCGTGGGATTCGTGGAAGCGGCAGAACTTTCCAGACTTGAGTGCGTTATCAGATTCTTTCTTGTGCGGAGGGCGCTTGTATCCGAGTTCGCCCTGAGTGGCTAGAAAGATGTTTTCGATTGTTTCATTCAAAGGAGTGTAGGAGTCAAATCTTGGTCCTGGTCGATATTGGCGTTTTTCAAACTTCCTGCCCCCAGCATTGTCTCTAGATTCATTTCTTCGAGTGTCCTTAGCTGCAGCGGGAACCTTGTCCGAAGTTGTCTTACCTTGTTGCCCTGACTGCCTCTCAGTGGCGGCGTCTTCAAGTCTCATATACTTTCCAGCTTCATGGAAGAAATCAGGTAAAGTAGCTGGTTTTTCCTTAGTTAGTCTTCTAGCGAACTTGGTATCTGGGTGTACACCACTACAGAGGGCCATTAGGGTGAGCTTCTCATCGGCATCTTGGACTGCGGCCGCTGCGGCGTTGAACCGGTTTAGATATTGTTGCAGTGTCTCTCCGGATTTCTGTTTGACATTGGATAGAGAATAAGCATCCTTGGGTTGTTCTACATGGATGCGGAACTGGCTAATGAACCTTTCTTTCAACATCTCCCATGAGCTGATAGATCCTTGGGGTAGATGGCAGAACCAGGAGGTAGCTAGATCTGCTAGGAATAGCGGAAAGCATTTACACAGCACCCCTTCTGTTGCTCCGCTCGTGAGCATATGCTGGGTGTATCTTTGTAAGTGTACGATAGGGTCGGAAGTTCCCTTGTAAGGTTCCATGGTTGGCATTTTCCATTCCCGGGGGGTGATGGCAGTTTCGATATTGCGGGTGAAGGGGCTGGTGACCCTAGCGCCTATTCCTCGGTCCCTTTGCTCCCGTTGGACGCATTCTCTGAATAATCGTGCCATTCTTTCATCAGAATTTGGAGCGGATAGAAATGAACTTGGTTCTTCCCTGCGGGATCGATCTCGTCCAGATGACCTGTATGGATGGTATAGTCTATCACTTCTGACGTTATCCAGTGGTTGCCTCTGGCCGCTCGGATGCATGCTAGGACCAGCTACAGTTGCCCCCTGCCTTGATCTTCCCCTGTGGGATTCTGTTTCGAGCATTTCCATGGGGTCAACTTCGGGCTGGGTTCTAGCTCGGCTCCGTTCAGCGGGGTTTCTATGATTAGGTGGCATGACTGGCTCAGCTACATCCGACCCTCGCCTGGCGCCTCCCCCACTGGGTTCGGTTCCAAGCGTTTCCTCGAGTCGGAGTTCGGGCTGAGTCCGGGCGCGGCCCCTATCATTGTTGTTCCTGTTGATGGCTTCCTCGAAGAGGGAAGACCTTTGCTGTCTCCGAGATCCTCCAGATTGAGATTCATCCCATGATTCAGTGTTATGGTTGGATTCTTCGACATCCCTCAAGCATGACATGAGTTGGTTCACCAAAGCTTCTTGTTGGGATGCGAAGCGGTTAGTCACTTCCACCACAACTCTGTCTAGGTCTGCTCTAGTGATTACTGCCGGCTGTTCCGCGGAAGGGGCTGTTGGAATTGCCTGATCTACATGCGGCACTGCTGCTGTAGTGGGAGGGTTCTCTTGATCTGGATCCACTGGATTTGGAGCGCTGCTAGTTGCGACGTTCTATCCCTTGTTGGCGTCTTTTCTTGGCCTGGAAGTCATGTTTCCTAGGCAATGAAGGGTGCTATTGGGAAAGAAGGTTGAATGAGGGAAGCTGAAGCTTCGAGTTCGAAGTTCTCAGTGAAAGCACCAAAAATGTTTGCGCAAAAAATGGGCAAACACCTCCAAGTCGTGTGATTTAGTTGATTTTATGTGATTCTTAATGATTTAGATGAGTTATGTAAATATGAAAAAAGTAGGGGCTGAAATGTAAAAGACACACAGATTTATAGTGGTTCGGCCAGAACGTGCCTACGTCCACTTTATATGTTATTATCTTCTTTGTTTCAGATTACAAGTACAATGCTTTGTGTACAAGTATATGAAAGTAGTTTGAAAGTTCCTTCCGTGCTTGAGCTCTCAAACTTATCTACCATTGTTGTACCCCTGCCCCTCTATTTATAGAGTGGGGTAGGGGGCAGGGGTCCTGGATGTATATAGCTGCTGGTGGGCCCGGGCTGAAGCAATCTGGCCTGGTAGTCATCTGGTTCGGCGGAGCTTCATCCGGCATTGAGTTTGGACCGGTGGTAGGTATGGACCGGTGGTATGTGTGGATGTAGACCAGCAGTGAGGTGGTTCGGTGCTTGTTTGGACCGGTTGTGGAGATGGTCCGGTAGGCCCTTTGGTCCGGCATAGGGGTGTGAAGGTTGGTGGACCGGTAGTGACTGGACCGGTAGGGGAGTTGGTTCGGTGGATAGTTGGTTCGGTGGAAGGAGGACCGGATGGGGGGCTGACCGAATGGCCTTTGGTTCGGCATGAATTGGAGATGCCGAATGGACTTGTATATTGAGAATGCCAGATGGACTTCTATGCTTATATCGAGCCTTGTGTTTGTCGAACGAGGTGGAGGTTGCGAGCCCGGGTGAAACTGTGACTTCTCGGTCTCGAGATCTTCTGGGTGAGAATTCGCCCAACATTACATACCTACACTCAATCAAGTATGCGAAAACATTGACACATATAAGATTTGTTGCCTAACTGACGATATAATAGTTAGTTAGGCAACAATTCTTCTATTCCTGCCGTACTTTCTTTATCACCTTCTACCATTTCATCATCTTCATTCTTTGACCATATTGCTCCTTTATTCGTCGACGAAATTTCTATCGAATTAGAAAACCGTTGATAAATTTCAAATAAAAATAACCGCAAGCGCACGACGTACTATTGAAGTACGTGGCGAGTACGGGTCAATCCGCAGGGAATTGTTAATTTTAAAAATCTATTCAATCAAATTAAATGAAGGTTGAAGAGAGTGTTAACCTAGAAAAGGAGAAACTAACAAACTAACAAAAAGAAAAGGTGATATAAATATGAGAGTTAAATGATAATTTAGAGATAATTCCACTCTCTAGATCACATAGTTCAACAAAATATGAAATTATGATCTCTCTTTTTTGGTTATTAGTGAATTTAAATGATGTGCTTATCATAATTATGGCTCATTTATGCTATTAATTAGCTCAACATAAGTCATCAAACTATAACACACCCCTTAAATCACTTAGTAATTCTCATGAAAAATGACAATGAGTTGAAAATGAAATCTATTTTAAGCATGGCTTATTAACTATGAATTAGAAATATATACCATCAAATTTTAATTTCAACATTCACTTCATTACCATCATCATATGTAGATAAAGAGATAATTATTGTTTGTGATTGTTTAAGCATAGCCTATTTGGTGTCAACAATATAGACTATCAAATTTAAAGCAAAAATAACAAGTTAACTACTTCATGCATTCTCATTAAGCACAAAAAGAGAGAAAAATTAACAAGTTATGTTGAAGCTACATAATTAGAGAGCTTTGTTATCCCTAAATTTAAGGGGTATAGCCTTTCACATTTTTTATCAAATCAACAAATATAGCTTGCAACATGAAACATAAAGAAGAAGAAAATGAAAGCCAACGGAAAAGAGAACTAATTTAATTGCAGAAAATAAAATTTGCACTACTAGCATGAAAGAAAGAGAGCATGTAAGTAAAATAAAACACTGAGTAATATTGCATAAAAAAGAGAGAAAATTACATGAAATAAAAATGGCTAAGTAGTCATAAAAAGAGAAAGAGAAGCTCTCTTTTATTTATATGCTAGAAACTAAGAGAGCCTAAAAGAAGAGAGGGGGAAGAGAGAGGAGGGTTACATGATATATAATGGGCATTTATACATGCATGAAACCCTAATTCATATTTTTGGGGAATGTCCAAATTTCCCTTGAGATAGTGTGACAACCAAGTTATTATTAACTTTAAATAATCATCCATTAAGTGTGCATGAAGATTTAATGGCCTTTTAGCATGTTCATTAGCTCCTAAGTGTACATTAAGGTAGGTGGGTAAGTGGGGTCCTCCATGATCATCACTTTGAATTATTTCCATCTTCATTCCTTTGTATTCACTCTTGTGCATGCATATCTTCATGAAGTCACTTGTATGTGAAGCCAAATTCCTACAAAATAATATAGAAATTTCCAATTGAATTTTCTCAAATTAATATATGCACAAAAACGACCATTTTGCTCCTATATAATGATGAATATATGACAATTTGAAAATAATTTGAATTTTGGTTTAAACATGTTAAAATGTCCAATATGATCATTATTTAATTTAAATAGATTAAATAGTGGTAAAAATATGCACATTTACGTGCACATCAAATACCCACACACTTATCTTTTTATTCGTCCTCAAATAAAGGAAAACTAAGATAAATCTATTTTCATAGGGAATACGATTGCATTGAGCATATGCAATAAGCCGTTAAACCTCTGGGTGTCCCCAGTAGGACGAGCTCGTGAGGGTTTTCAGCGGATGCTACCCACAAAATCCAAATTCAAAGTGAACTTATTTGCAAAATGCAAGATTTATTTACCATGATATGAATGCAAAATTTTGAAAATATTTACAAATGAAGGATTTACTTTTAAATTAACACGAATAAGTTAAATATAGATTTTGGTCGTTATCTTCAAAATTTAAGTCATTTACTTATCAAAATTCCCCACAAAAATCAAGCTACCATAACAAATAGACTATAATTTAACTCGTTGTTTCGGTTGATAACATAGTGTAACTATGAAATAGATCCTTAGTCGATTATCAAAGTTTATCAAAGTGGTATTTTCATTTCTTTTCAATAACAAGTCAAATCAAATAAGTTAAAATAGTGCTTGGATTTCATTTGTTTACTCTCTCCTATTTGAAAATTTTACTGATATTAACAATATTTACATATGCTTAACTCAGAAAAATGAGGCCAGATATATTACCCATGCACTGCCTTTCGGGCTTACGTGAGGGAAATACAGAGCGTGACAAGTGAACACACAAGTGTGAACACCTATCGACTGTAGGCATTATTAATAAAAGTATTTATATATACATACACCTAACTCAGATAAACTGAGGCCAGATATACCGTTCGTGCACCGCTTTTTGGGCTTACCTGAGAAGGGTACAGAGCATGGCGAGTGAACGCACGAGTGTGAACACATGATTCTAGGTGTTTATTAAAAAATATATACATATATATAAGAATTTTTTTTTAAGAGAGAGTTTTGCAAAATCATCTTAGCACCATTTAACTTAGATAAAAAATGTTATATCATTTACTTTAAATTAACCACTTTTTAAAATAAAGATTTTCATTTAGAATATATTTCATAATTATTTCCATGAATCTTCCTATATACTAGTTAAACTATCGTTATTTATAATCATACGTTATTTTTATTTTGTTAAGACAAATAAATTTTCAAATTAGTTACCCAAAACCATATATCTATCTTATAGTGTTTCTTTTAAAAATAAATCAAAATGCTAAAAAAAAAAAATTGGTTTTTTCATTTTTGAGATTTTTTTGGTTTTAAATTTTGGAAACAAAAAGTAAGAACAAACCATAAAAAAACTGAAGATGAACTCCCCCCACACTTGATTTTGACTGTGTCCCCACTATCAACCAAAGTGGAAGGAGAAAATAAAAACAGAAACATGAATTTTATTTAAATGAAAATGAAAAGATGATTATTTATAAGACATTAGAAAGTATATCATTAAAAAGTAAATGAAACGGTCTTCCAAATACCGATTCATTTGTCTCGTCAAATATGCGATACACGGCTTAAGCACGAAAAACCAAATCATAAATGATTTCAGAGTTGAATGTTGATTTGGAAAAACGAATGTCGTTTATTAAAAATTACGTGAATTGTTTTATTTTCAATGATTTATAGGGTCGATAAAACAAAAGATTGAAATTCAAGTTTATTTTCACCACATTGAAATTCAAGCTCACCATCGATGAATTCTTCAATGTTATTGATTTCAAAATCAAAATGGTGATTTAAATCTTCCCCTTCGGAATTCAACAACTCATTTTCGAAAAGTCTAAAGAATTTATGTTCACAAAATTCGTCTTCCTTTGTTGAATTATTCACAACTTCGTTGCATAAATCAAGTTCAAAATCCAAAGTTGTTGTGTTCAAATTTTCAAAATCAGAGGAAGGAAGATCGAATTTCAAATGAAGTTTCTCACCCTCAAAAGAATTGAAATCCAACCCAATTACCAAATTTTCAACAACTTCGTTATGAGTGTCATTTTCAATTTGAAAAGTTGTTATTCGAAAATCGTCGGTTTGGGTAAAAGATGAATTATCACTTGACTCCTCACACTTTGGGATTTGGTTTTGTTTCTTACGTCGTTTCATATATGTTTCGAACAACAAATCCATGTGATCATTGTACATTTCGTTCATTTGCTCAATAAAATCCAATTTATACTTATTAACTTGAGAATTTTCAATTTGGACTTATTGAGAACAAAAAATTTCACTCGCTTCGTAGTCGATATTATTCTCATTGCCAAAATTATTTGAAAATTGGTTCACATTTTTGTGTTGAATTTGAAATTTATTTTGAAGCTCGAAATCGAATTGGCATGGGTTATACTCGAAATCATTAGAATTTTGAAGTGAATTCAAATTTTGATTGTTTTGAAATCCTTGAATTGAGTTATCACAAAAATATGAATTACACAACTCATTTATACTTTGATTTTGTTGTGTAGAGAGTTCAAGTAAAGACGAAGTGCTATTTTCAAGAGTTGAGGGTTGTTCACCATTTTGAAATTTTTGTGGTTCAAAATTCGAATTGTTTATAGAATAGTTGTCGTTAAAATATCCATACGAATTTGGAGTGAAATCATATGGATTATATTGATTTTCACAACTATTGGAAAATTCACGTAAGTGAGGAAACTCGGACATTTTCAAGAATGTTTTTTTATAAAAAAACATATATCCACAAATGGAATTTATTTTTCAAAAGGTAAATCGTCTTTTGTTTTCTTTAGTTTTTCAATTTTTTTTTGGGATTTTTGTTTTTCTATTTTTTTTTTTTGGATTTTTGAAATTTCAAAGGAAAAGGATTCAAAAATTTTAAAGAAAAAGAAGAGGAATATTTACAATTTTTTTAGTTTTGAATTTTGATTTTTTTTTAAATATGCATGAACTAATGCAACTAAATGAATGCAATGTTTTAATTACAAATGATTTATCCTATGTTAATGCAAAATTGTATAATTACACATTGTCTTAAATCAACAAGATAGTTCTCAGCCAGGTAACGGGCAGTGTTTACTGGTGCACAACGAATCACCGTAGCAATGCAGCCGAATGTTTAAGTACCTTCAGAGAAACAATTTAGTATAATATTTATGAATCACCGTAATATTTATAACTGATTATTGCTCTGTCGTAGCCTAAACACCGAGAAATTAAATTGTTGAAAGAGGACAACTTGTAAATATACAATTGAGCATTATTGATGTCTAGCTGTTATTATTGAACAAATTTCTAAGATGAAATGCAAAACAGGAATTAAACGTGTGTTAACAATGCAACTACGAACGGATTTTTTTTTTGTCTAAACTGCAAGCAAGCAACAATGCAAAACAATAGATAAGGGGTAAAAGCAGCAAAATCCTTTTATGAGCAAGCTAGCAATTTATTTTTGGCAAGCAAAGCGAAGCTTCCTATTTGTTGTGACTACCTGAAAAGAAAAACAAGATACATACAAGGATTTTTTAACAAATATGGATGGAACTTAAAACAAATTGAAACAACACAAATTAAAACCAAAACAGAACAAATTTAATCAATTTTTTTTAGAGGACAAAGTAAAACTAAAGTAAAATAAAGTCAATTTTTTTTAGAAACACACAAAGGTCAAACAAAAACAAGGACGAACAAAAATCAATTTTTCTTCTTTTTTTACGAAAACAATTTACACAACACAAAACTAACAATCTAGATTTATTTTTCCTTTTTCCATTCCCTTTTCTTTTAAATTAAAGAAAACTAATTAAACTCAGACAAAAGAAATGTTATGTATACTTCGGACCTCAAAAGCCCAACACTAGGGTATACAATATCACTACTCCGCTAAGATATAAACTATGAAAAACAGTAAGACAAAGTCACAAATCACACGGTTAAATAGAATTATTTATATCCCATAACTCTACTTAGTGAAAGTCGCAATTCACAATTCTCAACGAAGTAAATTTCTCAAGTCAGTCAACCCACAATTCACAATTCGAAATTCACAATTCTCAACGAAGTAAATCGAAAATCTAAAATCAAATTCAAGACAGTCAAGGTAATTTCGGGTTTGAGGATGGTGATTTGCAGGCGATTGGCGAGTCGTGTTTGAATAGGCGATTCTGGGTGATGCTGGCAAGTGCCGATGGGCTGCAGATTGATTGTTTGGCGATTTCAGGTATGGCTTCTGTTGTTTGTAGATCGAATTTCAAACCAACGTTTGTGATGTTGTGGGAGGAAGTGGTTCGTCGCGTGTTTGTGATTTGCAGTTGTGTGTCAGGTTGTGTTCGAGCGGTTCAATTTGCAGAGGATAGTGCTGTTGAGTTATGGCCAGTGGCTGTTGGTATGTTGAAAATGGTGAAGGCAGGAAGGGTGTAACAGCAGAATTGTGAAGTGCAGTTGCACAGATAGGGGTTTGTGGAGTATCTGTTGTAGTGGATGAAGTGAGTGTTTCTGGGTATTGAATTAGGGCTTGGCAAGTTCGAGAAGGGAGATGAAGGCGTTTGAGCTTGTATAAGGCAGTGACGGTCAGTGGATGAATAGGTGAGAATGTATGCTTGGTGATGTAACAGTGGATGGGGTGTTGCCGGAGTTTTGGTGATGTCTGGAAGCAAATTGCAGTTGGATGGTCAGTTGGTTGTGAGAAGATGGTGATATTGATCACTGTCTGGTGGTTGTGGTGAGTATTTGATCAGGTGTAGTGGAATTGATGTGGTGGATTGTAGTGATGAATGCTGAAGTGTTGAATGCAGAGATAAAAGCACTTGTATGAATGGATTGTGGTGCACTGTCAGGTTGTATGAAGTGAGATGGTGTATGTATGAGGCACTGGTGGTGTATGTATGAGTCGAAGTGCTATTGCAGATGGAAAAGGGAGATGGTCTTGTCTTGTGTTGTGGTTTGAAGGATGTTTGCAACAGTGATTCGGTGGAGAAGGATTAGTGGTGATGTTTGTCAGAGAGGGGTTTTTGTGTTGTGTTGTGTTGTATGGTGGTCATGAAGTAGCTATGGGTAGGGGATGGTGGAAGTTCAGGACAGTAGGAGAAGAAAGTGGTAGTCTGAAGGTGGAAAGAAATGCAAAAAGGAGAGAAAACAGAGATGCACACAGTGCACAGGAAATATGCACACAGTGTTTTTTTTTTTTAATTGTAAAATGTAATTGCAATGTAAAGTCTAGAAAAGGAATGTAATTGTAAATGAAAATGCAATGCAATAAAATAGCTTTGATTTTGAAATGAAGTTGTGTATTTTTTTAGAGAAATGGAAATGGAAAAACAACAAGAAAAAGCAAGCATAGGAATAAAATGGCACAAAAAAATTCACATACAAACACAACATCAATTTTTTTTTATAAAAAAAATGCAAACTAACACACAAAATGAAAACACACAAAAAGCAAACAAAAATAATCCGAAGAATAGAAAATTAAAATCAAAATGAATTCCCCAGCGATGACGCCAAAAACTTATTCGTCGACAAAATTTCTATCGAATTAGAAAATCGTCGATGAATTTCAAATAATAATAACTACAAGCGCACGGCGTACTATCGAAGTACGTGGCGAGTACGGGTCAATCCGCAGGGAATTGTTGATTTTAAAAATCCATTCAATTAAATTAAACCAAAGTTCAAGAGAGTGTTAAGCTAGAAAATTAGAAAACTAATAAACTACAAAAGGAAAATGTGATAAAAATATGAGAGTTAAATGACAATTTAGATATAATTCCACTCTCTAGATCACATAGTTCAATAAAATAAGAAATTATGATATCTCTTTTTTGGTCGTTAGTGAATTTAAATGATGTGCTTATCATAAGTATAGCCTATTTGTGCTATTAATTAGTTCAACATAAGCCATCAAACTATAACACATCCCTTAAACCACTTAGTAATTCTCATGAAAAATGACAATGAATTGAAAATGAAATCTATTTTAAGCATGACCTATTAACTATGAATTAGAAATATAAACCATCAAATTTTAATTTCAACATTCACTTCATTACCATCATCATATGTAGATGAAGATGTAATTATTGTTTGTGATTGTTTAAGCATAGCCAATTTGGTGTCAACAATATAGGTTATCAAATTCAAAGCAAAACAACAAGTTAACTACTTCATACATTCTCATTAAGCACAAAAAAGCAAAATTAACAAGTTATGTTGAAGCTACATAATTAGAGAGCTTCAATTCCCCTAAATTGAAGGGATTTAGCCTCTTATATTTGTTATCAAATCAACAAATATAGCTTGCAACAAGAAACAAAAAGAAGAGAAAAATGAAAGCTAATAGAAAAGAAAACTAATCTAATTGCATAAAATAAAATCTATACTAGCATGAAAGAAAAAGAGCACGTAAGTAAAATAAAACACTAAGTAATATTGCATAAAAAAGAGAAAATTACATGAAATAAAAATGACTAAGTAGCTATGAAAAGAGAAAGAGAAGCTTTCTTTTATTTCTAAGCTATAAACTAACTAAGAGAGCCTTAAAGAAAATATGAGGAAGAGAGAGAAGGGTTACATGATACATAAGCAATACTTATACATGCATGAAACTCTAATTCATATTTTTAGAAAATGCCCAAATTTTCCTTGAGGTAGTGTGGCCACCAATTTATCATTAACTTTAAATAATCATCCATTAAGTGTGCATGAAGATTTAATGGCCTTTTAGCATGTTCATTAGCTCCTAAGTGTACATTAAGGTAGGTAGGTAAGTGGGGTCCTTCATGATCATCACTTTGAATTATTTTTATCTCTATTCCTTTGTATTCAGTCTTGTGCATGCATATTTTCATGAAGCCATTTGTATGTGAAGCCACATTCCTACAAAATAATATAGAAATTTTCAATTAAATTTTTTCAAATTAATATATGCACTAAAATGACCATTTTGCCCATATATAATGATGAATATATGACAATTTGAAAATAATTTGAATTTTGGTTTAAACGTGTTAAAATACCCAGTATGATCATTATTTAATTTAAATAGATTAAATATGGTGGTAGAAATATGCACATTTACGTGCACATCATCCTCTCATTCCTCCTCCTCCATCTCCTGATCCTTTCCCACCTTTGCTTTCTCCTTTCCTTCTAACATTTCTCCATCGTTCGTTCTCCTTGATTCTGATGTTTCCTCTCAATCTTTCTCCATCTGTTCAAGTTTCTATGCCCCATAATGCATCTAAATGATCCTCATTATTAAAAGAAAAACCTGAAAATGCTGGAATATTCGCTTCCAAACATTATGAACTAAATCATGATGGTGTTTCCTTGGATCCTCCCCTGGATGTCATAAACGATGGTATCAATGCTTGGTCTGATTACTTGGTAGGCTTTTCTATTGGTGAAAATATTAACTACATGGCAGTGAAATCTCATTTAGATAAAATTTGAAAACTGAAGGGATCTTATGAGATGATAACTGTTAAATAGAACTTCTATTTCAAAATTTTCTTATTGAGGAAGACAAGCTTAGTATTTTAAATAGCGATCCAACTTTCATTAGAGGCCAAGTGCTCATCATTGCAAACTAGAACCCTTCTTTTGGTTTTTCTCAATCTTTAGTTAAAAGTATTCCCATGTGGGTTTACATATATCAAATTCCATAGATGTTGTGGACATTATCTGGTATAAACTGGCTTGCTTGCCACTTTGAAAAATTGATATGCAATAATGAGAATACCAAGATGATGAAGAGATTTGAATTCGCCAAATGCTTAATAGAAACAAGTCCAAACAAACAATTGCCTGATCAAATCGTGATGGATGATGAAAAATTTCCAAATGTTATGCTTGATTTTTCATGGAAACCTCTCATTTGCACTTTCTGCATACTGTTTAGTCATACTTCCTCAAATTGTGAATTCATTCATGTTTCTAATGACAAAATAGTTGATGGGACGGATAAATGCAAGACTTCTGCTGATGGGAAAGAAAACTTGGAATTGAAGAATGGTATAGTGGAAAATAATGAGTGGGATGAAGTTAAATTTAAGGGAAGTTAGGAGAAAAGGAATAAAACATCAAAAAATCTGGAAAAAGGTTAAAAGATAATGCCTTTTATAGTGGTGTTGATATTGGTTTTGATAATGTTGTTTCTGACAAAGCAGATGATTTTTTATTGAAGTCAGGTGTCAATTTGAATGATATGCAATCGGTTAAGGTTGTCAATGTTAGTGCTAATAATTCTAATATTGATCCAGCGGAAAATAACATTGAAGACGAAAGTCATAATAGTGGAAAGGATATTAATGATCAGTCTACTGTTCATGGTGCAACTGGTGTTATGCATGATTCAGCCTCCTTTGTGACAATTGAGAATGCAAATGTGTTAATGCATGGTTCCCTTAACATGCAAATGTGTTGTTGCATGGTTCCCTTAACATTCGAAATTTCTCAACAGTTAATGTTTCATCAAGCAAAGTTACCTTGTCTTCTTTTGACAAATGCAAACACCAACATAATCTTATGTTTCAAACCATGTCAATAAGACCCAACACAATGAATCATTGCCCATTGAATCAATTCCAACTATTGAAGCTTTGTAAACTAATATGAACAGTATCGAGCACAATCCAATCTCTGCAAATAACTGCAATTCAAATTCTATATCTACTTCTGAACCGTCTCTTGAAGCCTTGTGCACTAGTATGCACAATATCAATCACATCACTATTTCTTCTAATATCTGCAATTCAAACTCTCAATCTCAATCTTCTTTTCAACTTCATTCCATTAATAATCCTCCTCTTCAAACCTTTCCACTAATCTTTCTAATAGTCTTTACTCTTCGATCAAACCTCCTCCTAACATTATCCTCCATCATAACTTCCATTTTGAAGCAAAGTCAATTGAACAAAACACTGAATCTTCCTCAAAGAAAAAAACGAGGCAAACCAAAAATAATTCCACAATAAACTTTTGAACATTTACCTGATGATGACTTTGGCCTGGACAGGGGCTTTTATTTCTCTAATGATCAAACTACTTTAACCCACCTCTCCTTAGATAACATAACACCCCCTGGTGTCTTGACTTGATCTGCTTAATCTTTTAACTCTTCTTTATGTTGGACAAAATCTCCTTGGAAACTAGACTTGATCATAATACCTCCTTCAATGCAGCCAAATTATGCTCCATCTTGGTCATACATTCATAATGTTTCACAAGCCCCTTTTGGGAGAATTCTTCTTCTTTGGAATCCAGTTTCTATCTCTATCTCTCATGTCTTAATGCATAAACAATTCGTTCGTTCTCTATTAATCATATTCCATCAAATTCCTCTTTCATCTTCACTTGCATTTGTGCAGATAATAACAAATCTCAAAGGCAGTCCATGCTCCACATTGTCCCATCTCTTAAACCCCCAAACTCTCATTGACTTTGTCTTGGGGATTCGAATTGTATGCAATCTCATAATGATCAAAATGGGGATGTCCCCTCGTCCCTAAGTGATACCAGGCCTCTTAACAATGCTATGTTCACCTATGAACTTCTCCCCATCAATGCTTATAGTGGTTTTTTCACATAAAACAATTGCGATAGATTGGGAATCAAAACTTTATGCATATTGGGTAGAGCATACAATGAATTATCTTCCCTATATTTATGGCCAAACTTAACCACTTTTATCCCTCCCCTTCCCTATCGGGCCACTCTCTATTAATCTTGGATTGGGGATGGGTTACAATGAAAAGCCGTCTATACTTTTCATTTTTAATACTTTCGTTGAACACCTTGAATTCCTAAAAATTGTTACTGATTCTTGGAACACCAATGTTTATGGGAATGCCTTATTTATTATGCATGTAAAATTGAAGATTATGAAAGGAAGACTCAAAGAATGGGGTCATTCGATTTATGAATATGGGAATAAAAATTCTACAATATTCAGGGAAAAACTTTACTTTATTCAACATGATATTCTTGCCAATGCTTCTGACATTTCCCTCTCCATAAAAGAATCATGCATATCCGAAAATTTTGCCAATGCCTAATTGAAGAAAATAAAATGGCAAAGGAAAAAATCAAAATGTTATCGGCAATTGACGGGTGACAAAAACACCACTTATTTTTGTAATTCCCTGAAAATTTCCTAGAATTCCAAAAATATCACTAGCATTTTGGAAGATAAATGATTAATATGCAGCTCTAATGAATCAATCCAGCTAGCCTTTCTTGCATATTCTCAAAATATCCTAGCCTTCTCGAATCCCTCTAGTGTGTTGATGTCTCTTATATGTATAAGTTTAACCTCCTTGATATTACCAATAAAGCTTCTTCTGTGTTGATCTATGAAATTACTGCTGATGAAATTAAAAGAACTATTTTTAGTATGGACACTTCTAGTCCCATGGCCCGGATCGATTTAATGCTCATTTCTTCAAGTCTACATGGAACATTATTGGTATGGATTTCATTATGGCTGGGAAATTTACTTTCTTAAAGAATAAACTGGTTAGTGGCATTAATTCCACAAAATTAGCTATGATCCAAAAAACCAACAACCTTCTTCAATTTCTGAATTTAGACTGATTGCTTGTTGTAATGCTATTTACATATGTATTTTGAAAATAATGGCCTTAAGAATGAATGTTGCTTTGTCTCCTATCATTTCTTCAAATCAAACCGCCTTTTGACTTCTAGAAATATTGTTGACATTATTTTTCTTAGTCAATAACTAACCAAAGGTGTTCCAGAATTAATATTTCTCCAAGGTGCATGTTGAAAATTGATACGCAAAAAGCATTAGACAATGTTCGATGGAAGGCTATTATCAATGTTCTTCATATCATGAATTTTCCTGCACCTTTCCTTACTTGGATTTTCACTTGTGTTTCAACTGCTAAATATTCTCTCAATCTGAATGGTGCTTCGTGTTGGGACGTGATTCCAACTGGAGACCACTCAAATCGAAACCCCACAAGCACAGCGGAAGACGGGATCGTGGTAAGAAGTGTAAAAACAACCAATCAATAACTCAGTTCCAATCTTAATCAATCGAAAAACAATCACAATCTCAAACAAGCAATTCAGAAATCGAAGCAATAATGAAAGATAAACCACACGTCGATTTATAGTGATTCCACTAACGTTGTGTTAGTGTACATCCACTGCAAGAGAGAGCTTTTATTAATATTGATGAGAAGAGTACAAGAGATTGATTACAATGATCACATTTCTAATAAGAAATTAATTTGTGGAGAAGAGAATTGAAGAAAATTAAGTTTTGATAAACCCTAATTTGTGGAGGCTAATCTCTTGTAGTCGCTTGCATGCCCCAGATCTGGAATCTGATGCTAGCTTATATAGGAGAATAAATACCCTATGCAATGTTCCGAAATTGCCCCCGCAGATATCATAAATTTTCACATCAAGTCGACATGTGAAAAACAGGCGGAAGTCGCCTCAAACGTCTGTCCAAAATGGTCAGATGTCTGACTTAAGCCTCTGGAAAAAGTTCTCTAAAGGCTCAGATGTCTGACCATTTTGTCAAACATCTAACCTAACTCTTTGGAACAAGTCTATTGCAAATTTTCTGAAGCGTCAGACGTCTGAATTTTTCGTCAGACGTTTGTCGCTGTCAATTCAGCCCACTTCACTTTTTTCCTTATAACTTCCTTCTCCGAACTCTGATTTGCGAATCATTTTCTCCACTACAAAGCTACTTCCGACCTCTACAATTTTCCATATGGTGTTGCTAAAATTTAACACTCCACCTTGATAATATATCCATCTTCAACTCCAATGGTACCATACTATCAACGACAAGCGATAGCACCAACTATCACTTTCACCTTCAACCAAACATGAATGTTTTCCCAATAAGCTTCGGCAAAGCCACCGCCTATTGCACTCCACCAATGAGCTCAGGCTAAGCCCCCGCCCGCTAATGAAATGTTGAAAACATCAAAATCCTAAGCTATCTCACCAAAGACTAGCACTTACCAAGAAGATAGAACCTCAATCTCTCACCGATATACTTCCTCGTCTACCACTAAGTTCCTCCCTTAATCGTGCCACCCCGTGGCACTTAGCACTTCTCCAAGCGAATCAAGTTCGAGCAACGCTCGAACTACCTAACCGACAATGCCTTAGTGAATATGTCTGCGGCGTTATCCTTTGTGTGTAATTTTCGAAGATATACTTGCTTATCCTCATCCATAGCTACTAGAATTGACTCTCTCACCTCAATATGCTTAGTCCGTGTGCTAAACATCAAATTCTCTGCCAAGTGAATAGCACTCTGTCTATCACATCGAACATCAACACTATCATGCCTGAATCCCAAGTCACACAATAGTCGCTTCAAATAGAGTCCCTCCTTTGACACCTCCACCGCGGCTATCAACTCCGCCTCTGTAGTGGATAAACAACTACGGTCTACAATCTGGATCTCCAACTTATGGTTGTACCCACAAGTGTGAAAACATTCCCAAAAGTTGATTTTCTTCGTCCCTATCACCAACATAGTCCGAATGACAATAACCAACCAACTTGCAATCCGTCACCTTACTACCGCCAAAAACAAGACCATGAGTTGATGTGCCTCTAAGGTAAGCTTCACAGCTTCCCAATGCAATTTCGCCGGATTAGCCATATATCGACTAACCATCCCGACAGCATTTGCAATATCGGGCCTTGTACACACCGTAGCATACATTAGACTTCCAACCGCACTAGCATATGGCACCTTTGCCATATAAGCCTTGTCTTCCTCCAAGATAGGTGATCCATTACTCGAAAGCTTCATATGCAAAGGTAAAAGTGTATTTGACGCCTTTGCATTCTCCATACTAAACTGGCAAATTCTCAATGTACTCCTTTTGAGTTAGTTTCAACTCAAAATGCTTTCGATCCCTTATAATTTCCATGTCCAATATCCTTCTTGCTTTTTCAAGATCCTTCATTTCGAACTTCGATTTCAAACTCTGTTTTAGCCTTTTGATTTCATTCTTATCCTTAGAAGTAATGAACATGTCATCCACATACAAGAGTAAATACACGCAATAATCATTTTTCAACTTCTTGAAATAAACACAAGCATCCTTGATGCTTCTATCAAAACCATTTTCAAGCATAAAATGGATCAAATCTCTTTTACCATTGTCTAGGTGATTGCTTTAATCCATATAGTGATTTTTTTAACTTGCAAACCAAATTTGACTTACCATCCACAACAAAACCTTCAGGTTGCTCCATGTTGATGTCTTTATCCAAGTCCCCATGCAAGAAAGCGGTCTTCACATCAAGTTTCTCCAACTTCAAGTTGTGAATAGCAACTATAGCAAGTAATATCCTAATAAAAGTATGGCACACAACCGGTGCGAATATCTCATCATACTCTTTTCCCTTCCTTTGTGCAAACCCCTTGGACATTAGCCTAGCTTTGTATTTCCCATCTTCTTTCACCTTGTATATCCATTTGCATCCAATAGAACGGTTTCCTATAGGAAGTGGAACCAAATCCCAAGTTTGATTCTTCAACAATGATTGCATCCCTTCCTCCATGGCACAGATCCATTTTGAGCTATCACTTGACTCCATGACGTCATCAAGGTCCATTGGCTCGTTTTGGACTACATGAAGAGCATAGTCCAAATTATCACAAAAGCTAAGATAGTTCCAATCACCATATCTTTTGGATGGTCTTATAGTACGATGACCAACCTGAGTAGCAATACCATCACCCAAACTCCCTTCGGCTCTACCTTGAATCGAATCTTCTCTAGAATCATGCACATCACCAACACTACTAGAGGAACCCTGTGGACTATATGATGTAACATCAATCGCTACTTCCTCACAAGCATCTCCAACTACTCTACTCTCTCTACTCCTTGGACAAAATGTAGATCCGTTCTCCTTTGATTCATCATGAACCAAGTCCGGAACATGTGATGAGCTTTCTTTTATGAGAAATGCAGATAATGGATCTTAAGGCTAGGATTAACACTAGAGGGGGGGAGGTGAATAGTGTTAATAAAGAATTCTTAAATCTTTTTGAGTTTATGTTAATTTAGACACTGATGTATGCAATATACAGACACAAATATAATCACAGAAACAAACACAAATGTAGAAATAAAATAAAAGCGGTAAAGGAAAGAACACACCGGATTTTATACTGGTTCAGAGGTACCCTACATCCAGTCCGCAACACAAGTACAGATTTCCTTTCAAAAGCAATTGTACGATTACACCCCCGGTTTGAAGGCTACGAGGTACACCCTCCAGAATTTCGATCCTCTGGGTAGAGATACTTGATTTCCGAGCCACAAGTTTTCCCAATTGATTTACCAAGGCTATCATCAGATCTTTTCTTTCTTGATTGATTTTTAAGGCTACAATCACACCTTTTCTCGCTTAATAGATTACGAAGAAGTCTATAACTCTGAATAGCACTGGGAACCTTGTAGAGAGAGTGATAGAGAATCAAACTAAAAGTAATCGAGTTCGATTCAATGTTGATTTCGGCAGAGTAATGGTAAGAATATGTATTAAGAAAAGTGGAAGAAGAAGAGGAGTGAAAAACCAGAAAATCTAATGTAAAATTCGTTGAAACTAACCCCTATTTATAGAAGAACAACAACCATGTCCATTCATGAAGAGTTATGGAGAATAGACACTTCTTTTGAATTTTGAATTTGAACTCAACTGATACCATGTCGACATGGGTACCCTAGGCATGTCGACATCCCAAAGTAATTTTTTGGTAATTTGATTTTCTTTGAAAATAACCTTTATCTTATATTAAAACTATTTAAAACTTTATAAATATATTTGGCTATAGTTAAGATTCATAAGTAAATATAAAGAATAATATATATAGAATTTAACTATAATTTTATATTTAAATCTAAGTATAAATATTTAAAAGTTAAAGATAGTTTTAAAAACAGGAGTAATTTGATTTTGAAATTAAAGATAATTTTGAGGCTAAAATTATTAAAAATCAGGATAGAGGGTTTTGAATCTTTTAAAAGGAAAGTTTTGAAAACATTTTGAAAACAGGATATAATTTTGAAAAATCATTTTGAATAAAAAGTTACCAGATACAAAACAATGTTCCACTAGATTTTTTGTAGGTTCCATCCTACTTAGGGTCTCATCCCTTTAACAGGCTCGAAGTGAATTCCATTCCACGAATAAGTTGGATTTTAAGATGCTAGTGCTTTTCTATGAGTTTTAACAAAATTCCTAATAAAAAATACTTAACCTTGAAATCTTGAACTCTTGATTTTAGTACATGCATGGTTAAATCCTGCATATACATATATATCTAAACTTATAATGTTAGTATTTATATTTTATAACCTATTCTAAGGTTTTTGTCATCAAAACCATAATCTAACAGACTAACATTTTTCTCCTTGAACGTCGCTGACTCATCAAAAGTAACATGATGAGAATTCACAACCTTCTTTGTTTTCGGATTCCACATCTGATAGCCTTTACTCCATCCGTATAGCCAAGTAAAATCCCCTTGTAAGCTCTAGGTTTAAGCTTATCATTTCCTGGATCATGCACATAAACAGGACTACCAAACACACAAAGATAACTCAAGTCAATGCTCTTTCCCTTCCACACTTCCTCCGAAATTTTGTTACCAATAGCCGAGCATGGAATTCGATTAATAATATGCACTACGGTTGACAAAGCTTCAGCCCAAAATCCCTTGGCCAAACCCAATGTCAATCTCAAGCATCGGGCTTTCTTAAGTAGAGTACGATTCATCCTACCTACAACACCATTCGATTGCGGATCTCCAGGTGTCGTAAAATTCCTTCGAATACCATGATGCTTGCAAAACTTCAAAAATTCTTCGAAAATATACTCTTCGCCATTGTCGGATCTTAGAACCTTCAAAGACTTGCCACTCTCATTCTCAACAAGAGCCTTCCATGCTTTGAACTTTGCAAATGCCTCTGACTTAGCCTTCATTACATGCACCCAAACTTTCCAAGAAAAGTCATCTATAAAATAAATATAACAGCGACCTCTACCCAAAGAAGCTACAGGCGCCGGTCCCCAAACATCCATGTGAACATACTTAAGAACCCTTTTTGAATCATGCTTTCCCTCACCGAATGAAACTTTAGTTTGCTTCCCCATGACACATTCTTCACAAAACTCTAACTTGTTGAAGCTTTCTCCATCGACCATCTCCCTCTTCCGAAGAATATCCAAGCTCCTCTCCGAGACATGACCTAACCTCAAATGCCACAACCTAGTCGCATCCAAGCCACGAGAACTATTAGCTCCTATACAAGTTTCACCTTCTACAGTCACTCCTTGAAGCAAATAAATACCATGAGTCCTTGCACCCTTCATCACCATAAGCGCCCCTTTCGAAACCCGCAAGCTATCACTCTCAACAGTGATCTTACAACCTAAAGAATCCAGCTACCCCAAAGAGATAAGAGACTTTCTAAGTTCCGGAACATAGCGCACATTAGTGAGAGTACGAACCACTTGATCAAACACCCTAATTTGGACGGAACCGACGCCTTTGGACTTAAAAATAACACCATTTCCCATAACAATTGAATTTTCTTCTTTGTCGATATAAGAAGAAAAACAATTCCTATTTGGCATCATATGATAAGACGCTCCCGAATCAAGCACCCATTTGCTACCCGAAACATCCGATACTACCACTAACAAAACATCTACATCTCCCTCACCAACTCTACTCTCCACTGCTACTGATGAAGATGCTACTTCCTTCTTTTCCTTCTCCTTTTTTCGGACACTCATTCTTCCAATGATCGAGCTTCTTGCAAATATAGCACTTGCCTTTTCTTTCCTTCGACTTTCCTCTCCAACCAGGGTTCCTTGATTTAGAACGCCCCCGGTTCTCCTTCTTCACACACCTCTCCTTCTCCATAAACAAACCATGACCATTACTAGCACCACTACTTCCATCACCTAACTCCTTCATTTGATCCCGCAACTTCTCGCTAAGAAGACATGTCTTGATATCATCAAGAGTCAATGTACCCCGGCTATAGATCAAACTATTTGAGAAACCTGTATAGCGGTCTGGTAATGAACACAGCAATATCATCGCCTTTTTCTCTTCCTCAATCTTCAAATCTACAGCCTTCATCTTCATTATCAAATCATCAAAAGTATTCAAGTGCACCTTTAGCGAAGTACCTTCCTTCATCTTATAGGTGAAGAATGTTTGTAATAAGATCAAATGATTTGTCAGTGACTTCTTCATATAAAACTCCTCCAACTTGTCCCAAATACCCATAGTGGTAGTCTCACCACTAATTTCAGAGATAACATTCTCTCCCATAGCAAGTTAAATTTAGCGAATTCTCACTCTTCCATCTCCTCTCTCTCAACATCCGAGATGTCTTCTGTCAATAAATGTGTATCAAACACTAACCGATGCACCCGATTCCTCCTTAGAACTGCTTTCATCTTCCATTGCCATTTTTCAAAATCATTATCGCCATTCCACTTGTCTTTTACCAATTGTGATCCTAAAGCTGTGTACGAACCACGTACATGAGGAGCTACATCACTTGGATTACCCAATGGGGAACTACTTGAGGTAATATCTGATTTCGACATTCCTACAACCATCTACCAACATCAATGCTCTGATACCAAATGTTGGGACAGGATTCCAACTGGAGACCACTCAAATCGAAACCTCATAAGCACAACAGAAGACGGGATCGTGGTAAGAAGTGTACAAATAACCAATCAATAACTCAATTCCAATCTCAATCAATCCGAAAAAAATCACAATCCCAAACAAGAAATTCAGAAATCAAAGCAATAATGAAAGTAAAATCACACAGTGATTTATAGTGGTTCCACTAACGTTGTGTTAATGTACATCCACTTTAAGAGAGAGCTTTTATTAATATTGACGAGAAGAGTACAAGAGATTGATTACAATGATCATAATTCTAATTAAAAATTAATTTGTGGAGAAGAGAATTGAAGAAAATTAGGTTTTTGATAAACCCTAATTTATTGAGGCTAATCTCTTGTAGTCACTTGTACGCCCTAGATCTGAAACCTGATGCTAGCTTATATAGGAGAATAGAAACTCTAGGCAATGTTTCGAAATTGCCCCTGCAGATATCAAAAATCTTCACGTCAAGTCCATATGTGAAAAACATATGGAAGTTGCCTCAAACGTCCAAAATGGTCAAACGTCTGACTTGAGCTTTTGGAAAAAGTTCTCTGCAAGCTCAGAGACGTCTGACTTAAGCCTTTGGAAGATATTCTGCACAGATTCAGACGTTTGACCATTTGGTCAGACGTCTGACCTAATTTGCTGAAGTGTTAGACGTATGAATTTTTCCTCAGACGTTTGTCGCTGTCAATTCAGCCTACTTCACCTTTTCCCTTATAACTTCCATCTCCGAACGCTGATTTGTGAACCATTTTCTCCATTACGAATGTACTTCCGACCTACACAATTATCCATATAGTATCACCAAAATTTAACACTTCGTTTGGATAATGGTTCTCAAGTAATTAGACAATGTGTCCCTTTCTCCCTGTATCTATTTATTTATGCCATGGAGCTGCTTATAGTTATGGTTCATAGTGTTATGAATTAGAGAACCACTGACACTCATCCCATATGTAAACTGTCCGATATATCTACTTTAATGTTTGCTAATGATAACATTTTGTTCATCAAACCTAATAATAAATTTTTAACCAATGCTTTGGCACTTCTCCAAAGCTTCAAAGTGATGACTGGCCTCTTGACTAATAAAAGTAATCAATAATCTTAATTGCTGGGATTCCTGAAAGCGAAAAGGTTAGACTGATCACCATGTCCTATTTAATTGCTCTCCCTCTAGGTGACATGTACCATGGAGCTCCACTTTTACCCTATAGAATTAGAAGCATTTATTGTATTCCTTTATTTAAGAAAATTACATTCAAACTTGCCTCATACCCTATTTCAAAGCTGTCTATTCTGGTAGACTTATAGTGGTTAAATCTATTGCTTTTCAATGTGCTTATACTACGCTAGAATTTAATTCTGCTTTAAACAATTATTTATGGCATGACAACCGTTTCTCGAAGAAGTTATTTCCTATTTCATTCAAATCCATCGCTACTCCTTATGACAAAATTGGTTTGTGTAATGAATTTAAAAATGTGGAATATGGCTGCTGCAACCACTCATATCAATAGGTTTCTTGATCATGATAACAACCTTTGGGCTTCATGGGCTAGAACTAATCTAATCAAAAATGATTATTTCTATACTATGCCTATCCTAAATGATTGCAACTGGACTTGAAGAAATTTGTTAAATCTTTGCCATGTGTTCCTATCTTTTTTTCAACTCAACTTGAAACATCCACATGCCACATTTTATTTGGCATGATCCATGGCCAGCCAAGGGGTTATCCTAGCATATATGGTTAATTTCGACATTAGATCGATGACGGGCATTCTAGAAAATGCAAAGGTGGGCAGTTATCTAAATGATGGCAAGATGTTGATGCCTTACTCCACTCTAGTTTGGTTAGAGCAGCACGGTCTAACATGGAAAATTGCACCTACTGTATTGGTCCAGAAAATGCAAAATGGTGTGGTATAAATTATAAAAAAATTATTTTTTACATTTATTTTTAACTGTCCTAATATGCATGATTTCCCTTGGTTCTCTAGAATTTGGCGGTCAGATTCTTCGTCTAAAGAAAACTTGTTGTTTTGGAAGTTCTTAGAAATTCCCTTCACACACAAGATAATCTCATTCAGAAAGGCATGTTGATGAATTCCAAATATGTTCTTTGTGGTAGCAGCGATGAAAATACTAGACACCTTTTCTTTTCATGCTTATACTTGTTTTTGTTTGTAAATGAATTTTGAGACACTTAAGTTAAACAACCCTGGTGGTATTTCGACAATTGAGTTGTACAGTATATTTAAGAGGAAAAAATGAAGATCAAACAACCCTAGGCTTCTCCTAAGAGTGTTGATATACTTTTCATTTGGGATGAAAGAAACTCAAGGATATTTAAAGAAGTGGTGAACTCCAAGCCAGCTCTTCTGTTCTACATAATTAGGAGTACATAAGGTTGAGTTTGGTGGTTGTATTATTATGGTGTTTTTGGTCATCTGACTTTGCATTTTTGTTTTGTCGGTTGTTTTCTTCTTTCTTTTTGGTTGACTTTGCCATCACTTCTTTATAGTTCCTTGTCTTTTCAATAAAATAGTAGGGGACCATTCAACCCCACTAACCTTGCCATAAAAGAAAACAATATATTAGCAATACATATATGAATAATAAAATTTTATTAAGAAATTATAAGCCATATAGTATAGTAAATACATACCCAAAACTAATGCCTTGAAGCAGACCAATTAATGATGACATCTCCCTTCTTTGAAACGTTCCCAATTCGGCAGACTGTTAATCCTCAAACCATGGACCATTAGCTATCAATAGCTATCGTCTTTTGAATTGATTTGAGTTGAATTTGCTGGAGCTTTATGATGATGAGATCGACCAGTAATAGGGGAATAGTGGCATCCAAAAAGTATCTAAAACAACCAGGGTTGTGGGTGTAACAACCCAAAATTTAAGCTATAATAACTATTTAACGAATTAATTAAAAAATAAAATAAGTTTTTGAAATTGTCAGAATCAAGCTACTAGAGTTATACCATTGTGTCCGTTGTAATTTTCTATCAATTTCCATATATAACTTGTCGAATTCCGAGCTAGTATGAAGAAGTTATGCAAGAAATAAGAAATCGACAAAAACGAAAAAAAAAGAATATATATATATATATAAGGGCATAGGTCGACCTATGCTTGGGTCAGGTCGATTCATAGGTCGACTAATGCTTGGTTAAGGTCGACCAATAGGTCAATCCCCAATTAAAAAGGGTCAACCTGCCTTTGTTAATGGAAAAGCTTACCGATAAACATGTTTTGCAATTTTCGTTCAATCCTGTGCATTCGTGCCTCCATCCAATGGTTCTTAGTGAGCCTATGGCATGGTTGCACCGGATTTAATCTTCAAATCCAACAGTCTGAGATCCTTAAGTTACACTATAAATAGAACCCTAGGCTTAGTTATTTTTCTCATTTAGATTTTATCCTATTTGGGTTCATTGCCAATGGCTGAACCCTAAATAGAAAATTTATCTAGGGAGGAAATCTTTTTGATAAAAATATTCTACGCTCTTAGAGTGGATCTAGGAAGACCAAGAACTAGAGCTAAGGACCACAGGTGAGTGTTTTGTAATCATTTTAGATTTTTTAGTAATTTAAAATAATAGGGTTCTCAATGGTTTTAGTTTTTCTACAATTTTAAGACAATTTTTATATAAGTTTATTTTTAAGTAAATTTAAAAAGTTCTTTTCAGTCTGTTTTTATTCAGTTATTTGCAATTAACTACAATTATTTACAGTTATTTACGTCTATTTTTAAGTTGGAATTTAGCCTGCAAATGTTAGTTTCTTATTATTCCTTTTTACAGAAATAAAATATTTAAAATAGATGAATTCGTAAATATGGATTAAAATAGAAAAACACTAAATTTACAAAAATCAGATGTAGAATAAGAAAAACAATAATAAAATGAACATAGAATAAAATAGGCAAATTTGAGACATTTGCAAGCATAATTATAACAAGTGGTTATAACTAAAAAGAGAAAATAGAAGAGGTTTAATTAAAAACTTAGACCTTGGATTACGTTAATAATCAAATTACTCTATATAGATTATATATAGACAGAAAAGAAATAATAGAAGAGGCTTATTTTAAAATTTAGAATCAGTTAATAAGCAGATATAGAAGTAATGGCCAATACTGGCAGCATTCCCTTTTAGGTATAAACTGATGGTCTCACAATAGCAGGTGAGGTTGGGACATGCTTATGCTGATTAAGGTAAATAACAAGCCAATAGATGGAGGCTCAAATCTGGGGATTCGGGCAAGGGGTACAAAATTAGAAATTATTTATTAGGACCAGTACCGGAAGCATTCCCTTTCAGGTCTAGGACTGATGGTCTCACAACAGTTAGGTGAAGCTGGGCAGTATTCCCTTTCAGGACTAGAACTGATGGTCTCACAATAGCTAGGTGAGGCTGGGCACACTTATGCTAATTAGTGTAAATAAGAGGTCAAAAAAGTGGCCGACGGTTAGTGCGTACTGGTGATGCCGAGCGTGCCGCATCGATTAGGGTAAATAATTCGCTACTTCGTTCCAAGTGCTAAAGATGTGTGTTTTATTATGGGACCAACAAGATTGGCTCTCAGTGGCACAACAGAGATAGTAGGCCGATCAACAGGTAGAATTAGGATTTCAACCTAGTTAAATTAGGATTAGGGTTTCACCCTAATCACAACAGCTTAAGACAAATGCAAACAATTGAATCAAAACAATCAAATCAATTGAAACAATCAAAGCAAATCATCAAAGAAAACAGTCAACAGTATTTTATGCTAGTTTTATCTTTCCTTTATTTCCTTTTAACCTAGAACTGTTGCTTAGTCTATTGTCTTTATCTTGCATAGAAATGCTAGTAATTACTTTTACTCACCAGACTTATTATCTGATCCACTCCTCTATTTCCCCTTTCCCCCATAGGCCAACAGAATCGAGAACAATAGATTTAGATCGCTTGGAGATATATTCTTGGAGTTCTTCTTGTATTCTTCATCTTTTCACTTTTCTTTCATTTTTCTTTTGATTTACTGGTACTTATGAGAGGGATCATTTTTATGTACTCCGATGATGAGATTGAGATGTAGTTTTCATAAGACATATGTATTTGGTTTTTGAGACATCTTTTGCTTTTTGTGACTTATTTTATGAAGTATAATTTTGAATGATGAATTATTATAATTGTTTCCGCTGTTTTCTATTATTTGTCTTATCAATCCTAGTCTCTATAAAGCTTTAGGTATACCTATAACGCATCATATCCTTTGGTGTGCCCTTTTTGGGAATACTAAGGGAGGTAGGGTGTTTCACTTGGTATCAGAGCCTAAGGTTACAGGATTTCTAAAAACTTATTTTAAAAGTAAAGTATTTTCCAAAATTAACATTCTTTTAAAAGTATTTTTCAGAAAGAAATTCTTATTATAGAAATACTTTTCAAGTTTAAGAGAGCTTTTATAAATCCCCTCAAAGTTCATTTCAACATTCTTTCGATTCTTTTGAGCCTAAATTTTCTTTTATTTGCATAGAATGGCGTATGCCCCAAATCTTCCAGAGGGTGTCCAAGTTCCTGCCTGGTTTTGTAGGATCTAGATTAACCCTAGAGGGGGGTGAATAGGGTTATAGCAAATTTTCTCGATTTAAACACAGAAACAAACTGTAGACATAAATATGCTGAAAAGTAAATCACACACAAAATTTACCCAGCTTCGGAAACCCCTGCCTATAGCTGCATTCCCAGATTTCTATTAGAATTAAACAGTCTCCCGCTTACAAACACTCTAACAGACTCGTAAACCCTTGCTCCCGCTTACAAACACTCTAATAGACTCGCAACCCCTGCTCCTGTCTATAGAGTTTTGTATACTCGCAAACTCTGCTCCCGCCTATAGAGTTTTGCAAACTCGCACACCCTGCTCACTGAACTAATTCTAACTAGACAATCTGACACTACCTACAACCTAGGTGGTGATTTACCAAGAATTGGACCTTAAAGAAAATTTAAAACAAACTAGAAAAAACAGTTTAAAACTTAAAACTCTATTTGAAATAAAATAAATCCCCTTTTAACAAATAAGGCCGGCCCAAATGTTTTAGTCTCTAGCCCGTTCTCTTTTCTCTTTTGCTATGGCGGCTTCGTTCTTCTTTCTCGAATTAGGGCTTCGGATCTTATGAGAATTAGGGCTTTCTCTGGTTTGTGATGCTCTCTGCTCACTGCTTCTCCGATAATCGATTGTCTGGTTTGTGTTGCTCTTGCTCGCTCGTTCTCTGATCATCGATTCTGGTTGCTTTACTTGCGCTTTGTTTCGCAGCTGCTCCTTTGATCGAGTTCGATAGATTGGTATGTATTCTCTTTCGTTGCTGGTTTAATTGCTTGCTTGAACTCGATGCCTATGATGAATTCTTGGGTTTGGTATTTACATGAATTCGACACTTGAGTTTGTTCGTATCAATTCGATACTTTCCAAAATTGTTGCTTTCCTGATGCGCACGGCTTTCCTGATATATTTTCTCGACTTGATGCTCACGGCTTTAACTTGAGAACGTTCGATCCTTCTTTTGTCAAACGGCAGAAACTTTCCCTTTTTAAGTTTATTTGACTATTTCAAGGATACGCACTTGAATTTAAGTTTGTTTTCGTGAATTTATCTGACTTGACTTTAGCATCCTTCCATGATTTCAACTTCACTATGAATCATTGTTGCATTCCATTTGTTCTGGCTTCACTGTTGCATTTGCTCATTTTAGTTTGCACTTGCACACTGCACGTAGCTTATTGAAGTGTCTGCATTTTTAATCTTTCGACTTTCACTGTGAATTACTTAGTTGACTTCGACTTCATCTGGTTGTTGCATTATTCATGTTGTTGTGTATTTATATCACTTGAGACTGCTGTGTATTTGTATCACTGCAAAACTGCATGTTACTATCTTGTGAGACTGTCTCTGGTATTTGCATACATGTGAACTTGTGTATCTTGTCTCCATGTATTCATGTACACTACTGTGTTCATAATGTGGTTTCATGCTTGTGACATTCATGCTATTTGCTTCATGTAGCTGTTGTTCTTCATTTGGGGTTTGTTGTTGCATTCATGTCTACTTGTATCACTGCAAAATTCTTGCAGTCTTCGTTTCTGTTATATTGGTGGAAATCTTGTTCTACACTGTGTCTTTGTTTGGTCTGCACTTTGGTCTATTGATGTTGCTTGTTGCATTTGGACTGGATTGTACTTGATGCACTTTACTTGTTGCTTTCATGTACACTGCATAGTGTTCGAGACTTGTTTCTTTGATGTTGTTTAAGTCTGTATTGTATCACTGCACTGACTGGTGGATTGAACTTCATGTACTCAATTGACGTTCTGTTCATCTGCATGTAGTTGTTAGTCTGACTATCTCTTTGAGTTGCAGTGCTTCATGTTTATTGCATTATATCGTTTGTCTGTCTTTTTGAATTCCTGTAGTTGCATTCATGTCATGTAGTTGCATTCACTTGAGTCTGTTGGATTTGTGCATTGCCTTACTGAACTTGATTCATGCTTGTTGTGTACTGATTCTTGATGGCTTGCATGATGCATTTTGACTTGACTTGCTATCTGGTCGACACTTGCAGTTTACTTTGTCAAGTAGCTGTCTTCATATTGTCACTATATCATGTTCGATACAGTTTGTATTTCATTGATATTGAGACCTGTAATATTCATTTATGGCCTTGACTTTGGTTGATGTGCATGTTTGCTGTGATATCATATATGCACTGTGTTTCACTTGGTCGTCTCTTTTCTTTGTTGGCACTGGCTGTTGTCTTTGCGGTCTTCTCATTCATGTGTGTCTGTTCGAGTTCATTCATATTGTGTTCCCCATTCACTGTTGCCTGGTTTTAGTCTTGTTTCATGTTTGAACATAGCATTCATATTGTTGTGTCACTCTTCATGTTGTTCAACACATGATGCTAGTTTGAGGCTGTGCTTGCACACCATGTTGCATGCATTGAGTAACTGGTTTTGGTCGAGACTTGAACTTTTGACTTGGTCATCTTGTACTTCTGGATGCACTTGTCCATTTCAGTTTTCACAGTTGCTCCATTCATTTTGCATACTGGGTTGACTGTTGCACGTGTGTTGTTCACCATGTTGCATTTATGTCGTTGTTCTGGCCTTGTACCTGTGTCATGATTTTAAATATATTGCACATGAGTTGAACCTGGCTTTTTATTTGGGTTTGACCTGTGCTCACCTGTCCTGTAGCATTATCAAATGTATATCGATGTGCACGGCCTTGTGGCATGTACAGTGATACACTGTGCATGTCACACTGTTCATGTGTGATGAATTCAAATGTAAATGATGACGAACAACCCAAATAACTGAGGCAAATAATATTTTCAAAAATAATATTTCATTTTATATTGCAAAAATATTTCTTTTTCAATTTTACTGCGTTAGTGAATATTTTTGCAGATTGCTCAGATGCTGGATTCAAACTGGAATGCAGTTGAAGACAAAATACGAGTGTGAGTGATATGTAGTGAGGTTATTAATGTAAAGATAATTGTGATGTATTCAAAAATGTATATGTATAGTGAGAGCTTGGATTTGTACTATTCAATATTGTAATAAATATTTGTTTGAATAAAATTTCTGTTTGAATTCAAATTCCATTCAAATTCTGTGTAATTTATTTTAACAAATATTTATTTAATCTATGAAAAATAGAATAGTACATTAACAAATACATTTAAATGAATGTATATATATGTTTATTATCATCAAACAAAAATCATATACTCGCATATTCCACAATCTCTCCCTTTTGATGATAACAAACATATATTTAAGATTTTGACTGTGTTAAATGTATTTGACCAATGATATACTCTAATTGCTCCCCTATTTAAATGCTTCCTCTCTACATAATGCTCCCTCTACATATATGCATACAAATAGAAATATATAAATGAGCCTAGATGCAAATGGAAAAATTATTTGACTTTTGCTTGATTCTATTTGACAAAATCTTAACTTTTCTCTCCCTCTTTTGTTATCAGCAAAAGAATAATAGTGTTAGAGAAAAATAGAGATAAAGTGATTAATATTAATCTAACATTGAACTCAAATTGAATATAAATATTAAACTTCAATAAAAATCAAACAAAAATCATAACTACCCTTGTTAGGCGCATATTCCACTTTTAGAATGATGGAAATGATGTTCTCATATAAATTATACAGTTGTATCTACTTGTGGTACATTTATATCAGGAATTTGAATACCTACTAATCATGCATAACCGTTAGGACTTTTAAATGAGACTAGTAGTATTCCAATTTATTTATTTTTTTAAAATGAAATAAAGTATCTTCTAACCACGCATGACCGTGAGGACTTTTAAATGGGATTAGAATCAACTTGTCTATTTAATCAATTAATTTTGATATGTCTTCCATACATGCATAACCGTGAGGACTTTTAAATGAGCATGGAAGTACATAATCAAAAATCCAAGTAATTCACCCATGCATAACCGTGAGGACTTTTAAATGAGAGTGAATACTTTGGATATTTATTTATTTTTACAAAAAATTGTGAAATGAAAAACAAATGATTCCTGATTATAGTACCACATATCGACAAACTATATTTTAGATTTGATAAACAATGGTCGATAGAAATATGATAGATATAGGAATGGTCATGGAATCTTTACCCAACAAAAAGTTTTATAACTCTTGTTTAAATTCCTAAAGAAAATTTTCAAATATACTCTTTTGAGTAATTTATGTTAAATATCAACACTCATCACCTTTTCAATCACTATTTATCTTTTTGATAATTAGTAGGGAGTCGGATTAGTCAAAATTTGTCATTTAAAATCAAATAAAAATGACTAATCTGAAAATATGGTCAACAATTATTTTCTCGAAGGGGTTATATGAGAATTTTTTTTTCTGCTAATTGAAAATTATTTGTAATGAAAAGTATGCAGATATTTTCTTTGAAAAACGATGTAGCAAACGAATGTTCCAAAAATTAATCACGTTCCACTAGTAATTTTTCTTTCAACTAGATTACCAGTATGATCTGCATCTGAATTTCTCTTTCACTCCAAAATATCACTAATTAAATTTGATAGACCAGACCATGAAGAGTGCATAAAAAAACTCAAACTCAATTTTCAACAGCATTTTAAATGACATTCTTTTGAATTTGGATTGAAGCCATGTAAATAATCAGAAAACCGTGAATATAGAGTTAGCCAAAAATAACTCGATATATTATCATCCAGCAAAACACTATGTTTAATCCAAACGTATATGTATGAAGTAATTCAAAGAATAGTGTTTTTGGCATAAATGTAATTGGCCAACTACGTTGAACAAGTCAGAATCAAAAGATCATCATCTCTACAACATCTCAATATTGGCTGATTTCATTCAGAATACGGTGCAGATCATCGCATTTAATATATCGATCAAATATATATACCTTCACCTGTTTTACCTTTACGATAATTTTTCATGGTTGCCCATTGTGATTATGTCACCTTTGTACTAGGCTAAGGAACTTTGCTTTGTTGCCCGTTGTGTTTCTGGAACAGCCAAAATCCAGAGAACACTGTTGTTCCTTAGCCTGCCACCATACCTACATGGGAAAAGATTTATGTGACCTATTTGTTTTTATAGGTCCATGATTGTTAGTGGCAGAATATTTTGAAAAATAATTTTGTGGAGACCCAAAACTATTTATAATTGCTCCCTTCCGCACCCAAATTTGTTTATGTAACGACCCGAAATTTTCGAAGCCGAAAATTCCAGATAGTTATGAAAAAGAAGAAAGAGATAGAAGAAGAAGAACAGAAACATCAACAACTCACATTCGCAGCGGATAAAATATAATAATAAATAATAATAGCTTTCAAAAGAATACTATATATGCCGAATACATTTAATATACATCAGAGTTTCACATTATATACAGTCACCGAATATTTACAATTATCATGACTCAGATTAACAATAATATAAATACAGCGGAATACTCTATACGATATCGCCATCCAGCTCGCCTCCTGAGCTCCAGAACGTACCTACCTGAAAATCTGTAATACTCGGTCTGACCCGAGCATCTGTATAATTGCTTTGTGCGAGCACCGATATGCCAGATAAAAATATATCTTTTCATCTCAAGAGGAAATCCGACATACCGACACAAACTCAAAGCTACTACACAGTGGCTATAAAGGTCTTCGGAAACAAATATAGAAATAAACATAACACAAATCAGTCACAGACAATTCATATCACAAAGGCGGAAATAGATATGAATATAACACATGAAAGTGTACATCAGAGTAGTGGTCAAACAAGATCCACAATATCAAAAAGAATAGATACAAGTGCTAGACAAAAGAACAAGTATACATCATAGAGTCTGTATCTCAAATGTATACAACAAAAACTACTAAACTAAAGTAGTCAACCAAAAGTCAAGGAGGTAATCTCGGATGTAAAGTCAAGCAGAAGCACCTGTAACATCTCGGTCTGACCCGAGTATTATTTAACAAGAAAATAATAAACGGATCAGTCTAGCTATAAATATCAGATGAAGTGATATATAATAAGAGATATGACATAAACATATAATAATCACAATGCCAAGCTGTGATAAATAAGTAATTGAAAATCAACAAGAGATTAATCAATATCACAATAATCTACTCAAGATAAAAAGGAATGTCATACTCCTAATTTCATTCACCAAGCCACAATAAATGACATATATATCAATACCAATCGTAAAAGTTGGTGAAACATAAATACCAGAATTCAGCACACGAAATCCAGAAATCACAATCAAAGGGAACAACGACGTCGTATAGCGAGACATCCGATGAACCAAAACACAATCAAAGGGAACAACGACGTCGTACAGCGAGACATCCGATGAACCAAAACACAATCAAAGGGAACAACGACGTCGTACAGCGTGACATCCGATGAACCAAAACACAATCAAAGGGAACAACGACATCGTACAACATGACATCCGATGAACCAAATAACAATCAAAGGGAACAACGACGTCGTACAGCGTGACATGCGATGAACCAAAACACAATCAAAAGGGAACAACGACGTCGTACAGCGTGACATCCGATGAACCAAATCACAATCAAAGGGAACAACGACATCGTACAGCGTGACATCCGATGAACCAAATAACAATCAAAGGGAACAACGACGTCGTACAGCGTGACATCCGACGAACCAAAACACAATCAAATGGAACAACGACGTCGTACAGCGTGACATCCGATGAACCAAAACACAATCAAAGGAAACAACGACGTCGTACAGCGTGACATCCGATGAACCAAATAACAATCAAAGGGAACAACGACGTCGTACAGCGTGACATCCGATGAACCAAATCAAAAAGACATTGCACAATGCTAGTCTAAAACATAAAATGATCGTCATGATGAAAGAGAAGTGTCGATTACAGCAAGCTAGTAAATATATGAGCTTAGCTTCATGTCCCATAACCACTAGCTTAACTTAAATATTTACGAACAAATTGTAGATCTCCACTAGAAAATTGTCACAAGAGTTTCAATCGAACAAGTCCAAGAATTAACCGACGAAGTAAATGCAAGCGTTTCATACCACTCGTTTTACTAAGTCGTTTAATTAGATTTCTCATACGAGTGAGGTAAAGGTTTGTATATACTAATAGATTGGAAAACGATTTGAGAAAACGAGTTTTGTAATATAATAGTATTGAAATCATTTGAAGAAAGAGTTTTGATATTTACTACTAGCATAGAAAACCTTTATATTTTAAAATGACAAATCATAGAAGTGATTGTAGAAACAATCGGCATAAAAATTCACATTCGAAGACGTGAATAAAATCCAAAGAAATCGATATCAAATCCATCAAAGTGGATATACCTAAAATTCCCAAAGAAAAGGTCATCAAAGTCGATAATAAATGACAACAACAAAAGGGAGACAACACGAATCGATTAAAGTTGGAAATTCAAACGAATTAGCAATATAGGCTAATCTGGCAAATAGTAGCAGGTCGGTCGACTGGACTCCCTGAGTCGGTCGACCGAACCCAGCGGTTGGAAGTGCTCGGGTCACCAGGTCGGTCGACCGGCCCAGGAGGCTCGGTCGGCCGAAGCCTGTAACTAGCACTTCCAAACAGAGGCAGGAAGTGCCTGGATTACAGGTCGGTCGACCGGCCCAGGGGGCTCGGTCGGCCGAACCTGTATGTTTGCACTTCCAACCCTATTTCAAAGGAGGTGCAAATCCCGACCAAATTGCAATCGCACGAGCAACGGCGCTAAGGGTTTATGCCAATCGACTACCCGGCCCTATAAGCTCCTCGATGCATCACCAAAAACATGTTCAAACATCAAAGTTAGGATTTTTAACGAATTGAACTCAAAAAACTAAAAATTGGAATATTCACAAAAGCAATCCAAATCAAAATCAAATGCACATGAATAAGTGTTAGGAATTCATACCAAACAATAGAAGAGAATTATAAGCATAGATGTGAGATTAAAAATCTCACCTTTGAACCCAAACAATAGAAGAAGAAGCTTGAAAGCAAGCTAAGATTAATTCCTCTTCAATAACAACTCAAGAAGCTTCAATCTAAGCTTAAAAGAGAAACATTTCCTAAATTAGGTTTAGTAATTTTATGAAATCAAGGAGAGAAAGAGTTGGAGAAGAAGAAGGAGATGCTTACCAATGGGTTCTCATAGATTTTGGAGCAAGAACTTGGATTTTGCTATGGAACTAGGGCTTGGAGTTTTAATTTCCACTCTCCACCTCCATTAACATAAAAGCTTGAGTATTAGGAAAATAGAAAAGAAGTGAATGAAGAGGAGAGGGGGGTTGGGACTGAATACATAAGTGGGCTCAGCCCAAACCAAGACCCTAAGTGAAAAGTAGCAAAATTCAACTTTCTCCAAACATATCGAAGCTTATACTCAAACAGGTCGCAAACGTCATTTTGAACTCAATGGGGGTGGTCTCGAGTCCCAATTCGATTGTTTGCAAAAAGTAGCTTTTCGGACTAAAATCCGACTAACGATAAAATATTTAAATAAAATATTTAAATATAAAATCGATAAATATGCGGGTTGTTACAACTAGTACAGAGTACCGACAAGGAGCTTTTAATTTTGTGCATGTGGCAAGGAGAAATTTGAGAAATGTGGAGAAAATTTTGTGCCCATGCACAAGTTGTCGAAATCTTAGTCGTCAGGATGACCACATCATCGTTGATCATTTAATTATAAAAGGAATGGATCCCATATATAAGAGAAGTACATGGTATAGCCACAGCGAGCAAATAAATGTGGATAAAAACACAAAGTCTTTTGACACATATGACTTATTCAAGATGATTCATTAAGAAGATTTTATGAATCATGATCTTTTTGCTGATGATAAGGATAATGTTGATTCCCAAGGAAGAGAAGAAGAGTTACTTGAGAATTTCGAAGATGCGGAAACTCCACTGTATCCTGGTTGTACAACTCATACAAAATTATCTGCCATCACCGTCTTGTATAATCTTAAATGTGAGACTGGTTTGTCTGATACTGGGTTTGACAAGCTTCTAAATGTGCAACAATTGTTTTTGCCGAAAGATAACGTACTTTCTAAAACTTTATATGAAGTAAAGAAATTTCTTAAAGTTTTTGACATGGGTTTTGAAAAGATACATGCTTGTGAGAATGACTGTTGCCTTTTCAGAAAAGAATACAAAGATTTAAGTACTTGTCCAAAATGTAGTTCTTCAAGATGGAAGATAAATCAAGATACCAAGGAGATTATACAAGGTGTTCCAGTTAAAGTGTTGAGATATTTTCCAATAATTCCAAGATTTAGAAGGATGTTTAGATCTCAGAAGATGGCTGAAGATTTAAGATGGCATTTCAATAATAGAAGCAATGATGGAAAGATGCGTCATCCTATGGATTTTATGGCGTGGAATATGGTGGACGAACGATGGAAATATTTTTTAGCTGATCCACGCAATCTTAGACTTGGTCTTGTTAGAGATGGATTCAATCCATTTTCTATGTTGAGTTCAAAATATAGTTGTTGGCTGGTGATGCTTGTGACATACAATCTCTCACCCATGTTGTGTATGAAGAAGGAAAATATTTTGTTGACATTGCTTATTCCAGGTCCAAAACAGCCCGGGAACGATATTGATGTATATTTGGCGCCTTTGATTGAAGATTTGCATTATTTATGGAGTAATGGAGCTGATGCTTATGATGCATTTAGTAAAACGTTGTTTAAAATGAAAGTAATCTTGCTATGGACAATAAATGATTTTCCAGCTTATGGAAATCTTGCTGAGTGTTGTGTGAAGGGAGAAAAAGCTTGTCCATTGTGTGGTGTTAATACTCATCATTGTTGGTTGAATTATAGTCGAAAGAATGTCTACATGGGTCATAGAAGGTATTTGTCTGTGTTAGACTCACGGAGGAAACAAAAGGCTTGGTTTGATAACACCGTGGATAACGGTAATGCTCCTAGAATTTTAACTGGAAGAAATATTTCTGCATTGTTAAAAGATTTTCCAAATGATTTTGGGAAACAGAAGGAAAAGAATAAAAAGAAGAAGAAAAATAATAAGAAAAAGACAATTAAGATAAAATCCATTAACATGAAAAAAAGGAAGAGGAAGAGCGCCCATGACATGGAAGACGAACACAATGAAGATAACGATCCTAAAAAATTGGAGCTATCAAGGTGGAAAAAGAGATCGATTTTTTTTTATTTGCCATATTGGGAGGTTAGTGGTTATTTTTTTAATTTTTTTAACAGTTAAAAATAATATAATCATACGTTACAATATTGATTTTTATAGGAACTTCCGTTACGTCATAATTTGGATGTAATGCATGTGGAGAAAAACAACGGTGAAAGCATATTGGGGACAATGTTGCATGATAATAAATCAAAAGATGGAACCAACTCAAGAAAGGACCTAGAGGATTGGGGAATTCGGCATGAACTTTATGCACAACCTCGTGGGAAGAAAACATATCTTCCGCCGGCTCCTTATACATTGTCAAATTCCGAGAAAGCAATATTTTGCAAAAGATTATACGATTTCAAAGGACCCGATGGTTATTGTTCAAATTTGAAAAATCGTATATCATTGGAGGGTTGTAAAATTAGTGGTTTAAAATCACATGATTACCATGTTTTAATGGAACATTTATTGCCTGTAGCAATAAGAGGATTATTGTCAAAGAAGGCAAGAAAAGCAATAATTCTTTTATGTTCATTTTTCAACAAATTATGTCAACGTGCCCTTGATAGAGAGAAGTTGCAACAAATCAATGTTGAGATTATTGATATTTTGTGCGAGCTTGAAAAATATTTTCCGCCATCATTTTTTGACATAATGGTACATTTGTTAATTCATCTCGGTAGAGAAGCACTAATATGTGGACCGGTTCAATTTCGTTGGATGTATCCCTTTGAAAGATATATGAAGACACTTAAAGATTATGTAAGAAACTATTCACGACCCGAGGGATGTATTGCAGAATGTTATCTTGCAGAGAATGCATGAGATTTTTTAGTGAATTTTAAAAAAAATCAGGACACATTGAAGAGACAGAGGCTCGGAATGAAGATTATGAAAGCCTAGTAATACTCGAAGGACGTCCAATTTCAATGCCTAAGACAGTTACATTATCCTCCAATGAGAAAGAAAGTGCTCATTTAGCCGTGTTAATGAATATGACCATAGTGGAACCATTTTTAGAGTAAGTATATGTTACATTATATTTCAATTATTTTAATATATATATGTTTCTATTGGTAAATATATGCCTTGTTTTATACTAGTTTGCATTTGGAGGAATTACAAAATTCAAGCAAGCGCGTGGAAAGAAATTCAACCTTACTTTGGGAAACACATACAAAATATTTTGCTGATTGGATTTATAAAAAGGTTAAATGATTTTTTTAATAATAATTTCGTTTTCTTAAAAATATCATTTAAAAATATTTGTTATAAATTAAACGTTTTACAGATATCTATGAACTCCAATGATCACAATGAAATGCTAAAGTGGATTGCATATGGTCCAAAGAATGATGCTTTGTCTTACAAAGGATATATCATCAATGGACAACGATTTCACATAAAAGATGTTGGGAGAGAAACTCAAAATAGTGGAGTAATTTATGATGCGACCACTATGTGTAGAGCAAGTGCGAAAGATATTTCTCAAGTAGTTGATGTGGTCACTTATTATGGAATATTGACTGATATAATTTTATTAGATTATCATGTGTTTTATATTCCTGTTTTTAAGTGTCGTTGGGCACATATTGGAAATGGAGTAAAAGTTGATGAAGATGGTTTCACTCTTGTCAATTTACATCAAATTCAAGCATCATTTTTAAAAGATCCATATATCCTTGCATCTCAAGCTAAACAAGTATTTTATTCAAGATAAAATGATTTTTCAAATTGGTACGTTGTAATGAAAGCACCGCCAAGAGGTTTTCATGATTTAGAGACAGATGATTATGTAGAAGATGCTATCAATGTTGTGGAAGATTGTGACGTAACCAATATGGATGTTGAAGATGTTAGCTATGTTAGGGAAGATTGTGAAGGCATTCTTGAGTAGTTTACGTATTGTGGATTATGGATTTTTTTTGAGTACATGGATATGTCAATTTTGTTTGTTTTTCCGTTGTTTGCTAATAAGATCAATGATTGTTTTGTAAGAGATGATGTTGCAATTAAGGTAAATGTAATTATTATTTGTGTCTATATTAGTAAAATATAATTAATATGTTTGATAACCAATTAATATTTCATGTATACATGTATTGAGTTATTGACTATCGTAGAGATCTACATACTTGAGTACGTACCGAGTCTTCATCATGAAGGGCTGCACTTCTGTTAAAAATACAGGGGTAAGCAGTTTATTCCATTTAATATATCACATGACAACAAAATACATGATCACGTTTTCTCTACCGTTGATGTAAATCATTCATAACATGTTGATGTAAATCTAAAAAAGTGATAATAGTACCAAGTTCATTGTATGAAAACTCCGTACTTTACAAATTTTGCTCGAATTTCACATTAAATTGAATTTAGAATGAACTGTAATCCCTTTATTTCACATTAAATTTTGCTCGAATTTCACATTAAATTTCACATTAAAGTGATAATAGTACCAAGTTTCATGAAATTGAATTGTACGAAATAGTTTACACATTAAATCAATTTAGAATGAACTGTAATCCCTTTATTTTTCTGATTTTATTTACTATATATCTAACTGGACGTATCTGTTGTTTTTTGAAAATGTTTAAATTATAAAAATGTATTTAAATCTAATTATATGCTTTTGGCTATGAAGTGTTCATGTTTAGTTATGTAGTTGTATTTGTGTTCATGTTTTAACATGTATCTCTCAAGTAGATATTCATAACCTCTCACATGCACAAAGTAGCAAAAACTGAACAAATTTATTGTTTCTTCGTTACCTTTGCAAATTTTAACAAATCTTTAAAAGTATTATTGCATGGAGAACTGATCTAAGGAACGATGCTGCTGTTTTTATTCTCCACTGTACACAAATGGAATCTTGTATTATATTTCATCAAACTAAACTAATGTTGGTCGGATTGAAAGCCATACTTGTATTACTTCTAGCTGGGAACATGGCACTCGGTAATAATCAAGTAATTATATATTAAAACATGTACGGACATGGCTGAATTATGGTAGTGGGTTATGGATAATCCAGGTGAAATCCTACCTCCTAATCAAGTAATTATTTGCATTTGCATTCTATATCATATAAAAAAAAGATAAACAATTACATTGGCACCAACCCTGTGCATTCCTGTGTATATCATATCACTGCAAACTTCAATTACAAAAAAATGCACTTTTTTTTACAAATTGTGCTTTGCATTCAACACGCTAGTTTCTTTTGCAACACTGTGTTTGTGACGACCCGGTATTTTTAACTATTTAAATTGGAATAATAAATTGATTTTAATATTTAAATGTTAATTGTAAACTTGACTCCCGAATATTTATATTTACTTGATAATTACATTATCGAGTTATATAATTTAAAATTGGGAAAATTATTGAATATAGAATTTTAAGCCTGTTAATAACAATTTGAAGGCGTATAAAATTGATAATGATGGGACAGAAGATAATAGAATGGTTGGAATTTAATTTAAAGGTGATTTGTTCAGTTTTAATAATATATCGTTTAAATCGATAGTTTAAAATATACTATCTACACCATCTCAATTTTACTTATATTTATGTATGCTTTTAAATAATACAAAAGATATAAGTATGTATACATTTATAAGTATAGGACACGTGGCATGACATGGTGAAGACAAGTGGCATAATATGAACCATACACCTATCTTAAGATGAAATAGAATTATGACACATAACCCCATTAGGTGTCCATGTGTAGAAACATCTTAAGACACCTAAGTAGACATATGTCAACATTCTAAAGCTTGTGCAAAGAGAAATAGACAAATGTCCAAAACTAAAATTACCAAACTAGCCTTGAAAATTACTATATAAAGAGTGGAAATGTTCACTTATTTTTTTCTTACTTTCACAAAGCAAAAACAAAAGTAAGATAAAGTGAAAAAGCTTGGAGAAAGCTAAGGAAAAAGAGTCAAGGAAAATACACAAGTTTAAGGTGAGAAAACCTATTTAAATTTCTAGTATTCATGTTATTCTTGAAGAGATGATAGTTGTAAGTAAAAGTGGCTCGGTTCTATCAAAAACGTAGCTTAGTAATTTGACCATAACTTTCTAAATTCATAATGAAATTTCGATTTCATAGATGTTCTGAAAAGCTTATTTCATGTGTTACAACTTTGATGTTTTGTGTTTTCTGTAATTTGGATGTTAGCTATGCCAAAATTGAATTTTTCTACTGTAATCCTGAGAGCAAAACCAATATTAGCTCTGTGCTAAAGGCTGAAACTAAATTGGCCATAACTTCTTCGTTCCTCAACCGATTTCGATAAATTTTGATGTTTCAGAAATCTTAGACTTTGTTCTAAAACTTTTAAGTTTTGAGTTTTCCAAAATTTCGATGTTATGTTGGCCAAATTTATAATTGTTTATCTCTGTCCCGAGACAAAATGACAGAAGTTGTGAAATTCAAATCTCAGAATTGTTTTATCCATACCTTTTACAATTCTTATCGGAATTTGGTAATTTTTAATGTTCCGGAAAGCTGGAAAACCAAGCTAAAACTAATGCTATATTCATTTTGCCTGATTTCGATGTTTTCTTTGCTAAAATTTAAATTGTTGGTCGCTGTCCTGCAAATGCATAAGTTCAGCTAAGCTTAATGTTTTTAGTAAAATGGTCATAACTTTCAAACCGTTGATCCAAATTCGATGATCTTGGTCATTCTGGAAATCTAAGGGAAAGGCCTATAACTTTTGTTTGTATCATTTTTTGAAATTCATTGATTAAAATGTTGAAAAACCTCTTGTAAACTCGCTGTCATGTTGTTGTAGAGTACTCAGTGTCTTGTGCAAACCTGAGCTAGTATTTTGTGTATAACTTTTGCATTTCTTAACCAAATCCTATAATTTTTAAAGTTTTGGAAACTGAAGGAAGAATGTGATAACTTTCATTTGTATTACTTTTTAAAATTCGGCCATCAATATATATGAATTTGAGGTGCAAGCTCGGGTTACATTTCTGCCCGAAATGAACATGTTTGTTTCTAAGAAAATGGCCTTACTTGTTAGATTTTTATCATCGATTTGATAAAAAATTCGATGGGTTTCTTTTCATGATGGTTGAGTATACTAAGTAAATTACTTTAAAAAAGTATTTTCACACAGAAGAATTAATCGAGGATGCGGTATAAGACCATAGATAATTTAGTGAGTTTATTAATGGAAACTAAGAAGTTAATTAAGATGAGTAGTTAATGATTGTGAACAATTAATATAATATAAGCAATTAAAGGTTAATTAAATTCTAGAGTAATTAATAATTTGGAATAATCAATGGTTGATTAAGGTAATTAATCAATGTAGTTAATAGAAATTACTAATAAAAGAAATCGAAGAAAAATTACTTAATATCGTAAATTAAAGGGGGTAATTATTGGTAATTACTTAATTGAGGATTAATTACTTGTTCAATTAGTGTAACAAAATTTATGGAGGGTTAGTAAATTTATGAGCATGATTAATTCAAAGATTATTAATCAATGTAAGTGATTATAAGTTAATGAATCTGAGAACTTAATCCAAGTAGATAAGTTAAGATGAATAATGATGGGTTGACTAATTAAATTGATTTGGAGTTAACAAATGTAAATGAAGGAATCTAAGTGATTGAGGTTTGAAAATTCAATTAGAATCAATTGAATTGATTTTTGTGATTAAGCTTTGCTTATGATTGGTTGAATGGTATTGGATGCTTTGAATGAGTTGATATCTCTGATATGAAATGTTGTGTATTTCATTTGGATAACTTGGGTTGATGATATGAGTTTCGAAGAGACCGGGGTCGGGTATTGGGAAATACCCGAAACCACTTCGAATTTTATAAATTGATTTGTGAAATCAATAGGCTAGAATGAAGTGATTTAAGTGAATTGGATTATTTTATCTAAGTTTGGTACTTAGAAATTGATGTGTGGAATAAGTGATGTCTAAAATAAATTGTGGCTTTGTGAATTGATATGAGTACTCGGGTTTTAATTCAGTTGTATGCTTTGGTATTACATGTTAGATGGGTTTACTCACGCTGGTTTCCAGCCTTACCCGGGTGTTACTTTGGTGTAATGCTCGGGTCAGACCGAGTATTACAGATTTTTAGGTAGGTACGTTCTGGAGCTCAGGAGACGAGCTGGATGGAAAGTACGTATGGAGTATTTCCGCTGTAGTATATTATTATATATCCGAGACATGATTTGTATATGATCAGTGACTGTATATATGTAAAACTCTGATGTATTAAAGTGTAATCAACAGATAAAATATTCTTTTGTAAACTGTTATTATTTATTATTATATTTTATCCGCTGCGAATGTGAGATTTTGGTGTTCTGTTCTTCTTCTTCGTCTATCTCTTTCTTCTTTTCCATATCTATCTGGAATTTTCGGGTTCAAAAATTTCGGGTCATTACAGTTGGTATCAGAGCTGAAGGTTAAGCGAGAACCTTGGCTCTGGTGGGGATTACTCATTGAATAGAGTCCGTAGTACTCTAGAATGAGTTGTGTGTATATATATATATATATATATATATATATATATATATATATATATGAGAGCGTACTTGTTATTTGTTCATAAAGATTTTTAATGATTTTACATAAAAATATATTTTGATATATATAGCAACATTTCCTTCTAATGAATATTTAGATGATTGGTTGTTAAATTATTGGAATTAAGTTAAGAAGTAATATAAAATACGACCAAATTGACACTTATAACCAAAGTTAAAGAATAAACTTATATAACAAAATGGAATTTGAAATATAGATTGTGAATGTAATTTATAAATTGAAATAAACTTCATAAATAAATGAGATTATAATTTGAAATAGAATTCCAGAGTAATGTTTAATATGAATTGGATGGATTGGGAATTTGGAATTTTTGGGAAAATTTAAATTTCCTTTGGATTTGGAAGTGGTTTCCAAAGGTTTTGGAAAAATAATAGTATTATTTCAAAAATATTTTTGTGTTGAATTTGAAACCTGGGAGATTTGAAATTAAAAATATTTGAAAATGTTTTTAAAGAGATAAAAGCATTGAACTCTTTCGGTAACTAGAAAATAACGTCGGTGATGACTGCAGCATTATCGATGTTTATTTTCGAGTTTCTAGAAGAGAAATTGCTACCAAATTGTTTTACATTGGAATTGTTTGTGAACTGGGTTTGGTTTTGAAATTCAAAGGGGTAATTGAATTTGCCAAAGAATTTTGGATATAGTTGAATTCTAAGGTGCTACTGAAATTTTGGAAATTTGTTTAAACTCTGGAATTTTGATTGAAATGTTTATGGAATAATAAAAATATATTGGCTAAATAAAATGTATAATTCCGAGTTAAAAGCAAAATGTGAATGTAATTGATTATAAATAGAAATTGTAAGATAGAAATTGTAATTAAAGTTGTACGAGTTTAAAGATCAAACGAAATTTGATTTGAAGTTGGAAGGAAATTGAGAATCAATTCAACTTGAATTGGGATTAAATCCATTTCAATAGAAATTGAAGATTATTCAATTTGGAATTGGGTCAATTTAAATGGGAGTGTAAATTTAAATTGAAAATGTTGGGGAAGTGAAAAGTTCTGACTCTAGATTATTTTCAATATAAATTGTCTTAATATAAACTTATTTTTCTAAGCTCATTATTATATTTTAACTATGTTACAAATTAATTACTACTTTACAACTATTTTGCAATTACCTAATTTTTTTTGAAACTATTTAACTATTTTACAGCTATTTTGCAAACTAAACATTATTTTGCAACTACTTATCTATTTTTAAATTTTCGAGCTATTTCCTAAATATAAACCGGTCGGAGTTCAAACTGTTATTGATTAAATACCCAACTGGGATAAGAATTGAGGTAATAATCCAAATGGGGATTAAGGCAAATGTGAATAAGTGAATGAAAATTTAACTGAACGTGAATAGAAAGGAAATTGATATTGGAAAGAGTAATCAAATTTGAATATTTGATTTTTGGGTAAACAAAGTTATATCTTTGTTATATATATTCCCCTTGTTAAATCTATTGTTGGAAGAAAAAGGATTTTGGAAGTGTTTTGAAGTATAAAAGGGAATTTTATACAAGTTTAAAGTGATCCAAAGTTTTAAAAATTATATGTGTCTGTATATATATAAAGGATCTTATGAGGATTTTGGAAAGGGTTTTGGGAACCTTTGGATTTGGAAAGGCTTTTGATTTTTGGGTAAAATCATTATATGGAATTTGGAAAGACTATTTTGAGAATTATCGATTTTGGGATAATCGATTTTGTGTAAAGAAGCTTTGATAAAATTCATACTAGGTGTACGATTTGAAAGGTACTATATGTGTATAGTATAAAATGTTTTGATGATAGCTATGGGGAAAAAGGCACTCCCTCGAAATGAACTTCTCAGGAGTGCCACCGAGTGGTACTGCCTTGAGCCCCAAGGGGGGGGTTCTAAAGTTGATCCTGTGAGGAGTCCAGAAAAAACTAGTTCCTGGGGATCTTGAGTAGAGGTTACCATAGCGAAAGTCGTGTGTGTCGCTGAGAGCCAAGGTCTACGTTTGATCGGTAGACTGCGATCTATGGTAACATAGTGAAGGTCGTGTGTGTCGCTGAGAGCCAACAGTCTGCGTTTGATTTTATATCGGCAGATTGCGACCTGTGATAACATAGAAAAAGTCGTGTGTGCCGTTGAGAGCCAACAGTATGTGTTTGATTTTATATCGGTAGGCTGCGACCTATGTTGGAGTGGAGAAGTTTCATATCGATAGCGAAAATCAGAGGCCGCTGAGAGCCTGCAGTTACATGGACTTTTGCTGCGACGGCAACGTAAACCTGGGTGTAACTGTGATCTGTTGTGTGGGATTCCATGGCATACTCGAGAGGCCGCGGAGAGCCTGTAGTTGCATGGACTTTTGCTGCGACGACAACGTAACCCTGGAATGTAACTGTGACCATGGATGTGGGTGATGATTTTCAGAGCATTGTCACCAAAGATATTTCCTCTATTTTCAAAAACCGTTTCCTATATTTTTAATAAAATTATTTTCAAGTATTTTCACTGGATGTTGAAAACGGGTTTACCAAGTACTTATAGATTTTCAGTTCTACGCCTGATCAACGTATGACTGAATTTCTACGAGAACAAGGATGGACTGTTTGAGACATCGAGTTATAAGAAATATGTTTTATAAAAAGCTATTTTAATTCTATTATCTGAATTTAAAGGCATTTCTATATTTTAATAAGTAAAAGGAAATCCAAACAGGAATTATAAAATAAAATTTGAACTCGAGAAAATTTAGTGAAGTAATTTTCTTTGTCATAAAAGTTGGAAGTAAGCTAATAAATAATTATTTGATAGAGTATGTTAATAAAAATTTAACTCGGTTAAATAAATGGATGATAAGTTAATACGGGAGTTTGGATATGAACTTGAGTTAAATAAAATAGAGTTGGATCAAATAGTGATGGTTTAAATTACAAATGAACATTTAAGTGTGTTATAAGAAATATTTAACGCAATGTACAGGTAACTTAGGTAAAATGGAAGTGTTGTTGAATGAAATGAAAGTGATAATAATAGAAATGGTTTGAATTTCAAACAAACCCAAGTGAGTAGAAATAACTTGAGAATGGTTTTGTATAAATAAAATAAATTCGCAAATGAATTAAGTAAGTGAAATTAAAAATATAAAATGGGGAAATAAATGGGTTAATGGAATTAAATAATAAATGGATGAAGCCTGATTGAATAACAACTAAATCAAAGTTGTAACTGGATTTGGACTATCAGACTGAACTTAAGTTCGGTGACATATTAATTTGAAGCATAAATGAGTTAAGTATGTGCTTGGATATTATTTTGACAAATTGAGAAGGTGAATTAATGTTAAAGTAAATTAACTTAAGTTTAAAATTTATGGAAGCTTGGCTTCGAATAAGGGTGAAAGACCATTAAATAGAGTTTGGGTTAATTTAATTTGGGAATGGTTATAAATTTATAAGTATTTGAATATGCCAAGCTTACTAAATTATTTTGAAATGAAACAGTTGCGAGAAAGAAATGGAATGCAATGTATGGTTGGTGAATAAATTAAAAATGAAATGAACTTAAGTACATAATGGGTTGAAATTAATTTGAAATAGTTATAGACTGAAATGAATACTTTATCAAGCGAATATTGTCAAATTTGCATGGAATGAATTGTTGTTTGCCGTGAATGAATGTAATTAAAATCCTATCGGTTGAGAGAAGTAAAATAATTTGATTTGGAATCAACTGAATGGAACATGAGCTTGTTCGGATTAAAAATAAATTGAATGTAAGCACTTGAGTTGTAAACTATTAAAATGGAATGAAATGGCATATGAATTGGATGAAAGCATTTGAATTAGCTTTAAAAATTAAATAAATCGCTTATGAGAAGCGTTTGATACTTGTTGTTTATGTAATACTCGTGTTTAGCTATTGAAAGTGAGTAAATGCTAATAAATTCTCTATATGTGGCACTTACATATTTAAATTGAGATAGTACAGGTACCTGAAGGCTGTTTGGTTGGTTTGGATTGCGCTAATTGCTTAAATAAATATAGCTACTTGCTTAAAATGTGAAATAAAGGTACGTCTACGCAATAAAAATAGGAAATATGAACTGTTTTGGCTTTTTCCGACCGTGTGGGTCGATGTACACATATTTATATCTATTGTCAAATTGCAAAAGCTCCTCAGTACAAAGGAGACTCTGCCAAAAAATTTCGAAAATTTTGGGAGTTAGAAAATTTTTGGAAATTTTTGAAAAATTTACATTAGCGACAAAACGATCTCAAATTTGAAACTTAAAGTGAATTAGTAGATGAAACTAATATGAACCAGTTATAAATGAAGGATAAAATTTAATATTCAAAATTGAAATAAATTGAATTCGTATGAAAAAGGAGAAAACTAGTTGGCATAGAAGAAGTGTGAAAACCTATATAAGGAAAGGTAAAAAGGGTATTGCATGAAAACTATAGAAGGTTTTAGGAAGTTGGTTAAGGTTAAGTATCTTTAATAAATGATAATTGGTAGAATGTTGAATTGTGGGTTTCGGGAAAAGTAAACGGGTTTTGAACCATTCATCCTAACTATAAATTTCGGGGACGAAATTCTTTTAAGGGAGGAGGAATGTGACGACCCGGTATTTTAACTATTTAAGTTGGAATAATAAATTGATTTTAATATTTAAACGTTAATTGTAAACTTGACTCCCGAATATTTATATTTACTTGATAATTACATTATTGAGTTATATAATTTGAAATGGGGTAAATTATTGAATATAGAATTTTAAGCCTGTTAATAACAATTTGAAGGCGTGTAAAATTGATAATGATGGGACTGAAGATAATAGAATGGTTGGAATTTAATTTAAAGGTGATTTGTTCAGTTTTAATAATATATCGTTTAAATCAATAGTTTAAAATATACTATCTACACCATCTCAATTTATTTATATTTATGTATGCTTTTAAATAATACAAAAGGTATAAGTATGTATACATTTTAGGATAAGTGGATTGACATGGTGAAGACAAGTGGCATAATATGAACCATACACCTATCTTAAGATGAAATAGAATTATGATACATAACCCCATTAGGTGTTCATGTGTAGAAACATCTTAAGACACCTAAGTAGACATATGTCAACATTCTAAAGCTTGAGCAAAGAGAAATAGACAAGTGTCCAAAACTAAAATTACCAAACTAGCCTTGAAAATTACTATATAAAGAGTGGAAATGTTCACTTATTTTTTTCTTACTTTCACAAAGCAAAAAAAAAAGTAAGATAAAGTGAAAAAGCTTGGATAAAGTTAAGGAAAAAGAGTCAAGGCAAATACACAAGTTTAAGGTGAGAAAGCCTATTTAAATTTCTAGTATTCATGTTATTCTTGAAGAGATGATAGTTGTAAGTAAAAGTGGCTCGGTTCTATCAAAAACGCAGCTTAGTAATTTGACCATAACTTTCTCAATTCTTAGTGAAATTTTGATTTCTTAGATGTTATGCAAAGCTTATTTCATGTGTTACAACTTTGATGTTTTGTGTTTTCTGCAATTTGGATGTTAGCTATGTCAAAATTGAATTTTTTTACTGTAATCCTGAGAGCAAAACCAATATTAGCTCTGTGCTTAAGGCTGAAACTAAATTGACCATAACTTCTTCGTTCCTCAACCGATTTCGATAAATTTAGATATTCTAGAAAGCTTAGACTTTGTTCTAAAACTTTTAAGTTTTGTGTTTTCCAAAATTTCGACGTTATCTTGGCAAAAATTATAATTGTTTATCTCTGTCCCGAGACAAAATGACAGAAGTTGTGAAATTCAAATCTCAGAATTGTTTTATCCATAACTTTTACAATTCTTATCGGAATTCGGTAATTTTTAATGTTCCAGAAATCTGGGAAACCAAGCTACAACTTTTGCTTTATTCGTTTTGCCTTATTTCGTAGTTTTCTTTGCTAAAATTTCAATTGTTGGTCGCTGTCCTGCAAATGCATAAGTTCAGGCTAAGGTTAATGTTTTTAGTAAAATGGTCATAACTTTTGAACCGTTGATCCAAATTCGATGATCTTGGTCATTATGAAAATCTAACGGAAAGCCCTATAACTTTTGTTTGTATTATTTTTTTGAAATTCGTTGATTAAAATGTTGAAAAACCTCTTGCAAACTCGTTGTCCTGTTGTTGTAGAGTACTCAGTGTCTTGTGCAAACTTGAGCTAGTATTTTGTTTATAACTTTTGCGTTTCTTACCCAAATCCTATAATTTTTAAATTTATGGAAACTACAGGAAAAATGCGTTAACTTTCATTTGTATTACTTTTTAAAATTCGGCCATCTATATATATGAATTTGAGGTGCAAGCTCGGGTTACATTTCTGCCTGAAATGAACATGTTTGTTTCTAAGAAAATGGCCTTACTTGTTAGATTTTTATCATCGATTTGATAAACAATTCGATGGGTTTCTTTTCATGACGGTTGAGTATACTAAGTAAATTATTTTAAAGAAGTATTTTCACACAGAAGAATTAATCGAGGATGCGGTATAAGACCATAGATAATTTAGTGAGTTTTTTAATGGAAACTAAGAAGTTAATTAAGATGAGTAGTTAATAATTGTGAACAATTAATATAATATAAGCAATTAAAGGTTAATTAAATTCTAGAGTAATTAATAATTTGGAATAATCAATGGTTGATTAAGGTAATTAAAATGTAGTTAATAGAAATTACTAATAAAAGAAATCGAAGAAAAATTACTTAATATCATAAATCAAAGGGGGTAATTATTGGTAATTACTTAATTGAGGATTAATTACTTATTTAATTAGTGTAACAAAATTTATGGAGGGTTAGTAAATTTATGAGCATGATTAATTCAAGGATTATTAATCAATGTAAGTGATTATAAGTTATTGAATCTGAGAACTTAATCCAAGTAGATAAGTTAAGATGAATAATGATGGGTTGACTAATTAAATTGATTTGGAGTTAATAAATGTAAATGAAGGAATCTAAGTGATTGAGGTTTGAAAATTCAGTTAGAATCAATTGAATTGATTTGTGTGATTAAGCTTTGCTTATGATTGGTTGAATGGTATTGGATGCTTTGAATGAGTTGATATCTCTGATATGAAATGTTGTGTATTTCATTTGGATAACTTGGGTTGATGATATGAGTTTCGAAGAGACCGGGGTCGGGTATTGGGAAATACCCGAAACCACTTCGAATTTTATAAATTGATTTGTGAAATCAATAGGCTAGAATGAAGTGATTTAAGTGAATTGGATTATTTTATCTAAGTTTGGTACTTAGAAATTGATGTGTGGAATAAGTGATGTCTAAAATAAATTGTGGCTTTGTGAATTGATATGAGTACCCGGGTTTTAATTCAGTTGTATGCTTTGGTATTACATGTTAGATGGGTTTACTCACGCTGGTTTCCAGCCTAACCCGGGTGTTACTTTGGTGTAATGCTCGGGTCAGACCGAGTATTACAGATTTTTTGGTAGGTACGTTCTGGAGCTCAGGAGACGAGCTGGATGGCAAGTGCGTATGGAGTATTTCCGCTGCAGTATATTATTATATATCCGAGACATGATTTGTATATGATCAGTGACTGTATATATGTAAAACTCTGATGTATTAAAGTGTAATCAACAGATAAAATATTCTTTAGTAAACTGTTATTATTTATTATTATATTTTATCCGCTGCGAATGTGAGATTTTGGTGTTCTGTTCTTCTTCTTCTATCTCTTTCTTCTTTTCCATAACTATCTGGAATTTTCGTGTTCAAAAATTTCGGGTCGTTATAGTGTTTTACAAACTTAATTTCTAAAAAAAACTGTGTTCAAACCCAGACTTCCCTCACACTCCACAATATATCCACACTGCTTTTCATTCACTGTCAAAGCCACACTAAATCTAGATGAAAGCTAATCTAGAGTTCATAAGTTTATATGTTTGTTATTGTTATTGAACATTATACACAAACTCATTTGAAAAAAAAAAGGGAGTTTTATTTCATTTTCATTGCTGTATATACATTTCTATTTTGAACTACATTGTATTTGGTTTGCATTTCAACCTCTGTTACATATCTCTGTTACGTTGTTTTATTTTACTACAGTGCTTCACCCCACATTGCTATGTGCACTGTCCCCATTCTCTGTTCCTAACAACATCAGTTAACAAACTGACCATACCCTGACCATCATTTCTTGCTGTTTCAACCTTCAACTTCTCCTCTGCAACCACAAAAAACAACAAGTCACCAATCAAACTCCACAAACAACTCACCAATTGAACTTCAGACTATATTTCACAATGATACATCAACTTCACAAGCAACATAGCATTACTTCTGCATCCCCCTTTCCATCGAAACTGTCATCAACACATTGTGCACATACCTCCTCATTCAACCTTCACCTATATCCCTCTGTACTTCACAACCTCAATACTGCACATCAAAACTGTGCAAATTGCAAGTGCACCTCTGCCTTGTACCATTGTCATTTACCTGGCCACAAGATTGCTTGACCACTACAGTTACATCCAGCCCATATCCCCTCTTGACCAATTCATCACTTTATTTACTTGACCACTAATCACCAATACCCTCCACCATACAAACAATACAACTCAAACATTCCACTGCTGTCGAACATAACATCAAAAACAGTTTCCTGAAACCATTCAATTACTCTGTGCACATGCAAACACCCCACTTCCCTTACATCATCACACTTACCATTCCATAATCATAATTGAACCATAATGTGCATGTTTGTTGTGTTGTCACAGAAAAAGGTTATGTATACAAGCTGTGTACGTACTCGTCATCAATTGAAGAATGAGAAATCGCGGAAGTATAAGCCAAAGATCAAATATAGTAAGCCAACCGGTGAAGCTTGTAATGTAGATAAGGAACAAGAATTAGGGCACGAGACAATACAAATGCCTTGTGAAGTAAATGAAATGCACGAAGAAATTGAAATGTCCCGTGAAGAAAATGAATTGCATGTCGAAGATGAAACAGCTTGTGAAAAAAATGTTGATGCCGAGACAGAAATCGAAAGACCACGTGAAGTTGAAACCGCAAATATAAATGTAAAAAAACGTGGTAGAGGTCCAACAAAAGTGAAAAGACTCCCGTTAAATATTGAGAATCGAATTGAAGTTGAATTCAATGAGGCCGCCATACCAATAGGAGATGGCTCGGTACACTTATCTTCTTATGTTGGACCGCTTGTACGGGAGCATGTTCCGGTTATGCTTGACGATTGGAGGCTTCTAAGTAATGAATTAAAAAGTGCCTTGTGGGGATCAATTGAGGTATGGAAAAATTACTATTTTTGTGGTATAACAATCAATTTGTGTACAAAAATAATCTACATAACAAATTGTCTTTTTAAAACCATTTTAATATGAAATGACAATTTTTATTTATTTATAGGCTAGATTTAAAGTGAAGGAATGGCCAAAAAAAATCCATATTTCAACAAATGGGAACTATTTGGAGAGCATCAAAAAGCAAATTGGTTCGAAAAATATTAAATGCAACAACCGAAGAGGAAAGACTTGGTTTGAAACCGTACAACGTAAAAGACGTGAAAGAATGGAAAAAGTTTGTAAAAGCAAAAATAAGTTTGGAGTTTAAGGTAACTTTCATTATTTGATAGTTTTCCTTCAAAAGCATGTTCAAGTACATCTTCCATCCGCTTTGCAAACAGTATTTGTGACATTTAACATGTATTCTATTTTTGACTTGGCTTACCAAATTTTGAAATAATTAAATAAATTGAAAGAGATTGGTACATTCTATAGATTTCAGTTTCCTTTTCAGCACAAAAATCTTTTTACATGCACCAACTCTAAAATTTTAATTATATCTATGCAGTTAAGTTGTACTTACACTTGTATATTAGCAACACATTATCACCATATAGATTAACCATTATAATATACATCCAAAATGTATCAATTTATGGTATTTTTGTTGATGTTGGCCATGGTTCCTGCGTAAGGAAGGAGTGCTTAAGGAAGTTCCTAAATTAGAAATCTCTAAGAAGCAGTGGTGAAAGAACAAGAATGATAAGGACAAGAAGAAAGGAGGAAGACCTCGGAAGGTACAGATCAAGAAGGGCGAGAAGTGTCATAATTGTGGATTACTTAGGCATTACTCAAAGGGCTATAAGAAGGACATAATTAGGGAAGGTGTTACAGTTCTGGGCAGCCTGGACACCTTAGTAAAGCTTGTCCTCAGAGGATAGGGCAGAGAGCAGGCGCACCTACGGTGCAATTACAGGCTTTGGATGCGGCACCTTCTAGTAGTTGACTGGATCGAGGTACGAAAGTCTCTGTTGAAGGTTTGATCTCTATTTTAGGTTTTCCTCTTTGGACTCTTTTTAACTCTAGAGCATCACATTCTTTCATTTCTAGTTCCTAGGTTGATTGTTTGCACTTAGATATTTCTCTAGTTGTAGACCCCATAGTTGTTTCAAACCCCATAGGAGGATCATCACATTTATCCATGGTTTGTAAGGGTTTGAAATTTTTTATACTAAGCGTAGAGTTTGATTGTGACACCTATGTACTGGGATTGGGGATGGACTGGTTGTCCACTTATGGAGTGATATTAGACTGCGAGAGGAGAGTCGTTAAGCTAGAGACATGTAGCGAGCAGACACTCGAGGTTTCTTGCAACCCATAGGGGTCAGTTATATTGAGCTTCCTTTATTCCATTGATTCATCACTAAAAGAGTTAGATTCAGTTCCGATCGTTAGAAATTTCCTAGATGTTTATGAAGAGGTTAGGGGACTACTCCCTAAGAGAGAGATCGACTTTAGGATCTATCTGAATGACAATGCTAAGCCAGTAGCATTGCTCGTGAGTATTTGAAGAGGTTAGGGAACTAGCCACTAAGAGAGAGATCGACTTTAGGATCTATCTGAATGACAATGCTAAGCCAGTAGCATTGCTCATGAGACATATGGCTCCTAGGGATAGAAATGAATTAAGTAACCAAATTAGTGAGCTATTGAAGAAAGGCTTCATTAGACGCAACATATCTGAGTGGGGAGTGCCAGCCGTCTTCTCTACAAAGTCGGATGGTTCCCTTCGACTTCGCATAGACTATAGGGAGTTAAAAAAGCTCACGAAGAAGAACCGTTACCCACTTCCTAGGATAGACGACCTTTTCGATCAGTTGGTTGGCTCTTCAGTATTTTCTCAGCTTGACATAGCCATTGGATTTCATCAGCTTAGGGTCACTGACGATAGCATCGGTAAGATAACATTTAGGACACTCGATGGAGTATTTGAGTGGTTAGTTATGCCGTTTGGGTTGACCAATATCCCAGCCTATTTTGTAGATTTAATGAGCCGTTTTTTTCGAGATGTCCTAAATAAGTTCGTTGTAGTATCCATGGATGACATTTTGGTGCTTTCCAAGAGTATGGAAGAGCATGCTATTTATCTTCAGGAGGTTCTTCGCACACTTCGTGTCATCAGTTGAAGGCAAAATTCACAAATTGTCACTTTTGGCGTAAGGAGGTGCGTTTTTTGGGGCATGTAGTCTCAAAAGAAGGTTTACTGTTGATCCTGCTAAGGTAGTAGCAGTATAAGATTACAAGGCCCCTAAGGACGCTACCAAAGGTAGAAGCTTCCTAGGTTTGGCTTGCTATTATAGGAAGTTTATCAGATATTTCACCAAGATTTTAGCACCGCTTACTCGCCTCACTAAGAAGAATGCGACATTTGTGTGGGACGTAAATTGTGAGGATTCCTCCATGATGCTAAATATGGCCCTTATTAGTGCACCAGTGTTAGTTTTACCCGATGAAGCTAACCCTTTACAGTTTACACTGATGCATGTGGGATGGATCTTAGAGCAGTATTGATGCAAGAAGGGAGGATAGTGTGCTATGGAAGTAGGAAGTTGAGAACTCATGAGAAGAACTACCCCAACCATGATTTGAAGCTAGCTACTATTGTTTTCACACTCAAGTCTTGGAGACATTACTTGCTAGGAGAGGTTTGAGCTTTTCACCGACCACATTGAAGTACCTATTCTCACAAAAGGATTCAAATTTGAGGCAGCAGCTTTGGATGGAGTTTTTGGCATCATATGACTATGAGATAGCTTACACCCCTGGTGTGATATCCCAGAATTTTTAGCAATATCAATTTAATAATCTGTATTTAAAATTTAAATTGATTTGATAATCTTTGTAATAAAATTTGAATTTAATTTGAAAATCTAATTGAATAAATATTTAATTGATAGATTTTATCTTTTAAAAGCTAATAAATTGTTTTCTATTTATAATATATATAGGATATGTATATATTGTAAATAGATAAGCTTTGTTTTAAATTTAATAAATAAACAAATCTTATTTTCTAATTCTACTATTTTTGGTAAATTGGAAATTTGTTTTTATTTAATATAAACTTTTCAAAAGCTATTTAATAAATAACTATATGGTTTTAAATTGTTAAGATAAATAACTATATGGTTTCAAAAATAAATAACCAAGTAATAATAATATGATGTCTTAATTATGGTTATAGATTGATTTTAAATAAGAATAATTATTTAAAGTGTGTTAATTTATTTATTGAAAATAGACTTGTTATTTTCAAATTTAATAAGTATTATTTAAAATTATATATATGTATTAAGTTGGTTTTAAATGGAACAATCAATTCTAAACTTAATAATGTGTTTATTTAAAAATATAAATGTTTTAGTTGATTTTTTTTAAAATTGGATTTCAAAAGTAAAATTTGAATTTGAATCTGGATTTAGATTTTGAATCTTTTAAAGATAATTATTTTATTTTACTTTGATATGAAATGTATGAATAAAGTTTTTATTAAAAGAAAGATTTGTTTTATATTGTTTTCTTTAAAGAACTTTATTTATATAAATTTAGAAAGTGTTTATTCAATAGTAAATAAATACAAAAGTTATATTAACATTTAAAAATGAATTTAATATATTTTCATGTGATTTTATTTAAAATCTAATGGATTTTCATTTTATTTCTTTTAAAAGGTTATATGTATATATATTAGAAGGGCATTTAAAATATATGCATCGATTAGAAAATTCAATTTAAAAAGCTTTTAAATAATTTAAAAAAACAAATGAAAATAAATAATTACATGTGTTGAATTCTTATGCATGCTAAATACATGTGTTAAGTGAACAAACAAGGAAATCAATAAGTGTTAATATTTAAGACAAGTGTCAAATTGTATTTTTATTTTTCTTTGATTTTTAAATAAATCATAAATTTAGTTATATAAACATATACATCTTCCATCCTATTCTTTTTCTCATTTTCAATTCTAAACCAAGAAATTTTCAACTGAAACCATTCCACTCTAAAAACAATCCTCATTCCAAAATTAAAATCAATAACCACTCTTCAAAATCTTTCCCTGTTCACATGCAAAGCATTTTCAAAACAAATCCAGCAAATCTGAAATCATCTTCAAACAAAAACCATGTAATATCATTTTCAAATCTAAAACCAAATCAGTAACCATCTTCAACCTGTAAATCAAACTCCTCGTCTTCAAAAATGCATAGCAAAAATCCCTGTAGCATTTTCAAGCATGCATGTAGTTTTCAAATCTGGTGCAAGCAAGCCTGTTCCTCATTCAACCTGGAATTGTTGCCTGCATTTTCTTTTAAGTTGGAAGCCTTTTAAAGCAACATTCAAGTTAAAAGTATCAGCAACTCAAGTTTTTAAAGCAAGTTTACAAAAGATCTTCAAAAGGGTTTTTCAAAACTGGTGCTTTGTCTTCTGTACAGGTGAGTAACTTCACATTTTAAAATTTAAGTATAAAATATGGTTGTTTGATTTATCCATGGAAATAAGTAGGCTTATATATATATATATTGTTAAATACATTGATGTGTATATCTATATGTAGGAATGAGATGCATGTCTGTTTCACCTAAGTTACTGTCTGTTTACAGTACAAGCTCAAGTTGATCAAAATTCTTTTTCTTTTGATCAGTTTGCTGTTATGATTTAGCATTTGAATGAAACTAGTTTATTACATGATAAAGTAAAGTTTAATTTTTTTTATATAATTTAAATAATTTTTGTATTGCCTGGAAATAAAAATAATAGAGCAAAATAAGTACAAGTGTAAATTTCAAACTTCTAAATTCATAAATTCAGGAACATCAGTGGAATCCTTGAACCAAAACATGAATTTTAAAACTAAATTCAAGATTTTTAGTAATAGGAGTTAAGTGCAGCTTTTGTTTGAACTGGAAATGGAAACTGGGAAAGTTCTGATAATCTATGTGATCGAATGGTTTGAATTTCCTCCTGTAGGTGGAGGAGTGATCAGTGAGGATGGGAAAATTAGTGAGAAGATGATTAGGGAACCGTGGAGGAGGTGGTGGTGATTTGAAATTTGGAACCCTAGTTTAACTGGGCTAGAAAGAACAGATCATCTCGACATTTGTAGTTGATCGAGTTCAAATATATTTTGGGTAATGGAAGTTGGTGGGTTGATGAGGACTTCGCCGTAGTTTCAGAGGCAACGGTGGTCGGAGCTTCAAAAGGGAGGCGTTGACAGGTTTTGGATGTGGAGTTACTGTTTCTGATTCCAGGTTTGGGATTTTAATCTCGATTTTAATTTCGAGCATGAGTCGATTAGGTTGTTGTTTGGATGATCTGAGATGATGATCGCCGATGGTAGGGAGGTCGCGAAGTTGATCAAGGGTGGCCGGAGGCACCGTGCATATGCGCGGTGTACTGTGAATTTTTCTGGTAAAGTTTTGTTTTTGGGTTTAGTTATCTCGAGTTTTCTCAAGTGATTCGAGTGTATGACTCGAAGTAGATTAGGTTTTGACTCGAAGTAAAATTTAAGTTGCTTGTTTGTAAATTTTAAAAATAAAGGTTAAATTAGTAAATCAAAACTTTAAATTAAGTTTTAAAACCTGAGTTTGAACCTGAATTCAAGTAGTTTGAATCCAGTTTTGAAATGATTTAAATTTTGAAATTTAAATTTGGTTTTAACAACTTTTAAGTGTAAAAGTATATTTGGTTTTGAATTTAAACTGAAAGTTTAAATTGTAAAATAAAAATTTAAAAATAAGTTTAAATCTGAGATTTGAAATCTGGAATTTGTGTTAAATTTCAGTTTTATTTAAAATAAAATAAAGTTTAAATTTAAATTGTTTTAACAACTTTTAAAAAATAGTTAAATTATTTGAAATTTAAAATAAAGTTTAAAATGTAAGTAAGTTTTGAATCTGAGTAATCTGGAATCAAATTTAATATGTATTCTAGTTTGAAATAAATGGATTTTTAAAAAAAAATTAAAATGATTTAAACAATCTTCTTTGTTAAAGTGTATTTTTAAAATTGATTTGAATTTAAAAATGAATTGGGTTTTAAATTTCTTTTAAACTTCTTTATAAAATGGATATTTCTTTAACTTGTGAGATAAAGGGTTTTGAATTGTTTTTAAACTTTGTTTAGATAAATTTGAAATCTTAAATTTAAAATGAAATTTAAAGTTAATTTGAAAACAATTTTTTTTTAAATGCTTTGATTAAGTAAGAATTTTTTTTATCTTAAAGATAAATAGAATTTAATGATTTGGATTCATTAAATAGTTATGATAATAAATGAATAATTAAGTTATTTAATTAAACAATGATTTAGATTAATTAAATAAGTAATTAAGGATTTCAATTTATTAATTAAGGTTTAAGATTAATTAATTAAGGATAATTAATTTGTAATTAAGGAATTATTAATTAGAATACTAATTAATAATTAGAGATTAATTAATCAAGTAATTAAGAATTAGTTAAGTTACAGTTAACACTTAATTAATTAAATAATTTGGATTAGTTAATGGATTATTAAAGATTTATTAATTTGAAATTAATAATGATAAAAGTAAGTTTAATTACCTAAGAAAAGTAATTAAAGAAATTAAAGAATAGTTAATGAAGGTCATTAACTAAGATTATTTTACAATTAATTAATGTGATTAATTTTAATAATTAATTAGATTAATATATTAATAATAATCATTTGTGAAATTGTAAAGTTTAATTACTTTATAGAAGTATAATTACTTAATGTAATTAATTAAGTTTAATGTGATTAGTTTAGATTAATTAATTAAGTTTAATTAATTTAAACATTTGATGATTTGATAAATAATTACTTTATGTAATTAATGGAGTGTAATTACTTAGGGAAGTAATTAATTGATAATTACTGGAGGTAATTAGTGGAAGATGATTCAATATTGGAAGTAATTTGGATTAAATTACTTAGTAATTAATCAAGGGATTAATTGAGATAATTAATCAAGGGTAATTAATTTATGAAATGAAGTAATTAAGGGTAGTTAATTACTGGATGTTATTAATCAAGGGCGATTAATATATGTGGTTTAATTGAAGATTAATTACTTAATGTAATTAATTTAAATAGAAAGATTAATTAAAAATGTAATTAGAAATCATTAATTAATAAAATCAATGATGTATTTATTGTAATTAGAAATGTAATTAGAAATCACTTGAGAAATCATTAAAAATGTAATTATTGTAAAGGGTTAAGTATAATTAACTTGTGGAATTAATTTAAAGGCTAATTACTTATTTAATTAGAAAATTGTTAATTAGGAATGATTAATTGAAATGAATAATGAGATGGTGATTAATTAGTTGATTTGTAATTAATTAATGGTTAAGTGAGCAAGATTTAAAATGATGAAGTAATTAATTTAATTCACTTTAAATTAATTATAGATGAAATAATTCATTTAATTCATTTTAAATTAATTATAGATGAAATAATTCATTTAATTCATTTTAAATTAATTATAGATGTTGTAATTAAGTAAATCATTGCTTATGTATGGATGAATAATATTATTTGCCTTGAATGGTTTGAAATCTCAGCTATAAGATAAGTAATGCTGTGTGATATGGATGTTTTGGTTACTTTGGGATGATAATATGGTTATCTATTTATAATAATGTTATGGATTATCTGTTTATGATGATGATTATCTATTGTTATGTTGGGAATTATCTATTTGTGTGTATATAGATAATAGAATTGAATTGTTTTAAACTTTAAAACAACTTGGCCTTAAAAGATACGTTTTGGATTCAGTGAGACTGGGATCGGGTTTCCATATCTGGATATCCAAAAACCACATCGATCCAGATTAATGATAGGTCATGAATCTCAAGTGAAGATGAAGATTCAGAGTGCAAGGGTTATCGTCGTTAACTCTGAGGGTGATTCCAAAATGAGTGTAACGAGATAATGCCATCGCTTTCGTTCGAACCCGAAACGAACTTGTATGGATTTAATGCTTTCAGAACATCGTCAGGTGGAAATGAGCATTCTAAGAGATGTGTTCTATAAAGGTAATCGTAGCCTCAAGCCTTATCAACCGGGAATGGCTAAAATAGGGGAGGTGCAGCAAGGCTAAGTGGGTCATGTCTAAGTAGGACGAGATTTACCCCTATCTAGATGTCCCTTTATTTCGGCTGTGTGGTGCGCTTGCTGATCACAACTGCGGGGTGATCTTGTTCGGAACTGTTCAGTAAGGAATGGTTCCGGCTTTGTGTTGCAGGGGATTGGGAGTAATCCTCGGTACGTTGATCTTGGCCACATACTGTGACGGACGGTACCCAGTAGCCCTGGCATTGTACAGAATCCAAAATCCAATAAGTGCCATCGGTTTTGATTGTATTACCCACTTTTGTGGCTAGTAGCTAGAATTTAATGAATGTAACAATTTTGGCTATTTCTTATTTACTTGAAAACCCTAGACCTATTATAATATCACTGGATTTCCTATCAAATGTTTTGGTTAGCGTAAGGTAAAAACTTTTCCATGTTTATGTGTGGGAAGTCTTACGTGATACCTTTTCTTTTCAAAGGTTTTCAAAGTTAAGCAACTTTAACCTGTTACTCACACCAGACCTATGTCTGACCCGGAGTTTATTTCTGTTTTCTTAAACTCTTGGGTACTCAAATTTTTTCGAGTAGCCAAGGGATTCAGGTTAGCTTTGACGAATTGTGGAGGAGCAATGGAGCAGGAGGCTTCAGTGTTAGATATATAGTTTCCGCTAAGTGTTCTCTGTGTTGTGATTGTATTAAGTTGTAATAACTAGACAAGTGTTTATAACTGTCTAATATGTGATGAATTGTCTGTGTAACTCTGACAGTTGTTGATACTATGTAATACTTATGTTATTAATATAATTTATTTGTTCCGCTGTTGAGATTCTGATGTTGTTTTCTTCTTTCTCTTCTTTCTTTTCTCTTTTCTATCCCTTTCTTTCTTCAAGATGATGCGGCTTTCTGGTTTTTGAAAGTCGGGTCGTCACACCTAGAAAAGGGAATGTGGTTGCAGATGCGTTAAGTAGGAAGGGAGAAACTCTTAGCCCAAAGTTCATGGAATGGAAAAGCTTAAAGTTTATTTCCACTTTCTATTTTAAGCCCTCTACGGACATTACCCCTGGATTACTAGGAGCACTAGAGGTTAAGCCTACCCTCATAGATAAGATTGGCTTAAGGCAGTGAGAAGATTGAGATCTTATGGATATTCTAGAGAGGGTTAGCAGCGGAGAGGTCTCTATACATCTTCAACACTATTATGTTGATAGTAAAGGATGGCTAAGGAGAGATGGAAGACTTTGTGTTCCCCATACTAGTGATTAGACGAGAGCAATTCTAGTAGGAGCACGTCATTATCGGATGACTATTCATTCGGTGGTGATAAGATGTATAGGAACATAAAGAGAATGTTTTATTAGTGTGGCATGAATAAAGATGTAGCAGAGTTTGTAGCTAAGTGTCTTGTGTGCCAAAGAGTTAAGGCATAGCAGCAGAGGCTCGACGGATTACTTCAACCCCTGGATGTACTCGAATGGAAGTGGGATAGTGTTTCGATGGACTATATAGATGTTTTACCTGATCAAGGAAGGGGAATACCAGTATTTAAGTGATTGTAGATCGTTTGAATAAGAGCTGCCACTTCATTCCAGTCAAGAATAAGAGGACAGCACCTTATTTGGCATCTTTATACGTTCATGAGATAATCCAACTTCATTGAGTTCCCTTTAGCATAGTGAATGACAGAGATCCCAGGCGGCACTATCAAATAGATTGTTAATGCCATTGATGACTTCGATGATGAAAGATGAGCATTGATTATGATGATAATTGATGAGTGTAGCATTGATGACTTTATAGGTATTGATTGTATGCTCTATCAGCACTGCTCTACATAGGCTTGTGGCATCCTAGATGTGCTATATAATGATGAAGTACGATGTGATCATTTATAAAAAGCGCCATAGCTTGGTGTTCCTTTGACATCGTGGTAGAGAAATCCATGGCATTATTATTGAACACCATCTCTAAAGTGTTTGGGAGGTGTGATATTGATAGGGCTTAACATCATTGAAATGTGCTATTTATCACTTCGATGCTTATTGTTGGCTTACGAAGTGAGTTACCTTTGATTCCCTTGCTTACTGTACATGTTCTATTACTATTGAAGTGTGGTATCCTATCTCTTCATCATTGATCTACAAGTGTCTTACTGGCTTCATGTCTGCGTTGTTGATCATGGAGTGAAGTCATGGCATATCGAATTCCTTCGACAAGAACATTAGTAGTAACAACACTGTTTAGTGAGGTGATGTTGAGGTTATCTAGCGGGCCGAACTCCTTCATTGACAATATTGTTAATAATAGAATCCACTATAATATGGAAAGCGGTGTGGTTCAATCATATTTCTTCACGAGACATGATGATGTTGAACTTCCTTCTTTGTTGGTTGAATGTGATGCTAGAGAAATACGAAGTGATGATGTGCGGAGTGATGAGGGTCCATATCCAAAGAGATATTTTAGTAACTTTGAGGTACAATGAGATTCATAAAAGGATAAGTTGTCGAAGAGGTGTAATGCCGAAGTGATGAAGTGCGACACTGTTGATCTTCGACCAAGGACCTTATGGCACTGATTCTTTTATGACATAAATCATAGCTCTATATTTGATACTGAAATTATATGGATAACAATCCTCGCTGCTAGGTACCTCTTATAATAAATAAAATTGGATTTTAAAAAGGGATCTATATGCGATAAACTCTACCAAAATGATACACCACCAACTAAGGTGACGTGTGAACAATAGTACTAAAATTGTTCAAAATTAATCACTAATTGAATTTACACATTTAGGTTGCACAACCTTAATGAAGAATTCTCCAAAAAACACATGATCTAATAGATTTATTAAATATTGCAAATTAATTAATATTTAATAAACATTAATCATTGTCAACTTTAGTTGATTTTAGGAGTTAGTAATTATTTGAGTTCACTTATAAAAGTTATGTTTGTGAGCATCAATATACTATATTGGTAGTATTTGAAATAGTTTTAAGTAAAAGATAATTACGTTTAGGGGTTTATGGACATTTTTTGTCATTTGATGCCATGTAATTTCAGACATACTATTTGAAGACGGACGAAAAGAGAGATAACTAATGGAATTTATTAGGTAAATTTTTATTAAGGAATGTGAAATGTTTCCTTCTTTTAGTTAAAAAGGTTCATTAATTCATTTCCTATAGATATTCATTCTTTCCTTCACTCGGTGTTTCTCCTCCTATCCATGCCATGGCTAAAATGACCATATTCCATTCCATCTCATGCAAGGTTCAATGTAGATCGTGAAGATTTAAGGAGATACCATCATTTATGATGCGTTCTCTAAGTTACATCTTAAAGTAAAATTCTAGTTTCATTTATTCTTATATTCATCCTATTTATATGATTTAGATCTTTTACATATCACATATGAATATAAACTTATCTATTTAGCTTGAACTAAATCCCCTTTCGCTACATCTTCTTTAATAATATATGTTCATGATATTAATTTGGTTTACATCCATTTTGTGCTATGCCATTTTGATAGCATGTTCATCTTCTTAACATTAGAGCAATATCATACTACATCATATTAATCAGTTGTTCATGATGTTCATATAGTTTGGATTTGAAATTTTATCGTGAATTTATATGTTCCTAAGTTGTTCATTGTAACACCCCATAAATATTAATAAGAAATCAATTAATTAAATAATATAAAGCTAAGAATGTAAATTTTGAAAATGTCATAATTTGGCTACGAAAGTCATTACATTGCATTCATGGTGATTTTCTGTTAAATTTTCATATATAAAAATTTAAAAATGGAGCTCAAATGAAAATGATTGACGTTTAAGAATTTTGGGATTAAATTAATTTAAGTGAAATACAAATTCAAATAAATTATTAATGCTAAAATTTGGAATTAAAAAATTAACAGTAATCAGACTTAAGGGTTAAGGAACTATATAATTAACGTGAACGTTAAAAGTTGATTGAGTATATAAACAAAATTAACTAACAATGAATATTGTTCCAAAATAAGGCAACTAGTCAACCACTACCCGTTACCGGTCGACGGGAAGCCGTTGACCGCTGGGTCAGAATGGTAGATCGTTACCATGTAGATGATAGAGATTTTATGCAACACAAACATTTTATATTTTTATAATTTTAAATCAATTTGATCTGAAGATTTTGGTGTTTTCTAACCACTACAAATAGGATTCTAGCCCCCTCATTTTTAATTACACGTTATTTTGAAAACTAAGTGAAACTATACGTTCTCACTCTTCAAAGATTCAGAAATTTGTCTAACTTTTAGGTAATAAATTTCTAGGTGTTTAATATTCAATTTCTGATTCTATTCTTTTACAATCACTAAATTCAAAATCTAATTCATATAAAATTCCATTGCTATATATTTCTAAGGAGAGATCTAAATGAGTTTGAAGCAGACGGAAACAAATCCAAAAGGAAGAGCTAAGGACTTCTATGAACGAAAATTTTGGTTTTTCTTATTTTAATAATTGTATAGTATAACCTGGATTTGATTTATGTCTTAGAGAATTTTTTTATGAAAACAACACATTAAAACCCCAAAATTTTCCTAAAGCGAAATGTCAATTCTTAAGACAGAATCTCAATTATTTCATACCAAAATAATGGAATTCTTTAATTATTGCAATTTTAATGTTTTACGTTCTATTTCGCTTCTGGTCTTTTTCTTTAGATCTAATTAAGTTTTTTGAAATGAAATACATTAGGAAATGGTTTGTAACGTACTGATTCTTTTGTTTATAGTTTGGACTACCTATTTTGTAATTTAAAATGAAAACCTCCTTTTCATTCTTATATGTTAAAGTTGAATAGAGCGTAAAAAGACTTGAATTGCAAATTCTTTTAGTGTATTTAAATGCTTAGCTTATGGTGTAATCTTCTAACGCTTAGAAACATTTTAAGCACGTATACACACACACACACACTCTTAAATCCCCCTCAGGAAAGTAGTAATTGTTGATAGTAATATTATTAAAGATAAAATTAGGAGCTTTCCCTACAATGCCTCAATATAGAATGTGGTGACCTATATAGTAGTGTGTTAGGTGAGTGTAGATTATGACTAAGTTATAGGGATGCGAGGTTAGTCAAAGGTACATGGAAGTCGACTCATATAATCTAGCTAACAACAGTGTGACTTTAGGGCAGATGAGAGACATCATATATAATAAGTGCCTATAGAGAATGAGAGTTTACTCCCAAGTTATGTAGGGTAGACTTGCCGAGCTAATCTAGCTACCAGTACCCACGAATAATTGGACTAATTCGAGACGTCAATGTTTGGGTTATGAGTCATAATATGTAGGAGTTCCTTCGGTGTTGAACATAGTAAGTTGTTGATTATGGTCCCACCCCCTTTGTATATAGGAAGTATTAAATGGTCCGGGTTAGTGGTTAAGCACATTACTAGGTATCTCGAGAAGCGTCCACTTTGGATTGGAGACATTAAGTAGCTAATATAGGGTCCGCCTCTTTATAAAGAAGTATTAAGCGATTTGATGAGATTTTGTGTGATGTAAGCTAAAGAGTACTAGAGAAGGGTCCACCTTGGGATAGGTAGTAAATGACGGGACCTGCCTAAAATGAGTTATTAAATGGCCAGAGTCCGCCTAGCTCGCATTAAAAAGACATTAACTAACTTGGGTACTATCTCTTACATTGTTAAGACATTATTGATTGTAGATGCATAGGACTGGGAATGGCCTCTGGCTTATAGTTGAAGATGTGTTATTGAGATTGGTTTGAAAGAGTATAGGTTATAGAATTGGATAAGAAAATCCTTGGGCTTGTAGTTTGGAAGAACTTATAACGTTGTTAAGATGTGTACGACATATTCACATTTAAATTATACTGCCTAAGTACTATTATAGAAACACTCGAGGTTTTTACTCACTAGACATTTATAATGGCCCCTTTTTCCGTACCTTTTGAATCGACAATAAACCACACATGCCCAACTAAAATTGCACTAATAGGCGGAACATTAAAGGTAGAAAGAAAACTAAGATAGAACAGAAAATCACACGAATGGAATAACATATATTGTTATCCACCTTTTGACAAAGCCGAGATACCTAAAAATTAGCTGAAAATCAATGATTACTATTCTTGAATATCAACTGTGCATTACAGGATAACCATGGATATCGATGAATTTTATCCGAGTCCGGATCGGGCCACAATTGACAAGACATGACAAGCAAAGCTATAGAAGCTAGCAGTTCAAATTACAGGTCAATCGGAGTTCATATGAGTGAGATATGAACGATACAATTTAGATGATATGTGTTGTTCGTATCCATCAGAACCACGCTTCGAACCGATGGTTCGTAACCATCGTTGCGCCATAGCCCGCATCGATCTACTTCGTTTCCATGAAGCTTTCGTTCGTATCAGTTGGTTTCGTATCCATCGACAGGTAGTGTGCTTCGCATCGGTCATTCACCATCAAATAACCCTAAGTTCGAATCCATCGGAGGAGGATGTGTTCGAATCCATCGAGTTCCTCCTACTTCGAATCCATGAAGTCACTCCACTTCATACCCATCCAGATACCCCGCCTCGGATCCACAGATGACAGCATGTTCGAATCCATCCTACAGTGGCGGCTTCATATCGATCGACTATAGCTCACCATGATCGATACGAACGAGCTTCTATTCGAATCCCTTTGATAATGTATCCCTCGAATCCACTAAGTCAAAGTAGCGAAAATAATGGAGTCGACCCAGTCGATTCGAAGTGAAAAGTGGATCGACGTAGGAAATGCGCACCACGTCATCACGAAGGCGCGTTAGGCCATCGAGTTGAAGCAATCGATTCGAACAAGATCGATTCAAACGGAGCGTTGCAACCGGAAATGCAATTTCGAATTGACCATAACTCGAGATCAACAAGTCCAAATGCCACGAAATTTTCACAGGAGCTTACGTACATGTTCAAGAGTGTCCACACCAAATTTCACCTCGATTGGATGAATTCTTGATCGATTCGAAGGGAGTTCGAATCGATCCTGAAGTGGGCCCAAATTTCCTGAGGCCGGGCATGTGGGCCCCCCTCACGTGCCAGAAGTAGTCTCCCGAAATTTAGGCGAAATATCAGCGTCCTACAGCTATAAATAAAGCCCCAGGTCATTCAGAAAAGGGGACCTTGATTCTGAAGCGCCCAGACTCTACCAGACTCTACTTTGCACTTCACTACTATCGTTGTACTCGAATTTCAGAGCTATAATTCATTGTAATCCGCTGTAATCAACTGTAATCAGCGAAGAACATCAATAAAAGAAAAACCATTGAAGTGGACATTGGCCGGAGATAGCCGAACCACTATAAATTGCGTGTTCTATTTATTATTTCTGAATTGTTGCATGTTGCTTGCTTAGATCTGAAATTTGTGTGTGAATATTTGCTGATTTTTATTCATACACTGGTGCTTTCACGACACTTGGGGTTTGTGACCAATTTTGGCGTAAACGCTTTGGTGCTTTCACTGAGAACGACTAGCACCCGCTACATCAGATTGAAGTTCAGATTTGAAAGTTTAAAGGATTCGGATTGATTCAACAATGACTCGACAGAACAGTAGAAGACAGAGAGTGGAGAGAAGCAAACAGGGAGGAAGCCAGGAGGCATCCTCTGGAGCTGGAGAAGGACAAGCCTCAATCTATATCACAAGAGATGAGATGGAGGCTATGGCTAATTCAATGCGTGAAGAGATGATGAAGATTCACCAAGAGATGACGCAAAATTTCTTTGAGCAAATGAGAGCGGCGAATGTGCAGAACCTTGGACCGACTACAACAACTGCAAGTGCGGGACAAGGGATCAGGATTACAGAAACTAATGAAGATCAAGTTCAAGACCAAAATGCAGGAACTGAAGGTAATCCGCAAGGACTCGAGGGCAGACCCTCAAGGTTCGACACTGGGAGGCCAAGGGATGGAGCTCAACAGGCTAGAGCCAATGCTAATGCTAACGAGCCTCACGAAGAGTATGTACCAGAATTCCCTTGAAGGCTCGGGGGGCAGGATAGAAACTTGACAAGGGGTCAACCCCTGGATGGAGACGAGAGAATGATTGGTCTAATGCGACGAATCATGAGAGGAGGATTGTCTAGTGGAGGGCTGGAAGAAGTCAGTCGGAGTCCGTTCACTCCAAACATTCGAAATGCAAGGAACCCTCCAAAATTCAAACTATCAATGCTGGATCCTTATGACGGGAGGTCAGACCCGACCATGCACATTACCGGAATATTAGGCACATGGAAGTGATGGGGGAATCCGAGGAAGTGATGGCATGATGCTTCCCTCTATACTTGTCAAATTTGGCTGCGCTTTGGTTCAGGCAACTAGAGACTAGATCAATCAGAACGTGGGGCGAGCTTGTAGACTGCTTCATGAGACAGTTTAGGGTCCATGTGACGCGACCTAAGAGTGTGATGACTTTAGCCTCGATAAAGCAAAGGACCGGAGAGTCCATAAAAGATTTTCTGTTGAGATTTAATGCAACGGCGACTTTTGTAGATCGCCCGGATCCATCAATAATTTTGATGGCGGCGGTGGCAGGAGTTGGGGAAGGCACCAAATTCAAAGATTCTTTGACTAAAGATCCACCCTAAGTTCTCGGAGAGTTCTATCATAAAGATGAAAAGTTCATCCAATTAGAAGAATCACGAGTCGAGAGGCAGGAAACAAATGCCACGCAAGGCGAAGGAACTTCCAGAGAACAGTCTGGAGTAGACAATGAAAGAGGAAACATGATGACAGATATGATGGTCCTGATAAACGGAAGAAATTCCGAGAACCAAGATTCAGGCAATACACAGATCTGACTGCAGGCCTGGAACGAATTTACACTGAAACTCGAGGGCAACTCCCCTATCGAAAGCCACCCAGGAGGGATCCCACGGAGCGGGAGCGTAGAACCGGTAAATATTGCCTATTCCATGAGCTGGATGGGCACACTACAGATGAATGCCGCCATTTGAAAGATGTGGTGGAAGAACATGCCAGGAGTGGTAGATTGCCACAGTATGTCAGAGAACGTGCAGCGGCGGTAAGGCCTGAACAATTACTGCCCCCACCTAACAGAAGCGATCGTGGATCGGGGTCACGACTCGTCATCAACTGACTAAGATGACAAGGGCCAAGTTCAGGATTTGAACTTTGGTCAAATAATTCCATTAGATTTGTTTCAGAATAAACGGCTATTCCACTTACTCATGTACGAGAACCGGAGAGATCCCAAGGCATGCTCTGAGATGGTAATAAACCATCCTGCACGGAGAGGCGATGTCTAGTTTTTTCCTGGTGTTTGAGATTGAACATCAGGGACCTGAATTTAATAAATGAATTTTAATTTCTTGAAATAAACCTTCGACTGAAGAGTTAAAGGATGAACATTAAATACCAATATAAAAATGATCACTTTATGACCCTACCCGGAGAGACGGGGTCCGGAGTGCAAGAAGTAAGTCGCTTCGCCGGAGAGCGACAGGATCGACTCACTTAAGCGCTGTTTCCCCTTCACCGGAGAGTGACAGGATGGGATCCAGCAAGAGCCCGGAGAGGCTATGATCGGTCTAGAGCGACCAAGACATCGCTTAATGTTTAGATACACTGAATCGGAGTGCAAGAAGTGAGTTGCTTCGCCGGAGAGCGACAGGATCAACTCACTTAACGCTGTTTCCCCTTCACCGGAGAACGACAGGATGGGATCTAGTAAGAGCCCGAAGAGGCTATGATCGTTCTAGAACGACCAAGACATCGCTATACGTCCTAGCCGGGACCAAAGTGCAAGGGATAGAAGGCAACGCCAGAGTGCAATAGGATCTTTCTATTCAATCGCTAAGTCTGGAATGGACTTATTTAGGGTCCAGAGTAGCCACTAAAAGTCCGGAGAGACTATGGAACTTCATTCTCAACTTCTACGGAAAGAACGAATGCTGATTCGGCTTCGAACAGCCATAAAGTTGATTGATAATACTGCAGCTATGAATAAAACATGAATTTACTACACTCGATTTAGACTGTTCAAAACATACCTTTTACAAAAAGGCATGTTTTGGGGGGCAAAGTGTTATCCCACCTTTTGGCAAAGCCGAGATACCCAAAAATTAGCTGAAAATCAATGATTACTATTCTTGAATATCAACTGTGCATTACAGGATAATCATGGATATCGATGAATTTTGTCCGAGTCTGGATCGGGCCACAATTGACAAGACATGACAAGCAAAGCTGTAGAAGTCAGCAGTTTAAATTATAGGTCAATCGGAGTTCATATGAGTGAGATATGAACGATACAATTTAGATGATATGTGCTGTTCGTATCCATCAGAACCACGCTTCGAACCGATGGTTCGTATCCATCGTTGCGCCATAGCCCGCATCGTTCTACTTCGTTTCCATGAAGCTTTCGTTCGTATCGGTTGGTTTCGTATCCATCGGCAGGTAGTGTGCTTCGCATCGGTCATTCACCATCAAATAACCCTAAGTTCGAATCCATCGGAGGAGCATGTGTTCTAATCCATCGAGTTCCTCCTACTTCGAATCCATGAAGTCACTCGACTTCATACCCATCCAAATACCCCGCCCTGAATCCACAGATGACAGCATGTTCGAATCCATCCTACTGCGACGGCTTCGTATCGATCGACTATAGCTCACCATGATCGATACGAACGAGCTTCTGTTCGAATCCCTTTGATAATGTATCCCTCGAATCCACTAATTCCAAGTAGCGAAAATAATGGAGTCGACCCAGTCGATTCGGAGTGAAAAGTGGATGGACCCAGGAAATGCGCACCACGTCATCACGAAGGCGCGTGAGGCCACCGAGTCGAAGCAATCAATTCGAACAAGATCGATTCGAACGGAGCGTAGCAACCGAAAATGCAATTTCAAATCGACCATAACTCGAGATCTACAAGTCCAAATGCCACGAAATTTTCACAGGAGCTTACGTACATGTTGAAGAGTGTCCACACGAAATTTCACCTCGATTGGATGAATTCTTGATCGATTCGAAGGGAGTTCGAATCGATCCCGAAGTGGGCCCAAATTTCCTGAGGCCAGGCATGTGGGCCCCCTCACGTGCTAGAAGTAGTCTCCCGAAATTTAGGCGAAATATCAGCCTCCTACAGCTATAAATAGAGCCCCAGGTCATTCAGAAAAGGGGATCTTGATTCTGAAGCGCCCAGACTCTACCAGCTCTACTTTGCACTTCACTACTACCGTTGTACTCGAATTTCAGAGCTATAATTCATTGTAATCCGCTGTAATCAACTGTAATCAGCAAAGAACATCAATAAAAGAAAAACCATTGAAGTGGACATAAGCCGGAGATAGCCAAACCACTATAAATCGCGTGTTCTACTTATTATTTCTGAATTGTTGCATGTTGCTTGCTTAGATATGAAATTTGTGTGTGAATATTTGCTGATTTGTATTCATACACTGGTGCTTTCACGATACTTGGGGTTTGTGACCAATTTTGGCGCAAACATATATTATTTCAATAATAATCTCTACAACGGAAAATTTGAAAATACAATATTAGAGTCTAACCTAGATTCAGCTTGGACAATTATAACACCTCCCATTACAAATACTGACAAACAACAAAACAAATACAATAGATGTAACAGATAATATAATTCATCCATACGATGATGAAGATCTCCAACTCTCCTCAGGAAACTTCAACCATCTTCAACTCAAACTGAAACTTACTCGGATCTGACCCGAGTATTAAAAATACCCGGATCAGGCTTGATAAACCAGCATGAGATACTCGAAATTTTAAATGCATATATTATGACGATGCTATCAAAACCTTTGAAAAGAATGATATCTCATAGGACCATGCCCACACATAAACACGGACAGGTTTTTTACCTTATGATAACTAAAACACTTTTATTACCAAAATACACTTGATATTATCCTTAATGACATTCTTTTGAAAACACTTTTCAAATAAACTTATTCAAATAAGGTATCAATACCCGAATTAAGTCTAACGGAATATATCCGGACTGGGTCAATGGAATATACTGAATGGAATACATGATACCCGAAAGGGGTAGCTGGAATGTTTGCAAGTCATTACACTTATTTTGGGACTACAATCAAAATCGTAAATCTCGTAGGGATTGGATTTTCAACATGATAGGGAACTAGTGGCCTTTTCTTCGATCCACGCATAACAAACATAGTTCCCACGGTGCCATAATCACTTTTCTCAAACTAGTCACTTGGATCTATACTTGCTATACTACAACTGATAACTGGTAGTTTCCTGCTTTTCTCAAGCTAACCAACAATAAATGCCTCGAGGGACGTAATCCCCAAAGGGCCGAACGTATTTGACCCCACCATACATACTCACTTATTCCGAATTTGCGTATGTTAGACCACATAGTATCCCATATCATCTTCCATGATATGAGGCTGATGAGGCTACGCTCAATTTCTTCAAAGCCACGCTTTTTATACAAAACCACGCTTTGATCATAACAGGTTCCACTTTGAATGCCACACTACCATTCCTTTGATCACTATTTGACTCCACAAGCATGAAACCTCTGATCTCGTATGTCTCAAAGAAGGATGTTAAGCTAAGAGAAGTTGCCTTCTCCACCACCAAGAAGATGTATATTTGTAAGAGTCAAACATTGTGTCTCAGAAATGCAATGTCGGACATTCTTCCATACTAGTTCATTCTGGGACCGAACGAAATCGAAGGCACTTTCCTCGGCCATTGCTAGGCGAGAAGCCTTTGTAATCCGAAAAATCTCCACAAAGGGAAGACCACTACTATAAATAACTCTATAATGTGAGTGACCCAGAGTATGTTCAACAAGCAGTCCTCATGCTATGAAGATCCACGGTCTTTATAATCATCATCTAACATGTCTTCACTTTCTAACATATACATTGGTTCGACGTGGTTTTGGGATAGAAATCACCCAAATCCGACCCCGGTTCCTTTGAAGCCAATCATTGCTTTAAAAGATGTTAAGTTTATATGTGGATATCAATCATCAATCAATTACTTCATCTTTTATTTAAATCAAATATCTTTCTTAGATATATTCCCTCCAATTTATTCCATTTTCTTTTCAAATGTATATGGAATCATTAAGCCTCATTTATCAAATCATTTGATTTATTTAAAACCATTCTTAAATCTTGGAATAATTCCAAATCATTTTCTCTTTTACTTAGGAAAATCTTTCCAAATCATTCAGTAAATCTTAATCAAAGATTTCTTTCTTAACTTCAAATCATATTCTTTCAAATCGAAGATTTTCATAACATAGAATTACTACCTCTTTAAAGATGGTAAATTTCACCTCCAGGCACTAGTGTCAAGTAATCCTACATCATGAAGATCTTTGTCTTCGATATATGTTATTTCAAAAATTAGTTTGAAGGGGTTTTCGGATAGCACTCATCCAAATCCGATCCTGGTTTTTCAGATAGGAATCACCCAAATCCGATCCCGGTTCCCTCATGCCAGTCATCAATAAAAAGATGTTAAGTGGTTAATTAACATTCAAAGAATTTTTTTCTTTTATCTTGGAAAAACTTAAATATGATCTTTTAGAGCATCCGGACTTTCCTTTCGATCTGTTTCACTCCTCGCCTAAAGAGAGAAAACATAGACCAGGTAAGTTCAGGGCACTAGTTACTCCATCCCTAACCTTAGTTAAATACCTTGTTTATATCTTTCCAGATATCAAAGGCAGGACAAATGTACTAGTCGTTTCCACATACTCAGTTTGTTATTACATTCAATATTCTTCACTTTTAGCTTAAGTGTTACAAACAATTTCTCTCAACCATTTATTCAAACTCTTATTAAAACTTCCAAATCATCTTTAAATTACTTAATCATTCTTTTAAAATCATTCACAAAAGGTTTAGGAAAGAATTGTTAAGTTAAACTCATATTCAAAAGGTTATAGACTTCGCTGCATAAAAGTGATGCGGAAAGTGCTATATAAGCTTATTTGATATTTGAAAATTCATATTTTCCATTCCAAATCTCTTTTAAACCATTTAAATAGATTTATCAAATTTATTTCATATTTTTAATCAGTTAAAAATATCATTTATAAAGAAATCCCTTTTTGGATTCTGAACTGCAAAACCGCGATGCTTTTAGAAAATTGTTTTGGACATATTTCAAAATCTACTTGATGAAATTTTGATTTTCTTTCTTCGTTTGAAAACTATTATCATTGTGGACCAAATAATTTCTATTTCGAAGAAATCAGACTTATAAATTATTCTCTACATTAGTTTGAAGTCACGGGTCAAAATTTTCGAACTGCCGCTACGCGACGAGCTCGATTTTGACCAATTTTGTGAATTGCTTCAGAACTTGTCCGAAACACTTCAAATTTATTTTAAACCATATTTTTAGCCATTTTAGATTATTTAAAATCATTAAAAGGCTAAATAATTTCCATACACATATTTTTATGTATTTAATTTCCATTGAATTAACTATACTTATTAAGAATTTCTCTTATCATTTATCAAACCAAGTTATCATCCATATCACAAAGATATAATCAACCATAATATCAACCAAGTTATCAAACATTTAATCATTCATCATATTTAAACTTTCAAATCATTATACTTAAAATAATTTATGGATTAATTAGTAAATATGAGTGCTCATCTTTTACCAAATTCTTTAACTTCCTACCAACATTCATATGCAACAACACTTCACTTAAACTTCGACTAATCAACTTCTACTCCATTTATTTTGCTTTATGCTATCGACTTCTTCTTCCAAACTCCCAAAAATATGACAAAGCTTCCGCAGAAACTTGAATTGCTTCTAGCTCCTTGGAATGTAATCGACGGCACTTCCTTCTCTTTTTCTTGCTCCGAAGCTTCACGACTTGCTCCTTTCTTCCAATATGGTTAGGCCCCCTCCTATTCCACTCCTTCCTCCCTCATTTATTCACTTCTTATATGCCAAACCATGTTTTAATGGTATTCTAAGGTCTTTGGCAAAGTTTGCTTGTGTTTGGAGTTGATTTGATATGATTTTGAAAAAGTTAGTTGGGAAAAGAGAGAAGAAGAAGCCATTAAATAGAGCTTCAGGAAGGAAGAAGAAGGTAGAAATAGTGTGAAACAAAGTGAGAAACGGTTGGTATCTATAAAAAAACATAAAGTGGTAAGTTACCAAAATATCCCTTTACCAAATTACGAAAATAACCTTACCTACATCTTAAGTAACCTTATTTTTTTTCAACACTTAACATCACATTTTAAATTATCAATTTATGTCATTTTCACTTAAGTATTAAGTAAAGAAAGTAATAATTATGTTTCTTTGATTTGATGTTTTAGTTTTTGCTTTGAAATGACATTTTTGTCTTTTTGTGCCAACTTTTTTGAATTATATTCTAGAATTTTCAAAGTATGTTTAGTTAAAGCAAACTTGATTAATGAATTAATTAATACTTATACTATTTGAATATATGTTCCTATATAAGAAAATAAACGTGCGATGACGTTGCGACAACTTTTAATCGACAAAACGTTGATTTTTGATAAAAAAATTTACGGTCAGGTTTTGACGTTTTAGTTAAACTATTTATTTATGTAAACCAAATTTAAAATAATTTTTTAATGCTATTTAATATAAACACTCATAAATAAATTAAAATAATTCATTTAACTATTGATTTTTTTTTTAAATCAGCATTTTGTCACTTTTGTCGATATAGGCAAGTGTTACTGTTTTTGTGTATACTTTTCTTTCCAGATCCTATCTAATATTATTTGAATCATATAAGCTTACCTGTTTTACATTTAAAATCACTTTAATTAGTGTATTTTAAAGTGGTTAAATTCAAGGTCGTTACATTCTCCTCTACTTAAAAGAATTTCTTCCTCGAAATTACCAAAAACAAAAGTTTGCCTAAAACAATTATCTTTAAACTTAACTCCATATAATATGCACAGATCATTTGTATGAAATATCTTATTCAATTTCCTATTCGGATACACAACTTTATTACCGAACTAGTATCGATCCCTCGATCCTCTAGTGTGGACTTTAATCAGGCTCTTTGCTCAGAAACCTTTGCTTTCCTTGCATAGCTCTCAACTATGATAGAAAACCAAAGTATCTAACCACAAACCCTCATCAAAATTCGTTGTCAAGAATCGAGTGATAAATCCTTTTTCGGACTAGTGTAAACACCTCAAAGTTCCAACTCGAATATTAGATCAACATTTGTGTGATGAAATGATCTACATATAACATATGTATTTATTAACTTTCAAAAACTTTCATAAAAACTTTTATCTTAATTTTAAACATTTTATAAAGATGCTTCTTTATATAATCCCTTTAATTATTTATTTTCAAATATTTTTATTAACGGAAAATATTCCAAAGAGACTACTTTTCACTCAAAAGATGATTTATCTTTATTATAATTTTTTCCCCACAATCCTTTAACTCGGTATATTTCCCTTAACACTAATATTATCTATGAATCATTTCGGAAACTATTATTTAAGTTTATTTCGTTTGATAACTTATGCAAATCAATTACTTTTAAAGTCTTAAGTCCAAATGCTTAATTAATTGTAACGACCCAGAATTTTGGACAATTTAGATTGGGATATTTAATTGATTTTACATATTTAAAAGTTAGTTTCTAACTTGAATCTCAAATATCGCTATTTATTGGATAATTTAAATATTGAATTTAATAATTGGAATTTGGATAAATTGTTGAATCTTCAGTTTAAGCCTGTTAAAAATAATTTGAAGGCTTATAAAATTTATAATGATGATACTGATGATAATAGAATGGTTAAAATTTAATTTAAAGGTGATTTGTTCAGTTTTAAAAATATATCATTAAATCGATATTTAAAAATAGCCTTCCGAGGCACGATCTCGGATTTCGACGAAATCTCTTCCATTGGATCCGTAATATTGTATTATTATCGGATTTCGATCTTCGTAATGTTTGGAATTATTGTGTGAGCGTAAGATATATAAACGCGCTGAAATTTATATTGAAAATTTAATATATAACTGGGTTCAAAAAGCTATCTTCTTCATATGATTGAATTAGGCCTTGGAATTTGTTCCACTGGGTTTGGAATAGCGGCATGATAGTCGAAACACCAACGTCATGCCTCGATTGGAGATCGAGATTTTAAGTTATATATAACAAGATATTTCGGAGATTTTAGAATATAATAAAAATTTGATAGTCAAACGTATTAACCATACTCGAGACGTTTCCAGTATAATTTGCGTATTCATCTTTCTTGTGAAGCTATCCTTGCTCAGATAAAAATCGTGACTTGCTTCTCTTTGCTTAATTTGACTTCAAATAGAAAAAAAGAAATAAAAGAAGAAATAAAATCATGACAAGGCGAAATTGTGCTTATCGAATTCGTGATTGGCTTCAGCAAAGCGATAGGCGACGACGTGATTTGAATCGTGAGCATGAAGAAGTGCTCGATGCAGAGGAGGTCGCAAAGTTAGGGTTCGTTCGCTAGCATATCAAGGTGATTCGTGGTGGATGGTTCGCGAAGCTCAGCGGCGTAGTGGGTTTACCGGCAGCAACACGAGGTTGCGAAGTGACCAGGAAGGGAGTACTTGTGAACCAGATGAGTTAGGGTCGCTAGAGATATGGGTAATCGTCGCAGGCGCATGGTCTGGTAGCGAGCAGAAGATGAACGAGGGCAAGACCTCGTGCGGTGACGTCTCGACTAAGGTTCCCTTCAATTTCGAATTAGGCTGAAAGGTATAAAAACAATTTATTCTTCGATTAAATTTTTTATGTATGTATAAGTATATACAGAGAAAGAAAAATATATATATGATTGCCACGGTATTTGATTTACAGTAAAGTCTGGATGTAGATTTTATTTTTATACAGAAAACAGATTTTTAATATATATATATATATATATATATTTGTACACAAGCTTTTAATTTTAAATATTAAAGGCATTTATATAATTAGATTTTTGAAAATCTATAAAGAATATTTTTATAAGTATATATATACAAATAATTTCAAAGGAAAATAAAAATACAAATTCGCATCTTTTAACCTACTAGGTATTTTAAAAATATGTATTTAGGGTTATTGATTTATTTAATAATCTTATTTAACTATTTAGTTGATAAAAATAATTTATCAAAAGGAAAATTAGTTTAAAACTAAAATTTTTGGTTTGAATTAAAATAAATAAATAACAATTGATTGTTCGACCAATTAGAATATTAATAAAAACTTATAATGTTTGTGACAAGGTCAAAAAAATCATGAACCAAGCCAAGGTTGAAGTGGGTTGCAAACAGCAAAATAAAGGTGAGTTAATTTCACTCATCTGGGTTTGATTTAAATTTAAATAGTTAAATTTAAATAATTGGTTGAATGATTGAATTGATTTGATGTGCTATATTATATATAGTAGTATATAGTATATATTGGAGTGATTGATTTCCCGCATTATATAGCGGATGAGACCCTATGCGCCGCATAATAGCGGATGATATTACACAATCCCATATACCGTGATATTCCACCTCGAAGTGGAATTGGTATTTTATGTTGTGCTAACGTCTGTGGATGCAGGGAAACAGGTCGGAGGGATCCAACTGGATTCCTTAAAATTATTTAGATTGTTTAATATTCTTTGTTAAGAATATTTGATACTCTGTGATGAATTATATTGATATTGGAATATTGAATACTATGGTTTGCTTGAATATATTTCAGTACACCAGGTCATCAAAATATTTTGAATTGTATTTTTGGAAGAAATATAAGAGTAAATTTTGAAAATGAAATAATTATAGATTAAAAATAAGAATGAATTGGAAAGAAATAATAAGTGATTTTTGAGAAATTAATTAATATAAGTAATTAAGGATTAATGTAATTAATTATAGTTAATTAATTTGTAAAGTAATTAAGGATTAATTACTGTTTTTGGTTAAGAATAATAAATTTGTGTAATTAATTGAAGATAATTACTTGAATGTAATTGAAGGATAATTAATCCAGGGTGATTAAATAAAATGGATAATTAAGGGATGATTAATTAATTGATTTGAAATTAATTAATGTCAAGTGAAGGAATCTAAGTGATTGAGGTTAGTAATTCAATTACAAGTGATTAAATTTTATTTTAGAAGTGGTCAAGTTTGCTTATGGATGATTGAATGGTATTGGATGCCTTGAATGAGTTGATATCTTTGACATGAAATGTTTTGTAGTACCATATGTTTTGGCAGACAGGATATTGTGGCTATCTATCAATAACGAAATATTGTATAAAGGGACATCCTGTATTTAAAGTTTGAAGTGTATTTCATTTGGATAACTTGGGTTAGGATGACATGAGACTCGAAGAGGCCGGGGTCGGGTATTAGAAAACACCCGAAACCACTTCGAATTTTTATAGATTGATATGTGAAATCAATAGGCTGGAATGAAATGATTTAAGTGAATTGGACTATTTAATCTAAATTTTAGTACTTAGAAAATTGATGTGTGAAATAAGTGATGTCTAACAAACTGTGAATTTGTAAATTGATATGAGTTACCCCGGGTTTTATATAAGTTGTATGCTTTGTATTCCATGTTAGATCGGTGTACTCACGTTGGTTTCCAGCCTGACCCAGGTGTTACTTTGATGTAATGCTCGGGTCAGACCGAGTTTTATAGGTTTTCAGGTAGGGACGTTCTGGAGCTCAGGAGACGGGCTGGATGACAGGAACGTATGGAGATTTCCCTCTGTATTATATTGTTGTATATATCTGAGTCATGTTGAATGTATATGTATATATGTTGTAACTCTAATGTATTAAAGTGAAATTTGACAAGCACAGATTTCCTTTGTATAACTGTTATTATTTATTATTATATTTTATCCGCTGCGAATATGAGATGTTGGTGTTTCTGTTCTTCTATCTCTTTCTTCTTTTTTACTAACTATCTGGAATTTTCGGGATCGAAAATTCCGATTCGTTACAGTTGGTATCAGAGCAGAAGGTTAAGCGACAACCTTGGCTCTGGTGGGATTACTCATTACGGATATGATCAATGGTTCCCTAGGATGAGTTGAGTATATATAGGATGAGAGCGTACTTGTTATTTTCTTATATAAAGATTTTAAATGATTTTATATAAGAATATATTTTGATATATATAAAGCAATATTTTTTTCTAATGTTAAGGTAATTGGTTGTTAAATAATTGGAATTAAACAAAGATAAGTTTGAAAAGGATTCAAACTGAAATTAAAATTCTTGAATTTGGGGAAGAGTTTCAGAATAAAGATAATAATGAATTGGTTTCCAATTGTAATAACATTAGTTATTTTCCTAAAATGATGAAATGATTGTTAATGATTTAGCAAAAAATAAAATGTTTAAGGAAGTAAACATTTAGGTAAGTATGACTTATGAATTGAAATTGAAAAGGGGATTAAATGGTGAAGTATTAAATCTAAGTCCAGAAAATTTGGGGAATTTGTTCCAAGTGGTTGAAAAAAAGTATAAAAAGTATTATTTGAATAAAAGAGCTTGATTCAAACAAGAGTTGTTTGAAAATTTATAGGAATTTGTTTTGAATTCAAAACCAAAGGTGGTTTAAAATTTAAAGTAACTTGGTGTGTAAAGAAAATAAATATGTATATTTGAAATAAACTCTAAGGTTGAGTTTTGAATTTTCCTCGGAATGTGGTGTGAAAACCCAAAGCGATATAAGTTTTGAACTTATAAGTAAGAAAGAATATTATTAAAAATTGAAAATTTGAAGTGGGAATTCGAATTTGAGTAAGGTTGACTGAATGAATGAATTGAATTTAACTTTGGGAAAGTTAAGTAATTTAACAAGCAATCTGAATTCAAAATTTCAAAATGAAATTGGGATTTAACTTTGGAAGATAAATGGTTAATTTGAATTGGGAGTTTGTGTGATCTTAAATTGGGTTTGAGATCTAGAAATTGTAGTTGAGTCAATTTAAATAGGAGTGGAAATTTAAATTGAATTAATTGAAAATGGAGATTGGGAATTGAACAGTTTGGCTCTGAACTATTTTTCCAAATAAAATATTTTAATATAAATAGTTTTAAATCTATTTCCCTATCTATTTACTATACAACTTTCTTTTTAAAAACCCAAACTATCTTAAACTTGTTTTGCAACTACTTTTGGAACTATTTAACTATTTTACAACTGTTTTATAAACTAATTACTGTTTTCCAACTATTTTATAAATTAATTACTATTTTACAACTATTTTGCAATTATTTACAATTATTTTAACTATTAACTATTTTCTAACTATTTTACAATTTCTTCACTATTTTACAGATATTTTGCAAACTAATAATTATTTTTCAACTGCTTATCTATTTTTAAAATTTTCAAGCTATTTTCTAAATATAAACTGGTCGGAGTTCAAACTGTTATTGATTAAATACCCAACCGAGATAAGAATTGAAGTGATAACCCAAATGGGATTAAAGCAAATGTAAATAAGTGAATAAAATCAAAGTGAGGATGGATAGAAAGGAAATTGATTTGGATAATAATCAATGAAGTTAAATACGTAGGATGTACGTATATTATTCTATTCGCATAGTGATTTGATCCAGATTTGAGCACAGAATTTCGAGATGGTATATCGATCCGAGTTGCGATTTTTCACTCGATTTTCGACGGCGAACCTAGATATGGATAGTTGATTGGTTCTGGATATTCTCTATCATAGTTATGGCTATGTAAGGAGAATGACGTTTTCTGATCAAGAAAACAGATCTGTGTCCGCACTAGGAAGTCGGTTGGACGATACTAGTTCGAAAGTGAAATTGTGTGATCGAGTGAGCGATCAGATTGGTATAGCATACGGATGATAGGTGTACATCGTATGGCTTTGAATAAATTAGATATTGGAAATTGGTGGATAAGAAATGTGAAATGGTTTTTGAAATGAAAGGTACATTTTGTGAAACATATGATGAAGTAAAGTGGAAATTGGATATTTCTATGTTAAAAATTTACTTTATGGAAGTAAGTAAAATGGTAAGTGACTTTATAGAGTAATCAAATTTGAATATTTGATTTTGAATAAAAAAAGTTATATATCTTTGTTATATAAGATAAATCTCCCCTTGTTGAATCTATTGCCGGAAGGAAAGAATTTTGAAAGCGTTTGAAGTATAAAAGGAGTTTTATACAAATTTGAAATGATCCAAAGTTTTAAAAAAATATATATATATCTATATATATATAAAGGATCTTATGAGGATTTTGGAAAAAGGTTTTGGGAACCTTTGGAATTGGAAAGGCTTTTGATTTTTGGGTAAAATCAATATTGGAATTTGGAAAGTCTAGTTTGAGAATTATCGATTTTGGGATAGTCGATTTTGAGAAAAGGAGATTTATATGAGATTCATACTAGGTGTATGATTTTGAAGATATTGTATGTGTATAGTATAAAGTGTTTTGATAATGGCTTTGGGGAAAAAGGCTCTCCCTTGAAACGAACTTCTCAGGAGTGCATAGGGTGGTACTGCCTTGAACCCTAGGGGGTTCTAAAGTTGATCCTGTGAGGAGTCCGAACAAAACTAGTTCCTGAGGATTATGTGTAGTATGTAGCGAAAGTCGAGGGCGCTGATGCCTACAGAGGCATTTGGGTTATGCTGTGACGACAGTGTAACTCGATGTCACTGCGTCTACTGCAGACCATAGCGAAAGTCGTGTGTGCCGCTGAGAGCCAACAGTCTGCGTTTGATTTTTACATCGGTAGACTGCGAACCATGGTGACATAGCGAAAGTCGCGTGTGCTGCTGAGAGCCAATAGTCTGCGTTTGATTTTAAATCGGCAGACTGCGACCTATGTGGGAGTGGAGAAGTTTCATTTTTGACAGCGAAAATCGAGGGCGTTGATGCCTACAGTTACATGGACTTTTGCTGTGATGGCAACGTAACTCTGGAATGTAACTGCGATCTGTTGTGGGTTGGACGCGGAGTGCCTATAGTTACATGGACTTTTGCTGCGATGGCAACGTAACCCAGGATGTAACTGCGACCATGGATGGGGGTGATGATTTCCAGAGCATTCTCACCAAAGATATTTCCTCTGTTTTCAAAAAAAAAGTTTTCGATATTTTCAATAAAATTATTTTCCAAGTATTTTCACTGGATGTTGAAAATGGGTCTGCTAAGTACTTATAGATTGTAACGACCCGCAAATCCGCACCCCTTGAGTCAACACTATTCTACATCAATCAACTCAAGATGTACAGAAATACGAACCATTTTGATTTAAAGAAGAAGAGGTAGAAGGAGAAAATAGAAAACAACAACAGAATCTAACCAACGGAGCGGAATAAAATATAATATATATTAACAGATCTTTACACAAAAGAAAACTATAACTGTTTATACATACATCATCAGAGTACGTCATCAGAGTTCCACATCAATAACATACAACTAGATAAACAGCGGAATAATAACCAAATACGGAAGTACGTATCACCATCTAGCTCGTCTCCTGAGCTCCACAGCATCAATCCTGTATTCTATAATACTCGGTCTGACCTGAGCATTACAGTTAAATAACACCCGAGTCAGTCTGGAAAACCAGCGTGAGAATATCACACCCAATTAGATTATTAAAGTTTCAAAATCCTTTTTGAAAACAAAAGCATCTCGTAAGACCACGCCACAAATAAACATGTCGGGTTTTTACCTTACGATACCTAAAACATTTTTATTAAAGTTCTCTGATATTATATTAGTGTTTATAATAAGTAAAATAGAATCTAGCTGAAATGCTTGCATCTCACGTTTCAGCAATAGTTGGGCACAATCAAAACCGTACAAGCACGTATGGAGAATGGATTTCCAACGAATGACTAGGCACTGGGGTACCACCTGTCACAGTACGTGGCCTAGATCACAGTACTGGGGAGTACGCCCGCTCCCCTGCAACACAAGGCCGGAACCATCCCTTATTGGACAGTTCCGAATAAAATCACCCCACGGTTGGGATCAGCAACCGCCCACTAAGCCAAAATAAAATGGGACATCTAGACAGGGATGACCTTACTCTCAAGTGGGGGCTATCCACGAAGACTTCTTGCATAACCCCTGATTTTCAGTCATTCTCGGTTGATGAGGCTTGAGGCTAAACGTTACCTTTAGAACGTATCCCTTAGAATGCTCATCGTCCACCTGACGATGTTCTGAAAGCATTCATCCATACAAGTCCATCCCGGGTTCGAACGGAACCGAATGCACTATTCCTAGTACATCCACTTGGAAATATCCTCAGGATTAGTAGCGACTAGCCCTTGCACTTCACTGCTCCATCTTCGAATCCAAACTCGTTTCCCACGAAACGTACAAACCTGATCGAAGTGGTTTTGGAGAAATTAATCTCGATCCCGGTCTCTTCGAAACGATCAGCGCATTTAGCCAATATTGATAGTCGGTGATTTAACTATCAATGAATATTCACAAACATCCATCAATCAATAAATAATTTCCCAAATTATTTATTAATCCCAAAAATATCTTCACAAGATATATTTCCACTTTTCAAACCCCTTTTAAAAATAGTTTACAAACTATCTTCCTTTCTCGGAATAAATTCCAAATATTTTCTATTTCCACTGAAATCACCAAGCACAAAACTTTAGATTTTTTTAAAATAATTTAAAACGCTTTACTTTGAAATATACTGCAATAATTTATTAAAAATACATACTATATGGATTTTTAAAAATAAGGTTACTTTCTAAATTATAAAACTAGGTTTTCACTTTTTAAAAACAGAATACTCAGTCACTTTAAATAATTATTACGATAATAGATTTGAAAGATATTTACTTTAGAATTTAAATATTAGAAATAATAAATTTCCTAAAACATGCTTTTTAAAACAACATTAAAGCTTTTACTTATATTTAAAAATTACTTTGAAATCGTACTTGGCTATCCAGGGAAATATACTTCTCTTCACATTCCTTAAAAATAAATCACTATTTATTTTTAAACAAATTTTCTCATTTCTTTAATAAATTCCCGTCTTGAATTTATTCTCCCCAAATATCCACTAATATAAATTTACTTTGCTTTTATAAACCCAGTTTATAAATCCCCAAAGTCTCATTTCCTTTAAATTTCTAATTTCAAACACTTAAATCAATTTTCAAATTGATTTCCAATTTACTTCATTTATTCCAAAACCCATAAATTTCAGATTTTCTTCCTTACTTATGATTCAATGTACTTTTAACTGGAAATATCGATTTTAGATTTCTCAAATTACTTCTTTATTCTTTTAATTAAATTTTAAACTTTGAATTTTAAACTAATTATTATTCCTTTAATTGATATCACTTAAGTTTACAATTTATTAATTTCTATTTATTCAAAAACCCCTTTTTCTACTCGGAGTTATTAATTTAGAATTTTTAAAAATCACTCTTATTCTTATCCAATTCATTCTTTAATTTATTCAAATCCTCTATGATTATTTTACTTAAAAATTTACTCTTTTATTTTCTTTTCAAAATTCAATTCTATATACTTTGATAACTCTGTGTACCGAAATATATTCAAGCAAATCATAGCAATCAATATTTCCAATTAACAATAATATTCATCATAGAATATCAATCCATAATCACATAATATCAAATAATTCTAAATAATTATGAGGAATCCTGTTGGATCCCTCCAACCTGTTTCCCTACATCCACAGACGTTAGCATAATATATAATACCAATTCCACTTCGAAGTGGAATATCACGGTATATGGGATTAAACATAATATTATCCGCTATTATGTGGCGCATAGGGTCCCATCCGCTATATAATGCGGGAAATCAAACATTCTAAGAGGTAATATATACTATAATATAACACATCAGTCAATTCAAGCATTCAACCAATTTATCTAAATTTAACCATTTAAATTTAAATAAAACCAGAAGAGTGAGATTAACTCACCTTTGCTTTCTGTTTGCAACCCAATCCAAACCAGCTATTTCCCTTACAGATTTTGACCTAGTATAAACAATTCACGATTTATTAGTATTTTGAGCTAATGGAACAATTAATTTCCATTCAATATATTTAATTAATTAATTAATTTTAACTAATTTTCCTTAAACTAATTTTCCTAAATTCCTAACAAATTATCATACTGTTTTTCCCGGTAACAATTTAAATTTATTTATTAAATTTCCCTTTAATAATTATTTCTTTCAGCAACTAAACAATTAAATAAATTTTATTAAACAAGCTATCTTGATCATATATTATTAAAATAAACTAGTGAATGACATCAGGCATATATGTATATTTTTATTCATTTATCACTTTCTTCACTTACTGCATATATATATAATGTACATATAAATCCTTTTTAATTGAAAAGTAAATCATTTCCTATACTATACTGTCGTTATTTTTCTGACCTGTATACACATATATTAGATAAAAACAGACATGGTTTTACTTACTGTAATATACATCCCCTTTTCTTTTTTACATGTATATATATATTTATAAATTAAGATTTTTAAAAAAAAATCGAGAATACTCACTACTGCACTGACGAACTCCCAGGATATCCAAGCCTCTCCTTCACGTGCTCGCCTCCCCCTTGCCTGTACCACTCGTACGATGGAGACCGAGCTCGAAACCCCACCAGAGCCGCCGCCTCGAGACTCCACGCCACGATTTACGCCGAACCCCCAAAACAGTCGCAACCCCCATACTCCGATGATTGGCCCTACGCGACCTCGCGTGGTTCGATCGACCAATCCATCCCCTCGCCACGTCGAAGTCGCCTATTACCGTCACCATTTTCTTATTTGAATTTTTGATTTCCAGAGAACGAAAGCCCTTTTTTTTATTATTGCCGTAAGGGTTAGTAGAAGGAAGAGTTATATCCTTTCGTTCATTAGCTTACGAACGAAGCCCTTATTTATTTATTTATTATTTTCTTCTAATCGAATGTGTGTGACGCCCCACCTCAATACCCACGCTAGCCAAGAACACAACGGTGTAGTGCTGTCAACTAGCGCGGAGAATAAGGCTGTTGAGGAGCGACCATCCATGTAATTTCTTATCACACGGTGGCTATAAAATAATCTTCGAAAACAAATATAGAAGTAAGCATAACATGCGAATCAATCACAGATATCCATATCACAAAGGCGGAAAGAGATATGAATATATATCACATAAAAGTGTACATCAGAGTAGTGGTCTAAAAAGATCCACGATAATACAAAAGAATAGCAACGCGTGCTATACAAAAGAATACAACTATGAGTCTATATCTCAAGTGTAAACAACAAAAGCTGCTAATCTAAACAAGTAGCCAAAAGTCTGAGTAGTGAATCACTGGGGGAGGAGTCAAGCAGTAGCACCTGTAACATCTCGGTCTGACCCGAGTATTATTTATAAGAAAATAATAAACGGATCAGTCTAGCTATAAATATCAGATGACATGATATAAAATAAAAGATATGGCATAAACATAAAATATCCATACTGACATACTACTATAAGTATGCAATTAATGATCAACAGGAGATCAACCGATAAGAGATAAATCAATATCACAAGAATCTTCTCAAAGATCCAAAGAGGGCATCATACCCTAAACTTGTACTCATGACAAGTCAAAGAGATAAATTCCAGAAATCAACACAAGAAATCCAGAAATCATAAAAAGGGAAAGAGGCCTATCACATGACGGTCCGAAGACCATGGGGAGCTACCCCACATGTGTGAATGGAATCACACAGATTGAGGTCAAGACTAACCAAAAAGCAGAAAGGTATGTGTGAATGGAATCACACAAGTGGTGTCTAGTCTAACCTTGCAATGAAAGAGACATCGCGCAATTGCTAGTCTAATTCATAAAGCGATCATCAAGATCAACGAGAAGTGTCAATTACACTAAGCTAGTAAATATAGAAGTTTAGCTTCATGTCCCATAACCACTTGCTTAACTTAAATATTTACGAACAAACTATAAATCTTCACTAATAAAATTGTCACAAGAGGTTCAATCGAACAAGTCCAAGAATTAACCGACGAAGTGAACGCAAGCGTTTCATACCACTTGTTTTACTAAGTCGTTTAATTAGATTTCTCATCCGAGTGAGGTAAAGGCTTGTATATACTAATAGATTGGAAAACGGTTTAAGAAAAGAGCTTTGTTATTAAAAATAGAGTTGAAATTGTTTGTTAAAAGAGTTTTGATATTTACTACTAGTATTGAAACCTTTATATTATAAAGTGACAAAACACAGAAGCAATTGTAGAAACAATCAGTCACAAAAATCGCATACGGAGATGTGAATAAAATCCAAGGAAATCAGCTCAATGTTTTTCAGATAAGATCCCCTACGGAGGGGGGGTCCAGGGAGGGTGGCAACCCCCCAAGGTGGGGGTGCGGTGAAGACAAAATGAGGTCTAACGACCTAAGGGGAATAGGGTCGAGCGACCTAATGGTTGCGACCTAGGGGTCTAAGGAGTCAACCGACCTAACTGGAGCAACCCTGTGGTCATGCGACCTAACTGAAATGGCCAAGCGACCTAACAATAGAACAGGTCAAGCGACCTAATGTTTTAAGGCCGAGCGACCTAATTAAACTCGCGACTTAATGGTGTGAAAGGCATGCGACCTAACATGTTCGACCTAAGGGGGGTGCGTGACCTAAGAAGGTTCGCGGGCTAGGGATGAGCGACCTAACAAGGTTCACGACCTAACGGAGACGAGGTCATGCGACCTAAAGTGGTTCGCGACCTAAAGGTGATCGCGACCTAATAGGGCTCGCGACCTAAAGGTGCACGACCTAAGGTCTTTCGACCTAGGGGTATATAGGTAACACGACCTAAAGGTGTCGCGACCTAAGGGGCCAAGCGACCTAGTGGGTCATACGACCTATAGGAAATAGGGCCCAACGACCTAAGGAAAACAAGGTCCAACGACCTAAAGGAGTATGCGACCTAAAGAAGTGCGCGAGCTAAATGAAGGCGGAACAACTCAAGGTCTAACGACCTAGGGGGGGCAACCTAAGGTCTAACGACCTAAGACCGAGGAGACGTTTCCAACAGAGGGAACGACTTAACGACCTAAGCCTAACGACCTACGACCTAAGGTCCCACGACCTAATGAGGCAGGCAAGGCCGAACGACCTATACGCGAACGACCTAAAGTCCAACGACCTACGACCTAAATCCGAGGCGACCTAAATCCGAGGCGAACGAAATATGCAGCCCTTGACTTTTCCACACGCGCGAGCTAATGATTCCGAGCGACCTATACCTGCGCAGAGCGACCTAAGCTCAGGAAGTTCACCAAACAACTAAAAATTGGAGTTTTTCGCCAATCCAATCCAAACCAAATGCAAATATACATGCTAAAGTGATGGGGAATCATTCCCAACAGTCCAATATAGTTATAGACTAGAATTGTGAGATAAAAATCTCACCTTTGCTCCAAAACTCAATGAAAATGAAAAACGAAGCTTGAAGGCAAATGGAGAAGCAACCACAAGATTGAATCCGATGTCTTCTTCTTGAATTTGGAGTTGAATGTTGAAGTTGCAATAAAACAAAGACTTTGGAGTTTTAATTTCTCATTCCATTCACCATTTTTGTTGAAGCTTTAGTGTTAGGAAATGAAATGAAGCAATGAAGAAGAAGGGGGGTGGAACTTGGGCCTAATGGGCTAAAAGTCCAAACCAAAGGCTCGAGTGAAAAAGTGGTGAAATTCCACTAACCCCAAACATATCAATGTTTATACTTAGAAGATTGCAAACGACGTTTCGAACTCAATGGAAGTGGTCTCGAGTCCTAATTTGACCGTTTGCAAAAAGTAGCTTCGGACCAAAATCCGATTAACGATAAAATATTTAAATAAAATATTTAAATATAAAAATCGATAAATATGCGGGTTGTTACAATGTGACTTGAGAAGATGGGAAGAAAAGAAAAATGGGCACGAAGGAGGCAAATAGGCGGCAGGTTGTACATAATGTCAGATTAAAGAAAAGCGAATATATTGCATTTAAATTCAATTTGTCACAGTAAAACTTCTATGTGTTTATATGTCGTACGCTCACCCAACAAATCCAAATACTACGAAAATTGAAATTCGGTAATAATACAATATTACGGATCCAATGGAACTGGTTTCGTCGAAATCCGAGACTGTGCTTCGGAAGGCTATTTTTAAATATTGATTTGAACAATAAATTTTTAAAACTGAACAAACCACTGTTAATTTCAATTTTAACACTTCTATTATCTTTAGTATTATCAATATAAATTTTGTAAGCCTTCATGTTATTTTTAACAGGCTTAAAATTCCAGATTCAATAATTTACCCAATTCCGATAATTAAATTCAACAAATAAATTATCCAATAAATACTGATATTTGAAATCAAAGTTAAAAATTAACCTTTGAATATTTAAAATTAATTAAATATTCTAGTTTCAAATATACAAAAATTCCGGGTCGTCACATAGATTTTCAATCCTATGTCTGATCAACGTATGACCAAATTTCTTTGAGAACAAAGATGGACTTGTTGAGACATCGAGTTATAAGAAGTATTTTTATAAAAGGCTATTTTAATAGTATTATGTGAATTTAAAAGTATTTCTAAAATTTTAAAATAAAAGAGTAAGCCGAAATAAAAGTGTTGGAATTTTGGGAAATGAAAGAAAATCCAAACTGGAATTGTAAAAAAAAATTTACTCAGGAAAATTTTATGAAGTGATTTTTGTACTAAAATCGAATATTGATATAAAAGTTGGAAGTAAGATAATTGGCTAAATAAATTATTTGATAGAGTATGTTAAAAACTCGGTTAAATAAAACGGAGTGTAAGTTAATAATGAAGTTTGGAGATAAACTCGAATTACAATAGAATTCGACTTAGATTGATAATGAATTAAAATAAGTGGAGATGTTGTAAAAATAAAACAGAATTGGATTATAATATAAATAATTTGAGTTACAAATAAAATACAATTCGAGTATAAATGAGTTAAGTAAGTGCTTGGATATTATTTTGATAAATTGAGAAGATGAATTAAAATAAAATTGATGGGCTAACTGAATTAAATGGAATTTAATTAGATGAGGATTAAATGGAAGTGAACTTAAGTTTGAAGTTGGAATAAATTGAAATAAATTAACTTAAGTTAAGAATAATGAGAAGCTCGACTTCAAGTAAGAATAGAAGACCATTAAATAAAAGCTTGGATTGGACTAATTTGGGAATGGTTAGTGGTATACAAGCATGGAATGTGTCGAGCTAAATAAAATGGTTGTGAATGAATTAAAAAGGAAGGAATTAAAATAAATTGAGTCGAAATCAATTTAAATTGGTTATAAAACTTAAGTAATTATTTATTCACATGGATGTCATCAAATTGCATAGAATGAATTGTCTTTTGACGTTAACAAAGGTAATTAAAATTCTATGAGTTGATAAAGATTAAATAAATTGGTTTTAAGATCATTTGAAGTGAATATGAGTTTGTTTTGCTTAAAAATGAATTGAATGTAAGCAATTGAGTTGTAAACCATTTAAATTGACTGAAGTTGTATACGAATTGTATGTAAACAATCAAAATTAATGTCGGAACCCCATAACTTGCCTATAAATATTGTTTAACATGCATTTCTTATAGAAACTCGTATGTTTACTAGTTAAATATGTAAAATGTTGTTAAGTTACATGATTTTGGCACTTACATTTTTGAATTGAGTAAGCACAGGTACCGGGAAGCCAATTGGCTGGATTTGGACGCGCTAATTGCTAAAATAATAAGCCGCTTACTTAAAAATGCTAAATAAAGGTACGCCTACGCAATAAAAATAGGAAATATGAACTGTGTTTGTTTTTCCGACCGTGTGGGTCGATGTACATATATTTATATCTCTTGTCAAATTGCAAAAGCTCCTCCGTACAAAGGAGACTCTGCCAAAAAATTTCGAAAATTTAGAGAGTTAGAAATTTTTTGAGAAAGTTTTGATAATTTAAGTTTGGATTTAAATTTAAATTTGAATAAGTGGAGTAAATAATGTTGTTGGATACTATGGAAGGTTTTGGGAAGTTGTTGAAGTAATAGTGGGTCTTTAATAAAAATATGTTATGGCAAGTTGATAAAACTGTTTGGTTTCGGAAAATAGTAATGGGCATTGGATCATTCTTCTTAAGTAGCAATTTCGAGGACGAAATTCTTTTAAGGGGGGAGGAATGTGATGACCCAGAATTTTGGACAATTTAGGTTGGGATATTTAATTGATTTTACATGTTTAAATGTTAGTTTCTAACTTGAGTTTCAAATATCGCTGTTTGTTGGATAATTTAAATATTGAATTTAATAATTAGAATTTGGGTAAATTATTGATTCTTCAGTTTAAGCCTATTAAAAATAATGAAGGCTTATAAAATTTATAATGATGATACTGAAGATAATAGAATGGTTAAAATTTAATTTAAAGGTGATTTGTTCAGTTTTAAAAATATATCGTTTAAATCGATATTAAAAATAGCCTTCCGGGGCACAGTCTCGGATTTCGACGAAATCTGTTCCATTGGATCCGTAATATTGTATTATTATCGGATTTCAATTTTCGTAATGTTTGGAATTATTGTGTGAGCGTACGATATATAAACGCGCTAAAATTTATATCGAAAATTTAATATATAACTGGGTTCAAAAAGCTACTTCTTCATATGATTGAATTAGGCCTTGGAATTTGTTCCATTGGGTTTGGAATAGCGGCATGATATTCGAAACACCAACGACATGCCTCGATTGGAGATCGGGATTTTAAGTTATATATAACAAGATATTTTGGAGATTTTAGAATATGATAAAAATTTCAAAGTCAAACTAGTCAAACGTATTAACCATACTCGAGAAGTTTCCAGTATAAGTTGCGTATTCATCTTTCTTGTGAAGCTATCCTCACTCAGATTAAAATCATGACTTACTTCTCTTTGCTTAGTCTGACTTCAAACAGAAAAAAAGAAATAAAAGAAGAAATAAAATCGCGACAAGGCATAATTGTGCTGATCGAATTCGTGATTAGCATCAGCAAAGCGTTAGGCGACAACGTGATTTGAGTCGCGAGCATGAAGAAGGGCTCGATGCAGAGGAGGTCGCAAAGTTAGGGTTCATTTGCTAGCAAGTCAAGGCGATTTGTGGTGGACGGTTCGCGAAGCTCGACGGCGCAGTGGGTTCAGCGGCGGCGACACGAGGTTGCGAAATGACCAGGAAGGGAGTACTCGTGAATCAGGGGAGTTAGGGTCGCCAGAGAGAGGGGTAATCGTCGCAGGCACATGGTCTGGTAGAGAGCAGAAGATGAACGAGGGCAGGACCTCGTGCGGTGACGTCTCGACTAGGGTTCCCTTCAATTTTGGATTAGGATGAAAGGTATAAAAACAATTTATTCTTCGATTTAAATTTTTATGTATGTATAAGTATATACAGAGAAAGAAAAAAAGATATGATTGCCACGGTATTTAATTTACAGTAAAGTCTGGATGCAGATTTTACTTTTATACAAAAAATAGATTTTTAATATATATATATACACATTTGTACACAAGCTTTTAATTTTAAATATTAAAGGCATTTATATAATTAGATTTTTGAAAATCTATAAAGAATATTTTTATAAGTATATTTATATATATAAATAATTTCAAAGGAAAATAAAAATACAAATTCACATCTTTTAACCTTCTAGGTATTTTAAAAATATGTATTTAGGGTTATTGACTTATTTAATAAGCTTATTTAGCTATTTAGTTGATAAAAATAATTTATCAAAAGGAAAATTAGTTTAAAACTAAAATTTTTAGTTTGAATTAAAATAAATAAATAATAATTGATTGTTTGAACAATTAGAATATTAATAAAACCTTATAATGTTTGTTATAAGGTCAAAAAAATTATGAACCAAGTCAAGGTTGAAGTGGGTTGCAAACAACAAAATAAAAGGTGAGTTAATCTCACTCATCTGGGTTTAATTTAAATTTAAATGGTCAAATTTAAATAATTGATCGAATGATTGAATTGATTTGATGTGTTATATTATGTGTAATAGTATATAGTATACATTGGAGTGATTGATTTCCCGCATTATATAGCGGATGCGACCCTATGCGCTGCATAATAGCAGATGATATTATATAATCCCATATACCGCGATATTCCACCTTGAAGTGGAATTGGTATTTTATGTTATGCTAACGTCCGTGGATGCAGGGAAACAGGTTGGAGGGATCCAACTGGATTCCTCAAAATTATTTAGATTGTTTAATATTCTATGTTAAGAATATTTGATACTCTGTGATGAATTATATTGATAATTGGAATATTGAATACTATAGTTTGCTTGAATATATTTCGGCACACCGGGTCATCAAAATATTTAGAATTGGATTTTTGGGAGAAATGTAAGTAAATTTTGGAAGTGAAATAATTATATAATAAAAATAAGAATGAATTGGAAAGAAATAATAAGTGATTTATGAGAAATTAATTAATATAAGTAATTAAGGATTATTGTAATTAATTATAGTTAATTAATTTGTGAAGTAATTAAAGATTAATTACTGTTTTTGGTTAAGAATAATAAATTTGTGTAATTAATTAAAAATAATTACTTGAATGTAATTGAAGGATAATTAATCCAGGGTGATTAATTAAATGGATAATTAAGGGATGATTAATTAATTGATTTGAAATTAATTAATGTCAAGTGAAGGAATCTAAGTGATTGAGGTTAGTAATTCAATTACAAGTGACTAAATTTTATTTTGGAAGCGGTCAAGTTTGCTTATGGATGATTAAATGGTATTGGATGCCTTGAATGAGTTCATATCTCTGATATGAAATGTTATGTAGTACCATATGTTTGGGCAGACAGGATATTGTGGCTATCTATCAATAACTAATTATTGTATAAAGGGACATCCTATATTTAAAGTTTGAAGTATATTTCATTTAGATAACTTGGGTTAGGATGACATAGAGTCGAAGAGACCGGGGTCGGTATTAGAAAATAACCGAAACCACTTTGAATTTTTATAGATTGATATGTGAAATCAATAGGCTGGAAAGAAATGATTTAAGTGAATTGGACTATTTAATCTAAATTTTATTACTTAGAAAATTGATGTGAGAAATAAGTGATGTCTAACAAATTGTGAATTTGTAAATTGATACGAGTTTCCCCGGCTTTTATATAAGTTGTATGCTTTGTATTCCATGTTAGATGGGTTTACTCACGCTGGTTTCCAGCCTGACCCGGGTGTTACTTTGACTAATGCTCGAGTCAGACCGAGTATTACAGGTTTTCAAGTAGGGACGTTCTGGAGCTTAGGAGACGGGCTAGATGACAGGAACGTATGGAGTGTTCCCTTTGTATTTGTGACGATAGGGATTTTTCGCGCTCGAAAATCGACATCCATACTTTACACCGTACTCGAATGCCGTAGATTCGACCGTTCAAATCTGAGTCGCCGGATCTTATAACACAATTAAGTATAACGATACAGTGGAAGAAAAAGAATAATACATTCATATACAACATTGATACAATATCTGATACAACATATGATACAATAGATATCAATACACATCAGAGATGTGATACAATAGAATAGCAGCGGAAAAGAAAATAGAGAACACTAGCAGCGGAACAAATAACTCTAAGATAGTCTTCAAAAGAGAACTCCAGCAGCAGCTCGAACTAACATCACGATTCACCAAGACAAGCAAGTCTCGTCCACATCCAAAGACTGATCTAGCTCCAGATAACCTACTAATCTGACTATCTGAAAAATTCAACTCTAGACTGCCCGTGTAGAAAATTTTGAGAACCCAAAGTTTAGGAAAGAAACAATAAACTATGGATCAGTCATGGGACTGGTGTGAGCAACAAAAACATTTTATCTTTAAAAACAAATAAAGAAATATTTTAAATTAGATTCGCAATGCTTTTAAAAAATGGAACTACCATAAGACCTCCCACCACACACACAATGCAAACGCAGCCTTGGAGGAGATTTCTTCTTATGTTAGTCAAAGATGTTTACTATGCAAAATCAAATCATTTGATATTATTACTAGTGCATAGTGCAGAAACCATTTCGAAAGTAGAATATAAATCTTAGCCAGCATAGGCACCATTATATTATGCCTACTATAGCTACCACCTGAGGTGGCAGGTTATACAATTGCAATTGTAAAGGGCTCGTATTGTTTTGTTTGGATTTCCAACAAATGGTCGGGCAAAGGAACTTCCCATACCGAAATGGAACGCCTTTGGAAGGACGTCCACGAGCATCCCAACTGGACCTTTGCCAACACAAAGCCGGTGTACTCCCTGCCCGGGAGTATCAACCTTAGATATTCCATCCCCGGTCGTAACCAACCTTTATCCGGGATCCCGATAACCAACAACACCACACAGTAATAGATATAGTGTATCCACATGAGTAAGTATCTGGGCTCCATTCCATGATACTACCCCTATCCATAAGAACTGGACATACCCTAGGGACGCGATCCCTGAAAACCTTACTGCATCTTTACTGTTTCGACCATTTTCCGGGTTGTGAGGTTCGACGAAGTCTCGTCCACAAAGCCACGCTTTTTACAAAAGCCACACTTTGATCTACAAATGATCAGCAGCACTCAGCATGCCACATTACCAAATTGGGAATATATTGCTGATAACCTTCAACTACATAACCTCTAAGGGTGTTAAGCTAAGAGAATAAATTCTCCGCCACCAACGGAAATGTATTTGAAAGAAATCTTCTTTATATCTCAAAATGTAATGTCAAACATACAATCTATACAAGTCTGTTCTGGATTTAGAACAGAACCGAAGGCACTTCCGAAGAAGTCCTTGCAATTCGGGTATTCACAACCCCGATTGGACTTCCCATCACTTAGGGAATCTCTATACCGGAGCAACTCAGTGCAGAGACAATCGATAGGTTATCCTATCGTTCTTGCAAATACCCGGTCTTCACCACCGATCTTCAAAATGCTATCCACAACGACGTATCACATATTCGGAATGGGTTATATGACCCAAAGGTCCTTTCCCGGCTAACCCGAATAGTGAGCGCAACATTTAAAACATATGGATATGGGATTTCAATTAAGTCGCAACATAATAATTCAAAACTTTCTTTCAAATGGTTTTAAACCAATTACCATTTTCAAATCTTTAAACAAAAGATTCATTTCACTAAGTTCACCCATTTTCACAAAGATCCATTTACGGATTTCAAAACAATTTTCATTTCAATTGGATTAACTCGTTTAAATCTTTAAATTAAAGATTTAACTTATAGCTTTCAAATCGTTTCCATAACTTGGAAAATCATTTTCATTTTTAACTTGAAATCCTTTTTAACACAATTTGGAAGTCCACTTCCTATATGAAAGCTTTTATTATTTGGAAACAAATAGTTTTCGTTTCAGAAAGATCCAATTTTATTTACACGAGTTAAAGCCTTTGAATTTAAATTCAAGTTTCCCAATCAATACCCTTAAAATAATTTAACCCATATAAACTCACTTATAAGTTGAATAGCCTTTTTAAACGATAGTTTCCAAATTATAGAATTCAATTTCAAATATTGAATTCAAATTTAAATCAAAATATTTAAATTTCAAAACTCAATCATGTTATTCAAATATATTTAATCTTTGAAATTCCATTTCAAAAGCTTTTCGCTTTAAACCCAATCCATTTCCAAAACCTTTGAATTCTAATATTCAACTTTAAAAATCATTTCAAAATCTGTGACTTAATCGATTTCCTCGTGAAATCCATATTGGTGTGTGTATAAGTGTGGTCCAGGGGTTTAACACAATAGTGCAACATCATTCAATCATCACAGATCAAACACAGAACTATAATTGATAAGCGATATAAACTATAACGCTTATCGTCCATTCACAGATTCATAGATAATATACAAATGTAAATAAATGAATAAATCATGCACGGCACAAACCATAGAACAAAATATCACAGATCAGACAGGACAATAAATTCAAGGTATCTCATACAATACAATCATTCATAAGTAAGGTCAAGTATTCAATGGTCATTTATAAGTGGGATTAATTAATCGTTTAATCCTAATCAATTCAATTTATTTCCAAGTAAACTAATTACTTATGAATTAATTATCTAATCTTGTTTTATTAATTACAAATCATCTGATATAAATTTATTTATCAAACACTTTAATTAATTAATTTATTCTTAATTAATCATATTAATTAAATTAACCTCTGAACCAATTACATAATTAATTAACCCCTTGATTAATTATCTTAAGAAATTATACGTTTAATTACTTATCATAAAGTAATTATCTCATAACCAGAAATCATTAATTTCCAATTTAATCTAATAATTTTCTTAAACTAAATTAATTAACTTTAATAAATTAAAGTATCCAAAATTAAAATAAGTAATTAATTCCTTAATTACTTTAATTAAGTAACTAACAATTTACAATTGATTTTCTTAATTAATTAATTGTTTAATAATTCTTAGTTAATAACTTTTATTAACTATTCTTTAAATTACTTTCTAAGGTAATTAACTTAGATCAATCAACATTAATTATTAATTAACCATTTATATCTCGTTGATTAATCCCGATTTCATTCTTAATTATGTGATTAATTAATTCCAAATCATAATCTAATTGAATTAATCAATTCTCCACCTTAATCACCTTAATAATTTTAATGAATTATAAGTCATTAAATCTTCATTACTTAAAGTAAAACTTATTTACATTTATGATTAAATTATTACTTACAATATGTCTAGAAATATTGATTTCAAATTTCAAATTAAATTTCAAACTTTTAGAATAAATACAAATTTATTTTTTTAATAAAGTTTAAACAATTCCAACACCTTTTAAATCTCATGTTAAAGAAATACTTTTGTTATAAAGAAATTTAGAAGAGTAAAAAAAATCAAATTTTCTTCTAACTTCACATATTTAAATGTATAATTCCTTTCATTTAAACTTTTGAATTTGTCAATTTTATTTTTTTCTTATTCAAAATCTTGAATTTAAATTTAGATTTAAATTCAGATTTTTAAACTTTGATTTAGTCTCTGTTTGAATCATTCCTTCATGATTTTAAATCCCTTTTTTTTTCAAATTCAATTTGTTAAAATATACTTTTAATTGCTTCACCATTTTTTTCTAGTTATTGAAATAATTTTAAATTTAAAACTTTTGTTTTTCCAATCTAAGATCTAACCTAACTTAAATTTATACTTAAACTTTAAATAAAAATTCAGTTTAAATTTGAAAGGAAACAGAACAGGGTTCTATTTAAACCTGGAACTCAGGTTATACCCGAGCTACCCCATATCTCCTTCGAGTCCAACCCCCCCAAGACTTCGAGCAAAACACTGGAGCCACTAGAGAAACTCGATTATACCTCTCTGCCCAAACCAGCCTTCACTAGGAAAACAACCCATGGCGTGCACGTGTACGGCGCCGCCATCACCTCCGGCCCTTCGCAGATCGTCGAGACAAGTCGACGATCCTCCCCTCATCAATTTCCGATCATCGAAGCAAAGTCGAACGTTCGAGCTCGATACAGGAACCAGAATGCAATATGGAAGTGGCCTCGTTCCCCTCACCACAACCACCGAAACACGCGAAACTCCGGCCGCGATCTTGTCGTCCTCCCCTCAACCACTTCACAAAGTCGTGCGCGACTCGATGCACTGAGGAACGAGAACGAACCCCAAAACTTCGACGTTAGTTTCACAGACCTTAAACTCTACTCCTCCTTCCAGCCAACGCCACGATGAACTAGGTCACGAGCTACCATTTTTCCCAACCTCGCCATACTCCCTTCCACCTCCACGCGAAGCCCCTGCCTCTCCCATCAATGCGATCACCCACGGCAACCTAAAATGCTCAAAACAATTGAACACGAACTGCACCTCACTCCCTCCTCTAAAAATCACGAATCTTGTTTTAAAACTGATATTTTTGTACACGAATTCTATTTATATTCATGAATTTGTGAATTAAGAAACTCGAAATTTAACATATTTGAAGATTGCTCTGTAGTTTTAACCTTTCCATAGACAACACAAATTTGTTTACTTTAAACAAATTTTTAAACTAAAATTTATAGTGTAACAAGCATATTTTGTTCAAGGCTTAAGTCTTAACATGGATTGGACCAAGATCAAATGAATTTTGAACCAGGTTTGAGCTTGAAAACTAGAACAGGAATTCTCAGATTTAACAGTAGTGCACAGATACATATCTACATCCAGATATTTCACAGAGAACACATGCAGCCATATTAACTTAAGTTATATATTAAAAAAATGTTACTCACTATTTTCAGAAAGAAGAAAGAACAGAGCTCTTCTTTTTTTTGACACAGATTGAAACTTGCAAGCTAATGCTCCCCTCTTTGATTGTAGTTGAAGTTTTTGTTTATGTTTTCAAACAAAGTTTACTCAGCTCGAACTGAAATGAGGAGAAGTTGATATATAGGAGGGAAGTTTACATGAGTCATGCTTGTACAGTTTGATTATATTATTTAATATAATAGGCATGGTTGATATGCTTTCATTGAATGCATGAAGCATGTTGCATTAATTACTCGGCTGATATGTTTTGTTTGTTCATGCTTGAATCATTGTTTTCTTTTGCAAGCTACATACTTGTATGTATTATTTGTTTTTGTTTTGTAATACTTCCTATGTATGTTTACTTTACTTGTTTTGTACAATAGGTGACATTATTTCTTTGTTTAATAGGAACCAGAGATTTCAAGGAGGCTGAAATGATTCCGGTCATGGGCTAGAGATATTTGTTGTTTTATGCTATTTTAAATGCATATGCAATTTTGTTTCTAGTTTAAGTGTACTAAAGATACTTGTATAAATTTCTTTTGTCTTGTTTTATATTGCCTTGTTTATATGCTTATGCATATCACTTTTTTTCTATTTCCATTTGTTTGCTTTGTTTATGTTTGATAGATATTTATTTTACTTTATGTACATATTATAAAAGTTGTTTTAGTTATGTTTGTTTCTTAACTAATTTGTTTAATGTGTTTTATTCTATGTTTTATTTCTTTTGTTTCTTGTATTGTATCAATTTGTTAAATTTGTTAAATATAAATAGATTTCTATTTTATATTACTATAGATTATTTGAGATATTTATATATTTTTATTTAAAGACTTCATTTTTAATTTTCAAATCAATTTATCAATAAATTTCACCATTTTAAATCAAAATTTAATTTAATTATCAATTTAAAATTTATAAAAATCCGGGATCGTTACAGTATTATATTGTTGTATATATATCTAAGTCATGTTGATTGTATATGTATATATGTTGTAACTCTAATGTATTAAAGTGAAATTTGACAAGTACAGTTTTCCTTTGTATAACTGTTATTATTTGTTATTATATTTTATCCGCTGCGAATGTGAGATGTTGGTGTTTCTGTTCTTCTATCTCTTTCTTCTTTTTTACTAACTATCTGGAATTTTCGGGATCGAAAATCCAGGTCGTAACATTAATGCTAGAATTCATTAATAAAATATTTTCCAAGTTATAATTACCTTTTTTGAGGAGTTATTATTTTACTTAAATGTATAGATAGTTCATGGCTTAAATCTATATTTGTATGATATAACTTTACATCCTAAGAGTATATACAAATCACAAATTTCAAATTGGTTTTACTTAAATCCGTTTGTCTAATCAAATTTAGACTTTGTTGTAATTCATAAGTTATAAAACTTATTTCTTATTTAATACTATTATTAATTTTCTAGCTTTGAAAAAAACAAATTTTAAAACCACTCTTATTTAAATCCTCATACTCTTAACACTTAATTTTTGTTATAAATCATATTTATAAATTATTCTTATCTTATTTCACGTACTCGAAGTATTTCACAATCTTTTACCAATTTCTTAGCTTTGAGTTATGTATGATTCAGAAATTTTCGACTGTCCAAAATTGTTGAGAATTATGCTTTATCTTATCAATTAGCGATTCCAAGTTATCTTTGGTTTAAACACTTTTATAAAGATTACTAATCAATGATTCACATTATTTCTTTAACTTAAGAAAATTATCTAAATCAAGTAACTCCAAAACAATCTAAGGAACTGGGTACTACCAATAGTACCGTATATCCTCTTTAACAAGAAGAGTAATACTGAAGAGAAGTGCTTACCATTCGAACACATCTCCTTCCCATTTTTAGTTTGTTTTCGAGCCAATCGAATTAGTTATCATAAAATACCACTTTTTATTTAAAATAATACCATTTTCAAAATCCTTTGGATATTACTTTTATTAAACCTATTTTATAAATTCATTTTATAAATTTATTTTATATTAACATCATTTAAATTTCCACAACTCTTTTACTTGAATTTAAATTCTCATCCTTTTTATATTATTTTTCCCTTCACATAATTGTTTTATAATACTATTTATCTTATATGTTCATTCCTTAAACAAATCTTATTATTAAACACCGTATAGTTAAATCATGAATATTAATTCACAAGGTATTTGTACTTAAACTTTTAAATAAAACAATTGATTAATTTATGATAGTAAATTAACATTATCATATCTTAATTATCGATTATCTTTATTAAACATCTTATAATCAAACTATGAAATTCTAATCACAAAATGGTTATATAATTTTTTTGGCACGGATGCAAGATGGTTATATTTAAATTTCACTAATCCTGACTTTTAACTATACAACTTTCCAAAATATATACTTTATATTCAAAATATAATCCTACGCAAAATCATTTCATTTACCAATATTTCAAAATCAGCGTGTTTGTTTGCCTTGTTCAAGTGTTTAGGAATCCCTATCGATAATGGTGATCAAGCGTATTGATCAGAATCCATAAACCACTAAATAGATAAATCAAACAAGTTATTAGTCACTAATAAATACACACTCATATATAATACACTCAAACTCATTCTAGGGTATTACTAACCATATCTCTAATGAGTCACTCATCCTACGGTATTACTAACCCTATCTATGATGAGTCTTTACCCCCAACAAAGCCAAGGTTCTCGCTTAACCTTTAGCTCTGATACCAAATGTAATGGCCCGGTTTTTCATACCCTTTGAATCGACAATAAACCATACAAGAAGGATGTATCGCTATCACTTCTGAGCATATTTGGTGTAGGTTGTTTCTATTGATGCATCCAATAATCCATCAATGGCTAGCCACCTTAGGTATTGCTCTGGTTCAACTTACACCCAATTTGTATACGTTTGATTTGGACACCTTCATCCTTTAGGCTAAAAATGATGTTAATCTTTCTGGTGAGGAACTCCAATTTTTTTCAAGGTTAAAAGAAGCCTTGAAAGAGGGAATGAAGGCCAATCTTATATTCAGGCTAGAAAATTATTCCTTACCAGCATCCACGATGATATTGAAAAATGGACCAAAATTTTATTTATTTATCCTGAATGATGATGGATTGCCTTCCTTTGCTTGACATTATTTCGTTCATATCATCTCTTTAAAGGATAGTGAGAAATTATATGAGTCTTACAGATGGCAAATTAAGGATTTACCAGTAGGAGTTAGGAAAGTAACATAGTTGTTGGTTGAATCAAAGCTAAAAGCTCATGATTTACTATGTTCCCATCGTATACTTTCCTGAAGTAGATTTAAGCTCACTCTTTCCCCATCTAAATCTAGGGTTTGATGGTTCTCATACTCCTTCCAATAAATCAAACACTTTAACGAGTGTTTGCGCCAAAATTGGTCACAAACACCAAATAGTCGTTGAAAGCACTAGTTCGCAATCACAGGTCATAGATAACAAATATATATGAAAATCACTCAGAAAATTCACAGAAATGCAATAAACAACACAATTTTTATAGTGGTTCAACGATCTTGCCTACGTCCACTCTGAAGCTTATGATTTTATTGATTCACTTGATAACTTCAATCCGTTACAGTAGATTACAATTGATAATAGCTCTAAAGTTTGAATACAACAGTGAAGATAAGGTGTAGAAATGAATATGGCAGAGTCTGGACGTTCAATCGCCGAAAAAGCCCCTTTTCTGTAGGTTTCAGGGGGCTATTTATAGGCGTAGGAGGCTGAGATGGTGCTCAAACTTCGGGAGACTTCTTCTGGAATGTGAGTGGGCCCACGCGATCGACCCCACCAAGTTTCTGCTCGATCTGAGATCGATACGAAACCATTTCGTATCCATCAAAAGTTGCTCCAATCGAACTGAAACTTGGCAGGAACATTCTTTACCTTGTATGGAAGCTACTGTGAAAATTTCATAGCATTTGGACTTCTGGTTTGGGAGATATGATTGATACGAGTTGGAGTTCTTAGGTTGGCTGTTCGCTTCGAGTCGATTGCTTCGAATCCATGCCTTCGAATCGATGGAAGCACGTGTCTTCGAGACGACGTGGCGCGCACATCTCGCGTCGAGCCACCTTTTGCTCCGAGTTGACCGCGTCGCGAATTTCTCCTTGTTCGTATCGAGTGCCATGACCCAGTTTGCATCGATGGATACGAATCATTGATCGATACGAACTGGATCGAGACCAAACCGAGTGGATACGAACAGGGCAGATTTCATGGATACGCAATAGTGACTCGTTACTGTTGATGGATGTGAGGTCGATCGATGCGAAGTAGTGCTTGGGGATGGATACGAGGCCGATCGACTCAGAGTAGGGTGCACCGATGGATGCGAAGTGGTGTGGATTGATCAATGCAAACGTCATCGATTCAAACCTAGTGGATACGAATCTGATGGATTCGAATAGACCAATGCATGATTTTCCGATGGATACGAACGATGGATTCGAACGAGATGTTGCTCTGATCGATACGAAATCGATGGATACGAACTATATATGGTTGACGGATACGAAATGCACCAACCTGAAGGATACGAACCGTGGTTCTTCGATGGATACGAAACCCCTCGATACGAACATGGATGGATACGAACTAGCATACTTTTTCTAACTTGTATCGACCATATCTCATTCATACGAACTCCGATTAACCTGAAATTTGAGATGTTGGCTTCTATGGCTTTGCTTGTCATGTCTGGTCAATTGTGGCCCGATCTGGACTCGGAAAAAATTCATCGATATCCATAGAGAAGCAATGTATAACCAATCTTTTAGACGAACTATCTTTGGTTTTTCGATCAATCTTTTGGTATCACGGCCTTGCCAAAAGGCGGGATAACATTTGCCCCCCAAAACATGCCTTGCGATAGGAAGGTGTGTTTTGTAATGCCATAAGCTGGATGTTTATATCCTGTCAACAACCAATGAAGAACTTGATAATTTCATATGACCTCGAATGACGATCGTTCGGGATCACATGCCATTTGTGGTGAAACAGGACTGTTCGCGGTTGAATGCCGTTCGCAACAAATGATGGAATGGGACCATTCGCAGTCGGGTGTCGTTCGAGGCGAATTGTGAACGTTCGAGGTCAGGTGTTATTTATAAATGAATCGTGATCGTTCGCGATCGGATGTTGTTCTAGACGATTTGTGATCGTTCGCGATCAGGTGTCATTCTAGACAAATTATGATGGATTGTGACCGTACGTGGTCGTATGCCGCACTAGGCAGAGTTTTGATCGTTTGCGACCTGGTGTCGTACGAGGCAGAATGTGATCGTTCGCGATCGAATGTTATACTAGGTAAAGTGTGACCGTTCGCGGCAAGTGACGAAAGGGGACCGTTCGCGATCGGATGTCGTACAAGGCGTAGTGTGATCGTTCGCGATCAGATATTTGAGGGGGCTTAGGATTACTGGAATAAGGTATCACGTTCGGATGAATTTCTGAATCAGCGATTTTGGCGGTTTATCGCCATACAAGGTGTGCTTGTGGACCATTCGCGATCCAACGCATGTACAAGCAAATTCTCTCACAGGATTAGAAATATCGAATCAATGTTCAAATGGATCCCATAACAGAAATTTCCAAACAAACAAACAAACAAAGTCTAAATGTTCAAATCAAAATAAAATAGAAACAAGATAGGGATGTCAAAGTGTAAACTCTAACTATGATGCGGTCAGTAGTCATTCAGAGCATGCCTGTGGATCGTTCGCGATCTCGTACATGTGTAAATGATTTAACCGTGTTAGTGAGAAGTTTACTACTTGTTCATCGTTATTCAAATCAACTGATAACCATCCGGTGTCCCGGTTCAGGCTCACCCATATTTGATGTAGACGCTGGTCGCTCTGGCTCCACCGCTGGAGCTCGCCTTCTCACATACTGAAGTAGCCTACCGTTCCTGATATGCCCTTCTATCTCATCCTTCAGGTGTCTACAGTCATTTGTACTATGATCGTTCAGCTCGTGGAATAAGCAATATTTGTCAGATTTTCTCTCGTTGGTAGTGGAGTCCCTTCGCATTGGTCTACGATAGGGAACTTGCTCTCTTGTATCCTGATAAATTCGCTCCAAACTCTCATTCAGCTCAGAGTAAGTGGTGATCGCGGCTCCTTCCGTGGCCGCTTTGACCTATCATCATTATTCTCAGCCTTTCTCTTCCCTTTACTAGTCTCCGCACCCTTTCCAGGTAGATTTCCGCTTTTGAGTGCGTAAACGTCAACTCCTTCTTCTCTCTCTGCACTAGCGTCTTCCAATCGCAGAAACTTTTCTGCCTCGTGATTGAATTCTCCTAGATCCATAGGCGGATCTTTAGTTAATGCATTTTTGAATTCTGTGCCATCAGCTATTCCAGATACATCTGCCATCATAACCATGGATGGATCTGGCTGATCCACCGATGCTGCTGCCGCATTGAATCGCGTCAGAAAACTCCTCAAAGACTCTCCATCTTTCTGCTTCAAAGTTGCTAAACTCATCACATTTTTGGGTCTTGCGATGTGAACCCTGAATTGTCTTATGAATCTCTCAGTTAAATTAGCCCATGTTCTTATGGAGCCGCTCTCCAGTTGTCTAAACCATAATGCTGCGATATCTGTCAGATACAATGGAAAGCACCGGGCCATGACTTCTTGTGATGCCCCCAGCACTTCCATGTGCCTCATATACTTTGTTAGGTGGACCGCAGGGTCCATCCTCCCATCATACATCTCTACTGACAGTAACTTGAATTCTGGTGGGTTCCCAGCCATCCTAATCGCAGGAGAAAAGGGACTCCTGTTCACGTCTTCAAGATCTCTGTTCACCAATCCGCCTCTCATAGCCCGTCTAACCATCTCTGCCAAACTGTCATTGTTTCCTAGATGTTATCCTCATTCACTGCCTTTGATCTGCTCCCCCAAGTCCATGTGAGCTTTCAGGGGTCTGCCCCCTGGCTGAGTGTTCATCCCTCTATCACCGCCAGATTGCTTGGCTCTCCTTGATTCTCTTCCCTGGATTGGATCAACATGCTCTAGTCGTGTGCCCCCTAGTCCGGGTGCTATGCCAGATGGTTCTGGTCCATTCTGAACTTCATTTGCTCCTCGATTCTGCGTTCCAAGTTGTGCAATTTGTTGAAACAAATTCTGAATCATCTCATCTTGCCTTCTCATCATCGTCTCCATCTCATCCCTGGTGATGAAGACTGAAGCTTGGTTCGCTCCTGAGGAAGCCTCTTGACTTCCTTCGTGTTGACTTCTCTCTGGCCTCTGCCTTCTACTTGATTGTCTCGTCGTAACTCTTCGGATCTGAATCTCTAAACTTTCTGATTCAACTCTTAATTGACAGTACTCCTAAATTAGCCTTCTCAGTGAAAGCACTAAAATGTTTGTGCCAAAATTGGTCACAAACACCGAATAGTCGTTGAAAGCACCAGTTCGCCATCACAGGTCATAGATAACAAATATATATGAAAATCACTCAGAAAATTCACAGAAATGCAATAAGCAACACAATTTTTATAGAGGTTCGGCATCTTGCCTGCGTCCACTCTGAAGCTTATGATTTTATTAATTCACTTGATAACTTCAATCTGCTACAGTAGATTACAGTTGATAATAGCTCTGAAGTTTGAATACAACAGTGAAGATAAGGTGTAGAAATGAATCTGGCAGAGTCTGGACATTCAATCGCCGAAAAAGCCCCTTTTCTATAGGCTTCAGGGGGCTATTTATAGGCACAGGAGGCTGAGATCGCGCTTAAACTTAGGGAGACTTCTTCTGGGACGTGAGTGCGCCCACGCGACCGACCCCACGAAGTTTCGGCTCGATCTGAGATCGATACGAAACCATTTCGTATCCATCAAAAATTGCTCCAATCGAGCTAAAACTTGACAGGAACATTCTTTACCTTGTATGGAAGCTATTATGGAAATTTCATAGCATTTGGACTTCTGGTTTGGGAGATATGATCGATATGAGTTGGAGTTCCTGGGTTGGATGTTCGCTTCGAGTCGATTGCTTCGAATCCATGCCTTCGAATCGATGGAAGCACGTGTTTTCGAGACGACGTGGCGCGCACATCTCGCATCGAGCCACCTTTTGCTTCGAGTTGACCGCGTCGTATCCACGAATTTTGCCTTGTTCGTATCGAGTGCCATGACCCAGTTTACGAATCATTGATCGATACGAACTAGATCGAGACGAACAGAGTGGATACGAACATGGCAGATTTCATGGATAAGAAATAGTGACTCGTCACTGTTGATGGATGTCAGGTCGATCGATGCGAAGTAGTGCTTGGGGATGGATACGAGGCCGATCGACTCGGAGTATGATGCACCGATGTATGCGAAGCAGTGTGGATTGATCGATGCAAACGTCATCGATTCAAACCTGGTGGATATGAATATGATGGATTTGAATAGACCAATGCATGATTTTCCGATGGATACGAACGATGGATTCGAACGAGATGTTGCTCTGATCGATACGAAATTGATGGATACGAACTATGTATGGTTGATGGATACAAAATGTGCCAACCTGATGGATACAAACAATGGTTCTTCGATGGATACGAAACCCCTCGATACGAACATGGATGGATACGAACTAGCATACTTTTTCTAACTTGTATCGACCATATCTCATTCATACGAACTCCGATTAACCTGAAATTTGAGATGTTGGCTTCGATGGCTTTGCTTGTCATGTCTGGTCAATTATGGCTCGATCCAGACTCGAAAAACTTAATCGATATCCATAGCGAAGCAATGTATAACCAATCTTTGAGACGAACTATCTTTGGTTTTTCGATCAATCTTTTGGTATCACGACCTTGCCAAAAGGCGCGATAACAACGAGCATTCCATCCCTTCTCGATAATGATGCTTTCCCCCTCTGGTTCTTGCACCTATCAGGTTATTTGGTTCTTCTTTTTATAGTGATGATGCCCCTAGCACAAGCATTTTCACTACATCTAAAGTTAAAGTTCATGCCTTGATGGAGAAGATAGGAAGGATTGCACAAGGTCCCTTTGTTCTTTCTACGTTACCCTCTGAGATATCCCTAATGCTATCCTATTATAGTTTGAGAAGCCTTGGTCTTATATGAGTACTCATATTCTCTTCTCTTCCTCTCTTTCATGTGATGTTGGTTTGTTACTCATATTGTCTTATTCTTTCCCTTTCTCTAATCTATGGCCTTGATGATGAAGGCATATGAATCAGGGAGTGTACATGCCTTACTTTTGAGGTGGGTGGCTAACCGTAAAGCTCATCTTACCTCGACTAACACTAGAAACACTACACTGGCTTCCGCTAAGGTCAAAGAAAAGGACGAGGTCAAAGTGCTTCGTGAGTAGGTTGAAAAGGCTGAGAGGGAAGTTATGCCTTTTGAGGACGCTCGATTTTTAAAGGAGCATGAGATGAAGGTGAAGGAAGAAGTTATGGCCTAAGTTGAAACTGGGCTTGGTAAATCCCAAAAGGAACTCAATGATGTCACCTCAGATCTGACTTATGGTTTTTACGTTTTAGCTAGATGTCAGTTGAAGGTAGAAGTTAAGCCTGACTTCTTAAAGGAAGAGTATATGGTGGATTCAATCCTTGCATATTGCAAGACTAAGTGGAAGAAGGAGGAAAATATTGTTAACCTGAATCATTCTGGGCACCCTTCTCAAGAGAAGAGGCAGAGGCTGATGTGGATCAAGAAAACTTACAACCTGATGAATGGAACCAAACTACAAACACGGTAACACAACTTCCCTGATAGATTTAGATGATTAATTGTGGACACTCTTTTGTATCTTGTTGTATATAGGACTTTTGAAGTTTATTTTTTTATTTGTAATCTAACTAGTGTTTGTTGTATTTTTCTTACAAATGATCGCACTTTTCTCATCGCTTTGTTTAGTATATTAGATATAATATGTTTATAAAATTGTTGAGAGAGATTGAGGCTAGGCTAAAAAAATACTTTGGAAAAGCCTGGCTTAAGCACTGCATCCATGGCTTGCAGTTAAAAGGAAATAGTTGAGAACTATGCTAATCTTAAGAATAGGACTTAGGATTTATTAGCCAAATAGGTCAAGTAGTTCGAAAAAAGGAAACCCTCAGTGATTTCATGTTGCATCGGTGGTGGTACACACTATAGAATGGTTCTTTTCCACCTGATAACAATGATCATGAGTGGTTCAGGCTTAAACTTAGGAACCTGACTTGTGAATGACTTGTTCATGTCTTTATTAATCTTTATATGGTCTTTGATCATGTAGATGAACAACAATGATGTAATTAGTAATGAATATTTTAGTGCCGAAACATAATTTTATGTGTTTTGATTAGGTGACTACGTTTTATTTGAGTACTGATTTCAATCAATTCTCTTTGAATTCTGTTCAATGCTGACCGTGCTCGTTGTTATGATGCATATGAGGATGATGTTGCCCAACTCAGATACGATATTGAGAGGCTTGAGACAGAGTTAAAGTTTAACCATACAAAATTTGTAATGGCTCAAAGCATGCTCTAACGTCAGTATCACTGTAATATGAGATTGTGTGCATGGTCCAAAGATGTTGTATCCTAAATGGAAGGGATAAAATAGACCGCACATGTGGGTGAGGAACTTTATGGTATTGTATATAGAGGACAAATTGCAACATATAGGAAATAATTAGAGGACATGTTTGCAAAGATAATTAGATTGCTTGGCGAGCTAGAGGCTGTTGAATATTGGAGTTGACTGAGGTGTTTCACTTAGATATTGCTTATGTTCCTTCTACTAATTCTAGGTCTCCATTTCTTTATGGTGATGGTTGAAAGATTATTGCTAGGGGATTATTTGGTAAATTTTCAAATGAGAATAAGAAAACAAAGGCTCAACTATTAGAGGACTTGTTTGCCTTTTAGGACAAAATTGCTTCTTATTCGAATAAGCTAGAGCAAGAGAAAGCTAAAAGTAAGATGGCTGAGGCATTACTGCAATGGTCTCGAGATGTTTTGGCGTTTTCCAATCCTTTGTTGGACCAGATTTTTCTCAGTAACAAAGAAGATTTTTTCGTAATAGCTAACTCGTCGGAGGATCCATAGGCAGGAGCTTGCTATGACCCTTGACGGACCTTTGTTTCTAGAAGGGCTTCACCTCTCCCTAATGCTACTTAGAATCAATGTTCTATTATTAAGATTTTAGCATTGAGAAAACACTTTTTTAATCTTAATTTGACCGAGAAATAAATTTTTATATAAGATTTCTTTTGAAAAACCTACTAACTTTCTAGCAGTCCTATTTTGCTTATTATACATTGTTACTCAATTTTAGGTATTTTCGGACTTACTCGTCCATCTCTGGCTTATTTATCTCCTTTAGGACTCAAAGGTAGATTCTCTTCAAATGAAATTCTACTCAGCTCAGAATAGTGGAGCTGAAATATTTATCAAAGAATGTTGAGAACACTATGGGGCTATATATACGGATGAATTCCAGAAGCTAAGAAAAAGGAGTGCAGTGAAAAGCTCTCTTGTAACTCCAACTTCAGATGTCCTCCTCAGGTCAAATGTAGTTCCTTTGCTTCCAACTAGGGTGGACCTGACTGAGATTCTTAAGTGGAAGAATGATATGAAGATTCATTACGAGGCCAAGATTAAAGAGTTAGAGAATTACTTTAAAGGAGATATAGAGATGCCAGATACTCGAGTTTCCCCTTTTTTTCTACTGAGAATGAGTTCTTTGGTCGATCCTTTAGGGATTTCGAACAGACAAGATTGTGCCTCTTAGGAAAACTTGAGAAGTTTTGGAAAGTAGCTATGAGATTTATAAATGCCTAGAGAACAAGATATATATGACCTTGAGTGCGAGGCCTGGTTATATTCAATCGTAGTTTCTTAGGTGAGATGGATAGGGTGTCTCTTTTAGAAGAACTTCATAAAGTAAAGGTAAAGAGGAAAATAGCATAAATCGGCTGATAATGTGCAATTGACATCTTTAGAAGCTTCTGGCTTGGACTGCAGTTGTCATTTTTGTATAACCAGGCTGAATAGGTCCTCGGATCATGAAAAACTTTAGGCCGATGCTAAATACGACCCTTGCATTGCCTATCAAAAATCAGCTCATGGTAAGGGCTGTCATCCTCGGCCATCGGTGGTGATTATCAAGCTGGAAAGCTAATTCCCTTCTTAGCTTGCAGCATCCACCTCTATGGATCGAGATGACATTAAGCAATGGTGCATAGTTTTGTATCAAAATCGTAAATCAATTTTTAGGGAATGCAAATCTTTGTAATATGACCTAGATTGCAATGTTTTGTGGATTATGTAAGGGTATGTAAAAAAATAATAACATATAAGATTTGAAATTAATTAATAATAACTCAGTTTTTCGATGCATACTTACTGATATTTGAGTAGCAACTACATTTCTACCTTACTGTCAGCTTCTTTTGGTACAAATTTTGTATTATACTTTCATGCCAAGTCTGGGGTGAGCCCTTGAAATAGCTTATGCCCCTTGGTCATGACCTAATAGGTCCAAACTTTCCTTATATTTTAAATGCGATCCAATGGATTTTCGGAGTGCAACATCCTTTGTTGACATAGCAGTGGGTCGTGCATGACTTACCCTATTGCCAAGAATCTAGTGTCCAAGTTGTATGATTGTCTATGTGCTTATTACGACCTGCCCCATGTTTTCATAACATAAAGTCCATTGCCAAATGTTTTGACCATATATCCGATATGACATGCCCCTGTTCTGGGGGTGAAGTGTCCCTAGCCATACACATGACCATATATTTGGTTGTATTCCTAATATGACCTATCCCTGGTTCTAGGTGCCAATTGTCCTTTGCTCCAAGTTTGGTTTGACCGATGTAGCGACTCTGACTCGACCTTCGAAAATCGGCACCGAATACGACACTCGTATTCAAATGCCGCAGATTCAAACGCCGAATCTGGCTCGCCGGAGCTTATAACACAACAAGTATAGCAACACAGTGGAAGAAAAAGAAATGAATATCATAGATATACAACATTCGATACAACAATTATATAAATATGAGTCAATATCAAAGATACAAGATAACAATGCTACAGCGGAAAACTCAATAAGCTGGCAGCGGAAACAAGCAGAACTTGAAACTCCAGAAGAAACACCAATATCAGCAATCTCCATAGATAGCTCGAACCACCATCACGTTTCACCAAGCTGAGCAAGGTCAGTCCATGAATCCGAAGACTCCAAAGAATTCCAAAGAGAAAGCTGAAAGCTACTAAATCGATATCTACATCTACTGTCTGAAAAACAAAACTCTAGACTGCCCGTGTGGAAAATTGTGGGCACCCAGAGTTTAGGAAGGGAACAATAAACTCCGGGTCAGTCATCATGGAACTGGTATGAGCAAACAAAAATAGTTTATCTAGGCTCCATACCATGATACCACTTCTATCTAGAAGGAAATGCACATACCCTAAGGGGCGCTACTCCCTATAACCTTGCTGCATTCTTCCTGTTTTGACCATTCCGGGGTGTGAGGCTCGACAAAATCTCATCCATAAAGCTACACTTTTCACAAAAGCCATGCTTTGATCAACAAATGATCAACAACACTTCGTATGCCAAATTATCAAATTGGGAATGTATCACTAGTAACCATCAACTACATAACCTCTGAGCTCGTACGCCTCAGAGAAGGGTGTTAAGCTAAGAGAATAAATCTCCGCCACCAAACAAAAATATATTTGATAGAAACCGGTTTTACATCTCAAGGTGTAACGTCGGACACAAATCCATACAAGCCTGTTCCGGGTTCGAACAGAACCGAAGGCACTTCTGAAGAAGCCCTTGCAATCCGGATAATTTCTATCCACGTCCGGACTCCCCATCACAATGGGTGCTCAAATCTCTATACCGGAGTCATTCGACGCAGAGACATTCGACAGGTCATTCTTTCACTTTCGAAAGTATCCAGCCTTCACCACCGGTCTTCAAATGTTATCCATATCGTCGTATCATTATTCAGAATGGGTTACATGACACAAGGTCCTCTCCCAGCTAAACCAAATAATGAGCGCAATATTTAAAAACACGTGGATAATAGGATTTTAGTTAAGCCACAACTTATTATCCAAACTTTTCTTTCAAATGGTTAAACAAATTACCATTTACAAATCTTTTAAACATAAAGATTCATTTCAAAAACCCTCAATGGTTTAAACGATTCCCATACTTAAATCTTTTAAACAAAAGATTCTCCTTTAAAAACCCCTTTCAATTTAAAACAAGGTTCACCAATCTTTATCAAAGATTTATTCGTAGCCTTTCAAAACAATTCCATTTCAAACTTTTATATAAAAGATACACCATTTAAATGCTCTTCAATTTCAAATCAAAGTTTGACTATCTTTCACAAAGATTAGTTAACAGTTTTCAAAACTATTTCAATTCTATTTGAAATCTTTCAACACAAATTGGAAACCATTTCCTTATATGAAAACTATTATTAATTGAAAACAATTAGTTTTCATTTCGGAAAAATCTGATTACTTTTGCATGAGTTAAAGCCCTTCAAGTATAAAACTTGAGTTGAATTCAAATCCTCAAAGAAATACTTTTAAAATGGTTTAAAATCCATATAAACACATTTATAACTTGTATTATCTTTTTAAGCCAAAATTTCCAAATCATTGAATTCAATATTCAAACTTTAAAACCATTTCAAAATATTAAATTCAAATATCTGTGACTTAACTGATTTCCTTGTGAAATCCATATTTGTGTGTGTATAGTGTGGTCCAGGGGTTTTACACACAATAGTGCGACAACATCAACCATTACAGATTCAAATACAATAATATATTTGATAAGCGGTATAAACTATAACGCTTATTTTTCATTCACCGATCACAGATATATGTCACAAATAATAATTTACATTACAGATAATTAATTTCATCATAGAATAAATTACGTCACAGTTCACAAAACAAAATAATTCATATCACATATTATCACAAATCAGGGAAATCAATCAATTCAAAGCACTCCATAGAATCCTAACATCCATGAGTAAGATCAATTAATTATCTGATTTGTTTAAATCAGATTAATTACTTATGAATAAATTTCTAATCCTGGTTAATCAATCATTAATTAATTACAAACCATTTTGATTGATTACACTTTAATCATTAATTAACCTTTAATTAATAATAATCCTTTGATTAATTATCCTTAATTAATTTCAATTAATAAATTAATTCTTAATTAATTATCCTTAAAATAAATGATTATTCCCAATCATTTTCATAAATTAATTAACTTTTATTAATTATCTTTAATCAATAAATTAATTATCATTAATTACTATTGATTAAATCTTAATCACCATCATAAATTAAATCATTTCTTAATTAATTATCATAATTAATTAACCCTTAATTGTAATTAATTAAATCTTAATTATTTTTATTAATTAATTTTTTCTTAACTAATTACTTTAATAAATAAACCCTGATTATTAATTAAATCTTAATTATAATTAATTGTTCTTAATTGATTAATTAATTGGTTTATTCCTTAATTAATTTCAACAATTAATTACTCCTTAATAAATAATGATTTCTTAATCACTTTAAGTTAATTAACCCTTGATTATCTTCTCTTAATTACTTATCCTTAATTAATTATTTATTCCTTAATTTATTACATTGATTAATTAACCATTAATTAATTACCATTTAATTAATTATAATAAGTAATTAACCCTAATAAATTTCATTAACTAATTTTTAATCATTGATTAATTACCAAAATCATGTAATTAATTAACCTTAATCCATCTTTAAATAAAACTTTTATTAATCTTTAATTAAACCTCTATTTAAGAAATTTTTCTTTAAGTAATTAATCTCTAATTACTTTTATTAATAAGACCTCAAATATTTAAGATAAATCATTTATCTCGACTATCACTTAATTATATCATCAATTTAAATTTGAAAGCACTTAGTGTAATTTAAATGATTAACTTAGTATGATTTTCAAAACTAGAACAAGTTTTAAAATTATTTAAATTTAGATTTGGGGTTTTTTGTTTGAAAAATTTTGTTAATACCTTTCTTTTGGAAATTTAATTTATATAACTTTGATTAAGTAATCCACTTTAAGTGATTAATTTCCTTTAACAAATGATTTAACTTAACTTCAAAAAGTTAATTAACCATTATATCGTTCTTTATATTAATTTATTACCCTTTAATATTATTAAATTTATTTAAAGTAAAAATTTATGAATAAATTACATCATTTTAAACTTGGTTAATTTAAGAAACCTTTTTAACAATTTAAAACTGGGATAGCATCAAATTTTTAGGGAAGAATGGTATTGACAAAATTGGTATAAAATTAACTTGTTTTCTTTAAAAATCTGGACACCCGAGCCCATTCACGTTTTACCGGAGCCAACCCCTGTTTTTCCCGTACCCTACTTTGAGTTACATTCGAATCCTCCCAGACAAAAGTTCCCACTCCTGCCCTTTTTTCTGTTATATTTTAAACTTTTACTTTAATTAACCCTCATGAATGCTTCGAGTTAAATCACCATTTCCACGCGTGCTGCCCCGAGCTTCTACTTTGTCTTCCCCACCAACACAAACGCTGATACAACAAGGATGCACGTATACGTGCACAAGCATGGTGCCCCTCGCCGATCAACACTGATGCGACCGACACGTCACCCACAACCACCTAAACTAGTTCGAGCAACCTTAAAACAAAAATCGCCTAATAGTCCAAATTGAGCTATTCTCGATTTCCTCGGATCGAAACACAACCCCTACAATAACCTCGTGTGCGCGACTCCGACCACCAGAGCATCGCCACCTCTGGCCACGTCTTCGACAATCCCCAAGCCGACACCCCTGAATATCATCGAACTCGATCAACAATGGACCCCATACGAGCACGAGAAACATGCTGACCAGAAACTTCACATTAAACCCTAAATTCATCTCGACCCAAATTTTTTTGCGGTAATTTTTTTTTTTACATTTTTCCCATAATCTATACTCCTCCATCTACCTCATGATCAGAACTCGAACGACATAACCACGCCAAACATCGTAATTTGACGAAATTGTCATCTCAATTCAACTCACAAATTCTCGAAATTCCCAATTCTAAAAATTTTGATTTAACCTTTAAAAATCACGGTTTTTGATGGTGATTACATTTATATAAGTGAATCAAATAATTAAGGAAATTGAATTTTTGATCATGCGTTGAACTTTACTGTATATTCTTTTCCAGGTTAAAATTTCTTGTTAACCATACTAAAAATTATTTTTAAGGTTAATATTTAATGAATTTGAACACATTTTATTTTAAAATCTCAAACTAACGATGATTAGATATAGAGATTTGGGGTTTTCTTTTTTTTCCTTTTGAATTTGTTTTACCCACTGTAACCTAGAACAGAACAATTGTTCATGTTTCCAGACATACATACCCTACTTCATATATACACATACAAATATACTTGCAGATATATATGCTCATTCATCAACATTCTCATCACATACATAAGAATCAGGAGAAAAAAAGATTTTAAAAATAAAGTTTGCTCACCAATTTTATGAAAGAACAGAGGCTAGACACTTGTTTTTCTAGAACCTGATGCATTTAAACTTGCATACTTGTGATGATTATTCATTTGAATCTGCTACTTGTTGTTTCCCTTGATCAATTTTTTTGAAATGTATTCAGGCTTAGTTGCTTTATTCAACTTGCTTTTGTTTGATTGCCAGGTTGCTGCTTCTTTTGCTTCAGATTTAAGTGTTTCAGGTTGAAGTTTGATTCAAAATTTCTTTTTCAGGTTGAATTCATTTCCAGGTTGAAAACTCTGAATCCAGGTTTAAGCTTTTGAATTCGGTTTTGATTTTTTTTTCACTTTTAAGTTTGAGGATGAAAGAAAATTTTCTTTTCTTAGACCTGAGAAGAAAATGAAGATAGCTTGGTTTCAAAAAAATTCTTATGCATGCTTTCTATATTTTTTTCCCTTTGTATGTTATTTCACATTTTAATTTAAAAGAAAATTAATTTAAATGCCACTTGTTATCATTACTAACACTTGCCTTTAAACATGGACACTTGTTAAATTATAAACTTTTTGTGTTTAAGTCCTTTATTAATTTAAAATTTATAGTTTAAACCCTTAAAATTATTTAGTCTTTATATTTACAAATGTTTATGTAATACATTTTATATTTAAACTTAAATTTAGTTTAGTACATAAAATATTCATATTTATTTTCCATTCATACATTTATATAATTTTTTTTATTCGCAAATCATGTTTTAACCCTTAACTTAGATTTATTTGGAATGCATGTTTTTTTTAAATCTTACTTTATTTAAATTGATGAAACAAGTTTTTATTTATTTAAATGTAACGACCCGTAAATTTCGACTATTTAATTTGTTTATTTAATAGGACTTTCGTAATTTATTTTTGTAGAAAAAAATAAAGGGGATAAATAATGTTAAAATGAAGGCTAAAATAAAATATGTAAATGGTGACTTAAAACATATTTATAGAAATTTGAATAAAATCCAAATTGAATTAAGTAGAAAAAGGATTCTTACCTGGATATAAAATTTAATATGAGAAATTTATGAAAATATTATATTGATTTAATGCAATAAAAGAGTGTAAATGGTAATTGGAATAAATTTAGGAATCATATTAGTGCAAGTTAATAATTTATGACTTGAATGAAATTCCAATTCAATAAAATCATTTAAATGTTATGATTTGATTTTTAATGGAATATGAGAAAAGAAAAAATGTAAGGATTTGATTGATATATATGTTATTTATTTAGGGTATTGAATAAAATTGGGAATCCAATTGTAATTAATGGTAATAATGTTGGTTTTAGCTAATAAATTAAATTTCAATGCAATACCTATAAATGAATGGGACGAAATGAATGTATGTAAATATATACTAGGTTATTTATCATCAAATAGAAGGAAAGAAACATAAGTACTGAATTGATTGATGAATAAATATGCATTGAATAGTAATTGAATATTTCGTTAGTATGTATTTAAAGGAATATGGGGTAATTTGATTAAATCAATAAATGCAATGATGGTGGGTTATTGATAAAAGTGAATAGGGAAATGATTGTTATAGTAAGAATGGAAATCCAACTTGTTGGAATGGAGTAAATACACTTAGTAATGAATTTAGTATAGGAGAACGAAATGGAAATATTGAATTAATTAATTCGTATATATAGTAAATGGCGATTATTGGATTGTAAATAATAAACTTATTAAAGGTGATCAAGAGTTGTGACCACAAGTTATTATGAGTGATACATATATATTTAATTCATTCAATTGATTTGGAAATCATTGCAATAAATATAAATTAAATGTTACGTTAAATAAATTAAGGTAATAAATGGAGAATAACGTAAATGTTCTTCATAAATATGATGATTTGTGAATAAAGAATGGAAATAAAGTTTCATTAATATATCGGAATTTAATTTACCACAAAGAAGTTAATTCCAATCAAACGAGTTAAATCTTTAAACAGGAATCAAGCTTTATGTATTTATTTGGGTTTATTGCAATTAATTTGAAATTTAATAATAAAATTTTACGTTAATTGGAAATTAAGTTGAAAACGTGAAATATTTATGTGATAATCTTAAATCCAATGGTTAACACTTCTATTTGAAATTATGAACGGAATAATAATTAATTTATTTAACTAAATGGAATTTTTAGGATTTTATTTATAATTTTGTAAATTTAATGAAGTTAATTATTTAAAAGTGAGATTAACATTTGGAATTGACAAATTTATCTTCTTTATATGGACATTTAAATTTGTTAAAATCAGTGTAAATGTTTGAGTAATATAAAGATGATAAGATTTTCAATTTTAGAATTTAAAATATAAAATTGGATTTAATTAATTTGTTTAATTTATTTAATTAATATAAAAATAGCCATTTTTGTCATGGACTCGGATTTCGACAAAACCTGTTTCATTGGATTCGTAACAGCGAATTATTGTAGGGTTTCAAGTTTCGTAGCAATCGGACTTGTCGTTTGATCGTAGGAACGCGAAACGCCTTGAAATCGATTTAATTGAAATCAATTTGGAATCAATTTGAAAATATTGTTTTCAGCATAACTTCTTCATACGATGGAATTTGGATGCGGAACTTTTTCCATCGCGTTCAGAATATTTTAAAATACCTATTTTGATATATGGGTTTACCCAATTTCGTTCCGGGGTCAGAACGGGTTTTTTGGGCCACGTTAGCGTTAGCACGTTTGTTTATCCGATCCATCTATTCAAATCTCTAACCTACCTATATAAACCTAGTTATAAACCCTAGCCCATCTATTCTCAGTTGTTTGTGCGTTCATTTCATCAGTTCCTTCTCTTCTTCCAATGGCTAGAAACCCTAGATCCATGTTCAATTTCAAAAATCAAATCCAAAGCTAAAAATTCAAAGTCTCCAGAAAAATTCACAAAAATTATATGTCATAGTTCTCGAAGAGCGAAATCTGCTGGTACTGTTCGTTTTTCGATTGGAGTTTCTGTGTGTCCAGATCGGGGCAAAATAGTTTCGGCCGTTCATCAACGTCGCGACAAACTTCATCAGATCGAAAATTCACTTCTGGGTTTTGTAGAGAGTCCTTCGCGTAGTTCATCGGTGAAATTTATCTGGCGTTTCGACGGCTAGATCTGTGGCAAAATTGCTCTAGGGTTTAATTGCTTTGGGCGGCTGCTGTACTTTTCCGGTCGTGATCAACGACGTTGGGTCGAGCGAGGCTTTGGGGGGGGTCTCTCGCATGGTCGCAGCTAGCACCGAAGGGAGAGGCGCTCGGCATGAGATGGTGGCAGCGGTGGGTGTCGAACACGATACTGTTGCGTGATGATAGGGTTCTGGTGCGTGCGTACAAGAAGGAGAATAGATTGACGTGGCATATATATTTGTGAGTTGCAATGTGTTCCACTTTTGTTTTATTTTTTTATGATTTCAATCGTATTTATTGGCATAACTTTAGCATACGATATTCGTTTTACGCGCGGTTTCTTTTGTTAGGATCGTATTGAAATTCCGGACTGGATGACGCTGGTTTGGACGAATTCGAAGACGGTCAAATTTTTGGGTTTAAATTGGATTTAAATTCAATTTAAATTCAAAAGGTGAGTGTTTTAACCCACTCACAACTGCTAAGTTTTCTTATATTTGTAAATTGATTTTAGATATGAGTAGAAATTTATTTATGACCGTTTGGCATGTTTTATTCATTATCTCTATTAAATCGCATTTATTTAAATTAACTGTTAATTAATTTTAAAATTGCATATAAATTTGACAGTTAAATTTTTATTTATTTGCATAAAACTGCTAGTTAAACAGTTATTAAATTTATTTTGAATATAAACTGTTAGTTAATAACTGTCATTTATTTCCTGTTATATTACATATGCTATATATTGATGTTTGTTTAAATTGATGATGATTGAAATAAATTGATGATGATTGAAATAAATTGGTTGATGACTGATATTGGATGAATGGATGATGTGTTCTATCTTATATAAACTGCAAGTTATCATGCGGTTCTTTTCATTCGGGATTGTGGTTTGAAATAATATACAACTGCATTTTATTTTTAAATTGCGGATTGAAATGATAAATATCCGTATCACTTGACCATAGGATAGAAAATTATATACAGGCACCGCGGTGTGTGTGTGTGTGTATATATATATATATAATTTATTTTGAAATGGTTTTCTATGGTTTTGGAAAGGAAATACGGTTTAATAAATACTTATTTTGACGTTATTTAAATGATACTTTATATATATATATATATATATATATAGTTAAATTCTTAAATCTAAGCTATGTATGTTTGTGCCAAAATTGGTCACAAACCCTGAATACCGTGAAAGCACCAGTGTATGAATAAAAATCAATAATATTCAAACACAAATCTCAGATCTCAGCAAATATTAAACAGCAATCCCAAAGTAATGAACAGAGACACAAGTTTTATAGTGGTTCGGCTATCTCCGGCCTACGTCCACTCCAAAGTTTTTATCCTTTTATTGATTATCCTTGATGATTACAGATGATTGCAGCAATTACATAGTCCAATACTTGAAATAAATAGCAGCAATGATGATATGCAATGATTCTGGCAGCGTCCGAGCGTGCTTCCTTTCTCTAAAATCTTCGACCCCTTTTCTGAATGACCAGGGGCTCTATTTATAAGCCTAGGAGGCTGATATTTCTCCTAAAATACGGGAAGACCACTTCGGGCACGTGAGGGGGCCCATATGCCCGAAATCCGAAGGTCCGGGCCCACCTTGGGATCGATTCGAAGTAAGGTTCGAATCGATCAAGAAATCATCCAATTGAGCTGAAATTTGGTGAGAACATTCTTCAACATGTATGTAAGCTCCTGTAAAAATTTCATTGCATTTGGATCAACCGTTTGGAAGATATGATGGATTCAAATCTGGGGTTGTCCGTTGCCTGACGCCTTCGAATCCATGCTTCGAACCCATGCTTCGACTCCATCCTTTGAATCCATCCAAAGCGCGTGCGTATCGATGACGTGGCGCTACTTCTCTGGGTCGATCCATCTTCCTCGCCGAGTTTACAGGGTTGAATCCTTCTTTTACTCCGAGTTTCACTGGGTTGAATCCTTCTTTTACTCCGAGTTTCACTGGGTTGAATCCATGGATTCGAGATAGTGGATCCGAAGGTGTCCGTTCGAATCGATTGGGGTTGATCGATTCGAAGCTGCCTGATGGATTCGAAGAAGCCTAGGTTGCCATCTGCCATCGATACGAACGTATCGATTCGAAGCATGCCGTCTCTTCCCATCTTAACCGATGCAAACCTCACTGAGCTGAATCCATGACGATCGATACGAAGTCCTTCACCGAGTCGAACAAACACCTGGTCGATGCGAAGTCATTGGTCGAATCCGTGCCTATCGATGCGAACTCCATCGATTCGAAGCAATTCTTACGTGCTGTGCCTTCGATCGATTCGAACCTGATGGTTTCGAAATGACCAAAAACCTTGATGGGTTCGAACCTGATGGATTCGAAATGAGTACCATCCTGACCTCTCGATGGATTCGAACAGCCATGCCTTTCCTACCTTGCATCGATCATAACTCCTTCATATGAACTCCGATTAACCTGAAATTTGAAACATAGCCTTTCCTAATCCTTATCATCATCTCCAATTAATTTCGTCCTGATCGGAGCTCAACCAAATTTTGACGATATCAATCGTAGCCTTGTTTTCAACCCTGATATCCATCATTCCTTGCCAATTTGTCGATATTCCAGTTTTGACTAAAAATGGGATAACACTTTGCCCTCCAAAACATGCCTTGTGATAACAAGGCGTGTTTTGAATAGTTCCGAATCCAATATCCAACGTCCATATCCATATCGCCAGAGTATGTCATCCTTGACTGCTTTGAGTCGACGCCCAATTCCAAATCCCATAACCAAAGCCTTAGCCAATCCTATATCCATTCGGACTCGACAGCCGAGTCCCAAACCATCCTTATCCAATAGCCAATAACTGAATCCAGGACCTCTCCGGGTCCTTGCCAAGCGCAATCTACACCTGACGGTCGTGATCCAGTGTCCCTGGATGCTAAGCTAGCCTCATCGTGTTTTTGTTGAGCGTAATCCACATTTGATGGCCTTGGTCCAGTGTCCCTGGACGTTAAGCTAACCTCTTCGGGTTCTTGCCAAGCGTAATCCACACTTGACGACCTTGGTCTAGTGTCCCTGGACGCTGTACAATGCCATGGCTTAAGTCCTAAGCCGAATCCTGGTCTCTCCGGACCCCCGTTGAGCATAGTCCATACTCAACGACCTGAAAATAACAATTGATAATACAGGGCCTAAGTCCTATGCCGAATCCCGGTCACTCCGGACCCTTGCCGAGCATTGTCCATACTCAACGACCTGAATGAGTCAATCTACCATGTTTGGGCGGTGTGACTCATCCCTTGCCAGGCATAATCCATACCCGACGATCATTTATCAAAAGCCAGATGAAAATCCAATCAAAATCTAATCCAACATCCAAACCCAAAAAATCCAAGTCCAAAACCAGGAAACCAAACCAACATTCAAAACCAGAAACAATCATCCAAAGAAAAATCCAAATCAAAAGAAAGCAAAACCAGAAGCTTGATTCAAACTCCAAAACCAAAATCCGAAAAGAAAAGTAGTGCCCGATCCAAAAGCAAAAGATAGATTTCACAAACCATAGCGTTGCAGTTTATCATCATTCAGAGCATGCCTAGGGGCCATCTCCGTCCCCGTACATGTGTAAATGACTTGGTTGCTTGCTAATAGTTCGCTACTTATTCCATATTATCCTGATTAGTGGATGATCAATCGACCACCATCCCTCGGTCTCCCATCATCACGGCGAGAGGTTGTCGGTGGTTGCTCCTGCTCCACCGTTGCATTCCGAGCTCCGACATACTGCTGTAACTATCCATTCCTTACATGCTCCTCGATTATATCCTTCAAGTGCCTGCAGCTGTTGGTGTCATGTCCGTCTAAGTCATGGAAGAGACAATGCCTCCCTGATGCCCTCTCTCGTTCAGAAGGCTCTCTCCTGGCTGGCCTCCGGTAGGGAAAGCGATTCCGAGTATCCATGTATATCCGCTCCAGCGTCTCGTTCAATCCTGTGTATGTGGAAAACTTTGGATCCTTCCATCGCTTCCTAGCGTTTCCAGAATCATTATCCAATTTCCTTTTTCCTTTGTCCTTATCCGAACCACCGCTGGATGTTGCTCCAACCTCGATCGCACTAACCGTTTACACTTTTAAATCCGTACACGCATCCTCCTGCCGAAGGAACCTTTCTGCCTCGTGAAAGAATTCGTTGAGATCCTGTAGGGGATCTCGTATCAGAGATACCTTGAAATCAGAGTCCTCCCTGACTCCTGATACTGCTGCCATTAAAACCATCGATGGATCAGGCCGATCCACCGAAGCGACTGCCGCACTGAATCGAGTTAGAAAAGCTCTAAGCGATTCATCCATTCTTTGCTTCACCGATGTTAATGTCATCACGTTCTTCGGTCTCTTGACATGAACCCGAAACTGCCCCAAAAACCTTTCCACTAATTCCCTCCAAGTCCTGATAGATCCTTCTTCCAGCTGCCTAAACCACATTGCAGCTAAGTCCGTCAAATACAAAGGGAAGCATCGGGCCATCATTTCCTCCGATGCCCCCAACACCTCCATATGTCTGGTGTACCTCATCAAGTGATCTGTTGGATCTGCCTTGCCATCATATACCTCCACGCTAGGCAATTTAAACTTAGGTGGATTCTGAGGCATCCTTATTTCCTGAGCGAACGGACTCCTATTTACTCCTTCCAAGTCTTTGTTGGCCAAACCACCTCGTACAGTTCTTCTAATGATTTCTGCTAATCCAGCATTGTCTGTTGGGGGTTGCCCCTGAGGGAATTCCGGTACATACTCTTCATGTGGTTCACTAGCAGCAACGTTAGCTCTAGCCTGTTGAACTCCTTCCAAAGGTCCTCCTGTGTTGGATCCTATGGGCCTGCCCCCAAGCCCTTGTTGATTGCTTTGTGTCTCCGTATCCTGTCCTCCATTGGGTTCCACAACCCTAGCCCCTTGTCCTGCATCCACAGCGGCTGTTGCTGTCCCTAGGTTCTGCATCCCTGCAGCTCTCATTTGCTCAAAGAAAGCCTGCATCATTTCCTGTTGGTTCTTCAACAATCTCTCTTGCAAAGAATTTGCCATAGCCTCCATTTCGTCTCGGGTTATGTAGATTGAAGCCTGTCCTTCCCCAGCTCCGGAGGATGCTTGTTGACTACCTTCCTGTTGGCTTCGCTCAGCCCTCTGCCTTCTACTATTTTGTCTAGTCATTGTCCTTGAATCCAAACTTTTTAAAATCTTCAAATCCAACTTTCAAATCCGATGTAGCGGGTGCTAGTCTTTCTCAGTGAAAGCACCAAAGTGTTTGTGCCAAAATTGGTCACAAACCCTGAATACCGTGAAAGCACCAGTGTACGAATACAAATCAATAATATTCAAACACAAATCTCAGATCTCAGCAAATATTAAACAGCAATCCCAAAGTAATGAACAGAGACACAAGTTTTATAGTGGTTCGGCTATCTCCGGCCTACGTCCACTCCAAAGTTTTTATCCTTTTATTGATTATCCTTGATGATTACAGCAATTACAAAGTCCAATACTTGAAATAAATAGCAGCAATGATGATATGCAATGATTCTGGCAGCGTCCGAGCGTGCTTCCTTTCTCTAAAATCTTCGACCCCTTTTCTGAATGACCAGGGGCTCTATTTATAAGCGTAGGAGGCTGATATTTCTCCTAAAATCCGGGAAGACCACTTCAGGCACGTGAGGGGGCCCATATGCCTGAAATCCGAAGGTCCGGGCCCACCTTGGGATCGATTCGAAGTAAGGTTCGAATCGATCAAGAAATCATCCAATTGAGCTGAAATTTGGTGAGAACATTCTTCAACATGTATGTAATCTCCTGTAAAAATTTCATTGCATTTGGATCAACCGTTTGGAAGATATAATGGATTCGAATCTGGGGTTGTCCGTTGCCTGACGCCTTTGAATCCATGCTTCGAACCCATGCTTCGACTCCATCCTTCGAATCCATCCAAAGCGTGTGCGTATCGATGACGTGGCGCTACTTCTCTGGGTCGATCCATCTTCCTCGCCGAGTTTACAGGGTTAAATCCTTCTTTTACTCCGAGTTTCACTGGGTTGAATCCTTCTTTTACTTCGAGTTTCACTGGGTTGAATCCATGGATTCGAGATAGTGGATCCGAAGGTGTCCGTTCGAATCGATTGGGGTTGATCGATTCGAAGCTGCCTGATGGATTCGAAGAAGCCTAGGTTGCCATCTGCCATCGATACGAACGTATCGATTCGAAGCATGCCGTCTCTTCCCATCTTAACCGATGCAAACCTCACTGAGTCGAATCCACGACGATCGATACGAAGTCCTTCATCGAGTCGAACAAACACCTGGTCGATGCGAAGTCATTGGTCGAATCTGTGCCTATCGATGCGAACTCCATCGATTCGAAGCAATTCCTACGTGCTGTGCCTTCGATCGATTCGAACCTGATGGTTTCGAAATGAACAAAAACCTTGATGGGTTCGAACCTGATGGATTCGAAATGAGTACCATCCTGACCTCTCGATGGATTCGAACAGCCATGCCTTTCCTACCTTGCATCGATCATAACTCCTTCATATGAACTCCGATTAACCTGAAATTTGAAACATAGCCTTTCCTAATCCTTATCATCATCTCCAATTAATTTCGTCCTGATCGGAGCTCAACCAAATTTTGACGATATCGATCGTAGCCTTGTTTTCAACCCTGATATCCATCATTCCTTGCCAATTTGTCGATATTCCAGTTTTTACCAAAAATGGGATAACAATGTATAAAACGATTAATAAATTGGGTTTAATAAGGAAGTTGATTTCCTTTATATAAAGTGGTAAATATCTATTTAAACTCTATTGTATATATTAAGTTTAAATGACTTTAATGAAATTAGGTTAGAAAGTAAATATGAGATGGGTTTTAAATTGAATTATTTCAGAATTGAACTTTGATTAAAGTATTTAAGAATTATCCTTGAAATTGGTTTTTAAATATAAATAAATTAAGATTTAAAAGGTATGTTTAATAACTTGATTTTGATTTGAGGATATAAATGAATATTAGATTGATTGGAAGAATATTATCAAGTTAATTTAATTGAAAGAATATCCTGTTATTCAAAGTTTAAATTTTTACGTAATTGATATTTGATTTATCAAGTAAGTATTTCAACTAAATAATAGTAAGGTGAATTTAATATATATAGGTATGAATAAAAATTTTAGTTTTGAAATGATGGAATATTTAAACTTTGAAATATATGAAATATAAACGGTTTATTTGGGAATTTAAATCTGATCTGGAATTGATTTGAGAATTTGAAAACTAATTTACTTTATTAAGTAATTTATTATTAAACCATTTAAGTATTTAAAAATTTATGTTTCGAAGCTATGGGTTTAAGGAATATATATCTGAGTACTATGATTTTTTGGAAAAAAAGATATACTTGAAATAAAAGTGATATCATATTGATTTAGTTTTTAAAAGAAGAAATGATATCGAAATATTATGGTTTTGAAATGGATATATATTCTGATTTTAAAGTATAATTTATTTGGAAAGAACCGCGGTGTTATAATAACGTTTGGTTGTTGAAGAGACCGGGATCGGAAGTTGTTATACTCTCTGCCAACTCCGAAAACCACTTTAACAACCGTGTACGCGGTGGAGATTCCAGAATGAAGTAGGATGGTGGTGGCGTTTCCTTTAAGGTAAATACATGGACCCGACTCCCGTGAGTTGGCATAAGGTGGCTAAAACAGGAGCGATCGACGGGTTAATAAGGTAGTACCTTTGATCGGACACATCCCTTCAATATTATACTTTGACTTTTGGATTGTTTCGGTGGCCACTTTTGATTTTTATTTGGGGGTGTGGCTCGAGGTGGGCGGTAGCTGCGCGCTACGCGTTACCACCGACCCTGAAGCGTAATTGGTATATCTACCCTGGCATTGCCTAGTTGTGCCATGTCACCTGCCCTATCGCGCCTTGTACGAGTTTGGATTTCTCCCGTAGCCCGTGTGGTATCCTCTGGTGGCTTCCCGATGAGGAGGGACTATGATATTGGATGGACTACTGGGACTATTATGTGTTAAGGGCTATATGGGTAACCACTTAATGCTAAGAAAAAAGTAAGTTTATTTTACAATTAGACACTATTATAATAGCGCAATATACTACATAGTAAATAGTTTAATGGATCCTTAGGAGATGTAACGTCCTGCCTTTTTTGCACGGTTTAAATCGACACACGTGCCAATTCAAACCATACGGAAGGGCGGATTGTTATGGGGTAAATAAGAAAAACAGAGAAGAAATAAAATAAAACAGAATCTCACAGCGGAAGGATAAAATATAATAATCAATATATAGTTCATAAAACTGTTTACAAACATTTGCTTCTTCTTTATAAAAAAATATCAGAGTTCACATACCAATCAATATCAATGCAGCGGAATTAAATGGTGTAGTGGAATAATAGCAGATAATAGTAATACAAATCTTCGTCTTCGTCCTCCAGAGATAAAATCTTCACTCACAACTGACTATGATATTGGATGGACTACTGGGACTATTACGTGTTAAGGGCTATATGGGTAACCCCTTAATGCTAAGAAAAAAGTAAGTTTATTTTACAATTAGACACTATTATAATAGCGCAATAACTACATAGTAAATAGTTTAACAGATCCTTAGGAGATATAAATCCCGGGCATCTTTTGAGTTACTGCACTCATATTTATTTCTGTTGATTTAACTTACATAAGATCTTTTAGTTCTGACTCGAGTGTTTTGTCTTTTCAATTCGCTCGGGTCAGTCCGAGCGTTTTAGGATTTGAAGATTTTAGCTCTGGAGGACGAAGACGAAGATTTGTATTACTATTATCTACCATTATTCCACTACACCATTTAATTCCGCTGCATTGATATTGATTGGTATGTGAACTCTGATATTTATTTTATAGACGAAGCAAATGTTTATAAACAGTTTTATGAACTATATATTGATTATTATATTTTATCCTTCCGCTGTGAGATTCTGTTTTATTTTATTTCTTCTCTATTTTTCTTATTTACCCCATAACAATCCGCCCTTCCATATGGTTTGAAATGGCACGTGTGTCGATTTAAACCGTGCGAAAAAGGCGGAACGTTACATCTGGTATCAGAGCTTTGGTTTAGCGATAAACCTTAGCTTTGTGGGGTCAGACTCTTTATTAATAGGGTAGTAATACCCCATGGGAGTCGCTGAGCGTATATATATGAGAGAGCATATTTGTTAGTGTTATAAAAAGGTTTTTATATTATGTTAAACTGTTCCGTTTTGTATTTATAAATTCTGGTTGGTGCATGGGACGCTGTGACATCAATAGGAATTTCTAAACACTTAATATGACAGACCGACATAATATTTGTTTTATTTAGGTGAATGAAATAATTTTGCCTATTATGTTTTCTAGATATATAATAAAATTTTCAATGATATCTATATTTGGCTGAAATAGATTGGTTGTTAGGTATTAAAGTGTATAAATAATAATAGAAATAAGATTGAAAAATAAAATAAATGAAATTTGGAAATTTAGAACTTAAGATCCGAGGTTTTCAAATTTCTTTCAAATAAATTTGGAATATAATAATATTGTTTATAAGGACTTCCTGATATAAATATTTCAATGTAATTCGGAAGAATTGTTTTAAAAAGGATTTTGAGAAAATAAGTTTTGTACTTTCCTCTCTGTCGCTGGAAAATAATTTCGGTGATGGCGGCCGCATCATCGACTTTCATTTTCGAGTTTTGAAGGGGAAAGGCCACTGTAGTAGTTCTACTGCAGATTCATTTTTGATATATATAAATTTTGAATTGTTTTAAATATAATTAGAGATATATAAGTTGTAAGAATATATTTATCTATTGTTTTAATATAAATTGAAAATTTAACCCGGTATTAAATTTCTTAAATTTCCGTTAATTAATTGTTTCAATTATTGTAGCGAAATGAAAAGTAGGTAATTAATAATTGAAACCCTAAATAAAATAAGAGATGTAAATGCTAAGTTATAAATGGAAATTAAAGGAAATTGGAAATTTGTAACATATGAAACAAAGAGTGATATTGTTGAACATTAAATTTAATTAAAGGATGATAAAACTTGTATAAGTTCATTTGCATTTTCTTTAACATATATAACTTACCAAATATAAAAAGTTGAAATGTTTAATAAGAAATGTAATGGAAATTGTACAAGTAGAAATTTGAAATAATGAAAGCATTCAATGAAATTGATGTTAAATGATAATTTAATGTTATAAACTTAAGTTATAATTGAAGTTTTACCAAGTAATATAATTAAAGGTAAGTATGACAAATAGATGATTATAAACTTAAGTAATTAAGTAATAAATAAATGAGGACATGCAATAATAAATGAATGAATAATTATAACGTATTAAAAGAAACTGGCATGACCTGAGTTAATAGGATTGAATAATTGTAGGCAATAAGAAAAATTAAATGAAGCAAACATTTAATGAGTAAATGTAAATTTAAAGGATAGATCACTGTATAAGTAAAAAGCAAATCAAACAACAAAGGTATGTAATGAAATTTATAAAAAGTTAAGTTGATTGTTGTTTGGATTGTTATTGTTTAAATTATGGTTGTTTGGGTAAGATACTTTAAAATTGGGATGGGATGAAAGAATAATCTATTTAGTTTTATCTAAGGCTGTCGAGTAAATGATGCGCTAGTAGTTTATTCTTCATTCCGTATAATTTTAAAGGTTTTGAACCCGAACAACTATTTGTTTGTTTGGCTGAATGATTGCTTTGAATTTGTTGTGTATGCTATTTTTCGAATTGATGGTTGTTGTACTGATTTGTTGTTAGAAATTGAAACCACTTAAATATTTCACTTTATATAAATTGTTAACTCTTTAGATTTTATAAGTGGTTATAAGTGAAATACAGGCTATGGCAGCATTTGCTACTGCTTTTGGTTCCATAAATTTAGCGTAAGTTGCCCGACAAATATGTACGTTTTCGGATTTCGGTTTATAGCGCTATTTTATATATTTTTCCCGTGTAGGGATATATATTATCTTGGAAAATATTTGTGTATATTGTTATATTTATATTATATTTTCTTCCGAGCCTCTCCGTACAAAGGAGACACTGCCAAAAATTTTCGTAAATTTTGGACATAGAAAAATTTGGCAATGTTTACAAACTTTAACAATTTATGTAAAGGATTTAAATAGGTATAAATTGGTATATTTTATGTTAAATTATTTTATTTAGTAAACTTATTTGTTTCAAAATTTAATTAAGAAAGATATATTGTTTTCTTATTTCTTTTTTTCCCTTCTTTTCCTTTTCGGGGACGAAAAGTTTTGAGTGGGGGAGAGTGTAACGACCCGTAAATTTCGACAATTTAATTTGTTTATTTAATAGGATTTTTGTAATTTATTTTTGTAGAAAAAAATAAAGGGGATAAATAATTGTTAAAATGAAGGCTAAAATAAATTATGTAAATGGTGACCTAAAACCTATTTATAGAAATTTGAATAAAATCCAAATTGAATTAAGTAGAAAAAGGATTCTTACCTGCATATAAAATTTAATATGAGAAATTTATGAAAATATTATATTGATTTAATGCAATAAAAGAGTGTGAACGGTAACTGGAATAAATTTAGGAATCATATTAGTGCAAGTTAATAATTCATGACTTGAATGAAATTCCAATTCAATAAAATCATTTAAATGTTATGATTTGATTTTTAATGGGATATGAGAAAAGAAAAAATGTAAGGATTTGATTAATGTATATGTTATTTATTCAGGATATTGAATAAAATTGGGAATCCAATTGTAATTAATGGTAACAATTTTGGTTTTAGCTAATAAATTAAATTTCAATGCAATATCCATAAATGAATGGGATGAAATGAATGTATGTAAATATATACTAGGTTATTTATCATCAAATAGAAGGAAAGAAACGTAAGTACCGAATTGATTGATGAATAAATATGCATTGAATAGTAATTGAATATTTCGTTAGTATGTATTTAAAGGAATGTGGGGTAATTTGATTAAATCAATAAAAGACAATAAATGCAATGATGGTGGGTTATTAATAAAAGTGAATAGGGAAATGATTGTTATAGTAAGAATGGAAATCCAACTTTTTTGGAATGGAGTAAATACACTTAGTAATGAATTTAGTATAGGAAAACGAAATGGAAATATTGAATTAATTAATTTGTATATATAGTAAATGGCGATTATTGGATTGTAAATAATGAACTTATTAAAGGTGATCAAGAGTTGTGACCACAAGTTATTATGAGTGATACATATATATTTAATTCATTCAATTGATTTGAAAATCATTGCAATAAATATAAATTAAATGTTACATTAAGTAAATTAAGGTAATAAATGGAGAATAACGTAAATGTTCTTCATAAATATGGTGATTTGTGAATAAAGAATGGAAATAAAATTTCATTAATATATCGGAATTTAATTTACCATAAAGAGGTTAATTGCAATCAAACGAGTTAAATTTTTAAACAGGAATCAAGCTTTATGTATTTATTTGGGTTTATTGCAATTAATTTGAAATTTAATAATAAAATTTTACGTTAATTGGAAATTAAGTTGAAAACGTGAAATATTTATGTGATAATCTTAAATCCAATGGTTAACACTTCTATTTGAAATTATGAACGGAATAATAATTAATTTATTTAACTAAATGGAATTTTTAGGATTTTATTTATAATTTTGTAAATTTAATGAAGTTAATTATTTAAAAGTGAGATTAACATTTGGAATTGACAAATTTATCTTCTCTATATGGACATTTAAATTTGTTAAAATCAGTGTAAATGTTTGAGTAATATAAAGATGATAAGATTTTCAATTTTAGAATTTAAAATATAAAATTAGATTTAATCAATTTGTTTAATTTATTTAATTAATATAAAAATAGCCATTTTTGTCACGGACTCGGATTTCGACGAAACCAGTTTCATCGAATCCGCAACAGTGAATTATTGTAGGGTTTCAAGTTTCGTAGCAATTGGACTTGTCGTTTGATCGTACGAACGCGAAACGCCTTGAAATCGATTTAATTGAATCAATTTGGAATCAATTTGAAAATATTGTTTTCAGCATAACTTCTTCATACGATGGAATTTGGACGTGGAACTTTTTCCATCGCGTTCAGAATATTTTAAAATATCTATTTCGATATATGGGTTTACCCAATTTCGTTCCGGGGACAGACTGGGTTTTTTGGGCCACGTTAGCGTTAGCACGTTTGTTTATTTGATCCATCTATTCAAATCTCTAACCTACCTATATAAACCCAGTTATAAACCCTAGCCCATCTATTCTCATTTGTTTGTGCGTTCATTTCATCAGTTCCTTCTCTTCTTCCAATGGCTAGAAACCCTAGATCCATGTTCAATTTCAAAAATCAAATCCAAAGCTAAAAATTCAAAGTCTCCAGAAAAATTCACAAAAGTTATATGTCATAGTTCTCGAAGAGCGAAATCTGCTGATACTGTTCGTTTTTCAATTGGAGTTTCTATGTGTCCAGATCGGGGCAAAATAGTTTCGGCCGTTCATCAACGTCGTGACAAACTTCGTCAGATCGAAAATTCTCTTCTGGGTTTTGTAGAGAGTCCTTCGCGTAGTTCATCGGTGAAATTTATCTGGCATTTCGACAGCTAGATCTGTGGCAAAATTGCTCTAGGGTTTAATTGCTTTGGGCGGCTAGTGTACTTTTCCGGTCGTGATCAACGACGTTGGGTCGAGTGAGGCTACGGGGGGTCTCTCGCGTGGTCGCAGCTAGCACCGAAGGGAGAGGAGCTCGGCATGAGATGGTGGCAGCGGTTGGTGTCGAACAAGATACTGTTGCGCGATGATAGGGTCCTGGTGCGTGCATACAGGAAGGAGAATAGATTGACGTGGCATATATATTTGTGAGTTGCAATGTGTTCCACTTTTGTTTTATTTTTTTTATGATTTCAATCGCATTTATTGGCATAACTTTTGCATACGATTTTCGTTTTATGCGCGGTTTCTTTTGTTAGGATCGTATTGAAATTCCGAACTGGAAGACGCTGGTTTGGACGAATTCTGAGACGGTCAAATTTTTGGGTATAAATTGGATTTAAATTCAATTTAAATTCAAAAAGTGAGTGTTTTAACCCACTCACAACTGCTAAGTTTTATTATGTTTGTAAATTGATTTTAGATATGAGTAGAAATTTATTTATGACCGTTTGGCTTGTTTTATTCATTATCTCTGTTAAATCGCATTTATTTAATTTAACTGTTAATTAATTTTAAAATTGCATATAAATTTGACAGTTAAATTTTTATTTATTTGCATAAAACTTCTAGTTAAACAGTTATTAAATTTATTTTGAATATAAACTGTTAGTTAATAACTGTCATTTATTTCCTGTTATATTGCATATGTTATATTGATGTTTGTTTAAATTGATGATGATTGAAATAAATTGATGATGATTGAAATAAATTGGTTGATGACTGATATTGGATGAATGGATGATGTGTTCTATCTTATATAAACTGCAAGTTATCATGCGTTTCTTTTCATTCGGGATTATGGTTTGAAATGATATACAACCGCATTTTATTTTTAAATTGCAGATTGAAATGATAAATATCCGTATCACTTGACCATAGGATAGAAAATTATATATAGGCACCGCGGTGTATATATGTATATATATATATATATATAATTATTTTGAAATGGTTTTCTATGGTTTTGGAAAGGAAATACGGTTTAATAAATACTTATTTTGACGTTATTTAAATGATACTTTATATATATATAGTTAAATTCTTAAATCTAAGCTATGTATAAAAGGATTAATAAATTGGGTTTAATAAGGAAGTTGATTTCTTTTATATAAAGTGGTAAATATCTATTTAAACTCTATTGTATATATTAAGTTTAAATGACTTTAATGAAATTAGGTTAGAAGGTAAATATGAGATGGGTTTTAAATTGAATTATTTCAGAATTGAACTTGGATTAAAGTATTTAGGAATTATCCTCGAAATTGGTTTTTAAATATAAATAAATTAAGATTAAAAGGTATGTTTAATAACTTGATTTTGATTTGAGGATTTAAATGAATATTAGATTGATTGGAAGAATATTATCAAGTTAATTTAATTGAAAGAATATCCTGTTATTCAAAGTTTAAATTTTTACGTAATTGATATTTGATTTATCAAGTAAGTATTTCAAAAATAATAATAATAGTAAGGTGAATTTAATATATATATATATATAGGTATGAATAAAAAATTTAGTTTTGAAATGATGGAATATTTAAACTTTGAAATATATGAAATATAAATGGTTTATTTGAGAATTTAAATCTGATTTGGAATTGATTTGAGAATTTGAAAACTAATTTTCTTTATTAAGTAATTTATTATTAAACCATTTAAGTATTTAAAAATTTATGTTTTGAAGCTATGGGTTTAAGGAATATATATCTGAGTACTACGATTTTTGGAAAAAAAAAGATATCCTTGAAATAAAAGTGATATCATATTGATTTGGTTTTTAAAAGAAGAAATGATATCGAAATATTATGGTTTTGAAATGGATATATATTTTGATTTTAAAGTATAAATTATATGGAAAGAATCGCGGTGTTATAATAACGTTTGGTTGTTGAAGAGACCGGGATCGAAAGTCGTCATGCTCTCTGCCAACTTCGAAAACCACTTTAACAACCGGGTATGCGGTGGAGATTCCATAATGAAGTAGGATGGTGGCGGCGTTTCCTTTAAGGTAAATACGTGGACCCAACTCCCGTGAGTTGGCATAAGGTGGCTAAAACAGGAGCGATCGACGGGTTAATAAGGTAGCACCTTTGATCGGACACATCCCTTCGATATTATACATTGACTTTTGGATTGTTTCGGTGGCCACTTTTGATTTTATTTGGGGGTGTGGCTCGAGGTGGGCGGTAGCTACGCGCTATGCGTTACCACCAACCCGGAAGCATAATTGGTATATCTATCCTGGCATTGCCTAGTTGTGCCATGTCACCTACCCTATCGCACCTTGTACGAGTTTGGATTTCTCCGGTAGCCCGTGTGGTATCCTCTGGTGGCTTCCCGATCAGGAGGGACTATGATATTGGATGGACTACTGGGACTATTACGTGTTAAGGGCTATATGGGTAACCCCTTAATGCTAATAAAAAAACGTAAGTTTATTTTACAATTAGACACCATTATAATAGCGCAATATACTACATAGTAAATAGTTTAACGGATCCTTAGGAGATGTACACCCCGGGCATCTTTTGAGTTACTGCACTCATATTTATTTCTGTTGATTTAACTTACATAAAATCTTTTAGTTCTGACTCGAGTGTTTTGTCTTTTCAATTCGCTCGGGTCAGTCCGAGCGTTTCAGGATTTGAAGATTTTAGCTCTGGAGGACGAAGGCGAAGATTTGTATTAATATTATCTACCGTTATTCCACTACACCATTTAATTCCGCTGCATTGATATTGATTGGTATGTGAACTCTGATATTTATTTTATAAAGAAGAAGCAAATGTTTGTAAACAGTTTTATGAACTATATATTGATTATTATATTTTATCCTTCCGCTGTGAGATTCTGTTTTATTTTATTTCTTCTCTGTTTTTCTTATTTACCCCATAACAATCCGCCCTTTCGTATGGTTTGAATTGGCACGTGTGTCGATTTAAACCGTGCGAAAAAGGCGGGGCGTTACATTAAATTTATGAAACATGTTTAGACTATTATAAATATTGCAATATAATTTCTTATTAATTTAAGTTTACAAATGTTTATACACATATTTAATTTGTAGTTTTAAATATTATTCTTTTTAAAAGATATCTTCATATCAAAGCTTGAGTATTTATTTACATATAAAACTAACTATTTTATTTTCTTACACTCATATATATATATATATATATATATATATATATATATATAAATTTAGTTCGAAAAATTTTTAAAAGAAGGCATGTAAACTCTTAATTTAATTCTTATTGATTTTCAAGAGATATGGACATTGAATAATATGAAATTTAGTTTTAAACAAATCTTACTATATTAATTTAAAAATATATCTTTCCAATATATCATATTAGAAAACAATATTATTCATCTCAAAACTTAGTGTATTCAAATCAAATTCAAATTAATAAATACTTATTTTTGAATTCCAATCCAAAATTCTATTTAAAGTGCATATTTTTATTCATTTTGGAAATTTCATATTATTTTACCAATAATTTCATAATTTAATTCCAAAAATTAAATTAATTTTCAAATTAAACTTGGTAAAAATTCGAGAATGTTATAGATTTCCCCCCTTAAGAAAATTTCGTCCTCGAAATTTGAAAGTAACGAGACAACAAAAATATAGAAAGATCGAGAGATGAATCACCAGATCAAACTGAATATCTATTTTGCATTTGTTTTCCCAAATCAGAATATCAATAATAGATACAAGAACGAATCAAGATACTCGGGTCACCAGATCTACGAATATACAGAGGTATTGGTTAGTTTGAAAGACAACTAACCACTCATAGAATATACTTGGAACCAAAGAATAAACAGATATATGGATGCATTAAAAAAAATTTAGTTTAAACAACCAAAATATACCTATCAACCATAGCAACCAAAGCAAACAATTCTGACCCATCTGGAGTTTGTGTCCGATGCAAATATATCAAAGCTTCTTCCTGGAGCTGCCAGGAAACTATCAAAGAATTGAAAAGACATGAATCAAAGGAGATTGATAGAGAAAGTTGTTTCCGCTATTGTTACTGGGCATTGACCATATGAAGTGGTACTTCCCTGTCCCCTATCTCGTCCTCTTCTTGCACTCATACTTGAATAGTAAGAGAATTTACTAAGGCATTCAGACGGAAATCTTAGGGATATACTCATTCTAGGGTATACTTCACCCTATCTCTAATGAGTTACTTAATGTGTTATTCTTCTAAGCTAAAGTTTCAACCTTCAGCTCTGATACCAAATGTAGGGACCCTGACTCGACCTTCGAAAATGGGCACCGAATACGACACTCATATTCAAATGCCGCAGATTCAAATGCCGAATCTGGCTCGCCGGAGCTTATAACACATCAAGTATAACAACACAGCGGAAGAAAAAGAAATGAATATCATAGGTATACAACATTCGATATAACAATGATACAAATATGAATCAATATCAGAGATACAAGATAGCAATGCTACAGCGGAAAACTCAATAAACTGGCAGCGGAAACAAACAGAACTTGAAACTCTAGAAGAAACACCAATATCAGAATCTCCATAGATAGCTCGAACCACCATCATGTTTCACCAAGCTGAGCAAGGTCAGTCCATGAATTCGAAGACTCCAAAGAATTCCAAAGAGAAAGCTGAAAGCTACTGAATCGATATCTACATCTACTATCTGAAAAACCCAACTCTAGACTGCCCGTGTGGAAAATTGTGGGCACCTAGAGTTTAGGAATGGAACAATAAACTCCGGGTCAGTCATGGGACAGGTATGAGCAAACAAAAATAGTTTATCTTTAAAAACAAACAAAAGAATTTAAATTTGAAATCCGCAACGCTTTTTGGAAAATGAAACTACCATAAGGCCTCCCGGCACACACAAAATGCAATCGCACACTTGTGGGAGATTTCTCCTTATGATAGTCAAATATGCTTGATACGCGAAAACCATTTGATATTATTATTAGTGCATAGTGGAAAACATTTCGAAAGTATAATATTAATCTTAGCCAGCATACGTACCATTATAGTATGCCTACTATAGCTACCATGTTAGATGGCAGGTTCTACAACTAAAACCGTACAAGGTGCGTATTGGTGATTGGATTTCCAACAAATGGTCAGGCAAAGGAACCTCCCATTGCCACTTGGGTACGCCTTTGGAGGGACGCCCCGAGAACCTAACCGGATTTTTGCCAACACAAGGCCGGGTTACCTCTGCAAAAATAGGTAACTACTGACACGAGTATGCCATCCCCAGGTTGTAAACAACCTTTATCCGAGGATCCTCAATACCAACAATCACAAAGTAATATATATATTTGCGATATCCACATAAGTTAAGTATCTGGGATCCATACCATGATACCACTTCTATCCAGAAGGAAATTTACATACCCTAAGGGGCGCTACTCCCTATAACCTTGCTGCATTCTTCCTGTTCTGACCATTCCGGGGTGTGAGGCTCGACGAAGTCTCATCCACAAAGCTACGCTTTTCACAAAAGCTATGCTTTGATCAACAACACTTCGTATGCCACATTACCAAATTGGGAATGTATCACTAGTAACCATCAACTACATAACCTCTGAGCTCGTACATCTCAGAGAAGGGTGTTAATATAAGAGAATAAATCTCTGCCACCAAACAGAAATGTATTTGATAGAAACCGGTTTTACATCTCAAGGTGTAACGTCAGACACACATCCATACAAGTCTGTTCCGAGTTCAAACAGAAATGAAGGCACTTCCGAAGAAGCCCTTGCAATCCGGATAATCTCTAATCACGCCCAGACTCCCCATCACAATGGGTGCTCAAATCTCTATACCGGGGTCATTCGATGCAGAGACATTCGACAAGTCATCCTTTCACTTTCGAAAGTATCCGGTCTTCACCACCGGTCTTCAAATGCTATCCATATCGTCGTATCATTATTCAGAACGGGTTATATGACACAAGGTCCTCTTCCGGCTAAACCGAATAATATGCGCAATATTTAAAAACATATGGATAATGGGATTTTAGTTAAGCCACGACTTATTATCCAAAACTTTTCTTTCAAATAGTTAAACAAATTACCATTTACAAATCTTTTAAACAAAAAGATTCATTTCAAAAACCTTCAAAGTTTAAAGATTCCCATACTTAAATCTTTTAAACAAAAGACTCACCTTTAAATACCCCTTTCAATTTAAAACAAGGTTCACCAATCTTTATAAAAGATTTATTCGTAGCCTTTCAAAACAATTCCATTTCAAAACTTTTATATAGAAGATACACCATTTAAATGCTCTTCAATTTCAAATCAAGGTTTGACCATCTTTCACAAAGATTAGTTAACAGTTTTCAAAACTATTTCAATTCTATTTGAAATCTTTCAACACAAATTGGAAACCATTTCCTTATATGAAAACTATTATTAATCGAAAAAAATTAGTTTCCGTTTTGAAAAAATCAGATTACTTTTGCATGAGTTAAAGCCCTTCAAGTATAAAACTTGAGTTGAATTCAAATCCTCAAAGCAATACCTTTAAAATGGTTTAAAATCCATATAAACACATTTATAACTTGCATTATCTTTTTAAGCCAAAATTTCCAAATCATTGAATTCAATATTGAAACTTTAAAACCATTTCAAAATATTAAATTCAAATATCCGTGACTTAACTGATTTCCTCGTGAAATCCATATTTGTGTGTGTATAGTGTGGTCCAGGGGTTTTACACACAATAGTGCAACAACATCAACCATTACAGATTCAAATACAACAATAAATTTGATAAGCGGTATAAACTATAACTCTTATTTTTCATTCACCGATCACAGATATATATCACAAATAATAATTTACATTATAGATAATTAATTTCATCACAGAATAAATTACATCATAGTTCACAAAACAAAATAATTCATATCACATATTATCACAAATCAGGGACATCAATCAATTCAAAGCACTCCATAGAATCCTAACATCCATGAGTAAGATCAATTAATTATCTGATTTGTTTAAATTAGATTAATTACTTATGAATAAATTTCTAATCCTAGTTGATAAATCATTAATTAATTACAAACCATTTTGATTAATTACTCTTTAATCATTAATTAACCTTTATTTAATAATAATCCTTTGATTAATTATCCTTAATTATTAATTCTTAATTAATTATCCTTAAAATAAATGATTATTCCCAATCATTTTCATAATTAACTTTTATTAATTATCTTTAATCAATAAATTAATTATCACTAATTACTATTGATTAAACCTTAATCACCATCATAAATTAAATCATTTCTTAATTAATTATCATAATTAATTAACCCTTAATTGTAATTAATTAAATCTTAATTATTTTTATTAATTAATTTTTTCTTAATTAATTACTTCAATAAATAAACCCCTAATTATTAATTAAATCTTAATTATAATTAATTTTTCTTAATTGATTAATTAATAGGTTTATTCCTTAATTAATTTCAATAATTAATTACTCCTTAATAATTAATGATTTCTTAATCACTTTAAGTTAATTAACCCTTAATTATCTTCTCTTAATTACTTATTCTTAATTAATTAATTATTCCTTAATTTATTACATTGATTAATTAACCATTAATTAATTACCATTTAATTAATTGTAATAAGTAATTATCCCTAATAAATTTCATTAATTAATTTTTTAATCATTAATTAATTACCAAATTCATGTAATTAATTAACCTTAATCCATCTTTAAATAAAACTTTGATTAATCTTTAATTAAACCTCTAATTAAGAGATTTTTGTCTGAGTAATTAATCTTTAATTTTAATAAGACCTCAAATATTTAAGATAGATCATTTATCTCGACTATCACTTAATTACATCATCAATTTAAATTTGAAAGCACTTAGGGTAATTTAAATGATTAACTTAGTATGATTTTTCAACACTAAAACAAGTTTTAAAATTATTTAAATTTAGATTTCGGGTTTGTTTTTTGAAAATTTTGTTAATACCTTTCTTTTGGAAATTTAATTTATATAACTTTTATTAAGTAATCCGCTTTAAGTGATTAATTTCCTTTAACAAATAATTTAACTTAACTTCAAAAAGTTAATTAACCATTATATCGTTCTTTATATTAATTTATTACCCTTTAATATTATTAAATTTATTTAAAATAAAAATTTATGTATAAATTACATTATTTTAAACTTGGTTAATTTAAGAAACCTTTTTAACAATTTAAAACTGGGATAGCATCAAATTTTTAGGGGAGAATGGCATTGACAAAAATTGGTATAAAATTAACTTGTTTTCTTTAAAAATCTGGACACCCGAGCCCATTCACGTTTTACCCGAGCCAACCTCTGTTTTTCTCGTACCCTACTTCGAGTTACATTCGAATCCTCCCAGACAAAAGTTCCCACTCCTGCCTTTTTTTTCTGTTATGTTTTAAACTTTTACTTTAATTAACCCTCGCGAATGCTTCGAGTTAAATCACCATTTCCACGCATGCTGCCCCGAGCTTCTACTTCGTCTTCCCCACCAACTCAAACGCTGATACAACAAGGAAGCACGTATACGTGCACAAGCGCGGCGCCCCTCGCTGATCAACGCTGATGCGACCGACACGTCACCCACGACCACCTAAACTAGTTCGAGCAACCCAAAAACGAAAATCGCCCCATAATCGAAATCGAGCTATTCTCGATTTCCTGGAATCGAAACACAACCCCTACAATCACCTCATGTGCGCGACTCCGACCACCAGAGTGTCACCACTTCCGGCCATGTCTTCGACAACCCCAAGCCAACACCTCCCTGAATATCATCGAACTCGATCAACCACGGACCCCACACGAGCACGAGAAACATGCTGACCAGAAACTTCACGTTAAACCCTAAATTCGTCTCGACCCAAAAATTTTTGCAATAAATATTTTTTTTTACATTTTTCCCATAATCTATACTCCTCCATCTACCTCCTGACCAGAACTCGAACAACATAACCACGTCGATCATCGTAATTTGACGAAATTGTCATCTCAATTCAACTCACAAATTCTCAAAATTCCCAATTCTAAATTTTTTGATTGAACCTTTAAAAATCACGGTTTTTGATGGTGATTGCATTTATATAAATGAATCAAATAATTAAGGAAATCGAATTTTTGATCATACATTGAACTTTACTGTATATTCTTTTCCAGGTTAAAATTTCTTGTTAACCATACTAAAAATTATTTTCAAGATTAAGATTTAATGAATTTGAACATATTTTATTTTAACATCTCAATCTAACGATGATTAGATATAGAGATTTGGGGTTTTCTTTTTTTTTCCTTTTGAATTTGTTTTACCCACTATAACTGGGAACAAAACAATTGTTCATGTTTCCAGACATATATAACCTACTTCATATATACATATACAAATATACTTGCAGATATATATACTCGTTCATCGACATTCTCATCACAGACATGAGAATCAGGGGAAAAAAATGGTTTTAAAAATAAAGTTTGCTCACTAATTTTATGAAAGAACAGAGGCCAGACACTTGTTTTCCTAGAACCTGATGCATTTAAACTTGCATGCTTGAGATGATTACTGATTTGAATCTGCTACTTGTTGTTTCCCTTGATCAATTTTTTTTGAAATGTATTCAGGATTAGTTGCTTTATTCAACTTGCTTTTGTTTGATTTCCAGGTTGCTACTTCTTTTGCTTCAGATCTAAGTGTTTCAGGTTGAAGTTTGATTCAATTTTTTTTTCTTTTCAGGTTGAATTCATTTCCAGGTTGAAAACTCTGAATCCAGGTTTAAACTTTTGAATTGGTTTTGACTTTTTTTTTCAGTTTTAAGTTTGAGGGTGAAAGAATTTTTCTTTTCTTAAACCTGAGAAGAAAATGAAGATAGCTTGGTTTCAAAAAAATTCTTATGCCTGCTTTCTATTTTTCTTTTTCTTTTTCTTTTTTATGTTATTTTACATTTTAATTTAAAAGAAAATTAATTTAAATGCCACTTGTTATCATTACTAACACATGTCTTTAAACATGGACACTTGTTAAATTATAAACTTTTTATGTTTATGTCCTTTATTAATTTAAAATTTATAGTTTAAACCCTTAAAATTATTTAATCTTTATATTTACAAATGTTTATGTAATATATTTTATATTTAAACTTAAATTTAGTTTAGTACATAAATATATTCATATTTATTACCCATCCATACATTTATATATATATATATATATATATATATATTTGCAAATCATGTTTTAACCCTTAACTTAGATTTATTTGGAATGCATGTTTTTTTAAATCTTACTTTATTTAAATTGATGAAACAAGTTTTTATTTATTTAAATTTATGAAACATGTTTTAAACCTTTAGACTATTATAAATTGTGCAATATAATTTCTTATTAATTTAAGTTTACAAATGTTTATACACATATTTAATTTGTAGTTTTAAATCTTATTCTTTTATAAAGATATCTTCATATCAAAGCTTGAGTAATTATTTACATATAAAACTAACTATTTTATTTTCTTACACTCATATATATATATATATATATAAATTTAGTTCAAACAAATTTTAAAAGAAGGTATGTAAACTCTTAATTTAATTCTTATTGATTTTCAAGAGATATGGATATTGAATAATATGAAATTTAGTTTTAAACAACTCTTACTATATTAATTTAAAAATATAACTTTCCAATATATCATATTAGAAAACAATTTTATTCATCTCAAAACTTAGAGTATTCAAATCAAATTCAAATTAATATATATTTATTTATGAATTCCAATCTAAAATTCTATTTAAAGTACATATTTTTGTTTGTTCTGGAAATTTCATAATATTTTACTAATAATTTCATAATTTAATTCCAAAAATTAAATTAATTGTCAAATTAAACTTGGTAAAAATTCGAGAATGTTACAACCTACCCTAGTTTGGGTGCGTAATGTCATACATGTGTTGAGTTTCACTCTTCTCTAGCATTACCGTTCTCATTTATGAGATTGTCACTGTTGTTCATAGGTGAAATCATATGTATGAACTATAGCGTGTGAGCTATAAAGAGTAAGTTCTTGTTTCCTTAGCATGGTCTTTCCCATTGAGGCACTGAATTCGACCGAGAAGTCAGATCGTTTATGTACAACCCATTATGTAACGACCCTAATTTTTTGTAACATTATTTAAGATATTTAATTAGTTAAACAAAATAAAATAATGTAATGATTATTGGACTGAGATTTGTGTAAACTAAGGGGTAGTCGTGCCTTGTTAATAAATAAACTAAAATGAATTAGAATGAAATAGATATCGAAGCTAGATAAGGGGCAAAATAGGAATAAGTACAGTCTAATAATCTAAACCCATAAGCCACATTCATTGGCACATTCATTTTCAAAATCAAAGTACAGAGGACAGCCACTATTAAATGATATAAAAGGAAGATAAGCAGAAGGAAGAATCTAAATCAACTTAGTCCATTCTCAAATCTCGAACTTCTTAATCTCAAAGCTATTGGGAATAATGACTACATCTCATGTTTTCTAATTGCTTTTGGTTTTAGGTTAGATCCAAATTATTTTATAAGGTTTTTCCATGTTTTGATTGTTAGAAATAAATATATGTGCTTATTGATGATTTATGATATTTCATATGGATTTTATGATAAGTTTTAATGTGAAAACACAATGAAATGACATCCAAATGCCCTACGATTTGTGATTTAGATCAAAAATGATATTTTAGAGATGGTTATCGATTTTCGTAATTTTCTAATTTAATGTGGATTTTATATTAATTTTCTAGTGAAAGAAATGATTAATTGATTTAAAATTTATTTACGGTTAATATGCAAATGTTTTAGGTCCAAACTTTTTATACATTATTAAACGTACTAAAATTGATTAATATGAATTTTTATAGAATTTTCCTAAGAGTTTTAATGAATATATAAAATTATTAAGGTATGAAACTTAAATGTTTTATATGTTTATAAAAAGGAGAAAGGGTATTTTATAAATAAATTAAATTGTTTATTTTTGAAATTTCGATAGAATTTTTAGAAAAGAAAATTAGAAACTAATAATATTTTGACAAACAAGGCAGGTTAGTTGAAAAGATTACTTTAAAAAGCTAAAAATCGGATTTTACATGCTTTTTACATGTTTCACCACTTTCAGCACCTAGGTTTCGATTGAGTACTTCCGCCTTCATAGCCATCGAAACCAATGCATATAGTATCAATGATTTAGTAAATAGTGAAAGGGATATGTGCGAAAGATAATGGGTCGAGACAATGGGTTCCGATGTGAAATCATGCTTTTCTTTCAAATGAAAAAGCCCCTCCTTTTCTTTCAAAAGTAATGCTTTCGACTCTATTGGCTTCCTGACTGGGTGAAATTGATTTAAGGAATGGGTTTGAATGAGGTTTCACCTTTTTTGAAGTCAATGCATTCGAAGGGATCGGAACCTCTTGCTGCCGCTTTCTGGCTTTTGAAGAAAACGGTTTCGAAATGGTAACTTTGTTTTAAATCTTACCACTTCTCCAATACTTTTGAAGGGTTGGTTTCGACACCATCACTTCTTTACTTAGGAATTGCTTTAAAAAGAGTGCTTTCTACTTAGTTATTTTATGACCCTTTTGCTCTAATGAAGGTAGAAGCCAAAGGTTTCGAAAGTTATAGTTTCTCTTGCTTTCAAAAGGTTTCCACATGTTTCACTTAACCCCAAATCCTTTCGAAATGTTTGATATTTAAAAAGAATTTTAGTACTTTCAAAATGTTTGCACATAAGGTTTCGATGAGGCGGTTCCCTAATGGTTTCGAAAGGTTTTAAATAGAAGATTTCGAATGATTTCAAAAGGCAATGTTTAAGTGTTTAAAGATATGATGTCTAAGGTTTTAAAGCTTTCGAAAGCGATGATTTCAATGTTTTCTGCAACATCCCGCCTTTTTGTACGCTTTAAATCGACGGTAAACCACACGTCAGACTCAAACCATACAAAAGGGCGAATTGTTATTAGGGTGAATAAGAAAAGAAGAGAAAGAAATAAAACAAAAACAGAATCTCACAGCAGAACGACAAAATATAATAATCAAATAACAGTCCATGAAGCTGTTTTACAAAACATTTGATTATACTTATACAACACATATCAGATTTACACATACTAGAGAATAATAAATAATGCAGCGGAGCAGCATGAATGCAGTGGAATAATATAGTAAATAATAGTAATTACAATCTTCGTCTTCCTCCTCGAGAAATAAAGTCTTTGAATCCTGAAATGCTAAGACTGACCCGAGCGAATAGAAAAACAAAACACTTGAGCCAGAACTAAAAGCTCTCATGTAAGTTAAATCAACGGTAAAATATGGATGGAACGGCCTCAGAGATGTTTATGGGATTTGACATCTTCTATCCAGTGTCAAACGTGAGTGCAGCAACTTAAGAGATGCTCGGGATTCACATCTCCTAAGGATCCGTTAAACTATCTACTATGTTGTAATATATGCTATTATAATAATGTCTATTAGTAAAATAAACTTACTTTTAAATACCATTAAGGCTTTACATTTTCCACCTTAACACATTTACATATTCCCATAGTCTATACAGTACTTAATCTCCCCCGTAATAGGCGTCTTCAGAGGGCACTCCATAGGTATGGTACAAAACAAAATCGTATAAGGCGCGCTTGGGTAGGTGACACGGCACAAGTAAGCAATGCCAGGGTATATATACCAATTACGCACACGGGCTGGTGGTGACGCATAGCGTGCAACTACCGCCCACCTCGAGCCACACCTCCAAAAAATCAAAAGTCAAAAGTGGCCACCAAATCAATCTCAAAGTCAGAATATAATATCGAAGGAGTGTGTCCAATAAGAGGGGCTACCTCACTGGCCCGAGACCGCTCCTGTTTTAGCCACCTTAAGCCAACTCACGGGAGTCGAGTCCACGTTCATACCTCAAAGGAATGCCGCTGCCATCCTACTTCATTCTGGAATCTCCACCGCGTACACGGTTGTTAAAGTGGTTTTCGGAGTTGGCAGAGAGTATGACAACTTTCGATCCTGGTCTCTTTAACAAGAAAACGTTATTATAACACCGCGGTCATTTCAAAATAATTTATACTTCAAAACCATAATATAATATCCATTTCAAAACCATATAAATACGATATCATTTTCATTTCAAAACCCAAACCGATATGATATCATTTTTATTAAAATCCAAATCAATATAATATCATTTTTATTTCAAATATAACCTTTCCAAAAAATCATAGCACTTTCAACGTTATAACACTACGAAATTTAAACACTTGAAATATAACACTTTCAAATCATAATCCTTTGTACTCAAACTTTGAAACATAGCTTCCACCACTTAAATAGTTAAGATATTAAAATACTTTATATAATAAACTAGCTTCTTCAATTTCACAAGTCAATTCCAAAACAACTCGAATTTATAAATTTTAAATTTACCCAAATCCCAAATCATAAATTTCAATACGACTTAGTTTCTAAATAAACTATTCCAATTTATATCGATTTCAAATCAGATTTGATCCACAGAATAAACCATTTCAAATTCAATATATTTCGAAATTTAATTATTCAACAAATTTAAAACTAAATATGGTAATTACGATTCAACAATTCAGTTTTCTATTATTTAGTTTTGAAACAATTTACATAATAGATCCATTATCTTTAAATAATATCCAAATTACAAATAACTAAATGTTTCCTTCAATTTATTTGTACTTGAAATATTTATTTAATTCACCTTCAACATGATCAAGTTATAAATCATATCCTTTATAGATCTAAAATTCCATAAGTTCCAAATCGATTTCATTTAATAAATTTCTACATTTAATACAATTTCAAAACAATTTCAAATCTATCTTCTCAGCTTTAATTTTTATTAAAAATCATTATAAACTCCATATAAATATAGTTTATATAAATACTTGACCATATCATATTTTTAATATATAAATCTTTATTTTTAAACTTGTTTTATACCAAACAAATTTATATATAACTAAAAAATCAAGAATTTAACTATATATATAAAGTAATATTTATATAATACCTGAAATCAATATCTCTATAAAAACATATATTTCTTTACACCCATAGAAATTATCTCAAAATATTTTTATATATAGACCGCGGTGTCTGCATATAATTTTCTATCCTATGGTTAAGTGATACAGATAATTATCATTTCAATCCGCAATTCAAAATATAAATACAGTTATATATCATTTCAAACCGCACTCCCGAATGAAATAAAAATCCATAACAACTTGTAGTGTATAACAATATAAAATACAACATCCATTCATCCAATATCACATCATCAAACATTTATCACAATCATCATCCAATTCAATCAATAACATCAATATAGAATAGATAATCAATAACAGGTATTTGCTGGAAGTTTATATTCAATAATAAATTAAATAACTAGTTTATCCAAATAAATTCAAATAAACTAAGATGGTGATTCAAAATATGCCAAACAGTCACAAATAAATTTCTAATCGCATCATATATCAATTAAACAAACATAAGAAATTTTAGAAGTTGTGAGTGGGTTAAAACACTCACCTTTTGAATTTAAATTGAATTTAAATCCAATTTAAACCCAAAATTTGAACAGCCTCAGAATTCGTCAGAATCAGCGCCAGAATGTCCGGAATTTCAATACGAACTTAATGGAGAAAACCATGCGTGAATCGGACCTCGTATGTAAAAGTTATTCACGTTTGGACGATTGAAATTTTTAAATTTAAATAAAAAATAAAAGCAAATACACCTCATCCACTACCACGTGGCCCTTCATCTCCCTCATGCTCTAACATCTATAGTACGCATGCGTCTCGCTCACGACATGGACCGTAGCACATCGCCAATCGAAGTCGCGCCGAGCCACTTCGTCGCCGTGTCGCCTCAAGCATCCAGCCGCCGCTACCAGACCGCCTCCGGTCACGAGCCTCCCCCCCCCCCCCCCCCCGGCGAACCACCACTGGGTCGAAAATCAAGCAGCCGCCGCCACATTATTTAAACCCTAATCCAATTTTTGCAAGCAATCCAACCGATGAAGCCACGAAAGAATTATACCGATGAGCTACGCTCATCGATCTCTTCAAAACCCATAAGTTAATTTGACGATCAGACAAGTTTGATTGCGGCGTGATGAACGGCCGTGAACATTTCATTGATTTTCGGCCACACCGTAACCCAGATTGAAAAACGAATCATATATTTGACTTGCGCTCTTCGTGAGCTTCAAATCCATATATAATTCGATGTACTTTGTGGAGTTTGATTTCTGAAGTTGTATTTTTGAATTGAAATTGAAATTAGGGATTATGGTTTGTCTGCCATTGAGGAAGAGGAGAAACATAAATTTTTGTACGTACAGGAATGAGAAATAAAAGGGTGCTAGGGTTTATAACTGGATATATATGGGCAGGGTTGAAAATAAAAGAACGGATCAGATTGGTTTGGACCGTTGAACGATGAATGGCCCGAAAAGCCCGTTATGACTCCAGAACGAAATTGGGTCAATCCATATATCAAAATAGATGTTTTTAAATATTTTAAATGCAATGGAATAGGTTTCAAGTCCAAATTCCATCGTATAAAGAAGTTATGCTAAAATTAAGTCATTTCAAATTGATTTCAATTTCATTCATTTCTAGGCGTTTTGAGCCCGTACGATCAAATAACAAGTCCGATCGTTATGAAACTTGAAATCCTATAATAATTCACCGTTACGGATCCGATGAAACATGTTTCATCGAAATCCGAGTCAGTGGCCAAAATGGCTATTTTCTAGTTAATTAAATAATTAAATATTAAATTAATGAATCACTTCTTCAATTCAAATTTAATTATTTACCATTTCTATCATTTTTGATTCCTTAATCATTTACAATAACTTAAACAATTTTAGATGTCAAATTTAAAGTTGATTAACTCATCAATTCAGTGTTATTTTCCAATTTCGTTAAATTCAGAAACTAAATTAAAACTCCAAAATCCATTTATTAAATTTTTAAACCTTGTTATTCGAGTCTTTATTACAATAAGAATATAAATGACATTGTTTATATCTCGGTACATTAATAATTCCCAATTTCATCTTAATTCACATCTACGTAATACTTAAATATTAAATTTCATTTAATTTTAATTAATCCAATTTATTAAATTTAAATTAATAAATCTTGATTCCCATTCTTTTTATATTAAATCAACCATTATCTTATGGATAACTTTAACACTACTATAAATCCAATTGCCCCGATGGTTTATAGTCATCAGCTAAATTCATATTAACTTGTAATTAATTACGTTTAATTACAATGGATTTAGATCTAATTTAATAGATTAAATAAATGGGTAAACAATTAAGAATTATCACCATTTGCCTAATTTAACACCATTCATACTTTATTATCAATTAACAAATATTGTACTTACTTATCTAACATTGATTCTATCAAATTACAATTTATTACGTATTATTTCATCAATTTATATAACTTTGAATTTATTCCCTAATTTATTATTCACAATCAATTATAGCCTTAATATTGTTTCAATTAATTGGGATTGCGCTAAATTTAGTTATTTATTAACTTGCATTAACATTCTTACGGAGAGGCTCGGGAGAAAATATCATATCAAATATAACAATATATCACAATATTTCAAAATAATATATCCCAACAATGGAAAAATATATATAATCACGCTAGAAAACCTTAATCCGAGAACGTACCTATTCGTCGGGCAATTAACACTTATTTATGAAACCAAAAGAAGTAGCAATTTCTTCCATAACCTGTATTTCACTTATATAATCCGAAAGAGGTTAATAATTATATAAAATGAAATATTAATTTTGTTTCATCCACTAACAAACAAAACAATGTCAAATACAACAATCACTTGTAATCACAACATACAACCATTATATGAAGTCAATAAAATCAACCACCCACATATCCATAGCAAACAAAACAAATAGTTGTTTGGGTTCAAAAGCTTTAAATCATACAGAATGGAGAGTAAACTATTAAGTGCACCATTTACTTAACATTCTTAGATGAAACTAAATAGATTATTCATTCACCCAAACAAATTTAAATATCTTTGCCCAAGCAACTATAAACCAAACAAACAACAATTTCAAACAATAGATCAAGTTCAGTCTTATTTTCTTCACTTCATACCTTTGTTGTTTGATTTCCTTTTCATTCATATAATGATTTATCCTTTAAATTTACATTTATTTCCTGCAAATTTTATTGTATTACATTCATTTATTCACTACTTAATTTCATTTGTTTATGTTCATCAATAGTATTTATGTTCCATTAAATTTCCTAGCACTTCAATTCATTTACTTAAGTTTATAATTATTTCTTTATAACTCTTGCCTTTTATTATATTTAATTAGTAGCATTTCATCTACACATCAAATTCTTATTTATTAAAGAATTTCATTGAATACTTTCATTATTTCAAATTTTCACTTGTATAATATCCTATTACATTTTCTTATTAACATTTCAACTTTTAATATTTGGTAAGTTATATATATATATATATATATATATATATATATATATATATATGCTTTAAGAATGTAATTGAAAGTTATACAAGTTTTATTATTTCTTTAAATAATTTAATGTTCAATAATCATATCATTCGTTTTTATATGTTACAAATTTCAACTTTCTAATAAATTCATTTATAACCTAGCATTTAATCTCTTATTTTAATTAGAGGTTCCAATTATTAATTAGTTACATTCCATTTCACTACAATAATAGAAACTATTAATTAACGGAAACTTAAGAACTAAATACCGGGTTTAATTTCAAATCATTTTAAAATAATAGATAAATTGTATATATTTACACTTTATATATCCAATTATATTTAAAACAATTTGAAATTTATATTTGTTTATCAAAATAAATCTGTAGTAAAACTACTACAGTGGCCTTCCCACTTCGAAACTCGAAATGAATATCGATGATGCATGCACTCATCACCGAAATTATTTTCCAGCAACAGAGAGGGGAGTATAGAACTTATTTCTTTGCAAAATTTCTTTAAACAATTCTTTCAAATTATACTAAAATATTTATATCGAAAAATACTTCTAACAATATTATTACATTCCAAATCATTTGAAAGCAATTGTCAAAATCTTTGGGACTTAGACTCTAAATTCCTAATTTCCATTTATCTTATTTTCAATCTCATTTCAACTATTATTTTAAATTTCATTACCTAACAACCAATATATTGCAACTAAATATATATCTTATTTATAAAAATTTATTTTATATATATAGAAAATATAATAGGCAAAATTATTTCATTCACCTATATTCAAACAGATATTGTGTCGGTCTGTCCTATTAAGTGTTTAGAAATCCCTACCGATGTCATAGCGTTCTATGCACCGACCAAAATTTATAAATACAAAGCGGAACAAATTAACACAATATTAAAAACCTTTTATAACACTAACAAATACCCTATCTCATATATATACACTCAACGACTCATCATAGGGTATTACTACCCTATTAATAAAGAGTCAGACCCCACAAAGTTAAGGTTTATCGCTAAACCAAAGCTCTGATACCAAATGTAACATCCACATTTTTGTACGCTTTAAATCGACGATAAACCACACACGTCAGACTCAAACTATACAAAAGGGCGAATTGTTATTAGGGTGAATAAGAAAAGCAGAGAAAGAAATAAAACAAAAACAGAATTTCACAGCGGAATGACAAAATATAATAATCAAATAACAGTTCATGAAGCTGTTTTACAAAACATTTGATTATACTTATACAACACAAATCAAAGTTACACATACTAGAGAATAATAAATAATGCAGCGGTATGAATGCAGTGGAATAATATAGTAAATAATTGTAATTACAATCTTTTTTTCGTCCTCCAGAAATAAAGTCTTCGAATCCTGAAATGCTCAGACTGACCCGAGCGAATTGAACAACAAAACACTCGAGTCAGAACTAAAAGATCTTATGTAAGTTAAATCAACGGTAAAATATGAGTGGAACGACGTTAGAGAATGTCTACGGGATTTGACATCTCCTATACAGTGTCAAACGTGAGTACAGTAACTTAATAGATGCTCGGGATTCACATCTCCTAAGGATCCGTTAAACTATCTATTATGTAGTAATATACGCTATTATAATAATATCTATTAGTAAAATAAACTTACTTTTAAATAGCGTTAAGGCTTTACATTTTCCACCATAACACATTTACATGTTCCCATAGCTTATATAGCACCGTAATCTCCCCCGTACTGGGCGTCGTCAGAGGGCACTCCATAGGTATGGTACAAAACAAAATCGTATAAGGCGCGCTAGGGTAGGTGACACGGCACAACTAGGCAATGCCAGGGTAGATATACCAATTACGCACACGGGCTAGTAGTGACGCATAGCGCGCATCTACCGCCCACCTCGAGCCACACCCTCAAAAAATAAAAAGTCAAAAGTGGCTACCAAATCAATCTCAAAGTCAGAATATAATATCGAAGGAGTGTGTCCGATAAGAGGGGCTACCTCACTGGCCCGAGATCGTTCCTGTTTGAGCCACCTTAAGCCAACTCACGGTAGTCAGGTCCACGTTCATACCTCAAAGGAACGCCGCCGCCATCCTACTTCATTCTGGAATCGCCAATGCGTACGCGGTTGTTAAAGTGGTTTCCGGAGTTGGCAGAGAGTATGACAAGTTTCGATCTCGGTCTCTTTAACAACCAAACGTTATTATAACACCGGGGTCATTTCAAAATAATTTATACTTCAAAACCAGAATATAATATCCATTTCAAAACCATATAAATACGATATCATTTCCATTTCAAAACCTAAACCAATATGATATCATTTTTATTAAAACCCAAATCAATATAATATCGTTTTTATTTCAAATATAACCTTTCCCAAAAATTATAGCACTTTCAACGTAATAACACTTCGAAATCTAAACACTTGAAATATAATACTTTCAAATCATAATCCTTTGGAACTCAAATTTTGAAAAATTGCTTCCACCTCTTAAATGGTTAAAATATTAAAATACTTTATATAATAAACTACCTTCTTCAATTTCACAAGTCAATTCCAAAACAACTCGAATTTATAAATTTTAAATTCACCCAAATCCCAAATCGTAAATTTCAATACGATTCAGTTTCCAAATAAACTATTCCAATTTATATCGATTTCAAATCAGATTTGATCCACAGAATAAACCATTTCAAGTTCAATATATTTCAAACTTTAATTATTCAACAAATTCAAACTTAGTTTGGTAATTACGATTCAACAATTCAGTTTTCTATTATTTAGTTTTGAAACAATTTGCATAATAGATCCATTATCTTTAAATAATATCCAAATTACAAATAACTAAATGTTTCCTTCAATTTATTTGTACTTGAAATATTTATTTAATTCACCTTCAACATGATCAAGTTATAAATCATATCCTTTATAGATCTTAAATTCCATAAGTTCCAAATCGATTTCATTTAATAAATTTCTACATTTAATACAATTTCAAATCAATTTCAAATCAATCTTCTCAGCTTTAATTTTTATTAAAAATCATTATAAACTCCATATAAATATAGTTTATATAAATACTTGACCATATCACATTTTTAATAAAATAAATCTTTATTTTTAAACTTGTTTTATACCAAACAAATTTATATATAACTAAAAAATCAAGAATTTAACTACATATATAAAGTAATATTTATATAATACCTGAAATCAATATCTCTATAAAAACATATATTTCTCTACACCCATAGAAATTATCTCAAAATATTTTTATATATAGACCGCGGTATCTGCATATAATTTTCTATCCTATGGTTAAGTGATACAGATAATTATCATTTCAATCCGCAATTCAAAATATAAATACAGTTATATATCATTTCAAACCGCACTCCCGAATGAAATAAAAATCCATAACAACTTGAAGTTTATAACAATATAAAATACAACATCCATTCATCCAATATCACATCATCAAACATTTATCACAATCATCATCCAATTCAATCAATAACATCAATATAGAATAGATAATCAATAACAGGTATTTGCTGGAAGTTTATATTCAATAATAAATTAAATAACTAGTTTATCCAAATAAATTCAAATAAACTAAGATGATGATTCAAAATATGCCAAACAGTCACAAATAAATTTCTAATCGCATCATATATCAATTAAACAAACATAAGAAATTTTAGAAGTTGTGAGTGGGTTAAAACACTCACCTTTTGAATTTAAATTGAATTTAAATCCAATTTAAACTCAAAATTTGAACAGCCTCAGAATTCGTCAGAATCAGTGCCAGAATGTCCGAAATTTCAATACGAACTTAATGGAGAAAACCGTGCGTGAATCGGACCTCATATGTAAAAGTTATTCACGTTAGGACGATTGAAATTTTTAAATTTAAATAAAAAATAAAAGCAAATACACCTCATCCACTACCACGTAGCCCTTCATCTCCCTCATGCTCTAACATCTATAGTACGCACGCGTCTCGCTCACGACATGGACCGTAGCACGTTGCCAATCGAAGTCACACCGAGCCACTTCGTCGCCGTGTCGCCTCAAGCATCCAGCCGCCGCTACCAGACCGCCTCCGGTCACGAGCCTCCCCCCCGCGAACCACCTCTGGGTCGAAAATCAAGCAGCCGCCTCTGGATTATTTAAACCATAATCCAATTTTTGCAAGCAATCCAACCGATGAAGCAACGAAAGAATTATACCGATGAGCTACGCTCATCGATCTCTACAAAACCCATAAGTTAATTTGACGATCGGACAAGTTTGATTGTGGCGTGATGAACGGCCGTGAACATTTCATCTATTTCCGGCCACACCGAAACCAAGATTGAAAAACGAATCATATATTTGACTTGCGCTCTTCGTGAGCTTCAAATCCATATATAATTCGATGTACTTTGTGGAGTTTGATTTCTGAAGTTGTATTTTTGAATTGAAATTGAAATTAGGGATTATGGTTTGTCTGCCATTGAGGAAGAGGAGAAACAGAAATTTTTGTACGTACAGGAATGAGAAATAAAAGGGTGCTAGGGTTTATAACTGGATATATATGGGCAGGGTTGAAAATAAAAGAACGGATCAGATTGGTTTGGACTGTTGAACGATGAATGGCCCGAAAAGCCCGTTATGACTCCAGAACGAAATTGGGTCAACCCATATATCAAAATAGATGTTTTTAAATATTTTAAACACAATGGAACAGGTTTCAAGTCCGAATTCCATCGTATGAAGAAGTTATGCTACAATCAAGTTATTTCAAATTGATTTTAATTGATTTTAATTCCATTGATTTCTAAGCGTTTCGAGCCTGTACGATCAAAGGACAAGTCCGATCGCTACGAAACGTGAAATCCTACAATAATTCACCATTACGAATCCGATGAAACTAGTTTCGTTGAATCCGAGTCAGTGGCCAAAATGGCTATTTTCCAGTTAATTAAATAATTAAATATTAAATTAACTAATCACTTCTTCAATTCAAATTTAATTATTTACCATTTTTATCATTTTTGATTCCTTAATCATTTACAATAACTTAAACAATTTAAGATGTCAAATTTAAAGTTGATTAACTCATTAATTTCAGTGTTATTTTCCAATTTCGTTAAATTCAAAAATTAAATTAAAACTCCAAAATCCATTTATTAAATTTTTAAACCTTGTTATTCGAGTCTTTATTACAATAAGAATATAACATAAAAAAATTTTATATCTTGGTACATTAATAATTCCCCATTTCATTTTAATTCACATTTACGTAATATTTTAATATTAAATTTCATTTAATTTAATTAATCCAATTTATTGAATTTAAATTAATAAATCCCGATTCCCATTCTTTTTTATTAAATCAACCATTATCTTATGGATAACTTTAACACTACTATATATCCAATTACCCTAATGGTTTATAGTCATCAGCTAAATTCATATTAACGTGTAATTAATTACGCTTAATTGTAATGGATTTAGATCTAATTTAATAGATTAAATAAATGGGTAGACAATTAATAATTATCACCATTTGCCTAATTTAACCCCATTCATACTTTATTATCAATTAACAAATATTATACTTACTTATCTAACATTGATTCTATCAAATTATAATTTATTACGTATTATTTCATCAATTTATATAACTTTGAATTTATTCCCTAATTTATTATTCACAATCAATTACAGCCTTACAATTGTTTCAATTAATTGGGATTGCGCTAAATTTAGTTATTTATTAACAAATTTCGAATTTTTTATTCAAAATTTAATTACCAAAATCTTATTAAATTAACCAATTTAATTATCGAAATTTACGGGTCGTTACATTTTCGAAAAGTGATTATGAATGGTTCCAAAGGAATGTTTTGGCCTTTCGTCCTAGGTTTACTTTGTTTTGAAAGGGGTACGTTCAACGAATTCAAAAGGGGTACTTTCAAAGATTTAAAATTTTTCATCAACAAGGATTTTTGTAAAGTGTGTAGACACACACACACACACATATATATATAATATGGAAAGGTGATTTGAGTAAAGAATAGTTTATTTTCCTTCTTTAAAGTATGATTTTAAATGCCTAAATAAATTTGAGAGAAAAGGTTTTCAAGGAAAATTTTAAGTGAAGATTATCCTAAGTAAAATGACTCAGATATTAGAATACCAGATAAGACTGGTATGTGTTGCACCCTATACTTTAGCTAGTAATCGCTAGCTAATATAAGTCAAAAATTCCAGTGACTGGAATTATGCTACATATAGAAAGGAATCTATTGAGAAGAGATAGTTATTGCTGAGCCTGCAAAACCATTATGATTAATTGACCTTGGGAGAAAGCAAATTAGGGACAACCATCCAGAAGAGGAGTGTCTATAGAAGTTAGATTATTATTTTATTTTGTCCGGTAGGTCCGAGTCAACAAAGGTTAGTAGTTAGTTAAACAAAACTAGAGTGTTCAGACATATAGTCCATTTGTTACCTGATTTATATGTATACATGATATTGCTTTATTGTTTTAACCAGTTTTGGCTGAAGAATCATGACTTGGAAAATTTATGCTTTAAAGGTATATTAGTGAGGGGTTCCGCTAAGCGGTGTGGTCTCACTTAATATCAAATAACCAATTATTCCCACCAGGCTTTATGTCTGACTCAAAGTTTATGTTTTCCTCTTAAACTCTTGGTTGCTCAAATTGATTGAGTAGGTTGAGGGTTGTGGTTTACTGGTTTTACTAGGTTGACGAATAAAGTTTGCCGGGATGAGCAGGTGGCTGATGAATAATCATTTAGGAGTCTCTATTTTTGTTTATTTTCGTTGTGTTGTATTAAGTCAATTATGACTATATATACTCGGGTCAACTAAGGGGACATCTTCATATATCGCTCATGGCGTATTTATGTAATAATTATATTTGATCTGAACTTGGGTAACGATTATGGGTTTATTTAATTTGAATATGAAATATTGTTTTGAAATGCAATCTGAAAAGCTATTTTAATCAATGATTATTTTATTTCATATTTATGTGACTCTAATATTATGGATACCACTAGCATCACCGTATTTGGCTACAAAAAGTTAATACTATAGATGACTGCGGGTTCTATAGAGCTTAGCTTTCGGTCTCCAGATATGGGGTTTTACAGTTTGGTATTGGAGCATGGGTTTATGAAAAAATTAAAACTAACATGATTTTGAAGTAAAAAACACAATTCTAAGGAAATAGAGATAAGATCAGGGTATTGGATAACGTTATAGTAACATACTTGTATTTGCTATATATAAGTATGCGCTTTATCTCTAGTGTCCAATATCCCTATTAGGTTATTCTGCTATACGTTATGAGGCATGAATACAAATATTAATGCTAGAAGTGGAAGAGTTAATCATGAAGGGGGAAGCACCACTACATGTGGTAACACCAGACGAAATACGAGAAGGAATCAAGGTAAGAACAAGTTAGAAATATTAGTGCTGGAGTCCCGCAAGTTGACATGAGAGCTACGTATCAGTTCGTTGTCAACATGATGCTAGCGAGTGTTGCTACTAGAGTGGTTGGAGGAAATGATGGAGTAGTGAATCAAGAAGCTCCAGCTCTCAAGAATTACGCTATTTTAAGTTAAAACTATGCTAGGTTGGGAGGACAGCCATTCATCGAAACTGAGGACTTTATTGAAATAGAAAACTGGTTGTTGCATCGTGGGAGAATCTTTGTAGATTTGGGGTCCAATGACGAGCAGAAGAGAAGGTTTGCTTCAAGATAACTTCAAGGAGTAGCTTGATATTGGTGGAACAGTGTGAGGATTAGCGTGAAGAAAGAGATGATGGCATAGCCTGAGTTTAAGAGGACACTATGATTAAGAGGAGCGAGAAGTTCATTAAGGGGTTGAAGACTAAGCTGGAAAAGGCTACATTATCGCATATCAAATATGCTTGTGATGTTGTGGTTGAGATGGCTTTAGGACATAAGGTGATGCTTGATTTTTTGGAGAGGAATAAGGCAAAGAAAGTCCAGGTGCAGCAGAATCATAAAAGTAAGCTCTTTCATAAGAAGGGAGCTCAAAAGGGTGGAGCTATAAAGAAAGGAAAGTCGGAGGTAATCTGCTTTAAGTGCGATATAAAGGGAATTTCGCTAATGAATGTCGTTCTAGAGTGGCAAAGAAAGTGATTGGGAAAGAATAATATTAGATGTTTCAACTGCGATCAAATTGGTGATTACAAGAACCAATGTAAAGAGACTGCTAAGGATTGAAAGAGAAAAGTGTTTGCATTAGAGCTAGCTACCTCAAGGCAAATGGCAGAGGAGAAAGGGAAGGCGGAGTTGGAAGGTACTGTCCAGATTCATGGTATGTCAGCTAGTGTTCTGTTTCATACTGGTGCATCACATTATTTATATCTCGTTGTTTGGTAGATAAGCTTAACCTAGAACCCTCATATTTAGTTTCTTCCTTAAGGGTTACAAATCTGATAGGAGGGTATGTAACACATGGGATGATGTGTGACCACTTAGAGTTCGACTTGCTTGGTCATATCATTGTTTGCGGTTTGCATGCGTTGGAGTTTGTAGAGTTCAAAATTATTTGGGATATGGATTGGTTAAGTTAGCACGATGCTAGGATATTTTTTCATGATAGGAAAATATCACTTAAACACCCTGACTGTATTGATCGGATTGTATATACCATAGAAAACCCTAGTTATGAATTGAATGCTTTGTTGGGTGTTGTGGAGGTAGACGACAAGTTGAATCGAGTTTTCATTGTTAGAGAATTCCATTGTATTTGAACCATAGTAGGATTTCCACCGAAAAGGGCCATTGAGATTCAAATAGATTTAGTATCCAAAGAAGAACCGGTAAGTTGCCGCCAAGCAAGAAGACGCCTATCGGGATATGGGAGTTAAAGGTACACTTGGTGGATCTAGAAGGCAAGAATTTTATCAGAACTAGTAGTTTTCCTTGGGGAGCAGCTGCAATATTTTCCAAGAAGCCGGACGGATCGTTGAGGTCATGTATTGAATATTGTAAGTTGAATGGAAAGACAATAAAGAGTCGATATTCGATGCCTAGAATTGATGATTTGTTAGATCAGTTAAGTGGAGCCAAGGTATTTTCTCAGTTGGATTTAGCAACGGGTATTCATCAGCTTAGAGTAGTGGAGGATAGAATTCCTTTGACAGCATTTAGAACTAGATATGTATCATACGAATGGTTAGTGATGCTCTTCGGACTAACTAATGTGCTAGCAATATTTGTGGATTTCATGAATCGAATTTCCCGAGAGCACTTGGATAGGTTCGTGTTGGTTTTCATAGGTGATATTTTGATATACTCTAGAGATGAAAAGGAGCATGAAGTTCATCTTAGAGTTATGTAACGACCCAGAATTTCTGTCAATTAAAATCCGTTTATTTAATTGATTTTAAATATTAACAAGTGAAATTTATAAGTCGAATAAATTTTATTTCGAATAATTAGATTTAATTGGATAATTAAATCGATAATTTAATATGTTAAATTTCTGAATAATTTAATAATGGGTTTAATGTGATTGAAAATGATTTGTAAAATTTTATTTTATCATATTAGAGTTAGAATGATATTATAGAACTTTTGAAATCGAATTTAAAGTTAATTTGTGAAAATCGAATATTTTAATATTTAATTGACGAGTTAAAATAGCCATTTTTCAAACAGTCTCGGATTTCGACGAAACCAGTTTCATCGGATCCGTAATGTGATATTATTGTAAGATTTCAAATTTTGTGTCAATCGGATTTACCGTTTGTCCGGGGCAAGCCAAAACGCATAGAAATTGGTTTAAATCGATTTAATTTAAAATTGATCGTTTATTGCCGTAACTCGCACTGATGATCAAATTAGCTTCCGAAATCTATTCCATTCTGTCCGGAACGTGGGATAAATCCTAGAAACGTCGGTCACCGCACGAGATTTGGAGTTCGAAAAACCCGGAATGAATAGTGTTTTGAAAATTTTCTATATAAGCACTTCATTATTTTCTTTTTTTACAAAACAAAGGAAAAATCCTAATTTCAATTCAGAGCCGCCATTTTCAAAATCGATGGCCAGAAACTTCCTTTCTTTCCTCCTCAGTTACTTCCAATCCGTCGATAATTAGCAAAAATCTTCAACTAACAAATTGAAGAGCACGAAGAGAGCTTTCAATTCATACGGAGTTGATGGGGTATGGCATGATGTAGAGGGAGATAGGGGCTTCCGTTTGTGGCCGTGTATTCTCGAATTTCGAGCTGGAGAGGCCGCCGAGCTGCATGTGTTCTTGGACGTGGGTGCGCCTGGGGATAGGCTTTGCCATGGGGGTGTTCGGTCGTCCCCTCGACGATCGTGGAGGTGGTGGAAATTCACGAAATTAGGCGGCCGGCTTGGGTTCAATGTTACGGTCGTGTGTTTTAACCTGGAGAGGAAGAAAGGGGATAACGGCTTTGATCTGAGGAACAAAATCGTGCGGCTCTGATGGTTTTAGGGTTAGAAAATAAATATAAAATGAAATTTGATTTATATTTAAATTCGTACGATGTTTAAAATGCTCTAACTTGTTCATACGAGGTCGGAAAATTACGAAACGACTTGCATCAGATTCGTTTTGTCGAGCACTACACTATGGAGCTAGTTTGGAGTCGTTTGGAGCTAGTGAAAATTTTGGGTAAAATTAAACGCATATTTAATTTTATTCGAAATAAAACGCGGACACTGAATTGAAATCGAGGTGAGAACTTCTCACTCAATCGAATTGTTTCGATTTAAATTTTAAATAGTTATATTTAAAATTTCTTGATTGTATGTTTGAATGATGATTGTTATCTTTTGATTGTTAAAATAAACATTATGCGCCGTTAGTAAGCGGATGTTATTTATTGAAAACATATACCGCGAATATTTCACTGCAAAGTGAAATTGGTATTTTTAAGTACTTGGAGTTGATTTTCCCGCATTATATAGCGGATGAGACCCTATTGCGCCGCATAATAGCGGATAATATTTTATAAATCCTATATACCACGATATTCCGTATTGGAACGGAATTGGTATTGTGCTAACATCTGTGGATGCAGGGAAACAGGTTGGAGGGATCCAACTGGATTCCTCACCAGTATTTATTTGATTATAGGTATTGTGATGTTTGTTGATTATCATATCGATATATGATATTTGGATATCGTGATTGACTATTTGGTGCTGTTGCATCATCGGATCCCTTTTTGAAGTTTTAAAATAATGATTTTTGATTTTAGAAAGAATTTTAAAGTGATTTTTGAAAGTATACATTTTATTAAATTTTTGAATTAATTCATTTTAAATAAATTAACATTATAAAAATTTAATATTATAAAGATTCATGATTTTTGAGAAATATAGTTAAAATGTGATTTTTGAAATATGGAGTTAATGAATTTTATAAAATAGTTTAAATTGGGATTTTTGAATTTTTATAAACGGTTTATATAAAAGATTTATAATGTTGATATTTATAAATTAAAGATATAGGAATTATTAAACGAGTTTTTATAAGTGTTAAAATGAAAAAAAAATGGATTTCATAAGTGAACGAAAATTTATAGACTTATAAATTGTGAAGTTGTAAAATGAATAGATGTTGTAAAATAAAGATTTATGAGTAATTAACTTATAAATCGGATTTGACATTTTAATTGAGATTTTTGAATAAAGATAAATGATTTATAGATGAGATTAATAAAATATATATTTTATAAATCGAAATAATGGAATTCTAAAAGGAGTTCAGTTAATGTTGAAAATAAGGTTATAAATAAGATCTTATAAGTAATAAGATTTATAATTTGCGAAGTTTTAAAAGAACGATTTTGTAAATAAATGGATTATAAGTTCTTAACTTATAATATGGACTTCTGGTATATAATTGAGTTATATAAATTGAATTGGATAATAAAGGTCATTTATAAATCGAAGTTTTATAAATAGAAATGGGATTTATAAACATTGTTTGTAAATTCGAAATCAATTGAATTTGATAAATCAAACATAAAAATTATTAAAGGAGATATATTCGTGATTTTGGACAGCGAATTATCCTTAAAGTTAAATGTTGTAATAATAGGAGTTTGGTTGGGAATTTTATCCACGATTTTGGACAGTGGATAATCTTTTAATAAATGTGTAGAAACATTGAATTGAGTAAATAAAGTATATTCACTATTTTTGGACCGTGAATATATTATGAAATAAAATGAATATGTTTAAGGAGTGATCTTTTAAATGGAATTAAAACGATTTAAAGATGTTTTAAAAATGTATTGACTATCGAAACCATAGATTTCAACATTCATTGTTGAAATAGATGTTTTCGAGAAATAAAAGGAAATGGTGGACTATAACACCATTGTTATAGTAAATAATTTCCGAAAGGAAATGTTTTATATAGTATTGGGATTTATATATCTATTTTAATTTCGAATCCCTATACTAGTGATTTTGGGTTGTCGTAACGATGTTTTACGCAACATTCGTTTTGGCCCAAACAAATGTGTTTAAGAGAATGATTTCTTAAAGAATGAAATATATACTTAATTTCAATTTAAGTATATTGAATATTTTCCAAGTGTTGAAAATAAATGGATTTGTAAATTACTTATTATTAAATAAGTACCGAAATGTTTTCCAATATGAAGTGAATATTTTGAGATTTTATCTTTTAACGATAAATTGATAATGAATATTAGAAATCGATTTGAAAATCTTATATTCATAGATATTTTAGGATTGTAAATTCACTATGGAATTTACAAAAGAAAGGGGAATTTGTTTAAAAATAAACGTTGATTTATTTTTGAAGTGTGGGAATAAATTTACGGATTTGGAACGTAAATATAAAGTAAATCGGTAACGATTTATTTAATTGGTTTAAATGAACCATTTTGAAATGAAAATGAATAAAGATTTGTGAATATATCCCGTATAGGGAAATGATTTGAAATTTGTTTTCAAAAGTGGTAAATGTGAAAAGTGATTTGAAAATTATTTTCAAATGGTTGAAGTGTGGAAATTATATATCTTGTAAAGATATTTTGGAAAGTAAATAATTTGGAAAATTATTTGGAATCTGATGATGTTGCGCATCTTTATTGATAGTTAAATAACCGACTATCAATATTTACCTTTAAATAGGTATTTGTTGTGATTTGCTTGAGTTTAAATGCCACACTTATTTTTGAAATAAGCGCTCACTATTCGGGTTAGCTGGGAAAGGACCTTGGGGTCGTATAACCCATTCCGAATATGTGATACGTCGTTATGGATTGCATTTGATGACCGGTGTTGAAGACCGGATATTTGTGAAAACGGAAGGATTACCGTCGAATGTTTCTGCATCGGCTGATCTCCGATATAGAAATTTATTACCCTTTGTGATGGGAAGTCCGATCGTGATTAGTGAATATCCGGATTGCAAGGACTTCTTTGTAAGTGCCTTCGGTTCCGTTCGATCCCAGAACGGACTTGTATGGATGTGTGTCTGACGTTACAGTTTGAGATGTAAAGCTGGTTTCTATCAAATATATTCCCGTTGGTGGCGGAGAATTTATTCTCTTAGCTTAACACCCTAGAGGTTATGTAGTTGATGGTTACAAGTGATATATTCCCAAATTGGTAATGTGGCATACGAAGTGCTGTTGAGCATTTGATGATCAAAGCACAGCTTTTGTATAAAGCGTGGCTTTGTGGACGAGACTTCGTCGGACCTCACACCCCAGAAATGGTCAAAACAGGAAGGATGCAGCAAGGTTATTAGGGGGTAGCGCCCCTTTAGTGTATGTGATACCTACTGGATAGAGGTGGTATCATGGTATGGAGCCCAGATACTTAACCTATGTTGTTGCTGTAAATTTATTGCTTTGCGGTTGTTGGAAATCGAGGATCCTCGGATATAGATCGGTTACGATCGGGGAATGACATATTCGTGTCAGTAGTTACCTAGTTTGAAAGGTAACCCGACCTTGTGTTGGCAGAGATCCGATTAGGTTCTCGGGTCGTCTTTACAGAGACGTACCCATGTGGCAATGGGAAGTTCCTTGGCCTGACCATTTGTTGGAAATCCAAAGAAACAATACGATCTTGTACGGTTTTAGTTGTAGAACCTATCATTCACTTATGGTGGCGCCCAACTGTTTGGATGGTAGCTATAGTAGGCATAAGTGCGAAATGCCTATGCTGGCTAAGATTAATATCTTTACTTTCGAAATTATTTTTCCTACACTATGCACTAGTAATAATATCAAATGTTTCTTTTTAATGCGTATCAAGCATCTTTGACTATCATAAGGAGAAATCTCCTCCGATTCTGCGTTTGCATTGTGTGTGTGTGGGAGGCCTTATGGTAGTCTCATTTTCTAAAAAGCATTGCGAATCTATTTTAAAATATTCCTCTGTTTTTTTTAAAAAAAATAAACTGTTTTAGTTCTCACACCAGTCACATGACTGACTCGGAGTTTATTGTTTTCCTTCCTAAACTCTGTGTGCCCACCAATTTCCACACAGGCAGTCTACAGTTGGGTTATCAGGATATTCAAGAATTCAAGAGTTGCAGGAGGCAAGCTGGATGGCATGGCGTATTACTAGTATATATTATTTCTTTTCCACTGTTGTTGTTGTTTGTTATTGTACACTCTGATGATGTAATGTAATGAAATATGATTTAATGTAATAACTGATATAGTTCTTTGTTTAAAGATTATTCATTTATCTATTATACGTTTTTCCGCTGCGATTGTGAGATTCTGATATTGTTTTGTTGTTTCTTTATGTTCTGTTCTATCTTTTTCTCTCTTCTTCTATCTTTTTCTTCTTCTTTAACCATAACGGTACGGTTTTTGGGCATTCGATTGCTCGACAGTTGATACAGTGGACGTATTGATGTCAGTTTTCGAGCGTCGAAAAGTCGCAATGTTATATTTGGTATCAGAGCATATGGTTAAGCGACAACCATGGCTCTGTTGAGAATTACTCATTAGAGATGGAGTCAATAGTATTCTAGAATGAGTTTGAATGTAATAATAGCTATGAGAGCATATTTGTTAGTGAATATGAAATTGTTTTATATTGTGATGATTGGTTTGTTGAGTGGTATATGGATTCTGGTCAATACGAGTAATTAACGTTGTTGATAGGGAACTCTAAACACTTGTACAGAACAAGTTGACACGATATCGTCTTAAATAGGGTAAATGAAATAATTTTACCTTGATTATATTTTATATATAAAGGAATAATTTTTCAAGATTATTAAAGTGTATATGAATTGATTGTTTGGTTGTTGAAAATGTAAGATATATGCAAGTGAATAAAAGTTGTTTGAATAAGTTAAATAAACATATTGTAAAAGAATAATTGTATAAGCAAATGAAATTATATAAGTAAAAGGATATATATATATAAGAAGTGAAATTATCCAAATTATATATAATGTGATTTATAATCTAGAAACAAAATTCCAGGGAAGTGTTTTGAAAGGATTTGATATTTTGAGAAAATTGTTTTGGAGAAATTAAAGCTCTAAACTCCTTTCCGATCGCTGGAAAATAATTCCGATAATGATCATGACATCATCGGTGTTCATTTTCGGGTTTCCAAAAGAGGGATTGCTGCCAAATTGTTTTAAATGAAAGTTGTTTGAAAAATTTGGATTTGGTTTTGAAAATTCAAAAGGTAATTTGAATTGATTTCAAAAAATGGTTTTGAAAGATTGAAAGGACTCTGGAATCCTATTTAAAATATTTATAGGAATGATAAATGAGTTGATAACTTGTACAATTTGAATTTTGATAGAATAATTTAACTTAATGGATGGAGTTAAATTAAAGGAAGTATAAGTGAATCAATAAAAAAAATCCAAGTGGTAATTGTTGAATATAAGTTGTATAACTTAAAAAATGAGAAAATGAAAGTGAAACCAATTATTAAAATGGTTAAACAATTTGTTAAGCAAAATAAATCTGAATTTGAATAACTGATGAAAATTTGGCTTTGGTAAAAAGTTAAATAGAATTTACTTTAGAATTGAAATCTGAATTGGACTTATAAGAGGAATTTTAAGTTAAGTTAAGTTAAACAAATGATATTTGAAAGAGCATATAACTTAAGTGAAGTTGAATAAATTTGATTTTGGTATCGAAGTAAATTAATAAAGGGAATTAAATGGATATGAACTTGAGTTATATAAATGAAATTCAACCTTATATTGTTAAAGGAATTAGCAATTGAATAAATTAATGGATTGAATGTAAAATAAATTGATATGGAATAATGAATGTAAGTGTTAATTCATTAGAAACTAATGAAGCTGAGAAATTGAATAATTGAATGAGAATCAATTTAATATCAACCAATTGGAATTAAAAATGTTGAGCCAAATTGAGTGTAAAGAAATGTAAATTGAATAAATTTGGTTATATTGGATATACATTGGTTGTTATTTGATTGTTAATTGATTGCGCATATTTCATTAAGTGTTAATGAAGTTGAATTGATAAATGGAAAGCTATGAAATTGAATTTGATTGAATGGAAAGTAAACTAACTTAAATGTAAATTAGTGAATGTTAACTAATTGAAATTGAATATGAATGAATGTTAGTAAATCCAATGTCAACAAATTAAATGTGATTAAATTGGAAAACCAATTCATTGAATAATAATAAGAAGTGAATGCATATTGATTTGGTTATGGATTTGTTGGATGTTAGTTGGATGATAGTTGTTTGATGGTTGCATTTATTGCTTTTGTTGCATTTGCTATGTTGGCACTTGTAGTTGTTATGTTGCTTTATGTTGTATATTGATATTACTTTCATATATACATGTTTCTCATTGTTTGTTGAGTGTATAGTAGGTGTGGATTGCGCTTGCTTCGCATTTGGAGCTCGCTTTCGCGCTATATTAGCCGTATATGCTTGCTAATAAAATATATAAGGTACATATCTCGGATTAGATACCGTACTTTTACACTTTTTTCCCCGCAGGATACCTCATCACTTCACTTGATGAGATGTATATTTGTGATATATATACTGTCATTTTTTTTTCTGGATCGAGCCGCGCAAAGGAGACTCTGGCGAATTTTTTCTAAAATTTAGGGCGTTAGAATATTTTTGAGAAAATTGCGAAAATTTTGAAAACTATAAATTTGATTTGGAATTGGAAGTTAAACAGTAGTAGTTGGTTTTAAAAAGATAACTAGGTATGATTTGGAAACTTAGTAAAGATTTTGTAAGAAGTTTAACTATGAATTTTGGGAAAGTTAAACACTTAACAGATTTGAAAAATCCAATTGGAATGGTTTGTTTTGGAAAGTTAATGGATTCTGTAACTTTTTCTTGCTTGGTAATTTCGAGGACGAAATTCTTTTAAGAGGGGAAGTTTGTAACGACCCAGAATTTCTGTCAATTAAAATTCGTTTATTTAATTGATTTTAAATATTAATAAGTGAAATTTATAAGTCGAATAAATTTTATTTCGAATAATTGGATTTAATTGGATAATTAAATCGATAATTTAATATGTTAAATTTCTGAAATAATTGAATAACGGGTTTAATGTGATTGAAAATGATTTGTAAAATTTTATTTTATCATATTAGAGTTAGAATGATACTATAGAACTTTTAAAATCGAATTTAAAGTTAATTTGTGAAAATTGAATATTTTAATATTTAATTGACGAGTTAAAATAGCCATTTTTCAAACAGTCTCGGATTTCGACGAAACCAGTTTCATCGGATCCGTAATTTGAAATTATTGTAAGATTTCAAATTTCGTGTCAATCGGATTTACCGTTTGTCCGGGACAAGCCAAAACGCATAGAAATTGGTTTAAATCGATTTAATTTAAAATTGATCGTTTATTGCCGTAACTCGCACAGATGAACGAATTAGCTTCCGAAACCTATTCCATTGTGTCTGGAACATGGGATAAACCCTAGAAACGTTGGTCACCGCGCGAGATTTGGAGTTCGGAAAACCCGGAATGAATAGTGTTTTGAATATTTTCTATATAAGCACTTCATTGTTTTCTTTTTTTACAAAACAAAGATAAAACCCTAATTTCAATTCAGAGCCGCCATTTTCAAAATCGATGGCCAGAAACTTCCTTTCTTTCCTCCTCAATTACTTCCAATCCGTCGATAATTAGCAAAAATCTTCAACTAACAAATTGAAGAGCACGAAGAGAGCTTTCAATTCATACGGAGTTGATGGGGTATGGCGCGATGTAAAGGGAGATAGGGGCTTCCATTTGTGGCCGTGTATTCTCGAATTTCGAGCTGGAGAGGCCACCGAGCTGCACGTGTTCTTGGACATGGGTGCGCCTGGGGATAGGCTTTGCCATGAGGGTGTTCGATCGTCCCCTCGGCGATCGTAGAGGTGGTGGAAATTCACGAAATTAGGCGGCCAGCTTGGGTTCAATGTTACGGTCACGTGTTTTAACCTAGAGAGGAAGAAAGGGGATAACGGCTTTGATCTGAGGAACAAAATCGTACGGCTCTGATGGTTTTAGGGTTAGAAAATAAATAGAAAATGAAAATTGATCTATATTTAAATTCGTACGATGTTTAAAATGCTCTAACTTGTTCATACGAGGTCGGAAAATTACGAAACGACTTGCGTCGGATTCGTTTTGTCGAGAACTATGCTATGGAGCTGGTTTGGAGTCGTTTGGAGCTAGTGAAAATTTCGGGTAAAATTAAACGCTTGTTTAATTTTATTCGAAATAAAACGCGGAAACTGAATTGAAATCGAGGTGAGAACTTCTCACTCAATCGAATTGTTTCGATTTAAATTTTAAATAGTTATATTTATTCTTAATTGTATGTTTAAATGATGATTGTTATCTATTGATTGTTAAAATAGACATTAAGAGCCGTTAGTAAGCGGATGTTATTTATTAAAAACATATACCCCGAATATTTCACTGCAAAGTGAAATTGGTATTATTTATGTACTTGGAGTTGATTTTCCCGCATTATATAGCGGATGAGACCCTATTGCGTCGCATAATAGCTGATGATATTTTATAAATCCTATATACCGCGATAATCCGTATTGGAACGGAATTGGTATTGTGCTAACATCTGTGGATGCAGGAAAACAGGTTGGAGGGATCCAACTGGATTCCTCACCAGTATTTATTTGATTACAGATATTGTGATGTTTGTTGATTATCATATCGATATATGATATTTGGATGTCGTGATTGACTATTTGGGGCTGTTGCATCATCGGATCCCTTTTTGAAGTTTTAAAATAATGATTTTGATTTTAAAAAGAATTTTAAAGTGATTTTTGAAAGTATACGATTTATTAAATTTTTGAATTGATTCATTTTAAATAAATTAACGTTATAAAAATTTAATATTATAAAGATTCATGATTTTTGAGAAATATAGTTAAAATGTGATTTTTGAAATATGGAGTTAATGAATTTTATAAAGTAGTTTAAATTGGGATTTTTGAATTTTTATAAACAGTTTATATAAAAGATTTATAATGTTGATGTTTATAAATTAAAGATATAGGAATTATTAAACGAGTTTTTATAAGTGTTAAAATGAAAAAAAAATGGATTTCATAAGTGAACGAAAATTTATAGACTTATAAATTGTGAAGTTGTAAAATGAATAGATGTTGTAAAATAAAGATTTATGAGTAATTAACTTATAAATCGGATTTGACATTTTAATTGAGATTTTTGAATAAAGATAAATGATTTATAGGTGAGATTTATAAAATATATATTTTATAAATCGAAATAATGGAATTCTAAAAGGAGTTCTATTAATGTTGAAAATAAGTTTATAAATAAGATCTTATAAGTAATAAGATTTATAATTTGTGAAGTTTTAAAAGAACGATTTTGTAAATAAATGGATTATAAGTTCTTAACTTATAATATGGACTTCTGGTATATAATCGAGTTATATAAATTGAACTGGATAATAAAGGAGATTTATAAATTGAAGTTTTATAAATAGAAATGGGATTTATAAACATTGTTTGTAAATTCGAAATCAATTGAATTTGATAAATCAAACATAAAAATTATTAAAGGAGATATATTCGTGATTTTGGACAGCGAATTATCTTTAAAGTTAAATGTTGTAATAATAAGAGTTTGGTTGGGAATTTTATCCACGATTTTGTATGGTGGATAATCTTTTAATAAATGTGTAGAAACATTGAATTGAGTAAATAAAGTATATTCACGATTTTTGGACCGTGAATATATTATGAAATAAAATGGATATGTTTAGGGAGTGATCTTTTAAATGGAATTAAAAAGATTTAAAGATGTTTTAAAAATGTATTGATTATCGAAACCATAGATTTCAACATTCACTGTTGAAATAGACGTTTTCGAGAAATAAAAGGAAATGGTGGACTATAACACCGTTGTTATAGTAAAAGATTTCCGAAAGGAAATGTTTTATATAGTATTGGGATTTATATATCTATTTTAATTTCGAATCCCTATACTAGTGATTTTGGGTTGTCGTAACGATGTTTTACGCATCATTCGTTTTGGCCTAAACAAATGTGTTTAAGAGAATGATTTCTTAAAGAATGAAATATATACTTAATTTCAATTTAAGTATATTGAAATTTTCCAAGTGTTGAAAATAAATGGATTTGTAATTTATTTATTATTAAATAAGTATCGAAATGTTTTCCAATATGAAGTGAATATTTTGAGATTTTATCTTTTAAAGATAAATTGAAAATGAATATTAGAAATCGTTTTGAAAATCGTATATTCATATATATTTTGGGATTGTAAATTCACTATGGAATTTACAAAAGAAAGGGGAATTTGTTTAAAAATAAACGTTGATTTATTTTTGAAGTGTGGGAATAAATTTACGGATTTGGAACGTAAATATATAGTAAATCGGTAAGGATTTATTTAATTGGTTTAAATGAACCATTTTGAAATGAAAATGAGTAAAGATTTGTGAATATATCCCGTATAGGGAAATGATTTGAAATTTGTTTTCAAAAGTGGTAAATGTGAAAAGTGATTTGAAAATTGTTTTCAAATGGTTGAAGTGTGGAAATTATATGTCTTGTAAAGATATTTTGGAAAGTAAATAATTTGGGAAATTATTTGGAATCTGATGATGTTGCGCATCTTTATTGATAGTTAAATAACCGACTATCAATATTTACCTTTAAATAGGTATTTGTTGTGATTTGCTTGAGTTTGAATGCCACACTTATTTTTGAAATAAGCGCTCACTATTCGGGTTAGCTGGGAAAGGACCTTGGGGTCGTATAACCCATTCCGAATATGTGATACGTCGTTATGGATTGCATTTGATGACCGGTGTTGAAGACCGGATATTTGTGAAAACGGAAGGATTACCGTTGAATGTTTCTGCATCGGCTGATCTCCACTATAGAAATTTATTACCCTTTGTGATGGGAAGTCCGGTCGTGATTAGTGAATATCCGGATTGCAAGGAGTTCTTTGTAAGTGCCTTCGGTTCCGTTCGATCCCGGAACGGACTTGTATGGATGTGTGTCTGACGTTACAGTTTGAGATGTAAAGCTGGTTTCTATCAATTATGTTCCCGTTGGTGGCGGAGAATTTATTCTCTTAGCTTAACACCCTAGAGGTTATGTAGTTGATGGTTACTAGTGATACATTCCCAAATTGGTAATGTGGCATACGAAGTGCTGTTGAGCATTTGATGATCAAAGCACAGCTTTGGTATAAAGCGTGGCTTTGTGGACGAGACTTCGTCGGACCTCACACCCCGGAAATGGTCAAAACAGTAAGGATGCAGAAAGGTTATTAGGGGGTAGCGCCCCTTTAGTGTATGTCATTCCTTCTGGATAGAGGTGATATCATGGTATGGAGCCCAGATACTTAACCTATGTTATTGCTGCAAATTTATTGCTTTGTGGTTGTTGGAAATCGAGGATCCTCGGAATAGATCGGTTACGATCGGGGAATGACATATTCGAGTTAGTAGTTACCTAGTTTGAAAGGTAACCCGGCCTTGTGTTGGCAGAGATCCGGTTAGGTTCTCGGGTCATCTTTCCAGAGGCGTACCCATGTGGCAATGGAAAGTTCCTTGGCCTGACCATTTGTTCGAAATCCAAAGAAACAATACGATCTTGTACGGTTTTAGTTGTAGAACCTATCATTCACTTATGGTGGCGCCCCACTGTTTTGATGGTAGCTATAGTAGGCATAAGTGTGAAATGCCTATGCTGGCTAAGATTTATATCTTTATTTTCGAAATGATTTTTCCTACACTATGCACTAGTAATAATATCAAATGTTTCTTTTTAATGCGTATCAAGCATCTTTGACTATCATAAGGAGAAATCTCCTTCGATTCTGCGTTTGCATTGTGTGTTTGTGCGGGAGGCCTTATGGTAGTCTCATTTTCTAAAAAGCATCGCGAATCTATTTTAATATATTCCTCTGTTTTGTTTTAAAAAAAATAAATTGTTTTAGTTCTCACACCAGTCACATGACTGACTCGGAGTTTATTGTTTTCCTTCCTAAACTCTGGGTGTCCACCAATTTCCACACGGGCAGTCTGGAGTTGGGTTATCAGGATATTCTAGAATTCAGGAGTTGCAGGAGGCCAGCTGGATGGCATGGCTTATTACTAGTATATAGTATTTCTTTTTCGCTGTTTGTTGTTGTTTGTTGTTGTACACTCTGATGATGTAATGTAATGTAATATGATGTAATGTAGTAACTTATATAGTTCTTTGTTTAAAGATTATTCATTTATCTATTATACGTTTTTCCGCTGCGATTGTGAGATTCTGATATTGTTCTGTTGTTTCTTTCTGTTCTGTTCTATCTTTTTCTCTCTTCTTCTATCTTTTTATTCTTCTTTAACCATAACTGTAACAACCCGCACATTTATCTATTTTATATTTAAATATTTTATTTAAATATTTTGTCGTTAATCGGATATTGGTCCGAAAAGCTACTTTTTGCAAATGGTCAAATTAGGACTCGATACCACTTCCATTGAGTTCAAAATGCCGTTTACAACTTGTTTAAGTATAAACATTAATGGGTTTGGAGTTAGTGGAATTTCACTTACTTTTCCCGCTTTGGACTTTGGGTTAGATTAGCCATTATAACTCAAACCCACTTCTCTCCTTCTCCTCACTCTTCATAAATTCCTACCAAACGCAAACTTTAACATTAATGGTGAGTGGAAAGGGAAATTAGAAACTCCAAGCCTAGGTTTCAACTCCAACTCCATCATTCAACTCCAAATTCAAGGAAAAAAGCATTGGATTCAAGCTTGTAGGTGCTTCTCCATTCATCTTTAAGCTTTACCTTCATAATTTGGTGAAAAAGTGAGATTTTTATCTCACATTCTTGTCTATAACTATCTTGGACTGTTGGGAATGAATCTCTATCACGTTTGCATGTATATTTGCATTTGGTTTGGATTGGATTGGCCAAAAACTCCATTTTTTAGTGTTTTTGGTGAAATTCCGCACTTAGGTCGTTCTGCCCATGTTAGGTCATTAGCGTGGAAAAGTCTCGGCCTTCAAATAGCTCGTTTCTGGCCTTAAATCGTTCTACAGCCTTAGGTCGCTCGGCACTAGGTCGTAGGTCGTAGGTCGTGGGTCGTGGGTCGTGGGTCGTGGGTCAGGGGTCGTGGGTCGTGGGTCGCATGACCTTTAAATCCTTAGGTTGCTTGACCATTTTAACTCGCAACCAATTTGGGTCGCCTTTGGCTTTAGGTCGCTGGCCTCTAGGTTGCAACGTCGTTAGGTCGTTCCCCCTACTGCTTATCACGACCATGTGTTAGGTCGTTAACCCCTAACTCGTTCGGCCTTACCTGCTTCATTAGGCCGTTCGACCATTGAGTCGCTTGAGTCGTTAGGTCGCATGACCTTTAACATGTTAGGTCGCATGATCTTTAACCCATTAGGTCGCGTACAACTTTATGTCGCGTACCCTGTTAGGTCGCTGGCCTTGATTTCCTTTAGGTCGCTCGGGCCATTAAGTCGCGCTTGCACCTTAGGTCGTTGCAGCCTCTAGGTCGCTCGACCTGCTTCTCGTTAGGTCGCTCGGCCATATGTTATGCCGCTACTTCTTTTAGGTCGCGTGTTTCACTAGGCCATTAGGCCTTTGCCTCGTTAGGTCGTAGGTCGCTCGACCTTATTACCTTGTTAAGTCGCGATTCCCTTAAGTCGCTCGCCTCTGTTAGGTCGCTCGCTTCTGCTAACTCGTGAACACCTCTAAGTCGCAACCATTAGGTCGATCAATCCTATCCTCCCTTAGGTCTTCACCAGGTCGTACCGTTTTGGACAGGGCGCTACCCCGTGGACCCCCGCGACCTGACCGGGCAGGTCGAACCCCGTAGCGAGGGTATTGTCCCCGCACCCCCACCTTGGTGGGTTGCCACCCCGTGGACCCCCCTCCGTAGGGGATCTTATCTGAAAAACATTCAACAGAACTTGCTTTGTTGAGATGCTGAGTTGACCATTCTTCGAGACAAACTATCTCGGGCTTCTCGGCCGATTTTATGGTATCACGGCCTTGCTAAAAAGGCGGGATAACAACTTTAGAAATATGAAGGTTTCAATACTAGTAGTAAATATCAAAACTCTTTCATCAAAATGATTTTAACTCTATTTTACTACAAAGCTCTTTCCTTAAACCATTTTCCAATCTACTAGTATATACAAATCTTTTCCTTAAAACCTTTTGTGACAATCTTCTAGTGAAGATCTACAGCTTGTTCGTAAAAATTTAAGTTAAGCAAGTGGTTATGGGACATGATGCTAAACTCATATATTTACTGGCTTGGTGAGATTGACACTACTTGATGATCATGACGATCATTTTTGTGTTTTATACTAGCAACTGTGTGATGTCTCTTTGTCTGCGAGGGAGACTAGACCCCGCTCTTGTGATGTTTCGCCATCGCATTTGTGTGATGTTTCGCCATCACATATGTGGGGTAGCGCCCCACGGTCTTCGGGCCATTCGTGTGTCAAAATTAATGGCTTGCAACCATGAGATAGCGTCTCGCTTTGTGTTACACGTGTAGGTGAGTTTTCATGCTCCCATTTTGTGAGTTTTCATGCTCCTATATTGTGATTTCTGGATTTCTTGTGTAGTCTTCTGGAATTTGTGCTTCACCTATTTTCATGACTTTCATTGTTATGATTTTCCATCTTTTATGTTTTGGTGAATTTGTGTGTCATCACCTTTTTTTTAGGTGAATTTGGATCTTTTAGAAGATTCTTTTAATATTGTTTGATCTCTTGATGATCTTCATTTACATGCTTATCATAGTATGTCTTTATGGTTACTATATGTTCTTTCCATATCAATTGTTTTATATCATGTTACCTGATATTTATAGCTAGACTGATCCGTTTATTATTTTCTTATAAATAATACTCGGGTCAGACCGAGATGTTACTTGTGCTTCTGCTTGACTCCTCCCCCAGGGATTTACTACTCTGACTTTTGGCTGACATTTAGATTAGCAGTTTTTGTCGTTTACACTTGAGATATAGACTCATAGATGTATTCTTTTGTATAGCATTTGTTGCTATTCTTTTGTGTATGTGGTCCTTTCATGACCACTACTATGATGTACACTTTCATGTGTGAGTTATATATTCATATCTTTTTCCGCCTTTGTGATATGGATGTCTGTGACTGATTGTGTTATGTTTATTTCTATATTTGTTTCCGAAGATTTATTTATAGCCATCGTGATAGCTTTGAGTTTGTATCGGTATGTCGGACTTCCTCCTTAAATGAAATGCATGCTATACTATCTGATATATCGATGCTCGCACAAAGAAGTTACATGGATGGTCGCTCCTTAACAGCCTTATTCTCCGCGCTAGTTGACAGCATTACTCCGTAGTGTTCTTGGCTAGCGTAGGTATTGAGGTGGGGCGTCACAGCTTGGTATCAGAGCCAAACTTCGGAACAATGTAGAATAACTTAACAAGGATCATCGTCCTAAGTCCTGCTTAGGAGTCGCACCTTAGGATTAATTCGAGTCTTCGTACCGATTCATCCTATTTTTATTATGATTCCTTATTTCGCTTATCAAGATTGTTTGATATATCTTTTAGTGAATAACCTTTTTCTTCTCCTTCTTTCTTAAGGAAGAAAAATGGTTAGACCTGGACGTCCCCGTGCCGGTCAATCTACTACAACTCCCCAAGATGGAGTTTTTATGACTACCCAGCAACTTCTTGACCTTGTCACGAATGCTCAAGCAGCTGGTTCTAATCCGGAACCTACTCACCCTAAATCTGGGTTTGCACGTTTGTGCAGTGATTACACCAACTTGGGTGGGAAGCGATTTAAAGGCATTGAAACTATCATCGAGGTCCAAGCTTGGCTCAGAACGTGCGATAGAATCTTCTCTCGCATGAATCTCACTGACATCCATCGAGTCCAGGTGGCTTCCAGTATGCTCCAAGAAAGAGCATTGGATTGGCATGAGCTGTTAATCTCAGAAATTGATGAAGCGGATCTCTCCTGGGAGCACTTCTGGGAATGCTTCGAATCGAAATTCGTGCCCGAGGCTGAAAAAGTAACTTTGGCTCGGAGATTTATTGACCTTGTTCAAGGTCAGTCTTCTGTGGCGGACTACGTTGCATCATTCGAATCCCTTTCCAAATATGGGGTTGAATATATAAATACTCCACTGAAGAAGAACCAGAGGTTCGTTTATGGCTTAAATAAGAATCTTAAGAAGCCACTACTCCTGAAACTAGAAGTTACATTTGATCAACCCATCGATATCGTTCTTCCTCTTGAAGAGGCCGATAGAGAGAGTGATGTTGAAGTGGTTGGCGCTAAACCAAACTTCAACAACAAAAAAGGCCTAACAAATTTAAAGGTTCTTATCCCAACAAAAAGGGTAAGCAAGCAACTTTGGCTCCAAAGACACCTTCCTCTAGTAGCGGACAATGCTATAACTGTGGTTCTAAGGACCATTTTGCGGACAAGTGTTCGAAGCCCAAAAGTTGTCGCTATTGCAAGAGCTCGGAACATTATATACATATGTGCCCCCATACTGCAAGGCAGGAAAGGGGGGAAGTTAAACGTGGCTCAAGCCTCTGGCAACACATCTCGTGGCCAAGGTATTTCTCATTCCATTCTTGATGGTATTATTTTATTTCATGATCAACCTATTAGAGTTCTCTTTGATACGGGTGCATCCCATTCTTTTATATCAAAGGAACTTGTCGACACTTTCTCTTTAAATGTTGATGCTTTAATGACTTCCTTGAGGATTGCGAATCCTGTTGGTGGATCCGAAATTCTTAGTTTGCTTTGTAAAAATGTGGAGATTATTTTATGTGATTTTCCATTCCTAGCCAATTTTCATGTTATGCGTTACCTATGTTTTGGAATGATTTTGGGAATGGATTGGCTTAATCGTTATGATGCTTATATCCTATGTCCTGAGCGGACTATTTATCTCCGACATCCGCAATCTGTAAATCAGATTTCTATTATTCTTAAAGATTCGGATTCTGCATTTACTGCATCTTTATATTCTTTAAATCCTCATGATGATGATGAGGAAGATGTCATTTATCGAATTCACGTCGTTCGTGAATTTTCTGACATATTTGAGCCCGTTTTAGGTTTACCACCTAAACGAGCAATTGAGTTCAGAATTAATCTTACCCATGAAGCTCAACCTATTACTCGTCCTCTTTATCGCATGTCTAATAAGGAAAATAAGGAGATGCGCAAACAATTATCTGAATTGGAACCGAAGCAATTTATTCGCTCTAGCTCCTCGCCTTAGGGAGCTTCGGCTATTTTCGTGAAGAAATCCGACGGTACACTTAGGCTTTGCGTTGACTATCGCAAGCTTAACGATCTGACTATTAAAAATAAATATCCTTCACCTCGGATTGACGATCTGTTTGATCAGCTTAGCGGAGCTAGGGTCTTTTCACAGTTGGACTTCGCTACCGGTTTTCATCAGCTTCGTATTGCTGAGGATAGTATTCCTTTGACATTGTTCCGTACTCGTTATGGATCTTATGAATGGCTTGCTATGCCATTTGGTTTAACGAATGCTCCGGCTTACTTCGTTGATTTCATGAATCGAGTTTTCAAGGCTTTCCTCGATCGGTTTGTTCTCATCTTCATTGATGATATCCTTGTGTATTCTGAAACCGAGGAGGAGCATGAAAAGCATCTTCGGATCGTATTGGAAACTCTTAGTAGTAATCAATTAAAGGCGAAATTTTCTAAATGCCACTTTTGGCAATCTCGTGTGAAGTTTCTCGGTCATATTATTTCCGAATCCGGAATTTCCGTGAATCCTTCAAAGATTGAAGCGATTCAAGATTGGAAGAGACCGGAGAGTGTGACAGAGATTCATAGTTTTCTCGGATTGGCGGGTTATTACGTTGTTTCGTTAAAGACTTTTCTAAGATTGTTGTGCCTCTTACTGGCTTGACTAAGAAGGGAGTTAAATACATTTGGTCGGACAAATTGTGAAGCCTCTTTTCAGAAATTGAAAGAACTCCTTTCTGATGCTCCTATTCTTGTTATTCCCGAGGGGAATCAAGATTTTGTTGTTTATACTGATGCTAGTCACGTTGGTTTGGGTGCCGTTCTTATGCAAAAAGAATGTGTTATTGCTTATGCTTCTAGGCAATTGAAGTCGGCCGAGACTAGATATGCCACACATGATTTAGAACTCGGGGCTATTGTTTTCGCCCTTCGAATTTGGCGTCATTATCTATTGGGAGAGAAATTTATTCTTTACACGGATCATAAGTCTTTGAAATATTTATTTTCTCAAAAGGAACTTAATTTGCGTCAACAGCGTTGGCTCGAGTTCCTTTCACCTTATGATCTTGATATTCTTTATACCCCCGGTAAGGGTAATCGTGTCGTCGATGCTCTTAGCTGTAAACAACAAGCAGTTGTTTCTATGATGATATCCGAATGGAACGATCTCGAGATTTTATCCACTTGTGAGATTCGAGAGCGTGTATCCGATTTATGCTCATCACTTGTTTTATGTAGCCTTGAGGCTCATCCTTCTCTTTTAGACCGCATTCTTGATGCTCAAGGGCTAAATCTTGAATTGGCTCTTCTTGGCCAAAATGTTAAGGATAAAATTGATATTGAAGGTTTGAAAGACTTTGATATTGATTCTCGTGGCGGCATTCGAAAATTTGGTAGACTTATCGTACCAAATATTGGTGATCTTCGTAAAGATATTTTAGAAGATTCCCATCGTTCTAAATTCACCATTCATCCCAGTAGTAGTAAAATGAACGCTGATATGAAGCGACTTTAATATTGGGAGCGAATGAAATCTGATATTGCTAACTTCGTTAAGTGTTGCATGACTTGCCAACTTGTCAAGGCCGAACGTCAAAGGCCTGGTGGGTTATTGCAACCTTTAGAAATTCAAATTTGGAAGTGGGACCAAATTTCCATGGATTTTATAGATGGCCATCCCCGTTCTCGTTAGAGTCATGATAGCTTATGGGTGATCATTGATAGACTTACTAAATCCGCCCATTTTATTCCCGTTCGGTCTAACCGAACCGTTCCTCTTTTGGCCAAACTCTTTATCAAAGAAATTGTTAAATTGCATGGAGTTCCTACTTCTATTGTTAGCGATCGAGATCCACTGTTTACTAGTAGATTTTGGAAGATTCTTCAAAAGCTTTAGGAACGAAGCTTAATTTTAGCATTGCTTATCACCCCCAGTCCGATGGACAAACCGAACGTGTGAATCAAACTCTTAAAGATCTTCTTCATGCTTGTGTGCTCGATTTTGGTGGAAGTTGGGAAGATCATATTTCACTTGTTGAATTTTCCTATAATAATAGCTTCCAATCTAGTATTGGTATGACACCTTTCGAGGCACTCTATGGAAGGGTATGCCGATCTCCTTCTTGTTGGCTTGAGGCCGGTGAGAAGCTAGTTTTAGGTCCAGACTTTATTCGTGATTCCACAGAGAAGATTGAACTTATTCGACATAGAATGAAAGAAGCCCAGAGTAGACAAAAATCCTATGCCGATAATCGAAGAAGGAAGTTAGAATTTTCTGTGGGAGATTCTGTTTTTATTCGTGTTTCACCTATGAAAGGTGTTGTACGTTTTAGTCGATCGGGAAAGTTAGCACCCCGATATATTGGGCCATTTCCTATCACTGAACGTATTGGTTCTATGGCTTATCGCCTTACATTACCGGCTCAATTTTCTGTTATGCATGACGTGTTTCATGTTTCTCAATTACGGAAATGCCTACGAGATTTCGATTCTATTCTTGAGCCGGGTGTTGTGGAAGAAATTGAAGTTTCGCCGAATTTAACTTACGAGCAGCATCCTATTCGAATTATTGCTTCGGAGGTCAAACGACTTCGAAATAAATATGTTCCGCTTGTGAAGGTTCAATGGTCCTCAAATCCTAAGGATTGCTCTTGGGAATCCAGAGAATTCATCGAGCGAACACATCCGGACTTGCTTACTCCTGCTCTTTGAGGTGAACTTCCTATTTTAAATTTCTTTTGTGTTAATATGCTTTTATGGTTGTTACTTTTTATTTCCATCTTATATATTGCGAGGACGCAATTTCTTTAAGGAGGGGAGTCCGTAACAACCCGCATATTTATCGATTTTATATTTAAATATTTTATTTAAATATTTTGTCATTAATTGGATATTGGTCCGAAAAGCTAATTTTTGCAAATGGTCAAATTAGGATTCGAGACCACTTCCATTGAGTTCGAAATGCCGTTTACATCTTTTTTAATTATAAGCATTGATGGGTTTGGAGTTAGTGGAATTTCACTTACTTTTCCCGCTTTGGACTTTGGGTTAGATTAGCCATTATAACTCAAACCCACTTCTCTCCTTCTCCTCACTCTTCATAAATTCCTACCAAACACAAACTTTAACATTAATGGTGAGTGGAAAGGGAAATTAGAAACTCCAAGCCTAGGTTTCAACTCCAACTCCTTCATTCAACTCCAAATTCAAGGAAAAAGCATTGGATTCAAGCTTGTAGTTGCTTCTCCATTTATCTTCATGCTTTACCTTCATAATTTGGTGAAAAGGTGAGATTTTTATCTCACATTCATGTCTATAACTATGTTGGACTGTTGGGAATGAATCCCTATCACGTTTGCATGTATATTTGCATTTGGTTTGGATGGATTGGCGAAAAACTCCAATTTTTAGTGTTTTTGGTGAAATGTCGCACTTAGGTCGTTCTGTCCATGCTAGGTCGTTAGCGTGGAAAAGTCTCGGCCTTCAAATAGCTCGTTTTTGGCCTTAAATCGTTCTACAGCCTTAGGTCGCTCGGCACTAGGTCGTAGGTCGTAGGTCGTCGGCCGTGGGTCGTGGGTCGTAGGTCGTGGGTCGTAGGTCGTAGGTTGTAGGTCGTAGGTCGCTCGCCACTACATCGTTAAGTCGCGAGATACTGGGCCGTTCACCTTTGGCCTTACACCCACTCCTTTAGGTCGCATGGCTTTTAAATCCTTAGGTCGCTTGACCATTTTAACTCGCAACCAATTTGGGTCATCTTTGGCTTTAGGTCGCTGGCCTCTAGGTCGCAACGTCATTAGGTCGTTCCCCCTACTGCTTATCACGACCATGTGTTAGGTCGTTAACCCCTAACTCGTTCGGCCTTACCTGCTTCATTAGGTCGTTCGACAATTGAGTCGCTTGAGTCGTTAGGTCGCATGACCTTTAACCCGTTAGGTCGCATGATCTTTAATCCATTAGGTCGCGTACAACTTTATGTCGCGTACCCTGTTAGGTCGCTCGGCCTTGATTTCCTTTAGGTCGCTCGGGCCATTAAGTCGCGCTTGCACCTTAGGTCGTTGCAGCCTCTAGGTCGCTCGACCTGCTTCTCGTTAGGTCACTCAGCCATATGTTACGCCGCTACTTCTTTTAGGTCGCGTGTTTCACTAGGCCGTTAGGCCTTTACCTCGTTAGTTCATAGGTCGCTCGACCTTATTACCTTGTTAAGTCGCGAGTCCCTTAAGTCGCTCGCCTCTGTTAGGTCGCTCGCTTCTGCTAACTCGCGAACACCTCTAAGTCGCAACCATTAGGTCGCTCGATCCTATCCTCCCTTAGGTCTTCACCAGGTCGTACCGTTTTGGAAGGGACGCTGCCCCGCACCCCGCTGGGGGCGCTGCTCCCTGGACCCCCACGACCTGACCGGGCAGGTCGAACCCCGTAGCGGGGGTGTTGCCCCCGCACCCCCACCTTGGTGGGTTGCCACCCCCCTGGACCCCCCCTCCGTAGGGGATCTTATCTGAAAAACATTCAACAGAACTTGCTTTGTTGAGATGCTGAGTTGACCATTCTTCGAGACAAACTATCTCGGGCTTCTCGGTCGATTTTATGGTATCACGGCCTTGCTAAAAAGGCGGGATAACAACTTTAGAAATATGAAGGTTTCAATACTAGTAGTAAATATCAAAAATATTTCATCAAAACGATTTTAACTCTATTTTACTACAAAGCTCTTTCCTTAAACCGTTTTCCAATCTACTAGTATATACAAACCTTTTCCTTAAAACCTTTTGTGACAATCTTCTAGTGAAGATCTATAGCTTGTTCATAAAAATTTAAGTTAAGCAAGTGGTTATGGGACATGATGCTAAACTCATATATTTACTGGCTTGGTGTGATTGACACTACTTGATGATCATGACGATCATTTTTGTGTTTTAGACTAGCAACTGTGCGATGTCTCTTTGTCTGCGAGGGAGACTAGACCCTACTCTTGTGATGTTTCGCCATCGCATTTGTGTGATGTTTCGCCATCACATATGTGGGGTAGCGCCCCACGGTCTTCGGGTCATTCGTGTGCCAAAATTAATGGCTTGCAACCATGAGATAGCGTCTCGCTTTCTGTTACACGTGTAGGTGAGTTTTCATGCTCCCATTTTGTGAGTTTTCATGCTCCTATATTTTGATTTCTGGATTTCTTGTGTAGTCTTCTGGAATTTGTGCTTCACCTATTTTCATGACTTTCATTGTTATGATTTTCCAGCTTTTATGTTTTGGTGAATTTGTGTGTCGTCACCTTTTTTTAGGTGAATTTGGATCTTTTAGAAGATTCTTTTGATATTGTTTGATCTCTTGATGATCTTCATTTACATGCTTATCATAGTATGTCTTTATGGTTACTATATGTTCTTGCCATATCTATTGTTTTATATCATGTTACCTGATATTTATAGCTAGACTGATCCGTTTATTATTTTCTTATAAATAATACTCGGGTCAGACCGAGATGTTACTTGTGCTTCTGCTTGACTCCTCCCCCAGGGATTTACTACTCTGACTTTTGGCTGACCATTTAGATTAGCAGTTTTTGTCGTTTACACTTGAGATATAGACTCATAGAAGTATTCTTTTGTATAGCACGTGTTGCTATTCTTTTGTGTATGTGGTCCTTGCATGACCACTACTCTGATGTACACTTTCATGTGTTAGTTATATATTCATATCTTTTTCCGCCTTTGTGATATGGATGTCTGTGACTGATTGTGTTATGTTTATTTCTATATTTGTTTCCGAAGATTTATTTATAGCCACCGTGTGATAGCTTTGAGTTTGTATCGGTATGTCGGACTTCCTCCTTAAATGAAATGCATGCTATACTATCTGACGTATCGGTGCTCGCACAAAGAAGTTACATGGATGGTCGCTCCTCAACAGCCTTATTCTCCGCGCTAGTTGACAGCATTACTCCGTAGTGTTCTTGGCTAGCGTGGGTATTGAGGTGGGGCGTCACAATAACGGTACAGTTTTTCGGCATTCGATTGCTCGACAGTTGATACAGTGGACGTATTGATGTCGGTTTTCGAGCGTCAAAAAGTCGCAACGTTACATTTGGTATCAGAGCATATGGTTAAGCGACAACCATGGCTCTGTTGGGAATTACTCGTTAGAGATGGAGTCAGTAGTGCTCTAGAATGAGTTTGAGTGTAATAATAGCTATGAGAGCGTATTTGTTAGCGAATGTGAAATTGTTTTATATTGTGATGATTGGTTTGTTGAGTGGTATATGGATTCTGGTCAATACGAGTAATTAACGTTGTTGATAGGGATCTCTAAACAATTGTACAGAGCAAATTGACACGATATCGTCTTAAATAGGGTAAATGAAATAATTTTACCTTAATTATATTTTATATATAAAGGAATAATTTTTCAAGATTATTAAAGTGTATATGAATTGATTGTTTGGTTGTTGAAAATGTAAGATATATGCAAGTAAACAAAAGTTGTTTGAATAAGTTAAATAAAACATATTGTAAAATAATAATTGTATAAGCAAATGAAATTATATAAGTAAAAGGATGTATATAAGAAGTGAAATTATCCAAATTATATACAATGTGATTTATAATCTAAAAACAAAATTCCAAGGAAGTGTTTTGAAAGGATTTGATATTTTGGGAAAATTGTTTTGGAGAAATTAAAGCTCTAAACTCTTTTCCGTCGCTGGAAAATAATTCCGATGATGATCATGACATCATTGGTGTTCATTTTCGGGTTTCCAAAAGAGGGATTGCTGCCAAATTGTTTTAAATGAAAGTTGTTTGGAAAATTTGGATTTGGTTTTGGAAATTCAAAAGGTAATTTGAATTGATTTCAAAAAATGGTTTTGAAAGATTGAAAGGACTCTGGAATCCTATTTAAAATATTTATAGGAATGATAAATGAGTTGATAACTTATACAATTTGAATTTTGATAGAATAAATTTAACTTAATAGATGGAGTTAAATTAAAGGAAGTATAAGTGAATCAATAAAAAAAATCCAAGTGGTAATTGTTGAATATAAGTTGTATAACTTATAAAATGAGAAAATGAAAGTGAAACTAATTATTAAAATGGTTAAACAATTTGTTAAGCAAAATAAATCTGAATTTGAATAACTGATGAAAATTTGGATTTGGTAAAAAGTTAAATAGAATTTACTTTAAAATTGAAATCTGAATTGGGTTTATAAGTGGAATTTTAAGTTAAGTTAAGTTAAACAAATGATATTTGAAAGAGCATATAACTCAAGTGAAGTTGAATAAAGTTGATTTTGGTATCGAAGTAAATTAATAAAGTGAATTAAATGGATATGAACTTGAGTTATATAAATGAAATTCAACCTTATATTGTTAAAGGAATTAGCAATTGAATAAATTAATGGATTGAATGTTAATCAATTGAATGTAAAATAAATTGATATGGAATAATGAATGTAAGTGTTAATTCAGTAGAAACTAATGAAGTTGAGAAATTGAATAATTGAATGAGAATCAATTTAAAATCAACCAATTGGAATTAAAAGTGTTGAACCAAATTGAATGTAAAGAAATGTAAATTGAATAAATTTGGTTATATTGGATATACATTGGTTGTTATTTGATTGTTAATTGATTGTGCATATTTCATTAAGTGTTAATGCAGTTGAATTGATAAATGGAAAGCTATGAAATTGAATTTGATTGAATGGAAAGTAAACTAACTTGAATGTAAATTAGTGAGTGCTAACTAATTGAAATTGAATATGAATGAATGTTAGTATATCCAATGTCAACAAATTAAATGTGATTAAATTGGAAAACCAATTCATTGAATAATAATAAGAAGTGAATGCATATTGATTTGGTTATGGATTTGTTGGATGTTAGTTGGATGATAGTTGTTTGATGGTTGCATTTGTTGCTTTTGTTGCATTTGCTATGTTGGCACATGTAGTTGTTATGTTGCTATATGTTGTATATTGATATTACTTTCATATATACATGTTTCTCATTGTTTGTTGAGTGTATAGTAGGTGCGGATTGCGCTTGCTTCGCATTTGGAGCTCGCCTTCGCGCTATATTAGCCGTATATGCTCGCTAATAAAATATATAAGGTACATATCTCGGATTAAATACCGTACTTTTACACTTTTTTCCCTGCGGGATGCCTCATCACTTGATGAGATGTATATTTGTGATATATATATACTGTCATTTTTTTTTCGGATCGAGCCGCGCAAAGGAGACTCTGCGAATTTTTCCGAAAATTTAAGGCGTTAGAATATTTTTGAGAAAATTGAGAAAATTTTGAAAACTATAAATTTGATTTGGAATTGGAAGTTAAACAGTAGTAGTTGGTTTTAAAAAGATAACTAAGTATGATTTGGAAACTTAGTAAAGATTTGGTAAGAAGTTTAACTATGAATTTTGGCGAAGTTAAACACTTAAGAGATTTGAAAAATCCAATTGGAATGGTTTGTTTTGGAAAGTTAATGGATTCTGTAACTTTTTCTTACGTGGTAATTTCGAGGACGAAATTCTTTTAAGGGGGGAGTTTGTAACGACCTAGAATTTCTGTCAATTAAAATTCGTTTATTTAATTGATTTTAAATATTAATAAGTGAAATTTATAAGTCGAATAAATTTTATTTCGAATAATTGGATTTAATTGGATAATTAAATCGATAATTTAATATATTAAATTTCTGAAATAATTGAATAACGGGTTTAATGTGATTGAAAATGATTTGTAAAATTTTATTTTATCATATTAGAGTTAGAATGATATTATAGAACTTTTAAAATCGATTTTAAAGTTAATTTGTGAAAATTGAATATTTTAATATTTAATTGACGACTTAAAATAGCCATTTTTCAAACAGTCTCAGATTTCGACGAAACTAGCTTCATCGGATCTGTAATGTGATATTATTGTAAGATTTCAAATTTCGTGTCAATCGGATTTACCGTTTGTCCGGGGCAAGCCAAAACGCATAGAAATTGGTTTAAATCGATTTAATTTAAAATTGATCGTTTATTGCCATAACTCGCACAGATGATCGAATTAGCTTCCGAAACCTATTCCATTGTGTCCGGAACGTGGGATAAACCCTAGCAACGTCGGTCACCGCGCGAGATTTGGAGTTCGGAAAACTCGGAATGAATAGTGTTTTGAATATTTTCTATATAAGCACTTCATTATTTTCTTTTTTTACAAAACAAAGGAAAAACCCTAATTTCAATTCAGAGCCGCCATTTTCAAAATCGATGGCCAGAAACTTCCTTTCTTTCCTCCTTAATTACATCCAATCCGTCGATAATTAGCAAAAATCTTCAACTAACAAATTGAAGAGCACGAAGAGAGCTTTCAATTCATACGGAGTTAATAGGGTATGGCACGATGTAGAGGGAGATAGGGGCTTCCGTTCGTGGCCGTGTATTCTCGAATTTCGAGCTGGAGAGGCCACCAAGCTGCACGTGTTCTTGGACGTGGGTGCGCCTGGGGATAAGCTTTGCCATAGGGGTGTTCGATCGTCCCCTCGGCGATCGTAGAGGTGATGGAAATTCACGAAATTAGGCGGTCGACTTGGTTTCAATGTTACGGGCGCGTGTTTTAACCTGGAGAGGAAGAAAGGGGATAACGGCTTTGATCTGAGGAATAAAATCGTGCGGCTCTGATGGTTTTAGGGTTAGAAAATAAATAGAAAATGAAAATTGATTTATTTTTAAATTCGTACGATGTTAAAAATGCTCTAACTTGTTCATACGAGGAAAATTACGAAACGACTTGCGTCGGATTCGTTTTGTCGAGCACTACGCCATGGAGCCGGTTTGGAGTCGTTTGGAGCTAGTGAAAATTTCGGGTAAAATTAAAAGCGTGTTTAATTTTATTCGAAATAAAACGCGGAAACTGAATTGAAATCGAGGTGAGAACTTCTCACTCAATTGAATTGTTTCGATTTAAATTTTAAATAGTTATATTTAAAGTTTCTTGATTGTATGTTTGAATGATGATTGTTATCTATTGATTGTTAAAATAGACATTATGCGCCATTAGTAAGCGGATGCGATTTATTAAAAACATATACCGTGAATATTTCACTGCAAAGTGAAATTGGTATTATTTATGTACTTGGAGTTGATTTTCCCGCATTATATAGCGGATGAGACCCTATTGCGCTGCATAATAGCGGTTAATATTTTATAAATCCTATATACCGCGATATTCCGTATTGGAACGGAATTGGTATTGTGCTAACATTTGTGGATGCAGGGAAACAGGTTGGAGGGATCCAAATGGATTCCTCACCAGTATTTATTTGATTACAGATATTATGATGTTTGTTGATTATCATATCGATATATGATATTTGGATGTCGTGATTGACTATTTGGTGCTGTTGCATCATCGGATCCATTTTTGAAGTTTTAAAATAATGATTTTTGATTTTAAAAAGAATTTTAAAGTGATTTTTGAAAGTATATGTTTTATTAAAATTTTGAATTGATTCATTTTACATAAATTAACGTTATAAAAATTTAATATTATAAAGATTCATGATTTTTGAGAAATATAGTCAAAATGTGATTTTTGAAATATGGAGTTAATGAATTTTATAAAATAGTTTAAATTGGGATTTTTGAATTTTTATAAACAGTTTATATAAAAGATTTATAATGTTGATATTTATATTAAACGAGTTTTTATAAGTGTTAAAATGAAAAAAAATTGGATTTCATAAGTGAACGAAAATTTATAGACCTGTAAATTGTGAAGTTATAAAATGAATAGATGTTGTAAAATAAAGATTTATTAGTAATTAACTTATAAATCGGATTTGACATTTTAATTGAGATTTTTGAATAAAGATAAATGATTTATAGATGAGATTTATAAAATATATATTTTATAAATCAAAATAATGGAATTCTAAAAGGAGTTCTGTTAATGTTGAAAATAAGGTTATAAATAAGATCTTATAAGTAATAAGATTTATAATTTGTGAAGTTTTAAAAGAATGATTTTGTATATAAATGGATTATAAGTTCTTAACTTATAATATGGACTTCTGGTATATAAGTGAGTTATATAAATTGAATTGGATAATAAAGGAGATTTATAAATCGAAGTTTTATAAATAGAAATGGGATTTATAAACATTGTTTGTAAATTCGAAATCAATTGAATTTGATAAATCAAACATAAAAATTATTAAAGGAGATATATTCGTGATTTTGGACAGTGAATTATCCTTGAAGTTGTTGTAATAATAAGAGTTTGGTTGGGAATTTTATCCACAATTTTGGACGGTGGATAATCTTTTAATAAATGTGTAGAAACATTGAATTGAGTAAATAAAGTATATTCACGATTTTTGGACCGTGAATATATTATGAAATAAAATGGATATGTTTATGGAGTGATCTTTCAAATGGAATTAAAACGATTTAAAGATGTTTTAAAAATGTATTGACTATCGAAACCATAGATTTCAACATTCGTTGTTGAAATAGACGTTTTCGAGAAATAAAAGGAAATAGTGGACTATAACACCGTTTTTATAGTAAATGATTTCCGAAAGGAAATGTTTTATATAGTATTGGGATTTATATATCTATTTTAATTTTGAATCCCTATACTATTGATTTTGGGTTGTCGTAACGATGTTTTACGCAACATTTGTTTTGGCCCAAACAAATGTGTTTAAGAGAATGATTTCTTAAAGAATAAAATATATACTTAATTTCAATTTAAGTATATTGAATATTTTTCAAGTGTTGAAAATAAATGGATTTGTGAATTACTTATTATTAAATAAGTATCGAAATGTTTTCCAATATGAAGTGAATATTTTGAGATTTTATCTTTTAAAGATAAATTGAAAATGAATATTAGAAATCGATTTGAAAATCGTATATTCATAGATATTTTGGGATTGTAAATTCACTATGGAATTTACAAATGAAAGGGGAATTTGTTTAAAAATAAATGTTGATTTATTTTTGAAGTGTGGGAATAAATTTACGGATTTGGAACGTAAATATAAAGTAAATCAGTAAGGATTTATTTAATTGGTTTAAATAAACCATTTTGAAATAAAAATGAGTAAAGATTTGTGAATATATCATGTATAAGGAAATGATTTGAAATTTGTTTTCAAAAGTGGTAAATGTGAAAAGTGATTTGAAAATTGTTTTCAAATGGTTGAAGTGTGGAAATTATATATCTTGTAAAGATATTTTAGAAAGTAAATATTTGGGAAATTATTTGGAATCTGATGATGTTGCGCATCTTTATTGATAGTTAAATAACCGACTATCAATATTTACCTTTAAATAGGTATTTGTTGTGATTTGCTTGAGTTTGAATGCCAGACTTATTTTTTAAATAAGCGCTCACTATTCGGGTTAGCTGGGAAAGGACCTTGGGGTCATATAACCCATTCCTAATATGAGATACGTCGTTATGGATTGCATTTGATGATCGGTGTTGAAGACCGAATATTTGTGAAAACGGAAGGATTACCGTCGAATGTTTCTGCATCGGCTGATCTCCGATATAGAAATTTATTACCCTTTGTGATGGGAAGTCCGGTCGTGATTAGTGAATATCCGGATTGCAAGGACTTCTTTGTAAGTGCCTTCGGTTCCGTTCGATCCCGGAACGGACTTGTATGGATGTGTGTCTGACGTTACAGTTTGAGATGTAAAGCTGGTTTCTATCAAATATGTTTCCGTTGCTGGCGGAGAATTTATTCTCTTAGCTTAACACCCTAGAGGTTATGTAGTTGATGGTTACTAGTGATACATTTCCAAATTGGTAATGTGGCATACGAAGTGCTGTTGAGCATTTGATGATCAAAGCACAGCTTTTGTATAAAGCGTGGCTTTGTAGACGAGAATTCTTCGGACCTCACACCTCGGAAATGGTCAAAACAGGAAGGATGCAGCAAGGTTATTAGGGGGTAGCGCATCTTTAGTATGTCATTCCTTCTGGATAGAGGTGGTACCATGGTATGTAGCCCAGATACTTACCCTATGTTGTTGCTGCAAATTTATTGCTTTGTGGTTGTTGGAAATCGAGTATCCTCGGATATAGATCGGTTATGATCGGGGAATGACATATTCATGTCAGTAGTTACCTAGTTTGAAAGGTAACCCGGCCTTGTGTTGGCAGAGATCCGGTTAGGTTCTCGGGTCGTCTTTCCAGAGGCGTACCCATGTGGCAATGGGAAGTTCCTTGGCCTGACCATTTGTTGAAAATCCAAAGAAACAATACGATCTTGTACGGTTTTAGTTGTAGAACATATCATTTACCTATAGTGGCGCCCCACTGTTTGGATGGTAGCTATAGTAGGCATAAGTGCGAAATGCCTATGCTGGCTAAGATTTATATCTTTATTTTCGAAATGATTTTTTCTACACTATGCACTAGTAATAATATCAAATGTTTCTTTTTAATGCGTATCAAGCATCTTTGACTATCATAAGGAGAAATCTCCTTCGATTCTGCGTTTGCATTGTGTGTGTGTGTGCGGAAGGCCTTATGGTAGTCTCATTTTCTAAAAAGCATCGCGAATCTATTTTAAAATATTCCTCTGTTTTGTTTTAAAAAATAAACTGTTTTAATTCTCACACCAGTCACATGACTGACTCGGAGTTTATTGTTTTCCTTCCTAAACTCTGGGTGCCCACCAATTTCCACACGGGCAGTCTAGAGTTGGGTTATCAGGATATTCTGGAATTCAGGAGTTGCAGAAGGCAAGCTGGATGGCATGGCGTGTTACTAGTATATAGGACTTCTTTTTCGCTGTTTGTTGTTGTACACTTTGATGATGTAATGTAATGTAATATGATGTAATGTAATAACTGATATAGTTCTTTGTTTAAAAATTATTCATTTATCTATTATATGTTGTTCCGCTGCGATTATGAGATTCTGATATTGTTCTGTTGTTTCTTTCTGTTCTGTTCTATCTTTTTTTCTCTTCTTCTATCTTTTTCTCTCTTCTTCTATCTTTTTCTTCTTCTTTAACCATAACGGTACGGTTTTCCGGCATTCGATTGTTCGACAGTTGATACAGTGGACGTATTGATGTCGGTTTTCGAGCGTCGAAAAGTTGCAACGTTACAAGTTATGCTTGAGATATTGAGGCAGCATCGGCTATAGGAGAAGTTTTAGAAGTATCATTTATGGAAGAAGTAAGTGAAGTTTCTTAGTTATGTCGTCTCAGAGAAAAGGTTATCCGTTGATTCTATTAAGATTGAAGCGATGAGTAATTGGAAGAGATCCCAGATAGTGACTAAGATACTAAGTTTTCTTGGATTGGCTGGATATTATAGGAGGTTCGGTAAGGATTTTTCATGGATAGCAGCACCAATAACAAAGCTAACACGAAAGGATGTGAAGTTTATTTGGTCCGATAAGTGCGAGGAAGCATTCAGATCTTGAAACACTTATTGACTCGTTCGTCTGTACTAGTTGTTCCAGAAGTGAATTAGGATTTGGTAGTATATACAGATACACGTAGAAATGCATTAGAATCCATGTTAGTGCAGAGAGATAAAGTGATTGCCTATGCTTCTCGAGAGTTTAGAGGTTAGATACCTAATTCATGATTGTGAATTAGCTAAGATATTTACGAAGAACGTAGTTAGACTGCACGAATTTTCTAATATTAACATAAGTGATAGAGATTCCTTATTCACCAGTGAGTTTTGGAAAGTCTATCGGATACTTTAGGTATCAAGCTCAAGATGAGTGCTACTCACCATCTACAGACCGATGAGCAAACAGAGAGAGTTAACAAAGTCTTGGAGAATTTTTACGAGCTTATGTGTTCGTCGACGGAAATTCTATTGGTGAGAACACCGTCGATAGAATTTAAATTAAAAATAAACGGAAGCGCATGACATACTTTTCTTGTACATGGTGAGTATAGGTCGATAAACAGGGAATTGTTAGATCTTAAAAATTACTTTTCAATCAAATTAAACCAAGATTTGAAATTGTGATTTGCTAAAAAAATGTAAAAATTAGCAAATGAAAATTGGTAAAAACATGAGAGTTTGAAAGCAATTTAGAGATAAATACACTCTATAGATCATATAAATCAACACAACATGAAATTATGATCTCTTTTACTTTGCCATTAGTAAGTTTAATTGATGTGTTTATCATAAGTATAACATATTTGTGCCATTAATTAGCTCAACATAAGCCATTAAGCTATAACATACCCTTTAAACCACTTACTAACTCTCATGAAAAATGACAACAAATTAAAAATAAAATCTATTTTAATTATGGCCTATTAACTATTGATTAGAAATATAGACCATTAAATTTTGATTTTATTCTACTTCATTGCCACAATCATATTTAAATGAAGAGGAAATTTGTGAATAATATGTTTAAGCATATCCTATTTGTTATGAACAATATAGATTATCAAATTCAACATAAAACACTAAATCACATATACATCCATTTTTCCATTAAGCACAAAAAGAGATCAAAAATACCAAATTATGTGGAATCTACATACTAGAGAGCTTCGTTGCCCGTAAATTGAAGCGGTTTAGCCTCTCATATTTAATACCATATAAAAAATGTAGAAAGCAACATGAAACAAAAAAGAGGAAAATAAAAGCTAATGAAAAAGAGAACTAATCTAATTGCATAAAATAAAATCTACTAGCATGAAAGAAAAGAAGAATCTAAATAGAAAAGAGCGCTAATTAACATTGCATAAAAAAAAGAATTACATTAAAAAAATGGTTAAGTAGCTTTGAAAGAAAGAGAGCTTTATTTTATTTTCGATCCTACACTAAACTAAGAGGCTAAAAGGAAGAGAGATTACATGAAACATAAGGGGTATTTATACAAGTTTGAAACCCTAATCCATATTTTTGGGGAATACCCAAACTACCCCTATAGAAAGTGTGGCGACAAAGTTATCGTTAACATTAAATAACCATTCATTAAGTATGCATGTAACTTTAATGGTCTTTTAGCATGTGCATTAGCTCCTAATGGTTGATCAACGTAAGTGGGTAGGTGTGGTCCTCCATATTCATGAGTTTCAAGTATTTTCATCTTCATTCCTTCGTATTCTCCTGTGCGTGCATATTTTTCATGATACCACTTGCAATTTGACTTCAAATTCCTATAAAATAACATATAAATTTCTAAGTAAATTTTCTAAAATTAACACATGCACAAAAATGACCATTTTGCCGCTATATGAAGATGAATATGTGAAGGTTTGAGAATAATTTGAATTTTGGTTTAAACATGTTAAACACCCAATATGATCATTTATTTGATTTAATTCTATAAAATATGAAAGTAAAAATATACAAATCTACCTGCACATCAAATACCCCCACACTTATGTTTTTATTCGTCCTCAAATAGTGAAAAACTAAGATAAACCCATTTTCATAGGAAACACGATTGCGTTGAGCGTATGTAACAAGCCGTTAAACCTCCAAGTGTCCCTAGCAGGACGAGTGTTGTCTTGTAAGGGTTTTCAGCAGATACTACCAGAAAATCCTAATGCAAAGTGAAAATTTTCTAAATGCAAGATTTATTTACAATGACATAAATGCAGATTTTTGAAAATATTTACAAATGAATGATTTACTTTTAAATCAACATGAATAAGTAAAATATAAGTTTTTATCTGGAAAATTTAGGTCATTTACTCGTCAAAATTTCCAATAAAAACTAAGTTATCATCACAATTAAACTGAAGTTTGGCTAATAGTTTCGGTTGATAAAGTATAACTATGAAATAGACCCTTAGATGGTTATCAAAGTTTATCAAAGTGGTATTTTCATTTCTTTGTAATAACAAGTCAAATCAGATAGGTCAAAATAGTGCTTGGATTTCAATTGTTTACTTTATCTTATTTGAAAATTTTATTGATATTAACAATACTTACATATGCCTAACCCAAAGAACTTAGGCTAGATATATTACCTATGCATTACCTTGCGGGCTTATGTGAGGGGAATATAGAGTGTGACGAGTGAACACACAAGTGTGAACACCTATCGACTATAGGAGTAGAATTATTATATACATAAACCTAACTCAGATAAACTGAGGCCAGATACACCGATCGTGCACTGCCTTTCGGGCTTATATGAGAAGGGTACAGAGCATGGCGAGTGAGCACATGACTCTAGGTGCTAGTAATATACACACACACATATACGTATATACAAGAAATGATTTTTTTTTGTTATATACATACATACATATATACATACATACATACATATATATATATATATATATATATATATATATAGATGTTTTTCTTGGAGAGAGAGTTTTGCAAAATCATTATATATATATATATAGATGTTTTTCTTGGAGAGAGAGTTTTGCAAAATCATTTTAGCACCATTTAACCTTCAAGATAAAAATGTTATATCCTTAATTTTAAATTAGAATATACTTCATACTTAACAAGTATGAACCTTCCTATATACTAGTTAAACCATCGCTATTTGTAATCAAACTTTATTTTTGTTTTTGTTGAGACAAAAACATTTTTAAAAATTTGAATTTAACTAACCAAAACAATATATATTTATCCTTACTGTAACAGTATATATTATTAATGCCTATCATAACAGCGTTGTAACCAAACTTGGGTGCTGAAAAATTGAGATGCGCGTTGTAGTATGACCGCACCTCAAAATGACCAAGACAGAGGCGGCAAAATTTCCTCTTATTTCTCCAACCCCTCTGAAAACACCTCCCCTTCCTCATCGCAGGAAAAAAAAACACCAATTTGTTTGTATTCTTCCCATCTTACTCCTAAATCCCTCGTCGTCTGCACTCTAAATCAGATTTACCATGTTCCATTTTTGCAGATCTATCTCGCCTTTAAATAGTCGAATGAGATTGCAAGCACGATTTCCATTTTCGGCGAAAAACGCGAAATAATTACAGCCGTATACTCATGATAATTACGTGGATTCAGCCATCACTTTGCAGCTGCTTCACTAGACACTTTTTTCACTGTAGATAATTGAAAACGGTTCTAAAGGTCGGTATTTTCCCAAATTTTGAGTGACTTAATTATTTTACATTTTGGTTTGATTTTGTAAGTAGGTGGTACACAACTTACATCTTAGTTTGAGTAAATTGAATGTATATTTGATTTTAAATGGCTGTATGCATGTAGTTGTTAAACAAACAAGGTTAGTTAATAAATCTTAGTTCAACTATGTAATTTTAAGTTTTGTAATTATAAAACCTATATTTATGAATGATGGTATTATTATTTAATTGATTATGACAGATTGTATTTTGAATATGTATGAATTAATCAATTTTCGATTAGAGGACAATTGAAGAAATCAGTAATATTTTCTGTAGAAGCCAACTAAAGAAATTAAAAACTTTTCTACTGAAGCCAACCGACTGTATATTAGAGTATGTGTGAATGAAGGATCTTGAATAGTCCTTTGAAGATTCCACAGTTTTATAGTACGCTCATAATGACAATACATAGGAACCAGTATAGCCCTTATAGTTACATGGTTGTAGTGTAGCATTTTGTACCTTAAGGCACAATATTATTGTTGAAATAATAATAATAACCATCTAATTCCTCCAAACTTCCATGTTTCGTTCCATTTTTGATAATATTGTTGAAGGCTATTGTTACATTAGCACAGGAAAATTAATGACTATTGTCCAAATCTGTATGCACCGTTACTTAATTTGCCTTATGCAAATCGCTTTTTCAGCATTTGTTTTATTTGGAAAATAACATGACTTCAGCAACATTGCTAGTTACTTCCATTCATATGACAGAATATGTTTGTAAGTTGAGTGTTAAAAATTTATACCCGAGAATGGTAAGTGGTACGATGCTTGTTGCACCTATACATTTCTTAGGGGCAACTGATATAAGAATTCTAAGGTCTGTTGCGAGTAAGACAAAATCACAGATTGCACCAACCACTCATAATTGCACAGTACAATGCCCGTCCACCCAATTATGGTCATATTCAAACAGTTTTATCAACATCATCAACCATTAGATTAGAAGGATTTTTTGGGTTGGATCTGGCCGTGGGGCAAGCTATATCATTCACTGACAAAAGTGAATCTAATGTTAGTCAACTTTGGGATTGGAGATAGGTTCTATAACTGTGTTTTTGTAGGAGTTAAATGCATAAACTCTTAAAATTAGAACTTACGAATTTGGTTGATTAATGATGTATGGAATTGGACCGAATGCAGGTAATGTAAACTGGCTACCTCTTTCTTTCTTTAAATCCAATGTATGATCAATATCCTTTCTTTAATGGTGCTATATCTTTCCTTTTCCTTCCTTCGTCATCGTCATCATTATTTTCTAGAAAGTCCTTGCATATCACAGATTCATATTGGTCACCGTTATTTTAAAGAAGTCCGTGCATATCATAGATTCATACTGAAACACACCTTAACCAGTAAATTGTCTGTTTTGGCAGCTACTGGCATGTTTTACTCACTTGACTTAAACTATTTTTTAATGAGTGTCCGGGCTTGCTGAAGTTATGGCAACATTTGGTGTTGAAACCAGCTGGCATGAGGCGGAGGTGATTAATTAACCATGCTATGCGATAGAGGGGCTATATTTCTTATGTATTTTGTTGATACTTGAGTTAATACAATGCTTGTGAGAATGGAAACAAGAGGATTTTTTGTTTCTCTTTTGCCACAGCTTCTCCAATGACCGTTTAAAGCGTATATAAAGCATGATAACGCACTCTTATGTTAGAGTGAGTTAGGATGAAACCAAAGAATCAACTAAAAAAGAATTCTCTATTGATACATTTTTGCTAAGAAATCAGTCATGTAAAAGCTGTGGCTGAAAATTTTGATTAGTAAGGAAAAACTTGTTAGCAACTGCCGTAGTTACAGGCTTAATGGTAACCAATTGAAGTGCACTACACCTTTTGATCAAAAAAATTCAAAGTTTCATCATGTACAGATTTCACTGGTGATTGTTATTATCTTTTAAGCAATGAACCATCTTACGTCTAATTTCTGGATATGGTTAAATGACTTTATATGCACATTACACAACATAAGTTCAACTATATAACTTCAATATGATCTACTCTCCATTGCAAAGAGGTCAATCTGTGGTTTTCTATTTTGGTTGATTCTCAAGTGTCACTCCAATTCTCTAGTTACTTCAAGCTACTTTGTGCGTTCAAGGTGAACAGCATTATATCACTCTTAGTTGATAGTTACTGTTGTGGGTCGCTAAAAGCGGTCAGCTATTTTTAGAATTAGTTTTCTCTCTGAGTCCTAGCTTAGTTGATAACTATGCATTTAAATCCCACTTGGCTGCTATGCTTTTTCAACTTAGCATTCTTAAATAATGGATTCATTTAAAGACTCGTTATTTAATGCTAAGCCTGTAAAGTCAGGGATTTTAGCAGCCGTTTTAGCATTTTTGGTAATAATAATAACAAAAACAATATGGTTCATCCAGTTCTCATTTTAACATAATTAATAAAGTTAGGGTAAATAGCTAAGTTCTAGGTTTAAGCACCAAATATAAGTTAAATCACTATTCTAATCTGAAATTTGAACTATATGTATCAACACATTCTTAAGTTTTGTAACTTTTGTTATATTGGTCGAAACGAGGTTTTTTTTCTTTTTTTACATCAATGATATGGGACAAATAATAAATTTATTTTGGCAGTTGGACTTATTTCGAATATAGCTTTTCCACCTCCATTGTTTCATTGTATCCTCCCAATACCACTGCCGTATTCTTTTTGCATTTTCATCTCTATGAAACTGTTGTACACTTAAACTGCACAGGGTGGTAATTTGATAAAACGGTCTCCATGACTGAGTATAAAGAAATGTAGGTTGAGTCTGTCAATGACTGACAAGGATACTAATTCAGCACTAACACCAAGTTATAACTTCATTTAGACAAAAAATGTATATTTTCTGCACAGATGAAAAAATAAATACATTACAAAATGATATCTATAACTGGAACGATTTGACACCAGTGTACTTGATTTAAAATTTTATGCTATGCAGGTGGGCTTGACCGACATGTTTCTTCAATATAGAGGTGGACATCTATCATAAGTTCTGCATGTTAAAAGTTTGTGCCAAATCAACATAGCATCAAACGGGTGATCGCTATAATTAAGTTTTGGCTGTAGTTGCCTACATTTATCACTATAAGTAAGTTATTATTTAGTCTAGTATTTTATGAATGTTTATGACTGTTGAATCTAAAGTATTCGAAAATGATACTTAAATTTTATATAAAATGAGGTCAGTACAAATATTTGCACTACAAATATAACTCGTCCTTCGTTTAAAGTCACAAATATAGAATAAAATAACAAAAAGGAACATTTTTAGTTTTAAAATAATTAATGATTGAACGGTGGATGACTACTCATACTTCCAAAGAGAATAATAGTAGTGCAATAGTCATATTAAAAAGGAAAAGGAAAAGGAATATAGATTTGGAAAATAGAAGCGAAACGACATGATCTAAAAAATGGTTTTCCTAAAAATAAGTTGGACTAAGTGAACACTTGGAAAATTTACATAATTTTATCTATGAAAGATTGAATATCAAAGTCAGGTTATATTTTGATCTTACTAATTTTTTGGTAGATTCTACAAACAAGAGAGAAACTCACATGTGAGATCCATATGGATTGTTGGATCCATACATAGCTTTCCGTCTTTATGTACAATTTGACTAACTTTTTTTTTGAAATGGTACTTTATATACAACATGTCACTATAATAACATATCACATGTCAACAAAAGATCGAATCACGCTATGCAAATTTCGAACTTACGACCTCTCGTGCCAAAACCGAATCACTTAACCACTTGGACAATGATGCTTGTTAACTAGTTGTTAGTGTGCATGTCAAGAGCAACTATGTACGCATGTTCTATTACATCAAAATCTATTGATTATGAAGCAGCGTCGTATGTTGTTAGAACCGCTACATTTATGCACACTCCCTAACTTAATCACACATAACACAAATGTTGAGCGTGTTTCTTTTTGATCCAGAACGAAGAGATGATTCACTTCCTGATTAAATCTCCTCTGTATCTTGTGAAATATACCTTTTCAACTGCGAAATTACTGTGTTTTCATGTTTGAACTTGTAGGAAATAACTCTAGAAATGATAACTTAAATTAATGTCTATTTCATATTGTTTATAACCAAATTCGATACAACTGTTTCTAACTAAATTTACACAATTTCACTATTTCAAAACCAAGAGAAAAGATATGAACCGAACAAAGTTTATTATCAATAGAATCAAACAAAGTAAAGGCTTAGTCTTTTTCATTTAGGAATGAAGCCGAAGTAGCTCGAGTGTGGTTGCCAAATAGCGATTCACCTGAGCTAGCTATGTGCTCTTCTAATTTTGACATTTTGTTATGCTTTAATATTTCAATTTGACTATCTCCATAATCTCCCACTATAGAAATCAGTCTCCTCTTTCCAAAAAATCACAAAATTTGTGTGTAAAGTTTTGCGGTGCCGTGCGGGTGGAGAGAAAATGGGTCGCTATTGAGTACAAGAAAGGGTGTGATGATAATAATAAATAAAAATGGTGGTTATAAATTTGTTTTAAGTTTCTTATTTCATTTGTTTGATAATATTCAACCGTGATCCACATCTGTTGCTGGTTGATTGATTTTAAATGATGTTGTATGGTTGTATCAACCAGTAACTGTTGTTTTGCTTAGCATAAAAAATTAATAACATCCTTCATTGTTTAAAATACGCATTCATTACCCTTTTTTAGGATTGGACTCTTGCATTTTTTGTGTGGACACATTAGTATTTTGGACATTTTTGCGATCTTTTGAGAAATTTTCATGTTTGGTATTGAGAAATCATGGATGTGCAGGTATACATGATTATAGCAACAATGTTTTAAGGATAACTTATTCTATTCCTGAATTTGTTAGTGTACTCACTCAATGTCTTAGGTTAAAACAGTAGCATTATCAATTCCATGTCGCGATGAATTTTTCTCCAATTAAAATATAGTTTCTTACCGGTAAGTGTTTTCATTCTGGTAATGATACTAACTTCTTTTATTTGCAGGTTACTATGTTGCTTCTCATTTTTATATTTTCTCTATCACATAGTGGTTTAGCTAGTCTTCAAGATAGTGGTGAGAAAGTCGTCGATGAGAGGACTTTTCATGTGCTATTTGCAGGAATTTCGCTTCTTTTGGCACATAGTACAATTTATGTCTCGGTCGGTATCTTTACTTTGGTTAGTTAGGTTTGAGATGAACAATGCTCACCCCGGTCTGAACCATTAAATCTTTAGAGCGATAAACACAACCTAATTTTTCCACCAGCGGAGAAGAGCTTATGCAGTTACATACAACTACGTAGCACTATAAAGTTTAATTCAACTTTTATATTCAGTTTAATTCAAGGCAACTATCTATTATCTCTGTATAAAAGTTGTAGAGAAGCGAGAGGATAAAATGAAATCTAAAAGTAAAAGTTTTGCACATGAACCAAAATCCACAAACAAATATTAAAGGAGCTTTAAATGATAGTGGATATCAAAGAGGAATTAATGGTTGTATGGTGTTGATTTCTTCTTGTTTGAAACTTCTAATCTCATTTTGGTGGAGTAAGATTTTTTAAAAAGTTTTAGACCACATCATAAATATAACAGAATATAATTTGCATCTTGTTAAATATATTAAACAATTGCAGTAAATTATAGTTGGTAAAGATCCATTTGCATTTTTGTTAGAATTGAGTTTAACAAAAGCATAATCGAATTTGGAAGAATAAGTTACCGAACAGTTACTAAAGAGGATAATGACGTCTCTTCGCAGCTAAAAACATACAATTAGTGTTTCATCAAATGTTTCAGTTTTCAGGAAGTGGTATGGATAATAGTGCAATAAATACTGCTAAGAAACAACCATTTTACCTTTTTCTTCTTGTTTATGATCAGTTTTCTCTCTCTTTTTATTAATTTGATTCCTCTGTTCATTGATTTTGGATTTATATGGGGTGTATCTTTGCTTAGGAGTTCCCAATCCTTGTTTTTTTTGTAACTGGAGATTTTAGTATGCGTTAAAACTAATATGAAGGCTAAATGCATTGAAATAAAAGAGATTACAGTATTAAGCTTAAAATCATTAATTGTATATTGGATAATTTGGCAAGAAAATGGGTGATCTTTTAAGCTGAAGTTTATAAACAATTAGAGAAAAGAACCTTTTTTCTTCTTTTTTTCCCATTTTGGGTGAAATGTTTTGAGACTGAACATGATATCTAACTAAGTTAATCAAATGTTATAAAATTAATTAAGTTCTATAATAATTAACTAAATTAACTAAGTTTTTTTAAATTAAAGAAGTTTATAAAAATTCCAAATTTTAAAAAAATTGATAAGTTTACAACAATCAACATGAAATTGTTGAGTAAAGTATTTAAAACAAAATATAATATTAACAAAGTTATCTAAGTTTTATAAAAATTAAATAAATTTCTAAAAATTAACCTAGTTTATAAGAAAAGGAGTTTTTAAGCACAAGGAAGAAGTTGCAAAAAAAATTAGTCTCAGGGACAGCAAGTTTGTTTTTTTAGTCTGAAGGACACTTTATAGTATAAATCACAGAATGATAGTTGCAACTATCATTTTCTATTTGCACTATAAAGTTTCATTTCGACTAAAAAACAAACTTGTTGTCCCTAAGACTAAATTTTTTTGCCACTTTTTCCCTGTGCCTATTTTCCTGATAAAAAATAACTAATTTTTATAGAAGCTAACTAAGTTTTATAGAAATTAAGTAAGTTTAAGTTTTCAAAATAAACTAAATTTATAAAAATAACAAAGTTAATAAAATTTAACTAAGTTTTATAAAACTTGATCAAGTTTTATAAACATTCGATTAAATCAACTAAGTTTGTAAAATTTAAACAAGTTTTATAAAAAGCTAACTATGTTTTATGAAAAATTTAATTAGTTTTTGTAAAATTAAACCAAGTCAGGTAAATTATAAAAATTAACTATGTTAACCAAATTTTATAAAAAGCAAATAATTTTCTACCTTAACTTTATTTTAGAAAACTAATAATAAATTTATAAAAATTAACTAAGTTTTATAAAAATTTAAATAAGTTAAACAAGTTTTATATAAATTAAATAGTTGTCAAAGTATTGACAAAAATTTGTAAAAGGTAAGCAAATTTATCAAATAATAATTAAGTTTATAAAAATTTAACAAAGTTATCAAAGTTTTATAATAATAGAAAAATTATAAAAATCAACCTAATTTATGAAAATTAACTAATTTCTATAGAATTTAACTATGTTTTATACAAATTAAGCAAGTCTATAAAAAATAACTAAGTTCATAAACTTCAATTAAAATTTTAAAATAAATTAAGTTTATAAAAATAAAAAGTTAATAAAATTTAACTAATTATTATAAAATTTAACCAATTTAATAAAAAAATATGTATATATCTGAATAAGTATTGGTTTGATAATCCTCATAGTGTAATTATCTAAATTGGCAAAATTATTATTTTCTAACAATAATAATAATGTGTTGTTTATATATATAGATATAAATAGATTTTAGTAGAATTATCATTTACAAATTAGATTGGTGTTTGTTTTTATATATATACACACACATATATGAGTTTATTTTAAATTGGGTTTTAAAATTTAATTTGAATTTGAAATTCAAAAAGATAGATACCTTAAAATATTTTAGACTTAAAAATATATTATATATGATTTTATTTCTTTTATAAAATTGGTTTTAAATTAAAAAGGATTTATTTATATAAATTAGAATAATGTATTTACTTAATAGAAATATATATATATAAGTTTTATAAAATCATTTAAAAATTCATTAATTCAAGGAAATTACACTTGCAAGTTAAGTGTATATAGTTCAACAAATGTAAATCAATTAATGCATGCTAGGGACAAATGGAAGTAAATTAAACAAGTGCCATTTTGTCTTTTTATTTTTCAAAAATAATAACTAAAATTATAACAAGGTTATTAATACATCCCTACATCTTCTATCTTTCATTTAATAATATTACTCAAACCAGAACCTGGAAAGAAACTAAAACTAGAAAATAAAATTCAAGTTTCAGTTCAAATCAAATTCAAAATTTAATCAAGCAACAAGCTCAAGTCTAAAAGCAAGTTTAAAGCAAAGATCTGATCATCTCAATAATTGATTCAAGTTCAAAACTTTCAAAATCTAGAAGCAAGCAATCAAACAGTCAGTTCAAACATCAACTTAATCAAGTACAGACCATAATCAACAGCAGTACAAAGATCAACATTCAAGTTCAGTTTTCAGATTTTCAAATCTGCTCTATTCTATATAAGGTGAGTAAACAATTGTTTTTAAAAACTTTAAATCATTTGATAACCTGATAAATGAGATAATCTTTGCATTTATGATGTGAATTATGTTTTGTAAGAATGTATAAAAGCATAAATACATATGGATAAACTGGAATGTGTGGGTATTGTCGGTATATACATATCCTCTTTTGTTTTTACAGGCTCAGGATCAGGTTTAAAATTTTTTTACTTTCCATCCAAGAAATTTTAGGCTATGATGTATAAGTAGAATTTGATTGTAACAATGTTATATAAATCCTAAAACAGTTTCAGGTATTTCAGCATAAAAATTAATTCAAGAATAGGAAATGTCAAGAAAAAATCATAAGTAAGTTAAAAATCAAGATTCATGATTTCAAGTTTGGAATTCGTAGATTGATTCAGGTTAGAAAATGATGATTTTTGATATAAAAATCGGAATTTTTAAGATTGTATATATGGAAAATTTCTATGTTGAACAGATTAAGGATTTTCATCGATCGCCATCGAACGACAACGAGTTTTGCATCAGGCAAGGTACTGGAAGAAGCAGAAAGTCGAGTGGTCGATGGAAAAATACCAAACGAATTTCTCAAGCACTGTGGTGGCGGATTGAAGGCGAACTAGGGTCTGACCTGTGATGGAATCATGGTTGTTCTTAAATCCATTGCGACTTCATCGTTGGATCGGACGTGATGGATTATGGAGGAAAGGTAGAGGATAGTCAGATGAAGCTAAGATCTTGACGTCGTGGATGATGGTGGTTGGCGTGGTCGTCGGCGAGGTGAGTATATCGAAGGGGTTTGTCACGTTCCAAATTTCAGCGTTCGAAAATCGACATCCGTACTTCACTTGTACTCTAATGCCGCAGATTTAATCGTTGAAATTCGAATCGCGCCGGAGCTTATAACACAGCTAAGTACAACACAGCTGAAGAGAATGAATAATATCATATACAACATCTGATACAATATCCAGATACAATATGATACAATAGAATGATACAACTGATAATAGATATCCATATACGTCAGAGATATGATACAAGAAATAGCAGCGGAAAGGAAAAATAGATAACACCAGCAGCGGAACAAATAACTCTAAGATAGTCTTCAAAAGGGAACTCCAGCAGCAGCAGCTCGAACTCTCAATAATGATGCACAAAGATAAGCAAGTGCAGTCCATATCCAAAGACTGAACTAGCTCCAGATAATCTACTGAACCTAATTATCTGAAAAACCCAACTCTAGACTGCCCGCGTGGAAAATTATGGGGACGCAGAGTTTAGAAAAGAAACAATAAACTCCAGGTGAGTCTGGGACTGGTATGAGTAACAAAAACAGTTTATCTTTTAAAACAAACAAAGGAATTTAATTTTTAAATCTGCAATGTTTTTAGAAAATGTAACTACCATAAGGCCTCCCCTCACACACACAATGCAAACGCAGAATTGGAGCAGATTTCTCCTTATGATAGTCAAACATGCTTGATACGCAGATTCTTTTCATTATTATTATTATAAGTGCAAAGTGCAGAAAAAACATTTCGAAAGTATAATATAAATCTTAGCCAACATACGACCATTATCGTATGCCTACTATAGCTACCATGTTCAATAACAGGTTACCGCCACATTCCATGACAGGTTATACAACTAAAACCGTACAGGGCTCGTATTGTTTCTTTGGATTTTCCAACAAATGGTCAGGCCAAGGAACTTTCCATTGCCACATGGGTACGCCTCTAGAGGGACGCCCCGAGAACCTAACCGGATCTCTACCAACACAAGGCCGGGTTACCTCTAAACTAGGTAACTACTGACACGAGTATGCCATCCCCCGGTCGTAACCAACCTTTATCCGAGGCCCCAACAACAATCACAAGTAATATATATATATATATATGTATGTATGTATATATATATATATATATTTGCGATATCCTCATAAGTTAAGTATCTGGGCTCCATACCATGATACCACTTCTATCCAGAAGGAAATGAACATACCCTCAAGGGGCGCTATCCCCAAGTAACCTTGCTGCATCTTTTCTGTTTCGACCATTTCCGGGGTGTGAGGTCCTAATGCAGTCTCGTCCACAAAGCTACCCTTTATACCAAAGCTATGCTCTGATCACAAACGATCCACAAATGATCATCAACACACAGCAGCACTTAGCATGCCACACTACCAAATTGGGAGTATATCGCTGATAACCATCAACTACATAACCTCTGAGCTCGTACGTCTCAGAGAAGGGTGTTAAGCTAAGAGAATAAATTCTCCGCCACCAACAGAAATGTATTTGAAAGAAATCTGCTTTATATCTCAAAATGTAATGTCCGACATACAATCCATACAAGTCTGTTCTGGGTTCGAACAGAACCGAAGGCACTTCCAAAGAAGCCCTCACAATCCGGGTATTCACAATCCCGATCAGACTTCCCATCACTTAGGGAATCTCTAAACCGGCGCGACTCAGTGCAGAGATAATCGATAGGTCATCCTATTGCTCTCGCAAATACCCGGTCTTCACCATCGGTCTTCGATGCTATCCATATACGTCGTATCACTATTCGGAATGGGTTATATGACACAAAGGTCCTCCCCCGGCTAAAACGAATAACGAGCGCAATATAAAAAAAAATCATATGGATACTGGGGTCTCGGTTAAATCACAGCTTAAAGTCTGAAACCTTTTATTCGAATGTTTAAAACAAATTACCATTTCCAATCTTTTAAGAAAAAAGATTCATTTTAGCAACCTTCAATGATTTAAATAATTTCCACACTTTTAATCCTTTACAAAAAAGATTCAATTCACAAAGTTCACCCCATTCACAAAGATCCATTCATGGTTTTTCAAAACAATTTCCATTTTAAGTTGAGTTAACTTATCCGATCTTTAAATCAAAGACTCATAGCTTTCAAAACTCGTTTCCAAAGATTCATTCATAACTTGGAAAACTATTTCAATTTAAACTTGAAATCCCTTTAATAAAATTTGAAATTCATTTCCCACATGAAAGTTTTTTTTTGTATAAACAAACTATTTTCATTTCGGAAAATCCGATTTTATTTATACAAGCTAAAATCTTCAAATTCCCAAAACAACATTTTAAAATGGTTTAAACCAATATAAGCTCGTATACCTTTTTTTAAATCATAAATACCGAATACAGAATTCAATTTCAGATATTGAATTCCAATTTAAATCGAATTATTCAAATTCCAAATCTCTATTAGTTATTCAAAATAACTTTCATTCTTAAAACAACTTTTCCAAAATATTTTCACATTAAACTTAATTTATTTCCAAAACTATTTGAATTCAAAATTCAAATTCAAAACTATTTCAAAAATCTGTGACTTAATCGATTTCCTCGTGAAATCCATATTTGTGTGTGTATGGTGTAGTCCAGGGGTTTTACACTATAGTGCAACATTATTCAATCATCATAGATTAAAACACAGAAATATAGTTGATAAGCGATATAAACTATAACGCTTATCGTCCATTCACAGATTCACAGATAATATACAAATGTATATAAATGAATAAATTATACACGGCTCAATCCACAAAACAAAATATCACAGATCAGATAGGACAATCAATTCAAGGCATCTCATCCAATACAATCATTCATAAGTAAGGTCAAGCATTCAATAAACGTTTATAAGCAGGATTAATTAATTGTTTAATCCTAACTAATTCAATTTATTTTCAATTAAATTAATTACTTATGAATTAATTTTCCAATCTTGATTAATTTATTACAAATCTTTTGATATAATTTTATTTATCAAACACTTTAATTAGTTATTCTTAAAAATTAACCTCTAAACCAATTACATAATTAATTAACTTTAATAAATCAAAATATCCAAAATTTATTACAATAAGTGATTAATCCTTAACTACTTTCATTAAGTAATTACATTTAAACAATTTTTAATTGATTGTCTAAATTAATTAATCCAATTAAAATTAATCACCTTAATCAATACTTAACATCTTTAGTTTATTATCTTCATTAACTAATAATATTTCTTTAATTACCTTTAATTTATCTCTAATTATAAATTAATTAGGTGTTAATAGTAACTTAATGAATTCTTAATTACAATTTATTAATTCCTTAATTAAATTAATTTAACTTTAATTAATAAATTTAAACTTATAATTATTAAATTAATTAACACAAAACATTAATTATTCCTTACTTAATTAATCTTTAAACCTCAATTAAGTAATTTAAACTTTTAATTACTTATTTAATGAATCCAAATCATTAATTCAATAAATAAATAAATTATCCATTTTAATTAACTTAATAATTTAATGAATTATAATCATCATTATATCTTCATTAACTTAAATCAAATCTCATTCTCATCAATGATTTTATTATCACTTACAAATATGTTTGAAACCATTTATTTTAAATTTTCTTTTGAAACTTCATTCTAAATTTTCAAGTTTTAAAGTGGATACTAATTGATCTTTAAATCAATTTTTTTCAAAACTAACTTTTAAAACCTTTAAATTTACAAGTTAAAATAATACTTTTCTAATGAAAGAAATTTAAAAGACTTTGAAATCAAATTCCCTTCAGATTCAAGATATTTAAACTAGTTTAAAACATTTACTCTTCAATTTAAACTTCAGCTTTAAATTTCATTTTAATTTTTTTTTAAACAGAATAGCACAGGTTATTTTTATAAACTGTAACAAAATTATTCACGATCCACTACAAAGTTTGCTTCGAGCCAAACCAAAAATTGTTCGAGTAAACAACTCAAGTTACCCGAGACCCACACGAGACTATCCTTGCTCCCACTCAAACTGCAAAGTTTCAGATCATCAGAGCAATAGTGCTCGTGCACAAGGCGGCGAAGACACTCCGGCGATCGGTAAGGCCTCTAGCTTGCAACCGACCTCGACGTCGATCACGTATCAATGAATAACTCGATCCCATCGTCGTTCAAAATCGAGCGTAGCTCGAGAAACTTGAACCCAGACATCAACCACAACTTCGTCTTGCCGACGCGACTCTGACCATCTGAAGAATCGAGCTCCTAGCCATGGCTTCTTCACCCACCGAGCCATCGTTTCCCAAAGCCTCGCACCACTCGACGCTCCACTAAGGCCGCGGCGATCAAAAAACTCAATTCCCTCAAAAATTAGGTTTACAAACTAGAAATCTACGCCGCCGTCACCTCGACGAACTGGAACTGCTCCAGTTATTTTTCCCACCACCTACGTAGGCTTCTCCACCTCCACGAGCAAGCCCAACCCTTCAAGATCAACACGTCGTCGGAAGTTTGTCAAAATATCCATTTTGATCATCTTCGAACTACTATTACAACACCCCACTAAAAATTACCAAATACATCTTAAAAATCATGGTTTTAAGTAAGGATTCTAACTACATACTTGAAACAATGTTTTATTAAATTCGAAATTTCTGAATTCTTAAAGTTCTGTAAAAAATATATTTTGCTGTATACCTTTACACTTAGTAAAACTATTTTTATATTATCATTCATACCTATACATAGCTATTTTGTTTAGGATCCAAAGGCTAATACAAATTTCAAAGCAAGGAACTGAATTTCTTAAGTGATGATCAATACTCTGGAACTAGACAGAGAAGGAGATACATAGCCCAGCACTTCAAATTTCAAATACAAATGCTCATAGTGTTGAAATAAAATGATAACTAAGTATCAGGTTAAACACAAGTTATTCGCTGAATATAATTTACTTAAGCTTTAATGTTATGTTGTTTACTCTCCTTCCAAATCATGGTTTGAAGTTGTTAGCTGAAGTCTTCACTTGATCTCAGGTTTGAGTTGTTTTGGATTGAAGTTTGTTTAAGTTTTGAAAATAATATTTACTTTAGATTTTCTCATCTTAAAGGAACGAACTGAAGTGAGGAAGTTGATATATAGAAAGAGTTGTACAGGGTGATCATATGTTTTGTACAACATCAGGTACAAGATCTCTACATTATGCTCAGAAATTTTTTTCGCTTTGGTGGCTGATATACTTGCATTGTGGGTTGCATTAATGAGAAGTTGATATAAACAAAAGAGGTTTGCAGGAATGTTACTATTTGGTTGTACAACAGGTGAGGGGATGCAAACATTCAATGCTCTTGTCTTTTATGTTTTCAACCTTCTCTATTTTTGCAAGCTATACTCACATATTTCGGTTTATTATTATTATTTTGTAAGTACATTTTTTTTCTTATTTTATTTACATGCATCATTATCTCCTTTAGCTTGTTATATGTGCTGAGATGATTTCATTTTGGTGCTAAGAAGATGCAATGTTTCCCATTTTGTTTACAACTTATGTCATTTGTTTTGTAGATATTTTCTTCTTTTGCATTGCTTATACATATGAATTTTATTTTGTTTCTTTTCTTTTGTTTTCATACTAATATTTTGCTTGTACATGAACATGTATATATTTGATGTCTTCTTTATAAGCTCACATACTTATATTACTTATCCAATTTTGTTTGTATTTCTTCTTTTTGTCTTATATATATATGTCTTATGTTGAATTTTGTTTTGGTCTTGTTAATTTGAAATTTAATGAAGTTCTATTTTTATTAAGTTGTTATAATTTAACAAATTTGTTTACTTCATATTTTGTAATTTATCTTTTGTGTATAATTATATTTCGATGAACTGTGCACGTGCACATTATTTTCTGGTATCAGAGATTAAGTTTGGGAGGGTGTAGATTTATCTCGGGAAGAAACTCGGCCTGGAAGAAGATTAGCTCGGGCTTTGCTTCGTGTTGTTCGCAAGGATTATTAACTTGCACAGTTTAAATTTTAAACAAGTTTTTTTCTTAAAAAAAGAAGAAGAAGAAGGGTTTTGACTTGGATTTCCGGGTGAGTTTCCAAAAGCATGTCTCGGGTCAAATATGAGGATATTCTCAAGTTTTAAATTTCAGCAAAATCAAGTTTAAAACTAACTTCTTAAACTATTCTTTTAAATAATGATGTTGTTTAAATATTTGTTAATTAAAGTTGTATGTTTTATTTTAACCTAAGCGGGTAGATTCTTAAGTCAAATTTAAACTAAATTAATAGTGTAATTAAGGAGTAATTAAGGAAATAAAATGTTTTATCTTTAATTAGACTTAAAGATCTTAAGTTAAATTATAGATTAATGATAATTAAATCCCACGTTTATTAAATAAGATTTTAAAGTGATAATTAAGAAGTTAATTAAGATAAATGACTTATTTTTAATTAATTAAGGTATCGGTGATTAAGATTTATTAATTAATTAAGTAATTAAAGAAAAATAAATTAATTAATGGTTAACGATTAATTAATTAATAATTAAAGGTTATAAGTTAATTAATTATAGATTAATTAATCTGTATTTAGGGATTAATTAATATAAGTAATTAGAGATTAGTTACTTTAATGATAATTACTTAATGTAAGTAATTAAAAGATAAATTTGTTAAGGATTAATTAATTTAAAATAGTAATTAAAGGTTAAATTAATTAATAATTAAAGCTTAATTAATTAAGGATAATTAACCAATGAGATAATTACTTAGTGAAAGTAAGTAATTGAAGGGAAATTACTTAGTGGAAGTAATTAAGGATTAATTACTTAGTGTAATTAATTAAGTGTTGATTGATTGATTAAGGAAACTAATCAAGGGTTAGTTAGTTAATGAGTGTGATTAATTATGGGATAATTAATCAATGTAAGTGATTGTAGGATAATTAATTTGAGTAATAAATTAAGGATTAATGTAATAAATCATTGTTAATTACTTTATAAGAGTAATTAAGGGATTAATTAATGGGATGAGTGAAGGTTAATTATTTTGTGTAATTAATTAAGAGTTAATCACTTATTGTAAGTAAGTAATAATTAGTCGAGGGCGATTAATTAAGATGGATAAATAACGGATGATTAATAAATTGGTTTGTAATTAGTTAATGTTAAGTAAAGGTAATCTAAGTGATTAAAGTTAGCATTTAATTTAATTAGAGATAAATTAAATTAATTTTGGAAGTGATCAATTTTGCTTATGAATGATTGAATGATGTTAAATGCCTTGAATTGGTTGATATCTCTGATATGAAATGTTTTGTGATATGATATGTTTGGGTGGACAGTGATAATGTGGTTATCTAATGATGATGAATTGCTATGTAAAAAGTTACACCTTGTATTTAAAGTTGAATTGTATTTCACTTGAATAACTTGGGTTAAGATGGTAGTGAATTCGAAGAGAACGAGGTCGGGTATCAGTAAATACCTGAACCCACTTCGATTTGTAACCTACAATGATTCGTTATAGATTGATATGTGAAATCAATAGGCTGAAATGTAATAATTTAAATGACTCGACCATTTAAAACTAAGTAATGGTACTTAGGGATTGATTTGTGAATATAAGTGTTGATTATAACAAGTTGTAAACTTGTAGCGATGAACGAGTTACCCCGTGTTTTAATTAAGTTTCAAGCATTAGTATATCTTGTTAGATGAGTTTACTCACGTTGGTTTCCAGCCTGACCCAGGTATTACTTTGATGTAATGCTCGGATCAGACCGAGTATTATAGATTTTCAGGTAAGGACGTTCTGGAGCTCAGGAGGCGAGCTAGATGGCAGGAACGTATGGAGTGTATTCCGCTGTGATATATTCTAGTTGTTTGGGACATGTTGATTTTAACTGTCCGGTGATCGTGAAATGTTGTAACTCTGATGTATTAAAAATGTAAATTTACTGATACAACCTTCTTTGTATAATTGATATTTTTTGATATTTTATCTTGATCCGTTGCGAATGTGAGTACCAGTGGTTTATTTCTGTTTCTTCTTCTATCTCTTTTCTTCTTTTCCCTAACTATCTGGAGTTTTGAGGATTGAAAATTCCGGGTCTTTACATTTGGTATCAGAGCTGAAGGTTAAGCGAGAACCTTGGCTCTGGCGGGTTTACTCATTAAGGATAAGGTCAATGGTACCCTAGAATGAGCTGAATGTAGTATATATAAGAGAGCGTACTTGTTATTTTCTTATATAAAGGATTTTAAATGGTTTTAAAAATAAATGGTTTTTATATAAATTTATATTTTGATATATAAAGCAATAATTTTTCTAATATATAAGGTAATCGGTTGTTGATTATTGGAATAAAATAAAATAATGAGAATTAAGTGGTAATAGTAATACAACCAATAATAAAATGAACTATACAGATAAGTTGAATTAGAATTGGTTTCAAACCAAAATATGGAATGGTTATTGTGTTTAATAATGGGATGTTGTTTTCTAATAAACATTGATAAAGCAAAATGTTTTAGGGAAGAAAACTTTTAGATGAGTATAACTTGTAAATTAAAGTGGGTTTTAAATTGTGAAGTTTTAAAACCTAAGTCTAGAAACATTTAAATTGTTTCAAAGTATTGGAAGAAGTTGTTTGGAAATTTTAAAGAAATTTGTTTTGAATTAAAAACCAAAGGTGGTTTAAAATTTATGGATAACTTGGTGTGTAAAGGAAATAAATATGTATAAGTGAGGGATATAATATCAAAGATGATTTGAAATAAACTCTAAGTGCTGAGTTTTAAATTTTTACTTGGAATGTGATGTAAAAACCTATAGTGATAAGTTTTTGAACATATAAATGGGATTGGATATTAATATGAAGTTTAAAATTTAAAATGGGGATTCAAATTGAGTAAAGTTGACTGGATAAAATTGAAGTGAATTTAAATTAAGAAATGTTAAATAAATTTAGAACAAACAACCTAAATTGGAAAATTCAAGATGAAATTGAAATTTAACTTGGGAAGTTAAATGGTTGATTTAAATAGGAGTTATGAGTGATCTCAAAATGCGTTTGAGATCTGGAAATTGAAAATGGATGCTGTTAATTGGTGTTTGGATAAATTTGGATGTTTATTTATCCGGATATTATTCTATTGTTATAAATAATCTATGAAACTGAGAATTGGTTTTGAAGTTAAAATTGGATTCTGAAGATAAAATCGTTTTTGAATTCTTATTTGAACTTTGAAATATGTTAAGTAAAGATAATTTAAAATGGAATCTTGAAATTTTGACTTAGAATTAAATTTTTAAAGATTTAGATTGTTGATTTAAAAATAAAGGTTAATTTAATTTAAGGGATTAAATCAACATTTAAAATTTAACTCAATTTATATAATTTGAGATGGTTTAAAGTGAAATGGAATGTGAAGTTAGTTCAAATTAAATTTGATTTGAATTAAATGGAAATATGATTGAAGTTGAACGAGTTTAAATTCAAACGGAAGTTGATTTGAATTTGGGATAGGAATTGAAGTTAATTCAAATTGGAATTGAATTAATTTAATGGGATGAGAAATTGATGGGAATGGAAGTTGGGAATCGAACAATTTGGCTCTGGACTATTTTCAAAATAAATTGTTTTAATGTAAATCTATTTTTTCAAATTATTTACTATACAATCTTTCTTTTTATAGCCAAACTATCTTATGCTTATTTTACAATTATTTTTAGAACTACTTAACTATTTTACGACTGTTTTATAAATTAATTACTAACTTTCAACTACTTTATAACTAATTACTATTTTATAACTATTTTGAAATTATCTAACTATTTTACAACTATTTTATAACTACTAACTATTTTACAGCTATTTTACAAACTAATAATTATTTTTCAATTATTTATTTATTTTAAACTTTTCAAGCTATTTTCTAAAGATAAGCCGGTCAGAGTGCAAACTGTATATAATTAATTACTAATTAAGATTAGAATTAAAGTGATAATCCAAATGGAATTGAAACAATTGTGAATAAGTGGATAGAAATTAAAATGAATGTGAATAGAAAGGAGAAACTGATTTAGCTAATAATCAATGAAGATAAATACGTAAGATGTGCGTATATTATTCTATTCGCATAGTTATTTGATCCAGATTCGAGCACAGAATTTCGAGATAGTATGTCAATCCGAGTTGGGATTTTTCACTCGATTTTTGACAGCGAACCTGGATATGGATTGTTGATTGGTTCTGCATGTTCTCTATCATAGTTAGGCTATGCAAGGAGAATGACGGTTTCTGATCAAGAAACCAGATCTGAGTCCGCACTAAGAGGTCGGGTGGACAATACTAGTTCGGAAGAGAAATTGTATGATCGAGTGAGCGATCGGATTGATATTGCATATGGATGATATGAGTGCATCGTACGGGGTTGAATGAAAGTAATATGGTTAATAACTTTTAAAAGAGTAATCAAGCTTAAATATTTGATTTGGAATAAACAAAGTTATATATCTTTGTTATATAAGATAAAACTCCCCTTGTTGAATCTATAGCCAGAAGAAAAGGTTTTTGAAAGTATTTGAAGTATAAAAAGGGAATTTATGCAAGTATGAAATGATCCAATGATTTTAAAAGTTATATATATATATATGAAGATTCTTATGAGAATGATTTTGAGGTAAGGTTTTTGGAACCTATGGATTTGGAAAGGCTTTTGATTTTTGAGGAAAATCAATTTTAGAAATTTGGAAAGCTTAGTTTGAGAATTATCGATTTTGGGAAAATCGATTTTGAGAAAGGAGATTTATATGAGATTCATACTAGGTGTATGATTTGGAAGATACTATATGTGTATAGTATAAAGTGTTTTGAAAATGGCTCTGGAGAAAAAGGCGCTCCCTTGAAACTTCTCAGGAGTGCCACAGGATGGTACTGCTTGTGCCTTAGGGGGGTTTTAAAGTTGATCATGTGAATAGTTCGGACAAACTAGTTTCTGAGGATTATGTCTAATGGGTAGCGAAAGTCGAGGGCGCTGATGCCTACAGAGACATTGGGTTATGCTGTGACGACAGTGTAGCTCGATGTCACTACGATCTACTGCGGACCATAGTGGAAGTCGTGCGTGCTGCTGAGACCTAACGGTCTACGTTTGATTTTGCCGGGATGGCAACGTAATATCGGTAGACTGCGATCTATGAAGACATAACGAAAGTCGAGAGGCCGTAAGAGCCTAAGGCTACATTAGGACTTGACTGATGTAGTCTACGACCTATGTGGGAGTGGAGAAGTTCCATTTTTTGCAGCGAAATTCGAGGGCGCTGATGCCTACAGTTACATGGACTTTTGCTGTGATGGCAACGTAACCCAGGATGTAACTGCGAGCTTTAGAAGGTTCCATGGTGTAATCGAGGGGCGCGGAGGCCTACAGTTATCTATGGATTTTGCCAGGATGACAACGTAACCATCGGGTTAACTGCGACCATGGATGGGAGTGATGATTTCCAGAGCATTTTCACCGAAGATGTTCCCTCTATTTTCAAAAATGTTTTCTATATTTTCAATAAAATTATTTTCCAAGTATTTTCACTGGGTGTTTGAAAATGGGTCTGCTAAGTACTTACAGATTTTGAGTCGTACGCCTGATCAATGTATGACCGAATTTCTGTGAGAACAAGGATGGACTGGTTGAGACGTCGAATTATAAAAAGAATTTTGTAAAAACCTATTTTATAATATTATATAGATTTTCAAAAATGTTTTAAAAATGATCAAAGAAGAATTTATTAGATTTTAAGTATTGAATAAATTCTGGTTTCGTTCCTTTTCGAGGACGAAAAGATTCTAAGAGGGAAGGAATGTGATAACCTGGATTTTAGAATATCTGTAATTGATATATTAACTAGATTTAATTAGTAGAAATACTGATTAATAAGTTAAATAAATAATTCAGGTAATAATATATATATATATATATATATATATATATATATATATATATATATGAATAAGTATTGGTTTGATAATCCTCATAGTATAATTATTTAAATTGGAAAAATTATTATTTATAAACAATAATAATAATGTGTTGTTTATATATATAAATATAAATAGATTTTAGTAGAATTATCATTTACAAATTAAATTGGTTTTTGATTATATATATATATATATATATGAGTTGATTTTAAATTGGATTTTAAAATTTAATTTGAATTTGAATTTGAAATTCAAAAAGATAGATATCTTAAAATATTTTGGACTTAAAAATATATTATACATGATTTTATTTCTTTTATATGATTGGTTTTAAATTAAAAAGGATTTATTTATGTAAATTAGAATAATGTATTTACTTAATAGAAATATATATATATATATATATATATATATATAAGTTTTATAAAATCATTTAAAAATTCATTAATTCAAGGAAATTACACTTGTAAGTTAAGTATATATAGTTCAACAAATGTAAATCAATTAATGCATGGTAGTGACAAATGGAAATAAATTAAACAAGTGTCATTTTGTCTTCTTACTTTTCAAAAATAATAAATAAAATTATAACAAGGTTATTAATACATCCCTACATCTTCTATCTTTCATTTTTCAAAATAATATTACTCAAACCAAAACCTGGAAAGAAACTAAAACCAGAAAATAAAATTCAAGTTTCAGTTGAAATCAAATTGAAAATTTAATCAAGCAACAAGCTCAAGTCCAAAAGTAAGTTTAAAGCAAAGATCTGATCATCTCAATAGCTGATTCAAGTTCAAAACTTTCAAAATCTGGAAGCAAGCAATCAAACAGTCAGTTCAAACATCAACTTAATCAAGTACAGACCATAATCAACAGCAGTTCAATGACCAACATTCAAGTTCAGTTTTCAGATTTGCAAATCTGCTCTGTTCTATATAAGGTGAGTAAACAATTGTTTTTAAAAACATTAAATCATTTGATAACCTGATAAATGAGATAATCTTTGCATTTATGATGTCAATTATGTTTTGCAAGGATGTATAAAAGCATAAATACATATGGATAAAGATGAATGATTGGGTATTGTCTATATGGACATATCCACTGTTGTTTTTAGAGGCTCTGGATCATTTTTACAAAAATTTACTTTCCATCCAAGAAATTTTAGGCTGTGATGTATAAGTAGAATTTGATTATAACAATGTTATATAAATCCTAAAACAGTTTCAGGTATTTTAACATAAAAATTAATTCAAGAATAGGAAATGTCAGGAAAAAATCATAAGTAAGTTAAAAATCAAGATTCACGATTTCAAGTTTGGAATTCGTAGATTGATTCAGGTTAGAAAATGATGATTTTTGGTATAAAAATCGAAATTTTTAAGATTGTATGTATGGGAAATTTCCGTGTTGAACAGATTGGGGATTTTCGTCTATCGCCGTCGAACGGCAACAAGTTCTGTATCAGGCATGGTACTGGAAGAAGCAGAAAGTCGGATGGTCGATGGACAAATACCAGACGAATTTCTCTAGCACTGTGGTGGTAGATCAAAGGTGAACTAGGGTTCTGACCTGTGACGGAATCATGGTTGTTCTTGAATCCATTGTGACTTCGTCGTTGGATTGGACGTAATGGATTGTGGAGGAAAGGCAGAGGATAGTCAGACAAAGTTAAGATCTTGACGTCGTGGATGATGGTGGTCGGCGTGGTCGTTGGCAAGGTGAGTTTATGGAAGGGGTTGGTTCAGGTTGGGTTCACTCTGGCTTGCACTCGATTTTGTGTTCGATTCGATGATCTTGTGGTCGAAATCATTTGTGGGTATAGTCGTCGACATGCCGACAATGGGTGTGGTGGTCGGAGTGCCGCCGATGAACTGTGCACATGCACATGATTTTCTGGTATCAGAGATTTAGTTTGGGAGCGTGGAGATTTATCTCGACAAGGAACACGGGATGGTAGAAGAATAGCTCGGGCTTTGCTTCGTGTTGTTCGCGAGGATTACTAACTTGTAACAGTTTAAATTTTAAACAAGTTTTTTTTTAAAAAAGAAGAAGAAGAAGAAGAAGAAGGGGTTTTGAATCGGGTTTCTAGGTGAGTTTTCCCAAGCTAGTCTCGGGTCAAATATGAGGATATTCTCAAGTTCTAAAGTTCAGCAAAATCAAGTTTAAAACTTACTTCTTAAACTATTCTTTTAAATAATGATGTTGTTTAAATATTTGTTAATTAAAGTTATATGTTTTATTTTAACCTAAGCGGGTAGATTCTGAAGTCAAATTTAAACTTAATTACTAGTGTAATTAAGGAGTAATTAAGGAAATAAAATGTTTTATCTTTAATTTGACTTAAAGATCTTAAGTTAAATTATAGATTAATGATAATTAAATCCCAGGTTTATTAAATAAGATTTTAAAGTGATAATTAAGAAGTTAATTAAGATAAATGACTTATCTTTTAATTAGTTAAGGTGTGGGTGATTAAGATTTATTAATTAATTAATTAAGCAATTAAAGAAAAATTAATTAATTAATGGTTAAGGATTAATTAATAATTAAGGGTTATAAGTTAATTAATTATAGATTAATTAATCTGTAATTAGGGATTAATTAATATAAGTAATTAGAGATTATTACTTAAATGGTAATTACTTAATGTAAGTAATTAAAAGATAAATTTGTTAAGGATTAATTAATTTAAAATAGTAATTAAAGGTTAAATTAATTAATAATTAAAGGTTAATTAATTAAGGATAATTAACCAATGAGATAATTATTTAGTGAAAGTAATTAATTAAAGGGAAATTACCTAATGGAAGTAATTAAGGATTAATTACTTAGTGTAATTAATTAAGAGTTGATCGATTGATTAAGGAAACTAATCAAGGGTTAGTTAATTAATGAGTGTGATTAATTATGGGATAATTAATCAATGTAAGTGATTATAGGATAATTAATTTGAGTAATAAATTAAGGATTAATGTAATAAATCATTATTAATTACTTTACAAGAGTAATTAAGGGATTAATTAATGTGATAGGTGAAGGTTAATTATATTGTGTAATTAATTAAGGGCTAATCACTTATTGTAAGTAAAGAATAATTACTCAAGGGTGATTAATTAAGATGGATAATTAAAGGATGATTAATTAATTGGTTTGTAATTAATTATTGTTAAGTAAAGGTAATCTAAGTGATTAAAGTTATTAATTAATTTAATTAGAGATAAATTAAATTAAATTTGGAAGTGATCAATCTTGCTTATGAATGATTGAATGATGTTAAATGCCTTGAATTGGTTGATGTCTATGATATGAAATGTTTTATGATATGATATGTTTGGGTGGACAGTGATAATTCGGTTATCTAATGATGATGAATTGTTGTGTAAAAAATCACACCTTGTATTTAAAGTTGATTAGTATTTCACTTGAATAACTTGGGTTAAGATGGTAGTGAATTCGAAGAGACCGGGGTCGGGTATCAGTAAATACCTGAACCCACTTCGATTTGTAACCTACAATGATTCTTTATAGATTGATATGTGAAATCAATAGGCTGAAATTGAATAATTTAAGTGACCGGACTATTTAAAACTAAGTAAAGGTACTTAGGGATTGATTTGTGAATATAAGTGTTGACTATAACAAGTTGTAAACTTGTAGTGATGAACGAGTTACCCCAGGTTTTATTAAGTTTCATGCATTAGTATTTCTTGTTAGATGAGTTTGCTCATGCTGGTTTCCAGCCTGACCAGGGTGTTACTTTGATGTAATACTCGGGTCAGATCGAGTATTATAGATTTTCAGGTAAGGACGTTCTGGAGCTCAGGAGGCAAGCTGGATGGCAGGAACATATAGAGTGTATTCCGCTGTGATATGTTGTAGTTGTCTGGGACATGTTGATTTTAACTGTCCAGTGATTGTGAAATGTAGTAACTCTGATGTATTAAAAATGTAAATTTACTGATACAGCTTTCTTTGTAAAAATGATGTTATTTGATATTATATCTTGATCTACCGCGAATGTGAGAATCTGTGTTTTATTTCTGTTTCTTCTTTTATCTCTTTTCTTCTTTTCCATAACTATCTGGAGTTTTCGGAATCGAAAATTCTGGGTCGTTACAGTTGTTATTTGAAATCATCAATTGTCGTAAAAGATGGATTATTATTTCACTCATCACACGTTGGGATATGATTATTGTAGCACCGCAATTCCGTACTCCTTGAGTTGATAACAATTCACTCCAAATAAACCCAAATTGTACGAAAAGTGAATCTTTAGGGGTAAGAAGAAAGAGGTAGAACAAAATAGAAACAATAACACAGAATCTCATAATCGCAGTGGAACAAAATATAATATATAATAACAGATTTTAAATACAAGACCGTGTAGTTAATATACATATCATTATCAGAGTACAATGGACAATAACAAATATGGACAGTTTAATAACTTGTCCTTACACAGCGAAAGTAATAATCAAGTACGGAACTACGTCTTTGCCATCCAGCTTGTCTTCCGAGCTCCATAGCATCCTATCTTGTATCTGTAATACTCGGCCTGACCCAAGCATTATAATAAAATAACACCCGAGTCAGTCCAGAAAAACAGCGTGAGAAAACGCACTTAATTTGAAATATAAGAGTTATCATAATCCTTAGAAAAACAAAGGTATTTCGTAAGACCGCATCACATATAAACACAACAGGGTTTTCCCTTACGATAACCAAAACATTTTATAGAAAATCCAATGATATTATAATAGTGTCTAAATGCAAATACTTATTCAAATAGCTGAAATTGTTACATTAATTAAATTCCAGCATACTAGGCTCTACAAACAAAAACGTAAGCTCGTATTAAAGAATGGATCCCAATAAATGACTAGGCCACTGGGGTACCGTCCATCATAGTACACCTCTAGAATAATGTACCGGGCACCATGTCGGGATCCCCTACTACACAAGACCGGTTCTACCCCTAACCTGGATAGTACCGAATATGTTATCACCCCGGATGTTTCCACCCTTATCTTATCGAGCGCACTATTTTTTTATGCACAACTATATCCATAATTTATAATACATTTCTGAGGGTATCTAAAAAGGTGATAACATACCCTAATTGGGTGCGACTTAGCCTTGCTGCATCTCCCCAGTTTTAGTCATTTTCAGTTGATGAGGCACGAGGCTAACGTTACCTTTCAAGAACAATTTTACTTAGAATGCTCATCGTCCTTTAATGACGATGTTCTGATAGCATTCGTCCATACAAGTTGTCTTGGGTTTAGACAATCCTAGTTATCGTCTTCACTATCTTCACGATATCCACTCGTAACATTAAAACCGGATCGAAGTGGTTTTCGGATAATTAAATCAGATCCCGGTGTCTTCAAAATGATCAGCGAATTTGGCCAAACTTGATAGTCGGCTATTTAACTATCAATAAAACATCCACAACGGTCATTAGGCCTTAAAAAAAATTACCAAAATTTATTTCATAATATCTTTATAAGATATATTCCAAACCTTTTTCAATATTCCAATTATCTGGAACAAACTCAATCTCTTAATCCCTAACAGGATATTTCCCCAACCATCTCTTTCTTTCAATCACTTAAAAAAATATTTAAATATATTTTCGAAATTCCTTACTCCTCGACACTCAGTAGATTTTTCACTTATTTCTCTTGTCAAAAGCCTTTCACACTTTATATGGTAATTCCTTAAATCGTTTATAACGAATCCCATAAGTTCTGTTTTCCTTAATTTAAATCTCTTTATCCCAAATAATACTTATCTCATCGAGATGAGTATATTAACAAATCATTTCTTTTAAATATATTTGAACTTCTAAAGTGAATACGGAAAAGCACCATGCGGTATCAACCATGTATTCGCAACTCGATGGTTACGTGTCTATCCTAGAGAAATCCAAGTCTTAACTGCAGACAATCTCTGCCTCTGATTTTGTCATGAAAGCATACCCTTACTTTTCGAAACTTTATTTAAAAAATTTCTAAAAATAATGTTTTGTAAAATTTATGATAATTTTCTAAGTTTAACTTAGGCAAAATCCTTTAAATAAAATTTATTATGTAAACTATATTAATATTGTATAATTTGTCTTTAAAATAATAATATTAGTTAACTCTTAAATAATAATTAATCTAATTAAAAATTAATTACACACAATTTGAACCATTGAATAACTAATTATTCTTCTAGAATAATTGAAACACTTTTAAATTTACCTAGTTAATAATTTAAAACCCTCCTTTTACAACAACTCAACCTCTAGATCTTTACATATTTCCCACTCCAATGTAACCCACCTAAAATTTATAAATCCCTCTCGATTTATCACCAATTTGACTAACGACTCAGTTTCGTAAATCCCCTTTTCACTTTTAAAAATAAATTCTATTATTTAGTTTTAAACCGATTTACCCACCACATTATAAATTCTCACCGTAAATTTATATCTTCAATCTATCACCTGATAATTATGTCACTTTTATTTATAAACAATGTTTATAATCTCACAGTCTCATTCTCCATTTTATAACGGTTTCACATCACTTACAATTTTTGATTTAATTTCCTTTATAAATAAATTTCTTAATTAACCCAATTATATTTCAAACCAACTAAATTTCGACTCCACTCCGAAATCTAGAAATCTTATCTAAGGTCACATATAACCACTTTTTTTTACACTTATTTCCATATTCACTTCTATTTCTTCGATTTATTAAAAATCTTGATTTAAAAATCCTTTATATTTAAAACGTGTACCCATTAGGAATTATTTTTTAAAATCCTATATATATATAAATAATATTCCAAAATCTCTATTTACAATATTTCAAAATAGTTAAATATTAATTTAGAGTTAACTATTTATTTTTCCAAATCCATTTCTTTAATTAAATACATAATTCTCTATAAATATCTCACTTCCAAATTTTCTTTTAATTTTCTTTCAAAATTCAGACATACCTTGTTGGCAATTTTAAAATACCAAATTTAGGTCCAAACTATCATAACGTCCAATCAGTTTCAAATCACACAATAAATCTATCACAGATTATTTAAACAAATAATATATATGTTAATACAACATAAAAATGCCAATCCCCCTTCGAGGTGGGATATCGCGGTATATGAGGTCATCTACTACTATGCGGGGTGCATAAGTCTGATCTGTTCCAAACGGATCACTCTAAAAGTTACGAAATTTGAAATCCGATAATATACACTATTATGGATCCAATGGAACTGGTTTCGTCAAATTCGGAGACTGTGCCTTGGATCGCTATTTTAACACGTCGATTAAATCGACGATTTCCAAAATTTATGAAATCGCTTGAAAATCCCAGTTTCAAAATTTATTAAATCAATTTTAAATTCAAAATTCAATATTTAAACCATTTAAATATTTAAAATTAACAGTTGAAAAATCCGGGTCATTACAATTTTGTTTTTCACGTTGTTTCATATATGTTTCAAACAACAAATCCGTGTGATCGTTGCAAATTTCATCCATTTCCTCAACAAATCCAATTTATAATTATTAACTTGAGAACTTTCGATTTGAAATTGATGAGAACAAAAATTATCAACCGTACCGTGGTCGAAATTATTCCCATTGCTAAAATTATTTGAAAAGTGGTTTACATTTCCATTTTGGAGTTCGATATTGAATTGGCATGAGTTATACTCGAAGTCATTTGAATTTTGAAGTGAATTCAAATTTTGATTATTTTGAAATCTTTCATTTGAGTTATCACACAAATATGAATTGCATAACTCATTTATCATTTGATCAATTTGTGTAGTGAGTTCGTTTCGATGCTTTTTTGAAGAGTGGAGGGCTGTTCGTCATTTTGAAAATTTTATGGTACCAAATTCGAATTGTTTGTACAAAAGTTGTCATTAAAATATCCATAAGAATTTGGTGTGAAATTATGTGGATTATATTGATTTCCACAACTATTGTAAAATTCTGGCGAGTAAGAAAACAGAAACTCAGACATTTTCAAGAATGTTATTGGCTTTTTTTATATATAAAGGAAAAATATTTACAAATGGAACTTAGATTTTTCAAATATTTGTTTTTCAAAACGGAACTTTGATTTTTTTTGGATTTTTAATTTTTTTAAAAGGTTTTATATTTTAAAAAAAAACTCATTTTTTTTTGATTGAAAAATTTCAGATGGAAAGGATTTAAAAACTAAGTTAAAACAATTTATAATTTTTTTAGTTTTGGATTTCCATTTTTTTTAAATATGCGTGAACTAATGCAACTAAATGATTGTGATGCTTTACAATTTATTTATCTAAAGTAGCTCTTAACCAAAATTCTATAACCACACTTCGTCTTAGATCAACAAGATAGTTCTCAGTTAGGTAACGGACATGATTTATCAGTGCACCACAAATTACCGTAGCAATGCAGCCGAAGGTTTAAGTACCTTTAGAGAAACAACCACTATAATATTGATGAATCGCCATAATATTTATAAATGTTTATTGCTCCGGCATAGCCTAGACACCAAAAAATTAAATTGTTCAAAGAAGACAACTTGTCAATATACAATTAATAGTTATTGATGTCTAACCGTTATTATTAATCAAAATTCTAAGATGTAACGTAATGCAGAAATTAAACGTATATTAACAATGTAAAATGAATTTTTTTTTATAATGCAAGCGACCAATAATGCAAAGAAAATAAAAATAAGGGGAGAGAGCATGATACCAGAGCATGCAGAATTTATTAGCAATTTTTTTTAAGAAAAGATTTTTATACAAGCAAGCAAAGATATTTGTTTTTAACAAGCATTTCTGCCACCTGCAACCTAGAAAATAAAAACACGATATATACAAATTTATTTACATATATAAATATATATACCAAAGAAAAACTAAAACAAATGAAAAACTAGAACAAGCTAAATCAAAACAAATTCAAACAACTCCGTTTTTTCTTAACAAATTGCAAAGTTTTCTTTTATCAAGGAAAAACTAAAACAAATTTAAAACGAAACAACTTGTTTTTTTTTGCAAACACAAAAGGTAAAAGAAAGTTTTGTTAAAAAATAAAAGAAAAGGAAAACTCAACCAAAAAGTTTTAACAAAATAAAATTCAAATGGAAAATTTTCTATTCTTTTTTTTTGTTCTTTTGTTTTTGAAGAGAAGATTGAAAAACAAAAAAAGCAATAATTAGACTAAAAACAAAACAAAAATTTGCAAACTAAACCAAACCCACCTGCTGCAATATGAAATGCACCCGGCCCAAAAATTGAATTTTAGTTCACCATTTCTTTACACTTGTAAACTCGAACCATTATTCTTCCATTGCACTTTATTTAACAGCAAGTACGCGAATCTCAACAATCAAAATCTAAAAAGCAATCAATTTGAGTCGAAATTGAGGGATTGATGGAAATCGAATTAAATCGTGATAGCCAAGTGATGCAGCACACCATGGTAAGTCGCTCCAGCGACCTAGCGAGAGTCGCTTAAGCGACCTTGTGAATTATGCCAAAAGTTGCGACATCGATGCAGCACACGATGGTAAGTCGCTCCATCGACCCACCGGGTTGGTAAGTCGCCCTAGCGACCCTGCGTGTTTTCTGGAACCACCTGCGTTCTATCATAGCAAGATATGTCGATCGGATGAAGCAGCGAGCTACGACCTAACCAGCTACGACCTAGCGAGTTAGGTCGCGTATGTCGCAAAACCTTGAATCATTCCAGAAGCCATTTTCTTAAGTCGCGAAGTCCTAGGTCGTGAGAAGTTCCTTATGTCGCTGCGGTGTTTTCGTTAAGTCGCAAATGGTATTGAGTCGAATATGTTGTAATCTCTTAAGTCGTATATCGTTGTTGTATGTGTTGTGACTCGTACTTTATTATGTTGATAAGCCGCATGAAGTTGTAAGTCGCCTGTGTTAGGTCGTTAATGACCCGTGTTGAGTCGTAGGTCGCGAGCACCTGCTGTTGACTTGTATGTTGATGTTAGGTTGTGAATGCTGTGTGTTGTAAAATCTCTATAAATAGGGGTGTTGGTCGTTTGTAAAAAGGAGTTGATTTTGAATAAAATTTGTTTGTGTGCTTTTTGCCACTTTTGTTGAAGTTGAGTGTGATCTCCTTCTTCTTCCATCTTCGGATATTCGAGTGCGCTCGAATCAACGAATTTGAAGCCGATTCACGAAATCTCGTGCGCGAGATCAACGCTGAAGAATCGTAGATCTTTTAACACGGCATCGTGCGCGATCAATGTGTTGAAGATAGCTAGAATCCGGTATCTCGAGAGATCAACGGATTTGGGCATTTATCGTTGTACTACGTTTACTTGACACGAATTCATTTCGTGAGGAAGAAAGTTTGCGTCAATTTGTATCAAACTTTATTAGCACGTCAAGTTTTGTCATTTCCGCTGCGTTAGTTTGGTATGAAAGCTTGAAGAGTTTGCCGAGCTAAGTGCAGAACCAGGTTAGGTTTGAGCCAAGCTAAGTAAGATCAAGGGAGATAGAGCCGAGCTGAGAGCCAGGTCAATCCATATCAGTTCAAAGCCACGCAGTTCAGATTTAAGTAAGCGCCGAGTTAAAGCAAGTTTGAGCTAAGTCAAAGAACTGAGATTGTTTGAAGATCATGCCTCCGAGACGTGCTAATCGTTATCAAAATGTTAAAGATGTATATAGAAGACAAGAAGCTGAGTAGATGGAGCAGCGTATCAATGAAAAGTTCGATGAAGGTATTGGAAAGTTAGAGAAGTTGATGAAAGATATGAATCAAAGTCAAAGGAGAGCTTCACCAGTTTCGAACCATAGTAGAAACAGGGTTTCACCATCGAATTCAGAACAAAGGAGAATGTCACCCTAATCTTATCGAGATAGAAGAGAATCATCAGTTTCTATGAGGCGAGAACACCATAAGTATAGAAATGAAGAAAGAAGAAGTCAACGGGGTTTTGACAATGATCCATATCGTGATGCTGAAAGACAAGATAGAAGGGACATGCATAGTCGTAGAGATGTTGATGGACGGGATCGATATCGAAATACATGTGATTTTAAAGAATATGGTGATAGAGGCAGTATTCATTATCGAGATCGAGACCAAGTGCGGAATCGATATCATGATTGAGAGAATGTTCGTAAATGGGAATCAGGTATGAGGATGGAAATTCTAGAATTCAAAGGTGGTACGCAAGTAGAAGAATTTTTTGATTGGTTGTCAAATGTTGAAGAGATTTTGGAATTCAAGGAGGTGCGTGAGAATCGCAGAGTTCAGTTAGTTGCGATAAGGCTAAGAGGAAGGGCTATGGCATGGTGGCAGCAAACTAAACTAATACGGGAGAGAATGGGAAAATCTAAAGTTGTCACCTGGGAGAAGATAAGGAAGATGATGAAAGCGACTTTCTTGCCGTATAATTATCAATCTATTATGTATCAATGTTTGCAGAACTTGAGACAAGGGACGAGGACGGTGAATGATTATGCAGATGAATTTTATCAATTGATTGCAAGGAATGATATCATGGAAATAGAGGAACAACTAATGGCTTGATATATTGGAGGGTTACGAATGCAGATTCAAGACATGGTGAATATGTTTAATCCAATGTCTGTTGCTGAAGCACATCAGAAAGCCTTAGCATGGGAGAAACAAGGAAGACAAGGAGGTGGTGTGTTTACAAGTTCCAATAATCAGAATAAGGGTGCTAGTAGCAATGCTAATGTTTCAAAGGCAGTTAGTAAACCAGTTGTCAAAGAAGCCGCTAAGGCAAAGGTCAATGACAGTATCAAGTGCTACAATTGTCAGGAGTTTGGCCACAAAAGTAATGAATGCACAAAGCCAAAGAAGAGAGCAATGGTTGCAGAGGAATGCGAGTATGAGAATGAGGAAGCTGAAGTTGACTATTCTCAACCATCGAAGTTTGATGATGATGAAGAAGTTGTGTTAGGAGATGAAGGATGTAATTTTATGATGAGGAGGTCTTGTTTAACGCCAAAGCAAGAGAACAATTCTCGTTGGCTAAGAAGCAATATTTTTCAGTCTACATGTACTATTTTGGGAAAGGTTTGTCCGTTTGTTATCGATGTAGGAAGCTGTGATAACATTATTTCTGAAGAAGCCATTACGAAGTTAAGCTTGAAGACTGAAAAACATCCTAGACCTTACAAATTGGCATGGTTAAAGAAAGGTTGAGAAGTGAAAGTGGGAAGACGAGCTTTTGTTACATTTTCTATTGGGAAGAAATACAAAGATGATATTTGGTGTGATGTTGTTGACATGGATGTGTGTCATTTACTATTGGGAAGACCATGGCAATATGATAGAGCTGTACAACATAATGGTCGCACCAACAGCTACAGTTTCATGTTTGAAGGTACTCAAATTACTTTGGTTCCTAAGAAGCGTGAACAAAGTAAAAACAAGTCAGAGAAGAAGGTGGAATCAACTAGCCTATTGTTGACGAGAGAATTTGTTGAAGAAGTGCAGGATAGTCCTGAAATGTTTATGTTGATTGGTTATGAAGCAAGTGAAGATGCGGAAATTCCTGAGGAGATTAAACCGGTGTTGGATGAATTTGAAGATGTTTTTCCTGTGGAATTGCCCAAGGAATTACCGCCGCTGAGAGATATACAACATCAGATTGATCTAGTGCTAGGTGTTGTGTTACCACATAGGCCACACTATCAAATGAGTCCAAAGGAGCACGAAGAGTTGAGAAGACAGGTTGAGGAGTTGCTTGAGCAAGGGCGTGTTCGAGAAAGTCTCAGTCCTTGTGCTATACAAGCTTTGTTAGTGCTGAAGAAGGATGGTTCATGGAGAATGTGTACGGATAGCAGGGCACTCAACACAATCACTGTCAGATACAGATTTCCTATGCCAAGACTTGATGATCTATTGGACCAACTTAGCGGGTCTGTAATCTTTTTGAAGATTGATGTTAAGAGTGGTTATCATCAGATTCGCATTAGACCAGGTGTTGAATGGAAGACAGCATTCAAGACTCGGGAAGGATTATATGAATGGCTGGTTATGCCATTTGGTCTATTGAATGCACCAAGTACATTTATGAGGGTGATGAATCAAATTTTCAGACCTTACATTGGGAAGTTTGTTGTTGTTTATTTTGATGATATCTTAATCTATAGTGCAAGCATAGAAGAGCATATTCAACATTGCGGAAGGTGTTAATTATTCTTCGTCAGGAAAGGTTCTATGCAGCAATGAAGAAATGCGTGTTCACGACGCCAAGTGTTTTATTGCTCGGTTATGTTGTGTCTGAGGAAGGGATACATGTGGATCAGAGTAAAGTAGCCGCCATCATAAATTGGCCACAGCCCAAAACTATCACAGAAGTAAGAAGTTTTCATGGGTTAGCTTCATTTTATCAAAGATTAATACCACACTTTAGTAGTGTGATGGCCTATGTTATTGATTGTATGAAGGGAAAGAAGTTTCATGGATGTAAGAGGCATGATTTTGTAACGACCCGCTATTTTGGACTATTCGCATCCGCACATGTCGGTCTTGAAAAATTCAAAATACCGAATTGTTAATTTAAAATTTGGCAAAACTCGGATATACAGTAAATAAATAATCACAGAATCACAGACACAGAGTAATAATATGCAGCGGAAGTAAAAGAGATAGTAGTTCATGAAGCTACTATATAAATATATAAGATACATCAGAGTTTACACAAGTTACAACAGAAGTCTCGAATACAATAGTCGAATACAATAATCAGAATACATCACTGGAATCAACTGAATATCTGAAAGCTAGGAAGATAGCTGGATCTCCAAACGAAGCTCCAACTCCAAAGGTGAGCCTTGAAAGCTGGTACTCTCAGTCTGACCCGAGCGTAAAGCAAAACACAAAACACTCGAGTCAGGATTAATATTCTTATATCAATAAATCGAACTCAAGTGAAATAACAATTGAAATACAAGTAACTCAAAGGATGTTGGAATAACCATCCTTTAAGGATCCGTTAAAACTATCTACTATGTAGTAATATACGCTAAATAGATAATGTCTATCATTAATATAAATATCAAAATAGTGTTAAGGCGTTACCATTATCCCCCTTAACACATTTTATATAAGCATCATAGTCTATACAGCACTGTAAACTCCACCGTAAACTGGTGGGATATCAGGGAGTACTCCATAGGTATAACACAAAACAAACTCGTAGTGGTCGCGTATATAAGGATACAAGTATGACAAGGCACATGAGGCAATACCCAAGGTAGTGAAACTACCGTTCGCCTGATCCGGACTGGTGAGAACGCATCGCCGCAGCGATCGCAACACCGCGAAACAACACTCCTGAAAAGTACGAGGGTGCACCAATCAATCACAAGTAATGAGTAGTAGTTACGAAGAAGTGTGTTCGCTCGAGGTGGCTAACCCCATTTGGCCCGGCACAGCTCCTGATTTTAGTCATTTCAAATTTGACACAAGTGTCAAGGCTATCCATTTTCGTTCTCTTTCTTCAGTCATCGCGTACATCATTCCACCACTTCATTCTGGATCTTCACTCCGCGTATAGTTATTAAAGTGGTTTTCGGTTTAGATAGAGAGTATATCCATAACCGATTCCGGTTTCTTTAATAACTTTCGTAATTATTACACCGATTGGTCATTTAGTAAATTTCAAACCAAACCAAATTCAATTTCAATTTCAATTTATAACTCAACATTTCGTTGTCTTTCTAAATCAATTTCCAAAGTTTACGTTTCAAAACTTCTAAATTACCATTTCAAAATCTTATAATTCGATTTCAACTTTTGTTTTACAATTCAAATATTTATTCAAGTTCGTATATAAGTTTCATTCCGAAATCATTTAAATTAATTTGATTTAACATTTAAATCAATTTATATTCATTTATCGGTTTCATTCAATATTCATTAAGTAAATTCGTCACTGAAAACAATTTCCATTTAATTTCCAATTCATTAAATCAATCACTTACGTTCAACTTCATTATATCAACTTATTAATTGAATTCAATTAGATTCGTCAAATCAATTCTTTAAATTACAAGTCTTACGTTAATTTCAATAAACCCATTCAATTCGATAAATCACATTTTATTTCTTATTAAAGAAATTCAATTTCACTTATTTATTGTCTTCGTTACAAATTTCAAACTTAATTAATAAAGAACTAAATTTCATATATTCGAGAAGTTTAATTTCACTTATTAACTTACTTAAATTTTCAAACTTTAATCAATAAAGAAACTCAATTTCATTTATTAACGAAGTTCAAATCCACTTATTCAAAAGTTCAATTTCTCTTATCAAAGAATTAAATTTTTATTCAATTAACACATAATTCAATCTTCTTTAATTATTAAATAATTTCAATCTTAATTACTAATAATTTCAAAATTAATAATTACAAACTTGATTATCAATTCAAACTTAATTATTAAATCATTTCCACTTAATTATGAATTCAAACTTAATTATCAAATCATTCCAATCTTAATTATAAATTCAACTTAATAAATTCAAACTTAATTATAATTCCAAACTTAATTATAATTTCAAATTTAATTATTAATTGATTTCAAACTTAATAATTTTCAAAACTCAATTATTACTAATTCCAAATTATTTATTAATAATTCCAAATTTAATTATTAGATAATCAAATTTCAAACAACGTTCATTCGTCAATTACTACGTTAATATTTGTTTCAGATTTCAATCTTTACATTTCTTTTCGTAAACAAATTCCACTTCCTTTCAAACTTATTCCTTATTCGAATAAAATCATTATTTTATTTTTAAATCAAATTATTGACCAATCGGATTTTATTTAATTTTCTATCCTAGGTCAAGTTCATTTGGGTATTTATCATTTCAACCCGATTCCAATTCCAATTCAACAATCCAACATAATAAAGGGAACTTGCAGTGTGATAACAGGGATGGTGTCAAAGTAAATAACAAGCAATAACAACAATCAAACACAATCCAATAATCAATTCAAATAATCCCGAAATAATCGTATTAATTCGCATTGTTGTTTGTGCGAATTAATATAATTATCTCTAGAATCTACACTATCATTTCATGTAGATTAAAGATTATTACATTAATATCAATACGGTTCTTCACTTGATATTCATTATTCAATTTCAAACTACATCAATTTATACAACATACATTCAAAGGGGTCATATTATACAAATTTAACTAATCAAATTCAACACATATCAATTTCAAATTGTTAACTATCCTACGTCAATTTCAATTGCATAATATTTATCACTTAATACATTACAATTTACATCCAGTTATAAACAACAATCAATCAATCAATTCAACCAAACTTAATTATCATCGCATAAATAATTAACAGATAATGGTGTCAGATGTCATAGGCGAACAGATAGAGGTAATAGCATATATAACAGTGTAAATAACTAACAGCAGCATATTTCAATTGTCGTTTCAATTGAAATCAGATCTAATAAATAAAAGAATATTAATCGTGAGTGATTGCTCACCTTCCGAGGCTAGAGAATTTGAAAAAGAAAATGAGTTACGTGTCCCAAAGCAAAGCGGGATTGGTGCGAATTCGATGAATAGCTGATAACAGAAATCGACGAAATGATTAGAATCGGCTTGATAGAGATAGAACTATATATTTTATCGTTTCCTTGGAACAATATTTCATTTTACGATAAATATTGAAATAAAATAAATATATATAATATATCTATTCATAATATATTTATAACCAACATACTATATAATACACAAAAATGCAAACACTTACAAAAAAATGAATTTACAACTATATGTGCAACTTTCAGGTTGTTATATATGCAGACGGTATTGGTTATACAAACCAATATATATACAGGCTGTTACTTTATGTCCATATAAAGTAGACAAAAATATCATGCAATCTATGTACTTCATACAGAACACGTTTCAAATCAAATCTAGTTATATATAACTGTAACTATTATAAACTAGTATATAACTGAAACAACTCTATATAACAGCCTATATAAGCCACGCATGCTTCAAAATCTCTGACAAAACATATTATATATATATATATATATATATATATATCCTTACACAACTCACATGCAAAATATGTACAACATAGTAAGGCTTATATATAAGCAGATTCTCCTTGTAAACTATATATAACGGACTATAATGTATGCAACTACAACGCCCCTTTATGTATAACAAGTATGTTAATTTCAGTAAAACGAAAAACAGATGACACCTCGTTTATAATATACTATAATATATAACTTACCTATAATTTACACTATGAAATCAATACTATAAAACTGATTGTTTGCATAATTTTTTTTTTTACTATAAACGAAAACAGAAATCAGGGGTACAAGATATACATATAATACAACTTAATATAAGTGTTAATATAGACTTATCCCATATACAATCTTATAGAACCATGAATAAACTTTTAAACTAACTTCATATAACAAAATACATGTAATATGCATGCATGAGCGAACTAAATAAACCAGCCTTGTATCTAAGTATGCAGACTCGCCTACATAATTTAAAACTTATATAACAATTTGTACCGTCATATTTATAAACAAGTATGCATGAAACTAAGTATATACGTAAGTAACTCTTATAGGTAACATATATGTATATATAACTCTCAGGTCGAAAGCTAATAGTGTGATATAGTAAACACTGTATACATGATATACGAACAACATTTCCCTTAAAACAACATTTATATACTCAACTATGTACAGGCTATAGTAATAATACATATACTGTTAAAACACTTATTATCACTTCCATTATAAAATATCTACAAACATCTCTCTGTAACATATTATACTTCATATAATATGGTTAAAACTTTTATATACAACTTACCTTACTCCTATAGACCTTCTAACCTAAATACATACAGTTTAGATAATCAATAAAATAACATATACCTTAAACAAAACGTAGACGCTAGGCAAGGGAAGAAAAGAGAGGATCAGCTTGGCTGAAAATCTGTCGAGTACTAGCTGAAGGGGACTCGTCCGGCATTTGCATGAGTAAACCATGAAGGCGATGGTAGCTACAATGGAGCAAGGCGGAGCAGGGAGTGGCGGCATCGGCATGAACATGGGGAGGGTCGGATCGGAGAATGGGGTAGCAAAAGGGTTGAGAGCCGGAGACAGTGACGTATAATCCGAAGGAAACCACGGCGGCCAAAGCCGGTTGCAGACGCCGACGTGATGGGATCGGAGAAGATAAAGGGGTAGGCTTGGGGTTTTGTGCTGGACGTGGAGCCTGGGCTTCGGTTGTGAGTAAAGGACATTGAAGCGGATGGTGGATTGAAGGTGTTGGGTGATAACGGGTTGCTATATATGCCTCCGTGCATATAATTTTTTTTTTAGAAGCAGACGACTTGCGAAATTTTGGAAGGAGTGGCTCTTCAAAAATATAAAGCATATGACATGAGAGGAGAATTCGAGCAGTACAATGAGGACAGTGAGCTATAGTATTAATTAGTATATATTTTTTTCTTTATGAAAGAGGAATGAAAAAGCATGGAAGTGAACAGGTGCAAACCATATTCACACATTGGAAAAGCACAGGAAATGAATGGACAAATCCATATACAAGTGAACAGGTGGAATTCCAACTTGGAACATGAAGAGACAGAGGAGATACGTGAATGTAACTTCAATATGTTTTTTTTTGAAATGAAGTTTAAATGCCTACATATACATGCAAATTGAGTTCTAAGGTTAGGAAGGTAAGCAGCCTTCTGACTATAAGGCAACACGTTTATTTGTTTAGATTGTATATATTTTGAAAGCACAAATACAATGAACCCAGAAAGAAATGGCAACCGACTATAAATACAACCGATGGAATTATTGACACTTTATACATCAATTTCAGAAATAAATAAAACGAAATGGCTGATAGGTTATACAGTGTAAAGTGGAAAGACAAAAGGAAACTAAAGAGGCATGAGACGGATAACGATATGGTTACTGTTTTTATAGATTTTACCGCGTACATGACTATGAAATACACAAATGGATGTACTGCGGAGATCAGCATGATGAGACGATCAAAACGGTATACAGATATCAGTGGTACGATTGAATTTATAAAAATTCAAAATTTTCAACTACGGAAAATGCAAGAAAATAAGATCGACGGAGCTAAAGAAGTCCGAATTTGGAAAAACGACAAACTGACAACTTGCTCAAAAGATGGTTTAGAAATTTTCTATGTAAAAATATTTTGGTTTTGGAATGTTTTATTTTCATCGCTTTTTAACAGATTAAATTGAAGTAAATTTGCGCGCTAAATAAACTTACGTATTTTCAGATGAAAATTTACCAGTTGCTATGTTTAACTAGACGCATTCCAAATATCAAATTTATATTTCAAAATTTTACCGTTAAAATTCCCACAAATTTCAATTAAATTCGTTACTAAACCATTAAAATTTACGGGTCGTTACATCTTCCCCCACTCAAAACTTTTCGTCCCCGAAAAGGAAGGATGTAGGTGAATAGAAACAACCAGAAGAAAATAGACTTGAATTTATATAATAAACAATTAATTTGAACCATATAGATTTCAATTTAAATAATTATATTCAACAATTCGTTTTTTTTTAAATCAAGGTTTTCCATTGATTTGATTTCACAATTATTAACGTTAAGTACAAAGGTTTCTTTCAAATGAAATTCAGTTTTAAATTTAATTAATTCAAGATACTCCTTTAATTTGATTTAATTCAATTTATTAACTTTCGAAAGAAATCTTTTCTTCTATTAATCACACTTATTATTTATTCAACTTATAATAAACATTTATAATTAAGTTTAAGTGAATAACATTTATTATACGCACTCCCATTTTATTTACAAAGACAATTTATATTATATATTATCCAATTTTCTTACATTAACAATTTCAAAGATCATAAATTGAATAGTCCATTATTATAATCACGTTTTATTCGACAAATTTAATTCCTCTTTATTCCAAATTATTATTAAATTTATTCTACTTAATATATCTTATCACCTATATTAAGTATATTCACACTATTTAAAATCACTCAAATTTATTTATGGATTCCTTTAACGTCATTTTATACTGTATAATATTAAATAACATAGTTAACTTTTGAAAATTAAGGTAAGTTATATATAATGCAATTGAGTATTATCCAAATAAAATCTTACAATTCAGTTATTTCAAGTTAAGTATTTATATAAAAGAATATGGCTTTATTTATAATTGAAACATCCCTTAAGAAAATTTAAGCATTAATTTCCGATTATCTTCAAACAACTTAGATATATATATATTCACAATATATCAAATCAATTTTAAAATCTTCAATATGTATTATAAATCAAGTCATGTTTAGAAATTCAAATAACTTATTTTTCAAAACAAACCGTAGCAAAGCTACAGAATAGTCTCTCCACTTCAAAACTCGAAAATAAATATCGATGATGCGGCCGTCATCACCGAAATTATTTTCCAGCGACAAAACAAGAGAGCACTGATTTAATCATTCAAATTCTTTGGAAACCATTTCTATTCGAAGATAATTTAAATTATATACATTTTAAAACTTTAAAACCATAGTTCGAAATTATCGGAAATTAAATTCTCAAATTCTAATTTTAAATTCACTTCAAATTCCAATCAAATTACACCCAAGTTTTATAAATTCATTTTTTTTATATTGCAATGGTCAATGGTTTATAGGTAAATGAAAATTAAATATTATCATTTTGGACCACAATTCATTAACAATTTAATTTCAGAAAAATTATACCTATATATAATATAATCATACACAATTTATTTTATTTACTAAATTTGAAACAATATTGTGTCAGTTTGCTCTGCTCAAGTGTTTTGGAAATCCTATCGATAGCGTTGATCAGACGAATCGATCGGAAATCCAAATCAACATCAACAACTCAAACAACACAATACATATTAAAATATTTAAATATAAATTTACAAATACACTTCCTCGCTCGACGATATAATAATGGATTTCAAAATAGGTATAGAGATTCAGATTTATGGAAATAAAATCGAAGAGAATTTGGATTCGAAAATAAGTTCAAAACAGAAGATAAGATGATTCAATAACATAATCGGGAGATGGATACGCTTATTTAATTCACGGGCAACCTTAACCGGGTTGACCGTATCTTCAAGAATAAGATCGATGCTGAATTCCGGGGTAAATCAACATTCGATCGATCTCAAGAGATGGAATTCAGATATAGCAGGGAATAGATAGCATCGTAAACCGAGGATACAAAAATCTCCGGTAAATTGAGGTCTATTGTAACGGAGTTTCACCCATTTACAAATAATTCGAAGATTGGCGAGACTGCCGATTCATTGTAAAGATCATCCGAAGTGGAGTTATGGGATACTCCAGAATTGAAAGAAGACGAATAGTGAGGGACAAGAATGAATTTTGAAACCGCAGAGAACGTTTCAAAATTCAAAGGGATTTGAGTAAAAAAATACAAAAAAGAAGAGATTGAAACTCGAATGAGAGTGATTCTGTAAATACATTTACCCTATATGCTGAGTTTTGCCTAGAGCTACCAAAAGCTCTGATACCAACTGTAACGACCCGCTATTTTGGACTATTCGCATCCGCACATGTCGGTCTTGAAAAATTCAAAATACCGAATTGTTAATTTAAAATTTGGCAAAACTCGGATATACAGTAAATAAATAATCACAGAATCACAGACACAGAGTAATAATATGCAGCGGAAGTAAAAGAGATAGTAGTTCATGAAGCTACTATATAAATATATAAGATACATCAGAGTTTACACAAGTTACAACAGAAGTCTCGAATACAATAGTCGAATACAATAATCAGAATACATCACTGGAATCAACTGAATATCTGAAAGCTAGGAAGATAGCTGGATCTCCAAACGAAGCTCCAACTCCAAAGGTGAGCCTTGAAAGCTGGTACTCTCAGTCTGACCCGAGCGTAAAGCAAAACACAAAACACTCGAGTCAGGATTAATATTCTTATATCAATAAATCGAACTCAAGTGAAATAACAATTGAAATACAAGTAACTCAAAGGATGTTGGAATAACCATCCTTTAAGGATCCGTTAAAACTATCTACTATGTAGTAATATACGCTAAATAGATAATGTCTATCATTAATATAAATATCAAAATAGTGTTAAGGCGTTACCATTATCCCCCTTAACACATTTTATATAAGCATCATAGTCTATACAGCACTGTAAACTCCACCGTAAACTGGTGGGATATCAGGGAGTACTCCATAGGTATAACACAAAACAAACTCGTAGTGGTCGCGTATATAAGGATACAAGTATGACAAGGCACATGAGGCAATACCCAAGGTAGTGAAACTACCGTTCGCCTGATCCGGACTGGTGAGAACGCATCGCCGCAGCGATCGCAACACCGCGAAACAACACTCCTGAAAAGTACGAGGGTGCACCAATCAATCACAAGTAATGAGTAGTAGTTACGAAGAAGTGTGTTCGCTCGAGGTGGCTAACCCCATTTGGCCCGGCACAGCTCCTGATTTTAGTCATTTCAAATTTGACACAAGTGTCAAGGCTATCCATTTTCGTTCTCTTTCTTCAGTCATCGCGTACATCATTCCACCACTTCATTCTGGATCTTCACTCCGCGTATAGTTATTAAAGTGGTTTTCGGTTTAGATAGAGAGTATATCCATAACCGATTCCGGTTTCTTTAATAACTTTCGTAATTATTACACCGATTGGTCATTTAGTAAATTTCAAACCAAACCAAATTCAATTTCAATTTCAATTTATAACTCAACATTTCGTTGTCTTTCTAAATCAATTTCCAAAGTTTACGTTTCAAAACTTCTAAATTACCATTTCAAAATCTTATAATTCGATTTCAACTTTTGTTTTACAATTCAAATATTTATTCAAGTTCGTATATAAGTTTCATTCCGAAATCATTTAAATTAATTTGATTTAACATTTAAATCAATTTATATTCATTTATCGGTTTCATTCAATATTCATTAAGTAAATTCGTCACTGAAAACAATTTCCATTTAATTTCCAATTCATTAAATCAATCACTTACGTTCAACTTCATTATATCAACTTATTAATTGAATTCAATTAGATTCGTCAAATCAATTCTTTAAATTACAAGTCTTACGTTAATTTCAATAAACCCATTCAATTCGATAAATCACATTTTATTTCTTATTAAAGAAATTCAATTTCACTTATTTATTGTCTTCGTTACAAATTTCAAACTTAATTAATAAAGAACTAAATTTCATATATTCGAGAAGTTTAATTTCACTTATTAACTTACTTAAATTTTCAAACTTTAATCAATAAAGAAACTCAATTTCATTTATTAACGAAGTTCAAATCCACTTATTCAAAAGTTCAATTTCTCTTATCAAAGAATTAAATTTTTATTCAATTAACACATAATTCAATCTTCTTTAATTATTAAATAATTTCAATCTTAATTACTAATAATTTCAAAATTAATAATTACAAACTTGATTATCAATTCAAACTTAATTATTAAATCATTTCCACTTAATTATGAATTCAAACTTAATTATCAAATCATTCCAATCTTAATTATAAATTCAACTTAATAAATTCAAACTTAATTATAATTCCAAACTTAATTATAATTTCAAATTTAATTATTAATTGATTTCAAACTTAATAATTTTCAAAACTCAATTATTACTAATTCCAAATTATTTATTAATAATTCCAAATTTAATTATTAGATAATCAAATTTCAAACAACGTTCATTCGTCAATTACTACGTTAATATTTGTTTCAGATTTCAATCTTTACATTTCTTTTCGTAAACAAATTCCACTTCCTTTCAAACTTATTCCTTATTCGAATAAAATCATTATTTTATTTTTAAATCAAATTATTGACCAATCGGATTTTATTTAATTTTCTATCCTAGGTCAAGTTCATTTGGGTATTTATCATTTCAACCCGATTCCAATTCCAATTCAACAATCCAACATAATAAAGGGAACTTGCAGTGTGATAACAGGGATGGTGTCAAAGTAAATAACAAGCAATAACAACAATCAAACACAATCCAATAATCAATTCAAATAATCCCGAAATAATCGTATTAATTCGCATTGTTGTTTGTGCGAATTAATATAATTATCTCTAGAATCTACACTATCATTTCATGTAGATTAAAGATTATTACATTAATATCAATACGGTTCTTCACTTGATATTCATTATTCAATTTCAAACTACATCAATTTATACAACATACATTCAAAGGGGTCATATTATACAAATTTAACTAATCAAATTCAACACATATCAATTTCAAATTGTTAACTATCCTACGTCAATTTCAATTGCATAATATTTATCACTTAATACATTACAATTTACATCCAGTTATAAACAACAATCAATCAATCAATTCAACCAAACTTAATTATCATCGCATAAATAATTAACAGATAATGGTGTCAGATGTCATAGGCGAACAGATAGAGGTAATAGCATATATAACAGTGTAAATAACTAACAGCAGCATATTTCAATTGTCGTTTCAATTGAAATCAGATCTAATAAATAAAAGAATATTAATCGTGAGTGATTGCTCACCTTCCGAGGCTAGAGAATTTGAAAAAGAAAATGAGTTACGTGTCCCAAAGCAAAGCGGGATTGGTGCGAATTCGATGAATAGCTGATAACAGAAATCGACGAAATGATTAGAATCGGCTTGATAGAGATAGAACTATATATTTTATCGTTTCCTTGGAACAGTATTTCATTTTACGATAAATATTGAAATAAAATAAATATATATAATATATCTATTCATAATATATTTATAACCAACATACTATATAATACACAAAAATGCAAACACTTACAAAAAAATGAATTTACAACTATATGTGCAACTTTCAGGTTGTTATATATGCAGACGGTATTGGTTATACAAACCAATATATATACAGGCTGTTACTTTATGTCCATATAAAGTAGACAAAAATATCATGCAATCTATGTACTTCATACAGAACACGTTTCAAATCAAATCTAGTTATATATAACTGTAACTATTATAAACTAGTATATAACTGAAACAACTCTATATAACAGCCTATATAAGCCACGCATGCTTCAAAATCTCTGACAAAACATATTATATATATATATATATATATATATATATCCTTACACAACTCACATGCAAAATATGTACAACATAGTAAGGCTTATATATAAGCAGATTCTCCTTGTAAACTATATATAACGGACTATAATGTATGCAACTACAACGCCCCTTTATGTATAACAAGTATGTTAATTTCAGTAAAACGAAAAACAGATGACACCTCGTTTATAATATACTATAATATATAACTTACCTATAATTTACACTATGAAATCAATACTATAAAACTGATTGTTTGCATAATTTTTTTTTTTACTATAAACGAAAACAGAAATCAGGGGTACAAGATATACATATAATACAACTTAATATAAGTGTTAATATAGACTTATCCCATATACAATCTTATAGAACCATGAATAAACTTTTAAACTAACTTCATATAACAAAATACATGTAATATGCATGCATGAGCGAACTAAATAAACCAGCCTTGTATCTAAGTATGCAGACTCGCCTACATAATTTAAAACTTATATAACAATTTGTACCGTCATATTTATAAACAAGTATGCATGAAACTAAGTATATACGTAAGTAACTCTTATAGGTAACATATATGTATATATAACTCTCAGGTCGAAAGCTAATAGTGTGATATAGTAAACACTGTATACATGATATACGAACAACATTTCCCTTAAAACAACATTTATATACTCAACTATGTACAGGCTATAGTAATAATACATATACTGTTAAAACACTTATTATCACTTCCATTATAAAATATCTACAAACATCTCTCTGTAACATATTATACTTCATATAATATGGTTAAAACTTTTATATACAACTTACCTTACTCCTATAGACCTTCTAACCTAAATACATACAGTTTAGATAATCAATAAAATAACATATACCTTAAACAAAACGTAGACGCTAGGCAAGGGAAGAAAAGAGAGGATCAGCTTGGCTGAAAATCTGTCGAGTACTAGCTGAAGGGGACTCGTCCGGCATTTGCATGAGTAAACCATGAAGGCGATGGTAGCTACAATGGAGCAAGGCGGAGCAGGGAGTGGCGGCATCGGCATGAACATGGGGAGGGTCGGATCGGAGAATGGGGTAGCAAAAGGGTTGAGAGCCGGAGACAGTGACGTATAATCCGAAGGAAACCACGGCGGCCAAAGCCGGTTGCAGACGCCGACGTGATGGGATCGGAGAAGATAAAGGGGTAGGCTTGGGGTTTTGTGCTGGACGTGGAGCCTGGGCTTCGGTTGTGAGTAAAGGACATTGAAGCGGATGGTGGATTGAAGGTGTTGGGTGATAACGGGTTGCTATATATGCCTCCGTGCATATAATTTTTTTTTTAGAAGCAGACGACTTGCGAAATTTTGGAAGGAGTGGCTCTTCAAAAATATAAAGCATATGACATGAGAGGAGAATTCGAGCAGTACAATGAGGACAGTGAGCTATAGTATTAATTAGTATATATTTTTTTCTTTATGAAAGAGGAATGAAAAAGCATGGAAGTGAACAGGTGCAAACCATATTCACACATTGGAAAAGCACAGGAAATGAATGGACAAATCCATATACAAGTGAACAGGTGGAATTCCAACTTGGAACATGAAGAGACAGAGGAGATACGTGAATGTAACTTCAATATGTTTTTTTTTGAAATGAAGTTTAAATGCCTACATATACATGCAAATTGAGTTCTAAGGTTAGGAAGGTAAGCAGCCTTCTGACTATAAGGCAACACGTTTATTTGTTTAGATTGTATATATTTTGAAAGCACAAATACAATGAACCCAGAAAGAAATGGCAACCGACTATAAATACAACCGATGGAATTATTGACACTTTATACATCAATTTCAGAAATAAATAAAACGAAATGGCTGATAGGTTATACAGTGTAAAGTGGAAAGACAAAAGGAAACTAAAGAGGCATGAGACGGATAACGATATGGTTACTGTTTTTATAGATTTTACCGCGTACATGACTATGAAATACACAAATGGATGTACTGCGGAGATCAGCATGATGAGACGATCAAAACGGTATACAGATATCAGTGGTACGATTGAATTTATAAAAATTCAAAATTTTCAACTACGGAAAATGCAAGAAAATAAGATCGACGGAGCTAAAGAAGTCCGAATTTGGAAAAACGACAAACTGACAACTTGCTCAAAAGATGGTTTAGAAATTTTCTATGTAAAAATATTTTGGTTTTGGAATGTTTTATTTTCATCGCTTTTTAACAGATTAAATTGAAGTAAATTTGCGCGCTAAATAAACTTACGTATTTTCAGATGAAAATTTACCAGTTGCTATGTTTAACTAGACGCATTCCAAATATCAAATTTATATTTCAAAATTTTACCGTTAAAATTCCCACAAATTTCAATTAAATTCGTTACTAAACCATTAAAATTTACGGGTCGTTACAGATTTGCTTTTGAGCGAATCAAGAAACTTTTAACCTCAGCACCGATTCTAGTGTTGCCGGATTTTCAGTTACTATTTGAGTTACATAAGGATGCATCGAAAGTTGGAATTGGAGGAGTGTTGAGTCATAAGGGTCGTCTAATTGCCTATTTCAGTGAAAAACTTTCTGGAGCAAAGATGAGATACAATACTTATGATGTTGAGTTTTATGCTATTGTGCAAGCTGTGAAGCATTGGAGACATTATTTGTTCCATAAAGAATTTTTTTTATACGAACCATAAAGCATTGAAACATTTGCAAGGACAACATAAAATTGCAGCTAGGCATGCATCATGGATAGCTTATTTGAAGCAATTTACATTCGTCGTCAAGCATAAGTCTGGAGTAACTAATCGTGTCGCAGATGAATTGAGTCGGAGGAATACTTTACTAAGAACTATGCGAGTAGAAGTGATGGGTTTTGATTTACTTCTAGATTTGCTTACATCAGATTCTTATTTTTCCAAGATCCTAGACAAAGTCAAACAGGGAAGCATGGATGGATATGTGTTGGTTGATGGTTTTCTATTTAAAGAAAATCAATTGTGTATTCCAGATTGCAGTCTACGAATGAAAATCATCAAGGAATTATATGAGGAAGGACACGTGGGCCGCGATCGTACTATGCAGTGATTTCAAAATTTTATTTTTGGTCGTCAATGAGAAAAGAAGTTGAAAATTTTGTTCAGAGGTGCCATATTTGTCAAGTTTCAAAGGGGACCGCGACAAATGCAAGTTTATATATGTCGTTGCCTATACCTACTAAGCAATAGGTGGATGTTAGCATGGACTTTGTGTTGGGTTTGCCGAGCACGCAACGTGGCAATGATTCTATCTATGTGATGGTTGATCGATTTTCAAAGATGGTACATTTTATTGCATGCAAGAAGATGGCAGATGCAGTCAATGTTGCACAGTTATACTTCAGAGAGGTCTATCATCTTCATGGGTTTCCTGAATCTATTGTTTCAGATAGAGACACTCGTTTTCTAAGTCATTTTTGGATGAGTCTATAGAGAATGGTCGGGACAAAGCTGAAATTTAGTAGTGCTTATCATCCACAGACGGATGGACATATAGAAGTTGTGAACAGATCCCTAGGTAATCTATTGCGATGCCTCGTGGATGACAATTTGAAGAGTTGGGATTCGAAGTTATGTTAAGCTGAGTTTGCACACAACCATACAGTTAATCGTAGCACTGGGTTCAGTCCATTTCAGGTTGTTTATTTAACTATTCCTAAAGGACCGTTAGATTTATATACAGTACCACAGCAGAAAGGAGTGATCAAACGGGCTAGGGATTTGGTGAAGGAATGCAAGAATGCCACAAGGTTGTGCAGGAATGATTGCTTAAGGCGAACGAGAAATATAAGCAATCCACAGATATTAAACGACGACATGTTGACTTCAAGGAAGGAGATTTTGTGTATGCAGTGTTAACCAAGGATCAATTTCCTGTTGGAACTTACAACAAGCTAGCTGCTAGAAGGATTGGTCCTTTGGAAATCGTGAAGAAGATCAATGAGAATGCTTATCAGTTAAGATTGTCGGCTCATATCCATACTGCAGACGTTTTCAACGTCAAACACTTGATTCCATATCATGGGATAAGTGTGTCGAAGAAGAGGAAAGTATGAATTCGGGGTCGAATTCTTGTCAAACGGGGGAGGATGATGCAGCGCACCATGGTAAGTCGCTCTAGCGACCTAGCGAGTTACTTAGTCGCTCAAGCGACCTAGTGAATTATGCCATAAGTCGCGACGTCGATGCAGCACACGATGGTAAGTCGCTCCAGCGACCTAACGGGTTGATAAGTCGCCCTAGCGACCCTGCGGGTTTTCTGGAACCACCTGCATTCTATCATAGCAAGATATGTCGATCGGATGAAGTAGCAAGCTACGACCTAACGAGCTACGACCTAGCGAGTTAGGTCGCGTATGTCGCAAAACCTTGAATCATTCCAGAAGCCATTTTCTTAAGTTGCGAAGTCCTAGGTCACGAGAAGTTCCTTATGTCGCTGCCGTGTTTTCGTTAAGTCGCAAATGGTGTTGAGTCGAATATGTTGTAACCTCTTAAGTCGTATATTGTTGTTCTTATGTTGTTGTTGTATGTGCTGTAACTCGTACTTTATTGTGTTGATAAGCCGCATGAAGTTGTAAGTCGCCTGTGTTAGGTCGTTAATGACCCGTGTTGAGTCGTAGGTCACGAGCACCTGTTGTTGACCTGTATGTTGATGTTAGGTCGTGAATGCTGTGTGTTGTAAAATCTCTATAAATAGAGGTGTTGGTCGTTTGTAAAAAGGAGTTGATTTTGAATAAAATTTGTTTGTGTGCTTTTTGCCACTTTTGTTGAAGTTGAGTGTGATCTCCTTCTTCTTCTATCTTCGGATATTCGAGTGCGCTCGAATCAACGAATTTGAAGCCGATTCATGGAATCTCATGCTCGAGATCAACGTCGAAGAATCATAGATCTTTTAACACGGCATCGTGCGCGATTAACGTGTTGAAGATAACTAGAATCGAGTATCTCGAGAGATCAACGGATTTGGGCATTTATCGTTGTACCACGTTTACTTGACACGAATTCATTTCGTGAGGAAGAAAGTTTGCGTCAATTTGTATCGAACTTTATTAGCACGTCAAGTTTTGTCATTTCTGTTGCATCACCAAGGTAGCGAGTTGAGGAGATTCGATCGAATTAAATCAATTCAGATATTTGATCGAATTAAATCAAGTCAGAAATCGAATTAAATCGTGATAGCCAAGGTAGCCAAGGTTCCTGTTCGTGGTTGCTGATGTTCTGCAGTGGTTCGTTATGAGGTTCTACAGTGGTTTTCTAAGGCGACTGAAGTGAATAGGAGTTTGGGTTCTGGATTTCAGGCGATGAATTGTTTTTTTGGTTTTGTGAGATGGTCCGAGTCATGAAATTGAGTTGGTTTTGTGTACTGATGGTATTTGAGTTGGTTATGAAGAGAGTTGGTTGTTTTGATCAGGTATGTGTGTTGTGTGATGATGTTGATCAGGAATGTGGTGATGTAGTCTGTGCAATTTAATTGAAGTGGTTTTGGCACGGGTTCTTTGTTGAAGAAGTAGGAGTTTTGCAGTTATTGCAATGATAAATGGGAGGAGTTGTATGGTGTTCGATAGTGGAGTATGGAGAAAGAGATGGTGTAGGTATGGTTGCGAGGGAAGGTAGAGATGAAGTGGAAGTTGTTTTTGTATGGAGTTGAAGGTTAGTTTGAGCAACGGCAACAACTGTTTATGGTTTGGTTGCTTTGTGTTGTATGATGGGGTGTAATGGATTGCATTAGCAGGATAAATGTGATGTTGGAGTTTGTCTACGACAAAGGATGGCTACTGGTTACTGATGAATTTGAAAGCAATGGTCAGTGAGGTAATGCAGACTGTGGTTCATATTGCAGAGGGAGGGTGGAAGATTGTTTTGGGTATGGCAGGGATTTTTTGATGAAAGGCAGGTGTGGACAGTGTGGCGGAGTTGAAGTTGATGGCCAGACAGAACTGGATGAAGTACAAAGGGGTAGAATGGGACAGTGGTATGATCAGTGGAGACTCTGTTTATTTATGTGCATAAGTGGATGAACTGCTCACAGTGGTGGATGGTTGATGTTCAAGCAGTGGTGAAGTATTATGGGGAGGGCAATGTTGAACTAATGGTTCCAAGAGATGATACGGTGGTTAGTATGCGGATTAATATGGGAAGTTTGCACTGTTGATGGTGATGGGTGGTCGCTAGTAGAGGTAGGGTAGTTGAACGTAGAACTGTGTTGAAGGGGTGATGTAGTTGTATGTATGCACAAAGGCATATGGGAGATGTATTGATGAAATAGAAGAAGAAATGGATTTGCAACAGTGTGGTGGAGTTGATGGCTGAGCAGTTTTTGATGGTGCAGTAGTAATGCTGCTGCAAGAAGTATAAAGCAGTAGTAGGTTATTGTAGAGGAAAGTTTGATGGTCTGAAGTTGTATGTGACAGAGGGAATTGTGCAGTGGGTTTGTTTCCGTGGTTGGTTCGTGGTTGTTTCAACGAGTGGTTGTGAATGTGTATGTAAATGGTGGTGATGTGTAGATGCAGGGTTTGGTAGAATGACATTATGTAGGAAGATGGGTGTTGCGGCCGACAAAGAAAGACAAGAGGATGTGGAGGAGTAGGTGGATGTGCAATTTTGAATGGAACTGGAATGTGCATAATTGCAAGGCAGAGTGTGGTTATTATTTTTTGTGAAAACTTGTAAAAGCAAAATAGAAAATGAAATGAAATAAAAATATATTTTTTTTTCTTCCAAATTTTGTATATGTTTTTGTTAATAGAAATAGAAATGCAAATAGAACGAAAAAAATCAATCACATAAAGAAAATCATACCAACAATATACACACAAAACAATTTTTTATGAATGCAAATTAACACAAAAAAAACAAACAATAAAAACAAATCAAAATAACTCGAAGAATAGAAAATTATAATCAGCTTCAACAACGCACCAAAAACTTGTTCATCGACGGAAATTCTATCGGTTAAGACACTGTCGATTAAATTTAAATTAAAAATAACCACAAGCGCACGACGTACATTCTAGTATGTAGTGAGTACGGGTCGATCCACATGGAATTGTTAGATTTTAAAAATTCTTATTCAATCAAATTAAACCAAGATTTGAAAATTGTAATTAGATAAAAAATGTAAAAACAAGCAAAAGAAAATTGATAAAAATATTATAGATCAAATAAGTCAACAAAACATGAAATTGTCATCTCTTTTACTCTGTCGTTGGTGAATTTAATTGATGTGTTTATCATAAGTATGTCTTATTTGTGCTATTAATTAGCTCAACATAAGTCATCAAACTATAACACACCCCTTAAACCACTTACTAACTCTCATGAAAAATGACAACAAGTTGAAATAAATCTATTTTAAGCATGCTCTATTATTTATTGATTAGAAATATAGTCCATCAAATTTTGATTTTATTTCACTTCATTGCCACAATCATATGTAGATGAAAAGGCAATTTGTGAATAATGCGTTAAGCATAGCCTATTTGTTACGAACAACATAGACTATCAAGCTCAACATGAAGCACTAAATCACATAAACATCCATTTTCCCATTAAGCACAAAAAGAGATCGAAAAAATATATCAAATTATGTTGAATCTATATACTAGAGAGCTTCATCACCCCTAAATTGAAAGGGTGCACCCTCTCATATTTTTTACCATAGCAACAAATGTAGAAAGAAACATGAAACAGAAAAAAGGAAAATGAAAGCGAATGAAAAAGAGAACTAGTCTAATTGCATAAAACAAAATCTACACTACTAGCACGAAAAAAAAACATGTAAATAGAAAAGAACACTAATTAACATTGCATAAAAAAGGATAATTGCACAAAAAGGAAAATTACATAAAAGAAATGGCTAAGTAGCCATGAAAAGAAAGAGAGTTTTGTTTTATTTTTGATCCTACACTAAATTAAGAGCTAAGAGGAAGAGACATCACATGAAACATAATGGTATTTATATAAGTTTCAAACCCTAATCCATAAGTAACAACCCGCTATTTTGGACTAATCAAATTGACAATGAAACCATACATGTCTAACTTGAATAATTCAAAATACTGAATTGTTAATTTAAATTTGGCAAAAACATATACAGTAAATAAATCAATCACAGAATCACAGATACAGAGTAGTACAATAATACGCAACGGAATAAATGAATAGTAGTTCATGAAGCTACTATATAAACAAAGTTAGAAATAAAATACATCAGAATATCTCAGATGCAGTGAAGTCTCCAGTACGGGCAAATGACTTCTCTAAACCAATCGACTGGATGACTGAAAGGATAGATATCTGGATCTTCAAGCAAAGCTCCAACTTCGAAGGTGAGTCTCAAATGTTGTATCACTCAGTCTGACCCGAGCGTAAAGCAAAACACAAAACACTCGAGTCAGGATTAACATTCTTATATCAATAAATCCAACTCAAGTGAAATGTCAACTGAAATACAAGTAACTTAGACGATGTATGGGATAACCATTCTCTAAGGATCCACGGAACTATCTACAATGTAGAAATATACACTATAACACCGTGGTCATTCAAATCATTTATAATTCAAACCAAAATAAAATCTTTATTTCAAATATATCTACTTCCCGAAATAATGTATTATATTTCCTCAAATTTCACAAATCGTTTTGAAATCAACTCGACTTTCCTACTCAAATTTAATTCAATCTCAATTTATCAATTTCCATTTAATTCAGTTTCCAAATAACCAATTTAAATTATATTGATTTTAATTACAGATCTAAATCACAAATTAACCATTTACATCCCAGTATATTTCAAAGTTTTAATATTTGACCTTTTAAGGTTTAATTTAACAGTTTCCTATAGATCTCGATTTAATGTCGTTATTATTTAGTCTTGAGATATCCATTTAGTAAATTCAGTATTATTTGAATAACCTTACTTTACCTTTAATTTATTTAAACTTGAAATATTCATTAAATCACTTAAGTCAAATCCAGTTATAAAATCATATCTTTAAGTTTCACATTAACAGTTCAAATCGATTTAACTAAATAAAATTCTTAATTTAATACCATTTCAGCTAAATCCAAATTTATCTCCCCACCTCAATTTATCCCTATTATAGCAAAAATCTATTTGAAATATAATTTACATAAATATTCAACATAATTTATGTATTAAATCAATCTTAATTAAATTAATTATTATTTTTATATATATCATCACCCTTTATATATAATCATTTAAGAATCAACATTTATTAAAAACCATATATTTCTTTTCAAAACCATAGAAATTATTTTCAAAACATTTATATATGGACCAGCGGTATATGTATATATTTCATATCCTATGGTCAAGTGATACGGATATTTATCATTTCAATCCGTACACTAAATATATACGGGTGGATGTCATTTCAATCCGTAATCCTAAATTTAATTAAATGAAAATCGCTTGGGTCTATCATTTCAACCCATAACGAAATTCTCCTATTCTAAAGTCCGTTTGGGTATGTATCATTTCAACCCATTGTGAATTCTAAACTACAGGGAACTTGCAGAGTGATAACTGATAATACAATAAAATAACAGGCATATATCATCAATAATTTAAATAAAATATAAACAATAGGATATGGTGTGATATCCCACAGGTGAACAATTTCAGATAACAACATATATAGCAATGTAAAATCTATCAGCAGCATATTTCAATTGTCATTTCAATTGAAATCAAATTTAATAAATAAAAGAACGTTAATCGTGAGTGATTGCTCACCTTTCAAGGCTAGAGTCTAGAGAAGATAGACAACACAACAAGCTACGAATTTCAAAGCAACGCTAGATTGGCACGAATTCAACAAAGCTGAGAGATAAAAATTTGGTGAAAACAAATTAAAACCATCTTGATACGACAGAAAATGATGTATATAATTTTATTATTTATTATTAAAATCAATTTAATCATATATCTTAAATTAGAATTTAATTCAACACTTCGAACATAGTCTCCATATATTCATATCTTTTAAAACCAATTAATGTATACTCATATAGACATTTGCGAACAAATTTTATATTATACACACACACATATATATAAAGTTATATAAACTTAAATAGAAAATGTACAAACGCAATTGTGTTACAAGTTTCCAACAATATATATTTCCGTTTTAAAATATTAGGAATACTACAAACCATAATATATTATAACTAACATATAACTTAAAATATAATTAACAAATATATATATTTACAAACGTACATAAGGTATAAATATATACATATGTATTATCAGTGACTCTATCATACTTAAACAAAATCAATATATAATACTGTAAATATATAAACAATATAACATGTATTCATTGTCGAACCAGATTTTCCAATTTCTATAATATATAAAAATAGATCATATAACTGTTTATATAAAATCAGTATTTACGTAATTATAATATCAATAAACCCATGCTTTATCTGTACAAATCCACTTATATTCTTATACAACATATAACTTTATATATGTGTACCTTATACCCTATAACACTTATATATTTTAAAACAAAACAGAGAAAATAGTGTTTAATATATACATATTTTCTTTCATAAACATACATCAATGTGAATATATATAAGCATATAAACTAATGTACACAGTATATATTATAATATACCATAGGTTTATAAAAAAAAAAATACTTACGCAAAATAAGGATTACACGGTCTAAGTGGCTACGGAGGAGCACGAGGGGTAGAAGATCAGGGAGGAGATGCAGAGTGATGGTTTTGAGAAGCTAACAGAGGGAAAAAAAAAGAAGAAACAGAGAAGAGAAGTAAAGGCCACAGAGAAATATAAGGGAGGAGCTCAATATTTAAAAGCTGGAATAAGAAACGTAAAATTGAATGAGCGAAATGAAGGCAAAAAGTATATAAGTTTGATATTCAAATGACAATCATAAAAGTGGAAATCTAGGTATAGGTAATGACTGGCTACAATCAAATATTCACGTTTTGATGGTTTGCTTTTCTTTAAGCAACAAAGACAGGGAGAGAAATAATAGATAAAGGCAGCAAATCTATCAATCAAAGAAAATTGAAAAGTTTGAACTTGTACGCAAATAAATAGATATAGAACGATGTAGGTGAGTTGGCTGCTCTGGGTAAAAATGCTTAATAATTTTTATGAACCAAATAGGCATGAACAAACTACAACATGCAATTAACTAATTGATTGTCTGTTACCGTGCAAGCAAGAAATGAGATAATAATTAAATATATTTTTTTGATTGCCGAAGGAAAGAAGGAAAGTCAGACCAATAGGCTGAGAATCATACCATAATTACCCTAGTGAACAGAGGTAAGAAATTTAAAACAAAAATATAGATAAAGGTTGAGTGAATGGAAACAGCCACATGCTTGAATCACGTGAAATAATTAAAGCAAATGAAGTGGCTACAGGAAACGAATGATTTCTTCCTATTTTTGAATTAATGTTTACGTAGCCAAATTTTAAGCAAAAAGGAAACGTGCAACAAATATTAAATTGAAATGACTGTTTTCAGCAACGTTATTAAAGCAATTTATTATATTGCTTGGGCTGCACGGTGAAGATTTGGAAGAGACGTGTTTCGCAATGCAATCGTTTTTAAGAAATAAATATATTACTTTAAAACAGAAGAACTGACCTAAAATGAACGTAAATGTATACAATTTATAAGTTTTGATATTCAAAATAATTATAGGATGGCAACAGTCACCCTAGATTTAGTTGAGAAATTAAAGCAATTAATTGTTGATTGGGCAGCACGTTCCATATTTGAAACGTAAAGGAAAAAGTTAAGTATGGAATGGAAGGATACGTTATAAAGGCAAAATGAATCGTTTGGAAAAAAATAAAAGAAATGATGGCAAATAAAACAACTGTGCGTCGAATTTCCCAAAATAAATTATTAGAGCAATTGATGGGTTGATTGGACAGTGTGTTTCAAAACTTCAAGGAAATGAGTAATATATTTGAAAATACTAACATAACTTATATATACATACCTACTAGAACTCACACAATAATTAATGGACCCTATACCCAAACTAAACTTTCCGTGTATATATGTATATTAAGACCAAATTTTTCTTTGAATCAGAAATCCATACTTGCTTTCAAAACTAAATTTCAAAACCACCATTTGATGTATAAAAAGAACAAAATATTTTTTCTTTTTTTCTTCTTTTTATTAACAATAAATCAAACATTATTTAATAATTTCACATAACTCAACATGTCCGTTAGTTACCAATTTTAGTTCATTTGTTAGAGGTCAACTTATTTGAATTACAACAATACAATTAAACTATTGTTTCCTCTTTAATTTTATTCAATAGATCAATATTAACAATTAACTATTATTATTAAATTTTTAACATTTGTTATTTTAATTCAAATTGTAAATCTCATATAAACTATTATTATTCCCATCATTTTTGTTTCTATAAAATTTTATTCAATATTTTAATAAAATTAGAATTTTAAATTGGTCTAAAATTTCGGATTGTTACCCATTACACTTTTTTTTCTCCAGATCTGAACTGCGTTGCAAAAATGAAGATGGGAAGAGATTTGGAAACGGTTAGAAAATCAAAGATTTTTATTCCTATTAAATATAGAGATGCAAATGAAAGTGGAAAGTTTTACACGTGAATTGGAGGCAGGGTTTTAATTCTTTTTTTTAAATGCACGTGCTGATTTGATTTTTAGCAGCTAAGATATGAAATAAAAGAGTGCATACAATAGATGCAATAATTAAAACGAACGTACGCCCAAATTAATTAACCAGTATCGTAATCTAATATATGTTTTCTTATTTATTGACTACTTATATTTAATTATACGTAATCCATACATTTAATTTTTATTTCAAAATATTATTATTAAAAATTTCTCCAAAATTCAATTAAATACGTTATAAAAAACCATTTAAAATTTATGGGTTGTTACACTCTCCCCCATTCAAAACGTTTCGTCCCCGAAAAGGAAGGAGGTAAAGGAATAGCAACAAATAGAAATAAAGAAAAGATGGAAGTACAAGATAAACAATTAATTAAAACTATACAAATTTTACTTGAAATATTCATTTAAAACTTCATTTGAAATTTAATTTTCTTTAATACTTTACTACTTTTCAAAACTCCTTAGAAAACAATTATTTACATTATTACTTATATTTACAAAGAAGGTATTGAAAATATTAAATCCAAAATTTATAAAATAAATTTTATCTCAAGATACTTCCAACATTATAGATAAATTAATAACCTCTGAAACACTAAAATTTCTATTATACCATGTAGTATATAAACAAACAATATTTAGAAGGATATATCCAACAAGAAAAGAAGGTAGATTAGGAAAAGAGAATCAAGGTGAATAACTAAACTGAGCAGATAAGGTAGATTCAAGGAATAGTATCGGGCACGAATAATTAATCTAGAACCGTAAGAATTTCAATTTCGAATATTAATACAGAATTTCTTTGTTAGAAATACTTTTATAATAAAATACTTTTATATAAAATACCTTTATATCGAAACCAACTTTCCTTACGAAAATACTTTTATAACTTGATGTTTCAACAAGTTTATCCTCGTTCTTGCAGACTCCGGCCATGCTTGATCAGGCGCAAAGCTAGAATTCTTCAAGTACTTAGTAGACCTGTTTCAACACCTAGTGAAAATACTTGAAAAATCTTTAAAACCTATATGGAAAGTACAATCCAAACAAATCACCTGGATCGCAGGATACATAACAATGGTTACGCCTGGATCCCCCAGGAAACATCCATATCCTTTAAGCATTCACTGCCTTGCGAATTACGCTATGATAAATAAACACCTGGATCGTAGGATACATAAAAATGGTTACGCCTGGATCCCCCAGGAAACATCCATATCCTTTAAGTATTCACTGCCTTGCGAATTACGCCACGATAAATAAACACCTGGATTGCAGGATACATAAAAATGGTTACGCCTGGATCCCCCAAGAAACATCCAAATCCTTTAAGCATTCACTGCCTTGCGAATTATGCCATGATAAATAAACACCTAGATCGCAGGATACATAAAAATGGTTACGCCTAGATCCCTTAGTGACGCAGTGGATTAACAGAAAATCGATATAACGATGAAAGTGTAGCAATCGGTGGATTGATGAATACCAAAATGCCCAAATTCGTTGATCCGAAGATACCGAATTCTAGCTATCTCTAACACGTTAATAGCGCACTATACCGTGTTCAAAGATCTACGATTCTTCGTACGTTGATCTAGCGCACTAGATACCGTGAATCGGCTTCTACGATCGTTGAATCGAGCGCACTCGATTAACCGAAAGAGGAGATAGGAGATTACACTCAACTACCAATTTTAGAAGAAAGCACACAGCAATCAACAAGAAGTTTTATTCAAAAATCAACAACCATTACAAATGATACCAACTGCCTATTTATAGGCTTACATCTCACATCACAAACTGTACAACACCTAGGTCGTTCACGACCCAACAAACCCGCGACCCAAGATTTACAACACAGTATTCACGGCCGACTTACCATAGGTCGTCAGCGACCTAAAATAGCCCGACCTAACACAGACCGACCTAACTAACAAACACAACACAACACACGACTTAGCAAGTATACGACTCAACTTATATGCAACATACAGCGACTCACAAACAATTGGCGACCTAAAGTTTTCCCCGACCTAACTTAGGTCGTAGGTCGTTCACGCGACCTAACTTAGGTCGTAGCTCGAGACTGTCTTCAATGAAATATCGGAGCGACCTATCTTAGGTCGTAACTCGGCACAATTAGCTCGTCCTTCATCACTAGGTCGTATTTCATTAGGTCGGAGCTCGTTAGGTCGTATGCGACTTAACTTGGGTCGATAACTCCTTTCTCCTGTATATTTGTTAGGTCGTAGATGACTTACTCCATTTTCCTTAGGTTGTAGCCGTCCTATCTCCTTTTCTCGTGATTCCTTAGGTCGTTGCCGACCTAGTACCAGTACACGACCCAACACCAATGCTTGCTTAGATCGTGTTGCCTTCCCATGTGTCTTGTTAGGTCGTTGCCGACCTTCCTTAACCCGGAAACAATCCAAGCCTTCATTCTTAGGTCGTGGACGGCTTAACTTCTCTTCCATAAGTCGTGTACAACTTATCCCTTCTTTTCTAGCTTGAGCTGCATCATCCTCCCCTGGTTGAGAAAAATTCGTCCTCGAATTTGTAAATTCTTCCACATCGGATTGCTCATCCCCATAATATGGTACAAGATGCTTAACATTGAACACGTCAGAAGTGTATACATCTTTCGGTAGCTTCAACCTATAAGCATTGTCGTTAATCCGTTTCACAACTTCCACAGGACCAATCTTTCTGGCTTTCAGTTTGTTATAAGCGCCCACTGGAAAACGATCCTTGGTTAACACAGCATACACCATATCACCTTCGTTAAATTCAACATTTCGTCGCTTCAAATCTGCAGTTCGCTTATACTTCTCATTCGTCTTTTCCAATCGTTCCTGAACGATCTTATGACATTCCGTCAATCCTTCAACAAAATCAGCAGCTCGTTTAACTATCTCCTTCGATCGTGGTACTACTGCCAAATCCAACGAGCCCCTGGGCATATTTGAATATACAATATGAAATGGACTGAAACCCATACTACGATTCACCGCATGATTATGTGCAAACTCTGCCTGGCATAACTTCATGTCCCAACTCTTCAGATTATCCTGCACAAGACATCGCAACAAATTTCCCAATGATCTGTTAACAACTTCTGTCTGCCCATCAGTTTGCGGATGATAAGCACTACTAAATTTCAGCTTTGTTCCCACCATCTTACACAAACTTAGCCAAAAGTGACTCAAAAATCTGGTATCCCTGTCCGAAACAATAGACTCTGGCAACCCATGTAAACGATAGATTTCTTTAAAGAACAACTGAGCAACACGAACAACATCCGCCGTCTTCTTACAAGCAATAAAATGTGCCATTTTCGAAAATCTATCCACCACAACAAATATAGAATCATTTCCCCTTTGAGTTCTAGGCAAACCCAAAACGAAATCCATGCTGATATCAAACCACGGTTTAGTTGGTACAGGTAACGGCATATACAATCCTGCATTTGTCGCTGTTCCCTTCGAAACCTGACATATATGACATCTTTCCACAAACCTCTTTACCTCTTTCCTCATCGATGGCCAAAAATAAGATTGAGAAATTAACTGCAAAGTACGATCTCTACCCACATGGCCTTCTTCGTGCAACTCTTTGATAATCTTAATTCTCAAACTGCTCTCAGGAATACATAACCGATTTCCTTTAAACAAGAATCCATCAACCAACATAAATTCATCAGTATCTCCATCCTTAACTTTCTCAACAAACTTTGCAAAGTAAGGATCCTCCTCAAACAATTCTGGCAATAATTCGAATCCCGTCACTTCAATCTTCAATGTTGTCAACAAATGACTTCTCCTACTCAAAGCATCAGCCACACGATTCGTCACCCCAGATTTGTGCTTTACAACAAAGGTAAATTGCTGTAAATATGCAATCCACGATGCATGTCTAGCTGAAATCTTATCCTGCCCCTATAAATGCTTCAAAGCTTCATGATCAGTGTAAAGAACAAATTCTTTCTGAAATAGATAATGCCTCCAATGTTTAACAGCTTGCACAACAGCGTAAAACTCAACATCATATGTACTATATCTCATCTTTGCCCCTGATAACTTCTCACTGAAATATGCAATAGGACGTCCCCTCTGACTCAACACTCCTCCAATCCCAACCTTTGATGCATCAGTGTGTAACTCAAACAACAACTGAAAATCTGGTAATACAAGAATTGGTGCTGTCGTCAAAAGTTCTTTGATCCGTTCAAAAGCAACTCCTGCTTCCTTTGACCAAGAAAACTGCTTTCCTTTCATACAATCGGTAACTGGCGCCATCACGCTACTGAAGTGTGGAATGAACCTTCGGTAGAATGATGCCAATCCATGAAAACTTCTAACTTCAGTGATCGTTCTCGGCTGTGGCCACTTTCTAACTGCTTCAACTTTACTCTGGTCCACCTGGATTCCCTTCTCAGATACAACATATCCCAAGAATAAAACACTTCGAGTCATGAACACACATTTCTTCGTAGCTGCATAAAATTGATCCTCACGAAGAATAATTAACACCTTTCTCAAATGCTCTACATGCTCCTCAGTGCTCACACTATAAATCAGAATATCATCAAAGTAAACTACAACAAACTTCCCAATGTACGGTCTGAAAATTTGATTCATCACCCTCATAAATGTACTCGGTGCATTCGATAGACCAAACGGCATAACCAACCATTCATATAAACCTTCGCTCGTCTTGAATGCGGTCTTCCATTCGTCTCCCGGTCTAATTCGAATCTGATGATAACCACTCTTCAAATCAATCTTCGAAAAGATAGTATCCCCACTCAACTGATCTAGCAAGTCATCCAACCTCGGCATAGGAAATCTGTAGCGAACAGTAATCTTGTTCAAAGCTCTACTATCGGTACACATTCTCCATGTTCCATCCTTCTTCGGCACCAACAATGCTGGTACTGCACGAGGACTCAAGCTTTCCTGAACACGTCCCTGTTCTAACAACTCTTCCACTTGCCTTCGTAACTCCTCATGTTCCTTCGGACTCATTCGGTAATGTGGTCGATGTGGTAAAACTGCTCCCGGAACAAGATCAATTTGATGTTGAATGTCTCTCAGTGGCGGTAACTCCTTAGGAAACTCTTCTGGAAATACATCTTCAAATTCTTTCAAGACTGACTTTGCTTCTTCTGGAATTTCAACCTCTTCACTACACTCTCGCCCAATCAACAAAAACACTTCAGGCTCCTCTTCAACTTCCTTGACAAACTCCTTCAAAGATAGCAAAGTTTTCAGTTCTTCGATCTCCTCTAGCTTGCTTTCCTTCTGTTGCTGCTTCTTGGGAACTAAAGTGATTTTAGTACCTTCGAACATGAAACTATAGCTATTAGCATGACCATCATGTTGTACTGCTCTATCAAACTGCCATGGTCTGCCCAACAACAGATGACACACATCCATGTCTACAACGTCACACCAAATTTCATCTTTGTACTTCTTCCCAATAGAAAAATTAACACAAGCCCTTCGACACACCTTCACTTCACCACCCTTCCTTAACCATGCTAACTTGTACGGTTTAGGATGCTTCTCAGTTTTCAAGTTCAACTTCCTTACTGCCTCTGTAGAAATAATATTGTCACAGCTTCCAGCATCAATAACGAACTTGCAAACTTTCCCTAGAATAGTGCATGTCGACTGAAAAATATTGCTTCTCAACCAACTAGAATCCTCTTCTTGCTTTGGTGTAAGACATGACCTCCTCATCATAAGATTACAACCTTCATCTCCAGACAATTCTTCTTCCTCCTCAACATAAGGTGCATTTGAACATTCTGCCTCCTCACCATCATCCTCAATCTCAGCAACCATTGCTCTCTTCTTCGGCTTCGGACATTCATTGCTTTTGTGACCCAACTCCTGACAATTATAACATTTGAAACCACTGCTACCCTTCGCCTTCTCAGCCTCTTTCACCACTGGTTTTGTAACAGGTTTAGGAACATTAGAACTTCCACTAACACCCTTCACTTGATTATTGGAATTAGTAAACACACCACCTCCACGCCTTCCCTGCTTCTCCCAAGCCAACGCTTTCTGATGTGCCTCTGCTACTGATCTAGGATCAAACATATTAAACATATCCTGGATCTGCATTCTCAATCCCCCAACGAATCTAGCAGTTAGCTGTCCTTCCGTTTCCATAATATCGTTCCTGGCAATGAGTTGGTAAAATTCATCAGCATAGTCACTAACAGACTTCGTCCCTTGCCTTAGATTCTGCAATCTCTGGTACATGAGTGATTGATAGTTGTAAGGTAAAAATGTAGCTCTCATCAACTTCTTCATCTTCTCCCATGATTCAATCTTTGACTTTCCCATTCTCTCCCTTGTAAGTTTAGTTTGCTGCCACCATGCCAAAGCTCTCCCCCTCAACCTAGTAGCAACCAACTTCACTCTTCTATGCTCAGGAACCTCCTTGAAATCAAAGATCTCTTCAACATTTGACACCCAATCAAGAAATTCTTCAGCTACCATTCCACCCTTGAACTCTGGAATTTCCATCTTCATACCCGATTCCCATCGACGATCATCATCTACATCCCGATATGAATTTCGAACTAGGTCTCGATCTCAATAATGCATGCTAGCTCTATCACCCTCTTCATCAAAATCAAATGTACGTCTATATCGATCTCGACCATTATCATCCCTTCGTTCATGCATGCTTCTTCGACTATGTCTCTCTTCATCTCTATACGCCTCGTTTTCAAACTCTCGTGGAGTTCTCCTCTCTTCATGTCCATAGTCATGCGGATCTCTCCTTGATGAAATTGATGTTTCTCTTCTATCTCTAAAAGAATGCGGTGATACCCACCTCGCTTCCGTAACCGATGGCGAAACTCGGTTTCCTCCATTGTTCGAGTTTGGTGATCTCCTCCTTTGAGTTTGATTCAAATCATTCATCAACTTCTCTAACTTTCCAATGCCTTCATCAAATTTCTCATTAATACGTTGTTCCATAAGCTCGGCTTCTTCTCTTCTATACAACGCTTCAACATTTTGATGACGGTTAGCTCTCCTTGGTGGCATAGTTCAAATCTTCACAAACTCTTCAAAACTTCTCAAATACTTCAACAAATCAAACACAAAACTTCAACACAAGACCAACAAGTCACGGCCTCCTTGCAACTTGACTCGACCTCACTACTTCAAACACCTTTTCAACTCTAGATCCAAAATGAAATGGATCAAAATCTTCAAACTCGTTGCAACTTCAAGATGAACACGATGAACAACAACTTCAAACTTCAACTTCAAAAATTGGCTCTAAGTCTCGGCTTAGCTATGATTAGCTAAGTCTAGCTCTGATACCAAAACTGACGCAGCGGATTAACAGAAAATCGATATAACGATGAAAGTGTAGAAATCGGTGGATCGATGAATACCAAAATTCCCAAATTCGTTGATCCGAAGATACCGAATTCTAGCTATCTCTAACACGTTGATAGCGCACTATACCGTGTTCAAAGATCTACGATTCTTCGTACGTTGATCTAGCGCACTAGATACCGTGAATCAGCTTCTACGATCGTTGAATCGAGCGCACTCGATTAACCGAAAGAGGAGATAGGAGATTACACTCAACTACCAATTTTAGAAGAAAGCACACAGCAATAAACAAGAAGTTTTATTCAAAAATCAACAACCATTACAAATGATACCACCTGCCTATTTATAGGCTTACATCTCACATCACAAACTGTACAACACCTAGGTCGTTCACGACCCAACAAACCCGCGACCCAAGATTTACAACACAGTATTCACGGCCGACTTACCATAGGTCGTCAGCGACCTAAAATAGCCCGACCTAACACAGACCGACCTAACTAACAAACACAACACAACACACGACTTAGCAAGTATACGACTCAACTTATATGCAACATACAGCGACTCACAAACAATTGGCGACCTAATGTTTTCCCCGACCTAACTTAGGTCGTAGGTCGTTCACGCGACCTAACTTAGGTCGTAGCTCGAGACTGTCTTCAATGAAATATCGGAGCGACCTATCTTAGGTCGTAACTCGGCACAATTAGCTCGTCCTTCATCACTAGGTCGTATTTCATTAGGTCGGAGCTCGTTAGATCGTATGCGACTTAACTTGGGTCGATAACTCCTTTCTCCTGTATATTTGTTAGGTCGTAGCCATCCTATCTCCTCTTCTCGTGATTCCTTAGGTCGTTGCCGACCTAGTACTAGTACACGACCCAACACCAATGCTTGCTTAGATCGTGTTGCCTTCCCATGTGTCTTGTTAGGTCGTTGCCGACCTTCCTTAACCCGGAAACAATCCAAGACTTCATTCTTAGGTCATGGACGGCTTAACTTCTCTTCCATAAGTCGTGTACAACTTATCCCTTCTTTTCTAGCTTGAGCTGCATCACTTAGGAAACATCCATATCCTTTAAGTATTCACTACCTTGAGAATTACGCCATGATAAATAAACACCTGGATCGCAGGATACATAAAAATGGTTACGCCTGGATCCCCCAGGAAACATCCATATCCTTTAAGCATTCACTGCCTTGCGAATTACGCCATGATAAATAAAAATGACCGTGGGTTACGCCACGGTAGGACACTCGAGTACCACATCCGGAAAACCAAAATAAGAGGGAATAATATCGATAGAATGAATCCACAATGTGGCCACAAAGCGGATATCAAGCAGAAAGCACTTTCCATATCTTTACTCCGAAAATATATATCATATAGTACCTTTTCAAATACTTTCAAATATCATACTTATATAAAGTCCATTATATATAGGATTCCATTTTCAAATCGAATACTTTCCAAATCAATAGTATATCAAATCACACTTATATAGACTTCGATTATATAAAATTCTCTTTCTAAATTGAGTACCTTTCAAATCAATATATTTCAAATCAACTTCATACTTATACAAATCCATTTTATATAAGTTCCACCACTCCCAAATCAAGTACTTAATAATACAAGGTTCTCAATTTCAAATTATTTCAATATCAATTCAGTTTTAAAATCATATATGATTTCACCATATTTTCTTCCAAATTAAATATCTCAATTTCAAAGTTCCCAAAATAATAGGTTTAGAAAATAATCCCAGTTTCCAAATTAACATAATTCAAGTCACTAAATTCATTTTCAAAATCACCATATAAGTACTGGTTTTAATTCCAATCTAATTTCAAAACCACATATTTTCCTCAAAATCAATTATACTCAAAATGGTTTCCAAATTTATAATTATCCCTTTAAAACCTTTAAACTATTTATTTCTATTTGAATTATCCAATTTACCTGTCTGAAAACCATTATTTAAAACTAATTTTTTTTTCAATACATTTCAAAACTAAATTCCATATTAGTATAATTCAAAATAGTCATATTCATTTACTTAACAAAAGGTTTCAAACTTAAACATACAAAACTAAACTTATATGCTTTATCAAATATTTTATCCTCTTCGAAATTTCTTAGCTTTGAAAATTTAACCTTGATTTGGAAGTGCTCGAACATTCAAAATAGTTAGGAAAATCAAATTTCCAATTCAAGAGTTGAAAATCAACAATAAATCAGTAAATCAATTTCAATATATAGGATTATACCAAATCAAATCCGAAACTCGAGGACTGAACACTGGTTCACTTCAAATCATTTCAAATATAAATACATATATCTTTCGAATATCAAATCGTACTTCGGCACTTGAAATCAAAATTTGCTTTCACAAAATCACTCGCATAGCAAAGCTATTAGAGTGGCCTCTCCCCCACTCTAAAACTCGAAAATCAATGTTGATGATGCGTGCACTCATCACCGAAATTATTCTCCAGCGACATAAGTGAGTTCTGGACTTCTATTTTCTTGAAAACTTTTTTGAAATTTCTTCTAAATCATTGTAATTCTTTTGAACTCTTTTGAAATATTTCTTATCCCAAAAATACTTTTAAATCATATTATTATTATATATTTTAGAAATCTCAAAACCAAATTCAAAATACAGGAGTTCAATTCCTCGAAATTTAAATTCAAAATCCTTCAGTTATAAATCCTTTATAAATCGAATTCCTTTTAAATTTTCAAAATTTCAAATCCTTTCAAAATTTCAGACTTTCGTTTATAAAAGATATATAATCCTTATCGAAAATATTTTCACTTTTGTATATAGAATAAAATCATAGTTACCCAAATAAAAATTTCGGTAAATAAAAAAAATTTCAAAATACAAACAAAACCCAATTTACAAAGGATGATTCAAGAATGGACTTCGAAACAAAGATAGAGATTTAAATTAGAGGAATCTAATCAATAGAACCATGATTCAAAGATAGACTCGATCGAAGATGAAATAATTGAATTACAAAATAGATTATGTATATAAATCACGGGCGACCTTAATCGGGTTGTAACAGTAACGCGGATTTTCGTTCTTCGAAAATTCAACATCGATACTCACTTTATCGACTGCCGAGAAATCGAAGGCCGAAAACACGGAATGTTATGGGTTTTAAAAAGAAAAGAAAAGAAAGAAGAGAGAAAAAGAAGAAAGAAAAAGAAAAATAGAGGGAAAAGAAGATAGACAATTTTTTAGAAAACAGAGAATTAGAAAAACAGAAAATTTGAAAAATAGAAGAAAATAGAAGAATTTTAAAAATAGAACGGAACAGAAAGAAAACAGAACAACAACAGAATCTCACAATTCGCAGCGGAACAACATATAATAATAAATGAATAATCTTTAAATAAAGAACTATATCAGTTATTACCTCACATTATATTTCATTACATCATGTCATATCATCAGAGTGTACAACAACGTACAACAACAAACAGTGCAGTGGAAAAAGAAATACCATATAAACTAGTAATATGTCATGCCATCCAGCTTGCCTCCAGCAACTCCAGAATATCCAGAATATCCTGATAAACCTAACTCTTAACTGCCCGTGTGGAAATTGGTGGGCACCCAGAGTTTAGGAAGGAAAACAATAAACTCCAAGTCAGTCATGTGACTGGTGTGAGAACTCAAAACAGTTTATTTACTTTAAAATCAAAATAGAGGAATATTTTAAATCAATTCGCAATGCTTTTAAAAATGAGACTACCATAAGACCTCCTGCCACACACACAATGCAAACGCAGACTTGGAGAAGATTTCTCCTTATGATAGTCAAAGATGCTTGATACGCATTAAAATCAAATCAATTTTGATATTATTATTAGTGCATAGTGTATAAAATGATTTCGAAAGTAGAATATAAATCTTAGCCAGCATAGGTACCATTATATTATGCCTACTATAGCTACCTCCTGAGGAAGCAGGTTCTACAACTAAAACCGTACAAGTCACGTATTGTTTCTTTGGATTTCCAACGAATGATCAGGCCAAGGAACTTCCCATTGCCACATGAGAATGCCTCTGGATGGACATCCCCGAGAACCAAACCGGATCTCTACCAACACAAGGCCGGGTTACTCCTAACTGAGTAACAACTGACCGAATATGCCATCCCCCGGTCCTTTGGGACCTTTATCACCGAGCGCTCGCAATCAATTCACACAATCATAAAGTGTTTTCAACATGAGTAAGTATCTGGGCTCCATACCATGATACCACCCTTTTCCAGAAGGAAATGGACACATCCTAAAGGGTGCTACCCCTCATAACCTTGCTGCTTCTTTCCTGTTTTGACCATTCACGGGATGTGAGGCTCGACGAAGTCACGTCCACAAAAACATACTTTATACAAAAGCCATGCTTTGGGTCAACAAATGATCAACACAATGATCACAAGGATAGACGATCAAATAAACGATCCTATCACAAATAATCAACACAATGATCATTTCAGCATCACTCAGCATGTCACATTACCAAACTGGGAATATATCGCTGATAACATTCAACTACATAACCTCTGAGCTCGTACGTCTCAGGGAAGGGTGTTAAGCTAAAAGAATAAATTCTCCGCCACCAACAGAAATATATTTGAAAGAAATCGGCTTTATATCTCAACTTATAATGTCAGGCATACAATCCATACAAGTCTGTTCCGGGATCGAACAGAACCGAAGGCACTTACAAAGAAGTCCTTGCAATCCGGATATTCACAATCCTGATCGGATTTCCCATCACTTAGGGAGTCTCTATACCGTTGCAACTCAGTGCAGAGACAATCGACAGGTCATCCTATCGCTTTCGCAAATATCCGGTCTTCAACACCGATCTTCAAATGCGATTCACAACGACGTATCACATATTCGGAGTGGGTTATACGACCCCATGGTCCTTTCCCGGTTAACCCGAATAGTGAGCGCTTATTCAAAAATAAGTGTAGCATTCACATTCAAACAAATCACATCAATTACCCATTCAAAGGGAAATATTGATAGTCGGTTATTGAACTATCAATGGATATGCACACATCACCAGTTTCCAAATAATTTTCCAAATAATTTATTTTCCAAAATATCTTTACTAGATATATAGTTTCAACACTTCAAAAATAAATCAATATTTATTTTTAACCAATTTCACTTTTCACATATAAATTCCATAATGAATTTATATTTCAAAATATTCGTGCATATACGATTTCAATAATTCATTTCAATTTATCCTCCAAAAAGATAAATTCTAATTATTCACTTCATATTAGAAAACATTTCCATACTTATTAAATAAGTAATTCACAATCTTTTATTTTCAACACTTAGAAAGTATTCAATATACTTAAACCGAATTAAGTATATATTTCTTTCTTTAAGGAAATCATTCACTTAACATATTTATTTGGGCCAAAACGAATGTTGCGTAAAACATCGTTACGACAACCCAAAATCACTAGCATAGGGATTCGAAATTAAAAATAGATATATAAATCCCAATACTATTCAAAACATTTCCTTTCGGAAATCATTTACTATAACAACAGTGTTATAGTCCACTATTTCCTTTTATTTCTCGAAATCGTCTATTTCAACAATAAATGTTGAAATCTATGGTTTCGAATCTCAACACCTTTAAAACATCGTTAGATCGTTTTAATTCTGTTTAAAATATCACATTCTAAAACATTTTCTTTAACGTGTTATTCACTATTCAAAAATCGTGAACATACTTCGTTAACAAATTTCATCCTTTTATTCAATTTATTTTAAAGGATTATTCACTATTCAAAAATGTGAATATAACTCCATTAAAAGGTTATAACAATTAACTTATCAAAATAAGTCGTCTGCGAATTTATAAAACAACGTTTATAAATTCCTCTTCTATTTATTTATAAAAACTTCCTTTAATAAATTCCTTTATTAACCTATTCCAGTTTATAACTAAATTATAAACTAAACGTTCATATTATAAGTTAAATACTTATAAAACGATTATTTTATAAGATCGTTCTTTTAAAGACTTTCTAATTTATAAATCTTATAACTTATAAGATTTAATGATTTATCCAATCTATTCTTCAAATAATTTCACCAAATTTATAAATCTTACTATTTATAAATTTCATTTATAACTTCACGGTTTATAATTCTATAAATTTCATTCTTTAATGAAATTCATTTTCACTTAATTCAAACACTTATAAAAACTCGTGTTATAATTTCAATATCTCAATTTATAAATTTCCATTTGTAAATCTCTTATATAAATCAATTTATATTATTCTTTTAAAACGTCTTTAATTTCCTTTATAGTTTCACCATTCTGATTTATAAAATAATCAAATTTTATAAATCCTATTTTTAACTTTTCATAATCAATTCAAAAATCCAATTTAAACTATTTTATAAAATCATTAACCCTTATTTCTCAAAAATCAGCTTTTAACTATATTTCACAAAAACCATAATTTTATAACTTTGAAAATTATAACGTTTATTTATTTAACATGGATCAATTCCAAAAATATTTTATATTTTCAAAAACCACTTTAAAATCCCAAAATCTGGGTCCAATGATGCTACACACCAAATAGTCAATCACGACAACAACAATATCATATATCGATATGATAATCAATCAAATATCAAAATATCTGAAATTAAATAAATACTGTTGAGGAATCCAGTTGGATCCCTCCAACCTGTTTTCCTGCATCCAAAAACATTAGCACAATACCAATTTCGCTCCAGTACGAAATTATCGCGGTATATGTTCTTATTAAATATTATCCGCTTAATAACGACGTAATAGGGTCTCATCCGCTAAACAAAAAATGCGGGAAATCAACAACTGCAATATATACATATGCCAATATATATATATTGATATTATATATAATACCAATTTCACTGTTTATGAAATATTCGCGGTATATGTTTTTAATAAATAACATCCGCTTACTAACGGCGTATAATGTCTATTTTAACAATCAATAGATATCAATCATCATTCAAACATGCATTCAAATATTTTAAATCTAACTATTTAAAATAAAATCGAAATCTATTCGATTGAGTGAGAAGTTCTCACCTTGGTTTTAATTTCCGTTTTAGCTTTTATTTCGAATAAAATTAAACGCGCGTTTAATTTTACCCGAAATTCTCACTAACTCCAAACGACTCCAAACCAACTCCATCGCGTAGTGCTCGTCCATACGATTCCAACGCAACTGAGTTTGCATTTTTTCGACCTCGTATGAAAAAGTTATGATTTTTACAAGTTACACGTATTTTATATTATCTAATTACAATATAAACTTTAATAATTTATACCCTCAACCATCTACAGCCATTAGATCCACTCACCCCACATCTCCACCGTCCTCTACCTTCTTCCACTTGCGTTCCATCTTCAGGAACAAGGCCGACACACTTGAACCCAACTATGCATACTAGGGTTTGAATTTTGCAACACCATACTCAACTAAACTCGATCACACAACCACCATCGCGAAGCTCTCGACAAGAGCTATGTTCGGCCCCCACCATGTCAAGCTCGGCCATGCCCTCCACCTGGGAATGCGTGCGCAGGTCGGCCCCTTTAAACCCCCCTATCTCCCAAAATACAACTCCATTTTAGATCATAGCCGTTGAAAACGTAGTACTCGAGGAGATCTTCAACTTTGTAGTTGAACTTTCTTGCTAATTCTTGATGGATTTGGAGAAATCAAGGGAGGAAGGAGAAGAAAAACTGGCCATTGAAAAATTAGGGCCGGCTATGCAGTTTTAGATTAGGGTTTGTATATTTTTTTTTATTTTTCTTGAGTTATGGGGGTATTTATAAGGAACGAGCGACACTATTCATCCCGGAAATTCCGAACTCCGATTTAGACGCCGTAACCAGCGTTTCTAAGGTTTACCCCGCGTTCCGGACACAATGGAACAGGTTTCGGAAGCTAACTCGGAAGTATGTGCGAGTTATGGCAACAAACGCTCAATTTAAATTAAACCGATTTAACTCGATTTCTAGGCGTTTTAATTTGTACCGGACAAACGGTAAATCCGATTGGCTTGAAATTTGAAACCTTACAATAATATCACATTACGGATCCGATGAAACTGGTTTCGTCGAAATCCGAGACTTTTTGAAAAATGGCTATTTTGACTCGCCAAATTTAAATTAAAAATAATTCGATGCGTTTCGAGCTGCCACGATCAAACGATAACTCCGATTGACACGAAAATTGAAATCCGGTAATAACTAACTATTACGGATCCAATGGAACTGGTTTCGTTCAATTCTGAGACTGTTCAAAAATTGGCTATTTTACAGTCGATTATTAAATATTAAAATATTCAATTTTCACAAATTAACTTTTAAATCGATTTTAAAAGTTCTAAAATATTATTCTAACTCCCATATGATAAAATAAAATTTTACAAATCATTTTCAATCATATTTAACTCGATTTTCAATTATTTCCATAATTTAACGTATTAAATTATCGATTTAATTATTCAATTAAATCCAATAATTCAAATAAAAATTTATTTGACTTATAAATTCACTTATTAATATTTAAAATTAATTAAATATTCAAATTTAAATTATTAAAAATTCTGGGTCGTTACAATCTTTCCCCCTTAAAAGAATTTCGTCCTCGAAATTACAAGTAAGAAAAGTTATAGAATCTATTAACTTTCCAAAATTCATAATTAAACTTCTTACAATTCTTTACTAAGTTTTCAAATCATACTTAGTTATGTTTTCAAAAACAAACTATTATTGTTTAACTTTCAATTCCAAAATAAAGTTTAAAGTTTTCAAAATTTTCCAATTTTTCTCAAATTTTTTCTAACGCCTTAAATTTTCGAAAAAATTCGCCATAGTCTCCTTTGCGCGGCTCGATCCAAAAAAAATGACAGTATATATATCACAAATATACATCTCATCAAGTAATGAGGCATCCCGAAGGGAAAAAAGTGTAAAAGTACGATATTTAATCCGAGATATGTACCTTATACTTTATTAGCAAGCATAAACGGCTAATATAGCGCTAAAGCGAACTCCAAATGCGAAGCAAACGCGATCCGCACCTACTAAACACTCAACAAACAACATGAGAATATGCATATATGAAAGTAATCTCAATATACAACATATAACAACATAATAACTATATAAGTCACATAGCAAATGCAACTAAAGCAATATATATTCAACCATCAACCAATTACATCCATAACCAATTATATTCATTCATATTCTCATTAATATTCAATGAAATAGGTTTTCACTATCAAATCACATTTGATTTATTAATGTTGGAATTTACTAACATTCATTCTCAATTCTAATTAGTTTCAATTAGTTAACATTCACTAATTAAATCCAATTCCCATTCAATTCTATTCAAATTTATTTACTTTCCATTTGAATTCCATTACATAGCTTTCAATTTCATTAACACTTAATGAATTTTATACAATCAATCAACAATCATATACCAACCAATGTATATTAATTATAACCAAATTCCTTTGCTTATATTCATTCTCATTCAATTTATTCAACTTCTAATAACATTTGATTTCAATGAATTTATACTTTCATTCATTATTCCATATCAACTTAAATTACATTCAATTGATTAACATTCAATCCATTCATTCAATTCAATTACAAAGTTGAATTTCATTCATATACTCAAGTTCACATTCATTTAATCCACTTGATTATTTACAACTCATATTCATATAGTTTCACTTCTTATATATATAAGTTTATTTCACAATTGTAAACACTTTAATTATAATTCTATTCTTATAATTCTTTTACTTATACAATTATTCTTTTATTTAGATTATTCAAACAACTAAACAATCAACTTATATACTTTAATAATTCTGAAAAATTATTTCTTTATATATAAAATATAATCAAGTAAAATTATTTCATTTACCTAATTTAAAATCAATATTGTGCCGAATTGTTCTATTCAAGTGTTTAGAAACCCCTTCGGCTCAGTTTCGAGGCTGTGCTGACGAAAGTTCATATACCACTCAATAAACCAATCATCACAATATAAAACAATTTTTTTATATTCACTAACAAATACGCTCTCATAGCTATTATTACACTCAAACTCATTCTAGAGTACTGCTGACTCTATCTCTAATGAGTAATACCCAACAGAACCATGGTTGTCGCTTAACCATATGCTCTGATACCAAATGTAACAGTACTGAGACAGCGGTCACAACCGGTAGGCTTTTCAACCATCCCAGCCCCACCGTGGCTTACACTGATATCCCAAACTTGCTTTTACGGCCAGCCTTTCGACTGTCACAGCTTACGCCTAACCAACCCCCTAAAAGAGGATGTGTGGGAGTAAGAGTCTCCCGTTCGCCACCAAACCGCGAAGCGAGAACCCCCCATCACATAGCCCAATAGCTTAACAAGACTGGTGTGAGAACTCAAAACAGTTTATTTACTTTAAAATCAAAATAGAGGAATATTTTAAATCAATTCGCAATGCTTTTAAAAATGAGACTACCATAAGACCTCCTGCCACACACACAATGCAAACGCAGACTTGGAGAAGATTTCTCCTTATGATAGTCAAAGATGCTTGATACGCATTAAAATAAAATCAATTTTGATATTATTATTAGTGCATAGTGTATAAAATGATTTCGAAAGTAGAATATAAATCTTAGCCAGCATAGGTACCATTATATTATGCCTACTATAGCTACCTCCTGAGGAAGCAGGTTCTACAACTAAAACCGTACAAGTCACGTATTGTTTCTTTGGATTTCCAACGAATGATCAGGCCAAGGAACTTCCCATTGCCACATGAGAATGCCTCTGGATGGACATCCCCGAGAACCAAACCGGATCTCTACCAACACAAGGCCGGGTTACTCCTAACTGAGTAACAACTGACCGAATATGCCATCCCCCGGTCCTTTGGGACCTTTATCACCGAGCGCTTGCAATCAATTCACACAATCATAAAGTGTTTTCAACATGAGTAAGTATCTGGGCTCCATACCATGATACCACCCTTTTCCAGAAGGAAATGGACACATCCTAAAGGGTGCTACCCCTCATAACCTTGCTGCTTCTTTCCTGTTTTGACCATTCACGGGATGTGAGGCTCGACGAAGTCACGTCCACAAAAACATACTTTATACAAAAGCCATGCTTTGGGTCAACAAATGATCAACACAATGATCACAAGGATAGACGATCAAATAAACGATCCTATCACAAATAATCAACACAATGATCATTTCAGCATCACTCAGCATGTCACATTACCAAACTGGGAATATATCGCTGATAACATTCAACTACATAACCTCTGAGCTCGTACGTCTCAGGGAAGGGTGTTAAGCTAAAAGAATAAATTCTCCGCCACCAACAGAAATATATTTGAAAGAAATCGGCTTTATATCTCAACTTATAATGTCAGGCATACAATCCATACAAGTCTGTTCCGGGATCGAACAGAACCGAAGGCACTTACAAAGAAGTCCTTGCAATCCGGATATTCACAATCCTGATCGGATTTCCCATCACTTAGGGAGTCTCTATACCGTTGCAACTCAGTGCAGACACAATCGACAGGTCATCCTATCGCTTTCGCAAATATCCGGTCTTCAACACCGATCTTCAAATGCGATTCACAACGACGTATCACATATTCGGAGTGGGTTATACGACCCCATGGTCCTTTCCCGGTTAACCCGAATAGTGAGCGCTTATTCAAAAATAAGTGTAGCATTCACATTCAAACAAATCACATCAATTACCCATTCAAAGGGAAATATTGATAGTCGGTTATTGAACTATCAATGGATATGCACACATCACCAGTTTCCAAATAATTTTCCAAATTATTTATTTTCCAAAATATCTTTACTAGATATATAGTTTCAACACTTCAAAAATAAATCAATATTTATTTTTAACCAATTTCACTTTTCACATATAAATTCCATAATGAATTTATATTTCAAAATATTCGTGCATATACGATTTCAATAATTCATTTCAATTTATCCTCCAAAAAGATAAATTCTAATTATTCACTTCATATTGGAAAACATTTCCATACTTATTAAATAAGTAATTCACAATCTTTTATTTTCAACACTTAGAAAATATTCAATATACTTAAACCGAATTAAGTATATATTTCTTTCTTTAAGGAAATCATTCACTTAACATATTTATTTGGGCCAAAACGAATGTTGCGTAAAACATCGTTACGACAACCCAAAATCACTAGCATAGGGATTCGAAATTAAAAATAGATATATAAATCCCAATACTATTCAAAACATTTCCTTTCGGAAATCATTTACTATAACAACAGTGTTATAGTCCACTATTTCCTTTTATTTCTCGAAATCGTCTATTTCAACAATAAATGTTGAAATCTATGGTTTCGAATCTCAACACATTTAAAACATCGTTAGATCGTTTTAATTCTGTTTAAAATATCACATTCTAAAACATTTTCTTTAACGTGTTATTCACTATTCAAAAATCGTGAACATACTTCGTTAACAAATTTCATCCTTTTATTCAATTTATTTTAAAGGATTATTCACTATTCAAAAATGTGAATATAACTCCATTAAAAGGTTATAACAATTAACTTATCAAAATAAGTCGTCTGCGAATTTATAAAACAACGTTTATAAATTCCTCTTCTATTTATTTATAAAAACTTCCTTTAATAAATTCCTTTATTAACCTATTCCAGTTTATAACTAAATTATAAACTAAACGTTCATATTATAAGTTAAATACTTATAAAACGATTATTTTATAAGATCGTTCTTTTAAAGACTTTCTAATTTATAAATCTTATAACTTATAAGATTTAATGATTTATCCAATCTATTCTTCAAATAATTTCACCAAATTTATAAATCTTACTATTTATAAATTTCATTTATAACTTCACGGTTTATAATTCTATAAATTTCATTCTTTAATGAAATTCATTTTCACTTAATTCAAACACTTATAAAAACTCGTGTTATAATTTCAATATCTCAATTTATAAATTTCCATTTGTAAATCTCTTATATAAATCAATTTATATTATTCTTTTAAAACGTCTTTAATTTCCTTTATAGTTTCACCATTCTGATTTATAAAATAATCAAATTTTATAAATCCTATTTTTAACTTTTCATAATCAATTCAAAAATCCAATTTAAACTATTTTATAAAATCATTAACCCTTATTTCTCAAAAATCAGCTTTTAACTATATTTCACAAAAACCATAATTTTATAACTTTGAAAATTATAACGTTTATTTATTTAACATGGATCAATTCCAAAAATATTTTATATTTTCAAAAACCACTTTAAAATCCCAAAATCTGGGTCCAATGATGCTACACACCAAATAGTCAATCACGACAACAACAATATCATATATCGATATGATAATCAATCAAATATCAAAATATCTGAAATTAAATAAATACTGTTGAGGAATCCAGTTGGATCCCTCCAACCTGTTTTCCTGCATCCAAAAACATTAGCACAATACCAATTTCGCTCCAGTACGAAATTATCGCGGTATATGTTCTTATTAAATATTATCCGCTTAATAACGGCGTAATAGGGTCTCATCCGCTAAACAAAAAATGCGGGAAATCAACAACTGCAATATATACATATGCCAATATATATATATATATATTGATATTATATATAATACCAATTTCACTGTTTATGAAATATTCGCGGTATATGTTTTTAATAAATAACATCCGCTTACTAACGGCGTATAATGTCTATTTTAACAATCAATAGATATCAATCATCATTCAAACATGCATTCAAATATTTTAAATCTAACTATTTAAAATAAAATCGAAATCTATTCGATTGAGTGAGAAGTTCTCACCTTGGTTTTAATTTCCGTTTTAGCTTTTATTTCGAATAAAATTAAACGCGCGTTTAATTTTACCCGAAATTCTCACTAACTCCAAACGACTCCAAACCAACTCCATCGCGTAGTGCTCGTCCATACGATTCCAACGCAACTGAGTTTGCATTTTTTCGACCTCGTATGAAAAAGTTATGATTTTTACAAGTTACACGTATTTTATATTAACTAATTACAATATAAACTTTAATAATTTATACCCTCAACCATCTACAGCCATTAGATCCACTCACCCCACATCTCCACCGTCCTCTACCTTCTTCCACTTGCGTTCCATCTTCAGGAACAAGGCCGACACACTTGAACCCAACTATGCATACTAGGGTTTGAATTTTGCAACACCATACTCAACTAAACTCGATCACACAACCACCATCGCGAAGCTCTCGACAAGAGCTATGTTCGGCCCCCACCATGTCAAGCTCGGCCATGCCCTCCACCTGGGAATGCGTGCGCAGGTCGGCCCCTTTAAACCCCCCTATCTCCCAAAATACAACTCCATTTTAGATCATAGCCGTTGAAAACGTAGTACTCGAGGAGATCTTCAACTTTGTAGTTGAACTTTCTTGCTAATTCTTGATGGATTTGGAGAAATCAAGGGAGGAAGGAGAAGAAAAACTGGCCATTGAAAAATTAGGGCCGGCTATGCAGTTTTAGATTAGGGTTTGTATATTTTTTTTTATTTTTCTTGAGTTATGGGGGTATTTATAAGGAACGAGCGACACTATTCATCCCGGAAATTCCGAACTCCGATTTAGACGCCGTAACCAGCGTTTCTAAGGTTTACCCCGCGTTCCGGACACAATGGAATAGGTTTCGGAAGCTAACTCGGAAGTATGTGCGAGTTATGGCAACAAACGCTCAATTTAAATTAAACCGATTTAACTCGATTTCTAGGCGTTTTAATTTGTACCGGACAAACGGTAAATCCGATTGGCTTGAAATTTGAAACCTTACAATAATATCACATTACGGATCCGATGAAACTAGTTTCGTCGAAATCCGAGACTTTTTGAAAAATGGCTATTTTGACTCGCCAAATTTAAATTAAAAATAATTCGATGCGTTTCGAGCTGCCACGATCAAACGATAACTCCGATTGACACGAAAATTGAAATCCGGTAATAACTAACTATTACGGATCCAATGGAACTGGTTTCGTTCAATTCTGAGACTGTTCAAAAATTGGCTATTTTACAGTCGATTATTAAATATTAAAATATTCAATTTTCACAAATTAACTTTTAAATCGATTTTAAAAGTTCTAAAATATTATTCTAACTCCCATATGATAAAATAAAATTTTACAAATCATTTTCAATCATATTTAACTCGATTTTCAATTATTTCCATAATTTAACGTATTAAATTATCGATTTAATTATTCAATTAAATCCAATAATTCAAATAAAAATTTATTTGACTTATAAATTCACTTATTAATATTTAAAATTAATTAAATATTCAAATTTAAATTATTAAAAATTCTGGGTCGTTACACGGGTTAACCGTGATTTCATGAATATGATCAATGCGGAATTCCAAGGCAAATCGACATTCGATCGCCAGATATAGAATTCGGCATAACTAGAGATAGCAGCATCTAAACCGAGGATATATATATATATATATATATATCATCAGTGAATCAATGCCGATTGTAAAGGAGTTTTCACCCCCTTTACAAAAACATTCAATGGAGTTATGGAATACTCCAGAATCAAACGAATATAAATAGAAGAGACAAGAATGAATTTCGGAACCGAGGGACATTCCAAAATTCAAAGGAAATCGAGTCAAAAAGGAAGAGATTCAACTCGAATGAAAGTGATTCTGTAAATAAATTTTCCATATATACTAAGTTTTGCATAGAGCCAAAGCTCTGATACCAACTGTAACGACCCGCTATTTCGGACCATTCAAATCGACAATAAAACCATACATGTCCGACTTAAATAATTCAAAATACCTAATTGTTAATTTAAATTTGGCAAAAACATGTACAGTAAATAAATCAATCACAAAATCACTGATGCAGAGTAGTATAATAATACGCAATGGAATAAATGAATAGTAGTTCATGAAGCTACTATATAAACAAAGTTAGAAATAAAATACATCAGAATATCCCAGATGCAGTGAAGTCTCCAGTACGGGCAGATGACTTCTCTGAACCAATCGACTGGATGAATGAAATGATAGATAGCTGGATCTTCAAGCAAAGCTCCAACTTCGAAGGTGAGTCTCAAATGCTGTATCACTCAGTCTGACCCGAGCGTCAAGCAAAACACAAAATACTCGAGAGTGGATTAACATTCTTATATCAATAAATCCAAGTCAAGTGAAATATCAACTGAAATACAAGTTACTTAGAGGATGTATGGGTTAACCATTCTCTAAGGATCTATGGAACTATCTACAATGTAGAAATATACACTATAACACCGTGGTCATTCAAATCATTTATAATTCAAACCAAAATAAAATATTTATTTCAAATTTATCTACTTCTCGAAATAAAGTATTCTATTTCCTCATATTTCACAAATCGTTTTGAAATCAATTCGACTTCCCTACTCAAATTTAATTCAATCTCAATTTATCAATTTTCATTTAATTTAGTTTCTAAATAACCAATTTAAATTATATTGATTTCAATTACAGATCTGAATCACAAATTAACCATTTACATCCCAGTATATTTCAAAGTTTAATATTTGACCTTTCAAGGTTCAATTTAACAGTTTCCTATAGATCTCGATTTAACCTCATTATTATTTAGTCTTGAGATATCCATTTAGTAAATTCAGTATTATTTGAATAACCTTACTTTACCTTTAATTTATTTAAACTTGAAATATTCATTAAATCACTTAAGTCAACATCCAGTTATAAAATCATATCTTTAAGTTTCACATTAACAGTTTAAATCGATTTAACTAAATAAAATTCTAATTTAATACCATTTCAGCTAAATCCAAATTTATCTCCCCACCTCAATTTATCCCCATTATTGCAAAAATCTATTTGAAATATAATTTACATAAATATTCAACATAATTTATGTATTAAATCAATCTTAATTAAATTAATTATTATTAAATTTATATATATCATTACCCTTTATATATAATCATTTAAGAATCAACATTTATTTAAAACCATATATTTCTTTTCAAAACCATAAAAATTATTTTCAAAACATTTATATATGGACCAGCGGTGTCTGTGTATATTTCATATCCTATGGTCAAGTGATATGGATATTTATCATTTCAACCCGTACACTAAATATATATGGGTGGATATCATTTCAACCCGTAATCACAAATTTAATTAAATGAAATCGCTTTGGTCTATAATTTCAACCCATAACGAAATTCTCCTATTCTAAAGTCCGTTCGGGTATGTATCATTTCAACCCATTGTGAATTCTAAACTACAGGGAACTTGCAGAGTGATAACAGATAATACAATAAAATAACAGGCATATATGATCAATAATTTAAATAAAATATAAACAACAGGATATGGTGTCATATCCCACAGGTGAAAATTTTCAGATAACAACATATATAGCAATGTAAAATCTAACAGCAGCATATTTCAATTGTCGTTTCAATTGAAATCAAATTTAATAAATAAAAGAACGTTAATCGTGAGTGATTGCTCACGTTTCGAGGTTAGAGTTTAGAGAAGATAGACAACACAACAAGCTACGAATTTCAAAGCAACGCTAGATTGTCATGAATTCAACAAAACTGAGAGATAAGAATTTGATGAAAACGAATTAGAACCATCTTGATATGATAGAAAATGATGTATATAATTTTATTATTTATTATCAAAATCAATTTAATCATATATCTCAAATTAAAATTTAATTCAACACTTCGAATAAAGTCTCCAAATATTTATATCTTTTAAAACCAATTAATGTTTACTCATAAAGATATTTGCGAACAAATTTTATATTATATACACACACATATATATAAAGTTATATAAACTTAAATAGAAAATATACGAACGCGATTGTATTACAAGTTTCCAACGATATATATTTTCGTTTTAAAATATTAGGAATACTACAAACCATAATATATTATAACTAACATATAACTTAAAATATAATTAACAAATATATATATATATATATATATATATATATATATACAAACGTACATAAGGTATAAATATATACATATGTATACCCAGTGACCCTATCTAACCCAATAGGAAATATCCAAACTAATATAACTTATCTTTTAAAAAAAAACTTATAAACACTGTCTATATCATACTTAAACAAAATCAACATATATTACTGTAAATATATAAACAATATAACATATATTCATTATCGAAACAGATTTTCCAATTTCTAATATATAAAAATAGATCATATATCTGTTTATATAAAATCAGTATTTACGTAATTATAATATCAATAAACCCATGCCTTATCTGTACAAATCCACTTATAATCTTATACAACATATAACTTTATATATGTGTACCTTATACCCTATAACACTTATATATTTTAAAACAAAACAGAGAATATAGTGTGTAATATATACATATTTTCTTTCATAAACATACAACAACGTATATATATAAGCATATAAACTAATGAACGTAGTATATATTATAATATACCATAGGTTTATAAAAAAAATATACACTTACGCAAAAGAAGGAGTACACGGTCTAAGTGGCTACGGAGGAGCACGAGGGGTGGAAGATCAGGGAGGAGCTGCGGAGTGATGGTTTTGAGAAGCTAACAGAGGGAAAAAAAAAGAAGAAACAGAGAAGAGAAGTAAAGGCCACAGAGAAATATAAGGGAGGTTAATAAGAAACGTAAAATTGAATGAGCGAAATGAATGCAAAAAGTATATAAGTTTGATATTCGAATGACGGTCATAAAAGTGGAAATTTGGGTATAGGTAACGGCTGGCTACAATCAAATATTCACGTTTTGATGGATTGCTTTCCTTTAAGCAATAAAGACAGGGAGAGAAAGAATAGATAAAGGAAACAAATCTATCAGTCAAAGAAAATGGAAAAGTTTAAACTTGTACGCAAATAAATAGATATAGAACGATGTCGGTGAGTTGGCTGCTCTGCGTAAAAATGCTTAATAATTTTTATGAACCAAATAGGCATGAACAGACTACAACATGCAATTAACTAATTGATTGTCTGTAACCGTGCAAGCAAGAAATGAGATAATAATTAAAGGTTTTTTTTTATTGCCGAAGGAAAGAAGGAAAGGCAGACCAATAGGCTGAGAATCATACCATAATTACCCTAGTGAACAAAGGAAAGAAATTTTAAAAAAAATATAGATAAAGGTTGAGTGAATGGAAACGACCACCTGCTTGAATGACATGAAATAATTAAAGCAAATGAAGTGGTTACAGGAAACGAATGATTTCTTCCTATTTTTGAATTAATGTTTACGTAGCCAAATTTTAAGCAAAAAGGAAACGTACAACAAATAATAAATTGAAATGACTGTTTTCAGCAACGTTATTAAAGCAATTTATTATATTGCTTGGGCTGCACGGTGAAGATTTGGAAGAGATGTGTTTCACAATGCAACCTTTTTAAGAAATAAATATATTACTTTAAAATACAAGAACTGACCAAAAATGAACGTAAACATATACAATTTATACGTTTCGATGTACAAAATAATTATAGGATGGCAACAGTCACCCTAGATTTAGTTGAGAAATTAAAACAATTAATTGTTGATTGGAAAGCACGTTCCATATTTGAAACGTAAAGGAAAAAGAAAAGTATGGAATGGAAGGATACGTTATAAAGGCAAAATGAATCGTTTGGAAAAAATAAAAGAAATGATGGCAAACAAAACAGCCGTGCCTTGAATTTCCCAAAATAAATTTTTAGAGCAATTGATGGGTTGATTGGACAGTGTGTTTCAAAACTTCAAGGAAATGAGTAATATATTTGAAAATACTAACATAACCTATATATACATACCTACTAGAACTCGCACAATAATTAATGGACCCTATAATCAAACTAAACTTTCCGTGTATATATGTATATTAAGACCAAATTTTTCTTTGAATCAAAAATCCATACTTGCTTTCAAAACTAAATTTCAAAACCACCATTTGATGTATAAACATAACATAATATTTTTTCTTTTTTTCTTTTTATTAACAATAAATCAAACATTATTTAATAATTTCACATAACTCAACATATCCATTAGTTACCAATTTTTAGTTCTTGTTAGAGGTTAACTTATTTGAATTACAACAATACAATTAAACTATTGTTTCCTCTTTAATTTTATTCAATAGATCAATATTTAGAATTAACAAGTATTATTAAATTCTTAACATTTGTTGTTTTAATTCAAATTGTAAATCTCATATAAACTATTATTATTCCCATCATTTTTGTTTCTACAAAATTTTATTCAATATTTTAATAAAATTAGAATTTTAAATTGGTCTAAAATTTCGGATCCTTACCTATTACACTTTTTTCCTGATCTGAACTGCGTTGCAAAACTGAAGATGGGAAGAGATTTTGAAATGGTTAGGAAATCAAAGATTTTTATTCCTATTAAATATGGAGACGCAAATGAAAGTGGAAAGTTTTACACGTGAATTGGAGGTTGGGTTTTAATTCTTTTTTTTTAAATGCACATGCTGATTTTATTTTTAACAGCTAAGATATGAAATAAAAGAGTGCGTACAATAGATGTAATAATTAAAACGAACGTACACCCAAATTAATTAACCAGTATCGTAATATAAATTTATTTGTTTTCTTATTTATTGACTACTTATATTTAATTATACATAATCCAAATATTAAATTTTTATTTCAAAATATTATTATTAAAAATTTCTCTAAATTCAATTAAATACGTTATAAAAAACCGTTTAAAATTTATGGGTTGTTACACCATATCTATGGAGAATACACAAACTACCCATTTAGAAAGTGTGGCCACAAATTATAAATAACATCAACTAATCATCCATTAAGTGTGCCTGTAACTTTAATAACCTTTTTGCATATACATTAGCTCCTAATGGTAGATCAAGATAAGTAGGTAGGTGGGTCCTCCACGTTCATGAGTTTGAATTACTTCCATCTTTATTCCTTTTTATTCTCTTATGCATGCATATTTTTCCATGAAACCACTTGTAATTTGACTTCAAATTCCTACAAAATTACATAGAAATTTCCAAGTGAATTTTCTAAAATTAACACATGCACAAAAATAACCATTTTGCCTCTATATGAATATGAATATGTAACGATTTGAGAATTGTTTGAATTTTGGTTTAAAATATGGAAGGCCCATATGATCGTTTATTTAATTTAATTCTATAAAATATGGAAGTAAAAATATGCACATTTATGTGCACATCATTGGGTGCTATATTTTGGGGGATCATGGTTGACCATCTACATTTAGTCGAGTTTTCATACAACAAATGTTATTAGGCTAGTATAGGGATAGTACTATTTGAAGATTTGCATGGAAGGCCTTGCAAATCTCCTGTTTGTTGGTTAGAGACCATGGATAGCTTGGTTCCTAGTGCAGATTTAGCTAGAGAAGAAGCAGAGAAGATTGAGTTAATTCGGGCTAGGATGAAAGAAGCTTGGTTTGGGTAGAAAAGCTATGTGGATAGAAGAAAGAATGACTTTGAGTTCTCGAATGTAGATCATGTGTTCGTCAAGGTATCACTGATGAAGGCTATGATTCGATTTGAGAAATCACGGATGGCACCGAGATTCGTAGGACCATTTCCTATTGGATAGAGGATCAGGATACTAGCATATAGAATAAAGTTACCAAATAGTTTGGCAGGAGCCCATGATGTTTTCTACGATTCACATCTAAGGAAATGTGTTAGAGATCCGGAGTCAACTATAGCACCGACTATATTAGAGGACTTCATAGTAGAGCCAAATTTGGCTATAGTTAGAAAGTCGGTTCATATAGTCGTAAGAGATGAGAATATGCTAAGGAATACGACAGTTAGATTAGTTAAAGTCTAGTGGAGCGACGGTGAGAGAGAGAGACTGTACATAGGAGACTGAGAGCAGAACTAGAGACACTATCTTTATTTGTTTAATGGTTTGTTTTACCTTTTTGATTGATTTGATGAGTATCTTATCGTAATTCCGACAAGGAAATTCTTTAAGGAGGGGAGTATGTAATGACCCTGATTTTTACTAATATTATTTTGGATAATTTTATTTAAATTAAATAAAATTATGTAATGATTAGGGGATTGAGATTTGTGCAAATATTAGAGGTAGTCGTGCCTTGTTAATAAATAAACTAAAATGAATTAGAATGAAATAGACAAGGGAAGTTAGATAAGGGAAAAAATAGGAATAAGTGCATTCTAATGCCCTAAACCCTTAAGCCACATTCATTCTCACGTTCACTAGCAAAATCAATGTATAAAGTCGGCCACTATTAGAAGGTACAAGAGGAAGATAGGCAAAAAGAAGAACCTAAATCAACCTAATCCATTCTCAAGTCTCAAACTCTTTAATCTCAAAGCTAAGATGAATATTGACTACATCTCATGTTTTCTAATAGCATTTGGTTTTAGGGTGAATCCGAATTATTTTGCAAGGTTTTGCCATGTTATGATTATTAAAAATAAATATGTTTGCTTATTGATGATTTATGATATTCCATATGGATTTTACGATAAGTTTTAATGTGAACACCCTACTAAATAACATCCAAATGCCCTGCGATTTTAGATTTAGACTAGAAATGATATTTTAAAGACGGGTTTCAATTTTCATAATTTTCTGAATTAATGTGGATTTTATATTAATTTTCTAGTAAAGGAACTAATTAACTAGGTTAATTTACGGTTATTATGTGAATGTTTTGGGTCCAAAATTTTCAGATGTTGGTAAGCATATTAAAATTGATTTATAGAAATTTTTATAGAATTTTTCTAAATGTTTTAATGAATGTTTAAATTTTTTTAATGTATGGGACTTAAATGTTCTGTATATTTATAAAAAGTGGAAGGGGTATTTTATACATAAATTAAATTGTTTATTTCTAAAAATTTTGCAGAATTTTTAGAAAAGAAGATTAGCAACCAATAATGTTATGACAAAGAAGGCAGGTTAGTTGAAAAGATTACTATAAAAAGCTAAAATTTAGATTTTACATGCTTTTTACATGTTTTACCACTTTCGACGCCTAGGTTTTGATTGAGTACTTCCACCTCCATTGCCATCGAAACTAATGCACATAGAATCAAAGATTTGGTACATTGGGAATTTGATATAGGCGAAAGGTACTGGGTTGAGAAAATTGTTCCGATGGGGTTGAAACTATACTTTGCTTTCAAATGAAAATGCCCCTGCTTTGCTTTCGAAAGGAATGCTTTCGACTTGGCCGTCTTCTGACTGGATCAAATTGATTAAGGAATGGTTTCGAATGGCGTTTCACCTTTTTATTTTAAGTAAACGCTTTCGAAGGGGAATAAACCCCTTGTTGTCGCTTTCTACCTTTCGAAGCAAATGGTTTCGAAAGGTTAATTTTGTTTTTAAACCTGACCACTTCTTTAATGTTTTCGAAGAGTTGGTTTCGACACCATCACTTCTTCACTTAGGAATTGCTTTGAAAGAGTGCTTTCGACTTAGTTGTTTTATGACCTTTTTGCTCTGTTGAGAGTAGAAGCCAAAGGTTTTGAAAGTAATTTTTTTTTGTTTGTTTCAAAATGTTTCCCTATGTTATACTTGAGCATGCTTTCGAAAGGTTTGATGTTTATAAAGGATCTTAATGCTTTCAAAGGTTTATGATAAAGGTTCCCTAATGGTTTCAAAAGGTTTTAAGTGGAAGATTTCTAATGATTTCAAAAGGCAATGTTTAAATGTTAAAAATTAAGACGTCTAAGGTTTTAAAGCTTTCAAAAGGGTTGATTTCAATGTTTTTGAAAGGTGATTATGAATGGTTTCGAAAGGAATTTTTTGGCCTATCGACATAGGTTTACTTGGTTTTGAAAGTGGTACTTTTAATGGATTCGAAAGAGGTACTTTCAAAGATTTAAATGTTTTCATCAACAAGGATTTGTGTAAAGTATGTGTGTATATACAATATGGCAAGGTGATTTGACTTAAGAATAGTATAATTTCCTTGTTTAAAGTATGATTTAAAGGTTTAGATCAATTTGAGAGAAAAGGGTTTTCTAGAAAAATTTTAAGGGAAGATTACCATAAGTAAAATGACTTGGATATTGGAATAATAGATGGGACTAGTATAGGGTCGGCCCTATACTTTAGCTAGTAAGCCCTAGCCAATATAAGTCTAAAATTCCAATGTGTAGGGCTTTGTTATAGGTAAGACTAAAATTATATTACACGTAGAAAGGAATCTAATGAGAAGAGATAGATTATTGGCGAACCCGCAAAAACCATTAGGATCAGTTGACCCGGGGAGTAAGTATGCAACGACCCACCATTTAAACAAGGATATTTGCTTAAATGACAGATAGTTATGTAGGATAATAATAGAATCAATCATAGAACACAGACACAGAAATAAATACAACTCAGAATCTAACAGCGAAAATTAAATAAGTACACAAATAAATCTTGAAACTCCAAATAAGTTTACACTTATTTTCAATCTAAACAAACTGGGAATGAAATAACTGGAAATGAATTAGGTTTAACTGACATAGCTAAACAGACTAAACTGATGAAATTACAGAAACAGAACGAATTCTCCAGCAATGCCTTCATCTCCACAACAAGCTCTCCAAATTTGAAATACTCAGACTGACATGAGCATAATGGAAAACACAATCCTTGAGTTAGAACTAATATCCTCATGCAAATCAATAAATCAATGCAAAGTAACTCAGGGGATGTTATTGGTTTTTCCATCTCCTAAGAACCCGTTAACTATTATTATATAATAGTATACGCTATGATAGATAATGTCTATCAGTAAAATAAATATCAAAATATGGTTAAGGCATTACATTGATCAAGCTTAACTCATTTCTATAGTTCTAAACCAAAGTCATAATAGGCTTGTATTGGGATAAATATGACAAGGCATGTGAGGCTATACCCAAAGTAGGATTCACCAGTTTACCCTTTCTAGCTGGTCGTAATCCATCTGTGGCCGACCGCGAAAATCAATCCAAACAAAAGGTGCATCCATCGAATGCGAAATCACAATAGTAATACAAATGATTGACGTCGCTAGAGGTAGCTAACCTCATTGGCCGGACATAGGCTCTCGTTTTAGTCATTTTAATTATGATAAGAGTGTCAAAGCTACCCATCATCGTTCTCTTACATCATTCCAGTAAACGTCGCCAATTCAACCACTACATTCTAAATATTATCCACTGCGTACACAGTTGTTAAAGTGGTTCCAATACTGATAAAGAGTATGCCAATAAGAGGACTCGGTCTCTTTAGCAACCAAATGTCGTTACACACTGGTTGGTTCTTTTATATTTCGAAAATAATTCGTACTTGATATCAAAATATCATATTCACTTCAAAAATCAAATTCATTTCGAAATCATCATATTTGCTTCACAAATCATATTTACTTCAAAATATTAATTCATTTCGATATATCTATTTTACTTCAAACTTGGTTTGAATTACAATTTTGGATATAATTCACTTTAACCCAATTCGCCCTTAAATCCAAAATTTAAATATAAACATTCAACCCTTTGACCATTTTGAATTTTTAGAAAACATTTTAAATAGTTTTAAAATAATTAAATAGTTAAAATATTTTAATAGAAATAGTTTGGGTATTAAAAACGGTTTATATAATAAAATAATTTGGAAAATAAAAATAATTTAAATATTTAAAGAATACAGATTTTAAACCGTTTATACTAAAATAATACATTTAAAAATAGTTTCAAAGTCAAACTGGTTCACCCAAATTTTCCAATTCAAATCAGACCCAATTTCCATTTCGATTAAATTGATTCAATTCCAGTTTCAAATCGAATCTTCCAAATTAATTTAAATTTCAATTCCAAATTAATTTCAATTCCAACTCCAAATTAATTTCACTTCCAATTCGAAATTAATTTAAATTCCAATTCCAAATTAATTTCACTTCCAATTCCACATTAATTTATATTCCAATTCCAAATTAATTTAAATTCCAAGTTTAAACCATTTTGATTTATGTCAAATCCGAGTTTGATTTCCAAAATATCGATTCAAAACACATAAATCAAATTTTCCTTCAATATCCAATTTAAAACCAAATCTTCAAATATAACTTAGTTCCGAACTCAATTTCGAAATATCGTTTTATATCACTTTTACTTTGCAATATTTAAAATTCCAATAAAGGTCCAATCTTTTTTAAACAAATCAATTTTTGAAATTCACATCATATTCCGATTGTAACATAAAAATATCAACTTAAGTTAATTAAACAATTCCTGTTTCAAATTTATATTTCAACACCCCAAGTTTCAATTCGCACATAATTCGATTTCCGTAAATTCGATTTTTTTCATAAAACCACATCCTTTAAATAATTTCAAAACAAAATTTTAAAAACATTTAATTTAACCAATCCGATGTTCGTATGTAGTTCTCTATCCTATGGCCAAGTGAATCAGTTATTTCAATTTAATTTCAGGGATGTATATATATCATTCCAACCCAAAATAAATGTCATAGGTATATATCATTTCAACCTGTTTCTTAATTTATATGCAATAATTCAATTTACTTTTTAATATACTGTAAATAATATATAGGATTATAACATGATATATCAAAATAAGTAACATCCAAATATCAAACAATAGCATCCATCATAACAAATCATCCAAACAGTCAATAAAATTCACAATAATTTCATAGTTACAAATATCATGTATTTTACTAGCAATTAAATTCCAATTCAATTTAACTGTCATTTCAAATTCTATCAATTAATTCAGTTGTCGATTTAAATGTCAATTGAACTTATTAATAGATTTTAAACCTTTACAATATCACAAGTTCAATATATACAGTCATGTCCAAATATCAATGGGAAAAATTTCCAACAAAATATAACATACTAGGTATCAATAACATGGTGAAACGTGACCTGTCCAATTCAATTTTTTCTACATTGCCGTATATACATATGACGTGTATATCGTGTCAACATGTGCGTATATCATTCGGTAATTCATTCAACAAATATATATCAATTTAAATTAACAACGAACATATAAAAGCGACAATTTCAACTTTTATTAATTTGCATAACGATATTAGTTCGATGTGAATGTATAAACACTCATCTCAAACGACGGTAATCCGATACGAACATGGACAACCTACGGCACGCGATACGATCAAACTCGACAGCGACTCTTCAACTCGTACTCATTCCATCTCCAATCCGGACAGCTATGAAAACTCCCGCTTTTTTTTTATAAACTCACTTGTTCTATATATATATATATATGCATGGCCTATCAATGGCACACGAGAGAGAGAGAGAGAAGGTGGTCGGCTATGATGGGCACTGGTGGTGCACTCGCTGGTCGGGGAGTGTCAGGCTGTGGACAAGGAGGAGGTAGAAGGTGTGAGGCTGGGCCGTTTAAAGTTTTTTCTATATATTGGGTGGTGGCGGTGGTTGCTGGAGAGGAGGGGAGAGGAGCGGCGGTGGTAGTTTAAGGCCAGGTGACGATGGTCTGGAGGTGGTAGGCAGAAGCTCGGCTGTTGGGTGAGGCTCGGTTGCGCTACATTTTTTTTGACCGTGGAGGGGATGAGGTGGCTGGCGTGTCAGGGATAGTGCGGCAACTACTGGGGTGAGGCAGGCAGTGGTAGGGAGAGGGGTGTGCAGCGTCTCGACCGTGCTCTTTTTTGTAAGATCTTACCTTTTTTATTCCGTTCGAACATGAGTAGGGGCAGACAAATATAAAGGAAGAAGAAGAAAGAGTCACGTGGCCACATGTGTGTTGAGCAATTTCCCATGCTAGCATACCATTTCAAACTATACTAATTCAAAGATTTTTTCCAACAGCGCCTTATTATCACACATAAGGTATGTATATCTTCAATTCAACTTGATGTTGTAAACGTTCATTTTTTTCTTTTTTTTTCTTCTTTGCCATGTAACATATATCCGACAATATATATTCATTATTTTTAAACCCGACTTCTCTTTTAAACTTATATTACACCTCTAGTAGCCAACAAATCTTGTATATATATTGAGCAAACATCGTTAATTCGTAAAAAAACAAATTGCATCGAACAAACCGGAAGTCCAAACACACGAAACGAACCACCTTTTGCTCAATATGTCGATATGAACACGTTAGCACGTAGAAAATTGGCTATTTAACGCTCTGGTGAAATTTGATATTTACGCAGTATCTGTTGTTGCTACCGTAAATCGGTCGTGTAAATCGATTTAAACGAAGCTAGCAAAATCAGAATTCGACGAAACGAACGCCGACGTTTTTATTATAAATTTTTCTACAATATTTCCATATAAAAGTATTTAAATTTTTGAAACTAAAATTTCATTGTTTTATTAATGACTGATTTTATGTCAAATTTCAAATCATTCAAAATTTTCGTTTTATAATTTAATTCCTCTTTTATTCATTTTAACTAATCGTATGCAACGTAAATTCAATTTAAAATTTTGAATTCTCAAGTTAAATCAAGGTTAATTTGAAATCGAATAACTTTTCAAAAGAATAGTAAATTTCGGAAGCGTTACATTCGCCCCCACTCAAAACTTTCATCCTTGAAAAGGCGTTAAGTAAAGAATATATTTTATTCAAAATAATAAACTTATAAAACATAACCATTTTATTTGCAAAAACTATTAATATGCTTCTCCAACGCCACTCCAATATTGGTTTTACGGAAAAATATAACTTGGATATAAAAACAAGTTATAAAGTTTTTAAAACTTTAAAAAAAATTCTAACACTAGAATTTATGGAAAATTTTGACAGAGTCTCCTTTATGCGGTTTAACTAATTAATTTTTAATATAATATATAACACACATTTACCCAATATATATCAAATATACATCCCATCTCAATGATGAGGCTTCCCGAAGGAAAAACATAAAAAATCACAGTATGTAATCCGAGGTACGTACCTTATTATTAATAATACGGGCGAGTTAACTTGTATTAAGCTAGCAAAAGCATATAAATCGGCTTATATGTCCAAACAGTCTTCGTATGTGCCTATCTCAACTCAGTTTAGAATATTAGTTACGTATAATAAGGTATGAAACATGTACAAGTTAAATAAATTGGTAATTAGCCACAATGGGCTCTTTAGCAAGTACAATTAGTTTCTAGTACACACAACTGAAATAATTACTTTTAAGGAAAAAATGCAAAATAATTAGTTTCTAAGGCCTAAAAACCTATGAAATTATGTCCTTGAAAGTAATTGGACAGCTGACTTTGTCCTTAAAAGTAATCATTCTATTGACTTTGGCCTTGAAATTAATTTTTGTAGATGTGTGTCCTAGAAACTAAATATATGACAAAGTTTGTCCTTCTACTGAAATGCCCCTTAAATAAAGCTATATAGCGTGATTTTGAATCCAAATCATAAACACAAACAAACAACAATCATATGCAATCAAAACAGTTAAAAAATTGATTTGCAATAAAGAACCATTCAACCATTGATATTCATCAAATTAACCCAAACTATCACCATTTACATTTCAATGTCAATATTCAATTTATGAACTACCATTTCTCCTAACATCCTTTTTCTAACATTTAATCGACTCATTACAATTTATTTACTTCCAATTGATTGGCATGCACTTATCAACATTAATGAATTCACATTCGATTAATGTGACAACCCGGAATTTTTGGATATTTGAAATTGGAATATTTAATTGATTTTAAATATTTGAAAGTTAATTTTCAACTTGAATTTCAAATATCACTAATTATAGTGTAATTTAGCGATTGGATTTAATAATTGGAAATTGAGTAAAATAGTGAATCATGGTTTTCAAGCTTGTTAAAAATAATTCGAAGGTTTATAAAATTTATATAAATATTACTGAAGGTAATAGAACATTTAAAATTGAATTTAAAAGTGTTTTGCTCAGTTTTAAAAATATATCGTTAAATTGACATTTAAAAATATCCTTCCGGGGCACAGTCTCGGAATTCAAAGAAACCAGTTCCATTGGATCCGTAGTAGTGTATTATTATCGGATTTCGAATTTCGTAGTGTTTGGAGTTGTCGTGTGATCGTACGATATATAAACGCGCTGAAATCTATATCGAAAATTCAATATAATAATTGGGTCCAACAAGTTATCTTCTCCCTACGATCGAGTTAGGACTCAAAACCTTTTTCACATGGTTCGGAATAGGGGTATAACATTATAAACGCCTAACGTCACGCCTCGATAAGGGTTCAAAATTTTAGGTTGCATTTTCGAGACGATTTAAATTTAAAATTTAAATAATCTGACTGGTCAAAATAATTCACACCAGAACTTTTTCTTTCCATACCCTAGCCACTTGTCCTCTGGTTCATGCCATCTGTCACCTACACATACAAATGTCCCATTCTTCCTTTCTATTACCGCCGAACATTTTTTAAAAACAAATGGAAATCGGCGTTTGAAAAAACATTGCTGCTTCAAATTTTAATGGCAAACAAAAATCAGGCTCCTCTTTCCCTTTTCGTTAGAAATACATGGCCAAACGATATATCTCTCTTCCCGAAATAAATCACGATCCCCCTCTTCTTTCAAAGTCGCGATGCCCTTTCTCCCTCTTCCCGGGGCAAACCGAAAACAAGAAAAAATTTAATCGACTCGAGAATAGTTTATGTCGATCGAATGCCAAGGTACGACAGTTTGAAGAAGGAATGTGAGCCTTCCTTCTTCAATTAATCGAACCCTCCAGAACAAATGGTGGCCGCGGTCATTGAATCGAGTTAGGTTGGTCGATCGATGTGGGTTTAGGGTTTTGGGTTCGCGATGGCGAAGTAGTGGCCATGTGAGGGAAGGAAGCAATGAGGTATAGCTGATTTCATTTTTTAATTTTTTTAATAATATATATATATACACCTACAGTTTTGAAAAAAAAATTGTAGTAAGGTCAGGTTTTAATTTAGAAATTCATATATATAAGGTTTAAACAGAATATATATATATATATATATATATATATATATATATGAACATGGAAAAAAAATAGGATTTGTATAAAGTTTGGATTTTTAAATCTATACAGGTTATTTGTATAAGTATATGTGTTTTCAAAAATAAAAATAACAGTAAATATGCACATGCACATTTTAAACTTACCAGTTTAATTTTAAATTAATGTTTTAAGGTGATTTACTATTTTAATTGGATTATTTAATTATTTTGGTTACTTAAAGTAATTTATAAAAATAAAATTGGTTTAAATTTAAATTATTAGTTTAAAAGAAAATTTTTAGTTTAAATTAAATTAGTTGTTCGATTTGTTCGAATATTAATAAAATCATATGATGTTATACAAGGTCTTAAATCGTGAAGAGACCGAGTCGTGATTGAAATGGATTGCAAACAAAATCAAAGGTGAGTTAATCTCACCCATTTGGATTACCTTTTAAAATTTTAATAGTTAAATTTAAATTATTGGATTGATTGCTTGAATTGATGTTTTATCATCAGTCTGGATGTGGTATATTATATGTAGTAGTATATATATATTGGAGTGATTGATATCCCGCATTATATAGCGGATGAGGCCCTATGCACCCCGCATAATAGCGGATGATCCTTTATACCGCGATATCCCGCGTTGAAGCGAGATTGGTATTTTAAATTGTTGTGCTAATATCTATGGGTGCAGGAAAATAGGTTGGAGGGATCCAACTGGATTCCTCAAAATATTTAACTTGTTTTTATAGTCTGTGATATGACTTATTTGATAATATGTGATCGATTATATTGGTAATTGAAATTGTTGAATGCTATGGTTTGACTGAATATATTCAGGGTATATTGAGATATCAAAATACAAAGATTTGGCTTTTGAAGGGAATTAAAAGAGAGGATTTCTAAATCAAAGAATTATAGAGAATTTGGATAAATTAAAAGAATGAATTTGGAAAAGGATAAAAATTTTATTTAAAAATCCTATCAAATAATTCCGAGTATGGAAAAGAGATTTTTGAATAAATGAGGATAAATGAATTTTGATGATTTAAGTTATATTGTTTAAGATTTAAGGATTTATTTTAAATTCAGGATTTAAAATGTTGGGAGAGATAAAGGGAGAATTTTGAAATAAAGGATGAAATTGATATTTCAGATTTAAATAATCATAAGTAAAGAAGTGAATATAGGATTAATGGGTTTTGGAAAAATTTGGATAAGTAAAGAAATTTATTTTAAATTGAGTTGGCTTTGGAAATCGATTAAGTATTGAAACTGTGATTAAAAAAGAGAAAGATGTTATGAGATTTATAAACAGTGTTTACAAATAAAGTGAAATAAATATCGGTGGATATTTGAGATTTTAAATTCACGTTGGGAATTTATTGAAGGAATGAGTAATTTGTTTTAAAAATAAATAGTGTTTTTACTTTTAAAGGTTTGGGAAACAAATTTATGGGTTTGAGACGTAAATTAAATTGGGAGAAATCGAGAAGGATTTACTAACTGATTAATGGACCATTTTGGAATGGAAAGTGTATTTTCCTGAAAAGCCAAGTATATTTTCAAAGAAAGATTTCGAAAGTTAGAGGTTTTAATGTGGTTTTAAAAGAATGTTTTAGGAAGAAATTATTATTTAGTGGTTTTAAAATTTTTTAAAAGCAAATATTTATTTAGTTAACTATTATTTTAAAGGTTTAACAGTATTATGATTTAAAAGATAATTATTTAATATTATACTTATAACATAACTTTTATTAATATTAGTTTTGGCTTAAGTTTTATAAGAGAAATTAGTATAAAATTTCAAAACTAGTATTTAAATAAAGTATTTTAAGTAGTTTTATTTTACGTGTTTTAAAGTATATATATCTTTGGATAAAGTGATTTAAATTATTTAAAATCTAAGTTATTTAGACTTGGTGCTTTTCAATGGAAATAAAACAGTTGGTTGGAAAATATTCCGCGAGAGAAAAGTGATTTGAAAACTATCTTCAAGGTGTTGAAAATATGGGAATAATATCTGGGGTAGATATTTTTGAAATAAATAATTTGGGAAATTATTAAGGCCTGATGATTGTTTGTGGATGTTATTTGATAGTTAAATAACCGACTATCAATATTGGCCAATGCGCTGATCGTTTCGAAGAGACCGGGTTCGGGATTAATTTTTCAAAAACCACTTCGCTCTGGTTTGAACATTTTCATGAGGAAGACAAGAGCTCAGAGTCGAAGATGGAGTAGTGAAGTGCAAGGGCTAATCGCTACTAATTTTGAGGGTGATTCCAAAATGGATGTAGTAGGAGTAGTGCCTTCGGTTCCGTTCGGACAGGGAACGGACTTGTATGGACGAATGCCATCAGAACATCGTCAGGAGGACGATGAGCATTCTAAGTGAGATGTGTTCTAAAAAGGTAACGCATAGCCTCATGCCTCATCAATCGGGAATAACTAAAACATGGGAGGTGCAGCAAGACTAAGTGGCTAGCAACCAATTAGGGTAAGGTCATCCCTGTCTAGAGGTTCCTTTTTATTCGGCTGTTTGGGCGGTTGCTGATCCCAACCGTGGGGTGATCTTATTCGGTCTATCCAGTAAAGGGTAGCTTCGGTCTTGTGTAGCAGGGGATCAGGGGGGATCCTACATACGTTGATCTAGACCACGTACCGTGACGGGCGGTATCCCAGTAGCCCTGCCATTATATGGAATCCAATATGCAATAAGCGCCTGTACAGTTTTGATTATGCCCAACTATTACTAGAACGTGAGATGCAAGTATTTCAGCTAGATTCTATTTTACTTTCTATAGACACTATTATAATATCAGATGGAAAAATGTTTTGGTTATCGTAAGGTAAAACCCGACTTGTTTATTTGTGGTGTAGTCTTACGAGATACCTTTGATTTCTTAGGATTTTGAAAACTTTAATAATCCAATTGAGTGTGTTTTCTTACTTTGGTTTTCCAAACTGACTCGGATGTTATTTAACTATAATGCTCGAGTTAGACTGAGTATTATGGGATACAAGATAAGATGCTGTGGAGTTCAGGAGACGAGCCGGATGGCGACGCGTATCACAGGTACTTGATGTATATTCCGCTGTGCGGTATAGCTGTATAGTTAGCTTTTGTGAGGACAAGTTGATATAACTGTCTAGTATTTTGCTATGGTTTGTGTTGTACTCTGATGATGTAATGTATAAAAAAGATATAGTTCTTTTTATATATAGATCAATCATTTATCTACTATATATTATTCTACTGCGTTTGTGAGATTCTGATGTTGTTTTCCTTTTCTTCTTCTAACTCCTTCTTCTTAAACCCTAATGGTTCGGTTTTTCGGCATTTGATTGTTCGGCATTTGATATAATAGACGTATTGATGTCGACTTTTCGGGTGTCGAAAAATCGGGTCGTGACACTTGGTATCAGAGCAGAAGGTTAAGCAAGAACCTTGGCTCTGGTGGGGATTACTCCTAAAATATAGTCCTCGGTACTCTAAAATGAGTTTGAGTGTATTAGTAGATATGGGTGCGTATTTGTTAGTGAATATAAAATTGTTTTATATTGTGTTAGTTGGTTTGTCAAGTGGCTTATGGATTCTGGTCAATACGAGTAATTAACGTTATTGATAGGGATCTCTAAACACTTGAACAGAACAATTCGACACGATATTGTTATAAATAGGGTAAATGAAATAATTTTACCCGAATTATTTTTATATATATAAAAGGAATAATTTTTCAGAACTTATTATAGTATATATGGTTGCATGGTTGTTAGGAAGTGATAATATTAAATTATTATCATTGTGGTGTGGAAATTGAATAAGGAATTGAAAAAAATAATGGTATAACCAAAGTTTGGAATTAATTTACATAACATAATGGGATTTGTAAATATGAATTATAAATGTGGTTTATAAGTGGAAATAAAATTTATTAAATTGAAAATAAATCTGTGAATGAACAAAGGATTGAAATTAAATTGGTAAGTAGACTAATTGATTTAAGTAGGTTAGAAAATAAATTTAAATTGAATATTGGGATGATATTTAATTTAAATGGTGTTAGTTAATGTGAAACTGTTGAATTTGTTCGAAGGAACTAAAAGAAGTAAGAGTTTGGAGATAAACTTTCATTTAAGATTTGAAATTAAATTTGGAAATGAAGTGATTATTAAAATTTGTAAGTTGCATAGATTTGGAATTTAATTTGATTAGTAACGAATTAGTGGATGGAACTAATTATAATTGACATGAACCAAGGAAATGATTATAGGATTATGTAATTTGAATATGAAATATCGTTTTGAAATGTAATCCAAAAATCTATTTTAATTTGTGATGATTTTAATTCATATTCATGTGACACTGATATTATGGACACCATTAGCATCACCGTATTTTGTCACCAGAAGTTAATACTATAGATGACTGCAGTATTTGTAGCGCTTAGTTTTTGGCCTCCAAATACAAGGTGTTACACATTATCACATGCACATGGCTTTTTATACTGGTTTTGGCCATCTAATATCCATATGTCCAGTGTGGCACGTTGAACTAATTGACATAAATGTTTTTTCATATTGTTTCAAGCTACCTAATGTCCATATGACCAATCTTTATGATTTATCATCATTGGTAAATTCATATGGGATCAGGAAAATTTTCCAAGAACAGTATTTTGGCGAAGAAGCCGAACTCGTGTTGATGCAAGTCCAAATGTATGGGGCCACTATCACCATTTTCATTGCTGAGACTGCTGTTTTGCTACTGACCTCGCGTTAAGCTTAATCAATGAATGTTGATGGCGAACTGTGAAGGTGTATATATAACTTCTGTGTACGTAGAAATAATACAAAGATTTTTATGCCTGTTCAGACTATCCGGTACCCCTACGTCCATTTTAGTACATTGATACCTGCTTACATCATTTTTTACAATGTTTTGCCATACGGGTTGCGCAAGACACATTGTTATTGGCCTGAGCCCTTCAATGTAGTACTGGACTTTTATCATTGCAGTTGTTGCTCGAACTCAAGCTCCTCCTCGAGATATAAACTCGCCTTGCTTCTAGTATTTTTTGCCTTGTTGACATTACATTTTCTTTAAGTAAAGGAAAGAAGCGTAAAAGCCCTTGTACGAATGGCTGAAGTTGATTCCAGTTGGGAGGTGGCTGATCTTTCAAATCTGTATGTTTTCCAATCTCTAATTGATAGACACACGTGTATTCATTGATTTGGATAGCGATTCAAATCAAAGAATACACACGTTTTGTTGCTCGAAAGTTGGCCGTTGGCTGATGTTGAGGGGCCATAACCAATTGGTGGTAGCTCTTTGGCTTGACTATTCCATGAAACAACGATTATTGAGTCTTTCTATAAAATAGTGGTTACTGATCTTACTGCTTTCTTTCCCGAGAATGCCCTGACGACGTGTATGCAGCAGTAAATAAGCAAGGGTTAAGGGCCTTGGGTGATAGGAAAATAGAAGATGGAATTGAGAGTTCGGTTGAAAATTAAAGAAATAGGTACAAAGGTATAGAGGTTCGAGCCCTCCTTCAAGTACCAAAAATGTTGGTGATGTTTTTCGGCTTTACCACATTCTACATGATCGCGAGGTGATCTTATAACTAGTCAACCCCATGATTAGGAGTCAATGAATTTAAGTTTTGTTAAATTCACCTTTGAGTTGCGACTGTGTTGCTGAATACGTACACAACCGAGTAGTCACACTTCAACTGTTTGTCGAAATGTCGAAGTGGTTTTGTAAGCGATGAACGACTAAATAGTAGAATGATAAAAGTTAAAGATACAGAGATTTTTTATGGTTCAGGTTAATGTTAATCCTACGTCCAAGGGGTTTTTCATTATATCTTTTTGATTTTTGTAAAACATTATGAAAATGGACTAGAAGGAATATAATATATTTCTATAGTTTTTAGGAAGAAGAAGAAGTTAAAAGGAACTCCTTCTTCTTCTTGTGTTTTCTTTATAGTATGAAAATTGTTGATGGTTGCAACCGCCTTTATGTTTTCCTTCAATCTCCACTCTTGTAGTTTTCCACTTTTCACTTATCCATGACGCATATATGTTATTCCTCGATTGATGGTAGGTTTTTGGCAGGAAATCATAATACTATCGAGATCTTGTACACTCGAAGCGGGATACCTGAAAAATTGATGGGAAGCTTAGGTCTACATAGCTTTTCCTCTTCTCTCTTGAAACAAAAAGCTACTCTAATAGGGATGATAAGAGACCGCTCTGGATCTTTGCTACATTGTTGGTGCATAAGAATAGGTGCAGCGGTGAATGTCGTCTAGGGTTCAGAACATACTACCCTATTGCTGCCTTTACCTTCTTTGCTTAATTTGTCACCATGTTGGGTCAGAATGAAGTAGTCCTTTCCATTCTGATCTAAGGACAGATTAGGTATGTACCTAGGATGCGTTTGAGGCTTATTTATGATTTGAGTTGCTTCCTTTGCTGTTACTGATGAGAAAGAGGGAGAGATTCACATTTGTCGTTTGTCTGTATGGTTGAGTCTGTGTTGAAGCAAATCTTGGTTGACCCAGTATATAGACCCTTTGGAGTGCTTTCGGATCTATATGGCACTTTCTAGGTTATCCCAGTATGTCCTTGTACATACCTATTCCTGTAGGAGGTTGACAAAATAAAAGTATAGTTAATCTCAAAACCTCATGTGTTAGTCTTTTTGCCTTGGCTCGGTGTTATATTTTGGCCTTCGCATCTGGAGATAGCCCATGTGTTATGCCATATTTCCTAATGTGTATATTCCCTATTTTTGTAGCCTTCCTCTTGTCAAAAGGGCTCGGGTCTGATTGGGCATCGTGATCTTAAATATGTTCCCTGCCCACTTCTATTGCTATGAGAAAAACTTTCTAGACTTTAGGTACCATCTCTTTCCTTCTGTTTTGGTTCATGGTAAGGACAGGTGTAGCAACTTATACATTAGTCTAATGTATAATATTACACTAACTAAATATTATTTAATTAATTTTATTTGATTAACAATTTAATTAATTTCATTTTAATGTAACAAAATTGTATTAAATATTTACTACATAGTATAACCTTTATAGCATTACACATATATCATATATCAATATATAGTATTTGATTAATTATCTTGTAGATAATTTATATATTTAATTAACCTTTAATTCACTTATTTAACCAACAAACCTTTAATAACTTTATTTAATTAATAAAGCTTTAATTAGTTTATTTAATATAAAAATTTAATCAAATTATCAAAGTTTTGAAATTTAATTCATATTTATACGTATATACTTGTGTTATTCTAAAATTTATAGAAAAAGGTATAAAATATATCATAATATATAATACATGTTTATAATAATTTATTTATTTAATTTATTAATCATATTAATAAGTTTTAATTTTTCTGAAGTAAATGTATATTTTCCAACATTTTGAAATTTTTGCTATATTATAACTTATATGGTATGTTATATCTTATTTTAAAATTATTTGAATTCAATATTGGATAAGTATTATTTTTGAAAGTGAATATTTATTTAATTTAAAGCTATTAATAAATGTTCTTGTTTTAATAATTGGATTAAACTAATAAATTCTTTTTTAATAATATATTGGATTCTAACAAAACTTTTTAATTAGTTATAAATATTTTAAAGTTAAATATTTTTTACAATTGAAATAACTGGAAAATAAATTTATTTCACGACAATACTATGGATAATTAAAAAAAAATAAACAATATCGAATTGAATAAAATTATCGGATTATCTGAATATATCTTGTAAACCGAGGTTTAAATTAATTCGAACTAGATTGAAATATTTTTATAGACAGATTACAAGGATTAAAATATTAAAATATCTTTATAGACAAATTACAAGGATTAAAATATTAAATTGAAGTGTGAAGGGAATTTATTAAAACTAATCTTTAATTAGAATTTAAGGCCTAACAAATCAAGGTCCAAGCCCATTTCTATTCTAGAATTTTCCACTCCTTCACAAATGCAGTTGAACCTTCTATCTAAGTAGGGATCCCCTAAATTATGAAAATCTAATAGCAAAAAGAGAAATAAAAATAAAATAACATCGTACTTGAATCGAACTTGAGCTCAGTAGTGTCATCGACATTGGGGCTAGTGGAGCTCACATAATGATGGCGGTTGAAGTTAGGGCATCATGTGTTTGATGGTTGCATGGATAAATATGCGGGCGTAAGGTAGCAATAATGAAGAACGTCGTGGTGGCTTACACGATGGCAGCGATGGTTGAGACATTGAATTAGAGAAGGCGTGTGTATTGATGCATGAGCGTTGTATGATAGCTAATGATGTTGGGCATTGCAGGTGGATGAGTAGGCAAACGAGTGGTAAATGTGAGTAATCTGTACTCATAAAACTATGTCTAAACTATGATATGCGATAATATGCTTTAATCTAATGATTCCTTGGGAATTAATATGGATTTTCATGAACTATACGTCTCTCCTCCCATTTTATAGTTTGAACTCAATCCTATTTGTATTATCTAATTGAATGAATTGTGTGATAAATTACTGTGAATTGGATGGTGTAGAGATGACTGATTGCTTGTATTGGTCAGAAGTGTCAATTAGCAGATGGAACTATGTCCGTTTGCGAATTGAACTATATATATACATACATGTATATAATATTAATAGGTGCAAGCTTCTATAAATTATAATTAAAATATAAACATTCACATTTAAAATAAACTATCGAATTTAGCTAAATTCTAATCTATATTTATTGGAAGTTATATACAGGAATGTAAATAAGGGCCGAAAGGTATCAAGCCCATCTATAAATAAGATCCAAGGGGTCACGTTTTGGGGATCTGATTCCTCTCATTCTAAACTTGTATACTCTTAAGTAATGTCTTGTAACCCTAATTTGTAAATCAATTTATGGAGTTTGAAGAAATAAAATCTTTCTAGCTAGAAAAAGGGAAGTTTCGATTACTATAAACTACTTTACTATTTCCTTAAAGATTTTGTTGGATTTACCTTTACATTTCAGGTTTTACCTCCATCGAAGGGCTACTACCAACATAATCGAAACCCTGTCAATTTCTAATAACTTCTTTAACTAGCGCTGAACCATCTTCTCTCTAAGCTGAAGTCTTCGACAAGGCTAAAACCCATCCTCTAAACACCTAAGCTTGAAACTACTGACTCAAGCCTAAGGAAGTTATATCCACTGCTTTCGACCAGATTGAAACCTCTCACTTAGGATTCCAACCCAAAGCCTAAACTACTCTAGGTCTAAAAGCTCTCAACGTGGTCGGAATCCAAACCAATTTTCCTGGTTTTTTTTATCATCAAGATCATCACAATTTCGATTGGGTTGGAACCATTTTTGAGATTAGGGCTAATCACACGATCACAAGGCTTCCGAAAAGGACGAAACCTTCCAGGGGAAAACCTTTCTAAGATATGTCCATTAATTCGAAAGGAAGGCCACGGAAGAAGGATTAATTCATCCTAACAGATTCGAAAGTTCTCAAAACATGGAAAATAACTCTTTAGACACGGACGAAGGGTCTGTCTAAATAATTCCTACTTAATAAAGCTTAATCGAAAGGCAATTCTAAAAGGATTCACATCTTCTTTTCTACAATACTTGTATAAAGGAAAATTCACTTCTCTTAGCATAATTTTGGGGTATGATAAGAAATCTTGTTAACATTTTGGTGCTAGAAGGAGGGCATGAACCTCCAACTTGGATAAATCCTTAACACCACCATTCTCTAACCCTACTTGGTTCAATGTTACTTTAAGTTTATCTACTTTGGTTTAATCATGGCCAACATATTTATGAGATCTTAACAAGGGTCCGCCAAACCATATTTGACTAGGTTCTCCCAAATAATCTTTAAGGACTCCAATCAAGATGAAGAACAAAGACTAAGGTTCGAAGCTCTAAGAATTATAAACAAAAAGAAAGAAAAATCTAATAATCCTAAGAACTGGAGTCTAAATCCTTTTCATGTTGGCCCTACCCATATCTTTGTACTTGGAAAGAAAACAAATGGAAGTGACAATGTCTTTAACCAAATTAGAAGAACAATCCAACACTATTCAAAAGGCATAATCTTTGAGAGAGAAATAATGAATGATTACAATGCCTTTGCACATAAATGGTAACCAACTACAGTAAGAACACTTCCAAATCAAGAGCAACAAAGGATGGTAAAAAGAAAAGTGATCGAAAAACATGAAACAATAAGTCCAAAGAAAAAAAGTAAAAAACCAACCTAAAGAGTCAAGCATCAAATTTAGACGTCCAAAGTAATGCAACTTAACTACATTTATGGAAAATGTCTACTTACTTTCTAAGAATGAGCTTAACTATTGGCGGTCACAACAGAAAAATCCAAAGCATGAAAGAAACTTGAGAGGATCCTACTGTCACTACCACATGATGTATGGTCATGAAACTAACCATTGCAGACCCCTAGAGGGGATGATCATAAATTTCTTTCGGCAAGGACAAATCCATGAATTTGGAGTTAAAATCAATAAAGAGTCACTTTCTGTAAAGAAAAAATCTACATGGTTGGGAGTGAAATGTTCTTTATATTTGGATACTACCTAAGATGATAGTCTCCTAAGTTAGTAGAAAAGCTCTTTCTTCTTCGACATGACCAGGGTAGAGCACCTCCTGGAGGGAGGGCGAGAAATCCTTTAGCCGCATCATAAACTGGCTAGGTTAAAGCACTGGACAAGCCATTGGCCGCGCCTTTGGTCAGGTCAAGGCACCTCTTGGAGGGAGGATGGAGTAAGCCTTTTGCCCTACCATAAGATGGCCAATTTAAAGCACGAACAAGCCCTTATCCGTGTTGTGCTATGGCTAGGGTAAGCACTTCCTAGAGGGAGGATGGAGGATGGAGGATGGAGGATGGAGTAAGGCTTTATCCACGCCATAAGATGGCCAGGTTAAAGCACCGAATAAGTCCCTGTCCACGCCTCAAAAGGACTAGGGCAGGGCGCCTCCTGGAGGGAGGTCAGGCAAGTCCTTGGTTCTAGCCTCTAAGACGAGTTGACCAAGAGCACCAGACAACAATGGACTAAGACATCTAGGCCCAAAAAGAGCCCAATAAATAGTGGACTAAGAAGTTTAGGACCAAGAAGAGGGCCAACAAACAATGTACTAACACCTCCAAGCCTAAGAAGAGGCTAATTCAATAATGGACAAAGACATCCAGGCCAAAGAAGAGGCCCAACAAATATTAAACCAAGAAGTATGGGCCCAAAAAGAGGCCCAACAAACAATGGACTAAGACGTCCAAGCCCAAGATGAGGCTCATTTAATAATGGACTAAGACATTCAAGCCTAAGGGGAGGCTCACTGAATAATGGACTTAGACGTCCAACCCAACAGGAGGCACATTTAGCGATGAACTAGGATATCAAAGCCCGAGAAGAGGCTTATCAGATCATGAACTGAGATGTTCAAGCATGAGAAAAAGCATAACCGATTATGGACTATGACGTCGAAGCTTAAGAGGCAACAAATAAAAATGTTCCTATATATACTCAAAACCTGAAGGATTCATACATGTCAAAGAGGACAGAAGTAAAGGAGTGGGACAGAGCTCTGCGTTTTATTACCCAAATTTGAGTTTTGATAATTTCACTACTAAGTATCATCTATTACTACCCAAATCTTGGTTTCAGGTATCTCACTTCTGAATTTCATTAATTAATACCCGAATCTGGGTTTCGGGACATTCATTTCAAGACTTCATTCATTAATAGCCAAATATGGATCTACATGTCGTGACTACTACTTGTTTAAAGCCTATTTTTGAAAATTGATTTCTATTCATCATAGATGCCCAAATCTAGGTCAGGAAATATGCTCGCAAGAAGATCATGAGTTTTCGTTAATGCTCAAATCTGGGTTTCAAATTACTAAGTCTTCAAATTTCTCCAAGGGCCAAGAATGAGTTTTTGGGATTTTATTACAAAAGTTCACACAAGGACTTCTGAATTCAATTCATTATTAACTATCTCTTGAAAAAGTGCCATCTAATATTTATACAATGTTATTAAATTGGGATTTCCAATCAACAAATTACAAACATTCTCGACAAATGGTTAAAGTTAAATTCTTGGGTGTTTCTCATCATGGTTGAAGATGAGATTTAAGTGCTTAACATAGATTACTTTTCATGCAGTTAACAAGATGATTTGCTGAGAAAACAATATACATAGACAGGTATGTCAATTTCAAGCTAATAATTAGAAATATTGTTTACTTTATGCTTTTCAGAAAAAATAGTACAGCAAACAGTAACGAAAGATTCAGCAAGTAAAAAAATCAAAGAATAAGTAGTCAAAAGGCATTTCTAAAGCGTCATTACGAAAAGAATTACAAGTAAGGTGATATTTACAAAGTTTATATGATTTACACGAGTCATGAATTTGTTTACCAAACTATGAGGCTATAAAGATATGTATAAGATGAGTTCATTCATATCAAACAAATAAATTACAAATCTAGACTAGCTTTGTTGAGAGTTTCAATAGCTGAAGGGTCTATTACATGTTGAATTGTTGCACGGGGAACTTCTTTAAGCTTCTTTTCTTTCCACCTTACTTAGTCTTCATCGTCAACCGTGTCAATGTTAGTTTTCAGAGCATGATTGAAAGCTCTATTTGTTGCTCTAAGGGTTTGTTTTCCCTTTCTAACTCTGCAACGTACTTTTGAAGGAAATAATTGTTGCGTTTGAGTTCTTGGTTCTTGGCAGCATAATCATTAGTGGTCTGAGAGTATTTGGCCTTCTGTTTCCCACCCAAATACTTGGCTATTTCAAATTTAAATCTACGGCACCAGTTCCCCACAACGTTTTCATCTAAGCCTGGGGGATGGTTGAGCATGATAGAGAATTTTTGGGCCACAATAAGCTTCGACCTTGTAGGTTTAGTAGCTAAAGGAGTTGCGTAAGAGATCGGTAGATCAATATTTGAAGTCTTTCTGCCATAATGAATTCCAAGGAAGCGCATTGTGGCTGATTGCCCTTTAATTTCAGTTCCAAATCACTTATTTGTTGAATAAGTTTAGACATCTTATGATCAAAGTATATTATGGGATTCTTCTTCACTTGTCGTTTAAGTGGGATGATGATGTAGTGGATTATGACGATGACGATGAAATGAAGAATTTCGTGTCAAACTAATCGATGAACGATTAGATGAAGCAATATGAATCGATGAATTAGTGATACCAAATGCCCAAATCCGTTGATCTCAAGAGATACCAGATTCTAGCTATCTCCAACACGTTGATCGTGCACGATACCGTGTTAAAAGATCTACGATTCTTCGACGTTGATCTTGCGCATAAGATTCCGTGAATCGGCTTCAAAATCGTTGATTCGAGCGCACTCGAATAACTGAAGATGGAGAAAGGAGATAACACTCAACTTCCAATTTCAAAAGAGGTACAAAGCACTCAAAATTTAATTCAAAATTCAAAAACCTTTACAAATGACATCACTTCCCTATTTATAGGATATTTACAACAGACGCGACTCAACTTGCAGCTCAACATTACACGACCTAACACAATACACGACTTAACATATTACACGACTTAACAATACATGCGACTTACGAGATACAAGTTACAATAGAAATGACTTACGACCTATGACCTATTATATTACAACATAAGAAACATAACAATATCACACGGTTTACGACTTAACAGCTTCAAGCACGGCTCGCGACCTAAGGAATCAACGACCCAAGAAAATGTGGCCTAGCGACCTAACAGGATTTCGGCGACATAAGGAGATGCTCGCGACCTAGGCTGGAGGCAATCAGCGACATAGAATTTGGCCGCGTCATAAACTTCGTTCGCGACCTAAGGACAATGACCTACCAGAAGCTCGTTTGCGTCATAAGCATTGCCGCGACTTAAAATTCTTCAGCGACGATGTTATTCGCGACCTTCTGGAAGAGCTTGCAACCTAAGGAGCCGGAGCAACCTACTAGAGGCGACTCAACTGGAGCGACCTTGGAGATCTGTTCACGACTTAAGGTGGAGGAAGGGTTCGCGGCATCATCTCGTTTGCGATCTAAGGTTTCGCGATGTAAAATGGAGGAGCGGTTTTGACTCAAGGTAAGTCGTTTACCTTTATCTTGTTTACCTTTATCTCGCGCTGCATCATCCTCCCCTGGTTAAAAAGAATTCGTCACCGAATTCACACCCTTTTCTTCTTCGACAAGTTTCTTCCCATAATACGGAATTAAGTTTTTGACATTAAAAACATCAGAAGTATGAATATTTTCCGACAACCTTAACTGATACGCATTATCATTGATCTTCTTTAATATTTCTACTGGTCCAATCTTGCGAGCTTTCAGTTTATTGTAATTTCCAACTGGAAAACGATCTTTCGTCAATACGGCGTAAACCAAATCACCTTCTTTGAAGTCCACACTACTTCGCTTCTTATCCGCCAGTTGTTTATACTTCTCATTCGATGCAAGTAATCGTTCATGAACAGTTCTGTGACACTCCTGCAACTCATTAACAAAATCACAAGCTCGTTTAACAACTCCTTTCTGAATTGGCACTGTTGACAATTCCAACGGTCCCTTTGGAATTGCTGAATAAACAACTTGAAACAGAATGAAACAAGTACTTCGATTAACAACATGATTTTGTGCAAATTCCGTTTGACATAACTTCATATCCCAGCTCTTCAAATTATCTTTCACAAGACATCTCAGCAAGTTTCCCAATGATCTATTCACCACCTCCATTTTCCCATCTGTTTGCGGATGATAAGCGCTACTAAAATTCAGTTTCGTTCCAACCATCTTCCACAAACTCATCCAAAAATGGCTTAGAAATCGTGTATCCCTGTCAGAAACAATGGTCTCAGGTAACCCATGTAATCGATAAATCTCTTTAAAGAATAACTTAGCAGCACGGACTGCATCAGCGGTCTTCTTACAAGCTATGAAATGTGCCATTTTCGAAAATCTATCTACACATATATGGAATGATTTCCACGTTGAGTTCTTGGCAAACCCAAAACGAAATCCATGTTGATATCAACCAATGGTCTGGTAGGCACAGGCAATGGCATATACAATCCTGCATTCGTAGCTGTCCCTTTGGAAACTTGACATATGTGACATCTCTCCACAAATCTTTCAACTTCTTTTCTCATGGAAGGCCAAAAATATGATTGAGAAATCAACTGCAAAGTACGATCTCTTCCCACATGTCCTTCTTCGTGCAATTCTTTCACAATCTTCATTCGTAAACTACATTCTGGAATACACAATCGATTACCCATAAATTGAAAACCATCTACCATCACATACTCATCCGTCTTCCCTTTATTGACTTCATCTACCATTTTCGCAAAGTAAGGATCTTCAGCAAACAACTCTGGAAGTACTTCAAACCCCGTCACTTCAACCTTCATTGTAGTCAACAAATGATTCCTTCTACTCAATGCATCTGCCACACGGTTCATAACTCCCGATTTGTGTTTCACAAAAAATGTAAACTGTTGTAAGTATGCGATCCATGAAGCATGTCTGGCTGCAATCTTGTCCTGTCCCTGCAAATGTTTCAATGCTTCATGATCAGTATACAGAACAATTTCTTTATGGAACAAATAATGTCTCCAATGCTTCACGGCTTGCACAACAGCATAAAATTCCACATCATAAGTATTATATCTCATCTTTGCTCCCGAAATCTTCTCACTAAAATAAGCAATAGGTTGGCCCATCTGACTTAACACCCCTCCAATTCCAACCTTAGATGTGTCTGTATGTAGCTCAAACAACAACTGAAAGTCTGGTAATATTAGAATGGGCGCTGATGTCAAAAGTTCCTTGATCCGGTCAACAGCAACTCCTGCTTCCTCTGACCATGAAAATTGCTTCCCCTTCATACAATCAGTAACTGGTGCCATCACGCTACTGAAATGCGGAATAAATCTTCGGTAGAATGATGCTAATCCATGAAAACTTCTAACTTCGGTTATCGTCCTGGGTTGTAGCCAATTTCTGATTGCTTCAACTTTATTCTGATCCACATGTATACCTCCTTCTGATACAACATATCCCAAAAATAAAATACTATGCGTCATGAACACGCATTTCTTCGTTGCAGCATAAAATTGTTCATGTCGCAGTATCATCAATACTTCTCTCAGATGATGCAAGTGTTCTTCTGGGCTTCCAATGTATATCAGTATATCATCAAAATACACCACCATGAACTTCCCAATAAATGGTCTAAAGATCTGATTCATCACCCGCATAAACGTACTAGGTGCATTCGAAAGACCAAACGGCATAACCAGCCATTTATACAACCCCTCCCGTGTCTTGAACGTTGTTTTCCATTCATCCCCTGGTCGAATTCGAATTTGATGGTACCCACTCTTCAGATCAATTTTTGAAAATATTGCAGCTCCATTCAACTGGTCTAACAAATCATCCAATCTAGGCATTGGAAATCTGTACCTCACAGTAATCTTGTTCAATGCCCGACTATCGGTACACATTCTCCAAGTTCCATCCTTCTTCGGTACTAACAAGGCTGGTACTGCACAAGGACTTAAACTTTCCTGTACACGCCCTTGTTCAAGCAACTCTTCCAGTTGCCTTCTCAACTCCTCGTATTCCTTTGGACTCATCCTGTAATGTGGTCTATGTGGTAACACAGCTCCTGGAAAAAAGATCTATTTGGTGTTGTATGTCCCTCAACGGTGGTAACTCCGTTGGCAGCTCTTCAGGAAATACATCTTCAAATTCTTCTAGCACTGGCTTTACTTCTTTAGGAATTTCAACTACTTCATTACTCTCACGTCCAATCAACAAAAATACTTCAGGTTCACCTTCGACTTCTTTAACAAACTCTTTCAAAGATAGCAAAGTTTTCAACTGTTCAATATCCTCCAACTTGCTTTCCTTCTGTTGAGGAATTAAAGTGATTTTAGTACCTTCAAACATGAAACTGTAGCTGTTGGTATGTCCATCATGTTGTACAGCTCTATCATGCCGCCACGGTCTCCCCAACAACAGATGACATACTTCTATATCAACCACATCACACCAAATTTCATCTTTGTATTTCTTCCCAATCGAAAAAGTTACACAAGCTCTTCAACTAACCTTCACCTCCCCACCTTTCCTCAACCAAGCTAACTTGTAGGGCTTAGGATGCTTCTCAGTCTTCAATTCCAACTTCTTTACAGCTTCTGAAGAGATAATGTTATCACAACTTCCAGCATCAATAACAAATTTGCAAACTTTTCCCAGAATAGTGCATGTTGACTGAAAAATGTTGCTCCTCAACCAACTAGAATCATCCTCTTATTTTGGTGTTAAACAAGACCTCCTCACCATTAAATTACAACCCTCATCTCCCGACAATTCTTATTCCTCCTCAACCTGTGGTGAATTGGAACATTCTACTTCAGCATCCTCATCCTCAACCTCAGCAACCATCACTCGTTTCTTAGGCTTCAGACATTCATTGCTCTTGTGACCAAACTCCTGAAAATTATAGCACTTGATATTGTTGTTGACCTTGGTCTTAGCAACTTCATTAACAACCGGTTTATTAACAACCTTGGAAACGTTCGCATTGCTACTAGCCCCTTTCACTTGATTGTTGGAATTTGTAAACACACCACCACCTCTTCTGCCTTGCTTCTCCCAAGCTAGAGCCATTTGATGTGCTTCAGCGACAGATCTCGGATCAAACATGTTCACCACATCTTGAATCTGCATTTTCAACCCTCCAACAAATCTAGCGGTCAATTGTTCCTCTGTCTCCATGATATCATTCCTCGCAATCAATTGATAAAATTCATCCGCATAATCATTCACCGACTTTGTTCCCTGTCTCAAGTTCTTTAATCGCTGATACATAAGGGATTGATAGTTATAAGGCAAGAAAGTAGCCTTCATTAACTTCTTCATCTTCTCCCATGAGACAATCTTCGATTTGCCCATTCTTTCCCGTGTAAGTTTGGTTTGTTGCCACCATGCCATAGCACTTCCTCTCAACCGAGTAGCAACCAACTTAACTCTGCGATGGTCGGGAACTTCTTTGAAGTCAAAAATCTCTTCAACATTAGGTAACCAATCAAGGAATTCTTCAGCTTGCATACTACCCTTGAATTCGGGAACTTTAGTTTTCACTACCTCTGTCACTATCTTCATCATAATCACGTGTACTTCAATATCGATCTTGGCCATCAACATCCCTACGATCACGCATGTCTCTTCTACTATGTCTTTCATCTTCACGTTATGGCTCATACTCAAACTCATGTTGAGTTCTTCGTTCTTCATTTCGATAGTCATGGTGATCTCTCCTTATCGAAACTGACGATTCTCTTCTATCTCGATAAGATTGTGGCGACACCCTACTCGCTTCCGTAACCGATGGCGAAACTCTGCTTCCTCCATAGTTCGAGACTGGCGACCTTCTCCTTTGACTTTGATTCATGTCAATCATCAATTTCTCCAACTTCCCAATACCTTCATCGAATTTTTCATTGATACGTTGTTCCATTTGCTTAGCTTCTTCTCTTCTATACACATCTCTAATATTTTGAAATCGGTTAGCACGTCTCGGAGGCATGATCTCTCTAACAAGCTCGGTTCCTTCTCTACTTAGCTCAAACAAAAGTGATGCACAACTCCAATAATTTTTTTTGCTCCGAACAGGCTCGGCTTAGCTATGATTGGCTAAGTTCAAGCTTTGATACCAAAACCGATGCAGCGGATTATGACGATGACGACGAAATGAAGAATTTCGTGTCAAACTAATCGATGAACGATTAGATCAAGCAATTGAATCGATGAATTAGTGATACCAAATGCCCAAATCTGTTGATCTCAAGAGATACCGAATTCTACCTATCTCCAACAAGTTGATCGCGCACCATACCGTGTTAAAAGATTTACGATTCTTCCACGTTGATCTTGCGCACAAGATTCCATGAATCGGCTTGATTCGAGTGCACTCGAATAACCGAAGATGGAGAAAGGAGATAACACTCAACTTCCAATTTCAAAAGAGGCACAAAGCACTCAAAATTCAACAACCTTTACAAATGACATCACTCCCCTATTTATAGGAGATTTACAACACACGCGACTCAACTTGTGACTCAACATTACACGACCTAACACAATACACGACTTAACATATTACACGACTTAACAATACATGCGACTTACGAGATACGAGTTATAATAGAAATGACTTACGACCTATGACCTATTATATTACAACATAAGCAACATAACAATATCACACGGTTTACGACTTAACAGCTACAAGCACGGCTCGCCAATGACCCAAGAAAATGCGGCATAGCGACCTAACTGGATTTCGGCGACATAAGGAGATGCTTGCGACCTAGGCTGGAGGCAATCAGCGACATAGAATTTGGCCGCATCATAAACTTCGTTCGCGACCTAAGGACAACGACCTACCAGAAGCTCGTTCGCGTCATAAGCATTGCCGCGACTTAAAATTCTTCAGTGACGATGTTATTCGCGACCTTGTGGAAGAGCTTGCGACCTAAGGAGCCGAAACGACCTACTACAGGCCACTCAACTGGAGCGACCTTGGAGATCTGTTCGCGACTTAAGGTGGAGGAAGGGTTCGCGGCATCATCTCGTTTGCGATCTAGGGTTTCGCGACCTAAAATGGAGGAGCGGTTTCGACTTAAGGTAAGTCGTTTACCTTTATCTTGTTTACCTTTATCTCGCACTGCATCAGATGATCGTTTCATTTTTACATTTGATTTCGGCCTCAACATAGGCAATATGATCTTTGTGACCGCTGGCGATAGTTTTTTGAAGAAAATACCCGTTGTGCCATTTTACATCTTCAATAATACTACCGAAGCATTCTAAAAAGACATCCTCACTAAGCATAATCCTTTCGCTTGCTTTCAACAGTTTCTCTTTAATAGCACCAACGCGTGATAATAAGTTATATGGAGGAGAAGTTGCAGATAATTGTAGCTCCTATTTAAGCGAAGGAAAAAATAAAAGTAAAGATTAGGATAAAAAATATTTTTACTATTATAATAACGGATTACATATTAAACAGCAACAAAGTTAAAAGATACAATAAGCAACTGGTTTATTTTGAAGTTTAGAAACTACTTTTCTAACTTTATCTAGTGAGTTAGTAGAAAGTATAATTGTTGAAACGAAAGAGATAGTGACTACTTTTGGGGTAATAACCGACAGGCATTTGCTATAGTCCTAATTCCTAGCTGGAGCACTATCTCGACCATAAATTAATTTTGCAGGAAATGTTTCGATTTCCTTAAGAATGTTCCTTTCTCGTCTCCGAATAAATCAAAGCGGAGGGAAGGGTATTCTATGTAACGTTTTTTTAAATCTCGAAGAAAGCAATATGTTCAAATATCAAAGACTTTAAAAGTGATGCCTTTTGTAATAAAATCTCCTCAACTTAAGTGGTCTCTGGGAACAAGTCAACCTAGTGAACAGACATTGTGTAATAGCATAATAAAGAGGAATTAAGCATGGAAAACAAGGCTAAAACATATGTTTATAAATCAGTAAATTGCTACATATTTACAATCACTCATCTGATTCATACAAAATAGACTTCGAGAAAAATTAAGGAACAAATTCATCTTTGTAGTACTTAAGCTTTTCGCCAAGGAGATTTTGAGGGATTGACCTAACCCTTGGCAAATTCCAACAAGCTACAGGATGCAGGTCAGATCCAAACTCATCTAAATATCATTTGTGGAAACGTCTAAGTAAACCCCCGCTGAATTCGCCTAAGTACAAAAAGTCTATAATTGAATATCTGCAATAAGATTTATATAAAAAGTTAACTAAAATGTCACTTTCTTCAATCATCATCCAAAATAAAGTGAGTAACTCTTAATTCTCCTTTAAGAGAGCGTTGTACCGAAGGTGCACTCTCTTTAATAAAGGGGCAGCCCTATGATGTTTTAAAGATGCTAGACTGAGGCACTCCTCGAGACTATGATACTTTTAGAGAGGATGTTGCGCTTCTTTATCTGTTTGTCTAAGACCCTACATAACTTATTAATATCTGCTTATTTCATTCAAGTTTTTTTCTATAAGGAAGTTGAGACTTCTTTCTTATTTAAAATGAATGATTTTACACAAATTATTATCTTCAAATTGAAAGACATTTAAACAGAGAATCTTAAATCTGAGAAACTAGGATGGAAGCTTGGAAGGCCTGCTTTTTCCCTTTTGGATCCTCAGTATGAGCGAGAGCAGGCTCGTCCTCAAGAGGAGCAGAAGGCCTAGGTAGTGCAGGAGAAATATCCTTCAGGGGAGATGGCCCTTTTTTAGGAAATTCGGCTTGGTCACCACCATCCTTTTCTGAAGCTCCAAAAGGGCCCCCTTTTTCTTCTTCAAAACCATGAGCTCCAGTAGAGTCATCATCATCATCTCCGTTGTTATTAGCATCACTTCCATCACCATCATCATCACCATTTTCCTCAGCGGCGTCATCTTTGTCTCCCTCCTCCTCAGAGTCTGACTCAAAGGAGGGGACATCGAAAAAACTTTAAAAACATTAATTTCTTATTCATCTACAAGCTTAATCTCCTGCTTCATCTGATTAATTTTCCCCATCACTCTATCGACTAAGGCAGAGCATGTGAAGGAAAGATGAAGTTGAGGCATTCCTTGGAGTTGTTAGCATATGCAAGTACAAGAGCATCTTCATAAGTTTTCATCATCATTTTCCGCAGAGCGGGTCCGACAAGTTAGGACACTCGCTGTTGGATATCGATGATGGTGTGGACAGAAAGGTTTAATGAAGCTCTGGTCTTCTTAATTCTTTCCTTTAGAGAAGTTTTCTTCACGACCAAGTGAGCCTTCTCGTCTTTAGAATTTTTTAAAATGATCTCTATGGCAAGCTTCTCGTCGGCAGCGAGTTGACAAGCTCAGCTTTCTACCTCTAGATCAGTCTCAACTTGGGCAAGAGAAGCTTTTAGTCGACCTGACTCTAAGGAAACATCATTTTTAGCAGCAGATAGAGAAGACACTTGATTTTTGAGCTCGGGATTTTCCTCCCGAAGCTTGGAGGATTCAGCAGAGGACTTTGAAACATGTTCGTTCAAAGCTATCCAACTCTTAGAAAACTGAAAGAAAAATGTAACTTAAGTTAGTGATTAAAGAGAAAACCACTGGTGATAAGGTCAACTAAAGAAGAGCTTACCAAAAGTTGTGGTTCCATTAAAAAGCGATAATGCCCCACCAAATCCACAGCAGAAGAAGGTGGATGAATAGAAATGAAAGATTCTAAATGGAGAATAGAATCAGCCTTCTCTTCAAAATTGATAGTGGAAGGGTAAGATGATTCTGGCAGGGAAGGAGCATGCCTTGGGGTAGGAAGCATATTCAAGGCTACTTACATTTGGGTAAGAGAAGCTGGCGAACCTGAAACAGAAATACGAGTAATTGGATTAATGGTAGATGGGGTTTGCTTAGGCTTATCAATAAGAGCCTCTATATTTAGGCTCTTTGGAGGTTGTTCAGAAGATAAGAACTCCTCCTCTTCCTCCATATCTATAACTTTAGCAATTTTCTTCGAAAGTTCCATCTTCAAAAGATTCCATTAGCTTCCTTTTGAAAGCTTTCTTGGATTTTACAAAGGGTTCAATAATTGATGTCACTCCAGAAGTTGGAGGAGGAGGGCAACACCACTGATAAGCACTGCAACTTGCAGTACAGTTGGAAAAAGTTAGCATGAATTGAAGTTAGCATAATAATTTTGGAAACAACAGAGATAGAAAGCAAATATTTGACCTATAACATACCGGAGCGGTCAGCACAAATATTAGACATGGGAAAGAAATTTAATGAGTCTCCCAGAGAAAGAAAGCATTTGTTGCAAGAAGTATGCTAAACAGAGGGTGGAGTTCCCAAAATCTTCTGGCTTGCTGGAAGAAGAGAATGTTTTTGTAGATTAGAGGGAGTCAGTAACGTCAACCTGCTCCCAACTTGGCTTGAAGCTGCAGTTACAGATTCAATTGTTTTCTTATCGACATCGCTAAGTCCTTTAGCAGGCTTACCTGATAAAAGAAAAGACTAAGTGACAGAAACATTAAGTAAGGAAAAGCAATAGAAACTAAGACTTATGGGGAGAAGCGAAAGGCCCATGGATGCTAGAATAGCATTTGACGAAGAAGAACTGGATTTCCCAGTCCTTGAATTTGTTAACCCATCAAATATTATCTTCTTCTAGGGGTTGGCCCTATACATCTAACTGTTGAGATTGCCTAGCGTAACTAGCTAGGTCAAGTAATTTAGCACTTTAGCATTGAGAGGAGAAAGTCCAAACTCTAGTGCCATCATCTCTAAAGACAAGAGACAAGTATAGACATTCGGTGAAAACTAGATTTAGGTGATCTGGACATGAGAGAGATATATAGATAAAAACTCTGGGAAGGGCAAGAACCACCATGCCATTTGTGGATGGAGTATAAGCAAAAAAACTTCGAGAGGGTTGTTGATGGTGTTGGTCTCTTTTGGAGGAATGGCTTCAATACCTGTAATGCCAAAGTCATTTATAATGGCATCAACCTCATTTTTATTGCTGTGAAAGAATGCTTGGAAGTGCCTTCACCCTTCTTTAGAGAACTCATAATTCTGCCAGGTGAAAACATTTTAGTTAAAATTTTCGAGGTTAATTATGAGTTTAACATACCTTCAAGAATCAGTCAAAGAATACCTATTTAAATTACTTAGACATGAACCAAATTTGATACTTCAAACTATTGAAAAAATATAAGCTAGAAATTAAAGATATTAGGCTTTCGACAAGGTCAAAAGGAAAAGGACTCAACATTTGACAAGTACATCTCGGCATTGTTGAAGCATAAGTAAATGTGTTTGATGAGCTATCAACAAGGCTAAAATGATAAGACAATATATTTGTTCAATCATCACTGTTGAACAATGTCAAAAGCTCTATAGGACCCTAATTGCTATGGAAAGATAGTTAAGATCAACTGAAAAACTTAAAACAAAAAATATACATTATAAACATTACACAAACCAAGTAACAAGACCCTTTGACACTATCGAAACCAATAACTTAGGTTTCATAAGAAAAATGCTGACGTTGTCTAAACCCAATATACTCATTGAAGTCAAAGTTCCTAAGTTAAGTTCATATGCACTTAGGACGTTTCAACGAAGATGGACAAAAACAGTTCTAGAGGGTTTCGATCTAAAAAATAAAGGTGGTGTCAGAGGGGTCGAAGGGGGTCTAATGATTCCAAAAATTATCTATAAAAAATGGATTGCAATCTAAAGAAAGGGTTTCGACTAAGTCGAAACGTTTTTCTATCGAAGGAGTTCGTACTCTCTACCTAATAGCATGACCTTTCGACAAGGATGATCTAATCGGCACTACAATACCTTTTGACCCCATCGAAAGGGGCTAAAGAAGCAAAACCAACATTGTCGCTGTTTGTGTCAAAATTGGGCACAACACTCGTCGGAAGTTTTTGAAGAGATAATAAATGAAGAAAGTAAATTAAAACGTAGATTATCTAACAAAAACTCCAAATAGCATAAAATAGATTGCACAAGAGACAACGATTTAGAGTGGTTCGACGATTTGCCTACGTCCACTATGAAGTTTTGTTACTTTATTGATTGATATTCGGAGAATACAACTTTTCAATGTCAAAGTACAGCAAGTAGTAAGCCAAAATTCGAAATCAAAGGCAACGGTGGTGCTCTGAAGCAATTCTGGCAGCGTTTAGACGTGCTTTCTCTCCAAAATTCTCCGATCCCTTTTCTGAATGACCAGGGGCTCTATTTATAAGTGCTGGAGGCTGATATTTCACCTAAAATTCGGGGAGACCACTTTTGGCACGTGTGGGGGGCACACATGGCCGAATTCTGGAGATCCGGGCCCACTTTGGGATCGATTCGATCCTTGGTTCGAATCGATCAAAAAAGTGTCCAAACGTGACGAAACTTGGCGTGGACATTCTTCTATGTATATGCAAGCTCTTGTGAAAATTTCGTAGCATTTGGAATTGTAGATTTCAAGTTATGATCGATTCAAGTTTGCATTTTCAGTTGATATACGTGCTTCGAATCGATAGGGTCGAATCCTTGGTTTTAGATGCTATGACTTGATGGGTTCGAAGTTATGGATTCGAAGGAAACCTCGTACGTGTCCTTCGTATCGGTCAGAATATTCCATAGTTGGTTGATGCGAAGTCTTTTCCGCTTGATGGATTCGAAGGACTTTCATGGGATGGAGTCGAAGATGGGAATACTTCGAGGGATTCAAACCGAGGTAGGTGCAGATGGATTCGAAGCGCGGTTACCTCTGATGGATTCGAACGAAGGCACGTCCCTGATGGATTCGAAGCAGGGAGTGCTTTGGATGGATTCGAAGGGAAGGCTTGCCTGATGGAGTCGAAGCAAACACACTCCTCATGGATTCGAGGCAACATGTGTCTGGTGGATTCGAACCCAGGCCTCCTTTTGATGGATTCGAGCCTATGTTATTTCTGAGGGATTCGAACCTTATACTGCCTGATCCATTTCCCATTGGCGATAACTTTAGCATACGAACTCGGATTGCCCCGAAACTTGGAATGTTAGTTTCTACAGCTTTGCTTGACGTGTCTTATCAATTGTAGCCCGATCCGGACTCGGGCAAAACTCGTCGATATTTGTAGTTGCCCAACAATCATTCAAAGCTAAGGATGTATGATCCTGTCTTTTTCTGGTTAGTTCCTTGGTATCTCGGCCTTGCCAAAAGGCGGGATAACATTTGCCCCCCAAAGTACGTCTTGTGTAAACATGACGTGCTTTGAAAAGCTACAATCTAACGCTGGATAATTAGGACATGCTCTAATGAAAGCTGTATTCTTTATTGCTGTTATCAACTGTCGTGTGATTGTGATCGGTTGTTCGTCGTTGAAATCATGACAAGATGGATATCTGATCCCTGTGAATGATAAAGATCAAATATTAGTCAAACATATGTGCATATGTATATCACCTTGACTTTGGCTAACGTTGCGTGATTGCAAGCTGTTGCCAGTTTGGTTTGTTACCGAATTCTGCATCGATCCTCTCCTGAACCGATTTGAGATTCGGGTTAAAACATTGTTGTTATGATCGTCTATGATCATCCTCTTGTATCGATCCTCTCCTGAATCGGTGTAAAAGGTAGACCAATAATTTTTCATATCGAAGCACTACGTTCGTTCTCATCGATGGTATCTAGTGGATTCGAAGCATGTTTTTGTTCGAATCGATAGAGTTTCGAATCGATGTAATTGATGGTTATGGAATTGGTACTTCGAACCAATAGGATTTTTCAATTCAGTCGTCGTTCAAGTGCTTCGTATCGATGACGCTCCGCATCGATGCTGTCTTGATGGATTCGAAGTCACGTATGTTCGAATTGATTGTCTTGCCTTTGCTTAGTGCTTCCTAGAATCGATGATGCCTCGCATCGATTAAGTGGGGATGGATTCGATTGTGTAAAAGACAGGAAGGCGATGGATTCGAAGTGAAGTATGGATTTAGCCGTGTGATGGATTCGAAGTAACGGCTCTACGCTGTGATGGATTCGAACGCAGCGGGTTTGTATGCGATGGGTTCGAACGTGATGGATTCGAACGTCGCTTGTTCGAATCGACCAGCACATGACCGATTGGGGTCGGTCATTTTGACCGGGAGACGAATCGTCCCGTTACTTTCCTGGAATCCATATAAATACGTGAGGTTGGGCTCTTTTTTCACTTTTTACTTTTCACTGTTGCTGTAGCTTCTTCTTCGAATCGATCTTCCAGAGCTTTGAAAAAGCGCATCTTCCACGAATCGATCGATTTTCTTTAAGCTTTCCCTTGTGATTTCACTAAATCAGGTAACTAATGGATCAAGCCGAGTAAGGAATGATGGAACTGGAAGTCTTTGACATCGATTCGACCTTTTCTTCTTGAAAACTTCGAGGATTGGGGGGATCTGGACGAGGTGGTTCGACTCGATGGAACTGAGGAATGAGGTCATTCTAGTCGTATCGATCAGAGTGCCGTCTCTCATTGCTTCGCATCGATCCAAGAATGAGCAATTCGAGTCGATTTTGAATGCGTAGCTTCGAATCGATGGTTGTAAAAGAAAAAGGAAAAAGGCTCGTGGAGATCGATTCGAAATAACGATATTCTGATCGATTCGAAGGGGCTTAATATTGATCGATTCGAAGTGATGATATGCCGATCGATTCGAAGGGGCTCAACTTTGACCGATTCGAAGTAATGTAGGGCTTCATGGATTCGAACTTCTCCTCTATCCCAAGGTCTCATCGAGTCGAACTACATGGAGTTGGGTCGTATCGATTCGAAGTTCATCGATTCGACTCTTGTCGATTCGAGTTGATCGATTCGAACGTTCTTGCTTCTGGGACTTCCACTCTTCTGATTTGCTCCAATATCTGAACTACGACCAATTTCAAGTTGAACTTGAACGAACTCACTGAACTTTAGCATACTTGACTCCGACGAGCTTCGGCCTTGCATAATCGAATTTGTTGACCTCTCTTTTGGAGCTCGTCGATGGCACCATGACTTTAAACAAAATACAACGAATTCGTACTTGAATTGGTCAGTAGCATCTGGGTGGCATGAAAGTGACGGTCAGCGATGACGGTCATTTTCATTCTCAAATTCCAAAGTTTCGTCGTTCGGACATCTTGTTTCAACTCGTAAAATTTGCTTATGTTTTGCACAGCACTTGCACTGCACGACATACTCATACACATTTACACCGGGGGAATGCATGGGCTTTTTATGTATTTAACGCTGCTTTCTGGTGAGTTAGTTAATTATGGAATCTTCGAGTTCTCAACAACAAGAAGCACAAAGCTCGCCTCTTCCAGCGCTTGAGATTCCAGAAATCCCTCCTGAAGTCGTAGATCCGACTCCGGATGAATTGCCGGAGGCCATATTTATCGAAGATCCTGTCGATTCTGTCCATCCAATATCTCGGAGTCTCTGTTGGGCCGGATATGTTCAAAACTTAACATATCCATGGACGATGTTTTATTACCTAGTGCCAGTGAAAGACCACACAATCCACCTGAAGGATATACTGCCTTTTATCGTCATGCCTGTGCGGCTGGATGTCTTCCTCCTTTTAACCAATACATCAGAGAGATGCTGTCGTATATAGGAATCGCTCCTTCACAACTCCATCCCAACGGGCATGCACTACTGAACAGCGTCTTTGTCATATTTATGGATTGCCTTTTTCGCCCGCCAAGACCTAACGAGATCAGGCACATATTCAATTTTAAGAGTAGAGGTGATAGCCCGTCTTTCACTTTTCTGGAGGCGGTCAGGAACTGTCAGGTTGTGACTGGGGCCTGGACCAGGCTTAGTTATTTCAAGAACGAGTGGTTTTTTGTTCGATGCCCCCCAGGGTTTGCCAGGAGATGGTTATCCAGACGTAAGTATCATAATTCGTTTTCGAACGGCCACTTTTGATACTTTGCACTAATACTCTGCTATTCTTGCAGCCATCATTTCGAGACCTACCGGTGGGCATTATAGAGGCGTCGTTCAAAGTTTGCAAAGGGTTCCACGCGACTCGAGGCACATAGACCTGCTGTTGACCGATGATAACTTAAGGACATTGGGTTTGATTGAGATGGGCCAGAGTATTGTAATTGAAGGATTGGCGAAATCGGCCTTGAGGAAGAAGAAGAAAGTGGCAAAAAGAAAACCTGGCGTTGTGATAAGAGAAGTGAGCAACGATGAAAGAACGCCCACGGACACTGAGATAGCAGCCGACCTTTCCCGAATAGAAGAGGGTCAGAAAGGCAAGGTTGCTGTACCTAAGTTTACGAGATGGAAGTCTGTAGTCGTAACCCGTTCCAAACCTGGGATTACTGTTTCCAGCGCCACTCCTCGTCAGTCCGAAGACTTTTTCATAGGGCTGGACGATATTCCCATTCCGGACTACGTATCTCTCCACCACGGGTCCGGGTTGGAAGAGCTCCGAGGAGCGCTTGATATAAGCGAATCTTTAACCATTAGTGTAATCGACGCTTCTGGTTGGTCGGGGGGCTTGCGCATTTATACACTTTTTCATAACACTTCACGACTTCCACATGCATTGCAGTGCTTTTTCTTGGTACTTAACCGAATTGTTTCTTCTTTACAGGTGCCATGTCGGATCGTCCTTCTACACTTGATAGACTTCGGCGAGTGCATCATTCTTCATCTTATTACGAGTCTCGCCGTAGGGATTCTGACCGTGACCGTGAACGAAGGTATTATGAGCAAGAGCATCGTGAAAGGGACCATTCCCGGTATTATTCTAGCCAGGAGCGTTCTGATAGGGACCGAAGGTACCGTTCACCTTCTCGTTCTCCTCCGTCATCTAGAGGCCAAGCACCTGCAGTCGAACCTTCACGACAGCAACCATCTCAACAAATCTCAAAACCTGGTCCACATCGTTCAAGGACTGATACGGCTACGACTGTAACTGTGGAAGAGGCCCCTCTTGAATCGTCTGGTGAAGGGGCTATAAGAATTGCTCAACTGAAGAAAGATTTTCCAGAAATATGCTTCGACGCTTATATCTTTCCACCCAATCTCAAAAGAATTCCCGAAGAGGCTGTGAACACCGCCCTCAGCTATACCCGTGATTTTTATGCTCAGTATAAAGAATGGTACAGGGTGGCTGTTAAAGCTTTGAAAGTAGCCTTCAAACGAGCCAAAGTTATTGAGAAACTGGATGCAGACTTGGCTCAGAAGAACCGTATTGTTGACATACTTCAATCCGAAACGGAATCTTCTCGTAAGGCCGAAATGGAGTCACTAAAAAAGGTCGATGAGACACTAGCTGAGATGGCGAAGATGCAACAAGCGCATTGCACTTTAATTGAAGATTTGGGCCATCGGTATAAAAATGTTGAGGCCGAGCGGGATGCGGCGGTCAAAGAGCTTGAGGAATTGAAGGCCAAGATTGCCGACTTGAGCAAGGAAAAGGATGACGCTAACATGGCCGCACAAGAAGCGTGCGAGCAAGCCATGTCTCTCCGAGCTGAGCGAGACGCGGCGGTTGCTAAAGTTGAAGCGGTGGAGGCAGAAGTGGAAGGGAGAGTTCAAGCAGAGATATTCATAGTAGAATCCGAGTTTGATGATCTTCTTGACACTTACAATGCTAATGTGCTTGAGCACAGGAATCTCTCGTGGCTTGGAGATTATTCTACGCTTCTACTCAATGCTTGGAAAAAATTGGTGGCGAACAAGAAAGCATCTCTCCCTGAAGGCGCCGTGGATGAATTTGAACTTGAGTCTCGCTTGTTGAGCGAGGAGGAAAGGAAACTTCTCCATGAAGCGATGATTTCTGCTGAGAGAGAGAGACTTGGTTTTCATCATGTGGAGACTGGCGAGGGCTCTGGAGCTGCACATTATGGTGAGGATGTTTCAGTTGATGCCCCAACCTCGTCCGGACTTACTGCTACAGTTGGTCCACATGTTGTTCCTACTTATAACCCGGACCGGCCGGAACTGTCTCTCGGTACAACTACTATTTCCGAACTCGTCTCTTCACTGAGCCGAGGCAAAGAAGGTATTTCAAATGTTGCTTAAGTATTTTTAGAATGTTAAACTTGGAACAGATCATTTGACTAATTATTCTTATTTCTTTTTGACTAGTGACCGAAAGTAATGTGCCAGCACCTACAGTACCACAAACTTCACAGCCAATGCAAGGAGCCATCGTTATTGAGGCTATTACAACTACTGCCGTAACCGACGAGATGGAAGAGGGGAGTTCAATGTCGTTTGATGTTCAGATGATTGAGGAGCTTCTCAAGCAACCCTGTGAACCCTTTATCGATCCTTCCTTTGCAATGGGTGGAGTTGCTCCAACTTTTAGCTCGTTTATGCCGACCGTCAGTGTGTCTAGCGTTGTTCGATCTTCCCGAGAAGAAGAAATCCTTGCCGAGATAAGCGCTGAAATGGCTGCAGTGACGACGGTCGGTGGTTCCGGAGGTGATGTTGCTCCACCAAGCCTAACTCCTTTAACGGTTACTTCTCCTGCGACACAGCTATTACTTCTAGTGCTGAAGTTCCACCACCTGTCACAGCTTCTCCGCCTCCGGTTCGTCCTCACAAAAGGATCTCTGTCCCTTCCAGCTCTGAGGAAGACGTGGATATTATGCCAGATCCTGAGGATGCCCTCAAGAAGGACAAGAAATCTCGCAAGAAGCTGGGTAGCGGGTCTAGCGGTTCAACTCCGAAGAAGAGACACCGGAAGAAGAAGGAGTGAAATTCTCGTCTTATCATGCGGTTGCGAAATGGCAATTCTTTTTACTTCTCCTTTTCTAGGCCGTGTATAGGTGTGGATTCGACACCCACTTTATGAATTGTTTTTAGTTTTATCATGTAATCAAACTCCTTTTTTGTTTGTTGATAAAATGGAAAACAACTCTTATCTCTTTTGCTTAAGTATTGCGTTGATCATCTCGTGCTTATATATGTCATAAGCCTGGAATACATGTCCACACATCGGGGACTTAACATAATTTGCAATTAACAGTTCGGCCAATATTCTGGGAACTTATTAATTATCAGTGTTTATGACTTAGTACGCTCTCCGGGAACTTGTAATTGACGTTTATACTCCAATTCACACTTTGGGAATTTGGAGATAGAGTTTGATATTCTGGGTTGCACTCCGGGAATCAGAAGTTGGAGTTTATACTCCAATTCGCACTCCGGGAATTTGGACTTATACTCTGGTTCGCGCTCCGAGAACCGAGAGTTGAAGTTTATACTCCAACTCGCACTCTGGGAATTTGGAGTAGGCTCACACTCTGGGAGCGATGGATTTATACTCCAGTTCGCGCTTCGGGAACCGAGAGTTGAAGTTTATACTCCAATTCGCACTCTGGGAATTTGGAGTTGGCTCACACTCTGCGAGCGATGGATTTATACTCCGGTTCGCGCTCCGGGAACCGAGAGTTGAAGTTTATACTCCAATTCACACTCTGGGAATTTGGAGTTGGAAGAGGGATTGTCGTGTATCAATCCCCGTTTATGCTGGTGTAGTGCTCTGCCCCCGAGCTCGGGTTTCACTAGCGAGTGACCGGTCGTATCACAGTTACTCACTATTTGAATAAATCCCACCGCGTGATGGAACTTAGCTCTCCGTGCATCGTGATATTGTACGTCATATTCGGTAAATCACGGCTCTGGCTCGAAGAGATGGCATTTTATTGCTGAAATGAGAAAATATGGCAAAGTCAGTTGCCTTATTACAAATTTAAATCTCGAAATGCTAGAATAAAATGCAAAGGAATAAATTGAAAGAAAATAAATAAGTAAAGTCTTTCATATGTAGTAGCGATGAAGACTTTTACTATTCCAAGCTCTCGGCAAAGTAAGACCGTCAACGGTTGATAACTTGAATGTGCCATCTCCGAGCTTTTGTGAAATCACATACGGCCCTTCCCAATTTTGCTTCGTGTGCGAAGGGACTGGATAGACCCTTTTGAGTACGAGATCGTCGAGTTCGAAGGTTCACGGACGGACCTTGGCATTGTACAGTCGGGCGACTTGACTTCGATATGCGGCTGCCCTCAAGTCAGCCTCTTTGCACTTCTCATCGAGTAAATCCAAAGATTCAGCAAGTAATACGGCATTTGTTTTCGGATCATAATATGTTACACGATGAGAGTGCACTTCCGTTTCGACTGGAATAACGGCTTCAGAGCCGTAGGACAAAGAAAATGGGGTATGACTGGTTGCAGTTTTATGAGTTGTTCAATAGGCCCATAATGCCATAGGAATTTCGTCGACCCATTTGCCCCCAGCTTTTCCCAGTCTCTTCTTTAGAATGGACTTGATAACTTTATTAACAGCTTCAACTTGACCATTTGCTTGAGGGTGCGCTACTGCAGAGAATTTCTTATGGATGTGGAATCATTGACAGAAATTCTTGAATTCAGCACTATCGAATTGGGTTCCGTTATCGGTGATGATAGTATGTGGGAGACCAAAACGGCAGATGATGTTACGTACTAAAAAGTTTATTACTTTCTTTGTTGTAATTGTCGCAAGGGGTTCAGCTTCAGCCCATTTGGTGAAATAATCAACTGCGACGATGGCGTACTTCGCGCCACCTTTGGCCAGAGGCAATGTGCCGATGATATCTATTCCCCATACCGCAAATGGCCAAGGACTGACCATTTGGGTTATCTCAGTAGGCGGGGCTCTAGGAATTCGAGCGTGTTTCTGGCATTTGTCACATTTTCTAGCATAGTCTGCAGCATTGCGATTAACAGTAGGCCAATAATACCCATATCGAAGTATTTTCTTTGCAAGGGCTTGCCCCCCAGTGTGATCGCCACATTCTCCTTTGTGTACATCGTGTAACACTCGTTTGACTTCATCGTGCGCGATACACCGGAGGAGAGGAACAGAGTATCCTCTCCGGTACATGACTCCATTTTGAATAACAAATCGTAAGGCCTTTCGTAGAACTTGTCTTTTCTCGCTTCGTCGCTCGGGCAATACACCACGTTCGATATAGTCTCGATAAGGGGTCATCCACGACTCCCTAGTGGAGGTAGCTTCAAATGTAAAATCGGTCTCCCTTCGATCAATGCTCGGAGAGGATAGGGTTTCAACCTGAACAACCCCCAACTGCTAAGCCTCACCTGTACTTGCTAACTTTGCCAACGAATCAGCTTTCTGATTGTGCTCTAGGGGTATGTAGAAAATGGCATAGTAATCGAATTGATTAAGCATCTCCAGGACTCGAGTTAGATAAATGGCTAATCTTCGGTCTTTGGCTTGATACTCTCCTCGAACTTGACATACTGTCAACTGGGAATCACAGTAGATCTCTACAGCGATGATTTTCAGATCACGGGCAAGCTTTAGTCCGGTAAGTAGAGCTTCGTACTCGGCTTCGTTGTTGGTTGCACGGAACTCGAACTTTAAAGCATAACATATGGATCCTCCCTCGGGAGTTTCAAGCACTACCCCAGCTCCTGAGCGCCGATCGTTGGACGCACCGTCGGTGTATAGCTTCCATATGTATTCGGGAGATTCGCTGGTCTCGGGCAATTCTTCAGGAACAGTGAACTCGGCTATAAAATCTGCTAGGACTTGGCCGTTAATGGCTCTTCTTGGAGTATAAGTGATGTCTAATTGACTCAGTTCGATGTTCCATTTTAGTAACCTACCAGACGTCTCAGGCCGCGTGAGGACCTGTCGTAACGGCTGATCGGTGTACACAGTAATAGGATGAGCCTGGAAATATGGACGGAGCTTCCTCGAGGCAATGACTAGGCAATATGCCAACTTTTCAAGCTTTGGATAATTTCTCTCGGCTCCGGTCAATCGTTTACTCACGTAGTAGACCGGTTTCTGCACTCGGTCTTCCTCCCAAATTAATGCATCACTGATTGCATTTTCTGATACCGCCAGGTAAAGATATAACTGTTTATGATCTACAGGCTTTGAGAGGATTGGTGGTACGAAAAGATGTTGGATTAGCGATTGAAATGCGCCCTCACATTCTGCAGTCCATTTGAAGTTTCGTTTCCTTTTTCGAATCAAATCGAAGAAGGGAATGCATTTGTCGGGTCGACTTCGAGATAAACCTGCTTAGTGCTGCAACTTTTCCATTAAGACTCTGAACTTGCTTTATGGTTCTCGGAGTTTGAAGATTTCTGATAGCCCAGATCTTCTCGGGGTTGGCCTCTATTCCTCGGGCATTGACGATGAACCCAAGGAATTTTCTGGATGCGACTCCGAAATGACATTTTAGTGGATTAAGCTTCATCCCATATTTACGGAGGATATTGAACATTGACTCCAAGTCTTTGACATGATTATCGGAGTATCGTGATTTCACTAACATGTCATCTACATAAACCTCCATAGTCTTCCCAATTTGATCGGCAAACATCCGGTTGACTAGGCGTTGATAAGTTGCACCAGCATTCTTTAACCCAAAAGGCATGACCTTGTAGCAGTACAATCCCAAGTCGGTTACGAAGCTTGTGTGCTCTTGGTCTGGTACATGCATGGGTATCTAATTGTAACCTGAGTAAGCATCCATGAAGGATAACAATTCATGTCCGACGGTTGAATCTACTAGTTGGTCGATTCGTGGAAGCGGAAAGCTGTCTTTCGGGCAGGCTTTATTCAGGTCAGAGTAATCTATACACGTTCTCCATTTCCCGTTTGGTTTCCGGACAAGCACGGGATTGGACACCCACTCTAGGTATAAAGCGTCTCTAATGAACCCATTTGATTTCAACTTATCGACCTCTTCTTTCAGGGCGGCAGATCTCTCTGGATCCATACCACGTCGTTTCTGCTTGACCGGGATATATCGCAGGTCAATGTTCAAAGTGTGGCTCGCGATGTCCGGCGAGATTCCTCACATATCGGAGTGCGTCCAAGCGAATACGTCGAGATTCGCCCGGAGAAAACCAACCAATTCCTGTTGTGTCTCTTGGTTAAGCTGAGACCCAATCTTCAACATTCTCGAGTCATCGTGATCATAGTCAATCGGAACATCGATGGTTAGCTCGGCCGGAGAAGCTTGACTTTCCGTAGATTCTTCTTTATTCTCATTTTCCCTTGGATCAAGATCCTTTTGGAATTGGTTGTGGTACCCAGGCCGAGGCCCAGGCGCTAGTTGTCAATCGTCAGTAAAACGGACGCAGAGAGATTCCTCTACGCCCTTTCCTTTTTCTTTTCGCTGCGCCTCCCGCAGCTCAGCAACATAACAGGCTCTCCCAGCAGCCTGATCTCCTTGTACAACTCCTATCCCGTGGTCAGTAGGGAACTGCAGAGTTAAACACCACGGGGCAATAGCAGCCCTAAATTTAGCAAGGGCTGGTCGGCCCAAAAAAGCATTATACGGGGAAGGAATTTCCAGGACAACAAACTGCAACATCCGAACTCTTCGGCATTCTCCTACTCCCAACTCCACTGGCAATTCAACCATTCCGGTTGGTATCGTCGCACTCCCGTTGAAGCCGTGGACTCGTGATTGACAAGGTTTTAAGTCCTTAGCTTCCATTTTCATTAAATCATATGCTCTTTTAAACAATATGTTCACAGAACTCCCACTGTCTACCAAGATCCTCTTCATCCAAGCAGGACCAACTTGAGCGGATATGACCAACGGGTCAATTGTGGGAGCTTCAACTTTATCGGCGTCTCGATTTCTAAATACGATTTCATTAGCCATTGTCTTTTGTTGTTTAGCCGGTGTTCCGTCTTTTGAGTTACTATAGCATTCAAAGTCCACATGCCTGATCGAGCTAGCATATAACTCCATTTCTCTCCAGCTTCTGTCTGCTGGATGGGGACCACCACTTATTGTATTGATAACCAACCTTCCGCCCGTACGAGCGGGTTCACCTTGTCTTTCCTGATTCTGCGTTCGATTTTGATTAGATGGGCCCTCTCCACCAGACTACGGTGCCCGAACAAACTGGTCCAACTTTCTTCTCTGATCAACTTTTCAATGAGGTCTTGCAAATGTCTACACTCATTGGTATTATGCCCATAACTTTCATGAAATCTACAGAACTTTCCTGTTTGAATCTGCCTTTCCGACGAAGGCTTCGGAGCAGGCTTCTTGTACTGCATAGTATTACAAGTCTGTAGGTACACGTTTTCCAGCGACGTGTTAAGCGGTGTATAACTGTCAAACATTGCGGCCCTACGTCTCGGACCACGACTCTGGTCTTGCTTCTTGCTTCGGTTATCACCGTTTCTCGATCTTTGAGTTTGTTTATTTTGAATATTCAACTCGACTTTTCCTGAACTTTCTCCGGATTGTTTAATTGCAACATTACTCTGAATCCCTTCACTGCTGGGCCTTGCATCGTCCTGCTTCCTAGACTGTTTCTCATCCTCTCGCCTCAAGAATTGAGCGGCTTTGGAATAGAAACGGTCCAATGATGCGGGAGGCTTTCCTGCTAACCAATTTCCAAACTCGGAATCAGGGTCGATTCCTTTAGTCAAAGCCATTAAAATTGAATTATCATTGGGGTTGGTGATCTCTGCGCATGCAGCATTGAATCTCTCCAAATATCGTCTAAGTGTTTCTCCGGGAGCCTGTGTGACACTTGATAAGGTATTAACATCTTTAGGTCGGGCAATATGCATGCGAAACTGCTCAACAAATTTGGTAGCTACCTGATCAAATGAAGAAATAGACCGTGGCGGTAATCGTGTAAACCACATCGTCGCAATTCCCCCTAAGGAAATGGGAAAACTGTGACATTTTACTGCGTCATCAGCTCTCGCAGCAGTCATCGACCACTCATATTTTAAAATATGTTGATTTGGGTCGGAATTTCCTTCGTACATGGGCAGGGTTGGCATTCTGAATCGCCGAGGAGGTTCAGCATACAATATGTCATCAGTAAATGGGGTATGACTCCGAGAGATTCCCCAATCGTCATTTGTTAGGCCTTGACTCTCGCGAATCATCTGTCGTACCATGGCTGAGAAGTCTGGCATTGGAAAATTCTGTGGGTGGTGAGCCAAAGTGTGGTCGGGTTCCACAGTGCGAGGTGGAATCGGGCGCTGTCGACGATCCGTATCTCGCCTCCTTGGCTCAACGTCTTCTGGGACATATGGCTCTGGAGCCTGTCCCTGCTGATGATAATTTTGATTGGAGTGATCTCGAGCATCAACTCCTAGGTCAACTACAGCGGCTGTGGCAGCTCGATCGCCTGCAGTGTATTGTGGAACAGTGCCTCCTCGGGAGGAGGGGCCAGTATGGAAGCTGGTAGATGGGCCAACCCTTATTTGCCTAACGGTCAACGCCTGTTGATAGTCAGCAGCTTGCGCATGATTTCCGTCTAGCCTGGGACGGGTAGATCTGTTATTGTAGTCGGATGAAGCATAGCTTTCGGTGGAAGAATGAGGAGCTTGATCCCTTCTGGATCTTCTTCGCTTTTGGCGATTTAGTTGATTGGTCAACTCAGCGTTAGCGCGCAACTGCTCAGTTAGCTGTTGTCGACTTTGGGTTAGTTCCTGGAGTAGCGCCTGGAACTCTTGTCTTGTGACCGGACCTGACCGATCCGTATGCCCAGCAGCATCTTGACTGGTAGACTGTAGCTGTGTGGGATTTTGCCTATCCCGACCTTCTTGATCACCAATGTTTGAAGTGGTTCTTGTACTTACCATCCTGTAGCGTTGAATCCTTTCCTAGACTTTTAACAAATCTGAATAGAACAGAAGGAATCTGAATATGAGGTCTGCATCTCTCTCTTAGATTTATGCAATCCGGTATCGAAGATAGATCCAAGGAGCAGGAGAAAAAACTGGGTTTTTCTCAGTGAAAGCACCAAAGTGTTTGTGTCAAAATTGGGCACAACACTCGTCGGAAGTTTTTGAAGAGATAATAAATGAAGAAAGTAAATTAAAACGTAGATTATCTAACAAAAACTCCAAATAGCAGAAAATAGATTGCACAAGAGACAACGATTTAGAGTGGTTCGGCGATTTGCCTACGTCCACTATGAAGTTTTGTTACTTTATTGCTTGATATTTGGAGAATACAACTTTTCAATGTCAAAGTACAGCAAGTAGTAAGCCAAAATTCGAAATCAAAGGCAACGGTGGTGCTCTGAAGCAATTCTGGCAGCGTTTAGATGTGCTTTCTCTCCAAAATTCTCCGATCCCTTTTCTGAATGACCAGGGGCTCTATTTATAAGTGCTGGAGGCTGATATTTCGCCTAAAATTCAGGGAGACCACTTTTGGCACGTGTGGGGGGCCCACATGGCCGAATTCTGGAGATCCGAGCCCACTTTGGGATCGATTCGACCCTTGGTTCGAATCGATCAAAAAAGTGTCCAAACGTGACGAAACTTGGCGTGGACATTCTTCTATGTATATGCAAGCTACTGTGAAAATTTCGTAGCATTTGGACTTGTAGATTTCAAGTTATGATCGATTCAAGATTGCATTTTCAGTTGATATACGTGCTTCGAATCGATAGGGTCGAATCCTTGGTTTTAGATGCTATGACTTGATGGGTTCAAAGTTATGGATTCAAAGGAATCCTCGTACGTGTCCTTCGTATCGGTCAGAATATTCCATAGTTGGTCGATGCGAAGTCTTTTCCGCTTGATGGATTCGAAGGACTTTCATGGGATGGAGTCGAAGATGGGAATACTTCGAGGGATTCGAACCGAGGTAGGTGCAGATGGATTCGAAGCGTGGTTACCTCTGATGGATTCGAACAAAGGCACATCCCTGATGGATTCGAAGCAGGGAGTGCTTTGGATGGATTCGAAGGGAAGGCTTGCCCGATGGAGTCGAAGCAAACACACTCCTCATGGATTCGAGGCAACATGTGTCTGGTGGATTCGAACCAAGGCCTCCTTTTGATGGATTCGAGCCTATGTTATTTCTGAGGGATTCGCACTTATAATGCCCGATCCATTTCCCATTGGCGATAACTTGAGCATACGAACTCGGATTGCCCCGAAACTTGGAATGTTGGTTTCTACAGCTTTGCTTGACGTGTCTTATCAATTGTAGCACGATCCGGACTCGGGCAAAATTCGTCGATAATTGTAGTTGCCCAACAATCATTCAAAGCTAAGGATGTATGATCCTGTCTCTTTCTGGTTAGTTCCTTGGTATCCCGGCCTTGCCAAAAGGAGGGATAACAGTCGCCTCAATCCCTTTCGAAGGGTAGAAAAGTCATTTTGTGGTGCCAATTTTTCATTCATACTCATGAAACTTTTGGGTAAAGGAATTGGGTTTTACTATCACCCAAACCCAATTACAAATCTAGGTTTCAAAAAAATTCTTTAAGAATAAGTAAATCCAATCTATTAAAAAGTGAATTCAAACTAAAATCAATCTGTCTCGCTTTCAAAAGTATGAAAACGATTATCAAATCGAAAACCCAGACTTACTAGCAATGAGCAAAATAGAAATTTTTTAAATGAAAATCCAAACCCGTTAAGGGGATGGATTTCGAGGTCGTCCACTGTCAATTTCAAAAATCGTAAATGAAAAACAAATTCTATTAATTCCTGAAATAGAGTTTGAAAAAGGTTTTCAGTAAATCAAACCAAATCTACCTTCAAAGAATCAAAAATTAAACATTTCAAAATCGATTTTCAATTTTAAAATTGGAGAAAGTGAAAATCGATTGAAGTTAACAATATAAAGTTAAATTTAAACTTACGAATAAGATTTGACGATTGCTTGAATTTCTAAAAATAGACTGGAAGTTTGGGAATCCCTGGAACTATTTTACTTGCGCTATGAATTTTGATTGCAGAGAAGTAAAAGAGGAAGAAGAAGAAAGCGTGCATTATAAGAAAAGTCTCCCAAAGTTATCAGCCGTTAGATCATATTTGAATGGTTACTCCAGATTTATGTGAGAAAACGCAGAGGCGGGAAGCTTTTGGTTTCGACAAAGATGACTTGGAAAGTCAGGAGCATTTCTTTGCGTGGGGGATGTTATTCCAAATATTCACTTTCTGACCAAGTCGAAATCTCTTTTAGCAAACAGCGAGTGAGAAGAGCTCTAGCTAAACCTTTCGAAGGAGTCGAAGGGATGCTGCCATAAAATTCTAGAGGCTTCAGGACCTTTTGAAGTTATTGGAAGGCTTCTCCAATCAATGTCCAGAAGATTCTTACCTTTCGACTAGATGATGATCTTTCAATCAAGGTGAAGCCACACCTTATGAAGACAATGAAGAATTGTTATTCGAACATGCAACAAACTATTTTAAACCAATGATTTCACTTTCTTTCAAACTGCTAGGAAGTAGGTATTATCTAGAGTAACCCCTTTGAAAGCTATAGTAAGCCTTTCAAATTGGACGAATCTAATGAGGTACAAGAAGGGTTCTACATCAGATAAGAAACAAGATTGTGGGTGTAACAAACATCATCAAAACCAATCGGTAAAGGCTAATGAAAAAGTTAGAAGCACTCTTAAGACAAATCAAAGAAGATGAGCGCTATCATACATCCCAACAAAGGCGGCAGCATGATCATTTTAGGGATTTGATTCCTCTCATTCTAAACCGAAAGGCGCTATCATGCAGTCGAAAGCATCAAGGTCGAATGGTACCAAGCCGCATCTATAAATAAGACCCAAAGGGTCTCATTTTAGGCATTTGATTCCTCTCATTCTAAACCTGTATACACTTAAGTAATGTCATGTAACCCTAATTCGTAAATCAATATAGGAAGTTTGAAGACATAAAATCTTTTTAGCTGGAAGAAGGGAATATTCAATTACTTTAAACTACTTTACTGTTTCCTTAAAGATTTTGTTGGGTTTAACTTTACATTTCAGGTTTTACCTCCATCGAAGTGATACTACTGGCATGGTGAAACCCCTTCAAGTTATAATAACTTATGTAACCAACTCTGAACCATCTTCTCTCTAAGCTGAAGTCTTGTACATGGTCGAAGCCCATCCTCTAAACACCTAAGCCTGAAACTACTGACTCAAGCCCAAGGAGGTTATATCCACAGCTTTCGACCAAATAGAAATCCCTCACCTAGGATTCCAATCCAAAGCCTAAACTACTGTAAGTCTAAATGCTCTCGACAAAGTCAAAATCTAGACCAATTTTCTTGATTCAAGTTTTATCATCATGACCATCACACTTTTGATGGGGTCATGACCATTTTTGAGATAAGGCTTAATAGCACAACTCACAAGGCTTCCGACAAGGTTGAAACCTTTCAAGGGAAAACATTCCTAAGATATTTGCACTAATTCAAATGGAAGGCTTTCGAAAGGAGGATCAATTCATCCTAACAGAGTCGAAAGGTCTTAAAACATGATAACTAACCCTTTCGACACAGTCAAAGGGTCTGTCTGAATAATTCCTGCTTATCAAGCCTAATCGAAAGGCAATTCTAAGAGGATTCACATCTTCTTCTCTACACTACTTGTATAAAGGATAATTCACTTCTGTTAGCATAATTTTTAGGTATTGACAAGAAATTTTGTTAACAGTGGCCTTAAATTTAATTACGGACATGTAGAATTCTCATATAGATAAAACTTAAGCCTTAAAAATGTAATTAATGATTTTAAATAAATTAAATGTTTCAGTATTATTTCAAACTTATTAATTAGTTTGAGGAAAATCATTTTGGTTTGAATTTAAAAGGTAAATATACATAATTATATGTAAATAAGTAGCTATCATTAATCAGTGATTTCTAAGGTATAGTTTGTGAAATCCAAACATATAATTTAAGATTCGAAAAAGGAAGTTATTTGAGTATGAATATAGCAAATTGACTTTGATGTTGTAAAATGACTTAAAGGATAATACTTAGTAATAGAAAAGTATGGAACTAATTTATATAATTCTAGATTTAGAATAGTTATCTAATTAGTGGTTAATATACTAAATGGATTTAGATGTTTTAAGGTTACTTAAAAAATATAAGATTATTCATAGAAATTATCGAATAATTATTATACTAAATGTTTATCCTCAAGAATTACTTTAGAGTTTCAAAAGTGCTATATCTACTTTCTAAATATACGAATCATTATTAATTTAAGTTAATTTTGAATCTCTATTTATTTTTCATTTATAAGTATTTATTTTCTTATATGAGATAAAAATGATAAAAATGATTTTGTTAAATATTAACTTAATTATTTTATAAATGGATTTATTTGGATTTTTTATTTTATAATTCTTAGGACCAATATTTTCCACTATATTGATTTGGAATATATAAATGTACATTAATGATTTGTAAGTTATCTGATTTCTCATCTTCTTTATATTGATTTCGACGATATGAGTGGTTCAACGTTGATACAGATTTGTTTGGTGATTTTAGACGACACAGTGATGACATCTTTATGTTATTTTGTAATTAATTCCATGTAATGAGAAATTTAGAAATTTGAACAAACAATGTTGTAATACTATTTGGAATGGGGCATTTAGGAGTACTTCTTCGACTATACTTTAAACTTGTTATGCATGATATTGAGTGGATTTAGTGTAGTTTATAAAAGGTGAATAAATGTTTGTTTATCACACAGTGTTATAGAACATTGTTATAATATTTTTTAGTGAGTATCAGGTAACTTGTTATAGGATGTTTGTGTATCACATAGTTTACAATTCTCAGGATGTTTTTGTATCTGATTTCTCACAGTGAATAAACGTTTGTTTAGCCAGTACGGCTCCATGCTTAACTGTGACCATGACTTATTGTCTATATGTATTGGCTATAAATACCACTATCAAGATGTACTACTAATTATTTTTGTTACGGAGGACCAGATGGTTAAAGTCGATCCCAGTGGCCTAATTGTAGGGTCCTTCCCTAGCGCACATTTGCCCGTGTGTCGCCTAGGCCAGTAGTATGTTACCTATACCTTTATAGTTAGGGGCAATTGGAGTGTCATGGCTTATTATTGTCACATTAACAAGACACCGATGGATACGTGTCACGATGACTGTGGACGTAACTAATTCGGTAGAGACTCTATATTTTTGGAGCTTGCTTAGTGCTATCAGTCTTCCTTTTGGTGCTGACGGTGTAGTGGATTTGCATATATGATTCATACACCTCACTATAGTGTTGATGTGGGCCAGGTTTTGCATATTATTATTATACATACATGACTCTACTTGGGACTTCGTGTCTATCGTATAATCATTTTCCATCATGATATTTTCAAGTGACTGTTAACCCGCCTTTTGGCAAGGCAGCGTACAGGTGGATTTAACCCAATCAGCTGCACGTTTATCGCGGCTGGAATAATATGGTTTGACTCAACTGGACGGATAGATACCAATCATAGATGATGAATGTGATTATGAAGCTAGGATTCGGCATAACCAATGGACAAAAGGCGCAGGGTATTTGAAATATGAGTTTCAACAAAAATTGAGTCATTTCGGGTTGTTTGGATTTTGCTTCGAGTCATCATTGGATTTACTTTAGGTTTTTATGGTGGTTGCTTCTAGTCAGGTGAGGCTTTGCTTCGGAACAATAGGGATCAACATATTTTGGAGGGGTCGGTGTTTACTTTGAGTCGGCAAGCTATTTACTTCAGGTCATTACCCGAGTCACCTGGGGTCGGAATATTATTATTTGGTCGGCATGTATCTTGAGGGGTCGGCATAAAATGAAAGGTTTGGAATTACTTTGGGTCAGGGAGCAAGCATCCTCGAGTCGGAAATAAGTCCTTAGGTCAGCATAAAAGCTTTGAGATGGGATCAACATATTTTTAGGTCGGCATGTTTTTGCTTCGAGTCATATGGTAGTTTGTTTCGGGTTATGTAGGGGTTTGCTTTGGGTAAGGATATAGGCATCTTCGGGTCGGTCATGCATTGAGATAGGGTTGGAATGTTTGGATTTATTTGGGTTGGCTGTGGCATTTTCTCGGGTTGGCCTTAGAGAAATCAGGTCGGCATAAAGCAAGGGGTCGGTATGTTTTTGCTTCGAGTCATACTGCCATCTGCTTCGAGTCATATGTCAACTTTCTTCGGGTCACTTCCTAGGTCACTTAGGGTCATGTTTGGATTCTCAGGTCGGCATATTTCTACTCCGAGACAAATTGTAGTTTACTTCAGGACAAAGCGGAAGCTACTTCGGTCGCTACCCGGGTCACTTGGGGTCGGTGTGTTTTATGCTCCAAGAAATCAGTAGCTGGAAATATGGACTCGACTCTAGTTTTGGTGGGCCCATATCACTCAGGAAGCACATTAAACGGGATTTTGCCTATAAATACAGCATATGGGGCTTCAAACAAGTGATTCTCATTATGTTCTTCCTTAACTTCTTCCACAAAGGCTGTAAAAGTTACTCTACCATTTTTTGGTTAAAAAACTTAGGACTGTAATTGTAATCAATTCTCTGGTCAATAAAATGGAAATTTATGTAGTGGTCGTAGGCCGAAGTTAGCCGAACCACTATAAATCCCGTATTATTACTTCTTTCTTTTTAATTTTGATTTTTCTTCATATTTATTTCCTCTTCATATTTACTACTCGAGAACTGTAGTTGTGAATTGGTGCTTTCAATGGCGTTTGGGTGTTAGTGACCAATTTTGGTACTAATAGTGACATTATCTTAGAAGATAAGATTATACCTGTGATACATATCTAGTGTATGGTGGATTCTTGGTATTGGGTTGGCAGCCTATCCAATTTTATATATATTGATGATGATGTTTATTTATTGAGAGTTATATTTGGGCAATGATCCATGCTAGGTTAATTATATTTAGTCATATCTCATTTACAGATATTTCTAAATTTGAGATGATTTCTAGATATCTATGATTCACCCATTTGTGCTAATTCAATAATTCATGAGTTGATGCATTTTAATGACATCTTTTGATATCAATGTTGACATTTTTATATGTTTTGAGTTATTTATTAGATGTGATGCCTTGATGATTATTTATGTTAGTATATAGCAATTTTAGGCATCCATATATATATATATATATATATATATATATATATATATATGCATCAACACTTTATTTGATGTTCTGATGATTTATATTAGAGCTATCAAATTATTACACTTTGTTTACATTGTGTCACCCTATTTGGAATATTTGATTAGACATAGTCTTACCCGTGTGTTATTTCATAATACTTGGGTCAATCCTAGACATTTCGGGTATAGGGACGACATGACCAACATTTGTTTTAAAGGGCTTAATGGAATCTCATATTAGGATTGCTGTATGATATTTATGTGACATTGATTCATCGTATATGAGTGTGTCTGTGTGTCTATATATATATATTTGACATTGAGCTTTTTATTGATTGAACATCACCTTATATGGAGATAGTTGACACTTGAGACATGTGTGTTCTTATTGTTTTATATATTATATGTTATTGCTAGAGTTGACTCTTTGTTCTCTTTATTTATGATATATTGTGTACTGTTTGTCCTAGAGGTACACATGTTAATTGTTTTGTACCGGTACTATGTACATAATAGGTGAGATATTTTATTGATGTTTAATACATACCAATGTTTGTAAACGACCTAATTTTTCAATTGTTCGAATTTGGAATACTTAATTGATTTTAAATATTCAAAAGTAAAATTCACAAGTTAAATAAGTTGTATTTCAAATATAATGATTTATTTGGATAAATAAATTTTTAATTTAATATTTGAAATTGTTTAAATAATTGAAATTTGAATTTAATAAGAATAAAAATGATTTCTAACATTTTTTAAAATCTATTTGGATTAAAATAGATATAGTAAACCTTTAAAATTGAATTAAAAGTTAACGTATAATAGTTGGAAATTTTAATATTTAATTAACGTGTAAAAATAGTCATTTTTGACACTATCTTGGATTTCAATGAAACCAGTTTTGTTGGATCCATAATAGTTACTTATTACAGGATTCCAAAAGTCATGTCAATCAAACTTACGGTTTGGTCGTGCGAAGCTAAAATGCCATGAAATCATTTAAGTAATTTTTAATTAAAATAATTCGTTCAAAAACCTATCTTCCAAATACAGTGGTATTGCCTTCCGATGTATATTCCATTATGTTCAGAATAGGAGGAAAACATTATAAACGTCTGGTGGCATGCTTCGTTTAGATTCTGAAAAATTTAGATGTGAATAGTGTCATGAAAATAAAAGGACCTCGAACATCACCATTTTCACAAACCAACTAATACACTAACCCTAGCTAATGGCCAAAAATCACCAATCTTCATCCCCTCCGATCTCCTCATCCATCCACAATTAGGTCGAGGCTTCAACTACAAAAATGGAGAGCACGGCGAGAGCTTCATCTTTAATGGTGGTGATTTGAAATGGAGGCTCGACGTGGGGTCTAGGGGCTCGTGTGTGCCATGCAATTCGATGGGTGTTACATGTCAATGGAGAGGCTAAGCTCTACCAGGTTGGAGGCGGTGGTGCAGTAGGGGATGGGCTTCAATTTGGTAGTTGCTAATCGCCAAACACCCAAGCGTGGAGGTCGTGATTTATTTATGAATGAAGGCTGCTTTTGGTTCATACGCATACAAAGTTGAACATGAGGAAGAGAAGAAGAAAAAGGGTGTAGCTCTGATCTATTGATGATGGATTAACGACCAGATGTGTGGTTAATAAAAAAAAGGAATTTGTAATTAATTATTTTATTTAAATCGTGTATCTTATATTTAGCATAACTTCTTCATACGAGGTCGAAATTGGACGAAACGAATTGCGTTGGGTTATTGATAAGCACTACATTTTAGAGCTGGATTGGATTTGATTGGAGATAACGAAAATTTTGGTTAAAAATAAATGCTCGTTTAATTTAATCAAAATAAATCTCAACCGCGATGACTGCAAGCAAAGTGAATAAAACTCGACCTTTCTGACCCGCTTATATTTTAATATAAGTGGGAATAAATTTATTTTATGTTGTTTGATGATTGTTTGGATGTTATGCTATAGTAGTTAGTAGTTAGATATATTCTAGTTGATTGGAGAAGATGAGGCCCTATACGTTCTCATGTATGAGCAGATGACCCTTTTTACGCACATCTACCTCAAAGCAAACATTGTACATATTTTTTAATATGCATATTTGTTGCAGGTGGCAGGTTAAAGAAATCCAATAGGATTCTTCACTGTAGTTGATGTTTACTTACAAATATTGTTATAATCCTGTTACCATGTGATATATGATATTTAGATGCCATGATTGATATGATTGATGTGAATCCCCTTATTTATCTCTTTTGCAGTATTGGGTCATATTTTTTTTGGAAATTTAAAAAATTAAAATGAAGATTTCAATTTAAAAAGGATTTCAAAGTGATTTTAAAAAATATATTTGTTTTAATAATTTTTTAATTGTTAAAGAAATGGATTTATATAAATAAACAGTTATAATTTTTATGCTATAAAATTATGGTTTTGTGAAATATACTCAAATACGATTTTTGAAATATGGAGATAATAATTTGTAAAATAAGCTAAATTGGGATTTTGAACTTATTATAAATGGTTTGTATATGTAAGTTTTATAAAATCGACATTTTATAAATAAAAAGTAATGAAATTATAACGAGTTTTGTAAGTGTTAAAATGAAATTATAAATGGATTTTATAAGTAAATAGGATTTATGAATTAAGGAAGTTATAAAAAAGAATGAACTTGTAATAAGAAATTTGTAAGTAAATTAACTTATAATTGGATTTTGACATATAAATGAGATTACAAATGAAATTTGTTAATAAAAGAATTTTATATATGGAAGTCTTTATAAAATGGAAATGTGAATTATAAACACTGTTTATAAATGCAAAATCACCTTAAGTTGATAAGTTAAATATGAATGTTTATTAAAGGAATTATATTCATGATTTTGGACGGTGAATAACCCTTTAAAATGAATGTGTAGAAGTAATGAATTTGTTAAGAGAATTATATTCACGATTTTGGATAGTGAAAAATCCTTTAAATAAAATGAATATTTTGGAAAGTGATATTAATAAATTGAGTTTAAATGGTTTGAAAATAAAATGATTTGTAAATTTATTTATTATTAAAATAAGTATATGAAAGTGTTTTCCAAATATCCAATAAGTGGAATGGTTTTGAATATTATATTTTCAAAGATATTTTTAAGTGAATAATCGGAAAGTGATTTGATTTATAAACGATTAATATAATCAGGCCTAGTGACTACTTTTGTCCTAGACTTTATTTATTGCTTTGATAGTTAAACAACCGACTATCAAATTTGGACATTTACTTTCTCGACCTGATGTAGAAATTAATTAGTCATACACTTAGTACATTTTTGACTGTGGAGGCTTGATTATCATTTGTGTTGAGAATGTTGATTCATGTAGTGTGGAATGATTACTCAATTCTATTGAGCTTCCTTCTTGGCCAAAGGATAGCAATGTGAAAGTTGGAGACGTGATAAGTCTATGAGAATTAGTTTCTACGTGAGGTTGAGAAATACTTTTGCGTTGTTCGTGCGAGGAGACCGAGATTAGATTTATCTTAAAACCACGTCGGACCATCATATATGCGAAGATTTTGTAGGTTGGTCGATGATATTGATATTTAGGATTTCCGTAACAACCCAAAATTTGAGCTATAATAATTAATTAACAAATTAATTAAACAGTAAAATAATTTTGTGAAATTGTCAGAATCAACCTACGGAAGTTGCAACACTGGGTCCGTGGCGATTTTCTGATCAATTTCCATATATAACTTGTCAAAATTTGAGTCAAGAAGTTATGAGAGAAACTAGAATTCAGAATTTTATAAACGAAAAACGAAAAAAAATACATAAGCATCCATTGGTCGACCCGCATTAGGGTAAGATCGACCTATGGGTCGACCCCCAATGAGGTTGAGTCGACCCGCCTCCCTTCCTTGACATGAAAACGTCCATGTATGAGCCGATCACTTTAAATTTTGATTTTTTGCATCCGTAGCTGCATCCGAAGGTTCCCAATGAGCCTATGACGTGGTTGCACTAGATTTAATCTTCAAATCCGACAACCTGAGATCCCTAAGCCACACTACAAATAGAACCCTAGACTTAGCTATTTTTCTCATTCAGATTTTCTCCTAATTTGGTTCATTGCCTAATGCTGAACCCTAAATAAATTTTTTTCTAAGGAGATGATCTTTCTAATAAAAATATTCTACACCGTAGAAGCGGATAAAAAAGGCCCAGGATTAGGACAAAGGGCCGCATGTGAGTTTTTTGTAATTATTTTAGATTTGTAAGAAATTTAAAATAACAGGGTTCTCAATAGTTGCAGGTTTTCTACAATTTCGAGATAATTTTTATGTAAGTTTATGTACAGTTAATTTTTAAGTAAATTTCAAAAGTTCTTTGCATTCCATTTTATTCAGCTATTTTATTCGGGTATTTACATTTATTTGCAATCATTTACATTTATTTACAGTTATTTACATCTGTTCTAAGTTGGAATTTAGCCTGTAAATGTTGGTTTCTTTTTATAAAGATTTCATCCTTTTTAACACAAATAAGTTTTTAAAAAGAGAAGAATACACTAATATGCATTAAAATAGAAAAACATTAAATTTACAGAAATCGGATGAGAAATGAAAAAATTGTAATAAAATAGGTAAGGACTAAACTTGGAAAATTTAAGATATTTGCAAGCATGCTTATAACAAGTTATTATAACTAAAAAGAAAAAAATTGAAGAGTAATAGTTGCAAGAAAATTTATAACACGTAGGTTATAATTAGAAAGAAGAGATAACAGAAGAGGCTTAATTTAAAACTTAGATCTTGGATTAAGTTAATAAGTAAATATAGAAGGAGTGGCCCGTACCGGTAGCATTCCCTTTCAGGTCTAGGACTGGTGGTCTCATACATAGGTGAGGCTGGGCATGCTTATGCTGATTGGGTAAATAATTGGCTTATAGATAGAGGCTAAAATCTAGGGATTTGAGCAAGGGGCGCAAAGCTAGAAGATTTGTTTGTTAGGACCAGTATGGGCATCATTCCCTTTTAGGTCGACGACTGATGGTCTCACATGTGGATAGGGCTGCGCATGCTTATACTGATTAGGGTAAATAAAGAGTCAAGTAGGGGGCGACAGTTAGTGTGTATCGGCGATGGCCGAGCGTACGGCATCGATTAAGGTAAATAATTCACTACTGCTTTCTAAGCATAAAAGAGGTGTCATTTGTTGTGACCAACAGGATTGGTTCATAGTGGCACAACAGAAATAGGAAAGGCCGATCAAAGGGTAGGATTTCAGCTTAATCGGTATCATCGTTGAGATAGGAATAGGATTTCAGCCTAATCACAGCAGTTTAAGACAAGTGCAAACAATTGAACAATTAAAGCAAACTGTCAAACAAAATCAAAAACAGTATTTTATCCCAGTTTTATCTTTTCAGTATTTTCCTTTCAAGCTAGAACTATTGCTTAGTCTATTATATTTATCTTGCTTAGAAATGCTAGTAATTACTTTCACTCACCAGACTTGTCGTTTGACCCACTCCTCTATTTTCCCCTTTCCCTCAAATAGTCCAGCAGAGTTAAGTTGATTCAGGTTGCTTGGAGATTCATTCTCGGAGTTTTCTCATTTTAAATGTATTCTTCTACTTTTCATCTTTTTCATTTGGCTTATGATGGACTTGAACTTGTGAGAGGGATTATTATTGTTTTTGTACTCTGATTTTGTGAGTCTGAGATGTATTTTCATGAGATGTAATATATTTTGAGTTTTTGGGACATGCTATGTTTTTACGACTTATTTTGGGATGAAGTTTAATTTTCAATGACAAGCTATTATTTAAATGTTTCCTCTGTTTTTACTTATTTGTCTTGTCAATCTTAGCCTCTAACGCTTTATCTATACCTATAACGCACTACATCCTTTGGTGTGCCCTTTTTGAGTATATTAAGGGGTGTGGTGTGTTTCATTTGGTATCAAAGCCCTAAGGTTATAGAATTCTTAAAAACTTATTTTTTTTAAATTATTTTTCAAAGGTAAAATATTTTCAAACTATTTTTCAGAAGGAAACTCTTAGAAATAGTTTTCAAATATAAGGGAGCTTTTATAAAAATCCCATCAAAGTCTAGTTCAATCTTCTCTCGATTCTTTCGAGATTAAATTTTCTTTTCTTTGCATAGAATGGCGGGCGCCCAAAATCTTTTAAAGGGTGTCTAAGTCCCAGGCTGGTTCCTTAGATGCCTCCAAAGCTAGGCACTAGAGGTGCAAGGGCAAGCGCCCAGTGCAACACCGGCGGGTGGAGATTCCGTTAATCCATCTGCAACAGCCAATTTTTCTAAGCTATGCAAGGATTTCGCTAATCAAGGAGGTAATACATTTTTTGGCATGGAGGATTTCGTGGAGGCATGAATTTGTTGAGGAATACGGAGTGGATATTAGGGCTATTAGGATTGGAGGAACGATAGAGAGTTCAGCTTGCATCTTAACAGTTGAAAGGAGAGGCTTCTCAATGGTGGGAGACCATAGAGATGGAGGGTAAAAACATTGGTTGGTTTGGATTTCGGGAAAGGTTGGAGAGAAAGTTCTTATCGCAAGCCAAGGAAAGAATGCAATTGGAGAATTTCATTAGTCTAAAGCGGGGAGTCTTTTGGTGAAAAAGTGTATAAATCAATTTAATGAGTTATCGTGGTTCGAGATGGTGCTTGTTAATACACCACATAAAAAGGCCACCAAGTATTCTAAGGGTCTGAACCAGCCCCTCCAAGGGTTGGCATTGACACATGTACCTATGGGAGCAATGTATGAGTCACTTGTGTAAATGGCTCTCATGTCAGATGTTGCTAAGGAAGAAGAGGTTAAAGAGGTTCCTAATTCTGAAAACTCTAAGAAGAAATGGTGGAAGAATAAGAAGGATAAGAACAAGAAGAAAAGATGTGGACCTCAAAGGGGACAGATCAAGAAGGGCGAGAAATGTCATAATTGTGGATTAGTTGGGCATTACTCAAAGGATTGTAAGAAGGACACGATGAAGGGGTGGTGTTACAACTGTGGGCAGCCTAGACACCTTAGTTAAGCTTGTCCTCAGAACACAGGGCAGAGAGAGGGCGCATCTATGGTGCAAGTATAGGCTTTAGATGCAATACCTTGTATTGGTGGACCGGATTGAGGTAGGAAAGTCTTCGTAGAAGGTTTGACTCTATTTTGGATTTCCCTATTCGGACACTTTTTGACTCTGAAGCATCACACTCTTTCATTTCTAGTTACTTGGTTGATTGGTTGCACTTAGATATTTCTCTAGTTGTACATCCTATAGTTATTTCAATCCCTACAGGAGGATCGACACATTTATCCATGATTTGCAGGGGTTTGAAAAATTTTATACTAGGCATAGAGTTTGATTGTGACGCCCATGTACTGGGATTTTCGAGATATGGGATGATTTTGGGGATGTACTAGTTACCCACTTATGGTGCAATATTGGACTGCGAGTGGAGAGTCATCAGATTTGAGAGATGTAGCAGATGGACTCTTAAGGTTTCTTGTGACCAACAGTGGTCAGTCATGTTGGTTTTCCTTTATTCCCTTAATTCATCACTAGGAGAGTTAGATTCAGTTCGTGTTGTTAGAGATTTCCTAAACTTTTTTGAGGAGGTTAAGGGACAACCACCCAAAATGGGAGATCGACTTTAGGATCTATCTGAATGACAATATTGAGCTAGTGGCATTGCCAGTGAGACGTATGGTTCCTAGGGAAAAGAAGGAGTTAAGTAAGAAGATTGGTGAGCTATTGGAGAAAGGCTTCATCAAATGGAGCATATTTGAGTGGGGAGCGTCAGTCATCTTCGCTACAAAGGAGGATGGTTCCCATTGACTTTGCGTAGACTATAGATAGTTGAATAAGCTCATGAAGAAGAACCATTACCTACTTCCTAGGATAAACGAACTTTTTGATCTGTTGGTTAGCTCTTCAGTATTTTCTTAGCTTGACTTAGCCACTGGATTTCATCAGCTTATGGTCGTTGATGGTAGCATCAATAAAACAACATTTAGGACACCCGATGGATTCTTTGAGTGGTTGATTATGCCTTTTGGGCTGACCAATGCCCCACCTTATTTTGTAGATCCGACGAGCCGTGTTTTTTGAGATGTCCTAAATAAGTTCATTGTAGCGTTTATGGACGACATTCTAGTGTTTTCCAAGAGTATGAAAGAACATGCTATTCATCTTAAGGAGGTTCTTTGTACACTTCGAGTTCATCAGATGAAAGCAAAATTCTCGAGGTGTCACTTTTGGCGTGAGGAGGTGCATTTCTTGGGGCATGTAGTCTCAAGAGAGCTGTGGATCTTGCTAATATAGTAGCAGTACAGGATTGGAAGGGCCTCAAGAACGCTGCTGAAGTTAGAAGCATCCTAGGTTTAGCTTAAGGTGTCTTCGCTAAGAAAAGTAATGAGATTTGGATCAAGTGGGAAACTTTCTCCCAGATTCGTAGGACCGTTCCCCATTGTGGAAGGGTAGGGAAGATGGCGTATCAGATAAAGCTATCAGAGAGTCTCACGGGAGTTCATCATGTTTTTCATATTTCGCACTTGAGGAAGTGCTTACAAGATTCAACAGAAGTAGTGGAACCTAGACAACTTGAGGAAGTTGAAGTGGAGAGAGCAGCATCGGTTCGTCGCATTCCTACCATGATCGTTGGGCATTATATCAAGAAACATAGGAATAAGGAAGTCTCTTTGGTTAAGGTGCAGTTGGATGATAGTATTGCGGATGCTACATGGGAGGTTGAGGAGAAAACACGTACCTTTTATCTACATCGCTTCGATGGTACGTCTTGAATTTCCTATTTCTATCTCTAGTTTCGAATAGGTTCTTTCCTTTAGTATCCTTTAGGAGGGTATATCTTAGGATCTAACATATGGATGGTAGGACTAAATGTAAACATGTTGCTTGAACATGTTATGTATGATGGATGCTAGTGGTTGCAAGTGTTTGCTAGTGGACGGTAATGGACGCATGCACACACACTAGGCACTATTATCTCTTAAAGATCGGCCTAACTAGGTTATAAAGAATACGCATATGGATGTGTGTGCACTTGCATTTTTATTTCTTGGTTCCTAAGAATGGATGATTATCATATGATTGTTGCATTTGGATGATGATTGTAGCACGCATATAGAACAATCAGTTGTCATTAGGGTATTTGCATTCATTTGGATACATAACACGGACATGAGCACATAAAAAGGAGGTCGACTGAATAAGTAGACTGCCTAATCTTTTGCATTAGTTAGGGACATTGACACTACACTATTGCATATAACATAATTTGCATTAGAAAGCTTAAGGACAATGGATGTAATGGATGATGGTTGAAGAATGTGGATGAAAATATTTATTTCATTCTCCTATCCTTGGAGATTTCGGGGACGAAATCCTTTAAGGAGTGAAGAATATAACAGGTCAAAATTTAAGCTATAATGATTAATCAACAAATTAATAAAACAATAAAACAAGTTTGTGAAATTGTAAAAATCAAGCTACAGGAGTTGCACCATTAGGTCTGTGGTGATTTTATGATCAATTTCCATATATAACTTGTCGAATTCCGAGTCAGTATGGAGAAGTTACGAGAGAAACTATAATTCGGAATTTTATAAACAAAAATGAAAAAAATACATAAGCATCCATAGGTCGACTCGCATTAAGGTCAGGTCAACCAATGGGTCAACCCCCAATGAGGTAGGGTCGACACGCCTTCCTTCCTGGATGTGAAAACGTCCAGGTATGAGCCGAGCACTTTAAATTTTGATTTTCGAGCAATCTTGTGCGTCCGTAGCTGCATCTGACAGTTCCTAGAGAGCCTATGACATGGTTGCACCAGATTTAATCTCAAATCCAACGACCTGTGATCCCTAAGCCACACGATAAATCGAACCCACGACCCAGCTATTTTTCTCATTTAATTTTTTTCCCAATTGGATTCATTGCCCTGAACCCTAAATAGAAATTTTTTCTAGGAAGAAGATCATTTTAATATAATAATATTCTACACCCCAGAAGCGAATCCAGGAAGGCCCAGGATTAGAGCTAAAGACCGTAGGTGAATGTTTTGTAATTATTTTAGATCTATAAGAAAATTAAAATAATAGGATTCTTAATAGCTATAGTTTTTCTACAGTTATGATACAGTTTTTATGTAAGTTTATTTATAGTCAGTTTTTAAATAAATTTCAAAAGTTCTTTTCTGTCTATTTTATTCAGCTACTTTATTTAGTTATTTACAGTTATCCACAGTTATTCACAGTTATTTACATCTAATTTAAGTTGGAATTTAGCCTGTAATTGTTAGTTTCTTTTTATAGAGATTTAATTCTTTTTAACGCGAATAAGATATTAAAAAGAGAAGAACTCGCTAATATGGATTAAAATAGAAAAACATTAAATTTATAGAAATCAGATGTAAAATGAGAAAAACTGTACTAAAATAGAGATGGACTGAAATAGGAAATTTTAAGATATTTGCAAGCATGATTATAACAAATGGTTATAACTAAAAAGAGAAAATAGTAGAGTAACACTTGCAAGAAAAATGATAACACATAGGTTATAATTAGAAAGAAGAGATAACATACGAGGCTTATTTTAAAACTTAGACCTTGGATTAAGTTAATAAGCAAATATAGAAGTAGTGGCCCCTACCGGCAACATTCCATTTTAGGTACAGGACTGATGGTCTCACATCTGGGTGAGGCTGGTCACGCTTTTGTTGATTAGGGTAAATAAGTGGCCAATAGATAGAGGCTCAAATCTGGGGATTTGGGCAAGGGGCGCAAAGTAGAAGATTTGTTTGTTAGGACCAGTACCGACAGCACTCCCTTTTAGGTCGAGGACTGATGGTCTCACACGTGGGTGGGGCTGGGCACGCTTACGCTGATTAGTGTAAATAAAGGGTTAAGTAGGGGGCGACAGTTAGTGTGTACCAGTGGTGACGAAGCGTGCAACATCGATTAGGGTAAATAATTCGCTACTGCATCCTAAGCGCTAAAGAGGTGTCTTTGTCTGTGACCAACGAGATTGGTTCACTATGGCACAACAGAGATAGGAAAGGCCAACAAAGGGTAGAATTAGGATTTCAGCCAAACCGATATAGCATTGAGATAGGATTAGGGTTTCATCCTAATTATAGCGGTTTAAGACAAGTGCAAACAATCAAACAATTAAAGCAAACTGTCAAACAGAATCAGAAACAATATTTTATCCCAGTTTATTCTGTATTTCCCTTTCAAGCTAGAACTGTTGCTTTTTATATTATCTTTATCTTGCTTAGAAATGCTAGTAATTACTTTCATCACCAGACTTATTGCCTGACCCACTCCTCTACTTTATAATTTTTTCCCTCAATAGGCCAGCAGAGTTGAGTTAATTCTGGTTGCTTGGAGATTCATTCCCAGATTTTTCTCTTTTCAGATGTATTCTTCTGCTTTTCATCTTTTTCATTTGGCTTATCATGGACTTGCACTTGTGAGAGGGATTATTATTGTTTTTGTACTCTGAATTTGTGAGACTGAGATGTATTTTCAAGAGACAAGAGATATTTTGAGTTTTTGAGGCATGCTATGTTTTTATGACTTATTTTGAGATGAAGTTTAATTTTGAATGACAAGCTATTATTTAAATGTTTCTGCTATTTTTACTTACTTGTTTTGTGAATCTTAATATTTGTGATGCTTTAGCTATAACTATAACGCACCACATCCTTTGGTGTGCCTATTTTGGGTATACTAAGGGGCGTGGAATGTTTCAATTTTCATAGTGAATGACTGCTTGTGGAACGTTCAGGGTTAAAATTCCAATATACATATAGTAGTAGTAGTCTCTGTGTTATGGAATATCATATAAAGGGCTATCGCTACTAATCCGATAGGATGTGGTAGGGGAGTACCTTCGGTTTGTCCTGTTCTTGGACAACTTATGTGGACGAGTGTCTGCCATTGCATTTCTAAGATTACGTATATTGTTCTTTACAAACATACATCTGTAGTGACGAAGAAGGCAACTTCTCTTAGCTTAACACTCTCCTTGAGACATATGAGCTCAAGGGTCGTATTATTTTTGAAGGAAATTAGTATTCAACTGAAATGGAAATGTGGCATTCAAAGATAATGTGATATGAGATATGCGAAAGGTAATTGATACCACTTTTGGCCTCACTCCATGAAAAATGACTAAAACAGGGATAGAAGCAGCAATGCTAAGTGGGCCTCTACCAATTAGTAGATGCATCGCTCTTCTAGATATATCCATACATGTAATGATGTCGTGTATTTGATTACTGTTGCTGTATGCTCGTTAGCATGGATAAAGGTCGGTAACGACCAGGGTGAAGACATATTCGGTACTTCCAGGAAGGGGTAGGCCGGATTTTAGCTAGTTTAGGCGGGCAGTATCCCTCTAGAGGTGTATTGTGTTAGTTTGGAAAAATAGTCCCTTCACCTTGTCATTTGTATGGAAATCAAATCAAATACATGCCTGCCATTTTTTTATTGTAGAAAGCCTTGTATACAAGGTGTATACTGGAATTTTATAATGGTAACAATTTCAACTATTTTGATACTATTTGTTTACGTTATGAAATGTTTTGGTTATCGATAAGGTAAGAACCTTGTCGGTATTTATTTACGACGCGGTCTTACGAGATACCTTTTGTTTTTTATAAAGGAAAAGTTTTGGTAACTTTATAAATTCAGTTGAGGTATGTTTTTCTCACGCTGGTTTATCAAACTGATCCAGGCGTTCTTCCCTTTCAATGCTCGGGTCAGACTGAATATATCTACATGTTCAAATTTGGTGCTTTTGGATCTTCAACGGGTGAGCTGGAGATCTTCATGTCATATACATGTATATGTTCATTTTTCCGCTGCTTTGCATTGTTGTGGTTGTAAATTATCATCATTTGTGAGTACAGGTTATAATAACTGTCCAAGCTGATGGTTACTTATTGTGTACTCTGATATTAATTTATATATATTACAGTTTCTCTTTGTAAAGTTTATTGATCTATATTATATGTTATTCCGCTACAATGTGAGACTCTATATTGTTTTGGTTTTGCTTCTTTCTTCTTCATATTTTCTCTTCTTCTTTCTTCTCTCTTTCTTCTCACCCTCTTTTTTTTTTTCATGATCATCTACAATCTTTGCGCTCTGGGTCAGACACATGTGGTTTGGTGTCGGATCAGAGGGTGCCGCGTGCGGGTCGTCACAATGTTAGTCCGAGAGAATATAAACTAGGTTACCCTATATAGCCTCATCCTCCATATTATTTGATGGTACGACTCTGCACTATTGAATAGTATGAGTATAGAATTGTTTTATTTCTTATACTATCTAGTTTTTGAGCTTAATTAATTAACTTTAACATGACTAATTAGACTTTAGAGGCTATCGGGCTCTGATATCACTGTTGAGCTAGCCCAGCCCATAGTAGAAGATATGGGAGAATTTCAAAAAAAATTCCTTTATCGGATCAATGTTGGGCCTCCGAAGTCTAATTTATTTGGAATATTTCTAAATTTAAATTAAATAACATCTCTTATTTCATTTAAATATATATATATATTATAGAAAGAACTTTTTTTAATTTAAATCCAATTAAATATAATTGTACACATATGTATTATATACATGTGTGTGCATGTGTAACATAATAATTCGTGCAAGGAATAACATGCCAGTATATAAATGTTAGGGTTTACATCGCCGTGGACAGGTTAGTTCATCTTATATGTATTGAATGTTGTCCAAATATATGTATATGTAAACTTGTTATTTATACAAATAATAAAACTATGTAATATATACATACATATATATATATATATATATATTACTTATATATAAAACATTAATGACATATATATATATATATATATATGTATATTATAGTATTTTTGAAAATGACGTATATTATAGCATTAAATTTTAAATAATATAAACTTATACATATACATAATATATTAAATTTTTTTACAGAAAATCATTTTGCACATACCTATATATATCTATGATATATTGTAGTAGAAAAAATATTATTAATTTTTATAACATATATAATATAAATATTTTACTTTATGTTAAAAATAACGGCCAATTCTTAGAAATTGCAACCTTGCTGGGGTTCTCTGTGTAAGTTTCAGAATTCTCATTCAGACCTTCAGCAATCTCTCTTTTCAATTTTTATTTTCATATTTGAATATGTCGCTTTGTTCCTGAATTCATCATGTTTTCCGCCTTTGCAATTTTGTGCTTCAGGATCTATCCCTCTTAATCAACTACTGCTCCTTGGCCTCAGCTTATGGCCCTAAATATGGATAATTTTCCGGCTTTTGACCTACTTAATCTATCATGCAAAATATGGCATTCTCTAGGGAAGTTGTTTTGGGGATCGCTGCCTGTCCAGCAAAGGCAGGGCTTGTCGGGGAGGATGGTTCCTATAAAGGCTCAAGAATTATAAGGTAACCCCTACCAATTCATCTTTTGCTATTTTGAATGCCTATTCCGATTCTAGTGTCATAAGTTGTCTGGCTCTTAGTCATCTTTGTCTAAGAATAAGCCTAGCAATGCAGGCTCTTTTGTGCCTAAGCATTATAATGTCGATTTTGTTGATACACCCATCCCCCTTGAAGAAGTTGTTGATGCAGGAACTAAATCTTGGAAAGATTACTTAGTTGGTTTCTTTTTAGATGAAGCTTTCCATTATTAAATTTTCAAAAGTTACATCCTTGGTTTCTGGCCTTTTTGCGGTACCGTAAATGTTAGGTCTGATAGCATGACGAACTTTTTAAATTCATCTCCTCTTAAGCAAGGGCTCACGTTTTAGAATCAAACCCTATTATTATTGAGGGCATGTTATTTATAATTACCTAATAGTCCTCATCAATCACCTTGCATGCAAATAAGTCGTATATATTCCAATTTAGGCACACATTACAAATATTCCTTCTATCTTTCAATTGCTTAAGGGGATAAACTGGATTGCTAACCATATCAGGCAACTTATTTGTTCTGACATCTCCACCGAGCATAGGAAGTTCCTTCATTTTGCCAGGGCTCTTATCAAGATTTCCCCTTCAGGGTAATTGCCATCCTAAATCCATGTGTCTCTTGGTGAGGGGAGGATTGGCCATATCGACATATATTACTAATGGAAACTTCTTATTTGCAACCTCCATCGTTCCTTTGGCCATGCGATTCCCAACTGTCCTTACTCCGGTGCTGATTCCTATAACGTTCCCCCTAAAATTCTTTAGCCAAGCCTCCTAAGAAACATTGGCAGGTCAAGGCCACCCAATCATCTTAGAGACTATCTGTTGATTCGACTTTTCCTGGGTTGGTTTGCACGTCATTGCAACCTATTGCCATCCCTCCTCCTGCACCTGCCTGTGACGCCGATTCTCCTTTGGAACATTCCAATGACCCCTCAATCACATCTCTTAAAAAGAGATTTATCCACACCTTGATTGAGGAACCTCTTAATGTTGAGCCTATTGTCCATGAGCTTGAAGCAAACTTGCTGCAATTACCCTTTTAGTTTGCAGTTGTGATGCTATGACCTAGGTGCGTACAGATACTGGCCTCTACTACCAATCAAGGTGGAAGGTGTTACAAAATGGATTTTTGATGATGAAAAGGATGAGAGGGAGCTATTCTACTTACTCTCGGAATACGAGTTGGTTCTCTACAATGAAGGTGTGTTTAGAGCTAACAACGAAGCAATCTCACTTACTAAAGACCGGAGCCATAAATTCATCTTCTCTGACCGCACTCCTAGATGCATGCCTGAATTTTTATCTTAGTTTCTTCGCATTGCTGGAGTTTATTTCATTTGTATTTTAATCATGACATTCATTGTCGTGTTTGCAGTCTGTACTTTTGGGATGTTATATGTTGTTTTGCTATTATGCCAGGCATATTAGCTTTTAATTGCTTCTTATTTTACCATTGAGCTAGGCATGCTGGCTTTGTGATTATTGTTGGATGGCCCTTTGGGTCATAGACGTCTATACCTTTAATTTATCTTTATACATCAAGTACATTTGTGTGGTCCTCGGGCCATACTACCTTTAAATAAAAAAAGGTATATAAATAATATTTAAATAAGTACTCATATATATGTGTATATAAATTACAAAAAAAAAATTAACTTTTGTAGATTGAATGCACTAAAAAAATTATTTATAACTTTATTATATTGATATACATATACATATATATTAGTTAGTAAAAAAATTAGAATAAAATAAGAATAAATTTTTTTCATATTGTATTATTCCAATTTCAAATTTTCAAAAAATCAAGCGTGGTATTTTGGACGAGAGTTTAAACGATAATAGAATAATTTTATAAAAATTAAAATTGAATTATCGAAACATATATGATTTTATATGAATTATTCAATTCTTATATTAACTTAAAAAATAAATAATATTAAAATGCTATCCAAAAATAATTCTGCAACGAACCGATTTTTCTATGCCCGAAAATCGACATCAATACGTTCACTGTATCAAATGCCGAGCAATTGAATGCCCGAAAACCGAACCATTAGGGTCAAAGAAGAAGGAGGTAGAAGAAGAAACAAAAAATAACATAGGTATCTCACAGATGCAATGGAACAATATATAATAGACAAATGACTAATCTTTTAAACAAAAGAATTATATCTGTTTATACATTACAACATCAGAGTTCAACAACATCTATAATACACAACTGGACAGTTATCATATCCTGTCCCCACAAATCGGACTATGTAGTTAAACATACACAGCAGAATATTTATCAAATACGTGTGATATGTCCCGCTATCCAACTCGTCTCTTGAGCACCACAGCATCCTTTCCTATACTCTATAATACTCGGTCTGACTCGAGCATTATAGTTAAATAACACCCGAGTCAGTATAGAAAACCAGCGTGAGAAAACATACTCAATTGGATTATTAAAGTTTTCAAAATCCTTTGAAATCAAAGGTATCTCGTAAAACCACGCCACAAATGAACATGCCGGGTTTTTACCTTACGATAATCAAAACATTTCTTGTAAAATCCTCTGATATTATAATAGTGTCTATATACAAATACTTATTCAAATAGCCGAAATTGTTACATTATTAAATTCCAGCTACTAGCCACAAAGTGGGTTCTATAAACAAAAACCTTAAAGGCACGCAGGGAGAATGGATTTCCATCAATGGCAGGGAAACTGGGGTACCGCCCGTCATAGTACGTGGTCTAGATCACTGTACCGAGGATCCACCCTAATCCCCTGCATCACAAGACCAGAGCTACCCCTTACTGGATAGTCCGAATAAGTTCACCCCATGGTTGGGATCAGCAACCGCCCACACAGCCGAAATAAAAGGGACATCTAGACAGGGGTGACCTTACCCTAATTGGTTACTAGCCACTTAGCCTTGTGTGCACCTCCCCTGTTTTAGCCATTCCCGGTTGATAAGGCTCGAGGCTATGCGTTACCTTCTTAGCACACATTCAGTTAGAATGCTCATCGTCCTCCTAACAATGTTCTGAAGCATTTGTCCATACAAGTCCGTTCCGGGTTCGAACGGAGCCGAAGGCATTACTCATACTACAAACATTTTGGAATCACCCTCAGGATTAGTAGCGATTAGCCCTTGCACTTCACTGCTCCATCTTCGACTTCAAGCTCTTGTTTTCCTTACAAAAACTTTCAAACCGGATCGAAATGGTTTTGGAGAAATTAATCCCAATCCCGACCTCTTTGAAACGATCAACGCATTGGCCAATATTGACAGTCGGTTATTTAACTATCAAACAACATTCACAAACAACCATCAGACTTTAAATAATTTCCCAAATTATTTATTCCAAAATAACTTCGCAAGCTATTTCCCATACTTCAACCCTTTGAAAACAGTTTCAAACTACTTTTCTCTCATGGAATAAATTTCCCAATGTTTTCTATTTCCACTAAAAATCACCAAGTCCAAATACTTTAGATTTTTAAATAATTTAAATCACTTTATTCTAAAATATACTTTAAAACATTTAAATTAAAATTACTTAAACACTTTATTCAAAAATATGTACATTTAAAATATTTAAAATAAAACTACTTTATAAAATATAAAACTAACTTTTAAAATAAAAGTTAAGCCAAAATAAACTTTTAAAATAAGAGTTACGAAATTCTATACAAGTTTTTAGATAAAACTTTAACCAAACTATCTTTAAATAAATCTAATTTATAAAATACAAATGTTAATAATTATCCTTAAAATCATAATACTAGTCAAACTTTTCAATTAATTACTACTATAATTAATCTAAATAAATGTTTACTTATAAAATTTAAACAACTTAAATAATTTCTTAAAAAAACATTCCTTTAAACAAACTTTAAAACTTTTAACTTATACTAAATCTGCTTTGAAAACGTACTTGGCTTTTCAGGGAAATACACTTCTCTTCCGCACCTTTAAAAATAAACCACTATTTATTTTTAAAATAAAGTACCCATTCCTTTATAAATTTCCATCGTGAATTTATACTCCCAAATATCCACTAATATCTTATTTCACTTTATAAACCCAGTTTATAAATTCCATAGTCTCACTCCTTTTAAATCACTGTTTCAACCACTTTACCAATTTTCCAAATCGATTTCCAAATTTAATCCATTTTAAAATAAATTCTTTTACTTACTCAATTTATTTCGAAACCCATTAACTTCAGATTTTACTTCTTAATTATGATTTAAAATCTTATTTAATTGAAAATACCAATTTCATACTTTTCCAAATTCCTTCTTCATCCTTTCCAATAATTTAAACCTTGAATTTTAAAAATAAATTCTTTATTCTTTTAAATAATATTACTTAAGTTTTAAAATTCATTGTTTCCCCTATATCGGAATTTATTTATTAAAATTAAAAACTCCACTGTTATCCTTTTCCAATTCATTTATCCCAAGCTCTATAATTATTTACTTAAGAATTTTCTTTTATGTCTCTTTGAAAATCCAATCTATATATTTTGATAACTCGGCAAACCCAAATATATTCAATTAAACCATGGCATTCAATATTTTCAATTACCAATATAATTTATCACAAAATATCACCATATCACAAGATATTAAAACAATCTAAATAATTTTGAGGAATCCAGTTGGATTGTAACAACCCGGTATTTTCAGCCATTCGCACCCACACATGTCAGACTAGAATTGCTCAAAATACCACATTGTTAATAAATTTGGAGCAAATGAAAACAATCACAGAATCACAAACACAGTTATATCAGAATAACTCGTAGCGGAAATTAAAATACCATAGTAGTTCATGAAGCTACTATAACAAAATCTCAAAACAAAATACATAATATCAGTCTGAAAAAAAACATATACAATAGAAATCCCAAATACATAGAAGTTTTGTAAATACCAGAGCTGAAATAGAACAACTGGACTGAAACGGAGAGATAACTAGATAAGCAAAAAATCTCCAGCGATTCCTAGCTCCAGAAAAAGAAATCCAAAGCTAAGCTATAAATACTCAGGCTGGCCCAAGCATAAAGTATGACACAAAACACTCGAGGTAGGACATACATACTTATATAATGTAAACCAACTCAAGTGAACTGTAGTAGCAATGCACAATTACTTAAACGATGCTTGGGATCGCTCATCCTCTAAGGATCAGTTAATCCATAAATTAAATACATCCAAAATCACAATGCATGCAGGGAAGTGTACCCGTGGTTAAAATTTCCAAAATGGTATTTTATAGTTCAAAAATCAAATATCATTTAAAATTCAATATCATTTCAAATCCATTTCAAAATATCATATCTTTCCAAAACCACATTCATTTTTATTTAATTTAAATACCATTTCAAATCACATTTCAAAATGGTTTATATTTAAAATCAAAATATTCCATTTAAATCATTAAAAAACGAAGTTATTATATTTAATAATCAAATATTCAATTCCTAAAATTTTACCATTTTCAGAATTCATTTATTCACTTAAATTTATTAAAACAGCGAAATTTCAACTTTTGTAGAATTTAGAAAATGCTACGGAAAATTACATTTGAAAACAATTTAGTTTAGCAACTGCAACATTTACCGAAATGCTGTAATAGTTCAGGTTTCAAAAAAAATCTTTAGTTCAATTCTACGACTACAGCATTTACAAAGTGCTATAATAGCCCTTAGTTCATTTTTGCCTTTTAGTTCATTTGTATCAACTACAACACTTAGAAATGCTGTAATATCCTTTACTTCAGAAATGACAGCATTTCTGAAATGCTGTTAATTAAATTCCAAATTTTCAATAATTTCATAAACAATTAAGTTTTAATTTAAACCATTTTTAACTTATAAAATGTCACGACCCACCCTTCTCGACCTTCGAAAATCGACACAAAATACACCACAGAATAATATGCCGACCTCGAGTGCCGGAAAAGATAGATTGTTGAGGGAAAAGAAAGAAGATAGAAGAAAGAAGGAACTAAATAATAACATAATCTCACAATCGCAGCGGAACAAAATATAATAGTTAATATCAGATCTTTACACAAAATGAAAATATCTCTGTTTTATATACATCATCAGAGTAACATATAGACAAAACAACAATGACCAGCCTGGCAGTTATAACAACCTGCTTCACAACATGCTGGCAACTCAACAATCATAGCAGTGGACATAAACAAGTACGGGTAATACGTCTCGGACTCCAGCTCCTCTCTTGAGCTCCACAACATCCTTTCCTATAATTTATAATACTCGGTCTGACCTGAGCATTATAGTTAAATATTACCCGAGTCATTCTGGGAAGCTAGCGTGAGAAATCACACTCAAATTTATTATTAAAGTTTTCAAAATCCTTTGAAAAACAAAAGCATCTCGTAAGACCACGCTACAAATAAACACTGTCGGGTTTTTACCTTACGATCGATAAAACATTTCTTATCAAAATCCTCTGATATTATAATAGGGTCTATATACAAATACTTATTCAAATAGCCGTAACTGTTACATTCATTAAATTCTAGCATACTAGCCACAAAGTGGGTTATACAAACAAAAATCGTAAAGGCACGTAGGGAGTATGGATTTCCAACTAATGGCTAGGCACTAGGGTACCACCTATCACAGTACGTGGCCTAGATCATCGTACCGAGGATTACTCCCAATTCCCGGCAACAAAAGACCGGGACTACCCCTTATTGGATAATCTTGAGTAAGATCACCCCACGGTTGGGATCAGCAACCGCACCACTAAGCCGAATAAAAGGGACATCTAGACAGGGATGACCTCACCCTAATGGATGCTACCCACTTAGCCTTGCTACATAACCCCTGATTTTCAGTCATTCTCGGTTGATGAGGCTCCAGGCTAAGCGTTACCTTGTAGAACGTTTCACTTAGAATGCCCATCGTCCACCTGACGATGTTCCGAAAGCATTCATCCATACAAGTCCGTCCCGGGTTCGAACGGAACCGAAGGTACTACTCCTACTACATCCATTTTGGAATCATCCTCAGGATTAGTAGCGACTAGCCCTTGCACTTCACTGCTCCATCTTCGAATCCGAACTCGTTTTTCCCACGAAAACGTATAAATCGGATCGAAGTGGTTTTGGAGAAATAAATCCCGATCCCGGTCTCTTCGAAACGATCAGCGCATTTGGCCAATTATTGATAGTCGATTATTTAACTATCAATTACCATTCACAAACAACCATCAAACAATAAATAATTTCTCCAAATTATTTATTATTCTCAAAATATCTTCACAAGATATATTTCCACTTTCAAACCTTTTTGAAAACAGTTTTCAAACTACACTCTTCTCATGAAATAAATTCCCATATATTTATTTCCACTGAAAACACCAAGTACGAATACCTTAGATTTCAAAACGATTAAATCACTTTATTCTAAAATATACCTTAAATATTTAAATTAGGCTACTTAAACATTTTATTCAAAAATATATTTTAAAAATATTTAAAGCAAAACTATTTCATAAGATATAAACTAATTTTATAATAAAGGTTAAGTTACACTAAATTTTAAAAGAAAAAAGTTACAAAATTCTATACTAGTTTCGAATAACTTGAACCAAACTATCTTTAAAATAAATCCATTTTATAAAATATAAATATTAAAAATATTATTTCAAAACATAATGCTAATTAACCCTTTAAAATAATTACTACTATAACTAAGTTGTTAAATATTCACTATTAAAATTTTTACAACTTAAATAATAATTTCTCGAAACCATTGTTTTAAAACAACTTCAGACTTCTAACTTTTACTCAAAAATCTGCTTTAAAAACGTACTTGCCTTTTCAGGGAAATACACTTCCATTTTAGAATAAACCAAAGAATTCTTTTTATAAATCCCGTTGGATTTATCTCAATTCAAATTTACGTTTAAATCCAGTAGATTTCTCCCAACACTTTAAAAAATAAACCCTATTTATTTTTAAACACATTTCCCATTTCCAGGAAATCTCTTCCAAAATATACTTAAAATGTGATTACTAAATTCTTCATTCACATTGTGCTTTTGAAAATCTATAAAAGTTTCTTAAGTAACTTAAATCAAAAAATTTCCTTTTTATATGAGGTTATTGAATCAAATATTTATATTAAATTCCTTTTAGAAAACATAATTCTAAATTACCTTTTAAATAATTAAATACCATAATTACTTAAATAAAAATTTACTTTCACTTAAAAATAATTACCATTTTCTAAAATATTCTAAAAACACCTTTCAAAACTTTCTAGCTTATACTTCGAAAACTTTTCTTTGAAACATGCTTAGTTTCCAGGAAAAATACACTTCCCATCCTTTAAAAATACTCTCACTATTATTTTTAAAACAATTCGCATTTCTTATAGAAATTCCCTCTGGAAATCTATATCTTCAATATTTATCGTCGATATATATTCCATTTCATCTATAAACCCAGTTTATAAATTTTCATTCCTCGTTTCCTTTTAAATCACAATTTCAATAACACTTCAAATTCCAAACCAATTTCTTGAATTTAATTTCCTTAAATTTATTACTCAAAAATTCCCTTTTAATCCCAATTTATTCTATTTTCATTTATATATTAAAATACCAGATTATACTTATTCAATCACAACACAGCACAATTTAATTTCCAAATTTATCTACCACGGTATATAAATGAAATACATAATCAATTATGAAAATAATTTCTATACTGTGACGAATCCAGTTGGATCCCTCCAACCTATTTCCCTGCATCCATAGATGTTAGCACAACAAATAATTATCGATCCAATCTGATACCCATTATCACATCAACCAATTGAGCAATCATTTAAATATTAACTATTTAAACTAACTAGCATTCCATATGTGAATGAGATAAGCTCACCTTGAATTCGACGAGCATTCAAATTTTAAATTAAATCGAACGACGTTCGATTTAACCTAAATTTTTACTTGCTCATAATGACTCCAGATCTGCACCACAATGGACTGCTCGTCGTTGCGATTCCGGCGCTTCTTATTTCGTTGAATTCTGAATATGCATGCAAAAGATATGGGTTTATAAAAGTTTGAATATAATTGGTATAAACAATTTCCTTTTTATTCATTTATTTTAATCTATACCATTGTTTCGAAAACATAGATCCAGGCCATCGCTCAAGGCTCTCTCTTCTACATCGCGTCTACCAGGTTTTTAAAAATCCAAAACTGTGCACTTTGACCATAAATCGCGACTACCGTGCAACCTAGGGCTCGATCAAGGAGCACCATGATGAAGGCCAACGTCGTCTCTACCCATGGCCGGAAAATCTTACAGCTCGGTGGTCCCCAAGTGTTGGAAATCGTGTACGAATGGCCGGTCTTCAAGGTCGAAAATCCGTCGATTCACCACACCAAACACGATCTTGACCTTTGGATCTGAGCACATCTCCGCCCTCTACAATCTTCGTGTTGGAGCTTTTGGTTAAAACTTTGAGGATGAAGAGAAAACGAGAATGAAAAGAAGTTGATTTTCGACCATAGAATAATTTGAGTGGCAGCTGAGAAAGAAGAGTAGGGTTTCGGCCCTGAATGTGTTTATATATATGTTTATATAATTATTATTTTATTAAAATTCTCAAATTTTACAAGCTTTTCAAACGAACTCCAAATCACATGTGACGCCTGGCGTTTATAAGGCTTTATCCGTATTCTGAACATAATGGAACGTGTTTCGGAGCCCAATTTGGTCATATCTGGAAGATATCTTTTTGAATCGATTTAAAATATTTAATTTTAAACTTTAATTTCGACGCGTTTCTCACCCGTATGAACAAACGACAATTTCAAACGCTACGAAAATTGAAATCCGATAATAATACACTATTATGGATCCAATGGAAATGGTTGCATCGAATTCCGAGACTGTGGCCCGGAAGGCTATTTTAACTCGTCGATTAATTCGAGCGATTTCTAAAATCGTTGAAATCGTTTAAAATTTCACTTTTAAAACTTTACTAACTTAATAATAAATCATATAAAATTTATAATCACATTAGAAATTATTCTAATTCATTTCGAATCAAAATCTGATTATTTGCATTATTAAAATATTAAATTTCATTATTAAATTAATATAAAATTCCAAATTTTAAACTTATCGACTTTTGATTCCATCCTAAAGTCCAAGGTTATAATTCAAATCCATCTAGGCTTAAAATAAATCTTTGAAACCATCTTCATAACCATTTATATCCAGATTCACAAATTATCCCTATTTTAAATATTTAATTTTTATTATTCAAATCCAATTGAATAGCCATATTTGAAATTTAACTAATTTCATTAATCTAACCAAAATTTTCTTGTCCAAAATCAAATTATAATTCACAATCAACATTTAAAATGAATTAAATGTTCAAATCCAACGACCAAAATTCTGGCTCGTTACATAAAATTTAATATTTAAAAAAAACAATCATTTAAATACGCTTTAATTTATGATTTTTATAAAGTGCAATTTCACAAATAATTATCAAATTTTAATAATTCACTTATAAAAATTAATGTATAATTTTATAACATTTCATTTACTTTACATTTAAATTTAATTTACCATTTCATAAATTAAAGTTAAATTCCATTTTATTTTTCTTAACTTAACTTTTAATTTTGAACACATTTCACATTTTCTAAGTTAAGTTATATTTCAAATTCCACTTAAACATTCATTTATTTTACCATTTTTAATTTATAAATAAAATTAATAATACTATAAGAAAATCATTTAAATTCAAATTAAATCAAATTATCATATTTCCTTACTTAATTTAAACTTCATTTATAAACAAAATCATAAATTTCAAAATTTACTTATATTTCAAATTCTACTTTACCATTTATTTATTTCACTAATTTAACTTGTAGAAAATCACTAATATTTTATAAAAATCATTTTTAATTTAAATTTAAATCAAAATACCATAATATTTACATTTTTTAAAATACTTTTAAAAACTCTAGAAAATATATATATATTAACCACGAGTCTGTATATAATTTCCTATCCTAAGTCAAGTGAGACGGATAATATATCATTTCAATCCGTAAATTACAAAGAAAAATCCGGGTTCTATCATTTCAAACCCGCAACCCAAGTTATATGAAATAAATAAAAATCGCTCAGGCCTATCATTTCTGCCCATAACGATTTTGCCCTATTCTGAAGCCCGTTCGGGTATGTATCATTTCAACCCATAGTGATTCTATTCTACAGGGAACTTGCAGTGTGATAAACAGATATAAATAACAGTATAGCATCATATGGCAGTAACAGATGATATGACATGTGTATAAATAGGGTGAACATCATATAAATCATATCACATGCAGGTATAACATGATAATATAATCTACGGATTCACATGGTGTCAATTTACTAATTATATAAGTACAGATGTGACGCAGCGGATAAATAACAAAACGATATAGATTGATGAAAGTAGAAAACGGTGGATTGAAGATACTGAAACGCCCAAATTCGTTGATCACAAAGATACCGAATTCTAGCTATCTTCGACACGTTGATCGCGCACGATACCGTGAAAGAAGATCTACAATTCTTCAAACGTTGATCAAGCGCACTTGATACCGTGAATTGGCTTCAACAATCGTTGAATCGAGCGCACTCAATTAACCGAAAGTGGAAATAGGAGATTACACTCAACTATCAATTTAGGATGAAAGCACACAGCAATCAAACAAGAATTTTATTCCAAAAATCAACAACTCAAAAAGTTACAACGCACTCGCTACTTATAGAAGTTTCACACCCTGACCCTTAAGTCGTTGCCGACTTAACTCCCTTAAGTCGTTGCCGACTTATCAGACAACCCGCATCTCGAACAGTATGCGACTTAAACCATGGTGACCTAAAACGCTATGACTCACGACTTATAATACATGGTACAACACAACCTATCAACATACACGGGACGCGACTTACTATTTACAACACAAAGTACACGACTCAACAGAATACATCACTTAGGACGTAGACGACTCAACATCACGCGATTCAAGATACCACACCCATATTACAACACAACATATGGGTCGGTGACGACCTAAGATACATCACGATACCTGACTTAAACATGACTTCTTCGGTGACTTAGTTAAGTCGTAACCCGGTCACCTCCTTAGATCGTAGCTCGCATACACCCTAAGACTTCAGCTGCCACTGCTTCATCGAAGGATTTAGGTCGTAACTCTTTACTCCTTGCTCCGTTAGGTCGTGGCCGACTTAAAATCGCTTCATTAACTCGCAGATCCTCTTCATGTAGCTCCTTAGGTCATGTACGACCTATCGCCTCCAACTTAAGTCGTGGACGACTTAACCTTTTCTTGAGTCGCATACGACTTATCACTTGAAGAATTTTTGGTTGCTTATTTTCTTCTCTGGCCTGAGCTGCATCATCCTCCCCTGGTAGAGAAAAATTCGTCCTCGAATTTGTAAATTCCTCTACATTAGATTGTTCATCTCCATAATATGGTACAAGATGCTTAACGTTGAACACGTCAGAAGTGTACACATCCTCCGGCAGCTTCAACTTATAAGCATTGTCATTAATTCGTTTCACAACTTCTACAGGACCAATTTTTTTGGCTTTTAACTTATTATAAGCGCCTACTGGAAAACGGTCCTTTGTTAACATGGCATAAACCAAATCACCTTCGTTAAATTCAACACTTCGTCGCTTCAAATCTCCAGTTCGCTTATACTTCTCATTTGCTTTCTCCAATCGCTCCTGAACGATTTTATGACATTTAGTCAACCCATCAACAAAATCTACAGCTCGTTTAACCGTTCCCTTCGGTTGTGGTACTACCGTTAAGTCCAATGGTCCCCTGGGTAGATTTGAATATACAATCTGAAATGGACTGAATCCCGTGCTACGGTTCACTACATGATTATGAGCAAACTCTGCTTGGCATAACTTCATGTCCCAACTCTTCAAATTGTCCTTCACAAGACATCGCAATAAATTCCCTAGCGATCTGTTAACAACTTGTCTGTCCATCTGTTTGCGGATGATAAGCGCTACTAAATTTCAGCTTCGTTCCAACCATCGTCCACAAACATAACCAAAAGTGACTCAGGAAACGAGTATCCCTATCCGACACAATAGATTCTTGCAATCCATGAAGTCGATAAATCTCCTTGAAAAACAACTGAGCGACATGAACAGCATCCGCCGTCTTCTTACACGCAATAAAATGTACCATCTTCGAGAAACGATCCACCACAACATATATAGAGTCATTTCCCCTTTGAGTTCTCGGCAATCCCAACACGAAATCTATGCTAATGTCTACCCATGGTTTTGTAGGCACAGGTAAAGGCATATACAAACCCGCATTTGTAGCTGTCCCTTTCGACACTTGACAAACATGACATCTCTGAACAAACCTTTCAACTTCCTTCCTCATCGATGGCCAATAGTAGGATTGAGAGATTAACTGCAATGTTCGGTCTCTACCCACATGTCCTTCCTCATGAAGCTCCTTTACTATCTTCATTTGCAAGCTACAATCTGGTACACACAATTGATTCCCTTTAAATAAGAAACCATCAATCAACGCAAATTCATCAGTATCTCTATTCTTAACTTTCTCAATGAACTTTGCAAAGTAGGGATCCTCCTCAAACAATTCTGGCAATAATTCAAATCCTGTCACCTCAATTTTCATTGTCGTTAATAAATGACTCCTCCTACTCAAAGCATCAGCCACACGATTCGTCACCCCTGACTTATGTTTCACGACAAAAGTAAACCGCTGCAAGTAGGCAATCCACGATGCATGCTTTGCTGAAATCTTGTCCTGCTTTTGCAAATGTTTCAAAGCCTCATGATCAGTGTAAAGAACAAACTCTTTCTGAAATAGATAATGTCTCCAGTGCTTTACAGCTTGAACAATTGCATAGAATTCAACATCATAAGTGCTATATCTCAACTTAGCTCCTGACAACTTCTCACTGAAATAAGCAACTGGTCTCCCACTCTGACTCAATACTCCACCAACCCCAACCTTCAACGCATCAGTATGTAACTCAAACAACAACTGAAAATCCGGTAAAACTAGAATTGGTGTTGTCGTCAATAGTGTCTTGATTTTCTCAAAAGCAACCCCTGCTTCCTCTGACCACTCAAACTTCTTTCCTTTCATGCAATCAGTAACTGGTGCCATCACGCTACTGAAGTGTGGAATGAAACTTCGGTAGAATGATGCCAATCCATGAAAACTTCTAACTTCAGTGATAGTCATCGGTTGTGGCCAATTTCTGACTGCTTCAACTTTATTCTGGTCCACCTGGATACCTTCTCCTGACACAACATAACCCAAAAATAAAACACTTCGAGTCATGAACACACATTTCTTCGTAGCTGCATAAAATTGTTCCTCACGAAGAACAATTAACGCTTTTCTCAAATGCTCTACATGCTCCTCTGTACTCGCACTATAAATCAGAATATCATCAAAGTAAACAACAACAAACTTTCCAATGTACGGTCTGAAAATTTGGTTCATCACCCTCATAAATGTACTCGGTGCATTCGATAGACCAAACGGCATAACCAGCCATTCATACAATCCTTCCCTTGTCTTGAATGTGGTCTTCCATTCATCTCCCGGTCTAATTCGAATCTGATGATATCCACTCTTCAAATCAATCTTCGAAAAGATAGTAGCCCCACTCAACTGACTAGCAAGTCATCCAATCTTGGCATAGGAAATCTGTAGCGAACAGTAATCTTGTTCAAAGCTCTACTATCGATACACATTCTCCATGTTCCATCCTTCTTCGACACCAAAAAAGCTGGTACTGCACAAGGACTCAAGCTTTCCTAAACACGTCCCTGCTCTAACAACTCTTCCACCTGCCTTCGTAACTCCTCATGTTCCTTCGGACTCATTCGGTAATGTGGTCGATGTGGTAAAACTGCTCCCGGAACAAGATCAATTTGATGTTGAATGTCTCTCAGTGGCGGTAACTCCTTAGGCAACTCTTCTGGAAATACATCCTCAAATTCTTTCAAGACTGGCTTCGCTTCTTCTGGAATTTCAACCCCTTCACTGCACTCTCGCCCAATCAACAAAAAGACTTCAGGCTCCTCTTCAACCACCTTGACAAACTCCTTCAGAGATAGTAAAGTTTTCAGTTCTTCGATCTCCTCTAGCTTGCTTTCCTTCTGTTGCTGCTTCTTGGGAACTAAAGTGATTTTAGTACCTTCAAACATGAAACTGTAACTATTAGCACGACCATCATGTTGCACTGCTCTATCAAACTGCCATGGTCTGCCCAACAACAGATGACACACATCCATGTCTACAACGTCACACCAAATTTCATCTTTGTACTTCTTTCCAATAGAAAAATTCACACAAGCTCTTCGACACACCTTCACTTCACCACCCTTCCTCAACCATGCTAACTTGTACGGTTTAGGATGCTTCTCAGTTTTCAAGTTCAACTTCTTTACTGCTTCTGTAGAGATAATATTGTCACAGCTTCCAGCATCAATAACGAACTTGCAAACCTTTCCCAGAATAGTGCATGTCGACTGAAAAATATTGCTTCTCAACCAAATAGTATCATCCTCTTGTTTCGGTGTAAGACAAGACCTCCTCATCATAAGGTTACAACCCTCATCTCCGGACAATAAGTCTTCCTCCTCAACTGGTAATGAATTAGAACATTCTGCATCTTCATCCTCTTCTTCAATCTCAGTAACCATTGCTCTCTTCTTCGGCTTCGGACATTCATTGCTTTTGTGACCCAACTCCTGGCAATTATAACACTTGAAACCAATGTTAACCTTCGCCTTCTCAGCCTCCTTCACAACTGGTTTACTGGTAGGTTTAGAAACATTAGAACTTCCACTGGCACCCTTTACTGGATTATTGGAATTAGTAAACACACCACCTCCACGTCTTCCCTGCTTCTCCCAAGCCAATGCCTTCTGATGTGCTTCTGCTACAGATCTAGGATCAAACATATTCACCATATCTTGAATCTGCATTCTCAACCCTCCAACAAATCTAGCAGTCAGCTGTTCCTCTGTCTCCATAATGTCATTGCGAGCAATCGGTTGATAAAATTCATCAGCATAATCATTAACAGTCTTCGTCCCTTGCCTCAGATTCTGCAACCTCTGGTACATGAGTGATTGATAGTTATAAGGTAAAAATGTAGCTTTCATCAACTTCTTCATCTTCTCCCATGATTCAATCTTCGACTTTCCCATTCTCTCCCTTGTAAGTTTAGTTTGTTGCCACCATGCTAAAGCTCTACCCCTCAACCTAGTAGCAACCAACTTCACTCTTCTATGCTCAGGAACCTCTTTGAAATCAAAGATCTCTTCAACATTAGACAACCAATCAAGAAATTCTTCAGCAACCATTCCACCCTTGAATTCTGGAATTTCCATCTTCATACCCGATTCCCATCGACGATCATCATCAACATCTCGATATGTATTTCAAACGTGGTCTCGATCTCGATAATGCATGCTAGCTCTATCACCCTCTTCATCAAAATCAAATGTACGTCTATATCGATCTCGACCATCATCATCCCTTCGATCACGCATGTCTCTTCTACTATGTCTCTCTTCAACTCTATATGGCTCATTTTCAAACTCTCGTGAAGTTCTCCTCTCTTCATGTCCACAGTCATGGTGATCTCTTCTTGACGAAATTGATGTTTCTCTTCTCTCTCTAAAAGATTATGGTGATACCCTCCTCGCTTCCGTAACCGATGGCGAAACTCGGTTTCCTCCATGGTTCGAGATTGGTGATCTCCTCCTTTGACTTTGATTCAAATCATTCATCAATTTCTCTAACTTTCCAATGCCTTCATCAAATTTCTCATTAATGCGTTGTTCCATTTGCTCGGCTTCTTCTCTTCTATACAACGCTTCAATATTTTGATGACGATTAGCTCTCCTCGGTGGCATGATTAAATCAACACAAACACTTCAACTAATACTTCAAAAATCTTCAACTCAAGTCCAACAAGAACGGCTCCAACTCAACTTGGCTCGGCCTTGCGACTTACTCCTTAGCTCGTCTACACCACCACACGACTTCAAGCTCTTCAATTTCAAACTTTGGCGCGCAAACTCCCACGGCCAAAATTCAAACAACTTTCCAACTTTTATCCAAAATGAAATGGATCGAGAGTTCTTCTCTTGTTGTAACTTCAAGATGAACACGATGAACACCAACTTCAAACTTGGCTCCAAGACTCGTCTTAGCTATGTTGGCTAAGTCAAGCTCTGATACCAAAACTGACGCAGTGGATAATTAACAAAACGATATAGATCGATGAAAGTAGCAAACGGTGGATTGAAGATACTGAAACGCCCAAATTCGTTGATCACAAAGATACCGAATTCTAGCTATCTTCGACACGTTGATCGCGCACGATACCGTGAAAGAAGATCTACAATTCTTCAAACGTTGATCAAGCGCACTTGATACCGTGAATTGGCTTCAACAATCGTTGAATCGAGCGCACTCGATTAACCGAAAGTGGAGATAGGAGATTTCACTCAACTACCAATTTAGGATGAAAGCACACAACAATCAAACAAGAATTTTATTCCAAAAATCAACAACTCAAAAAGTTACAATGCACTCGCTATTTATAGAAGTTTCACACCCTGACACTTAAGTCGTTGCCGACTTAACTCCCTTAAGTCATTGCCGACTTATCAGACACCCCGCATCTCGAATAGTATGCGACTTAAACCACGGTGACCTAAAACGCTACGACTCACGACTTATAATACATGGTACAACACAACCTATCAACATACACGGGACGCGACTTACTATTTACAACACAAAGTACACGACTCAACAGAATACATCACTTAGGTCGTAGACGACTCAACATCACGCGACTTAAGATACCACACCCATATTACAACACAACATATGGGTCGGTGACGACCTAAGATACATCACGATACTTGACTTCTTCGGTGACTTAGTTAAGTCGTAACCTAGTCACCTCCTTAGATCGTAGCTCGCATACACCCTAAGACTTCAGCTGCCACTGCTTCATCGAAGGATTTAGGTCGTAACTCTTTACTCCTTGCTCTGTTAGGTCGTGGCCGACTTAAAATCGCTTCATTAACTCGCAGCTCCTCTTCATATAGCTCCTTAGGTCGTGTACGACCTATCGCCTCCAACTTAAGTCGTGGACGACTTAACCTTTTCTTGAGTCGCATACGACTTATCATTTGAAGAATTTCTGGTTGCTTATTTTCTTCTCTGGCCTGAGCTGCATCAAGACGTCATGTGTGAATTACTCACCTGTTTACGCTGGAGGTAGCAAACCAAAACACACCGAATAAATCCAAAAAGCACGATAGCACGACAATTGTTTCGAGTGAGTGGAAAGTGTCAAGATGATCATCTTGTATTCAACCCAAAACAAGACAAGATAACATAAATATACAACACAAAGCAAATCTAGAAATAATTGGAAATTGAAATTAACAAAGGAAAAAATGATTTGACCTTTCTTTAACCATTCTAGAGCTCGACCAAGGGGACCATATGCTCAGCCATGACTGGACATAGGCTCGGGTTGTGGCATCAAAAAATGCATGGCAACATGGAGATGAAGGGTAGTGGTTGCAACATGAAGCATACATAGGTTCAAGGCAAAAAGGAAAGGGTTTGTTCAACTTTTTGTCTCGGCCTATGGGTCCATTGGCTCTGCCAAAACATGGTACAGGTCTGAACATGTCAGGTGGTGGCTGGAGATGCGGCCAAAGGTGGTGGGGCTACTGCTGGTGGTGGCTAGAGGGGTGGTCGAAGTGATAAGTGAAGAGTATGGTGATTTCTAGGCATGTTTGGAAAGGTTTTGTGTAAAATTGGTGGTGCTAGCTTCAACAAATGGTCGTGGCCAGATCATGGTCAATGGAAAGGGTGATGGAGCTGCTGCAGAAGGAGGTGGTGGTGATCGGTGGTGATGGTGGAGAGTGGGGCCGAACAAAACTTGAAGAGGAGCAAAGGCAAAACAAGGAAAAAGAGGAGAAAATGTGGAAAATATGGAAGATGCCATTACCATTTTTGTTTCTTTAGCCGTGAGTTTTTGATGTGAGAAGTTTCTCACATGAAAAGATGAGTGAAATTCACGGCTAACATCAGGAAATGGATGGCCAAAAGATAGAAGTGAAGATACAAAAGGAAAATGAAGAGACAAGCACATGAAAAGCCACAAGGAAAATGAAAGGTTTTGTCTCTTAGTTTTCTATTTTCTTTTATTCAAATAAACTAATAAAATTTTAGTAAATAAAATAAAAATCTGAAAAATAAATAAATTGAAAAATAAAATAAATAATTATTTTAAGGAAAAATAGAAAATAAATAAAGAAAATAGCTTAAATTGAAACTAGAATTTAAAAATTGAAAACAATATACAATAGACAATTAAAATTATAACTATACTTTAAAAATGTTTTAAAAATAAAAAATATACCTAACATGTCATATAACACGTATTATAACATGATATGAAAAATAAAATTATTATTTATATAAATTAAAATAAACAATTTTGTTAAATAAATCAATTTACATAGAATATTGTAAAAAGCATAACTTTCACAATATAAATTAGATATCAACGAAAGGAAAAGAAGTATTCTTAAAATTTAATTTATTTTCATAATAAAAGATAGAATTCAAAAATTCAAATATTTAAATTTTAAATTTAAAAGTCAAAGTTTGACCATATTACCAAAATTCACATTTTTGGAAAATATTCAATTTATTCATGTTTGAAATTATAATTCACATAAAAATCAAAATTTATATTTAAAATAACAACATCTATTCATTTTAATAAATAAAATAAAGTTTATAAATCAGAAATTCAAATTGATATAATTAAAATAATCACAAATACAGGGTTGATACACTCTCCCCCACTCAAATCTTTTCGTCCTCGAAAAGAACGAACAAGGAAAATAAGGAAAAACAAGATAGATAAAGAAAATAGTACCTGAAAAAAATTCCAGATTCGAAGCACGAACGCACTTCTCCGTCTCCCAGGTACAATCTCGATCATCAATACTCCATTGTACTTTGATCAGACTAATAGATTTCCTTCTTAGCTGCTTCGTACCTCTGTCGAAAATACGAAGTGGCTTCCTCTCGACAGTCAGATTAGGCCTAATATCAAAACTATCAAGAGCAGAAGGCTGAAAAAAGAGACGGGTCATGAAGATACCAGCGAAGATGTGAGGTGTGCAATACATCATGCACTCCAGAAAGCTTCTCGGGCAAATCTAAACGATAAGCCAAAGAACCAACTCTTTCCATAATGCAGAAAAGACCCTAGAAGAGGAAGAAGGTAGGAGAATTGGAATAGCTAGAAGGAAAAAATAGGTTGAAAGACAAGGATGATCCATTATTTAAAAACCATTATATATATTTATAACATTTTATAATATGATGAATAGTCATTTGATTCAAATGTGCTAGTTCGAAGTAAACAATATTTAAAACATTTTAAATTATTTAGAAAAGTAAAGTAAATGATCAAAATATCCTTTATATAATACTTTATCAAAATACTTTTATAACTCGATGTCTTAACAAATTTACTCTCGTTTCTGTAGACTCTGGCCATGCATTGATCAGGCGCAAAGCTAGAATTCTCCAGGTACTTAGTAGACTTATTTCAACACCCAGTGAAAATACTGGAAAACTTTTAAAAACAGATATGGAAAGTACAATCCAAACAAATCAACCAAACCAAATATTTGTCTAACCATGGATCCCAGATACACAATGGTTACGCATGGATCCCCCAGGAAACATCTGTACGTGTAAGCTTTCTCAGCCTGTGAATTACGCCATGATGACTAGTAGACCACAGATACATAATGGTTACGCCTGTATCCCCCAGGAAACATCCGTACCATTAAGCTATCTCAGCCAGCGGATTTCGCTACTAATTCGACCTACATATATCGCATGATACATAATGATTACGCCTGGATCCCCCAGGAAACAATCCATACCCCTAGGCCATCTCAGCAGGCGAATTACGCTATGCAGTCGCGATGATAAGACCATGGAGATCGCCATGGAATTCGATAGACATTCGAGTATCATATCCGGAAAACCCAAATCAGAGAGAATAATATCGATAGAATGAATCAACAATGTGGCCACAAAGCGGATATTAAGCAAAAGGCACTTTCCATATCTTTGCTTCGAAAATATGCATCATATAGTAACTTTCAAATCACTTTAAAATATCATATTTATATAAAGTACATTATATATAAGATTTTATTTCAAATCGAATACTTTCCTAAATCAATAGTATATCAAATCACACTTATATAGACTTCGATTATATAAGATTTCTCTTTCCAAATTGAGTACCTTTTCAAATCAACAGTTTTCAAAATCTACTTCATAATTATACAAATAATTTTTATATAAGTTTGATAACTCCCAAATCAAGTATTTAATAAAACAAGATTCTCAATTTCAATTCCTTTCAGTAACTTTTCAGTTTAAAAATTCATATGATTTCGTCAAATCATTTCTTCCAAATTACATATATTTAGTTTCAACGTTTCTTTAAACAATAGAATGAGAAAATAACCCAAATTTCCAAATCAAAAAAATTTAGGTTAAGCAAATTCATTTCCATTTCAAACATATATTCTCTTTCAAAAATCATAATACTTTCAAAGTTATAAATCTTTCGAAACCAAATACTTAAAATCATTACATTTTGAAAATCATAACATTTCGAAATCATACATTTGAAATCATAAAACATTCCTTTAATTTTTACATTTCACAAATTTATTTAATTAAACCCAAATCTAAAATTTCCAATTTTAATTCAATTCAAACCATCAGTTTCAATTCAATTTAGTTTTCCAACAAAACCATTTCAAATATTATCAAATTTCAAATAAATATTTGATCCACAAAATAAACAATTCAATCTTTAATATATTTCAAAGCTTAAATATACCGTATTTCAAAACTAAATTTTATAATTTCATATATCTCAAATTTTACCTCATTATTACTTAGTTTTGAAATATTCATTTCATAAATCCAGTATTTTTAAATAAACTCAAATTACAAGTAAACCAAATATCCTTTCATACTAATATAAACTTCAAATATTAATTTATCAAAATCAATTATCATTTCAAATTCACACTCTTTATCAAAATAAAGATTAAATCATTTCCAAACCATTTCAATCATTGAAATATCTAAAATGGTTACTAAGTTTAGAACATTCCTTTTTAAAACCTTCAAACTATTTATTTCTATATGAAAAATCCAATTTAGCATTGGAAAGATTATTATTCTATATATATATACACTTTATTCTTTCAAATCTATATTTCATACCAGTATAATTCAAAATAGTCTTATTTATTTCACTCAACAAACAGTTTCGAACTTATATAAATCATATTACTTTATACTTTAATCAAACAAAACTAAACTTATATTTTTATCAAATACCTTATACCTTTCAAAATTTCTTAGCTTTGAAAAGTTAACCTTGATTTGGAAGTGCTCGAATCTTCAAAATAGTCGAAGAAATCATATTTTCAATCCAAGAGTTGGAAATCACTAACAAATCAGTAAATCATTTCCAATAGATAAGGTTATACCAAAACAAATCTGAATCTCGAGGACTGAACACCGGCTTACTTTAAATCATTTCATATATATATATATATATATATATATATATATATATATATATATATACATATCCTCCGAATATCAAACCATACTTTGAAATCTGAAATCAAAATTTGGTTTCACAAAATGACTCGCATAGCAAAGCTACTAGAGTGGCCTTTCCTCCACTCAGAAACTCAAAAATCAATGTCGATGATGCATGCATTCATCATCGAAATTATTTTCCAGTGACATAAGTGGGTTCTGGACTTTTATTTTCTTGAAACTTCTTTGAAATCTCTTCGAAATCATTGGAATTCGTTCGAATACATTTGAAACATTTTTATTCGAAGAAATATCTTTAAATCATATTATTATTATATATTTTCCAAAATCATAAAATCGATTTCAAAACACCAGAGTTCGATTCCTCGAAATTCAAATTCAAAACCCTTCAGTTATAATCATTTTATATAAATCAAATTTCTTATAAATTTTCAAAAATCTCAAATCCTTTCAAAGCTTCAAATTTTCATTTTTAAAAGGTATATAATCCTTATCGAAAACATTTCACTCTTATATAAAAATGTGGTCATCCTTATCAAAATAATAATTTCGATGTATGCACAATTTCAAAATATAACCAAATAGAATTTCCAAGGGATGATTCAAGAATGGATTTCAAAACAAATAGAAATTCAAATTTAGAAGAGCTCTAATCTAATAGAATTCTGGTTCGAAGATAAGCTCGAACGAAGATAAGATAAGATAAGCTCGAACAAAGATAAAATAAGATAAGATAAACCTATATAAATCGTGGGCGACCATAACCGGGTCAACCATGACTTCAGGAATATAATCAATTCGGAAATCTAAGGCAAATCGACATTCGATCGCCAGAGATAGAATCCAGGTAGAGCAGGAGATAGATGGCATCGAAAACCAAGGATATAAAATCTCCAGTGAATCAATGCCAATTGTAAAAGAGTTTCATCCTTTTACAAAATCATTCAAAGATTTTTGGAATCACCGATCTTATAGAGGTCATTCAGAGTGGACTTATGGTATGCCCCAAAATCAAAAGGATAAACTAAGAAAACCAGACTGGATTTCAGAACATGTGGGAGCGTTCCAAAATTCAAGAAATCCCAATCGATAAGAATCCTAACTAAGAGATTACTAACAAGGTGGATACCGAAGGGATGAAGTTTAGAAAATTTTGATTTCAAAATAAGGAAAATTTTATACCAATATAACCTTTGAAAATCCTTTAAAAATCATTTGGAAATCATTGTATACTTCGAAAATACGTAAAGAAATAATTCTGAGATTGATTTCACTCATTCTAGGGTATTTCTACCCTATCTTTAATGAGTTTTTTTGCTCTGCGGGCTAAGGTTTGCCTAAAACCAAAGCTCTGATACCAACTGTAACAACCCGATATTTTCAGCCATTCTCATCCACACATGTCAGACTTGAATTGCTCAAAATACCGCATTGTAAATAAATTTGGAGCAAATGAAAACAATCACAGAGTCACAGACACTGATATATCAGAATAACTCGCAGCGGAAATTAAAATACCATAGTAGTTCATGAAGCTACTGTAATAAAATCTCAAAAAAAAATACATAATATCAGTCTGAAAAAAAACATGTACAATGGAAATCTCCCAAATACATAGAATTTTATAAATACCATAGATGAAATAGAACAACTGAACTGAAACGGAGAGGTAACTAGATAAGCAAAAATCTCCAATGATTCCTATCTCCAGAAAAAGAAATCCAAAGCTAAGCTGTAAATACTCAGGCTGACCCAAGCGTAAAGTAAGACACAAAACACTCGAGTCAGGACATACATACTTATATAATGTAAAACAACTCAAGTGAACTGTAGTAGAAATGCAGAATTACTTAAAGGATGCTTGGGTTCGCCCATCCTCTAAGGATCAGTTAATCCATAAATTAAATGCATCCAAAATCACAATGCATACAGGGAAGTGTACCCATGGTTAAAATTTCCGAAATGGTATTTTATACTTCAAAAATCAATATCATTTAAAATTCAATATCATTTCAAATCCATCTCAAAATATCATATCTTTCCAAAACAGCATTCTTTGTTATTTAATTTAAATACCATTTCAAATCACATTTCAAAATGGTTTATATTTCAAATCAAAATATTCCATTTAAATCATTTAAAAATGAAGTTATTATATTTAATAATCAAATATTCAATTTCCAAAATTTTACCATTTTCAGAATTCATTTATTCACTTAAATTTATTAAAACAGTGAAATTTCAACTTTTGTAGCATTTAGAAAATGCTATGGAAAATTACATTTGAAAACAATTTAATTTATCAACTACAGCATTTACAGAAATGCTGTAATAGTTCAGGTTTCAAATAAAGGCTTTAGTTCAATTCTGCCACTACAGCACTCACAAAGTGCTATAATAGCCCTTAGTTCATTTTTGTCTTTTAGTTCATTTGTATCAACTAAAGCACTTAGAAATGCTGTGATGTCCTTTACTTCAGAAATGATAGCATTTCTGAAATGCTGTTAAGTAAATTCCAAATTTTCAATACAATTTCATAAACAATTAAATTTTAATTTAAACTATTTTTAACTTATAAAATTAATATATTTTTTAAAAACAATCATTTAAATACCCTTTAGTTTATGGTTTTTATAAAGTGCATTTTCACAAATAATTATCAAATTTTAATAATTCACTTATAAAAATCAATGTACAATTTTATAACATTTCATTTACTTTACATTTAAATTTAATTTACTAGTTCATTAATTAAAGTTAAATTCCATTTTATTTTTCTTAACTTAACTTTTAATTTTAAACACATTTCACTTTTCTAAGTTAAGTAATATTTCAAATTCCACTTAAACATTCACTTATTTTACCATTTTTAATTTATATATAAAATCAATAACACTATAAGAAAATCATTTTAAATTAAAATTTAAATCAAATTATCATATTTTCTTACTTAATTTAAACTTTATTTATAAACAAAATCCTAAATTTCAAAATTTACTTATATTTCGAATTCTACTTTACTATTTATTTATTTCACTTATTTAACTTGTAGAAAATCACTAATATTTTATAAAAATCATTTTTAATTTAAATTTAAATCAAAATACCATAATATTTACATTTTTTATAATACTTTTAAAAACTCTAGAATATATATATATATATATATATACACACACACACACATATATTAACCATGGGTCTGTATATAATTTCCTATCCTAAGTCAAGTGACACAGATGATATACCATTTCAATCCGTAAATTACAAAGAAAAATCCGGCTTCTATCATTTCAAACCCGCAATCCCAAGTTATGTGAAATAAATAAAAATTGCTTGGGCCAATCATTTTAGCCCATAACGACTTTTCCCTATTCTAAAGTCCGTTCGGGTATGTATCATTTCAACCCATAGTGATTTTATTCTACAAGGAACTTGCAGTGTAATAAAAAATATAAATAACAGTATAGCATCATATAGCAGTAATAGATGATATGATAGGTGTATAAACAGGGTGAACATCATACAAATCATATCACAGGCAGGTATAATATGATAATATAATCTACAGATTCACATGGTGTCAATTTACTAATTATATAAGTACAGATGTCATGTGTGAATTACTCACCTGTTTATGCTGGAGATAGCAAATCAAAACACACCAAATAAATCCACAAAACACGATAGCACGATAATGGTTTTGAGTGAGTGGAGAGAGTCAAGATGATCATCTTGTATTCAACCCAAAACAAGACAAGATAACATAAATATACAACACAAAGCAAATCTAGAAACAATTGGAAATTGAAATTAACAAAGGACAAAATGATTTGACCTTTCTTTAACCATTCCAGAGCTCGACCAAGGGAACCATATGCTCAGCCATGACTGGACATAGGCTCGGGTTGTGGCATCAAAAAATTCATAGAAACATGGAGATGAAGGGTAGTGGTTGCAACATGAAGCATACATAGGTTCAAGGCAAAAAGGCAAGGGTTTGTTCAACTTTTTGGCTCGGCCTATGCGTCCATTGGCTCAGCCAAAGCATGGTATAGGTCTAGAAATGTCAGGTGGTGGCTGGAGATGCGGCCAGAGGTGGTGGAGATGCTGGCGGTGGTGGCTAGAGGGGTGGCCGAAGTGATAGGTGAAGAGTATGGTGATTTCTAGGCATGTTTGGAAGGGTTTTGTGCAAAATTGATGGTGCTAGCTTCAACAAATAGTCATGGCCTGATCATGGTTAGTGGAAAGGGTGATGTAGCTACTATAGATGGAGGAGGTGGTGGTCGGTGGAGAGTGGGGCCGAACAAAATTTGAAGAGGAGCAAAGGCAAAACAAGGAAAAAGAGGAGAAAATGTGGAAAAAAAACTGAAGATGCCATTACCATTTTTGTTTCTTTAGCCGTGAGTTTTGGATATGAGAAGTTTCTCACATGAAAAGCTGAGTGAAAGTCATGGCTAACATCAGGAAATGGATGGCCAAAAGATAGAAATGAAGAGACAAAGGGAAAATGAAGAGACAAGCACATGAAAAGCCACAAGGAAAATGAAAGGTTTTGTCTCTTCGTTTTCTATTTTATTTTATTCAAATAAACTAATAAAATTTCAGTAAATAAAATAAAAATCTGAAAACAAAATAAAGTGAAAAGAAAATAAATAATTATTTTAAGGAAAAATTGAAAATAAATAAAGAAAATAGCTTAAATTGAAACTAGAATTTAAAAATTGAAAACAATATACAATAAACATTTAAAATTTAAAATTATACTTTAAAAATGTTTTAAAAATAAAAAAAATACATCTAACATGTCATATAACACATACTCAAACATGATATGACAAATAAAAATATTATTTTTATAAATTAAAACAAACAATTTTATTAAATAAATCAATTTACATACAATATTGTAAAAAGCATAACTTTCACAATATAAATCGGATTTCAATGAAACCAAAAGCAGTATTGCTGAAATTTAATTTATTTTCATAATAAAAGATAAAGTTCAAAAAGTCAAAAATTTAAAATTTAAATTTAAAAGTCAAAGTTTGATCCCTATTACCAAAATTCACATTTTTGGAAAATATTCAATTTATTCATGTTTGAAATTATAATTCACATAAAAATCAAAATTTATGCTTAAAATAACAACATCTATTCATTTTAATAAATAAAATAAAATTTATAAATCAGAAATTCAAATTAAAATAATTAAAATATACAAGTAAAATAATCACAAATAAAGGGTTGTTACACTCTCCCCCACTCAAATCTTTTCGTCCTCGAAAAGAACGAACAAGGAAAATAAGGAAAAGAAAGATAGACAAAGCAAATAGTACCTGAAAAAATTCCGGACTTGAAGCACGAACGCTCTCCTTCGTCTCCCAGGTACAATCTCGATCATCAGTACTCCACTGTACTTTGATCAGACTAACAGATTTCCTTCTTAGCTGCTTTGTACCTCTGTCGACAATACGAAGTGGCTTCCTCACGACAGTCAGATTAGGCTTAATATCCAAACTATCAAGAGCAGAAGGCTGAACAAAAGAGATGGGTCATGAAGATACCAGTGAAGGTGTGAGACGTGGAATACATCATGCACTCCAAAAGGCTTCTCAGGCAAATCTAAACGATAAGCCAAAGAATCAACTTTTTCCATAATGTAGAAAGGACCCTCGAAGAGGAAGAAGGTAGGAGAATAGGAATAGCTAGAAGGGAAAAATAGGTTGAAAGACAAGGATGATCCATTATTTTAAAACCATTGTATATATTTAAAACATTTTAAACATTTTATAATATGATGAATAGTCATTTGATTCAAATATGCTAGTTCGAAGTAAACCATATTTAAAACATTTTAAATTATTTAGAAAAGTAAAGTAAATGATTAAAATATCCTTTATATAATACTTTATCAAAATACTTTTATAACTCGATGTTTTAACAAGTTTACTCTCGTTCCTGTAGACTCTGGCCATGCGTTGATTAGGCGCAAAGCTAGAATTCTCCAGGTACTTAGTAGACTTGTTTCAACACCCAGTGAGATTAACTCACCTTTGATTTTTTTTGTTTTGCAATCCCATCCATCTCGACTATTTCTTCATGACTTTTGACCTTGTATAACAATTATATGATTTATTAACATTCGAACAAATCAAACAATTCACGATTTATTACTATTTGAATAAATCAACAATTAATCACCATTTACATATATAATTTTAAACTAATAAATTTAATTTTAAACTAATCCTCTTATAATAATAATAATTAAATAGATTAACTTACAAATAAATTACCTTAATAAGTTATTTTATAATAAACTAGCAAGTTAAAATATCTATACGTACATTTGTTTATTTCATTTTCTTTTGAAACTACCAACATACAAATACTTTTAAAATAATCTATATTACTATTAAAAAAATTTCTTTCTAAATATTATCTATATATAAACTGTTTTCTGTCTGCTGTTATACCTACATATATATATAAATTTTTAAATAAAAATAAAAATAAAAGAAAATTGTTTTATATACTAAATTCTCCGCTACCAATTTACATATCTATGACGTTAAAATTAAAAACAGAAACAGTACCTATAGCTCAAAACCGAGCTCCACCTTGCCTTTGCCAAAGCCTGCGAGTACGAATCCTCATCCTCCCCTTGATTATCTATTCAAGCAGTCAGTTCCCAAGTTTAAGAAACCAAGTCGTCGCCTACTTCATCCATGCTCGCGACCTCCGAGAGCACCATCGACCACATCAGTTCCCTCGACGTGGAATCTCCAAATACACGCCATAACGCCCAAATCATGAGCGACTTCGTGATGCCATGGGCCACCCACGTGGCAGCCATCACCGCTCCTACTGCCCTACTACCTCGCCTCCATGAAGCATGAGAAACTCCTTACTAGAAATCGCGAATACCCTTCTGTCAATCGCATGCGAATTCAAATAGGATTAATGATTGGGTCACGAATTCGATTTAGGTTTTTTTAGGAGAACCCGAATTCGAATTGAATAAGGGGGATGAAGATTCAATTGAATTCATTTTACAGCAGCCATGTATTTGTTCTGTGTTCCTTTTTTTTGAAATCGAGATCGTGTATTTTAATTTGGATTAAGACCTGGAGAGAAAAACAATGGCCAAAATTCTTCAATTCGTTATGTGCCGGTTTGATTATTTAGAGGGAAACGCATGTCCTACTAGGTGAACACGTGGTTTAATGTTTTTTTGCATGAAAAACACTGTTGTGTTAAATATATATATATATATATATATATATATATATATATATATATATATATTATATTTCAAGTTTAAATCTAAATCTTAAATCGTCTACAAAATACGCAACTCAAAATATCGACTTCCTATCGAGGCATGCCGCTAGGCGTTCATAAGGTTATACCCCTATTTCGAACACGATGGAAAAAGTTTCAAGTCCTAATTCGATCGTATGGAGAAGATAGCTTTTTGGACCTTATTATTTTACTGAATTTTCAATTTAAATTTCAATGCGTTTACTAATCATACGACCTCACAATAACTCCGAACACCACGAAAATTGAAATCCGATAATAATACACTATTACAGATCAAATGGAACTGGTTTCGTCGAATTCCGAGACTATGCCCCGGAAGGCTATTTTTAAATATCGATTTAAACGATATATTTTTAAAACTGAACAAATCAACTAAAAATTTAATTTTAAAACTTTTATTACATTCAGTATTATTAATATAGATTGTACAAGATTTCAAATTATTTTTAACAAGCTTAAAATCTCAGATTTCATATTTCGTCCATTTTCCAATGATTAAATTCAATATTTAAATTATCCAAAAATCTGTGATATTTGAAATCCAAGTTAAACCGACTTTCAAATATTTAAACTAAATTAAATACTCCAATTTTAAATATCTAAAAATTTCAGGTTGTCATATTCCTCCCTCCACCAAAGAATTTCGTCCCCGAAATTGCTAGTTAAGAAGAATGATCCATAGCCCGTTCACTATTTTTCCCAAACAACAAGTTTTAACAACTCCCAAAACCAAACAGTTCAACAACTTACCAATCATCTTTTATTTAAGACATTATCACACTTACTAAGTTCCTAAACTCATCCATAACTTCCAAACAATATCGGTTACTTAACCATTCAAATTATAATTCAAAACCAAAATTTTAAATTATCAAAACTTCTCAAAAAATTCTAACTCCCTAAATTTTCGAAATTTTTTGCCTGCGTCTCTTTTGCACGGCTAGCTAGGTACAACTACAAAATGCCTCTACGGCCCCCAGATTTTAAAAGAAAACAAAAACGCCAAGTGGCTAGACCAGAAAATCATAAAGTTTTATACATAAATTTAAATACAAACCTTTTATCGAGCAATTCCTTTTATCTTCTAAAATCCAAAATCCAAATTTCCTTTGCTTTTAAATTACATGTATACTACTTAGCAATAATATCCAATCACAGTATTCAAAAACCATTTTATACATTTCTTTACAAAATTATTCAATATCTATTTCATTTAAACCCGTATGATATGCTTATATCATCCATACGCAATATCAAATTTGATCGCTCACTCGATCACACAGTTCCACTTCCGAACTAGTATCGTTCACCCGACTCCCTCGTGCGGACTCGGATCTGGTTTCTTGATTAGAAACCGTTATTCTTCTTGCATAGCCATATACTATGATAGAGAATTTCGAGAATCAATCAAACATCCATATCCAGGGTTCGCCGTCGAAAATCGAGTGAAAAATTCCAACTCGGATCGATATAACTACCTCGAAATTCTGTGCTCGAATCTGGATCAAATTGCTATATGAATAATATACGCACATTCTACGTTTTTATCCCATTTGATTATTAGCTATATCAATTCTCTTTTATTTATATTCATTTTGATTCCTATTCACTTATTTATAACCATCCCATTTCACAACTTTACTTAATCTTTATTCCAAAATTACTTAGTATATTTCCAGTGCCAAACTTACCTAAGAATTTCACCATTCATTTCTTAAGTTCAATATAAATATTTTGTACAATTCTTATATTTATTTTTACTTTACCACTTTACCCTTTACGTCCACTTATTTTTAAACTAGATCTCCAATTCCACATGAGTTCAAGTTTACCTTCATTTTAGATACTGAATTCTATTTACCTTTATCTCAAACCATATTCAATTAATCATTTCTTTAATTAGACCCGCTACTAATTTATTTAAATCTCAAACATTTCTATTCCCAACTTTTACTATTTTTAGCTCATTAAGAACTAATTCTTCAGCTTCACTTTACTACGCATAATTTAAATTAAATAACATCCTAATATTCAAATTTAATTCATTTGCTTACCATTAAATAAATCTGTACTTACTAATTTTAATTTCAATACTTTGTTTAATTCAATCCAACCTGACTAATTTTCCTATTTCACATAATTCAACACAATTCAATTTTAATTCCAATATTCAGCTTCCATTTTACTTACTTACAAATGTAAATTTATTTGTTTATCCACAAATTTACTTCATACTTGCTAAGTTTTATTCCAATGACCATTACTCTTAGCCTACTTAGACTTTTCCTTAAATTCACTTTTTCAATTACACTTAAATTTTAATTCAAATTTTAACTTCTATAAATTTTCCACTTATTTAAATTCCATTTGCTAACTTATTCAAATTTACTTCATTTAATTGGCTTACATTCCTACTTATTTTGTTTCCATACCTATTTAAACAACTCTTTTTTTCAGGTTAAATTTTATTCTAACAAATTTCTAATCTTATCAGCTATCAAACCTATATGTATTCTATAAACAATTTTAATTAAACTCCCAGAGCTTAAACAATTTTCCCACATTTCAAAAATCATTTTTGAATCAAATATATATACAAAATTCATCTGCATATCAAATCATCTTTTGAATTTTAAAATCAATTCCTGTTGTTTACAAACAAACTCCAATTTAAACACTTCAGGTAGCAATTCCTCCCTTGGAAATTCGAAAATGAACATCGATGATGTTGCAGTCATCGTCGAAGTTATTTCCCAGTGACGAAAAAAGTTCAATGCTTTTATCTCTTTAAAACCCCTTCACATATTTTTAAATTCCAAATCTCACCATATTTCAAATCTAATTCAAAATATTTCTCAAATACTATCACCATTATTTCCCCAAAGCTTTTGAAAACCATTTTTCAACCCAAAGGGATTTAAACTTTTCCCAAAATTTCAAATTCCAGATCCATCCAATTCATATTCAAACATTACTCTGGAATTTTTATCTCGATTTCAATTATAAATCACATTCATAATTTACATTTCAAATTCCATTCTATTAATGAATTTATTTCCTTAACTTTTGATTATTATCTTAACTTCTTATTCAATTTCACACTTAAATGATATCAATTTAATATTATCACTTCCTAACAACCAAGCAGCCATATATAAATATATTAATTTTTGAAAAATTATATCTTTTAGATACAAAAATAATTTGGGTAAAATTGTTTCATTTACCCTATTTTAAAACAATACTGTATCGGTTTATCTTGTTTAAGAGTTTAGAAATCACTATCGATGACATGGCATCCCACATATCGATCAGAATCCATAAATACTCAACCGATAAGTCAACACAATATAAAACAATTTTTATATTCACTATGCACGATCATATTTATTAATACTCTCAAACTCATTCTAGAGTAGTACGGACTCTATTCTAATGAGTGATCCCCACCAGAGCCATGGTTCTCGTTTAACCTCGCTCTGATACCAAGTGTAACGACCCGATTTTCGAAGCCCGAAAATCGACATCAATATGTCTACTGTATCAAATGCCGAGCAATCAAATGCCAAAAAACCGCACCATTAGGGTTAAAGAAGAAGGAGGTAGAAGAAGAAACAGAAAATAACATCAGAATCTCACAAACGCAGTGGAACAATATATAATAGATAATTGACTAATCTTTTAAACAAAAGAATTATACCTGTTTATTCATTACAACATCAGAGTTCAACAACATCTATAGTACACAACTGGACAGTTATCATATCCTATCCCCACAAATCTAACTATACAGTTAAACATACACGGCAAAATATTTATCAAATACGTGTGATACGTCCTGCCATCCAGCTCGTCTCCAGAGCTCCACAACATCCTTTCTTGTACTCTATAATACACGATCTGAACCGAGCATTATAGTTAAATAACACCCAAGTCAGTCTGGAAAACCATCGTGAGAAAACACACTCAATTGGATTATTAACGTTTTCAAAATTCTTTGAAATCAAAGGTAGCTCGTAAGACCACGCCACAAATAAACATGCCTGGTTTTTACCTTATGATAACCAAAACATTTCTTATAAAATCCTCTGATATTATAATAGTTTCTATATATAAATACTTATTCAAATAACCGAAATTGTTACATTATTTAATTCTAGCTACTAGCCACAAAGTGGTTCTACAAACAAAAAACGTAAAGGCACATAGGGAGAATGGATTTCCATCAATGGCAGGGCTACTGGGGAACCGCCCGCCACAGTACGTGGTCTAGATCACCATACCGAGGATCCACCATGATCCCCTGCATCACAAGACTGAAGCTACCCCTTACTGGATAGTCCGAATAAGTTCAACCCACGGTTGGGATCAGCAACCGCATACACATCCAAAATAAAAGGGACATCTGGACAGTGGTGACCTTACCCTAATTGGTTGCTAGCCACTTAGCCTTTTGTGCACCTTCTTTGTTAAAGCCATCCTTGGTTGATGAGGCTAGAAGCTATGTGTTACCTTCTTAGCACATATTCACTTAGAATGCTCATCGTCCTCCTGGCAATGTTCTGAAGCATTCGCCCATAAAAGTTAGTTCTGGGTTCGAACGGAACCGAAGGCACTACTCCTACTACATCCATTTTGAAATCAACCTCAAGATTAATAGCGATTAGCCTTTGCACTTGTAATGACGCGATTTTCGACTCACGAAAGTCGACATTAATACGTCCACTGTATCAACTGTCGAGCAATCGAAGGCCGAAAAACCGCACCATTAGGGTTAAAGAAGAAGAGGTAGAAGAAGAAAGAAAGAAAAAGCAACAGAAACAATATCAGAATCTCACAATCGCAGCGGAACAACATATAATAGATAAATGAATATCATTAAAACAAAGAACTATATCAGTTATTACATTACATCACATTATCATTACATTATCAGAGTGTACAACAACAAATAGCGGAAAAGAAATACTATATACTAGTTGATACGCCATGCCATCCAGCTTACCTCCAGATCTCCACAGCATCTCGAATTCCAGAATGACCTGATAACCTGACTCTAAACTGCCCGTGTAGAAATTGGTGGGCACCCGGAGTTTAAGAAGGGAACAATAAACTCCAGGTCAGTCATGGGACTGGTGCGAGAACTTAAACAGTTTGTCTTTTAAAAATAAACAAGGGAATATTTTTAAAATAGATTCGCAATGCCTTTAGAAAATGAGACTTCCATAAGGCCTCCCGCACGCACACACAATGCAAACGCAAAATCGGAGGAGATTTCTCCTTATGATAGTCAAACATGCTTGATACGTAGGAAGATTTCTTTGATATTATTACTATAAGTGCAAAGTGTAGGAAAATATTTCGAAAGTATAATATAAATCTTAGCCAACATACGACCACTATCGTATGCTTACTATAGCTACCATCTAAACAATGGTGACCACCATAAGTAAATGGCAGGTTCTACAACTAAAACCGTACAAGGTGCGTATTGGAGTTTGGATTTCCAACAAATGGTCAGGCCAAGGAACTTCGCATTTCCATATGGGTACGCCTCTGGAAAGACGCCCCGAGAACATAACTGGATCTCTGCCAACACAAGGCTGGGTTACCCCTAGCTAGGTAACAACTGACTCGAGTATGCCATCCCCTGGTCATAACCGACCTAAATCCTAGGATTCACCAACAACCACAAAATAATAAGTTTGCAACAACAACATAGGTTAAGTATCTGGGCTCCATACCACGATACCACCTCTATCCAGAAAGAAATGAAATACACTAAGGGGGCGCTATCCCCTAATAACCTTGCCGCATCTTACATGTTTTGACCATTATCGGGGTGTGAGGTTCGACGAAGTCTCGTCCACAAAGCTACGCTTTATACAAAAGTTATGCTTTGATCAACAAATGATCAGCAGCACTTCGTATGCCACATTACCAAATTGGGAATGTATCACTAGTAACCATCAACTACATAACCTCTGAGCTCGTACGTCTCGGAGAAGGGTGTTAAGCTAAGAGAATTAATTCTCCGCCACGAACAAAAATATAATTGATAGAAATCAGCTTTACATCTCAAATTGTAACATCAGACACACATCCATACAAGTCCGTTCCGAGATCGAACGGAACCGAAGGCACTTCCAAAGAAGCCCTTGCAATTCGGATATTGACTAATCACGGCCGGGCTTCCCATCACAAAGGGTGATAAAATCTATATATCGGAGATCAGCCGATGCAGAGACATTCGACGGTAATCCTTTCGTTTTCGAAAATACCCGGTCTGCAACACCGGCCTTCAAATGCTATCCATTATGACATATCACTATTCGGAATGGGATTTATGACCCAAAGGTCCTCTCCCGGCTAAACCGAATAACGAGCGCTTATTTTTAAGATAAGTGTAGCATTCAAATTCAAGCAAATCACAACAAATACCTATTTAAAGGTAAACATTGATAGTCTGTTATTTAACTATCAATAGATATGCACAATCATCACCAAATTCCAAATAATTTTCCACATTATTTATTTTCCAAAAATATCTTTACAAGATATATAATTTTCCACACTTCAAAAATAAATCGATGTTTATTTTTAAAAACAATTTTCCCTTTCCTTTATAAATTCCATGGTGAATTCACATTTCCAAAATATCTATTAATATTCGATTCTCAAATCGATTTCAAATATTCACTTTCATATTGGTAAACATTTCCATACTTATTTAATAATAAGTAATTCATAAATCTATTTATTTTCAATATTTGGAAAATATCCAATATACTTAAATCAAAATTAAGTATATATTTTATTCTTGAAGGAAAACATTCTCTAAAACACATTTATTTGAGTCAAAACGAATGTTGCGTAAAACATTGTTACGACAACCCAAAATCACTAGTATAGGGATTCGAAATTAAGATAGATATATAAATCCCAATACTATATATGTAACAATCCGTTTTTCCATACCCTTTGAATCGATAATAAACCACACATGTCCAACTCAAATTGCACGAATAAGCGGATCATTAAGGGTAGAAAAAGAGAATAAAGACAGAATAGAATCTCACACGAATGGAATAACGTATATTATTTCAATAATAATCTTTACAGCGGAAAATTTTAAATACAATATCAGAGTCTAACCTAAATTCAGCTTTGACAGTTATAAACATCTGTCCCTATGATTGCTGACAAACATCAAACAAAATACACTAAACAAAGCGGACGATAGAATACGTCCATACGACGATGAAGATCTCCAGCTCTCCTCTGGAAACTCCAACCGCCTTCAACTAAACCTGAAACTACTCGGATCTGACCCGAGTATTAAAAATACCCGGATCAGGCTTGATAAACCAGCGTGAGATACTCGAACTTTAAAATGACTATGTTATCAAAACCCTTGAAAAGAAGGGTATCTCATAAGACCACGCCCACACATAAACACCGACGGGTTTTTACCTTATGATAACCAAAACACTTCATACCAAAATACACTTGATATTATTTTTAATGACATTCTTTTGAAAACATTTTCAAATAAACTTATTCAAATAAGATATCAATATCTGGACTAAGTCTACAGTAATATATCCGGACTGGGTCAACGGAATATATCAACGGAATATATGATACCAGAAAGGGTAGCTGAAATGTTTGCAAGTCATTACAGCTATTTTAGGAATACAATCAAAACCGTAAATCTCGTAGGGATTGGATTTCCAATATGATAGGAAACTAGTGACTTTTTTTTCCAAACCACGCATAACAAACATAGTTCCCACGGTGCCAAAATCGCTTTTCTCAAACTAGTCACTTGGAAACTATACTTGCTACACTACAAATGATAACTAGTAGTTCCCTGCTTTTCTCAAGCTAACCACTTTATCCACATGAGGCAATACATGCCTTGAGGCCCAGACGTATCTGGTACCTAGGGCTCAGAACATCTGATAACCCAAATCACTACTATCTCAAATGCGAGCATACAACTGACCACATAGAATCCCGTCATAACCGGGGTGTGAGGCTCGCGAAGTTACGATCAATTTATTCAAAGCCATGCTTTTCATACAAAACCACGCTTTGATCATAACAGGTTCCACTTTGAATGCCACATTGTCATTCCACATCACACTATTGATTTCTACAAAAGTATAACTTCCTGAGCACGTATGTCTCGGGAAAGGGTGTTAAGCTAAGAGAAGTTTCCTTCTCCGCCACCAACTGATATATATTTATAGAAACCACTCAAATGTGATTTAGAATACAATGTCAGACAAACATCCATACAAGTTCGTTCTAGGACTGAACGAAACCGAAGGTACTTTCCTCGGCCATTACTAGGCGAGAAGCCCTTGCAATCCAAAAAATCTGCATCACGAGGAGACCACCGCTATAAATAACTCTATAATGGTGGCCAACCAGAGCATGTTCAACAAGAAGTCTTCACGCTATGAAGATCCACGGTCTTCAATAATCATCATCTTCAACATATCTTCACTTTCGAACGTATACATTGGTTCAAAGTGGTTTTCGGATAAGAATCATCCAAATCTGACTCCGGCTCCTTTGAAACCAATCATTGCCTTTAAAAGATGTTAAGTTCATACGTCGATATCAATCATCAATCAATTACTTCATCTTCTATCTTAATAAATTATCTTTCTTAGATATATCTTTTCAATTTATTCCATTTCCTTTTCAAATATATATGGAATCATTAAGCCTCATTTATCAAATCATTTGGTTTATTTAAACCTTCCTTAGATCCTGTAATAATTCCAAACCATTTTCTCTTTTACTTAGGAAAACTTTTCCAAATCATTCATTAAATCTTCATCAAAGATTTTCTTATATCAAAGTTATAACTTTTAACTTAGGGAAAATATTCCCAAATCATTCATTAAATCTTAATATTCAAGTTATAACTTTTAACTTAGGAAAAATATTCCCAAATCATTCATTAAATCTTAATCAAAGATTTCTTATATTCAAGTTATAACTTTTAACTTAGGGAAAATATTTCCAAATCATTCATTAAACTTAATCAAAGATTTTCTTCTTAACTTCAAATCATATTCTTGCAAATCGAAGATTTTCATAATAGAGCACTACTGCCATCTTAGATATGGTAAATTTCACCTCCAGGGACTAATAGCAAGTTTCACCTCTAGGGACTAATGGCAAGTATCACCTCTAGGGACTAATGAGAAGTTTCACCTCCAGGAACTAATGGCAAGTAATCCTACATTATGAATATCTTTGTCTTTAACGATCTTTGTCTTCAGTATATTTTATTTCAAAAATTATTTTGAAGGGGTTTTCTTTTCTTTTATCTTGAAAAAACTTAAATATGATCTGTTAGAGCATCCGGGCTTTCCTTTCGATCTATTCCACCCCTCGCCTAAGAAGAGAAAACATAGGCAAGGTAAGTTCAGGACACTGGTTCCTCCATCTCTAACCTTAGTTAAACACCTTATTTTATCTTCACAGATCTCACAGGTGGGACAAATGTACTAGTCGTTTCCACATACTTAGATTTTCAACTTTATTTTGGAATTTCTTATAAATATTCCACATTATCTTTCAAAATGCTTAATTATCCTTTTTAAAACATTCACAATTGATTTTGGGAAACGTCGTTACATTTAAACTCATATTCTAAAAGTTATAGAATTCGTAGCATAAAAGTGCTGTAGAAAGTGCTATATAAGCTTATTTGATTTAAACAACTGTAAATATTTGAAAATTCATATTTTCCAATCCAAATCTCTTTTAAATCATTTAAATAGATTTATCAAATTTATTCCATATTTTTAATCCTTTAAAAATATCATTTATAAAGAAATCCTGTTTTGGATTCCGAACTGCAAAACATTGATGTTTTTAGAAAATTGTTTTAGACATATTTCAAAATCTACTACACTAAATCTTGATTTTCCTTCTTCGTTGGAAAACTATTATCATTGTGAACCAAAGAATTTTTATTTCGAAGAAATCCGACTTATAAATCATTCTCTACGTCAATTTGAAGTTACGAGTCGAAATTTACGAACTGCCGCTACGCGACAAGCTCGGTTTTGACCAATTTTGAGAACTGCTTCGGAACTTGTCCGAAACACTTCAAATTTGTTTCAAACCACATTTAAACTATTTTAAAATCATTAAGATGCTAAATAACTTTCATATACACATTTGTATGAATTTACTTCTCATTTAATTAACTATGGTTACTAACCATTTCTCTTATCATTTATCAAACAAGTTATCAACCATATCACAAACATAATATCAACCAAGTTATCATCCAATATTCAACATATTAATTTCTAATTTAACATGTGTATTATCAACTTAAGTTTTATTAAAATAAAACTAAGATTTGAGTACTCACCTTTAACTTAATCAATTCTTCCTACCAACATTCATATGCAACAACACTTCTCTTAAATCCTCTTATCTTTATCAAATCTTTTTCGTAGACTTTGCTTTTGATTTCGGCAGCACTTCCTTCTCTTTTTCTCACTCTGAAGCTTTCCAACTTGCTTCCTTTCCTCCAAATAGTTCGGCCTCCTCTTGATCCTTGCCTTTCTCCTTCGTTTCTTTACTTTTTAGATGTTAAACCATGTTCTAATGGTATTCTAAGCTCTTTGGAAAAGTTCGATGGTGTTTGGAGTTGATTTGATAAGGTTTTGAAAAAGTTAGTAAGCTTTTGGAAGAAAAAAAGAAGGCATTAAAGAGAGCTTCAAGGAAGAAGAAGAAGAAGTTAGAAAATGGTGTAAAAGAAAGTGGAAGAATGGTGGTCTTACTTATAGAAAAAGTTTTGGATTAAAGTAATATTTTGTAAAAAGACCAAAATACCCTTACTTACTTATAAAGTAATCTTATTTTTTTTCAACACTTAACATCATATTTCAAATCATTACTTTATGTCATTTTCACTCAGATATTAAGTAAAGTAAGTAATAATTATGTTTCTTTGATTTGATGTTTTACTTTTTTACTTTGAAATGACATTTTTGTCCTTTTGTGCTTACTTTTCTTAATTGTTTTCTAGAAGTTTCTAACCTTGTTTAGTAAAAGTAAACTTGATTAGTAAATTAACTAATACTTATACTATTTGAATATATGTTCCTATATAAGAAAATAAAGGTGCGGCGACGTTGCGACAACTTTTAATCGACAAAACGTTGTTTTTCGACAAAATGTTTTACGGTCATATTTTGACGTTTTAGTTAAACTATTTATTTATGTAAACCAAATTTAAAAATAAACTTTTTACTTCTTTAAATAAATTAAAACATGTCTCTTTATGTTTTAAAATTATCTTTAATTAATATCAAAATCTCTAATTTTACGGTGTATGTAAAACTGACAAAATGCGACAAATTTTGGTTATTTTTGTAAAATGATTATTTACACACCTATAAGTATTTTAATATATTTTTATTATCTTTATTAGATGTTTTCAATGATATTTATCTTTTTAAATAAACATTTAAACCTATTTATTTAAGCATTTATTTATTTTTAATAAAACTTAACTTTTGTTGGTTTGTTGTAAAATCCAAATTTATACTTTTTAAATTATCAGCAATAAGAATAAATAATTTCTCTATTGTTATACATTATCTATAACTTATTTATTTATGTTTTAAACCTTTTTAAATTTAAAACAAACGAAATTTCGTATTTTCGAAGTAGCGAAATTACGGGTCGTTACATTCTCCCATACTTAAAAGAATTTCGTCCTAGAAATTACCCAAGCAAAAGTTTGCCCAAAACATTTTTCTTTATAATATACATAGATCATCCATATGAAATATTTTATTCGATCTCATATTCGAATACACAACTTAATTTCCGAACTAGTATCGATCCACCGATTCTCTAATGCGGACTTTAATCAGGCTCTTTGCCCAGAAACCTTTGCTTTCCTTACATAGCTCTCAACTATGATAGAAAACTCAAGTACCCAACCATAAACCCTAATCAATGTTCGTCATCAAGAATCGAGTGATAAATCCTTTTTGGGTCGGTGTAAACACCTCAAAATTCCAAACTCGAATCTTAGATCAAAATTTATGTGATGAAATGATTTACATATACCATATGTATTTATTGATTTTCAAAAACTTTCATAAAAGCTTTATCTTAAGCTCAAACATTTTATAAAGGTGTTTCTTTATATAATCCGTTTAATTATTTATTTTCAAATATTTTTATTAAAGGAAAATATTCCAAAGAAACCATTTTTCACTCAAAAGAATAATTTATGTTTTAAAAATCTTTTAGGAAACCATTTCACAAATTTTCAAATATTTATGCAGAATAGTTATATTTTCTTTTCTAAAGAAATAGATTATCTTTTATTTGGAAAATATCCTTAAAATTTTATTTAAGCTCTCTATTATTTTTTCTTTGCTAATACATCTTATTATAGATTTCATTTCCAAAATTATGTTAAGTTTAAATAACTTTCCTTTATTTCTTTAAACTTTTCAAAAAAAACTATGATAAAATTTCCATAGTTTCATCCTTTTCTTTATTTCATACAATATATTTTTAAATAATTTTTCTAAACTTTAAATACTTTTTTTATAAAGCTATTTCTTTCTAATATTCCTTTGAACTTTTTATTTCTAAATATCTTATTAGAATTGATCGGATATAAGATTGAAGAAGTGCATCGAGAGGATAATCAAAAGGAAGTTTATTAATTAACATCATATTCATACATCCATTTCCAACTTTAACTAGCATTACAAAGTTTCAGAGATAACTTTCCTAGGAAATACAGCCTATCACATACTACCATTATATAGATACTTAGACTACTATGTACTATTCTTGAATTCCTTTTGAGGTAGACGGTGTTTTATCTTGGAGGCTTAAGTTAACTACTTTCATTCTTGGACAGTCCTTCAATAAGTGTTTCCCTTGAAAGCACCAAATACAAGTACGTTAGGGGCAATCTTTGACCTTATGTCTTAGGTTCTTGTATCGGTAGCAGCCCATTTTCTTCTTTTTAATTCTTGGTTTCTTCTTGGTTTTAGGACATTTATGTAGAAAATGACCATTCTCTTTACACTTGAAACATACTATATCATCCCGATCAGAATTTTTATTTTCCCTTCTCTGCTTCTTACTTCTCTTTGTTTCACACATAACCGCATAATGTCCTTTCTTACCGCAATAATAACAGTCGATGTCAGCAAAGGGTCCTAGTTTTACTTTTTCTTCTACTTCTTTTTGTGCACTTGCTCTTCGAGCTTGCTTTGGAGTCATCCAAAACTCATGACTCACATATAATAAGCCATTCTACCCCTAAGTGATATTCCAAGATTAGAATTGCTTATAACATTTCCATTTTTTTTTATCCAAATACTTAATTCAACTTTTTTTGGATTTGAACTTGCCTTCATCATCCAATGATAAGAAGAATAATTTACTAAGTGCTCAATACCGTTTGCCCAAGCCAACATATGATTGATACTTGGAAGATTATTTTAATTATCACTAGACGAATCAAGACCTTATCCATGGGACTTCCCTAAGGGAATTTATCTTATAAATTTCCCTAACCACACAAAATTTTATATCCTTTGAAAGACATTTTATATGCAAAATATAATCTTTTCAAAACAGTGTGTCGATGTGCCTTGTTAAGAGTTTAGAAATACCTGTCGATATAGTTGTACTTCCCATATCAACTAGAATTTATAAACCGCTCAACCGATAAATCAACACAAAATATTTTTCTTATCAAATAACAATTACGCACTCATATATACAATACACTCAAACTCATTCTAGGGTGTTACTAACCCTATCTCTAATGAGTTACTCAACCTAGGGTATTACTAACCCTATCTCTGATGAGTCTTTACCCAACCAAAGCCAAGGTTCTCGCTTAACCTTCAGCTCTGATACCAAATGTAACAATCGGGTTTTTTCGGACCCGCCCCGGTAGGCTTTTCAACCATCCCTCTACCCTTCTGCTTTTCAACTGGAGGCACTCCTGCTTTTCAACATGGAGGTGACTACATGTGGTACCTCGGATCTGCTTTTACGGTAAGCCTCTCGACTATCAACCAACCTTTTCTCTCTAGGGACATGTAGGGGCAAGAGTCTAAGCTTCATCACTATTCACAAAGCGAGAACCCCCTATCATGCTGAACATAATCAAACAAATCCGATCTCTGTTTCCTTCGAAACCAATCATCGCTTTTAAAAGATGTTAAGTTCATACGTCGATATCAATCATCAATCAATTACTTCATCTTCTATCTTAATCAAATATCTTTCTTAGATATATCTTTTCAATTTATTCCATTTCCTTTTCAAATGTATATGGAATCATTAAGCCTCATTTATCAAATCATTTGGTTTATTTAAACCTTCCTTAAATCCTGTAATAATTCCAAATCATTTTCTCTTTTACTTAGGAAAACTTTTCCAAATCATTCATTAAATCTTAATCAAAGATTTTCTTATATTAAAGTTATAACTTTTAGCTTAGGGAAAATATTCCCAAATCATTCATTAAATCTTAATCGAAGATTTCTTGTATTCAAGTTATAACTTTTACTTAGGGAAAATATTCCCAAATCATTCAATAAATCTTAATCAAAGATTTTCTTCTTAACTTCAAATCATATTCTTGCAAATTGAAGATTTTCATAATAGAGCACTACTGCCATCTTAGATATGGTAAATTTACCTCCAGGGACTAATGGCAAGTTTCACCTCTAGGGACTAATGGCAAGTTTCACCTCCAGGGAATAATGGCAAGTTTCATCTCCAGGGACTAATGGCAAGTAATGCTACCTTATGAATGTCTTTGTCTTTAACGATCTTTGTCTTCAGTATATTTTATTTCAAAAATTATTTTGAAGGGGTTTTCTTTTCTTTTATCTTGGAAAAACTTAAATATGATCTTTTAGATCATCCGGGCATTCCTTTCGATCTATTCCACCCCTCGTCTAAGAAGAGAAAACATATGCCAGGTAAGTTCAGGGAACTGGTTGCTCTATCCCTAACCTTAATTAAACACCTTGTTTTATCTTCACAGATCTCACAGGTGGGACAAATGTACTAGTTGTTTCCACATACTCAGATTTTCAACTTTATATTGGAATTGCCTATAAGTATTCCAAATTATCTTTCAAAATGCTTAATTATCCTTTTTAAAACATTCACAATTGATTCTGGGAAACGTCGTTACATTTAAACTCATATTCCAAAAGTTATAGAATTCGCAGCATAAAAGTGCTGTAGAAAGTGCTATATAAGCTTATTTGATTTAAACAACTTTTAAATATTTGAAAATTCATGTTTTCCAATCCAAATCTCGTTTAAATCATCTAAATAGATTTATCAAATTTATTCCATATTTTTAATCCTTTAAAAATATCATTTATAAAGAAATCCTGTTTTGGATTCCGAACTGCAAAACATTGATGTTTTTAGAAAATTGTTTTAGACATATTTCAAAATCTACTACACTAAATCTTGATTTTCCTTCTTCGTTGGAAAACTATTATCATTGTGAACCAAAGAATTTTTATTTCGAAGAAATCCGACTTATAAATCATTCTCTACGTCAATTTGAAGTTACGGGTCGAAATTTACGAACTGACACTACGCGACAAACTCGGTTTTGACCAATTTTGAGAACTGCTTCGGAACTTGTCCGAAACACTTCAAATTTGTTTTAAACCACATTTAAACTATTTTAAAATCATTAAGATGCTAAATAACTTCCATATACACATTTGTATGAATTTACTTCTCATTTAATTAACTATGGTTACTAATCATTTCTCTTATCATTTATCAAACAAGTTATCAACCATATCACAAACATAATATCAACCAAGTTATCATCCAATATCAACCAATATTCAACATATTAATTTCTAATTTAACATGTGTATTATCAACTTAAGTTTTATTAAAATAAAACTAAGATTTGAGTATTCACCTTTAACTTAACCAATTCTTCCTACCAACATTCATATGCAACAACACTTCTCTTAAATCCTCTTATCCTTATCAAATCTTTTCCGTAGACTTTCCTTTTGATTTCGGCAGCACTTCCTTCTCTTTTTCTCACTCCGAAGCTTTCCAACTTGCTTCCTTTCTCCAAATAGTTCAGCCTCCTCTTGATCCTTGCCTTTCTCCTTCGTTTCTTTACGTTTTAGATGCTAAACCATGTTCTAATGGTATTCTAAGCTCTTTGGCAAAGTTTGGTGGTGTTTAAAGTTGATTTGATATGGTTTTAAAAAAGTTAGTAAGCTTTTCGAAGAGAACAAGAAGCCATTAAAAAGTGCTTCAAGGAAGAATAAGAAGACGGTAGAAAATGGTGTAAAAGAAAGTGAAAGAATGGTGATCTTATTTACAGAAAAAGTTTTGGATTAAATTAATATTTTGTAAAAAGACCAAAATACCCTTACTTACTTATAAAGTAATCTTATTTTTTTCAACACTTAACATCACATTTCAAATCATTACTTTATGTCATTTTCACTTAGATGTTAAGTAAAGTAAGTAATAATTATGTTTCTTTGATTTGATGTTTTACTTTTTGCTTTGAAATAACATTTTTGTCTTTTTGTGCTTTCTTTTTCTTAATTGTTTTCTATAAGTTTCTAACTTGTTTGGTAAAAGTAAACTTGATTAGTAAATTAATTAATACTTATACTATTTGAATATATGTTCCTATATAAGAAAATAAAGGTGCAGCGATGTTGCGACAACTTTTAATCGATAAAACGTTGTTTTTCGACAAAATGTTTTATGGTCATATTTTGGCGTTTTAGTTAAACTATTTTTTTATGTAAACCAAATTTAAAAATGAACTTTTTACTTCTTTAAATAAATTAAAACATGTCTCTTTACATTTTAAAATTATCTTTAATTAATATCAAAATCTCTAATTTTACTGTGTATGTAAAACTGACAAAATGCGACAAATTTTGGTTATATTTGTAAAACGATTATTAAAATACTTATAAGTATTTTAATATACTTTTATCATCTTTATTAGATGTTTTCAATGATATTTATCTTTTTAAATAAACATTTAAACCTATTTATTTAAGCATTTATTTATTTTTAATAAAACTTAACGTTTGTTGGTTTGTTGTAAAATCCAAATTTATACTTTTTAAATAATCAACAATAAGAATAAATAATTTCTCTATTATTATCTATTATCTATAACTTATTTATTTATGTTTGAAACCTTTTTAAATTTGAAACAAACGAAATTTCTTATTTTCGAAGTAGCGAAATTACGGGTCGTTACAATATAAAACATTCCCTTTCGAAAATAATTTACTATAACAACAGTGTTATAGTCCATCTTTTCCTTATTTCTCGAAAATGTCTATTTCAACAATGAATGTTGAAATCTATGGTTACGATCTTTAACACATTTTAAAACAACTTCAAATCGTTTTAATTCTATTTAAAGGATCACTTCCTAAAACATTTCTTTAATATATTATTCACTGTCCAAAATCGTGAATATAAATCACACATTTTATTTTAAAGGATTATCCACTGTCCCAAAATCGTTAATATACTCTTTTAATAAGCTATAATAATAACTAATCAAAATAAGTCGATTTCGGATTTATAAAATAATGTTTATAAATTCACATCTATATAATTTTGTAAAAACTTCAACTTATAAAATCCCTTCATTAACAAATTCTATTCATATCCCATTTACACGCCAAAATCCAAATTATAAGCAAATTACTTATAATTCTCTATTTACAATTACATTCATTTTATAACTTCACAAATCGTAGATTCTATTCTTTTATAAAATACATTTATAACATCATTTTAAAACGTCTTTAAAACTCCTTTATAATTCCATCACTTTGATTTATAAAAATCCAATTTTATAAATCTTATATATAAAGCTTTTATAATAAATTCATAAATCTTTATTTAAACTATTTTATAAAATCATTAACTCCATATTTCAAAAAATCACATTTCAACTATATTTCTCAGGAATCATAATTTTTATAACATTAAAATTAGAACGTTTATTTATTTAAAATGAATCAATTCCAAAATTTAATAAAACGTATACTTTCAAAAATCACTTTAAAATCCTTTTAAATTTGAAAATCATTACTTTAACACTTTTAATTTTCCAAAACAGGCCCAATGCTGCAACAACACTAAATATAACAATCACGACATCCAAAACATCATATATCATATGATAACAGAATATATCACAATATCTGTAAATAAATCAATACGGGTGAGGAATCCAGTTAGATCCCTCCAGCCTGTTTCCCTACATCCACAGATGTTAGCACAATACCAATCCCGTTCCAATACGGAATATCGTAGTATATGGGATTTATAAAATATGATCCGCTATTATGCGGCACAATAGGGTCTCATTTGCTATATAATGCGGGAAAATCAACTCCAAGTACATATATAATACCCATTCCACTTCAAGATGGAATATCACGGTATATGTGTTTAATAAATAACCTCCGCTTAATATGCGGCGTATATGGTCTATTTCAAAACAATAGATAGCAATTTATCATTCAATCACACAATCAAGAAATTTTAAATCTAACTATTTAAACTTAAATCGAAACAATTCGATTGAGTGGGAAGTTCTCACCTTGTTTCCAATAACAATTGCAGTGTTTTATTTCGAATAAAAGTCACTAGCTCCAATCGATTCCAATCCAGCTCCTTTGCATAGTATTCGTCAATACGAACCCGACGCAATTCGTTTCGTCCAAAACGGACCTCGTATGAAAGAGTTATGATAGTTTAAAGTTTTAAACGAATTTAAAAATAAATAATTTACATTTTCTTTTATTATTTTATAACCTTCACTCATCCAGGCCGTTCGTTTCAGAACCCAAGAATCTCGGCCGTCCCATCTTTCTCCTTCCCCTCCAGTAAATTTACGCGAACAACAACCCATAGCCGCCACTTTCTATACGAATTTTCAAGCCGCCCTCGTTCATTTCTACAACGATCAGGCACCACCACTTGAATGCCCATCACACGAGCTACCCACGGCCAGAGCCAGGTGAAGCTCGGTCGCCCCTAGGCCTTGGAATTCGTGCACGAACGCACGATGTTCCATCCTAAATTGCCGCCCATTGGCTTCATAAAAGATGATCTCCACCGTTGGATTGAAGGATCCCGAGATGCTCTACAAGTTTGTAGTTGAAACTATTTTGAATCGTTTTGTGGATTGCAAGAAAAATGAGGAGGAAGGAATTGAATTTTAGGCCATTGATGAAAATGGAGGCGGCGGCTATAACCCTAGCCCAATTTTTGTTTTGCAAATGTGAAAGTATAACGTCCTTATATAGAAAATTACGCGACACTACCCGAAATTTTTCCGAACTCCAAACGAAGCGTGCCGCCTAGCGTTTATAATGTTTTACCCCTATTCCGAACGCAATGGAATATATATCGGGAGACAATTCGATCATATTTGGAAGATAAGTTTTCGAATCGAATTATTTAAATTTAAAATTCACTTAAACCGATTTCTATGCGTTTTAGCTTACCCCGGACAAACCGTAAATCCGATTGACACGAAATTTGAATACATACAATAATTTGACATTACGGATCCAATGAAACTAGTTTCGTCGAAATCCAAGACTGTTTGAAAAAGGGCTATTTTAACTCGTCAATTGAAAATTAAAGTATTCAATTTCTGCAAATTAACTTTTAATTCGATTTTAATAGTTCTATAACATCATTCTAACTCCGATATGATTTAATTCAACTTTATAAATCATATCTAATCACATTAAACCCAATTTCCAGTTATTTCTGTAATTTCTAATATTAAATTATCGATTTAATTATCTAATTAAATCTAGATATTCGAAATAAAAATTATTCGACTTACAAATTTTGCTTGTTAATATTAAAAATCAATTAAATATACGAATTCCAATTGACATAAATTTTGGGTCGTTACAAACTTCCCCCTTTAAAAGAATTTCGTCCTCAAAATTACCAAGTAAGAAAAAGTCTTGAAATCCATTAACTTTTCAAAACCATTTACTCAAATTAAATTTCAAATTCATTTGAGTGTTTAACTTTCCCAAAATTCATAGTTAAATTTCTTGCAATAACTTACTAAGTTTTCAAATCCTACTTAATTATCTTTTCAAAAAATTTCAATTTTCTCAAAAATATTCTAACGCCTTAAATTTCCAGAAAATTCGCCATAGTCTCCTTTGCGCGGCTTGATCCGAAAAAAATGGCTATATATATATATATATATATATATATATATATCAAAAATAAACATCTCATCAAAGTAATGAGGCATCTCGCAGGGAAAAAAGTGTAAAAGTACGATATATAATCCGAGATATGTACCTTATATATTATTAGCGAGCATATACGGCTAATATAGCGCGAAAGCGAGCTCCAAATGCGAAGCAAGCGCAATCCACGCCTACTAAACACTCAACCATAATGAGAAACATGCATATATGAAAGTAATATCAATATACAACATATATCACTACAACAACTACATATGCCAATATAGCAAATACAATAAAAGGCAACAAATCCAACTATTAAACAACTATCATCCAACAACAATTCCAATCATCAAATCAATACACTTTCACTTCTCATTAATATTCAATGAATTGGTTTTCCAATTTAAATAACATTTGATTCATTAACATTGGATGTTTTTTCTAACATTCATTTATTCATATTCAATTAGTTTACATTCACTAATTTATATTCAAGTTAGTTCACTTCCAAATCAAATTCAATTACACAGCTTTCAATTTCATTAATTGAATTTCATATGGAATTCTATACAACCAGCTAACCATCATCTAACAACCAAATCATAACCAACATAACCAAATTATTAAATTTACATTCAATTTGGTTTAACACTTTTAATTTCAATTTGTTGATATTAAATTGACTTCCATTTAATTATTCAATTTTTTTTCAACTTCATTAGCTTCTAATGAATTAACACTTACATCCATTATTTCATATCAATTTATTTACATTCAATTGATTTACATTAAATTTATTCATTAATTCAATTGCTAATTCATTTAACAAATAAGGTTGAATTAGATTTACATAACTCAAGTTCACATCCATTTAATTCACTTTATTAATTTACTTCGATACCAAAATCAACTTCATACAACATCACTTTAGTTATATTCCATTTCAAACATCATTTGTTTAACTTAACTAAAATTTCCACTTATAAATCCAATTCAGATTCTAATTCTAAAGTAAATTCTATTTAACTTTTACCAAAGTCAAATTTCATCACTTATTCAAATTCATATCTGGTTTTGCTTAACAAATTTGTTTAACTATTTTATTATTTGGTTTCACTTACATTCAACAATTACAACTTGGATTTTAATTTCAAATTTGTTTATCACAACCAAACTTCAATTTTCAATTTACTATGGTAGCAAATCCATCACACAGAAACTTGAAAATGATACTGATGATGCTGCAGTCATCACCCTTATTATTTCCCAGCAACAATAGTGAATTCAGTGCTTAATATTCTTTCAAACAAAATTCCTTTTACTCATAAATCACATTTATAAATCTTTTACTTATATAATTTCACTTATTGTATGTATATAATATTATTTCACAATTGTAAATCATATTAATTATAATTCCATACTTATAATTCTTTGCTTATACAATTTATTCTTTTACAATTGTTTTTATTTAGATTATTCAAACACTTTTAATTAACTTGCATATGTTCTTACATTTTCAACAACCAAACAATCAATTTATATACACTTTAATAATTCTGAAAAATTATTCCTTTATATATAAAATATAATCAAGGTAAAATTATTTCATTTACCCCATTTCAAATGATACTATGTCGGTTTATCTCGTTTAAGAGTTTAGAAACCCCTATCGATGACAATTAGCTAGACTGCATCGACCAGAATCTATAAACAATTAACCGATAAGTCCACACAGTACAAAACAATTTCATATTCGCTAACAAATACGCGCTCATAACTATGATTACACTCAACTCATTCTAGAGTAGTACTAACTCTATCTCTAAAGAGTAACACCCAACAGAGCCAAGGTTGTCACTTAACCAAATACTCTGTTACCACATTGTAATGACGCGATTTTCGACTCACGAAAGTCAACATTAATACGTCCACTGTATCAACTGCCAAGCAATCGAAGGCCGGAAAACCGTACCGTTAGGGTTAAGGAAGAAGAGGTAGAAGAAGAAAGAAAGAAAAAGCAACAGAAAAAATATTAGAATCTCACAATCACAGCGGAACAACATATAATAGGTAAATGAATATCTTTAAAACAAAGAACTATATCAGTTATTACATTACATCACATTATCATTGCATTATCAGAGTGTACAACAACAAATAGCAGAAAAGAAATACTATATACTAGTTGATATGACATGCCGTCCAGCTTGCCCCAGATCTCCACAGCATCTCCTGAATTCCAGAATGACCTGATAACCTGACTCTAGACTGCCCGTGTAGAAATTAGTAGGCACCCAGAGTATAAGAAGGGAACAATAAACTCTAGGTCAGTCATGGGGCTGGTGCGAGAACTTAAACAGTTTATCTTTTAAAAATAAACACGGAATATTTTTAAAATATATTCGCAATGCTTTTAGAAAATGAGACTACCATAAGGCCTCCCGCGCACACACACACGCAATGCAAACGTAGAATCGGAGGAGATTTCTCCTTATGATAGCCAAACATGCTTGATACGTAGGAAGATTTCTTTGATATTATTAATATAAGTGCAAACATTACGAAAGTAGAATATAAATCTTAGCCAACATACGACCAGTATCGTATGCCTACTATAGCTACCATCTAAACAGTGGTGACCACCATAAGTAAATGGCAGGTTCTACAACTGAAACCGTACAAGGTGCGTATTGGAGTTTGGATTTTCAACAAATGGTCAGGCCAAGGAACTACCCATTGCCACATGGGTACGCCTCTGGAAAGACTCCCCGAGAACCTAACCGGATCTCTGCCAACACAAGTCGGGTTACCCCTAGCTGGGTAACAACTGACACGAGTATGTCATCCCTTGGTCGTAACTGACCTAAATCCCGGGATTCACCAACAACCACAAAATAATAAGTTTGCAGCAACAACATAGGTTAAGTATCTGGGCTCCATACCATGATACCACCTCTATCTAGAAGGAAATTACATGCACTAAGGGGGCGCTATCCCCTAATAACCTTGCCGCATCTTTCCTGTTTTGACCATTATCGGGGTGTGAGGTCCGACGAAGTCTCTTCCACAAAGCTACGCTTTATACAAAAGTTGTGCTTTGATCAACAAATGATCAGCAACACTTCGTATGCCACATTACCAAATTGGGAATGTATCACTAGTAACCATCAACTACATAACCTCTGAGCTCGTAAGTCTCAGAGAAGGGTGTTAAGCTAAGAGAATAAATTCTCCGCCACCAACAGAAATATATTTGATAGAAATTAGCTTTACATCTCAAATTGTAACGTCAGACACACATCCATACAAGTCTGTTTCGGGATCGAACGGAACCGAAGGCACTTTCAAAGAAGCCCTTGCAATCCGGATATTGATTAATCACGACCGGACTTCCCATCACCAAGGGTGATAAAATCTCCATATCGGAGATCAGCCGATGCAAAGACATTTGACGGTAATCCTTCCGTTTACGAAAATACCCGGTCCTCAACACCGGTCTTCAAATGCTATCCATTACGATATATCACTATTCAGAATGGGATTTATGACCCAAAGGTCCTCTCTAAACCGAATAACGAGCGCTTATTTTTAAAATAAGTGTAGCATTCAAATTCAAGCAAATCACATCAAATACCTATTAAAGGTAAATATTGATAGTCGGATATTTAACTATCAATAGATATGCACAATCATCACCAAATTCCAAATAATTTCCCACATTATTTATTTTCCAAAAATATATTTACAAGATATATAATTTTCCACACTTCAAAATAAATCAATGTTTATTTTTAAAAACAATTTTCCCTTTCCTTTATAAATTCCATGGTGAATTCACATTTCCAAAATATCTATTAATATACGATTCTCAAATCGATTTCAAATATTCACTTTCATATTAGTAAACATTTCCATGCTTATTTAATAATAAGTAATTCACAAATCTATTTATTTTAAACATTTGGAAAATATCTAATATACTTAAATCAAAATTAAGTATATATTTTAGTCTTTAAGGAAATCATTCTATTAAACACATTTATTTGAGTCAAAACGAATGTTGCGTAAAACATTGTTATGACAACCCAAAATCACTAGTATAGGGATTCAAAATTAAGATAGATATATAAATTCCAATACTATATAAAACATTCCCTTTCGAAAATCATTTACTCTAACAATAGTGTTATAATCCATCTTTTCCTTATTTCTCCAAAACGTCTATTTCAACAATGAATGTTGAAGTCTATGGTTTCGATCTTTAACACATTTTAAAACAACTTCAAATCATTTTAATTCTATTTAAAGGATCACTTCCTAAAACGTTTCTTTAATATATTATTCACTGTCCAAAATTGTGAATATAAATCGTTAACCAAATTCAACATTTCTACACATTTTATTTTAAAGGATCATCCACTGTCCCAAAATCGTGAATATACTCGTTTAATAAGCTATAATAATTAACTTATCAAAATAAGTCGATTTCGGATTTATAAAACAATGTTTATAAATTCACATCTATATATTTTTATAAAACTTCAACTTATAAAATCCCTTTATCAACAAATTCTATTCATATCCCATTTACATGCCAAAATCCAAATTATAAGAAAATTACTTATAATTCTCTATCTACAATTTCATTCATTTTATAACTTCACAAATCATAGATTCTATTCTTTTATAAAATACATTTATAACATCATTTTAAAACGTCTTTAAAACTCCTTTATAATTCCATCACTTTGATTTATAAAAATCCAATTTTATAAATCTTATATATAATGCTTTTATAATAAATTCAAAAATCTCTATTTAAACTATTTTATAAAATCATTAACTCCATATTTCAAAAAATCACATTTCAACTATATTTCTCAAAAATCATAATTTTTATAACATTAAAATTAGAACGTTTATTTATTTAAAATGAATCAATTCCAAAATTTAATAAAACGTATACTTTCAAAAATCACTTTAAAATCCTTTTAAATTTGAAAATCATTACTTTAACACTTTTAATTTTCCAAAACAGGCCCAATGCTGCAACAACACTAAATATAACAATCACGACATCCAAAACATCATATATCATATGATAACAGAATATATCACAATATCTGTAAATAAATCAATATGGCTGAGGAGTCCAGTTGGATCCCTCCAACTTGTTTCCCTGCATCCACAGATGTTAGCACAATACCAATCCCATTCCAATACGGAATATCGCGGTATATGGGATTTATAAAATATTATCCACTATTATGCGGCGCAATAGGGTCTCATCCGCTATATAATGCGGGAAAATCAACTCCAAGTACATATATAATACCCATTCCACTTCAAGATGGAATATCGTGATATATGTGTTTAATAAATAACCTCTGCTTAATATACGGCGTATACGGTCTATTTCAAAACAATAGATAGCAATTTATCATTCAATCACACAATCAAGAAATTTTAAATCTAACTATTTAAAATTTAAATCGAAACAATTCGATTGAGTGAGAAGTTCTCACCTTGTTTCCAATAACAATTGCAGTGTTTTATTCCGAATAAAATTAAACACGCGTTTAATTTTACCCAAAATTATCACTAGCTCCAATCGATTCCAATCCAGTTCAATCGCGTAGTATTCGTCAATACGAACCCGACGCAATTCGTTTCGTCCAAAACGGACCTCGTATGAAAGAGTTATGATAGTTTAAAGTTTTAAACGAATTTAAATATAAATAATTTACATTTTCTTTCATTATTTTATAACCTTCACTCATCCAGGCCGTTCATTTCAGAACCCAAGAATCTCGGTCGTCCCCTCTTTCTCCTTCCCCTCCAGTAAATTTACGCGAACAACAACCCATAGCCGCCACTTCCTATGCGAATTTTCGAGCCACCCTCGTTCATTTCTACAACGATCAGGCACCACCACTTGAATGCCCATCACGCGAGCTATCCACGGCCAGAGCCATGTGAAGCTCGGTTGCCTCTAGGCCTTGGAATTCGTGCACGAATGCACGATGTTCCATCCCAAATTGTCGCCCACCGGCTTCATAAAAGACGATCTCCACCGTTGGATTGAAGGATCCCGAGATGCTCTACAAGTTTGTAGTTGAAACTATTTTGAATCTTTTAGTGGATTGCAAGAAAAATGAGGAGGAAGGAATTAAATTTTCAGCCATTGATGAAAATGGAGGCGGCGGTTGTAACCCTAGCCCAATTTTTGTTTTGCAAATGTGAAAGTATAACGTCCTTATATAGAAAATTACGCGCCACTATTCACCCGAAATTTTTCCGAACTCCAAACGAAGCGTGTTGCCTGGCGTTTATAATATTTTGACCCTATTCCGAACGCAACAGAATATATATTGGGAGCCACTTCGATCATATTTGGAAGATAAGTTTTCGAATCAAATTATTTAAATTTAAAATTCACTCAAATCGATTTCTACGCGTTTTAGCTTGTCCCGGACAACCGTAAATCCGATTGACACGAAATCTGAAACCATACAATAATTTAACATCACGGATCCAATGAAACTGGTTTCATCGAAATCCGAGACTGTTTGAAAAATGGCTATTTTAAGTCGTCAATTAAATATTAAAATTTTCAATTTCTGCAAATTAACTTTTAATTCGATTTTAAAAGTTCTATAACATCATTCTAACTACAATATGATTTAATTCAACTTTATAAATCATATCTAACCACATTAAACCCAATTTCCAATTATTTCTGTAATTCTAAGATTAAATTATCGATTTAATTATTCAATTAAATCTAGATGTTCGAAATAAAAATTTATTCGACTTACAAATTTTACTTTTTTATATTAAAAATCAATTAAATATACGAATTTCAATTAACAGAAATTCTGGGTCGTTACAGCACCTCACTGCTCCATCTTCGACTCCAAGCTCTTGTCTTCCTCAAGAAAACGTTCAAACCGGATCGAAGTGGTTTTCGAAAAATTAATCCCGATCTCGGTCTCTTTGAAACGATCAGCGCATTGGTCAATGTTGATAGTCGGTTATTTAACTATCAAACAACATTCACAAACAACCATCAGACTTTAAATAATTTCCCAAATTATTTATTCCAAAATATCTTCGCGAGCTATTTCCCATACTTCAACCCTTTGAATACAATTTCAAACTACTTTTCTATCACGGAATAAATTTCCCAAATATTTTCTATTTCCACTGAAAATCACCAAGTCCAAATACTTTAGATTTTTAAATAATTTAAATTACTTCATTCTAAAATATACTTTAAAACATTTAAATTAAAATTACTTAAACTTTATTCAAAAATATATACTTTTAAAAATATTTAAAATAAAACTACTTTATAAAATATAAAACTAACTTTTAAAATGAACGTTAAGCCAAACCAAACTTTTAAAATAAGAGTTTCGAAATTCTATACAAGTTTTTAAATAAAACTTTAACCAAACTATCTTTAAATAAATCTACTTTATAAAATATAAATGTTATTAATTAACCTTAAAATCATAATACTAGTCAAACTTTTCAATTAATTACTACTATAATTAATCTAAATAAATGTTTACTTATAAAATTTAAAAAACTTAAATAATAATTTCTTAAAAAACATTCCTTTAAACAAACTTTAAAACTTTTAACTTATGCTAAAATCTTCTTTGAAAACGTACTTGGCTTTTCAGGGAAATACACTTCACTTCCACACCTTTAAAAATAAACCACTATTTATTTTTAAAATAAATTACCCATTTCTTTATAAATTTACATCGTGAATTTATACTTCCAAATATCCACTAATATCTTATTCACTTTATAAACCCATTTTATAAATTCCATAGTCTCACTCCTTTTAAATCACAGTTTCAACCACTTTATCAATTTTCCAAATCGATATCCAAATTTAATCCATTTTAAAATAAATTCTTTTACTTACTCAATTTATTTCAAAACCCATTAACTTCCGATTTTACTTCTTAATTATGATTTAAAATATTATTTAACTGAAAATACCAATTTCGTACTTTTCCAAATTCCTTCTTCATTCTTTCCAATAATTTAAACCTTGAATTTTAAAAATAAATTCTTTATTCCTTTAAATAATATTACTTAAGTTTTAAAATTCATTATTTCCCCTTTTATTCAAAATTTCCTTTCCCATAGTCGGAATTTATTTATTAGAATTTAAAAATCCATTGTTATCCTTTTCCAATTCAGTTATCCTAACCTCTATAATTATTTACTTAAGAATTTTCTCTTGTGTCTCTTTGAAAATCCAATCTATATATTTTGATAACTCGGCAAACCCAAATATATTCAATCAAACCATGGCATTCAATATTTTCAGTTACCAATATAATTTATCACAGAATATCAAATAAACCACATCATATGATATTAAAAGAATCTAAATAATTTTGAGGAATCCAGTTGGATCCCTCAGACCTGTTTCTTTGCATCCACAGATGTTTGCACAATATAAAATACCAATTCCACTTCGAGGTGGAATATCGTGGTATATGGGGTTATATCATCTCATCCGCTATTATGCGGCGCATAGGGTCTCACCGCTATATAATGCGGGAAATCAATCACTCCAATATATATATATATAATATACCACATCCAATCAATTCAATCATTCAACCAAATATTTAAATTTAACTATTTTAATTTGAATAATAATCCAGATGAGTGAGATTAACTCACCTTTGATTTTTTTTGTTTTGCAATCCCATCCATCTCAACTATTTCTTCATGACTTTTGACCTTGTATAAAAATTATATGATTTATTAACATTCGAACAAATCAAACGATTCAAGATTTATTACTATTTGAATAAATCAACAATTAATCACCAATTACATATTAAATTTTAAACTAATAAATTTAATATTAAACTAATCCTCTTATAATAATAATTAAATAGATTAACTTACAAATAAATCACCTTTTAAATTATTTTATAATAAATTAGTAAGTTAAAATATCTATATGTACATTTATTTATTTCATTTTCTTTTGAAACTAACTACATATAAATACTTTTAAAATAATCTATATTACTATTAAAAAAAATTCTTTCTAAATCTTATCTATATATAAACTATTTTTTGACTGTTGCTATACTTACATATATATAAATTTTTAAATAAAAATAAAAATAAAAATAAATTGTTTTGTATCCTAAATTCTCAGGTACCAATATGCATATTCTATTAAGTTAAAATTAAATCACAAACAGTACCTACAACTCAAAACTGAGCTCCACCTTGCCTTCGCCAAAGCCTGCGAGTACGAATCCTCATCCTCCCCTTGATCATCTATTCAAGCCGTTAGTTCCCAAGTTGAAGAAACCAAGTCGTCGCCCACTTCTTCCACGCTCGCGACCTCCACGAGCGCCATCAACCGCGTTAGTCCCCTCGACGTGGAATATCCAACCACACGCCATAACGCCCAAATTGTGCGCGACTTCATGATGCCATGAGCCACCCACATGGCAGCCATCACCAATCCTACTGCCCTACTACCTCGCCTCTATGAAGCACGAGAAACTCCTTGCCAGAAATTACGAACACCCCTCTGTCGATCGCATGCGAATTCAAATAGGATTAATGATTGGGTCACGAATTCGATTTAGGTTTTTTTAGGAGAACTCGAATTCGAATTGAATAAGGGGGATGAAGATTCAATTGAATTCATTTTACAGCGACCATGGATTTGTTCCGTGTTCCTTTTTTTTGAAACCGAGATCGTGTATCTTAATTTGGATTAAGACCTGGAGAGAAAAACGACGACCAAAATTCTTAAATTCGTTACGTGTTGGTTTGATTATTTAGAGGGAAATGCGTTTCCTGCCAGGTGAACACATGGTTTAATTTTTTCTTGCATGAAAAACATTATTGTGTTAAATACATACATACATACATATATATATATATATATATATATATTATATTTCGAATTTAAATCTAAATCTTAAATCGTTTACAAAATACGCAACTTAAAATCTTAACCTCCTATCGAGGCAAGCCGCTAGGCGTTTGTAAGGTTATACTCCTATTTCGAACGCAATGGAAAAGGTTTCGAGTCCTAATTCGATCGTATGGAGAAGACAGCTTTTTGGACCTTATTATTTTGCTGAATTTTCGATTTAAATTTCAACGCGTTTACTAATCGTACGACACCACGAAAATTGAAATCCGATAACAATAAACTATTATGGATCCAATGGAGCAGGTTTCGTCGAATTCCAACACCGTGTCCCGAAAGGCTAATTTTAAATATCGATTTAAACGTTATATTTTTTAAACTGAACAAATTAACTAAAAATTTAATTTTAAAACTTTTTTTACCTTCGGTATTATTAATATAGATTTTACAAGATTTCAAATTATTTTTAGTAAGTCAAAACCTCAGATTTCATATATTTTCCAATTTCCAATGATTAAATTAAATATTTAATTTATCCAAAAATCTGAGATATTTAAAATTCAAGTTAAACTGACTTCCAAATATTTAAAATAAATTAAATATTCCAATATCAAAAATCTAAAAATTCTAGATTGTCACAAATTCTGACTTAGTAAAAATTATGATTATTGTAAATATGCAATTATAAAATACAGATCAATTATTTACATGATATTATGATATCAATAGATTCAAGTCATATAAGTAAAATTAATTGGCATATTATTATACAAATATATTAAATGATAAAATGGTAATAATTAGAAATAATGTATGTGTGGCTGTGCACTTTAAATCTATAAACAATCATTTTTTCTAATAAATACATATGTATAATATGTATATGGTAACATTGATACGTATAAGAATCGTCACATAACTAACAATAATGTATATATATATATATATGAATAATATACTATTATCCATAAATTATAAATCATATATAAGTAAATACATACCTCCTCAAAGTACACATTGTAATGCTGAATTCTCCCTCCTTTAAAATCTTCTCGATTCAGTAGATTGTTAATCCTTGAAACGTTGGCCTGTAACTATACGATAGTTGTCTCCTTTTGAATTGATTTGAGTTAAATTTTATTAGAGCTCCTTGAGGTATAGGTCAACCGATAATGAATTAATAGAGGAAGCCAAAAGTCCTAAAGCAATTAGGGTTAGGAGTCTTTGTACAATGGATGAAATAAAGAAATATATGGATCGTATCTCATACCATTTCTCACTAGATCTTGGCCACCCATCTCGAAATCCCTCTAGCTTGTTTAGCCACTCCCTATAAGCTTTGTTTCTGCCAAAATTTACCTCTTCAAATCATGGACTACAGCCTATTTAAGCCAAAATAAATATTATTAATTAAATCTAATTTAATTGCTTGTCGATATCGCATATCGATCCATATATTTATTAATATTATAAATATATACAGCAATATTTATTCCTCATATCATAATCAAAATTATATAATTAATATTCTATAAATATCAATTAGTTAAATTAGTTTATAACAATTGTAATCTAGCTAAATTGTTTTGTCTAAAAGAATTCATCATTTCAGTTGTATGACTCGTTAGGTGTAAATTTGGTCAGCAATTAACATCGAATTATTCGAATGTTAATTTTTATACATCATTTAGCAGGTGGTGTGAAATTTTAGACAAATTTATCACTTAAATAGTTTCGTTAAAATCAAATTATGCACTAATTCTATTCTTCAAAACTATATCACTTTGGTCTTATAGAATTTGGTAATGGTCAAAATTCCATATCATTCGCATTTAACTCTATAGTCCAAAAATAAAGTTCTTAGTTCAATAATAATAATTATTATTAACTGAAATACTCTGGCTAGAGACATTGACTTTGAATTGACTTGAGTTGACCGTGTACTAACCCAACTAACCCCATACAACTGATGATACGAATCCTCTCTTGAAAGTGCTTCACTTCCAATAATACTGCTCATTGCGAAAATTGTCACTCGATGGACGTCAAGAAATGATTTGACTATGATCAAAGCAAAGCTTTCATATTGAAGATTAGTAGTATTCTCAAGTGAGAGAACTGTGTAAGTCAGCTATCAATATTTTCTGTTGGACCTTAGTTATATTAACCAATAGAAAACTATTAAGTAAGTAGTTTATAGTTATCCAATAATTATTATTACGTAGTCCCTAAGTTCGTCCATCGGCCATGAGTAATACACTGCCCAACATTTAGAGAATACCATGTACTCTAGTTACAATGGATGCATCTATGTCCAATCTTAATGTACCTTGACTAGGAACATTTAAAATGATATATTTATTTTTTTATAATGAATTACTCACAGTTGCAAAAGTTTGTAATAACTATTACAAAAGATTCCATTTATGGGTTTTTTATTAAATATAAAATATTAATTAAATTAATTCATTAATATAATCACAATATATTAAGTACAAAATCGAAAAAAAATGCCTTAGATTTCAAACAAGATTGGTTATTGAGTTAGATATTTGTAACAAACTACATAATTGCCCTAAGGCATGCCTCTACTATATCAAATCCATGAGGTATAAATTAGTCATGATAGAGCTAACTAATTGAGCTTGCCAAGTTATTAGAGTATCTAAAAAAGTTGTGCCTAGGCTTGAGTTTCAATAATCAAGTACCCTGCTCTCCCTCGTTGCCGGCTTTGCCCAAAAAATGAAGTAAGCCCAAAAGGTTGCTCTGAATAGAACGTCTAACTTGAATTGGGCCTTGACATAGTTTTCAAATTGTTTTAAAAGTAAAAAATTAGATGTTAAATCTGAAAGTCAAATTTTTAAAAAAGAATTATACTATCAATGTTATTGTACGATTTTCAAAGTTGGGTTTGTAAACAATGTATATTATATTTCCATAATATTGTTTTCAAAAGTGCTTTGAAAATATAATAGACCTATTTCAAAAAATTTAGAATGTATTAATATGATTAATAAATTGATTAAATTAGTTAAATAGTTAATGAATTAAAATATATACATGTATAATATATAACACTATATGTTACATTATCTTGAATTGTTTAAGATGATGTGGTTACCTATGTATATAAATAAGAAGTTTTCAAAATTAATATTGAATTAAATTGTCTAACTAAAATAGTTAATTAAAATTTAACTAAAAAATAATAAAATACACATGCATACATAAATGTATATTTGTGTATGTGTATATAACCATAAATGTTTTGGTATACATATTAAGTTAAATTTTTTAATTGAATAACATAAAATTAATAAAATTACAAAATTTATATAATAATTAAACTTGCATAATATTGATGTATAAAATTATGTGGTACAAAAAATATTAAATACCATAGCGATCCGAAAGTTTGAAAACTTCGCCCTTGAATATCGAAACGTTTTGAAACATAGTCAAGCATTATAAATACAATTTTATAACCTTATTAAACATCTTATATTTAATTGACAATGATAGAAAACTTCTTTTAAAGTGTTTTTAGAAAAATAAATTCATCAAAGGAAAATTGATAATGCGATCAAAAATCAATTTATTAAAAGAGTTTTTAAATCAAAAAAGTTGCCCGACCTCGTTTATGCTAAGCTAATGAACTGTTGAACAAATTTTGAGCTAATTAACCCACTTTGACCCATAAATTAAATGGAAAGTTCTAGAAATTTCTAAGTGGATAAGAGATACTTATTTATAAGGTATTAAGTTAATTAGATAAAAAAGAGGTGTAAAGGAGAAGGGATGGGCATGTGGGGTTGAGCCTTCCATGGCATTATGGGAAGGGACAGAAAGCTTCGGCAACACAATACCAAGGCAATAAAAGGAGGGGCATACCCCTTTAAATTCATATCACATTTTTATACAAAAGTTATTAGTCTCTTATATCCTTTACATAATTCCGTAAACAAAATAATTTCAAAACTCATCTAAATCAACTCAAACTTGGACTACAACCTTGCTACAACATCATAGCACCTTCCATCAAGTTCGATTTTGAATAAGTTAAGAAAAACTCCCCTTACATCCATAGGCTGTGAGAAATAAAAGCACTTTTACCTAGAAAACCAAGTGAAAAGCAAGGAAGAAGGAAGAAGTTAGATGTTGTGGAGTTAAGGTTGGAAATACTTAGCTTGGACTTCATCATTTGTTTGCTTAAAGGTGAGCTAACTCACCACCTTGAATGAAAATATTATGTGCATATGCTTCTGTTTGATTGTGTATACGTTGTTTGAATTGAAATTAACATATGGTGTGTGATAGGTTTTGATTACCGTTTTAAAAGAAATGGCCAGATGTAATCCATATTTATCAAGTTGAACAGACTTGTATGGCTTGTAACATAGCCTTGTAACAAAGCACATAGGCGGTAGTTAAACTTTGGTTTAGATTGGACTTGAATTTGAAAGTGCACTAATAGTGACAGTCGTCATGGATGCACTTTGGAATTTCCTTGCTTTTGGCTATTTCTACGGAACTTTGTAGAGAGATCCTTAGGGGTTTCTTACCATATTTTTGATGTTTCAAATGTATTCTTGCTTCCATAGAACTTTTGGACATTAAAAAGTTAAGTAACATTTCATAATGTGGCTTAAACTTCACTTGTGTAAAGTTGCTCCGTTTAGCTTTGATTTTTGAACTTCTAATGTTTAAAAAGGATTTTGACTTAGGTATTCTGTTTCATTCTTTTTAGAAGTGTTAGCTAACTCATATTAGAGTACGTTAAAAGTGGCTTTAAATTTTTATAAGTTTTTGAGAAGTTATAAGTTTTTAAAAGAAGAGGTTTCACTTTAGAACATAAGGAAAACTTGTTTTCCAAGTTTTAAAAGATTTTATAAAATTGTTATTTTAAACTAGTATTTTGAGAAAATGTTTAAAAACCCATCATTGGCATTTCTAAAAAAAAGTAATTGTATATAGTTTTTAGGAATTTTTTTATTGTTTTATTAATATCTTATATAAATATCTTATCATTCAAATTATTTTCCTAAATATCTAGTTTTCTAGAGTAAATTACTATACATATGTATATCATTTCTAAAAGGGTTTTAAAAGTATAAAGAGATGTTTTCGAAAAGGAATTAAGAATTTATCAGTGGCAAATTCGTGTTCTATTTACTTACTTTTTAAAGTAATCAACCGTGCTTAACGATAAAAGCTGATGAAGTTGATTTCTCTATTTGCGAGAGTTATGATTGATGTTCAGGTTGGGATAGAAGCTATAGTGCTTTAATCTATCAACTTCCCTCTTGATCGAGGAATAATTAAGTTGGATTGTCAGAATCATGTTAATCTCGTTGATTTCTGATTCATTTATGGAAATCGCTAAAACTATACTAAATACTAAAAGCCGAAGAGTTAAACTTATCTATCTGTGAGAGTCAAAATTAAAGTGCCTTGGCAAGACTTTGATATGCAACCAGTGCTCTAACTTAGCTGGATTCACTGTGTATTGAGGGACAATATAAGTTGGAATGTTAGAAACGTGTTGAATATATGAATAATGATTTGTATAAGCAACTATTTCTGACTAGATAATCGATTAGTCGATTATTGAACATGGCCTAATATTACTTAGGATGTGTTTAAAGACTTCGTGGTCTTATGTCCTCTGAGAACCCTAGAGGAGGAGCATTGGTATGAAAGTTCTCTAACTTTAAGAAATATATATACGAGATCCCCTATGGAGGATTCCCTTTTATATAGTTCGCTTACTTTTGAAAGAATCGAAATTGAGCTTATTGGAAATTTATCGAATTAGTTTTAAAGAGATAGAGACTGGTCAGTGTTTTACTTATCGAATACAACTTCAAAAATAGTATAAGAATTCTATATTTTGGAAGCGATTGTGAAAAGGAATCCATGGGGGATGAGTGTTTTGTTTGAATGATGAAGACTCATGTGAGAGATGCCGAACGAGACCTCGATGTCAGAAATGGTAAAACAAAGAGTAGGAGCATAGCTTAGGGTTTAACTAACCCGTGACAAGTTAATATCTACCTATATCAAGAGTATGTTTATCGCTACTGTGGATATCATGAATTGATGATATTTAGGATCACATGTTTAGACGTGGACTTGTTATGTTTACCAACGCTATATTTTATCTAGAGATATACGGTGCTTGAAGGTATTTTCTGTCCACCGTGTAGGAGATTAGGTTTCGGCTTATTAGAAGCAATCTCCAAGGAAAATCCATTATGTGAATGTACCTAGAGGTTTTTATTGTTCCCTAAATATATTGTGATGTGATCAATATAAGCACCATAGATATATGATATGATTTATATTCTACACCCTAAATATTACCTATCATATCACTATATTAAACTTAATGGATGGTTGGTTTCTTTTGAGGGGAAAAACCGTTACGAGAATCCGTGAAGTCTTGTTTGTAATTGTTACATGTTGCATGTATCCTGAGTTTTCGCATATCGAACTTATGTTTGATGCTAGGTTTTTGTTTTCCTTAAATTCCTCGCGTACTCTTTCGAGTAGGCTATGTATAACAGGTTTTACTTTAGACGCTACAGAGTTCAAGAGAAGAGCTGGAAGCTTCCATTGTCTATCTATTTGTATTTCTACCATACCGTAATAGGTATGCATAGTTCATCATTGTAAGGACATGTAGTTATCAAGGTTTTAAATATCGGATTTCGGTCACGTTTCTTCTTGGAATTTTTACACAAGTTATCTCGTATCGGGAGAGATCTCGGACGAGATGAGTACGTATCGGGTGTACATCTCGGATTGACATCTTGGGTCTTATAATGCATCTCGGGAATATATCGGATGTACTTATGTGTTTAAAATTGATGTGTCAAAAATTTATTTAACGATTATAACTTTCTTAGTAAAAATAAAAATGGTAACATACTTGATTTACATGGAAAAAGAATTTTTTTAGAAGAGTAGTAGCTTGATTAACTTAATTGATTTGGTAATGATTGAATAATATCCTTTTATTTGAACGTAATAAAGAAGTGAAACATTTCGCTATGACTCATTAAGATAAAAGGTAAAGAATATGTTCAAGAAGTTGGTAAATTATAATTGGATTGAGTAGTTTCTTTTGAATCAATATGAAAATAAAAATTACTATGGAAAATAAGAAAAATGTATAACTTCGGGTGAGATCTCGGATTGAGATTTTGATCCATATATCGAATGAGATTTGAATATCTCGGATGAGATGAGTGTCGAGGGAGATATGGAGGAGATTTGATGTCTCGTCTTGTTTAAGTGTGACAATGAGATCTCGGGCGAGATATAGGAGATTTGAAACCATGGTAGTTATAACTGTTTAGCTTGATGATAGTACTTAGGTTTTTTAACTTCAAATTTTTTGTATTCAGAGTAACACTTTGTAATTTTCTTTTCATATTATATATTGTCATTGCATCGTGAGATTATAATATTATGTTCTTCTTTTCTTGTTCTATTCTTATTTATATATGTTTTATTTTACCCTAAGCTTCTATCTTTCTAGCACTTGGGTGTTTAACACATGAATACCATAGATGTATTTAATATCGACATTTGAGGATCAAAAATTCGGGTCGTTATATTTGTTATAGAGCCCAGGTTGAGAAAACACCTTTGCTTTAGTTGGGTATGGCTCATTAGAGACTGGGTAAGTGACACCTTAGAATAAGTTAGGTCTAGTATACATATAAGAGCATATTTGTAGTTTGCAAATAGATTTTTAGAAAAAAATTAAAATAAAAGCTTAATATGCGATTTTAAGGCTTGTTATTTTGGTTTTAGGATATGGTATCTAGTGCAGAAAGAGAGAGATGGTTCAGTGCTAGGGAAATCTTTAGGTAGGTCATGACTAGACATGATATGGAGGTCCTTGACCTTTCATCAAGATATATATAGTATATAGTGATGGATATTAGATAAGTGATGATTAAGAAGACTATACAGTATCATGAGTACATTCAAGATGATGATATTTGAAGACTCCTGAGTATTGAAGAGTTCAAGATTTCAAACTATTCCAAATAAGTTATAAAGTCATAGAATTTTTGTTAAAATCCTGATAGCACTTTATACATATAACAAGTTTTAAATATTTTTTAAAATAATCTTTTAAAAATATTTCTCAAAATGATTTTCAATCCTTATACTTATAAAGATATTGTTTTAGTGCTTTTAGGTGTGTGTGTATATATATATAGAATTTTTGTTTATACTTTAATAAATTATAATTATATTGATTTTTATGTATATTATCGAACACTCTTATTAAATCTTTCAAAAATTATTTCATAAAGTTTTGTTAAGTTATTAACTATATTTAGATGATTCTGCAAACTATTAAATTGTTTTGCAGAGCAATGGATTTTCAAAATAATATTTTAAAGTGTTTTTCAATCTTGTGAAGCATATGTCAACATACTCTATCCACATATGTCGACAAAGTGGCCGTAATTTTCAATGTTCAAATTTGAATGGAAGTGCCATTTCGTCGTGTCTTTCTACGAATGGACATTACCATTGTTCAATTATATATACCAAACTTCCAAACAAATTTTAAACATCTAATTTCTTATTCTTCTCTCCTCTTTCCACATTCTCATTTTCTAAATCAAAATATACCAAACTCTGTCGAAATTCAACTAGAATCAAATTCAATCATTAATAGTTTGATTCTCCTTCATCCACTCTCTGATTTCTCTTCTCTCTCTCACTCAAAAAAAGATCAAAGTGCTATTCAATATTTATATGATCAATGGTAATCATGGTAGACGATTTGTGTTTGTAAAAATCTATTAAACCATACTGTTATACTTATATGTGTGATTGCAGTCCATAAATTCACTTGGTTCTGCTTAGTAGCCCGTAAATCTAGTGGGTGTGCTTGTAGTCCGAAAATCAAGTGACTCTACCCAAAAGTCGGGATTCTAGAGGGTGTGTCTCCAAGCCTTGAAATCAAGATTGTATATTCATTTACTAGTGGAAAAGAAATCCCTACAAGGAATTGTGCGGGACTAGATGTAGCGTAACTCCGAACCAGTATAAATCTTAGTGTATTCTTTCTGTTTTGCCTTTACAACATTTACTTTTCTCTGCTTTTTGATTCGATGATTGTTAATTACATCATCCCATCTTAAATCTTAAAGAATTTGAAAAATATTTTGCATAATCAATTAAACAATATTCACCCCCATCTAGTGTTAATTCATCCTTAAGATCCCAATTCCACCGAATCACATAGAGTTCGACGTCGATGTGGGTTTTTGGATCGTTGGCGAGCTATAGGTGATTGCACGAACAGGATTGGTTTCATTGGACTCGGAGGTGGCAGCGCTACTACCAGGAGGCAAGCGGCGTTGCGAAGTTACCCGAGGTAACGGTGATCGGTTACGAAAATGGGTCGAGGTTAGGTTTGCATGCAGCCTGGATTGTTGAGTAAAGGTTAGGGTTTTTAACTGGGGCAATCAATTTACTAATTTTGTTATTAGTGATTAACCATATTGTTTGAAATTGAGAACTTATAAAATCAATAACTTTCTCGTACGTGGTCCAAATCGAATGCAGTCAGTTATGTTGCACTCATAGGATCTTTATCTACACTTTGGAATTGGATTTGACAGATTTAGAGCAATATGGAATTTATGCTAAAATTAAACATCATTCAATTTTGGTTCAAACCGAAACGCTTAAGCGTCAACTAGAATTTTAGTTAGTATAATTCATTTCTTTAGATAAATTAGTAGTATATTTAGTAGATAAAATTTTATTGTTTGTGTTTGTTGAAATTATTGGCCAATGCTATTAATTATCCGCTTTTGAAAAGCGATAGACATTTAAATTCGAAATATTGGGAAAATAGAAGTGAAAACTGGAAAATCATAATTTCTCGATATTTTTACTTTTAATTTCAAATTATTTACCAGTTGATTATTTCAGTTATATATTTGCGATATAGATTGATAAATGCTGAAATTTGACTGTACAACGATGTTGGATGTGATACTAACCTTCGTGAATAGTCAAAACTTTTTAGTGGCAAAAAGTAATGATAGCAACAATTAAGAGAAATAATAACTATTGGGATCAATATAGTATTTTGAAATCCTATAAATTATCAGTTAGGTTTGGAAATGATTTCTATTTTGGATTTATCTAAAAAAATTTGAATAATAATAAGTTTATATTAAGAAAATGGAAATAAATACAGTTATTTTTCAATCTATAATAGGAATTTTCCGTTAATAGAAGATAGAAACATTGGAATAATATTTGAGAATAGTTGTATAAAAATGCTTTATAAAAGGATAGATTTATATATATTAATTTTTTAGTGGAGGATATAATTATAACAGGTGTTTAATAAATAAAGAATGGATTTATAAATAATATATACAATATGGAAGTAAGTATAAGTTTGATAAATTAGAATAATTAATTCCATGTATTAAAAAATATGGAATGATCATGTTATGGAAAGTTTATGAATTTTACAACGATACTGTGGTTGATTATATTTAAGGTTTAGTATTATATTGGAGGTTTGGTTAAAAGGAATTTTTGAAATTTCATCTAGAAAATTTATAAAAGATATTTATAAATGAATTTCATGTTTGATAAAAGAGTTGCAAATAAGTCGAAGATGTATATAATAAGTTTATAAAGGGTCTTTTATAAAATGAAGTTTATAGAAGATTTTATCGATAATATAAAGGATGATTTTAAAGGAGGAATTAATCAAATTTGGAAATGTATAAAGAAAAGGCCATAATTATATTTTATATACTGATAAAAGTATTTATAAATAAATATACTATGGAATTTTTTTATAAATGATATTTTGAGCTTATACTTATAAAAGGGATTTTAAAAAGGAGTTACTTTATAAGAGTGATTTGATTTTCTAAATTGACCTTCTTAATTATGGTGGTATGGGATATTTTATTTACAGACTTAATACCTAAGGAAAAGTGTTTGGGTTATTACTAATTTTATTTAAAATACATTTTTTTCAACCCAATTTAAGCTTGGTTTTGAAATGAAATCTTTCTTAAGATTTGTAAATTTATTTGGGCCATTGAGATATGTATAAGTACATTTTCTAAGTATTGAAAATGCACTGATTTGTGAATATATTTATACTGTTAATATAAGTATATGGAAAGGTTTTTATAAGTTTTTGAAGTGGAATGGTTTATGAATATACTTACAAAGTTTAGATAAGTATATCAATATGAAAATTTTCAAAATATTGAAAGTTTATTGAAGGGTTGTGAAATATATCTCCATAAAAGTATATTAATACGAGTATTTACAAAGTTGTTTTAATTAAAGAAAATATTAATTAAAGTGGCCTAGTGTAACTAATGTTATTTTTCTTATGGAATTAAATCTCAGATTTAATTGTTGTTTATTTGATAGGTTAATAAGCGACTATTAGATATTTGCCAGTTTTTAAATCATCGTTGTTGGTTCGGTGACACGGAGATCAGATTAACGTGAGTTATCTGAAAGCTACTTCAGACCGATATATGCATTTCAAATTGGAATATTTTGAAGAAAATAAAAATGGGGCTTTTTGAAGTGCAATGGCTACTTGCTACTAATCTTACAGGTCATTCTATAATAAATGTAGTAGAAGAAGTGCCTTCGGTTTGTTCTTATCCTGAACAACTTGTATGGATGAAAGCAAGCATTGCATTGCGTTTGAAGGGAAGTGTTAGCATTCCAAGTGGGATTTGCTAAAAGATAAAACATAGCGTCAAGCTAATCAACAGGAATAATTAAAATAGAGCATATGCATCTTGGCCATATGGGTCGCACCCATTACGGTATATCATTACCTATCTAGATATATATCAAATTTATGGATTGGTTGTGCATGCGGGCTCTTGGTAAAGGTTGCAAAGCAACTGGGATATTGATATATTCGGTACTATCCAATAAGTAGTAGGCCGGTTCTATGTAGAAAGGGTGCAAGATGTTCTTGTTGACTTCGGTACATATTTCTGAGGTGTATTAGGAGGGGCGAGACCCCAACAGTCCAGTCATTGACAAAATCCATCCCATAACGCATGCCTTTATAAATTTAGTAATATAACTATTACGCTAAATTTTAATTAATGTAACAATTTCGACTATGTTCTATATTTATTTTAAACCCTAAACATTATTATAATATCAAAAAAATTCCTATGAAATATTTTTGTTATTGTAAGGTAAAACCCCATTTGTAACTACCCACCTTTTTGGACAGTTTAAATCGACAAACAACTACATATGCCGATTCCAAACCATTCAAAAGGGAGGATTGTTATGAGGTAAATAAGAAAAGAAGAGAAAAGAAGAGAAAAGAAAGAAAAACCAACATAGAATCTCATAGCGGAATGAAAAAATAGAATAATCAAATAAACAGTTCATAAAGCTATTTTACAAATAATATTTGATTACACTTTACAACACAGATCAGAGTTACATACAACGGTAAAAAATAAATAATGCAGCGGAACAACATGATGCATGGAATAAATAAAATAAATAATAATAATAATATACCGAATCTTCGTCTTCGTCCTCCAGAAAATAAGTCTTCAACACTGAAATGCTCAGGCTAACCCGAACGTAATGAAAAGACAAATCACTCGAGTCAAAACTAAAAGATCTTATGTAAATTAAATCAACAGTAAATAAATATGAGTGTAACGACTTCAGATATGTTTATGGGGTTTGACATCTTCTAGGCAGTGTCAATGTGAGTGCAATAACTTAAGAGATGTTCAGGATTACCATCTCTTAAGGATCCGTTAAACTATCTACTATGTAGTAATATACGCTATTATAATAGTGTCTAAGTAAAGTAAAATATTAAAATAGCATTAAGGCGTTACCCATATCCCCTTTAACACCTTTTATAATGCTATAATCCATACAGATATTATAAACTCCACCCGCAGGTGGGCTATCAGGGAGCACTCCATAGGTACGACTCAAACCAAACTCATAGAAGGCGCGATAAGGCATGTGAACATGACAATCGAGGCAATGCCAGGGTTGATATATTAATTGCGGATCTGGACTAGTTGTAACGTATAGCACCTACTACCGCCTACCATGGAACACACTCCCAAATCAAAATCAAGGGCGGCCACCAAAACAATCACAAAGTCATAATATGGTATCGAAGAAATATGTCTGATCGAAGGAGCGACCTCAATTGGCCCGGCATGGCTCCTATTTTAGTCACATCAAGCTGACTCATGGGAGTCAGGGCAACGCTAATACCTCATGCAGAAACGTTCGCCTAACCATCCTACTTCATTCTGGAATCTCCACCACGTGCACAGTTGTTAAAGTGGTTTTCGGTATTGGCAGAGAGTATGACCATATCTGATCTTGGTCTCTTTAACAACCAAATGCTTATTACACACTGGATGGTTCTTTTAAATTTTCAAAATCAATTCATATTGATATCAATATATCATATTCAATTCAAACCATATCACATTCGAAAGCATATTCACTTTCGAAACCATATTTTCAAAATAGTTTAAACCCTCATTTAAAATCATCATATTCACTCAAAATATATTATTTAAATCCTAACTTAGGTTATTACGTCATTTAATCATATTTTCTTTTAAATCAAGGATTTAAATATAACCACTTCCACTTTACTTAGTCTGAAATTTAGAAAATAGTTTATGTAGTTATAAATAGTTAAATAGTTTACCATAGTAAAAATAAATTTTAAAATAGTTAAAAAATACTCTAAAATTGTAAAAAAAATATTAAAATAGTTTAAATGTTTTTAAGATAGTCTAAATATATTTAAAATAAACTATATACATTCAAAATAGATTAAATAGAATCAAAATTTAAGGATTTAAAATCATTTAATTTAGCCAATCTGGTGTCCGTATATAATTTTCTACCCCATGGTCAAGTGATACGGATATTTATCATTCCAATCCGCAATTTAAAATTTTACGAGTATATATCATTTCAACCTGCAATCCCAAAATATAATTGCAAATACATAATCGCTCGAGTCTATCATTTCAACCCATATCAATTCCTCCCTAATCTATCAGAATGTTCGGGCATGTTCCATTTCAACCTACAGGGAACTTAGAGCATTACAAAAATATAAAATATCACATCTAGTCATCCAATATTAATAATCAAACATCCATCGAAATCATCATTGAAATCAATCAATAAACATCAATAGCCAAGTGATTATCAATAACAAGTATAAACTACTGAATTGAAATTTAATATTATATTAAATGGCAATAATAATCAATAAATGTCAGATTTAACAGGCATGACAATTTAAATATACCAAACATCAACCAATTAGTTTCTAATCACATCATAAATTTAATTTAATTAACATAAGATAATTTAGTAATTATGAGTGTTATTTGTTACCTTTTCTTAATTTAATCACATTTATAAGTTTATTATCTATAAACAGATGTTCTAACTATTTACACAATACCTATTTATCCAATTATAATTGGTTGCATATTATTTCATCAATTAGTATAACATTTACTCTATTTCCTTATTTACAATATATAACTAATTATAACCTTTAATAATTGTAATTACTTGGAATTACATTTAAAGTAGTTATCAATCCCATTGAATTAATACTACTACATTTCATTCTAGTCATTTTCTTATTTATAATTCTTAATTTCTTAAGTTCTTCCAATAATAACACTAACAAATTAAATTTTTAAGTATTTTTAATTGTCGAAAATTTACGGGTCGTTACACCGTTTATGTTTATATGTGACGTAGTCTTACAAGATACCTTTAGTTTGAAATTTTTATAATATTAAAATCAAATCGAGTTGTGTTTCTCACTTCAGGTTACTAGACTGATCCAAGCGTTATTTTCCTATAATGCTCGAGTCAGATCGAGCATATTTACATATTAGTCCGGATGCTTTTGGTACTTCAGGTGACGAGTTGGATGCCTTCAAGACGTATCATGTATATTCTATTTACCACTGCATTTGATAGTCGTATTTATCAGCAATTTTGAGAACAGGTTGTTATAATTGTCCAGGCTGAGTATAGTTTAGTGTACTCTGATTGATATATGTATATTATAGTTTTTTCCTTATAAAGATCTACCGTCCATTATATGTTACTTGTCATGATTTGGTTGTCTATTCTGTATTTTCTTTCATTTTCCCTTAACAATCTGTCTTTCCAGCAATTGGATAATTGGCACGTAAATACCGTGGATGTATTAGCGTTGACATCTTAGGATCCAAAAGGCAGGTCATTGCAAAAATGGTTTGGCCATGACGCTTAGAGGATCCTTATTTTGAAATAGCCATTATGTCCTTCAAGATAGGTTATGAAAGGTTTGGAAATTGCTTTAAGGAAATATGTAGGTTAGGAAGGTCCTTTATGTCATGTATATGTATGCTTATGGTAAGTTTTTGCTGGGATATGTAGGGAATCGAAGATTTAAGCCCACATTCTACTGCCAAAATGTTAACAAATTTCTTTATTAACCCACATATGCAAGATAAGGCAAGTCAAGTTCAGATAAGGGCTTGGTTAGCCTCACACAAATCTAGAGAGAAGATGGAATTTAAGTCCAAAATAATGAAGTATGTATCTCCGTAGTCTAAGTCAAGTATAAGAAGTCATATGCATATCATAAGTTCGATAGTCAATCAAGTATCTATGTTGAATCGAAGTTATGCAAAGTTCATTGTCCGAGCCCTTTTGTGCAAAAGTCAAAATGTACAATTGGCTCTAAAATCCCTAGTTCTATTCAGGTTTACAACTTTGAGAATGTAAGAAATGAGGAAAGAGAAAATTGACCTCGTTTGAATGGCTAAGGGGTTATATTTATAAAGGTAGGCAGCATGGCTGCCATGTGTGCACTTGGCTAAATATGTGAGCTACATTGTTCTTGGAAGCCAGAATCATCCTGCAAATAACATCAATGCAAGGAAGTCACAAGGACATGACATGCCACTTTCCAACTTTATCGCCTCTCTTCTAATGTCGCAATACGTCTATAGGCATCAAATCGTAAATCAACTGTGAAAGTTGCGATAAAGCAATGTTACTACATCCATGTCGATTTTCAGTAATATCTCTTCCCTAATTCAGCTACCGATCAGTTCGCCACCAATCGATGTCGCACTTCTTCACGATATACCACATATAAAGCACTGAAGCTCTTTTTCCTATGATGCTTGTTGATAACACTACGCTTTATTAACGCTGCAATTCATTAGCCATTGCATGATACTGCTTTTAGTAATATCTTCTTCAATCAGTATCATTGATAAACCATGACACGCATCATCAATGTTGCCTCGCTCTATATCAATATCACATCATATATATTATCATAGCAGATCAACAATGCGACATTGATGATGAATGTCTTCAATGTCCATATAAAGGCCAGCTAATTTTATTGCACAATTACACCATCACATATTGATGCTTCTTAGCTACTAATTCTGGTGTTATTGATAAGGCATGCTGAAGATTTTCCAAATTAAAGCAAGGAATCCTAACGATGATGATGATGATGATGATATTGAAGGTTATGCATGGCGACATCGAAACATGTCAACTGCAACATCGATCTGCTTTGCCGACTATCACAACTCATATAAATATGGACCAAGGAGCAAGTTGGAGTGGGCAATCATTTTCTTTTCTCAACTCTTGAAATCAAATACTTGTAAACCCTAAATCAAATTCGGGACATAATCTATTTGCCTATAATCATGCACAAATTATATGAATAAGGACTTGGACATGCCTATTATTTTGACTAGGCCTTTTTGAACATTATTGACATGAATGTGTAAATGCTCAAACCCTCTAAGGCCAAAACTCGATATAATTATTTAAAAGGAGCTTTGGACTTGGACAAGCATATGCATCCACAATTATATGGACATTGAACTTTGAATATAAGAACAAATTACATAGCCCATTAACGAGCTTGATGGATTATTGCAAAAATTTGTTGCTTATCTTTTTTACCTCTATGAACATATGATATGATATAAGCCCATATGGTCTCTTGCATATTTTAATTCTAAGTGACCTTATGAGATCTTGATAATAATGTTCCATGAAAGTATATGGACATTCACATATTTCACCACAAATTCCTATCAACATTATAAATTCATCCTTTAATGATTCCATAATGCAAAATGTCTCTAGTGATAGGTTGGTCCTTGATAACATTACTAAGTCAACATTGATTGAGCCTTGCTTAATCATGTCATAATATATGTTCAATCAAGGATTAATTTATCACAATTAGCATCATGGGTGTTATATTAGTTTTGGTCTAACATTTTTCCGCTAGAAGGAGGGTTGGAACCTTTGACCCTGTTCAATTATTTCCTTAAGCTAATTAGGCAAATTTTTGTTTGGGGAAAACGAGATGAAGACAAATTAATGCTCCAGATGAAGTGGTTATACAAATAACAATATTAGAAGAGAATGTAGTCCCCAACTTCAATTTGGGAAATACACAGCCTAGACAACCAAAATCGGCACAACCTACTAATAGTGAAGCCAAGATTAAAATCCTAGAACAAAACGTGTTAACGATGAAATAACTTTTAGAATGAATACTTGCTCAAAAATTCTCCAAAACCAACAGGCTTGAGCGATTTGGATAACTCTACGTTTAAGGATAGAAATAATGGAAACCTACTCTAGCCTTTTTTATAATTTTATTTATATATTTTATGTATTCTTTTTTTATTAAAATATCATGAACAATTCCTATAGGTCGAGCACCTTTTTTAAGGAAATAACAAATAGCAGGAACGCTTAAACAAGTTCGATTTTTCATTGGTATGTAGATTCTAGAATCCGGTATAGTTATCCTCTAGTAAATGGATAAATAAGGGTTCTTTTAAACTTTTTTGTTTAAACTAAAGTATTCTTTTCATTTTTAATAACACTTTGAAAGCTCTTTTTTATCAAAAAAGAAATTTAAATTAAATAAAAAGGATGAGCTCGCAAGGCCCATAACCTTGAAGTCACAGGTTCAAATCCTGTCTCCACAACATTTTTTGTCATAAAGGTTAAAAGGTTTTATTTTCTTGAGAGAAAGAAGTGAGGAATCCTCTTTTGGACTATGACTCTCCCACTCCCGTCGTTGCTTTTCTTTCTTTTACTTCTAAAGTAGCTGCTTTAGCTTCAGCCACATGAATTTTCAATATTCCTTTTTATTTCTCTTCGCAAAAGAGAAGAGGTGACCAACATGCTAAAGCAAACTACCAATGAAGATTAGAGGATAGAACATAAGTAAAGGAAACCTAACCTAACTTTGTAAAAGAGGAGAGATGACTAAAATGATAAAGCAAACTAGAATGTTAGAGGATAAATCAAAAGGGCAATCTGGAAGCTTAACCTCCAAAGGGCAGAAACTTTAAAGGAAGAACTATTATACTGATGAGTCTTACTTAAGAGACATGGCAGAAAAAATAAAAAAAGATATGCTTAATGCTAAGGGGAAGAGAACTCTGGATGAGATAATCAATGATAATCATCAAGAAGCTCCCACCATAGATGAAATCCTATCCACGAAAATTCCTTCTCATATCAAGATCCCATCCACTAGGTATAACAGAACGACCGATCCAGATGATCACTTACTGGCCTTTGAAAGTCAGATAGACATATACAACGCATCTGGAGTTCCGTGTTGTAGGCCTTTTCCAACTACTTTTCAGGTAGTAGTAGCTAAATGGTAACGACGGCGCCAAGAGAGGCTAATTTATTCTTAGAAACGGTTTTCTTATGAATTCTCAACACAGTTTCGTAACTGTAAGGATCCTACTATTGATTACGTCATGACAGCTAATATCAAACAGAGACCGGAGGAGTTATTAGGCAATTATCTTAAGAGGTTCAATGTAGAGGCCCTGAAGGTTAAAAATAGCCGACAGAGGTAAGCTGGCGGTAGTATATTCGGGGTAGATTGAGTAAACCCCATTTTGATAAGAAATCAATTTACATTGATGCAAAGACTTGCAAGATTTCCATTTCTGTAATGATCTGATATTATCAACCATTCGTATTTACAATTGTCGGACTTGAATTGTTCAAAATACCAGATTACTAATTTAAATTTGGCAAAACTCAGAATATCCAGTAAATAAATCATAGATCACAGACACAGAGTAATATAATAATGCAGCAGAAGTAAAGAAATAGTAGTTCATGAAGCTACTATACATGTACATCAGAGTTAAACAAGATACAACAGAAGTAACAAGATACAATAGAAATAACAAGGTGATAATCAAGTACAAAGCTGAATATAACACTGGAGTCAACTAGACAACTGAGAGTGAAATAGATGGCTGGATCTTCAAGCAAAGCTCCAACTCCGAAGGTGAGTCTCTAATGCTATATCACTCAGTCTGACCTAAGCGTAAAGCAAAACACAAAACACTCGAGTCGGGACATACAAACTTATACAATGTAAACCAACTCAAGTGAACTGTAATAAAATGTACAAGTAACATAAAGGATGCTTGGGACCGCCCATCCTCTAAGGATCCACTAAACTATTTACTATGTAGTAATATTTCACTATTATAATAATGCCTATAGTAAAATAAACTTACTTTTATATAGCGTTAAGCAGTGACCCAATATTCCCTTTAACACGTAATAGTGCCAATTGTAACGACCCGTAAATTTTGATGAATTAATGTGGTTAATTTAATTAAATTATATAATTAAATTTATAAAGAAATAAAATTTTATAATTTATATCGAAATAAAATTTTAAGAATTAATTGTAGCAACCAATTGTTGACAATCGAAGTAAAATCAATAAAAGTGAAATAGCGTAAATTGTGCACTTGTGTATAAATTTAAAAATAAGTAAATAAGCATAAAAGTGGTGTAAATTAAAGGATTTGTATAAAATTTATAGCAATTGAATGAATTCGGTATTATGTACGTAATTATAATAATTGGTTGAAGTTGGATAAACTTAAGTGTAACATTGGCATGTAAACAATTATTATAAGTTACCTGTTTAATTTGTGGATGGAATTGGAAATAAAATTTAGTAAAAATAAATAAATGTTACATTTATGAGGATGTGATACAATGTTAGAAATTAGATGTAGCAATTGTAATCAAATTTAACAATTTAGAACAAAATTGCAATTAATTGAAAATAATGTAAATTGTCTTACTTAGTTATAAGTTTGATATAAGCAACAAATGGAAATGTTGAATTAGTGAATCATTAATAAAAAATATTAACTAGAATGGAATTCAATTAATATAATAACGGAAAGAGTGAATGTAAATTAAAATAGTAACGTAAAATTTATGTATAAGGTGGAAATTGGTGTATTAGAATGCATGAGACCAAGTAAATGAATTTAGTAAGGATATTAATTGTAATTAATGAATCAAAGAAATAGTAACGGTCGTAAGTTACTATTTAAGTGTCCTATTAATTTGTTGTAACTGTTATATTTGGGAATGAGATTTTATTTTAAGTAAATAAAGGTAAGTATTGTATGAATATATGAATTAATTGAGGTTCTAATTATAATAAATGAATATATTTGACAACTTCAATATATATGAAAATAATAGTTAATACAAAGGGAAGTTGGAAATTTGAATATATTGATGGAATGAAATAAGAGGCAGGTATTACCCACATTACTAATTAATAATAGACTCAATTAAAAGGTTGGAATTGAATCTAATCAGTTTAATTGGAATATATAAAAATTAATTGGATTCAATTTATAATAAAGGGATTATTTTAAGTAAATGAAATAAATACTATAATTGGTGAATTTGTGTAAAATTTATGAAATAGGGTGAGAACAATGTATGTAGTCAATTTCAACACCTGTCTGTTAGTGATAACCTATAAGTGTAATTTAACGTTAATGGTAATAATTATTATTAAGTTAACCATTTATTAAGTCTAATAAATTAAAACGGGTAATTAATTGCAATAAATCTAATTTAACGTTATGTTAGTGTAAATTAAGGGAATTATTGGAAAGATTGTTAATTTTTTCCTATTATGACAATTGGTTGGATTAAAAGAATGGATAATAACACTTACCAATTTACTGATTTCAATTTATAGTAATTGGATAAATTGCTAATCAATGAAAGTAAATATTTAATTCTTACGTTAATTGAAAATTAAGTTAAAATTTGAGAATATTAATGTAATAGCTTTGAATCCAATGTTAATTTCATCCATTTGACCATAATGGATTGAATAATAAGAATGAATGGTGAATTCAATGGAATTATTGAAAATATAATGTATAATTAATGAATATAATGAAATTTGAATTTACGCTGAAACTTATGGTTGAATCAAATTTAATTTAACATCTAAATTTGTTTAAAATCATTATAAATGATTAAGAAATTTAAATAATAAGAATTGTCAAATTTTAGAATTTAAATTCGAAATTTGATTTAATTAATTAATTTGTTAATTTATTTAATTAGTGTAAAAATAGCCATTTTGACCACTGATTCGGATTTCGACGAAACTAGTTTCATCGGAGTAACGGTGAATTATTGTAGGATTTCAAGTTTTGTATCGATCGGACTTGTCGTTTGATCATATGGGCTTGAAATGCCTTGAAATTGATCAATTGAAATCAATTTGAAAAATATTGATTTTAGCATAACTTCTTCACACGATGGAATTTGGACTTGAAACTTTTTCCATTGCATTTAAAATACTTTAAAACATCTATTTTTAAATATATGGGTAGACCCAATTTCGTTCCGGAGTCGAAACGGGCTTTTCGGGCCATATATCGTTCAACACGTTTATAAATCGGGTCCATCTATTCTATTCCAATTGTCTATAATTACCCTGCTATAAACTCTAGCAGTCTCTATTCCTCACTTCTATACGTACAGAAACTTTTATGCTTCCTCAATGGCTGTAAAACCTAATTTATCCAATTCAAAAAATCAACTTCAAAATTTCAAACTCCCCAGAAAAATTTAGCAAAATTATATACTGAAGCTCTCGATATACGCATCTCCGATCTACAATTCTTTTTCTGTTCGATGCATTGTTTGTCCGGAAAATCAAGTTGAACCGTAGCCGTCCATATTGGATTTTTGACGATCCAACGGTGGATCGTCGACCGTTTGTCGATCGGATGGTGCCGTTGCGAAGATAGTGACGTGCAACTCACGGATCTGCCATTCGTTCGTTGTCAGTTGATCATGATTTGATAGAAATCGAGGGGGTTTGGCCAACTTTCAAGGCGCGAGGCTGGGCACGAACGACAACCGGAGGAGGCGGCATTCGAGGCATAGGGTCGGCTCGGCGAGGGGCTTATGGTGGCGAGGTCTGATCGTGGTAGAAATGCACGAGGTAGGCGGTTTTTTTGAAACTTGGTGGCGGCCGATGCCCTCGTGTGCGCTAGGTTTCGAATCTGGGAGAGAGAGTTGTGGCGTGCAATTTCTTGATGACGTGACGTGGGGTTTGTGTTGTTTTGTTCTTTTATGTTTTTTTATTTCAAATTCCATTCGTTCTAAATGCTATAACTTCTACGTACGATGTCCGATTTGCACGCGGTTTTCTCTGCTAGGTTCGTATTGGGATTCCGAAGATGTTGAAGCCGGTTTGGAAGAATTTGGAGACTGTTCAAATTTTGGGTTTAAATTGGAATTGAATTCAATTTAAATCCCAAAGGTGAATGTTTTAACCCACTCACAACTTCTAAAATTTCTTATGTTTGTTAAATTGATATATGATGTGATTTGAAATTTATTTATGGTTGTTTGGAATATTTTAATCATCATCCCAGTAAAATTAAATTATTTAATTTAATTTTTATTTAATTTTTCATTGCATATGAACCGCCAGTTAAATTGTTATTTATTTATTTATTACATATTAACTGCCAGTTAAATTGTTATTTATTTTTATTGCATATAAACTGCCAGTTAAACAGTATAATTTATTTTTGAATACAAACTAATAGTAGATCCCTGTTATTTATCACTTGTTATATATTAATGTATTGTTTGAATTTGGATGATGATTGTGATAAATGGATGTATGATTTTATGATGGATGAATGGATGTTTATTTATATCATCATAAACTGCAAGTTGTTATGCATTTTATTGCATTTGGGATTGCGGTTTGAAATGATATATAACCGTAATTTTATTTTAAATTACGGATTGAAATGATAAATATCTGTATCACTTGCCATAGGATAGAAAATTATATACAGGCACCGCGGTCTATATATAAAAAATATTTTGAAATGATTTCTATGGTTTTGGAAAGGAATATACGGTTTAATAAATATTAATTTTGATGTTATATAAATATTATTTTATATATATATAGTTAACTTCGTGAATTTAAGCTATGTATAATTTTTTTTAATAAAAATGAGTTTAAAATGGAGTTTGATGGTTTATATTATATGGGTAAGTACCTATTTAAGATATTATATATATAGTGCTTTAAATGACTTAAATGAAATTTAAGTTGGAAAATAAATACGAAATTGGTTTAAATTGAATTATCTAAGAATTGTACTTGAATAAATTATTGTAGATGATTTGAAATATAAATAAAAGTGGAGGTTTCAAAGGGTATGATTCTATAACTTTATTTGGTTTAAGTGATTTAAATGAATATAAAGTTGAGGTAAATGAATATATCAAGGAAATGAATTGAAAGAATATCCAGTTGTTTGAAGTTAAAGGTTTTACTTAAATTTTATTGGATTTATTAAGTAAACATTTCAAATCTAAATAATAGTAATTGAATTTGATATATATGGGATTATCAAAGAATTAGTTTTTAAATGGTGAGATATATAAAGCTTTGAAATATATAGAATTAAATGGTTATTTGGGGTTCGAATCTAAAATTGGAATTTGATTTGTAAAGGTGAAGAAGCTATTTTATTATACAAAGTAATTTGATATTTAAACCATTTAAGTATTAGAAGAATGTTTCAAAGCTATGGGTTTCAAGTTATATAGATTTCAAAGGGCTATGATTTTGGAAAAGAATATATTTTGAAATAAAAACGATATCATATTGACTTTAGGTTTTAAAACAGAAATGATATCGTATTTATAGTTTTTTGAAATGGATATTATATTCTGGTTTTAAAGTATAAATTATTTTAAAATAACCATGGTGTTATAATAACGTTTGGTTGTTGAAGAGACCGGGATCGAAAGTTGTCATACTCTCTGCCAACTCCGAAAACTACTTTAACAACCGTGTACGCGGCGGAGATTCCAGAATGAAGTAGGATGGTGGCGGCGTTTCCTTTAAGGTAAATACATGGACCCGAGTGTAACTTAACAACCTAATAAAATAAGTAACGTACAATAAATACCGTCATTAACTCTTAGTTACACTTTTAGAGGTTCATTATTTACACCCGAATATTGTAATTATTTACATAACACTGGTTTTACTCAATTAACATTTATTACAAACTATTCCAAAATTTATTCAATATTTATTAGTTCTCTTATATTATATTTATAACCAAGTTTAACTTTTGACTTGAATTGGTTGGATTTCCATTCAAGTTATTAAAAATTAACTTATACTAACATATTCCTTAATTTATTCCAATTACCGTTTATTGAAATCCACATTAATTAATTTATTAAATGCTTACATTTATTTCTCTATATCCAATTTTTTCCAACTTTATTTATATTAATGTTATTCCCTTATTTGGTTATTATTTATCAACTTGTTCTAACTTTATTACCTAAATTTCTGTTATTGTAAACCTTTATATTTTTCATTTACATCAAATTTTAAATTCCAATTCAATCAACCATTACAACGTTCAACTTATAATAACTGCTTACAAGTATGAATGGAATTGTCATTTATTCTAATATTTTCTAACTTTACATTCACATATTAAATAAATTCACTTTATATGAATTTTATATACATGTATATTTCTTACCCCATTTCATTCATTGAAATTTATTCAAATTTCTAGTAAATAGATTTTAAGTCACCTTTTATATATTTTATTTTAGCGTTCATTTAAATATTAGTTTATAAAGTTTTCATTTCTACTAAATTTAATTACAAAAACTCATAAATTCATCCAAATTAAATCAACGAAATTTACGGGTCGTTACACTCTCCCCCACTCAAAACTTTTTGTCCCCGAAAAGGAAAAAGAAGGGAGAAGGAAGAATTAAATAAACAATACATCTTATTCAAAATATTAACTTATAAAGAATAATTTACAAAATTCATTACTTTAAATAAAATATACCCATTTTATAATCATTATATCTTTTTATACTTAAATAAATAAGGTTTGGAAAAACATTTTCAAAATAATTTCTAAGTCCAAAAATTTACGAAAATTTTTGACGGAGTCTCCCTTGTATGGAGAGGCTCGGGAAAAAATATAATATCAAAATATAACAATTATATTACATATATTATCCAAAATATAATATCCCAACTCGGGAAAATATAAAAAATAGCGCTATAAACCGAAATCCAAAACGTACCAATTTGTCGGGCAAATTTACGCTTAATTTATGGAACCAAAAGCAGTAGCAATTGCTTCCATAACCTGCATTTCCCTTCTAAAATCTAAAAGGGTTAGCAATTTTATACATGAAATATTTAAGTGGTTTCAATCACTAACAACAAATCGATACAACAACCATCAATTTCAACAAATAGCATACACAACAAATACAAAACAACCATTAAATCAAACAAACAAATAGTTGTTCGGTTCAAAACTTTTTAAATTGTACGGAATGAAGAATAAACTAATAGCACATTATTTACTCAACAGTCTTAGATAAACAAAATAGATTATTCATTCACCCAGTTCAAAATTTTAAAGTATCCTTGCCCCAAACAACCATAACCCAATCAAACAACCAATAATTTCAGAAAATAGGTAAAATTTATTCTTATTTATTTCATTTCATATTATTTGTTGTTTGATTTATTTTCTTTCAAATAGTGATTTATCTTTTCTTTTCTTTTTTTCTTCGTTTTTTTTCTTTTCTCACTTATTCATATCAAGAATTTTCCTATTACTATTCTACGTTCATTTATTCACCGCTTAACTTTATTTATTACAGTATTCGTCTTTCTGTTTATTAAAATAATTAAATTTAACATTTACTTAAGTTTATAATCATCTATTTATGATACTTACCTTTAATTATATTTAAATATAGTAAAATTCCAATTGTAACTTAAGTTTACAACAATTACAACATCAAATCCTTGTTTATTAAAGAATCTCATTAATTACTTTCATTACCTCAAGTTTATTTCTTGTATAATATCTATTACATTTTCTTATTAACATTTCAACTTTTAATATTTGGTAAGTTATATATATGCTTTTAAAGAATGTAATTGAAAGTTATACAAGTTTTCTCATTTCTTTTAATTAATTCATTGTTCAATAAATTTTTACCTTTTCCTTATAAGTTATAATTTCAACTTCCTTTTTATTTCCTTTATAACTTAGCCTTAATTCTCTTACCTAACTTAGAGGTTTCAATCATTAATTACTTACCTTTTATTTCACTACAATAATTGAAACAATTAATCAATGGAAATTTAAGAATTTAATACCGGGTTAAATTTCAATTTATTTCAAACAATAGATAAATATATTCTTACAACTTATATATCTCTAATTATATTTAAAAAAATTCAAAATTTATATATTTTTGAAAAATGAATATGCAGTAGAACTGCTGCAGTGGCCTTTCCCCTTCGAAACTCGAAAATGAAAGTCGATGATGCGGCCGCCATCGCCGAAATTATTTCCAGCGACAGTGAGGAAAGTACAAAACTTTTTCTCCAAAATCTTCTTTAAAACAATTCTTCCGAATTATATTAAATATTTATATCATAAAATACTTATAAACAATATTATTATATTCCAAAATTTATTCGAAAGAAATTTCAAAACCCCAGAACTTAAGTTCTAAATTTCCGAATTTCATTTATTTTCTATTTCAATCTTATTTCTATTATTATTTACACACTTTATTACCTAACAACCAATCTATTTCGGCCAAATATTGATATCATTTGAATTTATTTATTTATTTATTTTATATATAGAAAATATAATAGGCAAAATTATTTGATTCACATATATTAAAACAAATATTATTCGGTATGTCCTATTAAGTGTTTAGAAATCCCTATTGATGTCACAGCATCCCATGCATCAACCAGAATTTATAAATACAAAATGGAACAGATTAACACAATATAAAAATCTTTTTATAACACTAACAAATACGCTCTCTCATATATATACACTCAGTGACTCCCATAGGGTATTACTACCCTATTAGTATAGAGTCAAACCCCACAAAGCTAAGGTTTATCGCTAAATCAAAGCTCTGATACCAACTGTAACGTCCCGCCTTTTCGCACGCTTTAAATCGACACACGTGCCAATTCAAACCGTTCGGAAGGGCGGATTGTTATGGGGTAAATAAGAAAACGAGAAAGAAATAAAACAAAACAGAATCTCACAATGGAAGGATAAAATATACTAATCAAATATACAGTTTATAAAGCTGTTTAAAAATATTCGATTATACTTATACAACATATATCAGAGTTACACATACCATATATCAATGCAGCGGAACAATATGAGTGTAGTGGAATATAATGATAATAATAGAAATCTTCGACTTCGTCCTCCAGAGCTAAAGTCTTCGATCCTGAAACGCTCGGACTGACCCGAGCGAATTTGAAAAGACAAAAACACTCGAGTCAGAACTAAAAGATCTTATGTGAGTTAAATTAACATAAATAAATATGAGTGCAGTAACTCAAGAGATGCTCGGGATTTACATCTCCTAAGGATCCGTTAAACTATTTACTATATAGTATATTGCGCTATTACAATAGTGTCTATTTGTAAAATAAACTTACTTTTTAATAGCGTTAAGGGGTTACCAATATAGCCCTTAACACAAATAATGCCAATAGTCTATACAGTACCGTAATACCTCCTGATTGGGAGGCTACCAGAGGATACTCCATAGGTACGACACAAATAGAAACTCGTACAAGGCGCGATAGGGTAGTTGACACGACACAACTAGGCAATGCCAGGGTAGATATACCAATTACCCTTCCGGGTCGGTGGTAACACGTAGCGCGCAGCTACCGCCCACCTCGAGCCACACCCCCAAATAAAATCAAAAGTGGCCACCGAATCAATCCAAAGTCAAAGTATAATATCGAAGGAATGTGTCCGATCAAAGGTGCTACCTTATTAACCCGTCGATCGCTCCTGTTTTAGCCACCTTATGCCAACTCACGGGAGTCGGGTCCACGTATTTACCTTAAAGGAAACGCCACCACCATCCTACTTCATTCTGGATTCTCCACCGCGTACACGGTTGTTAAAGTGGTTTTCGGGTTTGGCAGAGAGTATGAAAACTTTCGATCCCGGTCTCTTCAACAACCAAACGTTATTATAACATCGCGGTCTTTAAAATAGTTTATACTTTAAAACTAGAAAATAATTATCCATTTCAAAACCCATAAAAACGATATCATTCCCATTTCGAAAACAACTCATTTCAATATTATTTTTATAAAACCCAAATCAATAATATCATTTTTATTTCAAATATATTTCTTTTTCCAAAATCATACTGCTTAAAATTTATAATATCTGGAAACCAAACTTTTGGATTATAACTTTCAAAACATAATACTTCGAAATTCATAGCTTTAAAACCATAACTTCTAAAAGCTTGAATGGTTTGGATATTCAACAGTATATAGAATAAAATGGTTTAATTTTAGATTTACTTTGTAAAGTAAAATAATTTCCATGACTTTACAAATATATTTTCTTTAGATAAAGTCTAAACCATACATTTAAATTTCACCTTCAGTTTCCAAAACCACTTCAATTTCAATATATATCAAATTTGAGTATTAATAAATTTCAAAGCTAAAGTTGGAATTTTATTCTTTCAACAAATTCACCGTTCTATTATTTAGTCTTGAACATTTGCATGATAAATCCATAATCATTTATATAAAACTCAAATTTCCTATAACTAAATATTTCCTTCCATTTATTTATACTAGAAATATTCATTTAATTTATCTTGAAATAAAATTTCAGTTATAAATATCATACCTTTAAAATTTCCAAGCTTTAATAAGTTTTACATTAACTTATGGAGTTAAATTTTTAAATAAGCTCAATTCTAAATAAATTTTAATTTATCTTCCAATCTTAATTGATTTGAATCATTTAGAAATCTATATATACACAAGATCTTAAACCTGTATTTAAACATATAATATAAATTGTCAAACTCCATTTTTCTAACTTATTCATTTTTATTTAACAGATTACACATAGCTTAAATACAAAATTTTAACTATATATGTATATATAAAATAATATTTATATAATATCAAAATTTAATATTCATTAAACCATATCCTATCCAAACCATAGAAATCATTTTCAAAATAATTATATATATATATATATCGCGATGCCTTTATATAATTTTCTATCCTATGGTCAAGTGATACGGATATTTATCATTTCAATCCGCAATTTAAAATAAAAAATGCGGTTGTATATCATTTCAAACCGCAATCCCGAATGAAATGAAAATGCATAATAACTTGCAGTTTATACAATATAAATACAGCATCCATTCATCCATCATATCAATCATCAACATTTATCAATTTATCATCCAATTCAAACAATCACATCAATAAATAATAATTAATTACAGACAGTTAATGTTTCAAAAATGAATTAAATAACTGTTCAACTGTAGTTTATATGCAAAAATAAATAAATTTGACTAGCATTTTTAATGGCGGTTTAAATGCAATAAATAAATAAATTAACAATTAACTGGCAGTTTTAAATGCAAAAATGAATTAAATAACGCGTAAACTAAATGAATGCAATTTAAGTGAGAAAATGATGAAATATATGCCAAACAACTATAAATAAAATTTTAAACACATCACACATCAATTTAACAAACATAAAAAATTTAAAAATTGTGAGTGGCTTAAAACACTCACCTTTTGAATTTAAATTGAATTTAAATTCAATTTAAACCCAAAAAAACTGACAGTCTCCAAATCCGTCCAAATTAGTGTCAAAAGATCTGGAATTTTATTACGATCCTAACAAAAAAAATCTCGCGTGAAACGGAGTTCGTAGGAGAAAGTTATACGCATTAATGGCGACTGAAATTTCAAAAAAAAAAGAATAGAAATAAAAGAACACCTTCAAGCGCCAGGTCATCCCCCTTTCTTTCCCTCTCTCCCTCACGCATTTTGCTTCCAGATTTTTCTAAGGAGCTTGAATTTTAGCTTTGGATTTGGTTTGGAATTTTAATTTGGATCTAAGATTTGTTTGTCTGCCATTGAGGAGGAGAGAGTTGAGATGTACGTACAGAACAAATGAGAATTAGAGAGGCTAGGGTTTATAGCAGGATATTTATAGAGAAAGTTGAAAAGAAAGAAGGAAGTTTGAACTAGAATAAAATTTGAAGAAGAAGAATATTTTAAGAGGAAGGAAAAATTAAAATGAGAGATGATAAAGAGATTTGAAGAATAAATTAAGGCTGCAGGAATGAAGATAGAAATAAATGAAAAGCTAACAAAGTATATATAAACCAAGTAAGAATTGAAATATAAGTAAAAATATGAACAGCCTTAGAAAACGGTAGTGTTGAAAGAGGTAAAGTAAAGGAATAAGTATATAAATGAAGATAAAAATAAATCTTCCGTTTTTGAATATGAAGCTTCAGGAGAATGAATTGCCAATAAAAGAAAGCTACAAGAACTTATAATGTGTAAACAAAATGAAGTTTAGAAATAAAGAATATTAAATGCTAATGACGTGGCATGAATAGTAATTTGGATGTCAAAAAAAACTTCAGGAAAGCTACTTGTAATGGAACAAACAAAAAAGAAACAAATGAAAAGAATGAGGCAGTTATTAATTAGAAATCAATCATACGAGGTTACTATAGATTAATAAGAATGAGTAGTTTAACAAATGGATGCTCAAGTGGAACCTACATGGATGACTTGGAACGAAAGGAAAAAAAAAAGAATGCGGTTATGATAATAAATATTAAGCAAATGAAGGGCTACTTATATACTATAAACAAACCTTTGGGGTCCAAATTTTGAATCTTACTTCAGTTAATTCATTCCCATAAATCCAAATATGCACATATTTATATCATTAAATTCTTTCTTAACACATTCATTTTATGGTAATATATGCATCCTCCATTAACGCAATCAATTAACAATCAATAAAAAAAATCAATTAATGATATTACTCAATCGAAAAAAAAAATCAATCAAGTATACAATCAATCAATCAATAACCAAACCAATCTACCTATATTTTTATTTATATTAATCAAACAAATTTTATTAATTTATGAATATATATATATGCACTATAAAAATTATTTACTTTACTTTTTTTGATCACTGTAACTGTGATATTAATGCAACCAAATTTACACGTCTTAACCATATATAAGTGTAAAAATAAATATAAACATGTATAATTATTGTACAACTTTTAATACAAGGTAATTTCTAATTTATTCCATAACATTTACACAACCATGAACCCTATGATATATTTTTAAAATATGAATACTAATAAATGCGTTTGTATACATGATTCAAAAATTCAATTTTTTCCGTTATATAAAATTATACTTATTCAAAATGAAATTTTTTCTTTATACATCTCAAAATAGGCAATTATTTTAATTGAAATGTTCATTCCATTTTGACAAAAAAATTCAAGTTCTTATATTAACTCATTGATTACAATTTAATTTATGTTTCCTTCAAATTGAAACATTTAAATTAATCTAATTCCAGTTCATTTCATTACTAATTTCAACGAATTCTAATTATATAACACTTTTTTCTTTTCATTTATACCAATTCAAACATATTTTATAGAATTTCATGTACAACAAAATTTATAAAATATTTACAATGTAAATGTTTTGTCTTATTGAATTCAACATTTTTCACTTATCAATTTATTCCACGTTAACTGCAATAGTTTAGCGAATTGATTGAAATTGATTACAAATTAACTTAACAACCTAATAAAATAAGTAACGTACAATAAATACCGTCATTAACTCTTAATTACACTTTTAGAGGTTCATTATTTACAACCCAATATTGTAATTACTTACATAACAATGGTTTTACTCAATTAACATTTATTACAAACTATTCCAAAATTTATTCAATATTTATTAGTTCTCTTGTATTATATTTATAACCAAGTGTAACTTTTAACTTGAATTGGTTGGATTTCCTTTCAAGTTATTAAAAATTAACTTATACTAACATATTCCTTAATTTATTCCAATTACCGTTTATTGAAATCCACATTAATTAATTTATTAAATGCTTACATTTATTTCTCTATATCCAATTTGTTCCAGCTTTATTTATAGTAATGTTATTCCCTTATTTGGTTATTATTTATCAACTTGTTCTAACTTTATTACCTAAATTTCTGTTATTGTAAACCTTTATATTTTTCATTTACATCAAATTTAAATTCCAATTCAATCAACCATTACAGCATGCAACTTATAATAACTGCTTACAAGTATGAATGGAATTGTCATTTATTCTAATATTTTCTAACTTTACATTAACATATTAAATAAATTCCTCTTACATGAATTTTATATACAGGTATATTTCTTACCCCATTTCATTCATTGAAATTTATTCAAATTTCTAGTAAATAGGTTTTAAGTCACCTTTTATATATTTTATTTTAGCGTTCATTTCAATATTAGTTTGTAAAGTTTTTATTTCTACTAAATTTAATTACAAAAACTCATAAATTCACCCAAATTAAATCAACGAAATTTACGGGTCATCACAGCTGTAGCTAGCAGAGAAGGGAAGCAAACCGGAGGTGGCGTGGGTCACGCATAAATGCTCGGCTGAAAGGAAATCTATACGAAATGTGCTTCGGTCCACACAGCACATTGCCTAAGTTTGGCTTCGGTTTGTAAGGCATAGGCTTGGGTCTCGGAGGAAAGTCTCGTGTTCACGGCTGGCGTTGGATGAAATGGCGTGTAGGTAGGAAGCAAGGTCGTGTATAGGCGAAGAGGCGTTGGTGGAGAGGTTGCAGCTGAGGTGGGTGTTTGGTGGAGCGGCTTGGTGATGAAAGGCAAGCTTTGGTCGGTAATAAAAGAAAAAATGGAGGAGGAAGAAATGGAGGCGGGTGGTGAAAGGTGCCTTGCGAAAAATGAACCAGTTTTATATACTCACTTTTTTCTCTTTGAGATAACGGTGGATGCAAAGAGATGAGAAGGGAAGGGCCATGCATGGGTTTGGTTGATGAAAACAACAGTAAATGTCCTTTGAAATACGAAAGGTGTTGTTTACTTTCCCAATATTCATAGCTTCCCGCATCATTATGTTAGCTACCAACCACCCTATTGAATTCACCCATCAAGTATAATTTCCTTTCCAAATTCGAATAGATACGAGTTGTTTAGTTGGCTGACTTCTTCCATCCGAAACCGTTAAATTAACGCAATGGAGTACGTCGGGATCAAATTTTGCACGAATGAATATAACGTTTCGATCAGCGTGACGAGACGATCAAAACGGTATATAGATGTCAGTGGTATGATTTGAATTTTAAAATTTTGAATTTTATTCTAATAGCCGAAAATGCAAGAAAAACACTGAAAAATAAGATCTACGGAGCTAAAGAAGTCCGAATTTGGAAAAAAAAATGGCGTCTTTCTCAGAAGAAGATTTAGAATTTTTCTATGTAAAAGTATTTAGGTTTCGAAAACGTTTTATTTTCATCGCTTTTTAACTGATTAAATTTAAGTAAATTTACACATGAAATAATCTTTCATATTTTCGGACGAAAATTTACCAGTTGCTATGTTTAAGTAGACACGTTGCAAATATCAAATTTATATTTCAAAATTTTATCGTTTAAAATTCACAAAAATTCAATTAAATATATAAATAAAACAAATAAAATTATTAAAAATTTACGGGTCATTATATAAAGTCCGTTCGGGTATGTATCATTTCAACCCATAGTGAAAAGGGAACTTGCAGTGTGAGATACAGAAAATAAATAACAATATAGCGTATAATATCATAACAGATGATGTAACATATATACTAACAGCATTTAACATCATATAAACATATCACAGGCATATACGAACATAACCTATCAGTCTTACATATCCACTTGTCATCATTTCACAATTATAAAAGTACGTATATCGAGAGTGATAAACTCACCTTTTAAAAGCTAGAGATCAAATTCAAACACAAATCTAAACTCCGCAAAGCACGAAAAGGCACGACAAAGTACGATGCATACTTAAGTGCTAGGAGAGCCAAGATTCAACTCTTGTACACAAACAAATAAAACATATATAAGAATGTAATTCTGACATAAAGATTAGAATTTAAACAATGGAAAAATAGGAAATAAAGTGACATAACCTTGCTTGATCAACACAAGTGGCTCGGCCACAAGAAAATTGGCTAGACCATCATCAAGTATGCTCGGCTATGGTGGGTTAAAGGCAACCTAGGCTCGGCCATAAGCATGTAAGTGCACGGCTATGGCTTGAGAAATGAAGAGAAGTGCAAGAGGTGTAAGTTACAAAGGCATGGAAGGCTAAAGGTCAAAGGCAAGCAAGGTTTTGGTTCGGCCCTAAGTCTCTATGTGCTCGGCCATGGCTATAGCATGGGTCAATTGGTCATCATAGGCACGGCTAGGCAAGGCAAAGCGATAGGAGATGGTGCTTGAGTGGTGTGGCCGAGGTAATAAAAGAGGAAGTGGATGTATGTGGTCATCTAGTCTATGTTTTCCATTGTTTGGTGAGGGAGTCTTCATGGTGGTCATGGCCATGGATGTTGTGGCGATGAGGTTGTGGAGGTGGTCATATTGAGGCAGAGATGGTGTTGGGTCGGCTAGAGAGGCATGGAGGCCGAGCATAGCTTGCAAAGCAAAAGAGAAAATAGAAAATAGAAAAAAAAAAAAGGAAGGAGAAGCCATGGAATTGAGAACTTGTATAATTTTTTGCTCATGCAAATGAATAAAGAAGAGATAAGGAATGAGTTTGTACGTGATTTAGAAAATAGGTGGCCGCTAGGGTTAACAAAAATATATGAACGGCTGGAGATAAGGAGATGAATGGCTAGGAAATTAAAAGGGTATTACTTGATTTCCAAGAAAAGGAGCCATGAGATCTTGAGTAGATTTTTTTATAGAAATGAAATGAGGAGTTTAAGATGAGAAATAAATCTTGTACATGATTTGAGATAAGAATGCACAGCCTTGAAAGACAAGAGTGAACGGCTATGGAGTGTAAATGCTATGAAAATAAAAGGCAAGAATTTAAAACAATGTTACCTATGTCTCCTTGGTTTTCCAAGCCATTTATAAAAAGATATACACAAGTAAAGTCCAATAAATAAAATAAAAGTCTAGACAACATAAAATAGAGAAATGAACTTAGGAAAAATAGAAAATAAAATACAGAAAATAATTGCGTGTAAAACGCTGTAATTTATCCAATTTAAAATGTATAAATCAGAATTTAACGAAACGAAAAATAGAAGGAATATCATAATTATTTTTTGCTTCGAAGAAAAAGATTAGAATTAAAAAATTCAAATTTAAAAATTTAAACTGAAATTCAAAATTTTACCAGAGTTGACCAAAATATAAAATTTACAGAAAATATTTATTTTATTGTATTTTGGAAAATAAATTACAACCAAATTCCAAACTTCCAAACTTACATTGGAAAATTTTAAAAAATTCACTTTTAAATGATTTAAAATAAAAGTTTTTAAATAAAAATTTAACTAAAAATATTTACAAAATTATGGGTTGTTACACTCTCCCCCACTCAAAACTTTTCGTCCTCGAAAAAGAACGAGACAGGGAAAACCAGGAAAACAAGATACAATGAGATAGGATTAAGGCAAGATGAAAAGAAGATTGAAGTTATACCCGATAACTGTCGTTATAGGTAAATTCAACAAGATGGAACGATCTTTCCAAGATCCTCCATAAATCAAGAACACAAGCACGAAGAAAATCCTCTAGAATCTGGTTCACTCTTTCCGTTTGACCATCGGTCTGTGGATGTTACGTAGTGCTCAGATTCCAATGAGTACCAAAGATTCTTGAAAAGTTTTCTAAAATGATAGGTAAAGATAAGTTCTTCTGGGAGGAAGAACTACAGATCGATCTTCAACGATCAGATCAATTCAGAATTTAATTTCCCGCTTAGGATGCAGGAGAATAGGAACCCCGAAAGAAAGGTGGATTGGAAAACAAAATAAGATAATAAATTTAAAAACCATGAAAATTTCAAATTGAATTAATAATTGGTTTCATCCATTTGATTTCACCTAAGTTAAATAAATCTTAACTATTTCTAATTACATTATCTTATCATCCAATTATCAATTTATAAAATCATGAATTTGAAAAAAATCATTCATTATACTTATAATTTATTCAATAAACTTAATTCTTCTTTATTCCAAGTTGTTATTAAATTTATTCCACTTACTATATCTAATCACATACATTAAGTGTATTTACATTTTATTATAACTACTTCAATTTATTTATAAATTCCTTTAACATCATTTTATATTGTAAATTATTCAGTTAACTCTTATTCTATTTACCTTTATTAATCTTTATAACTAAAGTTTAAGTGTATAACATTTATTATGAACACTCAAATTTTATTTATAAAATCCTTCTTATATTGTATATTATCCAATTACATTGTTAACTTCTAATAATTAAGGTAAGTTATGTTGGAATGCAATTAAATATTATACAAATAAAATTTTTCCCAATTCAATATTCAAGTTTACATATTTATTCAAAATTTTGGTTTCATTTTATAATTGAAATCATCCTTTATGATAAAATTTTAGGAATTAAATTTCTGATCAACTTCAAACTATTTTAGAGATAAATAAATATACACAATATATATCAAATAAAATTTTAGATCATATATCACGTATATTATAAATCAAATCATATTTTAGAAATCCAAATCAATTTAGTTCTCCAAAGCAAGACTATAGCAAAACTACAGAATGGCCTTTTCGTTTCGAAACTCGAAAATGAAAGTCGATCATGTTGCAGTCATCACCGAAATTATTTTCCAGCGACAAAGAGAAGAGCACTGATTTACAAATTAAAATTCGTTGAAATAATTTCTGCTTGAAATACTTCAAAATAATACACCCTTTAAACTTTAAACACAAAGTTTGAAACCATCGAAAATTAAATTCACAGTTTCTTGTTTTAAATTCATTTAAATTTCCAAATTAATTTCTAGCCATGTTTTATAGTTCAGTTATTTATATAAGAGACAAAAGCCAATAGTTCCAAGCTATATACAAAGTCAAGTATTATTTCTCAACATCAAATTCAATTAGCTATCAAAAATTCAAAAAAATTAACTTATATACATATACAATATAATTAAACAATATGGTGTCAGTTTTCTCTATTTAAGTGTTTAGGAGATCCTATCGATAGCGTTGATCAGACGAATCGATCGAAAACCCAAATCAACATCAACAACTCAAACAACACAATATATAAAGCATTTTCAATATAGATTTACAAATACACTATACAGGAATAGATTTTCAAAGCAAGGATAGAGATTCAAATTTGATTATCTCAAATCAAAGAGAATTTTTATTTGAGGATAAGTTGGAACGAAAGATAAGATGATTAAACAACGGAATAAGGGAAATGGATAAGCTTATATGAATCGCGGGCAACCTTAACCGGGTCAAACGTGACTTCAAGAATTAGATCGGTGTGGAATTATAAAGCAAATCTACACTCGATCTCAAGAGGTAGAATCCGGGACAACAAGAGCTACTAGCATCAAACCGAGGATATATAGAAGTCTCCGGTGAATCAATGCCTATTGTAAGGGGTTTTCCCTTTTTAAAAGTCATTCAGTGGAGCTATGGCATGCTCTAGAATTCAGAAGAATACGAGTAGTGAGGGACAAGAATGAATTTCGAAACCGAAGGAACGTTCCAAAATTCAAAGGAAATAGAGTCAAAGAGAAAGAGATCCAAACTCGAACGAAATTGATTCTGTAAATAAGTTTACCATATATGCTAAGTTTTGCCTAGAGCCAAAGCTCTGATACCAACTGTAATGATCTGATATTTTCAACCATTCGCGTCCACAATTATTGGACTTGAATTATTCAAAATACCATATTGTTAATTTAAATTTGGCAAAACTCAGAATATGCAGTAAATAAATCACAGATCACAGACACAGAGTAATATAATAATGCAGCGGAAGTAAAGAAATAGTAGTTCATGAAGCTACTGTACATGTACATCAGAGTTAAACAAGATACAACAGAAGTAACAAGATACAACAGAAATAACAAGACGATAATTAAGTACAAAGCTGAATACAACACTGGAATCAACTGGATAACTGAGAGTGAAATAGATGGATGGATCTTCAAGCAAAGCTCCAACTCCGAAGGTGAGTCTCTAATGATGTATCACTCAGTCTGACCTGAGCGTAAAGCAAAACACAAAACACTCGAGTCAGGACTTACATACTTATACAATGTAAACCAACTCAAGTGAACTGTAATAAAAAGTACAAGTAACTTAAAGGATGCTTGGGACCTCCCATCCTCTAAGGATCCGTTAAAGTATTTACTATGTAGTAATATTTCGCTATTATAATAATGTCTATAGTAAAATAAACTTACTTTTAAATAGCATTAAGGAGTGACCCAATATTCCCTTTAACGCATAATAGTGCCAATAATCGATACAGTACCATAATACCTCCTGATCGGGAGGCTACCAGAGGATATTCCATAGATACGACACAAATCAAACTCGTACAAGGCATGCTAGGGTAGGTGACATGGCACAACAAGGCAATGCCAGGGTAGATATACCAATTACTATCCGGACTGGTCATGACGCATATCATGCAGCTACCGTCCACCTCGAGCCACACCCCCAAAATCAAAGGGCCCCAATCAACCACAAAGTAATAGAATGTATCGAAGGAGTGTGTCCGATAAGAGGAGCTACCTCACTGGCCCGAGAATCTCTCCTTTTTAGCTACCTTATGCCAACTCACGGGAGACGGGTCCATGTATATACCTCAAAGGAAGTCGCCACCATCCTACATCATTCTGGAATCTCCATCGCGTACACGATTGTTAAAGTGGTTTTCGGTATGGACAGAGAGTATGCCCATATCTGATCCCGGTCTCTTCAACAACCAACCGTTATTATAACCCATGGATATTTATTTCAAAACATTTCTATTCCAAAACCATTTAAAATTAAATACCATTACTTTCCAAAATAATATCCATTTTAAAAATAAATACAATATTATTTCATTTCAAAACAAAATCAATATATCATTCCATTTCAAAACCAAAGTAATAATATATCATTTAAACTCCAACACCAAATCAATATATCATTTAAATAAAACTCAAATTCCCAAATCACCGAATATTTCCTCCAATTTATTGAACTTGAAATATTCCTTTAAATCATCTTAAACCCAACCACTTTATAAAGTCATGTTCTTAGATCTTCAATTTCAATAAGTTTCAAATTAATATATTTAAAGACAATTCTTGATTAAATTCAATTTCAAATAAATTCATTTCCAAAACCATAGTACTTTCAAAGTTATAACACTCTGAAACCAAACCTTTTGAAACCATAGTACTTTGACATCACAACAATTTAGAAATGTTATCATTTGTAATCATAATATTTAGAAAAATCATAACACTTTAAAACATATTTATTTAAACTATTTGAATTCAATGTAAATATCTTTAAGACAAGATTCATTTAAATCATTTAAATTCAAGGTCAAATAATATTCATTTCAAAGCTGTAGTATTTCAAAGTTCATTCATTTCATTATAAAATTTCCAATACATGGTACATTTCAGCTACAACAGCATTTATAAAGTGTTACAGTAGATATATTAGTATTTCAAAACATTGTCAAATTTAAAAACAGCAGCACTAATAAAGTGCTACGATAGATATTTTGTTATTTCAAAAACAGCTCAATTTCAAAAATAGCAGCACTAACAAAGTGCTGTAATAGGTGTTTAGTTATTCAAAACAGTTCAGTAACAACAACATTTATAAAGTGCTGTAGTAGTTATTTAGTTATTTTCAGGAATATTCAAATTCAGAAACAGTAGCACTTACAAAGTGCTGTAATAGGTATTTTGTTATTTCAGAACCTAGTTAAGTTTCAGAATTGATAGCACTTAGCAAATGCTATCCTAAAACCACAACATTTCTGAAGTGCTACCAATAAATTCTAGATTTTATACTAACATTTTAGCCGCATTAAAATTTCCATTATTTAGCCATTTTAAATTATAAGCAACATATTTCACGATTCAGAAAATATTCATTTGGATGTCATTTAACTTATGATTTAATAAATAAAATTTTAACTAAAATATCCAGATTAACTATTATTCATTTATAAGTCAAAATTACACTATTTTACTTAACTTTTTTCTTACAAATAACTTTACACTTTATTTTAATTATCCATCTCATAAAAAATATATTTCTATCACTAAATTTACGTAAACTTTCATTTGAAAACTAAATTTCCAGTTATCAAGTTAAGTCATCTTTAAGTTACATTTTTCCATTTAAATCATACTCATTTATTTTTACAAAACATAACCATAAATAAAATATTTTATCATATTAATATAAGAATCCTATTCTCTTTTTAATTCTATTCATTTAGACAGCAATTAACTATGATTTTAAGTTAAATAAATTTTATTACCAAATGCCCAATTAAAACTGTATTTCATTTTATCAATTCAAATACATTATTTATTATACAAAACATGTCCATTTCAGGAAATAACCTTTATTAAAATTACTAGGTTAGATTTAAGATTCCAAATTAAATCAAATTTAATTATTAAGTTATTTACATAAAACTCTTAAATTCCCTCTTTAGAGCCAAAATTTTAACTTATAGAAAGCCAATATCTCCTACAAAAAACCAATATACCTTTATACGTAAATCATTAAATCAAATTTTAAGTTAAAATTCCATATATTCTAAAATTTCAAAATACTTAATAAAATTTTAGAAAAATATTACTTTAAAAATATTAACCATGGGCCTGTATAATATTTTCTAATCTACGTCAAGTGATACAGATATGTATCATTTCAATCCGTAATTTGAAAAGAAAAATCCGGGTTATATCATTTCAAAACCGCATCCCAAATAAAATAAATAGAATAAAAATCACTCGAGCCTATCATTTCAGCCCATAATGATTTTTTCTTATTCTAAGTCCGTTCGGGTATTTATCATTTCAACCCATAGTGAAAAGGGAACTTGCTATGTGACGACCCGGATTTCTATGCCCAGAAATCCGTTTCGTCTTGAAGAAAGAAAGGGGTGAGAAAATAGAAAAGATAGAGAAGAAAGAACAACAACATCAGAATCTCACAGCGGAACGAATAAATTATAATTATCACATAAGTATTTACATAATATACATCCATCAGAGTTATACATATAATACATCACATACTAGGCAGTTATAGACACCTGTCTAGTTAATACAACTCAACACAATACAACTCAAACAATATGACTCAGAGATACCAACACAGCAGAACTATATCTATATCTACACGCTGAAGCCTACTGCTCCATTGCCCCTCCAGAATTCGTCAAAGCTAACCTGAATCCCTTGGCTACCCATAAAAATTTGGGTACCCGAGAGTTTAGGAAAAACAGAAATAACCTCCGGGTCAGACATGAGTCTGGTATGAGTAACAGGTTAAAGTTGCTTAATTTTGAAAATCCTTTTGAAAACAAAAGGTATCACGTAAGACTCCCCACACATAAACATGGGTAAGTTTTTACCTTACGCTAACCAAAACATTTGATAGGAAATTCAGTGATATTATAATAGGTCTAGGGTTTTCAAGTAAATAGAAAATAGCCGAAATTGTTACATCTATTAAATTCCAGCTACTAGCCACAAAAGTGGGTAATACAATCAAAACCGTTGGCACTTATTGGATTGTGGATTCCATACAATGGCAGGGCTACTGGGGTACCGCCCGTCACAGTACGTGGCCTAGATCAACGTACCGAGGATCACTCCCGACCCCCTGCAACACAAGGCTGGAACCATTCCTTACTGAACAATCCCTGTGATATCCCGGAAATTTGAGGCAATACCAAGTTAATAATCTGTGATAAAATTAAATTGATTTGATAATATTTGTTAATAATAATCTGAATTGATTTAATAATCTTCTTTTACATAAATGATTAACTGATAATTTATCTTTTAAAAGCCAATTAAATTGTGTTCTATTTATAATATATATATATCTGTATATATTGTAAATAAATAACCTTTGTTTAAAGTTGAATAAAATAAAGACATGATTTCTAATTCTAATATTTTTGGAAAATTAGGGATTTGATTTTATTTAATATTGAATAAATAATAATATGATCTTAAATTACCCAAGATAAATTTAAATTGTTTAGAAATAAAATTTAGCTTAGAGTTTAAATTTAAATAAAAAGCTTTGTTTTGTTTTATAACTTGATAAAATAAGTGACTTATATTATAGAGAATAGTTCTTTTATAAATTATTTTAATTTAATAATAAGTTATATTTAAACTATATCAATATTGTAATAGCTTTGAAAATGGGTTTTATAATATAAATTGAAGTTGATATTTTAATATGTGTATATTTTTGAAAGAAGCTATGATTTGTAAATTTAAAATTAAGTCTTTCAAAAATGTTAAATAAAATAATACTTTGTAAATCTCAACATAAGTATTTAATTATTTAAGTTCAAAATAAAGTAACCTATAAGTAAAATAAAAATATAAAGGTAAGAACAAATGTAAAGAAAAGAAAATGTACATGTACATAGGTATAAAAGCAAGCTAGACAAGTAAGTTTTATATGATGTAAGGTTTAATATCCAGGTAAGCAAATATGTATGCAATCTGTAAAGACAAATAAACAAAGTAAGAAAAGAAAATTATCTGAATACAAAATAGGTCTGCAGCTTGTAGATTAAGAATTAGACAGGCATAAACATAAAGTATAAAACAAAAATACAGTATGCAGGTTAGAGAAAAGAAATGGTAAGCTAACTAAAATATCTACATATGAAATGATTAAGTTAGCTAATTAGGAAACATAGAGTACATTAACAATTAATGCTCACTTTTACTTAGCACAACCTTATGTCCATTCGAAATTTGTTCAAATCTTTTCAGCCTCCATAATAAAGCATATGGCCTGATACAAACAAAAGTAATATTGTACTTGCATGTGTTTAACCAGATAACACCTACCCTATACAAAGTTATTTTTCTATTTATACTTATCCTCCAATTCATTTTAAGCATATCAAACCAGAGTAAGATTTTCTAACAAGCTTCTTCATTTTATTTTATTTCTCATACAAACTCTAATATAAAACTTGAAACACTTTTCAACAGAAACAAAGAGGTTTGGAAGGTTTAAAGCAAAATTGTTCCCAGTGTTAAAGATTAGGCTGTTTTAAAGCAAATGGTGCTCTGTCCCTTCTTTTTAATCAAGGTGAGTAACACCTTTCGTTTTAAATACTTAAGCATATATATATGTTGTTAAATTTTGATCTGATATGAGCATGTATATTGATGATTTTCTGTGTTTACATGTTACTGCATGTATATGTGTTTGACATCCTATAACCACCTCTGTTTTAAGGATAGCAACATCAAAAATTTAATGATTTAAGTATATTTTGTCTGTTGCAAATTCTTCTCTGAAACTTAGTTGTATTGCTATGTGATAAGTATGAGTACTGTATTATGTATCTCTGGGTTCTCTCTGTTTTAGTTTCAGGTTTAAAAATCCTCAACCAAATTCCCTTTTGTTCTTAATTCCAGCTTAACAAGACATAGGTTAACATAAACTGTTTGTATGAATGAAGACTTGAATTTAAATATTGTGTAAGAGTAAAACAATGTTCTTTGTTCTGGAAAACATAATATTACAGGAGAAAACTAAATTTAAGTTAAAACTCAATGGATTTAATTCATGAATTCAGGGTGATGGATCGAACATACATACCATAATATGATTTTTAAAATGAATATCATGTTTTCTAGTCAAGTATTTTAGGTGCAGTTTACCTTTGTTCAAAAATTGGTTTTTGGGTGATTCTTGGTGTTCTATGCAACTGGAGGAGGTCAGGTTGGGTGAGAAGGTGGAGGAGCTTACCAGGGTGTGGGGAAAAATGCTCGGTGATGGGTCTGAACACGGTGGCGATGGTGGCAGTGATTTATTGTCTGCAACCCTAGTTTTTAGGGTGTTTGATTTTTGATCGCTGTGCCCTCTACTGTGCATCGAGTTGCACGAGAGTTCGTGGGGTGGTAGATTGGTCGAAGGCGAGTCCATGGCCGGAGTTATGGACCATCTGGTGGTCGGGGTTGGTAGAAGGAGGCGATGACAGGTTTGGTAGGGGATGTGGTGTTTTAATTCCAGGTTCTGGTTTTTGCTCTTTTTTGATTTGAGGTCGTAGCGTTGGATTCTGGGGGTTGTGGTGGAGTCTGGTGGTAGTCAGTGGCATGGTGGAGCATATGAGGGTGGTCGGAGATGGCTGGGGCCACGGTGCATGTGCACCGTGCCAGTAAAGTGTGTTGGGTTTTTCTTTGGTGGTGAGCAGGATTTTAACTCGGGAGATGCGAGTTTATTCCAGGGTTTGACACGAAGTAGAGGTAGGGGAGACTCGAAGCAGTTTTTGCATCTCTTGGGTCAGATTTGTTTTCCAGTTTTTTTTGTAAACCTGCAGTAGCATTGTTTCAAAAACAAATTCAACTGGAACCTATTTATAAATAAGTAATGGAAGTAAATAAAGTGTAAATCTAGATGAAGTTTGAAAACAAATTTACTGTTGAATTCAAATTTAAATAAAAATAAAGTTTAAAACAATCAAATATGGGTTTCAACCTAACAGTTTCAAGTTTTAAATGTAATTTAAAATCTGAATCAAAACTTAAACTGTGTTTGAAGTTAAAAGTTCAAAAATATAAATTCAAGTGAACTTTTGAATACAAGTTTTAGAAACGAATTTGGATTTTTTTTTAAATCAAGAATTACAAATCAAGTTTTCCAAAAGCAAGTTAAACCCAAATTTTAAATTCAAAGTTAGACTAATGAAATCAAAAGTGTTAAACCCAAATCAAATTAATGAACTCAAAACTGAAAAATAAATCAGATTTAAAATCTAAATGTATAAAGAAAAATTAAATTCAAATAGTTCGTTTTAAAAGTGATTGTTTTCAAATAAATGTTTGAATTGGTTTTTACAAAGGCCTTTGAATAGGAGTTAAATAAATTGTTTTAACTTGGGAATTTGCAAGTTTAAATTTAAATTAAGATTCAAGCAGTTGAAGTTATGGGTCTTTCCTATATAAAAAGTTAATGTTAGGATTCTAAATTGAATTAAAATTTGAAATGTTTGAATAAGAACCATTTTGAATCTTGAATTCAAAATGGAATTTTGAATTTAAATTTGAAATATAATGTTCTAATATACTTAGATATAAATTAATAATTTGGATAAATTTATATTTAGAGATCAAGTAAGGAGTAGATTAAGAAAAGTTATTAATTAGTGAAGATAGTTAATTAAGTATTATTAATTAATTAACATATGTGATTAATTTTTGATAATTAATCAAAATTTATTAGATAAATCCATTATAAATTGTTAAATGTAATTGCTGGATAAAAGTGATTAAGAAATTATTTACTTATTGTAATTAATTTGATAAAATGATTTATTTAAGTTAATTAATTTAATTTAATTAATTTAAGAAATCATTTGAAGGTTTGATATGTGTAATCACTTAGTGTGTTCAATGGAGCATAATTACTTGAGAAAGTAATTAATATAATTACTAAATGTAATTAGTAAAGAGGATGTGTTAATAAAGTAATTGGGATAATTACTTTTGAAATTAATCAGAGGATTAATTAGTGGAGATAATTAATTATGGGATAAATAAATTTGAGTAATTAAGGGTAGTTAATTACTGATTGATGTTAATCAAGGTGATTAATAATTGTGTTTAATTAAAGATTAATCACTTAATGTGATTTAATTTATATAAAGTAACTTAATTTAAATATGAATTAGAGATCATTCATTAATGTAATTAATGCTGAAATTAAAATAGTTTAATTAAGAAATAATTAATAATGTGGAGATTAAGTAAGGATAATGTAATTAATTGTATTTAATTATAAATAAAGTAATTAAATGTTAATTACTATAAATGATTTAGAATAATTAATTTGTAGAATTAATTAAAGACTAATTACTTATTGTAATTAGACGGTGATTAATTGAAGAAGTTAATCAAGATAAATATCTAGAAATTGATTAATTAAGTTGATTTAATTTAATAGTTGTATAAGCAAGATTTGTAGATGAAGTAATTAATTTAATTTACTTTAAATTAATTAGAGATAGAAGTCGTTAATTTAATTCATTTTAAATTAATTACAAAATGGTATGATTATAAATCATTGCTTATGGATGGATGATAGTGATATTTCATTTGATGGTTGTGCATTCAGATCTGACTTGAATACTATCTATGTGATATGGATGCTTGATTTAAAGTATGGTAATATTAATTATCTGTTTTGATGATAATATGAATTATCTGTTTATGATTATGTGATTATCTACTGTGATATTATGAATTATCCATATGTGTGTATATTGATGATATTGAATTGAACTGTTAAGACTAAATAGACAACTTGGCCTTAAAAGACACGTTTTGGATTTCGATGAGACCGGGATCGGGTTTTCCGCATTAGGAACATCCGAAAACCACATCGTTTCCAAATTAATGATAGGTCGTGAATCTGAAGCGAAGATGAAGATTCAGAATGCAAGGGTTATCGTCGTTAACTCTGAGGGTGATTCCAAAATGAGTGTAACGAGATAATGCCTTCGGTTTCGTTCGAACCCGGAACGAACTTGTATGGATTGAATGCTTTCAACACATCGTCAGGCGGGCGATGAGCATTCTAAGAAATGTATTCTATAAAGGTAACCGTAACCTCAAGCCTCATCAACCGGGAATGGCTAAAACAGGGGAGGTGCAGCAAGGTTAGGTGGGTCGTGCCCAAGCAGGACATGGATATTCCCCTGTCTAGATGTCCCTTTTATTTTCGGCTTAGTGGGCAGTAGCGACGGCTATCTGCGGGGTTATCTTGTTCGGGACTGTTCAGTAAGGAATGGTTCCGGCCTTGTGTTGCAGGGGATGAAGGGAGTAATCCTTGGTACGGTGATCTAGGCCCCGTACTGTGACGGGCGGTACCCTAGTAGCCCTGCCATTGTATGGAATCCACAATCCAATAAGTGCCAACGGTTTTGATTGTATTACCCACTTTTGTGGCTAGTAGCTGGAATTTAATAGATGTAACAATTTCGGCTATTTTCTATTTACTTGAAAACCCTAGACCTATTATAATATCATAGAATTTCCTATCAGATGTTTTGGTTAGCGTAAGGTAAAAACTTTTTCATGTTTATGTGTGGGGAGTCTTACGTGATACCTTTTGTTTTCAAAAGATTTTCAAAGTTAAGCAACTTTAACCTGTTACTCATACCAGACCCATGTCTGACCCGGAGTTTATTTTTGTTTTTCATAAACTCTCGGGTACCCAAATTTTTACGGGTAGCCAAGGGATTCAGGTTAGCTTTGACGAATTCTGGAGGAGCAATGGAGCAGGAGGCTTCAGTGTTGTAGATATATATATTTATGGTTCCGCTGTGTTGATATCTCTGAGTCGTATTCTCTGTGTTGACTTGTATATTGAGTTGTATAACTAGACAGGTGTTTATAACTGTCTAGTATGTGATATATTGTTTGTATAACTCTGATGGATGTTGTATATTATGTAAATACGTATGTGATTATTATAATTTATTCGTTCCGCTGTGAGATTCTGATGTTGTTGTTCTTTCTTCTCTATCCTTTCTATTTTCTCACCCCTTTCTTTCTTCAAGACGAAGTGGTTTTCTGGGCATAGAAAACCGGGACGTCACAGTTGGTATCAGAGCGCCAGGTTGAGTGAATACCTAGGCTCTTAAGTGTTTTCTTCCTTGAGAGAGCGTATTTGTAATTTTGATATATATATATATATATATATTTATTTATTTATTTCTACCTATTGTTGGGTTACCTGTTCAGGTTTTCCAATGAGTTATAAAGGTAGATTGGGTGGTGGTGTGTGTAACACGACTACCAATGGTTGGAATTTGAATGTTGAGGTTGGAAGTATAATTGTCGAGACTATAGACCTAATACCGTCTCGAGTGAGTTTTGGATGGTGTAAGGATTTCATTGATCTCTGAAGGAAATCTGTTAAGGTTCAGAGTTCATCTTTGAAGTGTAGTTTAGATGAGCTAGAGTTTGGATCTGTTGATTGGACTGAAGTAAGTCAGGATATCTTGATGCATCAAGGTGTAGTAGCTGTGTGATGAGACACAGTGACTATGGATGTCTCCGAAGATGTTTCTTTGGGACAAGTAAATGAAGTGTATCTGCTTCGGTGTGGTGGCTGTGTTCAGCTGGGAGTTTCTGTTTGCTTTGAGGTCCGAAGAGCTTTGGATTAAGTAGTCTTTGACTTCTGGTTTAGCAGTGGAGTTTAGAAGCTGCAGAGTAGTTCCATTTCTTCGATGGATTGGCCACATAAGCGTAAGCTGTTCTGATTGGTAAAGAGAGAACGGTACCTTTGGAATTAGGCTGGATCAATCGCAAAAGTGACTTGCGATGGTTTGAATATTCTCTTGTGAATTTTTTCTGGATGTCTTCAGGAAGTCAGAGTTTGGCCAGCATTTGAAGATTGAATTTGGTATCGACGGAATATCAGAAGTGGTACCGATGGTTCAACTCAGTAATAGGATGACTTTTGAGTTTAGTAAGTAACCCGGATTTTGGAATGTGTTGACCAGTTTATGCTTGAGTTCATCTTCAGCATTTTCATCTATTCAGTTTAGAGTTGCGCAGTGGAAGCATGGTGGTAGCTGTTTTGGTTTAGAAGCAATTGGATGTTGCAGTGTTTGATTTGGAGAATTCTACAAGAAATTTTTCAGGATATGAGGCCAGATTGGAGTACACCTGTTTAATTTCTTCTGGATAAGAGACGGACGGATTTGGATTCTGAAGTCAGGAATTAGATTTTGGATAAGTGTTTAGTCTTCATGATTGGATTGTCGGTTTGGATAACTGGAATTCGTTGTGTTTCACGTATCTCTGAGGGAGTACGTGTAAGATCTATCTTGATTTTAGAACCAGCAGTCCAGGGAGTTTTAGTTGTTGATTCAGGCTTGTCTGTAGTTTGATATCCTGTCTTGTTTTGTGGATTTAGATGAGTAGAAGTTTGTAGCTTAATAGTATTTTTTGTTCAGGTTCTATAGAGCGAGTAACCCGGTATTTATACTTGGGGAAACTCGAGAAAATTCTATCCAGGATTCTGTCTAGATAGTTAAATTTGTTTGATTGGATGAATTGGTTGTTATGATTTTAACTTATGATTGATATATACTTGTGTTTTAAAATTAAATCTTAAATTGGATTATCAAATTACCTTTGTTTTAAATTTCGGGGACGAAATTCTTTTAAGGGGGGAAGAATGTGATATCCCGGAAATTTGAGGCAATATCAAGTTAATAATCTGTGATAAAATTAAATTGATTTGATAATATTTGTTAATAATAATCTGAATTGATTTAATAATCTTCTTTTACATAAATGATTAACTGATAATTTATCTTTTAAAAGCCAATTAAATTGTGTTCTATTTATAATATATATATATCTGTATATATTGTAAATAAATAACCTTTGTTTAAAGTTGAATAAAATAAAGACATGATTTCTAATTCTAATATTTTTGGAAAATTAGGGATTTGATTTTATTTAATATTGAATAAATAATAATATGATCTTAAATTACCCAAGATAAATTTAAATTGTTTAGAAATAAAATTTAGCTTAGAGTTTAAATTTAAATAAAAAGCTTTGTTTTGTTTTATAACTTGATAAAATAAGTGACTTATATTATAGAGAATAGTTCTTTTATAAATTATTTTAATTTAATAATAAGTTATATTTAAACTATATCAATATTGTAATAGCTTTGAAAATGGGTTTTATAATATAAATTGAAGTTGATATTTTAATATGTGTATATTTTTGAAAGAAGCTATGATTTGTAAATTTAAAATTAAGTCTTTCAAAAATGTTAAATAAAATAATACTTTGTAAATCTCAACATAAGTATTTAATTATTTAAGTTCAAAATAAAGTAACCTATAAGTAAAATAAAAATATAAAGGTAAGAACAAATGTAAAGAAAAGAAAATGTACATGTACATAGGTATAAAAGCAAGCTAGACAAGTAAGTTTTATATGATGTAAGGTTTAATATCCAGGTAAGCAAATATGTATGCAATCTGTAAAGACAAATAAACAAAGTAAGAAAAGAAAATTATCTGAATACAAAATAGGTCTGCAGCTTGTAGATTAAGAATTAGACAGGCATAAACATAAAGTATAAAACAAAAATACAGTATGCAGGTTAGAGAAAAGAAATGGTAAGCTAACTAAAATATCTACATATGAAATGATTAAGTTAGCTAATTAGGAAACATAGAGTACATTAACAATTAATGCTCACTTTTACTTAGCACAACCTTATGTCCATTCGAAATTTGTTCAAATCTTTTCAGCCTCCATAATAAAGCATATGGCCTGATACAAACAAAAGTAATATTGTACTTGCATGTGTTTAACCAGATAACACCTACCCTATACAAAGTTATTTTTCTATTTATACTTATCCTCCAATTCATTTTAAGCATATCAAACCAGAGTAAGATTTTCTAACAAGCTTCTTCATTTTATTTTATTTCTCATACAAACTCTAATATAAAACTTGAAACACTTTTCAACAGAAACAAAGAGGTTTGGAAGGTTTAAAGCAAAATTGTTCCCAGTGTTAAAGATTAGGCTGTTTTAAAGCAAATGGTGCTCTGTCCCTTCTTTTTAATCAAGGTGAGTAACACCTTTCGTTTTAAATACTTAAGCATATATATATGTTGTTAAATTTTGATCTGATATGAGCATGTATATTGATGATTTTCTGTGTTTACATGTTACTGCATGTATATGTGTTTGACATCCTATAACCACCTCTGTTTTAAGGATAGCAACATCAAAAATTTAATGATTTAAGTATATTTTGTCTGTTGCAAATTCTTCTCTGAAACTTAGTTGTATTGCTATGTGATAAGTATGAGTACTGTATTATGTATCTCTGGGTTCTCTCTGTTTTAGTTTCAGGTTTAAAAATCCTCAACCAAATTCCCTTTTGTTCTTAATTCCAGCTTAACAAGACATAGGTTAACATAAACTGTTTGTATGAATGAAGACTTGAATTTAAATATTGTGTAAGAGTAAAACAATGTTCTTTGTTCTGGAAAACATAATATTACAGGAGAAAACTAAATTTAAGTTAAAACTCAATGGATTTAATTCATGAATTCAGGGTTATGGATCGAACATACATACCATAATATGATTTTTAAAATGAATATCATGTTTTCTAGTCAAGTATTTTAGGTGCAGTTTACCTTTGTTCAAAAATTGGTTTTTGGGTGATTCTTGGTGTTCTATGCAACTGGAGGAGGTCAGGTTGGGTGAGAAGGTGGAGGAGATTACCAGGGTGTGGGGAAAAATGCTCGGTGATGGGTCTGAACACGGTGGCGATGGTGGCAGTGATTTATTGTCTGCAACCCTAGTTTTTAGGGTGTTTGATTTTTGATCGTTGTGCCCTCTACTGTGCATCGAGTTGCACGAGACTTCGTGGGGTGGTAGATTGGTCGAAGGCGAGTCCATGGCCGGAGTTATGGACCATCTGGTGGTCGGGGTTGGTAGAAGGAGGCGATGACAGGTTTGGTAGGGGATGTGGTGTTTTAATTTCAGGTTCTGGTTTTTGCTCTTTTTTGATTTGAGGTCGTAGCGTTGGATTCTGGGGGTTGTGGTGGAGTCTGGTGGTAGTCAGTGGCATGGTGGAGCATATGAGGGTGGTCGGAGATGGCTGGGGCCACGATGCACGTGCACCGTGCCAGTAAAGTGTGTTGGGTTTTTCTTTGGTGGTGAGCAGGATTTTAACTCGGGGAGATGCGAGTTTATTCCAGGGTTTGACACGAAGTAGAGGTAGGGGAGACTCGAAGCAGTTTTTGCATCTCTTGGGTCAGATTTGTTTTCCATTTTTTTTTGTAAACCTGCAGTAGCATTATTTCAAAAACAAATTCAACTGGAACCTATTTATAAATAAGTAATGGAAGTAAATAAAGTGTAAATCTAGATGAAGTTTGAAAACAAATTTACTGTTGAATTCAAATTTAAATAAAAATAAAGTTTAAAACAATCAAATATGGGTTTCAACCTAACAGTTTCAAGTTTTAAATGTAATTTAAAATCTGAATCAAAACTTAAACTGTGTTTGAAGTTAAAAGTTCAAAAATATAAATTCAAGTGAACTTTTGAATATAAGTTTTAGAAACGAATTTGGATTTTTTTTTAAATCAAGAATTACAAATCAAGTTTTCCAAAAGCAAGTTAAACCCAAATTTTAAATTCAAAGTTAGACTAATGAAATCAAAAGTGTTAAACCCAAATCAAATTAATGAACTCAAAACTGAAAAACAAATCAGATTTAAAATCTTAATGTATAAAGAAAAATTAAATTCAAATAGTTCGTTTTAAAAGTGATTGTTTTCAAATAAATGTTTGAATTGGTTTTTACAAAGGCCTTTGAATAGGAGTTAAATAAATTGTTTTAACTTGGGAATTTGCAAGTTTAAATTTAAATTAAGATTCAAGCAGTTGAAGTTATGGGTCTTTCCTATATAAAAAGTTAATGTTAGGATTCTAAATTGAATTAAAATTTGAAATGTTTGAATAAGAACCATTTTGAATCTTAAATTCAAAATGGAATTTTGAATTTAAATTTGAAATATAATGTTTTAATATACTTAGATATAAATTAATAATTTGGATAAATTTATATTTAGAGATCAAGTAAGAAGTAGATTAAGAAAAGTTATTAATTAGTGAAGATAGTTAATTAAGTATTATTAATTAATTAATATACGTGATTAATTTTTGATAATTAATCAAAATTTATTAGATAAATCCGTTATAAATTGTTAAATGTAATTGCTGGATAAAAGTGATTAAGAAATTATTTACTTATTGTAATTAATTTGATAAAATGATTTATTTAAGTTAATTAATTTAATTTAATTAATTTAATTTAATTAATTTAAGAAATCATTTGAAGGTTTGATATGTGTAATCACTTAGTGTATTCAATGGAGCATAATTACTTGAGAAAGTAATTAATATAATTACTAAATGTAATTAGTAAAGAGGATGTGTTAATAAAGTAATTGGGATAATTACTTTTGAAATTAATCAGAGGATTAATTAGTGGAGATAATTAATTATGGGATAAATAAATTTGAGTAATTAAGGGTAGTTAATTACTGATTGATATTAATCAAGGTGATTAATAATTGTGTTTAATTAAAGATTAATCACTTAATGTGATTTAATTTATATAAAGTAACTTAATTTAAATATGAATTAGAGATCATTCATTAATGTAATTAATGATGAAATTAAAATAGTTTAATTAAGAAATAATTAATAATGTGGAGATTAAGTAAGGATAATGTAATTAATTGTATTTAATTATAAATAAAGTAATTAAATGTTAATTACTATAAATGATTTAGAATAATTAATTTGTAGAATTAATTAAAGACTAATTACTTATTGTAATTAGACGGTGATTAATTGAAGAAGTTAATCAAGATAAATATCTAGAAATTGATTAATTAAGTTGATTTAATTTAATAGTTGTATAATCAAGATTTGTAGATGAAGTAATTAATTTAATTTACTTTAAATTAATTAGAGATAGAAGTAGTTAATTTAATTCATTTTAAATTAATTACAAAATGGTATGATTATAAATCTTTGCTTATGGATGGATGATAGTGATATTTCATTTGATGGTTGTGCATTCAGATCTGACTTGAATACTATCTATGTGATATGGATGCTTGATTTAAAGTATGGTAATATTAATTATCTGTTTTGATGATAATATGAATTATCTGTTTATGATTATGTGATTATCTATTGTGATATTATGAATTATCCATATGTGTGTATATTGATGATATTGAATTGAACTGTTAAGACTAAATAGACAACTTGGCCTTAAAAGACACGTTTTGGATTTCGATGAGACCGGGATCGGGTTTTCCGCATTAGGAACATCCGAAAACCACATCGTTTCCAAATTAACGATAGGTCGTGAATCTGAAGCGAAGATGAAGATTCAGAATGCAAGGGTTATCGTCGTTAACTCTGAGGGTGATTCCAAAATGAGTGTAACGAGATAATGCCTTCGGTTTCGTTCGAACCCGGAACGAACTTGTATGGATTGAATGCTTTCAACACATCGTCAGGCGGGCGATGATCATTCTAAGAAATGTATTCTATAAAGGTAATCGTAACCTCAAGCCTCATCAACCGGGAATGGCTAAAACAGGGGAGGTGCAGCAAGGTTAGGTGGGTCATGCCCAAGCAGGACAAGGATATTCCCCTGTCTAGATGTCCCTTTTATTTTCGGCTTAGTGGGCAGTAGCGACGGCTATCTGCGGGGTTATCTTGTTCGGGACTGTTCAGTAAGGAATGGTTACGGCCTTGTGTTGCAGGGGATGAAGGGAGTAATCCTCGGTACGGTGATCTAGGCCCCGTGCTGTGACGGGCGGTACCCCAGTAGCCCTGCCATTGTATGGAATCCACAATCCAATAAGTGCCAACGGTTTTGATTGTATTACCCACTTTTGTGGCTAGTAGCTGGAATTTAATAGATGTAACAATTTCGGCTATTTTCTATTTACTTGAAAACCCTAGACCTATTATAATATCATAGAATTTCCTATCAAATGTTTTGGTTAGCGTAAGGTAAAAACTATTCCATGTTTATGTGTGGGGAGTCTTACGTGATACCTTTTGTTTTCAAAAGATTTTCAAAGTTAAGCAACTTTAACCTGTTACTCATACCAGACCCATGTCTGACCCGGAGTTTATTTTTGTTTTTCATAAACTCTCGGGTACCCAAATTTTTACGGGTAGCCAAGGGATTCAGGTTAGCTTTGACGAATTCTGGAGGAGCAATAGAGCAGGAGGCTTCAGTGTTGTAGATATATATATTTATGGTTCCGCTGTGTTGATATCTCTGAGTCGTATTCTCTGTGTTGACTTGTATATTGAGTTGTATAACTAGACAGGTGTTTATAACTGTCTAGTATGTGATATATTGTTTGTATAACTCTGATGGATGTTGTATATTATGTAAATACGTATGTGATTATTATAATTTATTCGTTCCGCTGTGAGATTCTGATGTTGTTGTTCTTTCTTCTCTATCTTTTCTATTTTCTCACCCCTTTCTTTCTTCAAGACGAAGCGGTTTTCTGGGCATAGAAAACCGGGACGTCACAATCCCGAACAAGATAACCCCGGCAGTTGTTGCAATCAACCGCACACAGCCGAAAATAAAGGGACATCTAGACAGGGGAATATCCTTGTCCTTCTTGGGCATGACCCACCTAACCTTGTTGCACCTCCCCTGTTCTAGCCATTCCCGGTTGATGAGGCTTGAGGCTGCGATTACCTTTAGAGAAAACATTTCTTAGAATGATCATCGCCCACTTGACGATGTTCTGAAAGCATTCAATCCATACAAGTTCGTTCTGGGTTCGAACGAAACCGAAGGCATTATCTCGTTACACTCATTTTGGAATCACCCTCAGAGTTAACGACAATAACCCTTGCACTCTGAATCATCATCTTCACTTCAGATTCACGACCTATCGTTAATTTGGAATTGATGTTGTTTTCGGATGTTCCAAATAAGGAACCGATCCCGGTCTCATCGAAATCCAAAACGTGTCTTTCAAGGGCCAAGTTGTCTATTTAGTCTTAACAGTTTAATTCAATATTATCCATATACACACAGATAGATAATTTACAATATCACAATAGATAATCACATCATCATCATAAGCAGATAATTAATATCATCATCCAGACAGATAATAAATATTATCATACTTAAACCAAGCATCCATATCATCTCATACCTGAATTCACAATCATCAAATGAAATATCAATATCATTCATCCATAAGCAATGATTTATAATCATACCATTTGTAATGAATTAAATTAACTACTTCTATCTCTAATTAATTTAAATTACTCCATTAACACATCATCTTTCACTAACTACATTCAGTATTTAACATTAATTACTTCCTTGAGTAATTATGCTCCATTGCATACACTAAGTAATTTCACTTATCAGTTTATCAAATGATTTTCTTAAATCAATTAAACTAAATTAATTAACTTAAATTAATCATTTTATCAAAATTAATAAGTAATTAATCTCTTAATTACTTTTATCAAGTAATTAAACTTAACCGCTTTACAATAGATTATCTAATTAATCTGATTAATTATCAAAATTAATTACATTAATTAATTAATTAGTAATCCTTAGTTAATTATCTTTATTAACTAATACCATCTCTTAATTTACTTCTTAATTTATCTTTATTTATAAATTAATCTAAATTATTAATTTATAAATTTAATAAAATACACCATTCCTTTATTATCTTATTAATTAAATCATTTAATGCCTTAATTATTCTTAAGATAATTTATTTCTTATTTAATGACTTAATTAATATTAAAGTGTATTAGAACATTACATTTTAAATTTAAATTCAAATTCCATTTTGAATTTAAGATTCAAAGGATTATTTATTTAAACATTAATCAAATTTAAATTCAATTTATAATCTTGTAAATAACATTAATTACGTACATATGAAACTTATACAAGAAAAGCCCCTTTAAATTCAACTACCTAACTTTTATTTAAATTTAAATTTCCAAAATACATTAATGTTTTAACTTGCAAGTTCAAGTTAAAACAATTTATTTACTTTCCATTTAAAAACTTTTCTCAACAAATTTACTTTCAAAACTATTATTTGAACTTATTTTTAAAACAATCATGCTTAAAAACTGATTTTATCTTTCAGATTTGAATTCGAAGTAAACTCGAATCCATCAATTTATTTTTCAAATCCAAATCTATTTTAAAACCTTAAGATTCAATGTTCATTTGAATCAATACTTTTAAAACTTAAATTTAAACTCCTGTTAGAGTTTTTGTTTCAGATTTAAATTTTTAAAAATCTAGAAATTACCAGGTTTGTAAACCTGAAAACTCATTTAAATATTTAAACTTTATTTTAGATTTTCAAAATATAGGTTTGAATCCATACTGCAAACTGAATTTAAACTTAGTTCAAATCCATTGTTTATTTTTAAATAGGTTTCATTTGAATTTGTTTTTTTTTTTAAAAACAAACTCTGCTTCCAGGTTCTGTAGAAACAGGAACAGGACAACAGTCTCGAGCCAGACCCAAAAATGCTTCGAGACTGCACCATCCCTGCTTCGAGTCACGTACTCGAGTGGCTCGAGTACTTTCCCAGCCCGAAAAACTGCACCACCCACAATGCTTCAGCACTTCACTGGGCACGGTGCACGTGCACCGTGGCCCCAGCCACCTCCGGCCAACCACACGAACCTCACCACGTCGCTAACTACCACCAGTCACAACTACGACCACCCAAAATCATCACGGCAGCACAAATCGAAAACAAGTTCGAAACTCCACCTGGAAATAAAAATCAGGTTCCTCTCGAAACCTGGAAACTCCACTTGCTCAATGCTCTGACCACCGGTAGCCACCCAACTCCAACCGTAGCCTCGTCCTTCTTCCCTCTACCATCTTCCCAAACCTGATAGCACTCGAACAACCACACGAGCCGTGGTGATCAATTCATCGAACCCATCAAAACCTAGGGTTCCAGAATGAATTTTGCCACCGCAGCCTCCTCGATGCAATGCATCACCATTCAATATTTTTCCAAGTTTCTATGATCGCACCTCTACCCACTGAGTGAAACACGACGCCTCCAGTCCTCTAGATCGACCGAGACAACTCGAAATGCTTAAATTAGATAAACTCAAACTGCTATTAAATGCCCATTCTAAAAATTATAATTTTTTTTTTAAAAAATCATATTAAAGTATAAAAATTCAGTATATACCGCTGAATTCGTAAATTAAAAAGTTTGGATTTTAATTTGTCTAAAGTTTTGCTCAAGCATTTTGGTTTCCAGTGACATTAATAAGTTGTTTTAGCCTAAACAGATTTTTAAAGTTAAATTCATGTACAAACAAACCATCTTGGTTTGTATTTCCAATCCTGGTTGTGATTAGAACAAAGATAAACTTTTGTTTGCACATTCTGGCCTGGGAAAAACAATCAGGGGCATCTCAAAATTTGTACAGGATGTATACATTCACACTTTCACATATAAACATATCAGCAATTTACAACATAAACATTTTTTTTAGTTATACATAAGCAACTAGTTTAGTTCAAACAAAAGAATGTTACTCACAGCAAATAAAAAAAAACATAGCAAGTTTACAATGGAGGCAGTTTGAATTTGTAGGTTTGAAATATACAAAATTTCATCACACAAACACCCAGAGAAAAATGAATATATATATATATATATACATATATATATATATATATATAAATATTCACACAATATATTTAAGCATCCAAATATTATCATGCAACAGATTTTAAACTTAAGTAATATTAAAAGTGTTACTCACCATAGGTTTGAAAATGAAAGAAGTACCCTTTTGTCTGAAACAGTTTGAACTTTTTTTAAAAAAAAACTGGAAATGACTTGCTTGATTTTCCTTGATTCAAATTGCCTTTTGTTGAGATGAAGTTGTTTAAGTTGTAAAAATGGAAATGTCTACATTTTCTTGCTTTTCTGGTTTACTAAGTTGTGAATGCCAATGGAACAAAAAAGGAGAAAAAAAAGATTGCATATATAGAGGGGACAGGCTTGCACAGGGAGGTATTATCTGGTACATTATTTTTTTGTTTTATCAGGCAAGATTTTTTCTTATTGGAGGCTAAAAGGATGTTTTAAAACAATTCGAAATGACTTTGTTTAAGCTTGCATTAAATGTTTAAGTACTTTATGTACATGGTTATATTATATTTTTACTTGTTTAGATTTTTCTTGCCTGCATACTTATCTTACAACATATTTATCTTGCTTTGTACATATTTTTTCTTGCTTGAACCTTCATCCACAAGCTACCTGTAGATTATTTTATTTTTGCTTTACTTTGTTTCTCTAACCTGCATATTTTATGTTCAGATATTTTTTTTTTGCTTTACCTGCCTTCATAACTTTGCACTTCTTTTACAGGTATATTCATTTGCAGGCCTTACTCTTTATTTTTATTTTACACAAACCTGGTTTGCTTTTGTACTTTATATATATATATATATATATATATATATATATATATATATATATGTACTTGCCTGCCTATCTTATGTACATATATGAAGTTGTTATAGTTATTTTTATTGGTTATGTTAATATCATAGCTTCTTATGTATATGTATTTAGACTTATGTTTAATATGTATAAGATTTATTTTATTTTAAATATTCTTGAAAGACTTTATTTTAAATCATAGCTTTCCAAAACATGTGTATATATATATATACATAAGTTTAAAATAATAATTCCTATTTATTTAAATCCATTGTAAAGATTTACATTATTAATATAGCTCATTATTAAATCAAAATAATTTATAAAAGAAACAATTTCTTCAAAATATAAATTACTTATTTTATAAAGCTAAATTAAAAAAAAGAACAAAACAATCTTTTTATTTAAATTTAAACCTAGGCTAGAATTTATTTTTAAACAAATAGCTTGATCTTGAGTAAATAAAACATATTATTATTTATTCAATATTAAATTTCCAAATTATCAAAAATAGTAGAATTAGAAAACATAGCTTTATTTATTAAATTTAAAAACAAAACTTATCTATTTATAATATATACCAATATACATATATACATTATAAATAGAAACAGTTTAAATTAGCTTTTGAAAGATAAATTATCAGATAAATATTTATTTAAAAGAAGATTATTAAATCGATTCAAATATTATTATCAAATCAATTTAATTTTTAATGTAGATTATTAAATTGATATTGCCCCAAATTTCCGGGATATCACATTCCTCCCCCCTTAAAAGAATTTCGTCCCCGAAATTTAAAACAAAGGTAATTTAATAATCTAGTTAAAGATTTATTTTAAAACACAAGCATATATTAATCATATGCTAACAACCATAGCAACCAATTCATCCAAACAAACAAATCTAACTATCTGGACAAAATTCCGGATAGAATTTTCTCGAGTTTCCCAAATATAAATGTCGGGATACTCGCTCTACAGAATCCAAACAAACAATACAAGCAAGCTACAGAACTTCCACTCATCTAGATCTATAAAATAAGACAGGATATCAGACTACAGACAAGTCTGAATCAACAACCAAAACTTCCCGAACTGCTGGTTCTACAACCAGAAATAGGTCTTACACGTACTCCCTCAGAGATACGTGAAACACAACGAATTCCAGTTATCCAAACTGACAATTCAATCCTGAAGACCAAACACTTATCCAAAATCGAATCTCCGATTTCGGAATCCAAATTCCTTCGTCTCTTATCCACAAACTCTTCGGACGATCCTGAGCTGCCTACATCCTTACTGATCAGCTCAACTCTTGCCGATGCTCCTAGAAATAAACTGAACCAAAGACAATCCAACAAAATGATCTTTCCAATATCAGCCAAACTCAGAACACCATTCTATTCCAAATCAGAAAACAGAAATCACTTCTCTTATCCGGAAAAGATTAAACAGGTGCACTCAAACCTGGCTTCAGATCCTGAAAAAAATTTCCTATAGAACTCTCCAATCCAAACATTGCAACATCCCATTGCTTCCAAACTAAAACAACTGCCACCATGCTTCCACTGCGCAACTCTGACTGAACAGATGAAAATGCTGATTATGAACTCAAGCACAGATTGGACAACACATTCCAAAAATAAAGTTGCACATATCCAAAAATAAAACTCCGAAGTTTCCCCCAAAACCTGAGCTGCTTCACCAAACTCAATCTTCAGATGCTAGCAAATCTCTGACTACTTGAAGACATCCAGAAAATATCAGAAACACAAGAGAACACTCAAACTATCGCAAGTCATTTTTGCGATCGATCCAGCCAAATTCTAAAGATACTGCTTTCTCTTTACAAATCAGAATAGCTTACGCTTATGTGGCCAATCCATCGAAGAAATGGAACTACTCTGCTGCTTCTGAAGTTACCCCAAGAAAAAACTGCTAAGCCAGAAGACTTCCTAATCCAAAGCTCCTTGAGAAACTCGGACCTCAAAGAAAACAGAAACACCCGGCTGAACTCTTTCATAACTCCAAAGCAGACACACTTCCTTAAATTGTTCTAAAGAAACATCTTCGAAGACATCCATAGTCACTGTGTCTCATCACACAGCTACTACACCTTAATGTATCAAGATATCATGACTGGCTTCTGTCCAACCGACAGATCCAAATTCTAGCTCATCCAAACTACATTTCAAAGAAGAACTCCGAACCTTAACAGATTTCCTTTAGAGATCGATGAAATCCTTGCACCACCCAAAGCTCACTCGAGACGGTATTAGGTCTATAGTCTCGACAAATACACTTCCAACCTCAAACATTCAAATTCCAACCATTGGTAGTCGTGTTACACACACCACTACCCTATCTACCTTTATAACTCATTGGAAAACCTGAACAGGTAACCCAACAATAGGTAGAAATATATATATATATATATATCAAAATTACAAATATGCTCTCTCAAGAAAGAAATCACTCAAGAGCCTAGGTATTCGCTCAACCTAGCGCTCTGATACCAACTGTGACGACCCGAGGCAGCAGCGACCGGTAGGCTTTGCAACCATCCCAGACCCACCGTGGCTCACAGTGATACCTCGGGTTTGCTTTTACGGCCAGCCTCTCGACTCGTAACCAACCCCGCAAGGCCTTATACTACCCCCGCGGGCATGTAGGGGTAAGAGTCTCCCATTCGCTACCTAACGCAAAGCGAGAACCCCCTATCACGCTGTAATGTAGCAAACCCGATCCCGGTCTCATCGAAATCCAAAACGTGTCTTTTAAGGGACAAGTTGTCTATTTAGTCTTAACAGTTTAATTCAATATTATCCAGATACACACAGATAGATAATTCACAATATCACAATAGATAATCACATCATCATCATAAGCAGATAATTAATATCATCATCCAGAGAGATAATAAATATTATCATACTTAAACCAAGCATCCATATCATCTCATACCTGAATTCACAATCATCAAATGAAATATCAATATCATTCATCCATAAGCATTGATTTATAATCATACCATTTGTAATGAATTAAATTAACTACTTCTATCTCTAATTAATTTAAAGTAAATTAAATTAATTACTTCATCTATAAATCCTGCTTATACAACCATTAATTATCCCCTAGATATTTATTTTGATTAAACACGCTTGCTTTATCATTCTCAAATTACAATAAGTAATTAGTCTTTATTTAATTTCACAGATTAATTATCCTAAATCATTTATAGTAATTAACATTTAATTACTTCATTTACTTAATTACATTTATTCTTAATTAATTACATAAATAAATTACCACATTATTAATTATTTCTTAATTAAAAAAATTCTTAATTTACATCATTAATTATATTAATTAATGATCTCTAATTTAGATTTAAATTAAATTACTTTGATTAAATCAATTACATTAAGTAATTAATCTTTAATTAAACACAATTATTAATCACCTTTGATTAATATCAACCAGTAATTAACTACCCTTAATTACTCATATTAATAAATTAATTATCCCATAATTAATTATCTCCATTAATTAATCCTCTGATTAATTACAAAAGTAATTATCCAAATTACTCCATTAACACATCATCTTTCACTAACTACATTCAGTAATTAACGTTAATTACTTCCTTAAGTAATTATGCTCCATTGAATACACTAAGTAATTTCACTTATCAGTTTATCAAATGATTTTCTTAAATTAATTAAACTAAATTAATTAACTTAAATTAATCATTTTATCAAAATTAATAAGTAATTAATCTCTTAATTACTTTTATCAAGTAATTACACTTATCCACTTTACAATAGATTATTTAATTAATCTGATTAATTATCAAAATTAATTACATTAATTAATTAATTAGTAATCCTTAGTTAATTATCTTTATTAACTAATACCATCTCTTAATTTACTTCTTAATTTATCTTTATTTATAAATTAATCTAAATTATTAATTTATAAATTTAATAAACACACCATTCCTTTATTATCTTATTAATTAAATCATTTAATGCCTTAGTTATTCTTAAGGTAATTTATTTCTTATTCAATGACTTAATTAATATTAAAGTGTATTAGAACATTACATTTTAAATTTAAATTCAAATTCCATTCTGAATTTAAGATTCAAAGGATTATTTATTTAAACATTAATAAAATTTAAATTCAATTTATAATCTTGTAAATAACATTAATTACGTACACATGAAACTTATATAAGAAAAGCCCCTTTAAATTTAACTACCTAACTTTTATTAAAATTTAAATTTCCAAAATACATTATTGTTTTAACTTGCAAGTTCAAGTCAAAACAATTTATTTACTTTCTATTTAAAACTTTTCTCAACAAATTTACTTTCAAAACTATTATTTGAACTTATTTTTAAAACAATCATGCTTAAAAACTGATTTAATCTTTCAGATTTGAATTCGAAGTAAACTCGAATCCATCAATTTATGTTTGATTTAAAAACGTTGATTTAAACTTCCCTTTAACAACTTGAATTAAAAACTTGATTTTTCAAATCCAAATCTATTTTAAAACCTTAAGATTCAATGTTCATTTGAATCAATACTTTTAAAACTTAAATTTAAACTCCTGTTAGAGTTTTTTTTTCAGATTTAAATTTTTAAAAATCTGGAAGTTACCAGGTTTGTAAACCTGAAAACTCATTTAAATATTTAAACTTTATTTTAGATTTTCAAAATATAGGTTTGAATCCATACTGCAAACTGAATTTAAACTTAGTTTAAATCCATTGTTTATTTTTAAATAGGTTTCATTTGAATTTGTTTTTTTTTTTAAACAAACTCTACTTCCAGGTTCTGTAGAAACTGGAACAGGACAACAGTCTCGAGCCAGACCCAAAAATTCTTTGAGACTGCACCATCTCTGCTTCGAGTGGCTCGAGTACTTTCCCAGCCCGAAAACCCTGTACCACCCACAATGCTTCAGCACTTCACTGGGCACGGTGCACGTGCACCGTGGCCCCAGCCACCTCCGGCCAACCACACGAACCTCACCACGTCGTCAACTACCACCAGTCACGACTATGACCACCCAAAATCATCACGGCAGCACAAATCGAAAACAAGTTCGAAACTCCACCTGGAAACAAAAATCAGGTTCCTCTCGAAACCTGGAAACTCCACTTGCTCAACGCTCTGACCACCGGTAGCCACCCAACTCCGACCGTAGCCTCGTCCTTCTTCCGTCTACCATCTTCCCAAACCTGATAGCACTCGAACAACCACACGAGTCGTGGTGATCAATTCATCAAACCCATCAAAACCTAGGGTTCAAGAATGAATTTTGCCGCCGTAGCCTCCTCGATGCAATGCATCACCATTCAATATTTTTCCAAGTTTCTATGATCGCACCTCTACCCACTGAGTGAAACACGACGCCTCCGGTCCTCTAGATTGACCGAGACAACTCGAAATGCTTAAATTAGATAAACTCAAACTGCTCTTAAATGCCCATTCTAAAAATTATAAATTTTGTTTTAAAAATCATATTAAAGTATAAGAATTCAGTATATATCGCTGAATTCGTAAATTAAAAAGTTTGGATTTTAATTTGTCTAAAGTTTTGCTCATGCATTTTGGTTTCCAGTGACATTAATAAGCTGTTTTAGCCTAAACAGATTTTTAAAGTTAAATTCATGTACAAACAAACCATCTTGGTTTGTATTTCCAATCCTGGTTGTGATTAGAACAAAGATAAACATTTGTTTGCACATTCTGGCCTGGGAAAAACAATCAGGGGCATCTCAAAATTTGTATAGGATGTATACATTCACACTTTCACATATAAACATATCAGCAATTTACAACCTAAACATTTTTTTTCAGTTATACATAAGCAACTAGTTTAGTTCAAACAAAAGAATGTTACTCACAACAAATAAAAAAAACAGAGCAAGTTTACAATGGAGGCAGTTTGAATTTGCAGGTTTGAAATATACATAATTTCATCACACAAACACCCAGAGAAAAATGAATATATATATATATAAATATTCACACAATATATTTAAGCATCCAAATATTATCATGCAACAGATTTTAAAACTTAAGTAATATTAAAAGTGTTACTCACCATAGGTTTGAAAATGAATAGAGCACCCTTTTGTCTGAAACAGTTTGAACTTTTTTTAAAAAAAAACTGGAAATGACTTTCTTGATTTTCCTTGATTCAAATTGCCTTTTGTTGAGATGAAGTTGTTTAAGTTGTAAAAATGGAAATGTCTACATTTTCTTGCTTTTCTGGTTTACTAAGTTGTGAATGCCAATGGAACCAAAGAGGAAAAAAAAGATTGCATATATAGAGGAGACAGGCTTGCACAGGGAGGTATTATCTGGTACATTATTTTTTTTGTTTTATCAGGCAAGATTTTTTCTTGTTGGAGGCTGAAAGGATGTTTTAAAACAATTCGAAATAACTTTGTTTAAGCTTGCATTAAATGTTTAAGTACTTTATGTACATGGTTATATTATACTTTTACTTGTTTAGATTTTTCTTGCCTGCATACTTATCTTACAACATATTTATCTTGCTTTGTACATATTTTTCCTTGCTTGAACCTTCATCGACAAGCTACCTGCACATTATTTCATTTTTTCTTTACTTTGTTTCTCTAACCTGCATATTTTATGTTCAGATATTTTTCTTTTTTGCTTTACCTGCCTTCATAACTTTGCACTTCTTTTACAGGTATATTCATTTGCAGGCCTTACTCTTTATTTTTATTTTACACAAACCTGGTTTGCTTTTGTACTTTACATATATATATACTTGCCTGCCTATCTTATGTACATATATGAAGTTGTTATAGTTATTTTTATTGGTTATGTTAATATCATAGCTTCTTATGTATATGTATTTAGACTTATGTTTAATATGTATAAGATTTATTTTATTTTAAATATTCTTGAAAGACTTTATTTTAAATCATAGCTTTCCAAAACATGTGTATATATATACACATATGTTTAAAATAATAATTCCTATTTATTTAAATCCATTGTAAAGATTTACATTATTAATATAGCTCATTATTAAATCAAAATAATTTATAAAAGAAACAATTTCTTCAAAATATAAATTACTTATTTTATAAAGCTAAATTAAAAAAAAGAACAAAACAATCTTTTTATTTAAATTTAAACCTAGGATAGAATTTATTTTTAAACAAATAGCTTGATCTTGAGTAAATAAAACATATTATTATTTATTCAATATTAAATTTCCAAATTATCAAAAATAGTAGAATTAGAAAACATAGCTTTATTTATTAAATTTAAAAACAAAACTTATCTATTTATAATATATACCAATATACATATATACATTATAAATAGAAACAATTTAAATTAGCTTTTAAAAGATAAATTATCAGATAAATATTTATTTAAAAGAAGATTATCAAATCGATTCAAATATTATTAACAAATATTATCAAATCAATTTAATTTTTAATGTAGATTATTAAATTGATATTGCCCCAAATTTTCGGGATATCACATTCCTCCCCCCTTAAAAGAATTTCGTCCCCGAAATTTAAAACAAAGGTAATTTAATAATCTAGTTAAAGATTTATTTTAAAACACAAGCATATATTAATCATATGCTAACAACCATAGCAACCAATTCATCCAAACAAACAAATCTAACTATCCAGACAAAATACCAGATAGAATTTTCTTGAGTTTCCCAAATATAAATGTCGGGATACTCGCTCTACAGAATCCAAACAAACAATACAAGCAAGCTACAGAACTTCCACTCATCTAGATCTATAAAATAAGACAGGATATCAGACTACAGACAAGTCTGAATCAACAACCAAAACTTCCCGAACTGCTGGTTCTATAACCAGAAATAGGTCTTACACGTACTCCCTCAGAGATACGTGAAACACAACGAATTCCAGTTATCCAAACTGACAATTCAATCCTGAAGACCAAACACTTATCCAAAATCGAATCTCCGATTTCGGAATCCAAATTCCTTCGTCTCTTATCCACAAACTCTTCGGACGATCCTGAGCTGCCTACATCCTTACTGATCAGCTCAACTCTTGCCGATGCTCCTAGAAATTAACTGAACCAAAGACAATCCAACAAAATGATCTTTCCAATATCAGCCAAACTCAGAACACAACTCTATTCCAAATCAGAAAACAGAACTCACTTCCCTTATCCGGAAAAGATTAAACAGGTGCACTCAAACCTGGCTTCAGATCCTAAAAAAAATTTCATGTAGAACTCTCCAATCCAAACATTGCAACATCCCATTGCTTCCAAACTAAAACAGCTGCCACCATGCTTCCACTGCGCAACTCTGACTGAAAAGATGAAAATGCTGATTATGAACTCAAGCACAGATTGGACAACACATTCCAAAAATAAAGTTGCACATATCCAAAAATAAAACTCCGAAATTTCCCCCAAAACCTGAGCTGCTTCACCAAACTCAATCTTCAGATGCTAGCAAATCTCTTACTTCTTGAAGACATCCAGAAAATCTCAGAAACACAAGAGAACACTCAAACTATCGCAAGTCACTTTTGCGATCGATCAAGCCAAATTCAAAAGATACTAATTTCTCTTTACAAATCAGAATAGCTTACGCTTATGTGGCCAATCCATCGAAGAAATGGAACTACTCTACTACTTCTGAAGTTACCCCAAGAAAAAACTGCTAAGCCAGAAGACTTCCTAATCCAAAGCTCTTTGAGAAACTCGGACCTCAAAGCAAACAGAAACACCCGGCTGAACTCTTCCATAAATCCAAAGCAGACACACTTCCTTAACTTGTTCTAAAGAAACATCTTCGAAGACATCCATAGTCACTGTGTCTCATCACACAGCTACTACACCTTAATGTATCAAGATATCATGACTGGCTTCTGTTCAACCGACAGATCCAAATTCTAGCTCATCCAAACTACACTTCAAAGATGAACTCCGAACCTTAACAGATTTCCTTTAGAGATCGATGAAATCCTTACTCCACCCAAAGCTCACTCGAGACGGTATTAGGTATACAGTCTCGACAAATACACTTCCAACCTCAAACATTCAAATTCCAACCATTGGTAGTCGTGTTACACACACCACTACCCTATCTACCTTTATAACTCATTGGAAAACCTGAACAGGTAACCCAACAATAGGTAGAAATATATATATATATATATATATATATATATATATATATATATCAAAATTACAAATACGCTCTCTCAAGAAAGAAATCACTCAAGAGCCTAGGTATTCGCTCAACCTAGCGCTCTGATACCAACTGTGACAACCTGAGGCAGTGGCGACCGGTAGGCTTTGCAACCATCCCAGACCCACCGTGGCTCACAGTGATACCTCGGGTTTGCTTTTACGTCCAGCCTCTCGACTCGCAACCAACCCCGCAAGGCCTTATACTACCCCCGTGGGCATGTAGAGGTAAGAGTCTCCCGTTCGCCACCTAACGCAAAGCGAGAACCCCCTATCACACTGTAATGTAGCAAACCCGATCCCGGTCTCATCGAAATCCAAAACGTGTCTTTTAAGGTCCAAGCTGTCTATTTAGTCTTAACAGTTTAATTCAATATTATCCATATACACACAGATAGATAATTCACAATATCACAATAGATAATCACATCATCATCATAAGCAGATAATTAATATCATCATCCAAACAGATAATAAATATTATCATACTTAAACCAAGCGTCCGTGTCATCTCATACCTGAATTCACAATCATCAAATGAAATATCATTATCATTCATCCATAAGCAATGATTTATAATCATACCATTTGTAATGAATTAAATTAACTACTTCTATCTCTAATTAATTTAAAGTAAATTAAATTAATTACTTCATCTATAAATCCTGCTTATACAACCATTAATTAATTAATTATCCTCTAGATATTTATTCTGATTAAACACGCTTGCTTAATCATTCTCAAATTACAATAAGTAATTAGTCTTTATTTAATTTTACAGATTAATTATCCTAAATCATTTATAGTAATTAACATTTAATTACTTCATTTACTTAATTACATTTATTCTTAATTAATTACATAAATAAATTACCACATTATTAATTATTTCTTAATTAAAAAAATTCTTAATTTACATCATTAATTATATTAATTAATGATCTCTAATTTAGATTTAAATTAAATTACTTTGTTTAAATCAATTACATTATGTAATTAATCTTTAATTAAACACAATTATTAATCACCTTTGATTAATATCAACCAGTAATTAACTACCCTTAATTACTCATATTAATAAATTAATTATCCCATAATTAATTATCTCCATTAATTAATACTCTGATTAATTACAAAAGTAATTATCCAAATTACTCCATTAACACGTCATCTTTCACTAACTACATTTAGTAATTAACATTAATTACTTCCTTAAGTAATTATGCTCCATCGAATACACTAAGTAATTTCACTTATCAGTTTGTCAAATGATTTTCTTAAATCAATTAAACTAAATTAATTAACTTAAATTAATCATTTTATCAAAATTAATAAGTAATTAATCTCTTAATTACTTTTATCAAGTAATTACACTTAACCACTTTACAATAAATTATCTATTTAATCTGATTAATTATCAAAATTAGTTACATTAATTAATTAATTAGTAATCCTTAGTTAATTATCTTTATTAAATAATACCATCTCTTAATTTATCTTTATTTATAAATTAATCTAAATTATTAATTTATAAATTTAATAAATACACCATTCCTTTATTATCTTATTAATTAAATCATTTAATGCCTTAATTATTCTTAAGAAAATTTATTTCTTATTTAATGACTTAATTAATATTAAAGTGTATTAGAACATTACATTTTAAATTTAAATTCAAATTCCATTCTGAATTTAAGATTCAAAGGATTATTTATTTAAACATTAATCAAATTTAAATTCAATTTATAATCTTGTAAATAACATTAATTACGTACATATGAAACTTATATAAGAAAAGCCCCTTTAAATTCAACTACCTAACTTTTATTTAAATTTAAATTTCCAAAATTCATTAATGTTTTAACTTGCAAGTTCAAGTTAAAACAATTTATTTACTTTCCATTTAAAAACTTTTCTCAACAAATTTACTTTCAAAACTATTATTTGAACTTATTTTTAAAACAATCATGCTTAAAAACTGATTTAATCCTTCAGATTTGAATTCGAAGTAAACTCGAATCCATCAATTTATCTTTGATTTAAAAACTTTGATTTAAACTTCCTTTTAACAACTTGAATTAAAAACTTGATTTTTCAAATCCAAATCTATTTTAAAACCTTAAGATTCAATGTTCATTTGAATCAATACTTTTAAAACTTAAATTTGAACTCCTGTTAGAGTTTTTGTTTCAGATTTAAATTTTTAAAAATTTGGAAATTACCAGGTTTGTAAACCTGAAAACTCATTTAAATATTTAAACTTTATTTTAGATTTTCAAAATATAGGTTTGAATCCATACTGCAAACTGAATTTAAACTTAGTTTAAATCCATTGTTTATTTTTAAATAGGTTTCATTTGAATTTGTTTTTTTTTTAAAAACAAACTCTACTTCCAGGTTCTGTAGGAACAGGAACAGGACAACAGTCTCGAGCCAGACCCAAAAATGTTTCGAGACTGCACCATCCCTGCTTCGAGTCACGTACTCGAGTGGCTCGAGTACTTTCCCAGCCCGAAAACCCTACACCACCCATAGTGCTTCAGCACTTCACTGGGCACGGTGCACGTGCACCATGGCCCCAGCCACCTCCGGCCAACCACACGAACCTCACCACGTCGCCAACTACCACCAGTCACGACTACGACCACCCAAAATCATCACGGCAGCACAAATCGAAAACAAGTTCGAAACTCGACCTGGAAACAAAAATCAGGTTCCTCTCGAAACCTGGAAACTCCACTTGCTCAACGCTCTGACCACCGGTAGCCACCCAACTCCGACCGTAGCCTCGTCCTTCTTCCGTCTACCATCTTCCCAAACCTGATAGCACTCGAACAACCACACGAGCCGTGGTGATCAATTCATCAAACCCATCAAAACCTAGGGTTCCAGAATGAATTTTTCCACCACAGCCTCCTTGATGCAATGCATCACCATTCAATATTTTTCCAAGTTTCTATGATCGCACCTCTACCCAGTGAGTGAAACACGATGCCTCCAGTCCTCTAGATCGACCGAGTCAACTCGAAATGCTTAAATTAGATAAATTCAAACTGCTCTTAAATGCCCATTCTAAAAATTATAAATTTTGATTTAAAAATCATATTAAAGTATAAGAATTCAGTATATATCGCTGAATTCGTAAATTAAAAAGTTTGGATTTTAATTTGTCTAAAGTTTTGCTCAAGCATTTTGGTTTCCAGTGACATTAATAAGTTGTTTTAGCCTAAACAGATTTTTAAAGTTAAATTCATGTATAAACAAACCATCTTGGTTTGTATTTCCAATCCTGGTTGTGATTAGAACAAAGATAAACATTTGTTTGCACATTCTGGCCTGGGAAAAACAATCAGGGGCATCTCCAAATTTGTACAGGATGTATACGTTCACACTTTCACATATAAACGTATCAGCAGTTTACAACATAAACATTTTTTTTCAGTTATACATATGCAACTAGTTTAGTTCAAACAAAAGAATGTTACTCACAACAAATAAAAAAAATAGAGCAAGTTTACAATGGAGGCAGTTTGAATTTGCAGGTTTGAAATATACAGAATTTCATCACACAAAAACCCAGAGAAAAATGAATATATATATATATATATATATATATATATATATTCACACAATATATTTAAGCATCCAAATATTATCGTGCAATAGATTTTAAAACTTAAGTAATATTAAAAGTGTTACTCACCATAGGTTTGAAAATGAACAGAGCACCATTTTGTCTGAAACAGTTTGAACTTTTTCAAAAAAAAACTGGAAATGACTTGCTTGATTTTCCTTGATTCAAATTGCCTTTTGTTGAGATGAAGTTGTTTAAGTTGTAAAAATGGAAATGTCTACATTTTCTTGCTTTTCTGGTGTACTAAGTTGTGAATGCCAATGGAACAAAAGAGGAAAAAAAGGATTGCATATATAGAGGAGACAGGCTTGCACAGGGAGGTATTATCTGGTACATTATTTTTTTGTTTTATCAGGCAAGATTTTTTCTTGTTGGAGGCTGAAAGGATGTTTTAAAACAATTCGAAATGACTTTGTTTAAGCTTGCATTAAATGTTTAAGTACTTTATGTACATGGTTATATTATATTTTTACTTGTTTAGATTTTTCTTGCCTACATACTTATCTTACAACATATTTATCTTGCTTTGTACATATTTTTCCTTGCTTGAACCTTCATCTACGAGCTACGTACACATTATTTTATTTTTGCTTTACTTTGTTTCTCTAACCTGCATATTTTATGTTCAGATTTTTTTTTTGCTTTACCTGCGTTCATAACTTTGCACTTCTTTTACAGGTATATTCATTTGTAGGCCTTACTCTTTGTTTTTGTTTTACACAAACCTGGTTTGCTTTTGTACTTTATATATATATATATATATATATATATATATATATATATATATATATACATACATACATATATACTTGCCTGCCTATCTTATGTACATATATGAAGTTGTTATAGTTATTTTTATTGGTTATGTTAATATCATAGCTTCTTATGTACATGTATTTAGACTTATGTTTAATATGTATAAGTTTAATTTTATTTTAAATATTCTTGAAAGACTTTATTTTAAATCATAGCTTTCCAAAACATGTGTGTATATATATACATAAGTTTAAAATAATAATTCCTATTTATTTAAATCCATTGTAAAGATTTACATTATTAATATAGCTCATTATTAAATCAAAATAATTTATAAAATAAATAATTTCTTCAAAATATAAATTACTTATTTTATAAAGCTAAATTAAAAAAAAGAACAAAACAATCTTTTTATTTAAATTTAAACCTAGGCTAGAATTTATTTTTAAACAAATAGCTTGATCTTGAGTAAATAAAACATATTATTATTTATTCAATATTAAATTTCCAAATTATCAAAAATAGTAGAATTAGAAAACATAGCTTTATTTATTAAATTTAAAAACAAAACTTATCTATTTATAATATATACCAATATACATATATACGTTATAAATAGAAACAATTTAAATTAGCTTTTAAAAGATAAATTATTAGTTAAATATTTATTTAAAAGAAGATTATTAAATCGATTCAAATATTATTAACAAATATTATCAAATCAATTTAATTTTTAATGTAGATTATTAAATTGATATTGCCCCAAATTTCTGGGATATCACATGCTATGTGAGATATAGAAAATAAATAACAGTATAGCATATAATATCATAACAGATGATGTAACAAATATATACACAGCATTTAACATCATATAGACATATCACAGGCATATATAAACATAACCTATCAGTTTTACATATTCACTTGTCATCATTTCACAATTATAAAAGTACGTATGTCGAGAGTGATAAACTCACCTTTTAAAAGCTAGAGATCAAATTCAAACAAAAATCTAAACTCCGCAAAGCACGAAAAGGCACGACAAAGCACGATGCATACTTGAGTGATAGGAGAGCCAATATTCAACTCTTGTATACAAACAAATACAACATATATAAGAATATAATTCTCACATAAAGATTAGAATTTAAACAATGGAAAAATAGGAAATAAAGTGACATAACCTTGCTTGACCAACACAAGTGGCTCGGCCACAAGAAAATTGGCTAGACCATCATCAAGTATGCTAGGCTATGGTGGCTTAAAGGCAACCTAGGCTCGGCCATGTGACGACCGCCCATGACTCCCGCACGGAAACAAGGGAATGGTGCGCTGAAGGTGTGCCAGGCAGCCATGGGTGACCGTCAAGGTAGAATAAACATCGCAGAATCTATCGTACAACTCACAGCGCATGGATAAAATACAATAGAGAAATATAATATAGTGAAGCTCCATAGAACAGGACATCATCATATAAGCATCATAATAGTTTTATTCAAACATATGAATCATCCATACATCAAAGCCTCACTACATAACACTCAAACAAATACAGCAGCGGAACACCCAGTACATATAATATGAAATAATATGCAAAAGCCTCCTGCTCGTCTTCGTCATCATCAGCGTAGATCTCCAAGAACAGCACCTGTCACCTGCTACCTAGTCTGCCCATCCCAACATGGATGAACAGCCCAAGGTAATAAGAGGAGACATAAAACCTTGAGTCAGACAAAGTCTTAGTGAGCAGTAAATCAACTATCAAACATACCAAAAGAGTATAAGGGATAAAAGGAATAGGAACCAAACCATCCCACTCCACCTCTTTCTACAGTGATAGCCCCCAGACACACATTAAGGAGAAGCAAGCATAACATAGCAGGCAATTAAAGTAAAGCAATAATCACTCGAGTCAAGGTCGATGTTTTCCAAATACAAACCCCCAAGGCCTAAACCAAGATCAGATAAGCACCCAGAAAACACCGCTCTTGAGACCGAATGATGATACAACCAAACGTCCAAACATCCATGAATCTGGCTATCACTGTTATCATTGCCTTGATTTCACCGTTAGTTGAACGACCATCTGTCAAGGGCTAATGGTAACCCCGGTTCTAGACATAACTCCGCACGTCGTCGCAGCCCGTGCCTAGGAATTTTCGCAACTACCCAGAGTACTAGCACGTCGTCGCAGCCCGTGCTTGGAACGTCGTCGCAGCCGTTCCAACGTACTCTTGCTTTGAGCATGCTAGAACCTTCAACAACGATGAGATCTCAGCCTCCTAGTCATCCTCCTTGACGACTATTTTCATACTAGCTCAAGCGCCTCTCAAGCTAACCATTATCATCAACCCGGATCGCATCACCAAGTTATCAACATAGCTTCGCACGTCGTCGCAGCCCGTGCTTGGAACGTCATCATGACCCGTCCCATCTCATCATCATGCTTTGCCTCCTCGCATCATGGCAAAGTCCATCTCAACATCATCTAATCCATACATATGAGCTTCAACATCTGCTTCATATGCCACAAGCAGCTTTCACCATTCAAGAGCCTTTCCACTTAGCTTTTGAATCATCTTCGACCATCTTGTCTAGATCTAACTATCAATCAACTAACATACATAGCAATCAATCAAATCAATCATTAGCTTAAGCAATCAAGTAATCAAATATGGTCTAAGTAGGCATTTATAACTACAATGGCAATTTCGTAAATAAATGAGCATAGATATAACATACATGAATCATGGGTTTTTAGCATAGATCTAACAAATATAAATCATGGGTTTTTATCTCTACAACTTGGTAAATGAACTTGCATAAGTAAACATCTTCATAAGTAATGGATCTACACTTGGATCTAAGGAAAAATGCATAAAATCACTATCTACAACACTCCAACAAACCACCAATCCAATATACTCCTTTGGGTCCGCGTGAGAGATAACCACCACTCACCGAATCACCCAAACACTTCAAAAACTATCAACTTCAGATCTGGACAGCAAGGATTCAAGCTTGATTCGTCGAAATCCCGCTTGAAACGATGAAATCTAGCTTGGTTGGATGAAGATCTTCAACTTTGGCTCTTGGATCTTCGATCTTGATCTTCGATCTTGGATGGATGTTAGAACTAGATTGGTTGTAGTCAAGCTCTCAAAATGGCAGCACTTCGTCGCTTCAAAATCCGGTGCCAAAAAGTGAGCCAAACCCCTCTATTTATAGGCTGATTTGTCCATGAGTCGTCGCCCCATGAGTCGTTGCCGACTCAAGAAAATCTCCGACCTAACTGTTACGACTCATCAACATAGCCGACTCACGACTCAGCTATCTACGACCTAAGCCTGAACACACTGCTGCTTTACTACTAAGTCGTTTGGACGACTCAACGAAACTACGACCTACGACTTACGCCTTATGCCCCCACACGACTCAACTACAAAGCCGACCTAACGACATAATCCACTTCACGACTCAACAGATAAACACTGACATGACTCAACCGACCTTACGACCTACGACTCAACAGGTCCTACGACTTAACTCGTATACGAGTTAACACATAGATCATGTCCTTATGACTCGGCCATATGACTCAACTAGCTGCCGACTCAACACAACAACGCTCACGCGACCTAACGCCCAGCCTAAGTTCCAACGACTTACGACTCAAGACCCTGCCGACTCAGCTACCCACGACCTAAGCCTTAACCCCTTAAGCCGCTAACCCATGAGTCGGCATCCCTTATGAGTCGGCCAACTACTAAATCGGCGATCTCCTTGGCTCGGCCATGCCTTAAGCCGGTCACTCTATGAGTCGGTCAACACCTATGGGTCGGTCTTCTATGATTCGGCCATCTTCTTAACCCGCTAACTCGGCAACTCACTAACTCGGCCAAACCTATAGGTCGCTACCTCTATGAGTCGGTCATATTCTCAACTCGGTCCACTAGTTAACTCGTTAACGACTCAACACTTAACACACGAGTTAACTTCCTATACGACTCAGGCTAGAGACAACATAAACAACACTAACGACCTGTAAATTCTTCGATCTATCGACACGTAAAATACGGGTCGTTACAGGCCATAAGCATGTAAGTGCACGGCTATGGCTTGAGAAATGAAGAGAAGTGCAAGAGGTGTAAGATACAAATGCATGGAAGGCTAAAGGTCAAAGGAAATCAAGGTTTTGGGTTCGGCCCTAGGGCTCTATGTGCTCCGCCATAGCTATAGCATGGGTCAAGTGGTCATCATAGGCACGGCTAGGCAAGGCAAAGAAATAGGAGATGGTGCTTGAGTGGTGTGGCCGAGGTAATAAAGGAGGAAGTGGATGTATGTGGTGATCTAGGCTATGTTTTCCATTGTTTGGTGATGGAGTCTTCATGGTGGTCATGGCCATGGATAGTGGTGGCGATGAAGTTATGGAGGTGGTCATGTTGAGGTAGAGATGGTGTTGGCTTGGCTAGAGAGGCCTGGAGGCCGAGATAGCTAGCAATGTAAAAGAGAAAAAAGAAAATAGAAAAAAAGAAGAGGAGGAAGGAGAAGCCATGGAATTGAGAACTTGTATATATTTTTTTCTCACGCAAATGAATAATGAAGAGATGAGGAATGTAATGAAGAGATGAGGAATGAGTTTGTACGTGATTTAGAAAATAGGTGGCGGCTAGGGTTAACAAAAACATTTGAACGGCTAGAGATGAGGAGATGAATGGCTAGGAAATTAAAAGGGCGTTACTTGATTTTCAAGAAAAGGAGCCATGAGATATTGAATAGATTTTTTTCCAGAAATGAAATGAGGAGTTTGAGATGAGAAATAAATCTTGTACGTTATTTGAGATAAGAATACACGGCCAAGAAAGACAAGAGTGAACGACTATGAAGTGTAAATGCTAGGAAAACAAAAGGCAAGAATTTAAAACAACCAAATTGAGGAGAAGTGAACTTAGGAAAAATAGAAAATAAAATACAGAAAATAATTGCGTGCAAAACGCTATAATTTATCCAATTTAAAAGTATAAATCAGAATTTAGCGAAACGAAAAATAGAAAAAAATATCATAATTATTTTCTGCTTCAAAGAAAAAGATTAGAATTTAAAAATTCAAATTTAAAAATTTTAACTGAAATCCAAACTTTTATCAGAGTTGACCAAAATATAAAATTTACGGAAAATATTTATTTTATTGTATTTGGAAAATAAATTACAACCAAATTCAAAACTTACATTAGAAAATTTTAAAAATTCACTTTTAAATGATTTAAATTAAAAGTTTTTAAATAAAAATTTAATTAAAAATATTTACAAAATTATGGGTTGTTACAATTTCTAAGCTGATAAATTCATTTCGCATGGACAAAATGTATCGCGCTAAAATGAAAGCTCAAGCTAAATAGAAAACAGGGAAAATTAGCCATAACCACAACCATAAGAAGCCAAGATGGGAAGAAGCTCCAAATACTAATAATGTTGCTTTAAACAAGAAAATATACTTCATATATGCTACAATGAAGGAAAGTGGTGATTTCTCGATTTCTTACAAAGCTAAAACTAATCCTGAAACGAGGAAAGGGGGGACTACTTTGCTTATCATAAATCGAACAGGCTCAAAACAAAAGAGTACCAAGTATTGGTGGGCATAATTTAACGTTTGGTCTGTTTTGGACACTTGAAGGAATTCGTTAAGGACAATTAGAAAGCTATCGGTTCTGAAAATGGTAACCAAAGGGTACCAAACATCACCGCGAATCTAGTAAAAGATGATATTTGGATAGATATCATTCCACCTCAAAATAGAATTGATGTAATCCATGGAGGTCCACACTGGCTGGACATAGAAAAGGAGCCAGGAGTCGCTATGTTGGGGAAGCAAAGGAAGGGATTTTCTCTGTTCAAGAGGAACCGCCACTCAATAACCCAAGATTCCAAATCTTGATGCATAATATGACCATCATTCTACAAGAGCTAAGAGAGGTGCGCCATTCACATAATTATCCGCTTATGATCACTGCACAAATGAGCCTTGCTTAATCTTGTCATCACATATGTTCGAATTATCAATTAATTTATCACGACTAGCATCATGTGGTTTATTTCAGTTTTTTGTTTAATACCTTTTTACTTTATATGCTCAACAACCCTTAGGTTATTGAGGCTCCACACTGTAAAGACCCGTAAATTTTATAGGTTTTTATAATGTAATTAACTGAATTTTGCTTGAAATTAAATAATTAAATTCAACAATGAATATTTGATATTTGGAATACGTCTATTTAGACATAATAAATGGTAAATTTTCATTGAAAAATATGTAAGTTAGTGATGTGTATGTATATGTGCATATTTTTACCACCATATTTAATCTATTTAAACTAAATAAATGATAATATCGGGTATTTTAACTTGTTTAAACCAAATTCAAATTATTTTCAAATTGTCACATATTCATCTCCACATAGAGGCAAATTGGTCATTTTTGTGCATATATTAATTTGAGAAAATTTAATTGGAAATTTCTATATTATTTTGTAGGAATGTGGTTTCATATATAAGTGGCTTTATGAAGATATATACATACACAAGAGTGAATACAAAGGAATGGAGATGAAAATAATTCAAAGTCATGATCATGGAGGACCCCACCTACCCACCTTCCTTCATATACAAATTAGAATCGAATCCACATGCTAGTGACCATTACACTTTCATGAAAACTTAGTGGGTGATTATTGAGGCTAATGATAACTTGGACCACACTTCCTACAAGGGCATTCCCCAAAAAAATGAATTAGGGTTTCATACATGTATAAATACCCCTTATCTTCATATAGCTCTCTTCCTCTTAGCTCATTAGTTTAGGCTCAAAATAAAACACAAGCTCTCTTTCTCTTTTCATGGCTACTTAGTCATATTTTTATTTCATGTAATTTTCCTTCTTTCCTTTTTTTATGCAATGTTAATTAGTGTTTTATTTTACTTACATGCTCTCTTTCTTTCATGCTAGTAGTGTGGTTTACTTTTCATGCAAGTGGATTAGTGTCCAATTCTTTTTACTTAGCTTTTCTTTTCATTTTACTCTCTTTTTCCTCTTGTTTATTTCACGTTGCTTTCTACATTTGTTGATTTGATAACAAATATGGGAGGCTAATCCCTACAATTTAGGGGTAATGAAACTTTCTAGTATGTAAATGTAACATTTTGATGTTTATGCTCTCCTTTTGTGCATAATGGAAACATTTGAAGTGGTTTAACTTGTTGTTTTTGATGTGAATTCGATAGCCTATATTATTGACACCAAATAGGCTATGCTTAAACAATCACAAACAATAATTACCTCTTCATCTACCTATGATGATGGTGATGAAGTTATTGTTGAAATTAATATTTGATGGCCAATATTTCAAAACAATAGTTAATATGCCATGCTTAAAATAGATTTTGTTTTCAACTTTGTTGTCATATTTCATGAGAGTTAAATGTGTATTAGTGGTTGTGTTACAGTTTGATGGTTTATTTTATGCTAATTAATAGCACAAATATACCATACTTATGATAAGCACATCAACTAATTACACTAATGACAAGAAAAGAGAGATCATAACTTCATTTTGTTGATTTGTGCGATCTAGAGAGTGGAAATTGCCTTTAAATTTTCTTAATACTCTCATATTTTTCATCTATTTTCTTTTTTCATTTTCTCATTTTTTTAGCTAATCACTTTCAACTTTGGTTTGATTTGATTGAATAGAAAATTTAAAATCAACAACTCCCTGTGGATCGACCCAAACCTGCCACATACTTCAATAGTATGCCATGCACTTGTGGTTATTTTAATTCAAAGTTCGTTCGGCTATTTTCTAAATCGATAGACATTTAGCCGTCCGAACAAGTTTTTGGCGCTATTGCTGGGGAACTAGTTTTGATTTTAGTTTTCTATTCTTCGGATTATTTTTGTTTGATTTTTATGTGAATTTATCTTGTGTGTTTGTTTGCAATTTTATTTTTTTAAAATTCATAGCTTGTTTAGTTCATTTGTTTGTTTTTCTATATGTCTCATTCATTTGTGCATGTTTGATTCATTCCTTTTTGCATTGCTATTTCTTTAAAAAAAATCATTGCGTTTCACATTTTACTTTCTTGTTTTTAGTGTAAAACTGAATTTGTTTGCATTTCATTCCTTTTTTTTCATTTTGTTGGATATTGTTATGCTTCAGTTTATGTTTCATCTTGCTTGCTATTTGCATTTGTGTTTCACTGTTAATAGCTCTCTGTTTACACTCCCTTTTCTGCGCAATCTCTGTTAGTTTTCTTTTATTTTGGATAAAAGAAAAAAAAAGGAATCCACATTTCAACTCATTTTCTTACATTTACTCTCTGTTTCAACATTTCTTCCTGTTTGTTTTCTTACATTTCTTTCTGTTTGCATTCTCTATTTCAACATTTGTTTCCTTTACTCTCAAATCTCTCTCACACTCTAGTTTCAAAACAACACATCAATAAATTTCCACTTGCTGTGCTTCTGCATTTCACATCTCAATCAACATTCTCAACTCTTTGTACACATCTCAACTCTCTGTACATCTTTCAGTCGAACTGCTGTACACTCCACATCCAAATTCAAATCAATACACTGCTACTCAACTACAATATAGCAGCCATTCTAACAACAGCCTCGCTCCCCTTCCACTGCCTACGAACTTACTACATTCACCACCAATCTGCAACATGATCCACGTACAACAACATCACCATCTCAAATACCTCTCTACCACTTCAAAGCTACAAAGTACTTCAGTTCAAACTGCTCCTCGCCCAACCTTTCTACTGTCAACAAGACAACCACAAGACTCCTTCAGCAATTCACACAACCTTACTACAAACATCTCCTCATATTGCGACTCTCACCTGAACTACGTCTAACTTCCGCAATACATCTCTTCCCACCAACCTGAAACACCCATTTTCCTCACTGTTGTTACCATCAACTTCCACCACATCATTGCAACTACACTTCTATGACATTGCAACATTCATCACATATCACATATACCATTGCAACTCCAAACTTCTTCATCAATCATTCCACTGCAATAACATACTTCCACCAAACTTCTCAACATTAACTTCCTCCACCACATTGCACTGCCACAGACCAATCAAACCATTCATCCTTCATTAGTTCAACAGTCCCAAATCTCATTACTGACTGCCTTTAACTTCAACATTTCACCATACAAATCCCACTGCCTTCAAGTGCCTACTGCCCTCTACATTCACTTCTAACTTCAAATGACACCACAACTACTACTCATTCAAACATTCATCACATCATCAAACAAAAATGCATGTCTTCTACTATCATCTCCTCAAACTTTTGCCATCCTCCAATTGTCACTCTATACACAGTCAATTCACCTCTGCCTCTAATCTCACCTGCCTTCTCATCCTTACAAACCACTTCAACCCTTTGCTTCTATCAGTCTTCCTAAAAACCTTACTATCACCTACATCAGCAACTGTACATACCCTTCATCATCTTGTAGCCATCAACAAATAACCACCATACCACTGGTCCTAGCCATAATAGCCACAAACCCCCTCTTCTACCATCAAAACACACAACCATTGAACCCAACCATTTACCTACCCACCTCCAATCACAAATCGCCTTCTTCTATCACTCGAAATTACGACATCCATCTCTCATTCATTTAACATCCACCACGTGAACCACTGTTGAGCAAATAAATCATGACTTCTTGGAAGGTCCCGATTGATCCAAGCTTCAGGCCATGGCTATGGAGTTAAATTTTGGAAGCAGAAGATGTATTTTGTAATTAAGGAAGTGACTCTGATATTGTGTACGTGCACAGATAAAGATGTGCACCACAACGCAAGAAGATCACTCAAATATAGGAAAAAGAAAATTATGTGGAAAAATGAAGAGCGGGTGGGAAATTTTCAAGAAAATCAAGAATTAGGAAAAATTCAACTGCAACCCAAAGGAAATGTTGAAAAATACAGGTTTTGCCCAAAGAGGAAGAAGAAGTCCTGGTTACTGCACATAACAGAGATATTCACTTCATGTTTATTTGAGAAGAAACTTCAATTACAGAGGAAATTACTAAGAATTATCAAGGATTGTATCAAACAGTTTTTAAGAACAAAATAAAACTTGCAAGGAAAGAATTAAATGTTGAATAGAGCTACAAAGAATTTGCAAGCCACAGATTGTTAAAACTAAAAACAAAAGAACAAGAATAATCAACTAAAAAGTAAATGGCAGATTCAAGAACAAAATACCACTTGCTAAAGGTTAGGCAATAATTGGACAGAAGTTCAAGAATTAAGATCTAACTTGTAAAAAGAAAAGAAAAGAAAATTAAAGTCAATTTAACAAATATGTTTAATCAGAGGAATCAAAAAAACATAACAGTATAAAAACTAAATCAATTGAATAATAGTGTAACAAAAATGGAAGGAAGGAAGGTAATCTACATAATACAGTAACAAAGGAAAAATGATTTTTATTGCTTTCAATTTTTTCTTCTCCCCACATTAGTCTATACAATCCTATATATATACAGTCTCATCAGTAAATGGACCTCGATTTATACAACTGATCCAGTAATAACCCAATCAGCTCACAAAACAGCATACATCACTATAAAAGAAATTCAAATACACCACACTCACACAATGCTTCAGATCTGGTGATATTAAGTATGCACGTGCAAACATGCATACACATGCACAGATCAGTAACTCTCTGCCCAAATCATACGTCCAACTTCTTACTCTTCTGACAGCTAACTGACATTCTATGGACCGGTCTTCGATGATGGTGATGCTGGCTCTGATGAACTTCGACCAGTTTGGGTTTCTTCCTTCATATCTGTTGCTGAACAGCAACCCTTTTCCACTAGCATGTCAATTAAAGCTTGATTGTTACATCTACCTTCCCATTCAAGAATGGACCTTATCCCAAGGTCCAAGGTAGGAAACTTTCGAATGGTTGGCCATTAATCTTCCCATGTTGCTTCTTCTATTGGTTTGTCCTTCCACTTCACCAAGATTTGTACCACAGCATCATTGTTTCTAAGAATTATTCTTCTATCAAGAATAGTGTCTGGTTGTTCCGCAATCTCCACAATAAATCTAAGTGCATCTTCTTGTATTACAACATCATCTCCAAGTCTCTTTTTTAACTGAGAAACATGAAATACCGGATGTATTTTAGCTTCAGGTGGCATCTACAGTTTGTAAGCAACTTTACCAATTTTTTCAAGGATCAAATATGGACCATAATATTTCGAAGCTAGATTGTGAGTCCTCTGGTTTCTTGCAGTGAGCTGTTTATATGGATGTAGTTTTAAATACACCCAGTCCCCATTGTCAAATTCTCTCTCTGTCCTCCTTTTATCTGCATATTTTTTCATTTTGTTTTGCGCAAGCTTTAAACTATTCTTTAAGAATTTTATGATAATGTCTCGAGAGTAGAGTATTTCTTCCACTTGTTTCACTTTGGCAGTGTTAGGTACATAGGATAATAAGTTAGGAGGATCTACACCATAAACTGCTTTATAAGGGGTGGTGTTAGTAGGATTCTTCCAGGTCAGTATTCTGCTACTGTAAGCCATTTAACCCACTTATGTGGCTTGTGACATATAAAACATCTTTTGTAGCTCTCTAGAATTTTATTCACCACTTCAATTTGGCCATCAATTTATGGATGATAGGCAGTGCTCAACTTCAATGTGCAACCCTGTAATTTAAACAGCTCCTGCCAAATTCTACTTGTTAAAATAACATCCTTATCACTTACTATGGATTTGGGTAAACCATGCAGTTTAAAAACTCCGTCAAAAAATACAGTAGCTACTTCTTTTGCTGTGAAGGGGTGACTCATAGGAAAAATGTGTGCATATTTACTCAGCCTATCCACCACTACAAATACAACAGTGTACTTGCGGCTTTTGGGTAAGCAAGTAATAAAATACATAGATATATCAACCCAATCCTTTTTGGAATAGGCAAGGGCTGTAGGAGACCAGGAACCAATATATTCTCCTCTTTATTTCTCTGACAATCATCACAGGTTTTCACAAAAGTTTCCACATCTTTTTTCTTTTTTTTTTCTAATAGAAAACCTGTTTAATTTTTTTAGAGTAGCCATAATGCCTGAATGTCCTCCCATAGGAGTTGAATGATGTTCTTTTATAAGTGGTAACAACAGGTCCTTTATGTTATGGTCAATCAATAGTTTTTCTTTATGATATATTACTTCATCCACTACTTGATACTGTTAGTTGGGGTCTGGTTTTGAAGCTGTAGAAGTTGTTGTGTGTACCAAGTTGAAGAGTGCAATGTTTTTTTAAGCTCCAGGAACCAAGGTGCTTGTACTATAGTTATGGCATGCAAGTCCATATTAATTTTATGACCATGCTCCTCCTCTATTTCCTCTCTACTAGATAAGGCATCGGCTATTATATTTTCTTTTCCACTTCTGTACTCAACTTTATAATCAAAGCCATGCAACTTGGCTAACCACTTGTGCTGTAACCCTGTATGGAGTTTTTGTGTTAACAGGTACTTAAGACTTTGGTGATCTGTTTTAATTACAAATTGTCTTCCTAACAAATATTGGCTCCATTTTTTCGTGGCTGTAATAAAAGCTAGTAGCTCCTTTTCATAAGTGGAAAAAGTTCAATTTTTCCCATACAAAGCTTTACTCAGAAATGCAAGTGGTCTACCCTTCTTAGATAACACAGCACCTACTCCATGTCCACTAACATCACATTCTAGAACAAAGGGCATGTTAAAGTCAGGCATATCTAGAATGGGTGGGTTAATCAAACATTTTTTCAACTGTTCAAAAGACTGTTTAGATACTTCATTCCATTTAAAAGAATTCTTATTCAACATCTGGGTCATAGGCTTGGCTATTATCCCATAGTTCCTTATAAATTTTCTGTAATAACTGGTGAGTCCTAAAAATCCTCTCAATGCTTTTAATGTTTGAGGTAGAGGCCAATCTACAATAGCTTGAGTTTTTGAAGGATCAATAGCTATCCCTTTTCAAGAAACCACGTGCCCTAAGTACTCTAAAGTTTCTTTAGCAAAGCTACATTTTGATAGCTTGATCTCTAATTTATTTTCCTGCAATACTTGGAAGGCTTTTTCAAGATGTTGTAGATGCTCAAACCATGATTTACTATATACTAATATATCATTGAAAAACACCAATATGAATTTTCTCTAGTATGGTTTAAAGATATCATTCATCAAGGACTGGAAGGTGGAAGGTGCATTAACTAAACCAAAAGGCATTACAAGAAATTCATAGTGCCCATGATGAGTTTTGAAGGCAGTCTTGTGTATATCTGGTTCATAAATTCGAATTTGATGATAGCCCGATCTTAAATCTAACTTAGAAACCCATTTAGATCCCTGGAGTTCATCAAAGAGGTCATCAATGAAGAGAATAGGAAATTTAACTTTTAAGGTATGAGAATTCAAACTTCTATAATCAACACATAATCTCCACGTGCCATCTTTTTTTTAACCATCACAACTGGGGAAGAATAAGAGCTACTACAAGGCATGATAAGTCCAGTCTTTAATATGTCATTAATAACTTTCTCTAGTTCATTTTTCAGGTGGTGGGAATGTCTGTATGGCTTCAAACAAATTGGTTTGGTGTTAGGTTGGAGAGGGATTTTATGATCATGGGTTCTTTGGAGTAGCAAGTTAGAATTGTCAGTGGTGATCTCAGGGTATTGGTTCAATAGTTTTATGATTTCAGGTGGAATAATGGGGTAAAGTTCAAGGTCTTGTAGCATATGAAGACATAACAACATGGTAGTTTGATCATGTGCACTCTCTTTATCCATGATCTTCCTATCAATCATTTTCACATCCGCTGGCTTAATGCCTTGCTATATATAAAGCTTATTGTTATATTGAAACTTTACTTGCAAGTGTTCTAGATTCAAAGTGATTTCACCCAGACTTCTCATCCATTGAGCACCAAGCACCACTTGACAGCCCTCTAAAGGAAACAAGAGCAGATCAACTGGCATCTTACATCCTTGACACTTCAGCATGACAGTTCTACAAATTCCTGAACTAGTAAATTTCTCCCCATTAGCTACTGTAACGTCATACACCTTAGATTCATCAGTTTTCAACCTTAGCCTCCTTGCCAATTCCTTATTAATAAAGCTATGAGTAGACCCTGAGTCAATCAAGATCTGCACAGGTTTATTATTGATAACTCCCCTTACTTTAATGGTAGATAATGCTGGAATACCACACATAGCTTGAAGTGTTATAGAAAGAATTTCTTCCATTACAGATTCAACTTCTGCCTCACTTACCTCCTCAGTCTCAATATCATCATATATTTCCTCATCCTTGAGTGTCATTACCCCTTCTAACACATTTACTCGGGGAGTGGGACATTTATGATCCTTACGCCATTTTTGTTTACAGCCATAACATAGGCCTTGCCTTCTCATCTCAACAATCTCAGTAGGAGTAAGACCCTTGTTACATTCTTTAGGATTTGAGGTAGATTGGTGGTTTGGAATAGGTTTGATGGGTGGGATAGGAGTGGTCTGATTATTTTTGGACAAGGATGGGTTGGTGTTCTTATGGCCTTTCTTTACCTGCTCATATTTACTCTCTAACATTTTGGCTAAGGTCACAGCTTCTTTGAAGTCATGAGGTCTTGAAGTTAACACATCATATCATATCTCCTCCTTCAATCCACCAATAAAGCAGTCAGGAAAGAATTTGGGTGGTAAAGTTTCTATTACAGCTTGTAACTGCTCAAATCTACTCAAATAGGCTCTGACAGTGGTATACTGCTTTAGCTTGGATAATGTCTCATAAGGTCACTCCATTTCTTCTGAGTTAAATCTCACTAAAATTTCCTCGTTAAACACTGGCCACAGCTTATAATTCTCTATTGTATTGGTGTACCAATGGTACCATTGTACGGCTTCTTTCTTCAATGAAAATGAAGTGATTTCTACCCATTGACATACATCAGTATGATGGAATCGAAAATACTGCTCCACTTGTCTCAACCAATCTGTAATAACTTCTTCTCCGGTTAATATAGGAAAATCAAGTTTCATGGAGGGAATGGGTTGATGGTAAGCAAGTGGGTAGTTGTAATTGGGATATTCAGGAGCAGATTAGTTAAGGTAGTAGTTTCTTGGTTGTTGAGGTTGATCTTGTGGTCGTATAGGAGGATTCAAAGGTGCCTGAACGTTTCTTGGAGGAGGATGGGGATTTCTTAGAGGTGGCATAGCATTTCTGGTCAGAGGAGCCAAAATTCTTGGAGATGGATATGGTACTGGAGGAGCAGGAGGTGGCATATGTTGATAATAATGGTGTGATTCATTTGGTTGCTATGGTGGTACATAATTAGGATTTAGTGGCGATGTGGTATATTCAAGGGAGATGGGGCAACAACTGGTGGAGGAGGTGGTGGTATTGATGAAGATGCCTACTCTCAACGCTGTTGCCGAGCTAAAGAATTCAAAACATTATCAAATCCCTCAAGTTTTTGCTGGAGACTTTTCAAGATTTAATTAGTTTTGCTGTTGAATTCATGTTGCAACTGCCATTGTTGATCTGCTTCTTGATCTGGGATGGTTTCTTGATCTTGATTTTCAGGATAATCAGGTACAATATGAGGGTTAGGGTCTGCCTTAGCTAAAGGCTCTGATACCAAATTCGAAGGTCCCGGTTGATCTAAGCTTCTGGCCATGGCTGTGGAGTTAAATTTTGGAAGAAGAAGATGGATTTTGTAATTAAGGAAGTGGCTCTGATATTATGTACGTGCATCGATATAGATGTGCACCACAACGCAAGAAGATCACTTAAATATAGGAAAAAGAAAATTATGTGGAAAAATGAAGAGCTGATGGAAAATTTTCAAGAAAATAAAGAATTAGGAAAAATTCAATTGCAGACCGAAGGATATGTTAAAAATACAGGTTTTGCTCGAAGAGGAAGAAGAAGTCTTGGTTACTGCACATAACAGAGATATTCACTTCATGTTTATTTGAGAAGAAACTTCAATTACAGAGGAAATTACTAAGAATTGTCAAGGATGGTATCAAACAGTTTTCAAGAACAAAATAAAAATAGTAAGGAAAGAATTAAATGCTGAACAGAGCTGCAAAGAATTTGCAAGACACAGATTGTTAAAAGTCAAAACAAAAGAACAAGAATAATCAACTAAAAAGTAAATGGCAGATTCAAGAACAAAATACCACTTGCTAAAGGTTAGGCAATAATTGGACAGAAGTTCAAGAATTAAGATCAAACTTGTAAAAAGAAAAGAAAAGAAAATTACAGAAAGTGAATTTAACAAATATATTTAATTAGAGGAATCAAAAAAACATAACTATGTAAAAACTGAATCAATTGAATAGCAGTGTAACAAAAATGGAAGGAAGGAAGGTAATCTACACAATACAGTAACAAAGGAAAAATGATTTTTATTGCTTTCAATTTCTTCTCCCCCACAGTAGTCTAGACAATCCTATATATACAGTCTCATCAGTAAATGGACCCCGTTTTATACAACTGATCTAGTAATAACCCAATCAGCTCACAAAACAGCATACATCACTATACAAAGAAATTCAAATACACCACACTCACACAATGCTTCAGATCTGGTGATATTAAGTGTGCACGTGCAAACATGCACAAACATGCACACACCCGCAACTCTCTACCCAAATCATACATCCAACTTCTTACTCTTCTGACAGCTAACTGACATTCTCTGGACCAGTCTTCGATGATGGTGATACTAGCTCTGATGAACTTCGACCAGTTTGGGTTTCTTCCTTCATATCTGCTGTTGAACAGCTACCCTTTTCCACTAGCATGTCAATTAAACCTTGATTGTTACGGTTCTCCAAACCACGCGACTAATTTTCTTTAAATTGGAATGAAATAAAAAATTGCTTTGAATTGGAAGTTTTTGATTTAGAAATTTGCTGTGAAGGTTGGGTTTGAGAATTTGAGAATTTGCCTAAATTGTTTTTTTTTAATTTAGTTTGTTTTGTTTAATTTCTCCTGATTCCATTTGTTTTCAGTTTAATCCTTCTTCAATAAAAAAAACTTTCAAACAAATGTTTTGGTTTCATATTTTTGTTAGTTTCTTCCTTGAAAAAAAAAGAAGAAAAAAACTATATATATTTTGTCTTTATTTTCAAGTTGCGAAGCAGATAAGGAAGAATTATTCGCTTGCTCCGCTTAGCTTGCCAAAAATTAACTACTTGCTTGCTTATAAAAATTTTTGCTGCTTTTAACCCCTATTTATTGTTTTTATTTTTCATCCATTATTGTTTGCTTGCATTTTAAAAAATTATTTCAAAAACAAAAATAAAAATCCATTCGTAGTTGCATTGTTAATACACGTTTAATTTCTGTTTTGCATTTCATCTTAGAATTTGATTAATAATAAAGGTTAGACATCGATAACACTTAATTGTATATTGACAAATTGCCTTCTTTGAACAATCTACTTTCTTGGTGTCTAGGCTATGATAGAGTAATAACCATTTATAAATATTATAGTGATTCGTAAATATTATAGTTGTCGTTCCTTTGAAGGTACTTAAACCTTCGGCTGCATTGCTACGCTGATTCGTGGTGCACCGATAAATCCTGTTCGTTACCTGGCTGAGAACTATCTTGTTGATTTAAGACAAAGTGTGATTATATAATTTAGGGTTAACTTAGGATAAATAATTTGTAATTAGACCGTTGCATTCATTTAGTTGTATTTGTTCATGCATATTTAAAAAAAAATCAAAATCCAAAACTAAAAAAATTGTAAATATTCTTTTTCCTTTGAAATTTGTAAATCCATTTCCTTTGAAATTTTAAAAATCCAAAAAAAATAATTAGAAAATCTATAATCCAAAAAAAATTATAAAACCATTTCAAAAACAAAAAAATTTGAAAGACAAAAAAAAAATCAATTTCCTTTTTGAAAAATAAATTCTATTTGTAAATAGTTTTCCTTTTAAAAAAATACAAAAAAATTATTAAAAATGTCTGAATTTTCATATTCACATGAATTTTACAATAGTTGTGAAAATCAATATAATCTATATAGTTTTCACATCAAACTCGTATGGATATTTTAATGACAACTTTTGTATACACAATTCGAATTTCGAACAACAAAATTTTCAAAATGAGGAACGACCCTCAACTCTTGAAAATAGCATTTCATCTTTACTTGAACTCTCAACACAAAAAATCAGAATATAAATGATTAGTGTAACTCATATTTGTGCAACAGTTCAATTCAAAGTTTTCAAAATAATCAAAATTTGAATTCACTACAAAATTCACATGATTTCGAGTATAACCCATGCTAATTCAATTTCGAGCTTTAAAATGAATTTCAAAATCAAGACGAATTTAATCCGTCTTTAATCCATCTTATTTTCCCATGAACTTGCATTTCAAAAAGATTATTCCCATGAACTTGTTAATCCATCTTATAAAATGATTTCGAGATTATTCCTATAAAGTTGTTGATAATCCAACAAAGGAAGACGAATTTAATTAACATGAATTTTTTAGACTTTTCAAAAATGAGTTGGTAAATGTCGAAGGGGAAGAGTTAAATCACCATTTCGATTTTGAAATCAATAACTTTGAAGAATTCGTCAATGATGAGCTTGAATTTCAATGTAGTGAAAATAAACTTGAATTTCAATCAATTGTTTTATTGACCCCAAAAATCATTGAAAGTATAACAACTCACACGATTTTTAATAAAACGACATTCAATTATCCAAATCAACATTCAACTCTGAAATCATTTATGATTTGTTTTTTCGTGCTTAAGCTGTGTCTCACATTCTTGACGAGAAAATGAATCAGTCTTTGAAAGAACATTTCATTTACTTTTTAATGATATACTTTATGATCTCTTGTAAAAAACATCTTTTCATTTTCATTTAAATAAAAGTCATGTTTTTATTTTTATTTTTCTTCTTCCACTTGGGTTAATTGTGGGGACACAGTCAAAATCAAGTGTTGGCGGAAGTCTCGTTTTCATTTTTATTTTTTCATGTTTATTTTGCATTTTTTCCAAAATTAAAAAATATATATAAAAAAAAAAATTAAAGCATTTTGATTTATCTTTTAAAAGAAACGCTATAAGATAAATATATGGTTTTGGGTAATTAAATTGAAATTTTTGAAAATTTATTTGTCTTAAAAAAAAAAAATGAAGTTGGATTACAAATAAAAATGGTTTAACTAGTATATAGGAAGATTCATACGTGTTAATTATGAAATACATCCTAATTGAAGATCTTTGTTTTAAAAAGTGGTTTGTTTAAAGTAAAGATATAACATTTTTTTGTCTTCTAAGTTAAATGATGCTAAGATGATAGTGCGAAAATCTCCCTTCTAAAAAACAAAAAAAGACAACAAAAAATAAAAACAAAAAAATATTTCTTGTATATATGTATATTTTTTAATAAACGCATAGAGTCATGTGTTCACACTCGTGTGTTCACTCGCCATGCTCTGTACCCTTCTCACGTAAGCCTGAAAGGAAGTGCACGATTGGTATATCCGGCCTCAGTTTATCCGAGTTAGGTGTATTTATATCAGGATTCTTTTATTAATAACGCCTACAGTTAATAAGTTTTCACACTTATGTGTTCACTATCCACGCTCTGTATTCCCCTCACATCAGCCTGCGAGGTAGTGCATGGGTAATATATCTGGCCTCAGTTTACCTGAGTTAGGCATATGTAGATATTGTAATTATCAATAAAAAAAAAAATTTAAAAAAAAGAGATAGTATGCAATTGAAATCCAAGCACTATTTTAACTTATTTGATTTGAGTTGTTATTGAAAAGAAATAAATATGCCACTTTGATAAACTTTGATAATCAACTAAGGATCCATATCATAGTTACACTTTGTTATCGACCAAAACTACGAGTTAAACTATACTCTATTTGTTATAATAACTTTGTTTTTATTGGAAACTTTGATGAGTAAATGACTAAAATGTTCAAGATAAATAAAACCTATATTTAACTTATGTGTGTCGATATAAAAGTAAATCTTTCATCTGTAAATATTTCCAAAAACTCGCATTCATCTCTTTGTAAGTAAATCTTTCATTCTATAAATATTTTCATCTTGCATTTAGATTTTGTGGGTAGTGTCCACTGAAAACCCTCACGAGGCAACACTCGTCCTATTGGGGACACCTAGAGGTTTAACGACTTGTTGATATGCTCAGTGCAATCGTGCTCCTACGAAAATGGGTATATCTTAGTTTTTCTTTATTCGAGGACGAATAAAATATTAAGTGTGGGGGTATTTGATGTGCACGTAAATTTGTATATTCTTACCACCATATTTAATCTATTTAAATTAAGTAAATTATCATATTAGGTATTTTAACTTGTTTAAACCAAATTCAAATTATTTTCAAATTGTCACAAATTCATCTCCATATATGGGCAAATTGGTCATTTTTGTGCATATATTAATTTGAGAAAATTTAATTGGAAATTTCTATATTATTTTGTACGAATGTGGCTTCATATACAAGTGGCTTCATGAAGATATATTCATGCATAAGAGTGAATACAAAGGAATGGAGATGGAAATAATTCAAAGCCATGATCATGGAGGGCCCCACCTACCCACCTTCTTTCATGTACAAATTAGAAGCCGATCCACATAATAATGGATACTAATGGTCATTACACTTTCATGCACACTTAAATGGGTGATTATTGAAGCTAATGATAACTTGGTCATCACACTTCCTACAAGAGCATTTTGGGCATTCCCCAAAAAAATGGATTAGGGTTTCATACATGTATAAATACCCCTTATCTTCATGTAACTCTCTTCGTCTTAACTCATTAGTTTAGGCTAAAAATAAAACACAAGCTCTCTTTCTCTTTTATTGGCTACTTAGCCATATTTTTATTTCATGTAATTCTCCTTCTTTCCTTTTTTATGCAATGTTAATTAATGTTTTATTTTACTTACATGCTCTCTTACTTTCATGCTGGTAGTGTAGTTTACTTTTCATGCAAGCGGATTAGTGTTCATTTCTTTTTACTTAGCTTTTCTTTTCATTTTACTCTCTTTTTCCTCTTGTTTATTTCATGTTGCTTTTTACAATTGCTGATTTGATAATAAATATGAGAGGCTAATCCCTATAATTTAGGGGTAATGAAGCTCTCTAGTATGTAGATGCAACGTTTTGATGTCTATGCTCTCTTTTTGTGCTTAATGGAAACATTTGAAATGGTTTAACTTGTTCTTTTTGATGTGAATTTGATAGCCTATATTGTTGACACCAAATAGGCGATCCATAAACAATCACAAACAATGATTACATCTTCATCTACATATGATGATGGTAATGAAGTGATTGTTGAAATTAAAATCTGATGGCCTATATTTCTAAACAATAGTTAGTATGCCATGCTTAAAATAAATTTTTCTTTCAACTTTTTGTCATATTTCATGAGAGTTAAATGTATATTAGTGGTTATGTTATAGTTTGATGGTTTATATTGGGCTAATTAATAGAAAAAATACACCATACTTATGATAAACACATCAACTAATTACATAATGACAAGAAAAGAGAGATCATAACTTCATTTTATTGATTTATGCGATCAACAGAGTGGAAATTGCCTCTAAATTGTCTTAACACTCTCATATTTTTTGTCTATTTTCTTTTGTCATTTTTCTTATTTTTTTAGCTAATCACTCTCAACTTTGGTTTAATTTGATTGAATAGGAAATTTAAAATCAACAATTCCCTATGGATCGACCTGCACCCGCTACGTACTTCAATAGTACGCCGTGCGCTTGCAGTTATTTCAAAATTTCTTCGGCTATTTTCTAAACCGATAGACATTTAGCAGTCCGAACAGTTAGTTATGTAGTATAATTTCAGTTTCAATTAAAATATCAATTAATTAGATGAAAATACAATATTGTCGAAACCTAAATTAAATCATTTTCTGAATGAGACGTCAGATTTCGCTTCGCCAAATTTGGACTGCTCTAGCTTCGTTTTTCTTATTTTCGCCATTTTAGCTGCATTTTCGACAGAGAATATCGACTTTTGATAGGATGGTCATATCGCTGATATCTGTATACCATTCTATTCGTCACGTCATGCTGATCTCCGGGTATATTTATTTGTGCATTTAGACGTCCGGTGCGCGGCGAAAACCGCGAAATGGTCAACCGTATCAGTACCAATTCCGGAGCCTTTTGATTTCTTGTGACCATTCATTATTTAGTTGTTGAAATTTAATAGCCACTTGATAATAATAATTCCAGAATTCAGGAATTTGAAATATGTGATTCCCAGACCTTTTATTTTCCATTGTTTAAATATATATACTAGTTCATTTGCCTATTCATGTGCATGCTTTTGAAAAACGAAAAAAAATATTACATATATTTTATACAAAGCCCATATATTATTTCCTACTTTCAGTTCTTCATTTTCCATTTGCTTACATTTTCTCTTCTAAAATTGCTCCACCCACTTATCTCCTCCGAGCATCACCCTAAACTACCACACCACCTTTGCCATTTCGCCTCCCTCCCTGTGCCTCTTCCCTAGCCTAACTGGCAAAACCTGCCTACTAATGCAAGCAACCTCGTTCCCCCCTGAGTGAATACAAATGCCACCCCCTGTTAGCTCACTCACATTACCCCATCAACAACATGAGTGCCTCTCCCAAAACCGACCCTACTTTCCCCATTGAACCAACATCGCACACGACCACCACCATCACCAAATGCCACCCAAACTCCTTGCTGCGGGCTCAAAGCCTTGCAGCATTTACATCCGAGCGCAAATCCATCCATCCACCTCACCCTAGCAACAAACTTATAACACCTAACAGCTGATCCAAAACCCTCTCTCTCCAATCTCGCCAACTGCCTAGCCAAACCTGAAGGCCTAAGTCCTTCTTCCACCTCCTTGAGTCTTGTCCGGGTTTCACCCTCTTCAACTTTGAGATATATACACACACGTGCATACATACATACATACATATATATATACATATATACATATACATATACATATATACATATACATATTCATATGCGAAGGCATATATGTTGGAAATTCAACTCATTCTTTTCTGCCGACCAACCCATCAATGCCATGCACCATGCCACTACCCACGCACAGAGGCCTCCTCTTTCAAGAAAAAAACGAATGGCCGAACCACCTTCCATCAACGTCATGCATCATGCACCTACCCATGCATTGCCAAGCATGCATCTTCTTCCAAACCCAGGCGAGCACCCTACGCCAGCAACAAAATCAAAATAGCACCATACATACATACATACATACATACATACATATATATATAAAGTTGCATACGTGCATATATGAGAAGTTTTGAATGGTAAATTTATTGTTTATTAAATATATTTTTCTTTTCTATATATATATATATATATATATATATATATATATATAAATACATAAAGTTGTTTGGGATGTAAGTTATATAATATGTAATTAGTTTATATATATATAAGTTTATGTAATTACATGATATGTTACTTTATATATAAGTTTATGTAAGTTATGTATAATCGTTGTTTGTATACATAAGTTTATATATAATATGTTTGAGTTTATATATATATTATAATAAAGTAAGTTTATATTGATTTTATAATATTTATTTTAAAATATAATATGTATGTAAGTTTATATATATGTTTATATATTAGTTTATATATACAAGTATATATGAGTTTGGTTTTCAAATATATATATATATAAGGAGATTTTATTTTATATGTGTTCGAATTAAATATTATTTGAAATTATATATATTTTATTTTAAAAATATGTTCTAAATTGATTTTAGAAACAAATATATATATATATATATATATATCACGTATATTTTTTCATCAATCTCTAGTCCATCTTGACTTACCTTCTCAATATCGAATTTATCGTAGTAATTCCTAGCTCGTCGCTGTCCCGCTAGTTTGTGTCTATATCCGTGTTCGTGTCTGTGTCATCTTCTTGTTTCTTTAACCTCAAAAGGTAAGAAATCACTCATGATTAAAATTTCTATATTTAGTAAATTTAATTCACATGAAATAAAGATCGAGATATGCAATTAAATTTGAATTGTTAATTATTTAGTTGTTAAATATGATATGTCATTATCTGCAATTGTACACGTATGACATACGACACCATAACCTGTTGTATATATTATATTTAAATTTATCACTAATGGAACATGCATGTTGTTGATATGTTATATTGTTATCATATTTGTTCTCACTCTGCAAGTTTCGTGTTAGTTTAAAAATTTCCTATGAGTTGAAATGATACATACCCGAACAATCTTATAGATTAGGGAAAATCGCTATGGGTTTAAATGATAAACCCAAGTGATATTCATTGAATTTGAATTTTGGGATTGCGGGTTGAAATGATATATACCTGTAGATATTTAAAATGCGAATTGAAATGATAAATATATGTAGAACTTGACCATAGGGTAGAAAATTATATACGGACACCATTGGTCTATTTTTGAAAATAATTTCCAAGGTTTTGAAAGGAATTTATATATGAGTTTTATTAAATATCAATTTTAAAATGTAATGTAAAGATTTTTATTTTGATACATGTGAAAATTTAGATTTTTAAAATAATATATTTGGAAATTTTATAGTTATAAGTTAGTTTTGATATTATAAATTTTAAGACTTTACTTGTAATTTTATTATTTTAAACATATATATAATAAGATTTAATATAAAATATATTTAATAATAAGATTTAATTTAATAAAATTTAATTTAACTAATATATATAATAAGTTTAAACTATTTGTTTAAATTTATATTACATTTTTGTAATAAATTTAATAAAATAAAGGTTGGGAAAATAAATTAACGTTGATTTGTAATATAATTTATTTAAGAATTTAATTTAAATAAAAATTGATTTGAGAACTTAGTGATTTGAGATTTTAAAGGTATGATTTTATAATTTGATAACTGGATTTCGATTAAAGGTGATTAAACGGATATTTTCAGAATGTAATAAATTGATGTTGAATATTTAATTTTGATTAAATCTGAAATTTGAGATTTTATTTAAAAAGGTGATTAAGTGAATAATTTAAAAGTAAATATATTTGAAGTAGATATTTAATTTTTATTTAAATTTGTAATCTAGGATTTTATTTAAATGGTTATCAAAGTGATTAGGTGAATACTGTAGAATTAAATATAATTGAAGTTAAATATATAATTTTTGATTTTATTTAAATTTGTAATTTGAGATTTTATTTAAATGCTATTAAAATGGACTGAGTGAATATTTCCAAATTTATATAAATTAAAGTTGAATTTTGAAATATAAATGAAATTTATCAAATTGAGTTATTGTATATGTTTGGATATTTAAACTTTGAAACCCGCTGAAATTGAAATTGTTTAAATTTGTAGTTCAAACTTGTATTTGAAATCGATTTAAATAAAAATGGTTTTATTGAGAATTTAAATAGAATTGTACTTGATGAAATGAGATTAATATAAATTGAATTTTAGAACCAATGTTGATTTGATTTGTGGAATTGGACGAAATAATTCTAATTTAAACTATTTTCGATATAAACTTTTCAGTATAACTATTTTAAATCTATAACCTATTTTAAATATAAACTATTTTTAAATTATAATTATTTTAGTGTATATAAAAGTTTTTAAATTGTTTAAGTTGGAACTGTTATGATTTAGATTAAGTGGATTTAATTGCAAATACTGTTATATCATTTTGAAAGTAAATATGATTTTGAATGTAAATATGATTTTGAAAGTGATATGATTTTAAAAGTGATATGATTTCGAACGTGATATGATTTTGAAATAAGTATGAGATTTTGATATAAAGAATGAAAGTTTTTGAAATTATAAATGACGCGGTGTCCAATAAGCATTCGGTTGTTAAAGAGACTGGGATTGGATATTGTCGTACCCTCTGGCAATACCGAAAACCACTTTGACAACTGTGTATGTAGTGAAGATTCAAGAACGAAGTAGGATGGTTTGGCGAGGATTCTATATAAGGTATTAACGCTGCCCTGATTCCCGTGAGTTCGCTTGATGTAGCTAAAACAAAAGCCACACCGAACCAAGTGAGGTCGCACTTCCAATCGGGCACATTCCTTGGATGCCATTCTATGACTTTGTGATTTGATTGGGTGCACCTTCGATTAATTTTGGGAGTGTGTCTCGAGGTGGACGGTAGTAGCAGCTATGCGTTACCACCAGTCTAGATCCGCAAAACAGTAGTATCCTAACCTGGGCATTGCCTTGCATGCCTTGTCACATGCCTTATCGCGCCTTCTACTACTTTGGTTTGTACCGTACCTATAGAGTGCCTTCTGCTAGCCCTCCAGTTTACAGAGGAATTACGGTACTGTATAGACTATGGGAACATATAAAATGTGTTAAGGAGGATATGGGTATTGACTTAACGCTATTTTGTACTTTACTATAGACATTATCTATGTACTATTTTGTACCATGTATGTAGATAGTTTAACGGATCCTTAAAGGATGGGAATCCCAAACATCCTTTATGTTATTTGTGTTTCAATTGACATTGCACTTGAGTTGAATTTACTAGTATAAGAATGTTAATCCTGACTCTAGTGTTTTGTGTATTTCTTTATGCTTGGGTCAGACTGAGTGTCACAGCATTTGAGACTCACGTTTGGAGCATGGAGCACTGCTTGAAGATCTGTCATATACCTATTCAGCTCTCAGTTGTTCCCAGTAGTTCCAGTTGTTTATGTTCAAACTTATAAGTTGCTATTGTATATAATATTCCATTATATTTGAGACTTCTGTTATATTTGTTTCAGATTCTGATGTTTATATAGTAGCTTCATGAACAACTATTTTCTATTCCGCTGCTTATTGTTGTATAACTCCGTGTCTGTGATTCTATGATTGATTTATTTACTGTTTATGCTAAGTTTTGTCAAATATAAATTAACAATATGTTATTTTGAGAAATTCAAGTTTGATATGTGTGGATGATTTCTGATTTGAATGGTTCGAAATATCAGGTCATTACATGTGATATCAGAGCTCTGGTTTAGGAAAAACTTAGCATATGGAGTAAAAAATAATTAGAGATAGGGTAGTGATACCCTAGAATTAGGGAAATTGGTTACAGAATCATATTCGTTCGATCTTGAAATTCTTCGTGAGGATTCTTTCGATTAGGATTTCTTTTGAATCTTGGAAATCTCCCCCTTTATTCTAAGAATCCATTCTTGTCTTCTCCTCTCATGTTCTTCTTCATATTTGAGCATCCCATAGTTTTATTGTTGTTGGTACCTGTAATAATTTGAGCTCATCTTGCCACCTCAATTGGCAATTTCATCCTTCCGTGTAACTAATTCCATTGGTGGTCTCACTAACCTTGGTATGATTTGTAAAGGGGTGAAACTCCTTTACAATAGGAATCGATTTACCAGAGATATCTACATCCATGGTTTACAAGTTTTTATTCCTTGCAAAGCCCGAACTGTTCACTAGTAGACAACCCAGGTAATTCTCTAGTGATCGATTGTCGATTACCTCAGGTTATGTAGGCAGTTCTATCTTTTGCCTGATACTCAGCTTAGTGATCTTGACTATATCTAGAGAGTCAGGGAATATTCTGATGTTCTGGTGAAGTCACTCCACTATCTCCTAAATGGGAAATTGAATTCCTCATCGATCTTTTTCTTGGGGCTTGACCTATTGTCCTTTCTCTCGGATGAATGTTTCTACGAATGGTTAGTCACACCCTTTGGATTAACCGATGCTTTTGCCTTCTTTGTCAATCTAATGAATCACATTTCCGTGAAGTTCTCAACAAGTTTGTCCCCACTTTCATTGACGATATACTAGTCTTTCCTAAATCTCGGTTGACCCAGTTAAGGTCGTCGTGATTAATATAAGTCTATCTATCTTTCTCCTTTGTAATTTAATTATCTTATCTTCCTTTTGAGCATATCTTCTTAGTTGAAATTTCTTTTTGATTAGGGTCTCTATAATTTGAATCTCTATCCTTGTTCCAAAAACCATTATTGGATCATCCTATGAGGGAACATATTTGTAATTAATATAAAAATATTTTATTGTGTTGTTTGAGTTGTTATGTTTGATTTGGAGTTTCAATCGATTCGTCCGGCCAACGCTATCGATAAGAATTCCAAAACATTTGAACAGAGTAAACTAACACAATATTGTTTATTTGAAATTATAAAATGGAATAAATTTTATGTCTGATTATATTTTATATGTATATATAAGTATAAATTTCTGAAATTAGATAGTTAAATGAATTGGTGGTTAGAAATGATAATACTAGATTATCATTTATTGTTTTGTCAACGTTTCCTAAACCATTAGTTATTGTTGTTACTAGGAGACGAATTTCATAAAATGGTTTATAAATTTGATATAAAATTGAAAATAAATTTAAATTAAGGATTTGAGAATTAAATTTTCGGTATTTATCAAAATTTGGTATCAAAGTTTAAGAGAAAGATATTATTAGGAAGTATTTTCAAATGAAAATAGTTTTCAAAGAATTTTAAAAGAAGTAAGTCCGTTCTCTCCTCTTTTATCACTGGAAAAATAGTTCGATGATGACTACAGCATCATCGACGTTAATTTTCGAGTCTCAAACTGGAGGGACTACTCAATAACTTTTCTACACCTTTGTTTGGAAAATGGATTTGATTTTAAATTCTTGAATATGATTTAATGTATAATATATATATCTATGTATATATTTATATATTTGATTAGAAACTCCTCGATTATGATTTATGGTACAAAGTATATATGTATATTTATTTCGAATAGTTTGAAGTGAAACTAGAAATTTCATTCTTCAGTTTTATGTTAAGTAATGGTTTAATTATTGAAATGAAGCAAAAAAATTTGAATAATTGAAGTGTTTAGAATGAGAATATGTAATTGAATAATATACACTATAAATGTTAGTAATAAAATGTCCAAAAATGAAATTCATATGATTTTAAATCAATTGTTGTATCTGGTTCTATGTATTTTGAATCTACCCATCTTTCTACTTGCTTCTATTCTCATATCTCGTTCCTTTTTAGGGACAAAAAGGTTTGAGAGGGGGAGAGTGTAACGACCCGTAAATTTTAAAGGTTTTTATAACGTAATTAACTGAAATTTTACTTGAAGTTAAATAATTAAATTTGATAATGAGAATTTGATATTTGGAATACATCTATTTAGACATAATAAATGGTAAATTTTCATTGGAAAATATGTAAGTTAGATCTATTGTGTAATTTTCAATTTCAATTTAAATATCAGTTAATTTAATGGAAAAAAAATATTGTCGAAACCTGAATATTTTAACATAATAAAAATTTAAATCATTTTCTATGAGACTTGGTATTTCGTTTCGTCAAATTTGGACTGCTCTAGCTTCGTTTATCTTATTTTCAGTGTTTTAGTTACAGTTTCGGCAGAGAATATCGACTTTTGATAGGATGGTAATATCGTTGATATCTGTGTACCATTCTATTTGTATCATCATGCTGATCTCCACAATATATTCATTTGTGCATTTCGACGTCCGGTGCACGTCGAAAACCACGAAATGGTTAGCTGTATTGGTACCCATTCCCAAAGCCTTTTGATTCCTCGTGACCATTCATTGTTTACCTATTGAATTTTAATAGCCACTTGGTATTAATAATTTGGGAATTTGACTTTTGTGATTTCCAGACCTTTTATTTTCCATTGCTTACACTAATATACCAGTTCGTCTGCCTGTTCATGTGCATGCTTCTGAAAAAAAGAAAAAAAATATGTATTACATATAATTTATACAAAGCCTATATATTATTTCCTACCGTCAGTTCTTCATTTTCCACTTGCTCACGTTTTCTCTTCTAAACCTGCTCCACCCACTTAACTCCTCCGAGCATCACCCCAGACTACCACACCACCTTTGCCAATTCGCCTACCTCCCTATGCCTCTTCCCAAGCCTAATTGAACCAACCTGCCTACCATTGCAAGCAACCTTGTTTCCCCCTCAGTCAATAAAAACGCCACGCCTAGCTAGCTTGCATCACCCCATCAACACCAAGAGCGCCTCTCTTGAAACCGACCCCACCTTCCGCCTTAAGCCAGCATTGCACACGACCGTCACCATCACCGAATGCTACCCAAACACCTTGCTCCGGCCTCTACGCCTTGCAACAGTCCTACCCAAGCACAAATCCGTCCATGCGTCTCACCCCTAGTAGCAAACTCGAAACCCAAAACTCCTGACAGCTGATCCAAAACCCTCCCTCTCCAATCTCGTCCACTGCCTAGCAAAACCCGAACATCTAAGTCCTTCTTCCACCTCCTTGAGTCTTCCCCGGGTTTCACCCTCTTCAGCTTTGAGAAATATATTTATATATATGTGAAGGCATATACATTGGAAATCCTACTCGTTCTTTTGTTTCGAGCATTCCATCGCGTTCTCCTCTTCGCACTAGAGACCAAGGCCGCACCACCTTTGAACCGCACAACGACCTCCTCTTTCAAGAAAAAAAACAAACGGTCGAACCACCTTCCATCAACACCATGAATCATGCACCTACCCATGCACTACCAAGCATGCATCTTCTTCCAAACCCAGGTGAGCACCCTGCGCCAGCAACAAAATCCAGATAGCACCATATATATAAAGTTGCATACGTGCATATATGAGAAGTTTTGAATGGTAAATTTATTATTTATTAAATATTGTTTTTTCTTTTCTATATACATATATGAGTTGTCTAGGATGTAAGTTATGTAATATGTTAGTTAATGTGTATATATGTGTGTGTGTGTGTGTGTTCATGTAAGTTATATAATATGTTAGTTTATATATAAGTTTATGTAAGTTATGTATAATCTGTTGTTCGTTTACATATATATAAGTTTATATATGATGTGTTTAAGTTTTTATATATATTATAATAAAGTAAATGTAACAAACCGTTTTTTCGTACCATTTGAATCGACAATAAACCACACATGTCTAACTCAAATTGCACGAAAAGACATATCATTATGGGTAATAAAGAAGATAGAATAGAATTTCACACGAATGGAATAATATATAATATTGAACAAATATCTTTACAACGGAAAATGTTTAAAATACAAATATCAAAGTCTAAAATAAATTAAGCCTGGACATTTATAAACATCTGTCCTTGCAATTGCTGACAAACATCAAACAAAAACAAACATACAACAGCGGATAATAGAATATGTCATACATAGACGAATATCCCCAGCTCTCCTCTGGAAACTTCAACCGTCTTCGACTCAACCCGAATCTACTCGGATCTAACCCAAATATTGAAAATACCTAGCTCAAGCTTGATAAACCAGCGTGAGAAAACTCAATAATAAATGACAGTGTCATATATCAGCCTTTTACTAAAATCCTTTGAAAAGAAAGAGTATCTTATAAGACCACACCCACACATAAACACAAATGGGGTTTTACCTTATGATAACTAAAACATTTTTACATTAAAACATTTGATATTACTTTTATTGACGTATCTTTAAAAATATTTGCAAATAAACTTATTAATCTAAGCCAAAATTATTACGATTATTAAATTCCAACAAACTAGGCTATACAAACAAAACCATAGGTTCTTATTGGAGAATGGATTTCCATACAAATGACCAGGTGAAGTGGCTACTTTCCGATAGTACATCTCTTGAGGAATGTACCGAGGACCATCACAAAAGATCCTCTACCAACACAAGACCGGCCTACCTCTATAACTAGATAGTACCGAATATATCACCCCCGGTCATTATCGACCTTTAACCGAGCACGCCCTAGCATACAAGCCACATTAACTTACATCTTGAATGCCATAACGGGAAGAAATATATTTAGAAGGGGATGATCATACCCTAATTGGGAATGACCCACTTAACCTTGCTGCATCTAAGCCTGTTTCGGTACTTTCTGATTAATGAGGCTCGAAGCTATGACTACCTTTTCATACAGCACATCTTCTTTCACTTTGAATTCCACATTGCCATTCCACATTCACAGGACTAATTTCTATAAACGTATAACTTCCTGAGCTCGTATATCTCGGGAAAGGGCGTTAAGCTAAGAGAAGGTGTCTTCTCCGCCACAGACTGGTATACATTTATAGAGATCACTCATTGTGATTTAGAATGTAAGGTCAGACATTTCTCCATAAAAGTTTGTTCTGGGACCAAACGAAACCGAAGGTCCTTTCCTCGGCCATTACTAGGTGAGAAGTCCTTGTGATTTTGAGGTTTTTCATAACAAAGAGACCACTACTACAATATAGTGAATCGGGAGTTTGTCCCAAATTAATTAACAAGTAGTCCCTTATTATTATTCATCTCAATATCTCTGTCTTCAAACATCTTCATTTTTCGAATGAGTAAACTGATTCAAAGTGGTTTTCGGATAGGAATCACCCAAATCCGACCTCGGCTCCTTCGAAATCCAATTACCGATAAAAAGGTGAATATGAGTATATAGGATCATTAAGTCTCTTTTCACTTTAATTATTCTAGGATGATTACAAATCTCTTTCTTTTGTCTTAGAGAGTTTTTAAATTAATTCACTCTTTTGCTTTAGATAATATCTCAAATTTCTTTTATTTTGGAAAAATCAATGTAATCTTTTTAGAGCATCTGGGCTTTCCTTTCAATATGTTCCACCCCTTTTCTAAGAAAAGAAAATATAGGCCAGGTACGTTCAGGGTACTAGTTGCTCCATCCCTAACCTTAGTTAAATACCTTGTTCTACCTTCCCAGATCTCATAGGCGGGACAAATGTACTCGTCGTTTATGCATACTCAGTTATCAACTTTACTTTGGAATTGATTATAAAGATTCCAAATTAACTTTTAAACACTTAATTTTCCTTTTAAAAGCATTCATAGTAGATTCTAGGAAAAATCGTTACATTTAAACTTATATTCCAAAAGTTATAAAATTCGCAGCATAAAAGTGCTACGGAAAGTGCTATATAAGCTTATTTGATTTAAACAACTTTCTAATATTTGAGAACTCACATTTTCCACTTCAAATCTTTTCTAAACTATTTAAATGGATTTATCAAATTTATTCCATATTTTTTCATAATTAGAAACGTCATTTAAACGGATTTTCCGTTGTGGTCACTTGAGTACATTAGCGCGATTTTTCTAGAAAATTGATTTGAATATATTTCAAAATCTACTCAACGAAATTTTGATTTTCTTTCTTCGTTTAGAAGATATGTATATAATAGTCTGGTATTTTTTTATCTCGAAGAATTCTAAACTATATTCCATTCTATACACTCATTTGAATTTTTCGGTGTGAAATCGCGAACCACCGTTGCGCGACACGCCTAATTTTAACTTATTTTTCAGTACTTGAAATAATCTATTCAAATTGAATTCTGTTACTTATAAAACCATTACAAATCATTTTAAATCAATATTTTCACTTTATAAAGTATTTAAAATGTATTTTCAATATTTCCATATTATAATATTACTTTATTTCTATTATTTTAATATTAATTATTAAATTCCAATTTTAATTCATTTTCAATTCTAGCTTCAAATTAAACTCAATTAAAACATAGATTTCAAATCTAATTTCAATTTCAGCCTTAATCTCACTTTTAATTTTCGAAATCAATTTCAACTTCAATTTCACTATTCATCTCAATTTCAATTTCAATTTAACTTTCTATTTCAAATCCAATTTCACTTCAAATTTCAAATTCTCTTTTATTTTCACTTTAATTTCAATTCAAATTAAAAGGAGGCTTATTTTTTAAAAGTATACCATATCAACAAATTAGGGTCTTATATGACAAAGGGAATACTTAATCCAAATGAGCATAACGAAGTTTAACATTTATCACTAACATAAATATGGTCTATATACAAACTAATATGATAAATAACCACAACCATAAACAATTGCAACTATTCAAACATAACACAAACATATCCAAACATCCATAACAACATTTCAATGGGGTGTATAATTGCATATGTAATAAGATGATTATTATAACAAAATCAAAATACAATCTTTTAAAAGCGGTGAGAATTTTCTCACCTTCGTTTCCACTATGTCAATCTTTTTGTAAGCTACGCGCTTCTCGAACTAACGTCCTATTTCCGAACATCTCGAATTTTTCGCTTTCCTTTCCTTATCTCCTTTTTTTCTTTTTTCTTTTTTCTTTTTATTTTTTATTATGTGGTTGTGGCCTTTTAAATGGAGGGTACAACCTAGCCTTGTTTGGGTGGAAGAGCATGGCCTTAGCTTCTGGAGGTGGTGGCCTTGGGTTTTAGAAGGTGGAGAGGAGGTTGTTTGTTGCATATTTCCTTTCATATTATTTTTGGAATAATTTTGGCGTACTTTTATTAAGATAGGATGTCATGGAAATGGAAGTGGAGAGGATGAAGAAAGTGAAGAGAAAGTAGAGAATGAAGTGTAAAAGAATGGAAGATATGCATGCTTATCTATAAGTGAATTTTTGCATGCTAAATGACCTTTTTACCCTTACCCTAAAAGACCAAAGTACCCTTGCTAGTCATGTCACAACTTTACACTTGAACCTTTTTTTAAAGCATGATTTGACTTTTGTACTTATGAAATAATGTTTGCCTCTTTTTCTTACACCTTAAAATGTTAAAATAACTTTTGCTCCTTTTCCATGCATATCCATTCCATCTCATTAATGAGATGGAAGAGGCTAAGTCCTTTTTGTAATGATTATATTAATAATTTAATTTTAATTATAAATTGTCAAATCATGTTACTTTTTAAATTATTTGTAAATGTTGACTTTTCAAAATGAATTTGTATTTAAATGGAAATCTAAAGTGTGCATAGTTTGTATAGTTGTGTATATGTGTTAGAAAATATATTATGTTGCAACAACTTAACGATAACTTGTTTTGGTTTAAAACGGTGTTTTTGTCGACATATTTTACCGTTAAAATTTGAATTTTTGTTAAACTATATATGTTGGTAAACCAAACTTAAAAAAACAAAAAAAATTTACTTCTTTAAATAAATTAAAACATGTCTATTCATGTTTAAATAATATCAAAATCTCATACAATGTATGTAAAACTGACAAAATGCGATAAATTTTGGTTATTTTGTAAAACAATTATTAATATACTTTTAAATCTTTTAATACACTTTTTTTTGGAATAAATGTCAATCTCTTTATTGATAGTGGTAAATCATTACATACACTATATACAAGCAATAAATCGGGTTATATAACAGAACATATCCGCAAGCAATGCCCTAAACACACTGCAAAAACTTAGCAACCATATCTAATCATGGCAGCTCGTTAACTCTTCCTGGCAATCCTTCTTCTCCTTCAACATTCGCGTTAATACTATCAGTGCATCTAGACGATCTAGAACTCTCAGCTTCATCATCTTCTCTATCAATCATGTACCGTGAGGATGTTGCTATGTTTGGGGATTTAGGGTTCGGGGTTGAGGTAATGTTGTTGTCTGGTCGCAGAGGTAGAATTTCCCATCTTACAGTAATTTCTTCAGGATTGTTTATGCTATGTTTGAGAAATCTGAATCTATTTATAATAAGGTCACGAACACTGGATTTTATGATATTGCAAATCGTGAATCTGTCTGTCTTTTCATTGCTAAAAATGATGGAATTTCTGCTTTTCCAAATGAACCATATGGATGAACTTAACGTAGCTATTATGATGTCCTTCTTAATATTCTTAGCTATGAAGTTCTGGTTGATGTATGCAATAGCATCTGATAGAGAAATATGTAGGTTTCTTTGTGTTATAGGATCTCCCATCATGCTTCTGATCCAGTACCACACATGCTTCGAAAATGAACACTTAAAAAATAAATGCTTACAAGTTTCCACTTCTCTTTTGCACAGAACACAAACATCATCTTCAGTCACTCTTTGCATTTTTAGTTTGTCTTTAGTAGGTAGGAAATTGAACATAGCTCTGTATAAACATATATTCATTTTTGGGAGTGAGATGTTGTTCCATATGATTTTGTAGTCATTGTTTTCTTATAACTTGATTCTAAGATCATTCCATATATCATGGAAATTAAATAGACCATTTTTACTACTGCTGCAAATCCAATAGTCTTCTATATTGTCATAATGAATGGGTACTTGCTTTATTTCCTCACTTATGTTGCCAAGATAAGAGATATTTTCAGGCTTCCATTTATTTCCCGATAAAATTTTCTCTACCTTATGTTTATGTCCTCTTGAATATGATAGAGTTTCATGCCCTAGCTTTTCCAATAAAGTTGAACCATTAATCCATGGCATAAACCATAGGCTTGTAGATTTTCCATCTATAATTCTTCTATCAATCAGCTTCTGTGCATTTTTCCTATGATATATCATTTTTTTCCAAGTGCATGAATAGTTATTACTAAAATTAGACTCCCACAGAGTCTCATTATTAGCATATTTTGCATTCAACCACTTAGCACTATATGTAGAATTGTTAAGGGTCTCCTAAATTCTTTTGATGCAGAAAGTAGAGTTTATGTCAGACAGTTTTTTCAACCCCATTCCACCTTCAGATTTAACACTTGTAACTGTTTCCCATGGAACACTACTTTTTTTTTTTCCTTTCCAGATAATTTTTTTGCATAGTTGATTGATTTTGTGAATAGTTAAGCTAGGAAGCATGAAACACTGCATCCAAAAACTGACTATAGGATAAACTACAGCCTTAACCAATTCTATTCTTCCTGGAACTGTAAATACACTTTTATTTTCTTTATTAGATGTTTTTAATAAGATTTATATTTTTAAATAAATATTTAAACCAATTTATTTAAGCATTTATTTATTTATTTAACAAAACTTAACTTTTGCCGATTTGTTCTAAATTCCAAATCTCTAGTTTTTAATTAGTAATTATAAGAATAGATAATTCCTCTATTATTAATTATTATAGATAACATATTTAAGTTTTTAAACCTTTTTAAATTTTAAAATAAACAAAATCTCTCATTTTCGAAGTAGCGAAACTACGAGTCGTTATAGTAAGTTTATATTGATTTTATAATATTTATTCTAAAATATAATATGTATGTAAGTTTATATATATGTTTATATATTAATATATATATACAAGTATATATGAGTTTTGTTTTCAAATATATATATATATATATATATGGAGATTTTATTTTTATATGTGTTTGACTTAAATATTATTTGAAATTATGTATATTTTATTTTAAAAATATGTTTTAAATTGATTAGAAACATACATACATACATATATATTTGTTTCATCGATCTCTAGTCCATCTAGACTCACCTTCTCAATATCGAATTTGTCGCAGCAATTCCTAGCTAGTCGTTATCCCACTAGTTTGTTTCTGTATCCGTGTGCGTGCCTGTGTCTTCTTCTTATTTCTCTAACCTCAAAAGGTGAGCAATCACTCACAATTAACATTTCTATATTTAGTAAAATTAAATCGCATGAAATGACGATTGAAATATGCTGTTAAATTTGAATTATTAGTTATTTAGTTGTTAAATATGATATGCCATTATCTGTAATTGTTCATCTATGAGATATGACACCACAGCCTATTGTATATATTATATTAAAATTTGTTACTGATGGTATATGCATGTTGTTGATATGTTATATTATTATCAAATTCGTTCTCACTCTGCATGTTCATTGTTAGTTTATAAATTCCCTATGGGTTGAAATGATACATACCCGAACGATCTTATAGATTAGGGGAAAACCGTTATGGGTTAAAATGATAAACCTAAGCGATTTTCATTGAATTTAAATTTTGTGATTGCGGGTTGAAATGACATATACCTGTAGATATTTAAATTGCAAATTGCAATAATAAATATTCATAGCACTTAACCATAGGGTTGAAAATTAAATAGAACACCGTCGGTCTATTTTTGAAAATGATTTCCAAGGTTTTGAAAGGAATTTATATATGAGTTTTATTGAATATCGATTTTAAATTATAATATAAAGATTTTTATTTTTAATATATGTGAAAAATTAGATTTTTAAAAATTTATATTTGGAAATTTATATTTTTAAGCTAGTTTTGAAATTATAAATTTTGACACTTTACTTATAATTTTATTATTTTAAACAAATATATAATAAGATTTAATATAAAATACATTTAATAATAAGATTTAATTTAATAAAATTTAATTTAACTAATAAATATAATATGTTTAAACTATTTGTTTAAATTTATATGAATATTTTAAATAGATTTTTGCTATAAATTTAATAAAATAAAGGTTGCGAAAATAAACTAAAGTTGATTTGTAATATAATTTATTTGAGAATTGAATTTAAATAAAAATTGATTTGAGAACTTATTGATTTGAGATTTTAAAGGTATGATTTTATAATTTGGTAATTGGATTTCGATTAAATGTGATTAAAAGGGTATTTTCAGAATGTAATAAATTAAAGTTGAATATTTAATATTGAATAAACCTGTAATTTGGGATTTTATTTAAAAAGGTGATTAAGTGAATAATTTCAAAGTAAATATAATTGAAGTTAGATATTTCATTTTGATTTAAATTTGTAATCAAGAATTTTATTTAAATTGTTATTAAAGTGATTAGGTGAATATTGTAGAATTAAATATAATTGAAGTAAGATATTAAATTTTTGATTTTATTTAAATTTGTAATTTGAGATTTTATTTAAATGTAATTAAAACTGAGTGAAAATTTCCAAATTTAAATAAAATTAAATTTGAATTTTGAAATATAAATGAAATTTATCGAATTGAGTTATTGTAGATGTTTGAATATTTAAACTTTGAAACCTATTGAAATTGAAATAGTTTAAATTTATAGTTCAAACCTGTATTTGAAATCGATATAAATAAAAATGGTTTTATTGAGAATTTGAATTAAATTGTAATTGATGAAATAAGATTGATATAAACTGAATTTTGGAACCAATGTTGATTTGAATCGATTTATGGAATTGGACGAAACAATTCTAATTTGAACTATTTTTGATATAAACTCTTTCAACATAAACTATTTTAAATCTGCAACACATTTTAGATATAAACTATTTTTAAATGATAACTATTTTATTATATACAAACCTTTTAAAAAAAATTAAGTTTGAACTGTTATGAATTAGATTAAATGGATTTAAATGTGAATACTGTAATATGATTTTGAAAGTAAATATGATTTCGGAAGTAAATATGATTTTGAAAGTGATATGATTTTGAAAGTGATATGATTTCGAACGTGATATGATTTTGAAATAAGTATGATATTTTGATATGAAGAATGAACTGTTTGAAATTATAAATGACCGCGGTGCGTAATAGGCGTTTGGTTGTTAAAGATACTAGGTCGGATATTGTCATACACTCTGCCAATACCGAAAACCACTTTAAAATCCGTGTACGTGGTGGAGATTCCAAAATGAAGTAGGATGGTTTTGCGACAATTCTTTATAAGGTATCTACGAAACCTTGACTGCCATGAGTCAGCTTGATATGGCTAAAACAGGAGCCACGTCAGGCCAAGTGAGGTAGCACCTCCGATCGGGTACATTCCATCGATACCATTCTATTACTTTGTGATTTGATTGCGTGCACCTTCGATTGATTTTAGGAGTGTGTCTCAAGGTAGGCGGTATTAGCCGCTATGCGTTACCACCAGTCCAAATCCACAAAATGGTAGCATACTACCCTAGGCATTGCCTCGCGTGTCTTGTTACATCCTGTTAATTGGTTCGGTGTCAAATATAATTTGTAAGAACACACATAGAGGAGAAAGAAAAAGCAACTTATTTTATTTATCCCATCTCATTGATATACAAGAAGAGGTGTTTATATATCACACCAAATAGTTAAACCATAAAAGTTTATAATAGGAAAGTTTATAATAGGAAAGTTAATAAAAGGAAACAATTACACCCTATATTTAACACTCCCCCTCAAGTTGGAGCATAGATGTTAATTAGGCCCAACTTGTTACACAAGTAATTAATTCTCACTCCATTCAAAGCTTTGGTGAAAATATCTGCAATCTGCTCTTCAGTCTCCATATACTCTGTAGATATTAAACCATCTTGTATTTTATCCCGAACAAAATGACAGTCAATCTCTATGTGTTTGGTTCGATTTCATGCTGTGGTCGCTGAAGCGTGGGATGGAGGTGTTCATGAGTGGATATGGGGTTGTGGTTTGCTGGGTTTCGAGGAGGTGATGAAGGGGATTGTCGATTGGTTTTTGAATTTGGGTCTGTGGAGATGCAGGCGTCGAAGTTTAATGGATTTGTAGATTTGGTTATTTATTCGGCTAAGGATGGTTGTGGTCGTTTGCGAACTTTGTTGGGATCGATGGTAGTTCACTGTCGCGATGGTCGGCGATTTGCAGAGGTAGGTAGATCTGATACCAAATGGCTTGGTTTGTGGTTGATCAGGTTATGGTAGCAGTGTTGCAGTTGGTAGCTAGAACAGCTTGTTTTGATCAGTGAAGTTGTTGAAGGACAGCAATGGATTGAAAGGCAGTTGGAGTAATGAGAAGTTTAGGTGGTGATTAGATGCCGTTGTTTGGAGTGTTGGATAAAGCAGCGGATGGTTTTTCAGGGGTTGTGAATTTTGAAGGCAGTGGTGGTGAAAGCAGAAGGTTATGTTGCAACGTGATGTGGGGATGGGGAAGGCGAAACTTTCTGATTTAAAGAAGGGAAGGAGTACGAGATTGAGTTTTCTGATTTTCTGGCTCTGATACCATGTTAATTGGTTCGGTATCAAATATAATTTGTAAAAACAGACACAGAGGAGAAAGCAAAAGCAACTTATTTTATTTATCCTATCTCATTGATATACAAGAAGAGGTGTTTATATATCACACCAAATAGTTAAACCAGGAAAGTTTATAATAGGAAAGTTAATAAAAGGAAATAATTACACCCTATATTTAACACATCCCTTATCGTGCCTTCTATGACTTTGGATTTTATCGTACCCAGTGCCCTTTGATAGCCCCCCGGTTTACGGAGGAATTACGGTACTATATAGGCTGCGAGAATATATAAAATGTGTTAAGGGGGATATGGGTAACGCCTTAACACTATTCTGATAGTTTACTATAGATGTTATTTATGTAGCGTATTGTACTATGTATATAGATAGTTTAACGGATCCTTAAATGATGGGAATCCTAAACATCCTTTATGTTATTTGTCTTTCAATTGACATTTCACTTGAGTTGAATTTACTAGTATGAGAATGTTAATCCCGACTCGAGTGTTTTGTGTTCTACTTTATGCTCGGATCACTGAGGGTCATAGCATTTGAGGCTCGACTTTGGAGCTTGGAGCTCTGCTTGAAGATTTATCCTATACCTATTCATCTCTCAGTTTTTCCCAGTTGTTTATGTTCAGACTTATAGGTTGCTGTTGTATTTGAGATTCCATTATATTTGAGACATATGTTGTATATGTTTCAGACTCTGATGTTTATATAGTAGCTTCATGAACTACTTTTTATATTCCACTGCTTATTGTTCTATTATTCCATGTCTGTGATTGATTTAGTTACTGTACATACTAAGTTTTGCCAAATGTAAATTAAAAATTTGTTGTTTTGAGCAATTCAAGTCTGACATGTGCGGATGATTGTTGATTTGAACGGTTCGAAAAATCAAGTCGTTACAGACACCGCTTCTTCTTTGTGTTCAAGTCTGATATCCCTTATCCTCGCCATATGCTCGAAGTTCGGTATTCCTAAAATCTTGATATCTCTTTATTGTTAAACGTTCAATACCCTTGGAGGTATGACATCCTTTCTTGAGTGTCGAATGCTTAAGAACTTGACTTTCTTCTGGCTTGACACCTCTTTGCTTTCTTGATTCTCGATATCCTTCACATTCGAAATAGTCGGTAGCCTCTCAGAACCTTTAGTATATTTAAGCTTAATGTCCCTTATCGTCTTCAAACTCGACATGCTTTTTCCATATGAATATTTATAGCAACAATATTGTATGGTGTACCACCCAATAGGCTCATAATATCTAGGTTCCGCCCCCAATCAAATCACAATATGGATAATCGCCATCTCCAAGAGCAATTGGGTTATCAACCTGGATTCACTCTAATACTTAGTGAGGTGTGTGTGTGTGTGTATATATATAATATGAATGTGTGACGCCCACCTCTATACCCACGCTAGCCAAGAACATTACGGTGAATGCTGTCGACTAGCACGGAGAATAAGGCTGTTGAGGAGTGACCATCCGTGTAATTGCTTTGCGCGAGCACCGATATGCCAGATAAAGAGCATGCAATTCTTCTCAAGTGGAAATCCTACATGCCGACACAAACTCAAAGCTACTACACAGTGGCTATAATATCTTCGGAAACAAATATAGAAATAAACATAACATAAATCAGTCACAGATAATTCATATCACAAAGGCGGAAATAGATATGAATACAACACTAACACATGAAAGTGTATACCAGAGTAGTGGTCAAAAGGATCCACAATAATACAAAAGAATAGCAACACGTGCTATACAAAAGAATACAACTATGAGTCAATATCTCAGGTGTATACAACAAAAGCTACTACTAATGTAAGTAGTTAACCAAAAGATCATACGTAGACGGATAAGGAGTCAAGCAGGAGCACCTGAAAAATCTCGGTCTGACCCGAGTATTATTTAAGAAGAAAATAATAAACGGATCAGTCTAGCTATAAATATCAGATGAAGTGATATATAATAAGAGATATGACACAAACATATAATATACACAATGCCAAGCTGTGATAAATAAGTAATTGAAAAATCAACAAGAGATTAATCAATATCACAATAATCTACTCAAGATAAAAAGGAATGTCATACTCCTAATTTCATTCAACAATCCACAATAAATGACATATATATCAATGCCCATCGTAAAAGTTGGTGAAACACAAATTCCAAAAATCAACACACGAAATCCAGAAATCACAATAAAAAGGAACAACGACGTCGTACAGCGGGACATCCGATGAACCAAATCACAATGAAAAGGATGGCCAATCCCACAGACTGGACATCGACGTACCTAGAAAGACACGCCCCATGTACAGTCGAACATCGACACACCTAGAAAGATATGCCCCATGCTCTAGCATCGACGCACCTAGAAAGATACGCCCCATGCATAAATAAACATCGATGCACCTAGAAAGATACACCCCATGCATAAATAAACATCGATGCACCTAGAAAGATACACCCCATGTAATGTCTAACACCGATGCACCTAGAAAGATACACCCCATGCTAAGTCGAACATCGACGCACCTAGAAAGGTACGCCCCATGCATAGACGGACATCGACGCACCTAGAAAGATACGCCTCATGTCCCGACTTATTGAGCCGATTGCTCCATGAAGTAAATAAACTTCGATGCACCTAGAAAGGTACACCCCATGCATAAATAAACATTGACGCACCTAAAAAGGTACGACCCATGTATAAACAAACATCGATGCACCTAGAAAGGTACACCCCATGCATAATAAAACATTGACGCACCTAAAAAGGTACGACCCATGTGAGAAGTGAGACGAAGCTCAATAAAATGAGGAACAGTCCTCCACATAAACAAAGAGACATCGCACATTGCTAGTCTAAACCTCAAAGATGATCGTCATAATCAACGAGAAGTGTCAATTACAATAAGCTAGTAAATATATGAGCTTAGCTTCATGTCCCATAACCACTAGCTTAACTTAAATATTTACGAACAAATTATAGATCTCCACTAGAAAATGTCACAAGTGGTTCAATCGAACAAGTCCAAAAATTAACCAACGAAGTAAACGCAAGCGTTTCATACCACTTGTTTTACTAAGTCGTTTAATTAGATTTCTCATACGAGTGAGGTAAAGGTTTATATATACTAATAGATTGGAAATCGGTTTAACAAAATGAGCTTTGTAATAAAATAGTGTTGAAATCATTTGAAGAAAGAGTTTTGATATTTACTACTAGTATAGAAAACCTTTATATTTTTAAAGTGACAAATCACAAAGAAGATTGTAGGAACAATCAATCACAAAGATTCACATTCGAAAATGTGAATAAAATCCAAAGAAATCGATATAAAATCCATCAAAGTGGATATATCTAAAATTCCCAAAGAAAAGGTCATCAAAGTCGATAATAAATGACAACAACAAAAGGGAGACAACATGAATCGATTAAAGTTGGATATTCAAACGGATTAGCAAAATAGGCTAATCTGGAAAAAATCATCAGGTCGGTCGACCGGACTCCCTGAGTCGGTCGACCGAACCAAAGGTTGAAAACCCCTCGGCACAGCAGGTCGGTCGACCGAACCCTGTACTCGGTCGACCGAACCTTAAAACAGAAAGTGCTTATGCACTTGGAAGCAGGTCGGTCGACCGGACCAGGGGGGTCGGTCGGCCGAACCTGTTTCCAGCCTCTTCCCAGCCTATAACAAATGTGGTTCAATCATGACCAAAATTGCATTCGCACGAGCAACGGCGCTAAGGGTTTATGTCAATCGAATACCCGGCCCTATATGCTCCTCGTTGCATCTCCAAAAACATGTTCAAACATAGATGTTAGGATTTTTGACGAATTGAACTCAAACACTAAAAGTTGGAATATACACCAATTCAATCCAATCCAAAAGCAAATGCACACGAATAAGTGTTAGGAATTCATACCTAACATTCGAAGATAATTCATAGACTTAGATGTGAGATTAAAAATCTCACCTTTGAACCCAAACGAATGAAGAAGAAGCTACGAAGCAATGGCAAGAACAAGCACTCTTCAATTCCAACTCAACAAGCTTGAATCTAAGCTTAAAGGAGAAACATTTCCTAAATTAGGTTTAGGAAATTTCTGAAATCAAAGAGAGAATGAGTTGGAGAAGAAGGAGAGAAGCTTACCAATGGGTTCTCTTTGATTTTGGAGCAAGAACTTGAGCTAGCAAGAGGAACTAGGGCTTGGAGTTTCTAATTCCCATTCTCTTCCTCCATTTTTGCTTGAGCTTGAGTGTTAGGAAAATAGAAAAGAAGTGAATGAAGAGGAGAGGGGTTGGGACTGAATACATAAGTGGGCTCAGCCCAAACCAAAACCCTAAGTGAAAAGTAGCAAAATTCAACTTTCTCCAAACATATCGAAGCTTATACTCAAAAAGGTCGCAAACGGCATTTTGAACTCAATAAGGGTGGTCTCGAGTCCTAATTCGACCGTATGCATAAAGTAGCTTTTCGGACCAAAATCCGATGAACAGTGAAATATTTAAATAAAATATTTAAATATAAAATCGATAAATATGCGAGTTGTTACAGACTCCCCTCCTTAAAGAAATTGCGTCCTCGCAGTAATTAAGAAGGAAATAAATATAGTAATAACCGTGGAAGCATATTAACACAAAAGAAAATTTGAATCAAGAAGTCCACCATAAAGAGCACGAAGGAGTAAATCCGAAAGTTTTCGTTCGATGAATTCTCAAGATTTAACATGAGCAATCCTTAGGATTTGAGAACCATTGAACTTTTATCAAAAAGAATATCTTTATATCGAAGGCACTCAACCTCCAAAGCAACGATGCGAATAGAATGTTGCTCAAAAGTCAAATTTGGTGAAACTTCAATCCCTCAATAACACCGGGCTCAAGAATAAAAACCGGAATCCCTAAGGCATTTCCGTAGATAAAAGACGTGGGGAACGTCAAGAATAGTAGAAAATTTGAGCCAGTGCAACGACGTAGTACAAAAACGGTACGCCCGAGAAACTAGAAACTCAAATAATTTGGGACATCAGCGTAGTACAAAAACGGTACGCCCGAGAAACTAGAAACTCAAATAATTTGGGACATCAGCGTAGTACAAAAACGGTACGCCCAATGAACCAAAGCAAAGACATGGATGTAGTACAAACGGTACATCCAATGAATCAAAAGCAAAGACATCGATGTAGTACAACGGTACATCCGATGAATCAAAAGCAAAGACATCGATGTAGTACAAACGGTACATCCGATGAATCAAAAGCAAAGACATCGATGTAGTACAAACGGTACATCCAATGAATCAAAAGCAAAGACATCGATGTAGTACAAACGGTACATCCGATGAATCAAAAGCAAAGACACCGATGTAGTACAAACGGTACATCCGATGAATCAAAAGCAAAGACAACGATGTAGTACAAACGGTACATCTGATGAATCAAAAGCAAAGACATCGATGTAGTACAAACGGTACATCCGATGAATCAAAAGCAAAGACATCGATGTAGTACAAACGGTACATCCGATGAATCAAAAGCAAAGACATCGATGTAGTACAAACGGTGCATCCGATGAATCAAATAAGACGGGACATCGATGTAGTATAATAACAGTACATCCGATGAACCGAACACCATAAAAGAACACCGGACACTAGTCCATAAAGGAATGAGATAAAACTAAAAAAACGAAGTGTACCAAAACGTCCGATGAACTTGATGAAAAGATAATTCCGAGGATTTATGATCGAGATGGAGAACAAATTCCTCCCCTAAAAATGATGATGCAAAATTCTAAAAGTAGAAACAATAACCGCGAGCACTAGATCAAGAGTGGTATATCTAGTCTCGATAGGCTATAATGATTTAGAAGCACAAGCGATAGCACGTTCTCCTTTGCAAGAGAATGGCATCCAAACTAATACGACTAGTATCGGTACAAATAGCAAAGTCTTGGTTCCCCTTCAGGAATCACAAGAATAAGAGTATCGAAAAGAAAGAATTTCCTTTAAATAATCTTCTTTCCAGAAAAGCTAAAGCTTTCAAAAATCAAAATTATTTCGATGTAAAAATATTTCTAGAAGAATTTACATTTTACAAGTCAATATACCGTGTCTGATTGTCACATCAAAGCGTTTAGGAAATTCCTATCGATAACGTTGATCAAGCGCATCGACCAAAATTCTTAAAGCACTCAACGGGCAATACAATCACAAAATCATCTTCTATAGGATAAATAAACCTCTTAAAAAGTTTTAAGAATATTCTTTGTTCGTTTCAAGAACAAAATCCAGTTTTACTTATAAATAAATCTTATGAAAAAGATTTGCAAAATTTTAAATTACTATTTTCATCCAAAATCAGTAAATACAAGAATAGTCTCATCGAAATACTCATAGAATATTCGATTTATAAAATGGATGAAATAGGCTAGACAAATTGAATGACATAATAAGTCATTCATTAGAATCATAACGAGTGTGGAGTGCGTAAGTGGAATGCTAACTCACGCAACTCGTAGCCAAATGAAAATCGGTGACAAGGTCAAACTGAAAAGACCTTAGCACCACACCAAAGATTACTTAGGTGATAATCCTAAGACAAACTCAAAAATACCGGAAAATTTCTCTAACTACATAAATGAGAGAAATAACACTTTCCTTATAAGTGGGCTTTAAGGAATAAAATGATGCCATCAAATTGGAATCAAAATCACAAAAGAAAAACAGAAATTTGCTTAACAGATAGAAAATGTCGAAGATGAATTGTCCACATAGAAAATAGGATATGGGCTTCACAATTAAGCCAATCCTTACAAAAATCAATTCCGAAGCCTAAGTAAAAATATCGGCTCGGAAAGAAAAGTCTCATAAAATAATTTCGACATCAATAAAAAGAAAATTGAGTGTTGCGGATCTACCATCCGGATTCACAATCCTCAAAGAAGTCATCAAGCCCAAAATATTCAAAGAAAAAGAATCGACAAGTTCTTTTGATATAAAATAGTGAGATGGAACCCATATCAAAAAGAACTCGTGTAAGAAGATCACAAAATAAATGTAATCAAGGATCAAATGAGAAATACCTTGAGCACGAGAAATGTTACCAGGAGCTTGCACCACGTTGAGCTCTCCCTCCTTCTTATTTTGAAGTACGGGACATGCAGTAATATGGTGACCCGAATTTTTGCAATAGCGACAAAAAAGGGGTCTCGGACACTCCCCTGCATAGTGGTTCATGGAACCACAATTGTAGCATTGTCCACGACTAGAGGTAGGTGCTTTTGCTACCAGGGTTTCTTGCCTCCCTTTCTTGTTGGGAATGGGGCCTTTGAATTTAATAGGCCTCTTCATGTTGCTGTTGAAGTTCTGTTGGGCACGCACAACTTCAACATCACCTTCATTATCGGCCTCTTCAAGACGAAGAGCGATATCAACAAGCTGAACAAATGAAACTTCAAGTTTTAGAAGTAATGGATTCTTAAGATTCTTATTCAAGCCATAGACGAATCTCTGATTTTTCTTCATTGGGGTGTTAATGTATTCAACCCCATATTTGGAAAGAGATTCGAAAGATGCGACATAGTCTGTCACAGAAGATTCACCTTGAACAAGGTCAATAAAACGCCGGGCCAAAGTTACTTTTTCGGCCTCCGGCACAAATTTCAATTCGAATCTTTCTCGAAACCGCTCCCAAGTGAGATCCGCTTCAACGATTTCAGAAATTAGGAGCTCATACGAATCTAATGCTCTTTCTTGGAGCATGCTAGAAGCCACTTGGACTCGATGTAGATCAATAAGGTTCATGCGAGAAAAGATGCGATCGCATGATTTGAGCCAAGCTTGAATGTCTATAACACTCTCTGATCCCATGAATGGCCTTCCACCCAAATCGGTGTAGTCTCTGCACAAGCGTGCAAAACCGGATCTAGGATGAGTAGGCTCTGGATTGGGTCCGGCAGCTTGAGCGTTCTTCACGAGATCTAAAAGCTGCTGAGCAGACATGAATACTCCATCCTGAGGAGTAGCACTAGATTGACCGGCGCTGGAACGGCCTGGTCTAACCATTTCTCTTCTTTAAGAAAGAAAGAAGGAAGAGGAAAAGGTTATTCTCAAGATAAATATCAAGCAATTCTTGATAGATAAAACAAGGAATCATAAAGAAAATAGGATAGAACGGTACGAAGACCCGAATAAAATCCTAAAGCACAACTCCTAAGAAAGACTTAGGACATGATCCTTGCTAAATTATTCTATATTGTTCCGAAGTTTTGGCTCTGATACCAAGCTGTGACGCCCCACCTCTATACCCACGCTAGCCAAGAACATTACGGTGAATGCTGTCGACTAGCACGGAGAATAAGGCTGTTGAGGAGCGACCATCCATGTAATTGCTTTGCGCGAGCACCGATATGCCAGATAAAGAGCATGCAATTCTTCTCAAGTGGAAATCCGACATGCCGACACAAACTCAAAGCTACTACACAGTGGCTATAATATCTTCGGAAACAAATATAGAAATAAACATAACATAAATCAGTCACAGATAATTCATATCACAAAGGCGGAAATAGATATGAATACAACACTAACACATGAAAGTGTATACCAGAGTAGTGGTCAAAATGATCCACAATAATACAAAAGAATAGCAACACGTGCTATACAAAAGAATACAACTATGAGTCAATATCTCAGGTGTATACAACAAAAGCTACTACTAATGTAAGTAGTTGACCAAAAGATCATACGTAGACGGATAAGGAGTCAAGCAGGAGCACCTGAAAAATCTCGGTCTGACCCGAGTATTATTTAAGAAGAAAATAATAAACGGATCAGTCTAGCTATAAATATCAGATGAAGTGATATATAATAAGAGATATGACACAAACATATAATAATCACAATGCCAAGCTGTGATAAATAAGTAATTGAAAAATCAACAAGAGATTAATCAATATCACAATAATCTACTCAAGATAAAAAGGAATGTCATACTCCTAATTTCATTCACCAAGCCACAATAAATGACATATATATCAATGCCCATCGTAAAAGTTGGTGAAACACAAATTCCAGAAATCAACACACGAAATCCAGAAATCACAATAAAAAGAAACAACGACGTCGTACAGCGGGACATCCGATGAACCAAATCACAATAAAAAGGATGGCCAATCCCACAGACTGGACATCGACGTACCTAGAAAGGCACGCCCCATGTACAGTCGAACATCGACACACCTAGAAAGATATGCCCCATGCTCTAGCATCGACACACCTAGAAAGATACGCCCCATGCATAAATAAACATCGATGCACCTAGAAAGATACACCCCATGCATAAATAAACATCGATGCACCTAGAAAGATACACCCCATGTAATGTCTAACACCGATGCACCTAGAAAGATACACTTCATGCTAAGTCGAACATCGACGCACCTAGAAAGGTACGCCCCATGCATAGACGAACATCGACGCACCTAGAAAGATACGCCCCATGTCCCGACTTATTGAGCCGATTGCTCCACGAAGTAAATAAACATCGATGCACCTAGAAAGGTACACCCCATGCATAAATAAACATTGACGCACCTAAAAAGGTACGACCCATGTATAAACAAACATCGATGCACCTAGAAAGGTACACCCCATGCATAATAAAACATTGACGCACCTAAAAAGGTACGACCCATGTGAGAAGTGAGACGAAGCTCAATAAAATGAGGAACAGTCCTCCACATAAACAAAGAGACATCGCACATTGCTAGTCTAAACCTCAAAGATGATCGTCATGATCAACGAGAAGTGTCAATTACAATAAGCTAGTAAATATATGAGCTTAGCTTCATGTCCCATAACCACTAGCTTAACTTAAATATTTACGAACAAATTGTAGATCTCCACTAGAAAATGTCACAAGTGGTTCAATCGAACAAGTCCAAAAATTAACCAACGAAGTAAACGCAAGCGTTTCATACCACTTGTTTTACTAAGTCGTTTAATTAGATTTCTCATACGAGTGAGGTAAAGGTTTATATACACTAATAGATTGGAAATCGGTTTAAGAAAACGAGCTTTGTAATAAAATAGTGTTGAAATCATTTGAAGAAAGAGTTTTGATATTTACTACTAGTATAGAAAACCTTTATATTTTTAAGTGACAAATCACAAAGAAGATTGTAGGAACAATCAATCACAAAGATTCACACTCGAAAATGTGAATAAAATCCAAAGAAATCGATATAAAATCCATCAAAGTGGAAATATCTAAAATTCCCAAAGAAAAGGTCATCAAAGTCGATAATAAATGACAACAACAAAAGGGAGACAACACCAATCGATTAAAGTTGGATATTCAAACCGATTAGCAAAATAGGCTAATCGGGCAAAAATCATCAGGTCGGTCGACCGGACTCCCTGAGTCGGTCGACCGAACCAAAGGTTGAAAACCCCTCGGCACAGCAGGTCGGTCGACCGAACCCTGTACTCGGTCGACCGAACCTTAAAACAGAAAGTGCTTATGCACTTGGAAGCAGGTCGGTCGACCGGACCAGGGGGGTCGGTCGGCCGAACCTGTTTCCAGCCTCTTCCTAGCCTATAACAAATGTGGTTCAATCATGACCAAAATTGCATTCGCACGAGCAACGGCGCTAAGGGTTTATGTCAATCGAATACCCGGCCCTATATGCTCCTCGATGCATCTCCAAAAACATGTTCAAACATAGAAGTTAGGATTTTTGAAGAATTGAACTCAAAACACTAAAAGTTGGAATATACACCAATTCAATCCAATCCAAAAGCAAATGCACACGAATAAGTGTTAGGAATTCATACCTAACATTCGAAGATAATTCATAGACTTAGATGTGAGATTAAAAATCTCACCTTTGAACCCAAACGAATGAAGAAGAAGCTACGAAGCAATGGCAAGAACAAGCACTCTTCAATTCCAACTCAACAAGCTTGAATCTAGCTTAAAGGAGAAACATTTCCTAAATTAGGTTTAGGAAATTTCTGAAATCAAAGAGAGAATGAGTTGGAGAAGAAGGAGAGAAGCTTACCAATGGGTTCTCTTTGATTTTGGAGCAAGAACTTGAGCTAGCAAGAGGAACTGGGGCTTGGAGTTTCTAATTCCCATTCTCTTCCTCCATTTTTGCTTGAGCTTGAGTGTTAGGAAAATAGAAAAGAAGTGAATGAAGAGGAGAGGGGTTGGGACTGAATACATAAGTGGGCTCAGCCCAAACCAAAACCCTAAGTGAAAAGTAGCAAAATTCAATTTTCTCCAAACATATCGAACCTTATACTCAAAAAGGTCACAAACGGCATTTTGAACTCAATAGGGGTGGTCTCGAGTCCTAATTCGACAGTATGCATAAAGTAGCTTTTCGGACCAAAATCCGATGAACGGTGAAATATTTAAATAAAATATTTAAATATAAAATCGATAAATATGCGGGTTGTTACAGAATGTATCTACCAATCCATGTAAAACCAGAACAGGTCTGATAGCCACCCGCCTGCTCTAGGAGCCCACGGCTACATCGCCCTAATTTGCTCCTACAATCTTCAGTTGGTTACATGATATCGTGAATATATCCACCCAAGTCATAAACACACTGCTAGACTACACTAGGAATCAATCACAACCTAGATCACACCCATGAGGTAACAGATCGCTAGCCTTCTTGACTAAAGGGGCTAGGGGCCACCTACCCTGATGGCTACATCGCCCTAAAAACTATTCTAACTTTGGTAACTCTGCCTTTGTCTAAAATATCATGATGCGCATCTAATGCAATAAAAAAGGCCATAAATCTGGGACACATCCCCACTATCAGGCTATCAGGGTGGACACGGGTCATCCCCATGATCAAGCTGCCAGGATGAATAGTAGCCATCTAGTTCCTGCTAATTCCTAATCATATCTAGGAGCACTTCATGATAGATAACATACATATGGGTACATCCTCATGACTCAGCCAATCATAGTGCTCTAATCAAGAATATATGCTTGCTCTACATGAGCATATATACATGCTCTACCCAAGCACATAATATTGCCCTAACCAGGCAAAAAACAAATCTTCTTCCCAATGAATTAATAATTCTAAAAAAATTATCCTCAACCAATTTTTATAATTAGAGCTAATAAAACTAATAAACATTTATTTATTAATAATTTCACTTAATTTATATTATACCAAAATAAATATTCAAACACTATAATTTACCTCCAAGGCTTGCTTATATGCATATAAAACACTCAAAATTACTTAACCAATCAAATATAACTTATATAAATTCCATAATGAAATTCCATTTCGAAATAAATATATAAACTTCCAAAATAAATTATACTTAATTCAAATTATAGAAAACAATTCAAAATCTTCACTTTATACTCAAGTTATTTAGAAATAAAACATTTTCCCTAAAAATTATATAATATTTGAAACAGAAAAATAGACACAGGGAAAATGTCGCAGAAAAAAATTAGTCTTGGAGAAAATAAGTTTGTTTTTTAGTCTGAAGGACACTTTTTGTGTAAAAAGAGAATGATAGTTGTAACTGTCATTCTGTGATTTACACTAAAAGGGGTCCTTCAGCCTAAAAAGCAAACTTCTTGTCTTTAAAACTAAATTTTTCTTCAACTTTTTTCTTACGCCTAAAAATCCCCATTTGAAATTATCATAGTATAAAGAAATTAATAACTATCCAAAATATTTCCAAAATCATATAATTATTTCATTAAAAGAAGTCCACGATTTTTCAAAGTTTTAAACTCTTTTCAAAAATATTTAAATAATCTTCATACTATAAAACACTTAAATCTAATGTTATTATTTTCATAATATATTTTATAAAATATAAATATATTTTCTTTCTTTAAATAAATCCAAACCTTATAATATATTACAGTGTTTATTTTTAAAAAAGCTTTTTTGACGTAGCCGATGGGGTTGAATGGACCCCTACCATTTTTATTATAACAAATAATAAAACACAAGCATTACAGGTGAGTGACAGATCGTCAATCAGCAACCTAACTGGAAAGGATCCAGAAAAAGAAAAACTAAAAAGAGAAATAAATAGGAGCTTGACTGAGTGTCAAGGCAACTAATTACATCAAAAGAAAAAAATGATAATGGGGCAAAACATAACACAGAGGCATGCAAATCAGAGGCCGTTCATATCAGAAGTAAACAGGAGCTTGTCGTTCATATCAAAAGACCATATTACCTTGAGCCAACAGTGAAAACTAGAAAGGAATTAAACTCGAGACTGTGGCTCCAAAACACAAACTACATGTAAAAAAACTAAGGTGGGAGGCTCACGGAATTCAACATCTCAACCTTCATGCATCTAGTAACCCGCCTTAACTAAATGATGGAGATGCAGTAGGCGAGGAGCTAGTGGTGAGCTCATCACGGGGTGGAGGGGCTCGATACACCGCTGGGGGTAGGATATGCTCATAGCAATTGAGCTGGGATTTATATGAAGGTTTGGAGGCGATCTTTGCTTTGGTAGACGCCAGAGAGAGCTTAATAGGTCCAACCAAGGTTAAAGAGGGGACAACCCTAAAGCCAGACGAAGCAATAGGCTCGCCACGATTAGTTTGACTAGGGAGTGACATTGTGGAAAGGGAGGATGCTTGACGGCATCCTTTGGGAACAAATGATTCGTGGCTATTAGCTATAGACATATTGGAGATGGTAAATCGTTAAGCATCAGTCGACTGTGCAGATACATGAACGAAGTTCGAGCTCAACGCGCCACACCGATCGCCATTTATGATGTCACAACTATCTCCAATTGCACCCAGCTCCATTTCGTCAGAAACTAGATGCAGTTCATAAGAATGATCTTTACCTTGGATATTGTTCGACAACACTGGATCCTGCTTGGTTTTATTATGCTTAAGTGCATCATCAATTTTGCTAATAATTGTATTATATTCCACTACCATTGCATCCTTTATCTAGTTTACCATATCAACATTCTGCTGCTCACTGATAGATGAGATTATAGTTTCATGAACTTTCCTTATCAATTTTAACTTTCCTTTTCCTTGCATAAAATCATTGCTATCTGAATTATCACCATCCTTTATTCTATCACGCTGATCAACTGTAGTCGAAAGCATAGCAGGTACCACCTCAGTTTCCATGGAGGATATAGCTCCCTGTTCATCAATAATTTTATCGATAAAACTTGTTTCAACAGGACAGTCTACCATATTAGATTGGACCCTATTACCAAAGACAATGAATTTCATACTCCTTTTTTTAACTTCAATCCGTACCCTTTTTTTTATCTTTCATTTGAGGAATTATTGCATTGCATTTTTGACTTATATTGTCCACTTTGAACTCTACATCTACCTTGGAATTGATCACATTCTCGTCAAATAATTTAGCATCACTTACTTTATCACATTCCTTCACCGTACTGTGTCTAAAACAATTATTCTGATCATGTCCGAAAACTTTACAATGACAACAAATTCGTGGCTTCCACAGGTAATTATTAACGCATACAAAATGGACGGAACCATCTACCATTTGTACGGGAAATTCATTTGGGAGAACGTGGTCAGGTGATACTTCAACCATGCATTTGGCATACTCAAGTCTATCTAGCTTTTCAGCAGCTTCGTCTATACATAAAAAATGGCATATTATAGACGCTAACTAAGTAATACCCAACAGGGACCAAGCGTACATAGGAATGTTAGACAGTTTAATCCAAACAGGTACTTTTTGAATACTACTACAATAATTACCTATTGCAAAATTCCAAGGCTTAATGATGAAGAGCTTATTCCTCAAGATAACCGAGTCTGATTCAATAATTTTCCTTCGATCTTCGTCACTAGATAGGAGGAAAAAAGAGAGGAAACCATTCGATTTCAGTTTAGTGGCTCCCTTAAGTTTCCAGAATCGTTTTAGTAGGAAAATAACAGTTGAGTATGGCAGCGGATCATCTAGGAAGAAACCAAAGAGGTGTTTTCTCCAAACTTCTTCTCCGGCTTGTAGAATCTCTTCTGAGGGGATAAGAGTGTCACCTGAGTAAATGAGAGGAACTTTAGCTGATACTAAAACCCCTGCGTTCTTCGGCTTAGATTTGAAGAGGGAGGACCAAAGGGGCTTCGGCGAAGGGTAGGAAGGGACAGGGTCAGCTAGTGCAGGGATTGAAATGGAATGAGGACGTAATGCAGAAAGGTTCGAAGAGGAGAGAGAGGGAATAGGAGGCGGAGGTGTTTCAGGGGCGATTGGGACACAAGTGAGCGGCAGGTAGGCAAACGAAGCTGGAGGAGGAGGATAGGAGAGCTGATGCGATGGAAACGGTGCCCAATAGCGAGTGAGTGGCGTAAAAATGCTCTAAAAAAGTCAGTTTAAAAAGTTTTATAACCAACAGAAAGATAAATTTACATATAATTCAAATTATATATGTTAGTATAAATATAGCAAATTAAATACAATTTAGCAAATTATTAACAAAATACTTCTAACAAAATTTTAAAAACCTTAAATAAATTTTCCAAATATATAATTATGGAGTTAAATCACTCCATAGATGTTTTATCAACCAAATAACACTCTAAATCTATCATGTGATCCGAGTCGAGTTCCATCGTAATTTGTTCATCTATAAATACACACATATTGACATAAAAATAATATTTAATTCAATTCACAACCGGATAGAGTTTTGTTTGTAAATTGACACTTCCAAGCAACACAATCAGTCAACTCCCTCAATCAATAACCAATTCCAAACCAATATACCAAACACCAATTCAATTGTGCAATTTAATCAACTAATCAGAATAATAGTGTCTGTGCGTGTATATATGTGTATGTGTGTGTATGTCTATATATATATATATGTGTGTGTGTGTGTGTGTAATGAAATATGGATATAATTGTGAGTATAATAAAAATTCACCTAATCAGTGCATAGAATTCCAAAATCAATGCTTTTGCCTAAAACTAAAATTCAGTATGCTATATCAAGCCGCCCTCAGTAGCAACTACCATTGACCTGTCACCACCATCCAATAATCGTTTGTAATCATTCATGTATGCATTGAGTCACAATCAGCAAAACAACTTTAATGCCCTTCCTCTTAAACCGCAACCTTTCTCATGAGCACAACCTCTCGGTTGAACCATCATGCTCCACGGTCAGCTGTTTTCTCATGTATCGATGCGTCTAGGTTGAGCAAATATGATGGTGTGTGTGTGTATAATCCATGCATGATGCTTTTTGAGCTAAAGGTAATTAGATATGAATGTATATGGCTCGTGTTTGGCTTACATATCAAGTTGCAAATTTGAAGTTCTGGAAAAAAGAAAAGAATGAAAGTTTGGGCCTTATATGCTAATTATTAAATTATTTCTAAATGACTTCCTTCAAACTTCAATTTGAAATTTTAATTCCTACTATTTGTTTATAAAATGTTTCAATCAAGTGTGAATTTATTTAAACTTCATTTTACAAGACATATTTCAAGAATACTTGGTTATATTTATTTATATATTAAATGTATTGTCACAACATAAATTATTTTTCCAACTATAACAAAAAATATTTGAACTTCTAAATACAAATTCAATTAAAACAATTTATCCAACTTAATTCAATCATAAAAAAAGGATTTACTAATTTTCTTCAAATTATTAACTCTTGAAATCTTTTATTAATTACTTCAATGAATAAATATTCATTTTCAAGACTAATAATAATCAAATATCAAATTCAAAAATTTTATTTTAATTAAATTTGTTTATTTATACTACGTTGCATATATAGATAGCTGCCATAGGTCCTCGCTTTTGCCTATATCCTCTGAATCAGCGTCGCCTCACCTAGTTTATTTGTTGTAATGGGAGGGGGTTAGAACTATAATGTTCGATGAATGAAAATATCATGTCTTACAGTAACAATATTTAGAGAGTATCATTTAGAAAAGCATTATGTCTTCACATTTTAACTATATGCTCATAAAAATACTATGTAAACCCAAAGGGCCATTCCAGTCCAAATTCTATAACTAAGGCTATTTTAGTCCATCTTCAGAACTTACCAACAATTATAGGCCAAATCAATTATTGTGTGTTATCCCATTTTTGGTCAAAACTGGGATATCAACAAATGGACGAGGAATGATGGATATCAGGATTGGAGATCAGTTGGAATCAAGGCTACGATCGATGTCGTCAAAATTTGGTTGAACTCCGATCGGGACGAAATTGATTGGGGATGATGATAAGGATTAGGGAAGGCTATGTTTCAAATTTCAGGATAATCAGAGTTCATATGGAGGAGTTATGATCGATTCAAGGTAGGAGAGGCATGCTGTTCGAATCCATCGGGTTCGAACCCATCAGGTTCGAATCGATCAAAGGCACGGCGTGCATGGATGGTTCGAATCAAACAAAGGTAGCGGCCACTTCGAATCGATACACTTCGTATCGATCAATATGGATTCGGCTCTGAAGGGTTCGCATTGGATGTTGGTTCGACTCGATGGACTTCGAATCGATCGAGCTACTGTCTCTAACATGGTTGCTTCGTATCGATACGAAGAGGGCGTTCGAGATGGGTACGCAGTGACTCGAAGAGATGGATTCGAAGAAGAGGGATTCGAAGGAGATGGATTCGAAGGAAGGACAGAAGTGCAGGGATACGAAGGACTCGGGGAGGACATTCGAATCGATCGTATTCGAACCGATTTTGTTCGGACCGATCGATTCGAAGGAAATAGCCAGGGCAGCTCAAACAAGTGGATACGAGCATGACTGTAAAGTTGTGGATAAGGACGAAGCATGGAAAATGGATACGAACGCGTCTTCAGGGAGGGAAGCGCTCAACTCGGCGACAAGGATGGATCAACCCGAAGCATGCGCGCCACGTCGACCTACTAGCGCGTGCTTGGATCGATTCGAATCAATCGATTCGAAGTGATCGGTTCGAACGAAGCGAAGTCCAGGAAACCCCAAATTCGAATCGATCATATCTTCCAAACCGTTGATCCAAATGCAATGAAATTTTCACAGGAGTTTTCTTACATGTTGAAGAATGTTCTCACCAATTTTCAGCTCAATTGGACAATTTCTAGATCGATTCGAATGGAGTTCGAATCGATCCCAGTGTGGGCCCGGATCTCCAGGTTTCGGCCGTGTGGGCCCTCTCATGTGCCTGAAGCGGTCTACCTTGTTTCTAGGAGAAATATCAGCCTTCTACGCCTATAAATAGAGCCCCTGGTCATTCAGAAAAAAGGGGGAGATTCTAGAGAGTGAAAGGACGCTTGGATGCTGCCAGAATCATTCCATATCATCATTGCTGCTATTTATTTCAAGTTTTGGACATTGTAACTGCTGTAATCATCTGTAATCATCAAGGATAATCAATAAAAGGATAAAAACTTTGGAGTGGACGTAGGCCGGAGATAGCCGAACCACTATAAAACTTGTGTCTCTGTTCTCTATTTTGGGATTAGTGCTTAATATTTGCTGAGATCTGAGATTTGTGTTTGAATATTATTGATTTGTATTCATACACTGGTGCTTTCACGGTATTCGGGGTTTGTGATCAAATTTGGCACAAACACTTTGAATCATGTCCTAATAATATGAGAGAAAATACCCATGCCACTTAATACCGTTTCAATGGAATTAGAAAGACTCCATCATTTAATATGTATATCTTAGGCAGATCCCTAAAATTTAATACCTAATTCAACGTAAATCCCACTCTGGTAATCTCTAGCTGACATCGCATGAAATCTTGCTAGGCCTTAATACCTTTTCATGAGATATATGGACCCCACAACAACAATTTAATACCTCAACTCCAAAATGGACCCTTCTCAAGATTTCCCAGTACCTTGCTTGAGGGACAACCCCGACCATTTGATACATCTTAAGTAGGAAGAAGGCATACCCTACAACAACCACTTGATACCTCCTGCTAGAACCTAGAATTTTGATTTTGTGATTGTGAGAAATATATAAGTGAATATTATATGAACTAACCAAGTTTGCAGGAGAAGATAATCAAAAAACATATGAAGACCAGATTTAGATTCCTGAATGTTGTTATAACGTACTATCACGTATAGAGTCTAAGTCTAGATGTAGATAAATGTTAAAATCTCTCCGAAGTGGTATACACATGCACTCGTAACAAAAATATTTGCAAATCAAAGAAGATACATGAGAAAATTGCATTCAGCCGGCTAAATGACCCTTGTCAGCTGACAATATGTTGTGCATGTTCAAAAATATAACATTCAACTGGCTGAATTATAATATTCAGACGGCTAAACTATATCATTTTAGTGGTATTTCTTTGCTGTTTTGATTCTCAATCGATTCAGCTAGCTGAAATGTTTAGTTAAGATGGTTGAATATCTATAATGACTAGTTTTTGAAAAGGTGATTCTCTTTCATGAACAGAAACAATTTCTGATTCAAGAGTAGCTTCCATATCTCCTCATGGCTACTCTTCATGGAAAAATGCAATTTTTAAATCCCAATAAATTTCAAAGAATTTCAACATCTTATTATCAATTTATTTTTCTTAAGTTTATTCGGTATTGCTATTTGTACCTAGAAACTTTCTGCGCACGAGAACTCTATTTAATCCTTTGTGTATTCATGTTTATTCTTGTTTATTAAAATAAACTTCCTTTTTTCACGAAATACATGATATACCACAAAGGAGAAGATTATAGGAAGGGTGTACTCTAAAGACTTATCAATGTTATTCAGAGAGCATAATCAATCGACTTTTTGTTTATTATTGAATTCTAGCTCGGATTCTTGGACGATTAAAAGTCTTACTCTATTGCTTAGGCAGTTAAAGTCCTCTACGGTTGCTCAGGCAGTGTAATACATATTTTTTCGGGTTAAGAGAGGGTTGATAGTTGAATTCAAGAAGGAGTCTATGATGGACACAGAACGTGAAAGTTTGAACCAATATAAAAATTTCTGGTGTCATAACTTTACCACTGTAATTTTATATTTACAATCCGCATAAGAAGATATACTATTTAACACTCCATAGTATACGATCCATAGTCATTTTCATTCGATATCAGAGCAAGCTCATCTTATAATCATAACATAGTTATTTGGTATTCAAATAATATGAAAAATAACACTAGCACAAGTCTTATTGGAGGTCAATTAATTGCAAGACCACCGATGTTTAATGGATTAAACTTTAATTATTGGCCAACTAGAATGATAATTTATTTGCAAGCAAATAGATATGATACTTGGAATATCACTCAAAATGAATACATGCCTACTACACCATATACACAATGGTCTAACACATAAATATTAGATACTACTGCTAATGCTAAAGCCATGAATATGTTGTTTTTTTCATTAGATAAAAATGAGTTTAACAGAATTAGTTTGTGTAATTCGTCATATGAAATTTGGCATACACTTAAAGTTACACATGAAGATACTCAAACAAAGCAAGATTTCTATGCTTAAAACCAGTTTTAGAACTTTCGAATGAAGTAAGATGTGACATCCCACCTCGAGACCCACATTAACAAAGACTATTACTAAGTAATACTATCTGCTACAGCGGAGAATAGGGCTGGTTAGGAGCGACCAACCATAACTTTGTCCTAAATATCTATTAAATACGTCAATTTGGTGCTCTATTTTTTTTCTTCTTTCTCAAGTGGTTTGACATATTCAATAAATGCTTAATACAAAACTATGGTGGCTACAGGATCTATTCAGAACAAAACACAATATAAATGATAATAGAGAATAGCAAATATTGTCAAATACATACATATACATCAGAAACAATACATAGTGTCGGAAGTGGTATTGCAACCATAATATATATACATACATCAGTCCCACAAAATGAATATACATATGCATGTCATACAACAAAGTGAACTACATAAAAATATGCAACTAATCAAAAAGACGAATAGAAGAGTCCAAAGGAACAGCTATGCAAAAGCCCATATAACCTAACCTGCAACTCGGTCTGACCTGAGTACATAAAATACACGGGTCAGCCCAGCTTAAACAACTGATTAGAATAAAAGAAGTAAGGCATAAGGTGTAAAGGGATAACAACTCTTCTCGAATGAGAAGAAATAATATAAGCTATATAATAAGAGCCAAAGGTCATAAGAGTTTCTCAAAAGAGAACAAATTCAACAATAATATCAAATATCCACAATTACACGCCTCATATCGTCGGCAAAATCGATAGCTAATATAATGTCTATCATCAACTATAACTCCTAAATAGGAGATTATAAATCTCAAAACATCAAATAATAGTAACATGAATCACCATATAAATAGAACGCGACTTCGAATTCAAATCTCCAAATGTTATCACCATATAGTCAATGTGATAGCACTCAGGCTATATATAAATAAGCCAACAAAGGCGATTATGCTGAAAACATTTGTGTGTGTGTGTGTGTGTGTGTGTGTGTGTGTATATGTGTGTATAAACATCATCAAAATTTTAGAAATTATCACAAAGAAATCTAGAAAATACAATATAAGAAAAGGACCCAACGGTCTATAAGTTAGCCCAACAGCCATAAGTAAATAGGACCCATCAATCCATAAAATGGCTCAACAGCCTGCCAAGTACTGTGCATAAGAGACTCAAACGTCTTAATAGGACCCAACAGTCCACGGTTATCCCAATAGCTATATATATATATATATATATATATATATATATATATATGCAAATAGGACCCAACAGTCCAATAAGTAACCAATAGTCTAAGTACTGGCAATAACTCATGAATGTGTCACAAATTCCTAGAGAGGAACCTAAAAAGTGGTAATAGTACATCCTATACCATATATTCTCACTTAACGGCTTCCTAACCGCTAGTCAATGCCACACTAGAAAGCAGTAAAAATATTTGCCACATCTCATCGACAAATACGACCCCAAGGTCAAAACATTCAAACAGACAAGTCAGGAATTAACCGAAAAGGTAAACGCACGTGTCCCATACCACGTATTTTACCAAATTGTTTACTTCTCCTTCTCATACGCTCGAATAGTACAAAAATGTGTACTATGTAGAAAATAATTTATTAAAGAAAACAAGTTTTTTAAACAATTTCTTAAATCGTTTTTGGAAAACAATCTTTGAAATTCCCTTATTATAGAGAATATATAGTTTTTAATATCTTTAAAATAATTAAAAAATATTATATAATATATTTTATAAAGCCATTTTATTTTAAAAACCATTTCAAAATTGTTAGGGAAAAACCCGTGCACAAAAACAATGAAATCATTGGAAAATAGCCATCATCGGCTTGTGAATTCATCTCAAAATGGGTCCATCCAAAACTCAAAAAATCGAAATTTATGGGCTTTTCTATTGACAAGAAGAAGCCCTTCAAAAAAAGTTTGAAAAGTCACCAAAAACAAGCAACAAAATTGACTGGAACAAGCAAAATAGGCAGAACAACACACTAGAATGAGGAGCAGCCAACCTGGGCTAATTCAATAGCCCAGGTCGACCTAGGGGTTGATCCATGGAAGTCTTGGGTCAAATGTATGGTCGAGCCAAGCACTACTTGGGTCGACCTGTAGTTCGCAAGATTTACAGGCATTTGCTCCCGTGCATGAACCCAATTTCGAGCTATATTTTGAGGCATCTACACACTGAGTTTTCACAATAAATTTGGCACGAAAGATCTACAGAAAATGGACTACAAAATACAAAAATTCCTATAGCATTTCGATAACGAAATTGAGAGGTATGATCAAGCAAAGAAGTTAGTAGGAACAGTTTTATACTGTAAATTCAAAACAAGAAAATAATCATTTACAGTAAGCGATTTTTGCATTTCAGCTTGCAAATTTTTGTTTGTTTGAGCCAGCATTTGTGAGTTTATTACTCGCCTTGCAAAATACTTAAGCTACAAGTGAAAATCTAAGAGAAGTTGCAAACTTTGGCTTCGAAATGGCTTCGACAACCTGAAAATGAAGTTAACAGAGACTTGCAAACACAAATCTTCATTTACACACACCAGACTTCATAAAAATTGGAATTTGATGAAGTGCTTTTGGTATAGAGATAGATTACCTAAAATATATTGACTTTAATTCGATAACTTCAACAAGTAAATGAACTAAACTGGAAAATTTATACTTGGAAAGAGGGAGGCAAGTTTTCTTCTTCTTCCATTTTCTGAAAGAAATTGTTTTACTCTACGTGCTAAAAATGAGGAAGAAGCTTCCTCTCATTTCTGGATAAACGAAATAATGGGCTAAGACCCAAATTACCGTATTAATTAGCCTAAAACAATTTATCACTCTAAATTACTAATACACTTACATACACACAAGTTATAACAAATATATGTACATGTTTCAACTTTATAGAAATTGCACAACATATTTTTATGTTCTAAGAATTATTTTTCATCAAAATAAAAGATAATTTAACTATAAAAAATTTATTTTTACTATTAAAAACTATTTTTTTAATTCAAATACACAAATTACCCAATTATTACATAAACTCCATTTTTAACTTTAAAAATTACATAACGTTTTATATTCCCGTGTAATTAAGTATAACAAAACATATTTTCATCATTTTCACAACAAAACTTATTTTTAAACAAATTTTCTCCTTTTTATGTATAATATACCACATTGTAAGACAAATAATACTTTTAAAAATTAATAAAAGAAACATTTGGCAATAATTATTAAAATTATTGCCTTTCATTAAATTAAAACCATATTCGACACATTTTTAATAGCTTCGAAAATTTATTCCCACGTTTTAAACCCATTTTTTATTTAAAATAAAAAAAATTAAATCTTAAATTTATTTTATTTCAAAATATTAAATTATAACTACTATTATAATTTAATATTATAGGTAATCATCGAAGCCAGGGTTGTTACAGACTCCCTCTTATAAAATTTGCGTCCTCGCAACTTCTAGAGGAAAGCTGTATTTAACATAGATTACTTCATCGAGTAAAAGAGAGTAAATATCTTGAGTTTAGACATTCTCACCAGCGATAAGAGAAGATAGGAATCCAAGATAAGATTGCCCGATAGATTCTCTGGTTTTCCAAGTACAGTCGTTGGGATTAGTAGACTATTGAACTTTAACGAGCGGTATGTCCTTATTTCGAAGGCGTGTCGCCTTCAAAGCAAGAATATGAATAGGATGTTACGTGATAGACAAATATGGTGAGATCTCAAGCTCTTGTAAACTAGTTGAATCAATTAGAGAATCCGAGTCTGGAAGACACTTCCGAAGCTGAGAGATGTGAAATACGTCAAGGATGCCAGATAAATGCGACGGAAGAGAAACTCCATAAGCTATAGGGCCAACAAGTTCAGTAATAGGTAATGGTCCTATAAAAAGAGGAGCCAATATCCTAGTCTTACTGAATGCATCACCCCCTTTAGTAGAGATACTCGGATATAGACAAGGTCATCAATAAAGAACTCGAGAGGCTTCCTACGGTTGTCCGCGTAGGATTTCTAAAAAAATTATGCCTCATTCATTCTCTGACGAATAAGAAAAATCTTCTTAGAAGCTTCATGAATCAAATAGGGGCCTAAAATAAGTTTTTCTTTGTATTCTAACCAACAAGAAAGTGATCGACATCGCTTTCTGCATAGGCCATCGAAAAGAGTCGTACCGATACTGGACTGAAAGTTGTTGTAAGAGAACACGACAAGCGGTAGTTGATCCTCCCAACTACCACCATAATCCAGAATTTATGCATGGAGAAGATCCTCTAGAATACGATTTACCCATTCAGTCTGTCCATTAGACTCCGGATGATAAGCTGTGCTGAAATTAAGCTTTGTTTCCAAAGCTTGCTGAAGGCTCGGCCAGAAATGATTGGTGAAGAATGGATCACGGTCACATGCAATAGAACTAGGAATACCATGCAATCGCACAATTTCCTTAATATATACTAGCTAGAAGAGAAGCTGCCCTACTAGAATTAAGAAGAATAAAATGCACGAACTTTGTAAGATGGTCCACAATAACCCAAACACTGCTATGGTTCGATCTGAAGCGATGTAGGCCATTGATGAAATCCATAGAAATATGATCCCATTTCCACAATAGGACCTCAAGGGGCTGAAGAAGACCACTAGGGCGCTAATGCTCGGCTTTGAGGAGTTGATAAGTCATGCTCACATTACGCACCACATCATGCTTTATGCCTTCCCAATAATATAAATGTTTCATATCATCATACATCTTGCTACTTCCAGGATGAATAGTATACTTAGATCGATGACAATCATCAAGAATGTCCTTCCTAAGATCTAAATCACAAGGCATGACAAATCGGTTCTTCTTACGAAGACAACCATGAATATCGACACTGAAATCCCTCATCTTAATATCATTGCGGGGTCCAAAATTACACTTCTGACTAAGAGCGGAGATATCAAAATCTTGGTGTTCAGCCTCGGCAATCCGATCTAATAAAGTAGGACGAGCTTCCATGCTACATAATAAAATAGGAGAGTCTAAAGTAGAAGCATGGTCTCGAATATCACTTATAGATAGATTATCTAAAGCTTTCCATTGTGCAAGCTTCATGGAAACAATGACTGATTGCTTTCAACTCAAAGCATTAGTAACTCAATTCCCCTTGCCTGGGGTATATTGGATATCAAAGTCATAAGAAGCAATTTCGAACCAACGCTGTTGTCGCATGTTGAGTTCTTTCTGGGTGAACATATACTCGAGTGGCTTATGGTCGATATAAAGAATAAAATGTTTACCCAAAAGATAATGGTGCCATATCTTTAATTCAAAGACCACGGAGGCAAGCCCTAGATCGTGGGTGGCGTATTGAACCTCGTTCGGACATAATTGCTTTGAAGCATAAGCAACTACCTGGTCCCTCTACATAAGAACGGCACTGAGGCCACATTGACCTGCATCAGTATAAACAATAAGATTCTGATTCCCTTCAGGAACCACAAGAACATGAGCATTAGTGAGAAGCTCCTTCAGTCTCTGAAAAGAAGCTCCGTACTTATCAGACCAGATAAACCAAACAACTTTTCTAGTAAGGCTCGTCAGAGGAAGCACAATGCAGAAGAAGTCTTTGTTGAACCGATGGTAATAACCCACTAATCCAAGGAAGCTACGAATCTTAGAAACATTCTCAGGCCTCTACCAATTTTGAATGGCTTCGATATTAGTTGGATCAACCGAAATTCACTCGGAAGATACTACATAGCCTAAGAACTTGACTTTCTTTTCCCAAAAATGGCGCTTATAAAAAATTTCTTTGATTTGATGCTATTGAAGTGTACTCAAAACAATTCTCAAATGATGGGCATGATCATCTTTAGACTTAAAATAAACAAGAATGTCGTCGATGAACACAAGGACGAACTTATCACGATATTCCTGGAATACTTGATTCATAAGATCGACGAAGTAAGCAGGAGTGTTCGTCAAACCGAACAGCATAACAAGCCACTCATAAGAACCATAACGAGTGTAGAATGCTATGAGAGGAATGCTGTCCTTCGTGACTCGAAGCTGATGAAATCCTGTAGCGAGGTCAAGCTAGGAAAAGAACTTAGCACCA